>FR989910.1:0-4800000 GCA_905404115.1 Pheosia gnoma
CACTCTCCTTCACGCTGCGGTACCCACTACGAGTATGGGTTGGTTGTCGAGGAAAAGTTTGTACGCCCAAGTAGCCCGAATAATATCACGGCTGTTCGTTGGCGGCAAGCGTTCGGAACCCCTGACCCTGTTACGTCGTAAGGCTCTTTGGGAATTCCCATGTGCTTCACCGTAGCAGATCAGCATTTACTCATACTCGCGAGCACTACCATCTGGAGGTCAGTCGCCGGTTTGCGAGGCATTTTTGCTTTTGTCGTAACACAAATACACACATACACACACACACGAAACTATGAAAATACATCATCATGTACAATCGAATTGAGAACCTCCTCTTTTTTTTTAAAGTCTGTTAAAACACAAAATAATTTAAAAACGTACGTAAGTCGCGAACTGTTCTACTATTTGCGCCCGAGCGAGACGTCTGCTTAGGGCAGAAGTCAGCCACCAACTAATGATAACCAATCAAAGGAAAGGAATAAAAGCTACCTACTTACCACAAATAAATAAATCGGTATCATCCCGATGCATGGATCATAAAAACATCGACTAGATAGATGAGACAATGCAACAAAAATAAAAATAAACATTAGTGCTGCTTAATAATTCGAAAATATGAAGTCATTACCTAATTTATTTAATTAAATGTGTGTATTGCAATCAAGTTTATGGTTTAATTCACAGATCACGATAGATATGCCGTGCGGTTCAAAATGTATGGGAAGTCGCTGTCTCCGTTTTGTTCCCCACCACTCGCCACAAAATACATGCAATTACATAAAACCAACCAATACGAAGTCTCACACACACACGCGTGCCAATAATTCGGTGCGTGCTGCGTCGTCGCCGCATACAGCGGCCGTACCACGCGACGCACCAATTCAAAGTATCGTTAGACGATCTATCCATTGCCTCGTACATTCACTCAGTAGCGAACATAGGTGGTGCATAAAGAGCCATGTATTTTGTACAAAAATAAAAAAGTCGTTGTGCTACATGAAAACTAAAATAACATAATAAAGGCATTAAATATTTTTTGATTTGTTGTTTTTAATGATTTTAAAGACGAATAAATAAAATACTTCATACTGGCTGGTGAAATGAGATTCCATCTTTCGCGTAGTTCACTTTGCTGCTAGTATTTTTGCACACAACCACGGAATAACACGGCATTTAAAAAAAAAAATTTAGAGCTCCGATACCGACGTGCAGTTGCAGTCGACTGACGGCGAAAACTCTATGTTAGCCTAATTTTGGCCAAATGTGAGCGCAAGCCCACCGCTTTTATAACATATCTCCTCTCATATATCTGTGGTTTAATTATACGTGCAATCACTAGTACGATACAGTTTAAATTTAATCCAAGATTGTTATTGATGTTTTCAAATGTTTCAAATAATTGTACTGTAGGTTGCTAATATCAGATAAATTCAAGCCCCCATAATAAAAGTAATAAATTCAAATCGAAAATAGCGTAGTCGTAGTCGCGTAACTACACCCGCTTACGGCGGCGCGTGCGGCGCGCGGCGACGGCGGGTGACGCGGCGTAGTCAAACGATGCCGACAAAGGGCGGCTTTCTTTGAGTCATGTTTTATAACCGAAAGGCGCTCGGGTGCCAGCGCTGTCTGTATATTTGTCGGAGTGAGATAGCAATCTAAGCACTCATGCGGACGGGGGTGTCTGTCTGATAATTTGGGATGTTTTGGGAATGGTTTAGTAGTTCTCCTAGATTTTGATATTGTCAGTTAATTTCGGGTAGATTTGGGTATTTTTGGTGATATTAGTTTTTTTTTCTTGGTTCCGATATTTTTGATTATTTTCGTATAGTTTGAGTATATTTGGGTACGTTCAGGTAGTTTAGGTAGTTATATATATTTATTTGATTGTTTCCATTCAGAACTCAAGATACTTGTAGCGACTACAATATATTCATTTGATAAAATAGATATATGTAGTTACATTTTACTAAAATTATGCTAAAACGTTGGAATCGATTTGAGTAGCATGTTTACTTACATGATATCTGCTTGTCAATTGCGAGATTATTCGTAAGCTAACCGTATACTTTAGTCTACATATTAAGATATTTTGATGGAAAATTGCAAGTTTGTAAATCCATCCGCTAGAAGCGCTGTTCGATTCTCCATACAGAGTGTATAAATACGCAGACTTTAAAGTATACGGTTAGTTTACGAATAATCTCACACTATACGTACAGTACACATGAAATCTAAGCCATAGTTCATTTCAGCCTTATTTCAGCCTAAGCCTGAGTACAAAAGGAAGGAAGGATTGTATATACAATATATATACAATCCTTCATAATGATTACTTGTCGCCGTAAGATGAAGTGCAAACATCGTGAGGAAACCGACACATCTTTGGAAAGGCTTACGAGTTTCGTTTCGTCGTGGTGGACTTAGGCCAGAATCCACCTCGCATCGACGGGGATTGTGACCATTATAATGACAATAGATGCGCTCTTTACAACATTGGGACTAAACGCCATTTTGGCGTTTCTCTACCCGTATCGTCTCCGGCGCGCGCCTGCCTGTCTGAATAATTGCGCCAACCTGGAGTAGCCAACAGATGAAAAAAAAAAAAAAAAAACTGATAATAAAAATTCCCCCGGTGAAGTTGCTATGCTAATAATGCAAAGAGATAAAGTTCGTGAGTTTCTATGTTTGGATGCCCCCGTATCCAAACTTTTAAGAATTGCTAATCTAATTATTAAAATATATCTGACTAATGGAATGCCTCAGTATCGCTGAGTGGTGTATAGCTTATGTTTCATCGAGGTATCCCAGGACAAAATCTGTAGTTATATAGGCTACGTTTTGTCATTGAATTCCATGAGCTGGTGTAACCTTGTGAAGAGCTAGAGATCAGACTAAATCGAAATCATTTGCAATATTTCAAACTATAGGTAACTCTATACATTATTCAGATTATTTTTTTTACCTGTTAAAAAAAATCGGTTGAATGAAAAACACTTTCAAATTATCCTGGAAATAACCACGAGCTAGCATTAATAGTTGCTCAGGGAGCAATACGTCATTAATAGGAGCTTGGAAAATCGATCACGTTATTTTAAAATTATCTAATATACTATGATCAAATAAAAAACTCAGTTTATTTCAAATACAGGCATATTTCAGAATGATTTATTACTGGGCCTTAAGTAATCTGATGCTTGTATAATTCCACGTATCCTGTATATTGTTGTCTAAATCTCTCTGTAAGAGGCTTCAAATTAAACAAGTGGTCGTTCAAAAACATGTTTTATTGCGTCATTATTTCATTATACTGGAAGTCTTTGGGAAAGTACGATGTTTCCACAGTGTGGTTCCACGATCATTAAAAAAAAAAAACTTACTCAAATTCATAATTTGGGTTATTCCACAAATCCCCATCACCTTAAAAAATTGCCATTATTACCCTGTCAATAGTAAAATAAATTGTTGTTCAGCCCGATTGTTTATTGTAAATAAATAGATTTGATAATTCACTAAGCGATATATAATGAGTATTTCCCTTTTGGTTCAAATATTAACAACAGGTTGAATTATCACATCCATAACTTGTGCAGGTGTCGGTGCACGGGGAGTGCGTTTACAGAACAGATACAGAAACATCTTCGTAAAACCAAGTATCTCTTGAACGAACATTAACCGGCTACCACTAAAACTTCTTATTTTTTTCACAATATTGGGCTAGCCAGGACGGCATTAGCGTAGGCAACGACTTAATTCAAATGTTGAGTTCTTTGATCATATCACTGTTGAATGGATTGCCTGTCGCTATGAAAGTATACAAATAAGTAATGCGTCGCGTGTTCTCTCGACGACGGCGGCAGTTACTGCCATTGGCCGATTCATCGGACGGACGAGCGTTAAATGTTTTGTTATATCGACACTTGGGATATAAACAATGTGCCATGTACTGTATTTATATTATGTGTTGCACCCGCGTTTATTTATTGCGTGATATTATGCAGAGTTCAATTATTCACATCGATATAGACCTGCGATTATAACGTTAATAATTTGATGAATAAACTAAACGAAATTATCACTGTGTAATGGGGCGTGAATATTTGCACCCAAGAATGACACCAATACTTTTCACGATCGGACTTATTCTACCCGCCACCATAGGAATTTTAGTACTTACTTACCAATTTCGGAGTACTTAGGTACTAACTAACAGTTAGGTACTTATCATTATTACTTAGGTAATATGAGCAGCGTCTGTACACAATCACAGACAAATAATTATGTATAAGTATTTACAATTTATTAATATAATATCTATTATCCCCGATGGGCGAAGAGCGAGCCGCTCACGAGGAGGGTGTCGGCGAAGGAGCTTGACCTGCTCCCAGCGCCAGCGCCAGTGCGAGCAGCGCCGCGCCGAGCGAGCAGGCGCGCGTCGCTCCGCTCGTGTTGCGGCTGAGCGTTGCCGCCATCTTGTCGCCTGCAACAGAGGAAGCGTCGTGCGTAAGAGCGGCGCGATGCCCGGAAGCCCTAGGCCGCCAAAATCTCTGCCGCGGCACTCACTGCCTTCCGAGACGTAGACGTAGATGTGCGCGGGCTCGGTGTTGGCGGCGCAGCAGGTGTAGTTGCCGGAGTGCTGCGGGCCGGCCGCGCGGATCGCGAGCGCCGACTGCGTCTTGGGGCCGGGCTCGGTGACGACGGTAACGCCGCGCGCCGCGTCGTAGTTGATCATGCGCGAGTTGTGGTACCAGAACACGTACTGCGGCGGAACGGGGCTCTGCACACAACAACACGCACGTCATATCGCGCGCCGGCGGCATGCGGGGCCGGGGTGGAGCGCCGAGTGACCTTCTCTATGATGCACACGAGGTTGATGGTGGAGCCGGCGTCAACGTGGTGCTCGTCAGCGCCGAGGATGAAGGCCTCCGGCACCGCGATATGCAGGTGCACCAGCCGCGACAGCGTTCCCGCGCCCGTCGACACCTGCGTCACACACAACGCAATCTTTCACTATTAGTATACACGCCCAGCGAAAAGTCTCTCATCATATTCCTACTGCTTATTTTTAAAATGTTATACTATAAGAAATATAATGTCTAAAGCTGAGTGTGCACTTGAGCTGTGCCGGGTTGCATGTGCGCTTGCATCCATAGATGTGCTTCACTTTGTTTAAGCTCGTGACTTTGTCGCAATCGCAGCGTACCGCGCATCATTTCAATTCAATCTAAGATATGCTGAGCTCGTGCGCGGGAGCTATTGCGCAACCCTAGCACAGCTTAGGTGATAGGGTTCAGTCTAAGCCGGTGTGGAACATACCTGACACTCGTACGTGCCGTTGTCTCGTTTTTGTACGTATTTTATTTGCAAGATCCAGTCATCGGAACCTTCACTGTGCAGCACCTGTACAATAGATCGTTTAATTGAATAATCCTTACTACTACTTGTATACCTTATATTTGCTTACTATATAAATGTTAGTGTTTTTTCAGTTTGTTGGAGCATATCATAAGGACGGCCGAACGGATTTGAGTGAAAGGTATAGAGGTAGTTACAATCTGGAATAACACATAGGCTATCTATTTATTAACCGACCTCAAAAAAAGGAGGAGGTTCTCAATTCGGTTGTATTTTTTTTATTTTTATTTATGTTTGTTACCTCAGATCTCCGTCATTTATGAACCGATTACGAAAATTATTTTTTTATATGAAAGGATATGCTTACAGATTGGTCCCATTTTGGTCAAAAAATTGTTCTGATCATGGGATCCATGAGGAATTGAGAGGACTCCTCAAATTTTATAGGCAAACCTATAGCAATTTTGGTATTTTCATCAAGAAGTCAAGCATTTGCATTCAGAAAGTATCATTTGCTGAAGTGAAAGTGATGAAGAAGACCACAAATGGCCACCGGAACATGTCAGTGATACGTATTTCACGGGTTGCGCCAAGATAATCTCGATTATGATCGTTAAGCGACAATGAAAAAGCAAATTTAAAGAAATGGTTCTGATGAATATGGTACCATCGAACTGATCTGATGATAAACCCAGGAGGAACCGGAACATTGTAATAAAACAATGTATCCAAGCCGTGTTTGGGCTTATTGAAATTGTTATGGGATGCACTTTGGCTATAAATAAAACTTTTTCGTGGATGTTCCGATTTGGATTATACCCTTTTAAAATTCAGCGAGATTGATTCAATGGTTTTTGTTTTATCTTGATTTCTTTGAATCTATATTTATCTCGCAATGATGTTGTATTTGGTATACCTATTATCCAGTAAAATCATTGATATAAAAATCTTTTTAGTGACAAAGAATAGTAAATATATCCACTAAAAAGTGCAAAATAAAAAACTTTTTAACAAAATAAAAACCGTCTTCAAAAAACTAAAAAGCCAAAAATAATCTAATCTTTAAATCTACCTTGTTTAACTAAATCAAATATTTAACTAATCTGAAGTCGGTGCCAAATAAACTAACGATGAAGAATAACAAAAGTATACTCAGTAACGAGATGCGCGGACCAATTTGTAGGTATAGTCTTTGGCGCAGACCGGCAATACTCGACTCAGTAGATTTTTTGGCACCCACTTCAGATTAGTTAAATATTTGATTTAGTTAAACAAGGTAGATTTAAAGATTAGATTATTCGAATTTGCTGCCCAAATGAGGTAAAATTAATTATTTTGCCACATTACTAGACATACGAGTATAATAGAAGAAAATACTAAGAAGTGAATGAGTACATAACAAAAATGACTTATCTTTTCTATTTAGCGGTCTGTGTATTAATTTTATTAAATTACAGGTAGTTTTGCTAGTTTCTGGTAGATACGGGTATAGTTGGTTTGTTTCGATATTTATAGGTTATTTTTGCATATTGATCTTCGTAAAGATCAGGTACTACATATATAAC
Source organism: Pheosia gnoma (assembly GCA_905404115.1). Taxonomy (NCBI): domain Eukaryota; kingdom Metazoa; phylum Arthropoda; class Insecta; order Lepidoptera; family Notodontidae; genus Pheosia; species Pheosia gnoma. The sequence goes on from FR989910.1 coordinate 6,918, forward strand.
TGTAGGTCAGATACTTTCGAGTACCTATTATAGTATAATTTGGATTATTATTGGGTGCTTTTGTTTAGATTAGCGTAGTTTCGAGTATTTTTAGGATTCCTTGGGAATTTCAGAAAGTTTAGGGTATTTTTCAATTTCTGATAGATTCGGCTATTTGCGGTTAGGTACGGGTATTTTCGAATCTATTCGGTTTTTGTTTCCAAACATTTTGGGTATTTTCGTATACTTTGGAGTACTTGTGGGTACTGCGGGTATTATTAGCTAGTTCATGTACTTAGTTTAAGGTTGTCTTGGCGGTTTATTGCTTCCATTTTGGAATTCAAGATAGCAAATGGAATTAATTTGTGTATCGATCGAATAATGAGCAATTTTGTAGGTTTGTTGATTCCGAATATAATGTTTTCCTAATTTCACGGGGGAAAGTTTGAATCGATTTGGGGTAAAAAAAATGTTTACTTAGATGGTAGTAGTACTCTGTTATAGGTCAAAGGTAGTCTTTTGCCCCCAAAACCAATGCGAGCCGAGCCGCCGGCAAGGCTAGTCACCTCTAAAATAAGTTTTTTACAATTTAAAATACGATTAATGGTAAGTAACGGTATTAGCATTCTCCTGAATTCGGTTTTATTATGATAAGGATTCCTTGAAAATAGTAAAGTACTATGTATCAGACATCAGCGTAGTGTTGTCATAGCTGACCTGGAAGCGTTCATCGTTGGTGTACATGAGCATGCCGGAGCTGATGATGTGCCAGTCCCGGCGGCGCACCCACGACACCTGCACACAGAGCGAGCGGTTAGTACGCGCGGTGGGTGGCACGGCGCACACCGCACAAGGCAAGGTACTTCACTGACGCCTCGCTCGCCGAGGTGGCGCACGGGGCAGTGCAGGAAGGCGATGGCGCCGAGCTGCGCGATGAGCTCCTCCTGCGTGTTGTTGATGGTGGGCTCGCGGTGCAGCGCGTCCAGCGAGCCGTACCACAGCTCGCGCCACGCCGGCACCTCGGCCACCTCCGCCATCTCCAGCTCCGCCGCGTCCAGCGCGGCCGGCGGCGGGCCGCGCGCCGCGCCCGCCGCCTCTATCGCGGTCGCGTCGCGGTGAATGCGCCGCGACCGATCTGGGCACAGAGCTAACAACTCATTCACGGGAAAGTTCAATTGACATCTACTGAAAGCCCAAATACCATTATGACGGCAACTGATCTATATCATTTGCCGTAATGGCAAAAAGGATGCGCACGATGATGAGGATAGTAGTAGGTACTGACGTTGTGTGAGCGCATGTCCGGCTGGCGCGGCGAGCGCGGCGAGCAGCGCAAGCGTGAGCGTGCGCGCCGCCATGCTGCGCGGGCCTGCGAGCTGCCGCCTGCTGACGCCGCCCGCGCCGCGCTACATCGCGTCACGCGCGTTGCCTGCACACACACAGTTGCACTAGTCCTTGTACTACTCTTTTACCAACAAAACAATCTTTATAAAAGTTTTATAAAGTATTACAAGTCCCTTCATATTATTGTATTTCGACCAAAGAAGTAGAAAGTGCTAGGTCCTAATTTTTTTAACGTTATACTGATCTGGTTATACTTGTACCTAATGATTCTATTACAAAAGGATCGTTACAAAGCAGATTTAAAAGATTCTCAAAACTCTCTCTCCTAAACTCTGTTTGATCGCATTCCATAACATTGCATATGATACAGGTCAGCCGCTTTTAGCGATACGTCTGGCGTGGAGCGCGGTGGGCCTCAGCGCCCCGGCCGCGGCCCGGCTCATTCAGAGGAACATTAATAATGTAGCGTTCGGTATCAGTTTAACACGTCGTCAGCTCCGCGGCAAGCTTTGGGAAAGGACCTGCGGATTGATGAGATAACATTATTGCACGCGGGGAGAACGTTTTTACCGACGTGCTCGAAGGATCCGTCCGGTTATTATGCGATTCTATGTGAAAGGGTTAGCGGGTCGCGCGCGTGGCGGGTGATGCGAGCTAACGCTTGTGATTGATTACCGCTGGGCGCCAAGATTGATGTGTTTTTTACGAGCGCCGCGCGCCGCCGAGCCGCGTACCTGCCGCGGCGAGGGTCGCCAGCTCGACACCCGTCTCCGCTCGCTACATTATACACTCCCATATTACATACATCTCACCGTGTAAACCATATATATACTCGTAGATAAAGTAAAATGTTTCTTGATTTTGATTGTTCTGTCTTACAGGAAAAAATGTGAAGTAACGGCTCGAGATTAGAAAATAAGATTGGAAGTCGAAGAAGCGAAATAATGAATGTAGCTAAGTATCAGGTTTTTAGCAGCTAGTCGGTTGTTTCTATGATACGTGCGAGCGCAAACTACACGCATGTTGATACGGACAACAAATACAGACAGCGGGTGACGAGGTGTCAGCAGATGCACGACGTTGCGAGAGCGCTCGAGCGGGAGCGAGCACGTCATGTTTTCTTGACATGTAACTTCCCTTTACACTAATTAATTCATAGTTCTAACTTCTATTGTATTGGTATTGAGTCTTTATGTGTCAACACGTTTGGGACTTTAATTTAGACAATGAATGAATGTTATGTTGTCCAAATAAATAAATAAATTAAATAGTACTGGCCTGGCGTAGCAGCGTTGCGCCGTAGCGGCGTAGAAGCGTCGCCGGCTGTACTTCGGATCCCCTTAGGGCATCGTTACGGAACAACGTAAAAAAAAACATAACGGATCGCCAAGAGGATCCGTCGGAACTACTCTCCACTCTCGACGAATAAATAAAGGGGGTATTCGAAATCTGCTAGGAGTAATACGGTACGCGTACTAGGTACACAACAAGTAGGTAAGTGACGGAGTGCAAGTTGTCACTCGTAGAGTTCATTTTCTGCGGAGTGTAGGAGGCGCAATCAAACATGAGATAATATATATATAGCGGACTGTATTTATTTATATAATGTTGTTCAATGTAATTACAATGGTTCTAAATGCTATCGCGGTGGCGGGTCGGTACCAACTATCATAACATTCCTAGATATTTATAATCTATGGTGTGACAGATAATATATAATACTTGTGTACGAATTGTACACGGACCTTGAACGTCTTAATTATAATGGTATACTGTGCTGGGCGGACTAGTGTTACAGTATTTTCTTTGAATTGCTGAATAGTAAGTAGTGAAGAAATATCTTATTTTCAGTTTATGAAAAAAGGGCACTAAAAAGGCATGGAGAAATTATAATATTCCTTTTGAATAAAGTTTTCGTCTATTTACGACGGATAAACAAAGCACTTTTCTTCAGTATTTTTTTTTTCTATCTAATGCCTTTGCTAAATTGTTGAGACCTCTATAAATTGAAGGAGGGGGGATACTAAAGAATGTCACGTACGCGTCATTATCTCCTGTATGTAGTATCATTAAGTTCTCAATAAAGTTTCCGAAACAACTTCCAAGTTGCGTTAGCGGCACTGACACGCACTGTCCACGATAAAGCGTGACACTGATCACATGTTTATCTCTGTATCGCGTCACACGGCGAGCGCGCCCAGCGTCGGGCAGTGGACGCGCGAGCGGTGCGGCGGCGGCGGCGCGTCGTACGTCGGGAGATGCGGTGGGTGGCGCCGCGGCGGCGGGAGTGCGTCCGGCGCGGTGAGCTCGCGGCGACTGTCGGCGAGCGCGCGCCGAGCCGCCGAGCGTGCGCGCCTCGCCCGGGAGCTGCGCCACCCCCAGCCGGCTCGTAGCGCGACGCGATACAATATCTGCTATCATTATTGTTTATTTTTGAAATAAATAACTTTAACATATTAATGAGTAAAAAAAAACCGTTCAAGTGTCTATCGTCGGTCTAGGGATAGTAAATAGGGTTCCGTAGTCACCACGTAGTAGGTATTTATTTTATATATAATATTAAAAAGATATGAGTGATCTAGTTATTAATAACATAATTTAAGTATCTCTTACGTATCTCATCAGTAATAAAAAATGGCACTGAGACGTGGTCGCTGACTATGGGCCTCATAAAAAAGCTCAATGACGCTCAGTGCGGAATGGAGAGAGCTATGTTCGGGGTTCCGCTACGTGTGATCATCATTCTGATGAGATGTCCACGGATCTCCGTAGACATACTAGAGTAGTATACAGCCTGATTTTTTCGAAAATTTCCTAATGATTCAATAAAGTGTAATTTAAAGTTATTACGTATTCTAGTTTAAAATATCGCTTCGGCTTGTTTAGTTTTAGCCGATAGGTAGAACCAGTTTAAATTATTGGAAATGTTGAGTCGGCTCCGGGTCTAGTGAGGAATCCTTATCGACTGTGTGTTGCGGCTCGGGTGTGCGGGTGTGCGGCGGTGCGGGGGTGCGGGGGTGCTGGTGCTAGGAGTCCGCGTGACGTCACGCGACTTAGCTAATGCACGCGACGCGCGCCACTCCATAGCGGAGCCTCCTGCGGGGTGTACGCCGCGCCGCCATCGAAAACTCGGCTACTAGATTATGAGTTACGACAGTACTAGTAGGTAGGTGTATACAACTTGCTTCATCACGCAACGCAATTGTAAAAATATTGCTTTCTTCAAGTTGTTTATTTTGTAATAGCGTCCCCGTCGTCGGATAGGTAAAAGGTCGAACGGAGTTGTTTTATATTTTAATTTATAAGGTTAACTCAATTCAGCGTAAGCCAATGTTCATTGAACGCATTTGAACCCCTAAAGCTAAACGGCGCACAAAAAGCCCACCATATACGAACTCGAGTTGTACTGTATCTACCAGAAACCAACCACCTGAGACATAACTTCAACTAAACATTGTTTCTTCAGCTTAATAAATAAATAACTAGAATCTAAGCGGTATTACAGCATATACAAGAAGAATTATAAGTGTTGTGATTGTCAATCTGACTGTCATGCGTAGATCCTCTTGGATGAGTTGTAAGTGAGGCTGACTCCTTGTCTACGTTATGGCAGTATCATTGTGCACATCACAAACTCAGCGCACTCAGTTTTTGCAAGTTCATGGGAAAATTATTGTTATTAGAAGCGTCGTTACAAAATGTGATGCGGCGGTCGGCGGGGGATCCTCGCTCCGCGGGCGGCAGCCGGCGTCACACCCCAGCCGCGGATAAGCAGCGTTCAGCAGAGATTAAGGCGGGACAGATCCGCGGGTACAGCACTGGAGAGCGCGTCAATTATTTAGCCAAACAACGCCGAACCGCGTAATCGCTGAAATAACAAAGCCGCGCCACCACAGCCCGCGCCGCCCGCCGCCGCCCGTCGTCGCCCGCGCCGCCCGCCGCGCGGAACCGGAAACAAATTACCTTTACATTGTTCTGTTTCGATTTGTTCTCGCGACTACATAAAGGGTCCTATAAATAATAACAATGCCTCCGCACGTTATGAATGTTCGGATGATTACATTACTTACTCGGAAATATATAAAATCCCTTTGCATGCGCGATATGGTATTATATGTATAATGTGAGCGAGAGGCACCATCCAGAAGCAGGAAGGTACATATTACGGTGCGAATTAACGCAACACGTTATTTGATAATCCCAACCATTCTTATCGCCCAGTATCTCTACGCTCAGCGGCGCAGCCGGAAGTTTTGCAATGGAGCCAGGGTCTGAAGCCCGGCGCGATAAGTGAGGGTCTCGACAGGTTCACTAGAATAACCGCAACGTTATCAGTGAAATTTGTCGTATTACGAACCTGTATGAGATCACCACGCGGTGGGAGCGCGGATTCATTTAATATTAACTAATTTTCGACATGAAAAAATAATAGCTGTATGTAAATGAACCGTGATGCCACGTCGGGCACCGCCGCCGCAGCTCTACAAATAACGTGTGAGAATATAATTGGTAACCTATACATTATTGGATTGCACCCAGACAATGAAAACATTAATACTTGCGATGTAGTACGTGAATGCGATAAAAATATATTGTATTAAGACGAATCTAAGGTTTAGGTGTGTGGGTTTGTTTCGAAGCGCGAGACGGCAGGGAATATCTCGTCGCGGTCCTCGGCGGCGTCGTGTCGTCCCGCTGCGCCGCCGCCGCTCGCGCACCTCGCATTGCCAATTTGTTTGCAATTCAACGAAACGAACGTGTACAGGATTGCACGTTTAGATTCCCCGGAGCGCTCTTACTGCCAGAGTATTTGATCATTTATGTAATAATCGGAGCAAATCTGACGAAGGAATGTGTTTCGCCTCTTTTAAATTTCTAGTAGTTCGGGAAACATTACAAAGGCTTTTTATTGTTAGGTGACTTTACGTGCATGGAGAGGTGCAATTGCACCACGTAGCAGCGGCGTCACGTGGTGCGTGCAGCAGAGCAATAGTAGGAGTACCGTTACACAGCCGCGAGAGTAGCGTAGACGCAACACATTCCCGAACATTACATTAACCCGAAAATATTATAGAAATTCACAAGCGAAAAACCCTTTACACACCGATACATGTACATTCTATGCGTTATTTCAAAGGCGAGTGTGATGCGGGCATCGTCTACTCTCTGGATATACAATCAGATCATATGAACTGTTTTTTTTTTCACGTGAAATAATCAGCAGCAGTGCACAGTCAGCGGGGAAATCTGCGCGTCCTCAACGCCTCGCGGACATTCACCACCGCCGCACCCCCGCCCCGCACCGCCGCGCACCATGCCGGGCCGCGCTTGCCTGCGTTATCTGCATGTGTTTGAAATGCATACGATATGAACCGGTGAAATGTTAACAACCAGTTGCTATTTGAAAAAAAATACTATTACAGCATAAAATTCTTAGAAGGATTTGATTGCAAAACGTTGTTTGCTTGCGGGCTCGCACTACGAAGGCTATGTATTACTGAAACTTGATGATTGTATTTTTAAGTATACATGTCGGTTAGAATATGGGTAATCATGGGAAATGTTACGATGGAAGAGTGCTGAAACTCAGATCCGGGCGAACTTCTCCGGGCTATCGATTCTAGGCGCACGCGGGGGCTGCGCGGGGCGCGGGGGGTCGGTGGAGCGGCGCCTCATCTGCCACTGATTCAATATTTAATTTGCTTTTTCAGCTTTGTGCCGACGAGGCAGCTGTTTGTTTTTAACATTTTCAATTCTGAGGGTGACTGAAATTGGGAACTGTGATAGAGCTCGCGCTCAAAGTGGAACAGGTGCAGCCAAAGAAAATTAATTGTTAGTAAACCGGCCATAAGCCGGGGAACGAACAATGTTAACATTATAACGGCTGGTCGCTGCGCTCCGTCGCCCGAGCATATTTGCGCATTGGCCAGCTTGGTCTGTCGAATCTCCAAGTCACAATTTTTGTTCGTTCATATTACAAAGATAATGTTTATTTTGCATGAAACGATACTGCTGGGACGTTTTAATAAAGTAGTGTGCGGGCGCGCGGCGCGGCGCCACGTCATGAACACGCACATGTGACGATGGTATCGGGGAACCAAACCATACGTATAAAATGATTCATTTGACGCCGGCAAACAAATAGTGTCGCGAAATAGTTCCATATCACACAAACCTCTAACTACGTGGAGGTGCGCCACGCGATCGGCTAATCATTTTTTCACATCTGTTAGCAGACCGACCACTCCTCTGTCAGCTAGCATACAAAGCACCCCACCTCGCGCGCTGTGGCGGACTGCGCGACTCTCGTGTACAGCGCCGGGCCGGATTTCCCCCGGCGGCGGCATCGCACACAGGTTTTATTAAATCATCTCCTTCCTCCAACTTGCTCTCCACACCACTACTCACTACACTCGCTGCTGTAACTGACCGTTATTGAGTTTTTCATTCCCATATATATTTACTAGTAGCTTCATCCATGGTTACGTGTAGAATATCTGCCTTTTTCATATAGTAAGCCTAGCATTGGCACTAGCATTAGTTAGAGTCGTTAATATTAAAATCTTATACGTTATCGTGGAAAATGTCGTTGATTGTACTATGTCTGTATTTTGTTAACCCTGCAACGTCCCAACGACTTTAAAGTAAATTGTTTATTTTCCCAAATGAAATAAATAAATATTATATATTTCTCTGGGGATGGGAAGAGTAACGTGGGGTCGCTGTCAATACAAATAATACTGATTTATTTTATTGCAATCAACAAACAAAATAATCAGATATAATAATCAGATATAATCAGAATAATCAGAAAATAATCAGTTGATCTGTAAATACAGATAAATTAAGATAGAAGTCATTGTTAAAAGTAGGGCTCGATGATATACAACTTATTAAAATGATATGGCGCGTATGCAGTATGCTGCGAAGTGGTTGTCGTGTTTGTATTGCATTGCTGACCGACAAGGCAACGCGCCTGTTTAAAAATACATATGCCGTGCATGCTCGAGAGTGTGATTATGTAGGTATTGGTAAATTGGCACGTAGGTGAGGCACTCGTCCGGCATTCCTCCTAACAACATTAGTATCGGGCTCATGTATACGTAGCTATTAATTTCACTTTTACACTATTAATTATGTATGTTACACAGGGTACTGCCAGGTATCGTGTATCGCCCCGGAGGGTGAGACGTCATTCATATACGAGTAATTTAATGTATCGATTGTTTTACAGAACAGCAATCATGGGTCTATATTATTTACTGACCCTCAAATGTTCCCATTAAGGAAACCAACAAAATATTAAAAGCTCATTATTTTATATGCTGTGCAACCTATACGTACGAAGAACGGTGTTCGTACGTAGATCGAGCACAGCACTACGCTGCTACACCGTAGCGGTTTTGCTACGGCGTAGGCACGTAGAGAGGTGGTTTATATTATGTTTTTATTTAGTGTTGTGTGTTTCTAGGAAGGGAAATTGCTTATTTAAATAACGTCTATTTTATAAAAATAATAATTGATTTTGTGTATAAAAAAATCTCTGCTGCGTGGAAAAATAGAGTTTGGCCGAGCAGGCAATACATCAGCGGGGCTTCGGCGCGCTTGATTGATTAAACGTCGAGGTCATAATGTTGTTGAACGGTGGCGACCCACGACTTGCGGCCAAATTCCCCGGCTTCGCGGAAAACTTGATCGACTCTCTTATTGAAATATCAAAGTTAGTACCTACCAGTAAATTGCTGAGGAATATTAATCATGTAGTAGTTTCATTTCCACTCGAGTTCCAAACGATAATAATTGTAAAGTAAACACACAAATGCGAGTCGATAGTAGAGATCTGTGATGTGCTCATCCATACGCTCATGCGTCCACGGGGAGCTTACAATTTGAGGACAATGTTTAAATATTTGGTTCGAACGACGAGACATACACTTAATTATATAAATGCTTCTTAGATATGTGATAAGTGAACTTATGTAAATGCGGCAGGATTGCCTTGTTACAAAATGTAAAACATGTTGTTGTTCCAATATGTGCGGTACGTGGAAATATGTTAAACAAGAACCTGTAGCTCGAGTTGCTTCGGTTTGGCGCCTCCTTCGTACAAAGTTATCTTTCTGTTGGTATTTAGGGGAGCATTCTTGTGAATATTTGTGTAGGACAGCTACAGGCCCGAGCTTGGCACGAATTAAACTAAGATTAGACGCATTCTTCACAGAAATGACAAACAATTGTAATTATTTCTACGCGTTATGCACACGTGCATGAATAATAATATTTTAATCAATAACTATCGCTCTAATCGTCGATTAGATTGATGGTCGCAGTTTCTTAGCAACATTAAAAGGGATCCTCATCAGTATGTATAACGACGATATGAATGTGCAGGCGCCGCCTGGACGCAGCCGCCACAGAGCCAGTTGCACGTTGTACGTGACCCTACCACTTTGAAACTTTCAAGTTGAATCATTATTAAAAGCATGTACTTTTCTGACCCGTTTTTATGTCTTTAAAAGTTATAATTTCACTTTTAACGAGTTTTGTAAGGTACAAATCCGTTGTACAAAATGAAACGATGCGGTATTGCTAATGCTTATTATAAAAAATATTTGTTTTATAATTCTAAGATTTTAACCGGTTCATATGTCATAGCATACTAGTAAAAGTAAAGGGATTGCCATCACGACTTGATAAATGTGTATAGCGGGGCGAAGCTTCGCGCGCCGGGTCGGATGTACGTCGCGTCCGCGTCAGCGTCCGCGTGCCCCGCTCCTTGATTCCGACGCGAGCGCGACGCCCAGATTTATACTAAGTGCCCACTTAAGCGAACATTATTCCCGAGATTACCCATTTACCGTAGAGAACGTGCCGCCCGTATACCTACCCCACACGTCTGAGACACGTGCTGGGCCAACTCCAGCCCACGCTCGTTGACTAGAACATTTTAATTTTACATCATAAAATCTCTCTCTCTTAAATATACTTATAAAATGATAAGATAATTGGCCGATTCATGTTGTATACGGTATGTTGTTAGTTAGTAATTGTAAGGTAACAATGCAAGTGGTGTTTACCTTTAATAATTAAAGGTAAACACCACGCAGCAAGCTACTTTATCTACATTTAGTTTGTCAGATCTAATGTAACAGTCGTTGGCTAAATGTAAAAATGAAATAAATAAATTAATTAGTAGCTTTTCAACAAAAACAAACAGTTTAGCGAATTACTGCATAATGGATAAATTTCGGTTGAAGTATTAATGTCATTGTGCTAAAAGCTATTAAAACCAACAGAACATTTTTATATTTATAGTTAGACACACTGTTAGCGCCATTAATACCGCTTGTATGTTTGGAGTCGACAGTTCTAAGAAAGCAATACACTGGCAAGGTATAAATCGTTGGTGAATGATGCTCCAGCGCGTTAGCGCGGCATGGAGAGCGCCGCCCGCCCGCGCCGCCTGCCGCCCCCGTGCCTGTGCGCGAGGAGGGGTCAGCTTATAAATCATGTGGAGATGGAGCCGTGACGTCACAGGCACAAGGGGCAAAGGTCACGCTTACTTAGAAGCAAAAGTGCTATTATCTATGAGGCAGGTACGAAAAAATGTATATCCAAAGCAGTCAACGTAACAATTGGATTGTATAAGGCCTCTGTGTGCAAAAGGAATCTGGATTACGCGCGCAGCAACTGTTGCTATCAACTGGCATCGATCAATCGGGAGCGGCTCCCTCACTCCTACTGGATCAGTAGTGGTCCTCTGACTGCAGTCTGTTTATATTGCATATTTATTTAGTTGTTAGAATTGGTCCGCGCGCGCCTGCATCGTCTAACAGGTTAACACACCTAGGAATCGATATTGTGTCTGTACTCAGTGATGTTTTTTTTCCTTGACAGAAAAACTAAGCACCGCGCAATTGCGTTCCAATAAAGGTGTTTTTATGTTTTTTCTTAACCATGTCAACAATAAGAACTTCTGGTAAAAAGGATTAAGAGGACTGTATATATCTGATTACACTCATGGAGTGGTGCCCCGGCCGGTGGGGGCGGACTGCGCTGATGACTCAGCGATTCGAAAAACCTACTCGTATATTGGCTCCAGGTGTCCGACTCCCCACATCCCTCCTTGAAGTAGTCGTCACCCATGCCCGGTAGCGTACCTATCGGTTCTCGCGATCGACTGAATTATTCATAATACTTCGGTTCGTACCTCGTACCAAAAGATACATTGAGACTGTAAATCGATGGCTGCCGGCAACTACGCGCCTCATGCTCTGTACTTATTTATACGTCTTACCGCCTAGCACATGGTTCCTATATGATAAAAATCCCGAAAATACACTGTCATATTTTATTGACATAAACTTGATTTGTATAGTTTCAACTTACCTAATGTTTATTTGTATGAGTTCAGTCAGTTGAATAGCGTACACGGAGTAGGTATTTCCTTTGACACTACCAAGTTTTGTAAATGAATCTCGTTACTGTAACTGTTTACAAAATATAATGTAAATGCTTATTAGCTAGGTACGCGCGTGCGAGGGCGGCGCGGCGGCCTCTATCGCCGACCTTGAGCCTCGCACCGATTAACAAGCATGCTATGAAATGTTTTATTATAAGCCCATTGGTGGTATAATTTAAATCGTAACCAGTTATAGTTTGTGGGTGGCATTATATTTTAACACAACCATTACATTATACAAAAATAAAAAACTTTTTAACAAAATAAAAACCGTCTTCAAAAAACTAAAAAGCCAAAAATAATCTAATCTTGAAAACCCCAATTTAATAATATTACTTACTGTTTCGACACAACCCAGATAGTCACAGGGAGGAACAAGCATGCCATGCGCGATAGTGCGCGACTCGCCGCGGGCACTCCAGCTAACATCTAATCTTTTTTCTAGGAATTATGATATCTACTTGTTGCTGTCTCTGACGCACACAATAAAGTATCGGACTAAACGGTGACGTCTGAACGATGTCGTAGTAGGTGTGATATAAAATAATTTCAAAAACTGCACTTGCGGTATTTACACACGGCCAATGCAGACGTTTTATCCGTATCGAAGACGTCGTGGCGAGTGGCCACTCCGCCGCCGCGGCGCGCCGCCCTCCTACGGCGACGAACTGCCTTTATACAATGTGTGAATTATTTTTATTGTCATGTTTTATTATCACACAACGAAGTACTGCGGTACTTTTATCTAATGTTATTTGCACACACAATGGTTTTTATTATTATGTTTCATCAGTATGGTAACCTAAATACTGTCGATTGAAAGGCACACACGATTGAAAGGTTTGCGTGAAAGGGTACTCGACGCGGCGTAACGAGGCGGTCGGATCATTAAGTGGGCGCACTAATAAATAGAGCCGTGCAGGCGTCCGAGACTGACCCGGCATGGCGGAGAGCCGACCCCGAGCTCGGGCAGGACGCCGCTCCGAGACAAAGGGATGTTACTATCACAACCACCGATCTCTCTCATAATATTTATAATAGATAAAGGGATATTTACCCAATAAAGGTAGAAAACAGTTTGTTGAGTCACCGTGCTCACCATTGCTCCGAATATATCCTCAGTTTATTATCAGTACTGATCCCCGTTACGTTTATCTATTAAAAGTACTTCATCTTTAATTCAGGTATACGGAACGGTGGGCTATTTGGTGAGAACGAGTTTATTAGCAATATTGTTTACCGTGTTAAAAAAAAAGTAATTGTTAGGTCAACAAAAACAGGTCGTAATGTAAGATTAAACATTAACTAGTTATATTTATAGGAATTATTTATGGTTAATTAATAGTTTCAAAATTATAGGCCTTTTAAAAATATGGGACGTCCATCCTGGTTTTACCCTACAGTGATAGAGAGAATGCTTGTTATCAAAAAGTAAAATTGCCGACGCGGCGTAATCTCGTACTGTCAGCAGCGCTGGCGCCGACATGAGCCGGACCCAATCCTCGTCACACTGTTGCTGACACCTAGAATTTTAGCTTTTATGGCTTTCGTCCGTAACAAATACTAACAAATATCGTTAGGTGACTACACTGAACAAACAAAGTAAGACGCGTTTAGCGAGGGACTTCATCTCTTCATTGTTTTCGCATACTCTGTATTTCATAGGCGAGGACATGACACTTATAAAAATGTTGCTATAGGCGCAAAAGCACGGCCTTGCAACCAAACAAAGCAATTGAATCAGAGAACTGTGCTCTCCTAACATAAGAACTACACCCGCCCGTTGTTAGGCCCGCAGCAGTTTCGAAGCATTATTGAGACGCACTGAAATGTTCGTACGTGTACATGTCAAATGCCTAAATGCAATTATAACTTAAAAATTACTTGCCTTTTTTTTAAATTTCTTGTGACTAATTGTATTATATCTATAACTATCATGTAATATGGATAGTTAATTACTATTATACGAGTAGCTGTAATGCAATAGCACTGTGCTTTATTTTGGGCGGAGTTGATTATCGTAGCGTTGATAATGATGGGCCTAGTAATTGTATTACGAGTATAAAGTTTCATTTTCAATTATTATTATTACGTGAAGTGTAATTATAATTAATTGAATTTAAGGCAAGTATGAATCACCTTAATTATCGACCTGAAAGCACCCCGACACAGGTGAATGCGGCGAGCGCAGCCTCCAGCTACGCTGCGGGCTGCAATGTCAAATCTAACGATATTCCCAACGGAGGGATGCAAAAAATCTAATAAAGTTGAAACTTATGCTTAGCAATATCGGTGGAATATTTATGTCAGAACTTATAATAAGAATTTAATATGTAGATATAAAGGTTGGAAATAATAATAGCTGGCATATGATAATAGCAATGCCAATAATAATAGCACAAAATAAAGTTGCAGATTTAATATTTTTTCTCATATCGTGAGATGTACTACGTGTTGAAAACAAACGCGCGCTGCCCTCGACGTCGCAACGCAGACCGAATTTTACGAGCAAGTAATTAATATTCCATGAGCTCGGTGGCTCGCTTTTCTACGGAAATAACCGCCACCGTTAACAATGTAGACATTAGGTCAATATTTAGTGACTTGTTTCATAAACAGTGGATTACATTAGACTGTAATTTATTTTAGGTATCTACAAACATTGTCAGCAATGACGGAGATATAAATAAACTAAAGATCGACTCTTGAATTTGCAGACTTAAATAATTTTCACGTAATAACCATATTAATCAATCTATAGTATTAACATTATATTTTCCCTTTAGTATAGGTATTGTTACTGGTAATATATAATCTAAATTATCAGAATTTGGATATTTCTGGATTATTAATCTGCTCTGATAAATCTACAGCCAGGCGAAGGCATGTGTAATTTAAAACAATTAATAAAGACTGCATTTCATGCGATTCAAATTAAAATGTGGAAAAAAGCATAATAAAAAGGAGCAATGTTCCAGTTCCGCCAAATAAACAAGTAGGTGCGAGGGCGGGGGTGCGCGGGGCCGGGGCGGGGGTGAGGCGGCGGGGGTCACGTGTAAACGATACGAGAGAGCCGCTAGGTGATTGTTGCCTTTTAATTAAGCGAGCCGAGCCGCCGCCGCCGCCGCGCCGCCGCCGCCCGCAGGGACAGCCTGCACCCCGTCTTACACCACCTACAGCCAGAGAAAACAAAGTATTACCACGCATCAGCGCAGCGCAGCCGTCTATTTACTCAAATATTATTTTAAGATAGGTGCCAAGTATGTATATACCTATATCTTAAATACTAACATTTAATTTATGATATAGCTAGCAGGGTCCGCGGCTTCGAGCGCGTGTACTTTACCGTTTTGACTATCCCGGGGAAACCTTTCACTTGCGGAACAAAAATTATCCAAGATGTTGAGGTACATTCTGAGACCATGAGGTACATTCTGAGATACAGACTTTTGACCATATTCCGGTAACCCATCCTTATTCCTTGGTAAAAGAACATGGGTTATAAGCTATGCTAAGTTTCATCAAAATCCGTCCAGTTGTTTTCAGACAGACGGACAAGAAATGCAAAAATGGCAGATTCGCGACACGCGTTAAAATGATACTTTATTACTAAACCATCTTTAACATCAATTAATTTGTCGGTGTGCCATTACCGTCCGTATATCAGAAAAACTACCACCCATATTTATAAAATTATGAATTAAATAATTGAGTAGAATGAAATAGATAAGTATAGAAATATTTAGTCAAATTTCAAATCTGTATCAATTTTCCTTTTGTAAGGTCACAATAAATACCCCTTGCATACATATACTTTGTATAGATATTATATTATTCTCATCCGTGTTGTACGCTGACACGTCGCCCGCGCCGTCGCGTCGCGCCGCGCCGCAAGGTTCCATGTTGACGCGCTACCAAATTGGTTTTCAAAACGAAAAATAATATTATGTTGTCATGTAACGGGTGAATAAGTGTTTGCGGTAAAACAGGCGCACCGACCGGCGTCATCCAATGACGAGCAGTTACGTTCGCTGGAAAACAATCCGCTCATTATCAAAGCTGAAACTTGAGGCACTTCAAAACGAGCCCTTGCAAAAAAAAACATACAGACGTACACAAAGGGACTAGCCGTAGCCGCTACAATATATCAACTCGATCGTCGAAGTTCGTGCACGATTAAGTATGCGAGCCCGTTGCGTGCGCGTCCTCAGCACGCAATGCCCGTGAGTTTACACAAAAGTATCGGTGTCGTATCGCAGCGCACATTGTGAAGGTGACTCATAGTCTGCTCTGTCTGCCTCAATAATAATATCATTATATTATCTTTCATCAGCTTTGCTCGAATGCTTTACTCAATTTCATTAAGAAAGTTTGATTTCTTTAATTTTAACACAATTTATCACAACCCAATTCCGTTTATGGGTTTGTAAATGAACATCATCGTCTCCACCGCGGCTGCGTGCGGGCAGCCGCTACTTCCAAATTGAGTAAGGGCGGAATTCTCGCGTTTCTCGCCTTTATTGATTACGGAATTACAGTTGCCAGGCTATTTATTTAGATTATAACTTACTAGTAGCAAAAACTAACTTTATTATCCAACGTTGCATAATCTGATAATCTTTCATTAATCAACAGCAGCCGCCGTTTCTGTTAACGATTACAATATAAGAGACTTAGACGCTAAATAAATAAATACTAAATGTAACATTACAATCATGATATTAAAACTATTTATAATGTTCCCAAATTTATAAAAATTTTGATCAACCTGTCATGACAAAGTACTTTTCAGAAGAAAATTAAATGTAAAGCGACAAAAACTGTCTACCTAACCCCAATTCTATAGAATAAATCTTTAGGTGCCCGCACGAAGGAATCGTAGAGTAGGGCTCACTCAGTGCCGATGCCGGTCAAACGAGCGCCATGCCTGTGCTGTGGGCAACGCGCGCGGAGCCGGCTCCCGCTCGATACCGCACCGCAGCGCAGCGCACCACTGGGTAATTCCTTCTTCAGTCGTATTACGTAATGAATGACATGGGTACGGATCCGTTCTAACAGGGGATTACTATTCCGCTGACTCGCGCTTACTCCGCCGTTTGTTAGCTTTTATCAAGGAAAATAATATTACCAGATACTTACCAACCTCCTTCGGTAAATTATGAGCGCATTCTAGCGGTGATATTTTATTTTCTGCTAAGTTTATTTCCACTGTTTTTGTTCTGAAATAGTTGGAATAAAGTATTTTACTTATAAAACTCTTAAAATAACCTTTGTTTAGTAGTAGTATAATAAAAAATATATCGAATATGTACACTAGGTACTATTATCCCGGAATTGAAAATGTTGGATTGACTGCCCAATACCACATAGTTAGTCGGCTTCGGCATGGGCTGAGATGAGATCCGCGAGCGTTCTATGCATAATACACTGCGTACACCACCAGTGCCAACTTGGAAACAAGACGAGTCTGAACCGTACTTAATATATATAATTGAAATAATATAATAATTATAGTACCTACCATCCCTTTTTTTAATGTCTCACTGCTGGGCACGGGCCTCCCCTCAATGCCAGGGGGATTAGGCCATTGTCCACCACGCTGGCCTAGTGCATATAATTGAAAACAGATCTATAATTACAGAAATGATCACGGAACATTACCTAACATCTTCTCATTCCAAAATGTTAGTTGAGCAAGACTTCTAATTGTATTCTTAAGCTGGTGGTAGAGTTACCTAAAAGATTAAAATAATCATTGGTTCACAGGAGCGTATAGCGGATAGGTTGGAATGTTCCTGAACAAAATACCGTAAATTAAATGGAATTACATGAGAGTAGGTAGGTCCGTTGAGTGTACGGTACCATATCACGTGCTGCATTCGTACGTACGGTACATCAATGACAGGAGAACTGCTGCAGGGCAGTTCATTAATTAGAGTGAGTATAGCAAGTAACGTAGCAAGTATAATATAGCTAGCGGGGCTCGACGCGGCGGGGGCCTCGTCTCACCATGCCTCGTGACGCCTCGCGCCGTGTTTACGTCGCCTCATTAACTAATTGGCGTAGTGTAGACGAAGCGCGAGTCAGCGCCGCCCAGGGCTAGTGTTTGCAGACGGTAACAAAGATATTTAGTAACGAGTAGTGAAACTTACGTTAGGAAGGAAATGTAAGAGCTATTACCAAAAGCCTTGCTATTTAAATTTCAATACAGAATCAATACGAACAGTGATCTATTGAGGGACCTCAAATTGGTTTGATTAAACTGTATTCCGAGGGGTCGTAATTTGGATTAATGACAGTTCACCCCCTCTATGCTTCGGTGAACGCACCATTTCTTATCTGTGGTCATTATCATTGGGCTTGACAAAGGAACGTCTCAAAAATACTATTGTTCCTTTTTGAGCTGTTTATTTTTTATTTAATTTAATAAATACAACTGATCCTCACAGATGGTTTTTCCACCTTTATTAAGCTATGAAGGCGCACCCTCCGATACCGGAACATTC
Organism: Pheosia gnoma; assembly: GCA_905404115.1. NCBI lineage: Eukaryota > Metazoa > Arthropoda > Insecta > Lepidoptera > Notodontidae > Pheosia > Pheosia gnoma. The sequence continues at coordinate 25,209 of FR989910.1, forward strand.
TGACGCGATTTGTAACATTATTTAGGTGCGTATCAAAAAAAAATGGGAACACAATTATATGTTGGAAACAACATTAGAAGAATGAGTATAGGGAAGGATGAGCAGCATATGAGATAATTCATGTTGCTATCTTATACTATAACTGTTAGAATAAAAGTGATTATTTCGCTTACATTAATCAATGAAATTGTTGCAGAAAAGAAAAAGATTTTGTTGCCATAAAATAAATAACCTTCAGGCAATACGAAGCATGACAAATAAAAGAGGCGTTCATTGTGACGAGAGGTCGATTTAATAATTTACCATCGCTGAAGCGCGCGGCCATTCGCCCGCGAACAAAAGATTTTTTATATTTTATTGGAAGTAACATTGATGTACTACCATGGGAAGTAATGAAAGGAATGCGAAATACTTTATAAATTGTTTAAATCAAATACATCATGCAAGGCTTTCAATGATAGAGATGTACTATCCCACAGCAGAGAAAAAAGTAATCGGCAATTCCGTTTATAGTCGGTCGGTCGTGAAAGGCCGAAAAGTTTATTAAAATCAATAGTTCTATATTAAATTTGAATCTAACTTTAGTAATTAAGATACTTGCAAACGACATTGATAAAAGTGAGCCCGCATAGAAGTTCTGAAGCGACATTCAGGAATAATTATTTATAGAATTCATACCTATTGATTACTTATATATATTTACGCGAATACTATACATCGAAATCAAACTAATTATACGGATTTTTTGCGTTTATTTCATGTTTTTTACGTTCCTAAAGTTTCAGCTGCTTTATAGCAACCATGATCACGGGAAGACTGAGGTGTTAGACGTCCTAGTCTGATAGTTAGAACTGTGGTACCCTCATATTTAGTTGTAGTACATACAGTTGCACGAGCATTTTAAAATTTATATCAATTATTTTTTTCTATTTTTATCAATTTATTTAATTATACTGGTAGTAATCATAGGTATAAACCTGACAACTTTGGCAACGAAAGCTTTGAAAATATATTATTTAGCTAAGAATACCAATTAAATGTTGTATTTAAACCCTAAGAAATATTATATATACCCTATAAATTATTGTATTAGGGTAAGTGTCTATATATAAAACAAACTCGTGTAAGTTACACCACTTTTAATTCTGGCACGGTTGGGCCGTGTCTCACGATCTTAATTTTTTTTTATTTGTCTCTGCCCCAAATAGCACAATATTATATTAAAACATGGGAAAATTTCACTAAAAATAATAATAAAGATAACTCACTTTCATATACATTCGATTCTGAGGTTCGCCGGGACATCTATTTGGGTAATAAATATTCTTAACTACTCAAATAAAGGTAGGTTATACTGACTCATCACCAAACTTTTAGTGAGTTTCCTTATTAATTACTAAGGTTAGCACGTAGAGCCGGGGTTAATGTCTCATGGTATGGTTTATGAGGGTAAGTTAGTGTTTCATTTGAACTTACATTTTCACTCACAGGTTCACTCCTGCGCTCCACAGTAGAAGTGAACGTTGACAGCCCGTACAACAAACAAGTGTGCCTACACAAAGACTAAACAGTAACTAGGACGTTTAATGTTCTATTACTATATCAAGTACACTGCACGACAACGATTACTTCCAATGCGATTAAAAGAACGCATGGAGATCCACGTTAAATTAAAGAATACATAAAAAGACATCGTAGTATTTAGAGTGTTGTATCTGACTATTGCCTCCGATAAACTCCTGTTGTAGCTGACTATTGCCTCCGATAAACTCATTGTGATGAAAGTATGGTATTTCGCAGCGCCGCTTTAGTGGCACACTGAAACCGATCGCCCGCCTCGAGAAGCGCCTTTTGTCTCCTGTCCTCGCAACGATAGGACAACAATTAGTTATAAGGTACGAACATTGTACTCTTTTAGTTCGTAAATCACTTCTTTATAATATAAATAGAATTTTTTGGACTCCTCCGGTAGCCCATCTCGTATTTAGCGAATACAGGGCAACACAGCACGGCACCGAAGTCAGTATAAATTTCCAGGCAGCCGAGTCAGCGTTTTGTATCCTGAAACACTCGGCTTAAACAACTAACTTCATTACTTATGCATTAACTTTGATCCTTGACGGAGTTGCCGGCGGAACTAACTCCAACATAAATACACGCAACGCCGCCGCGGCTATTCTGAGTTCGTAATATTTTGTGTTGTAGGCAAACTGTCGGAAGCGGAAACAACAGGAATTTACCTGAGTATTCCCTTGAACCGTTGGCCGACACGGAGCTTTGATTATGATTAATTTAATATTCAGTACAAGAACACAGTAACAATATTGCATCTAGAATCGTAACGTGTTATGGACCCACCTTGCGTTACATTAGAAGGATAACATATATTAGATACTGAATAGTGGGTGACGTATTATCAAGCTCTGAACCCACGTCTGGACTTTCACCTAGTGCCTTATTCATATTTCATTGAGAATATTGTAAAATTGAAGAGGGCCGTGCGGTCTGTGCCGATCAGTTTGGGACCATTTATAAAAGTATCGTGTACCGCTGACAGCCGGTGTATCGCGCAGGTAAGACACGATTGTAGAAAAAAATACGGTGTGTCCGTTTGAATGAGTAGTGTGTTACTTTTCTCAACAACAATTACCCCACAATATCAGCGCAACACGCGAGAAGCAACGCAGATGGCGCGCGTCTGCAGCTCGGCGCTTCCAGAACCTTTTGCGCAGCGGAACCAATTTTGACTAAATAAATAAGTACATTAGCATTTTAATTGCACATCATAAGGCGGGCGGGAGGTCCCGGCTGTGCCCGGGGCGCTGGAGCTGGTTCTCTCGAGCTACCCGCGTACTAATATGAATTTTAAACTTGGGAGTTGATTATAGCTGGCAGCCCTAATTCCACGCGCGGGTGACACACATGACATTTTATTTATAAACACGCATACTGGCTTTGGTTCTTAATTTGACATGACCGGCAAATTAATGAATAGCAATCAACGTTCCACATTACTGGATGCTTCCATTACTAACTAAAACAGACATTGCTTTCAATGAGATCTCACTACATTTTACGTTGGAAGGGTTGTGTGAGACATGGCATTTTGTACGATTTATGTTTAAATGGGATACAAATAAGCATAAGTTTAAATATTCTTACTGCTTTGTAACCGTAAAACTTCATAGGTATATTCAAGTTTTATAAAAAGAAATATACATCGGTGTTGCCATCGTGGTTTGAATAAATTTTACTTTTGATTAATCACAAACTTGGTAAAGAAAAACTTGGCTTGGAATATCGAATAGTAAATGTTGTCCACCAAGTACTAACTGGCACACAAGTGATCGCAATTAGAGGGGCGGCGGGTACGTCCAGGCCGCAGGAAGCAGGGAGGGCGGGGAGGGGAGGTCTGATTCATGTTCATTAGTGCAAAGCGTCCAAACAGCCGCCGCAGAAGGATTCGAAGCTTTGCTGGAGATAGCGAAGTCGAGGCCGACGCGACGAGACGCACGGCTCTTGTGGTGGTTACAATATAGGATTTAACAATTTCGACCCCACTTAAGTAAATCATTATTTTGGTTGGCATCACGACTCTACCTAAGAATCGAACTAAAATTTAATTCGATTCTTAGAGTCGTGAACAAAAGCAAGTGGGGCATGCATGACCGTGTGTGAAGATAGCTATTATGTATAACATTGAATGAGCGCGCGTCGAGCAAACATTCCACCTGTCGCAACACAGGGATAAGGTAACGTTACTAGTGTCGCCCACACAAAGCTTCGCGAACAATATTAACCAGTGTTTAAATGTTAACCACTAAATTGCTATACGATGGATTCGATGCACCTATAGTAAGCAGCTAACTACTTAACTATGTATAACACTGCTTTTTGTGTCTGTGCTTATAAATATTTTCACCAAAGTATTACACATTTTAAGCTTTTGTAGGTTATATTTTTTTAATACTTTTTGTAAAATACTTTGCGCGAAAAAAGTAACAGTCAGACAAAGCGGATGCCCTGACCGCATCCGGCGCTACGACCGACGCCCGCGGCTCGCGGCTCGCGGCTCGCAGGATCCAACAAATTTAACAAAAAACCCATCCTCGCGCATTTTGTTGCTTATATTTACACTTTTATCATTTTAGGTAAATTAAGTGCTAACAACGCTGTACGATTCGAGATTAAATACAAAAACACTGTAAGTAATAGTCATTCTCATTAGGTCAGTAAATAACTTACTACCCGTAGCAAAACATATACCTATTATGCGATACTTGGCCGGCTGGTTTGTTCTTAATTGAGTCTCTGTATATAAATCTGTAATATAAATAATGAGCAGCAGATTAGCTTTGTGTCACCGCGCCGCGACTTGGCCGCCGCCCCGCCGCGCCGCCTCCGCGCCGCCTCCGCGCCGCCGCCGCGTCGCCGCCGCGCCGCTCGTCAAGTAGGTCGCAGGTGTCATGCCGCTAATATATCACCTGTGTTACGTACAATAATGTAAGCTCCATGTCTGCGATGTAAAAATAATTTTATTCTCTGGTCGCGATTGCGCGGGCGTGTCACGTAATAACGATGAGTTGATCAACGTTGACAAGAACTGAATTACTTTATGAAATCAAAACACTTCGCTAATATCGCGGGTACCCCGAGGGTCTTTACATTCAATTTTATGAATGCTTTTTTTGTTCTGAGAATCAGTCTAAGTGAAGACAATGCCTGTATAGACGTGGACATAGGTACATGATAGTAGCATCATGGTAGCCCACACACAACGTGGATAAACTTTCTTCTGGATCATCGTATCGCATCCGAATGAGTAAATATATTCTATAATAATCGGTCATCAATTAAATTCTAGTGCGTATTGGTGTATTTTTTTTAAAGTATCCCACCGATTTATTTTCGCTCGTAATATAATCTCAAAAGCTCCGGGCATGTCTACAAGGGACAGCGCTACACTACGGAAACGGCGTAACACAACCACATCGTCTCCCGTCCCGATGGCCGCTCACCGACCCGCTGGATTACATGAAGCGATTATACCTACGTTATACGCAAAGGTGGATACTTGGTTGATTATGTATGCAAGTAATATATGTATAGTCATATTAGTTTAATACTGCGTTAAAATTGGCAAAATCTAATACTTCTCTTCAATTCTTCGAATCGTATCAAAATCACAAAATCAGCTATAGCGTTATTTGGACTTAAAGTTTTATTTCGTTGCTGATAATGTAGTAGTTTTAACTCATTGGATTAACACGGTTCCAGCTGGCGGCGCTGGCGCAGGCTGGCAGGTGCGGGCGGCCAGAGCTCGCCATGCGGAGGTGGCAGAGAGCTATATTGCCAAGGGAGTGGGTTTAACGCTTCGGACGCCACCGTAACTTTGCTAAATCTGGAAATAAAAAAGTCGGTGTGTGGCGCCGAGCCAAGTCTCGCTACGGATGCCGTACTTGCTCGCTGAAAGATACTTAATCAGATTTTAACCGACACGCTAGTTTACTTTGAATATCGTATTACCTATACCTCTATACTATTTTTGTTCTTTTACCACACGCTAGACCGTTCCATCACGTGTTCATTCTTTTCATGGTGGGTATTCTATCAACATCGTCGTTCATTTAATCAATGGTAGCAGTCCAGTTGCTATCATTGTCTACCTACGCCTTTACGTCTATTAAATGATCCAGGCCTTCTCAATCGTTTGTCAGTGGTTGGCACCTCCCTCGTGCGACGCAGAGAGTTCTTCCGCTTATTGCAAGCGCGAAGTGGGTCGCGCGCTCCGGCTGCTAGTAACGGCTGCATTGTCGGAATCTCGCGCTGAAAGGGAATTAAACATGGCGGACACGCTTCAAACAGTCGTGAGCGACGCAGGCTTTTTGTTCCGTCGTCGGGTCGTCAAACGCCTTGGCCTCGATGTAAAGGATTGTTTAATTTTGTTTTATAATTATATTGCAGATTACTTTGTACCAAAATTATTTTTGTTTTTAATTTCATATTTTTTATGGATGTTCGTCAACATTCAATATGGGATTGTCGTTGGTTAGTCTGAGTGCTGTTATTTATTCCCCTACTTTGCTCTTTCGTGTTACAATAAAATATGAGATGAACTGTTATTGTTTTATATGATGTATAGTCCCCAATTGAATTGCCATACATTACAATATAGCGTAGGCATTTACGCCAGGCCATCTGCATTCCTTACGTGCAAGCTGCCACTTTTATTAGTCACGTGTACCTCGTTGGAGAAAAAGCCTATTTTTTGTGGTGCAGAGGGCATTATGAGGGAATACCAATCTGCCGCTAACTTTAATTACGAATTCCTTCGTGAACCCGAGCGCCTCAACTGTGTACCCACACCTTTCACACGCACAATGCAAACATACATCACAACAGACAACACATATTGTTTGCCACAAAACTATTATGTCTTAACGTACATATTTTGAATTTGCTCTATACAATATTCAATACGGCTAAATAGGAACTGATCCACTTAGATTAGATTAGGTTAGGGTAATCCAGGTATGCACTTTATCAAAGGTTAAGAACCACTGTGCTCTTTTCTGTAATATATATCACGATATATCACTTGGTATATAATATATTTAAATTGAAGTTGTATAGTAGGCCACACCCATAGATTAGATAATAGTGCCACAATATCTAACCGTAACTATTCATATATTTTTGCCCATAAGCCATTTTCTGATCTCGATATCATCTTATATACGTATATTTTATCTCGACGACGTGATCGGGGGATTTGGTAAATATTATCATAATAAAATATAAATATTATGAGTGTTTTCATGGTCTCCGGCAGTTCATAGAGTGAGTTCGTAGCAACTGCTGAGAGAAAATCGAAAATTCACGAGCCGGTACCATTTTGCCTTATCCATGTCTATAGCTACAATACGTTCACATCAATGCGTAGTAAAGAAAATTAACATGTCTTCATTAGGGTTTAACTAAGGACTTGGTTACGAGTTCGTAGTAGTTCGTTCGTTCGTCAGTAGTTTCCATTGAGTTCAATGGAAACTACTTTACAGAAGAAGGAACTGAATATACTTGTTCTTATAGTATAGCGCGTCTAATGCACCGGACAGATCTCACAGCGACAGCGCATTTGCTCCGGACTCGCATCCATAAATCAGTATCGGGGATTAACTCCCGGCCACTTGGCGCTGGCACCGACCCTTGAAGCGAAGCATCTTGTTTAAGCGTAGTTTAATGCCATTTTATATTGAGATCACTGTTGTCCTTGCGAAATACAGGGATAATCTCGATAGAATAAGTTTATCTAACTAATTTATGTATCATGTTAGCGGTGATTTTCTGAGATCAAAAATATTTCACAATTTGGCATGTTCTGCAGATACCAGATACGTGCCCAATCTAGCTGGTTGCATACGTAGAGAATATCAAGTAACTTTTTATTCAAAGCGGTTCAATGACACAAGACGATGACTTCGTTAATCACGGGCAAGACTTCAGACAGACTTATGTGACATTCCTCAGCGCTGGGGATACTTTGTCGTATTGCATTTTAAAATAAATTTATAACAAAACGTAGCATGGTCACTGCAAAAAAATTAGTATACAAAAATCACGAATTATTTTATGAAATATTATTAACGGAAGCCTCTTATTCTGGAAGCGGTGGTGAAATTATGAAATCATTATCAACGCCGATCCGTTGATCTATTAATTATGACGCGGGCGAGTTGTGTCTCCGGTTGGCTTCTATAACGATTTGAAATAAATGCAATGTGAAGTTTAAAACCCATATTATGTGCATAAGTATCCACTGAGAGGATACTATACATCATACAACAAGACATCTAATAAAACTTATTCAATAATGATTCTTGGTTAAGTTATAAAAAGATTACGAGCAAAGTTAGGATGGCCGAGTGAATGCGCAATGAATATTTAGCAGTCATAAGCCGCAGGTAACTGCCCCATTATGGAGATTTGTATTGTTTACTTAATTTACATCTATCCGGAATATTGTCTGTGTTTCAGCACCTGCATAATGGCTCAATTGTGAAGCTCCTGCCGAGAAATGACTGCCATTTGACACTCGTTTGCTGCCTCTCGAATCTATTGTTTATTTTAATAGAAGATACCCTCCATGAAACTCAAAATTCGTCCTTGATATATTATCAATAAGATACAGTATTATTCCCACAGGAATTTTAATAAGCCCTGAGCATGCCTGTCATGCATGCCATGCCAAATTGCAAGTCGGTGTGCAATCCCAACAGTTCGAGGTGAGTGTTGATACATATTAGTCAGATGGGTTATCCCTTGAGAAGCACGAGTGAACTTATTGTGGTTTGTTATTTTTAGCCGGGCAGGAGCCAATCTAGTTGGATTTATATACATAATCTTGTGCCAACAACATGGGCTCCCGTTTATAAATACTTACATTGTAAATTAATCATAACTTAGTTATAGCTAACGGTCTGAAGCACTAGGTGTTACACAAAAGGTCCCCTATTCTATAAGTTAGTTACTTCCCATTTTCAAAGGCGTTGTTGTACACATGCCTCGTTTCCTTAATGCCACACAGTTGTTCCTTTCTCACACGTACCAGTGCTATCAGTATATTTATTACTGGTAGACTTCTAACAGTAAAATAATTTTGAGATCACTTCAGTAGTTCTGGAGCCCCTACAAACACATTATGGATATAACAGAGACAGTCGTCACCTGTTATCCAAGTCATACTAATTAACGCAATACCGAATGTAACAGACGAAGTTCTTTCATCTCGCACCATCAGCATATATAATGGCGAGTGCGCTCAAGCCTGCCGCTAATTTGCTTTTCAAAGATGCAAAGACGCGTGGAGGCTGTAATATGAGGGAGGAGGACGACCAGTGGAGGGAGGAGGCGCATGAACTCGTCAGCCTAACACAAATGTATGTAAATAAAGGCTCACCATGAATCGGTATTAGCACCCGAAAGGCAGCAACACAACGTAAAAACGACCTCATACTAAAAGTGTTATGATACATTACTGACGCCGTGACAGTAAATTGTCCATGCGACACACGTAGTACCTAGGTACTATCGGTTTGGGTAAAGAGCGGGATTATGAATTGCGGCTCATCGCGCCGATATACTTTCAGTATACTACAGTACTGTAGTGAGGCTCGATGAGGCGCAACACATAACCGCATTCTTTATCCATGCGCGGGTAGGATTACATACAACACGCATACAGGTTATCACAACAGCGCAATCTTATTACTGTATTTCATTCTACTTTACAATAAAGGGACATATTATGTTCGTTTCTTCTTGTCCTTAGAATTTGTTACGTTTGCTTAAATAAAAAAGTAAAATCTTACAATGAAAAGACTGGTTATTTTTTTGCAAATTGGATAAATTAATAAAAAAAAGTCCGCGTCGAAATGTTTCGCAGGGTTCGCTCGGTTGTAATTGGTGTATTGATTCTTGTCGACGTAGTTATATAGCAGCGCCGCCGCCGCCGTCCGCGTCGCCGCCGCGCCGCCGGGGGGAATTGTTGCTTAAAGCAAATGAAACAAACGAGCTTTTATAACTTTTTATAAAAACGTTAAGGTGTCGACCTTGTAGTTTGAATTACTTAGAATGACGATATATTATATGATGAAATAATGAGTTACGAATAATGTTCGTACAAAAGTGTAGGTACTTATAGTGCTTCAGATAAGCGAGCACGTTATCTGAGCACTACATAACAAACTTTTTTCCTAACATAGTAACAGGTCCTACTAAATCTCGCCAACTATTCCAAGTATTCTTACCGCGCAGCCTCCGGTCCAGGCATGAATGAGCGATGATTTTAATTATACTATCAAGAGCAGCCTGTCGCACCGCTCGCGCCCGCGCCGCTACGCTAATGTGATACACTCATTTACATACTAAACTAAACGCTCATTCATGTTCTGAATATATTCCAAAACCTCTTGCCGTTAGTACAAAAGAAAGCAATCATGATTTGTTATAGAAATAGAGTGCAAATAATAATCTCATAATATTGACTAAAACATGCAAGCGGCGCGACTTGTGGTTCGATGTAATACCTGGCAAAAATATAACATTCTGTATCACTTTGTTAGATCGCAGACAAGCTGCGCGTCACGCGACGTTACCGCGACGCTCACGCGACGACCGATGATAGATAACTACCTCGACATGACCGCCGCGCCGTGCTTTTTAACTGACTTAAAAAAAAAGAACCGTTCTCAATTTGATTGTATTTTTGGTCCACGCATTTCGTTACTAAGTATACATTTATTATTCCTCGTTGGTTGTTTGTTTGGCAGCAACTTCACATTCGTTAAATATTTGATTTAGTTAGACAAGGTAGATTTCAAGATTAGATAATTTTTTGCTTTTTAGTTTACTGAAGACGAATTTTTTTGTTATATCCTCCTCATCCTCCTGTTTAGGTATACAATATAAAATAACTATTACTTAAGCCACGTACACATTAATACTTGGCTTCGATGTGAAGATTTGTTAATTGATTACTGTCTCGTTCATCCGCTACTAAAACCTATGATACAGTGTAACATGTTTGTATGTTGAGATAGAGTGCCACCTAAAAACGAGTCGTAGGTTTACACTTACAGACGCCTTAAGAATGATTTACGAATGCAGATGTATTTCCTAGCAAGTTCCACATCGTTAGTATACGTATTTGTTATTTTAACGGGCACATTATTTGATGGTAGTCGTAAGGGCAGTAAGGTGTTTTTAAGGGGCAGTGGCAACCACGTACGCAGACAATAGTACATTAAAGTTAACTGCCTTTGTCCGCACGGGAATCGAGGCGATGGAACAATTCGTTTGATATTTAATAACATCGCCTCCGCCGTTATTACTTCACGATTATTTGGCGGCAGTTACTTTGCAGAACGACAATTATCTTGACAACAATGAAGATGTTTCATTGAAATGTCCAAAGTGATTGCGAAGTATAACAATATTGTCTCGAATAAAGTGACAGGCGAGCGGTCGTTAAAACCAACTTAACGGGTATAATTAAAGGTTTATATAAAACAAAACATGTCAGGAAGTACAATTCCGCATAGGTATTTTAGACCGAATGAATATTCGATATTTGACGTTTTTCGGTTTCATAGAACTTCTATTCGCTTTATATAGTACTTAATCGATTTGAACAATATTGCACAATAAGTAGCTTTAGAATGTCTTTTCCCTTGTACCTACTGCCTCGGCCGAGCTGTCAGCGCCCCACAATACATTATACAAATTGGCTCCAGCGAACCGACGACGGCGGCCCGAGGCCCTCCTCAATTTTATAATATTACCGATATGAATAGAGCACTCACCTGTGCAAGCATATAGTGCCTCGTAGACAGATATGGGTCCGAGGGTAGGTTTTATTCGACACATCGCAAACTGGATTGCGTTTTCTTTTCTTATCGCTGTGATGAGCAAACAAAACGTGATAAATATTCGGGCGCTATCGGCAATATTCGGTAGACTTCCATACCATGTCTATCATACCATGATAATGTATAATAAGTTACACAAATGTGACTTATTTGTAATTTGGTACCCACTCCTGCGCTTAGCACGTTACATTATTTCAACTAGAATGAAACGGTGCTATACTGAGACTTTCGCTGTAAGCTTAAACTTTTTTAAATTGGTTTGTTGCATTATTTTACAAAATATGTTAAACTCTCTGAAAACAATGCTTTATTTGACGGTCGTTATCATATAAACTGCCCTACTTTTGCTATTGTAACTAAATTCTGTATTTTACACTGTAATAATAACTAACGAAATAACAATAATCCAATTCAGAAAATTACCTATAGTTATCTAGCTACCTGGTCAAATTGAGTGGAGCTATTCCGGGCAAGTCGGTAAGTGCGCAGCTACACGAACTAAACGTCGCGGAGGGAAATTAAACAGCCATCCTGTTTCAGCTCTAATTTCTTGGATGACTTGACGGTGTCTACTAAAGATATTTACTTATTAAATATTTATTTAATAGTTACAAGAATAACCTTATTTTATTGACAATTTAAATAAATAACAGACTTTTAGTCTTGTCTTGTTATTATTGTTTAGCACGTCCCGCGTGTAAACTGAATACCATGACTAGTGAACTTAATTTATAATACGGAGGGTACAGACTGGTCGCGCAGCCAGCGCCACAATTACATGGGTTTCATAAAACTTTTGGAACGCAATACCGCGCGCCCCCACCACAGTGCGCTAACTTCCATATTGTAAAAGTTGTTGGATCATATCCCACGACCTCGTGACTCATGCCCGGGCTCTTTATTTCATTTATATAACATTTGTTCCATCTAGTTATTTCTGCCAATACAATGTATCCTCTCCGCAAGACGTTTCTATGCGCACTTAGTTATCCAGGCAATTTAGAACAACTCGGTACCAAGGCAATGGGCAGCTGCATGGTATTGATTCAATCATTATTGCTTTTGAAACTGGAGCATAAAGAAGTTGTTAGGTACCTACCCGTGAATAAACATGCAGCGTTTCCTATTGGATAAAACTAATTAGTTCGTAGGTTTCAGCCGCAATATTCAAGTATACATAATAAGAAACTATTGTCATTGCAAGCTATTCTATTCAGCGTATTTCCCTGTTTACTTTGTAACTTCTGCGTACGTCTGACCAACTTCATCCCGCGCGCCGGTCGAGCAAGCTGTATTTGTTAGTAGCGACCGCAGCCTACAGTAAGCAGGGACGGTAAACACGTTTGAATTTAGCGCTGCACGTATGGTATTCACATAGTTGCATTATGTGACAGAAGTAGATAGCTCTTTATTGTTTCTTATCACAATGGATAGCGTTATCATGTAGTATGTTAACCGGATTATCTAAAGGGGGTGTGGTTCACTTGAAAATGTATGGAAGGCTATGTTAAGTTAAGTTAATCAGTATTATACTGATTCACTGATCAAACTGCAAAGAAACTTTGATCCAAGTTTATATTGAAAAAAGATCTCAAGCCAAATAATGAATGTTATTGCACTTAAGTTAAAATTGGCCATGACTTCAAAAGTGTACAGTACGCACTCTGAAGCTAAAAAGTTAAATGTTCAGGCAATAATGAATCTGTCGCTGACTTGTCATACTATTTACCACTGTTAAACTGTTGTAGTTACAGTATTAAGTAGTTGGCCCCAGTTTGTACATCTAGAGATAGGATTTGGACTCGGCAATGCTTTTCCTCTAGTGATTCGAACCGGAGGGGTGGCGCGACGCTCCACAGCACTAATGCTATAATTACAATTCGAGGAAAGCTCTTAGAGATCACACACATTGTGGTAAATATCTAAATGGTAGGTAGTCGAAGAAATAGAATGGGAAAAGTTATAAATTATTCCTACTAAATTTAAATGCTAAGACGAAAGCGAAGATATTCCTTTTGTTTTGGAACCGTTTAGTGACTTCTAGATTTATTTTAGTTATGTTTAATTTTCAGTGAAAGTAAAAACGAGGATCCGTCTCATTAGTTAGTTACAAAGAGTGGCAGGTGCGCGTCATCTCGCGCGGCTCGGGGGCGGGCATCGTCTCCGCGCTCGCGGACTCGCCAGCGGCTGCCCGTTCAATACAAAATGCTAACACCGCGATAACGCCGTTATCTCGCAGAACAGTACGTCATTAGGAGTTCCAGCTCACCCTACAGTAACCTGTTGGTTGACAACTAACCGTGAAAATGCACCCGAATGTTACCTCGACAATCAAAACATTACTTATTCCAGTTCACAGACAAACTTACAAAGAAGCACCGGCTACAGGCGTCGGGGCTACTCGCGGCTCAACGTAAGTAATAAGAAAAGCCAGTTGGCGATGTTAATGTTTGCAAATTCAATCCGCTCGCAGCAGACAGCCACTTTAGCTACTGTGCATTTACTATCACTTTTTATATGATTATTTTGCATTTCAAAATGTTTCATATTTGAATTTTATCAATATTTAGAGTACACTTGGCGGAGCTCTAGTCAGTGCACCTACACCACGCATAAAACAGGTAATAGATATTCCAGTGACAAGCTCTGGGGCCGGAGGCCGCGTTGCGAGCCACATAATGTGTAATTTCCCAGCAGGCGGGGGCAACGACCGCTTCTGATTTATGAGTGCTCCAACTACCTCCCCTGATACTTAACAACAGAAACTTTCAGGCACTGTACCTAATTAGAAATTTTACAACTTCTATACCTACTGGCTACATAAGCCCAATACACTCTAAAGTTACTAGGATGTATACATTTAGCTTTGTTAAGTAACATTTAACAACATCCTTTGGAATAGTACGGAGGCTTCGTTTTACCAGGTATTTGTGTTCTGAATGTAACGATATTATAACTATATAGATAGATTAAGCCATATAAGAAGGAACCATTGAAAAACCTTACCTTTCCAAACAGTTATGAGATTCTAGGTTTCGATTTACAGCAACATTTTGTATTATTAGGATCATAGTTCATATTTGCTGCATGACTCTAGGCAGTGTGATGATCCTGAACCGCGATATTAAATCACGGGCACCCCCGCCCGCGCTCGTCCCGCTCGAATTAGGTAATGAGCTTAGCGCTAATGGCGCGGACAGACGCTGACAATCTTAGAATAGCGTGCCGCGTCAGCGGCGCAATCACTGTCTGCCACCACCCGACCGCCGCCGCGCCGACCGAGACGCTCAGGTACTTTGTTCAACTCTTGCACGGTGAAGACTCGAATAATCTGAGGTTCTATAAGGAAGTTAATTGGCAGTGAAAGGCCAGTTTTTGAATTTATCACCTGCCAGTGACCATGGTTGCTGTAAAGCAGCTGAAACGTGTTACATTTTACTATTAGTAACAGCAAACACATTGTTATCTAGCAATGGATACTAAAGGAAATGTAGCGGAAACATTAATACACCAATTGTCTATTTGCTCTATCTAGTATGTACCTACACAACAATGAATAACTTAACTAGTACATTTTCATGAACTAGCCTCTCTGAAGTAAGTCGTAGTATAACACGTCGCAAATATTCGGCGATTGTTCGGAGAGACGCGCCGCCGCCGCCTCCATGCCCGAGTTAAACATGGCGGACAAAGAGCCGCTGAATTGCAAAGGGTGAGAACGCTCTCTCGCTTCGTATACCTCTAAACGTTACAGTTTAACTCTGGAGCGACGCGAACCGTCTCCCTAAATGTTTCAAGAGGAAAATTTATTTTGCAATAAAACATTAAATTATCTAATAGTCTCCTAGTTACACAAGCTAATAAAATTAATGAACAACGAGAGACGCGTCCACACGTTGCCTGCTCATCTGTATTTGGCTCGAGTCGTCCGATATGTATCCGCAGCTCGTACCTCCATAAATCGACAATAAAAAGTCGATGGATTTCAAATACCACATACGACACCTATAATCTTTTACATGTTATCTTGGGTATAGTATGGACAGCAGGTGAGTTTGTCCCGTTAACTCCTACACATAGTTTCTTATAAAATGGCTTTCATTTGCACGGATTTTCGGTAAATAAAATGTTATTACATTTATCATATCAGCTTTGATTATACAAACTCACTTCATTCGTTTAAATTACATAGCTTAGATGCCACAGAAGCGAAAGAAAATATAACTAAAAATTCATGAATCATAAAGGCTTTGCGGTAAACTACCAACTAAACATATTTCTGAACATTGAGACAAGTTGATATGATGTCTTAATTAAAGCGAATGTGTTTAATTAGGAGATGAGGAACTCTTTGTAAGAGGGTGCCGCCCGCCGCCGCCGCGCCGCTCGACGTGCTCGGCTAATTACGACAAAATAAATAAATTTGCATTTTAATTGGAGTTTACAGTATGTAATAGGGATGGTTTATGAGGAAACAAAGCGGCGTGTAAGCTCACCGCCCTTGAAATAGATGAGTACATAAAATAAAATTAAAATATAATAATAGTTTTTGAAAATGAACGTTATATTCAGCATAAAGGATGGTCAAGATGCTCAGCGCTCAGCTGAAATTTCAAGCTAAACCTGTTTATTCCAGTTTTTTAAATTGACGCTCGTGTAATTGAACACTCTATCAGAATGCCTCTAAAGAAGGGCCTTGATGATGGCCGCTTAAAAGTCCATCCCATGTTTCTCATTCCTTCTCGGACTTGACAAAGAATGGGGAAACCCACCCCTCGCGACTCGCCGTCCACTCCCAACAGGCTCTTAATTAATTCCTGAACGGAGGCTCGCGCCGCCGCTGGAATGGATTACGGAATCGTAATTGAATTGTTTGAATTGATCCGATTATACGGCTGTATGCTATAAAATAGTCGGTGCAAGCTCAGGTACATCGCAAGGAGGATGTCGTTACGTTTATGGCTCGCGACTACTCGCGAGTATGAGAGGTACTATGATGGTGAGATCCGCAAAATATCGATTACTCCTTACTACTACTTAATGATAATAATATTGCCAGACGAACACACCAACTACAATAGTGACATTCAAAATCACGAAGAATGGATTCGATTAATGGCATGTACGGTCGTGGTCACACAAGACCGCACTTTAGAAAGTTTTTTCAAATGAATTGAAGTAAATAGTTTTTTTAAAAGCGCTCCATACATTATAATGGCAAGTTTTTACTAGTTCCAAATTAGCAATAACTTTCAACATTAGCAACGCTTAAATCTCCAAATGTCAGCACTTATATTATATTATAATGATATTGCACCTAATTTTAGCAGAGTTTACTAATTAACAAAGTTGAGAATAGATAATATTAAGAGTTCTTAATGGACAATTCCTTAGTAACATTCCGGAAACCATTACGACACATAAAAGTGCACCCGATAACGACATTTCGACGACACCAAATCTTTAACTGTTATTGCCATCATTATCTTCTAGATATCCTACTTCTCCTGTTTCCTTTGTGCTGCTGTACACTAGTAATAGGTCCGGTTGTCGGTACACCCACGAGAAGCTTAGCATACGTTGCTTTAATTATATATCTCATTGGAGTACTCGCTTCGATGAATGAAACTAATCATAGAATTTTAAAACCTTTTGTTCGCAAGTCGACCCTCTCCGACTTGAGTTAAAAGATCAAGCAAAAGAATTTTATACTTACTGCCAGTAGCGCAATTGCCTGCCTATTTTTTTAAATCTAGGCTATGATAAGCGTGGAGCAATTTCCTTTCAGCTGCATCTAGCCTAAAGGCGAAAGCTCTTGCCCAATATTATACAGACGGCAGAAAGGCCGCGCGGCCGTAACAAACTCAATTTCCGATTTCGCCCTATCGCAAAGCCGTTCCTTATAGGCCTCTAAAACATTTATACATAAATAATACCGTTACTGGATTAGTACCTGCCTATATCTACATTTCTTTGGGACACAGGGGGCGGTTCAAATGCAAATATTAACGATTGAAGCCGCGCTCGTCCCTATTTACATAGCTGCTAACTCTGTTAACCCTTTGAGGGTGTTGCGGTGTAATCATGATCCTGTTTTTGCACTGTTTGGTTGCTATCGACAGCTCGGCGCAACAAGATCCGGTGTGATGAAGGTCTCACATTGTGGGCGTTCAGTCAGCTGCACGCGGATGTACCATGAAGAACTAACTTCCACTTGCTGGAAGTCAGTTGTCTGAATACAATTTGTTGCAAATTAGTTTTAGTTTGCAAAATAGTGCTATTAGCAATAATGTTTGAACTTAGCTCTATTGATATGTGTATTTAAAGCTATCATATTAATATATTATCTTGGTTGCATTTAAGTCCATGCTTTTTACGAAATTACGTGAGCACCTTGGAAAATCGTATCGAATTGGAACTGTATCCATTTAACTTTATACTAAGTTTACTGAAGTGTGCCGTCGAGGCAAAGGAAATTCATTAAAATTGCCCCGATCTGCGGCAGACGGAACCGAGTATAGTTTCTATGTGTAAAGAGATAGAGTTCAACAGAGGTGAAACAAGAGGTGTTTTAATGCGAGGCAGCTGCAGCCAATGCAATATCTCAACTTAGACGTGGGATTGCTCTAACTACAAGTAATGTAGCATTTATGTGGACAACAAAATATATTCAAGTACTCCCATTTATTTCCTATCATTTTAGTTTGTAAAAATAATACTTTCACATGTGCATTGTTAAGATTCTTCTTCCTAAATCCCTATAACGTAGTAGGCTCATTGTTACAAGGTTGTTTGATCAAGTGCCAACTTATGTGGCAGCTATCCGCATTTATTATAAAGGCTGATAGATGCATTGCTGATGCCGAAATAGACGGCACCATGTTGAACGCATTTTTGGAATATAATATGGGTGTAAACACTTTTAGGCACGCGGCTCGCGCATGTCAACTAATTATGATCGCTCCGTTGAATTGCCAATGCGTGGTTTCACAATGCTCAATGACTTTAAAATGCAAATGAATTCATTTTACACAACTCGATAAACGCTCGATTGATTGCGGTTTTATGGAATTACGCGATGCGGCTATCGCTCTTCACAGAGTGTTCCACCATTATACAAGTTACTGTGGATGTAAAGCGTAGCTATGTCTTGGAGAGCTTATTAAAGTGTACTATATGCTAGAGAAATCTCCTGTACTGCGATTTAGCGAGTACAGTTTGTCACTTTATCTAGTTAAAATAAGTCGATCTTAATTTTTACCTTACATAATGGCTTTAAAATGTTATAACAAAAATACTTTTCTCGGCACTGCATACGACGAAGCGGCACAATATCAATAAATCCGTCCGTGCTCGCGACGCTAACAAGCTAGTCTCGGGTCGTTGCATCTTCTGTTTAGATGTATTTTGTATTGTGTTGCCCAAATTAAATTCGTAGTAATACAACCCCATCTTACGAGAGGGACTGGTCTCTAGAGAATCAAACGACCGAAGGCGTTTTAGAAAAAGAATATATATTTTTTTAAAAACTTGCTGTTTTCATTAGTAAGTACTTGATAGGAAATCAGTAGCGCATTCAGAGTGTCGCGCCACAGTACTGCGGCTACAACAACTCAATAGCTGCGGAGGCGCAGCGACATATCAACGGATGCCACAGAATGTCAATATGAATTAAGCATTAAATTGCAAGTTTGAATATAATTGACCGGATCCCGGCTCAACGCGCCGCGCCGCCTCGTGAGACTGGCTCGAGTAGGTACATACTGCGCGCGCGGGCTCGCGCTGCATGGAGACTAATGACTGATGAAATTCGTCCTAGATCCGTTCCCGTAGGCAAGGCTTTCAAAATGACTTTCAATCATTGTGTTGAGAAGTTTAATAAATTACAATGAAAAAACTAATTAGCCGAACATTTTTTGGTTATTACTAAAATAACTTGAATTTTGTTAAAATTAACTGAACTCTGATTAAATTTAAAGTTGTATGTGCCATAATAAAAATAATTTGTATTGTATTATATAACACCGAGTCTTACTACTCGTAGTCGTAGTACACAACTTATTTTCTTGTCATATTATTGTACTGAATCTACATCATAAAATTATCATTAAGGAGCAATTACTTTTACGTGCTCGATAGCGCGTAGCACGTTATCAATCTCACGCATTGTGTCCCGCAGCCGTGTGTCGGGCACGTCGCATGAAAATGGTGCAGTTAACGAGCCGCGAGTGGCTGCACCGCGAGCTCGCAGCGCGTGCCGCGGGCGCGTGCAGCGGGTCGCGCTGAATTCACACGTGCGCCATTCAATAATTCCTACCGTCACGTAGCTAAGTTATTGGTCGGTATTCTACTGAAAACATCAATTGTAGTCGTACCAAGTGCTGTTACGGTCCTGGTGTTATGCTTGTGATTCTTCACAGAATCAGAATCTTTAAATGGATTAAAAATAGTATTATTTTTATATCTAAATTATACGCCATAAAAAATTGGTATATACCGCCATAATAGTTCAAATCTTATATCGGTTATTTCAACAGTCATGTCAATGACTTGTAACAATTCTAATTAAATTCTGTTAAATCCTTAAGCCTACTGTCTGCGGCGACCACTCAGTGCTTTTGTTTGAACTATAATAAAACATTTTTGTAGACATTCCTTATGTTTCCTCACTAATCTTTCTTGCAGACACACATTTGTAATATCACTAGAGTTGAAATAAATATTCGCACTATAGCTTTTTAAGGCCGGTGACCTGCCTGTGTTTTTACTCCGAGTTATGATTATGATGAAGCTACCGATTCGCAGATAACGGCGTTATCGCGCTAGCATGCCCTGCTGTGCCCGCGCCGCCGCGCCGCCGCGCCGCCCGCATGAGCGATGAGTTGAGCGCAGCGCCCCCACGGATCACCTTGTCAACATGAAATACTGATGTAAGCTGGGATTTTACATTCATTGATCCATCTTATGAATCTCATCAATTATCAACACCATATTTATCAAAATTATTTCACGATACCAAGTAGCTAAGGTATTTAAGACTGAGCTATCTGTTTCCTTTTATTAAGTTTCCTAGAAGAACTCAATATGAATAAAGAAATAATAGGTACAGTGTGAAAATGAACACGACTAGACGTTACCCTCTATACCACTACAGATGGTATCGTTTAGTCGGGTTAAGTCTCAACAATGATTTGTGTTCTATTCCTACGTATACAACGCAGATCATTGTTGAGACTACGTACATCCACATGGACTCTAGTCAGTTATAGGCTCAAGAATTATCTCAATTGGTTTATCGGCTGCGATCGGTCGGTCGGTCGCTCGGTCGCCTCGACGCCGCGCCGCCCGCCCCGACGCCGCGCCGCCCGCCCCGACGCCTCGCCGCCCGCCTCTGACGACACTGTATTTAGTTTACAAAGAGCGTTCATCACTCCGTAACACGTTTAGGGTCGGGATAACTGTTTTTATATGTTCACTCTCGCTTAGTTCCTAGCGACCCATAGCTTTCTTAATCAGAATAGTGGATAGAATACACAATACCTTCTATTATTCATAATGCTGCTCAGGATTTATAGGACATTTTTGCTAATAGCTTTCTAACTGTTGAGGCCGCGATGGTCTCCTCATAATTATAAGAGTATACGTAATTAAACCTATGTCTGCAGGGTTTTCATATGATTTTTAATTTCAAAAAACACCGTCGTTTGTTTAAAATAATCAAATTAATTAGCGGGATCTCATATTACAGCAAAATAACAAGCAAATATTCAATATCATTTCATATTTCGGACCTTCCACGTACCCACTGATTATGATATTTAAAATCCCAGAGTATGTGCTTTGATCCGATTTCTCATTACTAAGGTACAAAAAGGGGTGTGGTATCATGTGAAATGCTATAAATGATATGCTGATTGATCGAATTAAAATACTAGCTCTACAACGCGTGAGTACAACCAACAAACGAGGCAAGGCCATCTGATGGTGCTGCTTAGTAACCTTTGCAAATAATTTTATACAGTACCTACTCTAGTAAAATAATTCAGTTGTTGAACTGCGTACATACGGCGTTAGGTTAGGTTACCTGCACACTTTGGACTACCGCTGGTGGGGTCACGGATGTGTGCGAAAGCGTTCCCGTGACCCCCCCAACAAGGCGGGAGAAGGACCACCGTGGGGTTTTAGTCGGTAAAAGTCCGGCATAACCCGCTTGCCTCCCTCGGGGCTTGCGGGTATCCATGAGGATTTCCCCACGCAAAAAAAAAAAAAAAAAAAAGTTACCTGCACACTTCATATGGAAGGAAACGGGAATTTTGGCCTCGATTTCGGCTCAACTATACGTCTGTAACGTTGAGTGGAAATCGAATTATAGTTGTTAAATTACTTCAATTTACTTTTGTTTATTTAAGAGCAATGTTTAGTCTAGACGTCAAATGTTCAAAGCTTTGTGCGTGGATTGTTTGATCAAAAGGTTTAAGCTAATTGAATGTGACATTAAATCCATCGCAGACTTGGGAATTTAGAACGTCATCTAGGAGCTATTGATTGAGTCATATTTTTTTACCTGGGATTTGGTCGTCTTTATGCAATGTCCTTATGTATGTAATTTATTGAAACTGAACTTTAAATATTTTCTCAAATCTGTTTCTAACAGCTACTGTCGTTTACATTTGATCTCTTATAATTAACTGCTAACGAATAAAATATTGTCGGTCCAAATCAAGTTATTTATAGTGTTTATGGGCATTTAATTGCCGATGTTCGACTTGTTTGTGTGTATTCGGATCAATCAATACCAGTTCCTTAATTTTACCGCCTATTTCCCAAACGGAGGCAACTGACCCTGACAAAACATAAAGCTTTTACTCATTAGACAAATAAGTATAAAAGATTTCACCTACTTAAACCCCTTATGAATTGACGTCCCCTTACAACTGATAAGATACTTGAATCCTGAACAGTGAAATTGACCTCAAGTAAGAAACAGATTATTCTATGTGCAAGTTCTATCCTAAATTTGTTGTAATGAGAAAGTGAAGCCATGTATGATGCGATTTAATTTGAATATGACGCCACCAGGTTTTGCCAAAGTCGAGTGCCCAATTATAACGACTAAAAAGAAAACCATGTTTTAATAAAAATGTAAACTTTATAAATTCTTGAAAACAACGACGCTCTTAGAGTTTATCTCTTCATATCTAGATCGTGTGATCGTGTATCGTAATAAATAACAGTTACAAATTGTAATTCATTATAAGCTGCATAAAGTATCCATTGTGATCGACTTGCGTTCTGTGTCTTCGTTCACAGGTGGATTTTAGACGGAAGATATTTCGTTTGTATGTAGACTGAGCAACATGCGACGCAAAGAGCATTTGATACAAGTGCATAGTTCGGTGAATTCAAAAAGTTAACTAATTTTAATTATTTGCGCGAGTAGTAGTAGAGCGAGCGTGAATGCACACCTAGCTGACGGTTACTAATGGAGTGTGACAGTTAGCTCGTGTCAGAATGATCGCTTCATATACCTCTACATTTTCAACAGTTATAACGTTTTTTTATTTATGTTGTGTTATTTCTACATAAACATTATTACTTTATCATATCACAAAAAATACAATTTTTTTTTAAGATATAACAAAAGGTCGGCTAATTAATTTCCCTTCGCGGCGTTTAATTCCTTTAAATCCGCAGTCAGGCGCCGCCAGCCTCCCCGGACAGCGATATAGCTGCTCCATTTATCAAGTTACAAGATAACTACGATTCCGTGGATTGGATGATTATTACTCAATGAGCTCCATAATTACACCTATTACTTTATATTTCTATAATGCTCTGTTTATATTAATACCGTGTAATATTAAAGCTGTGTAAGTTCCCTGCAGCGTCGGGCTCGATAAGGAAAATAGGTTGCCTTGTATTGTATCAGAATGACGGTCAAATGTATTTGTTATTGTTAACAGCGACGTAAAATACGTTTTCCTAAAATGTTTCTCGTAAACAAAGCCTCTTGGATTTAAAAAAAAGTTTTTTTTGTGAGAAAAATAGGTCAAGAAGAGATCAGAAAAGCTATTTAGGTAGCTATATCAGTACTCTTAGAATAAATAATTAAGGTTCCATTGCATCCCGTATTCAGTTTCGAGTGATCCCTGTGTGCCGCCATGCTACTACGCGCATCACGATTTTGTAAAACGTTCACGTTCACTTAGCGGCCGCAGCCAGCGCCGGCGGCGGCGGCGGCTCGCACTAGATAAAAGTAACAAATGCGCATTATCCACTGCATATTCGCTCGGGTATTAGGCCTCAGCCTCGAATTTAGCGGGTAGCGGGGCGGCTGCGGCGGCGGCGCGGGAGCGGCGCTCGTTGGTCGCCCCACGCCGCTGCCCGCGCCGCTGTTTTCGAGAACGGGTCCATTTGATTTTACGCATAAGATCCTGCCGCTCCCGCGCCGCCGCCGCCGCCGCCCCGCTGCCCGCTTAATTCGAGGCTGAGGCCTTATGTGTAGCGCCGCATGGCCTACCATCGTCGCCACCACAGATATATTAGAGGAGATATGTTATGAAAGCGGTGGGCTTGCGCTCACCTTATGCCAAAATTACGCTAACATAGAGTTTTCGACGTCAGTCGACTGCAACTGCACGTCGGTATCGGAGCTCTAACTTTTTTTTTAAATGCCGTGTTATTCCGTGGTTGTGTGCTAAAATACTAGCAGCAAAGTGAACTACGCGAAAGATGGAATCTCATTTCACCAGCCAGTATTAAGTATTTTATTTATTCGTCTTTAAAATCATTAAAAACAACAAATCAAAAAATATTTAATGCCTTTATTATGTTATTTTAGTTTTCATGTAGCACAACGACTTTTTTATTTTTGTACAAAATACATGGCTCTTTAAGTACCACCTATGTTCGCTACTGAGTGAATGTACGAGGCAATGGATAGATCGTCTAACGATACTTTGAATAAACTGGTGCGTCGCGTGGTACGGCCGCTGTATACGGCGACGACGCAGCACGCACCGAAGAGACTTCGTATTGGTTGGTTTTAGCGAGTGGTGGGAAACAAAACGGAGACAGCGAGTTCCCATACATTTTGAATCGCACGGCATATCTCTCGTGATCTGTGGTCGCCACCATCTTTTCCTAATGGGCAATTTCGCTGGCAGTATTCATGTTTGAAATTTGCTCATTCCAGAGTGATGTGCGTGCAAAAACTTACAATGCTTATGCTTCCACATTATATCAAAATATTTTGTGCGCGGAGAAAATAGTGGCGCAGCTCGCGACCCGCCCGGCGCCGCCCGCCGCCGGGCGGGAATCGAGCAGCCATAACTACTTAATTGTTACCACTTAATCATAAAGTACAACTTAAACAAAAGAAAGCAGTAATCTTTTTAACTCTGCCTTGACCGAAACTTGAATCACTGACAAACATTTTGAATCTATATGATTTTTTTAATGTTTGCGAAAGCCAAAACTATGTGAACGCACCTAATTTAAGCATTTGGTTCTTTGATTGGGAGTGCCAGCGAAACTCCGGAGCACACGGGGTCGGCTCCGGCGAGCCGCGGCCACTTGGGCGCGTCTCCAGAGCGGCTCACAGCGCCGAGATACACACGCTTGCACACGCGTGGCTCACGTTCACACATAAAACATTATTTTAATAGCCGAGTAGAAGACCTGCTCCAGGGAAAACTATCCCCGGTGTCACTGCACGAGTCTAATACGTTTCTTTTCATCCCCCTGTGGCGTCAGTAAGCACACACGCGTACATAAACAAGGTTAGTTACAAAGGGTTGGATCAGTAATAAAGCGGCGGCGCCGGCGGTCGCAATATGCGCCCGGTTCTGGCACATTACTTACATAACGTATAGTCTGCTGTTCGCCGCGCAAAGGAATATTGGCTGTTTGCTTCTTGTTTACTGCACCGAATGTTATCGATTCTATGTATTTCACTCAAATGCCGTCCTCGTTTCCACATTTGATGAGCATACAAAAACTTCTTCCCTCATTATAAAGATCAATACGCGTAAAAGCGAAATATTACAGAGACCGGATGTTATCTCTAGTCAGACCGGACGTTAGCAAAATCATTTCAGTTGTAACAAATCTAAAATAGTTTTTCATGCCTGTATATTCGTAATTTCAAGGTGAATATTTGATATTGTTGTTATATATACAATGGCGCTAGTCCAACCATTGATATCCGTGCCATGTGCCAACTATGCAGCAATACTTACTTCAGGTGTTTTGAGTACGTGGTTTGATAACTAGGTACAAAACCTTAATTAGAACACTACACTAAACACTAAACTATAACGCAAATACTACAATATGTTTGTTCCAGAAAATATAAGGGTTCGTCGATCATAGTCAAGAAAGCTGAGCCCCACGCGCACGCCGCCGCGGCGCGCGCCGCCAGCCCGGCTAGTTAGCAATACGATTCCACCTCCGCGCGTCACCTGTGAACGAGCGTACTACTCATGTTGCGACCCTCCTCAACTTGGATCAGACAGTGATTTCTGATACTATACGTTTAAATTACCTAAATTGTGAGTATTTATCATGAAAAAGCTGGGTGGTATGCATGCTTTCAGCATATATTAATAAACTTCCAAGAACAGGCAAGGTTCGTGCAAAATTCAGCCTTATAAGCAAAGGACTAACTGTATTTCTCATGGTATATGGTATAGTACTCGGCGAGGTGCGTATATATTAGATGACATGGGTCTCAAATGAATTAATACAATCTTGCTGCAAAACATTGCATGGGAAATTGAAAATCTAGGGAAGTGGCGTGCAACGAGCTCACATATATCTGTGGAATGGCCGCTATTCTGCGCAAAAACGGAAGATTTAGCGCCGCACCAGATGCCAAGACGTCTTTATTACATATGTAGGTACCTGCACCACACCGCGGCGGGATAACTCTGACACACACACTTTCCAG
The DNA here is from genome assembly GCA_905404115.1 of Pheosia gnoma. NCBI lineage: Eukaryota > Metazoa > Arthropoda > Insecta > Lepidoptera > Notodontidae > Pheosia > Pheosia gnoma. Next base: position 51,585 of record FR989910.1, read on the forward strand.
AATTGCTGGTTTAAATTATTTAATCGTTTTTAGCATAGGCGGAAATATTTTCATAGTAATTTGAACAGTAGTATAATAATATGAACATGGTTCTTCTCGCTCCCCAGACGAGTGGAGCGTGTAAACTATATCAGGAGCTGGCCTCTCCAGAGTTTAAACCAGATGCTGTAAATTATATTAACACTCAACCAGTTACGGCAAAACTTCTTACTTTATATTTTAAAACTCGTGTTAGCTGTTTGAAAACTGCATAGTTAAAACTGTTAGCAAATATAAACGCTGCAGTTGCGGTGGAGCGATGCATTTTTACAGCCAACTTTTCTCAGTTGCGAAATATACATTTCAAATTGTAACTAAATGTTTATCTTAACATTTCCGGTTGTAGAAACGTGCTTTCACAAATGAAATATGGTGTGCAGGCAATAATAATTTAGTTAGAAGGTACTTATTGATTATTATAACGTTGTTTGTTATCGACCTGTTTTATTACAGCATTCATCCATATACCACACGATACAGCACAACAAAATGCGCCGTGAGCTGCAGGCTGACGTACAATACGGTCACATATGGCCGCAGTTGGTGATCGGTGTCAAGATGCATGATAAATCGCGCCTAATTGTTAGTTGGTTCCCGCTGCTGAATGTTAAGTACATCAATTGAATGTTCGGTCCATGACCCGCAATATTGCCAAATGCCTACTGACGTTTGGTTATAGAAGCCGAATTTCGTCCATCTCTGATAAAACTTTGTATCAATCGCGCTGGCATAAAAATTTTCTTGTCAAAGACGAGGAGGTGAGTCGCAGCCTACTGTTTAATATTCCGTAAGTATGATTAATTACATCACGATGCTCTGATGTGTGTGCACGATACGTCGCCTCCCGCGGGAAATAAACTTGGCACCCGTGGCATCCCTAGCTTCGCGTCAAAAGAAGGAATGTGTGGAGCACCGGTCATATTGTGTGACGCGATGAGATTACAGATCACACTATGAAACGGAAACTTTGTATGCATAAACAAATACTCTCCAGCGATTCCGAATTTCAAAGTACACTTAATTACTTATCATTGTTCAATACGATGTCGACACATCATGAACATTTGCTAAATTGGATTGCGGTAACCATAACTGATAGTAATATCTAAATCAGATTGCATGATTATATTAAATCATATATTACAATTATTTATTACAAGTAATTAAAACGATGGAAGAAAACACACAAAATGGCGATGCCTTTCTGTCAACACGGCGCCGCCTGCTGACCAATGATGTTTCGTCGGGAAATCGATGGCTCAAACACAAATCATATCTGACTTATTCACCCTTAGTACATTTATTATCTCCCCCGCAGTTTGTAAGAGTTAATAAAACATAATAAATGATCGTAATTAATGTTTATAAAGTGTGAGCGGAGCAAACGCCTGTGACCCACTTGTATTTAGGACCGAAATGTTGACTCTGTACTTAGTGATTTACATTACGCACCGCGGCATAAAAATCAAAATGTTTTTTCTCATAAAGGAGCAGCGTGCCTGATACACTTAAATAAATCACCGTACTTCAATAAACCACTTGACAACTGAACAAATTCTGTAAATGACGAAAATGCATCGCCTCAATCCTTTGTCGTCAGCCATTTTCCCCGGGACTTTCAAATCGGGCGTGACGTGTTTGCGTCACGTCTTCACGCGCAAAGTGTCGATGCTCATATTTTATTCTCTAACAAATACGCGACGTGCTCGTGCAAGGGTCGATTTGCTTATTTAAATTGACATCATAGACACGACATAAGAAAATCCGGGTTTAACCATCTAACATTTCGTATTGTGCCGAGCTGTAGCAACTTACGTAGCGTCATAGTATATATGCTACGGCGTAGCGGCGTAGCACTGGTGCTACGAAGCGCTTGTACTATTACTCAGGAGACTCGGAGGAGGTGTAGCACTCTCGTGTTACGTGCTAGCAAAGCGGGCTAGAGTATGTTTAATATATAAATCTTAACGTCCATCAGGGTGGCTCAGGGGGGGTGACCTTTATGAAAACCGTAAGTACATTTCTGACGAACTGTAAAAATATTATTTACAGATTTATTCCTAAAAAAAATAGCCAAGTCCACACCACTGGGGCAATACTATCGTAGATGGATTATACCTTCCATGCATTCGACTGTGAGGGTCTCATTATCTTGCTGGGCTCATGCATGACGTGTCGCTTAGGTAATTAATGTGTATGTTTAGCGGTAAGTTTGCTAGATAATCATAAACTTTGATAGTCCCGGTTCGGTCACATGCGAAGTACAGAATTTGGGCGGAAGATGCTATCAGCTTGTTTGTGTTGTCTTTATTCATAGACCGCTGTCTTACCGCACGCGCTATCCTGCGACGCGAATAAATCTCTCACAATAGTGTTGTGCGCCGATAAATCCCGCGATATCAGGACATTTTTTTATGCTTTTCGATTTATTATCGAATATCTATCTTTCTCGATTGAGGAAAATGAATAAAGTTGGTAAGTGCCTCAGTTGTATGCGTTGCAGCTATATAGCATGTAGACCGCAGGGTTGAATGACATCGCACTGAACCAGAGTTTGCGTAATGAGCCACTAAGCTGAAGTTGAAAAGAGATATTGATAAATATACTTATACTCGTAGCTCGGCAAACTAGTCGTGGGTCCAGTGTGCATATTCTGTAGAGCCTCTGGAAAGTCAATAGATCGCAGTGTACCGCCGGCGCCGGATACCGGTCGTACATAACGACCATGTTTTATTGCGACGTCTCTAAACCAATTTTTTCCTATCATTATAACAAAATGGGCAGAAAATTTCATATTCTACTCTAATATAATCTGATAGATTACGTATACAAACCCTCTTGAAATGCGATAAATATAAACGTCAATTCTTATGACTCTCTAACATGGTGCTACTAGTTGGGTGGTGATGATATAGGACTGTCGCATGCGGCGATACGATGCCGCGACAGTGTATCGCGACTCTGATGTACACTTACGACGACGCCGGTGGTATAGAGTAGCAAGACTAAGCACACAGCTCACACACACTCAGCACACACACACTCAGCACACACAAACACTCAGCACACACACACACACAGCACACACACACTCAGCACACACACTCAGCATAGGTGGTACGGCGTAGAAAATACCTCATTTGACTGGGTACCGACACTATAACAGTTTAACACTGGATATTTTTTTATTAATTTCGGTTAATCTCGCCCAGTGACAGTTTCCATTAAAAAAACCTATTGTTGTAATAAATGAAATCATACTTTCATAAAGCTTTTTGTGCAAAAGTTTTATTTAAAAAACACTCACAGTCGGATGAACGGGATCCGCGACCGCGGGCCGCGCCGAGGCCGGCGCAGAATGAAACAAAATCCCACCGACGACGGGAGGATTCATGCGATTTGTACTGAATCATTTAGCTTGGACGTTGGATGGATGAAATATGTGCCCCACCAGTGCGATATAAATCATTCTGTGTGAATTAAATTATAGCAATGATTTACGAAGCAAGGTCTGACGCAAAAAATATTATTGATTTCCAAACAACACCATTGCAATGAAATTAATACAAAGCTTGCGTATCGGTATCGGATAAAATCTGTCGGTAAATGAAAGCGATATTATAATAAGCGCAGCGTTAATGGGTTGGCAAACGTTTTCATTCAGAAACTCATTGATTTTAAACCGCAGTGTGCATAACGGCGCGTGAAACCGTTAATCGATTCATTAAGAACGGATCTTGCGCGCACGGTTGTGACATAACCACCTACGTGTTGGTACATAGGTACACATAATTATATAAGTACATATTCGTCGATCACAGTATATAACATATTGCATTTCCTCGTCTAGCTAAATAATCGGAAATCTATTCACCTTGCCGGAGCGATTGCTTGAATATGTGTCGCTAAATTTGAATCGTCAAATTTTAATACACACATTTTATAATTTAACTCCGAGCTTGATGCAAGCAGGTACACCTGAGATATAATATACTATCGACGAGGTCTTAATGGTTCTTAAATTTTTAAATGTTATATAAGTACCTTCTTTCTGTTACTAATTGGTTAGGTTATATAGAAATCCCTCATAGAGTCATGTCACGTGGCCGCCGCTCGTTCGTTTAACCAAGTTACTCATTGCCGAGCTGGAGCACGCTCCGCACTCGCATCGACACCTTTCGCTAATTCAAACGATTTTCATTTATATAATATTATCTAATGTTACAACAATTTACTTTTGTTGCCTCAGACTTTTCGAGATATGGGTAGACAACATAATACTTTTGCTTACAACTTTCAAAGAATATAGTCGGAGTGCTCGGTAGATCAGCTAATATTTGTTTTGGGTGATTTCTTATGTTTGAGATTGAACAGTGTAGATAAATTTAGTCCCAAAGCTTTTGGGCTAGTGGTCGGCGGTAGGAGTTCGTGATTTACCGCAACGTAATGAAGACCAATCGCTTCTTGAAATCCGTTTGATTTAAATCGATTTGATTCGAGTGATGAGTTCGTATTTATTAGGAAATTACTACGCTACGCCGTAGTACTTACCTAGTAGGTAGGGATTACCTTCGTAGCGTAGCGGCCTACATTTTTTAAAAGATACAAATAAATCAAGTATTGCAAGTACAAGTACTAGCTAACTAGTCAGATAAGAGCCAATCCCAGTTTCCAACAATAGGTTTTTTTCATTATTGGATGAAATCTTAAACGTATCGCTTTTAATTACTTCGTTCGTTCCTCGTTTTATGGTTTACTTTACCATAAGAGCCACTGGAACGACATTACAAGGGGCTGTTTACAGTTACATTCTACTTCGATTCCATTTCTGTAATGCTAATTATTAAAGTTGATGTCAGTAGATAATAGTGGCTGTCAGAACAAAGGGTTCAATTAAAAGCCAACACAATGTTAAGTTGGTTCGAAGTAATCCTAAGATCGGCAAGTGCGTGGGTTGCGTCTCATTGTCGGAGCACACACGCGCGAGCTGGACGACTCTCCCCCCTCCCCGCACCATCCTACGAGTACAAGCTTACTAACATATACTACGATATTACGTATCTACATACTAAAATATACCTGCGAGTTGCGCCATTTTGTTCAACAACGCTAATTTCTTCATTGAACGTAACAAAGGAGCGGGGCTCAGTGTCACTTTTTTAAAGTTTAATGAGCGTTCCATCTTCACTTTGTGAAAGCATGTAAAATAAGAAATAATAACTATGTTACATATTTTGATCTTCATGCTTGAGACAAGTTAGTGCCATGTATGGATTTGTCTTTTGTAGGGTGTCTCGTGTCATCAAGCAATACATTTCTTTAGAATGATGTTTCGTATTACGACCTATTTATGAATAGGTCGTGATATCAAATTTCTAAGAATTATCTCGGCAATTTAGTGTTTCTGAATTGCTTAGACAAAGGTTATGACGAAATGGACAAAGACAAATGACTTAAACCATTATACTTACACAGTATTCATGTGGGCCTGCGTGCCCAACATATCCCAAAAGCAGCCCGCCCTTCACCCTCCCTGCAGCTGACTAACTAACGGAAGCACATGAACCTTCGTCATGCGAGTTCTTGTTACGTTCATTTGTCGATAGCGAGGTTGCATTAATCAATCTTACGTTAAGCAGACTCCTTATTTTATGCGTGATAAAACTAATGTTATTATACTATAATGATCATTATAATTCAATCAATATTGAACTCTACAGGTACCATATGCCACTGCTAAGAATGTTTTAATTGCGACCGTATTTACTGTTAAAAAAACATTTGTTTGACTATAAATACTGTCGCAATAGTTGAAGTATAGGAACTTGATAGTTCGTGCCAAATCTTGTGAGAGTCGACACTCATCTGCCCGCAGCACTACGCAGCTTCCATTTCACCTCATGCCGTGCAATTAAAATGCTAATGTGTGCTTGTATAAATTACCTGCACACGGGAAGCTACTGAACCAACTTCTATTACGCAGTTTGGAAGCAATTCCGTGGTATTCCAGGATTATAATGATGCTAGTACAATATCGTAGTCCCGTGACTTTTCTACTTGATAACAACAATTGTAATATGTAAGCGTTTCTATAGCAGTGATGTTAGAACACCCTCGTCACACGTCAAGTGTCTCGACGCAGCGACGACCGCCCGGCGGCGGCGGCGGCGGCTCCCGGCTCTCTAATTTCCTCACAAATTACATTGGAACATAACTTTGCAAAGTTATTCGGTATTTCCAGTGCCCACTTTCTTCCGATGATTTACTTCGTCACCGTCGGCTGTCGAACTCGTAAATCGCAAACTTTCTCCCTTTTACTTAACGTTTGTCGCTTCGTTATAAATTGGCTCCTGTTTTTTCCTTATTTTTGAAAGGAACGAAATATTTAATGGATTTTTTCTCCGAGTTGCAAATGTTTTACTAACAACAATGTCAATATTCGTAGGCATAATGTAGCACCGACTAGATCCGTACCTAAAGCACGTGACATTATTACAAAGGGAATAGACTACCCGTATGAATTTTATTACCCTGTGGCAGATCTATGCAAGATACCAAATAGTACCATGTTTGATACTCATAACAGGGACCACCAGTGGCAAGGCAAATCTTGTTAACACTACATTGTAGCCTATAGACCTTTTCAAATATTAAATATCATGGATGACCCATTTCTCCCAAACAGACGCATGATTTGTTAAATCGCAATTGATCAATCCAAATCTGGACCGTGTCTTGCATTTATTATTTGCCGCTGACTCCGCGCGGCCGGTACTATCGTATATCCTCGCCGAATTTATGAATGCCGGCGGCGTTACTCGGTAACTGTGACGTCAACGGCTACTTGAAATTATATCTCGCTCTGAAACGTAATTAATGTAGGCCACCAACTAGCAGTACAGATGCCAGTGTCGGCTTTAAATTAATATGTTATTTATTTAATTTAATTCTATTCCATTTCATTTCGTAAATTATGTCAATAGGTGTATACACAGATATTTACATAAATTAATAGATACATAAAACAAAACAAACGCATGCCACATTTTACAAGAACTTGATATTTTTGTAGCTATAGTTGTCTATATGTCTTTAGAGCAATAAAAAATATCAGACCGCCCTTTTCGATTGCTTCATTGACCACTTAAATACAATATTCATCAGGCAACGTGTTCACTGCGAGCGGTCCCCATGTCCCGGCAGTAGCCTTTTATTGCCTTTACCCAGGACTGATGCGGCGCTCTTTACCCAGTACAACGCTACCCCATTCGCTGCGGAATGGCTCGGACCCGCATTTCCGATAAAAAGTTGTTGCGATTTGTTTTTATTAGTACTCCCGCGAGCGCTCGACGCTCGAGTCGCGACGCCGAGGCCGATACAATTAAGCTGTTTCGGTGTTTAACTCTAAAGGGAATTGAGATGCAATTGCTAGTACTCGTATGTTAGGTATATCAGAATATTTCGTTGTAGACAGACAATAGGAAGACGAATAAAACAATAATTCTAATTTTAGGAAATACAAATGGTGTCCTTTATTTAATTGCGTGTCATCACTACAAGCAAAAACAAATTGAGTATCTACGTACCTCCCCTAAGTTTAATAAAGTAAATTTTAAGTTTGATGGGCAAAATAGTGTTCCATATTTATAAAGGCCAATAGCCAGCAGTATCCAAGCCGGAAGGCGTTCAGTAGGCCGCCGTGAACATAGGATTACCAGCCAAAACCACATGAGTGAGGTCGGCACGACTCACTTTGATAACACTGAAAATATTTTATACTATTTCATTAGTAATCCTAATGTAACAAATTAATATCCAATATTATATTATTGTCTCGGGAACTGACTCGCGTCAATATTCGGGAACCCTCAACGGTACATTATTGCTCGCAATTGGAGCTGATGCTAGTATCGCATTCCTGGGGAGCGAATAGCTGAAAGCCGGATAGGCAGGGGCATATCGGCTTGCCGTACATCACACCGCCCACACGCCGACAGCCTGCCGGAGGCTTGTATTCTCCGATTTACGAAGTTTTGTTTATTAGGTATTATCGAAACGATTGTATTATAATTATAATACTTTATAAAACCTCTTTGCGCAAATGTCGCTCTCGACAATGTAGTACATGAAAAGTTGAGTAAACAGTTTCATTTTATTTCTTCATACCTAATTCACATTTTTACCGCAGCTCTGATAAAAGAATAGGTAAGTTATTTTATTCCTTAAATATTAAAACTTAAGTACTTAAACTGCATTGGCTGCGGAGAAGTTATGCGCGTTTGTGTTAAAAGTTAAATTTCGCTCGTAACACATGGAACGAAGTTAATGCATAATGATGAAGTTAGGAGTGTTTCGACAAAAGCTGACTCACCTTTTGGCTAATTTACATGTAGCACTCTTCCAGCGAAGTACATTCATAAACTCTTACATTGTCACCTACGACCTGACAGAATGTGTAATCTTGTGATTAACTTTATATTATTAAAATTGGAATACTTTCGTTATGTGTGATAAACATTTTATAGCGCTGTATCGTCCCTTTGTGAAACTATTTCATTTCATTCTAATATTTTCAAAGGCATTACAATAAGTACAACTTGACTGAACTTTCCCTTTGTTTACTTTAACTTTCAAAATGTTTTCTAACCTTTTGGTGGACTCTACAATATATTATTACCTCATGACGACGCCTGTAATAATCATTCAAGAAAAAAATTTGATAGATGGAATTGGAGTGACTATACGTATATTAAAGCGATAGCGCCGGCGGCAACTTTGAGGCTATTTCTTATTAGTTCAGTTTCATGTTGTTATTTTAGTTGAAAAAGTATGTAATTTACAATGAATAACCTAAATATAACATATATTATAGACAGCGTAGACCTCTTTTGGGGAATTAACTTTAATTAATAGAGTTCCTCGATTCGATTAATCTGGTTCGAAGGTGAGTCCTTCCGATTGGTCAGTTATCACGGAACAGTTCTCGAAGAACTAATTGGAACTACTTAATTGATCAGTTGAGTACACTTTACCTGTGATATGCGTGGCCTAACGTTTTGCCAAAGTTGTATGGATAAATGCTTTGTCGACAAGAGTGTGCTAGTTGGCAATGATTCTATACACTATTGACTGAAATATTTGTTAATATAGAAACTATCGAAATAATAAAACCCACAAATAGCTAGCTTGCAGCCGAACACGCAAGTTCCTTAAATTTAATGCAAATACTTATATAATGGACCTTCAAGATACCAACGACTCAGTCAAACGGTAGCAGTTGAGCATCATTCGCGGCTTCGATAAAACAAAAACCATGGAATGAAATGGTATAGCGCTTTTTATATAATAGCTATAATATACCGGAGAATCAGTTAGGTAGTTATAATTAAATACTACGTACTAGAACCTAGTATTATGTACTTTCAATTTAACAAACATTACCACGCAAGCTGATAATATTTTAGATTTAAATTGTGTCAACCATTTCAATTTCTGGTTATAAATATAAACGGCTTCGACAGAGTATAATTTAAAAAACCCATTGTTGTATTGCACCGGCTCGAATAAAACAGTTTTGTCCGAAAGCGTTGTCGCGCCTCAGCACCGGCCAGTTTATTAAATCGAGTGCTCAACGCCATTATTTAAAACTGCTGTGCATTTTTATCACTCTATCTTGGTAAGTAAGTTTTATTGTTATATTCTCACTCCCCGTGTTTATCTGTTAGCTACACGCGCAATGTAATGCTAGGTTTCTTGTTCATGTCTAATTTGTCTTAGAATATAATAATTTTTTTTTAAAAACATACCTATCTTCACTGGTCGATCTTAATTAGTGCACAAAAGTAGAAGTGTGTGAGCAAAATGCTATGCAGTATAACATAACATTTGAAATATCGAGCTAATAATGTCTGTTAAGTATATGATTTCGCGTGGGCGAAGGAAAATATAATCATCTGTCCTATTAAACAATTTATATAAGAGCAAAGCCAGGCATCGCTCTCGGACAAACTTTTCTGATCCGCACGTGTCGATCTATCTGTATGGTAATGTATAGCTCGTAAAACAACACGCTCGTGGAATATCGCGCGGCTGAACTTTGACACGAAATATTGCACGAGTATGTTTGTACGTTATAACGTAAAACGGAACATGATTCTGTTAATTAATATGGCAATGACGGTACCGATTATATGGACATTATAATTTGGCGGGTTTTATGTACAACCTTTCCAAAAGTTATACTTAAAACTTTATCATTTACTACTTAGTAGTTTAGCGGTTATCTTATGTTCTCAACGCTGCAGGTGAGATGGTAACCCCTGGTTCCAACTTTGAAACAAAATTACTACAACCTCAATGGAGCACACACATCTGAAGTGGAGCTCATATATCACCGCCAAACACCGTGGGTGGCTATAGGGCAAATAAAGCGCTGTTATTCAACAAAATATAAATGTTAAAGGTAAAGTCTAGCATACATTATACGTGTGATTTGTGGAGGCTTTATGACAGGTAACTGGCGCGGAAGCAGGGAGCGGATTTTTTTTCCATTTTAACCTGCGATTTGACCAAAGTTGTGGCGACAATGGCCTGGCGCCGGCGCTTGTGGCAAACAATAGCTCAATCCTGCACGCTGAATATTATAATGTCAAGTCGTACATCACTAACAGCGTGAAATTATGTCGCATGGAGTGTGGTGCTCATTCAGACGAACGGACGATATTTCATCTAATGTTTCGCGAACTGTACAGCTATTCAATTAATTGTATTATATATATATATATATATATATATATATATATATATATATATATATAATACAATTCCTTATATATATATATATATATATATATATATATATATATATAAGGAGATAAGGAGATCATTAGCAAACATTTAATTTGTAATTATTTCATTATTCAGTAATCAGAAACTGGAGCTTACAATAGCAAAATGGGTTTTTAAAAGGCGGTAACAAACCGACCTCAATTTAGATTGAGGGGAAATTGTAAGCAAGTTTAATAATGAAGTATATTAATATACATATTTCCAGGTAACATTGTCGCGATTCCGACAATTACATCAATTGATCAGGATGTGGTGTAATCTGAAAGTGTCTATTTAGTCATTAATTTTGAGCTGACAGCCGACGCAGCGGATGGGCGGTACAGGGGGGGTTGATGAACCTGTAATAAATAGAAGCCCAAGAAGTCTCCGCTGTTTCAAATATGTAGATCGCAGAGCGATACGATTCACTTTATAAATAGGTACACTGACCTTTAAGGCCAATACCCTCTGCGGCGAATCAAAAAACTAGATTTGTTTATTCATTTTTACGAGTATAGGGCACCTTTTATATGTTGCTACCTTTTCGACCTAGAAACTAATAAGATAATGGCTTACATTTCTTATCCTACGCTACAACATTGTTTGCCCTAGACTCGATATATTTCTACTCGAGAAAACAAATAGTTTCGCGAGGTATAAATCGTTTGTGAATAATGCTTCAGCGAGTTAGAGATACTTGGCGCCCTTGCCTCCAAGTGGTGAGTGGGGAGGATTGATGCCTATGCCCTGGAGACGAAACCATCTCGTCACGACCAGATCGGCCAAAGTCAAGTAACTAATCAATTATTTTAATTATTCAGTTTTTTTTTTGTTCAGTCTTATATCTCACTGCTGGTTCAGACCCAGCTGTGGGATATAGGGTGGACAAAGAGGCCATTGCCCCACTTTCTTTCTACCACTTCTTCCTGTACATGCCATGAGCCATGATAAGAGGGTATTGTTACGTGCGGGGGTAATTAAATGCCGATTCTCGTGAAAATGAATATATTCGCTCTCCACACACAAGGCAATAAAGTACACACCAGTACACTAACTAATTAACACTTAAACAACAATACACCAAGTCACTTTGATTCACAGTAGACCACAGTATTCGCTAGAGTCGCCGGTGTAGTCTTCTTAGTTCGCTTCCGAGAGATGTGTTCACTATCGCTTTCGAATAGAAACTGTATCGTCGCTGGTCCTGCACACTATTTATAATCCGAAAATAGCGAGGGTGGATCTTTCCAGAAAGGTGTCGATAAAAACTCACTAAACAGAAATGTTCCATAAGGAAAATGAACCTTATTTACACGTTAATAAGGAGGGGCTAGAATGTTCTAGTATACGTAGCTGCATTCGTCAAATCGGTATTATTCTGGAAATTCCGATTTCTGGGAATCCCCTTGTCCTCGCCTTTTAATAAAAATAATACGAGGTATATTCCGGAAGCCGGTTGCAACATTGTTGACGATTCTAGATCTTTCTTCACAGATCGATAGGGGACCTTGGACCCAACAATGCGTTTTTGTTTCTAGAAGCTTCGATGACTATTTCTCGAGTTATCGATACCTCTTTTATGCGCATCGTAACAGTATGAAAGTTCAACTCGTCCCGCCATCTCCTTCGAGTTGCGATAAAATAATGAACTGCTAAAATAATATGCTTATACACACTGTAATAAGTTGCGGTAGAACTACAAGACCTTAAACACTGACTAGAAACTAAAAAATAAGTACAGCAGTTTCGTATTATCTCGCGGCGAGCACGCGTTACCGTCACGTCGTTTTGTTTCCATGCACCGGCGAGATGTGTGGAGCTGTTATGCGAGTATCTCATCGGACTGGCTGCAACATCGGCTCGTAAGCGATATAAGTTTGGGTAGGCCACTTGCCCCTGTCAATAGGCGTTTAAAATGAGACTAAACAAAGTAGTCACATTCATGATATGTTTTCGTTTTTGCAATTCAATTGTACTCGAACAAGAATTCCGTGGATTTACAAAACGGTCACTGACCCCTCCTTGCGGAATGCAAATTAAATAACGCGACCGCCCGGCTGGGCGGCTCCATGGGGAGCCAGCGACTAATTTTTATTACAATTAATTACACTCCGCGGTGTTCCAGCTGTTTGAGCAAAACGTTACCATTAATTCAAATAAGAGTTACCTTACAGCGTGTTTCGTTGGATTTTGTTTTGAATTGATGATCTTAACAATTGTTGAATTCCTGGACGGAATATTTTTTTATTCTTAAATGTGTTTTTTTTTGCCCTGTTGACGGATAAATTAAGTTCAGTTATTATTGAAGTCTAGGAAGGGCCATCGCGTTGCACGTCAACGATCACTTTAAATCATTTTGTAACCATACTATACAATATTATATTTTAATGTGAAATTGTAAAAAGATAACGCACACGTGGTGCGCTCTCCTAATGCGGCCCCATGTTGAACGAGTGTTCAGAAAGATCCTAATTTGGAGGATGGGCAATTGAGCGGCGGTTAATGTGTACTTGGCACATATTGCCGCTGCCGAGCGGCTGCAGCGCGCCGCTACGAGCAAGTGCCGGAGAAGGCAATTTGTATAATGCACGCAGCGAAGTCCCGCGCGGCGCGGCGCCCTGTGCCACGTGTCACATTCAAATATTTAGATTTTAAATAATTTTACCAAAATGTATTCTGCGTTTATAGTTCAATAATCTTCTACACCTGCTGTCCAAGTGCGTTAGGTATAATCCTAGCATTCCCAATTCATTAGCTGAAGACCTTTTAAAATATAATTACTAAAACGAATTTTACGAATTTTATCGCGTTTATTTTATGGGAACGTAAAAACATAAAATAAACGCAATCAAATTCGTAAAATTAGTTTTATTTCAGTGTGTAGTATACACATTAATATAATCAATATATAATTATTAACTTAGAATACTAACGTTTATCATAATTATAAAGATTAACACATAACATGGAAGTGAGCCGTAAAGGCGGCAGCCCCGCCGCCCCGCCGCCCGCGATGTGTATCGCGCCATTGTGCGGCGGGGTCGGCGCATTGTTCGCCCAAACACTCATTTCTAAGCAGTGAGTGGTTACAATGTGTTCATTATTCATTGTTTATTGTTTAAAACTTGCTTGGTACATTATAACATGAAACCTACTTCACTATTCGTTGTTCAATTTCAAATTTAGTGTACTTTAGTACGAATATAGACGAGCCGGTTAGTACGTGGCGAGTAGGCGAGCTCCTGCGCGAGCTTAGGTGAGCAATATGTCCATGTTTGGGCTGCCCGCCTTTCTTTTTCTCACCTCGGCTAATACATGTCTAAGCGCTTATAGCTATTATATATATTTGACAAACATAACCTCTTCCTTTCTTGCATGCGCTGTCGGTTAAATGAAAACTCTTAGGCAACGCTCGATTTCGCTAAAAGTGGCCTCAGTTACGTGATCGAGGTCAATTTGTTACATGGCCGCAGCCACCACGTCTCTATAAGTGAGTGCCCGCACTCACCGGACAAACCGCTTCATTACTTGCGAAAGGGACCACCCGCAACACTTTCAAACGTCCATATAGTTTATTATGTTAAGGAATTGAGTTAAACTAGATTAGGAAGAATTGTAGAATGAAATATGAGTTCTGGTACAAGTCTGCTGAAACTCGTAGTCTCGACTCTCGTACACGACACTCGTAGACTCTACCACGGTATGGGGGCAGACGACACCGGCACCTGTCCTATATCCAAACACGGATGAAAAGACTACAACTATAAATATGATATACCTAACATATCACCTTCTGTCCGTGTACCTTCTGCGTTACATACCTATACAATTATTTCTATGTAGCGTCTGTGTTTAAACAGCATCGGGTAACAAAATCAGGCTTCCAGTCCCGCGAGGCTCGAGGCGGATCAACCCGGGGACATAATTGGGCTCTCCTAAACACACACACAGATATCACAACACAGGCCGCGGGACTTATATCAATACGTGTTGATTTACCTTGTCAGGGTATCTACTTCTATATCAAATAGGCATAAGGCCCGCCTTTCTAAAAATAACAGTTAAATTTGCAGAAAATTGTCACATATTCATAAAGAAAATTAAAAGAAATAGTTGATAAATTTAACAATCATACTGTGTTAAAATTATTGTATTCGTGAATGTGGTACAAATGGCAGGTAATTCACTTTCCAAGAAATGCCTGAACTAGCAGATAAAGTTTAATGTTTGAAATAGAAACATGAGCAATGACTTATTTAGGCAACACTAATAGCGAGAAATTTTCGAGTTATTACTGAGCCAGTGCAAATATAACATATAACTTTATGTAACATTGCCCAGAGCGACCTCCAGACAGGAACATTATTTATTAAAAACATTACTCGCGGTTGAAATTAACGACTTATTAGGTTGCCCATAGCCATATTAAAATGATGCTTAAAACTTATGATAAGCTATTTATTTAAATAAGCTTTACACTTGAGTGGCACACATGTACTAGTTTTAATCAATAATGTATTTCAATTAAATCCCAATTGGTATTGTACACGTTGGTTTTTCCTCACATGCCTAAACTATCATGTAGCAACGAAGCTACGCCGTAGCACCGTAGCTCCGCTCGTTGCCGAGGCTCGACTTTCGCGGAACATCAAGTTTTTCCTAGATTTTCAGGCTTTTACTGATAGTTGTACATATATAAGATATATCTATTTTCCATAAAACAATGTTACGAAAATGACCCGGACAGATAGACTTGGCGATATTATAAGAGTTCCTAGTTTTACTATGGAATTTAAACGCGCCGCGCGGTCACCGTAGACAAGCACGCTCGAGCACCGCAAGACGCCTCCGCACACCTCCCACAGGTAAGGGACTACGACTTTTGGAAGAGCCAAAAGCGATTTCTCAGCGGGGGGTTTGGGAATGAACGCCTAAATCATGTGTTTTTGTTCTTGTGAAAATATAACTAACTCATTTTTACGATAGCTTACGAATATTCAAATCCATCATCTAAGCATTAGCGAAAATAAAATTCACACCTAAATTCATTTTTTTCTTCAAGCTCATTAGAGCTATAATGGTATTAAAAAGCGTATACATATTTTAGCCAAATAATTTTATGTTATGTGCAGAATGATGTGTTTGGAATAACAATATCCAGGTGTTTGTGTTGTGAACACGTGGATATGTGCTGAATTAACTCCTGAAATTATAAAACGCATCACGTGTCGTAGCACGTATCGGCCGCGGCGTCCGCGCTCGAGCGCGCGGCTTATTTCCCGCGGGCGCGAGCGACCGGCGGGACCAGCTCACCCGCACGCGAGACATGCCAACTGAAATATTCATGTTCAGCAAAAAGTCAACATTTTATTAAACGGGTATGAACTTGTGTTCAGATCCCAAATTTATAGAAGTTTTAAATCAATTCTCAACGGTTATTAGGAAAGCCTTTCCAAAATGAAACTTATTTGTAGCGCCACAGATACTGGCATTACACGTAATACTGTATCTTACTGATGAAGCATTCTAAAAGTGCGATCACATCTGGGTTAACGTTAGTTTTCTTAATGCCTATATAGCTACAATAAGGCATTAAAAAATACCACGTTAAACGCTTGGGTACATTAATGTAATTCTGCTCTTATAGCTTAATGTCTAACGTCATTAGTAATGCCGTTGACACATGCTTAAATTAACGTGTATTAATAAAGCAATATACAACTGAATAAAACTATTCCACTGTTTTTCCTTAGCTAAAATTCTAGCTCATATTAATCAAGCTTTTACCCTCAGTAATATTGTCTAGTAAGCTTTTGTCAGCGGGATTGTAATCCAGCCGCTACCGACCCAACAATGGATGTAGAAGTACGTACACGCGTGTCATTACGCAACGTGCCAGGAGAGAACACTTACTAGGGAGCAGACGGGGCGGGAGCGGGGCGGGGCGGGGAGCGTATAGTTTGTTTGGAGGTGGATCGTTAACGAATATGTTAATACCGTTCTGAAACACGTCGATGTTTTTAAAATAATTTTCAAATCAATACCTGCTCAGTAACATACAATAATAATTCGTTATTTGAATGACTTAATCAGCATCGAACGGTAGCGCACGAAAGCATTACATATATCAGTTTAACAGAGAACTAATGACAGTACGAATGCTGACGACAGTCATCTAATTTATATCGGCTATAAAGTACTCGACGACTCGATATTTTCCTCTCGTCGCCACCCCGTGTTCAATAGAGCGATGTTTAGTCACCTGTTAACAATACGGAAAATACTGATTACATGTCGGATTATGAAAATAATGTCCTTGATAGTATTAAAGTAACATAAAATGAAAGTTTGCTTCTCGAACTCGTACTTAAAATAAAATAAAACCATTAATTGTGGGGAAACTCGGCAACCAAACCGAATCGTTTATCGAATTGTGCTAAAAGCGGGGGCGCGTTCGTTCCGCTCCAGTTGCGAGGCGCGGCCGCGCCCGCCCCGACAAGCGCTTGACGACTCATTTCATGTTAAAAGGTATACCTACTTTCGAGAATTATAAATTATTAAACAGCCTACTTGCTAAGTTTATTATTATCCTTAGCAAACGTTTTTCGCACATAAAATCTAGAAGAGGGTAATTGACTTGTACTTTAATTACCGTTTTATATTAATAGTAAATTACTGGCGCAGTCATCACAGACGGGCAGTGCGGCCGATTACTGCCGCGGTCTGTAATGACTGCGGCAGTAATGTACCTGATGATGACCGAAAGCGCAGCGTAGCACAGCTCCAGGCCAACACAGCACGGTCAGCATTGTAACCCTTGATGAATAAGCTGGAATAAAGGCCGAGACCTTAGGTCGAGGCCATTATAGCGCGGACAGCAAATCTCAAACAATACGAGTAACTGTACCTATTCAACCGAATCTAAATAAAATATTTTGACACCTGACTATTTTTGAAATGAAACTGGACTCGAAAGAAAATTGTCAAAATAATGACCACATTATAAGCATTTTTAAATAAACATCTTAAAACTTCTATAATTTTAAAAGATTTGAGAAATTGTGCAACACTCGGCGCGCACGCAATCCAGTTGCGGAGTTGCTGCTGCATAAATAATTCATTTAACCTAATTAAATTATTATTATTATTAAACGTCGTTTCTTAATAGCGGTCTGTGAGGAAGCAGGCCGCGTGAAGGCCCTTGAATGTTAGTGCGATAAAGAGTTTTGACTTCGCAGCTTACTAAGTTACACGAGAACGAATAACTTCAGACATTTGTTGTGTGCTGAAAATATACAAAAACGAGCTCGAGCCGACACCAGTTAAGATACCAGTTAGCACAATCTTAGTGGGTCTCAATAGCTAGCTAGTGGGCTTGTGACATTTGTAAACGGCTATTTAAATGCGAAATAATATTTTAAATAAGTACGTAAGTAACAATAAACTGTTTAACTGTTCATCAATAGAATAACATCATAAATAATATGTACATTGTATAAACACCTCGCAAACCTCAATATTAAAGTCCTACAAACAGGTTGAACTTGTGTTTATGTCGGCCATTCCGGGAGCTCACTAAGCGTAATTTAGGCCAACAGCGCGTAGCCGTAGCTTCCGCGTAATGGCGCGCCGCGCGCTCGCCGGAACTAGCGTCAATATTTTATGGCCTATTAATTAATATTCAATGAGCTCTGTTGCTCGCATTTTCCGGAAACAGCCGCCGCCGTTATCATTACCGGGATTAAATAAATATTTTCCGACCTGTTTTATACTGCTGTATTGCTTTTAAATGATCGTGAATATGGTTTAGTATCTGGATTGTTTAATTAATGTTATTTTTGTGAGTTAGTGACGATCGGGCCACGTGTGTTTTTGTTAGAGCAGTACCTTGCTCAAGTAAAAAAAGCTTCCTACTTAACAGTTTTCCTCGATTCTTAAAAGATAATTTAGAAGTACTTGACGGATTAATTTTCCTCAGGCTAACCGCGTTTCGGCCGGGCAGTTGAGTGAAGGCCGCAGTGTTTAGTTTCAGCCTGTGGAAGCACAAAGAGAGCTCCGACGCCCTTTGAAGTCCACTCCTTCACGCTACAAAGACCGGCGCAACCGCTCCGTACAGCCAAGTTAGGTTCAACCTTTAATATTTCTTTGGAAATTATATAAGATAAACGTTTTAATTTAAATCACGTGTGATAATTTTGTTTGATATTAGTCGATTATTACCAGTTTATTACGCAATGCTATACTTGCGTCCATCCTTTATAGCGCCATGATAGTAATATAAATATATGTTACGCACGTGTGTCTGTACGTGCAAATATAATTATCCAAGTTACCGAGACATCTATAAAGAGATACTTAGTTCTGTCATTTCATAGGACTGTTGAAATTTGATTTTTTTAGATGGTAGCATTTGCAGGGCTATTTATGTCGCTGTGCTCAATTTGTATGGTCTCCTTGTGGAATACTATACCATTCTGTTATATACATAATAGGTATAAAGTTATAGTGAACTCCAATAATTTATGTTCTTACCGTTTTTACATTCCGAAATATTGAAATTATGTCCGATAAAAGTCGAACTGAAACTTTTATTTAGATTGTATCGGTTTCGTCCCAAGAGCGGTATCTCAACTGCTCGCTTTAAGAAATTCAGAGAGAAACAAAGTTTGGAATGGAAAAACAACTTGAGCAGTGTATTGTTGCGATAAAGTTGTGTCCCTGAAGTCCCCGAGCGCGAGTCGGCCGCCCCGCCCCCGCCCCCGCCCCGCCCCCGCCACTCACGCTGAATACAGATAATTTGCTGAGATTTGCATGTTAAAACAGTTTGCAACAACATTAACAATGTACATCCATTAAAAATCAATATCGTCACATTTATTTGTCATAGATTTATCAAAAATAAATGAAGCTACCTACCTACCTACTTATATGTGACCGAGGGGTCTGAACTTCCTTGAATAGGGAACCTAATTCCGCAGCCCTCTCCAAGTAAGTGGAGTAGTGGTCTTGAGCAGACAGTGATCCCTGAGCTAACGCGGGTCTCTCTCAATTTAATTAGTGTTAACGTCTCGCCACGTTCGCGCTGTTAGGCTCCACTCATGATTTATCTAATGCGTGCTGGATGGGTACAGTTTACTTTAGCGATTCTACCTATCCAGCATAGTTTGGCACCAAAATCATTTTTTTTTAAATATTTGGATTAATTTGACAAGGTGGATTTCAAGATTATATGATGTTTGCTTTTTAGTTTTTTGAAGACGGTTGTTTTTGTTAAAAAGTTTTTTTTATGTATAAGTATGTAACGTGTTAAGGTTTGTGTTATTATATCCTTGTAAATGTATATTTATTCTACGTGGTTCCACCTGAGCCCAGGCCGCGTCATGAACCCGGATCGTTCATTGCCCCTGCCTCATGTTGCCAAACATTGTGAACCCAATAGCTTGTTAGTAAATAAAATACCAGCTACCGACGCCTGTCATAACTAGACTAATGTTCTTACGTATATTTTCGCCTCAATTTAAGAGAATAGCTCGTTATAGCGTGTGTCAGTGACCCCGGAGGGATACAGCAACTCGTAGGTAATGAATCTTTGTATATGCTTTAGATACACACACATACAAAACTTCGTCGAACTCGTTCCAGTCGATGGGAAGTGATAAAACGCCAAACAACAACATTTAACTTTTACATGAGCATATTATAAAAGTACTTAATGATATATTTCGCTTTAAGTCCATATCAAAGTGTAGTTTGTGAGCGCGTACGCGGGCGGCGCTCACAAAGAAACTCATTCATTCCGGTAAAAGCCCTTTTTTGTAACCTCATTCCCTTCACGTTCAAAATAAAAGTTGTTACAGGTTGTACGGAGAATGAGCTAGGCATGATCATTAATATATATTTTTTAATATAGGCAGGTGAAATTACAATATGTAACAGACACGTTAATTTACATATTGAATATTTCGTTTATATATTTGGTAAATGATTTGATAATGAAATTGTTTGAAATAAAATAACAATTCTCTATATTCTCTATTCTATTCCATTTAAGCCGTTTTATTTGAAGTAAGTTCTTATAATCAGTAGGTACTACTCATATTCTAAATTTGTTCGAATGCTTCATTTTATGATGGAAAGTTTGCCGACAGACATTGTACCCACGCTAGAGATATCAACTTTATTTCTTCGGTGTATGTAACTACTAAAGCTTAATTAAAGTAGGTAAGTAAAGAAACAAGACAAGAATACCTCCGGGATATTTGCACTGACAAAAACCAGACGGCGCAACCGAGACAAATAAAATCCAGCCAGAAATGTGAGAAGGTAAATTGACGAAATGTATAAATCGAGTGAATCAGAGAAAAGAACTCCGTCAATACGTCAATAACGAACGAGTGGGTGACAAGGGGCGAGGGTGACGAGTCGACACCCGGGCGCGGCGCGGGCGGGTGGTGACTCGCCCCCATGGCAGATGCCGGGATAATGGCACGATCCGTTACAATAACGCGCCACATCTGAGATACGCAACGATCGTTGACTGTGTCAATGTCACTTATGTAATACCTAACGTCTCGGGTTGGATTTTTTTGGTTCTTTCGATAAATTTGTGGCTAATCTTAATTATCTCTGGTATTGATTAATCAAAGCGTAGATTCTTAAACCTATGTCTCGAGGCCAGGCCGTCCAGAACCGAGATACAACACAAAATTAGTGTGTAATTTTGTATATGTGCTGCTAGTAGAAAGACCTAGGTACTCTACAAGGCGTTTGAAATGTAGGTATCTATGTCCATTTATACCAAACGGTCCAACAAGGACAACAATAGCATTGTAAAAGAATAGGTGTATAGCATACATGTCTCCGAGGCCTGCACTCCGTGTTTCGAACGCCTAACAAACAGAATTCTAGCAAGCCGCAAGCCGGACAAAGTTTTGAATGGAAGGTATACGGAACACGAGGAATATTGTGGTTTCGTTGCTTCTCATTCTTGTTGATTGCAGCTGGTCACCGTGCTGTACTACATCACAAAACACTTGTTCCTTCAAATGTTAACGAAGTTTCATTCGTAGGCACATGATGTAATCAATCTCTTCGAATTGAACCAGCAATTGAGTGCCAAGCCAAGTTCAATTGCAATTTGTGTTCAAGTTGGTATTTGTGTTTGTTTTTAATAATTTAAGTACCTACGTCCATTTTAAAGTCGGATAAAAAACCAAACGGTTTTGGGTAACTAAGTTAATGTAAGCAAGTCAGATGGAGTGGGCGGAGCACACCTAATTCCCTTAATCAAGCGCACCAAGTGAGCGCAGTGCGTGACGCGACGCGCGCTTGTTAACTGCCTCATTACGTGTTCATGTGTGCCCAGACCTAGCTCACTGCTAGGGTACACGAGATGCAGAATATAGATAATCTTTTGTGATGTCTTTACCAAACTTGTTTGTCTAGAGCGTTTGATTACAGCTTGGTCTAGTGGATTGAGAGTATCTCGGCTCTCTGCACCGGGTAGTTCGATTCCCGACTAAGAACATTTCGGAAATGAATAATTACAAATGATCTTTTCGTGTTTAGCCCTGTATGGGCGTTGCTGAGATTGCTCCCAGTCCACTGAGCGGTACCCATAGTGTATACATGCATTTTGGGACGTTACAGTTGGTGTATGATATTTATTTATGGAACTGAATCAATTATATAATTGATATATATATATTAATTAAATAACCCTAGCTAATATATGTAGTGCGAGTGTGTTGAGGCAGGAGTGCGGGGGTCGGGGGGTCGGACGCGCCAACTTTCACAATATAGAAGTTGTCGCGGCAACGAGTTCAACTTTTATCACAATTGTAATATGACTATGACTCCTAGTCTATTTGTGTACGACAACAATGTTATTTGATTGGATTTTCAATTTTATATGTACGTCATAACATGAGCGTTTGGTGGGTTGTGGATTGTGGTAAGTAAATTGACTATTTGTCTGTTCATAAATTGTAGTTTTGCTCAAACAGCAATTTCCATCGATCCAGGGGCAGGCTAAATGCGTTTTCGTTTTTCAATTCAATTTTCGTAGGTAGTAGTAAAGCAGTTTGTTAAATATATTTAAGTTTATATTGGCTCTCGGGATTAAGCTCGAAGAATTATAAAAGACGAATCCCTAAAGTGGCATCAAAAATGGTGTTCGGAGACTGACGCGCGCTGGCGGGAAGGTTTCAGTATTAAAATATTGATCTAAAACACTATTCAAATCAAAAGCATTCAAATCCACCTTCCACAGATTTAAAGTCAACCTGATTTAAAGTCAAATCGTTTGTATTGAGTCTACAGGGGCTCTTACAAATTGCCATTTCGAATTAGAAAGACCCGATAAGTGCGATGTAAGTATAGCCAAATTAGACTGCATACTACTATTTTTCAGCTACAGTGGGTTTCCAATTCCCATTCGAGGCGCACGCGAGCTACTTTGCCATCTTTATTGATTAACTATTGATAATCAAGCGTCCAGCCCCAACAGCATTATTTAAAGTAGAGACTTTCGACAGTTATAAAAGTTTATTTATTGTACAATGTTAGCGTATCGAATAAAAGTAAGCTAATTTTCTCCAACAAACCGGCGAACTAATAAGAAATGCCGTTCCCCCCTGCTAATGTCCCAAACTTGGTCCATTCGCTGCAGGCGACAATGCTGCTCTGCACTCTCGGATACTTAAATACTTGCTCGCTTTAATCTTTGCTCCAGAATATTAACAGAGTTTTATAGACGTTTTAAAAATAATAGCCGTTTATTTTGTTGGTTGTTTTTCGAAGGAAGATCGAGATCATAGAAGTCTTTCTGCTAAAGATTCCGGAAATTCTGCAAACAACTTTTTGTGGGTAGATTGAAAGATGGAATGAGTTCCATGAATATTCAGTACATATTAGACAAGCGCCGCACGCTGTGCTAGTCTTATTAAATTGCAGCGGCGGTACGGTACCGGTGTGCTTCTAATGAACGTGTCCCTCATGTTACAGAGGCAGAGCATGTTGACTAATCTGCAGGGGTGTATTACTCACTTGCTTTCAGTTACCTTTGCAGATATCCAAAGTTAATGTGGGAAAGTTCAGCAAAAACTCGACCCCCAATCTAACCATGGACAGACAGGTGGTTCAACCTGTAGCGAGAGAAAAATTGCTTTGATGGAACCTACATTCAGGTAAACAAAAATCTAAATAAAAATCTTTATTCTTATTCGGTTTATTTAAAGAATGGGATGGCAATGTTTCATGCGGGATTAGCGTATCATTGTTTGGGCGGCGGCGGGTAATGTATGGCCGATATAAATTAGTGCGTTGTGGCCGAATTTGCGGTGATCATCGCTAACGTATATCTTCCGGTCAGCGCGAGTCGGCGCGGCGCGGCGCGGCGAGGTGCGGTGCGGTGCGGCGCGGTGCGGTGCTGGGTGAAATATGACCGCGAGTGAGGGATGTCCTGTCGGTCAACGCGATAAATCACGAGTATGAGTGACACTGGATACACGTATCATAGTGGATTCTGTTATGGTTGAGCTTGTGAGTGTGATATTATTGAATTAAACTTGCTTACCTCTGCCCAATCATGTAAATATCTATGTTGATAAAAAAGTGCGGCTGATACAAACTGATATGGCATAATTAAATTTCATTTGTGTTTTAATTGCTAAATATAAAAAGCAGGGGGTGGGAAGTACGTTTATTTAAGATGTTTCCTCGCCTTTTATTTTAATAAACAGTTATCCTCGGCGTCAAAGACGCGCCGCAGCTGACAACAGCGCTACTACCGACAAAGAGTGATTGCTGTTTGTGTTTACTGCTTTATTAAGACTTTCTGTAGGTATTTAAGTTAATAGGTACAGTTACATAATTTACTATCCCGTTAATTTATAGAAGTCTTAATCAATTGACAGTAGCATAACAAAGCATTTGTCATAACGGAGGTTTGGTATGCATTGTAAATGAACGAAACATCTATAAATTTGTGGGCAGGTATGTGTGATGTTATTATGCCAATTAGTCAAAGCAAATATGGGCTACGCACATTGATCACGCCTGCTGACGTTAGTATTTCTACATACTACTATAATTTGGGCAACCTCCGATCATATCGAATCCCAACTAATGTAGCACCAATCCATCTAACAGCTCAGATTAAAACAACTCAATCATTTAGGTCGCGCGTGCGTCACGGATTAATTTGCCGTATTGTTTGTTATTAATTATTCTGTGCGTAATTGAAAGCAATAGAATTGCATAGATGTATGATATGGATGTATGAATATATACTTACATTGAAGATGGGGAAAAATACAACCTGCTGGATTGAATCCAATGGGCTGTTCTTACCGCTTATCAGTCTAAAACAGACAGACGAACCCATAGAGATGGAGATAGTCTTAGCATAGAGACCAAGATCAAATAGCTGCGACCATAAACGTGAGAGTATGAGCGCTGCAGCGATTTTATGAAGAGGAGGCCGATCCCTATATTGGGAGGCGGAAGTGAAGCCATTCTATTAAGAGAATATGTGGTGAATATCCTACATTCACTAATTAGTTCCTGCGGAGGAGCTGGGCGGGCGGCGCGGGCGGCGGCGCTACGTCGCACAACTGTAAAAACTAACGAGGCTCCGTGGCGCGCGCTCGCTTCCTAATTATACGAGTATGTGGTACCTGCACGCTTAGTAGTTCCCACTAAACGTTATTTTCATTAGTCCCTTTGTGGTACATATGGGAAATTATATCAGCATTACGCTTTCTGCCACCCTATTTGTAAAGATATTTCGGCAAATTACTAAGCTATAACGCAGGAACATATTTTACACAACACATATATAACATTTTAAATTATTTTTTATTTAATTCTCAAGGGGGCTATCTATATTAAAAGCTAATATGATTTATACGCAAAGATTACAGTCGAATGCGAATTGAAATGGAATGGTGGCATACATTCAATTTTGTGTTGAAACTACCCGAGAAATATTAGTTTGCAAAACTCCAATAGATGCTCCCGGGAGCTTGGGCTTATTTAAATTTCAATCTTTACTTACTGGAGCTTCCGGTCTTTAAGCCCGTTTATTCGAAGTTCTACGGTGGGTAACTAGATTACAGTAGGTGGGTTATTTAGTATGGAAATACGTTATAGAAATAAATCCTCATGATTCACATTTAGATACGTAGGTCTATTTTTCTCCATTATGTTAGAAATTAAGAATTCCGACATCTTGACAGCAGAATAGAATAATAATTACCTTTCAATTATAAACATATTAAAAAGAGCTAGTTTCGTTAATTCGTCAAAAGTAATTTTGAAATAGAATTGGACTGGTGAAGCTTTAGCCGTGACGAGGGGCACCGAGCATGTGCGCGCTATGGAATAGACTAGAACCTCGTAAGCGCACGTTGACGCGGTGCCCCAGTACATCGCGGCAGGAGATGATCTATTTACTAGACATGCCATTCTCAAATGTGTATAGGATATTTGTGTGTAGAAGATTTCGAAACCTTAGTACTATTTAAAGTGTAGCTACATACCAACGCAGTGCCTACGGTGTAGCACAAACGGCGTAGCAAAAATAATAATGCTACGAGAGTTTTCTACGCGGCGTGAGTTGCGAAGCAGTGTACCTACTAAGTTGAGCACTAGTACTCGTAATCTTGTTTCGTGCTAACGACGCGGCCGGCTGTTAAATTTAATATTTAAAACGATTTCCCTCTGATACGAGTGTGCTCCAGGGTTGGCGCCAGCGAAGTATGGGGACTATGTGGTAACAATGTAAAAATATATTTTTACAATAAGTGTATTAATAAACACTTATTTTGCAATTTGTCTTTACAATTTCAATGTACAATACAAATATTATATTGTATGTACGTATTTCAGCAACATGATCAACGTATCGTTTAAGAATGCTATTACTGCCGTAAGACTTCAAAAGCCAAAGCCAGTCCCCGAAGCGTCGCCGATGCTAATGTTTTTCATTGTGTCACGTTTAATTGCGCTGGGATGCAGCCCCGCGCCTCCGCACACAATGTCCCTGCCCCGAAGACTTAGCGCGCCAGCTGACACGATCAAGTCGCCTACAGTTGCGTCTGATGAATGTTCTATAGACTGTGTTGTTTTAGAATCACCACCCAGTTCAGTTGATCAGTTTTATTTTCCGCAGGTATTAAAAAAATAAAAAAATGAAGTCTTCTTTGATAAAAACGAAACGGTAACGAAAGCTTGTGCACATAATTAGGCACTGCTAATGAGATGGAATCCGGAAGTTTGAGTGTCTCGTCGCGTGGAAGGGAATGAAAATTTCTCTCGGTTTCACGACAGTTAAAGAAAAACAGGAAAATGGAGCGTTACAGCGTCGTCGCTTCACAGCCATTAAGTTGAAGATTTAAAAAATATTGAATTAATAAAATAAGAGATTTACAATTAAAGTATGAAAAAGTAGAACAGGTGATAAAGCTATTTTAAGAGATTTATTTTATACTTATTAATCGTTGAGTATTTATTGATGTATAGATAGATATAGAACCACTTCAACTTCAACTATCATCCTGAAAACCTGGAAACTAATTGAGGCAAATAAACCAGACTACTGTATGCCATCTCGCCACAGCATCTGGCGACCATTCCTTATCCCGGAGAAACACCTGCTACGACTTGGCTCCGCGCCATACTTGCTTCTTTTTTACTGTTCGTACAGATTGTAACATGCTTATTGCCATTTGTTTTAAGGTCCATGTAGTACACATATGTGCGTGTTTATGGGTACATTATTTTTAATTGATTACTTCAGCTGGCACTGCAACAATGGTAAAAAATAAAAAAAACTTGAAATTCGCTTGCTACCAAGTACATTAGATCGGCATCAGAAAGAGATTATCGACCCAAGGTACTGCTAGAGACGACGCTGTACAAAGCCGAAAAGCCGATGCGTAGTATTGAATACCCTGTTACATTGTAGCACCTACTACTCCCTAAGGGTACAAAACACAGTCATGAATTACAAATAACATCGTTCTGCGATGCGCCGCAACCACTCGCAGTTCTTGCCCACCATCGCTGTGCCACAGATAAGGCGAGGTCAGTGCGTTCCGTTGAACTTGCAGCGCAACGCGATAATATATTGTGCTGCACGAGAATTGCATTTGGAATTTCATGGAAGTGAATGTAGGGAGATAATCTCTTTATGTATTCTGGAATGCGAGCAATAGGCTTATTAATAAGATCAAGAGATCTTCACTCATGAGTAGTTGTGGGTCGTACTGGGAGACGAAAATCTAGAACCTATTTTAGTCAATTTTGCTAGATACAGAAAACAAATTTGGTTAGATGGATTCATTAATTTTATACACAATTTATAAATACTGTTTAGGACAAAATTGCATTTATTTATTTATGTATAGGAATATTAATATTATATGGAGCCGGAACCACTGATCTGATTCTAAAACGTATTTCACTGTTAGCTACCAATAAAATATTTATTTATTCGCAGACTGTTTGAAAGGTACCTACACTATCCCTGAGTGCTATAGGCTATTTCTTTGTCAGGCTATAACTATTCCAGGGTCTAGCTGCAGAGCAAAATCTATGGTTATGTGGGCGAAGCCGCGGACTAGCTATTTACAAATAAATCTGTTGAGCTGAGCGGCGGCGCGGCGGCGGTTCGTGCGGCAACCTACTTCCGCGCCATTTGTCACAAGCGCTGATCATGATTGCAAAGCTATTAAGCTATGTGCAACCGCCGCGGTCGCAGTCGCGACGGGCAACTAATTACTTCATAGAGTCTGTAACGTCTGTAGCTCTATGTCTGACTCAATATTCAACATTATCAACACTGTGGTATGAGCATACGTAGCAACACCGCAGTCCTTTTAGTTATAGAAGAATCTGTCAGAACAGTAGAGAAAAACACCATTAAATCTGGCAAGTAGCTTCATTTCAATGATACTACGCATTAGTACCTACAAGAGATTCATTTCAATTATACTACACATTAGTAGCGTTAATACAAGAAAAAGATCGCAGA
Organism: Pheosia gnoma; assembly: GCA_905404115.1. NCBI lineage: Eukaryota > Metazoa > Arthropoda > Insecta > Lepidoptera > Notodontidae > Pheosia > Pheosia gnoma. The sequence continues at coordinate 80,488 of FR989910.1, forward strand.
AAATTTTACAAGCTCACAATGGGTAGGTATGACATAATGAACCCCGTGTTTGTTTGTTGGGAGCCGCGCGGGAATACCCTCGCCTGCCGCTGCTGTGCTAGCTGAACCTCTCGCTGATTTATGTGCAAGCAATCATGCAAATTGACTACCTTTATGTAAACCCTTATTTTTGCAAATTGTTTACGATTTGTGTACATACGAGTAACACGCTCGTATCGAATATCAGCAGTGAGGAGGAGACATCGCTTTAAAAATATCATCTTTCGATATGTGAGGAAGTTATTCACTGTACCTTATGACCTATGTATGATACAACTTTTTAGGCGTCAAAGCATTTTACAGTACCGTCGCCGCGTCGGTATTTTCTGAAAATTAAGCGGTTTACCATATAATAATACCTAGTCTTTATAATATATCGGTCGCAGCAGCAAATGCGTCCAAAACGTAAAATTTTATCGATCGATAACAATTGGGTAGGTACTTCAATGACAATATCAACCACCTATGTTCATTATGTAGCCGCTTAAGTAATAGCAGGTAATAGTCACCAACCTAGTTGTGTGGTAATTAAGTATGTGTGTAAGTATAACAGTCTACCATATGTCATCGTCGCATACTGAGATATTTTGGTCACATCGCCAGACGTGGCGAGAGCAGCTTAGAAAAGCTCATTGTGGTGGGAAACGTGGAAGGGAAACGTTCACGAGGCCGGTCCCCGACCAGGTGGTCTGACCAACTGAAACAAACACCAACGTCCCGCTTCTACGCCGCGGTGAAGATGGCCACAGACCGGAGCCGATGGAGACAGTTCGTCCGATCCAAAAAACTGCCGTGATGATCACGATCCTCAGTCATGAGGGAACGACCGAAGAGAGAAAGAATAACAGCGAGCTCAAATCGGGCGCGGGATACTGCAGCGGACCACCCAACTGACAAACCTTATCATTACACACATACGGGCTATTATCGCTTACCACGTAGCTTATGCCTATTAATAACCTACTCGCCTCCCGCCCCCGGTGCATATCGGTAAACTTAGTGGAAAGTTAAATGGATTTAGTTTTCATTCGATACGATGAATAATAAAGGTAAAAACCTACTGATTTCTAACATATTTAAATGTTAGAAATCAGTAGGTATATTCATATCAAAATATTTTTTATTCAACCTTCCGTATGAAACCACCCGCATCGCATCGCCGCGACGAGCGCTTATTATCGCTGTGAAGCGCGCTCTCCACACAATGCGATCAGACTGATTCAATTGTCAATTGGCAGCGATGCCACAGTACTTCACAACTTACGCGTTCTTTAATCAATTCAATTTAGTATATTGTACTAGTACCCAGTTTATACGAGAGCATACGCAAGTAAACAAGTAGTAGTGTCAACTTGGAATTTAAGGATATATTTTGACATATAGTGCCGTGCTACATGAAAAAATACCACAGGTAATAAATTATGGGCGTAGGTAATGACTGGCAACGCAAAAAAGTCGCTCGTGCACGAATTTACAAAGAACTTTTGAAATAGCTAGTGGCTAATTGGCCCAAATGTTTTCATGATACGGTATCACGTGGCTATGTAACATCGTCAAGAATCCTTCATCTATTTCACACCCGCAGTCAGAATGAATTTAATCTGCAGAAAATGAGATTGTTCCCAAGGCTCGCAGATGAGGCCGCATTGTGATAGTGACATCAGACTACCCTCGTCAGGGCACCCGTCAGACGTCAGCGGTCTCCGCTACGGGAGCGTCGTCAGCTTGGAGTATTATGTTCTGTGGTCGTCATATGCACGGTGAATGATGTACCTCACAAATACATAAGTGCCTACGACATCGAAAGATAATTGCTTAAATTATTTTTGCAATATTTATTTTACCTATAGATATAGGGAATACGGAAATAAATACAGAAGATAGTTTTTGCGAATGAGATTGGTGATACGATACTCATAGATTATAGATGAGACCTGTATCACAGATTAGGTATACGTATGAGTAAGATGAGACGTGCGTGTCTGCTTTGCTTCGAATCACCAGTAAAAAAATGTTGTAATCAATTTATTTTCAATAGTAGATATATATATCTTACGAGGCCGCCGTTATGATCAAATCTCTACAATTCGACTCTCAATAGACTATCGTCGATAGACTTCGGAGGGAACTATTTTTTTGTCAAACCTCCCTATTGATTTCTTATATTTACGCGAATTTTACACATTTAAATAAAACTAACATTTAAATTTAAATAATCGTGAACCTCCCTGTTCACGAAATTTAACGTACTAATGTTGGTCTTATCTGGACCCATAGAAAATAAAGATTGGATCCAAGGTGGACTCGACACACGTTCTAAAGTAAATCCTTACAAATTATTCATTCAATTGATTTCATGGAAACGGTATCATCAAAAGGGAGCGCTTTTTATTGATTAAATCGTCCGCTGACGAAGTAAATGCCTGCTTTGTTCGACATTTATTTGTGTTTCTAGATAATCGCACCAAGCTATTTATTTTTTCCAAATTTTACTTTTAATTAGGCAAAGCGAAAATACCATATACATAGATTTCTACAAATACAGAAGGGGTTTACTTTGAGTACATCTATGTGTGGACATGGTGGGATCTAGAAATATATATAGATAAATAAACATCAGGTAATGAAACCCTCCGCAGTAATCTACAGTGATCCATACCAAATCCTTTGAGTGCACTTCTTGAATTGAAATTACTGTAGGGTAAGTAGGAACTTGTAATGTAATCGTAACGTCATCGAGAAAACATGCTGTCACTGTCATACTCGTATATACTTGTCATACTGTGGTTTGAGTGGGATGGAAGACGTTACGTTTCCGAAACGGTACGTAAAAAGGATTGTTCTTGAGGTACAGCAAGCCTTTAGTTATTGTTTTACCTTCGGGTTCAAGCGTGTGACATAGATTAAGCGGCGTTGCTTAGCGATACATCTAAATCACTGGTGAGCCACTCAGGGCACTCCTAATAGCGCTATCCGTCTTCTGCGGTTCTGGTACCTCGCCGCTCCGCACTGGTGCTTGTCACTCACGTTGGTTCACTCAGCTTCAGGCAAGATGGAGGATTCGCGTCGGCGACTCCTTTCATATTAATGTGATGAATTTGTTTTTGTAGTGCAGGTGATAAGAAATCTAACAGTAAGTAAATGTTATTATATAGTGGTGGTTAGGTATTGCTACTTTTTCGTAAAGGCCATTTCGTATGCATTAATTCAACAAAGGTCTACACTCCTGTTTTTGCTACGCCCACACGCTGGTCAAATCCCGAACCGTAAAAAATAAGCCATTAATTTTCACGCTCAAGGCATGACTCCAAAGAAAACGGGAAAAGAAAAAGGAAACAAAGCACACCGTGACCAGTCATGCCTCAAGCCAGGAAACAGGAAACTCAAGACAAAATGACGCGCAGTTTGCGAAGGCTATACATTTTATTAGAGTTAACAAATAGGTGGCCACTCGATCAATGAACAATTTAATTTTTAATGCGGTCATGTTGAATAAGTACCTACTACTGACCTAGATATTTTAAATTATGAGATTTGGGCAAAATTGCAAAATTGTCACATTTACGAAATATTAAGCTCAAAAGTAGAATCCTTGCGACAGTTGCTCATTCCCTCTCTGAACAACCGTGCAAAACATTCCGATATTTATATCTTATGACATAATGTGTACAGTCTTAACTAAGTAAACATCTGTAATGCTCTCCAAAATATATGTTCATCTACCTACGAGGGGCGGGTGCTTCGACGACGACGCACGACCGACGCGACGACGACGGGCCAACACGCTCCCGAGATTTTTAATTATGAAACATCGCGCTCGCCTCCACACCGACTCGTAATTAAGCACTTTATTAATTAACTGCTTTCTCATTGTACTTGCTGTAAAATTTTTTACACAAAACCCGAATCACTGGACGGGAATTTTTGCACTTTCCGTAGCGCTTCTATTTAGGGGCTTAAGGATGAACTTTTACATAAAACACAGCGTAGTTTCACGATGATGATACATAATGATATGTTTTTTTTTACTTAGTAAATTTTATAAAAAAACAAAATGTGATCGTTAACTATAATGAGGGATTTATTACATTTCATTTGAATCTGGGTGGCGGCTCCTTGTTCGCGATTATGCTTATGGAAACCACTCTACAATACGATAATAAAAGGTAGATAGGTAATTAAATTATCACGCTCCATTGGTTAAGTTCATAATTGTCTATGTGGTTTTGGAGTGTCCGTGTCCGGGCAGGCAGTGGCGCTGGCGCAGCAGCAGGTACAGCAGCAGATTGTACTCGGTGGTAGCGCTCTGCACCATCTGCAGCGTCACCTCCAGCTGCTCCTGCTGCGCGTCCCACGAGCGCAGCCGCTCCAGGCTCACGCGTAAGTACTGGTTCAACTGAATACAGACGCTTGGTTAGCTCGCCACCGACGCATCGAATCGTGAGAAGCCTCTCTAATCAAAACCATTCCCAGTATTTTCTTATAATCAAATATTTATTAAATGTCGAGGTAGACTGTTCACTAAACCTAAACTATTCAGCCACCACTAAAAATACTATAGACTCATCCGAAAGCTAACTGTAATAAATAAATAAAACACCTTCACTATTCTCCTTTCCATAAACTTCATTTGTATCCACTCGCAGAGATGTATGAACAGGTAGAGTATCAAGAGTATCAATGAGACCGTATAGTCCACCGGCGAAATGTGGAACCCGAAGGCGAACCAGGGGTCCTTGTCGGGAGGGCTATCGAACTGTTCTATAGCCGCCAGGGGCTCCTCGGAGATCGAGTACAAGTCCGGCACATAGTACTGCGCCGGTAGAAACAGCAGTGCCAGCGCGGCGGTCACTGCCAGCCCGCTGTAGCAGCTGCTCATTGCCATAACTAAGCTAGCTCGAAGACGATGAAATCACACCGTAGCAACGCTTGTAATGCACATAAAACTATATTTCTTACAATATGTGCGAAAATATTATTTTATTGAGAACCATTTCATATATCAATTTCAAATATTTTGCCAAGTAAACAGAAAATCCACCACGAATAAAGCAAGCTAAAATCAAGGAGAATTAAAGAATATTATAACGGTGAAGTAACTAAACGTATATTATTTGAATACAAACTCGCGAATATTGTTCAGGACCACAGAAAATGATATGCATACAGTTTATATATTTTACCTTTATATTTCAGAATAGTTCGAAAATGTAATGAAGTCTGAGATCTGAATATCATATGGTTTTTAGCACGTTAGATAACGGAAAAAAATAAGTTGAATGACACATTGACAGTATCACAGACCAATAAGAGAAGACCGTATGTATTGACGGATGGATAGAATAGATGTGTGGGATGCGTTCCGTTTGTTAATTTTAACCAAATCTACTTGCCTCGACGAGTCACGATAGTTTTGATGATTTAGATTACTTAAGCCCCTATATATATATATTATTTTCCCTTCTCTGTCCTATTCCTTCCATCCATAGTCCATGATAGGAAATGGAATGGAATGGAACGCAATGCGTTAAATGTCAAGAAAAAAGAAAACAAAATATGTATTTATTTATATCGGTATTCTAAAACTAAGTCAGGTACGTTATTTTCATTGAATCGCTACACTTGTGTATGCTATTAGGTACAGCGATTGTTCCAAAGCTTTAGTCATGTCATAAAGTTTTATTTCTGAAACATATTGTGGCCCAGTAAGGAAGGTAGGCATTACCTTATCTTATAATCATTCAATGTCTCTCCCACAGAGTACATAAATACTTAACTGGTCGCTCCTTACGATTACCTGCCATTTCAGGGTCAACAGTTATGTGGTCAGTGGCACACCGAAGACAAGGAGCAAAATAATAATTGCTACCATGAAGAAAGTAGCGTTATTTAAAAGCGAATCTGAAGATTATCAGAAAGCATTTCATGAACACAACTACGAAGTAATTTTCGTGGAACCGCTGCAGTTCGAGTTCATGAACACAGATGTGCTGGCAGAGAAGCTCTTACAGAACGATTATGATGGTATTATACTCACCAGTCCCCGGGCAATCGAGGCCATCTCCACATGTTGGGATCCTACCAAATTTGTGATATGGAACACGAAAAGAGTGTACACAGTTGGTGAAGCGAGTAGTCATAAAATTAAACAATTTCTTGGCTTGGAAGCACTTGGTATGACTTCGGGAAATGCTGAGAATTTAGCTAAAATCATTATTAATGACAATGATGATAAATCAACATTCTTATTTCCCTGTGGTAATTTGAAAAGCGAAACTCTACCAGACATGTTGCAGTTGTCGAACATCACTGTTGATTCACTGACAGTGTATGAGACTACAGAAAATGAGAGATTGCGCACCAATCTTGTGGAGCTGAATGAATCAGGCGGCCCCTGTTGCATGGTGTTCTTCAGCCCCTCGGGGTGCGAGTATATCTACCGGCAGCTGCAGACATTCAGCAACCAGCTGTCTGCTCTCCCACACTTTGCCATCGGAAATTCAACAGCACATAAAATTGAGAATCTGGGTGTAGAAGTAGCAGGTGTAGCGGCCAGGCCGAGAGCAGACAGCCTGGTTGAGTCAGTGCAACATTACTTCACAAGTGCACAAAGTAGCTAGCATGCGTGATGCAAATATGAGCTATTGGTTTTATAAATGGTGTTGGTAATGTTATATTTTTTTATAAAGTGCAATAAAGGTGACAATGTATATATATGTATACAATTATATAAATAATCATGTTATGCAATTTTTTTATTTTATTTGAACCGTAGTAAGTTGTGCAAGGAATATGTTATCAATTAGACATCCTGCTCGGGCGGCATGGGGCCGGCGGCGGCGACGCGGGGCTGCGCGCGCGCCGCGTCCCACAGCCGCATCGCGGACGCGTACGTGAGCACCGCGCTCGCGGTCACCATGCAAGCGGTCACTATTGTCAGAGGCTGCAATCGTAAAACTCAATAAACATTAGCACCCAAATTTATAAATTTTAAGTTTACACTTTAAAATGGCATTTCATTGCATTTTTTAGAAGAAAAGTGCTTTGTACTGTCATGGTAAATGACAAAACTTTTCTATAAATATAGAATGCTAGCATGTAAGTAGGTGTCTTCGTACCCCGTGTATGTAGTCGAGCGGGCCGTTCATGCCGCAGACGGTCATGCCGAGCACGGCGGCCACCAGCAGCAACACGCCCACCACCGTCGACAACACGATGTCCTGCGGAGGAGAGACACGCGGACTCTACTAAGGTTGACGATATGTCTAACATTTCATCAATCATGGAGCCTCAAGAATTATATTTTTTCGTATAAAATCGATCACCCCCAATCAAATAAAATAGAATCACTTCAACAAGTGGAAAAATAATACCATTTGACTGTCTGGTCCCAGTCTGCGCAATGCTTATATAATGAGTGCCCTACAACTAGCACGGGGAGATCCCAGTGCGGTGAGTTGTATAATTCATTCACGTAACCCTTTTAACACCCGTCAGTTGATAGGTAGCCCGGTGTACTAACAGTGTAGAGCCAGGCCTGCGGCGCGTAGAGCGGCACGTGGAGCACGACGCCGGCGTAGAGCAGCGCGGCCAGCACGCCGCACGCCAGCGCAGCCGCGTCCGCGCCCGCACACGAGCGCGCGCCCAGCACCACCGCCGACCAGGACACGCACACCAGCTGCCGGACACATCGCATCACTTATCATCATCATTTATAACATTCTGCAACAACAAACACGCGATAACGTACTCAAATATCGATGTAGTGATCGAATAGCTAGCGAACCCGCTTTCTGTACCGCGCGTTCCGGGTTCAAATTCTGGTAGGAGAAACATTGCATGATGAGTATGAATGTTTGTACCCGAGCCATCGATGTTTAATATATATATAAGTATAGTATATATATAGGGATCGAATCCAACCCTTTGTACGGTACTCTTAATACTAGTGTGGCTTAGGTTTGGACCGTAGAGCCTTTGTCATAAAGAAAATAACGCTAGTCTGTGTGTTCGTCTGGCAATGTTTATTTATAATCACTCGATCAGTATTTGATATTGCCAATTTCGTACTAAGCCCCCAATTTATAGTTGTATTTGATTTAATCATCGCTTATCAACTAGAACTAGTAAAGTACCCGCCTTATGAATAATTAATTTGCCCACACTTTGTGCCGCGCCACGCAGTGATACTACGTATCAGTCTATCTTTAGGATATCAGTACAGTACTGGCCGGTTCTATACTAGGCTACCTATTAGATCAGCTATCAGACACTATTATAGGAAAGCAGTGATAGCCAAGTTGGTCACCTCGAATACAACGTGTGCAGGTTCAAACCCCACCTCGCACCTCAGCGATTTTGATGTGCAAATCTACTAATTTTCAATAATTATTAGTATCACTTGCTGTATGGTCTATCAGGTCTATCGAAAGACGTGTTGTTGTGAAAGACGTTCACCAGACCACACTGGGCCAGGTTCGTGGAGTATGACCTAAATGCTCCTCGTATTGAGGAGTGTGCCCGCACGGTATAATAGGAATTATCGCTTGCCCCCTACTAAATTGAGACCAAAATACCACCGACAAACTGTGGAGTTACTGCAGTGTACCTCTGCCTACACCTTCGAGGATTACAGGCGTGATACTTGTAAATAAATCGTAAAAAAATATGTTAAGATTGATAAAAATGAAATTGATTTTTAATAATAGTAAAAATATCGCCAGACGACCACACGAACTATAAAGCCCACACTAAGCAAACGTTTGTACTATGGGTACCGTGCAGTGGACTAGGAGCGAACCCAGTATATAATACTTATACTTAACTGCTTAACGTCCATGACTCGGTTAAAAACATTCATGCTCATCACACAAAGTTTGACCCTACTAGGATTCGAGCCCGGAACCCTCAGCATAGAGAGTACCAACTACCCACTAAGCAGGTCATCGTCATGGTTGTGTCGTACACTGTTGCCGTGGGTATGGATGGGAGAACAGTGTGTGTAGGAACGGCTAAAATAATATACGTCGTCTACATTGAAAAGCCCTAAGCTACTTATAAACCCAACCATTGTAAGTATTAAATAGAGGTTTCGTTTTGAGAAATGTAAACATAAACTGAATTGAAAATACAAATATACCTACATTGTTCTATGACCTACCCAATACAAATATGGACACTTACCACTCCATGGATTTACAATTATAAATGTTACTCACTGCCGATAATATCTTCAGGATCCCCTCGGGTGACACGAAGTAGTCGTTATCGGTGTAGTATTGACGGAATACCGTCGCCTGCGACTGTTCTGGAAGCGCTGCGGCGGGCGCTCCCGCAGGCAGCGGCGCAGACGCAACCATGTCCGCTCACTCGCCACCGATTAGACTATCTAACGTTTTATCTCGTCTAGCACGAGTCACAAACATTGGAGCTCAACCGGAACCACGAAACAATAAATCACTAACTAAATCACTTGCGTGCAACAGCTGACGACGCTATCGGAGTATTACCCCATAATCACCACGAATATAGATTGATATCCGTCATTTTCTACGATAACGTAATTCCGAATAATTGAATTAATTAGTTGACGCGTTTCAAACGAAATACCGACAGTAGATAAGCAGCGTGTTTTAAATTTAAACGGTTTGGCGTCAGACTGCTGCAGTCTGTTCTACGGGCTAAATCGTGGATACGGGAGGGAGGGAGGACCGATTCGATCCGATGGTGCCGACTTAGATCGCAGAAACTGGACCGTCGCGGGAGATTTAAAAAGAAAAACAATATTTGTACAAAACCATATAATTATTATCATTAAAATTTTTAAAATGAATAAAGTAAAAATGACTCGCACGTTAATTTATCAAGATCACACACAGTAAACATGCGACGCGTACAGCTCCGTGTTCCTTGTACAGCGCAATACGTAGATAGAATAGTGTTAACAAACTCTGAGTAACACGCGAACCTGGGAATACTCATCTCTGCCGCACCCCGCTCGGGAGTCGGCGCGCGCGCACGACGCCAAGCCGACGACGCCGGCGCCGGGAGCCAGTGGCACTATCACGCCCTCGGGGCCCCCAGTATAAGTTGCAACGAAATCTAAACATTTTGATCACTCGATTTATCGAACTCGAGTATTTGATGGTTTCGAAATAACCTGAGATGAAACTCGTATTTATGACCGAGGAGCTACACCACCGGCCGCGGCGTGCCTGGGGGGCGGCTGAACGATGCCATCGGCTTGACGCGAACAGAACGCTCTGTACCTGTACAATTATCACGTTGTTTGGATACATTTTATGTGATATGTATAAGATATACAAACGGAAATGTTGTGAAAGTAAGACTGTAAGGTGATACTACGGCCGTGAGGCCACGAACACGAGACACGAGACAAACTTGAATATCCAGTTGCTTGCTGTGGTACATACATCTTGAATATTCAAGGTATTAAATACGAAAATAAACAAAACCTAGAAGCGATCTTTGTAATGACATTGTGAATGGAGTAAAAGTACAAAATATTATATGCTTGTGTTGGTCCGTGTCGCGTGGTCGCGGCGCCGCGGGCGCAGTGTTAACGCAAACCATGGTGCGAAGAATGTTGGTCCTGTCGCGATGTCACATCGCCGACTTTACGCTAAACTAAGCCTCGTAATCGTAAACCACAAAGTAACGAAGCTTGCGGGGCGAGTCGAGTACGCAGTCGGACAGTATAAAATTATCTCCTATAATAGTTTTATTACATTTGGAACTTTCTCTTACCACTAACTATAATGTACGCTCACCATGAACAATTATATATACCGTAATAATGATCATGTCATGCAAACGATTCAATTGAGTACAAGCGATACGACGGAGGACGCTCTATACAACGATATATTCTTACGACCACTATCAACACAATAGATACTTCGCTTACAATTACAAACGTTACCCTTCGCATACAATTTGTGTATAACTTCACATACATGCTTGAATATTCGCGTGAACACGTGTACGCCATGTTCAGAGCCGAGCCGCGCGGGCGGGTCACTACTCAATATTTGTGCAAAACTACGCGAGGCACGGTCGCCGCTCGTCTAAATTACACACAATAATGATTCTCACTAAATCTAAAATGGACTAGAATAAAAATCAGACTTGCGTAAATTATAAAGAGATCATAGAAGGAATCGCGCGACGCGATCGCGCAGGGAAGGAACGTGTTCGCACACGGGGCCACCGATTTCATACAATTCAGTCATTCAAACTAGCATGTGACACAGGCACGTCATCGCGTTTCTCTCCTAGCAGTAATCTGGACTTCGTAACTTCGGAAAGATCTATGTGAATAATATATCATTTATCGAAGTCGAAGGATCGGCACACGGACGCGACTCATTGTTGACAGATGTTATTATATCAATTGTAACTGGTCAACATCGGGGCGTGCGACGGAACGTTCGTGTCTGTCCAAAATTTGAACACCAAGGTCTCAACCTCAGATATCTTGTCGATTCACTGAAGTTTCAATAGCTCATCCTAGCGTCGGAATCGGCTCTCGTCGGTGGCAACTGAGAGATCTCGGGGCGTAATCAGCAAACTCGGAATCGGAGCGGAACGCTCGGAGGGGCGGCGGCGCGGCCCTAGAAGTCGGTGGTGGTGGGCCTTCACTATAAGGGGTCGTCGCGCGACGTGGAGGGCTGCGGCGCGGGTGGTGTGGCGAGCGGGGCGGGTGGGGCGGGCGGCACGGCGCGGTAGGCGGCGCGCGGCGGCGGCGAGCGCGCGCCCCGCCCGCCCCGTCGCGCCCACCAGCCGCGCGCGCCGCCCGCCGCCAGCCCCAGCGCCGCCAGCGCGCCGCCCAGCGCCAGCGCGCCCGCCGCCAGCAGCGGCGCCGCCAGCTGCCGGGGCGCCAGCCGGTACTCGGGCGCGGCCAGCACGGCGTGCAGCGTGAGCGCGCCGCCCGCCGCCAGCGAGCCGCAACTCCACGCGGCGGTGGCGGCCGCCAGCCGCGCCCAGTCCAGCGGCAGCAGCGCGACGAGCCGCGTCACGTGCATCACCAGCAGCGCCGAGTGCAGCAGCAGCGAGGACAGCGCCGCCAGCAGCAGCAGGCGCACGCGCGGCGCCAGCGGCACGCGCGCGCGCAGCCCCACGGCCGCCCAGGCGCACGCGCACGCGCCGGCGCAGCACAGCACCAGCAGCAGCGTGGCGGCGCCGCGCGGCGAGGCCAGGTGGCGCGGGCGGCAGTACAGCGGGGCCAGCGCGCGCGCGTGCGGCGGCGGCACGCGCCGGTACTGCGCGTGCGAGTCCCACGACCGCTCCGTCAGCTCCGTGCCGGCCGGCGACCGTCCGCCCGCGCCCAGGCCGCACCCGCTGCCCGCTATCTCGAAGTCCTGCACGCACACACCAGCACATTCTCGTGGTCACTAGATCATACCTGGACCCTATATTACTGTTGTGTCCATCATCAATAATTATAATAATTTATTTATAAGTTTGTGATTATATTCAATAATAATACCAACCCTTTTAAAGTCCGTCTGTTAGGCATGGGCCTCCCATTAATGCAAGAGAGATTAGGCCATACCATCATTTAATCAATGGCCACACTACTACTTATCTCACAGATTTTGCAACAGTATATCACTCTCACATTATTATTAGACTTAACTGATATTTCTCACCTAATTAACTAATCATAGCCTGCCATGATATATAGCCTGACATATAGAATAAATTAGTGATTGATTAGTCAATCGGAACTACTCATTATGTAGATAAAACATACTGTATTTCTGAAATATTTGTTTGAATCATTTAAACAATAAACAAATATCGCCAGACAAATACAACAACTATAGGGTCCCACTCTAAGCTTTGCTTGTATTATGGGTACAGTACAATGGACTGGGGGTGAACCCACTATATATTACCTATTAAACAACCATGACGTGGGTAACAACAATCGTGCTCATCACACAAAGTTAGGATACCTGGGACCCTCGGCACAGAAAGCAGGGTCACTGCCAACTGTGCTAATCAGGCCGTTGAATAATAATGCACTAACAGTCACTATAATATCATACTATTAGTATTTTGATTGTTTTGATAGTCAAAGTCAAAGTCAAAGTCAAATCATTTATTTCGTATAGGCCTACGGGGGCACTTACAAATTGTCATTACATTTTTTTTTTTCTTAAGTCTACAACCGGATCGGAACGCGACCTCAACTGAGAAGATCCGGCAAGAAACTCAGCGGGCTTGTCTTTTTTTTTAAATTCATTATTTTTACAATATAAAAGTAAGCTCCAGTGTGTTGCCATGCGGGGCGCACACACGCTACACTTTAACATTATATATATTGATATTTAAGCGATCAGTCCCAGGCTGCTTTATCATCCAAATAATCCAAGATCCTGTAATAACCCTTACGACAAAGATTACTTTTTACAGTTGTTTTAAACTTATTAATGGGCAAATCTCGGATTCCTTTGGGAAGTTTATTATAGAAGCGTATACATTGCCCCATAAAAGAATTATTTATTCTGTGGAGACGAGTGACATGCACGGATAGTTTGTCCTTATTACGAGTATTTATAACATGAACATCACTCCTTTTTTCAAAATTATGAATATTTTTCTTAACATACATTAGATTTTCATAAATAAATTGAGACACAACAGTTAGAATATTTATTTCTTTGAATTTATCCTTAAGGGAGTCTCTAGGACCCAAGCCATAAATTGCTCGTATTGCCCTTTTCTGCAAGATGAAGATAGTATTAAGATCTGCAGAGCAACCCCAGAGCAAGATGCCATAGGACATAACACTATGGAAATAACTGAAATAAACAATTCTAGCTGTGTCTATATCCGTTAATAGTCGAATTTTTTTTAACAGCATAAGCTGCCGAACTCAGCCTTCCAGATAGTGTTTTAATATGTGGACCCCATTGCAATTTAGCATCTATGCATATATGCTTAGGCTATCAGTGGAACAAGACTAAAAACCATTCAGAGATATCACAGTTATTTCATGATATTGTTAAATTAGACCTTATTTAGTTACCGTAATTAGCTATCTCCAAAATAGCTTCTGTGATACAATTCCAGAGATATAAAACATTCCAATTCCCACACATACAAATAGCAGTGTTAGCATCGACGGGGAAGTGCGGTTACCTGCACGTCTTCGCCGCGGCAGCTCGTGGGTTCCAGCTCCCTTATCTCGTCCAGCAGCAGCTCCACTTCGTCCGTCGAGTACAGCTCGCTCACTGACACGTAGCGCGCCGGCGCCGCTTGCATATCACCCGCCGACTCGCCTAACGCCGAGCGCCTTCGCCCCGGCACCTCCTGCAACCGATCACGCTCGCTGCACCTCGGATACGACAGTTACGTGAACCCTGACAGACCGACCACCTCTATCCTCATCAACCACGAACCTTTTCCGGACGTTGACATTGATGCTCCGTCCCCTTATGTGTGACCACATAGTCCGAAAACGTGTATGTAATTTAAGGAAACCTTGACCTAATATACACGATCCAACGACGCTGCATAGCCCGCCATGTTTGTTATCATATTTTTTTATTTGATTTTCTTTCTATTCGTAGACGTCAAACAAAATGTCTATAATTTTCTCATTGTCTATGATTCACTTACGTTCGGAAACAGATACCAAACTACGCCTATAATAAAAGCATAGATATGCCTTTTATTTGATTTTATTGATTGCAGTTGCGTGGCGTGCAGAGATGTGGCGTTGTGAGTGCGCTAGTGCACTTGCCACGCATCGTTTGCTACGCGCAAAATGTATTATAATATAGGCCTATGCGAGTCTGGGTCTGCGTCTGTTTTACAATATACAATTCTATAACAGACGAACTAGAGATGCTAATTCCATGGACGAAACAGTTTTCAGGGAAGTTTTTACATTTACTCTTGAAATAAACTGCAGTCTGCATGTCGTGGGAATTGGGATTCATAATAAAAACACGATTATGATAGGTATAAACTTATAATTACGATTGTTATTGTAAGAGCCATACAATTAGATCTATCACAGAATCATATATAATCTAAAATTTATCAGATTTTGTCAGATATACATTTGTGATTATCTTTATGTAGCGATGCTGTGCAACATGGCTTTCCCGCACACGCGGTTTGAACAGCGCTTGAATAAACATTAGCCGGACAGAGGGAGAGGAAAATACCAATAAATGGAATGCAATGCACTCTGTTCAGCTAACTTTTGACACATAGCTCTGACCCTCTCAGTCGGATGCAACAGTGTTGAAGACATGGAATCAATCTACTATATAATATTTTTCCTATCCCAAAGTATGTTATTCCTATGGTAGAATGTACACATTTACAAAATCAATTTCGAACAAGTTTCAAAAACTCAGATCGCAGGTTCCAAAAACTCGAAACGACAAGAGTATACGGAGTATACATTGAATGATGACCCGATTGGCACAGTTGGTAGTGACCCTGCGTTGTCAATCGAGGGTCCCGGGTTCGAAATCCGGTAGGTGCAAGTGATGAGTACGAAAGTTTGTGCCCAGAGTCATCATAATTAATGATAGTAACGTACGGTTCTCATACAATATAAAACAAGCGTTGCTTAATTTGGGAAGTTAAGCCTTGTGAAATTTAGTATTTATAAAATCTAAAAAAGTTATCGATTTATATTGCATAGACATTCTTGAGATCAAGTATCATGACCATTTTATTACAGTATATGATTAGACAGAATCTTCATATGATATCTACTTTTTCGGTCCGGTTCGTTACATGAGTATAGCTCATGTATGAAAGTATGATTACTTAACAAAATCTAACAGAATATCAATAAAAAGAAATAATAGAATATCGTAGCACACTCTGGTGAAACTAATTTAAACTTACAGCTAGTTTTGAGGCTCGATTTTTAATCATATTAATTACTCTTTACAAGGAGTTCGTACTAGTTCGTTCGTACTAGTAGTCGTAGTATGACTAGCAAAGTAACTAGGCACATTCAGATTTTCACGAAATTATCACGGTTCCCGGAGGAAGAGGCAAAACGGGTAAACGATAGCCAATGATTTCCGACAATCGACGTCATTGTATCCTTGTTTGAATTATATAAAATTAAATTGAAAGAAACTAATCACTTTTTTAGTGCAGTGAGACGCTAAACTTAGATGGACACATGCGCAGCACGGTTAATATATTTGACACACAGCTCATAGAGCTGGTGCCACGCTCCACGGCGCGTCGTGGCGGCGCCGCCCGGCCAGTACCTACTACCGAGTGGCGGGTGACTTAAATCATAATACAACAACTACATGAGAGGTAGGTCGGTGGGGGGAAGCCGGCGCCGCCGCTGCGGGTGCGCTCAGAAGCCGGGCGGCGGGCGCAGCGAGGCGGGCGGCGGCGGCGGCAGCGGCGGCAGCGGCGGCGGCATGCGGAACTCGGCCGCCGCCGCGTTCAGCGGCGAGCCGCGGCGTGCCAGCGCGCGGGCCAGCGCGCACGACATGTACCACTGCGCCGCCACCGGGTCCACGCCGCACAAGCCGCTAAGCTGGGCGCCTCGCCGCTCTCCAGCGCCTCGAACCTCGGGTACAGGAAGGCCTCCCCGGTCTGCAACACACGCAGCGCGTCAGTGCCGGCCGCGAGGGTACACCCCGCGGCCCGCCCTGCCCGAGGTCCGAGACGCCGCGGGTGCGGCGGGCGCGGCTCGGGTATATAGCCTCGAGGCCCGCGCACGTGTGCGGCGACCCATTCATTAAAAAATCATACCGAGTTGTTGTTTTTTATAAAAATAACGCCATACTACGGAAATCTAATCGCGCGCATCGTCTCGAGAGGGACGAGCTTTTTATTTTTGGTAGATGAATTTATGAAACCGTGTGCCATGCGACCAACCAGAGTGGGTTACGATACACATCATATTTATCGACTTCGATAACATACAATTGCACGCTAATAGAAAATAGCCCCTAACATTAAAACAAGTAGACTTTGGGCCTGGGGGCGTACTACGAACTCTTATTTCCAGGCTGTATAAGTCTTATCTTAATAAAAAAAACAATCTTGATTCCAAAAGTAGTCTGCCTAAATTACAATTACAGACACAGACTGAGACAAAGTAGCTAGTGGGAACTTATGTCTACAAGTGTTAGGCCGGGATGTAAATGAAGTTCATGGTAGGCCCCCGCTCAATATCAGCGCGCCAGATTAAAAAAGCAAGATAAAGTCTCAATTTCTCCTTTACCAAACTTGTCTCATAAAAGAAAATTAACCGCGATGCGTCAGCAATAACTGTTCTTTAATAAATTGTTGATTGAATACGTAATATTATTTAAATTATTTATATTACACCAGAGTACTGTTTATATTATTTTATTAAGTTACATAGTTGACAATAGTAATACTATGCTCGTAACTATAATAAAAAAATATGTTATTCAATGAGTTTACAATCCTTCAGTGCGCAATAATTACTAAATAAATTGTTTTTTAAATTAAATAATAGTGTTCGGCTGCTGCTGAATTAGTTAAGTATATGAAGCTAGCTCAGGAAGAGGCCGAGCGGCCTATCAGCCCCGCGGGAACCATCGAATATTTGATTTCGCATCCTCGAATGATATGATATATCATGGAGCATTTTTAATAAAGTGTAACTAAAGTGTCTGTCGGATCTTTTCATCCAAGTCTAGAATGCGCCGCAGCATGCGCGTGGCGGGGGCGGGGGCGGGCGCGGGGGCGGGTGCTGGGGCGGGCGGGTAGAGTCGCTCGTGCAGGCTCGCCACGCGCTGCAGGCGCCTGCAGCACGCGGGCGCGGCGTCCGCGTCCGCGTCCCAGGTGGCGAGGCGGCGCGGCGGCCGGCCCACCACCTCCGAGGCGGAGGCGGACACGTCGCTGGCGGCCTCGGCCTCGGTGTCGGCCTCGCTGGCGCTCGCACTCACCGCGGCCGCGCGGCGCTCGTCCGCGTGGCCGCCGCGGATCATCAGCTCCGTGACGCTGGCGTCCACCGCGCCGCCCGTGTCGATCAGCAGCACCTCCGCTATGCCCTCCTGCGAACACACCGCGAGCCGTCACCGCGCCGGCCAGTAGCACTCGCCATACTTTGTGCTCAGTGTCATGGATGTCAAGACACGGCCCAGTCACAGGTTCATTATAGAATCGATTATTGGTTCACCTAGCTGGACATGCCGCTCTGTATACACAGCACACACGCACCTCCAGGTCCCGCGCGACGACGCTGGCGAAGAGCCTGCGCTCGCGCACCAGGTCGAGGAAGTGCTGCGCGGCGGCGCGCGGCCAGCGGCGGCCCGCGGCGGCGGGGCGCGCGCCCGCCAGCCGCGCGCGCAGCGCCTGCGCCGGCAGCGCCGCCCAGCGCCGCGGCAGCGGCTTCAGCGCCGCGCTCGCCACCGCCTCCACCGTGCCGTAGTCGATGTGCCGCACCTGCCACACACTCACACTATGCACTCGATACGCATTTATACATTTTGAACAATAAATACTGAGAAACCGGCGATTTAAAAAAAAAACATTAATTGCTCAATCGATCCTGTCTCCAGCGAGGATCAAAAGGCTCCAAGGGGCCGAGTTGTTGTATGCGGTGTGCATCGGTGGAACGTGTACTGATAATGTAAATGTAGAATACCTTGACGGTCTCGCAGTCGATGACCTTGACGATGATGGAGCGGTGCCAGTCGCCCTCGAACACGGAGCTGCAGCAGTGGCCCGCGCGCACCGCGCCGCGCGCCAGCCAGCGCGCGGCGCCCGCGCCCGCCGCGAAGTAGTGCCTGCCGCAGCGCAACACACCTAGCGTACCGGCCTCCGTCCAGCTCGACAGTATCGCTCGCAATACTGTACTGACTACTACTGTACTATATCATTCAAGAAATCTATGATGTAGTCCTCACGTCATTTCGTCCATCATGTCCTCCATAGCCATGCTGTAGCCCTCGCCGTAGCGGATGAGCCAGAAGTGCGAGGGCGAGTACACCTCGCCGACGATCACCTTGATGGAGGCGCCCGGCTCGAAGTCCTCCAGCGCCGCGGCCGGGATGCTCTCCATGTAGTCCATGCAGTCCGACGGGAACACGTCCGGGTCCTGCGCAGGGGCACCGCACCGGCCACATGGTTACAATAAAATTGAGGTTTGACGCTGCACCCACAGATCTCTGCGTATTATTTAGAGAGCACTCACGAAGTCGACGCCGGGCAGCGCGTCGTCGGGGGTCGCGGGGCTGGCGCTGGGCGGGCGTGGCGAGGCGCGCGGGGCGGGCGGCGCGGCGCAGGGCGGGCGGGGCGGGCGCGGCGCGCGCGGCGTCGTCCAGCCGCCAGTCGCCCGTGTCCACGGGCCGCGTCACCCGCACGCGCGCCTCCAGCGCCAGCACCAGGCTGATGAGGCTGGTGTAACCCAGCCGCGTGTAGTTTAGCTCGCGCCCGTAGCGCTCCCTGACGACACACCAAATAACTACTTTACTTCCTATTTTCTCCTTATTTCGTAAAAATATTATAACAGGTAGATCTCCTCAAATCGAGGATTTGAGTTGTACATTTTGAACAAATTATGGCTAGGCCTGTGTTTATAGTTTTATTCTATTTAAGTGCATAGTTCGTCACCACCATTCACAATGCAGCCCATGATGTGACATAAATTCAACAAAAGGAGTAGTATGCATGGTTAGTACTTATACTTTATTCACAACCTCTGCTTACATTTGTGTATAAAATAAAGTTGTGATACATGGTATATTGCAAGCTTTGATTGAAGTTGCAAGTTTAAAATTTAAAATAGAAGTATTACGAAACGGACCTGTACAGCCTGATAAGGTCAGTACACCACACTCCATTGGGTGCATCCGAAATGATCTCCATTATCTCAGATTTGAGCACCTCCAACTGAAGTCGTTTGGTACTGCTACTGCCTGTAACAACAAATTAAGGAACAATGTTATAGACTGAATCTGAATATAAATAGGTCAAAAGTTGAGAGCTCACTATCCTCTTCCTCAATTTAAAACATAGGTATTAGATTGAGGAATATTTGTTCATCTGGGACTGCAGTCCCAATAGCCTGCCCAACAGCCTGTGTTGGACAAATAGCCACCCACAAGCTTCTTTTTATAACTTACTTGATGATGGTTGTTTTCCAGAAGAATCCTCTTTCGATGATATGCAATCCTTATCTGGTGCTGTGTCCTCCAGCGACAATGCACTACAGTACAGGGGGAGTCTTTTCTTCAGAAAACTCTTTACAGCATGTCTGCTCACAGGGTCACCATTCGTCACACTCCCATTGTGGAGGTTCTCCTTGTCCTGTTTGCCTATGTCTGGTACCTTTGCTACAGTCTGCACTGGCTTCTCAATGCAGGTGGGCTTGTTTTTGAATGTGCTAAATATGAGGTCTGCATTGCATTTTGATGCTGAATGGTTGGGTGGCGGTGGAGTGGGCTTCACTACTGACTCTGGTATACTTCTTCTTTTACCTTTACTGGCATCAACAAAGTGGGCTGGTTGAGTTAGTGTAAAGAAATAAATTGAATCCAGAAAATGAAATAGTAAAACCATTTAAAAAAAAAATCCAATTATATCATTACATAGATTATATTCACTGCGTGACTAGCATTCTCGCAGCTTCACCCAAATGAATTTCAAGCAAAAATAGTAGCCTTTAACTTTGTCCAGAGGGTTATACTCTATATATCAGTACGAAATTTCATTCAAATATTTTTGGCTGTTTTGGGTGAAGCTCAAGGAAACTGACAAACTGATACACTTTTTGAATTAAGATTTAGGATATAAAAATGTATAAAATACTCACAATTTGTTAACAGAACTGCTTTTTTGTTTTTGTACAAATTTATCTATATGCTTCAGGGAGTCTGGCACAATAAGGGTGAGGGAGGGATTTGAAGGTGGCCCTGTAAACTGTCACACAAAATATTAATTTATCAATCAATTCAAATTAGTGTATGATAATAATAAAGCTACAGCAAAATAGGTTTATTTTAGTATTACTACACATTCATGTACTATCAAGAACCTATGGTAAGCACAGGGTAGGGGTGTCAAGACAGAAGCACTTCACTGTGGCTATTTCCTTGTACCTTCTTCTTCTGTAGCAATACAGCCTTACTAACACTTACATAAAATATACTTACAACAAAACAGTCACTACATTGCTCTTTCAGAAACACCACTAGATCCCTGTAGCCATACTTATTGCAAGGAATATCTCGCCCCATTAATCTTCGGTAGTCTGTGTTCAAGCTTCTCACATCAACCTGCGTGGGACTGGACACCACCACAGACCTCAACTCGGACTTCAATCCATTTAAATCGTCTCCCATGTTTACTTACACTTGGTACATAATACTGAAAAATACATGATACAAGATATATAATATAATAATAATTAATATATATTTCATATATAATCACAGTCAATGAACTATATTTAATTATGTATATATATTTAAGTCTTAACATTGGAAGTGATCAAGACTTTAATGCAAAAGCATGCGAAATTATAGAAGGAAAAAAATTGCATTGTATGCACTAATTGTTATTTGGTACCTACATAGTAGATGTTCTCTTATAAATGTATGTGCACTTTTTATGATATGGAGCTTTGAAGAGCTGCAGACTTAGAGCGACTACTACTACTACTGCTACTTTAAGCTATAAGTAAAGTCAATTAAAGAGATTCTTCAAAGAAAAAGTTTAAAAATAAATTGGAAAATCTTGCGCGCCGGCTGACTTCTACGTAAAACTCTTTTTTGTAGTGTATCTGTATATAAGGTACTCTGTGGTAAAACTTTTGACTTTTAAATGACAATTGTCAGCAGCAATCTGCTCTGCAGCAAACAGTTGGCTTCACTGACCTCTATGGTATACATCGCTGGACTAATCATAAGCCCGGTTATCGTGTGCCTATTTGATTTTCGCCATTTTGGCGCTGATAGCGGCAGTGAGGGGGAAAGGAACTAAAAATAGAGATGGGACAGTGATATGATACATCGATAAAAATGTTTATGCTTAAACCTACCCATGCAGTAAAATGAAAATAATTATGATCCATTCCTTTAACAATGCATAATGTCCAAAATAGTCGAGTGGTTAATACTAAGATGGAGCAAATAATGATAATGATTAGCCGAATCGCTCATGGGTAGGGTAGGTAATCTTAGGATAAGCCGAAACCGGACTAAAGGGTGGTGTGTGACTAGCTAGATCCTACTTAAATAAGGATCGTTTTTTAATTAGAAATGAGGTAATGTAATGTTGTTTGGGAAGCAATGGAGTAGGTAAGGTATTAATAGAAAATAAAAATCATCAAAGTAGTACATGAGTTATGTTTAATAAAACAGTCATCAGAGAAGTGTTTTGAACAGATGTAATCATATTTTTTCGGACGCCAACTAGGCTTTTCAATGTTTTTGAGCCATAATTCTAGTCTTCTATTGTCAGTCGGAAACCTGTGAATTAGTAAACATTGTTTTAAAATAATATGTATTTGATAATACAAATCTGTCTTCGGCGATTTTTACGTTCTTGAACGTTCTATCTATTTAAGATATTGATAGAAAAAATATCGATAAACTTTATCGACAAGGAACTTTTACAGCACTATTGAATTTTATTGTTTATAAAAAACCGATAATACAAAGACAAATGCGTTGTAATCACGTATAAATAAGATTAGTAACATATTTTTAAGTGCCTATAATATCAATAGA
This sequence comes from Pheosia gnoma, assembly GCA_905404115.1. Lineage (NCBI taxonomy): Eukaryota > Metazoa > Arthropoda > Insecta > Lepidoptera > Notodontidae > Pheosia > Pheosia gnoma. The sequence continues at coordinate 103,260 of FR989910.1, forward strand.
AGTTTTAATTTCTTGAATATTAGCCGTAAATTCACTTACTTGTGGAATGTAACCCCACTTCCCTTCTGGTAAAGAGTTTTGCATAACACGCACTCTTTCATGGTTTACCTATTAACTAACACCACTTATTTATGTATTAACTATATTAATACGACACAACAAACAAGTTTAATCGCGTTAAACCTTCAAAATCACTTTATAAACACGGAGACAATGTAAACAAAACAACGGCCATTTGCATTTTACGTCAGATTTAGTTCCTTTCCCCCACGCTGGGGGCGCTTCAAATAGGCACAATAGATAGCTGTCATTTTAAAGGATATCATTAGTCTAGCGTACTTGTATCATGGACGTCAGTGGTTGGCTTCCATCGTGTTTAGTCCATAGATTACTCTATATAAGACCTCACATCCATTATTTTATTTATAATGTGTATTTATTGAATGTATTATTGCTATTAATTACTTGATATTGGCAAAATACCCGCTAAGTTGTGGGTGAGGCCATTGTCATATCCATTTTATTTCATCGCATTACATTTCGTAAAGAAAGAAGAAATAAGACCTCTTCATTGGATTAAGTTATAAGTTGATTAATCAATAGTTATGAGACCATATTATATCCGTAGACACGCCGCAGAGATCTCATCTCATTTAATTGCGTTAAATTTCATATAGAAACTACGTAACGAAACGTAAATAGACCTAGTCTGTGATTCGTCCACAGAGTACCTTGGGTCCACTCCGCTAAGAGTATTATTGCTCTGTGGTCACTGATCGCCTGGATCTGGGATTGTTTTGGTGTAGTGGAATTTTCAACCGAATTGGAATTACGTAAGGAAAAATTATCAAGATATAATGTCCCTGTTCCTGAAACGCACCTTCGGTGCGGGATGCAACTTAGGACGCGTTGTATTGAAACACGTGAAACCCTCAGTCGTCCAATGTGTCGCGACGAAAACCGATCAAGTGACTCCCCAAGTTGAGACACGACCCACTGTTGCCAAGTTAGACCCCCTGCAGAAGGCTCAGCTGGTAGACTTTGGCAAGTACATAGCTGAATGCATGCCGAAATATGTGCAAACCGTGCAGCTAACAGCAGGAAATGAGTTGGAGTTGCTGATACCTCCAGAAGGAGTGGTCCCTGTGCTGCAGTTCTTGAAGGACCACCACAGCGCGCAGTTCGCAAGCTTGGTGGACATCGCCGGAATGGATGTGCCCAGCCGTCCCAATAGGTTTGAAATTATATACAACCTTCTGTCGCTGCGGTACAATGCAAGGATCAGGGTGAAGACCTACACTGATGAGTTGACGCCTGTAGATTCCGCGAATGATGTGTTTAAAGCTGCTAACTGGTATGAAAGGGAAATCTGGGACATGTATGGAGTATTCTTTGCTAACCACCCAGACCTGAGAAGGATTTTGACTGATTATGGATTTGAAGGACACCCATTCAGAAAGGATTTCCCCCTGAGCGGCTATGTAGAGGTTCGCTATGACGATGAGCAGAAGCGAGTGGTGATAGAGCCACTGGAGCTGGCTCAGGAGTTCCGGCGCTTTGAGTTGAGTGCTCCATGGGAGCAATTCCCCAACTTCCGTGCAAACCCAGCGGCTGAAGAGGTCACTAATCCTGCAGAAGAACTAGCCAAGAAGTAGTGAACTATAATTTTAGGTGTCTAGTATTGATACAATGTAAATAAAAAATTAAATTATGAATCAAGTGTTACATTTGTTCAAAAATAGACCTTGAAATAGTAAAAATAATTATTATGTATAACAATTACCAACTGCCATTGCAATTTGTGCCCCAGGGCATTCAAAATTGTGTATAAAAGATAGCTAATTTCCTGATTTTGAATTTTATGACCCTACCTATTGCACACCAAAACAAGGGTAAATTAACATAAATGTTTGACTACATATGATAAAGCTTTCCAACTGTATTTTGGGTAGGGGTGACTGGGAATATAACAAATGAAGCTAACTGCAGCCATCATCTGTTCAGTATTTCTTCTGCCAGCGATCTAAAGGGAATGTTTTATACACAACTCATGAGCAATGATTTTGGTAGGGAGGCACACCTTTCAATGCCACCTCCGGGCTACCTCTTCCAAGGGATGACTTCTTAAAAAAGTGACAAAACAGTATGTGTAAATAGGTTTTTATTCCTGTTACATGAATCAATTTGAAGTAATGCCACTAGTACATATGGTATACAGTAGAATACCAGTAAGCATACAAAGCATGGTCTTGCTGGCTTTCTACCGCCGGTATCTGTATCTCTTGAAGTGGAACCACAGTTGGAATATGTTGTTGTGGAAATGGCAGCGGAAGCCACGCTTATACGAGTACTCCCACTCGCGGTTGACGATCTTGAAGGCGATGTCCTCGTACGGCGGGCCGGCGTGGAATCGGAGCACCGCGAAATCGGGGTTCTCGGGACATGGTTTCTGGATAATGAATAGTTGTGTTTTAAAGATAACAAGTATTGTGCATCTTATTACTAGTCCCGTTATCCTCTGACTGAGGCAAACCTTTTGCTTGAAGTGGGTTTAAGTCAATAAAAGTATTTAAAATTAACCTGGCCATGAAACATATAGGCTAGTTAATATTTAAATTTGTCCCAGCTGTTGCTGCACATTTCATCATTAAATCTTTATGGCTTCCATTAGGTTATGTTGAAAATTTTACCAACAACAGAGTTGAAAAAGACATTTAGTTGATAAAATTTAACATGTAAATGGCATACTGACCAGCGAGAACTCTGGTGTGGCATTCTTGTCGATGAGGTCCGGGTAGAATATGTTGAACTTGTAGCCCTGCACGATCTTGGGCGGCGGGTTGTCCATGTCGTAGTGAGTCTGGTTGTACTTGTTCCACTCGAAGCCGGTGTGAACTCTGACGTGACATGGTACAACAGTTGCATATAATGAAATTCAAAATCTCGTTATAACTCATTCGCTCCCTTGTCGTGTACTACGCGAGCGAGATGGAATGAGGTCAGGCATAATTTTTTTTGGTTGTCGGTATAGGTAATAAATCCTTGTGTAGTATTAATTAACCGTATTTTCGGTACTGGAGGTCGTTTAAAAAAATACTAGTAAAAAGCGCAAACATTTTGCTTACAGAAATGAACTTAGTTTGATTTGACCATACAGAGTGGGCATGGATAGCCAAATCTGAAACTATAGTGAAAAATGCTAAAAGGAATCTCGAGGCCGAATTCTATAAATGCTAAAACATTATTATTAGACTTTTGATAAATTGTTTTTCCTAGCCGGAAATTGAATTAAATGATTTTGAACAAAAAAAAGAACAAGTTGTCTGGGTCAGTCGGCGAGTCCTATCTGGGAGTAAGGTGTCGTCGGCGGTATTACCTGTTGAAGTAGCGCGGCTTCCTGGGGCGGTACTTGTCGGCCCACAGGCAGGGCTGGTCCGGCAGCGCGTGCTCCACGCTGAACTGCGCCTCCGCCCCCGCCCCCGCCCCCGCGCCCGCCGCCGCCGCCCCCATCGCCCGCCGCGCCTCGCGCTCCAGCGCCGCGCTCGTGCAGGGCACGGAGCCGTCCGCCTGCAGAGACCGTTACAATACTACCGTTATTATAATATAAGTAGGGGAAGAGTTGCGGAACGTGGCTGGCAATAAATAGATGCAGACAGCTGAGGAGCGAGCTCAGTGGCGTGCATCGGGGGAGGCGTATGTGTAGCAGTGGACAGCGAGAGGTTGATGCTGATGAGTGACCTGGCTGGCGCCGCTGGCGGCGGCGAGCAGGCGCGCGCGCAGGTAGGCGAGGCGCTGCTCGTCCGCGGCGGGCTCGGTGAGCAGCGTGCCGGCCTCCAGCGCGCCCGCGCACAGCGGCGTCGGCGAGTAGCGGCCCGCGCGGTACAGCGCCTCGTCCGCCGCGTCCGCCTCGTCCGCCGCGTCCGCCTCGCCCGCCTCGCCCGCCTCGCCGCCCGACCACGAGGCCGCCTCCGGCTCCGAGCCGGAGGCGTGCTGCGCCGGCGCGGGCTGCTCCGCCGACGGCGTCTGCGGTCTGAGCGGGACACGTTATTAATGGTGATGATAACCGGAATACAAACTGTAGCTATTATTTAATGAATAGAATTCCACAAATATTTATTTACAATTTTGTTCTAAACATATAAACAATCTAGTAATAAGAAATATAAGTACTGAATGTAATTGGAATTATAAAATATTTTAAATAAAAATAACTTGTTTCATAACCAACAATCAAGCAAAAGCCACACTGGGATGGAGTGTCTCGAATAGCCAGACACGTTGGACCCTACTTCCATTGCACATTAGACGAACGCAGGAGTCAATAATTAATATCTAAATGAATTGCATAATGTGTTAAATAAAATCCTATAAATAACCCCATCTTCCATTCCAATTCGCTTGAACCGGAATCGCATAGACACTAGTATTACACTTTTGAACCGAAGACCGACGAAGGTTCAAGCTTTGTCCATTATTGAGTCCGTCCGTCCTTATCGTCAGATCAAATTATATAATCTGTTGCTATCTCGTACCTGTCCCCGCGGACGTCCTCGCGCTTTATGTCGGCGGGCTGCGCGGAGTGCGCGGACGGCGCGGAGTGCGCGGACGGCGCGGAGTGCGCGGGCTGCACGCCTTGCTCCTGCTTGAGCAGCTGCAGCTTGCGGCGCAGGTTGGTCTGGTGGCGGTCGCGCAGCCGCGCGCGCGACATGTGCGCTGTGACACATCATCACTCTCTCATCTCTATCACGGGGACTACTTTCCATGCAATATATAAGCTCCCTGAATGACTAAACAACTTGCCTCTCGATATGCCATGTGAAATTTGACGATTCTTGAGAAAATAGGGAGAGCAACTAAGTCCAACATAAGTAACATCCACTTGACACCAACATTGATCAAGTGATAGTGTAGGTCCATTGGACGTCATGAACTCGAGTGGGGAGTATTGAGCCGAAGCAGGCGGGTAGGCAGGTGGGTCACCTTTGAGCTGGCTGAGCAGGCTCTCCCAGTAGCCGATGTCGACGCCGTCGCGCCGGCCGCTGATCTTCTGCTCGATCTGCGTCTGCAGCGCCTCCAGCTGCGCGCCCGTCTTGCCTTTGAATATCTACAATCATAAATAGCGTCGTCCAATTTCAGAAGAAGGTCATAATATACGGGAAAACTTTAGATGGATCAGTGAAGGCAACTACCTTAGGGGTTGAACCCACCTGAATATGATCTTAGGAGACTATTCCTTCGTTTTTGAGTTATTGCTATTGGCTTTTAGAGATTTTGAAAAAAAAATACAGTCAGCGAGAAAACAGCTATTTTCTAAAAATATGTTTATTAGCTTAATAAATCCTGTCTCCGACAAGGATTCCACTGCTCGATGGGATAAAGTTGTTCATTTGCCCAAATCTTTCATTCTGTGGTGACATAGACAACTTTAAAAAGAAAACGAAGTATCAAAACTTTATGAAAATAAGGTCTGGGCCCTAATATTGGCTAAAACAATTGACTCATAATCTAGTAGCAATAACTCCGTCATAGTCACCGGCGACAGAGTTGCCATACAAAAAGGACAAAAGTTAAGTGATATTGAGTATGTGGTGGTGTGTGTGCGACCTGCGTGACGTCGTCGGCGACGGCCTGGTGCACGCCGTCGCGGCGCGCGTCGGGCGCGGCCAGGCGCCGCAGCTTGTTCAGCTCGTCCACCACGATGGTCTGCACGTCCTCCCAGTATGCCTGGTTCGCGTTGTTCTCCAGCTCCTTGTACACCTGCGCCGGACATTATCACATCACAACATATGGTTCCTGTGCCGCAGGGCACCGCTATTTCAAAGACCTACAGTTTAGGGTGGTGCACGAGGCAAATTCACAAGTGAGGTTTGTGTGGGGTTTCAATTCAACTGAAAAATCATACCTTGATATCCTCGAGCAAGTCCTCCAGATCTTGATTCTGCAGGCCGTTCAGGTACGTATAAGGTTCGTGCATCTCTAGTGCGTCAACGCACTCCTCCGAGCTTACATACCACGCGAGCAGATCTATAGGTTTGGCTGCAAATTACAGTGTTGTTAGAATAAGTTATATTTGGAAAAACAATAACTGTTACAAACTGTTACAAAATGCTAAGCTACAACTTTTCCACCCGTTCGGAATCCTGTTCCTATGGAGAAGAATGGGCTCGAAACTGATAAAATAAAATTGATAGTATTGATAATTCGGTAAAAAGTTAGGATCCAGGCAAAATACTAACTCAAATGACATTGAGTATATAGTGAGCGTGCGAACCTCGGCCGTCGCGAATGCGTATCTGCGAGCGCAGGCGCGCCTGGTGCAGATGGAAGGCGTCCTCGTGGCGCGCCCACGTGTGGAACTGCTGCGCCTCGCGCGCGCGCGCCGCCGCCGCCGCCTCCGCCTCGCGCGCCGCGCGCTCCGCCTCGCGCTCCAGCCGCCGCTGCTTCACCTGATCGATACACGACAATCATTCATTGTACTCTCTCAATACTCCTCCAAACCGTTCTGGAAAACATTGCCACAATGATAACTTTTGCTCAAGTAATAAAATGTACCAACCTTCTCCAATTCTATTTTATTTTCCAACTGCTTCTGTCTGTTTTGTGCGTCTAGCTGGTCGTGGGAAATGTTCTTGACACCCTCTTTAGCCAATTTCTTTGACCACACGAAGGTGTTGGTCAGCGCCGAATCGCCGAAAGGATTGTCCTGGTTAGTGTAGCACTGGTACTCGTTGTCCCAGCCCATACGTTCGCGACGTTTGCGCTCTTTCTCCTGCTTCTCTTTTAAACGGCGAGCCCTGTGGTCAATTTATAAGTATTATTAACTGTTAAAACTTCTACAGGTATACCGCTTAATTGAGAAACTTCGTGCAGTGCAGTGGGACAATAATAAACGATCCCACCCTCGCCCACATTGCGAAATTGAGTTGTCTTCAAAACACCTTTTAAATTATTGATGTACTATTTTAAGAATGTTTTAAATGCAAATGAAAATAACTGCAATGAGGCATTTACTTTGACCTTTAGGAAAGTCAGAAATATATTACTCTGGTGAAACAAAATTTCACACATTTTTGAATCCTCATTTTGGGACACTTATACTTAAAATTGGGACTTCATATGGGGTAATGATTGTTACTTATACCAGTTAATTAATTATGTACCTACACATTAAAAATGTACTAATCAAAAATGTGTCCTAAGTAATCTTTTACCTTTTTTCTTCAGGTGTTTCATTAGCTTTCAGCTGTTCTTTTTGGTTCTTCTTTTCTTCCTTGAGCCTCAGCCTCTCGGCTTCGAGCCTCTGCAGAAGCTTCAGCTCCTCCTCATCGCTGTCGCTGCTGGAGCTACTGCTGGAAGACCGATGTCTTTTCTTCTTACTCTTCTTATGCTTCGACTCTCTTCTCTCTATACTCGAAGACCTGTTCTTAGATTTCTTTCGCGAGTCGGACCCACTTCTGTCCCTGCTTTTATGTTTACGGTCTTTATGACGTTCTAACGATCGGCTCCTGGATCGCCTCATCACTTCGTATTTAGACGACCTGATAATGTGGACTCAATAAAATAACATTGCTAAGAATCGATGTTCGTGCATCAATGTCTCAATTCAATCTAGGTTATAATACCTACGTTCTTAGTATTAAGTGTTATGTAATTTAGAATACGAATCATGAACTTATGTGTCAAATAAATTAAAAGAATATTATATTAAAAGTGTGTACTATAATGTAAAGCATATGTAAACAAAAAACTTCATACTCACATTTTTTCGCCAGAACCAGAGAAATTTTATAATATATTCGTTACAATACATTCAGATTTATAGAAAATGTAAGAAAATCCCAAATGGCTAAATCCCAAATATAAGCCAAACCCTGAAATGTAGTAAACAACTGTAACACTGTTATTTAGCTCAATATTCAGTAATCAGCGTCTTAGTGATTATATACTCTTTGGTCTGTGGTAACAAGTCACCACAGACCACAGAGTATTATAATATAATATGCACGGACCAATAAGAGAACAAGTTCAGTCACCATAGGATTATATACTCTTTGACAGTCACACTATAATACTCATTAAAGTATTCTGGTAGCTGGAACTAGTAAGTACAATCCAGCCCAGAACTGGAATGGTGGTGTTAAAATACATAATAAAGGAAAATAAGAGCTGGGCAACAGTAAGAGTAAGTGATGAATATTTGAAGTTCTATCAAAATACAATACTTTTTAAATTTGTTGTGTTTGCGACACTTAACATTCAGGCACTGACGTCCATGATACAAGTACGCTAGACTAATGATATCCTTTAAAATGACAGCTATCTATTGTGCCTATTTGAAGCGCCCCCAGCGTGGGGGAAAGGAACTAAATCTGACGTAAAATGCAAATGGCCGTTGTTTTGCTTACATTGTCTCCGTGTTTATAAAGTGATTTTGAAGGTTTAACGCGATTAAACTTGTTTGTTGTGTCGTATTAATATAGTTAATACATAAATAAGTGGTGTTAGTTAATAGGTAAACCATGAAAGAGTGCGTGTTATGCAAAACTCTTTACTAGAAGGGAAGTGGGGTTACATTCCACAAGTAAGTGAATTTACGGCTAATATTCAAGAAATTAAAACTTCTATTGATATTATAGGCACTTAAAAATATGTTACTAATCTTATTTATACGTGATTACAACGCATTTGTCTTTGTATTATCGGTTTTTTATAAACAATAAAATTCAATAGTGCTGTAAAAGTTCCTTGTCGATAAAATTTATCGATATTTTTTCTATCAATATCTTAAATAGATAGAACGTTCAAGAACGTAAAAATCGCCGAAGACAGATTTTTATTATCAAATACATATTATTTTAAAACAATGTTTACTAATTCACAGGTTTCCGACTGACAATAGAAGACTAGAATTATGGCTCAAAAACATTGAAAAGCCTAGTTGGCGTCCGAAAAAATATGATTACATCTGTTCAAAACACTTCTCTGATGACTGTTTTATTAAACATAACTCATGTACTACTTTGATGATTTTTATTTTCTATTAATACCTTACCTACTCCATTGCTTCCCAAACAACATTACATTACCTCATTTCTAATTAAAAAACGATCCTTATTTAAGTAGGATCTAGCTAGTCACACACCACCCTTTAGTCCGGTTTCGGCTTATCCTAAGATTACCTACCCTACCCATGAGCGATTCGGCTAATCATTATCATTATTTGCTTCATCTTAGTATTAACCACTCGACTGTTTTGGACATTAGCCATTGTTAAAGGAATGGATCATAATTATTTTCATTTTACTGCATGAGTAGGTTTAAGCATAAACATTTTTATCGATGTATCATATCACTGTCCCATCTCTATTATTAGTTCCATTCCCCCTCACTGCCGCTATCAGCGCCAAAATGGCGAAAATCAAATAGGCACACGATAACCGGGCTTATGATTAGTCCAGCGATGTATACCATAGAGGTCAGTGCTGCCTAGCCATAGGGTAGGTTAGGTACTGTACCGTCCTTTTTTTTTCCCCCTAATGGCCTTTTTCCATTGAGTCAGGCTCAACGTGATTCCTTACGGTGTCAACTAGTATCATCCAAGTGTCCATCAGTGTCAGTCAATAGTCAGTCCTATCAATTTTTATTCACAGTCTGTCAATGTCAATGAATCAATGACGATTTCTGTTTTTTTTTGTTGTTTATAAAACTCGAAAGTGAACGTAAGTGATTTATATTTTTATAAGATTATCTTACGTGATATTAATTTAATGCAGTGCATTACGACCCCACTGTGACTAAAAAGTGGTTTGTTTCTAACTCGTCGCCTTATAATACCCGATCTCTAACACATTATCGAATAATTGGAGTGCATAAGTAACTTTCGAAAATGTCCTTCTTGCGAGGCTCAGAGAACTATGTGTGGTGCACTACTAGCGTCCTCGGGAAAGGCGCAACGGGCGCTGTGTTTCAGGGCGTCAACAAAAATAACGGGGAGCCGGTGGCGGTGAAAACGTTCAACCAGCTCAGTCACATGAGACCGCACGACGTTCAGATGAGGGAGTTTGAAGTTCTGAAGAAGGTGAAGCATGAGAACATCGTGAAGCTGCTCGCGATCGAGGAAGAGCAGGAGGGGCGCGGGAAAGTGATCGTCATGGAGCTGTGCACCGGCGGCAGCTTGTTCAACATACTCGACGACCCCGAGAACACGTACGGCCTTCAAGAGCACGAGTTCCTACTCGTGTTGGAGCACTTGACGGCAGGCATGAAGCATTTGCGGGATAACAATTTAGTGCACAGAGATTTGAAGCCAGGCAATATAATGAAATATATAAATGAGGATGGTACCACAACATATAAGCTGACAGACTTCGGGGCGGCCAGAGAACTGCAGGAGGAAGAGCAGTTTGTGTCACTGTATGGCACTGAGGAGTACCTTCATCCTGATATGTACGAGAGGGCAGTGTTGAGGAAACCAGTGGGGAAAAGCTTTGGGGCAACCGTGGACTTGTGGTCTATTGGTGTGACTCTGTACCATGTGGCTACTGGGCAACTGCCTTTCAGGCCGTATGGTGGTAGGAGGAATAAAGAGACCATGTTCTATATCACTACTAAAAAGGCTTCTGGAGTAATAGCAGTAAGTACCTATTTAATCTATAAAACCATTTTATTAAGATGGGAACTATAAGTATAGAATAACATGCAAAAATAAACAAAATAAAAACTTATTCTAATAGGTATGTCACTCACCAGTAATCAAATATTTTGAGACAAACAAATGAATAGTATTTGTGCTAGCCCTATTACCAGGGCTTTAGGTTGGTATATGATAAGGCTCGAGTAAACAGTGGCTATCACATATGTGAACAGTTTCTAGAGGATGCTAGAACTGCTAGCCTATTGGCTCTTCAATTATTTTATAATATTATGCTAAAAGTAACTGTTAACTTAAAAAGTTAATCATATCTTCTTCAATTCTTGTTCCCAGGGATCACAAACTACAGAGAATGGCCCCATAGATTGGGCCCGGGAACTCCCCCCCCACTGCCAGCTGAGTACTGGTCTCCGCAAGCTGGTCACCCCGCTGCTGGCTGGCCTGCTGGAAGTGGACCCTCACAGGATCTGGACCTTTGACAGGTTCTTCTCAGAGGTTCAAATAGCAACGTCTACTACACCTGTCCATGTATTCCATGTTAATAAAGCTGCAAGTATAAAGGTAAGAATTTGAGATATCCTCATCTTGGCACTTTGCTTAGGGTCTTAGTCTTCATCAATTTAAATTTGCAGAAATCTTCCTAGAGTCTTATTAGAGCAACAGACCAAAATAGATTTATAGACATATTCCTAGAGTCTTCTTTGAACAAAGGATCAAAAACTGCATTTATAGATGTTTTCCTAGAGTATGCTTAGACCAAGGATGGAATAACATTTATAGACGCACTTGCCACACATAAGCATCGCATTGCATTGCATGCGTGCGCACATCATATTACAAGCTTGAGTGTATTTTATAGGCAAATGAAACTTATTTTAACTAGTACAAGGTCATACCAGATCCATGTAATGTAAAATACTTACAAACGTCATTGCATAGTATGTGTTGGCTGATATGTAATGTTAAAAAAGTGCTTACCCCCAAATTTATAGAAAATTCTACTTTTCGTAAAGTGCCTCTTACAATGTCAATAAAAAATATTTTGTAATGCTATTGTAAATGGATTAGCACTTTCTATGAATTTAAGGGTTCGACTGTAGTAACACGTAAGACACGCATGCACTTAATTTGTTTTATTCTTCGTAATGGCAGTCACGCAACGGAACAAATTATATTAGTGGTAAGCCAATTATTCGACGTCGTCGGGTGCTTAGTCGTTGCGTTGCGCAAGAGCTCGTGACGTCGACCCGGATTCGCTCGCCGAAACAATACTCCGGCTGGTCACTCATTGTTTCGAAGATGTCGATAGGACGCCGTATCTTTCCGATTTTATGGAATTTCAATGCATGAATGAGCCACTTCGTACTGTCTTTATTTCTGTTATATATCATGCAAATTCAATGTTTTAGTTACCTAGATAAATAGTGATGTTAGTCTAATGTAAAACCTCAGGCCGAGGGTTTGAACATATGATAAGTATTATAGTGAGAAACCGGTGATTTTGTATACCCGCGGGGCCCTAAAGGGCCGGGCGACTGACGCACGATTTGAATGTTGTACGAAAGCTTTATAGCACAGCAGCACACAGCACACTACAGGCGGTGGGCGATGGCCTGAGAAGCTTCACCTCAGGCCCCGAATACAGACAACGCTTATTGTTAGATATAAGAAACACCTGTATTTAAAACACAAATTAACCGAAATTAGACCATGGTTTATTCAATATATAACCTTGAAAAGCGAGCGAGCAAAAAGGTTAATAGTGCCCATAAAAAGTAGATAATTATGATTGCTACGCTGATATTGTAGAAACACTATTCTTATGCCTGCTAGCGTGATAATCTTGATTGCTCAATGGAGACGGAATCGTGAGGTAACCTATATTACTTTCCAAAATGGTGTGAAGTTTATTATTATGGCCCGAATCCCCCTCGCATTGAGCGGGAGTGTTCCCGGTATAATGGCAGTAGACGCTTCCCCTATTAAAGTGTGACTGGCTGTGAAAAGTGGGTGCATTACAAGGGTAGGCAGGAAATATGATGTACTGTACCCCATAGAGGATAGTATAGGTACCCTAGAAAATTACCCAATATTTTTGGGCATTTCTAAGGTTATTGTGTTCACCTTGACATTCATGTGGGCCAGGTGTTCCTAAAGCCGGACGAGAAGTACGAACACCTGCAGACGTACATCTGCGAGCAGACGAGCGTCGTGGCCGAGTCGCAGATACTGCTGTACAAGGACATGCTCATTCTGAACGAAATTGACGAAAACACGTTAGGTATGTGGCCACCGGGTACACTCGTAGACTGGGCCTATACTGTTTAATGCATTTCAAATAACATTACAAAGCGAATCCTAAGCCCAAAAACGAGTGTATCCTTTATTTATCTAACGAGCGTCGCAGTATACATAAAAGGATGGTGTGACGTCATTATACACGTGTCTGTAGGGAAGGATTACCCCGAAACGTCGGCGGAGGAGCCGTTGATGTTGTTCAACAAGAACAACAACAACGTGAACATGGCGGCCGAGCCCGAGGTGCCCAAGTTCCCCGTGTTCCCCAACATCGTGTCCGTCGAGAACGACGCCAGCCAGGCCAAGGTCGGTCGCATCTTTAACTCTTGAAATCAAAACATATTACCCTATTTGTTGAGTTTAAATTCGGTCGTTTCAAAGAATAAAAAGCTATCGTCCATTCATAATGGCGTCGCAATGAACTTTCTTCCGAAAAATGCCTTGTAATGATAATTGTTTGAATATTGGGGTAAGATTTTGACCACAAGTTTATAGAATCGTAGCATCTCAAACTCGAGGAAGTGCCTGATTTACATTGAGACCGATACTGTCGCTGGTGTATACTGGTGCTGGCACCGGATCAGGCAGAATCCCGTATACGCGTTGACATTAGTTGTGCTTCTATTGTCCTGTAACCAAGCGCTAGCGACTGGCGCCTACACACAGGGCCCGAGGCGCTGGCGCAGGGGAAGCAGGTTGTGGCGGTGTTCATTAGCAACAAAAATACTCTGCTCCATCTGGGCAGCGCCACACTGGCCCAAGACTGTCGCAATGAACCGTGTCAATGTGAATGTTCCATACGGCGTGTATTGTTAGACGGCGTGCAGCGTGGGCCACGTGATGAAGCGGCGCATCGAGGCGCTGTGCGCGGCGTCCGTGCTGTGCGGCGCGTGCGTGCAGCGCTGGGGCGCGCTGCTGGGCGCGCGGCTGGCGCGCGTGGCGGCGCGCGCCGAGGCGCTGCACGCGCGCGCCGCGCTGCTGCACGCCGCCGCGCGCGCGCTCGACCTCGCCTCCTCCGCCGCCGCCGCCGCAGCCACCGCCGCCGCCGCCGCCGCCGCGGACGTGAGTCACACACACACACACACACACACACACACACACACACACTACACAGCCGTCATACGCCATCAGACGCGGCACATACGGCTCCAAAGGAGAATTCCAGCAGAGATCAGAGACTTAGCTGTTACGTACCACGAAGAAGATAAAATATTTTTTTTTGTGACTGATTAATTTGAACCTTACTATACGTGTTTCGGAATGGGCACCGGTTTTGGAATCAGAATCAGATTTTTTTTATAATATAAAGCATTAAATACAGTACATATGAATCGTCAAAAATGTCACAAAATGCTAAGCTCCAACTTTACCACCCATTCGGAATGCCGTTCCTATAGAAAGTAATAATATAGGAACGACTAGGCAGGCAGGAAAGGAATCGATCCCGCAACCAGCCGCAACAGTGCAGTGCGCCATGCAGCCGACGCTCGAACTATGCTCGAACCACATGACCGAGCTGGGTTCGCATACATTTTAGCGTTTTTGTACGCGTAATATATTTTCAACCCGAAGTATAGTTCCCCTGGCAAGCCTATTTCATGTAAATAGGCATGCGCAGAGCGGGTATAGTCGGTTAACGTGTGGGGGCGGGGCGCGCAGGTCGGGGCGGGCGCGGAGACGTGGTCGGCGATGGCGGCGCTGGTGGCGGGCGAGGCCAGCTCGCTGCGCGGCGCGGCGGCGGCGCTGCAGCTGCGGCACACGAGCGGCGCGTCGCTGCGCTCCGAGTGGGAGCAGGCGGCGCGCCTGGCGCCCTGCCCCAGCGACCTGCGCCTGCACATTAAAGCCAAGACCCTCGTCGAAAGGTATGCGCCGTAACCTCGCCTGTCACATTGTAAGCTAAGCACTCCACCGTTCTAAAGCTACGTCACGATACGCGCGGACCGCAGAAGAACCACTGTTAATAGTGTTGTTTTTTTTTTTCAATTATAATTAACCAGACGAACACATCTGAACGGTACCTTACTAAGCAAGGCTTTTATTATGTGTACTGTACAATGGACTGGGAGGGATCTCAGTATATAATACTTATATAGATAGTAAACATCCATGACTCAGGTAGAAACATCCGTGCTCATCACCCAAAGTTTGCACCTAGTAGGATCCGAACTCAGGAGTCTCGGGACAGAGAGCAAGGTCACTACTAACCGAGATAATCGGGTCATGTAAACAACGTAGGGAAAGCAATTTAAAACCAGGGATTCCCACTCGACAAGCGTGCCCAAATGCGTACAAGATGAAATTATTATTTTGTATCAATAGGAAAAAAATAGAGATAAGATTTTTAAAGTAATTTAACTATGGGAGTCTGAGGTATCAGTTCAATTTGGAAAAGGGGTCTCTTGCCCAAAATAGTTTGGGCATCCCTGCTTTAAAACGGTGGCACACCCAAACCGGTTCAAAGCAGCGAGACGAACTCGTTGCTGAAATAAATTCTGTCGTTCAATCAAGAGTTGTTAAATGTTATAATGAGTCGAAACATATGAAGGCTCACGCAGTAGACACGAAAGCGGTGTCGCGGCGAGCGCGATTATGGATCTTCTTTTTACCGGAACAGTTATAATTGTTGACCGACTCGACTGGACTCTTGAAAGCATGTCTAGCTAGAACCCGTCCTCACTGTACCACCCACTATGAGCCGAAGTCCACCATACTGACTGGATCAATAGATTGAGAAATGAATGGATAATCCCCCTTGCATTGAAGGGATGCCCGTGCCCAACAGTGGTACTATAAAATGGGCTGGTATTATTATTATAAATCGTTCTACAAATTGTACTTATTTGTATACAGTTGACTAACTTCGGCTGTCCCGATTTCTTTCTTTCGATCGAAACAGTCGACCTACATAAAAAAAATATCGCTTGACGAAAAGATTGATGATGGCAATAGTTTTATCACTAAAACGACCCAAAGGTTCCTTAGAGATGTGCTATGGATTTGGACTAAAATATCGTATTTTTTTTAATTTCTGGAAACAAAAACGTTACTTCGGTATAGTAAAAAAACTAAAGTTGATGCGCACGAAGTCGCGGGCACAGATCCTTGGCAATAGTGTATGTATTGCGTCATGATAGGAGACCGACGTCAGAGCGGCGCGAAGCGACTAATTCAATAACAACTGAAACTAAACATTGCTAACTTAGATATACGGCTGAAATTCTATTACGAAATAAAATCCTACTGGCGGGGCGGACTCGGATGCGACTCGAACTACTCGACTCGAATCGAATTTTTATTCAGCACCACTTTGTCGGTATGTGGGATGGCCCTTAATGTTGTGCGCTTGTACCGGTTCGGGCAGGCTGCGCGACTCGTGGCAGCACCTGGTGCGGGACCGCGCCACGCGCTCGCTGACGTACAACGACGAGCAGTTCCACGTGCTGGAGCGCATCACCGTGGCCGAGACCGGGCGCCGGGCGCGCGCGCTGCTGCACCGCGCCGCGCCGCTTGCGCGCGCCCGCGCCGACGCCATCGCCGACTGGTAACATAGTACAGTACAGTACAGTACAGCACAGTACAGTACAGCACAGCCACCAGCAGCTCCACGTGCTGGAGCGCATCACCGTGGCCGAGACCGGGGGCGTTCATTTTATTTTAAGATATTTACTGCGACGACATTGGAACCAATTTCAGAGCGGCATTGATAAATGTTTTTTTGTAACTTACAAGTATTCAACAATGTTTTAATTACACCTTATATAACAGCTATATCGTCGCCCTACTATTACATTGGTACCGAATACCATCTGCGCAATGTTGGTGCAATGCGGCCCACCTCTGCCCAGTACTCGTGGGATTGCAGTGTGATGTTGTATGTGATGGCGCAGGTACAAGGTGGCGCAGACGGTGTACCTGCAGACGCAGATCCTGGACAAGGACGCGTCGAGCGCGGAGCTGAAGCTGGCGTCGCTGGCGGCGCGCCTGCGCGGCGCCGAGCCCGCCGCGCGCGCCGCCGTGGCGCGCGCGCGCGCCGCCGTGAGTCGCGCACATTCACATTACGCGACCGATACTCCTAGCTCCTTATATATTTACTACGCCGAACTATCGCCTCAGACCTAGTTAATACGGCATTATACGTAGTTGAATTTAATAGACGCAATGTTTTACCGTTTTATTTACAAAACGTTTAGGTGATATTTTCGTTTGGATGTGTGTGACACCTTTTGGATGCCTTAGTATATAATTAGCCTGTCACACGATCAGTATCATCACGTCGGCAATTCCACTGTTCATTAACTATCAGATTATTTCAAATGGTATACTCAGAGCCCCCGCTCACTAGGCAGCCTGGCTGCGCAGCCAGGCTGCGGCAGCCAGAATATTTGCGCAGCCAGTTATAGCAGCCAATCGACTACTATTCGAGATATTTATTCTATTCGTAATTTTTTTTTAAAGTTCGGAACCCAAAATACGTCTGGCTGCTACAACTAGTGCGCGGAGACTGACGACAGCCACATATATTCGCCTATACACGCTCTGGCTGCCGTGCAAACAGGCGCGTTCTATTGGCTGCCGCAGCCGGGAATTCGTGGCTGCCTAGTGCGCGGGCTCCCATGCAACGTCATAAGATTTACTGGCTGCCTCAGCCTGGCTGCCGCAGCCAGGCTGCCTAGTGCGCGGGGTGTCTAAGTGTCCCAGTCCAATAAAAAAAAAATACGCGAAGCATGAAAATGTTTTGTTGAAACTGACGTAACAAACAAGACTTGACTGAATTGAAATTTGTTTAAAAATATTCATCAATGCCTGATTTGTCGGGCACTGTACACCACTGCATCGGTTATATCATGTCGCAGTTAAACACGGCGAAGCCGGAGCCGGGCGCGGAGCAGCCCGCGGAGTGGCGGGGCGGGCGGCGCGGCGGGGCGGGCGCGGCGCCGGGGGCGGGCGCGGTGTCGGGGGCGGGCGTGGGGGCGCGCGGGGCGGGCGTGCGCGCGCTGCTGGCCGCGCAGGACGAGCTGGCGGGCGCGCTGGCCGGCAACGCGGCGCTGCTGGCGCGCCTCGACACGCTCACGCAGCGCCTGGCGCCCTAACCACCCGCCGCCGCGCCCGCGCACCGCCCGCTGGCCCCATCACCCGACCACGACGCAGTCAGTCTAACTTGTTTTATTCAACCCGTTTAGTTTTCTAGACACATTAATAACCCTACACTGGGAGTTCTTGTATTTAAGCACTAGACAACTTTGTAAATACTTGAAAAGATATTAAATGTTCATGACTTTGGTACGCACTCTCGTAGTCATCCCACAAAATTGAGCGAGTGGGATCGTTTTGTTTCATACTCACGTCCACTCCAACATCCTTCTTATCACTCTCAATAAAATCCATCCATCGTTTCATCGGTCTTCTCGCTCTGTATCCGGCCACATTCATACTCCTCACCTTTTAGCCGCATGTTTCTCATCTCTTCTCATCACAGGACCAAACGGTTCCAACCTTACGCTTCTTGCTTTCTCTGTTACGGGCGCTACTTTCACACTACCTGTTACATACACAATCGTCACTGATCCCTCATCCTTTCGCGTCACGCCACAAGTCTATTTCATACAACATTCCAAACGGTAAATTTGGCGTCTGTATCGAAAATGATGTGGCCTTGTATATTTTTTTCTAAAGATACCTGTGACACGACTACGTTATGGCCTTACGGGTGTATATATTATCTTTTTCCTTTCAGGACGGCGAACGGAGCTACAGTGACGCCTCCGAGTCGCCGTCCATGTCGGAGAGCCCGGACGAGGCGATGACGTCACTGGAGTCGGGCGTGCGGACGGTGATCCACGGGTCGGCGAGCTCGCGGGACGCGGGCTCGCTCCCGGACGAGCCGGACCACGAGGCGCGGACCGGGAAGCCGTCCTGCTGCGTCGGCTGAACTACATACACTATGTGAATACATCAAGTGTTGTGTGACTCGTGACGTGGACCATACACTATACCCAGTGCTGTGAGCCACAATAATGTACATTATCAAAGAAAAACGCTCATCTTTGGTTATATAAAAATGAAAAAACCACCTGTTATGTTAAACATTCGTCGCTCGCGAGGTCTTGTTGCCTCTATTACATTAACTCTTTATCACTGAGCTCGTAATGCCGACACGCTGTACAACCAAGCTCTATCCGTCGAACTACTCTCACGAAATTGAAAACCAAGGCCAGTGATATTTTCAACTGAACTAAACTAGGTATCCTGGATCTCAGCACAAACATTCACATTTTTAATCGTTTAAGTTATAAGATACAAAGACTTTGTATATTTAACACAGCATTCCTAGTAGATGTATTTTGATGTATAAATAATAACTAGAATAATTATGTAGGTAATTTGTTTGGAATAATGGTGCTCTCTTATTATTGTTAATGGTTTTTAATCTCCAAACAAAGTGGCAAATTTCAACAGCAATCAGGATATCAAAAACTTTGAAATTCATTTCATTATATTGCACAACGAATCGCAAATAGTTCTTATACACTTTTAGGGTGGTTGCTGACCATATTGTGGAATGCGAAAGAAATGAATACCTCCGACTGGCTGTGCCGCCGGCGACACCTTTTGCACCCATAGGCAATGTACCACATAAATATGTTATAATAGTCCGTATTACGCAGTGTTATTTGTTCTTAGCCATGCGTTTTTCGTGTCACACCCAAAACGCAGCTGTATGGCAAAGACGCGTTGTGGCGCACCTGTGTAGTAGAGTAGAGCCTTCATGTACGCGGATCAATACTGTCTTATCTATAAACACTGAACATTGTACGGCATAAATATCGGTTATGCAATGTTTTCGTTTGGGTCGAGTGCTTGCATTGAATACCGAGCAAGCGAAGGATTCTAAGATTGAACCACGAGCGTAGCGAGTGGTTCAAAAGTTGAATCCAGAGCGTAGTTAGTGGTTTAAAGGCACAAGACATATAATTTTGCAGCCATGTGAAACAACTTTTCATCTCACTACAGCGAGAAAAATGCAAGTAAAACAATTTAAATATTATAATTAATCAGTGTTTCATTGTTCATAGCAGGAAACCTACCTCGAAAACTACAATATATAAATTCGAAAATCTTTTTCACTCATGGGGATATAAGGACTTTTTTAAGCAGATTTCGATCAATAAAAGCCGCCTTTCCGAGCCAGTGAGATGAAAAAAATATACAACTGTTGCTACGTGAGTTAGCGTGTAGCTTTTTCGTTATTCATATTTCAATGTGCACATAAAAAATATATGATACGGCGAACATATCTAAAATTTGAAAAGTATTGTTATAGCAAAATAAACTATATTTTTTCAAGTCATTTGGTTTTATTAAAACTAATCAATGGAATGTATAAAGCTATAAATATTATTTAACATAGTGAACGACCTACAGTTAATAAAGCTTAAATAAAAATTGCTGTGAATTTTATGATCCTTAAAAGTATCTATCATAAAATAGCAAATTAAGATTTCCTAAAAATTTAAATTCTAGTTATTTTTTCACGAAATGTCTTAAAATGTCGCACATTTCAGATCCAATCATGTCGCCACAAAGATGGCGGCTTGAAAATAAGTTTCAATCCGCCATCTTAATAAATAAATAATATATTACTTCAAATAAATCCATACGAAATATGGTAAAAATTCTCAGAAGCGTAAGTAGCTAAGTAACATTTTGTGTCCGAACTTAATTTGGTCTGATAAATATTTACAAAGATCGTAGATTAATTATATAGATATCTAAGGTATAGATTTAAGACGCTACAATTATCAATGTTATCCCAGGTCTATGTCATAGATACATGATCATGTAATAATTCCTCGTAGGCTGGTATTAATTAATCTGACAGTGAACTTAGATATAATAATTATAAGATATGTTAAATTTAATCCAAATCCGCTCGGTAGTTATTCCCTGAGGGGAGAATAAACAGACGCACGAAAATTCCTAAAATGCTGTACCCGGCTTCTGTATCTAAATTGATGTAATTAGGTTTTAAAAAAAAAATCTTCAATGTATATACACGACTAAGTAATATTATAATGTATAGAATAACAACTGGGACAGTAGGCACTTGGATTCGTCAGCAAGCATGGTAATTACAACTGTGGCCACTCTCCGTGCAATATGTTCAGAAACCATCTTCCGCTCGCGTCGAGTCCAGTCCTGTCAGAGCGCACACAAGTGCACGAGCGCTAGAGCAAGGAGGGGGGGGGGGGTCACTACGAGTAGCCCTTGTCGAGCAGCTTCCCGCGGCTGCGGTCCAGCATCTTGTACTCGCGGTGCGCGGCCTGCACGCGCTTGAACCCCGCCAGCAGCTGCTCGAAGTCCACCGGCGGCTTCGCGCCGCCGCCCTCCAGTACACTTCTGGACAAATTAAGCATTGGAATCAATCCATCGCGAACTTGCGTCCTAAAACATACGCCGTAATAAAGGTAAACGCACTTTTGGCCGCACCATACGCACCAAACTTTAGAAAAAAAGGGTAAACAAAACGGATTTATCTTTTCAGTTAAACTGATTTATATTCACGTATATGTTACGTCTTTTATAATACCATGGTAAAAAGAAGAAACATTTTTTTTAATTACTGGCTAGAGATTGTAGATGGAGACCTCTCAATCATTGTATACTCAGAGAATCATGAGTACTACCAGCAGAAATAATACTCGCGCCCGGCGGCTCCGCCTGTGTCCGCTGATACATAACCGGGCGGCGGTATGGGTGTCCTCGACGGTATGTACTGTTTTGTAGGATTGTCTTTTTTTCTTTTTTTGATATGGTTTTGTTTTTTATGACTACAATGATTAGTTCAATGCTCGGGTGAGATGCACGTGTACTGACAGGTGCGTGCAGGGCGGGGGCGGCGGGGGCGGTGGGGGCGCGCACTGCAGGCGGTTGCGCAGCGTGTGGAAGGCGTCGGCCTGCGGCAGCAGCATCAGCAGCCCGTACAGCGCGCCGCGCAGCTCCGCGCTCTGCGCGCCGCCCAGCAGCTCCAGCCGCATGTCTGCACCACACACTCAATATCGCCCAGAGGTACCAGTGACAGATTATGTTATCTGTAGCCGATGTCATTGGCCGTGTCCAGACAGACCGCGCAGCCTCGCGAGGGTGGCGCGGGCACGTGCCGCGTGCGAGCTGACAGCGAGGCTAACTGTAGATGACAGAGCTTGGGCGAGGCAGCGCGAGCGTTTTCTTAGCGAGGCTGCACAGCCAGTCTGGATTCGACCATTATCATCATAAACACATCCACTGTTCGGCATATTCCCGTCTCCCTTCGCATACTACAGTTTCCGACGAAACGAATCGGTTTATCCGAAAAGTATGTCTTCGGACTGACGGTCGCATTTCAAGAAGCTTTACGTCCGAACGGATATATTGCACAAGACGAACACATTAATATTTCCCACATATTGTATTGTGTACACGAGTACACAATCGGCTTTCACTTTATAAGTAATAAGGAAGTATACTCACACGCGAATATAGGAGACTCGATGAGCTGCACCAGCTTGTCCACCTCCGTCAGGAAGTCCACCGTGATCTCCAGATCACCACTGTGCACTTCGATAAGGATGCAAACTCACAATTTACAATAATTACTGTGTGTCATTTCGAAATTAAAATGCCAATTTATAATCTCAAGTGAAATGATATCACATCTATTCCCCAAGTACTTAGTTAGTTCTATCTACTGTATCACGACATTTTTTTAAATACATACAGTATTTTTTTTCGATACAACAGATTGTATCTGCCTCTCAATACCCGCGCGGGGTAAAATGTTGAAGTTTTTGTGTAGTGTGTGGATCAAACACGCGCAGGAGACCGGCTTTACACTCAAATGTTATGTAACGTCGCGTCATTGAAGTAGTATTTGAGAATACTTGTATAAACCCAACATAGTTTTAGTGTTTCAAATCTGACAACAGTTAAATCGTTCAAAAACCCAATCAATACCCATTCATAGGCTTACCGGGTTCGGGGCCCTGGCACATATGCTGATGTAGGTGGGTAGCAGTAAAGGATACAAGAGCGCGATGAGCGTGTTGCAGTGCGCGTAGTTGTGCGTGAGCAGGCACAGCGCCAGCAGCGCCACGGGGCTGTGGCTCCAGCTCTCGTACAGCACCGCGAACAGCGCGTGCGCCGCCTGCGCAGCGCTCCACACTCACTACTCTACCACACTACCACACTACCACACTACATGCGATGGTGCATTTATAAACGGTTACCAGTGCACCTTGTACCTTGACTTGGTAACTTGTTGCAGGAGATAAGGTTATTTCATCATCATCATCATCGTCACCAATACCTACTGAAATACTTAACAAGCAGGAAATGTTACTTGATACCCGAGAAATAGGCAAATAGAAAGGAATATATAATGCGCAATGTATCGGTACCGGCGTGTTGAAGTTGCGCAGCATGGTGCGCAGGTCGTAGAGCTCGGCGGCGGTGAGCAGCATGGTGGCGAGCACGTCCACCACGGTGGCGGCGAAGCGCAGCTCGCGCTCGCGCGCCACGATGCGCGCCAGCGCCGCGTACACGTCCTCCGCGCTCAGCAGCACGCACAGCTGCCTGCCGCCAGCACACCACATAGCTCACTCCACCACCCGCGCTGTGCGCCGGCTCGGGGTGTACAGTACCTTATAATAAACGCTCCTCTATCTTCCAACAGGTTGTCGTCGGCCGCCAGCAGCCGCAGCAGCGCTTGCAGGAACTTGTAATAGTACGGGCTGGACTCCAGATCGCCTGCCACATAACACACATACATATTGTGATGCCCGTATCTCAAGGGCCAAATGTTTTGATCGTGGCATCCTATTTTCACTTCATCCCCATTCACACTTCCGTCGGCTGAGGGTGCTACCGACTTGAACCTTCGGGAAAATATTGTATACGGCTCTTATTGATCGTCCATAACATTGAAGTGATCACCAGCAGCAGCGCGCTCACTCACCGGGCGCGGCGCGGCACGAGCACACCTCGGCCAGCACGGCCAGCGCGCGCCGCACCACGTCGTCCGCCGCGTCCGTCAGGCTGCCCACCAGGCTCACGAACAACTTGTCCGTCTCCAGGAACATCTGGACACACAACCACACGCGTTCGCCAGCGTTGCATGCCACATTTATATACATTTTGTGAATACACGTTTTTGGAATTCACTCTAGTAAAATCACAAAAAAATAGTACAATACAAATGGGCGATAAGAGTAATTGTGACTACCCCACGAGGCCGCGGCCGCGAGGGTCCACGTCGTGTTGGTTTCACAAACATATTGGAAATTGAAATAATGTTTAAAATTCAAGAAACAAAAAAACAAAACACTTTGATGCCGCTAAATTTGTTTATGATCTTGGAGGAAGCTTCCTAACCTACAAGCCAACTCTGAAAGCTACCAACCTCATTGGGCAACTTATTATACAGATGCAGGATCCAGTCGAGCGTGGCGACCTTGGTGTGCACGGAGCTGTGGTGCAGCATCTGCTTGAGGATGCCCACCACCGCGTCCACGTCCAGCCGCCCGCCCTCCCCCTCCTCCCCGCCCTCCGGAACCTCCCCCTCGCCCCCCTCCCCCTCCCCACCCGGCGGCGACGCCACCACCAGCTTGGTGAGCTGGAAGTTCACCGTGGCTGCCGTCTCGCGGATACCTGCTTGCGAGCTAAGGACATGTTTTCACAGCAACAAACAAAGTACCCAGCTACCCCAACCCCATTACCGTTAAAAGGAGAAATCGGACTGGGTAATCTAGTTCCATGATGATTACAAAGTTATCTTCGGAGCTCCGATTTTAAGGTTGTACGAAATATTTTATGACATTTTTGACAATACATAATTACAGGGCCCCAAGTCTGTTAACACTATCGATTCATAATCGAATATCAATCGCATAGTAACTGTCACTTTTGACAGATATTGTATGGGATATCTGTCTAAAGTGACAGTTCCTATGCGGTTGATGTTCGATTATGAATCGATCGTGTTAGCAGACTTGGGGCCCTGTAATGGTTTACAGGAATAACAAATATTCTGATTCTAATTCTTCTTCATGAGACCAACAGTCTCTCCCCTATTTTTCCAAAGTAGCCACGTGTACGCAAGTAGGTACTCGTAAGTACAACGATAGTGAAGGATACTCTTGCGCGGCTCGTCGGAGTAGGCGAGGCAGGGCAGCACGGCGGCCAGCACGCCGGACGCGTACGGCAGCATGGCGCCGCCCGCCAGCTCCACGAACTCCTTGATCCACGTTATCGCTGTCAACTGACACACCGCATCGTGTGCGCATTTCAAAATAAACATTAATCCTACAGTATTGCAGTGCAATTTACAGGGAGTCGACACTTGAGATATATCTGGATATCTCGTTAATATTCTATTTTCTCGCATTTCAAACGTCTCAAGGTTGCCTAATGCGTGAGACGTGCAATTTATAAAACTGGACTAGTTGGAGGTCCTTATAAGACTGGGCTACTTGAAATTCCTTATAACATTGCGTTAATTGGAGGTCCTAATAAGACTGGACTAGTTGGAGGTCCTTATAAGACTGAGCGGGTTGGAGGTCCTGTGGAATTGTACTCATTTGATTATGAATGGAGGAAATGTTACAGGTATTATTGTCAATACCTGTAACATTTCCTCGGGCGACTGCGCGTGCGTGATGAGTATGTTGATCATGGCTTGGAAGTCCACTCTCGAGGGGTCCTTTTTGATGCTTCGAAGGAACTCGCTCAGTTGCACGTCACACCTGCAACCAGAATAAACCCTGAACCATTTAACACTTTTTAAACACTTCAAAACGGCATTGTATGTGATCAAAATTGTTAACACTTATTAAAAAAAAACACACGAATGGTGCCGCGGGACAGAATTACTAAATTAAAGGAAACTCGTATTTCAGTACCACAATTAGTTCATGTAAACACACTCACATCCTTCTTATCTCGGAGTTGGCGTCGTCCAGCATCTTGAAGAGTCCGTCGAGCAGCTCCGGCAGGTACACGATGAGGTCGATGTCGGGCACCGCGTCCAGCACCGCCACCCACGACACCACGAACTGGCGCGCGTACGTGTTGCGCGTGTAGATGCGCTCGCGCACCATCGGGATGAACGCCGCCAGCTCGAACGAGCTGCTCTCCGTCACTATGTCCTGACCGCAACCACTCACCGCTAAGCTAGTTTATGGCTCTACTGTCTATTCAGTCGGGCGTCTGTCACAGAGAGACCTGTCGTTCCTGTGGCGGGCGTCCGATCTAGTCCTTTGAAGGTATGCTACCTCAAATGTGTATCCTAAAATAAGTCGTCACAAAACGTTTGCTTTTCATTTATTTTATTGCAATGAATCCTTTGGTATCCTTACCGGTGGAGAACAGAGCTCTATTGTTTACCGCCGATAACAAAGTGCCAAAATGTTGAAAGCTTTAAAAACCAGAGCATGGTTTCACTTGAAGTATATAAACAATTCTACAAGAAAAACTACATCCTATACAGTTTAATTAAAGTAATGGTACCTATAGTGAGAGTATTACACCATCCGCTAATATGTTACGATATGGAACCTATTTTATATTCCTATACCATTTATATATTTCTAAATCCAAAACAACTGATTTGAGAATACTTATGTGGGTGTAATTTTTTCGAGCATCACAAACACAACGTGGATTCCACCATTGGATAGTTAGACTCATAAGATGGTACCTAAACCAAAATCGATGAATCGAGAGGAATTAAAACCTACCTCTTAGTTTGAATAAATCTTCAATAACAATTCTTGTAATAATGAATACTGAATCAAATAAGTATTTTAAACAAATATAAGAAAAGCTTCACAAGGGGTTATACTATATACTCGTACGCGACCATATCGGTCGTGTTGTGCCGCACTCACTTATCAACAACACGCCTACGACTACATTTCTTTTATCTTCCAACACGTCACGGTTAACGGGCGCAGGCAAGCTATTAAATAAACACTTGGAAAACAAATGTTAATAAACTTAAATGTTTTACCCCAGATAATACAAATACTTATACTTATGTCAAACTATAGAAAGGCGGTAATTACAAAAAATATACCTAAAATTTAGACATGTTTGGTGTGGTCTGATTGATTTGATTAACTGATCAAGTTTATGTCACTAGCATCACGGACACTGGCAGAATTGTGGCAAATAGCTGCAAAGGCCACAAAGAAGATGAAGATTTACTGATCTCAATTCAGAGAGTTAGCTTGAAGTGCGTCCTATAATGTCATTCTGGTAGGTGCGATTGTAAGGCATCGTCTTTGCCCCTTGTCATGCCCCGATTCGTTCGCCATGGCGAGGTGACAGGTGTCCCGGACGACACATACGAGACGAAGCGCTCCTATTGTATGGGACACTTAATTTAAGCACTCGGAGACCGAGGAGGATTGGGAGGGTAGTTAGTGTCGTTTTCGAATACACGATTGGATAATGATACGTCACATGGCTATCACGCATGCACAGAGCAAACCCTACACTATCTGAAGGCTCTAGTACCGCGCCCGGAACTGTAGTTTATTAGCAATCCACTGTGATACCTTGGCAAGCCTATCAAGTAGTTCAGCGGCCTGCTTGACCTGCGGCTCGGGGTCGGCGGCGAGGCGCGCGAGCGCGTCGAACAGCACGGGGAAGTGCGCGAGCGCCGCGCCGCGCGCGATCTTCAGCACGTTGAACAGCGCCTCCGCCGCCTGGTAGCGCACGCGCGACTCGCTCTCGCTGAAGCACGCCACGATCGGGTGCATCAGCTCCGCTAAGTACTCGATACAGCCCTGCCAGACAACTACTTCATCACAGTATTGGATTCCTCAAAGATGTGTATTGCCATTATACTGGGCACACTTCTTATGCTTATGGTGAGGATAATTAGGGCCATAGTCATCCAAGATGGCCCACTGCAGGTTGGCAAATTTATAAAAGGAACATAACAATGTCAAAACAAATTAGAGTGCAGTGCCATATTATTTGATACATTGCATTTATTGATCATTGAAGTATGATAGATAATCCCGATTGCAGCCAAACATTGTATAAATATATTATTTAAAAAAAATAAGAATTAATTGTTAATGCGTGGCAGATTGGTATGTCTTTTAGTTTTAATTAGTTCAATGGTTATGTGACTCAGACCTTTCCCAAGCCAACAGCTACTGAAGACAGGCCCATGAGAGCGCCATTCTTAACATTGGGGTTAGTGGAGGCCATGAGGTCCTGGCCAAGCACTCGGATCAGCCTCTTGATCTGACTGGTGTTCTTGGCTTCACTAAAGTCCTTCACCATTCTATGAAACAAAGTATAATAAGTACACAGACTTTTGCCGAGATGTAGGTAATATCAATAATGTGTTGTAACATCCTCGGGAACAGTAAGAATAATATGCTAGAATGCAGATATCACTGATCAGCATAAATTGGCGAACATTTTTGATAATTGGTCATATTTTATGATAGCAGTTTTAAAGAATAATTTGCCTGTTACTAGTGCTGTACTGGTCCCTTCAATGCAAGAGAAACATGGGCCATATAGATAGTACTGGCCTGGCCTTCACACGCCTTAAAGAACTGGTTCGGTTCTTTCAGACATATGCAGCTTACTTTACATGTGTTATTTTTCGTCATTGAATAGCAGATGATATCATGGTGGTACTGGGATTTGTACATCTGTAATTTCCAGAGGTGTGAGCCAGGGTCTGAACCTCACTATCTAAGAAGAAGACAAAAAGTAGGTGGTGTCAAAAAATAAACATTAGTACATACTTTTCAATTTCAACACCGGCAAATTTTCTCTTTTCATAAATCTTGTCGCATAGCCCGCGGACGCAGGCTATGCTTAGCGGTGCGTAATCCCTTTCAGACATCCTAAATAAATATTTATCAATGAATACAAACTACTCAAAAATGTTCAAACCACATCGAAGAATTAAGAAAATCAATTCGCGTTCCGTCTCTAAACTATTATCAACTTGTTGTTATTGTGCATCCTTGTCGAATTTATGTAGAGGTATAGAGACAAAACTATAAGGATGGTCAAAATGATTGCGAAATGCGACTGCAAAACGAAGTTAGCAGGTATCGTATCTATCACGTTCTGTCTTTGATCAGTCACATAGTCTAAGGGCGGGCTAATACATCCGGAATTTAATAATCTAAATTTCATATTATATCATTTTCATTTCATCATGTCACATCCATTATTTTATTTATGTGTATTTATTGAATTTAATATTGCTATTAATTACTTGACACTGGCAAAATACCCGGTAAGCGGGTGAGGCCATATTCATATCCATTTTATTTCATCGCATTTCATTTCGTAAAGAAAGAAGAAGAAATTTCATATTATGAAACCAAAACATACAATCTTGATTTTTTCTGATTATACTTTTTTCAGATAAATCTGATAGAATAATACAGACAAGCCGACGATCGACGACGATTGTTCTGTTATTATAAAATCCAGATTATGAAACTCCAGATGTATAAGGCCGCCCTAAAGCTTCGTCAGCTGTTTGAGATGTCATAATTATAATGACATTCACTTGGAAGTTCAGAAACTCACTAGTACAGAAAGTCATTCTGCACACAGATATTAGATTCTTTATTATTTATCAACGTTTAGTACCTGCTATGTTATTATTGATTATTTATCCCATACCTTCAATTTACAACTTTCTCATATCTCACTTACATATTCATGGCAGATAAAAACACAGTAAATAGTTTTGTAATAATTTTCTATGCATCGTATAACGCAACTACTAACAACTACAACCTGGTTTCTGAACGTTTACCTGTGTGATACCATTGAATTTTTAGAATTACCTTGAATTTTATAGATAGGTTACAATATTAAAATCCTTTTACACACGCATATAAATAAAAGATTATTAAGATGATAAATCGAAGCAGCATTAGCCTACCCTAGTATAAGGACCGACGTTATCTCTATTTTGTAGGTATGTGTTTTTGAATATTTATTTGTCTTTTTTTTTAAATTAATAATGTACTTTTAAATAACAAATAAAATTAGTTAGGGAATTATACATTATCACTATTATATCGATGACATAAATTTATGATAATAATTTACACTAGGGAATGCAATCAGGAAAACCGGATCCAGTAATCCAGCGGATACCGCATCATTTAACGCTTTCAGCGGAAAAGGGTAAATCTTCCAGCCAGGTGGGTTATATGCCTGACAAGGGGGCCACTATGCCCCAACTGTTATTTTTGGGAAACAAAAATCATAATATGAAAACAATATTTTATTAAGAAACGAAATATTCTCGCATTTATTGAAGAATGGATTCAGTGTGCCTTAACTTGTTACTCTCTTTAGTACCTCCCTTTATTCAGTAACGTGTGACAAGCAACGTGGAAACGAAACAAACACACATTTGATTTAAAATATGTCACTTTCAAATGGGTCCGGTCGGATCCATCGGGTTCTAGCCGCATCGAAGGAAATCTGACCGTAGTCGGCCAGATTGAAAATTAAATCGGATTGCAATCCCTAGTTTAAACATACTATCATTTATCAGTAGCATATTATCCCCGAGCAGAGACAGAGGCCACATAAACGTCTTATGGGCGCATATTCTCTGAACATGGGAAATAGATTTTTCGGAAAATGGTAACCCAATTCATTCCGAAGTCTTGCGCTTTTGAGTCGTGTCCATAGATAACAAAAAAAAAGTCGCGTCTGCTTATTTTGATAAAAACTGGTTACAAAACAATCCAATGTCATTAAGTTCTAAATTGTGGTGTAGTTAATAAAGGTGGAGCTAATTTGCCGCGTTAATATAAAATTGTGCATTCGCTATGCCTGTGACACTCATAGATAGGTTGCCCTTGCCGAACCTCAAGGTTTACACCGCTGGAAGTGTTTCGCTGCTTTCAATAGCTGTTTATTATGCCCTGATTGCGACTAGTGATCCGAACTGGCGCGTTAACGCGACGCAAAGCCGGCAGGATGCGATGAGCGAGCCGGTCGATGGGGAGCCGAGCCTGGTGCAGCCGGTGCCAGCGCCGGCACTGGCGGCCAACAGCACCAGGAACCTCACTGAACAGTTTGTCGACGTGATGTCATTTATGATGCAGGAGCCGCTCTGTATGTGGGTGAGTTACGCTGACCTAATATTAAATATATTATATCCAGTTGATACACATTTGTTCAGATGACCCAATGAATACAGGCATAAACATAAAACAATATATTCGTTTCAATTCTTATTTTGAGTGTGTGCCAAATGAAAAAAATCAGTACTGTAAACCTATGTAAGAAAGTACATTGTGTGATATGTATCAAATATATTTTTATTTGGACTGCCTAATAACATTGTGTGGATGAAGAGGATCATAGAAGCTGAATGAAGGGTAAAGATGCATCTTCTATCAGGAAACTTAATAAAGCATTTGAAATGAGTCAATCACAGACATTCACATTATAAAAATATTAGGTATACTATTATGCTATGTTCCAATTGAAATGCAAATCAAAATTTAACTTAAATTAAAAAAAGTTGGGTCAATGAGATGTAGGTACTCCTCCATAATTTGAAATAAACAAATATGTATGATTCATAAGTCTTGTCTGTATCTTTTTATGAGTTATTAATGACTCATAAAAAGATGATTCCCTGTTTAATTCTTAGTCCATAATATATTTGCATTTTTAATTTAATGTAAACATGGAATGACTAATAAAACTATATAATACTAGTATTAATTACTATTGTACTATTAAATATTTTAGTATAATTACCCTCCTACATCACCCATTACACTATTGCATTATCTTAATATATATAAATCTCGTGTCACAATGTTTGTCCTCAATGGACTCCTAAACCACTTAACCGATTATAATAAAATTCGCACACCATGTGCAGTTCGATCCAACTTGAGAGATAGGATAGTTTATATCTCAATTTATTTTATATGGCAAAACAACGTTTGCCGAGTCAGCTAGTTATATATATAAATTACATGTCACAGTGTTTGTCCGCTATGAACTCTTAAACTACTAAACCAATTTAAATAAAATTTAGCACACTGTGTGCAGTTTTATTCAACTTGAAAGATAGGATAATTAATATCTCAATTTATAATCGCAAATATTTAACTATTAAAATATTTCGTACAAATAATGTATATGGCAAAACAAAGTTTGCCGAGTCAGCTAGTATATACATATAAAAGGACTTGCCTAAAATAAAAGCAGACCCATTTATTAAAGGCAAAACGCAAAACTCAACATGTTTTTTTATTTTAATAAGGATGAAAGACAATCCAATAAAAAATACCTACTCATCATTTATAAAAATAAAACATATGTTATAGTTTAATAAACTCCAGTATTTTTTAACCTTATCTTGACAAGATACTCTTGTACGTACATAAATATACCAACACCAAAATAATTGATAGTTATTCCAATAATAAAAACAATGTCAGCTACTACTTGGTGATTTAAAGACTCAAGATTTTAATGACAAACAAACAAACTGTATGAATGCCAACAAATATAGGGGAAATAAAGCATTGCCCTTGAATCATTTGGTAAACATGGCACAGATCCAATAATGCTCTCACCATGTCACACTCATTACTCAGAGCAATAATGTTCTATCTAGTTGGTGCCAGTAAGGCCCCAGCCTCGAATTTAGCGGGCAGCGGGGCGGCGGCGCGGGAGCGGCGCTCGTTGTTCGCCCCGCGCCGCGCCGCTGTTTTCGAGAACGGTCCATTTGATTTTACGCATAAGATCCTGCCGCTCCCGCGCCGCCGCCGCCGCCGCCCCGCTGCCCGCTAAATTCTAGGCTGAGGCCTAAGTGTATGATTTGCACTACATTGGAATTGTGCTTAAACATTGCAATGTAAGAGTTATCGACACTACTATACTTGGCCAGCCTACACTAAGCCTAGCTTTTCCTGGGGTTTCATATTATGCTCTATTCTATTGCTGAATATAATACCTATTGAAATAAAACTAATTTTACAGATTTAATCGCGTGTATTATGTTTTTACGTTCCCGACGTTTTAGCTGCTTTACAGCAACCTAGGTCAGGGGAGGATTCGAGGAGGACAGTCCCCCAGTGAACATGATGCTGTAAAGCAACCAGAATGTCGGGAACGTAAAACATATTATACACGCGATACGATCTGTAAAATTAGTTTTATTTCAATGCGTAGTATTCGCGTAAATATAAGAAATCAATATATAATACCTAATTACATATACTTAATAACTTACCAAGATGGCTATGTCACAGTGAGAACTATGTTACATTTGGCAAGTATGCCTTTTTTCATTTCTTAAATAAGCTGATGTCATAAACAGTAAAATTAAGTCTTATATAATTTCGCAATGTTTCATAATAAAATTGAAAAGCATTAAAATGTTGTAATACACACATGGTCCTGGTGTGAGTTGACCTATGGCAAACCCAATATCTCAAAGAAAATAATAGGCCAAAAACTTTTGAGCCATAGTATATTACTTAGGTATGCATATGGCAAATTATTTTAAAATTAATTCCAATCATGATCAGTTACGTATGTACCATATACCTACCATTGTATGCAATGGCTTTGAATTGACACATTTGACTTTCAAAAACTCACGCATTTACGCACGCAGGTACTAGGTACCTATTCCTCATTTCTTCAAAGGTGGATAACCTACAACACGTGTCAGTTGACCACATACCTACATGCTATGCTTTAATATAGAACCTCGCTCTTTGCCCGCTACTAGTTCACACCATGCATGCAGTCAGATGACCAAGAATACGTTACATTGGTATAAAAAAGTCTATTGACATTATACCGGCCACACTGCACGTGTAAATCCTATAATCCCAGAGTTGCTAGCCGGGGCTTAAATCCGCACACCTAGTTTCCAAGGCGAGGGTTGTAGGTTGGTACCAACATGGCTATTACTGCTTTTTCGAAACTAACTTTACGCCCTTTATGGCGAGAGAAATTTACCTTCCTTTCCCGACGGCATTCTCTGGTTAATAGCTATCTCTGTCCCCTGCCATTTATATCCTCTTCTCCACACACAGCCTCCACATATTTTCTTGTATGTTCCCTGTACCATATCCACAACCATTGACATAACATTGATATCGCTGCCCACAACCATTCCATTGCTTTCCTGGTAATTACCTAATACGGAAAGTATCCTCCTAACAGCACATGCCCATACATAGTTAGCGCCTTTGTTCTAGGAAGTGCTTCCCATTTTATTTCATGGATCTTTCGAAGCACGCAGCACAAAACGTGTCTCGCCAATCGCCATGAGTCGCCGGCGCGGGCGCGTCGCGGTGAAAGTATATTTACGAAACGGGTTTGTTGATCCTTAAATTAAATTGAGTAAACAATTTTTACAGCTACACACAAATGCAAATATTGCTGACAGTATTTTTTAAGTTAAGAAAGCAGTAAGTACGTAGGTACTTAATTTTTAATAGTTAAGTAACGATGTGAAAGCTATCTAAACTTAAGCCGCCTAAAGCTGTGATTAACTTCCTATCGGTATCTCATAAATCGTCTGCCTATTTGCTTGCGCCACCGCAACACAGGCTCTCAGCTCAGCGCATTAATATGGACCTCATGCCAAGCTTCTAGGTATATCCTAGGTACTAGCAGTACTCCGTTGTATGTGAGTATGTACTTAAAAATGAATCAGATCAAGTGTATCAGATATTAAACAGGTTATTCTCAGGTAGGACTATTTTAAAGCGAATGAGCCCACATAAAGGAATTTATTGAACAATTGACCGATATTTTCTGACATTTTAAATCTCATTAAACATATAGGTCAGTGTGTTGTTAATATTATTATTGCAAACATGCATTGTACCTACAACTAAATAAAACCAGTTAAACATGTTGGTATGGGTAAGGTATGTACTGCTTCTAAATGTCGCGATAGCTTATGATGTTTATAGTACTGTACGGCCCTCTAGTCGGGTATTTATTTATTAATAACTTCGATAAAGAAATAATACAGACGGATCGTCGCGAACATCACATTGAAGCCCAAAATAAATACCAAGCCGATTGGTTTTGTACACGCGAGTTCACGTATACATTTACGTTTATGTTTACAAAATTTCGAGGGCAATTTCGTATGGGAAGGGGCAATTCTTGTATGATTTTACATACTTGTCTTTAAGAAAAAATATATATATGTATGTAATTGACAAAATAAAGTACATCATCCGTGATTCTGGGCAATAGCACCCATTTCGTATCTGCGCCTGTAGAATCTACATCTGTATGTATTGGACATATTACTGAGAAAACGTGTCTTGATAAGTAATTTGCGATCGTAGTGAAACTGTGGTAAGTATAAATCTATACATATAAATAAAATTGGAGTGTCTGTTTGTAATATTAAAATAACCGCTTTTTACCAAGTGCATTTAGATGTATACACGGTACCTATACCAAAACAACATTTTTTTAAAATTTTGTCTGTCTGTCCGTCTGTCTGTCTGTCTGTCTGTCTGTTTGTTCCGGGTAATCTCTGAAATGGCTGGACCGATTTTGACGGGACTTTCACTGGCAGATAGCTGAGGTAACAATGAATAACTTAGGCTACTTTTTAACCGATTTCAAAAAAAAGGTGGTTTTTTTTTTTTTTTTTTTATTTTTTTTTTTATTTTTTTTTTTTATGTTTGTTACCTCATATCTCCGTCATTTATGAACCGATTTGGAAAATTATTTTTTTATATGAAAGGATATGTTTACAGATTGGTCCCATTTTTTTCAAAAAAATGTTCTGATGATGGGATCCATGAGGAATTGAGAGAACTCCTCAAATTTTATAGGCATACCGATAGCAATTTTGGTATTTTCATCAAGAAGTCAAGCATTTGCATTCAGAAAGTATCATTTGCTGAAGTGGAAGTGATGAAGAAGGCCACAAATGGCCAGCGGAACTTGTCAGTGATACGTATTTCACGGGTTGCGCCAAGATAATCTCGATTATTGGTATACCTATTATCCAGTAAAAAGATTGATTTACAAATCTTTTTAGTGACAAAGAATAGTAAATATATGCACTAAAAAGTTTAAAATAAAAAACTTTTTAACAAAATAAAAACCGTCTTCAAAAAACTAAAAAGCAAAAAATAATCTAATCTTGAAATCTACCTTGTCTAACCACATCAAATATTTAACTAATCTGAAGTCGGTGCCAAATAAACAACCGACGAAGAATAACAAAAGTATACTCAGTAACGAGATGCGCGGACCAATTTGTAGGTATAGTCTTTGGCGCAGACCGGCAATACTCGACGCAGTTGTTAGTTTGGCACCGACTTCAGATTAGTTAAATATTTGATGTGGTTAGACAAGGTAGATTTCAAGATTAGATTATTTTTTGCTTTTTAGTTTTTTGAAGACGGTTTTTATTTGTTAAAAAGTTTTATTTTAGAAAAAAACATAGCATCTCACGAAAAAAAATTAAAACTAATATTGCAGCGTTGCGCCTGATTAAGTTTGATAGCAACAACCTGAAATGCGTCCCGCGGGCTCAGAATCCGCGAGCAGGCTGTTGCCAACGGTTGTGTCTTTGTTAAATACCACGCGGACGAAGTCGCGGGCAACAGCTAGTTAGAGATAGATTTATTAACACGGCGGCAGTGCTGGCACCTATTATTATTTGATTAGTTTTATGCACGCTTTTAAACATTGATCTAACTCTAAATGTACCGTCAGCATTCATGTTTCTTGCTTTGAAAGTACGCGACGACCCACAAAACGAGACGTTAATTTACAGATTTTAGTTTCATTTCAACATAAGTAATGATGATGATATCGTCAATAGCAATATCTTGAAACGTTACGAAAGTATTCCGGAACGTACCGACAGCACAGACTGCGGAACTGTTTGTCTAACTTATATTTTTCTACCTTATCCGTTACCACTGAACGTGTATTATCAACCTCGATATCAAATACGTCAATGGTTACAAAACTGGATATATCTAGTCATTATTATTTTAGTACATGAAAGTCCACTTCACCCTATATAGTCGTACCTACCTACCGTCTAGCTAGAATAGTAGAAAAATATAGTTGTACTGACTCGTCTTAGTTGTATTCAAGCAACCACCTATTGAATGATCACTATAAGTACTGAGATGTAGATGCTGTAGTAAAGTGCTAAATAAGGTATCTTTATGTATTTATCTTCGTAATGATTTATTTAATTACCGCTTGTTCGGACAGCTATTATTGTAAACTAGCTGTTACGCGCGCCTTCGTCCGCGTGGTATTTAACAAAGACACAACCGTTGGCAACAGCCTGCTCGCGGATTCTGAGCCCGCGGGACGCATTTCAGGTTGCTGCTATCAAACTTAATCAGGCGCAACGCTGCAATATTGGTTTTAATTTTTTTTCGTGAGATGATATGTTTTTTTCTAAAATAAAAGTAGCCTAAGTTACTCCTTGTTACCTCAGCTATCTGCCAGTGAAAGTCCCGTCAAAATCGGTCCAGCCATTTCAGAGATTACCCGGAACAAACAGACAGACAGACAGACAGACAAAAATTTTAAAAAAGGTTGTTTTGGTATAGGTACCGTGTATACATCCAAATGCATTTAGTAAAAAGCGGTTATTTTAATATTACAAACAGACACTCCAATTTTATTTATATGTATAGATAAACATAATTCCATGCATAAAAGAAAGAACATAGTTTATTTTTGGATTAATAATACTTCTAACAGGTGAGGATAGTTTGCATAAAATGAAACATATTTAAAATGAATGTTGTTGCTCTGTCATTGTGTACGTACATATCTACTTATCTAAGAGATTAAAATGTGTATAACACCGGGCTGGATCCCCATGAATTTGTTGTTTTTATATATATCGCGATAGCAATATCTCCGCGCGGTGTTGTGCCAGGGCTGCGGGCGATGTCGAATAGTTTCGGCGGCACGTCACGCGCTCCCGTCACGCCAAGTTCGACGCAACTCTATATCGCCGACGCGAAGCAATAACACTTAATTTGTTTATCAGAAGCAATGTTTCAAGGGTGAATTATTTTGTTAGCTCGAAAATAACCCATCGATGACGAGTTTACCTGCTAATATAAACAGTATGGAAGGCGAGATATCCACAGACAGAGGTTTTCTATGATTGCTGTCACAATATTCACAAGGATGTTTTTTTACGATTTGGATTTCCTTTCAAATGATGCAATTTGAAAGCTCTAGAAAGTGTGCAGTTGTCTAAAAGTATGCTGTTTGAAATAAAACCACGGAATGAGGTCTGCTCGAACCAAATCATGGTCGGTCTTAGCCGAAATCACTTGCGGGGGGTCAAGCTCTGGACCAACTATAAGCAACAACAACACACTTCGAGGGGGGAGCTCGAAAAGAGCCGAAAATATTGTAGAAAGAACCTATGTGTAAAACGTTGGCTTAGCTAAGGTATTTCGAGGGGTTTCAACTCTAACACCCTAATCCCCCCCCCCCCCACTCCTGCCTACGGCCCTGAACCTGGTTCACCTGGTTAATAACAAACACCAATGAAAAAAATCTCGTTGATGAACAATAGTGTAAAGAAATGAGCGAGTAGACAAATAAACACAATATCAGCCCACATTTATATGATTATTTGAAAGCGTGTGAAAAGTGACACTGAACAGAAGTACCTAAACGCTTGCTTACTTCCTCTGACCCGTGGTTTTTATTATTACGCATGAAGGAGAAACGAATCACGTGACCGTAGTGGTAACGTCATTGTAACGGCCTTAGGTACCGACTGTGCGTTGTTAATCTCGTTAAAATTATGTGTAATGAATCATACCGTATTACCATCCACGTACCATCTGGAACCGTCTGTATAATATCATCAGATTTGCAACACGCGATATAATGGCAATGGCCCAGTCAAAACAAAACATTCCTTTTATCATCACTGCTTCAAGCAAGGCACTCATGAGCCAACTGAGGTAAATAGTTTCTCAAGCTTTCGTGTAGGGTCAGGCTAGTTCGCAACGTTAGCATAGATAAACAATACACTACAAGTAGATTTTTGAAAACATAGTCGTGTTTCTTTTGCAACCATAAAAATACACACTTTCTAAAAAAAAGAAAATGTTGGTTGTACAGATAAAACCAAAAAGATCAACATCCTTCGTTGTACAGTACTTATCTTAGATCGTAAAAAGTAAAATTATCGCCTTGAAATACCGCTAATTGACTCATAGGTGTATTGTTCGCGTGCTTCGGTTCACGAACTACATAGACGGTTAGCGGTGTCGTTGACCGCGGTCATCACCGGCTTATAATATTTAAGTCGTTCAAACACATTACCGGCAACGGTGTAATATATTGCCATGGGGGATTTATAAACCTCTAAGACAGGGGTTCCCAACCTTTTTTTGTCTACTGCCCACTTTAAGAATAAATTATTTTTTAACGCCCCCCTTTTTAAACATACTTAAAAACCGCTAAGTACTTATAACTGATTATTGAAACGCAAATTTATAGTATTCGGACAGAGTATCTTTTATTGAAAATAAAACAAACATAATCAATTCTTATATAAAAACTAATGTGAAGGTTGAATCTGATGCTGTTCAATAAGTTTGTTGATATCAGGTTCCAATGCCCCCTTTTTTTTCTGGGTCTCTTACCGCCCCCCTTTAGGCCTGCAGCGCCCACAAGGGGGCGTTATCGCCCACGTTGGGAAAGACTGCTCTAAGAGTAAGGAGGTATATGGTCTTGCAAAAATATCTGTAGGTTCTGAATAGTATAAGAAATAAAGCCACCAGCTACATTAATGGAGCAGTGCATCGAGGCGTTTTATCATTGTGAAGACAATTGGTTCTATTTTAATGAGGTCCCTCTGTAGACCGCAGACAGCTTATTATACTAAGAGGATAGCGGATTTTGGCCCACAAACTATGTGCTTACAATACTTTTTATAAGCGGCTACACACATGTGTAACTGGGATGTCTGTAGTCTGTAAGTAGACATTGAAGATACGTCACTGAATCCAAAACAACTGTTTCTACAATTCTTGCATGTGCGTCTGTTAGTTCAAACATCATTGAAAACCTACTGGACTTATTTCAACGGTGTTTTCAATCATGGATAGGCTATGGTTCGAGATATAATAATATGGTAGTATCATTACTCTATGGCTATATGGGTTCGAAGAGCTGATAAAAAAAAAACAAGTCTCCGGTGCGAATAGAGAACTTCTTACTATTTTTTTTCGTCGGTTAAAATCAATATTTTCTCGGCAGAGCCGCGGGCTATATGTCATTCCGTACAGCTCACCTTGTCCTTCGCTAGTTAATTAAGTAGCATTATAATTTATTAGATTATTTTTATGTCGTTCTTGTGTCGTTCAGCAAAGAATTTATCTTTGGTTAGTCATCTACCTATGGTTAGTACTTATTTTCCTAATAGGATACTCCTATTACGGCAGAATTGATTTAGCCAACTACGGTAAAGGTCACCGTGCTAAAAGGATGATAATTCCAATGCCGCCGCGGCTGCACTGTTATTTTTTATGACTACCAGTCACATTCATATCTAAATTTTACAAAAGGTTGTAGAATATCTTAGTTTTCAATTAATTTTTGTATGTACTATATGTACTGTGTGTATGTACGGCCTGATTAGCGCAGTGGTAGTGACTCTGCTTTCTGCGCCGAGGGTCCCGGGTTCGAATCCTGGTAGGGACACAAGCTTTGTGTGATGAGCACGAATGTTTGTACCCGAGTCATGGATGTTTAATATGTATATAAGTATTATATACTGAGTTTGCCCTCAGTCCATTGTACGGTACCCATAACACAAGCGTTAAGCTTAAAGTGGGACCGTATAGTTGGTGTGTTCGTATGGCGATATTTATTTATTTCTGTAGTTATTTTAAACTAGATGCGCCCGGCGGTGTTACCCGCGATAAAAAGTATGAAAAATTAAAACATCTATCCCACGGGAACCATACATTTTACCGGGATAAAAAGTAGCCTATGTGTTATTCCAGACTATAATCTATCTCTGTGCCAAATATCATCCAGATCCGTTCAGCCGTTCGGGCGTGAAAGAGTAACAAACATCCATCCATCTATCCATCCATCCATCCATCCAAACTTTCACATTTATAATATTAGTATAGATTAATTGGATTGTAAATGGATACGGTCATCATTAATTTAGTTTGTTGTAATTGTCTACATCCTCCTATTCCACTACTCCTTAAAAAAAACCTCCGACAAAAAAAAAACTAATCAGGAAACACGATACATCTGCTGTAATTTTTTCGAGGAGTTGGGTATTCTGCGGACTGTTCTCATTGCAGCATCGGGCCGAGGTTTTCACATTATTACTGTGTCACCTTATTTATAGAGGATGCCAAATTTCAAGTCAATCAGGAGAGTACAAGTAGAATAATTAACCCATTGTATAAGAATTCACTACATCATGGACTTTAAAATGAGTTTGGAAGAGAGATGATCTTGAAATGGCTGAAATGATTTTTACCAAACAGTTAACAACCATCCCAATTAAACTCGCCTTCGAATAAAAAAATGCTTTAAAATCTGTCTCCGTATTTGGGTGCAACAATGCCACAGACAGAAAAACAGACAGACATAGGCCTCAAACTTATAACACCGCGACGCGAGCGTCGGGGTTAAATAATCTAAATTAACATTGAAATAACATTCGAGTTATACAATGGTGATATAGAAAATGTCAGTTCTTAAGCTAATGTGGGTAAAGGTCGTCCACCCACGGAGCTGTTTACATATGCCTAATTATAACAGCCTTGTCGCCAGTTATATTGATATGCTTTATAACGCCTACTGATGCACCAAATACAAGATGTTTGATAATATTCATGAAGATAATAACATTATAAGGGACCTAAAAATCGCTTATTCTATTAATAAACCAAAATTCAATCCGTTCAGTTAGAATGATAGAATAATGTGATCCCATAAGATTCCATCTGCAATGGCGAAACTAGACCAAGGTCACAGTTTAGATACAACGGCCACAGTTTAAGTTAATCAAAATGTTTTAAATTCCCATGGCGTACTAATTATCACAATTGTTATTCGTATTAAGCACCTCCAATTAATAACGAAAGTAGTTAGAACGTTCAAGAAATAAGTATATATAAAATACCTCTCTTTTCTAACCCTATTATTTTAATTTATTATTAACATGACGTTGTTTTTTTGCTTTAACAGTTTCAATGAATTGTTGCAGACCCTTATCAACATAGCGTACTGCGCGCTCGCAGTGTTCGGCTGCGCGATCCAGAGGGTCGTGTTCGGCCAGCTGCGCGTGGCCGAGGCTCAGCGCGTCAAAGACAAGTTCTGGAACTATGTCTTCTACAAGTTCATCTTCGTGTTCGGAGTCATCAACGTGCAGTACATGGACGAAGTGCTGCTCTGGTGCTCGTGGTTCACGCTCGTCGGATTTCTTCACCTCCTAGGACAGTTGTGCAAGGATAGGTATGAATATGTAAGTATTTCAACTAATGCCCCATTCAATTGTGTAGGGATCATGATCGGACAATTAAAAATCAAAGACTGTCAGGTCTTTTTTATTTATTGATTATTCAACTAGGACGGCCATGTTTCGATTTCGGTAATTGTTAGAATTTTGGGTACTGTTCACAAGTATGAATAAAATGTCCCATTTAAATGGTCGAGAGGGCAGTATACCGAATAGCGTACATTATTCTGTTCCGCGTGATGTTCACTGAGATGTCGCGACGCTCACTAGCAGGCGTGACAACTCTCACTATTAGGCGTCCCGACGCACACTACACGGCTCTATACCTCTATACCAAATTCCATTAAAATCCGTTTAACCGTCCTTGCGTGACGCTCCAACAAACTTACAAAAAATAACACTTTCTCGTGTATATAGTAGTAAGGATAAGGGAGTAAAGATTTTTAAGGCTTCAAAGCGGTATTAAATAATTCGATATTATTTAAATTATACAGTGTAGATGCGGTTAGGTGGTGTGGTGCGATAAATACGCTCTCCAGCTATGCGCGTTTCACACGCACTTGGCCGATTTGGTTAATTGCAATGCAGAACGTTCCATCCATCGATAAGTCATCGCTACATCCGCAAGGCATACAAAACGTTGAGTTGTTAACCTTGCTAAGTACAGTGTTCAATGTATGCTGCTCAGCGGCCACATTTCCATAAATATCCACACCCTGTGCATCGCAGTTACATAAATGAACATCCTTGGCATTTAACCCACTCAATTAAAGAATCTTTATTGTTTCTATACGAATTATATTTTTACCAAGGCCAAGGTTACACAGCTAGCTTGGCCATAATTATAAATCAATAAAATAAAAAGGCCATAACTACTGAATTGAAATTAATCATGGCGCCTAGAAATATTGATGACGAGATTTACGAGTCAACAGCCGAAGCCTTAGATTCCAATCACTAAACAAGTTGTTTCATGGCGACAATATGCGCTAGGTTACACCGAGGCGTAACGAATTTGCTAGCCATGCATTGGACGTTATTCCGTGTCTAATGTCTATTAAGTACTTCTTACAACGGAATTATAACATTGATAAACAAGTATTTAATACAGGATTGTATTAGATAATAAGACAGTTGAAAAAAAAACCACAGGCTACAGATGTGATAAAACGACTAAAGTTGGATTGGAAAGGACAAGAAGATTATAGAGTGGTATCTAAGAGATGAAAAAATTAAAAATAAAACAAGTATAGCAAAACCAGGATTGCGGTGGAAAGGGGAAATGGATCGTATTGAAAGAAGCATATTGGGAAAGACAAGCTGGGTTGGAATAAAATTGAAAGTAGAGAGGCTAAAATAATAAATTAAGGTTTATAATTTTTTTTTTAGGCAATAAACGTGTCTCTAGAACATCCTCAGAAAGCAAAGCAAAAGGCAATTGTTTTTTAATTTATTAAAGGATACGGATTTGTGTGAGCAACAATTCTCACGTCCAACCAGTTACAGTTTCCTCCGGTACACCTTGGAATAAGGTCGCACCAATTATCATTATACGAAGAATGTTTTATTTTATACATGATTCATCGCCTTGTTACTGACGAATGAAATAATTAAATAAACTATATAATTTTATTAGTTTAATCCTCAAATTTATAGAAATTTATAATGGAATATTAATATTGACCAAATGGCATGGTGGAGTATGGCTTCATCTCGAGATCCCAACACCTTTAATAGGGGCATGCAAACTGAATTATATTATAAATTGGCGTGTTTCGTTGTAGCTATCCTCATCACCGAACACGGCCGGTTGGGCGCACGTGCGGCTGTCATGCCTGCTGGGCGGCATCCTGGCGGCGGCCACCTCGCT
The DNA here is from genome assembly GCA_905404115.1 of Pheosia gnoma. NCBI lineage: Eukaryota > Metazoa > Arthropoda > Insecta > Lepidoptera > Notodontidae > Pheosia > Pheosia gnoma. The sequence continues at coordinate 147,642 of FR989910.1, forward strand.
GTTCGCCGTGGCCATCTTGTGGGGGCTACCCGCGGGGCGGGACACCTTCGCGTTTATGGCTGCTGAGGTACGCACACGGATGTGATATAAAATGTGATAAACATGATGCTGCATATTTATTATTTTTAATCATTGTATGAAAACTATATTAATGTTGGTATTAAATTAATCATATCTTAAAACCTTAGCCTACTTTCGTGTGTAGTGCGCAGCGATTAATCAAATGCTCTGTATAAAAAACACCGGAATTAATATGTTAATATTTTGACCGCTAGTAACACTACATTGGCCGTTCGTTGGTCAGGCAGTTCACTTTATTTACATAAAGAACTTGCCTAATTTATTTACGAATCTCCAAATAGGCTTGTTTATGCTTTTTCTACGAATTTCCAGTATAAACAATCATAAATGCCAACATCATATTGATAAGCATAAATGCCAACATGTTATTGATAAGGTTAACCACTGCGATCGATCGTATGTACTGCTAGACTCCAAATGTACTGCTAGACGCCCTCATTAGCGCAGGTGCTAGTGACCCTGCTTTCTGTGCCCAAGGTCCCGGGTTCGAATCCTGATAGGGGCAAACATTGTGTGATGAGCACGAATGCTTGTAATCGAATCATATCTATATAATATAATAATAATATAATATCGCCAGACAAACACACCAACTATACGGCCCACACTAAGCATCGCTTGTATTATGGGTACCGTACAATGGACTGAGGGCGAACCCAGTATATATAATACTTATACATATAGATACTAAACATCCATGACTCGGGTACCAACATTCGTGCAGATCACACAAATATTGTCCCTACCAGGATTCGAACCCGGGACCTACAGCGTAGAAGGCAGGGAGGGTCACTACCGACTGAGCTAATCAGGTCGTCTGAATAAGTATTATTATATAATTAATATAATTATTATATGGGTTCGCCCCTACGGTACTTGTACTACAAGCTATGTTTTGTGTGTGGGAGCGTATAGTTGGTGTGTTCTTCGGGCAATATAATTGTTATGGTATAATGTGTGTGCTGCAGTGCGTGCTAGTGCTGGTGTCGGCGCTGCACGTGGCGGCGCGCTACGTGCTGCAGATGTACGAGGCGGACGTGGCCGGCCACGTCGCCTACTACACGCATCTCATTTTCGATGTGAGTACCGACACAGAACACCTTCTCTACCGTATAAATCTCCTATGTTATTGACTTAAATCACTTTAATACTAAAACTGAAAAATATGCTTACAGAGGCTTCTAAAATATTCAATGCGTCAATATTAGTGAAGTGAAATTTTTAGGACAATTCTTATTTGTGGAGTATCGCATGGCTCAATCATGGGACCATATTATTTTCAAAAATAATAATGAGAACACAATGTGATCTGAGTTTACTAATTCATAGCGCTCTATGAGGAGGCCGCAAAATATAAATCCTCTATTAGGTTGGGTATGATTCCAATCATTAGTGCCATACAGCCAGCAACACCGCAATCCCTTCCACTGAGGGTGCAGTTGCTATATTACATGTAGATTTGAAACGTATGGTTTGCGTAAATTGTCAAAACTCGCAGGTACTAGGCATACTTTCTGAAGATATTCCCACCAGCCATCATATCGGGTTCGGTATGCCACCGGATAGGTTGCCTTAATTGGGTGGTAATAGGTCACTGTTTGGTTGGTCCGCTGGTGGCGCGGCAGGCGGTGGCGCTGGTGGTGGAGCTGGCGCACGTGCTGCACATGGTGGTGTACAGCAACATGCTGGTGTCGATGGCGTCGCTGGTGCTGCTCATGCAGCTGCGCCACCTGCTGCACGAGCTGCAGGCGCGCCTGCGCCGCCACCGCCTCTACACCTCGCTCGCCACGCACATGAGCCGCAAGTCAGTACATCCATCTTCAAAAACTGCTAGGCTCTTCTTATCTTAAAAAAAAACTATCAGTGTTAGGCTTGAGCTTCCCCTTGACTTGAGGAGGAGTCAGGCCCCGAATCCGACTCCACAAGGCTTTCAAGACCTGGTTTGGTTGGTCACAATATATTCCTTCACCGCTTAGCAAGTAATAATCGTAGTTAAAAATATCCATTCCTGCATAAAAGCCGGAAATCTTAGACGTACCAGTCGGGGTTAGCACCTGTGACTAGGGTTGCCACCTTTTTTTTGGCAGTTAAAGTACATTTGTTATTATAGGTAAGAAAAAAAAGTACATAATATCAAAATAAAGTACAATAAATTTTTCTTTATTATTATGTTTAAATTCTGCCAACAACAAGTGTAGTTATCGGACTCAAACCGCACAAAACAAACAAGAAATTGTGACAATGACTCTGACATTGTTGACATTTGAGGTTACGTTGTGTTAAGAAATAGTTAAAAACGAGTGCTTAAGTGATGTGGCGCTAGTGAGTGGCGACATCGATTCAGCACCAATCGATAAAATACTTACGACAAAACTTTTCAAAATCACAAAGAAATCAAATCAAGCGAAATAAAGTATTTTCGTGTACTTTATTGTTCTCATAAAGTATAGAGTACAATTGCCTGAAATAACGTGCAATACTTTATTATAAAGCACGGGTGGCAACCCTACCTGTGACCCTACCTGTGACCCTAGTGTTCAAGACGACCGATCGAGCAACTAGGCTATCTCCGTTACTTCAACTTGCAATATGAACTCTACATACATTCACGCAAGTGACGTCACTTATCACGTACGCATATAGCTGGGTTCGTGATGTTTACGTGTTTTGTTTGATTTTCTAATGACTGTGACTTAATGAATCGAGCGATACATTAGTATGTGTCAGAAGGTTTACCAAATTACGAATCAATTAGTGGTGCGATCAAAACATTATTAACTCGTGCATCCTTTGTGTGGTGTTCTCGTAATTGACAGATAATGATTATCTTCCAACGAACGATTAACAGCATTTTAATTGTTTTCCAGTCAAATTTCGACTCACGAGTTCCGATGCGCTTTTCCGTTGTGTCTATACATAATAGTCGTAGGAGACATTGTTTTCGATATAGATACAGGCCGAATACTCCATAGTTATATTTTTCTGTCGGCCCGTTCACGCATCGCCGGGAAAACTACAGGACACATATTTATAAAATTTGGTGGTGGTGTTATAACAAGGTCGACTTCATGGATAATGAATGGGTTCTCCTGGCATAGCCACACTAACCGTATCTCAAAATACACTAGGTTGATGGCTACAATACATTACTATATCGAGGAATGCAAGAGCACTTCGATAGTCAAAAAGCTAAAGTACCTACCACGCGTGCGAAGTCGCGGGCACAGCTAGCTTATAATAATTATATGTATAATTAGCACAAGATTTCTAGTATCTTATCTCCTCAACTCGGTGACTTCAGCAAGAAATTATAATAGTTCGTTGTACCCAATTGCGGGGTCACCGATAACGTTCTAAAATAAGCAGTTTATTTATGCTTCAAAACAAAAACACATCAAGCCCAAATAAAACCGTATCACGACAAAATTATACCTATCCATGTACACCCACGGCGCCGGCGTGACCGCATATAATCTGCACTCGGACGTCCCACACGCAAAGTTTATTCTTTACACCAGTTGTTTATGTTGCATTTGCCCCCGCCTTATCTGCGTTTCATGTTTTTACAATAAATAGCTTAGACTCAATACGGTGTTAGACAAACAAGTTCGATTCAGAATATTATTTATGCATGTAAACCATTAAGTACAGTACTTATAAATCGTCAAAGTAGTTAGTAGCTAGTTAGTTGGCTACAACTTTACCACCCGTTCGGAATGCCGGTCCTATGTAGAAGAAAGGGATAGAAACTCGAATACATTGTTATGGGTGTGAGAACAAAAACTTTAGCAGCTGGCCAAAGCTATTAGAACGTTTTATTCATGATGAAAATATAAAAATAAACTATCAGATTATGTTCATCCGATTAGACATTACTATCAAATGTTTAGAAAGTTTTTGCTCATTTACCACACTGGTATTCTTCATCAAAAATGCATAGTAATGCCATTCTCTTTTTGTGTCAATGTATTTACAATAATTTGTAAACCAACCTATTGATAAGGAGTGTGCTAGTATTTTGTGTCAATGTATTTACAATAATTTGTAAACCAACCTATTGATAAGGAGTGTGCTAGTATTTTGTGTCAATGTATTTACAATAATTTGTAAACCAACCTATTGATAAGGAGTGTGCTAGTATTTTGTGTCAATGTATTTACAATAATTTGTAAACCAACCTATTGATAAGGAGTGTGCTAGTATTTTGTGTCAATGTATTTACAATAATTTGTAAACCAACCTATTGATAAGGAGTGTGCTAGTATTTTGTGTCATTGTATTTACAATAATTTGTAAACCAACCTATTGATAAGGAGTGTGCTAGTATTTTGTGTCAATGTATTTACAATAATTTGTAAACCAACCTATTGATAAGGAGTGTGCTAGTATTTTGTGTCAATGTATTTACAATAATTTGTAAACCAACTTATTGATAAGGAGTGTGCTAGTATTTTGTGTCAATGTATTTACAATAATTTGTAAACCAACCTATTGATAAGGAGTGTGCTAGTATTTTGTGTCAATGTATTTACAATAATTTGTAAACCAACCTATTGATAAGGAGTGTGCTAGTATTTTGTGTCAATGTATTTACAATAATTTGTAAACCAACCTATTAATAAGGAGTGTGCTAGTATTTTGTGTCAATGTATTTACAATAATTTGTAAACCAACCTATTGATAAGTAGTGTGCTAGTATTTTGAATCGAGTCATAAACAGCGGCGTATCGCGTGACGCCGCGCGGTGCGGCGTCACGCTTATCTCCTATAACTAAATGAAACTGCTTGAATTCTTATTTAAATCAGACATTTATTTGTCAACCTTTATTAACCAAGTACAATACCTTATTTATTGTTAACTTGATTATTGACGACATGATTAGCACAGTTCGTAGTGACCCTGCTTTCTGCGTCAATGGTCCCGGGTTCAAATCCAGGTAGGGGCAAACTTTGTGTGATGAGCACGAATGTTTGTAACCGAGTCATGTATGTTTAATATCCATAAGTAAGATACGGAGCTCGCCCTTAGTAAAATACGGTACCCATAATACAAGCGTTGCTTATTGTGGGACTGTATAGTTGCTGTGTTCGACTGGCCTTTATTGAAGGCAAAAAACTCGATAAGCTCAGAAGTTGTTTGTGATCACAGAGTTAGTGACCTTACCTATAAGGTGTAAAGTAAACAAAAACAAATAAACAGTGTCAGTATTTTTCTTGGTATAGATTATTATTTCTCAAACATGCCAAGCAGGATATTTGATTATTATTTAGAGAACCATCTTCCAAATAATGTCAAGTTCTAGTAGGTAGTGGATAAAAACACGCCGGCAGCGGCCAGCAATTTCAATATGCAAATCCGTAATTGTCGAGACGTTAAAGATAAAATTTGTACCCCAGGATATGGGTTGGTTTAATAGTGTCTTGGCATTTCCTTTGGTGCGGGAAGCCGGGGCACTGCAAGGGTCACGTAGCTCGGCGTGAAATACACTGAATAAATATCATTTTTATATAGCCTAATTATTAATTTATTTTTCATAGTACTGGCGGTGTAATAGTTTGTAAGTCAAAACCCTGTTTAAAAAGGAAAAGATTATGTTCTTAGTTTGACCCCGGGTCATTCTCAAATGTTTGTTGTTATTCACTCGCAGTTACCCGATGGCGAGTAAGGAGGAAGTGGAGAAGAACCAGGACAACTGCGCCATCTGCTGGGAGCCGATGAAGGAGGCGCGCAAGCTGCCGTGCGCGCATCTCTTCCACAAGTGAGACAGCGCCACCATACTAGCATTACTCCTAGTGAAGTGAGGAGACGAAATAGCTGATGTTGAGCATGTTCCCAGGATTGTATGTTGTCCGTCCCGATTGAAGTCAGACGGTAACATTTTCATTAACACACAAATGAAAAAAAAGTTGTCAATGTATTCGATGGTGAAATTATAGTGCAATACAGTTGAAATTAATCTGATTCCAAGGTTTTTCGACGTCATAGTCGATTGAAAGAACGAGTGAACGCTCTTTTCTTATTCATTCTGTCTGCCGTGTGAACTTGAAGTGAATCTTCACTCGGGAGAGAATATTCTCCCGAGTGAATAGTCACATAATGATTTGTCATCCCTACTTTCTTATAATTGAAATCAATAGGCGTTAGGTATTCAGATGTCAGGTTGTAGAGTGTGTCTTGCGTGGTGTTGCAGCTCGTGCCTGTGCCAGTGGGTGCAGCAGGACGCGTCGTGCCCCACGTGCCGGCGCGCGCTGGCGGCGGCGGGCGGGGCGGGCGGCGCGGGCGGGGCGGGCGCGGGGGCGGGCGCGGCGCCGGCCGCCCCCGCCGCGCCGCGCGGCCTGGAGGACGCGCTGCCGCTGCCGCTCGCGCCGCGGCACCCCAACCATCTGTTCCACTTCGACGGTGAGTGTCGCACCACACCACACTTCACCACATGATAGCCCTCTTATGCCGACCACGCTTACTGACACAGCTACTTCCACGCTGGATTACCACGCTCGGAGCGTTAAATTGCCATTAAGGCGGCCTTAGAAATGTCAAAAATATGTTCTTTACATGTCTAAGTTTTAGTGGCAAAAATAAGACTTGCTGGGAGACAGTCTAGACGTCCTATGCCTTTCTATCTGCACGGAGGATAATCTTACGCAAGTTAATCGTTGCTTTTGTGGCCATCGCTACCACAGACACATGACATGTGCTACGGACTGATGCGTTCAAGGGTGCATACAGGGCACGGCAATGCGTGCTATTGCCCCCCTCCCCCTCCCCCCTAGCTCACGACTGAAATACTTCATTGCATCATTTGCATTTTTTTTTTTGTTAGGTTAAATAACACAAAACATTATCAGGGGGCCTTTGGGCCATCCTAAAATTTACTAAGCAACCTTTAAGAGCGCACTCAAGTTCGCTTACAGCGTTGAGATCTATTTATAAATAGCGACCTTAGCATTGAGCCGGACTCGCTCCTACCGACCTAGCTCTGTTATTTAATCTGATGAAATATTTTGCAACACATATTATTCATAGTCGCGAAAATGAGTGATCGACCTTATACTTAGTCGTGTCGGAGCCTTGAATTATAAACCCTTGAGAGTTATTTTATTTTATTTTTTCCACGCTCTTGAACAGCCGGATGCAGTGTAATGTATTTATTACACTCACGAGAACGAACTGCGATCATGTACCTATTGAGCGCGCAAACAACTATAGTTCCGGCTCCAAATTTAACAAGAGTTATTATGAGTCTAATGACCGCAAAACAAAGGTTAACTGCTCAGTGTATAACCTTCATAATTAATAAAATAAAATAATATCGCCAGACGATCAAATCAACTGTACGGTCCCAAAAATCAACCCTTGTATAATGGGTACCACACACATTAACTGGGTACGATTCCGATATATAATTACATATGTAGATATTAAACGTCCATGACTGGGGCACAATCGGTCGCGCTCAACACAGAGTTTGACCCTTCCGAGATTCGAACCGGGGCCCTCGGTACAGACCACTAAACCAGCTATACCAATCGGGTTGTCAAATATTTAAATATATAAAAATTGAAGTGTCTGTTTGTAATATTAAAATAACCGCTTTTTACTAAGTGCATTTGGATGTATACACGGTACATATATCAAAACACATTTTGTTTTCGATTTTTGTCTATCTGTCTGTTTGTTTCGGCTAATCTCTGAAATGGCTGGACAGATTTTGACAGGACTCACTGGCAGATAGCTGATGTAACAAGAAGTAACTTGGCTATTTTTATTTTAGAAAAACTTTTTTGTTTAATACCACGCGGACGAAGTCGCGGGTAACAGCTAGTGTATAATAAACCCTAATGTAATGTATTAATTACAATTATGTATTACACATTAGATATTATGAATTATACATTATTTAAACAGGTCAGTAACACTTGACCCGTCGCGTTAGTGGACTATTTACATTGTTATAAATTGTGATGTACTCTTTCAAATCGATCATTTTTGTTTCCGTCTATCACCGTAACGCCCGCCGTAAAGAAATAAATAAAAGAAAAGTATCTGGTTTGTTAGCTATGCCCTCTAATATCCTCTCCTACATCGTTGCCGTGCCCGGCCGGTCCACAATTGATTTATAAACATTTAATTTAACATCTATAACACATTGTGGAATACAAAATCCATACATACAATAAAAATGTTGCTGATCGCTGTCTGTACATGGAAGATATATGAAAAACTACTATTGCCTTTATCAACTCAAAACAATGGTTGTTAGAAATTGTTGTCTGTTTGTTTGTGCGCATTAATATCAGTAACGATTTAACCGATTTGGGTGTGGTTTGCTCTAATGTATTGTGGTAAGCTATACTTAAAATTAAGTGTTTGTTTTATTTCAATCGGTTCATAAATAAAAATGTTATATCAATTTTAACACGCCAACGAAGTCGCGGGCAACAGCTAGTGAACTAATATGAATAAAGTCGGTCAAGGAATCCTTTATCACCTTAAAGCGGGTTATCCATCGGCTTGCCGGCGAACTAACGGTATTACTCGTTTGCCCGTTACCTCCGATATAAACAGTCAACTTTGAAACTGGCGGTGATGAAGGGTTCACAGTCTAAAAGACTGTCGTCTCGATTGATCCACTGGCGGCTTTGTACAGTAGAGTTGATAATCTAAAGCGTAACCCAAGCGATGTAAGCGTAAAAAAAAGTACCTAATCCGATACAATGCCATAAGGTTTGTAAAAACCGCTACTTTTACTAACTTTATGGTGTTCCATCGCTTTAGGTATTTTTTTAAGCAAACTCAATACATCGAGACATCCAATGCAGAATGTTAATATCGCAAAACACTAAATTACATCGTAAAGATGTCCAAATTTTTCGCAAAAAAATAAAAACCATTGGCATTTTGAATTTCGCGCCCTGACCCTGAGCTTCCACCTTAACAGGTAGGTGATAACGATCACGTTTATGTATAAATTATATGTGCATACAGTGTTTGATTGTTCTGTGAGATGGCGAGACAGTACCGTTAGATAGCGGAATTAGTATGTAGTTAATTTAAAAAAAAATCGGGAATGTGACCCTTGTAGCCTACTGATATTTTACACTATTATTTTATTATAAAACCTTATATACATTTTAACGCAGTATGTTAATCATTTGTTAAATGCAGACTGTTATTGTAGGTACATTAATGAAAGAACGCAATGTCATGGCTAAGACTATTAAAACTGCAGAACAACGTCAAAGATAACATCCTGGGCCCCAAGTCTGCCAACACAATCGATTCATAATCGAACAGCAACCGCATAGTAACTGTCACTTTTGACAGATATTGTATGTAATATCGAGATGGGTCAGTAGGGGGGGGGGGGATCTCCGAAACTATGAGAGATAGAAAAATATGTTCCACAGAACCATGTCGTCGATTTGAGGGATAAGAAAAATGCATTTATAGATTTAAATAGAAAACTCATTAATCATTCGGGAATCGAACCCGGTGATTTAAAAAAACATTTGTATTTAATTGGGATATTGATTGTGTAGCTTGTAAGGAGTGAATGTTGCTTTGGAACCTAGTTTAAAAAAAACAATCGATTCCTAAACGAGTTTATTATTATTCAAGAAAATGGCTATCATTTTAAACAATTACCTACTGAAATAAATTATATAATATTACGTAAATATGGCATTTCCCTTTCATTTTGGCACATGGTTCCATAGCATCATTTATTCCTTACAATATACACAATCAATATCTATACATATAAATAAAATTGGAGTGTCTGTTTGTAATATTAAAATAACCGCTTTTTACTAAGTGCATTTGGATGTATACACGTTACCTATACCGAAACAACATTTTTTTCAATTTTTGTCTGTCTGTCCGTCTGCCCGTCTGTCTGTCTGTCTGTCTGTCTGTTTGTTCCGGCTAATCTCTGAAATGGCTGGACCGATTTTGACGGGACTTTCACTGGCAGATAGCTGATGTAACAAGGAGTAACTTAGGCTACTTTTATTTTAGAAAAAAAAATAGGATCTCACGAAAAAAAATTAAAACCAATGTTGCAGCGCAGCGCCTGATTAAGTTTGATAGCAACAACCTGCAATGTGTCCCGCGGGCTCAGAATGGGCGAGCAGGCTGTTGTCAACGGTTGTCTTTGTTAAATACCACGCGGACGAAGTCGCGGGCAACAGCTAGTCTCAATATAATAACGTTTTGTTTTTACAAAATGACCCGGGTTCGATTACCGATTTACGCATGAGTTTTTGAAAATCTATGAATGCAATTTTTTTTTATATTTAAAATCGACGACATGATGCTTTAGATTTTATTTTTCTATAAATTTCTGAGGTCCCCGCACTGACCCATCTCGATGTGACACCGTGTTTTACGAGTAAAAAAACTGTATAGCCTTTTAACTTGAAATATTTATGTTATCTCTGACCTTATGGCAATCCATTTTTAATAATAACTGGTTTCCAAAGACGCGGACTCGTTTAGTTCTAGAACCTGCGGCAACTAATGCCCTGTTTATTTCCCCCAACATTTTATTTCTTTTATAAAATGAGTATGTTTCTTCAACTTAGTTAAAAAATAAAGTATTATCATTTATTCGGACCATTAAATGGTGCTGGGTCTTTCTTATAGCAGCGATGGCCGTGTTGGTGAACCGCTTACTTTGGAGACCGCCCACTCCTCAAGGGATTACAGGCGCGATGGATTTATATTTGTCTCTGCTGCCGAACCCTAATAAAACTTCTTGGCGCAACACGTCACACGAAAACTAGAAACGAAATTCAAAATCTTTGACAGCGTCTATCAAAAACAAACCATCCACATCTAAAAACCCAAAACGTTTCAAAGATTAATCCAAATTCCCGTCGGAACAATGCATCGACAATCGTAGAGAATAAGGCCGCCCCGCCCCGCCCCGCCCCGCCCCGTCTGCCGCTCCCGGGCTATGATTGATGCAACATCGGCCCGCGGTGTACGTGCTCGTGCTGGCGGCGGCGTGCTGCTTCGTGCTGGTGTTGCTGACAAAGCTCAAAATATTGCAATGGAATCAGACAGGTCTCATATCCGTCCAACTGTGACCATTATTACTTACATCTTTAAACTCATTTTTATCTTTACTCATTAGGGCCTTACCCACTATAATCTCTTAATCATGAGTAGTTACAAATATAAGGCCGGGCGCACTTGATGGGTATTTGGACGAGTCAATGTCGTACGAAACGTATCCAAAGTGCGATCGGCCTAGACTTATCGCAGATGGCCAAGGTTCGGGAGCATTCGACTGCAATAGAAAATACTTATCTTCATTAAGGCACAGGTCCCACTACAAAAAACGGTCCTACCAAAATTGGAGTGAGTATGGCCAGCTCTCGCCGCGCCGATCCGATCCGATTTTTGTTAGAATCGCGATCCTTATCATGGTAGTATTGACGTGCCGTGACGTGACATGGTAGTATTACCTTTGGCTTCTTATTGTATAGTTAAATTACAAGCTTTGGCCCGCGGCTCCGCTCAAGCAACTATCGATTTTGATCTGCAGTTGTTCACCTCTATATGTATCAAATATTTCGAGTTTAACCATTGGTTGTCCAATAGTTTAAACCCCATTGAACATTGACGTAGGTTCTCGTGATGCTCGGACACAGACACCCAGAAATAATATAAAAGAACATGTTTTGTATTCAGAGAAATGTAATTTTAAATATCCTCAATGTACAGATAATCCAGTTGCAGTTTTCTCATGCTACACCTACATAGATAGGCTGCCTTATCATTTCTGCTATATGGTCTAAACCTTAAACGGTATCATCGGATATGTCCCAGACACACAGCAATAACTTCATGGGCGTAGCCATAATGGGGCCCAAAGACCCTATCACTAGTGATGTGAAGAAGTGATGTATATAATAATAATGTAGTGTTGTGTGTACGGTGTGGGGCGGCGCAGGGTCGCGCTACGTGTCGTGGCTGCCCAGCTTCTCGGTGGAGGTGACGCGCGTGCGCGCGGCGCTGGGCGGCGCGCAGCTTGAGGCCACGGCGCGCCAGCTGCACGGCATGTTCCCGCAGTTCCCGCCCGCCGCGCTCGCCGCCGACCTGGCCGCCACGCGCTCCGCCGACCTCACGCTCGACAACATACTGGAGGGCAGGCTGCTGCCGCCCGCCGCCACCGACGGTGCGTACCATGTACTGCAGGCCTGGCGCTGCTTCTACCGTAGTGACGATCTTTACTGCATTATTTCATGAATTAATAACGTACGAAATGTTGAGAGATTCAAATGGTTTCTTAATGGACCCTCTGAAAATTCGGATAAATTCCCGTTAGCCCCTCCAACCAACTTGTTCGTACTGGACGCGAGCGCAACGACCGGTGGCAGAATCGAACCTGAGGCCTGTCGCGCTCGGAGGAACCGTCTAACCGGTATTCTAGACATCCATCAATGTTATGGACAACTCGCGCTAGACTAAAAAACGGAGTATGCCAAAAGCCAAAATTGTGTTCGACCTAAGCGCTCCTAAGCCTGTTCGTCTATATTTCCGATGGATTCGGCTTTCTGCATACAGACTAAGTAAAAAAAACACTCTGTGTAGAGACGACAGCGCTGGAGGATTCCCAGACGGAGCCGAGTGGGGCGGCGGCCGCGCCCCCGCCGCCCGCCCCGCCGCGCGCCTCCGCCCCCGCCCCGCCCGCGCCCGACACCTCGCTCGCCGCCGCCTCCTCGCAAGACGTCGTAGACAGGTACACCTGCTCGCTGAGCCTTCCTTCTCATTTTCTTTTTGGACTAGGGTCGGCTTTCAGTCAATGGCCCTAATTTGGCTCATAATATATTTACGCAGAACGACTGCAATTTGCCCTTTGAGACGTGCCATCTCTTAAATGGTCTGTGGGTATCCTGGGGGTTAACTGCCGCCTCAAAGCAAACAACGTTTGAAGCCTGTGTATCTGTGGCATCGGAGCTCCCAAACGGACGGACCGATTACAATGACGGTTTCCCATAGTCTTGCGATAGTTATAATCTCGCAATATTTGTTTTCAAATCGCAAATTAGTATTAGGTAGCGCTGCGATGTTTTATAATGATGACATGATGATGACCGATGCGCAGCGTGGAGCTGGCGCCGCTGCGCCAGCGCTTCTCCAAGAACGTGTCGGAGCGCGAGCGGCTGCTGCAGCGCCGCAAGGAGGCGCTGATCGCGGGCGCGCGCCGCCGCTACCTCGACAAGCTGGAGCGCCGCGCCGCCCGCCCCGACACGCCCGCCCCCGCCGCCGCCCACGCCCCCGCCCCCGCGTCCCGCCCCTGAGCCGCTGCGATGCGAGCGAGGCGCAGACGTCGCGGGAGCTCGGTCGCCGACCCGCCGCGGGTCCGGCCGGTGGCTCCAGTGAAGCATCGGCTCCGGAGGATTCGTAGCCGTGTTTGTGGTGACAAATACGCTCCCCTCTTAGAACTGAACGACGGATATACGTACTCAGAGACACGATAGGGATCGGTGTTTCGCGTGCAGTGCGTTCGTGATCGTTACCGGTTTTAGCGAACAGACTCTTAATACGTTTAGTATGAGCGTTTCACTTTTTGTGATATTTTAATTAGAATTAAATTATAAAGCGATTTCCACCACGCGTCGAGGAGTCGACGTTATTTTAAGGAAATATTTCAGTTGGAGCGCGCGCGCCCGCGTGGGAGGGCCTTATGAGACGCTTCGTCGCGCCGCCGACTTATTTTTCTATAATATCTTTGAGAGTGTATTTTTCTATGTAATGAGAAATAAATAAAAATAAACGTCCATAGTTTGTAGTTAGCCCTCATACGACATGTAGGAATGTATATCACCGTCTGATCTCTCTATGAATGTGATTTGATATTGGTACTCGACGAGATCCTTTTCAATTGTTAAGTTGTAAATTAATACGCATAGTTACTTTAAATAGTGTATGGTCGCCAGAGATGCATTGTCAGCAGTCCATTTTTTTTTTTTAAATTGTTACTATAATCTATTGTCTCACAATGCATCTAATTAAGACTAAGTAAAATATATAGACTTACCCTCAAATTTATTATTAATGGATTATAAAGCTATTATAACGCATTTTTTTCTCTGAAAAGTTCGATATAATCCATTATAACTGTCTATAAATTTGGGGGTAAATGTCACGTACAACATTTTAAAGCACAAAAAGCTTGCCCTTTTGCGTAGTAGCAATTATGCAGAAATACGCTTCTAAACTTAGCGCCAATCAAGAATCCTAATCTCGTCGCTTTTCAACTGAACGCGGCGAGGTTGCGTATCCTACGTTAATAGGCAAAGCTTTTTGTGCTTCCAAATTATGCTAGCGACGTTTAGTCTATATTTTTTCCGAGTCTGGCGTCTAACGCATACTTAGTTCGTAGGTTATTTTCTTAACGCAACCCTACACTTTATTATTACATACCTACCAATATTTTATGGTTATTTTCACATTTGAGGTATTTTTATTTGACGTATATTATACACAGCAAGACCATCTTTTTACATTCATCTCATAATCTGTTTATAATGGATGTATGATTATGACAACGATTATAAGGTGTATTCAGTCATAATACGTACCCAAAATATGTTTTTCTGCACTACACTGCAGTACAAGACTGAAAGATGGGAAAATTATTTCTAGTCTTTGAATACTGGGTGTGCGAATACTCTTATCACCTTTGGGCTTGACTGACTGTGTTAACATTTTCGTGTGTGTATCTCATAACCTATCGGCAACAAATCGGCTACGGCCGCCTGCCTTCGTAATGCGACATTTGGACCTGGCGATACATACAAACAAACATCGAATTGTCTGCTACTAGATATAAGGTCAAACAAGAATAGAGTACCTACAATATTTTAAGAGGTCAATCGGTAGGCTAACAGTGATAGCGTTTACAAAGAAAATGTGCTTCGATCTTACAATAAGACATGCCAGTCAATGGAATGACGAGCTCCACATTCGCCCTCTGTTTAACCTCTTGAAATGTCTTACTATGTTTGTTAGTTCATATAATATATAATCAGCATAATAAGGCATATAGAAGTAACCATTATGAGGACAGTAGATGCTCGAAAATGTTAGCGATCTATTCGTGTCGCGAATCACGCCTCAGCACACGACGACTTTAATAAAGATCTCGCGCTTGCGCTTTCAAGAGGCCGGCGATCAATGGTCCAGTCAGACATAATTGCCAAATTTATTTCTTTATTTTGTGTTTTTCTAGAATAACTGTTCAACTTTGATAATTATTACCTTACGAAATTGATTCATGACTAGTCAAAATAAAAAATATATTCTATGATTTAATTGGTTTTATTTTGATAAAAACAATATTTTACTTTTGATCTTGCTTGACATGTGAACAGAGAACTACTTTCTAATTTGGTTTCATGAGTTTTCACCAGTAAAATTAGTTTAAAGGTCTCACTTTTTTAAAGGAATTCATGTCAGCAAGAATGGTAATGGCAATAGTAATATTTACAGTTAGTACATTTATTTTCAAAATGTTTCACATTAGCTGTAGGTATATAGTACACAAACACAGCTACTAATTATTCCTTGTGTGCACCCAATCAGGGGTAAAATTGTATCTATTGAAATATGAGTGTACATCAAAACATGGGCCTGTGACACCATGAAACATACTACACTTATGGAAATGTGTTGCAAACTTATCAAAAATAAAAACAGACAAACTAACTTTAGTATGACTTTAATCTTACAATACAGTGGTTAACCTATGAAGTTTATGACAACAATGTGCAGCACCAGGTGAGCGAATATGAAATCCGCGAATCCTCGCTCTGCACTCAGCCCTTGGAATTCATTCTTGTTCTCAGGGTTCACTTGCAGGCGTAAGCAAACTGCAACACAATTTGTTTTAGTAGCTATGTATTTCATGATCCTTCACATACATTATCTAATTAATACATATATTCAACTTGTCCCTTAAATGCATACCCTCTTCAAGTAAAAAAACATGGAAGATGGAACTAGCATGGTAACATGAAGGTTATGAAATGCCTAGTAGTCAACATATATACAACAAAGTGGTGTTAGTTACACCATTTATAACTCAAGAACAGTTTAGGATCTTTGATTTTATGAATTTGTCTCCGCCCCGAATAGCAGAATAACTATTAAACATGAGAAAAAAATACTAAAAAAGATAAGTAATTTTCTCATACATGTTTCTGAGGCCGTACGAAGTTCGCCGGGACGGCTAGTATATTATATAATAAACTAAAACTTACCTCCTAGAACGAACGAGCTGACTGTAGAAATAAAGCCACTCAAGAAGGAATTGAATGGAAAAGTGCCGACGAGGCAGCAGTACGCAAACTGTATTACAGCGGTCAAGAACACGTATAGTAAATACGCGTCGACTATCTTTAGCTTTTTAGGTGTCTTGGTAGTGTATTCTTGGAATAATTTAGGAATCACAGACGTTAATGACGACATCTTTATGAGGTTTAAATAACAAAATTTTAGCGGCGTTTAGGGAATTGCTAACAAATTGCGTTTCTGTTGTTAGACATTGACAAATTCAGTATTGTACACGTCAGTCTCATAAGTTTATATGTATTATCTATGGTCTCATACGTCACTTCGTCCAAAAACTCTTCAGCACCTTGCCTGTGGTCCCCGGAAATTAAGATTTGTAAAAACATGATTATGCATACATATAGTATGCAAGATGAACAGTTGTAATAAAACTAGTTTACGGATTTTATCGCGTTTATTTTATGTTTTTTACGTTCCCCGCGTTTTGGCTGCATCACAACAACAACCATGGTCAAGGAGGGCTAAGGTGTATGGTGTTTCTTTGTTGGTAGAATTGCCCCAAAATATTATACCGTATCTTAGATTACTTCATACTAAGCCGTGATAATCAGTGAGTAGCGCATCAATATGCGCTAGCGCTGGAGCTAGGTTGAATAGTGTTTATGCCAAGTTACTTATTGTTTTAGCTACATTTTCTATATGCTTTTATCGGTTTATCTACCTATATAGGTTCGGCCTGCTTAAATTTTTATTTAAGCCAGCTGAAAAAAAAATGTGTTAATTAATAGGGGTCGATGTTTAGACCTCGTCGGCCCCTAAAATCAGTTTTCGTTTATGTCGGACGTTTTCCATGACGACTGGGCCACACCTGCACCTAATGCCTTTAGTTAACGCATTAGTCGACATAAAATACCTACATAATGTAGATTAACGGCATTAAGCTCAGGAGCGTGAAAGTCCTTCTCAAATGCTCTGTGGTCACTATGTCACAAGAGTATGACAGTTTCAAATGTCAAGTCGACCCCTAGACAATTCAGCTTTTGTGTTATCTATGTTTGTGAATTTTGTGCATGTCATTCGTTCGTGCACAAAGTAGAAGACAACGCTTGAAAGCTTTATTTTATAGAAACGTAAATAAATAGAAACACTTACAATATGATGAGTCTCAGTGAAAACTTTCCTGATTATGCCATCCCCGGTGCTAAGCAAGTTCGCTTCGATCCATACGCTGACAACGGCGGAAGCATTGTGGCCATCGCCGGTGAGGATTACGCTGTAATTGGAGCGGATACGCGTCTCAGCACTGGATTTTCGATCTACACAAGAGAACAGAAGAAGCTGTTCAAACTGGCAGACAGGACGGTCCTGGGCGCGACTGGGTGCTGGTGTGATACTCTGACGTTAACGAGGTTGCTCCAAGCGCGATTGAGAATGTACGAACATGACCACAACAAGTCGATGTCAACGCCCGCCGTCGCGCAAATGTTGTCCACTATGCTGTACTACAAGCGCTTCTTCCCGTACTACGTGTCCAATATACTAGCGGGCCTTGATGCCGACGGCAAGGGATGCGTGTACAGCTACGATCCTATCGGCCACTGCGAGCGCTCCAACTACCGCGCCGGTGGTTCGGCGGGTGCTCAGCTGCAACCCCTGCTTGACAACCAAATAGGTTTGAAGAACATGCAGAATGTGACAGAGGCTCCACTGCCCAGGGAGAAAGCACTAGCGCTGCTGAAAGATGTGTTTATCAGTGCAGCGGAACGTGATATCTACACAGGAGATAGCATCTACATATTGATCATCACTGCTGGTGGTATCCAAGAAGAGAAGTTTGAACTTCGTAAAGATTAATTTTGTTATAAATAAATAGTATTTCATACAATGGTTTTCACTTTAAACATAAGTACCTAATATCCAATAATGCAAGTCATAATACACTCCTACTGTGTAGGAATTGTCTCCTAATCTCCTCTAACTTTTGTTCATAATTTTAAAGAAGTTTAACAAGTAACTGATTTTTTTATTTAAAATAATTACAAGATAACTACACAAAATTATAACTTATGCACATTTTGTTCAATATTATTTACAAACTTTTAATTCAAACCAAAGGAATAACGGGTAATATGATACAATTTCATTTATTGTACTTAGGCATAACAAATATATTTTGGGGAAAGATTTTATCAAACATCTCGCTCACTACGTCTTGATGTGAGATGTCACCGATGATTTTGGCTTTTAATCGCGGTGGGGTTGTGTTGCCTGCGACTAGAGGATGGATGTTGTAGCATAACTCAATTTTATCCTTTGGGGGGACAGTTATTGACATTTTCTTATATCCTGAGAACATATATGCATCTGTGCCCTCCACAGTGAGAATAAGCCTAATTGGTTTAGTAGATTTCCCAATCAAAGTGCATTTAAGTGGAACTGAAGTTAGCAGTTCTACAACTTCAGGATAATTGACTTCAATGGCAATAGGACACTCCTCTATTGGCAGTGTAGATAAGGCTGTACTGCTCATCACACAGGGGCCCTTGTTACATTTCCTTCGCCAAGTTATGTTATACAATCCCACTCTTGTTGGGTTATCTTTAGGTTTGTACTTTGCTTGTATACAAACAGCATCAGAAGCGATGTTATTCTCCACCACTTCAAGATCACTGATACATGAAACAGGTTTACTATTATCACTGTGCTTAAAACAATCAACCACTTCTAATTCAGTATCTATTATCAATAGATCCCAGGGACTTAAAATTTTAATTTGAGGCATCACAATGAAGGGGTCATCTACAAAACATTTAGATATTGGTTTAAAATTCATAGCTAAGAAATTTGTGGATACCTCAAATGGCTTGATAACTGGAATTTTAGTAGTGAAATCTTTATTGCACTCCAGTTGAGATATTTCAGGCAGATCAATAACATAGGATACTTTTATTTGAACAGTTGCAGTGGCAGTTCTGCTTGTCTTCAAGTAGAAAGTGTTGGAGTAGCTGGCAGCAGAATTGCCAATATTGCCAATTGTTAATATAAGTGGTTGTGTTTCAGGTTCCCCTACCTTAAAACTGAGTTCTGTCACAGACTCTGGGTTTGGGTTGTCTGGAGAACTCATCAATGAGAGTGATATTTTAACACTATAAAGTGGACATTCCTCATTATTGCTAATTGTAAATGTTGTTGGAAACCATTCACCCTGAAGTGCAGGACTGGAATTTGTCACAACTAATGATAATTTACAGTCTCTTGATGTTATGGAAGCAACAGTTAAAGGCACAATGCAATCAAATTCAAAGTCAGATTTGGGACTCAGGATAAAGTGTAACAGCTCAGGATGGATGGTGGGCTCCACAACCTTATTATCATCTATTTTAAAGTTCAATACAATTTTTCTCTTCCTGTCTGAATCAAGCACGAATGAGACATTCTTGATATGCAAATCAGAACCACTGTCATGCGGATTAGGTTTGAACTGGCACAAAAATCTCTTTACTTTTCCACCTTCCAGTGTAATAACACTGTTGCCATTGTCAGCTATTGGAATTTCAATTGTTTCAGTGTGACTAGATATTGCAATAAAGGCTTTTTTAGCTTCAAGAATTGTTGTATACAACAATCTGACATATAGTTCTATTTCAATTATTTCATCCATTCTATATCTCTGCTGCCTAAACTTGGGCTTCACTTCCAAAAAACTTGATATGTTGGCCATCTCCACGGCAACTGTGAGGGGTTCTTTATCAATAGCTGCTTGCCACAGTTCCAACGCTTTGCCCTGAGAGGATAACGGCAGGTCTGGTTCTTGTGCAGGAATGTTTAAATTCAGGACAGACATGATGTTTCGGAATATTCTGTCCTTGTCATTGTTTGGCACTTGAATATACTTAGAAAGTGCCTCAATAGACAGCTGCAGATAGTCCTGCACTTTGGCTGATAAGTAGGCACACTGCAATGCTCTGTTGAGGACATGCGAAGCTAGGAACCACCATTTTTCTCTCCTGTAATCCCACAGCATATGAGACAAAAGAGTTAATGCCTTACCAAAATCAGCAGAGTAGAAGTACTCATTAGCCATTTCAACAACTAGTTGTTTCCTCATACGAGGGGAGTGGAATGTTTTGAATTGTGAGATGGCGCAACCCAGAAAGCTGATGATCATTGATGAATGATTGAAGGTTTTCTCATTATATTGAAGTGCTAAGACAGCTGCTTGCTCCTTCTGTGGGTCATGAGGATCAGCACTGAGACGACCAGGTCTCCAAGGTCTCTGGCCATAAAACTCGACAATACCCTCAAGTGGGTCAGGTGATGACGGGTACTGTGTGACATCACTGCACACTGACCTCATTGCCTGCCTCCTCTTCAATGTAAATTGAGCTGCATGCTGATAATAAAAGCCAGGATGCTGAGACTGTATAGCTGGAAGACCTGCTCGGATAGCTTCATCAAATAATTCTCCGAAGGCACTGTATTGTCTTGCAATCCAAGCATAATGCTCAAAGAGTAGTTCTGTAGATCCAACTCGGTTCTTGTATCTTTCAATGTGAGATTTCAACTGAGCTATTGCATCTCTTGGCAAGTTCAGTGTAAACAACAGCTTGCAAAGTTTATAGTTGATATAACCAGCAACAGTTCTAACCTCATGGGTGTTAGTGTCAACCACTCTAGTCTCAAGTAAGTTGTTGTAAGCATGCATGTAGTGCTTGTGAGCCGTGCTCATGTCTTGTTTCAACTCATTGAGGTAACCAAGTTTGAACTGATGACGAACAAACAGGTATTGATGTGTGGTTTTATTGAGGTGGTCTCTGTGCTGTTTGATGTTCTTAGTTTCAAGATGATAGTAGTTCTGGGCAATGTCATAGAACGCATTTTCTAAGCGAATAACGTAACCCATGAGATGGTCACTGTGGGGAAGGACAAAGAGTGATTTGGACTGAATTTCACAAGCTGCACACAAGGCTTGGGCTCTCTCTGCTCCCAACATGTACTCTGAAGGGGGCGGCGACAGCCGGCTCTGTATGACCACGACAGCGACGCGCGTGGCGTGCCCCTCCACGGCAGCGCGAATAGACTGCACCTTGGAGGCGCACTCTATAATTTTCTCATTCCACTGTTGGTCATTCCAATCCATATCATAAAATATCACCACCACAGCCGGAATGAAGGACACGCGTTTGTGAATCCAGTTCTTCTTGAGTATACCTTTTGGTATGTACCATTCGTAGGAGTTTCTTTTGGGCTTCACCACGGGGAATTCGAACGTGTTGTTGAGCAGTTTGAAGCGCACAGGAGTGCGGTCCGCGCGCCTGTTATTGGAGAACGCGTCCCATATCTCTTTGTGCACGGCGTTGTTGACCGCGTCGAGCCCGGACAGCCCGATCAGCGCGAGGGGTTTCACTATAATCTCGGGTGGAAACTCGGTGTAGTCACTTGGCTGTGTGGCCATTCTCGTCACTACTGCCGTTCGGCGGCAACGTCAAAAAAGATAATGGAACACTTATTTCATTTCAAGTCTTAACACAATTACGTACATTAAAATTTATATTTTCTTAGAATCCAACACAACTCCCCCATAATTCGCTAAAATTGCCATTCGCCAAAGTAACGTCAGCCAACTGTCAAAATCAATCTATAAATTACATCTGTGCACGTAAAGCTTATGACAGCCAGTCCTGAAAATACATCTGCTTGCTATGGACAAAACGATCAAACTGGTACTTCAATCAATCATGATTCCTCCATTCTTAACAACTCAGTCCTTCCGTGACAATGGTCACTGTAAAGCAGC
This sequence comes from Pheosia gnoma, assembly GCA_905404115.1. Taxonomy (NCBI): domain Eukaryota; kingdom Metazoa; phylum Arthropoda; class Insecta; order Lepidoptera; family Notodontidae; genus Pheosia; species Pheosia gnoma. Next base: position 169,826 of record FR989910.1, read on the forward strand.
CGAAACGTCGAGAACGTAAAAACATAAAATAAACGTGATAAAATTCTTAAAATTAGTTTTATTTCAATATTACTGAATTACTTGTAAGTATAATTTTATAATCCAATGGATATCATTTATTAACTCTGAATAAGTTCTATAATTTCCAGACTTATTTTACGTTTTTTGACTTCTCTAGAAGTTATTTTACGGTTTTTTAATAGCGATTCTCTCTTCACAGTTGACTCTCGACACCTTTTATCTACATTTATATATAATCTATGCTTGACACCTGCCTGAAATAACATGGTAAGGTATTTTTTTCTGTCTGTGGTTGATTTGAGGCACTGACTGATGCACAGACGGTACCTCGGTGATATCAACCTAGCATTGTATTGTTGTATTTCATCTCATAAAGAAGGAAACCTAAGCCAACGAGTACTAAGATCATAGTCTTACTAGGATGCTGACCAATTTATAGGAAAGAAAGGTGAAATAGGCCAAGCCAGTGGCTACCAACTTGTGTCGAACATAAAAGTTGCATATAGACTAAGAGTGTTGAATACAGTATTCGCAGCCAATTTTTTAAAGTTCAAGATGACCTCCCAAGCACTCGCTTCTCTCACTGCGACCTACACTGACTCAGAGGGTGAGGAAGATATGGAAGACCAGACGCCAGAAAAAGACGATCCAAGAGAAACAGACTCGGTGCCAACTAGTCCTAAAAAGGCAGAGGATCTAAACAAGCCTGCCTCAGCACCACCTTCTCCGAAGAGGAGGTTAGTGTCCTACATGGACGATACTATGGTTTCTGACGAGGAACCTCCATCTCCAAATGCAGAAAATCGAGATGACATGCGACGGCTTTCCATGGAGACGGACACAGACGAGGCTGTGCCCCGCTCCGACCCCGACGACTCTGAAGACGGAGTTACTATACCACCAGAACCACCAGGAAAATGTCCTAAGGAACTGCAAGATACAATAGCTAAATTCTACAGCCGAATGATGAATGAAGGTCTAGACATGAACAAAATAATACAAGACAAGAAAAACTTTAGGAATCCAAGTATTTATGAAAAACTTATACAGTTCTGTGACATCAATGAGTTAGACACTAATTACCCACCTGAAATCTATGATCCACTGAAGTGGGGAAAGGAATCTTTCTATGACGAGTTGTCTCGCGTTCAGAAGAATGAGATGGATAGGAGGGAGAAGGAGAAAAAGGAGAAATTAGCTAAAATAGACTTTATCACTGGAGTGGCGAAAAAGTCTGAGAGTGATGATGAAAAGAAAAGAAAGTCAAAATGGGACCAGGCTGCACCCAATGTCGCTAACAAACCTACTATCAAACAACCTGGTCTCGTTCAACAGCCATTGACTAGTAATGTTACAGGCACTAAGGGTACCATTATTTCAGCTTTTGGATCTCTACCGAAGAAGCCAAAGATTTGACTATGAAGCAAAGATAATAATGTGTAATGTTATTATGAGATCTTAACATACTTAACATTGAGGGCTGAAGTACATAGATACTAAACTCAAGAAGATAATTTACTCATATATTGAAGTATACATCTTAATATTTCTATGGACCAAATAAATATTTGCCCTAGGGTGTTGAATATTACCAATAAAATTCAATCTTTTACAATGCTGTGAGTTGTTTTCACTTTCTATCTTACATTTTATGATTGGAACAATTATAAGTCTATTAATGGTAACATGTTTTCAGTGGAGTGACATTAAAGGCCTTCACATTGTGTGCTCACATTATTGCAAACATCTGCTGATTATTTTCAGCAATAATTACTAGGCAATATAGGGTTATAATTATAAATTCACCCAATTTGGCACTTAATGCTTTGTTTCCTGAGCTCTATGTATGGCTTGAATGGTAAGCACTGCAGGCCTACTGCTTTTATTTTTACATATGTCTCATTTTCAATTGCTGGGCTGGGTTTCATGATCTCAAAGACTGGATATCCTATGAAGATGACATCATATTTTCTGCCTGTATAGTAAGTTTAACATCTGAAACCACTGTAATTTACTAACATTGCAAATCCTACAAAAAAATCATTATCATTAGCAATTCATAATTTGGTAGTAACTGATAACTTATTGTTTTATTCTTTACAGAAAGGACCCTATAATGATGTATTAAGAAATAAAATTGAGGGATCTTCACTGAAATTCAAATTATTAAAAATAGTATATTTAGTAAGGTTTATGTCTGTTAACATGCAACTTGTTCAGCGAATTTGACAACTTTTGAGAGCTGACTCCATTTTCAGTTCCTGTGCTTGCTGCTGTCCACACGCTTATTATACCAGATTCTCCTGTTGTCACCAGAATGTCTCTCTGGAATTAAAAAGTCAAAGCCACTGATTACTAATAAGTAACGTTTGCAAATCCTGACTAGGCCAGCATACTGGACTATGCCTTCTTATTTTGGGTTATCTCTTGACCTTCTAGAGAGTTAAATACATATGATCAGTTACTTACATCTTTGTCATACCAAGAACACCTCACAATCTGTTTATTTTCCTTGAAGTTGGTACAGGGCTGTAACTTTTTCCCTGTTATTATCACTGATCTTAGCACATCCCTGCAATAAATATAATGAAAGTTGTAGCACCAAGCAAAGCTTTATGAAAATCTCAGGGAAATAATTTTTTAAAATCAATATATTATCCTTACCCATTCCCTCCATTAGAGCCAGCCAATATCACCGGTGTGTCGTCTACAGATGTATACGCGTCTACTACATAGCAATCATCACCTTTGCTCCTCTGAAAACAGATTTATTTATTTTAGGATGACATTACAATATATTGTTAATACCTGTAAATGTATGCTCGTCGAATCTGCTTGGCAGGAGTGCCCGTCAGTCACACACACATCTGTGTCGTAAATAAGTTCACAGCGCCGTGACTTATTTACCACAGGTCTTTTTTTTATGGCAGATCTGTTTTCCAACTTAGCAGCTAAAGATGATTTACATCAGTTTTATTTTCATCCATTCATGTTTTTTACAGGTTGAATTTTTCAAGAGGGTGTGGATGGTCAAAACCTAAACTATAGGGTGTACTCAGAGACCGATTTTGATGAAAATTCAAACAGCATCATTAGATTTTTGAAAAAATAATAACCCTAATCAGGAGTTGAAACTGTTGATTTTGAAAAAAAAAAACTGTTAATCCACTAATATTGTTAATAAGGATCTAGTTTTGTGAAGTGATGACATCGAGAGTCAATTGAGCATTTTTCGATATTCCCTATAGTTTCAGATTTGGCTGTCCACAATAATTTAAAAAATTCACAAGAATTAGATAACGTAAGAAAGCTTGATTTGCTACCTTAATACTCCTAGAAATTTTGTCTCGATTATAATTCTTGATCAAGTCTCCATTATCTGCATCCCACACTTGCAGGTCACTAGATTGCGTGGTGCAGGCCACCTGCTTCTCATTCAACCAGGTCAGCTTCTCTACAGAGTTCTCAACGTTTAGGGAGTAGGTTAGGGCATCATCTTCAGTCTGCTCCATTACATTGAACACGTTAAGAAGGCCATCTAGGGAGCCTGATGCAAATATTTCCGTCTTGGTTTTGTGGAATTTCACCTAAAATAATAAAATATTTGTCTGATTGTTATAAGTCTAGAATAAGAATAAGTCTAGAAATATTTTGAGTCTAAATTTTAGTCCTCTTGGGATAAGTTACAAAAAAGTCACCTATATTAGTGGTATTATGTGGATGTACTCAATATTGCAGTTGTTACCTGTGTAATATCATCAGTGTGCGAATTCCAATATCCTCCAAGTGGTTTGGTGATCCTCTGGTCCCAGAACACAAGGTATGCATCATCCTGCACCAGCTCGCTGCCAGCACACAGCACCCTGCTGTTGCAGGAGACATCCATACACTCATAAGGCCGCAATAACTGTTCTTCTTCATCTATAATTAAGAAGTGATGTTGTCTGTTCATGTTTGAGTTCTATTATTGTCAAAGTAAGGACAGGAGTGGCATAAATATTTTGGTAAAGACTGTATATATGAGTAATGTTGTGATGAGAGAGGATCATCAAAACATTACCATGCTTCTGGGGCAGTTGAGTAAAAAAATACACCATCATGCCTGTTATCCTGGAGGCAGAGGTGTGATATTTTTATTCCAATATATTAATGGGTGTACCTATTGCCATTATACTGGGCACACTGCCACTAAATGAAAGAGGTATTAAATAGGGCTATAATCCACAGAGACTGGTTAGTGAACTTCACATCTTTTGAAAATATTTATGAATCATAGCCATCTCTTTCATACATTTCCCATGCTCAACCATACATTTCAACATTTGTAAACATAAATTTTTACTCAGTTTGTAACTAAAATCTTTCATACCTTTGTACTCCTGAACACAGCTGCCACTTGTTCTGGTGTCCCACAGTTTAATAACTCCATCGTGTCCTGACGAGTACACTAGGTGCTCATCCTTTGGGTCCCACACCACCTCAGTGAGGGCCTTCGCATGCCCACTGAGGCGGCAAACCTTTGCTATGGAAGTGTTGTTCAGCTGGAACACTTCTATACTGTTGTCTATTAAACTTACAGCTAATTTAAGTGATCTGCGAAGGTGATGAGAATATTATAAAGTAAGTACATAAATGTTGGTGAATTTTGGTTTATATCTAGGTAGCAGACAAGCTATACTTTATCATATATTTTTTATCATCTCTCCAAATTCAAGCAAAGTATTGGTATGTCAAATATAAGAGCTATGTACCAAATAAATACTAACTTTGAGCCGTGTAACTTATTTATGGACGATTTCTTTAAAGAAACGGCGCTTTCTGTTAATAATTTGTAATTCTTTTGAAATTGTTCGTCTAGCGCTTCTAGGTCTAATGTATCTCGATCTATTTCTTCATCGTCGACAATATCACCCATTATTGTATTAAATTAGACAATAGGTTAAATTATATGGTTTTAGAGCTTGTTTTAACAATCGTAAACAAAGCGTTTTAGGTTATTACCAGTACGCATGTTGTTGACAGTTAGCATAGTGTAACTTATATTTTTTTAGGTTGGCAATCGGCAATAAAATCGAGCCATTTTTACCAGTGTCGAGTATTACTTGATAAATAACTATTATTAATTATAAGCTTTTTGGCGGGAAGTTGAACAATACATTTTCAATTTTGTTTTATTTTCTGAAATGTGTATTTCTTTTATATGTAATGTGTAATATTAGTGGGATATCAACCGTTGTGTGTTTATGTTCGCGCACGAGTGAAGGAAATTAAAATACAACAGTATACTTGACACAGCTACTTGATACAGCTTGACTTTTCGAGTTCTTCCAAAATTTCCGTTAAATTTTCAGTAAACTATCCACATAGCCTGGTTCAGATTCATACATAAAATATTTCTTAAATACAATTTTATTGGAATACCGGTATTTTCTGCACTTTTTAAATGTTTTATAATGACCTGTTTTATTCATTGTATATTGGTTTTATTTAAATAATAACTTAGTTTATACACCTACATAACATCTATTTTTATATTTCGATACATGTCACAGGTAGTAATAGTTATTTGTACGTTATCCTCCTGGTGCCTCGGTATCTTGGGCCAGCACGTTCTATGTCCCCAGCGGCGAGTCGCACGGCTAAAGTCCTCAACGGCAGAGGAGGAATGCTGGTCAACTCTGATGTTGGGTCAGAAAATGCCCAACGGATATAACGCTCCATGCGAATGTGATCTAGACAAATAATAAAAATGAAGCTATCAATAGCGGTAGAGTTGGGCAGAGACATTATTCCAAATTTCTATCACGCCTGTAATCCCCGAAGGGGTAGGTAGTAGTGCAGTGCATCCACATTGCGTGCATAGTGTTTGATCCCAACCCAACTCCCAACGCAATAAAGGGAGAGCGTTATCATTGTTTTGAGCACACTCCTTCTCAATGTGAAGAGGACTCGCACTTATATTCACCACGCTGGTCCAGTGCAGATAGGTAAACTTCACACGGCTTCCAAACGTCGTGCCGGCTTGCTCACAAAGAATACCTTCAGCTAGTGATAACATTATCGAAAATGAGATTTCCATATGAAATACGAAAACCACCGCGCTTAGGCCGGAATTTTTGCTTACACACCTTGAAGCCCCAGCTCCCGTCTCTGGTATCATATTCTGGGGTCGATTCCTTTAGTCACCTCTAAAGATACCACTGTTAACCACATGATGGCTTTGACTAGTAACAAAAGATAAATGCTTGGTGGTGAGTTTTCCAGGGTGATGTATGAGAACAATGGTGTAGGCAACGTACCTATGGCCGGGTCCACGATGGCGAAAGCCCTCTTCACGTTTTCAACGGTGACGGACTTGTTGGCGGCGTGCTTGCCGCCGAGCTCGGCGACCACCTCGCGGATGTACTTGTCCTGCGCCAGCTGCCGCTGGCGGTAAAGTTCGCGCGCGAACTCCACACGGTCGAAGCCTTCTTCATTCTGTATTAGGGCCAAAATGACGAGCAAATAAAGATTAAATAGGATGGAGGGATATTTAAAACACGCCCGACAAGCCCGTCTGAGTGTCTCTGTCACACTTCTAACCGATATTCCTAAATTCCAAAGGGTCTAATACCATGGGGTCTAAAAAGGCCTGTTTGAGCAGTTCATCTAAAAGGAATTAATTTCCTGAATTTCCAGTAGATGCTTAGCTATTATTCTAAAATTCGTAAAATTGTCTAGCATTTTACCACCTTGTAATTCCCTAGGCCCTAGGTCCTGCAGTCATAGATGTGTGCGAAAGCGTTCCCGTGCCCCCCCCCCCCACAATGCGGGAGTAGGACGACCGTGGGGTTTTAGTCAGTAAGAGGCCGACATAACCCGCTTGCCTCCCCCGGGGCTTGCTGAGGATTTCCCCACGCAAAAAAAGGCCTAGGTCCTGCAAAATTTCTTCTAATTGTATTTACATGTAAATACATAACGATTTCGTATGATTTATGTGACACAGACCTCTTGAAAAAGCTTATCCAAGTTGATGTCATTGCTGTTGATCTTCAGCTTCAGCTGCTTCCGCACCACGTCCAGCAGGTTCTTGATGTCCACTTCGCTCTTTAAGGGAAACGTTGATTTTGCGATCTTTTCAAATTCATCCAGCGTAATAGTCTGAAATAATATACTTAATGATCGCGTTCATATGGGCTGGCATTTTTGCATTGTATATCTCTAACTGACTGGCAGAAAGAGAGAGTTGCTGGTACTAGTATTTGCTTGCCAAGTCATTCGGATATCGGTAGAGACTTATCCATTGGTCACACACACCCTGGTCATCCAGCATATTATGACATACCTATAATTAGCCAAACTTCTTTCCACTACAGCATGAATCCCTTAACTTTTGAACAATACACGTTCAGAGAGTAACAGTGGCGCTAGAGCTAATTTGCCATGCGAAAGTGACCATTCAAGTGACCTAGATAGTGCCTACCGAACAGTATAATAAGTGCACTAGCCTCCTTATCCTGGCTGTGCTTGTACAGTTGTTCCTTGAGCGTCTGCCAATGCGCGCGGTGGCCCCAGTAGATGCGCTCGCTGAGGTGGGCGTGCAGGACGCCCCAGAACAGCTTCACCTGCGGCTCGTCCAGCATCTGCTCTGCGCCCGCGCACAGGTTGTACGCCCACTCGGCGCGTACGGACGGCTGCTGGTATCTGATGGTGGAAGTTTGAAAATGCACAAAAAATATATAGGAAGATATTATTTGTTCTTAGGAGGATAATAAGTACCTGCTTAGAGTAGTATACCACTCCTAGATTTATGGAAGAGTTAGGATTATGAAGTATTTAACAGGACTACATATAGCTGGGTGGTGGTGAGAGAGGGTAGTAGCTCTGTTAAAGCCATCTCCTATATAAATTACGGTCCGAAGAAATTATCACAGGATAATATATATTTAAAGCCGCTCGTCGGCTGATCACTTGATTTATTCCCTCAAACCTGTCTTCGAAGTACTTGGTGACATAGTCTTGCATGGACAGGTCGTGGCCATGTTCTATCTTCCCGAGCCAGATGTCGTTGATGATGACGCTGACCTCGCGCCGCGACAGCCGCAGGTTGCGCACCCGCCCCTCGTACCGCAGGTAGGGGGGTACCACAGGATCCATGCCCTGGAGTGCGTTTAGAACACCGATATTTATAAATAATGTATTGTTTTTTACATTTGCCTTGGGTGGATTTGGATACAACACTAAAGTGGCTGTCCAAATGAGCAACTTTTTGATTCAATTTAATTAAAATAGAGTTACTGGTACACTTCCCTAATCGAAGTAGCTACAAGCAGGAATGAGCCTATCATACCAGGCCATCGAAATGCTCCAAATGGTCGCTCTCAGCCGCCGGACCCAGCTCCTTCAGCAGCACCCTCAGGATATCTCTCGACGATAAGCCACGGGCCAACTGCCACCACCTGTAACAATTAGACTCAGAAAACCAAGGATGCCAATATCTAAATCTTAATATCGCCAAACCAAACACTATCTTTGTCTGTATGATGAGTATGATAAGTATACAGGCTGTGAGCGATCACAGTAAGATTAAGATCCAGGCCAAAAATACACTAAGAAAATATTACGTATACCTACCCAAATAACGACAACGTAGGAGTAGCCATAATAGGTTCATGGCGGCAACCAACGATTCACTGGTATTGGCACCTTATAAGAACCATTTTCAGTTTTATAAAGAAATCTTAGAATTGATTTGCCAACGAGATATAGGTACATTAGTGACACGGATCAGTCGAAGAGGCTTCATTTTACCCAGCAGGTGAATGATGATGATTATCTTACCTGTCTCTCCCTCCGCCAATAAAGTCGGCGCAGAGCTCCCAATGCGGGCGCGGCGTCCCCGCGCGCTCCAGCTCGGCGCACCGCTCCTTCGTCTCGAACAATTCTTCCTCGATGCCTGTCTTCAATGCTGTATGGAATTATGTTCACTTACATATTGCGAAAGTGTTACTTTAACTGGACATTACGGAAAAGCGGCTGAACGAATTTGGATGAAAAATAACACACCTATATTTATCATAGACGACAACGCGGGTGGACTTGACGATTAGCAGTAGATAAATAGGTACTTACCTACTTAAGATCCACCATATATACGTACCTCACCAAGACCCTGCTGCATTCTTTTCTTGTCAGAACTAAGTATGTTTATTGGTAATACATACTGTATTACCAATAGTTACGTTAGTAGCTTAAGTACCTACCTCTTAAAAGTGCTTACCAACTGACCTCCTGCAAATGTAGTAGACCAACACGTCACGACAAGTATAGTATTTTTGCCTGCTAGGTATAGTGTTTGAAAACAGAAATTTGATCCTTACCCAACACTCGTTTATTATTGTCTTGTAGAGTTGCAAATTCTTTTTTCAACGCGTCCAAGTTCTTGTTGAGTACCGAGTACTTGGCCTCCAACGTGTCAAACTCCCTGCGCGGAACCGTGTCTGCGTACTCGTCAGTCATCTTCTTCAATTCAGACTGAGTTAGGGATAATTGCTCTCTGAAAATTATACTGAGGCTAAGCCGGCCGTGATCGTGTATGGATCAGCGACCAAAACAGACAGCCGATCATCCTATAATCACCCATTTAGCAGGATCTTTAACATACGAAGTGAGGCAGACAACATTGAAAAATATGAATGCCCATCGAGGGAGAGCTTGAAAAAATGGGTAAGCGAGGGTGGCAAGGGGCAGAGGATTGATGAATCAAATTGCACTTCTTTGAATGTAAACCCTCGAAACTATTACTATAAAATTAGAGAGAAATCCATACCTACTATATTTAATTTAGGTACCTAGAGTAAAAAAATATTACGAATTTGTATGTGGTTTCGAATAACTTAGTTATCGAGTTACTATTTTAGACGTGTCTTTGTGAAGTTCCCGTATGTCCGTCGGTCCCGCATTATCCGGGGTGGCCGCCATACGAATAATGTATATTGATGGTTGCTGGAGGGTTCTTGCCTCACCTGCATCTGTCGAGCGCTATCCTCAGCACGACCGGGTCGCCGTGAGCCTCGTCCACGGGGTACAAGCTGCCGTCCAGCTCCTTGAGCTTCATTTGCAGCCCCAGGTTCTCATAGTATAGAGTGTATCTTGAGTCTCTCTCCCGCATAAGAGCGAGGTAGTCCGAGAAATTGTCATCTTTCAGCTATAACATCAAGTGAGATTACGAATAATTTCTGCGCCATCAGGAACCTTTGCTTTATGTAATCGTATTTATGAATACCTATTTGGAACGCGACTGGCCGATTTATGCCATGTCAATGTATCGCATTTAAACCAATACAAGCCCACAAAAACTAAACACCCATAATATCAACAGGAATAAATGAATACAATAATGGGAAAAATAATACAAATAATTTTAAATGACAGTTTTATTTAAACATCTATACAAATAAATAAAATTGGAGTGTCTGTTTGTAATATTAAAATAACCGCTTTTTACTAAGTGCATTTGGATGTATACACATTATATACCAAAACAATTTTTGTCTGTCTGTTTGTTCCGGTAATTTCTGAAATGGCTGGACCGATTTTGCCGGGACATTCACTGGCAGATAGCTGATGTAACAAGGAGTAACTTAGGCTACTTTTATTTTAAACCCCCCCCCCCCCCCCAACGACTTAATATCACAAAGGCTCAGAACGCGCGAGCGGGCTATTACTAACGGTTGTGTCTGTGTTAAATACCACGCGGAAGAAGTCGCGGGTAACAGCTAGTTCATTATAAATATGAATGCATAAATCTCCAAACATATAGAGGTACATTAAGGCCCTGGTTACAATTTACTGATAACCTTATTTACTTACATCTCAGACGAAGGAATAATACAGACGGAGTAAGTCGTAAGGTCGTAATTCGCGTGCCCTACACACATCGGCTTGGTTTCTTTGTGTTTCAATATGTTATTCGCGACACTCCCGTCCGTATTATTTCTTGGCAACTTTGTCTGGAAGATTCCATGGCATGCAAACATTCTGTTATCAGCAAATGTTGTAAAAGACACTAAATATACAAATACAAGACTTAACACGTAAATAGGTATGAGATAAACATACAGTAGATATGACATAAGACGTTTCACACACAATTAGAAGGTTACACAAAAACTACATTCATTTTTTTTTGTGTATCTTACCTTCCCCATATCTTTTTTAATTTTTTTAATTTCTAATTGTAATTTCAAATTTTGCTCTCTCAAGGCTTCATTTTCTTTGAGCAGATTTTTAACTTTGTCATCCCTTTCATTCTTCCTTACTGATATAGAGAATACTCGCTGTGAAATATCAAAAAAGAAGTCTTTTTCATAATCAATTTAAAGCTTAATCTTAATAATTACATGAGTCTTACTTATTACATTTAAAAAAATAATTAAGTATTTCAATCATAAATCAGTCTGACTTGTTTCATAATTGTCTTTGTAATGGGAACATAACAAAGACTACAAAAAATTGCACTTTTTAACATTAATTATCTCACAATTTAGTCAATTAAAAAATATTTTAAATAAAACCAAAAACCCCCTATAAGACAAACAAACATTTCTTTGCTTGAATAAATCGAAAAAAAGAACATTAGGTATTTTTTTCTTAATATAATCACAAAATCGGTCAGAAATTAAATATTTCATGATTTTAATCAACCCCTGGGCTTATCAATTAATATGTTGAAACTGCCATTTATGGTTAAAAATAAGAATACTTATAAAAATCAAAGAAATAAACAATACATGATATTTTTTTAAACCATGATTTTTATCAACCATTATAACTAAAACAAACTATTTTCAATAGTAACATGTACTTTGTAATTTAAAATTACAACAAACATCAATTTAATCTGATAAGGCATCTTCAAGTAGGTGAACATAATATTCAATGGTATAATTATATTGCATCAGATTTCAGCTCATGCTTATAAACTGGGTTCTAAGATCAAAGGCCACTGAATCCATACTATCAATAGTAGTATGGATTAATTAAACAATACATTTCAGAAAAATTGCTTAAAAAATGTAAGCTTAGTATACTTATTAAATTACTACCAATTGCTCAAACACAAGACAAATTTTATAGAGCTCAATTACATCCATAAAAATAGTTGATGTGTTATCTTCTGTTTTGAAACCCCATAACTAGTGCACCCAAGGCATTACATAACATCAGATTTTTTTCTTCTCTAACCAAATCTGTACTTGGCTCTTAACACAAGAGATATCAGCCGCATATGTCCTGCAGCAGCCTCCAACATACCTTACACCAACATCTAACCACTCCTGCACATATTTGTTGAGGTCCTCACATTTGTCACCATCGATCCAGCCTATACCTGAGTTATACTTCTCCCCAGAGTTAGGATATGCTATGAATGGTATAGCTGATGATCTCCCATCATTTATACCTTTAAACAGCTTTGCTACTATTGCAGGTGAGCAGCAGTTCACACCCATAGCTACTAATTGTTTGGAGTTAATTTCCCAACATTTATTTACGGCCTCTTTAAAGTCCTCACCATGAGCTAAAGAATTTTCATCTTTACAGCTGAAAGACAGCCAAGCTTTCATATTTGGATACTCTTTTAACATTTGCACAAGCACTTCAGCTTCTTTCAAACAAGGGATGGTCTCAAAAGCCAGTAGATCCACTCCTGCATTAACTAAAGCCTTTATTCTTGAAGTGTGCCACTCTTTCATTTCCTGTGCAGATGTCTTATCAGCGTAGTTACCATTGTATTCAGAACCATCATGCAAATAAGCGCCATAGGGCCCCACAGAGCCTGCAATGAGTGGTCTCATGACTGGCGGATTAGTCTCACACTCTATTAAAAAAGTATTGCGAGCTTGTTGCGCCAGTTCAACTGCATGAGTTATCAAGCCATAGCCTTCCTCAGGAGTCACATTGAGATGTTTCACGAACCCACCAACGGAGGCCTGGTACGTATTCGTCATGATAATATCGGAGCCGGCTCGGAGAAAGTCAAGATGAGTACTGACGATGTCAGCCGAGTGGTTTTGCAAGAATCTCGCGCTCCATAGCGGGTCGCCATCCGCGGTAGTCGCCACATGACCCGACAGCTGCGTGGAGAACCCTCCATCCAAAACAAACACCCTCAGAGTATCAGTATTCATCTCTGCCATAATCAGATACCAAGAAATTATACTATTTATTTTAAAGAGTACCTTTACGATTCCACTGATAATCACAGAGCATGTGATAATAGTGTTGCACTTGGTTGCACTGCATTACGTATTGACTGTTTGAAAACTGACTGAAAATATTTCCGCAGGATTGTTATTATTATTTTCTTCCCCAATAGGTAGAGAATTAAAATTGTTTGCGAACAAATGTCAACTGTCAATGTCACTGAAAACCTCAGTATTCCGTTTATTTCGTCTTTGCTGATTATCCTATTTTTTGTGAAACAGTATTTTTCATTGCACCTTAAATTGAATATAAATATTCTTGCATTTTGATAATAAAATGATTAAAATTTTCGCCTGGAACCGTTTCAGGTATCTTCTAGGTACCAAAAATATTGTTGGGAAATTATCGTATTGTAAGTACGTAAGAGTAAACAAAGTAGGTGTATATGACTGTCTGTATGCACATCACGCGGAAACTAGTGAACGAATTTTAATAAAACTCAGTTGTGATAGCTTAAATCCTGGTTAAAAATATATGATATTTCAGATATCGCTAAATTAAAGAGTTTCAAAAGTTTTAATTTAAAGTTACACAGGTAGGTAGTACTTACATCTTGGATTACAAATTGGGATATTCGTTCATTTCGAATACATATAGCATTTTCATACGCATTTCTTATTTCATTTAAGAATTTCGAGAAGGTTATGGTTCTTTCTATTAAATTCTTGAAAGCTACCCGATAAACTTCAAGGACATCATCATAATACAACTGTTGTGTTCCCAGTAGTTCACTGTTCGTTTTTCTAATACCTTTCAACTGAATCTCTACAGTTCTTTCAATATCTTTTACGTATTTTGGTACGTTACTATTACTCATTGTTTTTTAGTGAAAAATGACTGATGAGTTGTAATCAATAGCGTTTCAAGTTTTATCTTTGAACTGAAGTGGTTTGTTACTTTAGTGATTATCTTTTATAATATTGAATAAAAGTTTCACTAGCAACATTCTTTACTCTATTTGATGGAAAGTAATATCATGTAAATACTACATTATACAATACAAACATGTGAAATTAATAAAATATAGAAGCGATGAAAACTAAAGCAATAAGTAGTAAAATACTGATGACGCCACTCAATTTAATGAGTATTTGAATTTTAGCGCATCGTGTTGTAGGTTTATCGTCCTTATTGTGCGAATGTTATACAGTTGTAGCCCCAGCCTAGTTTTAATAAAAAAAATGTTCTGTTCATACGTTCAGCGCTCGTTTATCCAGATTTTCGGTAAATTACGGTTTTGTTTATGACATAAACGGTGCTGCCATCTTTCAAACGCTAAAAGAATTAAACGTGACGTCACTGAAACTGACTGACATGATATTACGGAAATTAGAAATGGCTGCAATGGGTAGTGGACGGGGAACGATGGATTCCCAAAATCAAGTGCAAAGTGATTCTGTAGACCGTTTAAAATTGCTTTATCCCAATGTGAATGAGGAGGAGACGCCATTACCAAGATCGTGGAGCACGAAGGATAAATTTAGCTACATTGGGTTGTCGCAAAATAATCTTCGAGTCCATTACAAAGGTAGGAACTTTCAAGGTTTGTTTATGGATTAGTTAATTGCAAAACTCTTGGTCAAAGCATTTCGTAGCACACTTCAAGTAATTGACTGGAGTTTTGAATAGTTTAATGTAATTTATAAGGCTTCTTACGTGTCAATATAGCGTCTACCGTGATGACCATCGTCTGAGTAGTCAAACAAAGAAATCAGCTGATCGTATATTTTGTAACCACGCGCTTGATAAATATATGATGAGACTGCTTCTGCACATCGTAATCGTTTTATAAAATCGTAAGGGATATATTCTCGATCCCTTGTATATCCGATGATAAATGCGTGTGTTATTGTACAAGGTCTCCTCCTTTAAAATGGCAGACAAAAAAATATATCTAGGACGGTATCTTGTTGACGTTTTTATATATTACATTATATGCACACCAATACTTTTTATATCATGTTCCCAAAGTTATAGATTAAACTATTATAAATTTGGGGTTGGGTACCTATCTATTATCTATATTATATTATGCACATTATTCACAACATGTTAAATAACAGCAGCACTTGTTATATTTAACAATTATCCTTTGATATTACCTGTATAAAGACCTTACTGTGCCCTGTTTTATATATTTTTTTTGTATTTTTATTTACAAAAATACCACATGTTTACCATTCAGCAAGCAATAATCAAAATTGAACATAAGATTTACAAATATTATAAGGTTCTGTATACAATTAAGGTGCTATAAAATACTTGAGATTAAAACTTATAATGCAGTACTTGATTTCATGGAGCTTTAATAGCTACTATATTTTTTTTTTACTTTGAGTAAATTAATAGCTCCATTGGGACACATAATTCTTCCTTCATTGTCGAAAAATAAATATTTGTGTATGTAGATATGCAAAAATACTGGCCTCTTGTAGGTATATTTTTAATTTCTCACTATAGATACTGAATAATAACTACCTCAGATGATAAGTAAACAGGGTAGCCGTATCGCTAGATTGACCATACCAATAAAAAACCTATTTCAGCTGTTGAAGGTAATGAGTCTGTACTAATATTATAAAGAGGTAGTTTGTTTAAGCAGATATCCATCTTTCCAAGCTTTGATCCTTTGTACATAGTGCTCCCCTATCACGCGGGGTTACAGAGGCACCAGTTTCTCACTAACTATCACTTGCTGTGGACCTGAAGTATAATATATTATTAAAATTGATTATTAGTTGAGATAATTGAATGATTGAAAAACATGAAAGGTAGCACTTTCATGTTTTTAAATCATTTACTATCTATCCGTCAATAATTTTGATACATCCTTGGCAAAGGCGCAAGGGATACATTATAAAGATGAGAGCAATAATTCTGTTTCGACCTTTTTTCTTAATATAGTTTTTATTATCCTATGTTACATGTATATTTGATGCTGAGTCTGCTGTCGTTATCCATCTTGAGAAGAACACTAAATATAATTAGGGAGACGAGCCAACATGCACGTTTTCATTTTGTATACAATTTATCTTTGTATAGAAATGACTAAAGTTGACTGATGCCATTTCAAGAGGTTTAGATGACTCTAATTTCGTGAAGTATCTAAGATTGCCTACCCTTACAGTGGGTAGGGACTTTTCTTATCAACTTGTAAAACCAATAATGGTACCTATGTCGCCGTAATATCCCAGTACAATATTCATATTACTATACCATGCGTAACATGAATTAAACCAGTTTTACAATCCATATGTAAACTGTGACTGAACTACCTTCGTGGTGTAGTTACGGGTTTCTTAATGGGATTAATTTGGACCATATACTGTTTTTAAAAAGAAATTTCGTGAGCTTTCAAGCACAACTAGTTGGCATGGATGTAAGGTGTTATTAGTATTTCGACTGTTTTGCTTAGACATCTTTAAAGTTACCGATCTCGATATAGAAATGTACGTTATAGATCCGGGTGTGCCCGGGGCTGCTATCGACCGGGGGGGCAACGCGACGGTTGTTGACCGGCAACTGTGCCTGCAGTCTGGTCTGGTCCCGTTCACCTCACTGCACTCCGCCTAATTCCGCGTCTAGACTTAGGGTAAGGACCCTGGGGGTGCTGACAATGCAATTTCGCACACCTTTTGTTGTCTGTTAACTTTTTTTTTTATAATAGAAGTGGTGAGTGCATTTGTAATTTTAAGGTAAAGTTCCTATGAAATTTTGCCTGCGCTAGCAAAATAGATAAGTGTGTACGCTTTGTTACGATTCTTCCGTTAGGTGAACCGTATGATATGACGTGGAATGTAACCGTTAAGTGCGGCTCAAAGGAGTTTAGGTGGAGCTTAGGTGATCGTTGCGTTTACGTGCTTACAGTTTTATGGTCGTCGCGTCCCGTCACATTCATTACAACCGCTGCAAATAAAACATATCGTGTGTAATTGTAAATTTTGTGGTATCCTTGTCAAAGAACTGCTTCAAAACGAATCCGGAATTAAGCACTATAATCTTGTGTCGTATTCTCTTTTACTATGATACCATATACTTAAATACACGTACCTACCCTCGTCATTTATTTTCCTGTGCCTAATATCTATAAAATTTCATTTCAAGATAACTTATTCCATTAAGTAGATTTTGTGCAACCACCAATAACTGGGTGAAAACGAAAAGTAAACGGCTTCTGGAGTAGCCAGAGAGCCAGGGCTCGTGTCCCGGGTACTTTGTAGGAGGCCAATGACCCACCGAACCAGTTAACCGACTGCTTGCTCTAGGTTGATCGGTGATCTTGTCCAGACTGCTTTTTGTACGGTTTTGATGTACAGTGCACAGGTGCAGTGAGCTCTCGAATTACTGTTCTAGTAAGTGTAGCAGATTTTTCTAGCTTAGAGCCTAACTAACTTTTGCTACAGGATATTACTTTTGTCGATTTCGATATATATTGGTACCCAAAACGAAGACGAGATTCAAAAGTTGAATTATCGTATAAAATATTATAGTTTTTGTATGGTTTCCATTGATATTATGTATACCTGCTTGTGCCCTGTGGTTTCGATCGGAATCGTGAACTTTCTTTATTCCTCTCGTCTCAGAACCAGTTTTTATAAATCAAGTCATTGTTATCTGAGCTCACAATGACGAGATTTTTTAAATTTTATAGATATCAGGTGAAGTGTTGCAGTGGTATAATATTACTTCGTTGATGTGGTTTTTGAGTCTTCATAGGACATGCTTGAGGCAGGGTGTTGAGGGAATTTTAATGAGGATTAACTCCATGCTGAGCCCGTTGTGCGACAGTTAGTGTTTGTATTATGGGGGGAGTTCATGTCGAGGATGTTAATGAGGCTCTCCTTACCTTACTGCGCTTCATTCTCATTGGCTTGGCTCGAGATATGTATTTGAATACCACTCCCTTGATGGTCTTTAGAAATATGACATTTCTAGTATTTTCTATATGGAGAAGAAGAGGCAAGAATCTCCATGATTAATACTTTTTAACCGACTCCAAAAAGGAGGAGGTTCTCAATTCGGTTGTTTTTTATGCTTGTTTGGCACCGACTTCACATTCGTTAAATATTTGATTTAGTTAGACAAGGTAGATTTCAAGATTAGATTATTTTTTGCTTTTTAGTTTTTTGAAGACGGTTATTTTTTGGCAAATGTTTGTTTATTAAAAATATGTTAACATTTTTTAATGTAATGTTAATTACTCACATATTCCATAATAGTTAAATATTTGGTTTTCTATAGTGTTTCTAACATCAGTTCACGGATGTTTCGTATATTTGCGGAAACCCATTCACATGCGAAGGGAAAATTGATAAAATCAATAACATTTCGCCGTGAATTGCGTACAGTTTAGTACGTGAGCGGGGCCCTGATTGAAGGGTTCCCACCACCCACTGTCCCACTGTTGCTTCAAGGCTTTGATTTGCCCCGATCCAACTGAAAATTAAACAAGACGTAAAATTAAAGAGCGAATACTCCCCATTTAAGTCAAGTAAAAGTAACTTAGTACAGTAATGACTTCTATGAAGCGTGCTTAACATTTTACATGCAATAACATTCTGGCTAGAGGTTTTGTTCCAAGACGAAAATAATACAGGATCTTAAAACTGCACATTATACCCCTAATTCAATTCATCCATTTATTTTATATTGTAACACAAAAGTGCGGGTCGTCAGGGCTTCCCTATCTATAGCGACTATAGTACTTATAGATACCAGGCACCTTTTTACTTTCCAATTCATAGTTGACCGCATGTATTACACGCGACTCTACTTAAGCTTCTTATTAAATATATAATTTCCTCACTCTCCAGCCAGGAAAAAAACACTCCAGATTAAATCGATGGACGTGGATGTGATTATGATAGTAAACCGTGATGAATGGACGGATAAGATGTATTGCGCCGACTCCAAACAATGGAAGATTGGGAGGAAGTTAATGAGTACCTACTGAGTAAAATGGTCACTCCTTCTGTTGGAATGGGAAGCATTTAAACGGATTAACGTTTCTCAATCCTGCTATACCAATTTGATGATACAATTTCGTTGAATAGACTTCTATATTTTGAAGTCATCATCATCCCCAAGCTAATCGTGTGCAACCCTTGTAATGTTGCTAGGGAGTTATGAAATTAGGGATTTGATAAAGGGGATCAAATCGATGTGGTTGGTAAATGGATGCTTAAAGAAATTAGTCAAAACTACTCATAGCTTATAATGTTAGTAATTTTTGTAATATATTTCCATATTTATAACTGGACCGTAAACGGACACAATAGACCGCTGCCACTTCACGATGATCAAAATGTACCCCGGACCTTTAGAGATTGTAACAACGTGTCACAAGGAACTCAATAACAGAGACATCGCTCGAGTACTTATCAATCAATAATATCGTAAATCGTATAAATATGTAGGTGTAAAGAATTGGAACTTTCCACCTAAATTCAAAAGTCAACTTCCGACGCTAGGTACCATAATGATGAAATCGTCATTAACATTTTACAGCAGTGATTTCAAGGTTCTATGATTTGAAATTATAGGGCATTAAGAGGCAATCTTAAATAAGGGGTAGTGATCATGCTGTAATCTGTAATTTTTGGCTTATTTGTGGTATCAGCTATATAGTACCTAAGAATCATGGGAGGAGGAAGGAAGTCGTAAAACAAGCAAATGCTAAATATCGCCGTAGGTGACTAGTGAAACCACTATGACCTATTTACGGTGTCCAGGGCATTGACTGGTCGCGAGGGTCATAGTTTATGAATGAAGGGCCAGTCCCCCAAGCGCTCCCGATCCTTTTCACCCGCTTTGTGTAATACTACGTATAATTCAATGCACGCGGGCTCGCTACCGAAATAGAATCTTCTTTGTTTTGTTTCGGTGGAAATGTTTCAGTTACTGCTCATACCTATTGCGTAAGCTTGGTTATAGGTTTTATTATATATAGTTGTCTTGTTCAAGTAGCGATATCCGTCAAAACTGGCCAAGGGCGTGTCAGATCGCGCGCAATGAAATTATCTACATAATGAATGCCCACTTCATAGAAAAAAAAATCTAATTTAAAAATCTACCTTGTCTAACTAAATTAAATATTTAACGAATGTAAAGTTGGTGCCAAACAAACAACATAGTACAAAATGTGATGATCATTATTGAAAATGAGAATCGACATGAACATTTTGGAATCCCAGGTGCGAGCCGGGGATTGAGCCTGCACACTTTGTTCCCAAGGTGAGCGTTCTACCAGCTAGGCTATCACTGATTATATCAATGCACAACCTTATCATTGGGCACAGATAGCCGTAAACCGCGGAAATTAAATTATAAATATTAACTCGTGTTATAAATAAACCTAGTCCTATCATCGAATGCGAAATATATATAGAAATAGAACTCTCAGCAGCGAATTGTAGCGTAACATACGAGCATCCCTATTTAGCTCATTTTCTATGGATAGCCAATATTGTATTTGATACTGTATAGTCCTAAAGTCGTAGAGTAAGGTATATTAGTTATCTTTATTATTGGAAAGTGTAACCAAAAACAAGAGATTACAAGTGACCTATCCTTATCACGACGGCTCCATTGTCTGCGAGCCGATGAACCGTGCTTTGAATATAATATGCTTCCACCCCTTAGCGATCAGCAAATAACTCTGTTCCTTCATTGTTCACGGTCTTTGTTCGCTCCGAGTGTCTCAAGTGCGCGCCGCTGCACTACTCGCTCATTAATAATTACTTTCCAACAATTGCTTTTAGTTTTTCCGGTATCCGATATGTTTTTTTTTATAGCCAACTGGTGACATAGCTTTTAATACGCAGTAAGACAGCGAAGCGATCGTCATTTTATTATTTGAAGAGGTGTTGTTGATAGTAAACAGCGTCGTTGATTAATATTTATAAGTGTTTAGACGTGACACAGGGTGAGGCGACTCCGCGCCCGCGTCACGTACGGCACAGTGCCAAAGTTATAAGTTTACATTGAATCCGCAATTAATATATGGCCGGGTTTATTGATATTTATCTTGTTTGCTGATATTTTAACAAACTTTACAAGAATAATGGTCTGATTGTTATTGATCTACCTGCATTAGACTGAATAGCGAGTACAAAGTAACGCGCACTATCTCTGGGAGACAAAATAAAAGGACAAATTCATTGTGGAAACCCCAAGCATGGAGTCGGCAGCAAAGGGATGCCCTTGCTTTAAAAAAGGGACCGAAATGGTGCATCTACTAACTAGGTCAAGCTCGCTTGCGTCAGGTCGCCTGCCACGTGCTGCTCCCCGCTCCCACCTCCCCCATACTGATTGTGTATGTGAAAACGCACCACGGCGTAATGGATTAGAGTATATTTTCCCTTGTCTTTGTTTACACTATCGGCCTTGTCGATGCCCTGATATACTAATCCCTAATCAAGTCTATTTACGCTTTATTTCATTGTATTAGAGTTACTTTTTGCCGAGCATTGAATTGTCGCAATTATAACGACGAATAGTCCACAATTATTAACCTACTGTATTATTTTAGAAACAGCATAGAGTACCTATTTGCGTTTTAGATCTTAGTTATCAAATTAACAGCAGTTACCTTAATTATTCATATACTTCTAAGCCTGGCCCAGCTCTATTCGCCACAGCGATATTATAAACTTTACTGGCAACCGAGGCTAGTAACCGGATAGTAAGGCGAACGTAATTATGCAACGGCTGTAGGTTGTGATAGTGAAAGTTAGCCTGCTCGTGACCGACTTCTTGATTTAGTATCCATCGCTATCTAAAGAAAACCCCATTTCCTTGCTAGGGTTATTAATGGCCAAAAATGTATAAACCTGGTGAACAGTCATTGCGTCTCAATATTTTTTTTATTATTAAATTACATTCGTGTATTGTCTATGATTTTCTCCTTCTCCGTACCAATACTTAGAACAGACAAGAGTCTTATGTTAGGGAATACTTAACTAAATTCTCTGTAAAGAAAGTACGTTGTTAAAATTGTTCATTAGTTGCATGCAATTGATTATCTACGAATTGTTAGTATCAGTGAAAGAGGTCGGACCGTTCTTATCGCATTGTTTTTATCGGTGCCAAATTAGTCTGCCCAATCGATGTAGGCCGAACCCAACCAATGGCAGGTCAAGTTCGTTCTGCTTGCGTTGTTTGCTACTTACTCTTTTACTAGCTGATAATGAATCTTATTTCACTGGAATGAGGTCCATTTGCGCTGTTACATTTATTTTATAACTTTCATCCATTGTAGTTGATACCGTGATTTCGGATGGCATCTTTATGTAAGCTTAATTTGCATCGGTCTGTGGTCCAGTTGCGTTGGACGATGTAGTTTTATTGTTAAATTGATCGATTGGTTTAAAAATATCATCTGACACGTTTGCAGAATGTTAACGTTACCTACCTATTATTTTTTCTTTAACTAACTCACATTTGTTATTGGCGCTATTGTTGCATTGTATTTCAATGCTTGATAGAAATCTGCCACCAAGTATTTGTCTCCATAATATTGATCCATACATCAGGAATCAAAGTGCAAGTAGTTTTATGCAAATGATGTAATAAACACTTCGCGGTAACCCCAGCAGTCAGGGGCATGTTTGTTTTCCAGAACCCGTAAGTTTATTCCAAAACAAGTATAACACTGAGCGAGGCAATTCGGGATAACAAAATATTGAGCTTCGCTATATTTCTAGTCCCTTTTGTTGTGACGAGTTTGTGGTCCAGTAACTTCGAAGATTGGAGGTTTCGAGACATATTTGTTATTTTATTATACATCGAATTGAAATGTGTGGCTTCTTCAGAAGTTCCTTCTTATTCTTTCTAACATATATGTATTACCAGTATTGTATATGTTATTTTTTGTAAAGTTCTTACTATTTTAATAAATTACTCGATTATAACATTAAGTTTTATCATTCTTATCGAAAGATATGCGCATAATTTTTCATTTCTTGCCGTTTTAATGCGGCCTTCGTTTGTAAATGAAATATTTTATTCGATGTTTTATTAGTAGTGCTGATTCCCTTAAAATCTTATTTATTGAATCAACTCTATATTATAATGAAACCAGACACCTCTCCTTGACTGAGGTCATGTATTCTGATAGTGTTACTGATTCTAATTTTATAACAGAACACGTAATATGGAATTGAAGCAATACGTCTTATTTGTAATCACCAATTTTGGGTTCCTTTATTAATAGGTTCGGCGAAAGATATAAAATTTACTTTATACAGAATCTTTATAGCGTTGTTCTGATTGAAATTGATATAATTAAGGGTTATTATTTTGGTTGTGCGAAAAAAAATATAGTTACCCCCGAATTTATAGAAGTTCTATAACTTTTTCAACCGTCATATAGTACTGCGCAAAGCAAAACTCTTGAGCGCACTATTAGATGACGCTTTATGAGGTTATAAATAATAAAAATAATAAAAGTCTATAAATTCGGGGTTAGTATTTATTCAAGATTTTTGCTCCAATATGTCGCTTTGGCTCCAAAGCATTTTATAGGTTTGCTTTATATACGATCAAAGTATGCATTATTTCTTAATCATAGTAAACGGTCATAAGAATTTTAATTATTTGTGTCCATGTTTAGTATAAAGTCTACTTGACCTCTGTAGATACTTTTAAGGAACTTTTTTTCTTACCTGGCACTTAACGGCTCTAAGTAACAAACTCATTAGCATATTGCATTGAAATCCAAAAGCAATGATGGTGAGCACGCGAACCTTCGCCGCGGTGGTATTGTGTCTCGATGAACCAGCCGCTTTATGTAATTATAGAGCATTCGATTCTGATAGTCAATACATTTGAGACTATTACTTATTGTCACGTAGGTAAGTATCACATTTCGTTGTACTTGACCTGCTAAATTGGCCATATTTCATGCCCTGCTGTCTCCGTTCAAGCCAATACTGACGATGCGTATATGTAGGCTTCCTTGGAATAACAGGTATATTTTTTGTACAATTCATATTCAAGATTTGCCGCGCTGTCATCACTCCATATAAACGCAACACTGCAAGAAGAAATATAATGTGCATCCAAAATTGTATAAGTATTTTATTTAGTTTTCTTCGGTGTCGGCCAATAAATAACCTTTGTTCGGTCGGACACGTCCAAGGGTTGTGTGTCGAAACAGGCATTGTATGTAGGTAATTGAATTCGCGGATGTGGCGCGGCGCGAGGCCGCCTCGCGGATGTGGCGCGGCGCGAGGCCGCCTCGCGGCTGCATGGCAACCGCTACAGACGCGCTAATGGTTTCTGCGCTAAACGATAGGTAATACCTCTGCTGTGTGTAATGCGGTACTGTCGAGTTTGAATTGAGCTCCTATTTTATATTTAAAGTTGGCTGTTTTTGTACCCTCAAACGATATTTTTTAATAATCTAAAAATATAAAATTATAGGATTAGTTGCTACGAATAAATATTTTATATAAATTTGCTCAGATTTCAGATTTAAATAGGACTAATAAATAAGTAATAAGACTAATGGATGTTAGATCTACAATCAGAGTATTACATTATTCAGATGTCAGTGTATGAAGAAAGTAAACGATGCTTTCTGGTAAACCAACCTTGTCTTACTTTTAGCAAGTCGAGCTGTTACTTAAGTATTAAAAAAAAAAAATCACAATAATTTTCAGTCAGCATACTTTTTTAAATTTTGTCAAATACTTTTTAAATGTGTACTTATACTATTCCAACACGTATGGACCTACTTACTTACCTATATCCATTTATTTTATGTAATAATAATTATCTAATTTTCATCATTATCATTACTTACATAATATCTGTAATGAAAGTATTCTCATTAAATATGTTTATATCATATTCTAATAAATCCTACAAGCCTCAGTGGGTTTATAAACAGTAGCTATCATCTAATCGTTTGATCATTCCAAAAAGGGAGGAGACCTACATTTTCGACAACCGATTTCGATCCGTTAATTGTTTTCCTTTTCCAAAAATATCTTACTTTGAATTAGTAACTTGTTAATAAGACTTAGAATTAAAAATAGTATTAAAATTAGTCAAGTAATGAATAGCATAGTAATGATTCGGCTCCATAGCACCACTATGCTCTAAACGCTCGCGTGCTGATAGCCAGGACATAGCATGCCGTGTCCAGAACAGCGCACGTATCATCTTTGCTGCTGCTTCTACTAAAGAAAGCTTTGATGCTAGCCGCCAGTAACGCGCATACGAACGCGGAATCACCGCGACGCGTCTTGCCGCAGCTCGCATAGCGGGTCCGTACGGAGACGTTGCATCGCCGAGCAGCCAGAAGCGTAAGTGGTGTGTATGGGGTCCGACTGTGGATCGTTTTAATGGACATGGATGTTTTCTCTATTTGTTGTAAGGTGGGACGCAGGGCCCGGGCCGCCGACCCCACCTGCCCTACCTCCACTTACGCCTCTGGATGTATCGTACGTCAACACACATACAACATATATACTTATATCTACATTTGTTTACGCATCGTGCTAATAAACAGTGCTAACAACGATTTGGACAAATAGGCATCTACTTTATTATTTATTACCGATGCTTTTAGAGTCGCGTGCTCACGCAAGAAAGCACGTCGCAAAGCGAAGTTCAAAATTGCACTTCAGCATGTTACGCGAATACAGTTGTCTGTTTGTTAGCAACGGTGTGACTACATAGTATTTTGTATAATGTTTGGGAGGAATGCGTTAAAGTGCCTTGTGCCTTCTGTATGCTTTACTTCTTGTATCTCTGTCGGCATGTGTTGTGTTTGTCTATGAGCAATTAGTGTTCGAGGCGTACCGTTACGGGACTTTCGTTCGACTTTCATTTTTTTCCGCCCCACTGACAACAAATTGAGCGGAACACATGTCGACCTCTCAGCAATATATCATCTTGCACGCTAGAGTTTATTCTGAGCAATGTTTCACGCTGGCACTCCTATATATATATTGCCATTTCTATTTATTTTCATTGTTCTGCATGTCTTATTACCTGATATTTAGTTAGTAAGTTATAACAATTAAGAAGGATATTAGTTGTAGATACCTTATTAACAACATAGCGTGCCTGAAATTATTTTAGATTTAATGGACTCTGTAATAATTTCTTTGCATCGTAGACGTATGCTGTTAGTTGGTCATTTAGTAGTTAATGACCACTTAGTAGTTCCTGCTGTAACAGGCACTATATACATTTGCTCTGTAGCATCTAGATGTTAGGGATAGCAAGATTCAACAAGCAGAAGTAAACTTTTATCTGCCACTGGCGTGGAAAATGGTAGTAAGCAATGAGTACATCCCTGGTTCCGCTTCGTTTTTGCCTTATACACAATTAGATAAGGCGTTCAAATGTCGAACATTCGCCGATTATTATCGCACGAGCGCTTGTTTCCAAACGTTCAGAAACGTCTTGGATTTTGTGAGTCACAGTATCTGGAACACAGCAGCAGGAATATGAGTCAGCGCGTGTGTCTGTGCGTTTCCGCGGCAGATCGGCTGCAGGTGCAGTCGGGGGCAACGGTCCGCTAACGATTGCGGCTAAATTCGTCCATACAACCGCGCGAACGTCCGATATTTTTCCCTAGTTTTGTCCCCATTGTCCCTGCCAAGTGACGAAACGTAAACGCACGTGAGCGTAATGGCCGTGCCCGGCAACTGGTGATACGTCGCCGCTTGGCTTTGTTTAGTTGGATTAACAATTAGGTGCGGCCTAGATAGGAAAATTAAACAAGTCGGCTATGAGGCAAGAATCTGGTGCGAGCGTTGCCTGTTGCATAATACCGATTCAATTTTATTTTAGTGTTGCAAGATATCGTCTTTTGAGCTCTTCTAGGAAAGTCTCCATATATGATTTGAAGTTGTACAAGGAACGTTGTTATAGAATTTACGTACTTATTTGTATTTTGTTAAGGTCTTCGCAATCAAACATACTTACCGTTTTTATATTGGTAGTAGCTTTATATGTGTCCAGGTCGTTGATTTGTTATAAATATGGCGCATTATAATTGGTCCCGGCTTAGTCGCGTTTATGATTCTTTGTTTGCAGGAAACCCGGGGAGTGGCGACCTCGTGTACGCCTTGACATTTGTCGAATGTTTGACGTTACCAGCGTTGGGCGCACGCCAACGCGCCAACTTGTACTGTACGGTTGGATGAGCTAAACGTTTCGTGACGATGTTGTTTCTTGGCGTTTCTTGAAACATTAATCCAAATGTTATGATTGACATTATCGTACGTTCTTGTAACTAGTTTTCTTTGATTCCTTTACACAAACGTGACTCTAGCGTAAAGTATCTTTTAGGAGTTTTAAAAGAGAACATACAAATTAAAACTGACTAAGGAATGTATTATGAGTAGAGAATCTTTTCATTCAGTCACATAACAAGTTAAAGAATATTCAGCCCGTGAACAAATAAAAAAAAATTACAAAATTAACGATGAAGAGAAAATAGAACACAGCTCGCTCGCGAAATTACTTATTTATAAATTGTATAAAGTGTGTGTTCATTGGAGATGTGCTGCATAATAAAGCCATAAGCGCTAATGAGTCAACCCTTTTCCGAGTTATCGAAGGTCAAGATTATTGCAAGTCACAGGAGAGCCGCCGCTACGCACCGGGCCGATGAACTGCAGGCACAGACAGACCTTAGGAGATTATGAATATTTATCTCCAAGCCATTTTGCTTCATTTACAGAGTTGCGTCTTTTGTTCCAGTTATAGGACTTTTTAAGAATAGGCCCGACACAGTTTTTACGCATTGCAGTTTTTGCTACTGTATCTAAGCTGCCTTCGCCGAGGTCTTTGTTACTTGAATTCAATTTAGGAAGGCTTGATTATCTATATTATGTTTGTTGATTTGGTTCAATCGTGTAGTATACGCTTAATTTTTTCACTTACAGTTAGCTCCACTTTCTAGTATATGGATGGTTCATGAATACTGCATTTCTAACAGTCTGGCTGAGTATCATGCACTTATGCTCATGATAAACAATAAGCGTTACCGTGCTTAACTGGTTTCTTTGTTCGTATTGCGTTCAAGGAATTTATAGCTATTGTGATAATAAGTAGAGTAAATAACGTAGATGTCCACCCACACAACAATTAGAAAGAATAACAATTAGATACCGGGCTTTGTTCATATTTACTTGGTTTTAGGTCATAGCACCCACAATATTAACATATCCAAATTAAATAAAATGAAGTGGAAGAATTTTAGTTGTAAAATCTGTAGTGTCTTTCCTTAATAAAACCAACCATAAAACATGTACGAGTTTCGTCCCACTCATATCCAGTGGTTTATCTCGTTGTTGTTCAAACACGTGGCGAGGCAGTTCGTTAACCGGTGTTGTTGTGCTCGCGGTGCGTGCGTACGCGCCGCCTGCATGTGTGTGTGCGCGGTTTCGCGGCCGAGCTGTCGGTATGTGCTGCGTAATAGGGAATAGTTGGGAAGGATTTCGTGGATGACGGAGTGATGTAGATTGCTGACACTGCAAGTTGGGTATTAGAAGATCAATGGCTCCTATGAGCATATTGCATTGCATCCTTGGCGATTGTATGCTTCTTTTCAGTTATAGCTTGGTGTCTCGTATAACCTCGTATTGCTCTGATTATGAGCTATTTATAATCGACCGAATAACAAGTTTCCCAGTAACCCCACCACATTAATCTACGCCTTCCGATTTGATATGCTTATCATCAATCGGAGGTATGATTTAGAAAAAGCTGCGTGGTTAGCATAAATTTGAATGTTTCCTCGCCATTGTTGAATACCAAACGTTGGCGTGTATGCGGCCAATAACATCAACGCTGTATCGTATCAAGTGTTTGGCCTTGTGATAGACTCATCGTTTTCACGATTAATATATTTGACCAAAAATGAGTTGTAAATACATGATGTTATGCTATGATTTCGCTTATAGAATGTATTATATTATTATTGTTATGTAGTCGGGTGCTAGCAGTTTGCGCGTCCCACAACTTAAGGTGTTCCATTTGAATGGTGTTTATTTTTTTTCAGAAGGTCGTGAACATTCCCCATTGGCCTTGTTTTGTATTTCGTCCAGACGGCGTACTTGGCTTCTGTTTGGGATGTTTACTGTTACGCTGGGTTCCCTGACAGACGCGTATTATTAATTACGCAAACAGCTGAAACGACAGCAAACGATAATATTTTGATATACACTCTAAACTTGCTCATTCTGTCTGGATTAGGTGATGAATCATTAAAATAATTGATTAAATTGAACTTTATGGCAACAAAACAACCACCATTGTAGGTTATTTAATAGTGATCGCTGAACCCTGAATTTAGTAGATCTTGCACTAATATTACACAACCACAGTTCCTAATTAATTGGGTTGAAAGAAACTGATTGAACATCATTCGAAGATATATTAGTTTTTACCTATATCATCCAATCGCCTACAATTTTTATACGTTACGTGGTTACGTTTAGATTTTACGTAAGTGGTAATGTTACTGCGATGGCAAAAAATAGAGTTCTAAGATGTAGAGCTATTGAATAGAGATCTTGTGTGAACTGTAGCGATAAATGCAATCAATTCCAACATGGTGGGCAAGTCGATGCGAATAGGTATTAGTAGTTCTAAGAAATCATTATAGTCTTGGAATGTAATGGTAGACTGGTCTGGCTCTTACATAATAATCCCCAAACAATACTATTTTACGTCAGGATAATTCTTTCAGCATGCAACGTCTACTCCCTCAAAAATGTACTGCTAAGATTGCCTTTACAATATACTTGTCTAAAAAGTTAAGCCTGCTTGCTAAATTAAGCTAAGCCTTACAGCTTCAACCTGCATCCCTTTTAAGAGTATTGCATAGAAACAGTAGATCCCAAATCTAAGAGACTATGCTATTTATCACATAACCCATTGTTATGTACAAGACCATGTGTGCAGGTCATGGCAAGACGCATAAGGACGCGGCCAGCGTGCGCGCCACGCACCCGATCCCGGCGGCCTGCGGCCTCTACTACTTCGAGGTGCGCATCGTGTCCAAGGGCCGCGACGGGTACATGGGCATCGGGCTGTCGGCCCACGGAGTTAACATGAACAGATTGCCTGGTGAGTCACCTTGCACCTGCTTTTTTTCATCACTTATCGTATGCATACAATCTAGAATGATTGTCAGTCTGAATCCCAACACCGAATCCTGTATTTTTGGACTTTTTATCGGTCAGAGCGCACATCACAGGGTAATTGATAGATTGTAATGAAACTTGGCAGTGCGATAGCTGATTTGTACACCCCTCGGAAGGTGTACAAGAAGGATACTTCTATACAGGTGATTCAGAAAGAGAATGTTCATCGTAAAGTCAGAATTACAAAGAAGAATTAAAAAAATGTTGCCAATAAAATGACAATTCTGACATTATATATTTTTTTTATTTCTTTAAAGTTGATATTCAAATTCTGATTTCACACAATTATTACAAATGCGGTAAAGTAGAGCAGATTCGTTGCCATGTTTACTCTTTCTTAATCACTCTGTATATTATACTTTACAGTTCTAGTACTGTATACTACAACTGATTTGGTGCAGCAATGGAATCCTTATATAACGAACTTTAATACGACCCAAGAAGCAATAGTGCAAAGTATGCACCACGGCCTAATAACATACTGCCTCAATACATAAGTTCCTAGTTCAATGAGTGAAGCAAGCTCCATTCCAGGCTGGGACAAACACTCGTACGGGTACCACGGCGACGACGGGCACTCGTTCTGCTCGTCCGGCACGGGGCAGCCGTACGGGCCCACCTTCACCACCGGCGACGTCATCGGCTGCGGGGTCAACCTCGTGGACAACACATGCTTCTACACTAAGAACGGACACCATCTTGGCATCGCATTCAGAGGACTACCGGTAACCATTCCGACGAAGTAATTATTATTTTGCTTCAATTGGACCGCATTGTAGACATGTTCGCTCAAAACTATTTCCCTCTCCTAATATTTTGAAATTTTGTGGATTTTGAGAATGCCTAATTGGAACCAAATGCCACTACTGCAGCTCTCTCCGATGTGTTTTTTTTTATTAATTATTTATTGGAGCACAATTTTCTTTTCCAGCCTAATCTATATCCGACAGTAGGTCTCCAGACGCCGGGCGAGGTGGTGGACGCGAACTTCGGGCAGCAGCCGTTCGTGTTCGACATCGAGGACATGCTGCGCGAGCTGCGCGCGCGCACGCGCCTCGCCATCGACGAGTTCCCGCTGCCCGACGACCAGGGCCAGTGGCAGCAGGTGCTGCACAGGTGGGCCCACACCTCGCACCCCTACTCACTATCATCTGACGCCAGACAGAGTGGAGTAGACATATAAAATATACTCCGGTAGTGGGTTAATTTCTCCTTCAAATATCATATCGATACGGGCTTTTGATGATAGGCTTTTTTTATTACTGCAATTGACCCATTCCATGGCATTGTACGTATTTAAAGTTAGTTTGTTTGTGTGCTAGCATTTTAATGTGTCCAGCCAATTATAGGACCAATTCATCATTTATAGGACCTATGATTGTAGATGATAAGTATGACACTGATGATTGTACATCTTAAACTCAATCACCATATATCTGTATAAGTGCAGACGCGAGTCTGTTTGGGTACATACCGCGCGCGGGATGACAGGGAGGCGAATGACAGACACGGCGCGTGTGTTTGCGAGGCAGCGCGATCGGTCTGGGACCGGCTATGAACAAGGAGTTGGTGTTGCAGGATGGTGTCGACGTACCTGGTGCACCACGGCTACTGCAGCAGCGCGCAGGCCTTCTCGCGCGCCACCGGGCAGCACATCGACGAGGACATAGCTTCCATCAAAAATAGACAAAGTGAGACACTCATTAACATTTCATTCGCGAACGACATTCACGCCAAGGTCGTACAATCAAGGTGTCATGAGAACGATATAAATGTTGCTGTGTATCAGCGTACTAATGAGAAATCGCAAAAACCACGCGGGGTTGACAAAAGTTTGTACATTTTCTACCTGCTTCTATAAATAAAAAATAATAATGAAATGCTGAGCGTCTGGTAAGCGAGAGCGGCTAGACGGATGTGGCATGTTTTTTTCAAAATGTTCTCTCTAATCTATGTTTTGAACGTGGTTTACTAGGTATTGTCAATTAAAGAAGCCATTGCCATATTGTCGACCTGACGGCCTGATTAGCGCAGTGGTAGTGACTCTGCTTTCTGCGCCGAGCGTTCCGGGTTCGAATCCTGGTAGGGACACAAGCTTTGTGTGATGAGCACGAATGTTTGTACCCGAGTCATGGATGTTTAATATGTATATAAGTATTACATATTGAGTTCGCCCTCAGTCCATTGTACGGTACCCATAACACAAGCGTTAAGCTTGTGTGAGCGTATAGTTGTGTGTTCGTATGGTGATATTTATTTATTTATTGTTTCTGATTAAGAAATAGTGCGTTGCTAGTGTTTAATTTCTTGCCTGCATACCCACGCCACCCGCCGTGGAGCCTTCTGAGAAACTTTTCAAGCGCCTTTATACTGGTACAAGATAGTTTGGGTCAGTACCGTTGGAGTGTTCGTCTTCTAATATGTTTGTTATGTCAGGGGTGTCGAAGCTGGTGCTGGCGGGGCGCATCGGCGAGGCGATCGAGCTGAGCCGCGCGCTGTACCCGGGGCTGCTGGAGCGCGACCTGGACCTGCTGTTCCTGCTCAAGTACCGCCAGTTCGTCGAGATGGTCAACGGCTCCGACTCGGAGGTCAGCGCCGCACGCAACACGCACCACAATCGAATGAGAATAGCCTCGTGATTGTTCCTTTTCACAAAACTTCCATATGAAAATTGACTATGGCCTACCGACCGAGGCCACAACGCTGAAAAATCTACGGCGCCGAACAGCGCATCGTGGAAATTTCCGATGCGGTGTCGTACCGTACAAATCTGCGATATACAGGGTGGATATTTTAGACGCGTCAGTAAGGGCAGCGACCTTAAGTGGTGAAGTCATGCGAATATGATCGTAGGATCCCTTATTTTTTGAGTTATTGCTATTGGCATTTACAGATTTTGAAAAAAAAATAACGAAAATACTGCGCTTTTCGAAAAATATTTTTATTAGCTTAATCCATCCACTCTCTCACAAAGATCAAAAAGCTCTATGGGGACAAGTTAGGTGAGGGTAGTAGAAATGTCACACATGGATGAAACTTTTCCCATACATCTTGTTACGTAATTAATCTTTTACACTGTGGTGACATAGTAGAATATAAATAAAATAAGGTATTAACACTAGTAGCGAGTGATAATCATATTTCTAAACTAAACTTACTAATGAGACCAGAATCCCGTAAATCAATAAAAAATTGTGTTAAATTGTGTTCAGGCGGGCGCGGCCGGTGCGGGTGGTGCGGGCGGTGCGGGCGGTGCGAGCGGTGCGGGTGGTGCGGGTTGCGCCAGCAACGGCGTGGCCACGTCCGTGATCGCGCACACCAGCCGCTCCTGCGCCAACGGGCCGGAGCACGCCGGCCGCACCAACGGTACGCACCAGCCTTCGCCACGACCACAACGCGACCCGACCATTGCCCGGGCTAGTCGCGCCTCTCAACGCGCCCATTACAGACCATACAAGCAGCTAAAAGTGCCTCCTGACCGAGCCGATTCGCACTGCTACCCCTGCTCGCTCGGTCGATACGTAGCTCACCCGAAACGGATTTCGCGTAACCTCGCTCGAACGTATTATTTGTCAATTGCCTTGCAGTAAGCCACTTTGTCATCTGTCAAATTGGTGTGAACTAGCTAAGTGGCAGCCCAACCAGTCGCGCGAGACAGCGCTCTCAGTCAGTAAAGGGCTTTAGGCACATTGTTAAAATCTCAAAAAACCCTAATTGCTGGACGAAATTAATAGGACCGCCCTTACTTTGAGTCTTT
This sequence comes from Pheosia gnoma, assembly GCA_905404115.1. Classification (NCBI taxonomy): domain Eukaryota; kingdom Metazoa; phylum Arthropoda; class Insecta; order Lepidoptera; family Notodontidae; genus Pheosia; species Pheosia gnoma. Next base: position 204,023 of record FR989910.1, read on the forward strand.
TCTTTTACGTTAGTCTACTTTCCGTAACCGATTATTTGACGAATTATCGATATTTATCTAAAACGACTGGCGTCACTACCGACCCCTTGGGACAATACCTAGTATAATAATAGTAATAAAAAAAAGAGACAAGCCCGCTCAGTTTCTTGCCGGATCTTCTCAGTTGAGGTCGCGTTCCGATCCGGTTGTAGAGTTAAGAAAAAAATGTAATGACAATTTGTAAGTGGCCCCGTAGGCCTATACGAAATAAATGATTTGACTTTGACTATATAATATTTGTGATCGGCGCAGGAGTGTCGGACACAATAGAAGACGTTCGGCCGCACGACTGCGACGTGGACATGTCGCCGCCGCCGCCGCCGCCGCCGCCGCCGCACGCGAACGGCGCGCACGAAGGTAACACGCACACACCGGCCGGGGCGGGGATTGGGACATGTACACACCTATATCATCATGTTATACCACGAAGAGTGTAGAGTGTGAAGGGCAAACGCTTAGGTTCGATTCCTGAACAATACTTTATAAGGCGACTTTACGGAAATGAAATTTACGAAGAAGGAATTATACATTTGATTATTTTTACAGTTTATTGAGGGACGATTGAAGTGGCGATATTTATTAAATCTTTCGTATGGGGTTATAAAATGTACACATGATATTATTATATTTTTTATATAACTAATTTACAGAATAATAATTTTATTATTGAAATTTATTTATTATTTGCACTCATCGTGATCACTCATTATTCAAGTTTATTTATATTTATTGTTATTTTGTTTAGTCACATTTACCCATTTTTTATGTTAATTATAAATACAGTTTTATTATTATTTGCTCGTTGCTTTTTAGTTGTTGCATGATAATGAACATAGCAGTTAGTTTTAACCTAGATTGTAACTATATTATTGAATCAGTCGAGTGCTAAGATTGTCTTCACACTCAACCATATAAAACTACTCTCTCGTATTGTGTGTAACCACTTAACTTAAAAAAATATTTAACTAACGATATAGGAATAGTACTTACCGGTAATATACTGTGGAAAATTTGTTTGTTTATTAGTGGTCATAGTGCACAAAAGGTTAAATAAAATTACATAAGTAAGCATTTGTAAGCAGTGATAGCCAAGTTGGTAAAACGCTTGCATCTGCAACGAGGACAGCAGGTTCAAACCTCGGCTCGCACCTCTGGGATTTCTGGATTTCATGTGTGAATCTCATTTACAACCATGATTATCACTTGCTAAATGGTGAAGGAAAATATCGGGGAACCCTGCATGTCTGAGAGAACCCCTCGTAGGACGTGTGAAATCCGCCAACCCGCACTGTGCGAGCGTGATGGACTATGGCCTAATCCCCCTCGCATTGAGGGGAGGCCCGTGCCCAACAATGGCACATTACAAAAAAAGGGCTGGTATTTATTATTATAAGTATGCATTGTTAGTGCATGCATGTTGGAGTTGGCTACACTATTTTATGTTTTTGATGTAAGACAAATAATTAAGCCATTAAATCCATATTCTATGACCATTTTGGACACATACTGCTATGTGTGTATAGGTATAATAAGTCTATACAGACACAATATTTTGTGGGTATTTTCCTAAAATTATAGTGTACTATTTCTAGTTTTCACAGTAAAAATAATTTCACTGCATTCACGGTTAGTCGACATGCTTTTAGTCGATTTGCAATGGCTTATTAACTAACAGGTCATGTAACATTGCATTAGTATCGAGATCACACATCGGCACATTTGCGTTTTTTATTTTGGTTCGATTTGATTCAGCTAGCGTGCGTCTTTGCTTGCGCACGAACCGCTGGTTATGTTGAGGTGCAAGTTAATCGAATAAGTATCTAAAATACAAATTGACTTTAATTCTGATAAATGCTTTGCATTGCATTGTAAATTGATTTAAACTTGTATAAATTCGGGGATTAATTTCTAACTGCAATCTTACCACAAATTCGAGTTCTGGTCTTTTAATTTGAATAGTTTTTCTTAGTTATACACATAATGTTATAATTTGCATCTCTGGTACCTACGCTATCGCAAATCTTTGCTCTCTCAGTGAACACAAGTCAAAGCAATAATGAAATTAAATACTGAGTGTTGTATTTTATTTTATTTTATAGTCGTATATTAGTTAAGTCAGTGAGTAACAGTCTCTCTACGGACATGTGTCTTGTGCGCGCTGCGAAGGCTTCGCAAGTATCGTCGGTAGCTGACTGTCACCCGTCACGAGGGAAACCTTAAACAATTAACAAGTGGCCCCAGAAGTGCATTATATTTTGTCATACGGTCCCGTAGTTCGGTTTGTAATTTGGCGTAATTTTTCTGTCGCTAAACTTGAATATTTTGCTGAAAAATAAATATGATATCCGTATAAATAATTATAGCGGATGCATAGCATCATCCAGTCTTGTTCTACTGGGTAATGTAGCCGTTAGTCGATTTATTTTGTTACTTTTAGTTTTTGATTACAATATTGAAGTTTTTTTTTAAATAAGTTAATTGCAACTCTATCCAGTGGAAATATCTTATTTTTTATTACAATAGACTAATATGTCAGATATATTTTAGTCGATTCTCATAAACCGTATCGATTTAAAAAAATATAGTGCACTATTACTGGGTAGTAGGATTGTTGTGGTGGCGCGTGGCGCGTGGCGCGTGGCTCCACGCGAGCGAGGGTGTTCGGTCAGCGGGTGACGCGAGGGGTGGTTGTAGATGCGGAGCGGCTGCCGCTCACGAAGGGGTTGCCCGGCGTCACGGTGAGCATCGCCGCGCTCGCGCACTACGCGGGTGCGTACCTCCTGTAGCTGGCTGTAGCTGGCTGTAGCTGGCTGTAGCTGGGTGTAGCCGGGCTAGCCCTCTGCGCCCGCGCTCGCCTGTGCCACTCACACCTATACCCAACTAAAATATTCCTAATGCTCCCCGAAAAACACACATGTTTTATCGTAAGTTGCTACAACTCGGGCTGTGCCGTTTTATTTCAACCATATGCGTTTTCGATTTTTCCTAGACTTATGGAAAAAAAACGATAAAGTAAAAATCGTATTAGACGTCTTGAGGTAATTAACAGATTATTTTTTCAGTATTCCACAGATAACTTAGTTCATAATCGTATAACCTTCTAAAAGGGTTGTTAAAAATCCTGCCAATTCCGAGATATATAAATAATGCGTACGTTTTACAATAATACATATGAATCCTAATTACTGTTCATATAAATCGCATTAAATCAGTTGGGGTGTCCAAGGTATTGTGTTATCTCATAAATACAGTATATTTGGGGCCCGATATTCAGTTCTCATTTTAGTTTAGACCCAGTACTTGTAAGAGTCGGGGTAAATTCTGATAATCATCGCCCGAGTTCCGTAGTTGCCTCGATTTCACAGTTTCGTACGTTCTTTTTTGCTGTCGAACCAATGTTCATATCCTTGACATTTCTACTCCCTACTAGTTGCCGCTACTAGATATGTACCTACTACCTACTACCGTTTGTATGTCAAATGCATGACGATCTAGTTTTATTTTTAATAGAAATTCACGTTTTTTCATTACCTTTGCTGAAATTTGCTAGAATGTAACATGGACGCACCCATGTTTTGAATATTTATATTTACATATAGTAATAACATAGATTCAATTAAATACAAGATTGACAACCTCCGTACATTACAGCGTAGCACCAAATCCAGTGGGCCACAGTCCAAGCTCATTATAAGTTGCAAATATATTCCGCGAGGCGTTGTTAGTAACTGACTACGAGACCACACAAAAGATGGTGTTGTCTTACAAAACAACGATCAATATCAGAAAAGCCCCGTAAGCTGGTTGGGCGGAGATGTTATTGCCCTCGTTAATACCTAATACATACATATATGTATTATTACAAAGATAGCCAATATAAAAATTACAAGTTCACGTAATGGCAGTTTGACGTTTCGCATGCATAAAATAATAAATTTAAGACTCACAGCGACCTCTATGATGGCAGATAAGAACTAAAAATCGATGTAACGCAGTTTTGCTTGGCGGTTGTCAGTCCTATCTTATGGTCCAAGGTAATCATTATCGAAAAATTTACCACAATATTGTTTCTAATTACTTAGAATTATGAATTATGTAGAGCTTTCAAACGAATAGGGTATAGCGATGGGTGTACTCATGCGTACAAAATAAAATAAAATTAGGACTCTATGCAGGATGATTTTGAACATGGAACGGCTATCATTTTTTACATTTACTTAAATAAATCTATAAAATCAGTTCATCAAATCTCTAAAACCAACGCCATGGTGCCTTAGAAAAAAAATACCTCTTATAGTTTCACTCGACGAATCAACCTGTATATTAAAATACTTGAACCAACTAATATCACACGTGAAGCATCTCTGCACATGCATGACTAACTAAAATTAGTTAGGTATCGTGAATGGCGCGAGAGAACCCAGTCGTCCGTCAGACAACAGGCATTTTATAAAGTATTATAATCTGTTACTGTGACGTCGGTAAAGTATCTCTAACTTACTTTTATATTGAGTAAATTTATAGGCAAAGTAAGTATCGTTGTGTGTAATACTGTTTTGAAATATTATTATGGACTTCATGTGTGGAACTTAATTAATAAGAACCAATTGATGATGACCGCAGACATGAACATGTCCGTGGTGAAACATTTCGATATATTTTTATATGATGAATGATTATTTGAGTTCTTAAAAAAAATTAGTAACAACTTGTTCATCATCTAACATTATTTATAAAGTATTGAGTAATCCTGTTAATTAAGTTGAACATGTGTAAAGTTTAATTTATTAGTTTTCCCAGTAAATTTTAGCATGGTATTTAGCATGTCATACTGGCCCATGGGATGGTTGAGGGAGCGGCATATACTCTACCGTTCTACTGTGATTGACAGCGTCACAGACGCATCCATTCCGTTGGCAGAGACTAGAACTATCGTCGCCATTATGATGAGGTCTAATTTTTGCCAGTTTTGTATCGCAACAGTATAGATACGTTTGTGGGTTTATCTAATGCTTTTTATTACTATCTCGTATATTATTATAATTTGTGTCATGTATTATATTCGAAACGAGGGGTAACAGCAACTCCGCGGGTTCGGCGACACCACTCGATATTAAAGTTTTATTCTCGACTGTACACACGTTATTTCCTTAGCACATTTTTTTTTTATTATTTATGTACTATCTCCTCACCGTCGCCGGACGATAAACGTGAATTTATTTTTAACATTAATTTCTTAGAGTTTTTAATCGTTTACTAATATTTATTTATTTAATATGTACAGACGCATCGATAAAGGGATTGTTTTGGTGTTGAGTGTAATGTTCTGTCTAAATGTAATCTTCCCCTACGTTGTAAAATTGTCTACTGCTCGATTTTTTGTATTTCCAATCTACCTATTTATTTATACAACCTAGATGATGTTTCAAAAGCGTGAAATAATATTAATTAATATTGAAAAAAAAACAACTTGCAGATGCGCGCTAGTGGAATGCAGCTCTGAGGAATCCGCTATGTTGTGACCCCAATTAAGTGACAGTTGTGTCGATAAATAACACTAAAAAGAACTGTGGATAATATGGCTATGGTTATAACAGATTACAATGACTTGATACAAAAACCTTATAGTCCTGTAATTCGGAAACTAGGCTGGTTACAGACATCCCTTTATCGATGCTACAGTCCTGGGCCCCAAGTCTGCTAACACAATCGAACAGCAACCGCATAGTAACTGTCACTATTGACAGATATTGTATGGGATATCTGTCAAAAGTGACAGTTAATATGCGGTTGCTGTTCGATTATGAATCGATTGTGCTAGCAGACTCGGGGCCTGCTCTGTACTATAAAATATAGCGTTGCGTTAAGTATGTGTTGTCGCGTGCGCAGAGTCGGAGAGCGCGTGCAATGCGCGCGCGTCGGTGGAGCGAATGCTCGCGTTCGGGCGCGAGCTCAATGCCATGAGCCAGAAGCTGCAGCAGGATCAGTTCGTCAAGTCAATGCTTGAGGTGACCACTTCCATATTTTGTTCTTCCTTTATGGTATAGCATCCTTTTAGGTATCATATCGTGTCTATATGAGGCGGGATTTTTCAAAACACTACTTGTACAGACTTAGCCCATGCTTATTAGAAGTTAACATAAATTTACAATTAAATAACAAGTACAAAGCAATTTTTCAGAATGAAATAGCTTTTTGGTGCCATTGCAAGTGGATGAGAAGACTTGCATTTTCTGCAGAAATTCAATTTCGTGATTGAACTCAATGGTCAATTGAAAAACAAATTGTCCGCAGAACATCACAATTGCCATTTCGTCATGAATATTTTTTTTTAATTAGACTTCGATTTTCTGACTCACATATGCTTACAAATATGCTAAAGAAGTCCAGTATCCGGGCTTAGTATACCCTTTATGAATCACTCTGTATAAGTATGTGTTTTAAGAATTGTGTTTGACAATGTTCGTTATGCTTCGCAGGATGCATTCAGTCTGTTAGCGTACAGTAATCCATGGGACAGCCCGGTGGGCTGGCAGCTGGAGCCCGTGCGCCGGGAAGCCGTGTGCGAGGCGCTCAACTCCGCCATACTAGGTAATACTATATTTATGTAATAATAATTATGATATGTAATAATGTATCAATATCGAGTATATTGTCTGGCAAATTAGCCTGGACTTTGATTCCCAGCGGGATAGAGGGGTCCTCTGATGAATACTTATGAGCGATATATAAAACGAGTGGCTCCATGTAGGATTTCCTCAGTATGTGTGCACACACATGATTTTATTTTACGCATACACAATTGTGTGCAGAACATATTCACCGCCGCTCTCTTAAAATATTGGCAGAAAAAGTTCAGTACAACTATCGTTTGAAACTCAACAAATATATGTGTGTGTGTCCCCCCGCGTGCGCAGAGGCGCAGGGCATGAAGTGGATATCGCCGGTGGAGGCGTGCGTGTCGCACTCGCGCGAGCTGCTGCGCCGCATGGCGCGCGGCGGGCTCGGCGCCTGCGCCTTCGCCGACCTGCCCGCGCTGCTGCGCCGCTGACGCCGCCCCGCCCCGCACGCCCGCCCCGCGCGCCCCGCCCGCCCGCACTGACACCCGACGAGTCGAGCCGACACTGTCGTGCCGTCGGACGACCCATATTCGTGCGACCACGATTTTAAACTGCCGTCTGATTTTCATAATCGTTGAATCGATTTGACGTTAACATTAGACTTTCCATGCAGATGCTTATTTACACTGATAATAATATCTTAGTGTGACATCGCTTCTCGTAAGCAGTTGACAGTAGCCATCCCTATTCCGGGATATAAAGCTGCTACTGATCGGCTCGAGCCGATAATTACAACTTAAACGTTATTCATACCTTTCATGGCCAGTCTCGATGCAATACCAAAATAATGACTTTTCTGCTTCATTTAACTGTTCGATCGATCGTGCTTGGCGTAACACTGCTACTCGGATCGAGAACCTCGCTTGATAACACTGACCAATCACTAGCTTGTTAGTTCTTTTTTACTCATCATACTAATAGTAGCTTCATTAATATTGACGATTATTCACCGTGTTTTGAATGTGACTCAAATTCATATATAAAGGCCAAAATCAATGCGATTAAAATTCTAGTGTTGCCAGACACAACTATCAATTTAAATTGCCATAATCACCATCCCATTATGACACTACAAAGTAACTTCTGTGTTGGATTTGAATCAATGTATTCTTCAAATCGTTGGTGCAATGAATGAGTCGTTCCAGACTGATTATAATAATAATTTTATACCTACCAATTGGTTCTGACGTCATTACTACCGGGCTTATCAATCGAAGGAGACAATACACGAAGCAATAAGGATCGTATCACTATTGTACATAGAGATCAATTTTGTGTCGGAACGGTCTGCAATCGAATAACGCGCATTGAATGCCTTATGTGACCATTCATTTTGTTAATGAGTTATTACGAGGCGTGTGTGAGACTTTACGCCAAATACCTGTGTGTAATATAGAACGTGTTTATGCTTAGCATTTTGTTGCTTAAGCCGCTTTATTATGGGTGATAGTCGCTTGAATCGGCGGCGGAGCGTCAGTGGTGGCCCACGAGTTACCTGGCGAACATTTGGAGTTCGTGACGTCATAACACGCGGTTCTAAAGTTCTGTGATGCGATTGACAAACAGCTGGATGGATTGCCGTCTTTAGAATTGCTGAGAGAGGAATAGTTGTTAAATTTATGTGAATTCTCAGTCGGAACAGTTGAAGCTTCTGATTTTTTTATAAGTTTATGATTAGGTTAAGTTTTTTTTTATATCGTTCGCTTGTGGCACCTACCGACGCTCCGCTGCCCGTCCAAGCGTTTTTTATTATGAAGTGAGAAATATAAACGTGTAATTAAAGGATTAAACATGCAACTGTGTGCTCCGAGATGACCTCAACGATAATGGACGTTGTGATATATGAGTTTATTCGAATGTAGATGTAATTATGTGTCGGAAATGCGCTGTATATTGTCTGTAGCGTATATTATAGATTATATCTTATATAAAGTAACAAAAATAACTGTAACGGTCGCCACGGAACACTGTTGTTGATGACACTGGATTTTTTAATTGTATTTTTTTTTATTCTCTTCATTTATTCGATTCAAGAATAAATATGAAACTCGATCGTTGTCGATCTCGATATTATTTTCAGGTTTTTTTTTCAAAGTATACAAAAATCGCTATCAGCTAATAATTTTATACTTAAGATTTTGTTTTTACACATCGATTCAAGTAACGATGCAGCACTGTGTGCAGATGTTCACTTACTAAATAATACAAGATTTTTAGTCAATAATCGACTGTCAAATATTATCTTTTGAATACAACAATATCATTTATAAAACTAGGCGATCATTGGCGGAAATCCTTTGTTAAACAAATGGGGGAAGAGAAATAAATGGAATACTTTTTTAGATTCGCCTCGTTTCGCAGAGAACTGCATATTCATTAGGGTCCCAACACTCATGACGGACAGACTCTCGACTGACATCTTAGAGAAGTTCGGTGTTGCCGGCTTCTTTAATTATTGATCCACTCGTTTGGTTTATAATTGGAAAAGTTGACAAGCCGAGGGTCAGTGGTGGGGGTCCCTTTTCCCTTATTTGTTTTACAACAATATCGCAACAGTGTTACCGCTAAAGTTTAATATAGAGATATATGAAGTGAGGGGAGTGTAGAGATACTAAGATTTACGAATTTGATAGTGCCGCTACTGCATTTAGGTCATCGATACGTGACTATCGATGTTTGCACAACATCAGTCAAATAGCTCTGAATGTTTATCGATTCGTAGTTAAGTGCAGTAACGATAGTATCCGCAGACAGCGGCACGAGGATTACACACACGGCGTATATATGGCCAATTGCGATGATCATACAATGTAAGTTAGCAATGGCTATTTTTGCTTGTTTCCAGTCGCAATTTGGTTACACCGGACAAACTTACACACTCGTTAATAGACTTTCATTACAGATATCGTTTTAAAAAAACCTACGTTCCTTCTCTATCGGGGAAGATTGCCTGAAGATTTTGATATAGAGTCGCTGTCTGTTTGATATCCTTCAAGACTGAATAAATGTTGAATATTGTTGGATTTTGGCAAAAGCCGATGTTGATTTAGAAGTGGTCCCGTTATCAGATGCTTTGAAATCTTGTCTACGCCGCGTCAATATGTCGCTCCGTGTATAATTGATTTTTTAATATTCTCCCCATCTTTTTAATCTACGATTTGACAGTGACCCATTTTTTACTTATTTCGTAAAAAAAAACAAAAATAAGCAAGAAATTGTCTATGGATTTAGGAGTAATAAATATTTGGCGCCCTCATTATGGAACTAATTCAAGCGCCAAACTAATGCAAGCTTATGTAGCTTAGATGAAGGTGAGTTATCTATGCTTACTAGATATATATATTTTTTTAAAGAAAATTAGCTTATTTAAAAACTAGCAAATGTTATCGTGTGTGTAAGTTTGCCCGCCACTATTGTAGGTCAAGTAATAATCTACTCGATACCTGGCACAGGTACAATACAAAAGGACATCGTACGACAAAGTATTTTTAAGCTTTCAAATTTTGTCATTCCTTTTTTTACCTTTGATTCCTAACTACTGTTTCTGTTACTACTGTTTCACTGTTAGTATAATCTTAAAACGTAAACTATGATCAATATTATGCAATAAAAAAACGCAACAATACAATTGCTCGCCTTCGAAGGATGCCTCATACGTATATTGTTTTGTTCCGTTTCTTATTCTGTACATTTTTGTCCGGTATTATTATTACTTGTGCTACGGTAGTGCCAAATGCCGTAACCTCGTGTACTTCAGTGAAGATCAGTCTACAATATTGTTCTTATATTGTATTGTTTTCTTTTTTAATAATATATTATGTTTAAACCGCCTACTTGAGTTTCATTTTAATCCTAACATTGTATGATGACCTTATTATGAAGAGAAGAGAAATCATATAGGTTGGCAGCGAACTTATATGAAAACATCCATGTATTGGATCATCTACTTACCTATTTGAGTAGTATTCATAATATTGTTACGATGCGTATAAAAGAGGTATCGATAACTCGTGAAATAGTTATCGAAGCTTCTAGAAACAAAAACGCATTGTTGGGTCCAAGGTCCTCTATCGATCTGTGAAGAAAGATCTAGAATCGTCAACAATGTTGCAACCGGCTTCCAGAATATACCTCATATTATTTTTATTAAAATTATTAGTAAACAAAAGACGACGACAATGCAATTCCTGGAACTGCGAGTTCTCGGAATAATACCGATTTGACGAATGCAGCTACGTACACTAGAACATTCTAGCGCCTCCTTATTACCGTGTACATAAGGTTCATTTTCCTAATGGAACATTTCTATTTAGTGGGTTTTTATCGACACCTTTCTGGAAAGATCCACCCTCGCTATTTTCGGATTATAAATAGTGTGCAGGACCAGCGACAAGACAGTTTTTTTATTTGAAAGCGATAGTGAACACATCTCTCGGAAGCGATCTAAGAAGACTATACCGGCGACTCTAGCGAATACTGTGGACTACTGTGATTCAAGTGATTTGGTGTATTGTTGTTTGAGTGTTAACTAGTTAGTGTACTGGTGTGTACTATTTTTGCCTTCTGTGTGGAGAGCGATTAAAGTAATTTTCACGTAATCGGCATTTAATTACCCCCGCACGTAACAATATGTTTCACTAGCAGTGCCTTCGACTTAAGAATTTTGGCTATATCCGCTTAGAAAGTGGTTTTCCTATGATGTGCAAGAAGACGGATAGATAACAATTCCAGAAAGGGTGGATTTGATTTATTTTTCAATAAGCTTTATGTTTAGCATAGATTCCTGTTTATTAACCGGTGCATCTGTACTCCGGCGCGGGTTGTCCTATAGTCTATGGGAACTTAGTGTTTTTTTCTCTGAGAATATTTGATTTGTCGGTTTGTTTTTACTTTCTGTCTATGGTTTTTTTTTTTTTTTCAAAAATACAAGACAATCCATCAAGGACTAGACTAGTTTTTACTTTAACAAGTAATCAACATGGACATATAATTACTGAACTATTTAAAGAAAATAATTATTCAAGATTTGGCACTTGTGCCTTTATATTTAAATTGTATACCTGCAAGTAAATTTGATCAAGAAAATACCCATGACATTGACAACATCAGAATTGGCAGTATGGATTGATTCCTTCGCCTGTCCTACTGGACGAATTAAACTACTACTGTCTATGGTTTTTAAAATAATTTTAAACGCAGGTACCTACCCCTATGTAGGTTAATTTGTGTGAGATCCCATCTAAAAGCGTATAATGCTTTCGACGTGCATGGTAGTTTGAGTTGAGTGAGTGCAATTTAATGTTGATTAGTGAGAGTATAGTTCAGAGTTTCTCCCGTGTCATTATCTTATGCCGAGCTGCTTTTTACTTGTGTATAAGATAATACTTATGTGATTACGGAAGGAAAGTGTAGTCTTCTGGCAGCAATACCTACCTGGAACCTGTCCTGAAACTTGGTTTGGTATGTGAGCATGTTCCATACTTTATTTCTGGGAAATATAAGTAAAGATAGCATTTTGTTCTGTACTACGCAACGATGTAGTTAAGGTACGAACCTACTACAGATAGGTGCCTATTAAAATATCGCAACTATATAGAAAGCCCAGAATAACTAAATAAATATTAGCATGTACCTCAATATTGAGTCATTGACTGATTATGTTAGTTAATTGATGATAGATCACCGCGAGAGCTCGATAAAGCCACCCCGCTGGAAGCCACTCTCCAGGGTGCCGGCCGCATGCGCTGAATATTGCTGATTTATGTTCCTGAACTATTTTATTTAATCTGTTAAAACAGTGACTGCTTCGATTCGAAAATTACCTAGGATGTTTGCATTTTCATTTTGTGTTACGTAATTTTTCTAATACATGACTAGTAGGTAGGTACGTATACCTGTCAGATTTAAACCTGTAGACGTACGGCCTTCACTACATTATACTTAGTACAACTAACCGCTCGCTTACTTGACCCGATCTGGTTCGTAACGCTGTGGATCTAATATAAAAAAATAACTATAATTAATGTGACTTTCGAAATTACCTATGCACATAGCTCTCGAAAGAACCGCTGGTCGTTCGGGCAGAAAGATTCTAGAATGGCGACCACGAGCTGGACGAGTTAGTACAGGGCTCTACAATGTTGGCCGATAAATCATGCATCGCAGGAAGCTAGTTAGACGCAAGTCGCGGAAGACTGTGATGTGTGATTGGGAATGATGATGGAGTGGTGGATCAATATTGCAAGAAAATAGTTCCACACAGTTGAGTTACTCCTATCAAGTTATAAATCTATGTCCCATCAGCTGCAGCTCCCTACAAGAATCCAGCTGTGGGGGACGGGGGGTGCGGCCGCGAGAAATTGAATGAAAACATTGAATATTTATTCTGAGATGAAGCTAGTGCACTGCTACGGGCTTGCGCAAATATAAAGCATCGACGAAGAAGGGACAGCTCAACGCAGTTTTTGTGGTCCAGCCAGGTTATTTGTAACTTTAGAAGTACTGTTAAGCATATACATCAGTCAACCAGTAAGTAAAAACAATACAGTCGGTTGCATGACTGGTTGGGCCTGCGAGCTTAGTTGCAAAGAATTATCACGAATCATTCACCAGTGCCTTTATCCGCTAAGCTAGCGCGCGGCGGGATCGGTGAACCTGAACCTGAGACGCAGATAATAAGTCATACTTAAACAGTTTGTAGTTAAATACAATTGGGTACAAGCCGTAGATAGGCAGATACCGTATTAAAAAAATGATCGTTAGTTTCTAGTACATCGACATGTCAGGAGTGTATTCAAGAACGCCCCCTGAGGTTTATAAGGATGAATGTTCGGTGTCGCTTCTCTACGCGCGCTACTCTGTAGCCGTTCCCGGATGATCTTGTGGCTCTCCTTTTAATATTTGATCTGCATATTTATAAATCGTGCGCGAACTGTTTGCCGCGCCCTCGAGCGTGTTTGCAGATTTATAGTTTATTTCGTGCGAGCCACCATCTCCCTGCAACAGTCGGCCCCGCCATGCCCGCTTTGTGTACCGCCCGCATCTCTATAAGGAAACGTATGGAGCGGAATATTTTATTATCAATGCGAAAAGTCCACAATATCGTGTTTGCTCGTAGCCTTCAAATGTATTTTAGACGAATTCGGAATTTATGAAGCAATAACTGTGTATGGAAGTGGACAGCGCATTCAGGTTACGACAGCGGTATTGGGAGGTGCGGTGCATATATATAATATTACAGCATTTGCAGCTCGGGGAATTCGTAGAAATGTGTTTTGGAAAGTTTAAGATGGTACTTGATGAATGGTGACCAACTAAACTACATATCTATTTTGGTAGAGTATCAGTATGTTCCTTTTTATTTCTTTATAGTAAGTATAGGTACCTATACCTTTTCTCAGAAATATATGTCGGATTAGATGCTGTCCTAGTTAGTTATTACGAATGTGTCTTGGCTAGTTTTCAATATGCATAGGTGTAATACAGAAATTCGGTGTTCTAGTACGAAATAAGGGTGCAGAAGTGAGTCCTAGAGATTTTCCTGTAGTTGACAGCTTTGCCTTACCGGTTTCTGGTGGGAGCGCATCCCTCGCTAACCTACAATCGGTTCGGCTACGAGTTATGACCACAAAAAGCCTATTTTCATAACAAATTGTATTTTTAATCAATGTCATTACAATACCATCAGCGAATTGTGGGAACACATAGTGCACCTCTGCCTGCGCGTTCGAGGATTTAAATCGTGATCATGTATTATGGTATCTTTACAATGTTCATTTTCTTATATCAATAAAATCGCTGTATTTATCAGGTCGACACCGCATTTCACTTTCACAAGGCACATATCCCCTCAGCCCATACGTACATAGAACATGAAGCAGGAAGCCTCCCCTGTGGCTGGCTGGCGTGTCGATCACGGTGAGCTGGTGGTCGAGGCGCAGGACCTGGCTTCTATTGGCGGCCGTGGCTGGCCAGCGAACCGGAAGGAGCCTAGTTTTGCGAGGTGTGGGATCCCTGGAACATGCAAATGGAAATAAACTTCTGAATAAACAGATACTTAGGTATTATAGGAACACATTATACCTCACTGACTCTATTTTACTTTCTCTATCATCACGATGCCTAAGATATAGTCTCTTTGTTGAATTAAAACTTTGATATTCGGTAAGCAACAAAAATATCTATTATTTCATAGGCTCGGAACCGGAAAGCCTATGGACGGGTTTTGATTTGGTTTTTGAACGATTTTACTGCTGTCAGATTTGACTTATGATTACCCATTCGCTTAGCATGTCTTTTGAAAGAGTTTTTCTATAACACTGGGTAAGTTTATGATTCGGGTAAGTAAAGCGTAAAATCCCATAAAGCCTTGGATAGGAATACCGTCGAATTATTTAAGCTCATTATTCGACTTGTCTGGGCCCAGTTTTCTAAAGAAGAGTGTATTTTTGTGATAGATCTTCATAAGGTTTTTGGGTTTTTATAGTAAATAACACTCACACACACTACCTAATAGTAATTGATATTAATTGAAAAAACTTACCCGTATTTCATAAAATTCACTGTCATCGTTGTCCATCTATCAATAAGCAACCTGTCAGATGCGCTCAGTAGCAGCGACAGTCCTCCAGGCTTGAATATGTAGAATATATCATCTGAATGGGACGCTCCTTTTAAACTGGACCCTCCTCCGTATATCATTTTTGCGAAATTACGATCACCTTCATATGACATCATGTAATTATATACCGGTTTATCCGAAAACTTCGTCATCGTTTGCGAAAACGCGTCGACTGATGCGTAAGCGATCCAATCAGAGTATAGATCCACGACACCGTTAATGGATTCCTTACTGTTAATGGTTCGATTGCCGAAATAATGTGACCGAATTTTCTCGGCTATTATCCTTTTATCATCTAAAGAGCACCAGGAAAAAACTGATGGTAACATTTCGACGAAATCGGCGCTTAGTTTTTGTAAGGTCCGCTGATTGTGTAGCCCGTAGAACAGCATACCTTCCACGTCAGCGAAACCGATGATCATCGGTACTTTGTTGAAGTCTCCAGATTTTATTATGTTATACGGAGTGTTTGAGAAGAATGGATCGCTATGATTACTGTCGACGCAAGGAGAATACTTGAAATATCGTGGATTTATTGAGGTGTCCAATGTAGCTGTTAGTAGGTCACTTAAATGCGCGTTTAAAAATGTATCATAAATGTCCTGTTCGTTTTTGACGATTCCGATTTTAGCTGCATCTTCGGAAGCAGCTTTATACGGTTCGACGTTAAAAGCCCACGGGGTTATCGCTGCTCCACTCATCAGGAACGCTTTATGGAACAGTCCCTCACTGGATTTGGATAAAAAGTGCATCGCCGCGGCACTGGCACCGGCGCTTTGACCTGATATGGTCACATTATCTGGATCTCCTCCGAACGCTGCTATATTCTGCTGTATCCATTTTAGGGCGGCGACCTGGTCTTTAAGTCCAAGATTTGCAACGTCATTCAGACACAGGAAACCTAAAACCCCTACTCTATAATTGACTATTACGACTACAACATTCTTCGTGACTAGAAATTCAGGGTCGTAGTGCCATTTGCTGCCATAATAGTAGGCACCGCCGTGGATGAACACAAGGACGGGTAGTTTTTCTGCTTCAGCACCCTCAGGGGCGTAAACGTCTAATTGCAGGCAGTCTTCTGTTCCCAATTGAAAGAAGGGAAACGCTTGCGCGCAGCTTGCATAGCGACGAACTGCGTAAAACACACTTTTCCATTTTTTCGGGGCTTTCGGCGGCTAGAAGTAAAGCATAGAGGTCAACTATACCAACTAAAACTTGTTTTGCCCGAGTTGCGAGCTTAGTCTGTATTTTAAGTGGGAGGAAAATAAAATGTTTTGGTTGTATTAAGACATCGTTAAAATAAACGAAGGAGAAACCAATTTTAAAGATTAGAATACTGAGGGTGGTACAAAATACCTGAACAGTGTATGATTACTTAACTGATCACATTTTTAAGGATTATTAATCCCAAATCTTCTTCAACCAAGCTAAACCTAGCCTAGGAGTGGGTTCACGACAGTAGTTTAATTGCCAGGTCGGGGATTGAACCCGTTACCACATGGTCACGCAGGTGAGCCTCTCATCCTAGACTATTGGTGCTGAGAGTATATCACATTCGATAGAACGATATAAACTAAAGTTACCAAGAGAAAGAGAACCAACACATAATCACCTAATTAAAGATTTATTAGAATGTACAATTACTGCCGTGAACTTACTTGAAATCTTTCAGCGATAGCATACGGGATTCCATAGTACCGGTTTTGTCCAGACACACTCCGGAGTCCTCTCAGTTTGCCCTGCCTCGTCACCACCACTGGGGTGTATCGGAAAGTGGAACAGACACAACATACACATACCAATAACAGGAAACCGATCTTTGGAATACATTTCCTGATTAATTTCATATTTTATATACAATTACACACTCGCGAAAAATACTCGAAGATGTTATTAAAATATTGTTGTAATATTCCCATTCTTAGTCATTTAAATAAGAAGATTTAAATTTAGGAGTATTATAAAATTTCTAGTATTTATAGTCATTTTCGAAATAGGACCTTCCACTTCGGTAAAGTTTAACTTAATAAGCTTGTGAACTTTTGACTGGTTTATGCATTGGCTCATTTAACACAACAATTTCACAAAAGTTTATTGTAAAAGTTCAATGTTATTAGTAAACAAACTGAAACCTCGGTACGTGTCTCTACTATACAGTGCTAAGACAGTCTGACACTAATGACGAAAGTGTTCGATGCTGCGGCGAGATTCTTGCGCAAGCTAGATGTAATGTTTGCAGAGGATTGCGCAGATCTTACTGACATTGGCGAGATTACGTAGACCGATGGGTGCCCAGCGACTTCCAGTCGTTAGTTGTTTCAAAAATATATGTTTCACAAATATCTGCAGTTTAAAGCCTACTGATGGACCACTTAAAATATTTTACACTATTATTGTTAAAAGTTATATATTGTTTTATTTTGTAACATATAAGTACACTTACCTGAAGATATAGTAAGTTCGTTTTTCGTAGTCAGTTAAATAAGACGAAAATATTAATATATGATAATCACTCAGATATTTTAATTTCCGCGCGTCAATGCTTTTACCCTGAAAATAAATTTACGAAATGTGTCCTCCTGTTAACTCACGTTTGGTTTACAATATCCTTGAGACAGATTTTAAATGAAGTTCCTTAACCCGGCGCGGACTCATGAAACGCGGAAATGTGTTTTTAACGAAATGGACGTTCTCAGACAATAACAGTAAGTGCATTAAAAATGAACAGCGTATAATAAAGCGGGCGGCCTCACCATCGCAGTGAAGCCGGCCTGTGCCTTTCCATACAGGGTAAGTGGTACAAGAATGGATTTACGAAAGTATCTTGTCGATAAAATAACAATACCGGCTGTCCCTGCTTTTAGATTTTTTACCATTTTCCGGGAAACTCGTCATGTAACGTGTTGTCAGCATCAATATGCCAAGTTTTTTACAAAAATAATTTTAAGGAAAAGTTTTTGGCTAGGCCCCGGGACCTTATCCATTTTGAGGATAATAAGATACTTATCCTGTATGTTGACTCGGGCTGCTGTGGCATGTAAACATGCCTAGTTTGCCATCAAAATATTTCAAGTAGTTTAGTTTAGAGAGAGACACCTATACAAGATATATTTATTCGTAGAGATATAGATTTTTTTCAAAATCTTCTGTGTCGACAATGATGTCCTTTACAATTATTTTTTTCAAAACATTGAATGTACACACGAATAAGTTTCAGTCTTATATGTACAGATTAGGTCCTAAATTTCAACCTAACTGACCTACAAATATCAGCGTAGGTGAGAAATGAGAGCCTTCTCATAATGTTATGCTCATAGTAAAATGTTACACAAATCTTAGTCTTATGATTTGTATGTAGGATATAATTAAAATACCAGTCATGTGAACCCTATTCCTTAAGGATAAGATAAATTTTCCTATAATTTTTGATCTCCATCTGTATAAAAGGGGTTGATCCCCACTTTTTTCGGTCCCGGAACAAGCATTCGAATTAAATTGTTGTTTAATCAATCAACGCAAATTTAACGGAGACGCTAAATCGATTCGTCTCACCCCTCGTTCAGAAAAAAAAAGAATAGATCCAACAACCCGTCGGCAGTAACGAGGGCAGGATGAATCTTCAAGTTTTAACATAATTTGGTCTGTTGACTTAATAATATAATCATATTAGCCCATTTTTGTCCTACTCTTGGGCACCTTCTCTATGCGAGGGAGATTAGGCTATAGTCCACCCTGCTGGCCCTGTGCGGGTTGGGGGACTTGACACGTCTTTGGAGGGGTTATCTCAGACATGCAGGTTTCATCACGATGTTTAGCAAGTGATAATCATGGTTGAATATTAGATTCGCACTTGAAATCCGGAAATACCAGACGTGCGAGCCGAGGTTTGAACCTGCGGCACCCAAGGTGACAGTTGTGGCAACTTTCACTTGTCTAGCTTAGTATTTTTGGAAGTGGCTGTACCTAATTATATTTTGGTAATCTCTACTCGTACAATGTGTATGTAGTTTTATAAAGTATTCGCATATAATTCCATATAAAATAGCTATTGAAGGATGATTCAACATTTGCCGACGTGAGCATCGTCTCGGCAGCCGTCCCTGCGGCGCATCACCCGGCGCGATCGCATCGACCCGCCCCGCGCCGTGTGGAGAGTCCTCCGAACGAGATAACTTTTGAATTAAAACGCCGAGGAAGTCCGTTCCTCGTCCAATTTGCATGTTTGCCCAGTTTATAACAATTAGCCGTCGCTTCCCGGGTATTTTTCTTTATTACCCGGATTAACAGCGCCCGGCCCGGCCCGGCCAGGCCCGGCTCCGCTGACTTGCACTTAATTATGTTTTATAAATGAACGCTCTGTGCGATTGCCGCGCTTATTGCTCATGCTAAGCGCCTCCCGAGGCTGGTCGTGTGGGGTGTGAATCATTTAAAAATGTCCAAATTATTGTTGAGAAATCTCCACAAATTTCGTACACAATTAATTCGAAGTGGTATTAGTCCTGGCATAGGGGTAAAACGGTGTAGTATTACATTTTTGGGGTGTAGATCAATGAATTTATATCAATGTATTCCTGAATATTCTTTTCAAACCATGTCAAAGATTGTGCTGCAATGGCCATGACGGATCAGCATATTAGTCGAATGGGATGGGCGCTGTCATAAAATATTATATAATAACTACAGATAATAACCTTTTCAAACTGCTAAAGCCAACGTTCACGTAGTCTCCTGAAATGTTTTAGTTCTTAATTCCCTTTATAATTAGTTTTAATAAATTAAAATCCCAAGTTTATCCCCAAGTTCTTTAAGCCTAATCTTCATCTGTTTCTCCAAATATTACTTCTATAATTCTGGCGGAGACACTTGGGCGAACTCTGAAAACTTAAGTCTTTACAGGTGACAAAGCTTCGCAACTTTCTGGAACATAATTATCACAGAAAATTTTGTTTTTAATTTATATTGTAGAAGTTTAGAGTATGTGAGTATTGCGACGCAATTGGCGATTATCGCGTCCCCGGAGAGCGTTGCAACTGGAACTGGCACAAACTTCGTGAAGTCAAGTTACGCCAATTGCGACTTCAGCGTGTTCTGCGCGACAATGACAGGTTATGGACTTGCCGTGTACCTAAGGGCCTCGCCAACGTGCCGCTTCAGAAAACAGGATTTAAGGAATTATGCTAAATAATATCGGATCGCAGGCAGTCATTTCAAAAATCTTCATAATATTGATTTCTTATATTTACGCGAATTGAAATATAACTAATTTAACGGATTTTATCGTGTTTATTTTATGTTATATTTTATTACATTCCCGACGTTTCGGCTGCATTACAGCAACCATGGTCACGGAGGACTGAGGTGTTTATCGCTCTAGTGTCATATTTTGAACTGGAAACGAACAAACGAAACGTCGGGTGCGTAAAAACATGAAGTAAACGCGATAAAATCCGTTAAATCAGTTTCATTTCAATCTTCATAATATTTTCGTAAATCAAATATCAGGCCTTAAGACACTTTAAGCGCATCGACGGAATATTGAGACTAATAAGTACGAAGATGAAATACATGCAGCAGACATCCCATACAGCAGACATCCCATACAGCAGACATCCCATACAGCAGACATCCCATACAGTAATATTTTGCGTTACTCTTTTGACATCATACACGGTTTCAAATAGAGCTATTCAAGCAGCGCACACAAATAATTGCCGTGCAAACTTTTATTGGATCTATGGTTAAAAATATATAAGTATGCAGGTCTAGACTATTCGCATATTAATGTTACATACTTTACTATGCGAATAGTCGCATATCTGCCTTTCTCCTAACACATATGGGGCTTTGTTAGCTATATAGGTAATAGTTAGTAGTTTAATTGGAATAGTATTGCAAGACTTGTAGATTCTAAGAAATCCAGATGATGTTAAGGATTTGTTGTATGTGTTTTTCATATGCTCACTACAGATATCGCAATACTAAAGAGACGTGCTACTTGTTTGCCATATATCTCTTTAGGCGCTTAGTTATGTAGGAGTAGGTTAATTTATGTAGTGTATCATGGAAATTATACTCTCGATGGCGGACTCTCAGAAGGTCAGCTTATGGTATTATAATTAAATGATATAATTTATTTATATTTAGCAGAGCAGGCAAGTGCTTATAGTTAGCGCTGAACCGTCGGGAGCGCTTTATGCAACTCGCGAACGGTGTCCGCGGGATTTATGCGAATTGTTCACTTTACATTGTTTAGCTGGTATCTTTATTGCGGGCGCGCGTCCCGCGGCGACGATGCCGCGGCTTTTTGTTACACTTCTTATTGTTGCCTGTTGTTCGGCGGCGTAATGTTCTCTGCAACGCGATTGTTCTTGGGAATGCTGTTTGGGAGATCAAAACGAAGAAAATACAATTTGAATTATTTTTTTAAAATGTTTTTGCACGTATAAAGATAGCAGAAATATTTTTCGTTAGTGATAATACAAACACATACTATGTAATAATTAGATTTCCGTACAGTGTAGTCATCGAGTTGTAGTCATAGTAGCCAGGTATTTTTACCACTATTATTCAAGTTTTCGCGCTAAGCCAAGTAGCTCCCAATTGTATTTGCAAGTAGTTTTCAACTGTCGTCATCAATGTATAAGAGTGTTTGCTCGGTTAAAATTTCAGGCACTTATAAAAATATTATGTTGATGTTTGGTCATTTTCTGTTTCAGGCTCAAGTCGGATCATATATGTTTGAAGTGGAGTGGTTCAATTAGTGGCGAGTTACGTACGGCCTCGCCAAATACCGCGGATCAGCCCTTTTACTGCGTTGCATCGGATTTCAAGCTATTTGCATTCCATTATGCGATGTGGCGTGTTTCAATATTTTTGAAGGGATGCCAGCATTTTACCGTCATCTTGACAGAATTTTGTCATAGAACAGATTAATAATATTTTGATGGTGCACTATGAATCTCGAGGTAAAAAGCAATACTAATGCCTATAGATTTAACCTTACCATGAGATTAGGGGTAAAAGTGTAATATATAAGAAAGGAAGGAAGGCTCCTAGAGGATATTGCTTCTGGTTGGAGTAGACACAATATAAAAAAGAATCCAATGATATTATTTGAATGTATTCTTTAACTTGGAAGGGAGCAATGTATTCGTTAACGCCACCGGCATTCGTTATAGTATCTTGTTACATCCGTGACATCTTCCTTCAGGCGCCTCCCCGAAGCTCGGAAAGTGTCATGAACCTACTTAATGAGAAATTAGAAACTAAACCTTGATTATGATATACCTATAATAATTCCACACCATGGTATCACCATCACGTTTTAAAGTTAACGTACCATACTTAACAACTAAAGTTGACATAACAATAAGATGAATGAAATGACTAATAAACACACAGCCTTCGCTAACGGACCCCTTTATGCTGTACAGTAGGCCCCATATTTTTACAGAATGTATATATAATATTCCAGCCCTATTTTTTTAATGTCCCACTGCTGGGCACGGGCCTCCCCTCAATGCGAGGGGGGATGTATATACATATGACTATACAATAGATAATAGCGAAATTTCGAGAAACCACTTGAGCGAGTAACTCACTCTAAATATTGGAAATTAGACATATCAAGGAAGCGGTAGCTACAACCTCAATAAAAAATTGATAAAGGCGAACGAAGAAAACGGCTTATAACAGTGAAAGCTCATCCGTGGGCTATATACTAAGGCCAGGGAGAGAGTGACGCTGACCATCCGCGCGGACGATCCGCTCCGCTGATGCTCAGCGCATATAAGATCTTAAAACCGTTTAATTAAAGACAATCTGACGACTATCTTTTCCCTGATGGTAGGCTTCGGCCGTGGTTAGTCACCACCCACTGAACAAAGCCATGTCGCCAAGCGGCCTAGCCGTGTTCCGGCATGATGTTCGGTGTTGCCATTCATGGATGGCGGGTCAGATCAGCTGCGCTGCATGTGCCTAGTGAATGTAGCGTCTCGATCTACTGCCGCCTTCCTACCTAGGCAAGTATGCTCCATCGTAGATCTCATCATCACTTACCATCAGGTGAGATCGAGATCAAATACTTGTCTATAATGTAATAAAAAAAAAAAAATTGTTACCACCCACGCGACACTTAAGAGAGGTGACACACACACAAGCGTCGTCGATAACAAAATAATTCTGCGTAGCTGTGGAAGTTGAAGGCGAATCCCCGTGTTGCGGTTCGACGGACGCAGATTACAATTACAGGTCAGGGCTTACAATCGGCGTCATTAAAAATGATAAGGAGTGTATACACTTGCTCAGGACGCCGATCGTCCACCCTGATGGTCCGCGTGACTGTTGAACCTGAGATGATTAACGGCTGTCTCTTCCGATCTTCAGGTTAAATATGAAAAGGTGGGTAATGAAATGCTTTCAATCTTGGTAGGTAGCCCTAAGCGCTATCTCTATCAATAGTCTTGAAACTGCTTGAAACCATATTCTTTTTTCCTGTATTTGTTGTATGTGTCATTCCACAGGCTGAGCGACCGCTCCTCCCACATGGGAGCTGTGCTGAGCTCGGCGTCGATGACGAGGGCGGTGGGGTTGCGCGTGCGGCTCGGGAGCCACCGGAACGGCGTCAGGGTAGAGGTAGCTGGTGTCGGGTCACTGGAACAGGTGCAGTAAATTTATGTTAAGAAATGTCGTATTTTGTGGAAATATCGTATTGACCGTTCGCAATTAGGGCAAACATGTAGAGACCTATTTTGAATAGTTGATCTTTTCGGATATAATATCCTTCTCATACTGCAATGAACAGATTTTACTACATCCTACCATTCATTCGTTTAGGAAAAACCTCTGAACAGTTTTGAACGAAAACTATAAAACGCTTGCAGAAAAAACCAACCCATCAGATGGTACTTGTGTACTAGACCTACGAGCTGCGGTGTGTTTCTAGTAGGAACTCCTAATGTAATCTTAACGACATCGAGCTTAATCACATGTTTACTTTCATTCTTATTTATGGAGGAACCTGTGGTGTGAGTGGGATGGAACACGCTACGCACTTAAAAACATTGTGCTCGAGCCACAGGTCGGATCAGTTTTAATTTACCACGTGAACAATATGTATTGTGTATACCTATTTTACAAAACTTTATGTGATCGTATAAATAGTTAAATTAACCATTAGCAGTACTCGTATATAACTAAAAGCAATTTACATAGGTACGATGTCGGTTTGGAAACGAATAAGTAAGTATTTAGTGATATCATTTTAAGCTTATTAAATCAAGCAAGATCGTAGTGAAGGTTAGGTTCACAATATTTAAATAGTATTCCGCTTCGCATATTATTTAATGGCACATTACAATACTGGCGTGACAACGATGGAAAACAGTTTTTTTGCACAAATCTCATTAGAATTCAAACACAGGCTATTTATATTCAACTAGTGCCAATGGAATTGTAGTTTTACGTATAGTCTTTTGACTACCAGCTAATTATATGTCTAAAGATAAGAAAAAACAAAATTTGTATGTGAAGTTTAAGACCATGGTAATGATTTGAGATAATAGACACGAAAAAAACATCAGACTAATATTATAAATGTAAAAGTTTGGATGGATGTTTGTTACTCAATCACGCCAGAACGGCTGAATGGATCTGCATGAAATTTGGCACAGAGGTAGATTATAGTCTGGAATAGCACGTAAGCTACATTGTATCCCGGTAAAATGTATGGTTCCCGTGGGATAGATTTGTTTTAATTTTGCATAGAGCAAAAGATCGACATGATTTTTTGCATACGTAGTGGTAGTTTAGGGGTCCGAAAATGACATAGGCTAATTTTTATCCCGAAAAAATGCACGGTTCCTATGGGATAGTATACAGGAACTGTGTATTTGCAAAAGGACATAGAGGAAAAGGACATACTTTTAAATCGCGGGTAACACCGCGGGGCGCAGCTAGTTTTTTATATTTCTAGTGTAATACTTGAGATGTCTTATGGAACAGAAATATTGAAGTAAGACGATAACTTACTTGTATTTAGCGAAATTGGTCCAGAGCGTGACCATCCGCCCAATCATGTTGTTCTCCAAGTACCTGTGCGGCAGCGGGAACGAATGCGGCTTGAACAGGTAGAACAACTCGTCAGCGTGGGACGCCCCGATCGTGCCCCAAAACCCTGACACGAGCTTGGGCATGTTTATATACCCATTGTACTTGAACAGATAATAATATATCGGCTGGTCGCTCGTCCGCGCGAACAACTCCGACTCCAGCGCTATAGGTATCTTAAAATGTAGATCAGAATACAAATCCACCATGCCCATTATCATTTCCTCTTCATATGACGAAAAGTAATGTCTCTTTATCTTGTCCGTTGTACAGTTCTTGTCGAATTCGCTCGGAAACACTAAATCGGTCTGCAGAGCCTTCAGTGGATCTAGAATCGCAGAATTATTCTTTATACTCGTTCCGTAGTCCAACGAGGCGAATAACATGCCTTCTCTGTCATTGTAGCCAATTATCATCGGCACTTTAGTGTAATTGCCCGATATGATTATGTCGGTCGGGTACTCAGTTATTATTGGCTCGACTCCTTCTATGTCTTTTTCAACGCATGGCGTGAATATATTGATATCAGCTACGCAGTAGTTATGTTCATCAATGTTAACAGTGCCGATCAATTCTTGCGCTGTCCGCTTTGAGAGAATATTATAAATTTCCTTAGGATTTGTACTGTCGTATCCCAACTTTTTGACTAAATTACTAGCAGTCCGTATTGGGTCATGTTGCAACCCCCAAGGTACCAATGACGAGCCGCTTTGTAGTATAGCTTTGTGGAAGAGTCCCTTTGCAGATGGAGTCAGCATCAACAGCGAGGTAGACACGGCGCCGGCGCTCTCACCGAACAAAGTGACATCATTGGGATTTCCTCCGAACCCTTCAATATTCTCCTGTATCCATTTCAGAGCAGCTACCTGATCTTTTAATCCAGCGTTGCCTGGTGCTTCTTTAATGCCTAAACATAGAAAACCTTCAACATCTAATCTGTAATTTATGCCGACTAGTATGACATCGTATTCCGGGAAGAAGTCTCCGCCATACAAAAAGGGGGAGCCCGTTCCGCTGTAGAAGCATCCTCCGTGGATGAAGACCATCACAGGCAGTAGCTTTTCTGTTTGAACCGGTGTGTAGACGGTGAGTCTCAGGCAGTCCTGCTCCCCTAGGACCACGGTGCCGAGGGATCTTTGCGAGCACCATGCGTTCTCATTCTGCGCTTCGAATATTCCGCTCCATATTGGCGGAGGCAGCGGCGCCTGGAAATGTACATAAATAATAATGATTATATCGCCAGACGAACACACCAACTATACGGTCCCATACTAAGCAAAAGATACTAACTAATATAAATATCTTTATACTTATACTTATTCATCCAGGACATAAAAACTTAACGAACTTTTTACGAAAATGTAAAAATAATAATAATATTAGTATTATATCATCGTAGATAACCTTGTACATTGAAACTCGCTGGACCAGTTTGCGCATTATCTGCAGCATCACACTAGCGGATAGTGTCCTTTCATCTCGACTCGAGTCCGATGTTTCGACTTAAGCATTTGTATAAGGCAAGACTTTTCATAATTGGTCTGATATTGTTCGAGTTCAAAAACTATATATGGATTTCATATCATCACTTATTTAATCATTTCCTTAATTACCATGACATCCTCAAGGCCTACATACTTGAATTTTAGTTTGTTTGGCCGTTGGATGCTCGCTGGGAAAGGTTAGGCATAGAGTTCAAAATGTGTGATGTGTGGCGCATGGATATCAGATACCGCGCGCACGCGTCGCGAGTTGACTACATGTTTTGTGTAACAAGTGTAACTGTGTATTGTTTGAACTTCAACCGGTGCAATTCCGTGTTATTACAAAACCGGATTTCGGAGTATAGCACATTTGGTTTCTTGTTCGTGATGTTGTTTATACTTCTAGGGCAGGCAGTTATATAATTACTTTTTATAGCTCTCTTGTATTATTTTGTCGTTAGTCCGTCTATGTTGTATGTGACAGCTTCATAAGTTCAATTCCATATATTAATTATTTTTTTTATTAAAGTAGAAATTGGTCATCGCGTGACCATGGTTGCTGTAAAGCAGCTGAAACGTCGGGTACGTAAAAACATAAAAAAAACGCGATAAAATCTGTAAAATAAGTTTTATTTCAATGTGTAGTATTCGCGTAAATATAAGAAATCGATATGTAGAAATTACTCTTAACATGAATAAATATCTAAAGTTTCTGATACTTCAAAGATGCATCATCTACGGTAACCTCAGATATTGTACATGTCTATAAACCTACTACGCTAATGCTACTTCAGATGCCATTATCATTCTGTTTGCAATCCGCGATAACTCAGTCTCCTTGACCGAGCGGTTTTCTGCGCGAGCGCTGCTCCGGCTTACCATCTCAATGCAATTATCACTGTACATGCACTGCTCGTTAGAGCAATGTACAGACATAAATGCCTACTTAAAGGTTGGTAACACTTTCAGATTGTATCCGATGCGATCCTTATTCCATAACGCACTGTAACCTTTTTGTAATTTCAGTAATTAGCGATGACAATCATTCCGCCTATACCCTTTGATCTGTCTTGACCGATAGATGCGCATTCTTGCAGCAACATAATGACCAACACTAAAATACCTACTAGGGCCCATAAGCTCACTCTGTGACCATAAGCAGTGTCCAGTGTCATTGACAGTAGTGAAATAAACAGTACCAGAGTCCAAGTATTTCTGTATTTTGTTATAATTGATAAAACTAGGCTACGTAATATTCTACCTACGTGCAGATAAGGGCAGGCCACTCCTAGTATAATCAAACACAAGTTATAATTATAGGCTTGTAATGTCATAAGGGTTATCAGCCAGGCTCGTGTTTTGAAGATATATCAAAATTAAACAATTGATAATTAGTTTCGAATTAAATTTCTCAAGATAACAAAACAATCAAAAAAACATTTAAATATTTATGGGAATGGTGAAACTTAGTATTTATTAATCTTATCTATTAATTATTTTCTGAATAATTTAATAAAATTGGCTAACATATTGCAACAAATCGCAAAAGTTACGATAGGAAAGACTGAATATATGTTCAATGGCCCATCGCCCATTGAAATAATTCCTAAAAATACCTTATAATAGGAATGTTTTATAATTTGAATATTTCTTATATTACATTGTAAGTACTAATTCTTCTATGACATACTTAGAACAATTTTTTTAAATATATATGTTATGGTTATCTACATAATTCATAGATATTAGTTATCAAAATTAGTAAAAGCAAGTAGAGTGCAGAGAGTGCAGAGAGGTGACGTCGCTAGGCACTGCAAGTGACACCGCTATACATTGCAATAAATTAAATGCCCTCAAAAAATTAAAGCATAGGTAGGCTATGCTTTCGTTATTTTTACTGGAAACTTATAAAGTTAGTACTTTGGTAATTTATTGATTTCTTATATTTACGCGAATACTACACATTGAAATAAAACTAATTTTACGGATTTTATCGCGTTTATTACACTTTTTCCTTGTTACTTTGGTAATTGCTAGTTTCTTTAAAAATTATTTCACTGTTAGTAGTTCTAACACATGATTTATATTTTTTCGCACGTATACATCTGGCCTCGGCTGACAGGTTTAACATATTCAAAAAAGGATCTCTAA
Organism: Pheosia gnoma; assembly: GCA_905404115.1. Taxonomy (NCBI): domain Eukaryota; kingdom Metazoa; phylum Arthropoda; class Insecta; order Lepidoptera; family Notodontidae; genus Pheosia; species Pheosia gnoma. The sequence goes on from FR989910.1 coordinate 233,047, forward strand.
GGTCGTGTTGTTTAGTTTTAGATTAATTCATGACGCGATAATATGGTCAGACTAGACTATCTTAGATTTATCGACTTGGGCGTTAATTTTGTTATATTTTAAATCCGGGTACAGGTCGCAGCCTTGTTATTTAGTCTCTATTATACTTCCATAAGGCTGAAATTACGCACATTATAGACATTTTGCCATCGTAAAAAACTGTATGAAAGTACTTTAAAAAATAACATTCCAGGGCATCCTGTACCTAAACGGTAAGCGAAGGTACGATATTTTGTTTTATTTTCGCTCAAACTAAATCCCTTGAGTTGTTGGTCACGAAGTTGGCAAAAACACACAAAAAATCATGGCAAATTTGATTAAATAAACTAACCATATTACGGACACATTATTATGGAGGTATACCGACTTTACCGACTTTTAGTATAATAATAATAAAGAAATGGACTTACCCGATTAAGTCGAGCTAACGTAACCATTGTTTAATTGATATCCATTATAATATGAAACTTAATAAGATCTATAAAAAAACTAGATGTATCACCTGGAACCGATTCCTCTCGTCGACAGTTCCATAGGGTATTCCTAGGTACTCGTAAAACTTTCCATTCTCGCTGACGCGGCCCCGCACCAGGCCGCTCTGGGTCCTCACCAGGGGGGTGGGCAGGCGCACCAGGTTCGCAGCGATCAGCGACACAAGCGCCAACCACTTCATGTTGCGCTTGCGACGGTTGGACGCACTGGCGATTTATCAGACACGCACTTATTATTGTATGGTTGTAATATCGGTCTAAAACAGTCCTTGTCTTAATATCGTATAGCAACAGTGGTCGTAGTAAAACCGAGTGTGCGTGAGCAGCTCATGTGCGCATGAGCATGCTATAGCCAATCAGAGGTACTAATATCATTTTCTTATCTACTAACACTAACCGCAGAATATATTTTTTTAATGTTCGAACACATTTTTCGTAGACTTGGTGAACTGTTACCAGTATTTTATATAAAGACTTTTAAAATATTGTGCTATTGAAATTGATTAGAAACTAATGCGTGTATAGAATTAGCATCTAAGCCAAGGTACGATGAAAACAGGTCAAATTCTAAATCATAATTAAATCATTTTGATCACCCCACATCAGTAGGAAAAACTAACAAAGACTAACATCTATTATACGAGTAACATAGAAAAAAAAACATATATTTTTGTCAAACGTTAATTTAGATTTACATTTTCATATTTTGTATCCATAACTCACCTACAAATGATTTTTCCACAGTATTTATTTGAGACGCGTGCTAAGGCCGCGCGAGCGCCATATTACTAACAGCAGCAAAGGCAAAGGTCTCGCTATCACGTCACTGAGTCGAGGAAGTTATGTTACTCGCGCTGCTATTTCAAATCGATCTTTATGGACAACTCATTTGAACCGTTTCATTATTAGCGAGGTTATCATATCTTAGTGATGATCGCGAGAAGCTATCAATATTGCATAGCCTATTGTGTTTTGATAGATACCAATTCAATTGACCTAATTTACTTTCGTCATGTGTATGAGGACGGGGGGAGGGGCGGGGGCAAGACCATACAATTGCTACAGCGTATTTAGAAAATAAACTATTGTATACCATTAATTTCTATCAGTTACACACAAGGTGTCACTTTGCGCATTCTTTGACGCATTTAAATAACCAATGATATTCCAGTATGTATGTATGTACCGATAATTAATTCACAAATTTAAATTTAAGCGAAACAAGTGGGAAAATTATCGTACCTGTAAGTAACGACTTGACATAAGTCAATTCGCGCGCGCATATAATATTAATTATAACGCGCCAGCAATCGGCCGTCTCATTATAACAAGCCATTAAGCTACGAGGCATGTCTTTTAAGTTTTGTCGTTTGAAGAAAAAAACACAACTAGAACCTTATAGTACTTTTTATTGTTTTTCAAAGTATTCACCACGTAGCTTAATACACTTTTCCATTCGCTCAAACCAGTTATTATAACATTTATTCCACTCTAAAGTGGGGGTGTCCAAAATGGCTGACTTGTAAGCGTCGACTGCTTCTTCACCGGACTGGAACCTTTGACCACGAAGACTTTTCTTAATTTTAGGAAATGTAAAGAAATCGTTAGGGCTTAGGTCAGGACTGTATGGAGGATGGTCAAGAATTTCTACTTTTTCCTGCTTCAAATACTCAATCGTTTGACGAGCGCTGTGTGAGCTTGCGTTGTCGTGGTGCAGGATGATGCGCCGCTTTGAGTTAGATTTTCGAAGTTCGGCGATGACTTGTGGTAAACAAACTGTGGTATACCACTCTGCGTTAACCGTTCTACGATCTTCAAGTGCAATAGTCGCAACATGGCCGGTTTTTCCAACGAACGTGGCCACCATCTTCTTTGAAGTGCTTCGAGAACGAACAACTTTAGTCGGCTTTGGCTCGTCTTGAAAGACCCAGATTGTAGATTGTTGTTTGGAATCAGGATCGTAGGCATAGATCCAAGATTCGTCACCACTGATGATATCGTAGACGTGATTTGACTCTCCTCGGTTGAACCTTTGCAGAGTTTTCTTACACCATCTGACGCGGGCCGCCTTGTGATCGTCGGAAAGCAGATGCGGTATCCAACGGCAAACTAGCTTTCTCACACCAAGCGCTTCATGCAAGATCTTCTGAATGGTTGTCCCTGAGATGCCTAATAGAGCCTCTATCTCTCGATACGTCACATGACGATCTTCGAGAATTAGTTGTTTCACAGCAATGATGTTATCTTCAGTGAAGGCGGATTTTGGGCGTCCTTCGCGAGATTTGTCACTAACACTAGTATGTCCACGCTGGAATTCTAAATACCGGCGTTCGACAGTCTGCAGACATGGGGCTTCATCACTGAACACAGATGTTAGCTCTTCAAAACACTGAAGCCGTGACAGGCCTCTTCTAAAGTTGTAGAAAATTATTGCACGAACATTTTCCTTAGAAATATTCATTTTCGTACGTAACCTGACAGATTCCAATCGACGCTGTGACTAAACAATAGCATTAATCCTAATACTTTCAACTGTTTTGAGATTCAAAATTTAAACACATTTGAATATAGAACAGTTCCAAATTCAAAATTGCCGGGAAATATGGAAACGACAGAACTTAAAAGGCATGCCTCGTACCTAGGGCATACACCACCGCACTGTCACGCCTGCAATCAGCCACGAGGTAGGTAGAGGTGTACTGCCGTGCATTCACATTCCCGTCTCGATAATTATCAGATGGATGATGATTTCAGAAATTATCTTTTCATAAAGTAGCCTGCTCTAGGTGTAACGGGAATCTCTCCCATTTAGAATCGATGTCAAATAGTTTATTTCGTATTTACAGGGGTACTTAAAGAATATATTTTTGGTTTCATACCTCTAAAACCGGATTGGATCGCAACATCAACTGAGAGGGTCCAGCAAAAAAACTCAGCGCGATTGACTTATTTTAGAGGAAATTTTTTTTTGAATCGCCGTGTATGTTACAAAAGTTGAATACATTTATTTTACCTGCAGTGCGTTGCCTTGCGAGGCGTACAGGCGAGGCGTACGAGGCGTACGTTATATGACGCATTGTGTAGTTTACCAATAATAAAAGCGTCACTTTTTGTTCTAATCCAATTGTTCTGGCGATATTTATTTTTTCAATGACATACGACCTTGTTGCGGTAATTTTGGAAAACTATTATAATGTATTTATTGATATTTTATTGTATATAAGACCTCGACCAATAGGTGTGACCTCGAGCTGTGCGGTAAATATTACAAAATGTCGTCGGTTCGCTTCCGACACAATATTGAAATAATTGCCGCAGCCGCTACCTGTTCACGCGCAGATCCTGGATATTGACCAAGGTTTATAATTCAAAATCTGCGGATATATATCCTTAATTTGAAATATGTGTGTGGCCAATATATTACATTAAACCCCATTAGAAACTAAGCATTGTTTGGTTACGTCAACGAATTTAAATTATTTAAACGGGATAAGTCCGATGCACCTCTTTCCAACGACCGCACAAGCTACCCCTGACCTAGTTAAGCCCATCAACCCTTCATCGAAATGTGGTTGCACTGCAATACACCTTTGTCCACCCCTTTGGGATTAAACAAAGGCGTTAGACGTCTATAAATTTAGGGGGTAGTGTTTAGAATTAAACCCTATCCCCTGAATTTATAGACGTTTTGTAACTTTATCAAACGTCATATAGTAATGCGTAAAAAAAACTTGTGCGCAGTACTATATGACGTTTGATAAATTTATAGTACGTCTATAAATTTAGAGGTGTCTGACTTAAATGAGCGTTCAGAATTTAGATGTGATTAAAATCGATTATCAACCTGTTGTTAATATAAGGATAGAATATAATTTTCGTAAATCTTATTAGTCGGTCAATAATTTTGTTGAAGGTCTGCAATACCTTTAAATAATCGAACCGTGAAGGATGCTGCGCACACAATTGCCACATCAAACACGTATAATATTAGCCATTTGACCATCAACTAGGAGCTGTGTACCGCAAATAGTTGCGAACCACAATCACGACGCCATTGGTATAGTTATTGTATAGACTTTATCTAGGTTCATATTAAAATAACTGGTAGTGTGTATAGACCAACTGAACATTATGAAAATGACATTGAAATAAAACTATTTTTAAGGATTTTATCGCGTTTATTTTTCGTTTCTACGTTCCCGACGTTTCGCCTGCTTTACAGCAGCCATGGTCACGGGAGGACGTAAAAACGTAAAAACGAAAAATAAACGCGATAAAATCCTTAAAAATAGTTTTATTTCAATGTGTAGTATTCGCGTAAATATAAGAAATCAATATTATGAAAATGATTTTATTTGGAGATAATTCTGAGAAAAATGAATTAGCTTGTGAACATTAGTTACTGAATATTGGCAGGTTTTACTAACCAGTTAAAGCCTACAGAACCTTATGGCGTGTAGTATTAAATATAAAGTACCAGTGTTTGGCGGGCATTCGGTCGACTGGTATGCTTGGCTGTCGTGTTGCGTCTGACGATATTTGCTTATTTGTCATTACCACAGATTAACTAATAGTTATTACCGTTACCTTGAATCGGATGCATAATTTACGAAAGCAAGAGCATTTTTTGAATATTTTTCTACATCAATAAAATCTCAACAATAGTCAGTTAATGCAAAGCACACATGTAAAGTTTCGCAAAATTCCCACACACTAGTGTCCACACAATAGTCCCACACAATAGTCCCACACACGGCAATCGTTCCACTGTGTGTCACGTTTTAGTTTCCGTAAAACGATAAATATTACGGGCTAGTGTGATTGTAAAAGGAGGCAGAGGTTGATACACGTCACGACCACTAAAGCCAACGCCACCGGGTACTACAAACAACGGTACTTTTGAATGAGATACATCTTAGTTACATAAATTTGACTAAAAGTTCGACTAAAAATGAGAATTTAAATAAACCTCAAATTCATACGAGTCACAATCCATTTTTCATCATTTAGTAGCAACTTTTTGGCACTATTTCTACTCTCCAATTGTAAACGGATTGTAACTTGTATGAAATTCACTATCAGATATAGAGATGAATTACTTTCAATGTCAATCGATGTCACCGCACTATAATTCACAACACTAGCACCCACTAGTCCGGGTACTTCCAAGCTCCGCCCAGCATTTCATATTATCTGAATCGTGTGATCTGTATTGACTTTGGCACAGCACTGGCTACTATCAGTGAGTCGCGTGGTGTAGTTGCTTATTGAGTGAGGCGTAGTGGATGCGGGAGGAACCTTTCACAAAACACCGGAGGCCAAGTCTGTGGACACGCTAATCCGGTGTTTGATTGTCAACAGATAATAGGTAGAGTGGTCTGTACAGACGGGTGACCGGTGGCGATGTCGAAGCCGGAACTAACGCCACTTCACTTATCTCCTCTCCTAGTCATTTTTAGATCCAAGCTTTGTCTCTACTAACCCTGCACTAGCCTAAAATCAAAATTAATTTGAGATGTTTCGACAATGCTACATTTGTTTATTTATAAAGAATAATCTACGCAAGGTACCAAATTATAATATGTCTTACATTAAATATATTTAATGCAAAAACCGCTAAAAACTACAAAAAATTTGAATGATATTTTTGAATGAACGCATACAATAATTGCACACATCAGTAGGCTAAGCAGGAACTACTAATGTAATGGTAACGTTATCGAGCAAAACATGCTGTCACTGCCAAACTTATTTATGAAATCGGTGGTGTGAGAGGGATGGTAGACGCTTACGTACCGACGCGTACGGTACGTAAAGAAGCCATTTTTTTCATTATAATCAGCAGGTACTACTGCTTATATTAAATGACGTGTGCCATTCGTAATGTTTGTATCCCGCTCATTATTAAATTTCACCTTGATAATAAAATACAAGCGGCTTTATTAAAAAAGTTTATTATTTGAAAAAAAAAAACAATAACCCATTCAACCATTCTCATATTTAATTATAGCTTGGTCACTAAATAAGTCTTTCTCGTATCACACTTCAGTTGTTTTTTTATTTTTATAACTGAACCGTCTGTGGCAAGCATTGACAATTATATAAATGAAATTATAGAGCAAGGTTGGTCACCAGACAGATATTAGAGAATGAGAAAGGATTTTGTCAAGGCACTAAAATTATCAATAACGATGTGACAAGGTTGTAAGGAATAGAATCAAGTTACATTGTCTGAATTTATTTTGTCCCGTTTGCAATGGTTTTAATTAAATTGTGAAATCGCCAGACGAACACACCAACTATACGGTCCCACACTAAGCAACGCTTGTATAATGGGTACTGTACAATGCACTGTGGGCGAAGCCAATATATATTACTATATTGTACATAATTTATATTAAAAGAGAATATAAATATATTATACTTATATAGATATTAAACATCCATGTCTCGATAACAAACATTCGTGCTCATCACACAAAGTTTTAAGCTACCAGGCTTTGAACCCGGGACACTCAGCGTAGAAGGCAAGCTCACTACCAACTGAGCTAATCAGGACAATTCTGAACACTGACTGACAGCGCACCAAACCGGTGGAGCTAGAAGCATGACATGTTGCATACAAGCTCCATATTATATATTAACGTGGGTAGCTCTAAGCAGGAATATTTGGAAATTCGAGCGAAAGGGGTTAAATGAAGTTTGTATGAACTAATTTAAAGCTACCATCAGGCGCATGCGCAATGCTAATAGTAAATAAATTAAGAACTACCAACTATCCATTATTTTCCTTTCATTAATCGAGAGATCTCTTATGGTCAAAGTATACCCGGCTGATAAATAGCATTTTAAACATACAAACCTAATAAAAAAAAAAACTTTTTACATAATGTATCGTCTACTTATATTATTGTATTGCATATAGGTAATCACTTTTTTCTCCTGTATTTAGAGTAAGTTGTATTCCAAAACCTGATGATGGGGTCGTCCCAAATAGGTGCCATTTTGCACTGCTTGTTGATCTCTAATAATCGAGGGTTCTTCTCCTCAGCTGGCTTCCACTGCAGCTGTGACTTGGACGCTGGTGTGGGGTCACTGTAAACGAAGGATATTTGTTATAAGTAGCCATAAGATCTTAATAAGCAGGTCAGATGACGATCACTGTGTAGATGATGACCGATTAGTTCAATTAGTAGTGACCTTGCATTGCTGCGGGGCACTGCGCCGAGGGTCCCAGGACCGAATCCCGGTAGGGACAAACTTTACTTGATGAGCACGAATGTTTGTATCCGAGCCATGAATGCTTAATATTTTTACAAGTATTATATACTGGGTTCACCCCCAGTCCATTGTACGGTACCCATAATACAAGCGTTGCTTAGTGTGGGAACACACACAGAAAAAATATGACCAAAAATAGAACTTACATTACTTGAAAGTTACTCTTTTAAAGGTTCCGCAACGATTGAAGTATCGCGACTTTCGGAACAGAGAGGTTTGAATGCTGTTTCTTACTTAATATAATTTTTAAGTTAACTCGTACTTTGTTTGTTTAGTGTGTCATGCATAATTATTAAGACTGGTTTAGACATACTATTGCGATTTTTATTGGCCCGTGCGTGATCTCGAGAAGAGAAGTGCGTGATCATAATAAGAATACTTTACTTAATCCCTTTTCGTTGTATTATAATATATAATGGTGTATGTTTTTCTAACAGATATGCAGCTTGAAATCGTTAAGTGACAAGCGACTTTGTCATCAGTTTGGAAGATATAAAAACAAACTAAATGGATGCAAAAACTACGTACCGTTATAAGTATAATGACTTATAACTCTTCTTAAAAGTAACGGGATATATCCAAAGCTTTGTCTCAAAGCCGTCGATTAATTTACTGCGGCATTTATTTGCGCTTATTCTATATCACATTACGACAACTCAATTTGAAAGAGATATATGTATGAGTACTGAATTAAATGATATAAATAATTAATTTATATCCAAAAGCCTATATCGATAGATATAAAGGTAACCCTTTACTTTTATAAAAAATGCCATTTTACTTTTTAGGGCATCCAGTTTCTTTATTTTGTTGAGTAATTTCGTTTATAATATATTGATAACATAACAACGCGAGATGACAAATAATGATTTCAGCCTAAAGAACAGTTAAGGGGGAAGCTCAGGGTCAGGGCGCGAAATTCAAAATGTCAATGGTTTTTATTTTTTCACGAAAAATTTGGACATCTTTACGATGTAATTTAGTGTTTTGCGATATTAGCATTCTACATTGGATGTCTCGATGTATTAAGTTTGCTTAAAAAAGTACCTAATCCGATACAATACCATAAGGTTTGTAAAAACCGCTACTTTTACTAACTTTATGGTGTTGTATCGCTTTAGGTATTTTTTTAAGCAAACTTAATACATCGAGACATCCAATGTAGAATGCTAATATCGCAAAACACTAAATTACATCGTAAAGATGTCCAAATTTTTCGTAAAAATATAAAAACCATTGACATTTTGAATTTCGCGCCCTGACCCTGAGCTTCCCCCTTAATGATAATGTACAATCCATTTAGTTATGAAATGAAAATATAATCGCGCTGCGGCCGTTAGTATTCTATACAATAATCTCCACTCACCTATATTTTGCAAAGTTAGTCCACAGTGACGTAATTAATTGGATTGTGTCTCTTTCTGTAATCGTCAATGGTAATAAAGATACTTCAATGTTAAACATGTAAAACAGCTCATCTGCGTGCGTTGCACCGGGCGCTTTACGAAAGCCGAAAAATACTTTAGCAATGTTCAGCCATCCGTCATAGCAGAACTTGTATGCATAGACAGGCTTATTGGATGTCTTCAAAAGTAGATCTATTGTTGCTATCGTTGGGAATACTATACTGGAATCGCCTTCATACCTTGAAAACATCATTCGAGTCTCTTTAGAAATTGATTCGTCACCCATGTATAACTCTTTTAACGTATTACCAGCTTGGACTTTTTCTGCTGTGGTAGGAAATGCCAAGTCTCTGGGTAACGCTTTATGGAAGTCCAATTTTGACAACGTTGTATCGTTTTCTTTTCCAATAAACATATAACCCTCAGCGTTGTTATATCCAATGATAACAGGAACTTTGTGATAGTCTCCTTTTGATATTAAATTATACGGAGTATCTGGCAAAAAGCGTTCGACATCTGGGATCTCTTGCTCTATGCATGGCACAAATATATTCTCTGATAGTACAATATCACCTTCTTTTCTTGGTACTCGATACATTAATAAAATCTCTGCACTAATGTTTTTAAAAGTATTGTAGATTTCGTATGGGTTTTCAGTATTGAGACCTATTTGTTGTGCAAGCATCTTGGCTGTTTTTAGAGGTTCAAATTGCAAGCTCCAAGGTGACATAGCTGATCCACTCTGCATGATAGCTTTATGAAATAGTCCTTTAGACATAGGGGACACTAAATGATACACAACCGAAGCAGAGCCAGCGCTTTCACCAAAAAGACTGACATTATCTGGATCACCTCCGAATACTATAATATTTCTTCGCACCCATTTCAGCGCTTCTACTTGGTCTTTCAGCCCAACGTTGCCGGGAGCTTCTTTGATGCCTAAACACAAGAAACCTAACACTTCCACTCTGTAGTTGAAAGTCACAAGAAGTACGCCATGTTTGATCAAATATTTTGGTCCATAGATGAATGGTGTACCTGAACCATCTCTGAAGCCCCCTCCGTGTATAAAGACCATAACTGGGAGAAGTTTGTCTTGTTTTCCGATTGGAGTATAGATGTTGAGAGTCAAACAGTCTTCTTGGCCGAGGACCCTCGTACTCGTGAATCTCTGAGTGCATCTGGTGTGTTCGTTATACGCGTTGTAGATACCGGCCCATTTCGGTTCTGGCTGCGATGGCTGGAAGATGAAAAGGGTTTCAATTATTTCCTTGCTATAGGACTTTTTCAACAAATTTAATTTATTGCAGGTTCCAATAAAGTGTTTTTGTTATAATTAAGTTGATTCATATAATTGACTGGATGACTTTTGGCACATTTTAAAAGGAATCTCACCTGGAATCTCTCAGTGACTGTGGCATAAGGAATGCCCAGGTACTCGACGTGATGGCCATCTGGTGTCACCACGCCCTGCACCAGTCCATTGCTGACCCTCACTGGAGCAGTAGGCTGGCGCACCAGCCTCGCCGCCCACAGCGAACATAGCACCAACCATTTTGTACTGAACTTCATCCTTAAGATTTGTTTACCAACTAATGGATTTTACGATTAACTAATTTAAACTTTAAAACAGTGCTGTGAAGTGCAAGTTTCAAAATAAGGTCGATAGACATGTTGCGTTGCAAATGCCGTATTGTTTTATCTTGCTTGACCGTTTTATTGGATCTTTTCATGGATTTTTACTTTTGAAAGTGGTCCCTTTAAATGGGTGGTCTGGTATTATCTTCATCAACTATAATTTTATTGCTGACACTATTTAATTACAAATGCTCTGATAAACGAAAGTCAGTTATAACTGGTCGCGCACTATTTCACATGTGGCCATTTTCATCTATTTCTTGATCTAAGTATTCGAATCTAATTGATGAGTATTTCAGTTGCCGGTTATAAGTGATTATTTCCCTGCACTTGCATCTGGAAAAGGTAACAAGGAATATTGAAAATAAATAATGTAGCCGGAGACACAATATATTGCAGTTATCGTATATATAGATTATATATGTAAAAATAATGGCTTAAAAAAAAGACAAGCCCGCTGAGTTTTTCGCCAGATCTTCTCAGTTGAGGTCGCAATCCGATCCGGTCGTAAAGTTAAAAAAAAAGTTTAAGGACAATTTATAAGTGCCCCTGTAGGCCTATACGAAATAAACGATTTGACTTTGACTATATAATATATAGGGGGCCACACGAAACGTATTTTCCTTACAGAATGTCTGTGCTACCATTTAGCCATTAGGGTTTCTCCTATTACGTGCGGTGCTTTGTCGTGTGAAGTTGCCGGCTTGTATATGAATAAGCTAGGGTAAATCTTTACTGCGACCACCAGCAGACGAGAATTTGAGCCAAATACACCGGTTTAAATAATATGGCTGGCTACTACAAACCATATAGTAAGAGTAAGGATATGAAATCATTATACAGTGCTGGTTATTAATTTAAGTTAGGACTCAGACCTGTATAGATTTCCATGATCATTTTCTACAACTAATTGAAGCCAAACAAGTCTTCATTGGAACAACAAATAGAAACTAATAAAGCACCTAAAATAAACTAAATTAGATAATAATCTCGTGGGATGTTGGTCGATCGTTAAATTACCTGTTTATTTTCATCGCTCGGTATTAATCTCATTACTCTTGTAATTGGACTATTGAGAAATGTTTGCAATAAGCAATTTATATTCTCACAATACAACAAATTAGAGCATCGCTCGTGGCTTTGATTACTTGAAAATTATAATACCTATATTTTACCGATTACGTGGATCATTCATTGATTTCTACTCTTGATCGAAACACATTGGACATGGAATTCTAGGCTGTCGGTGTTTTCGCACATCACGGGAAGCTCAACTTCACTTGTTCGAATTTGCCGGCACAGCTAGGACACAATATGATTTTTGAAAGTATGCTCCATCGTAGATCTCATCGTCACTTACCATCAGGTGAGATCGAGATCAAATAATTGCCTATATTGAAAAAAAAAAAAGTTTGTCCCTTTCAAAGCCTACTATCCGGCCGAATTGAATAGCTTTAACGATTACCGTACATTACTTAGAAATAAAAGTAAGAAAACTTATTTAACGTGTGAAATACCGACAATATTGTGAGTCATTTAAAATACAGACCCATTTAAAGCGATTTGTTGTCATAAGTACTCGAAATTGAAAACGTTGAGGTCAGCGTATGCGTTAAAAACTACAAACTTGGCCAAGTTGAATTACACAGAAACTCATTCGCCTTCACATTCTGGTATAATTTTTCCAAAAAATAAAACGCGAATGTCTGAAATCCTTGCACTACCTACCTATTATTTTTATCTGTGACCTTGTTTGAGAAAAGGTCAGGGGCTTATTACGAGTTTGACTACTTCAAACACCCAACAGATCGGAGTGCTTGAATCTGATTTACTGGGCCGATTTACTGGTAAATGTATTAAAATGAAATTAAAAGTATAATGGTAGTCAAACAAAAATAAAGTGCGTCGTTATATTCTAATTGGATTTTTATAATATTATTTTGGAATGAATGGGGTATTTCGGTATTAATAACTTCGGTGTCTAATCGGTATTCTGCTCTACACTAGACTCGGTGCATTGACCTTTTGACGTGAACGAATGGCGGGATGTTCTTTAGTGACTAGATACGTTACATGTTATACAAAATTATGGAGTTAACCTTCCTTACTACATTACGTTACTGAAGAATCCTGATTTTAGCTTGTAGCAATATCTATTCGCGCTAGCATATTGACCCCATGTCACATAATAAACAAGATATGTCCGGCATTGTCATTCAAGCATCGTCTAGTAACTACTTACACAGCACGTCATCCGCGACGAATACATCTTGGAAATCTAATAGATGTTCGAACTGGGTTTTAAAACTTCACTATGACTTTCAACCACAATTTACGCACTTATTTTAAAGAAAATACGATGCAAATTAGTTTGTTATTAATAAAATGGGATAGTATTATCGTAGTTAGTGTAAATACTTTCACTGTTCGAATGTAGAACGCTTAAATTGTCTCAGTTAGAACGTGTTCATTCGATGTCTGGCGGTAAAGTGGAGTTGCGTGCGCGTGCGCCGCGCCGGCCGCAGACCGGTTGCATAGAGTAGCCGGTTCCGCGATACTGACACGACATTCTGTTCATAACCCACTGTTATGTTGATCTACTTGTTTGTGTTTATTAGCGAATTACGTGATATTGTTTAGTGTACCAGTTTAGGTTTTGGTCTGATTAGTTTGTTGGCAGGTAAAAAAAATATGTAACAGGGAGTGCGTCTGACTTTGACTCTGTCGCAGGCCAATATCGTATTCTTCTTGAATTCAGATAACACATTTATAACGCCTTCACTTTAGCCACCGAAAACTCGCAGTGCGACGACTTTATTACCTTCTAGCTGTCCAGGCAAACTTCGTACCGGCTCAGAATCAAATTTATGAGAAAATGAATCATATTTATTTATTTGTAAGTGCAATATTACCATGCTTTAATAGTTATACTGCAATTCGGCGCGGAAATGAATTAAAAAAAAATCAAAGATTATAAAAATCGGCCCATCCGTTCTTGAGTTACAAATGGTGTGACTGACAAGATCTTGTTATATATATTTACGCGAGCAACTATTTGCGACCAACGTTAGGATACGACGCGCCGCATACTTTGAGACTGCAGCAAATATTGTGTATAGATATTTGTAACAACCGTAGTCCTTATAATAACCGAACTAAGGCTGAAACTTGATGCCTTTCTTTACTATATCCTATATAATGTGTGTTGTATGTCTCATCTTTCAAGGGCGTTTAAGCTACTTAGGTACGTGTTTTGCCCAAAAGAGATTTACGACACCACAGAACCTTGGACTGATACGTTTCGTCCGAAACACGATATGATACGGACTTGTAGGACGTTGATAGCAGCCTGTTATCTAATGCATATGATGACATAATCTAATACGTATTGTTGTGCGCGATACCATCAAATGTGGACGTGCTTAATAATAGACAAAACAATTTCAAAGTGTTTTAGTCTTAACAGAACAAATTAAAAAAAGTAATTTAACAATTAACATCCTTTAAAAATATTAAATTAAACTAAATACTAGTAATAATTCAGTCTGTTTCCGAATGTTTAAGCTTGCGGTCGTGTTTTGAGCAAAATGATTGATTAAATCATATTAAAAAAATATGTTGTAATGAGTGATCTTGATACTTCCGTAATCTTATGTCACCCTAGTAGTATTTCATCAATGAGGTGTTTAGTGCGTATTGTATGTAAACGGTTGTTCACTTGACCTACTGACATTATCGATTCCATTTTATCGATTGTGATTCGAGCTGTAAAGTTATGCAAATCTGGTAATTGTATTACTGTTAGGGGTTCCGTTGTTAAACAACGATCCCATATCCCTTCACCGTGTCCATTTATCGTATGTCACAGCTATGTTACTCAGAGACTATTAGGACAGAAGGTAGAACTGAAATGTTGTACAACTATAGTTATGTAATCCTACTGACCGAAATTCGGTCGCGGTGACTAATCTTAACTGAGACTAGCTCTGCGCAGGAGATATTATAGTGCGCAAGCACAGATGTACTCTCTATTCTCTCACTCTCATACTCTGATGGGAAGCCATCCGACATGACTGGAGAGAGATCAGGCGCAGGACTGACTGGTTTCACGTGCTCTCGGAGGCACGAGCGAGTGATAATCATGGTTAAAATAAGATTCGCACATGAAATCCAGAAATCCCAGAGTTGCAACCTGGGTTTGAACCTGTTACCCTTGTTACCGAGGCGAGCGTCCTACCAAGTTGGCAATCACTGCTATTATACAATTGTTGCCTTATAGTAGCAATTTTGCCTGACAGACATGTCCTACTTAGAAATTGTGCGGAAAATCTAAAACAATCTAGTATACAAGTAATTAACATTAACACGACGGTCTAGAGTCCATAAGATTGCGAGCTGCAGACGACCGAGTTAATTCAAAGTAAACAAACTCAATTATAATGAAAACAACTTATTTTAAAACTTTATGAATTTATCATTGGCATACCTGTGGCAGGTACCTTAACTTCTGCTTAACCAGACACGCTCTTAGAAGTTTTTTTTTAGTTTAAAGTGCCTAGTTGTACATGTAAGTTGTATCTAACGATAAGGAGTTTACGTCAGCAAAACGTTTTAACCATTAACCAACATGAGTACAGGACTTCCCTGGCTGATAGGGGGGAAATTAAAATCTCAGACTCATACAAACTTACGAAAAATAATGTTTCATTTGACATTTTTTTCATGAGTTATTAAAATAAATGTATACACAGCTGTTTAATTTGCCAATGTTATTATCTCACTCGTATCTGCCAACTGCGGCATTAAAATCATTCAACAACACGAACCCATTGAATAACCTACCTGTATGTTTAGGCAAGCGTGTTATCCTCTATCCGCAGCAAGGACGCTTTTTATTATCAACCGGTTTTATGAATATGCTGATATTCTCATTACTTATGAGCCGTGATAATATCGTGGCTATTTCGCCACAAAGCTAGCTTAGTGATCAGTGGGTACGAAATACAGTGCAAAGGTCTTCTGGTGTGTATAAATTTAAAATGTAAAATTTAATAATTCACGTGAAAGATACGGTAGTTCGCTTAGCATTATGGGACAGATATTGTTCCAGTTGCTTGTCGTAATGGTCTAAATACTTACAGGTACTTAAATATAATTTATGAAGCGGGCTAGTTAAGTAAATCTGTTAAAGTACTTGCCACTTAAAAAGTAATCGATTCTCGTTTAATATTCATGATCGCCATATAATTCACCAGTGTCAAACCAAAATAAGTGTCAATGTTAAGTGTAAAATAAAACATTAATAAACGCAAACAGCCTAAAGTGTAATATTCGAGTTACAAACTACGGGATCCTGCCTACAACATTTATGTTCCAATTTGAAGTTATAGTAACATTTCAATTAAAAGCTAGAAGTCTCTGACACACGGACGAAGAGCGTTGGTTCAACAATAGGGTTGCCCTTTGGGTACGTTACCCTGAACATCGTATAAAAAACATTAAAATGCTCTGGCGGTCGAAGAAAGAGAAATCAGTGAATACGTGGTTCAGTACGAAGTGGGTGGTGCTATGGTCGTTGTGGGCGGCAGGGCTGGTGCGCCAGCCGACAGCCCCGCTGCGGGTTAGCAATGGACTGGTCCAGGGCATTATTGCAGCTGATGGCACCCACGCACATTACCTGTCCATACCTTATGCGACAGTTGTTAAGAAGTTTCAGGTACTTATCACAGCCTTTCATTACTTAATGTTCGATTATTTATTTTGTTTCTTGATTAACATTAAAATTTATAGTTATAATAATGTAGTAAAGTCATGTCACCTTATTTGATAATGTAGGTGTGTCATAGTTGAACAGAAACTGCCACAAAATGAATTCTAAATTTGTTCATATAAAATCTGTAATTTCCAGGAACCAGGCCCAGAACCAACTTGGGAGGGAATATATGATGCTATCAACGAGAACGTCAGATGCTTACAATCAGTAGCCGACACATTTGTAATAGGCCAATCTGCCTGCCTCAGCCTGAACGTCTTCACTCCTTTAAACGTGAACCCTGACTCTCGTCTACCAGTCATGGTGTTCATCCATGGTGGAGGATTCTTCAAAGGGTCAGCCAGCAGAACCACCTATGGTCCGAAGTATCTAGTGCCCAAAGGCGTAGTTCTGGTAACAATAAACTATAGACTTAACATACAAGGTTTTTTGTGTCTTCAAATTAAAGAAGCTCCCGGTAATGCGGCAATGAAAGACCAAGTGGCTGCCCTGAGGTGGATTAAAAAAAATATAAGTCAATTCGGTGGGGATCCAGATAATGTAACAATATTTGGTGAGAGCGCCGGGGCAGCATCTGTCTCTATGCATGTAGTTTCACCAATGTCTAAAGGCTTATTTCATAAAGCTATTAGTCAAAGTGGGTCTTCCCTGGCGCCTTGGAGTTATCAGTACAAACCTATATATCTAGCAAGTCTGCTAGCAAGAACTATGCTTAATGATACCCAAGACCCTCAGAAACTGTACGAGCTATTCATGGATAAGACTGATGAGGATCTCATTCTTACGAGGGTTCCACGAAAGGAAGGCAATGTTGTTATTTCTGAGATATTATACTCGCCATGTGCTGAAGTTCCGATAGAAGGTGTTGAACCTTTCTTAACGGAGTCTCCGTACAAAGTATTATCCGAAGGAAACTACAATAAAGTTCCTATGATTGTAGGTACGAATAATGAAGAAGGACTGTTGATATTGGCGCTAGACAACGCCACTATGATACCTAAGGTAGAATTTGAGAAAGCTTTGCCTAAGAACCTTGAATTTCCTTCTGAGCAACAGAAGAAATTAGTGGCAGAGGAATTGAGAAGACTGTACATGGAGGACAAAGATATTTCCATGGAAACTGTTGTAGAAATATCCCGATGGTACGGGGAACCGTTTCTTATATACCCATCTTTGGAAGAAACTGAGTTATTGCTTAGAAGCAGCGACAAGCCCATATACAACTATCTGTTTAATTACTTTGGACGTAGAAATATCGCAAAGTTCTTTATGTCTAGTATATTAAAGCATGTACCGGGTGCTACTCATGCAGATGAATTGTTTTACATGTTTTCGCAAGATATCCTGCCGTCGTTTTTTGAGAATGAGATGATTG
Source organism: Pheosia gnoma (assembly GCA_905404115.1). Lineage (NCBI taxonomy): Eukaryota > Metazoa > Arthropoda > Insecta > Lepidoptera > Notodontidae > Pheosia > Pheosia gnoma. The sequence goes on from FR989910.1 coordinate 251,050, forward strand.
AGCGAGTGTCAACAATGTGGGCTAACTTTGCTAAGTTCGGGTACGTATAACATACCCCTATATTTAATTTACGTTATATCAAATTTGTGTATCTGCATCGACTATCTTAAAAAGACTTTTGTTCATATTTTACATGTTTATTAATATTTTACAGAGACCCAACGCCTGAGCCTTCCGATGTACTGCCAGTGAAGTGGTTGCCATCAAATCATTCGTCTCCAACTTCCCTAGTGATAGATGAGGAGATCCACACAGCACCGCTGTGGTTCAACCACAGACTCAAGTATTTGAGGGAAGTCTACTCTAAGTATAGGAGGAAAGGATGATGGAACAAGTACATTACGAGAAACTGGTTGATTATAAAAAAAACATTTAAAATAATTAGCTTTCTGTGAATTAGAATTACATGATTCTTTCATCAAAAAGTCCTGAATCTGCAGCTATAACATATCATTTTGTCTTCAGAATCAACCCTGATGATTGTTTTAAATGTAGTGTAACGCGTGAATCAGACCGGTTGCCGGTTTAATAAATTGTTAATAATATTTGTTAATAGTAATTAATTAAATGATAATATTAAATAAAATACTCTTAACAGAGCCACCAAAACTATTATAGACTAACTTTAATGTACAAATGAGCGTAAAAAATAGTAAAAAAACATTGTCAAATTTGGTAAATTGGTACAACGTTAAAAACCTTCAACTATGCCTAATACGATCATAAAGATTCAAACTATAGTCATTTGGGTAAACTGAGGTCCCCCCATTGACCTTTGCTCGTAAACCGAAGGGACACTTGAGTGCATCCCCTAATGAGAGGAGGGAGGAGCCTGGGAGGGCATCGGGGACTAACTTCCAACATTTTGGGGTCAGGAATTATTTATCTCATTGCGGGAAGTGTGCCGCCAGAGTTTCTTCAGCGGAACTTGCTTTAATTTAGAACTTGATTACTTATATGAAAATATTCTGGTTTGCTTTTTATTGTTTTGTTTCGGAGATTATAACTGTACCTACATAATTAAAATTGTGGTTAGTAAATGTAATTTTCTATGATGCCCAAGACTGGTATTGTGTTTGAACAGTGTTCGTGTCAGCCAGAATGGCTACGGTACGGAACAAGTTGGATGTTAATTATCTTTGGCCAAGTTTTCTTACTATAGGCGTAATACTATACGCACTGAAACATTGTGTATTACTACTTAATTAAGAAAGTAGGTAGTACATTCAGTGGCGGGGCAAGATCTAAATTTAATGTGGGCAAAACCATTTTTGCGAGTCCCTCTGGTGGCGCAAGTGAACTGATGTTACATTTTTCGGGGAAAACAAGACATACCCCCCCAATTTAAATACGTGCTATAACTTTATCAAACGCCATATCGGCGAGCGTCTATAAATTCCGGGATAAACCTTAGCGCTCGAAATATGTGATAGGTTAGTATCTCCCGATACTTGCCAGCCGCTAGGATTTATAGTTTTAAGATGAGTTACATTTGTCCTAGCAACACGGCTTTTAATAGTCCTGGCAAAAAACACAAATAAAAGAAAGCTGCATATATAGGTGCACTTTCCAGACGTGAGGCAGCTCGGACTGCGAGGCACCTCGGACTGCGAGGCCGTGGGCGGTGGCCCACGTTTCCTGCACCTAAACGCCGTCGCCACGCATTTTTTTTTACTAAAGCAAGTGACATTACCCCTAGCAGAGTTTCCTATTGTGATCGTAACGTCATCTATAGAGCATGTCGCTGTAATACTTAGTTATGAAATCAGTGGCGTGATCTGGATGTAATACGCTTACGTTAAAGTTACGCAACGTAAAAATATTGTGATCGATCCACAGATGTCTTTGAACACCGACGTATCCTATTCATGTGGAATTAAGTATCCAGAGAAGGATGATACAACATCAAATAATTATTCATTGCGGTTTAACTGAACACTAAATCGAAAGAGAAAATACGTTTCACAGCGAAATCGACAGATCTTAACCGTTAGTACCCCCGGAAACTAAATTTCCGGTATTTGAGAAAGTAAGCCGCTTACCGGGGCGGTCTCTTATTAAACCCGGCCTGAATGGGGCTCGCCGAATGAATGAATGTTTGGTGAACTATCCGGGTAAAGGATGGTATCCATTAGCTGCTAATATCGTTGTGTTCGACTCGACAGTATAGTACGAGTATAGTAGCATCAACACGTCGGTTCAACATGGTTAGGGGCTATCTATTTACCCCTATTTAATATCCCTGTACCTATGGTTTGAGGCACAATTATCCTAGACGAAAGAAAAAGAAGCTCGCTTGAGACACCATTTTTACCCGACTGCGCAAGATGAAGGGTGTTTTTTTAGTGTATCGGCACGCTCTACAGCCTAAACTAAAAAAAACCCGACTGCAAGAGCACCTCATTAAAAAGGCAAAAAAAAAAAATGGTGTGTCGTTGTTTGTTTTTAATAATTAGCAACGTCGTTCACATATACAGTTGGACTAAAATCAACGTTCAGTTATAAGGTTGAAAGGAAACAGTTAAGGTATTTTCACCTATGCAATACTATACTATAAATATTATTTAAATACTGGTCTTATTTCCAAGTGTATCAATGCCTCATGCATTTTACTTGAAATTCTTCTGTGATTATAACGATAAAGATATCAGCGATCAACTGACGAGTTTTTCTTCGCTGTTGGACCACTGGCTTTAATCTGGAGCCCTTTTCAGCTCTCGGTCGGTGTAAGCTGGTCCGCAAATAGGCGGCAATCGCCAGGCAGGGGCCCGAGAAACTGCCGTTTGCTATTGTTTGCTGTTTAATGAGAAACCTTTATAAAAAACGTCAATGGCCGTCTCTGGGTTAAAGGACCTAACGTCTTTTGAAAATGCGTTTACACAATATGAAAAGGCACCCACTTTCAAATATAATGTCAAATTGCTTCCTTGATGTTTCGACTTTCTTACTTAATATTTTTAAGCGAAATTAGCCGTGCACAGACCGACCGCACAGTCGCTGACCGAGTTTAATAAGTAGGCAGACATCTTACAAATATTTTATTAATACATTTTAGGTCAATAATAATAATTCATTAATAAGAGAATTGTAAGTAAATGTGTTTGTATTGTTCGATTGTTAATTTTTTGTTTCTGTGAACCGCTGCCTTTGTTACAGTAGGAAAGAAAAGAGACTATAAAACCAAAGTACACCAATGGAGCCTAGTAAAAAGCACCAACAGACTGGACTACTAAACTAAAAAAAACCGTGCATTGAATCCCCGAAAATACCCGTAATCCCGTCGGCGGGTACTGTTTAACATAATCCCGGGTTATCGGGCCGACACACACCGACATATTTCCCGGGAACGCTGCCGATGCCCGCTAATGGTTTATCGACGAGAGGTGCAGTGTGCGCTCGGCTTATACTAAATAATGACAGGTGGAAATATGGTTGCAAGCGAGATTTGGCTTTCATCGTGATGTGCCTAAGGTATAAGTAGAAAAATCATAGCGTGAACACTCCATCTAACAACAGATACCGTCACGATCTTTACTCCCACAGGGGATTTGTAGAGGGGTCGCATTTTTGCAATTGTGTAATGTAATTCGCTCAAGATTATTGTAGAGTCTTCATTTCATCTTAGCTTATAGAGGTAGGTGTGTGTGAGAGCCAACTGCCGTTTCCTCTAATACTTTTTGATGTAGCCTTCAGTTTCCAGTTACTAATTCATAATCTACTTTGCAATAAAACTTATTTTACAGATTTTATCGCGTTTATTTTATGTTTTTATGTTCGCGACGTTTTGGCTGTTTTACAGAAAAACAAAAAAAATAAACGCAATAAAATCTGTAAAATAAGTTTTATTTCCATGTGTAGTATTCGCTTAAATATAAGAAATAAATACACAATCTACTTCCTCGTTTCCTCCGTTCTTAGGATCGGATTCCAAATGTTACGGTGATATTCGTGGTGTACTGCATTGTACGACCTGCCGCCAACAGCATTTCTAATAATATCGGAGCATCTTGTTGTTGCCCTTCTTCTGGTGCTTCTGTACTAAATAATAAACAAAGCACTTTAAAATCTCAACATCCATTTCTTGAATTACGGCTTATATTTATATCTGAACGTTATTTATCCTATTTTGCTTAAAATACCAACGTACCGGGGTCTGAACCCTCGCCCCCGCCCCGGGCGCTTGGGAATAAATAATGTGACATACTCAATAGGTACGTGATGTACCGACTCGTTTATAGGTAAGTATACTAGCTTTTTCCCGTAGTTTTGCCCACCCGCAGGGGGTAATAATCCTACTGTATTATTTACCTCAATATCGCATCTTGTAATGGTTATTTGCGTGATATTGACAAAGATGATACATACGTGCTTATAAAAGTAAAACGTACTAATTTGGTAGGTTTCTCCACAGAAATCTACCAAATTAGTAGTTGATGGTACGGAACGATACAATGCGTACATTTGCAACGTAACGCACTCTGCAAGGTGCTATGGACATTATTATCGTGTATTTTTATCTAGAATTTGCCTATCAGCTAGCGGCACCATTATCAGTTACGGAACTTCAGCGGACTGGCAGCGTTTCCTTTTGAAATGGTCCAGCAGATCTTATGGTAGCGGCCTTGTTGAAGCAACCTCCTTATTAACCGGACGATGAGTTGTCAAAAATTCTCAATAGTTTTCTTTTGGTTTGAAGAAACGCTAAAACCATGTGTGCTATCGTGTGCTAGTATAAACAATTCATTATCATCCCATAAGTATATGATTTTTAGACTTTACGCACATTATATTATGTGGTCATGTCTAGTGGTATGGCTTCGGTTAAAAAGTGGCTAAATTACCAACCTAACTCACCAAAAGTTGCAATATCCAGTATCCAATGTAAACCCGTTAAAATCCATTCCCGGCGGGTTTTTCCCCACCCTCCACCATGACAAACGGGTGTGCGACCTCTCCTATCGCGAGTTTTCAATTCAGCGTACATTATCTACCCTATAAATTATACACAGTGCGTTACTGACTTACGATGTACCGCGATTCGTGAAAAATATATTATTTAGCTCCATCAACTGGTAATTCTACAAAATGTAAGGGTCTTAAGTTCCTATATGGCGCTTTGTGACTGACAATAGTCCTCGTATTCGGGATACTCGCAGAAATTATTGGACAGATTTTGTTCTTATAGTTATTAGTCGGTATCCTTTAATAATACCGTGTGTCGTCACGCAGCTACCTAGCTCAGTGATTATGACTTGCTCCCATAGTGTTCTGTAGCTCAAGCAACATCTTTTTCGTAGCCATATGGTAGCGTCTTCCATTTCGCTCACACAACAGGTTTTACAAATATGAATGACAATGACAGAATGCTTTCTCAATAGTGTTCCTGCGTACCCCTGAAACGCATAAACCCAAACGTCTACACTTATCGTTAGGTACTATTTATCTCACCGTTAATTGTTAAGCCGGCGTTATGTTAGCGGTCGTTCGGAGCGAGGCTGAAATTTGCTAAAGATAAACTAAATACGGTGGAGTATCAACCACCCATAGCCTGGTCGACTACAAATTTGGTAGAATAGCCGAACGGAGAGCAGTGGGTAAGTGGCGAGCGGTAGCGATAGTCGACGAGGGTTTTTTTAATTCCCATCGCCATTAAATTTCACAAATGTACGTGTATATGTATATACATACAGGGGTAAATCCGGGCTATAGAACTCTATATATCTAGTTATAGCGCTCTCTTAGAACTTTAAGTTTGAACTTAGCCTTTCAATAGATCGATTGAATGTTATAGCCAGACTAAGGTAAATTACGAAATTAGTTCTAAAATTGAACTGTTAGCTTTATTTTTATCGCAAATTTATATACGATCTGATAATGAAAACTAAAACAGTGCCTAGCTGTAAGGCTGTGACGTTATCGCCATAAGTCAGCGTGAGTGGGACAGACGCCACACCTAACTGTACTAGCAAATATATTTTCTCTCTCGTTACGCCATGTCCCAATCGTTCTGAGGCGCGTCAGCGCGCGAAATTCAAAGTTTCGACGGTTATCATTGGTTTACGAAAAATTTAAACAAAATATGGATCGTATTTTTTTTGTTGGAATATTGTAATACATTTATTTATCTATTCAATTTGCTTCTTAACTCATTTCAAATAAAACAACACTCCATAGTTAGGAAAAATAGCGGCAGAGGCATCTAATGCACAATGCTAAAATCGCAAAAAACTAAATTACATCGTCAAGATGTCCCAATTTTTCGTAAAAAATACTAAATGCCTCGAAATGTTGAATGCCTCGCCCTAACCTCAGGCGTCCACGGTCGACCTCAAAGACGAGGTATTACGCGATCTACAACAGCATCGGCGGCATTCAAACTCTCCTCCCTTAACCCATCCAATATTTACCGCGGGTCCGTGCAAAAATGTCCCCACTGGACCCGCATTACTCACGCTATCTACCTGCGGCTAATGCCTCCGCCCTATAAATACTGCATATGAAATCTGCCTTGACCGCCCTATCTGCCGAGTTATGTCGGTCGCCGTTCGGTACCCCCTGAGTAAGTACCTACTGTGATTATGTTTGTGTTATGTTATTGTTTCAAATACGTTAAACGGTGCCTAGAGAAATGTTAATGTACCCCTCTTTTGATCAAAGTAACATGGTTTGTTGATGCCCTGGTTTCTATAATCTGTAGTAAACATACATATTTGAATTTCGAAACCATTCATCGTTTTGTGACATCAAATAGAAATAATGTAATAGGTACTTACTTACGTTCGGATTGACTAGCTACTTCGTGTAGTTATAGTATTGCCTGTATTTTTTTTCATAGCAATGAGACGCACTAAACGTGTGCGCCTGATGTAATTATTGTCGCAAAGAGCATTCGCCGGCATCATATGTGGCCGTGCGAGTGTCAGCGCCAGGGATGGAACTTATTCATTAGCTTTATCTTCACTACATACGCGATATACTCATACATGACAGTACATAATGTAGCAAGTGCGCAGTACTAATTAAGCGTTGATTGATTAGCCGCGGTATTGATTACGTGTCTCAATCCAGATTGAGCCTGATGTGTGGGACATGTGCATAGCTACTTTAGGGATGGGTATATAAATATATTACCAAATCAATTATATAGTAGTAAGGATAATTTAGTGGCAAACCATAATCATATCTGCAAATGGAACCCGCAACCCCATAAATCACGACACGCCGTATTAACCACTGCGCTGTGACCTTAACATTGGCAACATTGGGGACGATATTTATGGGAAAATGTTACGGAAAGGCTCGCTTGATATACTGAATTTATAAGCAGTTGCTATGCGGACCGTATAATGCTGTAAAATACATTGAATTTAAGCTATTAAGCATCTAATAGCCTAGTGGTAAGAAAGGCGCATGTAGCCAAAGGTTAAAGATTCGATCTCACTCTTACAATGAAACTGTTGACGTAAGTCCACTCCTATATCTCAAGCTATGGCTTAGTTGAAGGCGCAAAATGGACTACTAGGTTTAATTTTTTTTAGAAATAATATATTATTTTCTTATACAAACAAGAGGAAGATATTCAACACTGAAACATTATATAAAGGTCATATATGGGTCATTACGATGTGAGGTCATGTATGCTAAGTCTGTCGATAGCTGGTGCATTATATCAAAAGCCCACATCTAAAGGAGCATTGCTAAAACGTATATTCAGTAAGAGGTAATCGTAAAGTAATATGCCATCATACATATAAAGTGATGTTATTTTTTAAATTAATTAGTTCCGCCCTGAACCATTTCTAAAAGTTGAACAACATGTTCTAAGTACATATAATTTCTTCTTAACGTAGTTTTCAAAATTCAAAAAGCTCCCTACCAGAGCGGTTCAATGTTAGCGCTTCAGTTGGGTGGGGTAATGTGTAATTAAGCTAATTAGCGCGCGTCGAGCACAGCGCGGGGAACTGAATGTAATGCCTAAAGCTGGAAAATGCTGTTCCCACTTCTGCTTACCGTATCGTTGGCAAAATTTGTTTTTGCCATCGTAATGAAAGAATCAGCCAATTGACGGTCATATCTGAAAGAATGTCCACAGCTCAGGGTGTGACCAACGATGGAAACTTAGTCAAATCAAGTCTCTGGAGAAGGCCCATGTCTCACTGCATTGGATGTATGGAAAAGTATTTACAGATGATATTGATATCAGCATGATGTCTGCAAATGGTCGACGCCGTCTGGATCAACCGAGATGTTAGCGAGATGACTTGGACGTTGATGGCAAGACTTGGTCACAAATTGTCCTAGACAGAGGAGTATATACAATAAAAGGGAGGCATTTATGGACTGTTTCTTGCTCATCTTTTAGCCTTAAGGTGGTTTGAAGTTTTAGCATTCCACACTGGTTTTTCAGAGATACTACAATTCCTACGATATTTTTTGTGGAATACCTTGTAGATCCGCTGTCGTTAGACCATGGGAACAGGTTCTGCGAGGCCTTTTCTAGATATACGCGTCAGTTTAAAGGGTCTATGAAAACTGTAATACCGTTTACAAGGTGCTTCGTTAGCGAGGTCTCGCCAAAGCGAAATGCTTTCGAATGCTAATTATCTACAACCTACAAGTTACCTAGTCAGAAATAGAACAGCAATCCCCACATAATCCTGTCTCTTGAATTATTAACTTCGAATTTATGTTATCGTCGATTAAATTGTGTTTGATTCCCAATTTGCATTTGGATAGTGAATACCAAATTTATATTGGAATTTGAACATGTAAAAGATATCCGTGATGCCTTAACCATGATGATTTCAAAACCTATGCTTTGAAGGAACAATGTTATAAGTGACAACTGCAATTCAGCGATACCTGCAGCCATCTTGGCTTAACCTTAAAAACGCTGAATTACACAATATTATATTATTATTTCAGTCCATCTCCAGCAGTATCCGCACTTACATTAGGTATTTAATTAATCCGAGCCACGGGCGCTTCGGCACTCGGCACATTCGCGAGAACTTAATTAGATAATAGTGTTAACACGTGTCAGATACACATCCCGCTCGGAATAATGTTGTTTACTTAGCTAAGTTGGCTCACAGTAATCTATTATTACTGGAGATGGATAAAAATATTGGACGTAATTAAGGTCTTAGTAATCTGTTACTTGGGAGTGTTTGGGGAACCAGGTATTATGGCATTAAGGCGAAGGGCACAAAAGTTCACATAGGGTTGTAGTGCGCCTTTAACAATAGATTTAACAAAACAAATAAAATAAGAACTCAAAGATTTTATTCTGTGAATAGGAATATGCTAATGAAGTACATATGAAAATGTTAAGTTGCATCAATTAGCTCTAATCAGATCTAGAAAACTTCTTGCTGTTAATATAACAGCTTCGCTCTTGGAATTTCTTCAAGTAGGTAGTGAATCTAAAGAAAAACAAACCTAAAGCGGGGCACCCACTAAATTATTAAACAGACTTTAACACAGATAGGAACAAAGTCGTAAATAAAAATCTACTTACAAGTATATAAAAATGCTTGTGAGTAGATTTTTATTTATAACTACATACTAATTAAGCATTACTGAGAAGAAAGTGCTTTGTAATAACATTGTAAATTAACAAAACGTTGGTATAAATACGGGGGCTAATGAATACTCTTTCTTAATCAAGGTTCAGCTAGTCTAAACTAACGCTATAGTTTAATAACCGCTGCTCTATTTCGACTAGACAGTTTTTTGTGCCCAAAGGTTGGGGTCACGGACCTCGCAGATATTTTCTCGGGAACTATTCGATCCTCGTTCTCAGAAGTCTAGCGGACTAGATATTTTGATAGCTTCTAGAAAAAATCTAAACATCTAAACCACAGTCCTCGTTCGTTTAATAATGTTATTCTAAGAAAAAAGTCGTTCAAAATTATTCGCTATAGAAAGTGTTAACCAAAAATATTATAGGTACCTAAATCAATAGGAAATCTATAGTATTATAAAGCTGTAACTATGCTGAATGATACAACGAAGATAAATAAATAAAAAGGTACAATAAACTATTTGGACGCCTTCGAATCCAAAACAACAGTGTTTTAAAGTTATTGCCAATGTGTCTGTTTCCAACAGCTTAGCCAATGGGCAGACTCAAATGGCTAGATTATGTGATTACGCTTTGACTATTGGAGTTCGAGTTCGAGCGAGCAGAGCAAAATCAATGGGAGTCGCGGACAGCAGCTACTGTACCTGGACAGCGTCGAGGACCACATGTTTAGGATTACCGCTAGTTATTCCTATCAACTTAAGGATATTCTACACATAACACATACAAAACGATCTAACACGTGCATTATAAATGCTTTCGTAGATATACCTGAGGATTTCTATAGCTCAGCCATGCTGTGGCTCTCATTAGCGAGGCGCCGAGTCGAGGCGCATCGGTCCACAGCAGAGTGGCTCCTAACACGATTTTTAATAAAGCACCACTCGTACCTGCAAGAACGGGGATAAATTAATTAAAGTACTAACATGAACATGGACCTCGAACGCTATGCGGTAAAACTGGTAAGTGTATTGTGGGGTTGGATGCGGTATCGTCAGACATAGAAATGTAGAGCTACATAGGAATCTAAATGGGCGCCACTTACGGGTACATATGTACTTGTAACACTTTTGGGCATTATATGAATTATGAATGGTCAACAGGACTACTTCTGAATGATTCCTAGAGACGATGAGGATTGGGCTAGACTAATCTGTCTCCTGTTTGATTTTTTAAATGATTTTTTTCACTATCTATGGCACAGTTCACTCGTGACTTGAATAAACCAAGGTTAATTGTATCGGGAAAGACGGCAAGGACTCCTTAGTGGTCCGCATAATGTGGAAAAAAGCGAATAAAGATTTATATCCTTAATGGTTGTGCAGTGGAAAGTGAGTGCCAAAAACACCGCATCCATTTTCCATCGCTCGTTGTACGCAATCAACTAACAAAGTGAAGTAATTTGATTGGTTCGCAGTGGACGCTTGCAAGAACAAGAATTTATTTATACAAATCATTGGACTTGTTCAATTTGCTCAGCGCACGCCCCGGGTCTGTCTGCGGCCGGCCGGACCGCAATCGCGTTATTAATTTACATCAGATTGTTTGTGCTGACTTTTTTGGACTGAATGCGACAGCAATAGACAACTGCTTCTAGTTTTGAAAACTAATGAATTCTTGTAAAGCTTAAACATCCTTTCTGCTTCGCCTTTCAGGTGTTATTGTAGTAATTTAATAATTCAACATCCTATTGCCATCGTGTATAAAAGATTTTCATGTATATTATATTCAGCAACTCTTACAAAATAAAAGAAACAATTTTACTATTCGCCACTAAATACATTTTTCTGCCAATACCTAACCACACATAAAAATACCCCCCATAAATATGACGTCACAATCGACCTCGCTTCGCCCAATATATCAATGGTAAGGTTATCGTCCAGCGGTTAGACTCCGCCATTAAATCATACGACAGTCGGAGTACACATTAGAATCGGCGCGCTGGCTAATTCGGGACCCCATCTACCCCATAGATATCGCTCCGGGGGGCAGATTCCGCTCGCTTGCTCCCTCGTACCCTGTACAATTGTTTGTCGAGATAACACAATCATGTTTCTATTATTTACTTTATCCTTTGGTGGTTTGTAATCGAATAGATAGAGAAATGTGGGAGGCTTAAAAAATAGTGGCTAAGGGTTGATTAAATTGTGAATTGTTGTCGGTGAAGAAAAGCGGTAAAAATATGTTATATGTTTCAACATGTCGCATGTTTTATGCGTTATCATAAAAGGCCCTAAATTCAGTCGATTATCGTGTGGTCATTTATTGTCTTGGGAGCAGATTCGTCGCAAACAGTATTACCTACCAGATACGCTTAGATTAGTTTGGAGGAGTGTTGATAGGTGCCAATTAACAATTTTAGCACATTCTTAAATTAATTATAAATAGGTACAATATTTGTATTGTACATACCTAAGCAAATGTAACTAAATGTATATTTCCTAGATGCATTGTAATAAAAATTAAATGTGAATAGTGCGTTGCATGTGTGTACAAAATAATGTATTTTTCTTTATTAGGGGCTACAAGTTTATATCTGGGGCGGTGCGGTCGAGTGAGCTAGTTCGCAACTCCACTAGCCGTGGGTATCTTACCCAGATTAGTGCAGTACAAAGTAGATGTGACATTGCCACCTGTAACATACTGATTCGAAGTTGTGAAGTACTCCTCTGGCTGTCACTTTGCGTCATCTGTAAAAGTACAACAATCTTCTTTGAACATTTTAAGGGCACCCTTTTAAGCTTCTGCCATAATGATCTCTAAGGTTATATAAATAATTGCTAAGGTTAGGCGAGTTTCGTCTTCACGCAATAGATGGAAATAATTAAGCTATTATAATTTTGAGGTTTGTTAAAAATACGTATTTTTTTTATTTGTTTCACGAAGTTTTGATATTTTTATGGACTTTTGCCATCACCCAGTTAAGTCAGATCGTCAATCCACCTTACAAAATACAGTGTAGGTACGCACAATGTCTCATCTGCGCTATTTACAGTACTTAGTGTATGGCAACATCCAAAACGAGCCGGGAGCAAATGAGTCGTGGCCCATTTGCTTCAAATTGTCCGTGTCAGACAACTGGCTCCTGTCTATTTATGTGTGCCTGGTACCTCATGAGCCGGAGCTGACCGATTTCGATGCTTGCTTAGAAAGCCTGAATGGAATATGAAAAATGGCGACCTAATATCTCCTATTTTAGCGATTGGCCTATTTTTGTGAAACTATTTTTTTACCTAAATGTATTGCTTTTTCATTTTTCGCATAGCTCTATACTTTTCTATTGCGTTTTAATGGATAATTTTGCTGAGTAGGTTTTTTTTAAGGTAAGTTTATTGAGAACGTAGATTTCGTTTGTGAAAGAGCGTTTTTGTTGCATCTAGGAAACGTTCTAAAACCTACCAATACATGCAGCATTAAAATAATTTGTAATCACAACATCCATTAAAATTCCATGTCCCACCAGCATTGTGAAAGCGCCTGCAGCCTATTAGCGCTAGTACTCCGGCAAGGCTCTGCATTAATTAATATCCGACTGGCAATTAATACGGCGGTCGATCGCGGAGCCACTCCACGTATTTATTAAGAAAACGATAAATCAAAAACAAATACACAGGGTTGGGGAAAACTTCGGCGCAGATTGAAAATATCATGCGGGATTCACAATTGTTTACTTTGTAATCATCACCCTGATCTGTAACAATCACATCATTATAATGTTTACGCATAGTTTTACTTGGCCGTACGTTTTATATCTTGATTCATCTTCAATCAAAGCTACACCATTTATTTCGTACAGGCCCTCGTGGGCACTAACAAATTGTAATTTTAATTTATTTTCTTAACTCTAGAAATGGATTGGCTATACAGTTTTCAGTCAATTTTCAGTCCCAACTGGCCTAGCCTTTCATAATATGAGTTGCTTCAATACTATGTTAATGATTGGAATTAGCAATTCAGTGTTCAAACTAGTTAATTTTCAAACGTAGTTAAATCAGTTTTAATACGGTATCCTTAGAACCATTTAAATTAGATAATTTAGCTGTTTTTTTTCATAAACAATTTTACAAATAAAACCATCCATCCCATAATTGTCAGCCAACCCTACCCTATCGCACAAGGAGACCCCCATAGCGGGGGTATTCCACAGAAATTACTAGCAATACATCATTGCTATGTTTTTAATAAGCGCCAGTGTTGCAAGCCTCTTGACAGACTGCCGTGTTCAATGGATCCCTCCCAGTGTTCTTGTGTGTTGCCAAGTAATATATTGCCGTGGTCTGTCCGTGCTTTGAAACTTCCTGTTTTGTTATAAATATTTATTTTGTAATATTAATTTGCTACTGCAAGAAATGTAATTTAGATTTTCGGCAAAAAAATCGAGTTTGGGAATGTATATACAGGAAATATGGTAAATAGCAATTAGTTTGTCTCCAGTTACATTGTGGTGGTAACTCGATACCATTGATGAAATGTATATGTATACCAGTACACCTCCGCATACCTCTTCGGGTAGGATTATGTATACCAATAAATACAGTCAATGTAATGAGCACACATAGAAAGCGTCGATAGTAAAACGATCGCTACTTTAATTGCGACCACTTCTTTGTCGCATTGTGGTCCATTCTCACTTAAATATACCAACACAAACTTACATTCACCGTTCTTAGACTCAAATATATGTTTTAGGACGAGGGTGGAAAGTTCAAAATATAATAAGACGTTGTTTCCCGAATGCGCTATGCAGTGGCAGACATTAAAATTTAACATGGTTGGACGGCGGGGCGGCAGCGGAGTGGACGATTATGCAAATGGTTCATATTCGAAAAGTGCTGATAGTGATTTGTATTGACTGGTTTCTTTCCTAAATGTACGTTAATTTAAATTTCATGTATTTAGTTTCGGCGCGATAATAAATAGTACCAATGAAAAGTGCACATTGTTGATGAAAATATAATAAAATTATACTCGTGATACCCCCCAACTTAATAAAAGTTTTAATCAATTTACATTGCTAATTTAAGAAATGCTCAGAACAAAAATGTTTTGTATTGCTATTGTAAATTGACGAAACCCATTAATAAATGTGGGATGCAGAGTACATAATTAATTATCTAGGACGATCCAGTTAGACGAGACCTTCTCGACTCTCACTCATGACGAGATATTAAATTTTATACCTTGTGAGAACTACAACTGACCTGTTGAACTTAACTTCAGTTTATACATACAGACATAAGAAATACCTGGGTTTCGTACCTAAGTTTAAAAAGAACATGTCCTACGCAGTGAAACACAAAGCAGCAAACGTGTATAGGTTCATTGCAATAATGTTGTATTTTACCTTTCGAATTCAGTAATCAAAATAGGATATAATTACAAAGTTTCATCCCACATACCCTTAACAAATTGCCTTATTATTTAAGGCATCTTGCGTCAGATTGATTATCTTTAGATCTGTCGGCTTACTTATTACGAGACAAAACGACCACAAGGCGTGCCGGGAACGCGATTCTGCGAAGCCATTGATAACTGATGTATGTGCAGGATGCGCAAGCGCCGCTTTTTTAGCTGTCAACGGAAATTATACTGTAGGAGACAGTGGCAGCGTTAGGACTTATAAAGTATTATTTTAGGGTTACATACTTAGTTGGAATGATGTGTATACACTAGGTAACTTTTTTGAATTTTGACAACAGTTTCGACTAATAAGTGCCGCGCGTCGTAAAAAGTCCTAATAACAAAAAAAAACAATGGAAATATTTACTCATAGTACACTTGAGGATAATAATGCTTATAGTATATAAGCATTCTTGTTGGTCAACCAAATAATTCTGTTGATTTAACCTCTCAGCTCTGGTATTATTGAGATTTGTTTTTCAAGCAATGTGTGTGCGTTTCCATCGATTAAGATTAATTATGTCGGCGTTTATCGAAGCCTCCGGCCAGATTCAGGTGCCCGGTAATGATTGACGTCGTTGACAAAGTTTTATAATTGCAGCCAAATTTATTGCTTCCGTTCATTTGTGCTTTTTGTTATCATTTAGGGATACAAAGTTATGATAAACAAGTTGATATTTAATTTTCTGACGAGGCTCAGGTTGTTTACGGTATACAATATGTTACTGCACTGATTTCAATTCCAAACATTAATTCATATAGACCGAACGTTTTAGACACTCCTGGATTGGCTCCTACGTATTCATTTCTTATATTTACGCGAATACTACACATTGA
Organism: Pheosia gnoma; assembly: GCA_905404115.1. Classification (NCBI taxonomy): domain Eukaryota; kingdom Metazoa; phylum Arthropoda; class Insecta; order Lepidoptera; family Notodontidae; genus Pheosia; species Pheosia gnoma. Next base: position 266,876 of record FR989910.1, read on the forward strand.
AATAAATTAATTTTACAGATTTTATCGCGTGTATATTATGTTTTTACGTTCCCGACGATTCGGCTGCTTTACAGCAACCATGGTCACGGGAGAACTGAACGTCGGGAACGTAAAAACATAATATACACGCGATAAAATCTGTAAAATTCGTTTTATTTCAATGGCTCCTACATGTTTTAACACAATACAATTTATTATAGTCAGGTCTCACACTCTTTGTGGTCCTCCTCCTCGAAGGCATGGTGCGATGGCGTGTACTATGAGCCATAGTCAACACAGTTCAAAGATACAAAAGCAGTTATCCTGTTCTTTCACGATGTATGCCTTAGACTACCAGGATATCATAGCGGCTTAGCAATCTCAATCCATCTCCCCGATACCACCCTCCAATTGTTATTGCAATCAATCAGTCGTGTTTTGTGAAACAAGAAGGGCAATTGGTTGGCCAGTACTGTGTGGAGTGTTGGCAAACGTCGCGAATAATGTTATACAGTGCCGCGGGTGGGAGTGTAGACTTGTGTAATCTGTACTTATTTGGTTTATGCAAACGGGTTTTATTGATGTAGCCTGTCCTGTTTGGGAGTAAAACATGAGAACTCTGCGCGAAGCTTGAAACCTACAGCGCTATCGTTATTTGTAGGCTTCATTTTCATTGTGTATCGTGGGGTAACGTGTTTTAGGCGGTCATAAACAGTGGATAGTTGTATAATTGAGAACAAGTGACGAATTAATACCTAATTAAACCACCATAACATTGGTATTTGCTTTGAAAAATGACGCCCAAGGGATTTTAAGCGCCTATTGTACGTACTTACATATATTGAAAGTACGAAGAACGAATTAAATATATTTTGATGGCATTACAAAAAATAAACCGCCACATTTCACGGTAAAACTATATCAATATGTTGGATGGATGTGATTTTTATGGCGTCTATTATGATTGTCGCCTCAACTATAATGGCACTGTCGTCGCTTTAGTTAACGGTGTTTCATTTGATTTATTTATACGAAGTGTTTCTGCTGTACTTTGTGGATTGTAATATAATAGTTTGGTAACACACAATACGAAGAACTTTTATTTTAAAATCAACACTGTTCTAATGATACATGACCCATGTACCAGGGTACCTTGAACAGTACACAATCATAAACCTGTATTGCTTTGCAAAGATGCATTCGAATCAGTCCTAGTCATAAATTATATAAGGCGACTACTAAATAACACGGTAAACTAGACATGTAAATTAGTGGCTAGGTCAGCTAAAATACTCCAATATTTTTTATTTCATTTCATAAAGAGAAGAACAGAGAAGGAATTCTGTTTTATTGGTATTAGTTCGCGTCAGCGCGAGTACCAGGCTATCATAAACAGGCACAGACACATGCGTAGCTTCCCACGGCGCTCGCATATTACCGGCGAAGCAATCCATAACAGGCGTGACGTCGACGCGGAAATCCACCGTGAAATTGGCACGCTTATGAAATGTGCCCCTTTTCAAGCCCGCGGGGACATGTCTGTTCGTGGTAAATTATAATCCCTAAACAGAAAAACAGGTTATCGTTACAATTACCTTCGGGTGACGTTAATATATCTTTTCAAAACCTTCTCAGCTGGGCTTAATCCATTTTTGTTGTCCCGATCTTAGGCACATGAATTAACAAGGGGAAATTGGTTACAATACATGAAAGGGTTATATCCAGTATAATTAATTTAGTTAAAATAGTCTTAAAAGAAAAAAGAATAGGTATGTAGTTTTATTTCTAGTTCTATCCAACCTATGAGTGCAATGTTGTGGCATTCAACCCGCCTCTCATCGGTGGCATTTGAGCGATTTCTAAATTAGTTCTTTGGTTTCGTTCGACGGACCACTTTCTTAAGCTCATGTTCTCCCTAAGCCGTGGAAACGCCAGTAAACTAAGATAGTCTTACTATGTCCAAATCATGCTGCTCAGTTTTCCAAAATGATATAAACATATAACACCCCAGTCCCCAAACTCTGTGTGATTTTAAATCCTAAGCAAATTGACAACGTAACACTATAAAGTTAGTATGTGCTGTGTGATTAAGATATGGAGACATGAGTCGTACTTTTTTTAAGGGACTAGGCCCGCCACACAATCCCACCACTGCTACTCCTGTAAGCCAGGATCTACAGTGGTGTCCAATGAAGACACCGAGGTTTGACCCTCGGCGAGTCCTGGGATAATATTAATTGTCTTGGAACCGTGAGTCGTACTCTGTAATATTCTTTGTACCACTAGTACGATTTAAAACGCGCCCTCGAACCGACGCGTTTAGCACTTCCAGTGCGACCAGCAGACTCTCCGGTCTTTGACACCCGCCATAGCGCTGGATAGGAATTCGCGGATATCGCTAATTGATCGTTCAACTTTCGGTTCCAGGAGACGGACCTAACGGCATACCAGACAATGCTCACCAATTAGAACGCAGACATTTAGCGCTTCAGTGGCTTTGGAAAACCTCGAGTCAGCAAACTATACCTACCGTGAGTCGTGAAGCGTGCGAGTTAATGTGTAGTGAAGATGTCACTGTGCGTCCATACTTATGGTAGATTACGTTCGAATTATAAAAATTAAAATGTATTTATTTCGTAATAATAAACAGTGTTTTAACATTGTATCGTTGAGGCTTTCATTTAAGTATAAGATTATACCTGTGTCAGAAGACTCCTTTCTTCCATAGCCTTAGGCAGTATTAACACAGCCTGTTCTTTATATAGTATATAATTAGGTCGTAAATTCTTTGAACGATCATTCTCTATCAAATTTGCTTCTTTTGACTAGTGACTTTCTGACATGATTTGCCGATCTGGATATCTTTTTAAAATATTGTGAGCAGGCATCAATTAAGATTGCCCAGGGAACCTTACTTAGATGTGGTCGCTCTTGTCGATAGTAATATTCTCAAACACTAAGCAACAAAGAAATGACTGACAATAGAGATACGTCCTAGTACTCGTATCTCTGGCGTTTCACAAAAATGTACAGATTATAATTATAATTATAATAAGAAGGAAGAGAGGCCTGGAACTTTAACATTATTTAATCAGAATATACAAGGATTTGCTTCAAAAACATTAGAAATTGAATTATTTTTAGAAAGAATGCGATATGATATTGTTTGTATTTGCGAACATTGGCTTAAAGAACATGAAATGTTAATAAACTATGAAAATTATTCGGTCGTAAGTTGTTATAGCCGCAAGTCCAGGCTTCATGGTGGTACACTAATATTAATTAGGAAAAATATTAAGTCAAGAGAACGAAAGGAAATAGTTGGGCTCTCGATTGAGCAAGTTATCGAGATTTCTTGTGTTGAGCTGGATAAGCACATCATACTGAGTGTTTACAGACCCCCACACATTCAGAATTTTAATACATTTGAAACTGTAATGGAAGATGTGTTGAAAAAAATCTTTGTTAGTAAGAAGTCGATTATAGTGTGTGGTGACTTTAACATTAATATTTTGGAACATACTTGTTATAGTGATAGACTGTTAGGCCTTTTTAAATCGTTTAATTTGAAAAATGTATTTTTTGAACCGACTAGAATAACATCAACTTCCGCCACATGCATCGATAATATCTTTTGTAGTTGTAAATACTTAGATCAAGCGGTTGTTAATTATTTACCATCAGATCATAGTGGACAAACGATCGCCATCAATTCTACCTCCACTTTAAAAAATATAAAAATAAAAGGTAGGGTTGTAACAGCTGGGAACTTGCAAAAATATAATAACATTTTGAATAGTAAATTAGGTTCTCCCAGTTGTAACTTTGATCCTAATAGATTTTACTCAGATTTTTTTTCAATTGTACACACTGAGTTTGATAATATTTTCCCACTCAAAACTAAAATTATCAAACCTAAATTTACTTTTAGTGATTGGGCGACACGAGGAATTCGTAAGAGTAGGGAAAAGTTATTTGAACTTTATGAACTAAAAGTCCAGACTAGTGATCCAGCCTTCACTCAGTATGTTTCAAATTATTCGAAAATGTTTCGGAGAGTATGTCAGGCGGCTAAAGCCATATATATTAGTAAAATAATAAAATCTGCCGATGATAAAATAAAGGCCACCTGGAAAATAGTTAACAGTGAAACTGGGAAGATGAAACAGCGCAGTACAGATTATACCCTGGAGACTCCACGCGGTCTCATATGCTCAGATACCGAGGTAGCACGGGAGTTTGAAATGTTTTTTACTAACATCCCTGTAAAAACAACAGAATCTCTGAACTGCTCCCCCCGTCTCTCAATTTCACTTCTTAAAAAAAACATAGCTGATTGCCCTGTTAAATTCAAGTTTGACCATATTAGTGGCCGAACTATTGTTAAAGCTTTCAATGATATAAAAATTAAACTAACAGAAGATCTATGGGGAATGTCTGTGAAAGCATGTAGAACTATTATTGATACTGTAGCCCCTTATTTAGCTTTAATTTTTAATAAATGTGTAGATCAGGGAGTCTTTCCGGATTTAATGAAGTACAGTAAAGTAATACCGCTTTTTAAGTCCGGTAATAGTAAAGATCCTAACAACTATAGGCCAGTTTCTATCTTGCCAGTTTTTAGTAAAGTGTTTGAAAAGATAATGCTTACACAAATGTTACATCATTTTAACGCAAATAACATCCTGCACGATCAACAATATGGTTTCACCAAGGGACGTTGCACAACCGACGCCGGTGTAACCCTAATAAAGCATATCTATGATGCATGGGAGAACTCACAGGATGCTATTGGCGTCTTCTGTGATCTTTCAAAGGCATTTGACTGCGTCAATTATGAAGTCCTTTTACTTAAATTAGAGCACTACGGTGTTATAGATAATGCTCTTAATCTTGTAAAATCTTATTTAGGAGACAGACGGCAAAGTGTTCTTATAAATGGTACTAAATCGTTAGGCTCTGCAGTAAAAATGGGTGTTCCGCAAGGATCGATTTTAGGTCCTTTCCTGTTTTTAGTATATATAAATGACCTACCGCATATAATTCAAAATAAGATGAAGATAGTGTTATTTGCTGATGATACCTCCTTGATTTTTAAAGTGGGACGACATGTAAATAATTTTGACGACGTAAATGACGCTATTCTTCAGGTACACAACTGGTTTACTATTAATAACTTAGCGTTAAATAGCAAGAAAACTAAATGTATAAGGTTTTCTTTACCAAATGTCAAAAGTAGTGATTGCGATGTAGTACTGAATAATGAGAAGCTTGAATTTGTTAACGACACGGTTTTCTTAGGGATAACGCTCGACTCTAAGTTACAGTGGGGTCCTCATATCAGAGTCTTAGTGGGACGACTTAGTTCCGCTGCCTACGCTGTTAGGAAAATTCGGCAACTAACCGATGTGAACACCGCAAGAATAGTTTATTTCAGCTACTTCCATAGTGTTATGTCCTATGGAATACTATTGTGGGGGAGAGCAGCTGACATAGAATCGGTTTTCATTTTACAAAAGCGGGCTATTAGGGCCATCTATAATTTGGGCAGTCGCGAATCCCTAAGAGAATTATTTAAGGAAACTAATATTTTGACAGTACCATGCCAATATATTTATGAAAACATTATGTATGTTAGGAAAAATTTATTTCTCTTTAAAAGGCTCGGTGATCAACATCGTTATAATACAAGAAATAGAAACAAATTAGATCAACCACACTTTCGACTAGCAAGGATTCACACATCTTTCATGGGGTATTGTGTTAAATTTTATAATAAAATACACTCTGACATTACCGAACTTAGTGAAAATAAATTCAAAGCGTGCATAAAACGTACGCTATGTAAGAAGGCATACTATACACTAGATGCTTATCTTAAGGATAAAAATGCTTGGTTGGATGCTGGTCCGGCTCCTCAGGAATATAAATGACCTTGTTTGAGCAGACTATTAAGATTTTGTATTTCTCTTCTTCCTTCTTATTTTCATTTACATAAGTAATTTGTAAATGTGGGAACCATGTAGCCATTAACTGTAATTTTATACTTAGTTAGTACTTTTTGTTTTTTTTTTGACCTGCTGCTAAAGTTTGATTAGCCGTTCCTACATTGTTCTCACATACCTATAACAATGTATTGCTCAAAAATGTAAAAGATCTATTTTAAAAAAAGAGCAACCATGGAGTTTCTTGCCCGTTCTTCTCCATAGGAACGGCATTCCGAACGGGTGGTAAAGCAGTAGCATAATATTTTTGTAACTTGACGATTCATAAGTACTGTACAATAATGGTCTACGTGAATAAAAAATATTCTGATTCTGATTCTGATTCTGAATGAGATTTACAACTGGTGTCGCGGCAGTATTAACTCTTCGACACTCGGTCTAATAGACTGAGTGTCAAGCAAGTGCCGTCGTGTTTACGTGATACCTTCTCTAACCACACAATCAGACACGCAATGGCACAACCCTCGTCAAAGTCAAACTACCATGACCCGACTCGAACCCAACTTCAGTATTCTTCAGTCGTTGACGAAAAATAAAATCCGACGAGTACGTAAGTTGGGACAAGTTAACCGTGAAACGGCGCGCGGTCTCGCTGACCCACCGATAAATTAGCATGCATAATGTATGCGCAGACGACGGCGAACCCTTCTAGCCCTTCGAGTGATCACGGAGAGCGACGAGGGGGTGGGGCCGGAGGTGGTTATTAAAAAAATAATTAAAACGATAGCAAGATAATTATTAGACAACACGCTAAAATATACTACTTCTATCTAACTGATGCTGTACTGAAACTGATAGTTAAAACGATAACGATTGATATAACTGGTACTAGTGAACTTTAATATTACAAGAATTAATATATTATTTTTAATCAACTCTAAGCGTGTAGTTTAATAAACCAAGTTTTGATACCATCCGAGGTGAACTTTCTTTTGAACTTAATTTAAAACATTCATTTTATATTTTTTTGTAACAAATAAATTAAAATTATTTAAACATTTCATAAGACTCTGAAAATAAACCCATATTTAGTAAAATGTGTATAATGAAAGACAAAACCTTTAACACAATATTATCTAAGAAGCTTAGGTATATTTGGCTCATCTTTTCTGAAGCCACGATGCCTCAGAAAGAGAATCAAAGGCACCAACGAATCAGAATCAGAATATTTTTTATTAATGTTGACCATTAAGTAGAGTACTTATGAATCGTCAAAAATGCTAAGCTACTACTTTACCTCCCGTTCGGAATGCCGTTCCTATGGAGGAGAACGGGCATGAAACTCCATGGTTGCTCTTTTTTTAAAAGATCTTTTACTATTTTGAGCAGTACATTGTTATAGGTATGTAAGAACAATGTAGGAACGGCTAAGTAGACTTCAGCAGCTGGTCAAAAAAAATAGTACTAACTAGTATAAAATTACAAGTTAATGGCTATATGGTTCCCACATTTATATATTACTTTTGTAAATGAAAATAAGTAGATAAGACAGAAACAACCTTTACAATACTCTCCTTAGACAGCATCTGGGATATAAGAGCTCTATCATTTTGCCGTCGTCAAATCAGCGCTGCCGCCTCCATAGCGCGCATAGCACGCGCCATCTCATAAAATATTCGTGCACCTACCGTGTGTCCAGGAATGCGGAGCAAACACTTGTGGTGTTTTCGTCAGAGCTACTATTAATTTCCCTCAGCAAACTTCTTATGTAATGAATTTATTAAAATATTTTAAACTACACAGAAACACGGATGTAAAAAGTACTTGTATCCTTGATGCGCTTATTTATTTTGCGTGTGTCTTATTTACGAGTATATGACAATTTAGGGTCATGTTTTTTCAGTGAGTGTACTTACGATATTTAATTTAAAAACTAGTTTTCTCGCAAGTTTAAGTATCGTTATATATGTTGCGTTGCGTGCGCGATACCTTCGTCGTCCCTTTGGTTAACAATGAACATCTGTATGCCACTAATTTCCAAACTTTATCACCACTAAATCAGTTTTAATAATGCTGTTAAAATAAAACTACAATCGTTACATTTTTAAATAACTATAAATGGCACAACGTACTTTTGTCATAGTAACAGCCTAATAAGAAAGTAATTACGACACTACCATAGGACCCATTATTTCGAAATAATCTCCTGAGGCGGTCCTGAGGATGCCTCGTTTAGAGGCGAAACACGTGTCGAATACTTTTATAGATTCGCTTAGTGTCGCGGAGAATTGCATTTTATTTGAGGTCCCGTCACTCGTGATAGATAGTTTCTCGATTAACATCTTAGAGGAGTTCGGGTGTTGTTGGCTTCTTTTATTATCGATCAAACTTGTTTGGTTTATAATCGAAGAAGTTGACAAGCCGAGGGTCAGTGGTGGGTCCTCTTTCCCCATAGGTTAACAATGGATTTCCGCCAAGTATCGCCTAGTTCTATCAATTAAATCTCCTGAATATTTTCTTAAAATACACGTAGCAATAAATAATATAACCGAAATGGATTGCAACTATGTTGGAAGTAAGTCCATTAGATGGTGTTTGCGGTGAGTAAAGCCATCAACATAAATACATTGTGTGCCAATAACTCACTCGTGACGATGCTGCTAGACGTGCCTACTACCAGTCGAGATTTCGAGATGTCACATATGGCGTTTAGGCCGGGGGCACATGGGAACACATAAGATGTGTCTTGATTTTAGTGTCGTGGTAATATTGTATTGTTTTTATTACATGGATAATAATTTATTCTTTATTCTAATAACAACAACAACAAAGTATTGGTGAAAGTAAAGTATAGTAATAAGTAAAATATTGGTATTCAAATATTAATAGTATAGAATGAGTTCAAATTCACTTTGATATTGTTTTTTTTTTATATTTACGCGAATACTATACATTGAAATAAAGCTTATTTTACTGATTCTATCGCGTTTTTATTTTGTTTTTACGGTCCCGACGTTTCGGCTGCTTTACAGCAACCATGGTCGTACGTAAAAACATAAAATAAACGCGATAAAATATGTTTTATTTCAATATGCACTTTGATCTTAATAAAATACAGTAGTATGTTGTTTTCAGATTTTTATTGAAATAAAAATGCTTGTTATGAATTCCGATGCACTTATAAAATTACTGTATAAAAACAAAGATTACAAAAATTAGTACCAACAGGGTCAAAAACCTTTGATACTTTTATATTACTTCCAGCCAACTTCGTTTACAGTTGTAAAACTGAAACAGCAAGAATAGATTTTTAAATTGTGGGTGGATTAACTGTGCAAGTCAAGTTAACGAGAACCATTTATACTTAATAACATCAGCACAACCATGTTATAAGATATATATTCAGATTCCAATGGGCAAGTCCCATCTATATTTGTTAAAACCTACGTTTTATATAAAGATAATCAAAGTACTGGCAGTTTTGATATTCCTATATTCAAATTATTATATCGTTCTTTGTCTTCAATGCTGTCTTGCTTACTCTAATAAAGAGTGCTATTCTCCTCTCTTTTTTCATCAATTACCTGCCACTCTGTCTGGGACTTCAGTTCCCAAAATATTAGTACGATAAGTGTACAGATTATCCCCCGGTGTGCCTCCGTCCCTGTCACATCCGCGACACATAACACATCGCGACACGACAAATAACTAATAAGGGCGACTAATTGTCGCCACGACTTGCGACATGCGATCGACGACAGGGTGTGTATGTGCGTCAGGCTTTGTTACTTGCGATCGTATTCGGAGCGCGTGATATTATTGTTTATTAGACTTCTCTTCATAGTAGTTAGATACGAATGGTACTAACTATACTAGTTCCATTTCTTGACTTTCTCGATGACAGTTCCTGTGGAAACTTGAACGAGCGTCTTTATTACATTCTGTATACATTATTTAATAAAAATATGACGTTTACGCACGTACAAGGTCATAGCAGAGTCGGAGAAACTGATAGGGATGGAGCTATCGATAAACGTAACACGATAACAGACACGATATTTTTTTACAAAGTGTAAGAAACTAAACTATTGCTGGATATTTTTGTACACATTCATTAACTAATATGACATTTAATTACAAGATGTAATTATATTATGTTTATTCTTTATTTATTTATTCTAATCGAAATCTGATGAATCATCACTGTCACTCAATGAGCTCTCCCCAACATTTATTATAAGTTCCTGTACTTCTATATTATTTTAATTCTATTTTATGTTTATTATTTGAATGTTTTTGTTGTATTTGACTTTGTTCAAAACATAATAAATATATGGGATCGATATCATTACTTATTTGGTCACAACACTACAACTATCAAATTAGAACTGTCATCGAGAAAGTAAAGAAATGGAACTAGTATAGGGGGCGCTTAATACCATTTATCGGATATTGCACTACTAAATGTACTATAAGTGGTTATTATTAAGTTTTATTTGGCCAAGCTCTGCATAGAATTTACTGATAAAAGTGCAGTAAGTAAGTAGCTAGCATTCCGTTTGTCTTCAGAAAAGTGTCTATCGCATTACGAAGTTCTTCGTTAAATATCTATATAATAGCATTTACACCGTGATTTACACATTCAATTCACACATAAACGTGGATGTTACGATCCATTTTTTCGTGATGCCCTTCATATATTTTACACTATTTGTGTAATATTTTTGTTGGTAAGTTTAAGTTAAGTGAGTTTCATGCGAAAACAGCTGAACGGACTTGAATGAAATTCGCTACAGATATAGTTAAAAGACATATAACCATGTATTCAAGTAGTATCTCGCGGGCGGAGCCACGATACAAATCTAGTATCCACTTACAAAAAGTTGTAGCAAACACCCCATAAAAGCATAACACAGCTAATGCTAATCTCTCCGTTCGCTCCATATGTCGCTTACTATTTATTTGTTTTGGTCGCGGTTTTTACGAGCGGCGAACATGTGACACGCCGCTATAAATCTCCGCGTTTAATTATTAATAATGTTATGTGCTGTGCGATCGCACCATGTGCGAACGCCTAATGGGCATGACCGCCATGTTATGAATATATTTTGTTTATTTCTTACGACATATCTTGAGTATCTACATTTCTATGTTTCTAACCACTCATTCATCAGACAAACGAAACACGTCTGCTGGGGACTTTTTGGCGGGAAGTTGTCAATTATGTTTTCCAAAAAAATGTGTTTCTTTGATAAATAATGTGTGATATTAGTGGGATATTAACCATTGTGTGTTCATAAACGTGTACGAGTGAACGAAATTGAAATAAAATAGTATTGCTTGACTTTTCAAGTTCTCCCCAGATGTCTGGTAAATTATCAGTAAAGTATCCACAGCTTTACTGATAGGGGTAGGGGATTCATTTCATCATCATCATCATCGTCATCAAAATTATCATTATAATCAGAAGTCATATTATTTAATAACAATTATTAAGAATTACTCGACACTGGCAAAAATGCCACTATTTTGTACCACCTACCTAAAAAAAAGAGGAAGTAGGTACACGTCTGCTACAGGAAATTGACGAGTAAAAATTGTGTACAATATATTAAGTTTAACGGTAGGTTGAGAGGAAAACGTCAGTGCAGTACCTACTGACATATAACTTAAAGTCTCAGATTACTCAATATGTATCAATCAAATGACAATCTTATTTCATATTAAAGAACATTAGGGCATACACTACCAACATTCCCATAAATAGATAATGTTTCGTTTAATAAATTTACAGATTTATGTTATATAACACGCCGGTGTCACGGCACACAGCGGTTTGCGGCCGTTCCGCGTGCGACGTACGCAATACAATTATTTGAAGACGAAAAGGGCCCGAATAATTTATACTTACAGAGATGTACCGGAGACGCTGTCTCGCTGCCGCCGTGCCGCGTGCCGCCGCGCCGCGCCGCCCGAGTCGAATTCACCTCCATTACCAGTTATTCCTTAGTTATATGTATGATGTACGTGTCAGTAATTCGTGGAAATAGGGTTCGGCACTGAAGGTGAAATTTGATAACGTGTTAGTATTCCGATGTGAAAGTTTCCCATGTAAACAGATAGCATCTGTATTTTAAATGGTACATTTAAAATTGGGAGTATAAAATTAACATTTAGACTATTTGAATTCTTATATTTACGCATATATTACACATTGAAATAAAATTAATTTTGCGAATATTACCGCGTTTTTCTTTATCTTTTATATTTATCTTTATTTTGTGTAATTAATATAATACAATCCAAAACCAAGTACACCATTGCAAGACCTCAAGACACTGTGAGCACTTTCTGCGTAGATCGGACCGCGAACAACAACTAAATATGAGGGTACCTCAGTTCAAACTATGACACTAGGACGTCAAACACCTCAGTCCTCCCGTGACCACGGTTGCTGTAAAACAGCCGAAACGTCGGGAACGTAAAAAAACGTAAAATAAACGCGCAATCGTTGTTAACGCAAGAATCTTCTCAAGTTACGGTGACGGTCAAGCCTAGTTATCAGCCAACGAACCATTGTATGACAAAAGGAAACCAATAATACTACAAAAAAGTTAACTTTGGACTCTCATCTTCATTATCCAACCTGTATAACTAGAATATTGTCTACTCCATTCGTCAGGTCAAAGTTAATATCCCTCAGGGGACCCTCAGGAAATACAAGTCGGCCGCGCCGTAATAAGTGTGGCAAGTTGGCGGGGCGGCTTGGAAAAATTGAAATTAATAATTCAGATGCCCCAGCGAGGACCGAGACTTAATATCGGCGGGGTAATTGGTGTATTAAAAATATACATATTAAGTTGGGGCGTCAGCTGGGACCGGGGTCAAACGGATTTTATGTGGGAAAATAGCTTCTATGCAATTCCAATAAAATATGATTATCGTAGAGGTATACCTTTACCAGTTTGCTTGTACGAATATGGTGTAACGATAGGAACCACCATTTCAAGGAGTTCATTAACCTTTAATACTTTATCTTTAACGAATCTCTCATAGTCTGCTCTAATTCTGTTTCTACACGTATGTTCCAAAATGTAATATATACATTTAAATGTTTAAGCTTATGACGTGTTATTAAATATCCATGCCATTAGCCCTACCCTTAGTACGTAGGTACAATGCCGATAGAGCTTTTTTCTTAAATCGTGACTGTTCCTAGAATGTTAGCCCTTACACCGAGAAATATAAGAACATGAATTCTATCAGAATTCCTTAAATAAAACCACACCGTAGTAGCTTCCATTACGCAGAACCGTTCACCCTGCCTATTGACACGTGAATTGAGATGCAAAGAAATAATTTGGTAGCTACATCAGCGTGGGCCCGGACTACCCTTGGTTCGTGTGTGGACGTCAAAATAGGAAGATATATAGCCTCGTGGCGTTCGCACAGAGCATCGTGTATGCTCTAGGCTCTATAGAGATACCAGCTGTGAGAAAATGTTACCCTACAAAGTGGTAAATTTAATAAATAGCATTTCATATTTAATCAGGATTATAAATGAATTTTTTAGATTTCGTCTGGCGTTTTGAGAGTAGCTGATCTCATAAGAACTATATGATTGGGGTTAAGGGTTTATTCCTAAGTGTAAGCCGCTCGGCTCACTGCACTGGTTGGTTGCAGGTTTGACTCCCGTGTGAATTTATTTCGGAAATGATTTATTTGTAATATGCCCTGATTTAGATATTATTGGGATAGCTTCACGTACAATAACCGATGCTTAGTTTAGGAGCATACACTTGATGTTTGTCGGGTGAAATCTATTTTCTTACAATCAGTATAAAATACACATGATAAAAAATCTCACAGAGTGTTTTGATTGTTTTCGTTTGACAAAATAATATAATACAGTGTACAAAGTAACATCATTCCAGGGTAAGATTATCCAGCGGGCAGCCCCGAGCTCGCACATACATCACCGCAGATAGCACTGAGGGCCGGAATTGACGGCTCAACGACGATATTTGGGTTCTCGTTACAGGATATTCCCGATAGAAGTACCTCTTAAAAAAATATAGACAAATTCGTCCTCCGTGGGGACATTGAGATGGAAGGTAGTTAGGTAGGTAATAGTGTAAGTGATGGAGTTAAAATAAAAGGCAACACTTTTAATATCTTATGTTCGGTTATTTCTTAATATATTTGGCTTACTAATATACGGTCGATTTTCACATGCGATTTACATGATCTCCGATGACTTCGTAGAATTTACATTGAACCAGGCCCGTGTATTGTGTGGTTATTCAGGCAACTAAACTTTAACCACATGTTAAACCAAGAATTACCAAGATTTTTATATTGTAGAAACAGGTTTTAAAAATCAGCTTTGACTGCTCAACCCTAAGAGATTCGCTCGAAAAGTCTTTTTATTTCAGCACAAAGCACTTGGGTTTCCTTTGCTTAGTTTAGAAAAAGTATAGTGAAGGAATTTATTCATCGGCAATTCATTACAGTTTCAGTGGAGTGCGCTAAATCCACTAACTTCGACAATTAAACTGAGTTCGAACAAGAAATTCTCCGGACAGAAAAAAAAGGGAAATAATTACTTTCCTTAATGACCGCGCGCGCACAAAGCAACACGTACCGACGCCGGCGAACAAACTTTGCGATGTACTACAATAGAAGTTGTTGAAACCGTTCAACTATGAGCGAGGGACGGCGCTGGACTATTCAAATTTACACTAGCCGTGTTTAACATGGCCTGTTCGGTGATAAAAAAACTTTTTTGGAAGCATAACCTATCAAACTTAGTAACCGTAGATACATCATCTATTGGTATCATCACAAACCGTCATGCCAATGATGATCCATATCACGGAAGTATCGATGGTATCACAAGAATCAGGAACCTTACCTTGGGATGGCAATCCCGTGATCCAGATTTGTTTCCACTATCACGATTAATGTAAGTACTTTTAATTGGGGTATCACAAGAGTATAACGATTTGAAAGGTATGTAATGATAGCAGGTTGATTCTAAGAAAATTTGTTTCATATTTTCTAAAGTATCTTACTTCACACTGAAATTCAAGATAAACTACACTTCAAACATTAAGAGTTAGTCCATTTATGTATGATCTTCAATCACCAATGAAATGGAATGGAAAACCAGAATCAATAACTCTGACGTTGCAATTTAAAATTATCGATAAAAACCTTGTAAATGAGACGGCACTAACTATCGCCCACCGCCCACGGTGGAACCGTAACTCATAAATATCCGCAGATAAAGCTGTCATAAGAGAAACGCCCTAAATCACTTTTAATCTCTTAAATATTACAAACAGTTAGTAATATAGCAAGAAAAGTTAATTATTATATAAACTCGCTTATAATGTGACTCCGTCCGCTTTCACTTATATTTGAATCTTACCACGCTGAATGCATGTCACATCTTCAGATACGATCGTAAGGTATGCACAGCTTGTCAGGTAAAGGCTCTACTATAGAGCATAGTTATTTTACCACCGGTTATAGTATTTGACAAATGCGTCAAATACCACCTAAATGTACTAATCCGTCAGGGGTCGAAATATTGGTCAGTTTATTCACTGTGGTCTCAAGTCCCTCTAGGGAGTAATCTTTAACAGTGAGTTAATGATCTAGGTTACCGCCATATCGTTCGCAAAATATTAACATACCTACAATAATTTACTTAACCAATAGATATTGAGGCGCAATTAAGTTGATAGCAGTATCTCATCAGTCATGAATCTGCGGCTAGGTCATTAGGCAAAGGAAAACAGCCATTAGGCGGTCGACACAGGGTTGATTAATTGTGCGAGGCCAGAGGCCGCCGTGCCTGCCCATAAATAAAAATAAAATACGGCCTTAAGTCGGCCTGTAGGGCTGTCGATACTAGGGTTACGCTCGGATTCGGGTTCGCATCGAATAGTTACGTATTTATACGAAGTAATATTTGTCTGATACGTGAATTGGTTGGACATTTTTTTCTTTTGGAAAATCGGAAAAGTAAATAGGATTTTATGGTCATTCCACAGTATTTTAGAGTGACTCTTTGAGTTAAATATAAGTTACCAATTCGACAAAAATAGAAGTGTATTGAAGTGACACTTCAAGAAGTACTTTGAAGTGTTAACGCTATCTGTTTAGTGTTATATATCCGAATCTGTAACTTAATTATTTGAAAAAAAAACCGTTTGAAAAAAAAACTGCCTGAAATGGCTGCAAGGAGCGGAAGAATATTTATATAATACGAATATTAATGTAAAAATCACGAGAGTACATTGCTGAATAAATTAAATTCGTGTACATAGCTGTTACCTATTTCATTAGTTACCTTTAATGTCCTTTCAGGGAAACAGTAAAGTCAACAACTGGCGGCGGCCAATTTTTGGCCGTTGTTGTTTTAGCGGTCATCGATCACCGATGCCAGGAGGATCCACAAAAATGGCTTGTGCAAACATAGCGGGAATTACAGCGAACATAGGATATGATTGGAGTGCTGGCTTAATATATCATTCGTATTCATTGTTCGTGTTTTCATATAAGGTTTTAAGGTCTCTAACCTTAAAATAGCTGTAAAATATGTTATCTGTATGTCCTATATAGTATCGATACTCTTAAATTTGTGCATAAGTATCGTCTGTCGTCAGGAATGTTGTCGCTTTTGTAAGATTTTTTATCACTGTGGGCAAACTATTATAATTCAAATATTGACTCGGTATTTTTTCGCGGAGGTCCAGTGAATGAAATTCGCTCGTAACATTTTCAATTTAGAATTAAGCTAGGATCAGCACTTTTGTAATATGGGGAGGTCAGCGGTTGTACCGGATTTTTACGATACAAGCATTTTTTGTCAAATACCGGAAAATGTTCGTGAGCTTTCAAAAAAGTAGTGTGTTCAATTTAATAGCAATAAGTCGTCCGCTACCGCTTGACACAGCGATTTCACACGTCGAGTGAACATTTTAGGTCACCCGATGTATTTACAAAATCGATCGGTAATTATATTATATCATTATACAATAATAACCTGCATAATATGTCTTTCAAAGATTTAAGAATCCCATAAAAAATTTGTAACGACTAAGGATAGGTTACGACGACATTGGTGCCTTTGTCAAAAGAATAAAAAGTTGTCTGTGATGCAGAAGAGGAATTAGAGAAAAGAAGATTACTTAATGGACTAGTAGAACATGTTTACATCATCAATCCGAATCACAAAATGGATTGGGGGCTTGTGGTTCTTACGATACTGCCCTGATATAGATCATGATTCTTGTGATAATACTGATAGTGTGAGCGCACCAATATCTACGTGCTGAGGCGTGTCAATAGCCACAACTAGGGCGAACTTGCGTTCATGTTTTATATTAATTATATTGAAGAAAATGCCTAAGGGAATGACGGACGAGAACACGAGTAAATCGACAATGACGCAGGAATTTAAATGCCCACTCACCTGCTCCTCAGCCAAGCCCACCATATAGTTCGTAGCTCCTGATATCGATTTCTATCTGGGCGAAGGTGTCCTGGAGATCACTAACACTGTGCCGGCCGGCTAAATTAATCTCGTGCAATCAGTCTCATTCACATGAAAAAAAAACACTTATTTAAGCCTTAAAAGAATCTTCACATACACTCAATGTATTTCCACATTATATCTTATTGTCAGCTAACGAAAACTAGCTTTTTTCTTAATTTTTAAGAAAGTTTTTCTCTCCGAGCCTCCATAGATAATAATATATTTCTTGTCAACTCGAGCGGGGGGCGAGCCAATCAGGACGCGCTAATGCCGGCGGCGGTCCTACCAGTCACAACTTGGTTTATTCTGGCTCATCGGCGATCCTAACGCCATCTAGGGCTTTAATGAGCGGGCTCTGCATCCATACTCGTGTTTTCGTAATAAAAATAAAAAATACTGAACGAATCTATGGCGCTTCACCATGCACCCCGCCTTGAAAGGTCTAAAGACTTTCAACACAGAATAATTGCAATTAAAACAATGTCAATTGAGTACATTCGCAATCCAACGGTATTTGCTTAACCATTTACAGTATTGCCACTTATGCATTACATCGAGATTATTAGAAATTAGAGTTATATGAATTATGTTTACCTTATTAAAAACGTATACTAAATTAAACTTTAAACTATGATAAATTTATTGATTCGGTAATGGATACAGTTTGACAACAGGGCGTTTAAATGAACTATGTCTAGTCTTCACGGTAGCCACTCGAACAATACCATCGGACCCAGGAAATATTTCAGTAACTACTCCTAGAGGCCAAGACAACGGTGGAGCATCGTCTTGTCCAAGTAATACGACAGTGCCAACTTGGATCGGACTGTCATCGGTTTGCCACTTCTGTCTGACCTGCAAGGTATGCAAATACTCAGTTCGCCATTTTTTCCAATAAGAGGCTATCATATTATCGAGCAAATTTTTACGCTTGGTTAGGTTGACACGTTGGTCACACAAATCAGACGTTGGTAAGTATTTTAGAGGGGTAGACATTAAAAAATGTGCAGGTGTGAGTATTTCAGGATGAGGATCCGAGCTGATAACACTTAGAGGTCTCGAGTTCATTAAACATTCAATTTGTGTCAACACAGTCAGAAGCTCCTCATATGTCAGCAACTGATTACCTATTACCCTATATAAATGAGTTTTCAAACTTTTAATATTCGATTCCCATAACGCGCCGAAATGGGGCGCTCTAGGAGGAATCATTTTCCACTCTATCCGATATTTTTCGAACTCTCGCTTTAACGCAGCATTGTGTTGGGAGTCAAGTAATAGTCGATACATCTCATCCAGTTGCGCACGTGCACCAATAAAGTTCGTTCCATTATCGGAATATAAAACGGACACCGGGCCACGGCGCGAAATGAAACGTTTGAATGCCGCTAAAAAACAGTCACTCGAAAGTTCAGTAGCAAGTTCAATATGAACTGCTTTCGTGATAAGACACACGAATAAGCAAATATATGCTTTTTGCGCATGTTGGCCCCGTCTACGAGAAAGAAGTATCCGTAGCGGACCCGCATAATCAACACCGGTATGGACAAATGC
Source organism: Pheosia gnoma (assembly GCA_905404115.1). NCBI lineage: Eukaryota > Metazoa > Arthropoda > Insecta > Lepidoptera > Notodontidae > Pheosia > Pheosia gnoma. The sequence continues at coordinate 285,902 of FR989910.1, forward strand.
TTTGGCCTCTGTAATGCGACACGAGGGTAAATCAGCCATTTTCGGCGACGGGTGAGAGGGATTGACTCGAAAACAATTATTGCATTCACGAACCCTAGCCCGAATAACTGTTCTGGCATCTAATATCCAGTATTTTTGCCGTGTCAGAGACATAAGTAATGCAGGGCCGGTATGACAGTTTAACTGGTGAAAATGTCTTATAATCAAGTTCACGACATGGTCATGTTTAGGCAGAAGCGCGGGATGTTTAGCCTCGAAAGGTAAATCTGACCTTGAAAGACGCCCTCCTATACGTAATGTTCCTGTAGCATCAATAAAAACTGACAGGTTTCGCAGTTTTTTGGATGGTAACTTACTATTTTTTATTAGAGCAATGTCGTCCGAAAAATATTTCTTTTGTACCGTCTGAATTACTGCTGTCTCAGCTATCGATATGCTTTCAACTACGTTAGATGGAGTTTTAATCTTTTTAACAAAGCGAAGAACATACACAACAATTCGAAGCAATTTATCCCAGGAAGATATACGCTGACACAGCTCATACAAAACCGACGACTCAATTACTACAGTCGAGGTCAATATATTAGTTTTATGTTCCGGTAAATTTCCAACATCAGTTGGAGTGATTTTACGAATAGGCCATTCACTTGATGGACGTTGAAGCCACTGTGGACCATTCCACCACAGATTATGAACTACCAATTGGGACGGAAGCATTCCTCGAGAAACACAGTCACTGGGGTTTTCTGATCCAGACACATGGTAGAAGTTGTGGGGAGCAAGATTCTCTTGGCACTGCGCGACTCTATTACCCACAAAGATCGACCAACGATGGGGTAGCGAGCAAATCCATGACAAAGCAATGGTGGAGTCTGAAAAGGCATACACACCTGCTATTTGAATACGATTCAGATAGGTTTCAAGTACAATCTTGATTAGTTTAGATAGTAAGACTGCTGCACACAACTCTAAACGTGCCAACGTCGTAATTTTAGTGGGGGACACCTTAGATTTCGCGCACAACAACCGGACTGATATGTTGCCAGATGCATCAGTTACGTGTAAATATATCACGCATCCGTAACCACTCAGGCTCGCGTCACAGAAACCTACGACCAGTACTTCCGACGAGCTATATACGCCGACATGTCTAGGGATTTTTAAAGTAGAAAGCAGCGGAAATTCTTGCGTGAGAATGGCGAAACGTCGAATTATATCCTCAGGCGGGGCGTCATCCCAACCTATTTTGGCGAGCCACAATTCTTTGATGAGCAGCTTCGCAAAAAGTATAACTGGTGCTACTAAACCGAGCACATCGAACAAACGAGCGACAAATGACAGTATGCTCCTCTTAGTGCATTTAGTTTGTGCGTAAGTTGTGGTAAGAATAAAAATATCTTCGACTGGATGCCAAGACAGACCTAAAACTTTCGAGTTCGAGCAATTATGATCGTCTCCGTCGAAATCAATAGCATTTCGATGGGAATTCGGAAGATTATCCATCAAAGTAGATGAATTACTTGTCCATTTTATTAAATCCATGCAACCGGATTTGAACAACGATATGAGTTCAGTCGCTAAACCAACAGCAGATGCCTCATCTATGACTGAATGCACCAAATCGTCCATGTAGAACTTTGATTTGGAGACAATAGCAGCATTAGGGTAATCACTAACCATATCGGAGGCCAACTGACGCACTGACCTCATTGCTAAGAAGGGGCTACACTTCAAACCGAAGGGAACACGGTTGAACTGAAAGGTACTAATTTCATCATTTTCGTTAAATCTAAATAATATTCGCAAATATTTACGCTGGTCATCAATAACACCTATTTGTAGATACATTTGCTGTACATCCGCTGTCATCGCGACAGGAAACAACCGAAAGTCCAATAATAAAAGAAACAAATCCGCCTGTAAATTAGGCCCGGAATGCAATATATCGTTAAGGGACAAACCAGTATGAGTTTTGGCGCTAGCGTCTAAAACAATGCGTGGCTTAGGCTTGTCCTTACGAACAACCGCGTGATGAGGGATATAATAGCCATCACTACTGACGTCAGAGTCCGCAACTTCAGAAAGATAGCCTTTTTCCAAATACTCACTAATGACAGTATTATAATTATCCCGAAGCCCGGACACCTGTTTGAACTTCCTTTCCAGCAACAAGAATCGCCGGTGAGCAATATTTCGCGAATTACCTAAGTTTTCTGGCTCCGCACAAAAAGGTAATGCAACAGAATACCGACCGTCATTATCACGTGACACCGAAGCGACAAACGAATTTTCAGTCTCTGTTTCATCTGGACTTAAAAAACGTTTCAATGGGAGCTCCTCTAATTCCCAAAACTTTTGTAACGTGCAATCTAACTCATTCATAGTGAATGCAGAGAATGAAGACTCACTACGCGTCGCTGGACTGCTATTAGGGCAGTCACCCATCAGCACATAACCGAATGAGGTCAATAAAGCAGGTGGCGCTTGAGATCCTGATTCAATTTTATGACCCAGATAAATATGAGGAAACAATTGAGCACCAAGCACAAGGTCCACATTACCGGGAATATTCCATGTTAGATCAGCCATCGAAATATTATTCAAGTAAGCCATGTCACATTTTTCAATAAAATGTGTGGGCAACTGATCAGTTATACAGTCTACAACTAAAGCATGTATTTTATATTTATTATGCGGACTAACCCGCGACTCGATTCCAAAATCCACATAACCGTGGATCGGTCGAGATGAAAGTCCGACTCCCCTGATCACAGAATTATTCAGAGGAACGACGTATAAGTTTAATTTTTTACAACAATCCAATGTTATTATATGATTTTGTGAACCATTATCAATCAAACAACGTACTAACATTTTATTGTTATTATTATTCGCATTCGCATATACTTGTGCAGTAGCTAAAAGTATAACACTTTCATTCGACCTAGAATTCGCACTCAAAGAGAGTGAAGGCGCATGTGAGTGTGAAGTGACCGCACTGTTTACTTCATTGCACTGTGGCATGTTCGAAAATGGCGCGCAATGACGCGAGTCGCGGTCGGTACCGGTATCAACGGGAGGCGTACGATACTGTTCGGGCCGCACGGACAGCTGTGCAGGCGCGGGCGAAGCGGAAGCGCGGGGCATGCATTCGGGCGCTGGAAACGCGCATGCCGCGTTAACACAAGTACATGTTCTCGATGGTGATAGGTATGAATTATTATTCAACACCGGGGACGTCTGAATATGCGTCCGTGTCGATTTTACAACATTATTATTGTTATTATTTTTATCAAAATGTAAAAGCATATGATGCCACTTATTTTTACAAGTACCACAATTAGCGGGCGCCTTACATGCAGAAACAGAATGTGAAATACTCAGACAATTGACACAACCATGCTTCGATTTAATAAATTCAAATCTTTCTTTCGCCGACTTCATACTTTTAAATAGTAAACAATCATATAGATGTAAGTGGTCATCCTTATTACACAGGACACAAGAGCGAGAACCATTAGTAGGTATCTCATTGCTCGCGACAAAAGTATGGCCACGTACTGATGACGACGAAGTCGATCTATTGTTATTATTATTATTTTTCGCACGCGGATTCGACAATGAACTCGAATTATTCGCGTGTGAACGTTCTAATATTTTTACGTGATTTTGGATGAATAATATGAGATCCTGATAAGAAGGAATTACTTTGTCGGTGACGGAAAGTTCGAAAGCGTGTATTGTTTGCATATCAATTTTCTTAAGCGCACAATGTAACAAAATAAAGTCGGTTAAATCCGGAATATTTAATTGTTTCAGAGCAGCGATGGACGCTGAATATTTCTCAATAAAATAGTCGAGACTACTAGCCGTGTTCTGACAGTTTTTTAAGTCGAATATGTTATTAATATAATGAGTACCTAACGCCCGTTTATCTTGATATTTCTTAACAAGACTATCCCATATAACAGTGTACGTATCCCCCGTAGGTACGACACCAGCCAATACCTTCTGTGCATTATGTGTGAGCTTACCGACTAAATACTGCACACGTTGCGAATCAGACAGTTGCGCGTTATCGTGGATGTTTGACTTAAACGACTCATAGAATATAGGCCAGTTCTCGGTTTTCCCGTCGAAACTAGGAAGCTCGATCGACGGCAACTTTATATTGTTCGAAGTATTTGGACCCTTCATGGCAGAATCGACTGGTGCTTTCGAATTTAACATTCTATTTCGAACTCGTTTGACTACAGAATACAACTCCTCAAAACTTATTAAGTCATTATAATTACACTTAACAGTTGGATCGAGGTATAACATTATCTCATTGATCTCATCTATTAATAATTCGAATTTTTCGCGAGACTCGTCAATAGTCTCCGATTCTGTCAAGAAGTGTTCATTTGACCTTGAATCAAAGTTAGAAATAGTTTTCGATGTACGATGAATACTATTAAGTCTACCGAACAATGCTTCTTTTTTACAAATCAATATTTTTAATTTGGACTCGAGCTTGGACTTGGATTGATCCACAATGGCTTTTTTAGGCTCCATGTTTATACTAACAAAATTACTGCAATATTACTGAACCAAACTCAAATCGTACAACGTTCGTACGTAGGTACGTTACGATATTGCGTTATAAGCGACTTATACCTACGTACACCTAAGGTATCCAACGAAACGATATTATTGTACACATGTGTGTAGATATTACTGCAAATAGATATCGCAGTACTAATACCCACGCAATAAAATAAGGAGTGAATACAAGGGTTACTATGACAACACAACACTACTACTTATAAGACATATACCCACCTAAGTACCAAAAAATACGCACTTACTTTATAAGTAGGTAGGTAATAAACTATTAATAATAATAGATAGAAACCAAATTACGTGCCTATCGATTTACTTTATCTAGGTATATACCTAAAAACAAACAATCATACGGCAGATAGATACCAAGAATATGTACCTACCTCCTTGTAACAATTACAAATAGGAAAAAATATGAAGTGCCTAATCATTTAAGTAGGTATGTAAATCACAATATAATAACAGCAGATAGATACCAAAAAAAATACGTACCTATTTCCTAGTTATAAATACGTAGGTACCCAGTATGACATGTACTAACAATTATGTACTTTCTAACGTAGGTACGTCGGCATCTAAAACTCTTTATGTATGTGTATGGTTACTAATAACCTATATAGTTTTATAAAACTGGTCAACGATCGATATTTACGATATTAACGATATTTACCTAATGGTATTTATTATGTAACAATTTGCTTATGCACTAAATATTATATAGCTACTTTCTTTACCTTATGTTGGAATACTAAGAATTATGTACTCAAAGATTAGGTTAACCACTTATGTAGGTACTAATATTATGTACTCAACATTGTTTTAACTGGATTATCCGTCTCGAATTAGGACCATTACTATGCTGAGGCGTGTCAATAGCCACAACTAGGGCGAACTTGCGTTCATGTTTTATATTAATTATATTGAAGAAAATGCCTAAGGGAATGACGGACGAGAACACGAGTAAATCGACAATGACGCAGGAATTTAAATGCCCACTCACCTGCTCCTCAGCCAAGCCCACCATATAGTTCGTAGCTCCTGATATCGATTTCTATCTGGGCGAAGGTGTCCTGGAGATCACTAACACTGTGCCGGCCGGCTAAATTAATCTCGTGCAATCAGTCTCATTCACATGAAAAAAAAACACTTATTTAAGCCTTAAAAGAATCTTCACATACACTCAATGTATTTCCACATTATATCTTATTGTCAGCTAACGAAAACTAGCTTTTTTCTTAATTTTTAAGAAAGTTTTTCTCTCCGAGCCTCCATAGATAATAATATATTTCTTGTCAACTCGAGCGGGGGGCGAGCCAATCAGGACGCGCTAATGCCGGCGGCGGTCCTACCAGTCACAACTTGGTTTATTCTGGCTCATCGGCGATCCTAACGCCATCTAGGGCTTTAATGAGCGGGCTCTGCATCCATACTCGTGTTTTCGTAATAAAAATAAAAAATACTGAACGAATCTATGGCGCTTCACCACTACGTATAACACAGATGTTTCATGAAGCGTAGTAGATCCAAAAATCATTACGTGACCCTGTTTTTAATTATTTTGTTTTTTAAAGCTTTAGGGCAATAAGGACAGTTTGGAACAGACTCGAGAAAATGTATACAGTGCAGTGATGTTGGGCTTACTACTAACCTACGGCTAGTAACATTAACCCATAAAAAAAAATGTGAATTTAAAATTTGAATTTGGAATTACATGTCAAACGGTATATACCTCTCCTAGTTCAATTTAGACAGCTCGATAAAACGATAATTTCATATTAGGTCAGTCAATGACGTGTGTAGTGATAATCGTTCATCGTGATTCATATACACCAACGTATTAAAGGTATGTAACTCTGATTGTTGAAAAATATTTTACCAAACATCTCTCTAGTAGCACTACATTGAAAACTATGAATGATTCAGAAAAATCGTGTTGTCGTATCGTTCAGTTTAAATGTAACTTGCCATCCCGCCAGTCAGCGTTTCTTTAACAAGAGCATGTTTATTTTTAGCGCGGACCGCTCACGTAGCCCACTAGTGGGCCATCGCGTATTGTAAGCGGAAATAGATTCTCAATTCGCTGTATTACTTTCCGATACACGTGAAATTCTAATATGTTTTGTAAACTAGAAACTGCTGAACTAGAAGTATGTTGTTTATATATTAAATAATAAAACATGTTTCTTATTACATCTTATTATCAAAGTTATTATCAAGTCAAGGTTTTGGTTATATAGGAATGCAGAAATTACTTAATAACCAGGTTTTCTTATACTATGGTGTACCAACAGTGATTTAATTTGTAAAAGCTATAAATATATAAGGTGTAACAACAATAGTGTAAAATATTTTAAAAGGTCCGTCAGTAAGCTATAAAGGTCACATTCCCGAAAAAATATTCAAATTTATTTGAAACTAGCTCTTGCCCACGACTTCGTCCGCGTGGTATTTAACAAAGACAACCGTTGACAACAGCCTGCTCGCCCATTCTGAGCCCGCGGGACGCATTGTAGGTTGTTGCTATCAAACTTAATCAGGCGCTGCGCTGCAACATTGGTTTTAATTTGTTTTCGTGAGATCCTATTTTTATTTCTAAAATAAAAGTAGCCTAAGTTACTCCTTGTAACATCAGCTATCTGCCAGTGAAAGTCCCGTCAAAATCGGTCCAGCCATTTCAGAGATTATCCGGAACAAACAGACAGACAGACAGACAGACGGACAGACGGACAGACGGACAGACGGACAGACGGACAGACGGACAGACAGACAGACAGACAAAAATTGTAAAAAATGTTGTTTCGGTATAGGTAACGTGTATACATCCAAATGCACTTAGTAAAAAGCGGTTATTTTAATATTACAAACAGACACTCCAATTTTATTTATATAGATTATAAATATAATAGAGTATAGATTATAAAAAAAAACCATTACAAACCAAACAACAACAACAAATCAAACACTGTTTACACATGTATTTTATACATAAACGTGGTCGTTATAACCTACTCGTTAACCACTGAAATTATTTTACACTATTTTTTACACCTTGTATATTTTTTAATTGTACCTACATCAGTTGTTCTTCTACAAAAATGATATCTATCTCTTGAACATGTTATGAAGATAAAAAGACTGTCGCAGCCATAACAGAAACTCTTTTTATCTAGGTACTGGTAATAATAGTGGAAAAATAAGTTTAAAATAAGTCTCCAACCTCAAAAATCTACCTTCCTACTCCATTCAGAGAGCGCGCAGGCTCCCCGCCCCGCTCCGCGCCGCCCGAGATACGCCACCAGTTAAGGAAATTGATAAAGTTTCGCACGGAACCGTTTGGAATTATTGAAACTGGCGAGCACAACAAAATTCAATAAGTGACTGTCACTGATTGGGGAACTGAGGGGGAGGGTGTGCTGGTGGGACGTGGCGGTGCAGGGGACGAGCGGTAGCGGTTTTTGTATCGCCACACGAATAAGTCAACTGTATGGTCTCTAGCAGGCTAATCCTAGTAACACCCAGATCAAGATATTAAGAAAAGAGCATTTCCGAATTAAAAGTATAGTAAAGGCCGCGCAATCAAGATGTTTTAGCCTGTTTGTAGTTTACAATATGTTTTAAATTCGCTCGCCCTCGTCGCTAGCACCGCCCCAAATACCTACTTGACTTGTAAACGTTTACGATGTTTTCTTTCAACTAGAAGCTAGTGTGTTTATGTTCTGTAGAGAACGAGTTTTTTACTTTATTACCGGCTTTTATCGCTACTTCGTGTCCTGTTACTGCCACAGATAAAAGTAAGGGCAGTAACTGCTACCTAACTTTATTGAAGTACGGACAATTAGTGTAGTTGTAAATAAAAAGTAAATAAGATAAAATTGTGAATAGCTAGTTGCGTAAACAGGTTTATTGGGTTATACAATCTTATTTTGCACCGAATTTATTAGTTTACCTGTAGGAAAATTGTCTTTATACCTTTTGTCTAAGTATGTCGTTTTTAAAATATCAGCAAGAGCCAATATAAGGTATATTTTTTTTAATGACTATGATTGCGAAATAAATTCTCTTACGTTCATAGACTATTATAAAGTATTTGTCGTAATGTTTGCATTTTGTGACAAACTCATAGATGACTCTTTGACCTAAACATTTAGGTACAAAATACGAATGTTTATCGCTGCATAAACATTCCGTACAAAACATAAACATTTCCATACCCGAAAAATACAGTATTTTTTTTTGTAAACATCAAGTATAACACAGTTTATATGAATTACCTATTTTACTACTTCTATTTAACTGAATAAGCGAGTGAAGTCTGTATAAAAGGCTTGTATTTGAATATAATTAATGTGCTTTATCAACGCGGAGTAGTAGGTTGGTTTATGCCACATTTATTCCGCTAAGGGATGTTTTTATCGGGGGTCGGGCGGTGCATTATGCGCTGACACGGCCCAACCCTCTGAAAATATTATACCTACATACGTAAATGCAGGGATTAATGAAAGGTTACTACGGAGACATTACTGAAGCGCTTTAATTAGCTGGCCATATTTTTTATATTATATTTCACGGAAGCTTTTGCATACGGTTTTGCCTGTATCGCATTTCAGTGATTCGAAGTGTATGCGTTAATATAGAGAAGATTATCATTGTTTGTATTAGATCGGCTCCATTTTCGTGAAGCCATATATAAGCTGACCAAAAAAACATGCATTGCTCGTAATCATTATAATAATGATTGTAAAAGATTTACCTAAAGAGTTACCCTCAAATACTTTGCGGCAGTCTTTATCACTATATTAGCCAGGCATAGCCTTTGAATGGAGTAAGTATGAAGATTGTAGGCCGTACCACGCAGAGTTGTTGTTAAAACTGACTACAAAGATTTGTGTATACACATTATACAACTTTTCTTTAAATAAATAATTCTCAGATTGCTGAACTTAAGTTCATAAACTTCAAAGTATTAAAGTATCACAGGAAAAATTCCTAGAAATAAATCTCTTAATATACAACTCGATGCTGGGCGCACGTTAAGATGTACGCGATTATGGATGCTGACATAACATCCTCATGTCTAAAAGAATCGTTTATCAAATTGATGCCATTAAAAAATAAAATTAAGTCCCTAACTCACTCGGGCACAACTTGGTTGGTTTAATGAATGTTAGTATAAATTCCACCTTCCCCCGTCACTCTCCGGTTTCTTTTAAGTTATTTCAAAGGGGCGCCATGTTTTCCCAGCATTTACGTCGTTACGACGTCGAAGCCAAACATTGTTAAGTATAGCACTTAAATAACTTGGCGTGATTCGTGAGGGAAAGCGAACCCGCCGATGTAATGCTATCAAGAGTATACTAATCACAATCGCATGTAATATTTGAATTGTGACTTAAATAACTTAAAAGCTATTATGTTTGAGGGCTATTTCATTTAAACGAGTCATACATTACGTGTGAAATAGTGACTATAGACAGAGAGAGTATTAAGACGTGATTCAAAATTCTATTAGAATCATGGCCGCACTAGTAAACATCGCTTTTGTTTACATTTATTTATACCTACTCTACAATTTGACTGCCATTGTAATTGCCTATTCCTGTACACGTTATTACTTAGACATAATTAGAACCGGAGCTGGCTTACATTGACAAGTGTACGTTGAAATTATACTTGTCAACACTTCAACTGCATATTTTGTTTTGGTAGATAGTACCCGCTTCCGGTCATGCTTTACGCTGTACTGCTGCCTTGAGGACTCACTCTAAGTGTGTTTAGCTTAGTTTTTAACTTAGTGCTTTTGATATGAGCACGTTCGTGTTATGCTAATTTGCTCAGTGCTGCTTAACTAAGTAATATGCCATTTAGTAGTTTTTTATTATTTTCATCCGTCCCCAAGAGAGCGCTATGCGTTGCTACTCATAATAAAAATAAACATATTATGCTATTAGTTTTATACCGGTACAGAGGTCTCTTGGGGAATACGGTTTCTTGTAATGTATCGTGGGGCAAGCGAAGGTATTATACAGTTGATCCTTCCTTATCATGTTAAATAAAACTTGACTCGTTGCAATATGAACGATGCATGAAAAAAACAAATCAAACAAACTTATTGTTTGTGACTCCGCCCAACAAGTCGTAGTTTGATAATTTGCGACCATTTCCCAAAAACAAGCGCGTCTGAAAAAACAAAGATCCGACGAAATCTCACACGAATTTATATGTATGAAATGAGTATTATTGTCCCGAATTAGATGGCAGGTGGTCGCAAAGTTGTCGAAATTGGCCGATACACTAGGGAGGGTAGCGGCGATTGCACAAGAAGCCGCTATTTTTTATATATATCTTCCGATATATATATATATATATATACCTTTTCCATCTGACTTGACACTTATTTTCCTTTGAATTTGGATGGCAGCAGCGTTAACAGTTTGAGAAGTTTTCGTTTAAATGAGGACCCTATTCATTCACGAGGAAAGGGCTCATCTATTCTCAAATAGGATCTCCGTAGTCCTCCAGAGAAAAGGGCCTGGCGGTAAAGTATTATCCTTGTCTATTGTTATTATATCCTAATCTGCAGGCTGTTATTTACAACTCCAAATAAATATAAGACTGTCTATTTCGAGAGCCGAACCCACTTGCCTAATCACGTGGTCATAAAGTAAGATAGATATAGTATGTGTAAGTTATACCGCTGATATATAGGCAATCGCGCATGAGCTATGATTGGTCGACCGATTAGTACGCCTGCAAGCCTGTGGCTAGCTGATCTGAAAATGTGGTCATGTCCTTCATGTGGTCACAATAGAAATTATTAAAAACCTGATAGGTGATGAAGTAGAAGTATAGCTTATTCGGGAGAACTTAACAAGTAACAGGGCGCAAAGTTCGCTAATTTATGTAATAGGCCTTATTTTGTTATAATGAAATGGGAAAAAATGCGGCTGTCATAAAGTATGATATCTTGATCACTGTGTCCATATTATATAATGTTTGCGTAGAGAATGTACCAGGCAAATAAACTCCAAAGATACTCTCACGCAAACCGATGTGAAAACGATCGATTGGCAATTCGCGTGCTACCCGCTCCGCGGCGCCACCCGTGCGTTCGACGCGGCTTTATTAAAAACCATCACCAGTCTAATATAGCCGCGATACCTGCGTCTTCAGCCCCCAGCGACGCTTTGATCCGCGCACTTTGATGTCAACTGATTGAGAACACTTGCCATCACCAAACAACATAAACACCATTATCACTTACAAATAAATTCAATCTCTCACGTATACAGTTTTAGGGTTCTTTTCTGATCGGTAGTTTGAAATCTCGGTTCTGCACGACTGGTGCGCTTTTTTCTATGTATCCGCGGATTTCGTGATGAGCAACGGGACCCGATGTGCGAATAAGTGTGTTATCTTTACGGCGAATGTACAGCAGGGTGTGCAGAGTAATACGTTCTCCCGGGTGTTCACGTGTTTGGAAATTCATGTGGGACATTCGTGGGTTTTATATAAGTGGGTACATTAGTATATGTCACACCTACTGCTGGTTGGATGAATTAAAGATTTGGAGCGGGTTAGAGTTGGTCCAACTCATTCGTTGTAGAGTCTGCATGAAATAAACATAGGTACTTCCTAGTATGGCAAGAGCCGCCAAGTCTTATCTTTTAGTATGGTTATATTCTGTCGTCTGTCGTCGTCGTCTATAGTCTGTTGTCTGGCCGGGACCAAATCGCAACGTACTTATAATAACTGTGCCTGTTATATCTAAAATATCTCCACTCTTTTGATTACGAAAAAATACACTTTATCATCAAAGTGAACATCAATAGACGCGTTTCAAAATTGAAAAAGACTATAGAGGTATGACGTCATGTTGTGTGACGTCACGTTTAGCGGTTTAATTGGAAATTCGTCTGTTCGGTCCCCGCCATCAGATACTACCTGGCGGATATTGTGTTTGTTAGCAAAGGTTTGTCGCAGTATTAAAGAGATGTCACTAGGAAGTATTTTGCTTTTGGGCAACATGTTATGAATTCTCAAAACCTTTGCCAGATAGGCCTGGCCGTTCTAATTTTAAAGTCCAAAATAAAAAAACGTTAAGGTCGAATATCAATTGCACATTAAGATATTTATTCAAACAGATAACCCACTATCATGGTAGACATAAAGCAGTTCTTTTATTTCTTTTCAATTGTTTATTGCGAAAGATCAAAATGTGACAACACTTATTCCTCAAGACTAGATCTATTTGAAACGACAAATATTATTGCCAAGTGCTAATTTAAATAAACCAGCCAAATATAATGATATCGTAGAAAGAAAAATATTTGTTTTGTTTTTAACATTGTTATCAACACAAAATTTCATATTCTACAATGAGAGTGTCTCTATTCTCAAATCATCTACAATATTCACGAGCTCATAGTATGCAGAACATCGACAGCATTAAGGAAAATTCAGATCTATGGGGAACAAAAAACACCTATTCTCCAACCCCTTACCTTTAGGGGTTGAGAAAGCCAACCAACATTTGCTGCCAAGGTGATGAACTGCTAAACGAATTGCAACCTTAAGCATACAGGCATTTATACTCCAGGATTGTTTGCGGTGTAATTTTAAAGTTTGCGATATAAATCTGGAATCGCAGTCCCGAGTCGTTGGCGCAGAAAGTGCGTAAGTCTCTAACGACGATAATTTCAAATCAGGGCATTGAAGTGTGGAGATAAATTTTGGTATTCACCTCTCGCGCCCGCAAAACAGATTTAAATAGGCCATTTTGAAAATTTGAGCGGGAAGCGTGGCTCTCCGTGCGAGAAGCAGCCGGAGTTGTAATGTAAATTGTAGCAGTTGTACAATTATTGTGGCTTATGTCTATGTTGCAGTTTGCTATTATCTTCAGGTTTTTGATAAGAATTATAATGGTTATGCAGCTATTTTAATGTCTCATTGTTCTGAATATCGTTCAATACGGTAAGGCATAATATTTGGTTTGGCCATAAGGATTACTTGTTATAACTATTGCTGAGTATAACTTAACAGGTACCGAAGATATCAAAAAACTCGCCATTTGTGGTCTCTTAGAACGAGCATCGCTGTTCCGTACCTAATTCCAGATGAACGTTAATTTATTCTAGAAATGCCGCAAGATCAATCTATATTTACCGGTAAATACCAATTTTGTGGACCGAGGGTCGGAGGGTCGCGCCAGCCAGCCTTTGTAAGCGTTATGCTAAATATGAGAGGGCAAACGCTCGTCTCACAGGTTTTAATTGGTACTCAGTTAGAAGGATGAAGGCTGATATGTATATTCCTCCATAGACATGTATTGAAAAATATTTCCTGAAGATAGGCCACACGGACTATATAATAACTTCACAGTAAGTGAGGCCAAAATAATGTTGATAAACTCTATCCACAACATATAATTGCATATGAGAATTGTCTATTGTAGAAGACTAATTGCATCATCAAAAATCACACAAATAAATTATTTACGGCTGAACAGTTTGACACATGCACCATCTCAATTCCTTGAAATAAGTTGCGGTTAGGGTTTATAAGTAGATTGTGAATTCGCTCGCAAAATGTAGATTCGGTAGGTTGTGTAAAATAAGATGGCTAAGTCTAATCCATCTTAACATAGCTGTGTAGGTACCAGGCTAGCAGCACCGGTCAGGCGGGCGCGCCGCGCCGTCTGGCGGGCGCGCAACCCGACACCGCGCGCAGGCTTACACGCCCCGCCGCACTGCCACGGATTCCAGCTCGGGTGTCGCCCTCTAGTGCTAACAACCTATGCACTTGCAGTTGTAGCTGCTAGCTTAATGTTTCTTTAGGAGTAGTGGCTGGATTTTGATATAACTCATCTGTCAAACTAGAATAGCGACCACGGAAAAACGTAATGTACTATGTAGCACAGCTTCCCATCAAGGCGGACCGATGATATAGCACGTATCGTAGGAAGCCGGTGGATACGAGTGGTGGAGGTCCGTGATGTGTAGATGTTATTGGGGGAGGCCTATGTCTAGCAGTGTACGTCTTTCGGCTGAAGGATGGACGGATGCATGAACCTCGATGAACCAAAAAATAACCTTATAGAGTTAATCTTAAAAGAATATTTTTGGATACTTTGGAATTTTATATGATTTTGGTGTTACTGTTTATAACTGTTGATTGTGCTTCTCGTAACGAATCTTTTTGAATATTTTCTAGGCCTACATAATTCAAGCGCAAGTGGATTAGCAATGACAGAATTTTCTAGCGCCTAGTATTAAGTAACTGAAAACTATCGTAAATTCGTCAAAATTTTGCTGGAAAAATACCAGAAACCAATCATACAAATCAGATACAGCCTTGTAAAGAAAATAATTTAACATGACCTTGCAATCGGATCGCGCAAGGAACACGAAACTAAGATTCAAGCTCATTAAGTTCAAGCTTAAAGCCTTAGACATGTTAAGGGGTCTTAAATATGCATGAATAGTCTGGCGAGCACAGGGTGTTGCTCTTTGCGTTCCGTTAATATTTGATATGGGAATTAGATGAGAGCCTGGATTGATGGGGCTTAGTTCTGCCGGATAAGGGTGGCCATAGTTATAGGTAATGTACCATTGCCCTTAATGCAAGCGTAACTTAGTGTGGGACCGTATTGGTGTGTTCGTCTGGTGATATTTATTTATTGCTGCTAATTCGCTTGCACACTCTCTAAACTTAACTAAACTAGCTAAAATTTTAAGTATAGTTTAGAAATCATTAAAATCAATTCTGTTGTCACATCGAACTTAATTTAAATATCGTAATTGACAGGACTAATTTGATTTTGACAGCACCTAAATTGAATTGAGGTATGTTGCCAGTATTTAAAAAATATATCTGAAGAATGAATGAAAATAAGGTGAATGGAAAAGAAAATCGAAATAACATGATTAAATTCTTTTAAAATAACCTTGAAATATATAAAAGTTTAATTTAAAATATATATCGGCGTCTAAATATTTTTATTGTTATTTTTTATGATATTTACAATAATAAATTATAGAAACTTGTTCTATATAGTCTGTGGTTAAGTGTTCCATATCTATTGTTCTGTGGTAAATTCGATTTTGTATCTGTTGACAGTAGGTAAACAAAACACCGTTTTCAGATCAGACGGGTGTGCTACATTGTAGTTGTTGTAATAAGTTATCTAGTGGCTTGAATCTAATTTTGAAAACGATAGGAAACGGTCTAATGAGAGACAACAGGAGTTGCTTGTGGAGCGACTCCACAACAACATCAAAATAGCGAGGGGTAAGCATTTAAAAGGATTCAAAGTTTTGTTTTACTTATAATCAATCAATGGTAATAATTACATCGACGCGCGAGGACATCTATCTAAAAATCAATTATATTTTCAGGAAACCAAGCAGATTCTGCCGTGGTAGATTTTTAGGGGGCCCTACCAACCACGACGAGCTCAACCAACTCGGCTGCAGAAGAACTGCACAGCAGTGGGAGCATGTAAGTTTTGTGTTCTGAATATTATGCATTTTTTTCGTCTAAATGGTTTTTATATGGTTTTTTTATCAACAGGTTTGGAGTGTGTGGGTGGCGAAGTTATAGACCAAGGCTCGCAAGGTGCGAACTTCAATAAGCGCCACAGGTGGCGGTCCGGCAGGAGGAGCCCTGACAGACATAGAATCCAAAATTTTGGATATTGTTGGGCATGCCTATGTGGATGGATTTTGCCGCCTGGAAGTGTACCATAATACTATGTAATAAGTTAGTAATACTAAGCATTTATTGCATAGTTGTTATCTTCGGTAGTGCCATTTTCATTGAGTGTGGGCAACAAATGGCCCCCATGTGCAGAAGCTTGTTTGTTAAGCCTTTCAAATTCTATTACTTACAAATTTGTTTATTATTTTGATTGTTAATTATTTTTAATGTTGATGTTTATTATTGATTATTGATAACATAGTAATAAGTAAAAAGCTTTATTATAATAATTCAGAAATTAAAGTCTTGTTTATGATTTGCCATACTTTTATTAATTTTGAGTAAAATAGTGTTTATTAACACTTGCCAAATGTGTCTTGCTTCAGCAAGGAAATCTGTTTCAATGTACTCTTCCACCATAGATAGCTTATCAGTATGATCTAAATCAATGGTATAATTCTCATCCGTATCTGCAAAAGTAGAAACATTTACATGTTATAACTTGATGTCAAGATATTTTTTTATGCTAATATTATAAAGACAAAAGATATATTGGTTCGACGGCCTGATTAACCTAGTGGTAATGACTCTGCTTTCTGCGCTGAGAGTCCTGGGTTTCAATCCTGGTAGGGACACAAGCTTTGTGTGATGAGCACGAATGTTTGTACCCGAGTCATGGATGTTTAATATGTATATAAGTATTATAAACTGAGTTCACCCTCAGTCCATTGTACAGTACCCACAACACAAGCGTTAAGCTTAAAGTGGGACCGTTTGGTTATGTGTTCATATGGCGATATTTATTTATTTATTTGTTTATAATGTATGAGCTCAAAAATTACTAAACCAATTTAGTGGATATGAAATGAAACTTACTCAGTTTTTGCTGATTCTTTCTCCGTCTGTGTTGTAGGGAACTTAATATTTTGGGGTGTCAATTGTTGCACAATTATGTTCAACACTATTCCCAAACATATACTCACTGCTGGTTGGCTCATTCCTGGTAAACTATCTTGGCCTACAGCAGCCTGATAGCTCCCATGAGCGTAAAATTGCAGTGCTGTTAAAATCTGCAAAGTGTCATGTTGATGTATTTATAAACATTTATAAACAAGTAAAAAGTAGGTATGTATCTGTATAAAATATTAAATCACAAACCTTTATATGTTTTGGGATGTGCCCCTCCACTAAGAGCGGATCATCTAGAGTATTCAGTAATTGAAGTGCTGCAAATTTGTGAAGCCACAAAATTTTTTTTAAACTTCTCTGCTCATTCGAAGGAATTGTAATGTGCTCTTAAACCTTCGAGGCGTATTCTTTCTTCATAGTTTCTACGGTTAGAAAGCAAATGCCTTAATTTTGTGTTTCAAGTAAGTACTTTGAAGTAGGCTCTGTTTTATTATTATTTTGGTAAAATTAGCACTTTCAGATGAATCCACAAGAGCCCCAACCCTTCCTTCATCGTGTTTGATAAAATAGTTTTTCACAACTTATCTTAATAAAAACATCACCTGAAAAACTACGAACTAAATTTAGATGGCACCAAATTAGATGCCGACCAAATAAGGCGGATTATAGTTTGACGTTTCTAATTTTAGACGCAATTTGACGTAAAGTGTGTGTAACAGAATAGAAAAATGACCAACTAAGCTAAGTTGAGTAACTAAACCAATTTTAGGAGCTGTCAAACTAAAATTAGTTTAATCTGCTGTTAACAGAATAGCGAACGCCGTTTGACAGGAGTAAACTAAAATTTGGTCTAGTTTAGGCTAGTTGGTGCCAAGCGAATTAGCAGCATTATCACACTAATATTATAAATGTGAATGTTTGGATGGATGGATGTTTGTTACTCAATCACGCCAGAACGGTTGAACGGATCTGGATGAAATTTGGCACAGAGATAGATTATAGTCTGGAATAGCACATAGGCTACTTTTTATCCCGGTAAAAATGACATACTTTTTAATCGCGGGTAACACCGCGGGGCGCAGCTAGTTTATATTATACGGTAATAAAAAACGGTGTCGAATATATTAAGAGGTTATTTTGAAGGTTTCAAATATTGCCGTTTACACAAATAAATGTCTATAGCTAACGTCAGCGACGTGTTCGGCTTTATATTAAAACAAGTCGGAAGTGTGAACGAGGCTAAAGCTAATAGTACTCCCAACCTACTGTATGTATCAAGCATGCTGATAATACATAATATAACGAAGACGTATCTATTGTATTAACGATCCAACCGCCACCATTTCCGGTCAATACATCGTATTGACATTACGTCTGTCGGTGATTTGTGTGGCGGCCATGTTTCAAACTTGGTCAAGATTAATCATTCATATTACAGTGATAACATACCTATTGGAAGTTTAGGTTATACTATACATATGTTATGAACGTAGAAACCTATAAGCAACAGTATCAATTAACACCGTAGAACGTAACCTAAACGTAGCTTGTAGCAGGATGATCAGGTTGGATTCAGATTTGAATCCTTCGAGAAATTGATTACGGACTTGAAAACTAGGATTAAACAAGGATTATAATTCATAATGAATAGTGCGGACGATAATAATCGATGTTGATCTACCCTGAAAAAAATATGCGAGCCCCGAGACACGATCAGCTACTGTTTTTGAGAAACCTACATAAACATGTTATACATATAAGATGTTGGAGTAAATATTACCCATCCCGCCGACTGGAATCGGTGCAAGGCGGTAAAAGTAAAGCCAGTACAATACGAACAGACATCAGAATAAAAAACATAAAAAGGGGAGTAGTTTATTCACAAAAGCAAATGACATTTATATGGTAAAAGGCAATCGTAAAAGTTGATATTATGCTGGCGCTATGGATGTGACGTAGATGATCTTAGTCGAATACTCAGGTTTAGTCGATTATCGATAATAAAGTCCTAGTTTAGTTGGAACTTTGAATAGAGAAATATTTTCATCCATTGTGTGATTTGAATAGATCACGCCTTAGAAACATGGACATTGAGTTATGTTAAATCAAATTAGGTACCTACTTTAGATTCAATAGTTAACCTTCGTTTTTATTAAATCGCCTTCAATTTTCATGTTACCCCAATCCAGACGATAAATCGACTATCTTTAATGGTCTAGTCGATTCCTAAATATCGCATCTCTATTCCACATATAAGGATGCTAAAATTCGTGCACAAGATCCTGGCGGAATAAATAAATGCACAATAAATATGGGCAGGTACTTGTCCCGAGATTATGCTGAAATAGTGGTGCGCTCGACTTTATTTCGTTTTCTAATGTAAGTTCTCGAGACGTTAGTCGAGTTGATTTGAAATCGTAAAGTTTAGTGTTGGCTTTTCAAGTTCTCGATCCTTAATTGCTGCTCTATTATGAAGTTGTCGAGAGATAGGTATTTAAAAAATTGGTATATCGAGCTAAGCAAAATTTTGTGTAGGCAACTTGATAGCATGGTCGAGGACAAAGATAACCCTTAGGGTGTTTTGTGCTTCACATGTAAGTCATACTTGAAGTTTATTAAAATCTAAAACATACTGAAGTTAGATTTTGTTTAGAGTAAGTATACAATAATTCCGATTTAGTATCGTCGATAGCTGTGAAATTCTGCTTTATAGAGATGTTAATATAGATTAATTATGACGAATAGAGACATATTTTCCGCTTCATAAGGAGGCATCCGATAAACTCTAAAATCATCATGTGAATATCGCGTCGCATCAACCTTACAGTGAAACACCTAAGCAATCGATTCTATCAACAAAACAGGCGGAATTGAATCCAATACCCACCGTTGGGGGATGAGCGGATGTGACGTCACCGACAGCCGCCATGCTAATGGCTAATGCGTGTTGCCGGAAGTCCCCGCCCGGAAACTGAACGGACATCTCGCGAAATTATCATTTAACATTTTATTGCTGCGTGGCACGGGCTCGGCCTTTGTCGTGTCTTCATATAAGGCTACGTATAGATTTGCGAGGTATGTAGGTGGTAAAGCTCTGAGCCGAGATACCCTAATGTTGTCAGCCGGACGCCGACACTAATTGATCGACTGTTATATTTGAGTCCGTTAATGATATATTCGTACAGATTGGCATGAGTTCTTCGCATATAATAACTAAATCACAAAGCTTATAAGACCTTGCACTACCATCAAAAACAATGCGACGGCAAATTTTTAACAACACTTTGCAGTCCTAAGTCCCAAGTCTATTTATACAACGAATTGATAATGACATAGCAATGGCAACTGGTCTGGTTTGGCACTTTGTTTTGCAGAATTTTCACTCATTATTATCCTACCAATTGTTGATGGTGTGTAATAGGCTTGATGTTATTGCCGCGCGGCATGGTGTCGGCATTCGTCGTGTGTAATAGGCTTGTTTTGTTTGGGGTGAGCAGTGCGGGAGACGTGGTGTGTACACATGATTGTTTGATTGTAGCATTCGCTTGTTAAAGCCAACAGATATGGGAACTCTCATGTCTACGATTGAATTCGTTAGAGTACTGGTATAATGTCTGTCTAATAACCGGGATGTGCGGCAGCGTTGGTACTTGTCAATGTATAATTGTTTTATAAAACTCTAGAAAATAGTTATAATTGTACAGTTTTTTTAACACGATTTAGTCGTTACAAGTTAGACAATGTTCATCTGATGTATCAATTGTGGGATAAAGTATTTCCATTACCCGACTGCGCCAAGGTCGAAGGGAGGATTATTATATACATTCAAACATCGTCCTTAGAATTTTAATAAACAAAATATCATGCAGCATTGAAATATTTATTACAATCTACATTTCAAATAACAAATATAATAAAACGAAGGGGCTCGGTGAAATGGAATTCGTTATAATTTCAATATTAAGTGACGCGATCGCTGTCATTTTAGACAATTTAATAAAACAAGGCTAGGGATGTGACTTGAGCGATAAATTAATAAATATCGAAACTCTCTTATCTATTTAAGCTATGATCATATACTATAATTTATGTAGTCCCTTTCACGGGACCAATTTTAAATGCAAAAGAAAGCCAACATCTTTGTATTCAACATTATTTGTTGATGTTCAGTGTGTTTTAAACAACTTCTTTGCGATAGTTTTACGCACACATATATATTATTTAATTTGTATAAGATATAAATAAATATCGATAGAATCGATATCAATGTATCGTTAAATGGTCCGTGCCTACTCAAGCCCCGGGCGACGGAGGGTGGCGGTCGATCGCGTTACCCGATACACAGGCTCGAAGCGTGTTGTCGGGAATCGAATAACCTGATAAAGGGATCTTCACCTTCCGCAAATTAGATATTTCTAGGTCCGGCCTGAAGGTAAATCGTATTACCTGTACCTTGTACAGACCGCATCTGGGGTATTACAGTCTGAGTCCCGGAGGGACTCCTATCGGTGACACTGGCATAATCGTAATGATAGATTATTAAATTCCGTATCTAGTAAAAAAAAAACCAATATGCTTGCCTTTTATGTTAGTATTCCCATCCGTAAACCGACAAAAAGATAGCGTAACTATATAGGTATGTAACAGTAGATACGACTCTACTTAAATTCGCTAGGTCCTGTAAAATTTTGGCTTTGGTTAGCTCTATCTATTTACCTTTCTCTGTACAAGTCTTTAGTGTTGAAAGTTCGCATTTTAGTATTCATATAAAAACAAATCCAGTAAGTATTAGTTTATTTTATCAGATTGCGTATGTGTGGGCGAGAATATGGAGATTAAATTACGGGCAGACGTAGCCCAGGCAAAAGGTCTAAAATTGTATGAATAATAATCTATTTTAAGCGTACTTCTCTATACACATGACTGTTGTAGTGTTTCGTACTTTTAAGAATTTGAAAAGTTAATAAAAGCAAGATTTATATTAAAATTTTGTGAAACTTTTCAACATAAAATAACAATTTTAAAATAATTCGTAGACTTTTAATCAGCCAAACAAACTTAACTACGAACACATACTTAATGACATACCGAATAAAATACTTGGCTCTTGAAACACCACGGAGGTATTTCAACGCCGTTTCAAGGTTCGCTGTAGCATCTCAGCATCTAAATAAACGCGCGCGAGGCGTCGGCGTCGCCTGCGGTTATAAAACGAGTCACAAATCATACGGCGGAATTCCTAAGTTACCGCTTCCTGCTATATAGAGCTCCGGAATAGCGATGCGTATGCGAGGGTTAGATTCTGTGCGCGTTTGAAAATGGAATGTGGAATGGGCGTAGAAAATGTTATTATTTTTCGTTCAAAAGAATGTGTTGCATGTTAGTGGCCAGTTACAATAATGTAACTAATAATAAATATATAAGCTAACTTAGATTAAGTAATCTAATAAGGTATCCAAGATACAGGCTTCCGCCTAGTTTGTATCCGCTACTTAACTGCCATGTGTAATGCTTATACCGAAATAAACTTTACTTTACTTTAGTGTGAAAGTCACTAAAGCCCATAGGTGCTTGACAACTGCATTGTTAAAGTTAGTGGGAAGGATTTCTCGTGCCATCTTCAAAATGGATTGGACATCTAATTTAATGCCAATAGTGATTTTAAGATTTACGATGCGAGTAGACAAAAAGTTTACCCGTCACTCAGTGTCACGCGTTACCAGGAATATACAGATACACTACGGCTTTTAAAATAATAGTTTCATCGCTCTACTTATAGTAAAAATATATCAATTGTCTACCAGTTCATTATATACAAAATCAAGTAAGAACTTAAAATAAAATGACATTGTATTCCGACATGCCAAGCCTTTGTATCACAACTCTACCTCTGAGATGCGTCACCCAGCACCGGAGTGGCTTTGTAGAGGCTCGTAGAGCTTCCTTTTCTGCGAGTAGATTTGATTCCCGTGCTCTCGCCGCACATACCCGTCCCGACATCTTTGATATGAACATGTTTAAGTGCCTTCTTACTGTTCGGGGCACTGCACTTTTGAGTTTTCATACACATGTCGAAACATTCCATGGATACTAGACATTTTTGACATGAACTCCTCTAAGATGTTAGTCGAGAAACTATCTATCGCGAGTGACGGGACCTCAAATAAAATGCAATTCTCCGCAAAACGAAGCGAATCTAAAAAAGTATTCGACACGTGTTTCGCCTCTAAACGAGGCATCCTTAGGGCTGCTGGGCTACGAATGACTTTGTAAATAAGCTTAGCCATTGGGTGAAGTAGCAACTTTTTTTAAAGTCAAGAATCCTAAGCTAACCGATAGCGTGCCCCATCCGTCTCTCGTCCGAACGGCCCCGACACGGCCCCGATACGGCTCCGATACGAGCACAATTTACCTACATCAAAGCTCGTTGACAGCTCCCTGCTATTCTGATCACGTAAGCCGAAGAAATCATCGTTAAAAAAGCCGAACCACGTTTTGTGATTCTCGAGATGGATTGTGTAGAATTTGAATGCATAGCTACGGTTTATTTTATTAGCTGCGATTGCAATGTTGGAAACGATATTGTAAATAATGACACTGATAAAATAATAATAATAGATGGTTAACATAACATTAAAATTATTAAAAACGGCATCTACGTGTTGAACCCGTGTCCC
Source organism: Pheosia gnoma (assembly GCA_905404115.1). Lineage (NCBI taxonomy): Eukaryota > Metazoa > Arthropoda > Insecta > Lepidoptera > Notodontidae > Pheosia > Pheosia gnoma. The sequence goes on from FR989910.1 coordinate 309,787, forward strand.
CACGTAAGCCTTTCATAGGACCGGGTTAACCGGCCCGTGCAGAGCAAAATTAGATGGTAATAATACTGTCCAAACTGACTCGCTCGGCTGCGTGGTCCGTGTGAACACGGCAATTAATCATAAGACCAACATTAAACATTAAAAAAAAAACTAAATATTTTCTCTAAAAGTCAGAAAGTTATACACACACATATAAAAAGCTTGTGAACTCTTTTTTAAATTGATTATTAGATGGATAAGAAAGTTATCATCCTTCTGAAATACGCAATCTCACTGGCTTCTAAAGATATTCAAAAAGGTGCCTTAAACATATAAATCGTCTAATAGACAGGTCAATAGCCGCGTGACGTCAGCACCACTCGACAATTACCCGTAATGAGGCTCTCCCGGGCCGAGTGGGATCATCCACCCGGGTAATACTGTATTCCGGGGTCGATTTCACCCGGACTTTATTGAGAAAAAGTTATATCTCTACCTAAAATGTAACGGTAAAATTGTTTTTTTCTCTATTGTTATAGACACCTGTTTTAGCTTGATTGTCAATATTCAAAGCTCTGTTAATTTAATAACCAATACTATATAACTCTATATGCCAAGCGTATGCAACTCACAAGCTATTAAACCAATTCGTAGTAGGTCTTAGTATCGCTACGGCGTAGCATTACCACGTAGCAAATCTATGTAGGTGAGCTACACAAGTCAGATAGACAATGGCTTTAATTAGAGACAGCAGCGTGGTAAGTACATTACGAGCTATATGCTATAGCTCGTAATGTACTTACCACAAAAATGTCAGCTAAAATAAAATAATAATAAGCGTTTGAAGTATGAAATAAACAAGAATTAACGCGTTTTATTTACCGAATTGATCCTAATATAAGGTACACATCCGTTTGCTGGCTACCGGAAATGTATCTCATAAACGTACGTATTACGAGAATACTACCCCTACCATACATCTCTCATCACTACATACATCACTTGTTATCTTCTCAAGATGCTTCTCACGACGGAGTAAAAACAGAAATGTACGTTAAAACTTATAAATCATCGAATTATTAACATAAATAAATATACACCGTGATTTTTACTACCGAATGTATTTACTTGGGTAACCAAATTACCCCTATTGGGGTAAAACGAGGCGGGAGAATCGAGTGCCTTGTATAAATATAGTGCAAGTGCCTCCCCGTTTGATGTATGTTGTTGTAAGAAGATCGGGTGAAAAAAAATATTCGAAAGAAATGGCCAAGTTATTTTATACGAGGCCCTTATTTAACAGCAAAATCAGTTTTTGTTTAATCATTGCGACAAAGAAGCAAATTACATAAGACTGTGGTCAGAATTGAAGAGCATTCAACATTGGTTTCAGTACATTTTCCTCCGCCCTATTGAATGTTTTCTGTAGCATGTACTTTTCAAATACCTACCCCCATAACAAACACAGAGAATTAGAAATGACGTGTATAATGACATTCAAAAAGTACCAAACTTACTTATAATACTAGTAATTATTTATTATATAATTTTATACCATGTGCATGCGTGTGCGAAAAATACTTCACAAACAAAACGCGATATTTTGCGAACTTGGCCCTCACGGTGCGCGGAAATATTTTTATTTGATGTGTTGTTTGGCAAAGATATATTTTAGTGGAGGGAATGTATTATGTAGATGCGTGGGGATTAAAGTGGCGGTTGGAGTGTATTCCAATATTTATATGCATGATATTTATGTATTTATATGCAGTAGACAGCAATGTACCTGGGAAACGCATAAACATAAGAATCTATTGAATATACCAACTCTTAATATTGGAGTTCTGAACTTCGAAAAAGTACGTGGACTGACCTAGATAGGTTGTTATTATCTTCCATTTCATCTTTTATGTGACTAATGCATATCTACTCTCTCGTTTTATTATAAAATACAACAAAGTTATTTTTATACGTATAAAAGCGAGCACTTTAAAATAAATAATATCTAATAATAATTGTCAAAGCGAGGAACTCGATAGTAATGGAAGTGGGGGCATAAAGTTATTTATCCCGGCACACGGCGGGAGTAAACACGCCTTGTTATCGTTCGTTAGCCTTACATTATCGGGCCGCGGCCTGTAATTGGCGGAGCCAAATACACCCTTGTTGACGAGACATTTATATAATAAGATTGTATGACAGTAAATTTAAATTCTCGCCTCATATGTAGGTGACGTCAATTCCTGGCTCACACTCGGAATTCTGTAATAATGTTCGTAACATATTCATTATTTACGCACATCATTTTAGTTGGTATGAAATTAAATGTCGCTTTGAAGCATATACTAATGAATACCTATCACAGCATCTTTATCTGTACAACGAGTAACTTTATACAGTTTACGTTTGTATCATCTGATGGATTATGGGCAAAGAAGACCAGGATTGAATATAGTAAATGAGATATAATTGGGTATAAAATATAGGGAGTGTAAAAACACGATGTCAAAAAAGAGGTGTCAAGAAAGTTGACGTGTGCAACTTTCTTCTCTTTGTTACTAAAACCTTTTTACTATTGGGATGTCGTTTACATACTCCAACATCATCTATTGACTTATAAACGTTATCTCTTGCGTTAGATATAACTATATTATGATTGAATTAGAGATAATGTCTTGAGAAAAAAATAACTCTCTTTAATAAACATGGTAAAATATCGTATCGTGATCGTACCGGAGGTACTAAGGGTCCCTGCTAACGCTTCGCCCTGTTTCACTGCGGCTCGTTAAGACACATTCATGTTTGCCAACGTAACGGATATTTTTGCCATTCACCACCCTGAGTGGGATGACACTCGCTTGTTGTCATTCATATTGTCTGATTATGATTTTATACACCACATCTATATAATTAATTATATATTCCTAAACTTGGTAGATACCTGTTATGTTTATTATTATTAATAGGTTATTAGGACAAAGTTGTTCATCGAGCAGGTTTAGAATGATATCAAAATGCCCAAGGTCAACGTAATAAAAAATTAAGATTCTTATCATCGCTCCTACACAGAAGCCCCATTAAAACCATATGGCCACAATCAGTAGATACTATATTTGTAATAAACTATATAATAAACATTAAATATCTGATCTGTACTCACATTAGTAATTAAAGCAATCACGTGCTTACGAGTGGAAACGTTAAAAGGTTAGATAAGGCTGCCTACATGCTTAACGTTTTTAACGCTATAATTTACAGCTCGTTTATACCGCAATTACAATAGTAATTGGTTGCATACACGAATTTTTTTACGCTTATTACGTCAGTATGAGTATTATATGAGTTGATAGTTATGTAACCCAGACCCAACTCTCACAGAAAAGCTAGATTTTTTTGGAACTGGCAATGTTTATTTAATAGTTGTTAGTCCCACTGTTGGACATAGGCTTCCCTATTTTTATTCTTTGGGTTTCAACATTTATTAATTTAAAGGCCTCTTAGCTCACATAGATACCGATATTTCGGTACATAAACATAATCTAAATGAGAACAGGCAAACTCTTAATCGACAACAAAGTAGGAGTTAAATAGGCCTAGGGGGGCATTTACCAATTGTCAATAAATTTTTTTTTCTCACTCTACCACCGGACACTAGATCGAAACGCGACCTCTAAATGAATGAAACACTTGTGTAAATAGATAAAGCTCGAAGCACGGATATTTTTAACTCTCATATTGAAAGCCGCCTTAGGTCGCAACAAAATGTCGAAACCATTGGACGAATAGGCCAATAGAGCGCACAGTCAAAGGGCCCATTGTGAAGCGGCCACGTGGGATCGTTACCCTACTTCGCCACTTAATTATACGCTGATCGGTCTCTGAGCGGCGTTTGCGCAATGGGATGTATTTAGGCACAGCTTTGCCGTTGTCGAAGATGAGGCACACACACTAAGTAGGTACGAGTACACAAATCACTTAGTAATGTGTTGAATCCTCCTTCATTCTTTTGTATAACCTTAGTATAAATCAACGGCGAAGGAAAACATCGTGATGAAACCTGCATGTCTGAGAGAACCCCTCGAAAGATGTGTGAAGTCCGCCGACCCGCATTTAGCCAGCGTGGTGGACTATGGCCTAATCCCCCTAGCATTGAGGGGAGGCCCGTGCCCAGTAGTGGGTCATTAAAAAAAGGGCTGGAATTATTATTTATATTTATATACTTAGTATAATTAACATAGGCTGTAATGCGGCAATGCTTAGCGGTAGGATTTTAGTAGGTCAGGGCACAATAATCCCCAAACGGACTCACTTACTGTAAGGTTATAAGAAACGCTTGTATTACGGGTATCATAAAATGACGGCCGATGACGGCCTGATTAGCGCTGTTGGTAGTGACCTTGCTTTCCGTGCCGAGGGTCCCGGGTTCGAATCCTGGTAGGGACAAATTTTGTGTTATGAGCACAAAAGTTGGTACCCAAGTTATGGATGTTTAATATCTATATAAGTAATAAATACTGGGTCCGCCCCCAGTCCATTGTATGATTCCCATAATACAAGCGTTGCTTAGCGTGGGTCCGTATAGTTGGTGTGTTCGTCTAGCGATATATTTTCATAAAATGGACTGGAGGCGAGCCTAGTAACACCTAGACCAGCTCAAATCACTACAAGCCATTTCTCAAATTCGCTTCAACAGGAATCGAACCACCAACTACGCAGAGCGGAATACGCTTAAAGCGCAAGACAAAGCAAGTGTCAATAATCATTATATTAAATAGACATGTAGGTATATTTTTAAGATCACTGCATGTAAGTATAGGCGGAGAATTTAAATTTGATCTATCATGTAATATACATTTAAACACACATGCGCAATAAAATACATTATCTGGAGACCTGTCATTGAGATTGTAAAATATCGTCCAACAGTGTACCAAAAAACTAATTACATACATATAAAGTCAACATACACATCATTCATTACCAGTTTGATTCTAGCGTACTAGAAAATTATGTAGTTACAACAAGCAATAGTGTTAAGATGATATTATAATTTCGTAGTGGTACTGAACAAGGATCTATTACGGCGCCAGATGTCGACCAATTGGCCGTCAATGTGACGCAGAAGCTGCGCTTGCGCAACCATAATCTGCTTCAAGATTTCTTAGAGCTGGTTATTGTTTTTAGTATTCCAATTAATCGTCCAATATTATTTTATTTTATTTCCTGAAAGGGTGGGCAGGTTTGCAGCGATGGCTTTAGTTTTCGGGTTAGGCTGTTGCCAATACTTCTTATATTCAAGGAAACTAAAATCGACTGTGAGATCTTAAAAGCTCTACCAACGATTTTTTTTATTCAAAACTATGCTTATTCGTATCTGAAGAACTTGGTAAAAACAGCTCTACATAGAGTTAAGCCGTCGATAGCGTAGCGTGACATTTAACACAACGAGTGTCTCAACTAAAACATTAATAGCCAGCAATGTACGCACTAACGGGTGAGACTCAAATCAGGGCTGTCACTTTATGATTTTGTATCAACTCTATGATAATTCGGCTTAAAAGCAATGGGTGAATTATGAATGTAACTAGTATTGAGATTGGCTTATAATTATATAGGTACCGTGACCACGAAGTGAAATAAAACTTAACTTTATCTATGGAATGGAATCTGAAGCCAAGGTTGCGCTGGCGACCACAAGACTGTCGAAGTGAGTTATTAAGTAGCAACCCTAGATAAAGATCATCAATCATCTTAACTAATGCGCGCCGGGGCTCAGTTCAGACAAAAGGTTATAGTTTGCACCATTAATTACACTGTTAATGATGTAATAGTTAAAATTGGATAGTTAATTGATCGCCGGAGCTTGTAACTATTGAGAGGCGGATAATGAGATGACTCTTACATTATGCGCCAGCTAGTTCAATGTTTTACTATTAGTCTTACAATTTTCTGTCATATTATAATGTTCAACTTAATGGATACTTAGATAAATTATTGGAGTTCTTTATTCAAATTAATTTCTTTAAACATGGCCTACATTATAATTTTATTCCTATAAGCACACAGTTTGTGAAGGGCATGTTAATGACTTTAGATAAAAGTTACACTTAAAGCCTGTAATAAAATTATAGTAATCATTTATATCAAAAATCATGGGTTACAAATTTTGTAGTTTTTAAGCATGCACTGTATCGTAAACCACGCGATCACAACACAACGCTCCGAGCGATATCGGACTCGTGCGAGTGACGAGCGCGGTCGAGCGTATCGAATTATAGTTTACATTGCAGTTTTAGGTTTAAATTAGTATTTATTTTATAATTTAAAATCACGTTGAGATAATCATCTATTATGATTTCATGCCAAAATCAATTTAAAAAATACTGAAAAAAATGCGTATATTCATGAAAAGATTGACGGAAAATTCCAACTCTGGGGATTCAGAATCATGAGCCTAATCCATGGTATTAGTTTTCGATACAAAGCCACTTATACTGTGTTATATTGTATTTGTACAATATAAGAAAACAAACCACCAAATATCATCGTCAAAAAGTGGGTACATAAAGTGTACATCTCAACCTATGCCTTCGGGAAATACAGACGCGATGTGTGTTTATTTATTTAAAAGAAACAAAAATGTAATGCATATGGACTTATGCAGGTAGTTTTAATAAAGTGGTTAGTTTTGTGACAAAAATACTATGAGTACAGATGAAAAATACTTTATTGAACCAAATGTTAACTGAAAGGTTTATTGAAAAACATTTATAAATTAATGTTGACATCCTTAACCGTGTTTGCAGTCCAAAATAAAATATATCCGTCATTACGCACGGTGTCCAATTAAAACAAAAATCCGGCACACCTCATTATGTCATTCCACACAATTAATATATGACGCAGTAACAACAACGCTTAATACTTGTCTCACAACTTAAAACTGTTGCTTTGTCACCCTCATACATCAAAAATACCACGAATCTTTGCACGTTGCCACCCCAAAACTGACCGTATTGTAAACAAATATGGACGACACAGGGTGTATAATAAAGTTGGCATGTTTATCCCCAAATGTTAAACTTCAAATAGGAATTAGTAATGCCATATGACGTAACATATTGTTTCCAGTCACGGTCTCCTGTTGTCCAGGAATATTTATAGAGTTTGACGTGGCTAGGAAAGGATTTTATATTTTAATGAGATTAATAGACTGGAAGAGAATTATTTACTTTAAGTAATAAAATACTTTGTTTGATACAGCAGGAATTTTTATTTTATTATCATTACGTAAATTAAAGGTTTTCTTAATAAATATATGGAATACCTAGTTTTTTTAGATGTTCAGGCTTATCGATTTTTGCCATAAGTATAATAATCGCTTTATGCAATACAAAGAATTTTGGTAGTAAATTTGCTAATCAAAACGTCTTTATCTGGATATATAATGAAGTAGTATGATTATGAAATGATTCCTAGCAAACCCCTTGATACAAAACTAGTTCAATCAATAAACAAAACAAAAACATCTTCGTCACATTCCGCGATAAAACTTTAATGGAAACAAAACAGTTCCAACAAAGCTTGTCACGGTAACGAGCCAAACTTCTGGCTCTCTCGATTTATTGAGTGATCAAAAGAAATTGACTCACTCCCACATCCACGGGAATATCAACTTTAAATTGTTGATCATATAGATTATATTTATTGAAATGGTGATATTAAAATGAAAACTGTCGAACTAATGGATAAAGTAAAGTGTGAACAGCGAATGAGTCATTCCGGAATGGGGTCGCAGGAGTTTTTAGTTTGCATTACTGCAGGCTCCTGAAACAGCGATTTAATATTGTATACAATTTATCGCTTTGGTACGCATTCTCAGACTGAATATGCAAAGGTTTTTACCAACATGCTTATTTATAGCCTACATAAAATGAGGAGGGCTCAAACTATAAGGAATAAAGCAATATATTTTATGTTGTTTTAGGTTGTTTAGGAGGCACTTACTTACAATTACTTATAAATAGTAATTTCCATACTCTACAGCCGGATCGCCCAACAACGTAGGCATGACTCTTTGTACAGTATTTCTTTAGTTACATTCTTGTTTATTTGTAAATATATTTACATTGAACTTACATGAGCGCAAATAATAAGCAGTATACATCTTGTTGACACAGAAATACGCTTTTAATGTAGTTCTCCGGTTCTCTTAAGATTAATTCTCGCTATCGCTGATTGTATGGCCTTAGAAATTATAATACTGTCTACGTGACTCCATAACTGTTCTGGTTCAAAATATATATTTAGTTTCCTTATACAACAATTAAATTACGAAGATTTATGTTCAGATACGTCTAAAATGGCAACATATTTAAGTAAATTAAGGAGAACTTCACTTTGTCTTTATTAACACGTGTTATATTGTGTTTTCTGTAATAATATTGGGTGAATAAAAGATTTCACGATTTTATAATAGCAATGACAAACTGTGGCTGTAGCTTGCCGTTCTTTTATTGACTTGATTCAGTAAATTATGGTGATAAGTTTTCAGACACTTTAATACAAATTCGAGTTTCAGAATACAATCTAAAACCTCTCCGACGTTCAACTAACAAACATCTGTCCAAACTTTCGCATAATATTAGCAGGACAAAGGTACGAAATCGTGGACGCTACGATAAAGATCCCATAAACATTAATGTTTTCACTAAAATGATTACCAACTTCCCCATTTCGCTTTCGGGCGACGCAAATTGGCATAATTTTCACATAATCAACTGCCAGTGCCAACGGTCTGAGACCAAAGGGAATCCATTATTTGAAGTCCATCTATAAAGCATTTGATGAATAATTTCTATACAAAATTTCTGTGTACTTGGTTTATTTGTAGCTAGCTATTTAGAATGGCTGTGCTTTGGTAGAAGCATTTAATTTTAAGTATACTATGATTTTATTCGTTCCAGTATTTACATTTGTAGGTACCCATATCTTAATACTTAGAGATGTCAAAAGTATTGTACAAACAGTGGTGGTTTCTTGTTTTTAGGCCTCAATTTAAAGTGTCATAATATTTATTTTATGTAAGTTTACACTATCAGAGGCACACAATTCGTTTACAATATTAGTATACTTTGGGTATTTTTACGCTATTGAGCTATCAGTACGTCAAGTTCAATTCTCCATACGAAATGTCTAAATACGGTAGACTATAAAGTATACAGTTAGCTTACGAATAATCTCGCACTTGACGTACAGAAACAATGCGCATAGTCAAATAATGATGTCATTATATGTATCATTCAAATTTAATGTAAACAAGGTTTCTCGATTCAAACTCACAAAAGTGAATCGAGTTTTCATCCCTCAGCAGGGATGGGTAGCTAGCAACGTCAAGAACATTCTCATCTTCATTAATTTAATAAATTACATTTAAAGTTTAAAATTAAAACTGAACTTCGCAGCCGGGCGGTCATGGACCGCGTTTACTTGTTAATGTTGGCAAAATGGTTAACTGATGGGGAAATTCAACAGATACGATGGCAATTGGCGAGAGTTATGCTATGAGATTAGATTTTTTGTCTGGCTTCGTTGGTTTGGGTTTAAACAAAGTGAAATGTCATTGGCAAAATTACTATTTCAACTCTACATTTAATATTTTGTTTTTACGTTTTCGACGTTTCAGTTGTTTTACAATCTGCGATAAAATCCTAATATTTGGTTTTAGTTCACAGTGTAGTATTCGTAAATATATAAGAAATCATTAGGATTTGTTATAAAAAAGGCCTTGTAGAAATAGCGGCTCCGATTTTTTTAATTTTGATTGTGATCTTCTAAGTGGTTCCCCACACAGTGCTTTTTAATAAAAAGAAAACCCACCACAGGGCTACACAAAAAATGTCTACAGAAAGACTTTTCATAACAAAACGCGAGCCAAATTATAAACAATTATGAACCCTCGGCCTGAGGCATACTCAGCGAACTCCATTTCTGAATGAATAGCCTCCAAGCGTGCACCCGATAAGCAGGGAAAACAATCCGGTAACATTGTGAAAACTCGCTACACTTCCCACTGGACCAACATACAGCTGGGGAGATTGCACGCGGCCGTAAACCCCCTTAAGAAAAAATATAAAAGAAGCCTAGTGGTTAGAGGGCCACCGTCGTGACCGAGAGGTACCCGGTTCGATACCCACCCTAGCCATTAAACTATTCTCTCCACAAGTACTAAGCACAAGTGTTGGTTAATTGGAGTGTCTAACGGGACTACTTGTAACGTGTTTGTCGTATATTACTAGCTGTCATCGAAAAACCATTACCCTCCTTCTGACGCAGTCGGGTTAAAATAACTAGCAGTCATTGAAAAAAATATAATGTACACAGTACGACAACCACGTTACGTATTTGAACAAATATTAAATGCAAATTAACAGGCCCATTGGACGACCTATTTTAATTGGACAATAGCTATTGAAATAAATTAAACACACTACTGTCTGCATCTGTCTGTGTTTTCATATAGTTCTGTCCCTCTCTGATGGCTTTTCAGATCATTTGGCATGTAACAGTTGATATTACACGCTGGCACTACACTTTTTTCAATTATAAAGTTTTGATACAATATGGAACATGCTCCAATCTTATGTGAACCCACCAATCGCCGCGAGTCTGTCCGCAATAGGCGTCCGTATATTTCAAACGAAATCCAACAAAACCATGGCTAATTAACAGCGTTTCCGAACCGACCCAAGGCTTATATTATTATAATGGAGGGCTACAATTTACTCGAAAGCTGTTGCATTCACTTGACGGGCATATTGTTCTGTAGCTTGTTTCGAAGTTCGTCTATGAAATTAATTTACATTATTTAACTTTGTTGAAATATTTATGTTCGGTGTGGTTCACGTGGGTGTGTTGGATGTTGATTGTTATCAGAGCTATAATATATATGCTTACATCAATGATACTGTTAGCCGTGACTCCGTGAGAGAACCTTCCAATAGGCTCTCGCATCAAACTTGGGAAATAATATTTCGCGAGTATAAATGACCAAAACGTCATTTCCGGGAGAGATTGCGAGCGAGCAACGATTCAACATGGTAGGCGGAAATTGACGACTGGATAATAATGAATGAATCGAAATGGAAGTAATGCAAGAGATATTTTTTTTCTGTAAGTAATGTTATGAAATAAAAAAAGGGTTGATTTTGAAATAAAACTAATTATACGTATTTCATCGCGTTTATTTTATATTTTTTACGTTTCACAGAACACATCACTGATGTGGAACACCGGCGCTTGACGAAGTCTGCAATCTGTGAACATGTACAGGATAGCACCCGCCATTATATCAGATTTGTTGATTGTAGGTTGATTGCTGACTTACAAAACTGATTTACGTTTATCACCAGCCACACGTACACATAATAACAGTTCTGTTAATTTACTATTACAGTCCATTTCCTAGCACAAAACCTTCATAAACCAAATAGTTATTTTCCTAAAACTGCCGTCCCGGATCACGAAAACACGCGAACTATAAAGGCACAATTTTTAATTAGTATGAACAGTGAATCCGTCGGCGTACGGTTGACAGTTAATAGCACGCGACGCGCTGACTGATGAACCACTACGCGATTCGGACAGGTTATAATACGATGGAAAAATGGGTGTACGCACTACGCAACAAAATCTTTACGAGTCTACTGGAATGAGTTTTCTGTTGAGTCAAGCCTGTATCATAGAGGAGAACTGATTGGAATTAGCTATTAAAGATATGCCAGAACTTTCCAATGATGGAAAGGCAATGGCACTACCGTTATGGATTCGTCGGTACAATCATTGTGTGGTAAGTGAAAATTTTAGAATTCTGTTGCGTAGTGCGGTAACATCTATTGTCTTTTGCATGTGACGTAGATTTAAGCTAGGCTATAGTTATTGTCTTATATTTCGTACGACCTTACAAGGATGATGAGCAGTGATAGCCAAGTTGGTAGAACGCTTGCCTCGGTAGCGAGGATTGCAGGTTCAAACCCCGGCTCGCACCTCTGGGATTTCATGTGCGAATCTAATTTTCAACCATGATTATCACTTGCTAAACGGTGAAGGAAACATCGTGGGGAAACCTGCACGTCTGAGAGAACCTCTCAAAAGATGTGTGAAGTCCGCCAACGCGCACTGGGCCAGCGTGGTGGACTATGGCCTAATCCCCCTTGCATTGAGGGGAGGCCTGTGCCCAACAGTGGGACATTAAAAAAAGGGTTGGAATTATTATATGGAATTATATACAAGGATGTAATCTACGACCGTCGCGTTTTAAAACACTAGTGCGTCACCGCTCGGTTCGCGCTCCAAGCGGAAAAGTTTTACGTGTCGTTTTCAGAAAATGGCCCGCATTTAACAGCTACATTTGTTATATAATAACACGCCAGGGAGTAAATTAACATCGCCGATAGTTGATACGGCCTTAATGAAATTTTGAAACCTGTTATTTAGGCGTTTACAGTGTAATTAAGCATAATTGTATGCCGTTACGTCATCGCGTTTGCGACGCGAAAACTGAAGGTTATTTAATAAATAGAGATTTTTTTTTTTTATTACATTATAGGCAAGTATTTGATCTCGATCTCACCTGATAGTAAGTGACGATGAGATCTACGATGGAGCATACTTGCCTAGGTAGGAAGGCGGCAGTAGATAGAGGCACATGCAGCGCAACTGATCTGACCCGCCATCCATGAATGGCAGCACCGAACATCATGCCGGAACACGGCTAGGCCGCTTGGCGACATGGCTTTGTTCAGTGGGTGGTGACTAGCCACGGCCGAAGCCTACCTTAGACTGTGAAAAGACTAAGTAATAATCACATAATATTACCCTACTCTATATTTTTTTATGGTACGGGCAGTTTTAATTATCCGTTAGAATAATATGGGAAGATGACGTCATGCGCTCGGAATAATGCAACGGGACCAAAACCAGAAGTGAGTAGCTCCGGCCTGGTCCACTAACTCAAAGATCCGTTCTATTATTTTATTATTATATACATAGATTTTCCCAACATAAGATGAACACTGCGACCTGAACACTGAATTTTTTTAACAACCATTCTCTTTTGTGATTTATTTAAGATCCAATAGACCCTAGCCGCCATTGAGAAACGAAGATTTATTTTTCCGCAGCCAAAATACTAGTCTTAAAAATAATACTTCTTACCACTAGGAAGGTAAATTTCATACTTCATAAGGACATTTACACAACTTCATCCAACCTCGGTTGACTTTTAAAGCAACCCATAAACCACACCATAAAATAATTTAGAACGCCCAGGCGGGTGATGCCGCGGGATAATGCTACTGAGCGATAAATCTGCTCAGAGGTTGGCAGACCGCGGAACGCCTTTACGATGCACTCACAGACCTACACATATTTTAAATATATTTTATATGGAAAAATACGAATGAATCTTTTGTACTTTGAAGCGGAAACTATCTATATTTATGTAACAATAATAGTGTAAAATATCTTAACAGGGCTATAGCAGGTTATAAAGATAATATTCCCAAATAAATCAATGATTAGACATTTATAAATTGACACCCTGTACTGAGCGGACGGCTACTGGCTGGCCTTGTTTAAAACTAAACCAAACATGATTTACGGAATTATTTTGTATAGCAACCCGATCCATAGAACTTACTGATTGATGAAAAAATAATTAGTGCAATAGAGTATTTGAACGTCTCTTTATCCAAAATAGGAAGGTTATGGTTTGACTTTTAAAATATGGCAATCTTATAATATCACGTATGACCAAAGAGGGTTAACACTGCAGACAACCTCTTTAGCTCAATTGCTAGTGACCCTGCTTTCAGTGCCCAGGGTCCCGCTTTCGAATCCTGGTAGGTACAAACTTTGTGTGATAACCGGACACACTTACAAGCTAACTTTATTGAATTTCGTAATGACGATCAATATAAACAATACACGAATGATATTCAGTACTACATTTAATAAAACTAGTAACTTCCCGATAACGCAGTGAATAAAAAGTGCTTTATTAATATTGATAAGCACGAAGCCGCGGCATCGATCCCTGTCCACCTCTTTATTATTAAACGGAGTGAATAAAAATATCGTAGCTCCTCACGCAAATAACTAACGTCCGCGTACGTGGTAGGGTAGATAAGGTTCGGTTTGTAGCGCAGTATATAATACGATAAGCTATGCATTGCGAGCAAAACAATCATAGTACGATGTAACGATTATTTTATAGTATTTCCGCAAAATATGAACAAAGATTGACAGCTTCGTCCATATTTTGCGTTCATATTTTTAATCTGACGATTGATATAGACACAATGTAAGTTTGAAATGGCAATTGATCATTTCATTGTATGAAATATAATTTTACTCCGCCATTGTTAAAGCCAATTTCTGAAAAATATTAAGTAAAAAAAACAACGTTGAAACGATAATTATTGCATCAAAAACAAATTCATTACTATGTTTCAGTGAATAAATATACAAGGAAATAAAAACTATTACTTGTAATGACATCTTAATTAATACAATTCTAATTAATATAATTTATCTAGACTAATATTGTAAACAAATACTAATACCTACCTTCATAAATATATATTTTTTTGTAACACTATGCCACTAATATTTGTACGCCAATAATTGACAGATCATAGCGAACATTAACTCTATGTACTACCACCCTTTTACCTATGTTCACAAATAAACTATCTTTATCTTTATTTTATAGCAAAGCCTATCTTTCTCTAGACAACATACACAAAAATAATTTGAGTTTCTTCAACGTGGTGCGAGCGCGTAATGGTAATTGGTAGGGTGTGGCCAGGAAAACACAGTTTATGTACAAACATACACACAGTGTACACACACAGTACACTCGGCTAGGCTCGTCTCTATGCAGAGTAGAGAACAACTGAGGTCAACGTACGAGGGGGTACCCTGTTAGTACCCATCGCTGAGCAATGTTAATTGGCATCCAAAACGACGGTATTTACAATACTTTCAGTTAAATCAAAAGGTTCATAAGAATTTGTACGAGTATGCTACTCTTGTTAATGTGAGTGCAGTAAAATTATAATAACATTTTAATTATCAAGGTATAATTAGCTTTAAGTCTCTGGAATAGAATCTTAAATTAGATGCTCACACAAAACATCAAAAGTCATTTGGTTGATTAAAATTTGATTTTATATCCGTTATCGGTATTATATAATTATCTACTTTCTGTATCAAAATCAATGTTAATCTTCTTTATCTCAACAGCCAACTTAATAGCTTATCTAATCACGTAGACGGTAGATTAAAAAAGTAATGTAGAGTTTTGAACGAAACATGCAGGTGAATGAGATTATTGTGTATATCTCTATAATATTGACGACCTGATTAGCACAGTTAGTAGTGACCCTGCTCTCTGCGTCGAGGGTCTCGGATTCGAATCCTGGTAGCGACAAACTTTGTGTGATGAGCACGAATGTTTGTACCCAAGTCATGGATGTTTAATATTTATATAAGTAATATATACTGGGTTCGCCCCCAGTCCATTGTATGGTACCCACAATACAAGTGTTGCTTAGTGTGAGACCGTATAGCTGATGTGTTCGTCTGGCGATATTATTATTTAAATTTAAATCTTTGGGTAATAGCCATGAAATCAAAACTGCACTAACAGTTGGATTCTCTACATGTTTTCCATAGCCACATTATTTCACGCGCCACAAAGACACAGTGTACAATTATCTCTAATCCGCCAACACGGCATGCCTGTCAATCTGTATGTCAACGCTAGGCTGTGGTTAAAGCCGAAATATTACAAGGCATGGGCGGAGCGGTATGCTAATGCTTCCTTATCAACTCTTTTGATGTGGCGATGGGTTCTGAGGGTTAAACAATACTTATGAATGTCATATTTTACCAACGCAACGTTAGTGGAGCTGTGTTATTTAGATTTTCTATAAGCATCCATATTGCAGTGTGTACCCCAAGACTTTGAACACAATTGAAAGGCAATGGTGTTGTAATTAAAATGTTAGACGGCCTGAATAGCTCAGTTGGTAGTCACCCTGCTTTCTGTGCCGAAGGTCCCGGGTTCGAAACCCAGTAGGGACAAACTTTGTGTGATGAACACGAATGTTAGTACCCAAGTCATGGATGTTTAATATCTATATAAGTATTATATACTGGGTTCGCCCCCAGTCTATTGCATGGTATCCATAATACAAGCGCTGCTTCGTGTGGGACCGAGTGTTCGTCTGGCGATATTTATTTATTTAAATTGTCGCCAATTGCAAGTCAATTGTGTGTCCGGTAAATGGCATTAGGTTGTCCCCTTATTTCATTGACATTATTGATGTAATGTGCAGGGTGCTCGTTATACTCGTAAGATCACAGCTTTCCCCTTCGTGTATGCGTGCAGGTGTGCAAGTAGGTATTATATTTTTTAATAATAATGACCCTTATTCCCTAATGGGCAGGGGCCTTCTTCTCACTGCGAGGGGGATTAAGAGCGTAGTACACGTTGGGCATAGGTCGCGTGTTTTTTTCTAAAAATGGTCAAGTTTGATGCTTGCAGACATGCAAATTTTTTCACGATGTGTTGTTTGCTTCACAGTTTAGCAAGTGATAATCATGGTTATATATATTTTTACATTTTTTTTGCAGTTTTAATTTAATAGTATGTACCCAGAAATCGAGTAGCCGTTTTAAAAGTCCGTCTACATTAATAAAAGCGGTAATTATGAGGCCAATTTCATTCAACGCTCAAATCTAACGTGCTATTAAGAAATACACACAATCCACTAATTAGTACGTTCGTGTAATTAAGAAATCCAATTACACCGAAGATTCGTAATGTACGTCTATTAAAAACACATTAGTGTTTACAATTTCCCTTTTTTCCGTCTGTAGAGCGATATAACGAGTGGCTTATTACTTTGCACGTGTTTATTAAGTGTGAATTAAGAAATGTAGAGGAATTATTTATGGTATAGGTTTGTTGAGGTAATTTTGAAAAAAGAACCCGTGAACTTGTTTATTGTTATAAATTTGAAAACTGATTGTAATGGGTGATCGATTTCTGTTAAATAATAAACTATTTCATATTTCTTTTATGGCAGGGGTACACTTACTTCTAGGGGTAAATAGTAATTGGGGTAGTGGTATATATTTAATGTAAATCATAAAACATAACATGAACATGCATTGACGACCTGATTAGCACAGTTTTTAGTGGCTCTGCTTTCTGTGTCGAGGGTCCCGAGTTTGAATCCTGGTATGGGCAAACTTTGCGTGATGAGCACGAATGTTTGTACCCAAGTCATATATGTTTAATATATAAGTATTATATACTAAGTTCGCCCTCAGTCCATTGTACGGTACATATGATACGAGCGTTGCTTAGTGTGGGACCGTATAGTTGGAGTGTTCGTCTGGCGATATTTGTTATTATATTATAATTACGAACATATAACTACCATTACCCCTGATTAATAGTGGCATTAAAAGCATTTTTCAGAGGATATGTGCGTAGTAGCTTCATGGACGTGATATAATTTTTGTTTGTTTATCATTTCTATGAGAATTTGTAGATCCGAGAAAACACAGAAAAAAACTTCTATCAGACACGAATTCTATCATTGTTGAAAGACATTATGAGAAACGTGTCAAACTCTATATTGAATCGGCGTCCACATCTCCCGGGCCGACTCTATCGAGTACAATCAAGACGGCTGCAGAGTGAGCGCGGGATAGTTAGCCAACTCGATTGCGCTACGAGCTACCCAAGAGTCGGCACTTTAGCTATTCTTGTTTTGTACACTTGAAGTCGCGAGAGAAGCTCATTCTAAATACTTATTAAATCTGTTTTGTTCCAAGTCACGCAGCCAGACACACCTTTTTATAATTCTGTACCTGTAAAGGATATCATTATTTTTCGTACTCGCTCAAGGGACATTAGTATAAAAAGTAGAGCATATATTTTTTACGCTAAGTGACATCTAATGATTGCACTCATGTTCGTTTTCAGGTTTAAAAACGGTTCATTATACGGACCATAAAATCTTACATTTTACGTATAATTACAAAATAAACCTTGTTCTATATGTTTGCAGCCTCAAACAAACCTGCATGTCTGAGAGAATCCCTCGAATGATGTGTCAAATCCGCCAACTTGCACTGTGCCAGCATGGTGGATGACCTATCCTCCTCGAACTGATGACAGGCTCGTGCCCAACAATTCGACATTATAAGAGCTGATGTTATTAAAGATATTATTATTAAGCTTGATGACCGGAGAGTGTGCAGTTATTTTGTCCAACAGTGCACGCGTTTTGGGTAGCGTGTAATACGCGAAGTTGTCTAATTACCCCTCTGAGCGGCGGGGGCGGGGCGCGGCGATCGTATGTCTGATGCACAACTGCACGACAATTGCATTGCGCATTCATATTAATGGTACGCGAACTTTAGTGGATGGATGTATCTTCGAACTAAGATAACTATCTTGTTCGTCGTCTAAATTATAAAGGCGAACAATTAGTGGTAGCATACGTCAAGAATTGATAGTTTCAACGGTGCACAGATTCAAATTCCGCCTCCTTTAGATTTTTCAGACTTTATGTGTGCAGATCTTAATTTTAATCATCATTTTTGCTTGCTGTAGAGTATAACGCAAATACATATACCTCTGCCTATCCCTTCTTGAATTACAGGCGTAATGGTGTGGTAAGTAATTAGTGAAACAGTACATAAGTTTTCCTTTATAAATTTTAGTCTACTTTGTTCATTGCTGATATACTTTTATAACATTATGCAAGGCCGTCTGCTGGAGACTATCAGGCCTTATCAGTTTCTTTAGGCTCCTGTCCAGGATGACTATATAGGTATTAATTTGAATTTAATTAACAGTACTATACTGCGTAATGCGATGATCTTTATAAAGGGGTCATTAAGCACATAATCAAGTGGGTCCAACACACTATTATACACCTATAAATCTTGAATTTAATGTGCTCTATGAAGGGACGCTTTGATGCAACGAGGTCGAGTGGTAATAGCCTAGTATCTGCTCATCTTAATGTCCAACCTTGGGAACCGAGTGCTGATTGAATATTTTTACGAAATAGAAGAGGGAAGATGATAGGCTATCTCACACGACATGATACCTTCATAAAGAACATTTTAAAGACTAGATAGTCTGAAAGCGTAGACAAGGAATACCAAGACTAAGCTTATGGGAGGTGGAGGAGGTGAAAGAGGCTGCTCTAAATAGAGACAAATAAAGCCAGACTTTTAATAAATTAACCGAACGGGGTCTTACCCTTCAAATAGAAGTAGAAGATAATATTATAACGTAAATATCGTAAAATTCATTCTGCTCTGAAGCTCAACCGCTGGTCGTAGAATGCTGACATAGCGCTTTACCTCATTGAAATTGACACAAGAATTATTACAACACTTCTTTTGAACTCCAAGTCGTCCTAATAGAGAATGTATTTTTATCTTTAATTTACAGGCATAGCCCAGTAAATATTTTATGATAGTATAGAACCTTTAGCTAATGATGTCCTAGATCTATAAGAATCCTAGTTCATGTTTTGACAAGCTGAGTCCACAAATGGGATGGTAGCATGCCCCAGTGGTGCGGCCCGGCGGCAGCTGCGCGCGACCAGCTAATTGGGTCACAGCGGAGTTGCGCTTGTGACTCGCAAATAGGCCGTCCTTAGACGCTAGGCGTACGCGCCGGCACGCCTCACGAGGGCACACTGTGGATATACCTTCAGGATAATTTTAATTTAGACCATACCAAGTTTCAGTATAATTTACTGAGTGGCTACCCACCTCTTTTCGGGGACAAAAAAATACAAATTCTTGATCTTGTTATAACCTATCACGAAGCCAAATTTCATTAAAATACAATAAGTGGTTTTTGTGTTAGTTTTTTTCTATACCGCAAGAACCCATTCATTTCGTGGGTTAAAAATTATCTTTTGTTTTGATTTAAGTTATCTGCTATTATCATAGCAACTTTGATCAAAATCTGTCCAGTAGTTTTCTCGTGGTTCGATTTTGAATTTGGTTTCTCTATCAAATGTATCGAACAGACTATTTGTCCTACTCTAGCGTACTCCGACAGACAATGCAACATGTCTATCGACTTCCTAGTTTTTAATATAATCCATACTAACACGACAGTGAAAAGCCACGCTGTGCTAACACTAAGCAACACATGCGAGTGTTTAATAGTATCGGTGGCTATCAAGAAAATCTACATATCTATGGACGTCAAATAATTTATAGTCCGTCTGTTTATGTTGTTAGCGCTAATGTTTATTGAACATGTTGCCATTAAATTGGAGATTAAGTATTTTTTATGTTTATAAACATAACAAAAATAGTAGTGCGTGCGTGCTTCTAGGAACTATATTACATAACACACTATGATATTAGTATGATTTCTTATTCGTAGGCAAGGATCAATTAGTTACATTTTTGCTACATTGCATGCTGCTTGCAATAATGATGGGGTGCGATTGATTTACGAGCCGGCAATGGAATCCGAATCAATCTATAGTGTAGAGTGATTTACTGCGTGTCGTATTGATAGCTTAGGTTAATGAGATCCAGTTAATGAGGGCAGGATACGGAGTGGAATGTCTAAACAAATCTGTGAGGATGACGCCGTTTAATTTTAAGAGGAGACATTGGTCGTTGCTTTGAAGTTAGGTTGACATTCCCTTATTGTGTGCACAGCGTACTTTTATATTGATTTTGTAGCGATATTCCTTAAAAATAATTCAAAGACGATAAATGAGTAAGTAAAGTTTTATTTTTGCTTTAAAATTTTGACATAAGTCGCGAACTCGTAGCACAGGACTACATATATAATTATGTTAGATTTAAAAATCCGCGGTCATGTAACATTACAGTTGTCTTGACGACTTGATTAGCGCAGTTGGTGGTGACCTTTCTATGCCGAGGATCCCGGGTTCGAATACTGGTGGGGACAAACTATGTGTGATGAGCATGAATGTTTCTACCCGAATCAAGGATGTTTAATATCTATTGAAGTATTTCAAATTCGGTTCGCCCATAATCCATTGCATGGTATTCATAATGCGGTGCTTAGTGTGGGACCTATAGATGGTGTGTTCGTCTGGCGATATTATATATTATTCAATTATTATCGTCTAATGTTTTAAGAAGTAAGATCTATCAGAGGAAAGGTCAAAGGAGATGTGTAATGCTAAAAAAGTGTCCCAGCTATAATAAAAGGTATTAATGTGAGTTACATGATAATCGCAATATAGTTATAATTTTTATATTCATTATATTATAGAGTTTATTTTCATAATTCACAATAATAAATTGCCCGTGTATCTAAGTATTTACGCGTAGCGGCAGGAAGATGTAATTATGCCATGCCCACACAATAATATTGTTCTTACATAAATAGTGCACGGGCATTACCGTAGATCGTCGCAGGTAAATGAGTATTTTCGTCGAGTGGGCCAGGCAAACAATAATGGGCAATTTCGAATAATGACCGTTATTCGAACCCGAGGGCACACGCGCTGGTGGCGCTGGAACGAGGAATACATTTCATAATTGTATATATCTTATTAGCTTTTCTTGAACATCCCCGTGGAAAAGTAGGTAGGTGTACACGGTTGACTTTTTGCCGAGAAATTGAACCGTGAAGTAGTCAATTTTGTTTTATTTTCCAAAAAATGTGTTTCTTTTATAAATAATGTGTAATATTAGTGGGATATTAACCATTGTGTGTTCTTAAACGTGCACGAGGTAAGGAAATTGAAATAAGATCGTATAACTTGACTTTTCAAGTTCTCGCAAGATGTCCGGTAAATTTTCAGTAAAGTATCCACAGCTTTACTGATAGGGGTAGGGGATTCATTTCATCATCATCGTCATTGTCACCTACTTTATCCTTATCATAAGGGGTACATATAATTTAATCATTATTATCAGAATCAGAATATTTTTTATTCACGTAGACCATTATGTACAGTACTTATGAATCGTCAAAAGTTACAAAAATAGTATACTACTACTTTACCACCCGTTCGGAATGCCGTTCCAACCGAGAAGAATATCAAGAATTACTCGACACTGGCCAAAATGGCAATATTTTGTAGCTGGTTGCCAGCTTAAAAAGAAGAAGAAGTACACGGACACTGGCCAAAATGGCAATATTTTGTAGCTGGTAGCCAGCTTAAAAAGAAGAAGAAGTACACGGACACTGGCCAAAATGGCAATATTTTGTGGCTGGTTGCCAGCTTAAAAAGAAGAAGAAGTACACGGACACTGGCCAAAATGGCAATATTTTGTAGCTGGTTGCCAGCTTAAAAAGAAGAAGAAGTACACGGACACTGGCCAAAATGGCAATATTTTGTAGCTGGTTGCCAACTTATAAAAAAGAAGAAGAA
Source organism: Pheosia gnoma (assembly GCA_905404115.1). Taxonomy (NCBI): domain Eukaryota; kingdom Metazoa; phylum Arthropoda; class Insecta; order Lepidoptera; family Notodontidae; genus Pheosia; species Pheosia gnoma. The sequence continues at coordinate 332,247 of FR989910.1, forward strand.
GTACTCAGTTAAAGGCTCCGCCAGTGGTCCCAGCAGGTGTGCCCCGCATCGCCAGCGCCCCTAGATCACTATAATGATCGGTGTGACATAATAATCCAGTGGTTAATAGAGCGTGTTGCCGAACCATTACCACGCGTGATGGCCGATCGTTTCGCTACGCATGTACTGGGCTAGCTTGTCTTCAGCACCAATTGCGTGTTATCGATATCGATAGATCCATCTATGTTATCGATAACCTGTCTCCGCTCAATTAAGAAATACAAATGTGCAACGACACGCTTTTAAATTTTGTTCTAATTACAAGCGACGGCCTGATTAACGCTGTGGTAGTGACTCTGCTTTCTGCGCCGAGGGTCTGGGTTCGAATCCTGGCAGGGATACAAGCTTTGTGTGATGAGCACGAATGTTTGTTCCCGAGTTATGGATGTTTAATATGTATATAAGTATTATATACTGAGTTCGCCCTCAGTCCATTGTACGGTACCCATAACACAAGCGTTGCTTAAAGTGGGACCGTATAGTTGGTGTTCGTATGGTGATATAAAAAAAAGCAATGGACTCTGTTTTGTAAGAACCAATTTTCCGATTTTATTTTACTTTATTTACGTGGGGAAATCCTCATGGATAGTTATGTCGGCCTCTTACCAACTAAAACTATTCGATGGACCTACTTCCGCCTTGCGCGGCGTGCTTTGCAATTTTATCTAAAAATATGTGAATAAACAATTCGTTAAACATAAACCAATTATAGCGTCGCAAAAAATAGTTAAGCTCAGTACACACTCGCGCGTAACTGGAACCGTTCCGTTCGCAATCCAATCCTCGCCGGTCGCAGATTGTAATCGCATTAAGCGGAGCGCTGATGTAATTCAATTAATCTATCGCGCGAGAGCGACCCTGGTGACGGTCGTGCAGTTACAGTGCCGCGCATGTGTCGTATGCCTTATATTTGGGTACATATTATATTATTACTATAATTGTTTAAGCAAGATATCGCAAAAAAACTAACTCTGCACAGTCATTACTTGGTCCATGACTAGACATGAACTAAGTAATGATTGTGCTTTAGAATCGTGTATAGGTAAGTATCCATTAAAATAGATCAACATCATACCATGTTTAAGTGCCCCTATTATTATTTAAATTATCTTTAGCTACAGAGCTATTAATTTCACGCAAAGCCAATCCACCAAGTAAAAAAAATAGTCGCTGCTGAACCCTTTTCTCGAAGCAACCTTTTCTCTGACTTCCTAAATAGGTTTCTACGTTTAAATTCCATGGAAAAATCCATCGTATCATATTAAAAGATGCAACAAGCCACACAACAACCACATGCAAGCAAAAATGAAATTCAATAACACAATACAGCGTAAAGCGCTTGCGGATCATCATAACTTAAAGCGGATGTAAAAATGCCTATCCATCGCAATGAAACCAGATAAATGTGTGAGCTAAAGCTAGCTGCTGAAAATATCGAGCTACTGTGCAAGCTGGAGCGGCGATATTTCATAAAGCATACCCACTCTGTCTGGTTTAAACAACTTTTTTCAGTTGAAAAAAATATCCAACGATATTTTAGGATCGGCGCAGCTTATAACGTGTTAAAGGTTCTGCAGATTCATGCAGCTTTGGCCAAATAGTACAGAGCCGTTGTCATGACAAATACCGTTTTGGCATAGGTAGCTTTTGTGAAAGTTTTCCAAGGATGACATCTTTTAATATTGCAAAAATAAAATAGACCTAATTGTCAATTGTAGTGCAATTACGTAGGTATCTAACACAAAAATATTACTATTCTATACGCTTAAATAGACTGGAGTTTTATAGTCAATACATTGTGTAAAACTATTATAATAATGTACAAAGTGATAGCGTTATTAAATTACAAGATATAACGGAACCAAAATATTTTTGGGCACTAAAAATAATTCCTCAAAAACTTTTAAAGCGTTTTAAGCTGCCACCCGCGGTGCCCTAAGCTGTTAAAAAATCTGTAAAGCGGGTATGAAGCGACCGGCTTAGTTGTGATTTAAAAAGAGGCTTACTTTTTACCCCATCACGCATGGAAAAACAGTAATGACGGTAAGATAAGTAAATAAGAACATTAAACAAATGATGGGAAAAAAATCGTATGAAATAATATAGTGTTAGCGGCTTCCAACGCTCCTTATTTGAATTCAAAATGAATATCAATTTTGGGGTTATTCATAGAGGCCAAAGAAAACACTTATAAACAGTATTAAGATAACGAGATAATGTTGTGATTGGCATTACCCCATCTCATTTAATCCCACATGGATTTTCGGCTTTATAATTATCGTTATAAAGGAGACGGTGAATAGCCGCAATAAATAGCAAAACATTTTAAAATGAAGTTATCGTAATCGATAAAGCATGCTGTTGCTGTCATTCTTATTTATGAAATCAGTGGTGTGAGTGTGAGGGAAACAGCATATGTTTAGGCTAATGTAACATTATATACAAAAAGTGCTTTAGTCACAGAACTTGTCATGATTAGATGCGTGTCATCAGTTACTAACAGAACCTACATAGAACAGTAAAATTTTCGTTACTATGGCTTTTTCTGCCCTCTTCGTTGCCATCTCTTGCTTTATAATTCTTAAATTAATTTTAATGTAATTAATTAATAGTCTCACATTTTGGAAATAAACATAAAATTCCTTTGTAGCCCCACATTATGCAAATAAAGAATTGAGTTGAATTAAATCTGCAGGACCAGGACCGCATGAACACACCTTGATCTACAATTCCAAAGTTTCAAAATCTTTACCCGCCATAATCAAATTAAAACACAAAAAGCGTTCCCGCTCCAAATTTGTACAAAAATTAAAGGTGGTCGCACGCTAGCTTCTACACCACCAACACTTCCGCTCGCTCGCCTATTTTAAAGGTACGTGAGATCAGGGCGAACGGTTTTACGTGATCTGACTCCATAACATACCCAGACCAGAGAATTCTGACCCGTCCATCTTCAATACCTTGGTTGTAATTCTAAGTGACGTGGAGACCAGTCTCAGTTGGTTTTTTTGCAAAAGAATAAGTTTTACACCAACCTCGGCGCTGGGTAAACGGTCAAATTGAGTGGAAACTGGCTGCGTCGTATCGGATTAGAGCTACTATTGTTTTTAAAGTGCGTAAATCGTTTGTGGCGTAATTGAAAAAAGTTTGGTTACAGTATGTTTGTTTGCAAGCGGTATTTGCTTCGAAAACCACATGTAGGACCAGTTATGTGAATAGTGTCCACATAACCAGAGGCTAAATCAAATAAATAGATACTTTATCAATTTAACTATAAATACATTGTTTTTAAAACACACTGAAATAACTTCCCAATGTTATTTATTAAAAAAAAATGCGATATTAATGATTGGTAGAAGCATTTGAAGTTTGGAGTGGCGAGGGATAGAGGTAGCTTTTTCTCTGTCGCACCCGTGGTGCCTCATGGTGGTGACGTCACTTGATGCTACGATATAGTATTTCGTTTAGTGTCTGTATTTTTAAAATTGTGGAATAAAAATACACATTGGCAACACATAGAATTGCAGCACGGTCAGTCAGTAGCTGAATACCTAATAATTATAAAATACTTAATTATAAGTCCCAACGAAACATCAAACCATGACGCTTTGTCCTCAATTAAGAACTTCCAGCTAGGTATGTCCATATGTTTCACATTAAATTACTCCTCCGAATTCCATAAGGTTACTCAAACTAATAGAAACTCGTATTCCTAATGGGATACGAAACCGAAACCCTTTCCTAATTAGACATATTGTATTTGAACATTGTGAACTGAGGATCTGTACCGTGGATCTACATCAAAATTAATAACTTTAGTGGCGGACATTTAGAGGTAATTGATGAAAATCTTCTGCCTTTTAATTTTTTTTTCTTATTTAATTCCATTTCAGATATTAGTCAATCGATCGATTCTGTGCCATTTGGCACGTTAAGCTGACGGTCCTGCGAAGTCAAATTATATATTTTTATAGGCCAAATGTTCATATCTAACGCGTAGCCATGTCAGTCAGGCAGAACTAGGTCAGACGCCTGAAAAGGTAGGAGTTACAACTTTTAAGGTGTTTGACTGACCAAAGCTACGTGTAAGATGGTATGATCCTTTGGTTACTAGAAGTACCACTCGTTATCTGGGGTTGTGATACCAAAACAAACTAGATTGACACCAGACCCTCTAATGAGTTGAGAAACACTTTACTAGTATATCATTTGTTTGCTTACTTGATAAAGATCCGGTTTTTGTACGTACCTGTACCTTAAGGTACTTTGTGAGTTCCAAAAAAGTTCTGTCACAAAACGCTGTGTGATTAACGATACTTCAACACTTTTGTAGCAACACACAAATGTTTGTCATAGTTGCGTACGCACGGGATCCGGCAGAAAAATAATTACCTAATAAAGATTGCTGATACGTTGCAATAACAAGGAAAAGCTATTATCTGGTCGGAAGGGGGAATGAGGGGGGGGGGGCTGTCAGAGGCATGGGGTTGACGAACAAAAGTGTTTAATGTGTTATGATGATTGAAAGATGTTTATATGTTTTGTAGAGTTCTCTGTGATGTGTGCTAAGTTGAAAATTGATAGGTTTTAATGGTAAAAGGTATTATAGAGTGTTTAATTAATAGTGTGTTAAGACTACAGTTTACTGATATTTTTTTACTGGGGAAGTGATATGCTGTGTGCCAGGTTCCTAGATTTTATATTTAAAGTATCTACTTAAATGCTGTCTGGAGTTTGTTTATTGAAAATAGTTTATTGGGCTTATTGTCAGTTGATAACATTAATATCTCCAAAAGGTGCGTTACAGAGTCAGGAGTAAGTACTTTCTTGAGAAACAAAAACATACATAATCCAGCCTCCGAGTTCATCTCCACGTTATGATTGGGCCTGGTCATAACAATCAATAACAAGTCACATATAACTGCAAGCATGACAAATGACCAGGTCGATGGGGGGTGAGAGGGTGCGGAGAGGAGAGGGGCATGTTGTGAGGTAAGACGACAATAACTCAGCCCAGCGGCCGAGTTTTGTGCGAAAAACAAAGAAAGGTGGGACGATATTTGTTACTTATACGTAGGGTGAGTAGAGTTTGTGATTTAAGTTGGATAAGTCCTCTTTTCATTGAAATCCAGAAAAGAGTCGCCAGTGCTCAATAGATGGCGTTTGGATGACGCAGTGGACCTATGAGCTTATGGTCTCAGTAGACCTATTTGGTAACATTCTTGTAGCACGATGACGAGATCATTTTATATCTGAACGTCAAGTGCGAGATTATTTATAAGCTAACCGTGTACTTCATAGTCCACGTATTAAGATATTTTGTACGAGGAGTAGAAAGATTGAAATATTTTCCGCTAGAGGCGCTGTTCAATTTGCCATACAATGCGACTAAATACGTGAACTATAAACTATGCAGTTTACTTACGAATAATCTGTACTGTACTGTTATCCTTTGCAAGCATAGTAAATACTTAAATTTAGTTCAGTACAAGAAGATTTGTGATTCGATCTAGTGTAAGATTGAATTTCTAAATCATTATCCCGAGGAATAACATTTCATGGTTCCAGTACTTATAGACAACTAGATTTGCCCTCGAGGGGTTTCCCTTTAGGGGTTGTTTCCCCAAATTTCTTAGTGGGTGCCAGCGCAGGGGGTTGAAAATATCTCTTTTATTGAGTTCGGCGCGATTTTACAGCTTTTTATTGCTGGTTTTTCCTTTCTAAAACTGCTATTTGGGATTTTGGGAGCCGTGTAAAGTATAGTGTTTTTTTAAATCTGTGATTCTTATATTTATTAAATTAAGCTAAGTTAAAAAATATACCTTAAAAAGAAAGTAAACAACATCATTATGACTTTTATTAAATTACCGGTGCCTTTCGTGCATGTCAAGATTTTGTTTTCACAAATATTAAATGATAGATGATATATAGACCCGACAAAGTTACAAACTTTTTACCATGCATAGATATACTGTAAGGCTTAACATTTTTCAGGAGACTGGATCGTCATAATCTTTATTCAATAACTGAAAATACTTTTACCCCAAAGCGATCAATAATATCTCCCCCAATCGTATCGAATATCCCTCTCCAAATCATAACCAACAAATAAAACAATATTTTATCTTAATTACTCTCATCCCGAATGACCATTCAAATACGTGGCGCGGGACTCGAACCCATGACCGATCCGTAATTAATTTCACCGTGAACATTGACAAACGGACCGACCGAAATAAATCTACTGCCTATATAATTACTGGCCCTTTTCCTTTTATATATACTATGGTTATATGTTTAGGGGGGTCTGGCTGAGAACAATTAGATCGATAATATTAAATGAATGTCCAAAAGGCAATATTTATATCGATAACCTAAAGTCTGGGACCTTGAAATATGTTTTTAATAATAATAAAAGAATAATACTACGATAAATGTTAGTTTATCTCTGATAATACTATGTTGATACTGTACTGTACTGGGGCGTTGGAATCTTATCTTAACATTGAAATGCGACATTTCAACGATTTGTAAACGTACTACATGTTATTCGATTATATAGTTCTGGCTAATTGAACAAAAATAACGAATACTTGTACTGTTAGCACGATAGAGTTTTATGAAGGGTAAGCAGGAACTCCTAATGTAATTATAACGTCATCAAGAAAGTATGTTGTCGCTGTTTTACTTATTTATGAAACCTGTGGTGCGATAGGGATGGAAGACTTTTACGTTACTGAAACGCTGAGTAAAAAGATTGTGCTCGAGCTACAGATTTGTCCAAAATTCAAACCAAATTGAAAGAAATAAACACAAAATAAATTTTATTCTTAAATTTAATTCATTAGATTACATCACTTAAGCGTTCGCATTTTTCTCCATAGATTGTTTCATAAATCCATCAAACTGAGCGAGTCCTGGCAAATTCGCTCTCTGGTACCACTCCATCTCCTTGATACCGGTCCACCACTCGTGCAGCTTCTCGTATTTGCTGTCCACAGGCACCAAAGTGTCCAGGGTGGACACGCTAGCCACTAACGACACGTCAGCTACAGTTAAATGGTCGGTCATAGCTATGAACCCAGTCCTCTGCAAATACTTTTCAATGAAACCATACGCTTCGTTGGCCTGAGCGATATCTTTCTCCGTTGGCTTTAACAACTTCTCTGCGAAAATTTCTCTGAACAGCCTTTGGAGTTTGGGAAAGACGACTGATGTATCGAAAAATAGTCGTTGATCGATAATGGCTCTCGTTCTTAAATCACTAGGGTACAATTCAGCTCGTCTCTCCGCTCCGTATTTTGACACCAAGTAGGTTATGATTGCGTGGCTGTCTGCTAGGACGAAATCTCCATCTTCGAGCACGGGCACGGTGTGCAAAGGATTCTTTTCAAGATACTCGGGCGTCAGGTTTTCTCCATTAAGCACATTCACGTCCACAGTCTTATAGTTTAGTTTGAGAAGCTCAGCTACCATCATGGCAGCTCTAGCCGGTGGACTAGCGTCTAATTTGTATATAGTGATAGCCATGTTGGCGGCTCCAATGCTGGCACAATACTGTAGGCTGATAGCAAACGCACGAGTGTTTATTGGTAGTTTTATCGATATCACTGATCACATGATTAGAATGAGTCAGCTGGTTTGAATATTTTATAGAAGTGTGTGTTACAGAATGACCATGCACAAACACGACAATGATTTAACTAGTGACTCATGCGTGGAGGTCCGTTCCATCTTCAGAGTTATTGCGTAATGACGTCACAAAATATGATAGCAACCTCAGTCAAGGTTACATGGGCCTTTACAAGTATCAAGGTACATAAAGTGCCATGTTATTTAATCATTCTTAGACCCTGTTTCACAATGTGCTGCTAAGCCTCATTCACAACTTATTTGACCGTTAGTTCGGGAGTTATGATGAAAAGATAGACAGAAATTATTCTAACTGCTCACACCCCTTTTATTGTATCGATGTTTCATAATAATAGGCTTCAGTGCTTTTAATTTAGAAACAACAATTTACATGGATATACTTATCTGGAAATGAATAAGCTTACACATCTACCCCAATCGACCACTTGATTAGCTCAGTTGGTAGTGCTCCTGCTCTCTGTGCCAAGGGTTCGAATCCTGGTAGAGACAAACTTTGTGTGAAGAGCATGAATGTTTGTACCAGAGTCATCGATGTTAAATATCTATATAAGTATTATATACTGTGTTCGCCCTCAGTCCATTATGCGGTACCCATAATACAAGCGTTGCTTAGTGTGGGACCGTATAGTTGGTGTGTTCGTCTGGTGATAATATTATAATAATCACTTCAGAACCTGACATTTAATAATTCCACGCGCCACGCCAGCCATACCAACCAATTGATTCCATGCACCGCGGCCATTGTGGCGGTCATATTTAAAAAAAAGTCGCCGAAGAGTCGACGTTCGGGTAATCTGCGCATGAAATATGCCAAGATAAAATCTCCGGTAGTTATCTGAATACAGTCGTTTCCATTCAAATGTGCGCTGAAAACTGTGAGGGGGTCATTTTGACTGGACCTTTATTGTGGCCCATGATATAAGATGGAGCGAGACAGTTAGCGGGCAACTGTGTATGTTAGTACAGCAAACACAAAGACTAATGTTACATCCACATTATCCACAGGTACAATAGCCTATCGTATGTGAAGTCAGATCCTTGCAATCGCTAGACATACGATGACGACCTGATTAACAGAGTTGGTAGTGACACCGCTATATGTGCTGTGGGTTCGAATCCTGGTAGGGACAAGCTTTGTGTGATGAGCACGAATGTTGTACCCGAGTCATGGATGTTTAATATCTATATAAGTATTAAATACTGAGTTTGCCTTCAGTCTATTGTACGGTACCCATTATATAATACAAGCGTTGCTTAGTGTGGGACCATGAAGTCGGTGTGTTCGTTTGGCGATATTTATTATTAATACAATTATCATTAATATTTTGAAATATTCGAGTTTTCAATTACGAATAACATTGTTATTATTATGTAAACCATCACAGTTTGTATTCATCGGCAATAATTTCACAATTAATGTTAATAAAACTACATTTATTTTTTTGAAGCTTTTGCGTTTTCTCAAGAGTTTCAGTAACGCTGGCTCTCGTGCCCTGCGCCGGCGACCGCCACACGATTACAGCCAGGTATACACTCAAAGCTGGGTTTCGATATGGTTGTTAAGGCCCGCTTACCGTATATCGTGCTTTTTGGCTACGCCATAACGACACTGACACAAATAAAAGTGTTTGTATGACTATTCTCGCACTGTGAAGCCGTAAAAATACACTGCATTTTTAGGTTGTTTGTATACGAGTACCACTTAAATACTATGAAGCACGTTATATAAAAATATACTTGAGCTTGGTGGAAACCACTTTTCTGATAATGCCAAGGTTATCAGAAAAGTGGTTATTTTAGATAGGGCCCGATTAGGCCATGTAGAAGCCCCCTAGGCAATGTTAGTGTTGGCGCCTATCTCCTGTTATATAAGTAGGTATCTATGTAGGTATTTAAACCGTTTTGTTTACTAATAAGGGTGTCTGATTTAAAAGAAGAATCTCGCTGGTAAAAAAAAATACTTAGTGGAATCTGATTAATATAGATATACCTTGAAACATGTATATAATTTTTTGGCGAAATAGTTTATTGTTTTTAATAGAAAACGTATTTTTTCGAAATCGATGAAGAAAAAATAAAAATATTTAGACTTATTATTCTCACGGGCCGCAGAACTCCTAAGAGCCCATAGGTAGCTGCCTATATTGCCTAATAGCTAATCCAACTTCATTGGCCTAGATTCTGTCGGATTTAACCTATATTTGCGTGTGTGTGTGTGTGTATATATAATAATAATATACAAGTAAAGACAATCGTAAGACCCTAGCATTAAGATGAATGAGATCTAAAGGCTACATGTTAGGATTATTTGGTTTCATCGCAGCTCCGGCAGCAAGCAGCAGCAAGCATCATCAAACGGTCACGTTGGCGACACTTGTCGCGGTACATAAGATTTTAGGCCTCAGCCTCGAATTTAGCGGGCAGCGGGGCGGCGCCGGCGGCGGCGGCGGCGCGGGAGCGGCAGGATCTTATGCGTAAAATCAAATGGACCGGTTCTCGAAAACAGCGGCGTAGCAGCGGCGCGGGGCGGCCAACGAGCGCCGCTCCCGCGCCGCCGCCGCCGCCGCCGCCGCCGCCCCGCTGCCTGCTAAATTCGAGGCTGAGGCCTTAAATGTGTCTTTGCAAGCATTCACAGTTGGACACATTTTGCGGCGTAATAAAAATGACGTGTGTGGCGTATCACGAGGAAACAAAGTTCACAATGGAATGAAGAAATTACACAAATATATTTTTATATAAGTAGGTACTTAATGCACAATACATCGTTACACACAGAATACAGAGTTTATATTCGCCTACTCTGACCTGCTTAACGAAGAAAAAGCTTAAAGTTTTGTTTATATAATTTAAATATTTTATTTCTGTAATTATTATTAATCGTTTAGTTATCTTACTCTTAAGAGCTGTGGATTTTTTTTATTTGTAAAATTAAAAAAAAACACTATTAAACATTTGGCACTGCGTTAGTGTTTTGGACTATGGTCTGAATCTCTCTCGCTATAAGGGCGAGTTTGCCATCGGTATAATCCATATAAGTTTATGTATATGAAATGTGGGTGCGATGCAGTTCATCTCTGCTCACCCATTCAGGGGTTACAAGCATAATGGTGGAGGTATGTTTAGTGTTATACAAATAGATTTTATTATAATAATGCTTCTATATTATTGCAAATAAAAGTTCGTAAACAACCATTTTCGTTGTACAAGCATATAAAACGATGATTCCAGAGAATAGCATCCCATTTCTCTCCCAAAAGGAAATCAATAACATTTTACTATGCGCTCACTTACATTTTTATCTTCCGACTGCCGTAATAGCCAGTAGATGTATATGCCCTTAATAACAATGAATATAGCGACGCACCGTGAAAGCCGGCGGCTTACATGGTGTATCTAATGGATAACGCTTTATCACGGACGGGGCTTTTAAGGTGGAATAATAAAAAAGATTGGCAACTCCGAAAAGCTTAGGCTGCAATGATTCCGTAGATATGATACCTCGATGACCGTATGGGTCGTCGAGGTATCATCGGTTCTCCACGTGTCCGCAATTCAATAAATTATACTAATTATATTCTCTATAGTCATTTTATGTTACCGATCATAAGTAATATTTCTACTGAAAATACCTGCTAATTTGATTTTAATAAAAAAAAGTTACATTCAAACTTGTTACCACGATAATTATAGAGCGTGACGGACCATCACGCCATTTTGACGTTTAACCTTCATTATTAAGATTCCCGTAGTTTTAAGGTGACGTCATATTGGCGTCATGGTAGTATATTGACGAAGAAAATACGAACTAGAATTAAAAAAAAAATGGGTTGTCTTCAACTCTTTAGATAAAAAGTATTTACGCCGGTTTCAATGCCGCGCAGCAAATTGCACCTTCAAAGCCGCGAGCCATGCTAAGGGGTCTCTAAATATAAGACATTAGGAGAACTCTAAAAATGCATGGTATATTATCTCATGCAAAAAGGATTATATTCGCAAACTGCTTGCTGAATTCAACTTACTGATATTGTACGGAACCCCATGTTTAATACAACGTACTTTGTAACATACATTCTGACTACCAGGGCTGTCAAAATAATTCTTATTAGTTACTTGTTATGTTCAGGACAAAATTATGTGGTACTATAGGAATTTTATCCCAAGGAAAGACTGGTCGTGAATCCAGACGTAGGTTATAATAACCGTGCGACCTGTTCATCACCATTATCCAACTCTGCTCAAGTAGTGTTGAAATAGTCACTTTTAAAACGAACTTTACAATGTACTAAGTGTATATCATATTCCTCAACTAAATATAATTAGAGTACTTATCCTTGGGATGACTTCGGGTCAGGGTAGGCGTATCGCCGGGTTTGTTGTTCAAAAACAAGCCCCAGACACGACAATACAGTTTTTATTAGATTTAAATTAACAGTCATGCACTGCTGGCCCAAGAAAGTGGCCCAGCATTAATGTTAATTTTTATTTTCTGTCGTACTTAATTTTTGAGGACAGAAAGGATTTATTTGGGTTCCTATTAAGCTACACAGGATATATACATAGAAACACATACACATCTAAATAGCAGGTAGGTAAAACTCAATGCCAAAAGAACTAGTAGTAGGCGCTTGCCTTTTTTAAATCCATTATTTTCTTTTCCATTCAAGCAAAACAATATACTATAACAATAACATATATCATACATTATGATCCTGCGTGGATTGTTTTGATCCTTCGCTGTAAACAAACCGTATCAAGCAGGTTCGTTAAGGGCTCCATTATATTGCGTCTCCGTCATTAGATTCCATTTTTTTTCCTTATCGACCATTATCGTGGATCCTGCCTGTATCCCAGACTACGGCTCCCTCGTGCAGAAGGCCTTATAATGATAATTTTATTGGTACACAGTTCCTTTGACGAATACCTGTGTTTTCAATATAAATATTTTCGAGACGAGGAAATTGTTTGAGACGTGTGTCTTATACTGTGTTTTTTGATATAGAGCCATCTTTCCTTGGATCAGAGAATAAACGTTATCTCTACCAATATATTTACTGTTTTCTTTCAAAAGATAATCGAAAATGATGCTTGATTTATAGAAATGAGTAAGTATACGAAGTTGTTTTTCAGTCTTCAAAGTAGTGAATGGCTTAAGTTATCTGTCTTTAAAAAAGGAAATTCTTCTTACAATCCTGACTTAACTAGGGCTACAATCAAACAAAAGCCATTTAAGACAGTTGAACTCGCTTAAACAACTCCAATTAAAAACCGCAATAGTTGGGTACCATCAGCTCTAAATTCTAAGAAGTCCGCGATTCGAACTCCAGCCCAAGTTGTCCCAATGTATCCGAGCACAGCGCCACGTAGCGGCAGTTAAACTAATTACAATACAGGTGCCATGCAACATCAAAACACACAGTAAAGAGCACACGCGCCCCCAACTTGCTCTCGCACTAACTTGGGATCGCTTCGAGTTCTGGAACGGCGCAAGATGCGAGCGTATAGCGGGGCTTATTTCACATTTTGAAAATGATCTTGTTTTTTATCATTTGCCCAGGTCAGATCTTGTTCGATAATTTGCCCAGGTCACTCTGGGTATTATTAGGATTGCCTCCATTCTACGATACCTATAATGCAGTGTTGCCTAGTATGGGAAAATATCAGGTATTCACGATAAATGATTTCGTGTAATATTATAAAAATGTATGCAATTATAAAGCTGGGTTGTGTATACACATAGAAGATTTAAAAACAGTCTGCAAAAAGTATAAGTAGGTGGTTTTAGAATGTTTGCCTGTTTGTTCAAGCATCACTAAATAACTATTGGACCGGTTTTAATGAGATTTTTATAATTAGGTAGCTTGATCGGGATCAATCATATATAAGAGAGTTGTACCAACATTCTATTATCAATAGGGGCATCACAGTAAAATCGACGGTTGCGTGGGCGAAGCCGAAGGCAATACCTAAAATTCTTTATTAAAAATGTGATCATTATCGCTTAATTTATATGTAACCGTTTCAGCAATAATCTTTACTTCAAATTGTCTACAATGTTTCGTTTACATAGTGAGACATCAGCCACGTAGTAATCTAATCATCGGCTGTTTTTTTTTATTACATTATAGGCAAGTATTTGATCTCGATCTCATCTGATCGATCTGTTATTTATCTTTATAAAAATATACTAATCCCATAGACAAAAATTGGACGCGTGATTTTGAGCTGGTGGTTACGTCACGATCAAGTATAATAGTCCTATTTGAATTGCAGCGAGTCCATATTACATGATTCAAAATAAAATTGACCTGATCAAGACTTAAATATTTCAAATTTAATGTTATTTATTCATAGTGTGTAGCAATGGATTTCAACCTCCAAACCGTTTAGCTTATTTGTATTTATAGATAAAACCTAGTTATGGTATTCGATCTTATCGCTTACAGCTTATAACTTGCACCGTCAATCAACCTAACATATTATTTAAGCTAATATGAAAATTGCTGAACTAATAACGGAGGCTGGGCACGTTCGCTGTTCCTTTCGGCCCTGCGCCCCTCCCCCCACGCCCGCCGCGAAATCGTAATTAAACTTACAAACGACAAGACACGAACCGATTACCGACTCGATTGTAATGTTCATTTCTTAGTTTATGGCTGGTTTATTAAAGTTTTAGGGTTCTGAATGGTGATGGAATTCTATGCGGGGAGTTTAGATGGAGAATTGCTGTGTGGTAATTACAAGTTGGGTCCGCCGACCGATGAATGGCGGTTCACAATTTGTAACCAAAATACCATTTCAATGACTAATATGATATTTGACAAACAAAATTATTTTTTATCAATTTTAGTGTGACGCTACAAACTTCGGAATGTGGAATAGGGTCTAGAAATTCATCGTAAAGTACTATAGACAGGGGCTGTATTATGACCTGATAATTATTCAATTTAATTGGTCGGACTGCTCGCACAGGTTGTTAAATAAAGCCCAATGATTGGTTTACTAAAGGATAGTATGCAATTACATAGCTAGATTCAAATATATGGAAATCAGTTTTTTTATTTATCTACTTGCGAGCTTGCCAAGTTGCTTACGCGAGGTCATTTGCTACTTGTTCTTGCGCACTATCCTCATGTAAACGAAGCATAAAACTTTCCCAAATTTTCAAAATGAGTCAATATTTGACAGGGGACTTTTTGGCGGGAAACTGAAAAGTCATGGCGTCAGTTATGTTTTAATTTCTAAAACTAGTGTTCCTGCGAGTTATAGTGAGTGATATAAGTGGAATATTAACCATTATAGGTTCGGTAAAGTGCACAAGTGTAGGTAATTGAAACAGAGTGACGAAACATGGCTTTTCAGTTTCTCACAAAAAATCCATGAAAAATCTTTCGGTAAAGTATCCATCACTTTACTGATTGAGGGATGGGGGGGTATTTTACTTGGGCCTAGGCTTTGGGCCTGTGCTTATGCTCAAAAACAGAAATAATTTATATTACTTGACACTGGCAAAATACCTATGGTGATGCTAAATTGAAAAAAAACTAAATATATATTTGACATTGACATTTTATGAGGATTATTGACAAAAACCGATGGTAGCCATATTTTTTTAAAAGTGACGTGTAGTTTAGTTCTCAGGTCACATTTGTGTAAACACTTGTTATTCCACGCTAGATTGCCTTAAAAGCCTTGTAATGTAACACCGGAATAAACATCCGTAGAGTATTGAATGCGAATTTACTCGACTGTGAAGATGGAAGTCTAAACAATACACGTCAAGGACGTTCAAACAGTCCAGAAAATATATTTCTTTAGTAGTCACCATATTGGAGCAGTTTGTCTACTGAGATAGCACGCATAGCAGGGCCCCAAGTCTACTAACACAATCGATTCATAATCGAACAGCAACCGCATAGTAACTGTCACTTTTGACAGATATTGTATGGGATATCTGTCAAAAGTGACAGTTACTATGAGTGTGCTGTTCGATTATGAATCGATTGTGGATTTTTCATTTGATCATGTCACATCTATTATTTTATTTATAATGTGCATTTATTGAATGTGTTATTGCTATTAATTACTTGAAATTGGCAAAATACCCGCTAAGTTGTGGGTGAGGCCATATTCATATCCATTTTATTTCATCGCATCTCATATCGTAAAGAAAGAAGAAGAATCGATTGTGTTAGCAGACTTGGGGCCCTGGTTGCCAGCTAGCTACGTGAGCAAAGCTAAGCTAACTAAGTGTGGCTGGGCTCTAATGGCCTTACGGGACAAGATGGAGAACGCTTAAACCGTATTAAGTCGCGGCTGGAAACCAAAAGCTTACTTATATTTAAAGAGAAATAGCTCCAAATGGGCACGTTACAATAGGCGAGTTAGCAACGCCTGTCGGCGGCGTCGGAGGGTAAATACAAGCCCGTCCCATTGTGCGCACATTATGAACGCTCCTCGACTCAATACGAATGTTTTATAAGCGTGACATGTGACCGGTTCGCGTGCTCTTGTTATGGGGATGGTAGGATTTATGGGAGACACTGCGCTTATAAAATATATATATTTTGATTACTTACAATATAAGATTTAAAATAATAGTCGTTTATAGCGCAGGGAATACTGTGGAAATCTATATATGGGCCGATATATATGGCCGATCTATATGTGGGCCGATTTTTATGATCTTTGATTGTTTGAATTTGTCACCGCCCCGAATAGCAAAATAACTATTAAAACATGGGAAAAAAAACATGTTCTCATACATTTGATTCTGAGGCGGTACGAAGTTCGTCGTAACGGCAAGAGTTTTATAAAACCTAAACTGTTCTTAAAAGCAGTGATAGCCAAGTTGGTCGAACACTTGCCTCGGTAACGAGGACCGCGGATTCAATCCCGGCCCGCACCTCTGAGATTTGAGGATTTTATGAGTAAATCACATTTTCAACCACGATTATGACTTTCTAAACGGTGAAGAAAAAACATCGGGAGGAAACCAGCATGTCTGGGAGAACCTCTCGAATGAAACGTGTGAAGTCTGCCAACCTGAGCAGGGCCAACTTGGTGGACTATGGCCTAAGCTCCCCGCATTAAAAAAGGTATCCCCTAATTCTAGGACATTTTAAACGACATATTTAAATTACAGAATAATAATCTTAATTATTATTGCAAGATTTTCAGTATGAATATTGTTTATTTTTACCCTCACAAGTTCTGATTATTAAAAATTTCCTAAAAGAACATTATTATATTTTTGCGAGAGTTATCTGCAAAACTTATTTCTTTACCTGGAGTTAACTGTTCATGCATCGCAAGAAAAATAAGAAGAACAACAACAAGTAGAGTCACCGTGTCTCTACATGTCACACAACACGGGGCTCGCAACAAGCGTGGCCACTCACAAAAATTGTTCACTCAATGCGAAGGAGTCGCCGCAAGCGGTCCGCTAACGGGACGACTGTTTCGAATAGGACGGCATACATTACTGCTTACATGAGACTAATAACGGGATAGTTGTCGGTGAAAATAATTCTTCAAAACTACTGCTTATTAAATATCGTTATAATGAATACACAGGCTGTATGGTCCCAAACTGAGCAACCTATAATGGGTACGTACTATAAAGTAGTCTGGAGACTATCCCAGTACCACGGGAATCAGCATAATTAAAATAAATACTAAAATCGAACCAGGGCAATTAGCCGCGAACGGCTTACACTCAGGTCAAGTTGACGTTAATATGGAGTTTTCCTATAGCGAGCAGAAACTCAGAATTCCATACAAGAAAACTCAAATCACACCCTTATCTGAACCAGGACCTTATAAACGGAGGTCAAGCTAGTCTAGGTAGAAATGAACCAGCAATGTATCTAATGCAACGGCAACCAGCCCCGGCTCGTAGTTAGCGGGACATCGTCAGACGGTAGCCCCGGGGCGCGCGCTAACGACTCTGTTCTGTCTTTGCACACTCCAAACGTACATTTTAAATATCCGTTACAATGCACCTACGTACTATATTAGTTACGGAATGGGTTTATTCTTCAAGAGAATGAGCGTTGTTTTATTTAGGTTAGTTATAATTTAATAGAGAATCATCGAACCTAGGTCATACCTTATTAAGCTAGTAAGGTATACAAATGGTGCAGAGACCTGTATTACCTAAATGTTTAACGAAACAAAAAAATATTTAAAGACGCAGTTGGCATAATCTACCAAGAGATGGCGCTACTTGTATTGGCTGGTGATAATAATCGATGAATCTGAATATTTTATTTCAGCGAAGCATTGTTATCAAATATTTGTATTAACACAAACCTTAGATTTGAATGAAACTTAACTAATCCACACATTAACAGTTTAAATAATAGTAATATTAATCGATCAAGTACTTTTGTTTACGTTTTTAGTTACCAAACCGCTTACTAGATGGCGGTACTAGTATCATAACATCACAATAAAATTA
Organism: Pheosia gnoma; assembly: GCA_905404115.1. Lineage (NCBI taxonomy): Eukaryota > Metazoa > Arthropoda > Insecta > Lepidoptera > Notodontidae > Pheosia > Pheosia gnoma. The sequence goes on from FR989910.1 coordinate 350,398, forward strand.
TTCCATGGTATGCACATTATAATATTATTTCATAGCATGCATAAGATGTATAGTTATGGAACTTCTTTTTTACCTTACATGTGACGTTATTTCTTGACGAAAGTACTTATCGTATTAACTTAAAAAGTGAAAAAAATACTTATAAAGAAAAAACTATATGGCCTCCTCAACTTTAAACAATCCTCAATCTGGCATCACAAAAGCTGAAAGAAAAGTATTAACTGTCAGTTTTAAAAATTAGATTCGCATTGTGTTCGAATAAATTCCACTCAATTATCAAGTACTGAGCACAGAAGGGCCCGGATAGTCGATTGTGTAAAAATCTAAGAATTAATACCAGTGGGGGGAATGGACCGAAAGAATGGTAGGTAGGGAGAGCTGAGTCAGTGGAAACGAACTCGAACACAAGTGGCAATTCCGATAAAATAATTTCCGAAAGGAATATTGCCTGTGGGCCACGAAATTGGAGAATACTCTTTTAAAATTTCTCCGTTTTTAATATATCAATTTTATTATCTGTACTGTACTTATCATCTTTACTGTAATGTACACGAAGAAAAGACGGCAATACGTACGTAAAACGGTTAAGAATAAAAACAAATTAAAATAATAAATAAACTAGCTTTATTTATTATTTTCAATTATTTTGTATAATAAAAACATAAAATATTTTTTTTAAAAGAGCAACCATGGAGTTTCTTGTCCGTTCTTCACCATAAGAACGGCATTCCAAACGGGTGGTAAAGTTGTAGCATAGTATTTTGTAACAATTGTGATGATTCATAAGTACTAACTTAATGGTTTGCATGAATAAAAAATATTCTGGTTCTGATTCGTTGCTTATGTTGGTACTATTCTTTAAATCGTAAATAAAATAATGAAGAAAAACAAACAGATTTTTTTTAATGTCCACTATTTTACAAACTTACATATCCCGATCTAACACAGGTTCATATCGCAGTTGTTATGGCCCCAATACATCTATATTTTTTAAATCACTCGTTCTGTTTCCGCTAATTGACTCGGAGGTCTGGTATTAAGTTTGTTTGTTTATTCCATTTTATTTTGCTCTACTAATGAGCTGTTGCGTTGCGTGATCCTCGTCCAATTCAAATAAATCCTCGATGTTGTGAACGCGTTTATCTGTGTTGAAATCAAATTGTATTGAATTCAACGTGAGCAATCAAAAGAGTTTTGTCAATGCTTGAAATGACCAAGATAACATCAAAATTTAATGTACCCAAAAGATCCTGCTGACTTTCTTACACGACTGTTCCGGATTCTTTGAGCACTTTCAGTACAAAATTTCAATATCTTTTGGAATAATGAGCAATATTTTATTCCGACATAATTATTTTTTTTATTTAATCGAGCATCCTCTACATTTTTATCGGTATTACGGTGGTATATAAATAAAATAATAAAATAGTTGATTGTCAGTATTCCCTGAAAAACGAACAATATCCAGCACACCTTTAGGAAATGATTAATTAAAGAGCAGTGCAAATAATATTAGTGGCGACTTTATAGGTACTATATCAAAGCCGCGCAAATAATTATTTTAAAAGTCGTTATTGTGAAAGTGGTACCCGGCTTATAAATGAGTACAATTATAGCTTCTTTCCATACGGGCAGCTGGCAAGCATGTGCTAGCTATGTTAAAGATTCCACGCGACTTCGTTCGCTTTAAGACGATTATGTGCAATTCCTTTTATACCTACCCGTATAGACATCAAACAGATCGACATGGATAATTGCGTACAATTAATAAACTATCTATCAATAAATAGGTATTTAGTGATATTTACATAAATGTTTTTTTTAATGTAACGTGGTCAAAACTATGTCCTACCATATCACGGGAATTAAGAAAAGATTATGACCCGAGATGTTTGAAGGAGATCCGAATATAAAGTTAACATATTATGTTCTTTTAGAATTATTAGTATTACGTTGAGGTAAAATTCTAGTAAGAAATCATGCCAAAATCAATAAAAAAAATATACATATAAATACTATGGGTGCTGTTTAGCAGCCGAAACGTCGGGAACGTGAAAACATAAAATAAATGCTATAAAATCCGGTAAAATAGTTTTATTTTAATGTGTAGTATTCGCGTAAATATAAGAAATCAATATACTTAACAAAGTGCATGATGTTGTCCGAGCAATAGAAGATACTTAGGGTCCTGACAAGAATCTTCAAAGGTCCTACTCGAAGGTTTATCCAAAGCAATGAATGCTCACGTAGGAAAACATCCAAAAATTCCACGCAAACTAGGTCAATTAACCGACACCGAATAAACGTAATGACGTTCCAGCATGGAGCCAGTTCCGCACAGCTGATGCGCCGCCACCTGCACCAGGTGCGCACACGCACACGCCACGTGACAAGTGCAATTTGTGTATGTGTGCGTACGCGAGTGATGCGGGCCACATTTAACATAAACCTGCACAATTTTATGCTACTACAAAACATAAATATAAGTCGATATTTTAATTTCTTTAGCTGACTATTTTTATTGAAATGAAACTAATTTTAAGGATTTTATCGCGATTTCATTTCGATTTTACGTTCCCGATTTTCCGTTAAAATTCGTTTCATTTCAATGTGTAATATTCGCGTAAATATAAGAAATCAATATAACTATTTTTATTGAAGTTTTGCTTGATAGAGTAATTATGTAGTATGTATGTATCATACTATAATTAGTTACCTACTCTTACGATTTCGTCCCAAATGTATGAAATTAAAATCCTAATGATAACTTAAAAAAATTGTATTCAATAAGTTTCTTAGTAAATGTGAGTACTTGTATTCAGTTATTATAGTACAACATAAAAGCTATTCATTGAAGAGTAGACGCTCATTATTTAATAAGTAGGTCTTTACTCTCTACAATTTGAAATATAAAATTTCAATACTTAGATGGCTCTAACTTATAAGATTACCTATCGAGTGATGTAGAAAATTTTCTTTAGAAAATTGCTTTATTATGCCCTTTTTATGAAATATAATATTTAGAAATAATGGGGTATACTTTAGTATACTTGATAACGTCAATAACTGTAAGCAGTATTGCCAAGATTTTTAATAAGCTGAACTCCATTACATAGAAATAAAATGCATGCAGTTCCAAAAGTCCCGATCTCACCCTAACCATGCGTAATACTCCAGCGTGCGCCTGCGCAACCTACAATCCACCACCGACCAATGGAGTTATTTTACGAAAATTTTAAAATTCCGTACCAGCTTGTCAGCTGACTGCTCAAAAACGGTTTGAGTGAATGAATACTTCGCGTTTGTAGTATTGTAACGGTAATATCACATCTGGTGATCAACAGCTGATTTTACGAGTGACACTGAGGAGACATTAATGAATAGTGAAGGGATGTGTTGGGATAAATACATTCGAAAGGTGCAAGGAGTTGTGAGAGATGTTTTGTAAGTTAGAGTTTTAGAAACAAATATTAATGTGTGAAATTAATATAGATTTTGTCAGAGAGCGGGCGCGGCGGAAGGGGCCGACAACTTAAAACGGCGCAAGTACAAGGTTATCGGCTCCGAATACACGTCCATGAGGTCCAAGCGCCATATGATTTGTAGAAAACCTATCAAAACGACTGGTCGACGCAGTAGCTTTGCTTAATCAGCGAGAACATGCAAGTCGGCGGTAAGCATCTTGGGTACATTACCGCATGGGCCAAATTTATTACACTTTTTGTAAAATTAAGTAGGTAATCTTTTCTATTCTCTTTTTAATTTATATTTGCGTTGTAAATATTGTGTAAATAAATATTCTAACTTCCATTAAAGCTTTTTAAACAGAAAACATATATAGATTCCAGAAATGTGAACAATAAGAAACTATTTTCTTATTCTATAAGCATGAATAAGTATGAGCGTAGAATGTACACAATGAAACATGATCACTTGTGTTTAAGCATTATAACATTTTATAAAAAAATATTAATAATTAAAATAATAAACAATTTAGCTTTCAAATAAGCTGAAGTAGGTGCACAGTTTGACCTAGAATCTTTGTTGCATTGTAAAAGTTCAAATAAAATAATAATTTCCAAGCAACATGTTTTATCGACAGTTGCATTCAACACTTTCACCTTAGCGGATACCTTTGCGTTACGCGAACTGAATTGTAATGACTAATTAGGTATATTCCGTTTTAATTAACTTTTAACGGACCGTATTAACTACTGCTCTTGTATTTAATAATTGCCATTTAGTTAACGTTTGGCCTTCATGGTAAATATTACTGTAATACATTATCCTCTTGTTAGGAGACTTTGTTTGCATACACACGTCAGTTCTCATGGTGCAAAGTTTAGCCTCCCTGGCCGTATATACATAGTACTATATACACGCCATATATACACGCTAATATGGTGCCTATACGGCCAGGTGTGTGTGTAGCGACCTCTTCAACCGCGCCATAAGTTACACATATGATGCTGCAGACGCATTCAGAACAATTGACAATTCGCAATACAATCCTGAAACGCGCTATGAGAGTTTTCGGAGCACGTAACATATATACAAGATCCTGACAAGAACCGTTGGGGGCATAGCGGCCGCCCCGCCAGGCATACCACCTGCCTGGCAATAATACTGCCTCATCGTAATCCATATAGTTTACTGATTAATCTGTGAAAATATTGTATAATGTGTGGTACATATATACAATATTTTAACAGATTAATCAGTAAACTACCACAGAAATACTGATTAATCTTTCTCAAGCCATGAGTACTTTCACGGCGTTAACAAATTCTCAAAATCTGATCAACATAAAACTTGAAAAAAAAAATGTATTTTGAATGTATCTTAATGAACCACTTAATTACACTAGAACACTCTAAACCATTTAAAAACATAAAGTAAAACATTATTTTAATTAGTCCATTCTCGTAGTCGAGATGTATACGAGAATGGACTAATTAGCTAAATGCCATAATTAAACCGTGATGCACAGCCGCTGTAATTTCTCATCATAATAACACCATTAGGGTTAACAACAATTACACCAAGATAGCCTATTATGATTGCTAGAGTAACTTACAAGGTTTTAAGCGCTAGTTGAGTCAGTGCGGACTTGTTGCGAGAATAAAGTTGATGAAGGGAAAGTAATACGAATCATCAGTCCAATAAAATGTTGCAAATTTATATTAAGTACCGGTTTACTGGGCTTTCAAATCTGACAGTTCTTTTGCACGGATTATTTAAATTAAAATGTCTTGTAACCAGCCTTATACGGACACCCATCACAAAGCTCACACACTCAAAAGTTCACCACTGAAATTATGTCATTCAGTTGACAACATACTTTAGCTTAACGATTTAGGGTCTTAGGTATGTTGCTATTATCGCTACCCGAGGGTCAACTATCTGAGACGGTTAGGGCACATAACCGGGCAATGGACACAATAGGTAATGTGTATAAGTTATGACCAAGCACTAATTAGTGCCAAGTTTATAGCTTAGTCGCGCCGCAGGGAATGGAGCTGTCAGTTCAATGATGAGCTACAAAAAGGAGACTGCTTTTTGTGAGAAAACATAATCAATAAACTTTAGAAACTTTAGTCGATGAATGTAGAATACGCAAATACATCAATTTGCCGGTCTTTTCTGTGACAAAAGTGAACATCCTTATGCATGAATAGTGTAGAAATTTTGTAAAAAAACACAACCAATTAAAAACATGAAACACATTGTAATTAGACATGTTGTTGTAATCTCTACAATTTTACCCGACTGCGCAAGAAGGAGGGCTATATTTTAACCTTTTATGCTTCGGATTCTGTTATGAACAACGATGTTGTAGATACAGCATCTCTCAGTTAACTTAACAGGCTTCGAATAGCTGTCTTCGCAAAAATTTTGGTAAAGCTCCACTGCATTTTGTGTAACTATTCAAATCTTGACAATGTCAAGTTGTGTCAAGTATATAAGTAACATGTCGGTGTGTTTATACTAATTTATTAGCACATATTTCGTAACCAAGAAATTAATAAGACTTTTATGCCATAGGTAGTATTGTCTGATAATTTATAGCAGACAAAGTATAATTAGCTGTTTGACGGTGGAGAGAGAGGCGTGAGTCAATGGAAAATAACCATTAGGCGACATATTTTTCGGTTTAATTTTGAGCGTGATTTACATTTGTGTGACTCAACTGAAGACGTTCATATATCCAATGGACGACTATGTAAAGTTAATAAGGACGAGGTCAAGCAGTTATAAATACAACAATTAAAAATACATCTAATTATCACACTTAACAATTAAGTAGTCATTAACTTATATCATTCGTGTTTTAGCACCATCACTTACCTACAGAGGTCATAGTTTCGGGGGTCGCCGACCGCTGCGCGTACGCCGGCTTGTCGACGCGTGTCAAGCGATCTACATAAATATAAATACAAGCTTTATTTGCGGTTCGAAATTACAAAGCTTAAAGAAATCGACTCTATTTTCTGAGTGATAAAAGTGTAATTGTTAAAATTAAACGTTAGGTAGATGTAATCAAAAACAATGTTGTGGTTTTCGGAGTTCAGTAAGAAAATTATTAAAACGGATTAGTAGTGGTAGGTCATTCGATCATTCGGCCAGTTGCCATAAGTTTTTTTTCGGTCATTAGAATGCTACAAAGTTTTTAAATTACAAAAAAATACTATTTAAAATATAATAAAAATACGCCGTCTTTTACTTCTACTTTTCTTTGTATTTGTTTCAGCTACTAGAAATAATTTTATTAGGTGTAGAATGCAAGAAAACATTAAGTTCCACTGAATGATCTAAGTACTGCTGTTCCAAATGACATGAAAGTTCATTTGAGCGAAAGCTTGAACATTAGCTGCCTACACGATCGCTTTTCTAGTACGGATAGTACGGAACACCCGCCGCTCGGCGCCAACTCGCGCTGACCATTTTTTTCCACAAAATGAGATGCTTACATCCGATTGTTTTTATTCAGAGCACTGGAAATGTTTAATTGTGTATACCTACGTAATGTTAGGGAATAGTTGAATAATGTAGATTACAGCGTTCTGGTTGCTATGCGGTGCTCGGTTGCGTGTCAGTAACCACGGATGGTTTGATAACGAGATTTGATTTGTTAATACTGTTATTCCAACCGTGTCCAGGTTTTGTTGGTTTCCGAGTGTGTTGGTGTTAAGTGGGGTGTAAGTAGCAATTTGTTGGTCGAAAATCATTGCGTGGTTACGGAAGTTAACGCTGCATATTATTATAATATTTTGTTTTTATAACTATAATAATAATACAATTGTAAACAATGGCGTCTAGGGATCTATGCAGGTATAGTATGTAGTACTGGTTTTCTAATGTCTTTCAAAAATACTTCATGCATTGCGTATTCACAAGGTATTTCCCAATAATTTTGAACTTTTGTGAGACCTATCTGAAATTATGTCTGAAAATCATGTGACCAATAATATTTTTAGCTTCTAACAATTAATACAAATCAGAGATAGCATACCAGGGTCACAGAATTGCGAAAGATCATTAAAAATCACACAAACTTGTTTGCTGCGGACGTTCTGGATTATGAAAATGGAATTGTACCCTTTCACAACGAGAATGGTGACATCGTCAGTGGCAAAGATTACTTCGTACCCATTTATATCACGAAAATGTACGCCTATTCGTATATAGAAATGCATTGCATCATACACCCGAACAATACATCACACACGTGGATTATAAAAAGAACCGTATTACCCTTTTCAATTTAAAATATTCTATTCACACTAGACAGCTAAGATCAATGAGTCACATTAAAATATGTAGTCTAATAATTTATAACTTGACAAATTTATGTAGCCGTCCCGAAATTGGAAAATTGGAACCTTCGAAAAGAGAATCTCTGTTTTCTGGCGGTAAATGTTATCTTTGTAATTTGTATGCGTTATTTCATACAAAGTAATGAATTGCTTATTGTTTGGATTCTATGTGGAAGAGATAAAGCTTGTTTTCATTTGAAGGAGTTTCTTGAGGTGTATTGCGTTTCAAGAGGTGACGAGGTAGGAAAATATTCGGCTTCAAACATAGATGTCGAGTGATAGAGCGTGACGATACGACGATAGGGCTGTCAGTATGTCGACATGTTTTCCGTTAGGTTTCCGATAGTTAACGCTAGCAAAAATATATTAAGAAACTTGTAAAACTTACGAGGCTAATGCGAAAATTTAAGCCGTGAGAAATTTGTTTAGGGTTTAATTAATTTTCTGTATATTTGAATAAGGAAAACAAGATATTGTCATACATTTATATTATGTTTGCTAATTAATAAAGCCAATTCAGTGACATCAAAACATCATGCCAAATGGTAATATAATAATATCGCCAGACGAACACACCAAGTTTACGGTCCCACACTAAGCAACGCTTGTATTATAGGTACCGTACTGAGGGCAAACTCCATATACATGTATATAGATATTATACATCCATGACTCGGGTACAAACATTCATGCTCATCACACAAAGACTGTCCCTACCGGAATTCGGACCCGGTACCTACAGCGCAGAAAGCAGGGTCACTACCAACTGCGCTATTCAGGTCGCTCTCACATTTTTTTTTTACTAATTTACAAGAAATATTTTTTTCATGCAGTCATGTTGCTTATATGTTATTTACTACGTAATTAAATTTCTATCATCTCACAGCCCTATCCATGATACATGGTGTTTATTTTATTGCGCGCGCGCCGCTGACGCATCCCGGTGACTCACTACCAGTTTAGGTAAACCGCGCTCTATAGTAGGCAGGTTAAATCTACGCGACGCGGTACGCATAATTAATGGGAGATATTTTGAAATGTAGAGTCTCTGTTTATTTTGGACATCTGTTGTACTTCTTGATATAGAGAATGAGACAAGCAAGGACTTGTTAGTTGACTGGGCTTAAACCAGGCTTGCCAACCACCCTGCGGGGAACCCTCCTCCTGCGGGGAACCCTCCTCCTGCGGGGAACCCTCCTCCGTGGCACGAGTGTCATCTGCTATGCGGATGACACTCTTCTCACTGCCCGGGGGAGGAATTATAGGGAGGCGGCCAGTCTGGCCTCGGCTGGCGGATCCTTAGTCTCAGGAAGGATCCGCCGCCTAGGATTGAAGGTGGCGCTCAACAAGACCGAGGCCGTGTACTTCCACGGGCCTCGGCAGCGCGTCCCTCCTGACGCCCACATCGTCGTGGAGGGCGTCAGAATCGGGGTCGGGGCCCAGATAAAATATCTGGGCCTGATACTCGACAGCAGGTGGCGCTTCGGCGCGCACTTCAGCGCGTTGTCGACCCGCCTGCTGAAAACTGCGGATGCCCTCTCGTGGCTCCTCCCGAACCTGGGAGGGCCTAAGGCGCGATGCCGGCACCTGTACGCCGGCATCCTGAAGAGTATGGCCCTTTACGGGGCCCCCATCTGGGCGGACTCCCTCCAAAGGAGGGAGAACGCCACCGCCATCCGCAGGCCCCAAAGGGCCATTGCACTGCGGGTGGCGAGGGCCTACCGCTCGGTGGGCTTCGCGGCGGCGTGCGCTCTGGCCGGCACCCCTCCTTGGGAGCTTGAGGCGTGGGTGCTCGCCAGAGTGTACGAGTGGACGGCGCGGCGCAAGGCGCTCGGGGAGCGCCCCGCCGCGGAAGAGCGGGAGGCCGTCCGGCGAGAGGCGAGGGCAGCAATCGTCCACCATTGGACGGAGGACCTCGCCACCGCCGCCTTCGGCCGTCGAACGCTGGACGCGCTCGGGCCAGTCTTGCAAGACTGGCTCGAGCGGTCCCACGGATTCCTCTCCTTCCGTCTGGTGCAGGTGTTGTCCGGCCATGGATGCTTCGGATCGCACCTGCATCGGATCCGGAGGGAGGAAACCCCGGCGTGCCATGACTGCGGCGCGTCGGAGGACACGGCACAGCACACCCTCGAGGTGTGCCCAGCCTGGTCCGAGCTGCGCCGCAGTCTTACCGCGGTGGTTGGACGGGACCTCTCGCTTCCCAGCGTGGTCGAATCCATGCTGGGGGGTGAGGAGGCCTGGTCGGCGCTCGCCTCCTTCTGCGAGGAAGTGATGTCGCAGAAGGAGGCAGCGGAGCGTGCGCGGGAGGACGACCCTCTCGCAGCGCCGCTCCGTAGGCGAAGAAGAGGTGGGAGAAGGCGACGGTACGATCGTCGTTTTCCCCCGTCTGGTGGTGAATAGCGGGAGACGGGCGCGGGGGCGCCTTCTCCCGCACTGCACTATTCACCACCCCCGTCGGGTGGGAATGGCCGAGCACTCGCGGTCGTTCCCAGGCCCCTCCCTTTTACAGGGAGGGGCGTGAAGGCCCCGCTGTAAAGGCGGGCGGTCGTCGGCGGGGGACTGGATGTAAAGGCTCTGCCGGTTTCCCAGTCCCCCTCCCCATAGACGATGCGGTAGTGCCGGGGGGGTTTTAGCCGGTAGGAGTCCGGCATAACCCGTGCCGCGCCCCCGCGCGGTCGGGTATCCATGCGGATTTCCCCCCCGAAAACAAAAAAAAAAACAAAAAAAAAAAAAAAAAAAAAAGGCTTGCCAACCATTGGGGGGTGGCGCGGTCAGACAACCTCCTCGTGTGCCTGCTCCCATTGCCAGTCCCATCGGGTTCGCCTGTGGGAACGACAATGGGAGGGGCCGGTGCACCCTGGGTATCGTCGATAATTTTCCAGGTTGTCCTGGGTTATTGTCGGCGATGGCTAATAGTCTGGCGTGGGGACATATGGGGAGGGGGAGCCCGACCGGGCTTCGGCCTGGACGCTGCGGACCCACCTCGTGGAGGGGAGGGAGGCTGCGTGAGGAAGCGGCGGGCCCACCCCTCGGAGGATGCCCGGGAGGAGGGGGGTCGTGGTTCTGGGTCTCGTGCTCGGACGCGGCGGACCCACCACTCGGGCAGCCCCGCAAGGGGTAGAGGGAGGGAGGGGGGCCGCGATCGGGCCTTGTGCTCGGACGCGGCGTACCCACCCTATTGGGGACATATGGGGAGGGGGAGCGCGACCGGGCTTCGGCCTGGACGCTGCGGACCCACCTTGTGGAGGACGCCCGGGAGGAGGGAGGCCGTGGTTCTGGGTCTCGTGCTTGGACGCGGCGGACCCACCACTCGGGCAGCCCCGCAAGGGGTAGCGGAAGGGAGGGGGGCTGCGACCGGGCCTCGGCTTGGACGCGGCGGACCCACCCTTATGGGGACATATGGGGAGGGGGAGCGCGACCGGGCTTCGGCCTGGACGCTGCGGACCCACCTCGTGGAGGGGAGGGAGGCTGCGTGAGTAGCGGCGGGCCCACCCCTCGGCCCCGCAAGGGGCGTGAGGAAAGGGAGGGGGGCCGCGACCGGGCCTTGTGCTTGGACGCGGCGGACCCACCTTCCACCCTTTCGGGTGAAGAGGCCGACCGGGGGGCAGCTTGCTGTCACCCGGGAGGACTGCTGACCGCCAGCTGGTGTGGCAGGCGGTCGGCGCTGAGCCCCGGGCGGCGGACTCGGGGGAGTTCGCCGTACCACTCCGGGCTCGTGAGGATCGGCGCTGTGTTTGGTGGTCCGACACAGCGCCTGGCCGCAAGGCCTGGACGAGGCCGAAAGGCCGCAGTCGCGTCGGGGTTCGCGGAAGTATGCGCAAGCGTTCCCGTGTCCCCGGCACAAGCGACCGTGAGGATTCACCATGTGGTTTTAGTGGGTATACCGGCCGCCGCCGGGGAGTCCCACATACCCCTCTCGTCCCCCCCGGGGCATGAGGGGATGCGTAACGCATTTCCACATGTAAAAAAAAAAAAAAAAGGCTTGCCAACCATGGACTGGATGTAAAGGCTCTGCCGGTTTCCCAGTCCCCCTCCCCATAGACGATGCGGTAGTGCCGGGGGGGTTTTAGCCGGTAGGAGTCCGGCATAACCCGTGCCGCGCCCCCGCGCGGTCGGGTATCCATGAGGATTTCCCCCCCGAAAACAAAAAAAAAAAAAAAAAAGGCTTGCCAACCATGAAGCCTTAGATTCACTTTTGCGTGGATATATTAGAATTTAGTGTAAGGATTTTTTAAATTTTTTATCATCATTGACGGTTTCAATCTCAATCTTGATTAGATCACTAAATTATCGCCAAACGAACACACCAACTATATGGTCCCACACTAAGCAACGCTTGTATTATGGGTACCCCTACAATGGACTGAGGGCGGACTCAGTATATAATACTTATATAGATACGAAACATCCATGCCTCGGGTACAAACACTCGTGCTCATCACCATAAAGTTTGTCCGTACCAGGATTTGAACCCGGAACCCTCGGCACAGGAAGCAGGTTCACTGCCAACTGTGCTAATCAGGTCGTCTGAAATTGATACTAACGTCGTCAATTAAGGAAATTTGTAACAATGCCACCATTCGCGAGCCCCGTTATTGTGTAGCGCTCAACGAATTTGTTGCGCAATTGTGACAGATTCTGTGCGCTATTAATAATGTTACACGTGGACAACTGACTACTGCCTTGTAGTAATGCGTTCTGAATATCAACCGACAAGATTATAAGGATTTAAACTAAAGTGTGTTTAAAAATAGGTTATTCCAGGTGGTTTTATTTCTATGAGTAATGTTTTATACAGAATACCAGCTCTTTTTAATGTCCCACTGCTGGGCACGGGCCTCCCCTCAATGCGAGGGGGATTAAGCCATAGTCCACCACGCTGGCCCAGTGCGGGTTGGCGGACTTCACACATCTTTCGAGGGGTTTTCTCAGACGTGCAGGTTTCCTCAAGATGTTTTTCTTCACCGTTTAGCAAGTGATAATCGTGGTTGAAAATGAGATTCGCACATAAAATCCCAAAGTTGCGAGCCGGGGTTAGAACCTGCGATCCTCGTTAGCGAGGCAAGCGTTCTTCCAACTTGGCTATCACTGCTTACGTTTTATACAGCTGTCAAATTGCTGAGCAATGCTTATAAAAAGTTTGAGCGTTGAATAAATTCTTTAACACACTAAACAAGCTTCTTTATGTGTTAATAGTTTTTTTTTAATTCATAGAAGAATAATATGCGTTCAGTATCTTCAGGAACACATTGCTAAGCACTGAGCCCTTATAAACGATCGTAAAAATATTCATAAATAGAATGCTATAATTTCCGCACATTGGTACTTAGCTATTAGACGGCTCGTTGCCCCGATAAGCACGCAGCCCTAGGCTTGATTTTATACGACGATCGCAAAAAATACTAATGCATCCGTATCTAACGCCACCTGCCGTCTGTCAATACTTGTAATTGCAGGATAGAATACAATTAGAAGCTCGTCAAGTCTATGCTTGATAGGGCTAGTGCAGGGCAGCGGTGAAGGAATTACACCCGCAGTCCACCCGACCAGCCGGCTGCCAATTTTATCAGTGCATTAGTATTTTTATGCCACGAACTTGTAATTATATAGGTTCTTAAGTTCAGCATATTTTAACCAACTACTGAAGCCTGTTTAGCAGTTCCGACATTGTTCTTACATACATAACAATGTACTGATCAAAAATATATACTCACCTTCTAAAAAAGCAACCTTGGAGATTGTTGCCCGTTTTTCTCCATGGGAAGTAGTTGTAGAATGGCATTAAAATATTTTTTTGACGATTCATAAGTAGATACTGTAATGGATTACATGAATAAAAATATGTTGATTCTCATTCTATGAGATTAATATAAAAGCGTAGAAATTATTAGGGTTTCCGTAACGGGTCCTACATGGGATATAAAAACATTTACTGAATAACGAAACAGCTCTACCTTTTTTAGACTAATCCAGTCTGGAATATAAATCCAAATACTTTTATAAAATGTAGGCATTTGAACGTTAATATAGGTCGGGCCCGGGGTCACTCCCCTGAGGCTGGAGACGGATGGAATCATCGATCACAAATTGAAGGGCTCGCGCTTTGATACGCTTTCGCACTCGGATTTGTAAGGTGACTTTACTTCCACGTGTTCATAGTAAGCCATCTTGAGTTTCTATTAGAGTTAACACTATTACTTGTTATCATATGTATTAATTTTTCGATTTTCGACGAGATCAAAGTACAGCCTTTATTAAAACTGTTTTAATGTTTCCGAAATAACAGCAAAATAGTGAACGACTTTTTTTTTGCATAAAATGGCTGTCAAAAATTCTCGATCGATATTTCCAAATTCAAATTTACTAATGGGTGAAATAAAATGTTAAAAAAAAAATATACTAACTTCTACACTTGATTAGCGTAGTTGGTAGTGACCCTGCTTTCTGTGCCGAGGGTCCCGGGTTCGAATCCTGATAGGGACAAACCTTGTGTGATGATCACGAAATTTTGTACCCAAGGCATAGATGTTTGATATATACTAGGTTTGCCCGCAGTTCAGTGTACGAATGGTCTGGTTATATTTTATGTTTTTTTTTACAATTTTTTTTTTAAATCACCTTATCTGTACATTAACATATGGGATGCCCAGTACACACTACACAGCCCTCAATAATGATGTCGACTATTTCTATTCAAGGGAGGCGATATTAATAAGTCACTCCCTCAAACCCGTCCCGACCTCTCGCAATACTTAACATATAATAGCCATCCCTCAAGCTATAGGGACGGGATTACGATCGATCTAGTCTTAAATTGTTTCTTTGTAGACATTAAGGAAGCGTGAACAAGAAACCACCAATTAAAGTATCCATTAAAAGGAGCATACATCTTTTATTTAAATATTCATACGCAAGCCAAAGACTTAGGCTATCGTTTCAGCCCACATGTAGCGAAACCTTTTAAAAATGGCCCCAAATTCATAAATATTCTTGTTTCCAATATTTATTTATGGATTTTCAATTCATCGAGTATTATAGTACTGATTATTTTTAACAGATGGCGTTACTGGTTATTATCAGCGATTTAAGTAGGGACTTCATAGTTCATACTCATTTGGGCTATGCTGGAGCCTTTTGATCTAATACTTTTCTATAATTAGCAGGTGCATTGCACTTATAATTTTAATTCAAATCAAAACCGGTAATAGGAAAAATAAACTTTATTGTGCACAGTTCCACAAAGTCGGAAGTCGAGCGACGCCGCAGGTGAAACTTTGTGTTCTGCTAATTCGAACTTTCAGTTTTCAGACTCCGCGTTTGAAGTATTCAAAGATAAACTGAAGTAACGTGGAGTTATGAAATGTCTTTGAAAATATAAATTAATATTTGAGTGGAAACAAATTTTCAAGAAATGAATGGAGTATGATTGGTTGAAATTATTCCAAACGTTTGAGAATGATTGATTATAGTTTGTATAGATATACATAGTTACTTATCAGTACAGATAGCCAAAGAAGTTTCTAACGAATAGACTAAACAACTTTGGAGCAATCAATCCATGTGGCATTGCGACGGGACGCCTTGTAGACGATACACCGAAGCTAATAAATTGGGCTACTATTATTAGGTAATCACAGCTTCTCCTTAGCCTTCGTATACTCTAGTAGATCATAAGTAAGTTCTATTTGCAATGCAGGTGTTTGTTTCGATAAAGGTCATGCCACCTCTGGCAAGAAGTTTATCATTATTATTTTTTTTAAGCCCTTGTTAAACATTCAGCTATTTCAATTTCCAACTCACGAAATACTTACAATAATTCCAAACTCGGCTGCACAATAATTAATTGGGAGTCCGCCATCAAACGGCACGGCTCCTAATTACTGGACAATATCTATAAATAAAATAGCAGGGTATAAGCGCCAGTTGTAGGCCCACCGCCTGCAGACGCGCGGCGGATAAAAGCAGTATTAAGCGGATATTGCTACGGGTGGGCAATCACTGATTTCCGCTTTTCCGCTACCAATAATTCCGAGGCGTATCGATTTATCCACCATTACTGTTTGTTTTCTGATGTTGGTACACACTAATGTGTATATAAAGGTCGAAAATGGCGCACAGTAGGTATTAGGCAGGATACAAACCGATTGTTTGTTCGTCAATGTTAACTCCGAGTTAAATAAAATATAGTGGATCACCTACCTACCTATAATAATATTGATATCTTATATTTACGCGAATACTACACATTGAAATAAAATTAATTTTACAGATTTTATTGCGTGTACATTATATTTTTACGTTCCCGACGTTTTGTCTGCTTTACAGCAACCATGGTCACGGGAGGACTGAGGTGTTTCGCATCCTAATGCCATAGTTAGAACTGGGGTACCCTCATATTTAGTGGTTGTTTGCGGTCCGATCTACGGATCCCAAGTCGGTGGTAGCACCCAGCCATCTTCCTTATGTAAAACAGCCGAACCGTCGGGAACGTAAAAATATAATATACACGCTATAATAATCAGTAATCGATTACTCTACTCGTCATTAATCTCAGTTCGTTATTGATTGGATTAGGTAAGCGCTGTCATGTCACGAATCTCACTGACAACCGATGCTAGATGTGTGCCAGAGCCATCCTCGGAAGCTTGGCGTGGCCGATCTGGATTCAGCCTTTCTAATTTCTAGCCTACATATATCATTTTGATCACGTATAACATTAATGTATTAATGAAATGAAATGAAATGAAAAAAGTGAAATGAAAAAAGTTTATTCGACACAGACACGAAGATACACAAATGGGCACATACATTAAAAAGTAAGGAACATAAAGTAGGTATATTAATTAATCCATTCGGTGTAATGCCACAAAATTATCAATTAGTGGGTTATTAGATAATTCCCTGTTCATTTAATTGACTTTTCGTCGGCCGGGTGCTAAATTCGTAGGTTTGGAATTAAAATCTATGTCAGCGTCCCGATTGCGGTTTTCAATTTGCTACACTAAATCATGTTAGTGGTGATATACGATATCAGTTCACTATGGAACGTTTGTACTTGGCTTGGGTACAACTGGAACGCATTGTATTTTATTTCTTGTATAAATTCATCAGTCTGTCTGTTGTTCCGCCTGTCTTAATACTAATTGGCAACCTGAGATTTGAAACCACTTCACAAATCCTCTAGGTGAATTTTGGGACCCAGTTTTTTGATTATCCTGCGGCAATCCATCCCTTTTTCAAGATAAACAGTATGCTAGGCTATCAGGGTGCTATGTCTCATCAAAATCTGTCCGGCAGGTTAAAGTCTGTTTTAACTAACTTGTCCCAATCTTTTCTTGTCTTGTAATGCGTTTTGTCTATAATTGATTGTATACAATACAATCAATGATACATTAGTAGTAAGTAGTTTACATACCGTACAAGACACTGTGAGCACTGTCTGCGTAGATCGGACCGCAAGCAACAACTAAATATGAGGGTACCCCAGTTCAAACTATGACACTAGAACGTCATCCACCTGTCCTCCCGTGACCATGGTTGCTGTAAAGCAGCCGAAAAGTCGGAAACGTAAAAGCATAAAACAAACGTGATAAAATCCGAAAAAAAAACATTTATTAAATACAAGAAATCAATAGTTTACATACCTATTCAGTTATTTTTTTAATTCCACTTCCATTTGTGAAACTAATTATATATTTTTTTACCTTTTAGTTCAAGTAGGTTGTAGTAATACATCTTACAGCTCTGATGTCGAGGGAAGTTCTTGTAAGCCGATACGAACACACCCGTAAATTGTCTTGTAAACTCATCTAAATCTTCTAATTGTTTCTCCGCGGCCATTGTCTGCGGCCCACAGTCATTCGGCGTCAACCCACCATTGTTGCCCATGAAATATCGCACAATTATACGCGAGTTATGAATTCACAACCCTTACAATTTTTAAGCAATACATCCCTTGAATTAATCACTCTTTTGAATTAAAAGTATTACAAGCTCATAAATTAGAGATAGTGAAGTTAAAATTATCGATACTTATATTTATGTAATCAGATTAAAATTATAACTTAGATATCATGTCAACGAAA
This sequence comes from Pheosia gnoma, assembly GCA_905404115.1. Lineage (NCBI taxonomy): Eukaryota > Metazoa > Arthropoda > Insecta > Lepidoptera > Notodontidae > Pheosia > Pheosia gnoma. The sequence continues at coordinate 368,300 of FR989910.1, forward strand.
TGTTCTATTGCCTTGTAGGTTCTGACTTCAATTCCCGGATGGTGTTGAGGGAGGGATATTACTTAACAAATACTAAGTAACTAAATGCATAAGTGCAATATTGTGACTGCCTCCTCGTGGTTTGAGGTGATATAGCGTATATTACTGTATTTAGTAAACAGCATACTTAATTTTTTTTTTCACAAGGCTCATAATATAAAAATTAAACATCGCAAACTCGTACCATATTTACAAAAGATGTCAAAACCTGATCACTGTTATACTCATATGCGTTGGAACAACCTCGTTGTAACGTAAACAGTAAAAAATAACCTAATCTGGTTAACTCTGACAACAGCTAAGGGCTTTGACCTCGGCCGCGGAGACGCTGCAGGGTGGCAGCGCCCGTTGTCGCCCCTTGATTTATTTTCAATTAATTTGCGGGATACAACTTTGAATGTGTAATTGGAGAGAGATGTTGTGAATTGAAGCTGACGTTTGTTATATTTGGTGCAAATGAAATACGACATAGGGTCTAAAATTGTGAATAATGGAAGCTCATATCACTTAAATAGAGAATGTTCTGGGTTGAATGCGAATATATGGTTTATTCTTATGTTATTTGGGTCTCTATAATTGTATTGCGACCTCACGACTACATCGCTAAACCAATTTTTAACACAGGCAAATTTATGTTTTAAACAGAAATCTTTTTATCTATATTTTCATACGTATATCCTTGTTTTTTTATAAGACAAAAACAAAGACAAAGACAAAAGCGAACACAGAGCAATGTTTGAAATCCATAAATTTGCCTGTGATAAAAATTGGTTTAGCGATGTAGTCGTGAGGTCGCAATACAATTATAGAGACCCAAATAACATAAGAATAAACTATATATTCGCATTCAACCCAGAACATTTTCTATTTAAGTGATATGAGCTTCCATTATTCACAATTTTAGACCCTATGTAGTATTTCATTTGCACCAAATATAACAAACGTCAGCTTCATTCATACATTTTATGCAACTTTTTACTACAAATACTGCTCATAATAGGTGTTATCACCCTATAAACATATTCGACCTATTTTCGGTAAGCCACATGTCTCAGATTACGGTGCGTGAATATAAAAGAAAAAAAAACGACACTGTTAATAATAGAGCGACACATTACCGGCATATTGTTAGTAGTTAATTTGTTTGTCTGTACTACGTAGTAAACAACGCTCCAGTTTCGTGTTTACGGGGAGTGTAGGGAGGTTTTATAGTACACAGAGTGCTTGGGTAAATATGATAGGTGTGGGACGGTTGTTGGGGTTTTCACCTTCTTTTTTTGTATTATAAGGAAATAAATAATAGTATTATTACACGATCGTAATTATGTGTATGGCGATAGAACTTACTCAGGCTATATTAAAATTTAATCTTGACAAAACTATAATTAAAGACGGTTCAAATTTATTGCAAAGAATGTGCTACAGGTTTAAAACTAATTTAGTCAGGGTTCCGACTTCCGTTCCGTCCTTTTGAAGAATGGAACTCCAAAAATGGACATATTAAAATTAAAGTCAGGTAAACGGCTTTCCGTTGGGAGATGCCGGTAGGATGACTCAATATTACGCCAAGTGTTGATTCTACGGTGTACGCTCGGCAAAACAATTGTTAATATATTTTTACATATGACAACAAGAAATATATTATGATTTATAATTATACGTAGTTCTCTAATACACCTTATTACCATCAATTGTGATGTATTTTTTCAGTATTTGTATTTTTTATCATTTAAGTTTACTAAAATAAGTACATTGCAGGGCATCTTTGAAGTTTGTTTCATATATTGAACACAATAGTATTTTGAAATAAAACTAATTTTACAGAACCATGTTCACAGGAGGACTCCCGCGACCATGGTTGCTGTAAAGCAGCCGAAACGTCGGGAACATAGAAAAATAATATACACGCGATTAAATCTGTAAAAATAGTTATGTGTAGTATTCGCGTGAATATAAGAAATCAATATAATAGTTTTGTGTCTCTATGATTGAAAATACATACATGAAGATGGAAGCTATCAAATCCATATTATTTATTAATTAACGGTGGTTCAAATACCGTAGAGTGAGCCTACCAAAACTATAAAAACATGCAATTAGGCTGTCTAAGCCACAAACAAGAAGCTTCTAACACTTTATGGTCTAACTAAACATGTACTACCTATATAGATTTTAAAACTAAAAACATGTGAAGTAAACTAACCTGCTGTCGGTACCCGGTGTAGAGTCATTAATAAGTTGATAAATGGTGTATAATTCGTCTCGGTTTCGCTACGTCGGCGTCGGCAGCGCTATTTCGCTCGCTCATCGTTGCGCTATCGCATAGCCCCATCTTAACAGATTTTCAACTTTGTACTGGACAAGGGCCTTAGAGCCAGCGAATTGATGAACGCATTCCGAAAATCAACAATAATTTGTAATTAAAACTTAATGACATATTTTAGTCATAACGATTCAGAGCGTTTCGATATGTATTCGATTCAATTCGATGAGAAAATTTCTCGTTTCGACGACGATCTTTGAGAGTCATTCTTCATAACCGAATCGAAAATTCGATACGACTGCGCAACCGAATGGTCCGATTCGAACACACGCTGTGTTTTAATAGTACATTTCATAATGTAAGGTTCAATTTATAACCCAATCCGTCGATACAAGACTTGTAAGGTTGTGAATCGGGGGGCAGAAGACGTATTTTTTGATAGCGACAGTTTGAAAGTCAAGACATAGATGCAGGTTCTAAATTTAAAATTTTGTACAAAGCTCAGGATATTAAATGACTGTAATGCCAGTTGTTATTGATTACAAGCTGTGCTTGCGGGAAACGTCCTCAAAATTCTATGTAGAAATACATAATTAACAGATCTTAAATGTTTATTTATTTACATTTATTTTGCACTATAGCGTATGTAAAAAGCTGATTATTGTAGGTCCTATATTATTAATAAAAAACAATATATATACTAATACAATGTATTAAATTGAAGGTTTAACGTTTGACAATGTTTAATTAAAATTTAAAATATCATTACGACAAGTTAAGTTGATAACCACTCACCGTAACTTAAACACCCGAAGGGAACCATTATTTTTCTGGCCACACCACCCATACAACACGATTAATGATATCGCTACCAAATAGTCATTAATAATTAAGTTTTTATGCACTTCGCGTGCCGGACAGTGGGACATTTGCCTCACGTTAAAACAATATATTTGTACACATAAATCCGAGGTCATAATTCAAATTGTATGAACACGTACATTTGAAAAAGTTGTTTGTTATTTTAAAAACAAACGTGGAAATAAAATAGTAGAATATTATGTAGATTAATTGTGACATAATTCGACTGAGAAACAAAACTGGAAACTTAGAAGAGAGTAAGTACTGATATTATTAAAATGAATCATTTTTTTCCGGATTTTATCGCGTTTATTTTATGTTTTTACGTTTCGGCTGCTTTACAGCAACCATGGTCACCAGAGAACCGCAAAATTAGTTACCGAGAATACTGTCATAAAAAAATATGGCTTTTACACTATATGATAATGAAAGTAAATGCCATAAATAAACCCAAGACAAAACCTTTCGTCGTGATTTTCATTATAATGTTGCCGTCCCAATGCCTCCGTGATGTTTATCAGTCAAAACACACCATAAAATGTGGAATAAAGCTATAATTTTTATATAACACTTGTTTAAAAATATTTAGTTTCCTGTATGACGCTTGAGGTAAGAACGAATTGTAGATTTTAATAGTGTTCCGCATAAGCTTAAGTAAAACCATGCACTTTTTAAATATGAAGACTCTGTTAGAATGGGTTCACAAGATTTTGTTGAACATACACATGTTATTTGTTGATCAAATAGCATATTACAACCATTTTCCTCCCAAGTGTTTAATGTAATATAAGTATAATAGTAGATTGTACAACAAGTACATAAAGTAAGCCATTTTATCCGAGATGTTTATGTATTTTTGTTAGTAATACTTATCTCTACCTGTTATATAGAGTATAGAAGGCACATAGTTTATAATACATGCAATAAAATAACAAGGTTTTTTTCTATGGAGTTTTATTGTGTTAGGCGTAAATGTCTTAATCTTAGAAGTGAACACTTTTATATACTAGAGCATAAAATGCAGTTTTAGTCCACTTACACCCAGCATAAACAAGAACTTTACGTGCATGAGAAGTGAAAGAGTCATCTTTTTGTTCGCAGTAACTGGATGCGCGGAATAAAACACAGAGCAAGAAGGTAGGTTTGAAATGTAAGTGTCCAATTATCTTACAGTTTTCTTACCGACAAAGTAGAGAATAACCGTAGCATCGCAAGACCTTTTCAAACAAACGTTTTAAAATTATAATAATTCTATTGAACCTTTTTTACTTATTTAAAACTACATCTTTACATTTTGAATACAACTTTACGGAACCCTAAAAAGTAAACAATTAAAAAATTAATAACTGTTATGTTCTATAACAATGAGTTTATGTCGCTATTATAAGGACATTGGCCTAATCGTTATTGTAGGAGTGCAATTAAATTCTTAATTTAATTAAGAGTTACTCGCTGTATATCAGTTAAATGGGTTTACAAACACTTTAAAATGTACATAGATAGTAAAATGTGGATGTAACAGCCAGTTTTTTGGTTACTGTATGAATTATAATCATACCGGAGTCACGCCCTGCTTGAAATATATTATGGAGTAGACACATTGTTTATCGCTTTGGTATTATACAGACAAGATGTTTAAAATTAATTACCTATTAAGTTAGCATGATTATTGACTAAATTGTTTATGCAATTTTCTAAGCAGGAACTTCTAATGTAATCGTAGCGTCATCGAGATAACATGCGGTCCCTGTCATACTTATTTATGAAATCTGTGGTCTGAGAGGGATGGAAGACGTTACGTTACCGAAACAGTGCGTGAAAAATATTGTTCTTCTAGGTACAAAGTCAAAGTCAAATCATTTATTTCGTATGAGCCTACGGGGGCACTTGACACACAAATTGTATTTTTTTTCCTAACTCTACAACCGGATTGGAACGCGACCTCGACTGAGAAGATCCGACAAGAAACACTAGGGGCTTGTCTTTTTAACAGACTTCAAAAAAAAGTAGGAGGTTCTTAATTTTACATAATGTTCTTTTATCGCCAATTAATATCATGGAAGTTCCAAAAGTTGTTTTTTTCCATTAGCTCTAGTATTTTGGCTTTCAAGGCACGCTACGCTACAGTATTGAAAACCTAGCTCATCTATTGCGAAGTCTTACCTACGAGAAACCGAAGACGTGAAGAGATTCATGCGTCAATTCAGTAGCTTCATATGCAGCAGCTTTTATGGTGATACTTATTGCGTTTATCACAATGTTACTCTTGAGACAATGCACATCTTCTAACTATAGTTTTCAGTAAGCTAACTATTTAAAACTTCATATAGACAGCTAAGTAGGTGCTTACTTATTTTAAATCAGTACCTACTTGGCTGCCAAAATCTTTACACTATTACGAAATAAGTTATCAAGGGATAGTGCAATGATTTAATTTTCATTTGGATTAGATAAGTATGCAACTCGATATGAATCTTACGGTTATGCCGCCATTTTAAAAAGGTATAATATAAAAGCAAATACAACATCAACAACCTGCATTTGTGGCAAGCAAACGCTAACGGATCGCGTGCGATATGAAAAATGCAACGCGCGGTACGTACGTGCGCGATGTATAATCGCCCATTTGAATACACATGTAGGAATCGATGGATGCGGTTTATTTTGAGGTTAGCTGGGTTACGGCAACGTAAGCTTCTTCTGTCCCGCTTACACGACACGTTTTGTAAATGAGAATGACAGGAAAGCATGCTTTCTCAATGATTTTACGTTCACATTTGTAGTTCTTACTTACCCTAAAGTTCTGCTAAATTTGAATGTGAGGACTCAAATAACATTCTATAGTCAGTAAGTCAGAATTATTGGTATTGGTTTAGGCCCACCCAAGGCAGCCAACAGCTCGTCGATCGGTTGGTCCTCTCACAACTACGGCAAAAATAATGCTATTGTCAAGTCAATGTTTATCTAACGCATTTAAATCTATTTTAAGAAACGATTAATGATGAGACTACGTTAGCTTAGTTACAAACTGAGTCAGCCCTCCTTCCCTTTCAAGTCAACCAAACCAACAGTGTAATTGTTAAGTAAGCACCGTCCACACAGAGTCCTGGCTCCGTCTTCAGGGATTAGCCGCAGGATTAAAATGTCAGCAAGAAGCCCATTACTGGCTCGATTCATGGCGTTATTACGTAATCCGATAACAATTTGCCTGCATCCAGTAATTGGGCTTGAGTTACGGGGTAGAATCATTTTGACAGTTAAAATGTTCATGTCGAGCCTATGTTATGGAATACGCGATTGGGGCTGGATATTGCAAAAGTGGATTTTTTAAATAAATACAATTAGTCCTGTAGTCTTGAAAGAGTAAGCTGAGGTGTAACGTCTACATTGCACTGACTACATCAAAATGTAAAAAATAGTAAACCTATGGCCACTAACATGCCACATTTTCTAAGTAATATGAGTACTCTGTGTGACCCAGGTATCGAACTCAGAACCGCGACTAAAAATCAAATGCAAAATCTAAATCATTTGCAAATAATTTAGGTACGACAATCACTTATGAATAGTCAGGCTCTGTAAGTTAGCCCCACTGAATAGAGCCATCAAGAAACTCAATACCTAGTTAAAATGTGTAGTTACTTAAATAATTGTCTGCTATATTCATAAGTATTTACTAAAAGCGCGTTTACGAGTACACGTACCTACTACTAAATAAATAACTAGTATTGAATTTGGTAGTATAGTACCTATATATAAGAAGATTCTGATGCTATCAGAAACTTTTTGCTATAGATATTCCCAACGAAAACTCATATTTCTAAGCAGATTACTTACCTATAAGTAGAACAGTTATTACAATATCCCTTAGTTGATAGGAAGGGGAGATTGGGGTACCTTTACAGAACTATCATCGTAGTGGAACGAAATTTCGCATGGTCGCGTCTCCCCCGAATACCTTCACGGCTGATCGTGCCGGTGTGGGAGGAACATGATCCGGGCAGGTAGGCCGCCGCCGTCGAAGGGAAATCACTATGGATCGCCACGGACATACGTCGTAAAGCATTCACACAGGGCATAAAAGCGAAAAAACAATATCGGTGCAAAGATTATGAAGCAGGCAGTACAGATGTTTGAAAATATTTAATGTTTGCCTATGCTCTTGTTATCTTTAAGAGATTGGGTGACATGAAAATTTACATTAAGCTGTACGGTACCTACTATACCTAAAACAATCTAAACATAGGGGATGTGGGAGGAATCTTAACTCAGCGTGCTGTGACATGTTTACGAATCGCCAATCAAAATGATTTGTGGTAGTAATTTCTTTACAAATATGTTTTATTGATTCTTAAAATTGCAATGTCATTACTGCTCTACAAGATTTCCTAATTAAAAACATAGAGGCCGCAATAATAGTTCCTCCAGAGCAACGTCCACTCTATATATTTTTGAAATCTATACCCGTATACCCACTACACAGGATGCACAAAAGCAGGGCCCGTTGGACGGGTCCCCGGTTTTTTTTCCCCCTCGGCTTCGGACCTGTGCACACACACATAAACAGTGCGTGCAGGATGTCGCGCGTGTGTGCGTAATCAGCTGATGCCAACAGCTGTGCAGTGTGGCGAATCGTTTTAAATACGTAACCCGATGGCATGCGTGATGAAATGTCAGAGGGAATTCAGGATTTAGAGGGTAGAGGGGAATGAGGAAATGGTAATTATTTTGAGCGCCGCACTGCCGGTGAACACTCAAAATACAAACGAGTTGTAAACAAGTATAAATGACGACGTTCGTTACAGTTGAATGACTATAAAAGGTAGCTCGTTTTGTAAAGTTCATATTATTCATACCCTTTTCTAGTAATATTTATTTATTTACTTACAAAAGATTGAAGTATGCCCGGATAACGGATGTTGGGAAACCAGCCAAGATTTGAATCTTCCACGTTAATCAGAGAAGATTCCAAAATCTGTATTTACATATTCCATCGAATAAGACTAATAAGCAAAAGAAATAGGTACGTATTGACTAAGTTTAAAGGAAATTTCTTTAATAACTATCACCAAAGAATCTTGTGTACGCATATATGCTACCCGAAATACCCAATTTTTTATTCATCAATGTGCATAACGTTTCACTATACACAGTACTTCCCTGTCGGTTCTGCATATGCTCACGGGAGGATGGCGTGGGATACATATATACGTAAAATGACAGCGTCACATATCAGTCAGGTCACAATTTAAAAATCGAATGCATTCGTGCACCTTGCCTCCCGGCCAGCGACCACCACAAAAAAGGAACGAATTGACGACACACAAATAAAGCATCCCTATCTCTTTCTTGCCAACACAAGCCTCGTATCCCTTAATCGCTATGTCCCTCTCTGCCCTATACTTCGTATATTTTTTTCGTAACCCTCTCATTACTATACGAACAAGTTCACACAAGCTTAGTGAAGTTGTGTAAACATACTGTGTTTGTTTATTTGTGTTGCCCTGGTATGTATGTGTGTGTAGTCAGCTGAGTAAATCCGTGAGAGCAACACGTGTTGGGGTGTGTAGGTGTGTGTGTATTGTTTAGGTTTCGTTAGTATTGGGTGGGAGAAGTAATTTTAGATGATTTTTCATGAGATCTTTAGTTTTTTGTGTGATGTTATTACGTGCATTTAAAGGCAATCAATTCTTGTTTAAAGAAGGTTGTAATTTAATTTACATACAAGATTCTATATGATTATTGCTAGCTCGCATAGCAAAGCCTTAGGTTATTTATGTGTCTTGACGAACTACATTTAACATAGTTATTAATTATACAATTGTGCTGCTAGATGGCGTTGATATATTTACGTTACAAAAACCATGAATCAAAATCCTAAAATATAATGTGAAGATTGTAACAATTACGGTGACCATATCATGAGTTAGAATAGTCTTGGTTAAAATAATCTTTACAAGTAAGCAGATATACAGATTTACCCCCAGATTTTCTCGGTAAGCCAATGTATTTAATAAAAAATTGAGTTAGACAATAGGTGGGAGTGGGAATTGAAATACTTGATCAGTTTTCCTAGAGAATACAGCTTCCCTAACGGAATTTGAGGCCTTAAAAAATCATGGCACTCAAATCAATTTGATCTACATCAAAAATTGAGATCCTGATTGGTATCACAATAATAGTTTACAGTGAGTGGCATGATAAGTCTCCAATTTTGTTCATAAATACTAATAAACATGCCAAGAACCGGCAGGTAATTTAATTTACAACATACTACATTACCATAATATATTAATAAAATGTAATTACCACTGATGTGTAGCCGGCAAGCTTATGTGCCCATCTGCGAAAAATACCTTTAAATTACTTTACTTATCGTATTACGTATCTGAACACATTTCTAGTAATTTCCAAAAAAAATACCACCACAAGTCGTCCTTGAAGTCATATGGGATGCGTCTGCGCAACAGCTGATGTTACCTGACACTGACAGGAACACACACAAATGCGGGCATCACACACATACACAAGTTTGCGTGGGTGTGGGTAAACCTTGACGGATACGTTTTGAAGAAATGTTTATAAACCTTGTAAGGTAAGTTATATATGAACTTTTAAATTGATAATGTGAGAGATAACATATCAAGCCACATTGGTACTTACTAGGTTTTGATCTGATTTAATTTCTTACAAACTAAATATTAGGCGTTTTTTAAACGTTTAGAACTGGCTAGCTTAGGCATTAGGCGTACATAATAAACCATTATAATAAATGACTTTCTACAAGAATAATAATTAAATGTTGTTTTTCTCTCAAAATACATTCAAATGTTATGTGAATGTCCTGGCTCTGTAAATAGGGCAATTGAATCATTAGTTGTGCCATGCTCACTGTCACAAAACCCATCAATACACAATTCTATAGCTGTTCCCAAAATAAATTTGGAAAGTAATTGCCTTATATTAATCACACTCTAGGGACCCGATCGAGAGAAATATCAATCAGTCAAATTGTAACACAATAAACGAAACGTACGATACAATGATTTGACATTTTCTAAACGAATGTTTTGAAATGGAATCGTGGAGAGAAATACATGATTGAGGACCTTAAAATGGAATAAGGAATAACATTTTTAGAGATCGATATAGAGAGAGATAGATCTTTAGAGATTAAGATGCGGGGATATGAAACCTATTGGGTTTTTAGCCCTTGTTTCTAACATTAAATTACCTACTGTTAAATCAGAAAGAACATAATAATAGCCAGTAGTAGTCCCAGAAAAAGTGACTAGTATCAGTAATCTATGAAGCCATTTGTATTAAAATTTTCGGAATGAATTTAAATAGAAGTGGCCTTTTATATATCGTTGTAAAGTACTATTTAGAGTTTACAAAAAAAAAACTCAATAGCTTTATGAAGAATCTTAAGTATTGAAAGCAGGTAAACTTTTTTTCAGAGGGGGCAGTTATTTGATGTACTAGGGAGAAATGAGGACGGAAGCGGTGGTTATGAGAATCGTATTTATATTACATTTCTGTTGAAAATATTACGAATACTAAAATTCATTCTATTATCACATGACCTCAAACATATAGCATGATGTCACATCACGCCATTTTCAAGTTTAACCTTCAGACTTCAGGTCTATTCTATGTTAGTACACATAGAAGGTGACGTTATTTTAGCGCTGTGACATTTTTAAACTTATTAAAAAATATTTTCGGAGAAAATACGATGTGAGGATGGTTATAAGAAATATATAAGAGCAACATAATGGTTATCATCCCGTAAAAGATGTTAAGAGAACAATAACTACTCCATAATTACATGTGGGCAAAACATTCAACACACTTCTGCAACAGCGGCGACAGTTACCAAATGCTCGCTGTAATTTATCTGCACCATATTCCCTCCCGAGCGTCGTCTAAACAGCTGATGTGTTATCATAAACTATATTTTCTTCGCCACCCTAATCTATTCTTTCAGTAACACCATCATAAGACCGAATATCGTATAAAATATTTTTACAATTACTCGTGAAGTCTACACTTTTATTTTTTGCTCCCTCACGTGTGCGAGTTGCGTCTGTGTGCGTGTATCCTTCGTTTTTTTCCTTGGTTCTGGTCTTACCAGTCCCTTGAGAAAGGGTGGGCTTACAAATAGTAAAATGCATTGCATGCGTGAGTCCGTATTGTTTTGATTTGTTCGTTTCTACTTTGGGACACTTCGTCTTTCAATATGTGGACGATGTCATGTATTCTATTATCATGGCGTTGAATGATAATCTGGTATTGTCCAAATGCCCTTTTCATGTTCTATTTTTGTTTAACGCAAATATATTTTAATTTCCATGAGTTTTTTATGCTTCGTTAATGTGTTATGTCTTTGACAATGATTTATGAAAGGCATCTTGATGGAATCTAACATAGCATAACAATTAGATATCCATCAACCATTACCGATGAAAGATATATAAAACAAGTTATAACACCATTGGGAGATGTATTGTATGTGAAAGGAGGAAAGGACAAATTATACTCTAATTCCTTCAAACAGATGACGAAGGTAGTACCTGTAAAGTTAAGTCATTTGACACCATACACTTATTTAAATCAATGGCTACCACTCAGCTCATTAAAAATATTTATGTACGCTCTCTTACCTTAAAATGTTCAGCTTTAGAAATTAACATACAATATAAAAGTGATAGCCAAGTTGGTAGAACGCTTGCCTCGGTAACGAGGATTGCAGGTTCAAACCCCGGCTCGCACCTCTGGGATTTTTCAAGTGCGAATCTCATTTTCAACCATGATTATCACTTGCTAAAACGGTGAAGGAAAACATCGTGAGGAAACCTGCATATCTGAGAGAACCCCTCGAAAGATGTGTGAAGTCCGCCAATCCGCACTGGGCTAGCGTGGTGGACTATGGCCTAATCTCCCTCGCATTGAGGGGAGGCCCATGCCCAGCAGTGGGACATTAAAAAAAGGGCTGGAATTATTATTATAATAGTGAACCTAGATGAACCCGTGCATTTATCTCAGCATGGTGCAAAACTGGCAACAGAAACAGGGTCTATTATAACAAATAATGGTCATTTATAGGAGCTTGAATAGAACGGTGCTAAGTATTATGGTCTCTATTGTTTGGACCACTCTCTACCGGTATTGTATGGGTCGTGGGGACCACGTATTTTTTAAGGGTTGCTTGTCTCATCAATAAAAATTGGGATAAATTGAAATTTTTATTTTTTGTTAATATTGCTTAATTTGTGTGGCAATTTTGATTTGAATCTTAATTTCTTTGGTACAAGACAGTTAGTTATAAAATAAACACTATACCTGTAATTCCCAAAGTAATAAGGAGAGGTAAACAGCTGTTGCCTGCCCTTATTTTGCCTTTAATATAAATGGACCGGGGCCATTGCCATTACTTATCAGGTATATACCAACATAAAAGTACAGTATTGACTCGTACGTTAATAACCTCCTCCTTTTTTTCGCCGGTTAAAAATAAACGTTGTACCGCTATCATTAAAGCTTAAATTAATAATTAAAGCTATATGGTAAAATGTCCCCTACAACACGTGCAACCATCACGTGGACTTGGGTCATGTACATATTAAACGACTTTAGTCACAGCAAGTTGGGCAAAGTTATTTTTCAGAAACAAAAGACAAATAAATTAAATTCTTTCAAAAACTTGACTGTGTTCCATGAAGTTTTATAAAACCGAATAAGTAGAACTTTTCAAAAGTGAGCTACACATCATGGCTTATTGTGATTATATAAATTTGACGTGTTATTATTTTAGTTTGCTTGTTGTAATTTATTTAGATTTTGCTTAAAATTAAAATAAACTTAACATTGATTTCTTATATTTACGCGAATACTACACATTGAAATAAAACTAATCTTAAGGATTTTATCGCGGTTTATTTTTTATTTTACGTTCCCGACGTTTCGGCTGCTTTGCAGCAACCATGGTCACGGGAGGACTGAGGTGGTTGACGTCCTAGTGTCATAGTTTGACGGGGGTTGTCATGCAGTACTTGCTTGACATGATGGAGCTCTGAGCTCCATCCATGAATGTGGGCTCTCTTACATAGGACAAACCAAAAGATCTATAAAAACCCGGGTAAAAGAACACATTGCTGATGTAAAACACCGGCGCTCCACGAAGTCTGCAATCTGTGAACATGTACAAGATCGCACCCGCCATTATATCAGATTTGATAAGCCACAGATCCTCGCAAAAGAACACCGATTCCGAACAAGGATGATACGCGAGGCCATTGAAATTAAAAAACATCCTAATTTCAATAGGGAAGATGGCTGGATGCTACCACCGGCTTGGGACCCTGTAGTGAACATCATAAAATCCAGAACCAAGCGTACCATTGCAAGACCTCAAGACACAGTGAGCTCTTTCTGCGTAGATCGGACCGCAAGTAACACCTAAATATGAGGGTACCCCCGTCAAACTATGACACTAGGACGTCAACCACCTCAGTCCTCCCGTGACCATGGTTGCTGCAAAGCAGCCGAAACGTCAGGAACGTAAAATAAAAAATAAACCGCGATAAAATCCTTAAGATTAGTTTTATTTTAAACTTAACATTGTTATGACTATAAGACGAATATCATATTAAAAGTGAAGTGCTTTCGTATTTATATTTGATTTTAATTAAAATCAGAGCGTATTTGCTTAAAGATGTAGAGTTAGATACATAAACAATAAAGTTATAATATTATCAACATTTTTATACTAAATATTTGACATGACTACGCCCAAGTGTTCATAATTTTATTACAAGTAAGAAATCGCCTGTTTACCGAAAAAATATTATTCTGAACTACTTTTATACACAGATATTTCACGAGGAAAGTAATAAATGCCAGGTACCTAAGGCATTTAAACAAAATATTATTCCAAATAGTTCTATCGAACACAAGGATGCCACTTCAAAAAAGTTCTTAGAAGCGACCAAGAAATTCCCAGAACTACCTGCTAAAGTACAAAACTGTTTTTGACTTTTTGTACAACTATTTTGCCTTATGAATACCAAGTTATAAATCACAGACACTCATATTCCTATAACACCTTATTGCAATAGCATAAGGATTTGTTTAGTTTGTATTTTATATTGAGACACGTAAATAAAATATTAGTGAAAAGAAACAAAAGTGTAGGTAGATGATGTTGGAAGCCCCGAGGGTTGATATAAATCAATAAACAAAAATACGACAGACATTTAAAATGAGGTAGTTTTTGTATTGAAAATAGATGCTTTAGGTGATTCGAATATATTAAAAAAGTATGGTCAAGGACTATATCATAATTATTTCTAATCCATTTTCAAACTAAAAGGATTCAAATTTATTTTTTATTTGCTACTGCCCGGAGGTACATTTCAATGGGTTATTATTCTCATCAGAACTGGTCTGTGGTTGTATATAGTCTAGCTAGACCAATAAAAAGTCATTAGGATACACAAAATGAATGATAGCGTTGCAGACGTAAAGTGCCATTACTAATTAACTCAATCAAATATCGATCGAAAAAGGTCTGCATGTGATTCTTAAACCTTAAAAGAGTCATGTTTGAATCAGTCGATAACACGATCACTTCACTTCAAAGATAAAATTACTTAATCGGTTCCATACGACGGCACACATCGATGGAACTAATAAAAGTCATTCACTACCAAACTCAGTCAGTCGACTTCCGAACTTGAACCAAATCAGTCGTCTCACGAAGCCGCCGCCGGGAGCGCCAAACTTTCTTCACCAATATTCAAAAAAGGTTTGCCAAATAAAATTTCATCTCACGAACAGTCGGCGACTGCTGAAGTTGAGCCAACTTCTTCAAACTGTTCTTCTATAAAGTGTTCGTAACATCTGTTGTATGGACATACTCGCTAGCTTCGGCATGACATGGATAGAGTCTCTGTTTCAATGGATTAGAGTTCATTTTAATGCAAATCGTTGTTAACTGTAACTTGGCGGTGACTTACGTTGGGTTTGTGCTTTCTGTAGTCCAGTAGCTGGTTCATAAAAATAAAGGGTATTGAGGGTGTTTGAATTGAAAGGAATAGTTTATTGTTTGATCTTTGTTATTTGCTTAAAATCGTTAAATTTTTTTTGTACCAGGGGCTCTGCAAGCGTAGTCTTGTTATTATTACTAAGGGGAACGGTCATATTTATACCAATTGATGCCGTGATATGCACCGAATTTTTAATCAAAATCTCTCTAGCTCAAGCAACGACTAGGATCTTTAATTGTATCTTCATTTCTGTTTAAAAAAAAATTCACTAATAAATTAACCAGGTTGATCAGCTGCAGACAGACAAAAACAGACTTAAAACAAAATCCATTATACAGCTAGTGTTGAAAATAAACCTCAAAGTACACGATGTAGTAAGTAGACCACAATAATCCCACTCACATAATGAACCCATACCTCCTAGCAACACAACAATAATCCTCACCACCTGTCCAGAATCCTCTAATTATCATTAACAATTAAATTCCGAGCTGAAAAGCATATACCGTTAATTGGTGCACTACTTACCGAGCAAGAGGCACGGAGGCGGCCCCGATAATCCTTGCATGTTAGGGTCCACGTCCAGTGAAGTTAGCTAAATAATATAGCGTAGTATTCGTCCTTTAATGTCTATGTTCAATTGGTTTGGATCAGCAATGTTTTTATAAGTATTATGGTGTATACTACTAACTTTTAGGGAGTGGATCAGGTTCGCCATAGACAGAAGCGGCTGTGGAGATGGATTATTTGCACAGCAAAAGGTTGTAGTGATAGCCAAGCCAAGGGAGAAGCTGCCGGTATAATGGCAACACTCTTGCCTCTATTACATGCGTAACATATACCATCGGTGAAATGTGAGATCACTGCAGTGCACCTCTAACTACTTCTTTAGGAATTATAGATGTGATAGTGTGTTTCTTTATGTACCTAATTTTATGAGGTATAGATAGCGGAGCATAGTTGTTGCTAATGTGATTTATTTAGAGGTAAGGTATGACGTAATCATCAATATAAAAATCCAGCGACTACCGCATAGATTTTTAGTGTATTTTCAATAACGCTTATTCAATTCAACGTCCAATGGTCTAGAGATAAATATCTATCGTTTATCCTATCTCAGGAGAGCTCGCTTTAATCCTATGCACCACGTATGCGAGTGCACTCGTTTACAAGTTAAATCGACGGGGGACCGGGACGGGTAATTAATTGGGGAGTCTCAGTTCCCGGGACAAACAGTTGTGCCGCTTGAGAACGATGAGTTGCGAATATGCTGGAGTTGGTGATGATATTACTGTGAAAACATTATTTGGATAAATAAGTCCCACTGCTAATGGGACTCTCTGTAATGTGAGGGAACTCATGGTGATAGTTGAAGACGCTAATGCAGCACGGATTGTTGTTACCATATAATTGTTGAATATGTTGTCATTTTGGAAACAAATAAAAAAAAATACCCTTCATTGTTAGATAAGTATTAGGTGAGGTAAGAGTAGGTGACTTTAGGCCTAAAGAAGACTGTAACAGTTGCTCACAGTATAGTGCTATTTGACAGCTATTGCTGATGTTAAGTAAGCAAGTTAAGTCCCTCTTTGTAAAGTTGCTTTAAATTATTAAGTTAGACAGAATGATGTAGAAGACGAAGACTCTATACTAGTATAACAAATAGGCCAATTATTATCCCCGAGCAGTACTACCTGGCCAAAGTTGAGGCTGTAATCTATATACATATTATATTTAACGTTCAACTCCATGCAATTTGTAGCTCGCGCCGCCAACGTCTGGAGTAAAACTATTGTCTGTACTAGCGGTACGAGCACGAGAACGTATCGGCAACAAGGACCAATTTAAATGATTGTCTGCAACGTAACGTCTGTGCAATCTGGTTTAATTGCACAATTCGCAGACTATGCGCATTATGGTGTATTAATGTTCCGTTGTTTCGATGTGACTTTGAATAATTTTGGGTTGTAAGTTGTGCTATGTTATAAGATTAGTTTGCTTGCTTCATTTAAGGTTATTTTGGGAATTACGAGCAAAGATAACCAGACCAACGAGATGAATAGAAGGATATGACTCATATGGGCAGCTTTCTCAAATAAGACTTCGCTTTTAAGATCACGGTAGAGTCGAATGTGAGGATATCGAACCAGTGCTTGCATAGTCTTCACTGAAGAAATCATTTGCCAACTACAAATAACTCAGACGGTGTTTAACAGAAAACTTGCGAAACTTAAAAATACGTTGCAGAGATGCTGACAAGAAATTATGAATAAACTGGATACACTTAGTACAAGGAAGACCAAAGCGGTAGACGTTGAAGGAGGCCTATAAAAATGGTAAAAATAGTAGATTTTCGAAAAACTTGTTTACAGGTATAGCAATTAAGTACTATTCAGATAAGATATTGGGTATTACCTTTTTCTCTCTGGTTGTCTATAGCATCTTAGCATTAGAAGAGATGAAATGATTTTAAGCGTTATTTTGGTTCGCCAGAGGAAGCTTTTCGTTAGGCTGCTTCGCCAAATTTGTTGTGTTTTTCCTTTTTGCTTCTGCGTGTTCTGAAGACACAAATTGCCCTCCATACAAGCAAGTACTTACCCATTTCGAATTCTATTAAAATCTTATCCATGTACTCACACTAATAAACATTACCTCCTCCCAACATAAGATTAACAGAATAAACAGTCGCACAAAACCTTTTAAAAACTAAACAAGCACCTAGACTCGGCAATTAGATAAGAGAGCAACGGCAAACAGTGGAGCAACAAATCTTCTAAGCATCAACTAGTAACAAATAGTCGTTATTCAGCGCACCGCAACTAATTCACAATTAATTGTCCGCTTTGAACCGGCTCAAGATGCACTTTAAGTCGGTTAAGGAGACCTTAACTAATAGCGCATACGCGGTGTTGAATTAAAATTAATCGAGAATGGCTTTTTTACTTTCTTTCTGAGACATAAGATTAGTTTGATTCCGAATGAGGCACTGTTTTTTTACATTTAATTGCTGACCTCTATATCAAGTTTTGGTTCTATTATTATGACGGCCTGATTAGCGCAGTTGGTAGTGTCCCTGCTATCTGTGCTAAGGGTCCGGGGTTCGAATCCTGGTAGGGGACGGACATTGTGTGTTATTATTATATATATAAGTAATTTATAGTGAGTTCGCTCCCAGTCCATTGTACGGTACTCATAATACAAGCGTTGCTCAGTGTGGGACCATATAGTTTGTGTGTTCGTCTGGCCATATTTATTTATTATCGATAGAAAAGTGGAAAAAGCATTTCTAGGTTGCCTGTCTACTTCATTCCTGAAGTCTTGACATGCTCAATTTGTAGTATTCCCCTGTTCCGTAGTAAGCAGATTCAACTGTGAACGCTTATTCGCATCGAGCATTCGGCTCACGTGGCCGGTTCATGCCCACCGTGACAGGCGGCGCTGCGATCTTCCTCGCGGCGTGTGTGATGCCCAGAATTTATGATTTAACCAATGGTTCTGTGTGTGGCGGTTTTCTTTATCACTACACGTAAACAAGACACTTGATTTAAAATCTCGCTCCGTTTTAATAATCACCCAAATTAGGGCACCTATTGCAAGACAATTGTAATAAAATTGGGAAAAAGGCTGAAAAAAACATCCAAAATAGAGGATCAGATACAATTCCATGTATATTTAGTGCTTTCTTTGACATGAGGTAAGTGTTGATCGCAAGCAATTATGCCTGAAATATAGACATTAAATTTATATAGAAAGTTTTTTACTAGCTACCTACTGTTCGAAAACATATCAAATGGTCGCAAAGTTCAATGACAGCTATATAACGAACCATTGAAAGTAGTATCTATTTCGATGCTGACAATGAATGTACGAAGTACCAATATTCGGGCTACATTAGCTATAAACGAATTTCCTCGCAATCCTTCATAGGGCGAGAAAAATCCGGCTTAGCCCCTCTCTGGGGGCAAATGGGCAGATAATGATGATGAATTTATGAATCAATAAAACACACGAGTCACGCAATAGCGGCGGATGATAGATGCTTGCCATTCGATAAACATACGTTTTGGGAGGCGAAATATATTTTTATTTGACGGATTATTTGTTGAAGTGGTAAGCTTTGAGGAAAATCAATTTGATGTTTAGTAACGAATATTTTTTTTTGGTACAGTAAATCAAGAAAATTTACTTTAGTTCTTACCTATACCTATGATATATACTTAGTTCAATTAATTGCCTTTAGTTTCCTAGCTTGAACAAACAGTGACAGATTATATTCCTGAAATAGAATAACATTAGTCGATTTTAGTTTGATTATAATCATCCCAAATGGGGTAAAATATAACAAAAGCTAGAATCAGCTATTACATTAAAATGCACTTCTTTATATCCACCCATTCCTCAATCCATAGTCCCAATTATCTTTTCATATTCCTGCAATTGTTCCTCCGCTTGCTGAGGTCAATTCGCTGTTTATGCTATCATTTTCAGCAGTTGACCCCAGCAGGTGGCTAACATAACAATAAAATTCTCAAAAAGGTCCTCTACGTGTTGGAACCATGTCCCCGCGCAAGCTTTCCAAAGATCGGGGTATAGCCCGTGTGTTGAGAGAATTAATTATCTAAAACAGCGTTTACTTCACATACAACTACATCATGAATCAGCCAGCTGTCGCCTTTGATTCCCATTGCATAGAAATTCCCATCAAAATATCACCAGCAATCCGCGCTCACCATATGTTGCATTCATAGCTGAATTATCGCACGGCATTACTCCTGGCTTTATAATTATCATACAAAGCATTCAGCTGACGGCTAATAAAGCCGTGCGATACAACGCGATCGCGTCGCGTAATATAGCGCGCGCGTCATAGCCACACAAATTAATCAAAGAGAAATATTCATGCCGACACATGCCATGAAATGATAATGAACCCGTATTGTTGTAGGGCACAAGTGAGGAGGGATGTTGTATTATGTAAAGACATAGGTATTTTCATTAGGCACATTGAAGGCATGACTAGAAAATAAACTTTTTTTTTATTTAGAAAACCAATGGCGTTACCTTTGCGTAATTTATAAAAGTGTTATATATTTTCTATGTCCATTAACACATTTTAATTAAACAAATAATTAGTATTGCAGTATACGGGCCGTTAACGTGATAATATAAGATTTATATTTAAAACAACAAAAAGGAAAAAAACTAAACAATAACAAATAATAATAGAGACATAAAAAATCCTTGCAGTTAGCTGTTATACTATTGTATAGAACACAGAGCTCAAATATTAAAAAAAACTACAACATTATGGAATAATATATTTTGTTGTTTAAAAAGGTTTCTACAGAATGGTTTAGTGCAGTACATTGTTTTAAGAAATATACAATCTTACATAGGTCAGATATTGTACCTCGGTGTATTACTGTCCCCCACACTAGGAAAACCTGGACGCTGGGTGTAATAAAACTTAAATAAAAATATCATAGAATGAACTTACTTCTAAATATGAAGCCATTAAAAACAAATACTAGCACGCTTATAGCTTCAAGCTTGTGCTACGATCGCTCTCACAGGGTTAGATACGGGGCTTGTAAAACAATACCGTTTACAATGGAATGCCTCTGTCGCCCGGCACAATTAGTATAGAGGGATAGCTTTTGACCTAGTCGTCTCTAATAAACAAATTCCAGATCAAATTCGGGCTTTGTCGTCCTGTTTGGTGAGGTAGGGAATGTCGTATGTTTACAGGTTCCTGAAAATTTTGTGAGGTCTGCACGAATATTTAAAAAAACAACGAAGAAGAATTCTTTCCTATTCGTTCCTAGCCTTTATTATTCCAGTTTTTATGCTCAGGTTTGGCATCTGGTCTGATTACGGATATTACCCAAAGCAACTGCTTTTTGCCCTCCAAGACCCAACTGGACTACCAGATGACACATTTGCACGCACAGGTACCATTTCTTGCATTACGCCGTTATCTCTGTCAGATACATCGGCCAACAAGTCTTCCACTATGTAGGGAAAATTGTCGCCAAAGGTTTCCCGCCCATTGCACATAGGTTTGTTTTGAACCAACATTTGAATAGAAATGTTTATCCGTTTGTACATCGATATTGGGGACCGTTAGAGGCTCTTTGATACGTGTTTGACTGTGATATAATTTCCGCAAACTTGGTTCCAGGGATGTTTGCGAGCTTCCCCTCTTGCTGGGGGAGAGGTTATGAAGTTTGTAGTGCGAACGTATGCAGCGATCAAAGGGGTATCAAAGATGAAATGGAAATGGGAATTATTATGCCATGTATGATATTATATGGTGAATTTGAATGTAAGTGAGACGAACGGAATCTACGAGATAATACATATAACTTTCGTGTTTTTTTTTACATTTATTATGATTGGCTTTTATTCCCAGAAGAGGTTAGCAGACGCTGATATTTCAACAGTATTCGTAGGTCCCATGAAATAGAGGGACAATTTATTGCCATACGATCCTGCTATTTTAGTACACACCCAAAACTCTAAGCAAGGATCGCACAATCCAATAAACACCCATGAATCTAAGCAAGGATCGCACAATCCACAAACAAACGTCGTAAACTAATTGCATCGGCTTCCAATCAAAACATCGCGAATCAAAGTGCAGTACAAATACATTATCAGCATCCAGACCGAGAACACATTCCTGCTAAGTACTTATACCGCCAAGAGATGATTATTTCCGTCAGGTGGGCCACTTGACAGCTATTTTCAATTAACGCCGATGCTGGTGTTGCCAACTGATGGAGAAAGTACCCCTATTATCAATTAAATCTATACATATAAATAAAATGGGAGTGTCTGTTTGTAATATTAAAATAACAGCTTTTTACTAATTGCATTTGGATGTATACACGTTACCTATACCGAAACCACAATTTTTGTCTGTCTGTCTGTCTGTTTGTTCCGGCTAATCTCTGAAATGGTCGGACCGATTTTGACGGGACTTTCACTGGCAGATAGCTGATGTAACAAGGAGTAACTTAGGCTACTTTTATTAAGAAAAAAAAAATAGGATCTCACGAAAAAAAATTAAAACCAATGTTGCAGCGCAGCGCCTGATTAAGTTTGATAGCAATAACCTGCAATGCGTCCCGCGGCGCGGGCTCAGAATTGGCGAGCAGGCTGTTGTCAACGGTTGTCTTTGTTGAATACCACGCGGACGAAGTCGCGGGCAACAGCTATATTGAATAAAATCCCTAAGGTACTTCATGCTCCCTGCAGATCTGGTATTTAGTAAAAATAAAGACCTACTTAGTTTTTGTAGGGCCCCTTAATACGAAAGAAAGCTAATATTAATAACTAAATAAATATTATTATGTTTCTCATCTGACTGTTATGGAGTAAGAGATACAGTTACTCGTGGTGCTGTCTCTCTGCCAAAGATAGGTTATAAAAGTAATTAGTTCACGAGAAATTGTTAGCCGACATTTTTTTATACGAATCCCTCATAGTATTTTTTCCAATTTAATACGGAAAAATGCATAGTAACATAATAAAAGTATTTATATTTGAATAAAACCGGAATTATAGAATATAATGTTTTTAATCCATTTAAAATTACATCACAAAACACTTTTCTTTTAGAAAACTTTATGTAATACCATTGAAATGGATTAAAAAAATTGTTATTAGGTTAGGATTCTTTTGTTTTGAGTATTAAGTAATTTGCAATAGATATCCTACACTATCCAGCAGGTAGTTATTTTGCATTTTGTTTTTAAGTGAGCGAAACTTTCCCAACATGCATGGGTAGATTTCGTCCTCGTTAACCCCACCAATGCTCCGTCGCTCTCGTACGTACCCACCGTCCTAGATTAAATTCAGTTAAGTGTTAAATTTAGTGCACATCTTGTTTAGTTATGGCGCACTTAAAGTTTATTGTTCGAACATATGAAGTGGGATTTATTGCTTTAGGTAAAATGGTGTACTGTACAGAGTGCATTCTGTCCCTTTTGGTACGATTAAGTTTAAAAAGTAGGTAAATAAACGGAAAGGCAATATGCTTGATGACCGATGGTAAACAATGGTCAGATGTTAAACAATTTTTGTATTTTTGTCTGTTGAAATAAAATATTTTTTTCGGATTTTATCGCGTTTAGTTTATGTTTTTACGTTCCCGACGTTTCGGCTGCTTTATAGCAACCATGGTCACGGGAGGACTGACCCACTTTTTTGACTGCCTGTGACAGACAGAACCACTGGACAGATTCTGATGTAACTTGGCTTTATAAATATTGTATTTTGTATCCCGGGAAAGTGATGATATTTTTAACCTGTGCTAAGCAGAAAAGAGTTTTCAAGCCATAATAAGGGGATATTTTTTAAAGCCCAGCCTCAATAGAACAAGTGAACAGACATGTTGGGGCAAGACGCGCTGCCGTGGACAGGTCAATTTTCAATTAACTGGCCGTCGCTTTATATCGCACGGTTAATTGGGTTTTATTGTTAATGTCTGATTTACAACTCGGTGAAGCGATCGGAAATTATATACATTTTCCATTAAAATTGTGTTGCAACTTTCGATGTGCACTTTAATTTAAGTTTTAAATAGTCTGCTTTAATTAATTTGTAAGAGCCTGATATTTTAGTTGTTTAAGATTTTTTTCAACATTGTAATACTTAAAGGTGTTATAAAAATAGAGGTAAATTATAGTGCCAGACGACTGAAAAAATATTATTTTTTCGTATTTCGTATGTTAGCAGTGTACATTTGAACGTTTTATAAAAAAAACTGTGTCTAATTACTGTTATTCCTATAAATTAAGACACCGTACCAGTGTTAGAAAATGATGTTTTAATGTTGTAATTTTAATAAGTGATTAGGTTTATAATGTACAACGGTAATAGGTCACTACTGACGAACCCAGATGCTTTTTAACGACATAATACGATACCAAATCCGGTAACAATACTACACCATCAAAGTACTATTTCACTAGTGCTACTCTGTTGAAAGGGAGGATACAACCTAAACTTGCCGTATTGATTTATTACATGCGTAAATTTACATTTAGTCCCATTAAAAGTAAATCAAAGTAGGTTGTAAATCGTCAAAGCCCACGAAACGGCCTGTTCACATGGACCCCTGATTCGTCCTATAACTACGTCCTTTGGCCCGAGTTTGGAGCTGTGGGAAGGGGGTTGGCAGTTCAGGTTATGTTAGTCGTTTGGTCGGAATAAGCGGTATGTGGTGCCACGCAGCGTTGTGCAGTCAATGCCGGTGCAACGCTCGTACTCGCCTCATAAATATTCGTTTTTTCATACTATTTTTATTGCATGCGGTTATCCTTTGATCGTAATCTTTTATCGGGACTCGAAGTACTTTGAGGCTTATTTATTAATTACGAAAGTTTAAAATAAAAATAGTTTCAGATTGCTAGTAGGTTGGTGTTTAAATAGTCTATCATCTACTTTTACGGTAGAACTGGACAAATTAAATTTAAGATTATTATAAGCAATCATTTTATTCACATGTGTCTATACAAGGTTTAACAAAAATTGTGTAAAATAATATGTTGACAGATGTAACAATAAGTTATATCGATCACATTGATCTTGAAAATAATTGTAGAATTGATGTTTATTTTATTTAAACAAGCGGATCCAGTAGCTTTTGCGCGTGCGCTCAGTACAGGGTGTTATTTATTGAATGTCAAATAATTTGATTTATTTCTTTGGAAATTTAATCTTTATAACCCACTGTTAGGCCTGTTAAAATATTTTAATTATTTTTACACCTTATATTATCATATTTTCATGTTGGTACTGCACAAAGAAACCTTTCTACGATCATTTTATGTTATTATTTCTCAATTAAAATATGATTATCGAACTCAAACATAATTAATGATGTTTATAACAATAATGATCCGACAATTGTAATACGAAATTGCCACTGCGCAGAAGCTACGTGCGTTGTGTGTGATGGGATACTGTTACTATTGTATCTCGATATGTATTTTCACTTCAATAACAAACTGAACATGAGTTTGATTATTATAATAATTAGTCTGACGATCAAAGTAGATCTTCATTTGATTATGACTGCTCCTGCAAGGTGTATAATGATGATTTTTAATAACACAGTATTTTATTTAGACGCAGAAACGTTTCGAGATAGTATGTGTAAGGAGAACACATCGTTACCTCAACGATATCGACTCGCTTTCAATAATATCTAGAACAATTGGTAATGAAAGCTTTGGTGCTCAACTTGTTATTGTTACAATTGTAAACCATAATAGACCATTGTCTACAAATGTTACATCTACTGGATCCGTCTCTACTGCTCTACGTTTATCTGCACTTTGGTCTCTATTGTTTTAATTGATACACGTTTTATTTCGACGCATATGCGTGGGAACTGGTGGCGGAGGATCAACATAATACAATTCCTGTCGCTTCCCATTCCAAATTAAAGTTTGTGTTGGACCTACTTGCTTGAAAACGATTTTTTCCATTTTGCAGAAATCTACAAAAATTTTGGTTGTTTTGTGCAGAATTCAATAAGATATTTTTAATGGGAGATCTGGACCACATTGGGTATAAGGGGAATTTTAAGTTTCTTATGCAATCACAGGTAAGGATTTTCTTTGGTTTCCCTTGTGCGCATATTTACCTTCACCACTGGTGGGAACACAAACCGATAAAAATATATTTTCTTGCTCTCTATTTCGAAAACTCTCCTCGGTATCCTATCAGGATGTCCTAACCGGCGGCGTCATCATATATTGCCATTTCGTTAATTCCTAAAAAGATGTGGCCAAGACTTCCCCAACTCGGAGTCGGCCTTAACACCCTGGCTGCTATTGTCCCGGCTTTACGAGTGTTAGCATCGGTCGGCCTTCCTCGTAAAACATTCACGACACTCAGAGGTGTGACTTATGTCATTACGACGTGTTTGCTGTCGAGTTACAGTGGGCTACGTTATTTTCATTATATCGTTGACATAACAGCTTTGGTCGTTCAGTGTACATAATGACGGCTGATCGTAAAGCCGTCAATTTGACTCCTATAAGTGCGATGGAGATAAAAATAGGGTATTGACTCGCCACCTACTAATAAACAGATTGGCTGCTTGGTCCAGCGGCTTAAGCGTATTCCGCTCGACTAGACTATGGTCACGCGTTAGATTTCTGGTGAGGCAAATTTTGGAAATGGTAATTTTGTAATTGGTTCTAGTACGGATGCTGTAATCGCCCATAGGTCAATTGTATGCTACCTGTAAAAACAAGCGTTGCTTCGTCGTTTGAGATCATACGAATTGTGTGTTTAACCATTCATTTCTGACGTCTACAAAGAATAGTGCCGTTTAAAGCAGTATTAATTTTTCAAGACTCCACCTTTTAGGGATCCTGAAACTTTAACAAGCTATTGAGAGATTGGACCCATAGCAGACAGGCCTCACAACGCACCTGGTAAGGAATCTATCGTGACAAACAGGGATCGATCGTGTATCCTGCTCGTAAAACATTCACGACAATTACGTGCTGCACCGACGGCTGCAAGTAGCCGTGACTTGTATCATTATGACCATATTCTGGTGACAGCGTGGTAGTAGATTTGATGCGTTTGGTTCTGTAGATCATAAATGTTCTCTGATCTCACAAAAACGTCTATGAATTATGTTGGCTCATATAAATTTGAATTCCTATGTAAATAAATATGTAACCTATACTAACAATCTATGTAAATTCGAAAAAGGAGTAACTATATGGTATTTGTATTATGATTTCTCGTATTTATTATAGTAGCCCATAATATAGTTAGTAGTTTTTGTTACAAATAATCCCATTGTTGGGCAAAGGGTGGCATTAAGTCGCGATTCTAAGAACTAAAGGAGGCCAAAAAGAAGTACCTAACAATTCTTTGATAGACTATTTAGATATTTTAGTATTCAAAAGATAAGCTGGATATTGCAAAGTTAATTAAAAAACGATGGTAAATTTATGCAAATAATACTTTATCCAAATATTTTCCAAGCGTCAATTTTTTGAAGGGAACCCCGAAATATTCTGGCTGGTGTATAATTAGCGTCAAAAGTGGCGTGAAAACTTGTCTGTGGAATACCACTGTTATACATAATATATTGGACTCGCCGGGGTTGCGTAACCACTAGGCGGGGTAGGGCTGTTACGGGACCGGACGTACAAAATTAAAACAAAAACTTTTTTACGAACACAATACTGCCCTCGTAATGGCATATGCAGTAATCGCAAAATGACGGTTTTTAGAAAAATGCAGTTGAAGTTTTTTTTTAAGATCTCTAGTCGAGCTGATATAAAAGTTAATTTTTTTTCTACTGAAAAAATGGGCCGATAGTCTCACCCCTGAATTTATAGACGTCTCATAACTTTATCAAACGGCATATAGTACTGCGCAAAGCAATTCTCTTGTGCGCAGTACTATTAGACGTTTGATAAAGTTATAAAGCATTTATAAATTCGGGGGTCATTCTATAGCCGATGTTATAAATACCGCAAAGTACCGTACCTCTGTTTGATTTTATAAAGTGACATAAGAGTGATATCAATAATTAAGTTATCAAACTGTACATTTTACACAGAACAAAATGTTTCTGTATGAAGTGACAGCCCTAGCATGATTTCACCAACCCTTTTCCAATGTTAGACATGTTAGACAGTTAATATTTTAGGGAGTTTGAAATTGGAATTTCGATGAAGACGACTCGTCGCTTTAGTGGTCTTAACTCACAATCAATGAGTTTATAGAGTCCCGTTACAATGGGATGTATAACCACTAAGGGTGGGCCCCAAAATGACTGCTCGCGCCAGTCACAACAACCACCTTAATTCTAATACGGCTAAGGCTGGCAGTCTTAATCGCCTTACGATAGAGACACACTTTCCTACAGTACACAGATACAGACAAAATGTACCAGTGCGGGTATCATATTTTTTTCACACCACCAGAGGCGTTTTCACGCGAAACAAAAAACAAATCGGCCAAAACACGCTTGGGCGTGACGTGTGAAAACCGGATCACGCCGGATTAGAACCGGTTTTAACCGCATTGTATTTTTTATAACACCAAATGGAACGGGTCACAGATACAAATGGAATGGCGTCAAAGTAGGTATGTACTGTTTGTTAATTAAAGCTATGTCTATATTTTAATGGTTCAATGATTGCAGAATGAATGCAGTTACAATTTAACCACTGTATCGTATTGCACACTTCATTCTATGTAGAGATGTAAATAACAACTATAAATAACACTTTCTGCATAGATCGGACCACAAACAACTAAATATTTTTTTTTTTTTTTTTTATTACATTATAGGCAAGTATTTGATCTCGATCTCACCTGATGGTAAGTGACGATGAGATCTACGATGGAGCATACTTGCCTAGGTAGGAAGGCGGCAGTAGATAGAGGCACATGCAGCGCAACTGATCTGACCCGCCTTCCATGAATGGCAACACCGAACATCATGCCGGAACACGGCTAGGCCGCTTGGCGACATGGCTTTGTTCAGTGGGTGGTAACTAGCCACGGCCGAAGCCTACCACCAGTAAAATGAGGGTACCCCAGTTCAAAATTTGACACTAGGACGACAAGCACCTCAGTCCTCCTGTGACCATGGTTGCTGTAAAGCAGCCGAAACGTCGGGAACGTAAAAACAGAAAATAAACGCGATAAAATCCGAAAAAATAAGTTTTATTTCAATGTGTATATAGTATTCGCGTAAATTTAAGAAATCAATAGAACATTATTTCACTATTATAGAAGGTAAGTATCGCATTTTTGCCGTCACTGGCGATATTTCTCAAAACAGGCCTGTGAATACGATAAAGACCCAAGTCTCCATAGAAACACATAACCCATTGTTGGTTCTGATGAACTCAGATTAACATTTCTACAAGACTGCGCTGTTTTAAAACTAATCGTACAGAACCAAATGGCTAGCACATAAACTTGTTATCTACAAATGAGTCACCGGCCAGCGGTCACAAGTTATGAGACATCACTCGGACGCTGTTGCGACAACTGAAAGTCGCAAATTGTCGTTCTGTTGATAATCAATTTTACAACAGTTTAAGGCATAAGCGAATGTTGGTCGATATTAGTTGATAAAGTGACTCAATGCAGTCTAGCTGCTTACCGATTGACTGAACAATCTCGCGAAGCTGCCTCCGCTTTGCTCAGATAGTGTATAGCTTGCTCCAGGCAATGGCTCACGGTGCCTCGCCCGAGCCTTGCTGTCATGCTTGATGCTCGCTTGAAATCAAACTGAGGCTGACACGGCATGTACTGAGGCAGTGGTCAAAGAACGTAGCAAGATGATTGGCATATGCTGACAGGCTGACAGTGACGTGAATGATAAATAACTGCGCTCGCGTGAGGACGCCATTTTCATTTCATCATGTCACATTCATTATTTTATTTATAATGTGTATTTATTGAATTTAATATTGCTATTAATTACTTGACACTGGCAAAATACCCGCTAAGTTGCGGGTGAGGCCATATTCATATCCATTTTATTTCATCGCATTTCATTTCGTAAAGAAAGAAGAAAGAAGAGGAAGCGCTGAGCAGGCAAGGCAGCCTCACGCTGCTCGTCAAGTCCAAACGCGGCTAGTTAAGATCTTAAGATAGTTAATAAACCAAAAGAAATTACGAGGAGAATTCAGGCCATAATCCACCTTGTGTTTAGTTTTTTGTAAATCAAACCTACACTTACTAGTAGGTACCACAACATGTCTATGCACGCTGTAGTGATACTCTATAGTACTCTATGGTACTCTTTAGTACTAACTTACCATCACAGACCTAATAAAAATATTAAGTCTGTGCATATCATAATATTATAAACGCGAAAACTAACTGACGTCTAGTTTTGCCTTAATTTAGCCTAGCACGTCCCGCTCGACATTGACCGTTCCCAGACCGTGCGGTCCAGGCTAGATAAGCTGCGCGGTAGGTCTGTACACAGCTGTTTCTAACCTTCGCGACACATGCACGATATCTCCCATTGCACGTGCAGATGTTATATTCGCTTTAAACTTGCACCCGCCACCAACAGCTCTAGAGTTAGTCATATTGGTTTATCGTCACGTACGGGGGAGCGTTATCAGCCAATGTGGGTCAGAGATCTGTTCCCGGCTGCGTCTAGACCCAGTTATCGCGCTAATCCCATTTTGGTGCGACTCAGGCCGGATGCCATAGTTTATCAAGAGTTTTGTTTGACCCCACAAAATCTTATCAACAGTTTTGTACAAAAAAGTCAATGTTTTAAGAATGACCTATTTGTGTAAACTGGTTTAAATGTTTCAAGTAATGATCGGCTTACATGAGGACAGTGCGCAATTAAACGATTATATAGTATAAACAACGTGGCAAGTTCACGTATATACTAGAAGGCAATTGCCCGGTGTTGATGAGTTGACGACCACTAAAGATTCCCTCATTTGGCTCGTTTTTCTAGGTACATAAGATTTAAATAAAAACAGACCATAAACTATTAAAAAAAAGTATAATGCCAATAAATCAAAAAATGAATTACACAGTTCTGACGTCCAAATTCATGGCCCAGAATGCAAATAGACATTTGCGTAAGACCGAGTGAGATGCACTGAGTATTTTTGTGTCTCGTGTTGCGTATCTTTTTTTGTCAGATTGTCTGCCACAAACTACTTAATGGAAAAAATATGGCAATATATTTTTTGTGGTTGATTATTTGCTTATTTGTAACCAGTGTAAGTAAGGATACCCCATACGTTTTTTTGAGTTATCATCCCTGTTTACATCGATCTGGAATTCTTGTGGTGTTCCTATTGGCAGGGAAAAAAAACTTTGTTGGATGTTGACCATATTTTTGGTCGGAGATGATCATGAATCAAAGTTTGACATTAATGACGTGACGGTACGCACATAGGCAGAAACAGCAAAATGATTCATATAGATTCATCACGTACACAATTGTGTAACCCGGCCACGTGTTGCGGGCGGAGACAATGTTTTGTAGGTACTTATTAGATAACAATGTTTTTATTACATTTAACTCATTAGGCGAATCAGTGTTTTGAAAATAATTCCGCCAGTTTGACGGCCACTTGATCGATTCCTTGACGACTGCCTAGTCGATTCCCGTTTTCGCAATGTCCGGGAATGATCTTTTCGTAAAATGGCCTCGACTGAGGATTGCCTCTGATCCATGGTACAGTACCAGAAATAGGTACTACAAGCGCACTAAGATCCCACCATATAGTTGGTGTATGTTATCTGCCGATTTGTATATGTTTTATTACTTACATACGTGAATTTGAACTGATTAAGTAACAAAATTTTTGAATATTCTTATTTATATATATAAGACTAGAATTAAGTATTTAATAACATATGTTTAGGTAAATTAGTATGTAATACTTGTGTAGTAAAGTATACATTTAAATGGGTACGTAACATTTAATATCCTCTTGGAGGCTAACAAGCAAACATTTGATTTAAAGCTAAACAGAGGATCGTATGATAAATCAATGTGCAAGTAAAAACAGAAGTTCAGCTAAACTTAGTTCTCCTTTCATCAGTTTCTAAATACCTATCAGAATCAGAACCATTAAGTGCAGTACTTATGAATTGTCAAAAATGTCACTAAATGTTAAGCTACAGCTTTACTGCCCGGCAAGAAACTCCATGGTTGCTCTTTTTAAACAGATCTCTAGAATAGAGGTTTAAGTACGAGTTTTGATAGCATGAAATAATAATAAAGTGGTGTTTACTAACAATTAAACCAAACTATTAGTTTATTGGTTGGGTTGTGTATCGTCTTCCTCAACTTCACATTATCTGGAGTTGCCAATTTGTCTTCCAGACTTGTACTACTTCTTTTCATCTGTCGACAGTTCAAAGTGAAAGAAGGTTGTATAAATATTTGAGTGAGCGCAGGCCGATAGTACTAGTTAGCGAACGAGCCACCCTGTCGGTAATTACAAAGCTCTAGTTAGCTGCTGGGGATAGCTTGTTAATACTTAATAGAAGACACGCTTTGAGAATAGACTAGACTAAAGGAAAAACTAAATATTGCTGAGATATTGCGGATTATGATACAGACTTTTTAACTTAATATAAGAGGAATATGAAACAGTGCATTCAAGCGCTTTGGATTTTGTAATATACCGCTTCATCGATGTATGTTTTTAATATTAAGAGGGCTTCTGCTCAGCAAAACTGTACAAGATTAGTGTGAGTGTGGTATAAGATTAGAGAAGAAGATTTATAAGAAAAAATATGGCAAATGTCTCTTTTTGTTCTTATAGTTTCATCTCTATCTGTTGGATGATTTATCTTACTGTGTAACTACGTTTAAGGGTGAATAAAGACAGTCTAAATAACGTACTTCTACAGTCTTGCGGTCTTTAACACATTTAAGACTTACCTTCTCATTATTAAAAGTATCATATTAATTATCCATTGTTCTAATCTTAAAGATATTAGATATACAGAGAGATAAAGCCAGTGTTAAATATGAATCAGTTTAATTCTTACAGCCACGCCATTCGAACAGGGCTCTTATTTAAATATGATACACTAAAAACCAACATTGCGTTAAATTCTAGTCGGTGAGGTGAAGATGTTTCTAATCTGAGCAGTACCGATGTTACATTAGTGATAGAAAAGCGGTTTAACAAAGGCATACGTCTCAAGCGGCCTAAATATACAAACTACATATTTACGTAGCCAAGCGCAAGTTGTTCCGTCACGCTCATATAACAGATTGCTTAAATAAGAATGACGGTGACAGCACGATTTCCCGATGACGATACGATTACGTCAGGATTAATGGATAAACAGGCACTGTAGATTTTATAACCCAAATATATTCTGGGCATCTGTTAGAAAAATATTTTGATTTCTATGTTGCCGGGATAGCGCAAGACTACGCCCGGTCTTGCGAATGTTGCGAATGCGAACTGACCACGCCTCACGAGGCACATGCCACGCGCGATCTAAAGCAAGACAAACTTTTACAGCACTCGCCTGAGGCAAACGCACGTGCTGCCATGTACCTATGCAGTTAATATGTTCGGGATGTCTGTGGCCATCTATGAGTCTTTCCCAGTCCTCTACCACTTTAAGTCCACCCTAACATCAGATAGAGCCACATTACTGACACGAAGACAGACAGGTTAATCAGGCCCTTTACTTAATACGATCTGTTGATAATGATCTAAATTAATGCACCGTTTGGCTAGGCGTCCGCGCCACTCGTCGAGTTCTTTTGGGTGTTTAACTTTGATCTGTTTGCGTACGAGTTGAAAGTTTGATCGTAGATAATTGAATACGGTTTATCCAATCTACAAAACTAGTCTATACCTACGACTGCGCTTGTAAAAATATTCGCGGATAAAGTCGCATGTGCGCTATTTATACTTTTTTAAATTGTTTGCCTTATCTTAACATAAAAGGCATAACATCAAATCAATTATGTTACAAGTCACTTATTAGAAAGGCTCAATGGAGCGAGATAATTCGATTTTAAGCCCCTCACTTGGCCAACTTAGAGCTATCATGTAAAGTTAGTTAAGTACCTTGCTATTCTACATATCATACACTTTATCGAGATCTCTGTAACAAATGACCACAATTGTGTACTAACATGTCTGAATTCTGTAACGTTGCCAGAAACAGTGGATAAAGCTGTTGAATTAAACCCATTCACCCCGCATCATTGGAGTGAACTCGGGGTGAACACCGTGCGTTATGAGAGAGATTGGCAAATGTATGGTGCTTTAAGATTTTTGGCGAAGATTCAATTACCTACTGGAGAGAGGTGGAAAATAAGAATTTTCTGTAAAAGACTGAGTTGTTATTTTATTGTAACAGTTCAATTCCCGGATCGTGCAGTTTTATTCCGGTATAAAAGCGAAACGTCCCTAATGAAGTGTTATGGATAATTGATGGGATTATGACTGGAGACTAGTATATACTGTACTGTACGTACGGATAGTACAGTTCCCTATTCATTCTCATAATTGGTTTCAGGTCACCATCATCTTTTCTCATAATGTTGACTAATAAATACATAATTGGTCATATAAAAAAATATTTTTATAAAATATATAGAATACTAAATCTGTTATAGTCATAAAATCACAACATGTTCTAATCATAATATGTAGCTATAACTATATGTATGTCTAAAGTGTTAGCTAATAAATGATAATTTATTTTCTCATACATTTGATTTTGGTGCGGTACGAAGTTATCCGGGACAGATAGTATTAAATCGAAACAAAATATACTAATGGATACTAGCTAAGTACCCGATGAATTATTCCCCTTTTAAAAAGAGGATGGGTGGGTTATACAAAACTGATAATGGCTCCCATCTCATCATGAGCCTGGATGTTTTTATGGGACCAGATAACTCTTATATTTATCAATATTCTAGAAAATAAAAGTTTTGAAGATATAAGTTCATGTTAATAAAATGTGTGTATTTCCATTATTATGAATCCTAAGAAGCGAGTAATATTATGAGGTAATAAAATCGAATCAATAGATTTCCCAATAGTCTACCTCTATTACGTATAGGGGTAAGTTCTTTGGGTAAACCCTGTTTTGAAATGGTTGGAAGCTATCGAAATACCTTTCCCCCACGTATAATAAAGCTATCTAACCGTTTGTGATACAGTGAGTAATTAACTTGAGTTTAACTGTGCCCCATAAAACCAGCGGTTCAGGATTAACAAATTAAATTATCGTGAACTTATATGCGTGTTGTGTTGTATTGTTTACAGGTTAAGTATAGGTTTACACATACCTGAGCAGACGGTAAAGTAGTTTGTAGTTCTTATCAAATTAGACTTTGGCCGCGCCACGACATGCAGTTCGGATAATATACACTTGCATTTTTTAGAGATTTACAGATTCTCTCGTTGCCGGGAGGGGGGGGGGGGGGGGATATGGCAGTCATGTTGCGCATCATCTGGTGTATTTATATTGATTTGCAAAATATAAGCCCAAAAAATGTATGCGAACAGTTTTTGATGGATTTTTTTTCGAAAAATGTCCCAATTTCTGAGAAATTATACGAGAACAAACTAGTGGGCGTACCGGTACAGATTGTTTTAGACTTTAGACTTTCCGTAACGCCTATTAAATTTGTTAGAATGACTCCCAGGATCACCAGCTCCGCAACACGGAGGAGACACACAATCATCAGTTTCAGCCAATAACGAATTAAAAAAAAACATACTTTACAAACTTTTTCTATAAAATTAAAATATAAACAGTTAATTCTGAAAATGACTGAGGAAATCCATTTTCACATCCATTCACGCAGTCACGAATGATGTTTAGACCCCAAAATTGCCGTTAAACTTTTTAATGTGAACTTCTATTGTCACCTCAATGTGTGAGGACTTGAGACTTGGATATACAAGCTAGTTATATTGCTTAGGACCTGGCTTACAATGGGATAATAAATTCTATCCGCAACTTTTTTTCATAGATAACTACTATACAACTTCTGTAAAATAAGTTGTGGATTTAGCGTTTTAGGACCTATGTTCGTATGCGTAGGTATCAATATACATACAGTTATTTCTAATACCTACCTACTAATATTGATGGGTAGCTATTTCGAGAATACTGTTTTTTTTACTTTAATCATCATTAAATAAATAACAAATTTTTCAGTTCATGCATACGTAGTCTGGATTTTTTAATAACCTTTTTATCGACCTTTCGACAACCTGATTAGCGCAGTTGGTAGTGGCGCTGCTCTCTGCGCCGAGGGCTCCGGGTTTGAACCTTGTAGTATATAAGTATTATATACTGCGTTCGCCCTCAGACAATTGTGCGGTACCCATAATACAAGCTTTGCTAACCGTATAGTTGGTGTTAGACTGGCGATATTATTATTATATTTTATCGTTTCGATTTATAAATAATAATGATACAATTTTCAACGAACTTGCGAGTTTTAATTTAAGATTTCATCAGGTTCTTAGCGTCAGTGCCCCGGCGTGTATAGCGTGATATTATCCCATATCTGTCGCCGTGTCACCGGTGCGGCGGCGACTGCTAATACAAAATATCGTGCGTGGCTGTTTCAGTGGGCTGAAACAAAACGCGAAACTTTACGCGGACAAGTTAGGTACAAGTTTCGATAGCAACCTGAACTTTGTTGCAGTGTATCAGAGTGCGTCTCAGCATTAGTAGAACGTTAGCCTCCACATTCATAGAAAGTTTTCGTGAATTTACAATGGCAATCGTAAATCGATTAAAACTCATATACATTTAGAAAATAATTACGTTGAAGATAAAAGGTGGAGCAAGGATTTGGATATATTTGTATCCTAAAAAAGGGTTTTTGGAATTTCTTGTTTCGGCTGAAACGATTTAGCATTTTTTTTTGAAATCTTTGTAATAGTCCGAATAAGGTGTGTAGGGCAAAAACTAATAATATGTTGTCCGAAAAATTGGGAAGCTCTGGAAAAACTGTAAGTGCTTTTTTCTATGGAATTTGGACAGGAAAACGTCTGTCCGATCAGCTAATTAACTTTTTAATTGTTACGAACTAGACGTTCGCATAAATTGTATCGTAATCACTATTTTCATAAAATAACCCAAGCTTAGCAGGCAATGAAAGAAAGAGAGAGCAACACACTTAAAATGCAACGATGAGTTGGTAATCTATCTTAGGTTTTAAGAACTCGATTTTTATTTGAATGGAATATGGAATTTACATTGGATGACCTGCATGATGAGCGTAGTGGGTAGTGCTTTCTACGCCGAGGGGCCCGGGTTCGAATCCTGGTAGACAAACTTTGTGTGATGAGTACGAATCTTTATACCCGAGTCGTGGATGTTTAGTATCGGTATAAGTATTATATACTAAGTTCGCCCTCAGTCCATTGTACGGTATAATACAAGCGTTGCTTAGTGTGGGACCGTAAAGTTGGTGTGTTTATCTGGCGATATTATATGTCTCACCACACGGGCTATACTCGGATCTTTGGAAGGTTTGCGCGGGGACATGGGTCCAACACGTAGAGGCCCTTTTTGAGAATTTTAATAATATAACATAATATTTTGGATTGACACTGGTATTAGTTATCTTGCCGCGAGTCTTTGCCAAATGTTAGCTCACAACCCAAATTGATATTAATGAATTGCCATTCGCCAAAGTGCGGTTTCCTAATAATTGGCAGTGAAGTTTTGATTGGAAGAATCACGAGTATCTCTATACTAAAGTTTCCTTAACCTAGATTAGATTGAGTGACAAATTGCCGACTAATTGGCGATTTCTGGCGCAATAAAACGAATGTTTTACAGTATTTGAGATTAGTTGCTAGTAGATACACTCAAATGAATTGATTGACTCAAACATTAGCAGTTTGTTGACAGAGAAATATTAGAATATTATTGAAAACTTGTCGGTGAAGGAGAACGTCATGAGGAAACCTGCATGTCTGAGTGAATCCCTCAGAAGACGTGTGAAGTCCGCCAACCCGCACTGGGCCAGCGTGGACTATGGCCTAATCTCCCTCGCATCGATGGGAGGCCCGTTCCCAGCAGTGGGACATTAAAAGGGCTAGTATTATTATATTATATATTATGTATTGAAAACTAAATATCGAGAAATAATATATCCAAATTAGTTATGGCAATATTTATCGTAGTTTATTTCCAAGTGTGAATCAGTGATAGCCAAGTTGATAGGACGCTTGCCTCGGAAACAAGGTGTGCAGGTTCGAACACCGGCTCGAATCCGAAAATGTAAGTGGTGATTTTCGGATTTTCGTGTTAGAATCTAATTTTATATAATAATCATCACTTGTCAAAGTCGTGTGAAGTTCTTGAAATCGCATTGTGCCAGGGTGGTGGCCTTTCATATTGTGGAGGACTGAGCCCCGTTTAATGGGAATAAGCTCGCTCCCTAGTACATTAGGGTCAATCATTTGTTGTTGTACCTACTGTAGTGCACCTCTGCCTACCCCTTCGGGCATTACAAGCGTGATAGTGCATACAGTTTTTCTAAGAAAGTTTAGTTTTAGGCGTCATGACGTTTCTGAATTCTATTTTCAACTGTTGCCCCTTTAAGTGGCATTAGGCCTCAGCCTCGAATTTAGCGGGCAGCGGGGCGGCGGCGGCGGCGGCGGCGGCGCGGGAGCGGCGCTCGTTGGCCGCCCCGCGCTGTTGCTGCGCCGCTGTTTTCGAGAACCGGTCCATTTGATTTTACGCATAAGATCCTGCCGCTCCCGCGCCGCCGCCGCCCCGCCCCGCTGCCCGCTAAATTCGAGGCTGAGGCCTTAGAGTGAATATTACAATGAACATATCGCTGAGCGCGCCCGTTCCAGCGGATACAATACTAAGTTCACCACTTAATATCGGAAAAATACGTTATTTACGTTAATCTTGTAATTCGCAGAAGGATGATATCTACAAGATAACTAATACGCTTATAGCATAGTTCCTGTCGGGTAATGATATATGTTAACCAGGAAACTAAGAAAATAGTGGACTTAAAAAAATAACATTGAATCACAAAAAACGTAGACAGCCAATCCTGAATTCCTCCAAACCCCACTAAACTGCTGGCTTTGTTGTTGTCCCGGTCTGAGCGAGTTTTGATTTAATTGGCCATTGCGTTAATTTTAAATGTACCTACACCAACTTTATTTTTTTATTCAAAGGGTAACCACTTATTTTATTGCCGGCTCTTCTCACTGGAACCGGTGGTAGCTTTTGACTATTCATAAGTGCTGTTTTGGCATACATGAATTAAAATAATTAGTTTTTGATTCTGAATCAAACTAACGACTTTTGAGGGGACACTTATAGCATTGGAAATAATCTATCTGTCTTTTACACTAAAACACTGCGACTGGGTGTAATCAACGCGACAAGAAATCTGGTGCGTTCCGTTTGGAGATCCCGGAGCCCCTCCAACATGTGTCGAAGGCGGCCACCGGGGGGGTTTTAGTGGGTAAGAATCCCACATAACCCGGCCCTCTCCCACACAGAGGCTGGGTATCTTACGAAGATTTCCCCCCCGTCAACAAAAAAAAAAAGTTTTAGTACTGTGATGAAACCTAATACTGATACTAGCAGAGCTTCGAGTGCGAGCTTTTTCGTGAGCGAAACGGGTACTATATAGTCTCCCTATTTATCATTTTGTATGGCAAATTGAACAGCGCCTATAGCGCCCAAAACATATATATTCTTCATACGAAGTGGCCGCTACACAGACTATAAAGTATACGTTTGGTTTACGAATAAACTCGCACTCGACCTACATTTAATTGATAACAAAGAAAACTGACAGAAGCCACAGCCAGCCGAAATATTTTATTAACGAAATTAAAAAAAATACCACAACCGAGTGACGTATTTCCATGTCCCTCACCCCGACCGCCCCCTCTCCGCATATTACAGCTCCTCATTAGTGTTGTCGCGTGATTTTAATATATAAACCGTGGTGGCGGTTTTACAATTAAGCGGAATTGCTTCCTCGGCGTCCCCACATTTACATATTTTTATTGTGGCCGAACTGTCTAACGAAAGCGGTCGGTATAAAATGTTCTTTGTGGA
Source organism: Pheosia gnoma (assembly GCA_905404115.1). Lineage (NCBI taxonomy): Eukaryota > Metazoa > Arthropoda > Insecta > Lepidoptera > Notodontidae > Pheosia > Pheosia gnoma. The sequence goes on from FR989910.1 coordinate 408,119, forward strand.
TAATTACTATTGGGGGTTGGTTAATTTGTTTTAATGTAAATATTGTGTTCAAAATAGGACTTTATTATCACAAAAATATACCTAGATTGTGACCATGAGAAACTGGGTAGCGTTTTGTGGTCACTGTACCACGATCTTACTGAAATCATGTACTTAAACCCTTTCAAGTTTGTAACTAGATGGTGTTAATAGCGCAAATAATTTTATTCTTTATTTTCTAGTACGAATAAAAGCGGTTTTACAATCACGCGGGCGGTTGCGGCTTGTTAAAGCAATTCGTCCGCGTTAATCCGCAAAACTAAACCAGCTACATATATCACTTTGGCAGTAATAGGACGATGCCTTAACGATTGAGCTATTGGTACTTTTGTGTAAACGTTACCAGGCTAATATTTATGTAATAATTGTAATACGATGTTTATTGCTTACTTCAAATGGCAAGTACAATAGATGGTTAAAATCCAATAAAAAAAATATTCACCATATGAAACTATCAATGGAAATAAAAAATCCATTTACTGTGCCTCGAGGTACCAGCTCCCCTGATCCGTGTACTTTAAATAAATACCGCCATTTTGCCCGGATTCTCTGTTACAGCGAGAGGACCGGCAGGTCCGGATATGCCGGACGCTTCTCCGTACACATTATGGTCCTACTATATGTTTGAACGGTAGTGAGTGCATACCCGGAGGCAATGCAGTCCGGTTGATTTTTTATTTTTATTTATTACCCGGACCGTTGAGAGCCGGGCGTTAATCAATACTATGTACATCGTCCGCGGAAAACAACAAAAAAATACTCTTGTACTAAAAAAAAATCGTGTACAGGGATGACAGTTTTTTGCCCGGATACCGGATATGAGGAAAATCGAAGAGCGAGCATTAGCAATATAATTAGACGCATGTTCGCTGGCGATCGCATCACTTGAGAACGACTGAACCGATTTGGATAATTAATTTTTTTCTATGTTCTTAATAGTCCGGTCCAGGTATGCACGGAAAAAAAAAACATGTCCGGAAAAATTGGAAATTTCAGAAAAAATAATGCGCTGTTTTGCCGGGACAACGTCTGCCGGGATGTCTAGTATTTAATATTGATATTATGATGCACACCTTTTGTTCGCAAATTAAAATGCGAGAATTTTAATATCACCAATAAACAATTATTTTTTTTGAAACCAGTTTTTATTAATTAACTATAAATTATGTGCAATAGTTATTTACAAAGAAAATAGGGATACGTGATCTGTGGCTTAGTGCCATAATTATGTCACTAAGCAGATATAGCCGAAAGTTTAATAAATTCATGTACTAATGTCATTACTAATGAGCGATAGACATTAAGCTATAAGAGCAGAGCCACATTAATGTAGCCAAGCGTTTGACGTCATAATGTTTAAAGCTTTGGCATTAACATTAACACTAACCTTAACTCCGATGTGGCCGTACCATTATGGACACGAGATTTACACGGATAGGTATAAGAAGCAAGTCTGAAAAACGTAAAACGTATTCAAAAACCAAATCTGTTACCATTGTTTAAGGTATACAGTCTAACATCAGTAGCAAGGCATAGGAAAACGTTTAAAGAATCAGTTTATCATTCGCGGTTTGGTGTATCGGATCAGAATCGATCGATTTTTAAACATAAGTCGAGAAGAGACTTAAGAGTCTTTAGTTGAGATATTTTGAATAAGAATAGTTTTTTTTTTATACATTATAGGCAAGCATTTGATCCCGATCTCACCCGATGGCAAGTGACGATGAGATCTACGATGGAGCATACTTGCCTAGGCAGGAAGGCGGCAGTAGATCGAGACGCTACATTCACTAGATCGAGACGCTACATTCACTAAAAGTTATGAAAAACATACATACATAATATTATTTTAATATCCTGTAATCCTCGTAATTATATACCATTTCCCTTTTAAGTGAACAACCCTCGAAAACATGTGCTCTCACCAAGTTAACACGGAAGCATTGCGCAGCTTCCGCAATCATTCTAATAAAACGAGTACAAAAATAAGAGGGAAAATAAATATGTTTTAATGAAAAATGCAAACGAGAGGCTTAAACTTATAAAAAAAGGTACAGCCTGCCAGAGGATTTGGGCGCATTAAAAAAGAATTAAACATTTTATAAAGGCTATCAAAAAGTATTTTTTGGATAAAATTAATCTTTCGTAGTTATAAACGTTCTCTCGGAAGGAGAGAGTTATTATACAAGGTGATTCAGATATTACATACTTAGCCTGAAACCTGCGATTCTCTAGCGCATTTGTTATTATTATGTGAAGTCAGAATTTCGATACGTCAATTTAAAAACAAATAATGGCTCACGAATTTTTTTTGGGTACCCCACCGGCCAATAGTGTTGGGTGTTATCTAATACCTGGTTAATTTTAATTTGTTTTTAATTTATCCCACAGTGCCTATAAATAGATACTACGTTGATCAATATAATATAGCTAGCTATACTAGGAACCAATTAGCACAGTTGGGGCTCGAATCCCGATAGGGGCAAATGGTGTGTGATAAAATAAAGGTGTGTGATGAACACGAATGTTTGCTTGTATCCGAGTCATGGACGTTTGCCTAATATCTTTAAAAGTATTTATATACTGGGATCGCTCTCACTCAATTGTTATATACCCATGATACAAGCGTTTCTTAGTTAAGAGCCATACAGTTGGCGTCTGGCGATATTTATTTAGGTATTAGAAAAATATTATTTAGCTTAGTGAGCTATAAGCTAAATACTGGATCTGTAATCCAAAAAAAACTTGATCTATGGACAGACGATGTATCCACTGCGGATTTGTGTCAGTAACCCTTTGATTTTTTCAAATGTTCCATTATTTTTGCACAGCGAACAAGGCCCGGCTTAATATTACCCGAATGAAATAAGAGCATTCCTGTTGCCATGGGGAAAATTGATAAAGAAACTTGCTTTATGCTGTTTTTAAGGCTAACCCTTTAGATAAGGTAACCCGTGTGCTAGTAGGGTAGAGTTTAAACGACTGTATGCTCTAAGCATCATCATCACCGGTTCTACATTAATTACAAACATATTATGCACTACATTTAAATAGTGACAAAACTTTTAAAACCTTCCTCCCCCGGCTATCCTCCTCTCCTCTCATCACCACTTTACCAAGCTAATGAAATACCCAGTTCTTGATTAAATTTTAAGTAAAAAACTCTAATCTTGCGTCCCTTCATCACCAGTAAACCTTCGACCAAATCAGTCAGCAAAAAAGTACGTTATAAAATTGATCTGTAAACTACAAACAACACAACCATTGGCCGGCCGGCATCTGGCAGCCGGAACAAGCAAGTTCATTGTAAATTAATACACCGCAACCGCAGTGACCAGTCCAGTGGCTGGCGCACCGCGCGGGATAATAACCTTACCTACACTGTTTTGAATTTCAAGTGGTTAGCTTAATTAGATAGATAAATTGGTTGAAGCTTTTGAATTAATATACGTATTATTATTTACTAACAACATTTAAGGTGGAAGCTCAGGGTCAGGGCGCGAAATTCAAAATGTCAATGGTTTTTATTTTTTTACGAAAAATTTGGACATCTTTACGATGTAATTTAGTGTTTTGCGATATAAGCATTCTGGTATTGTATCGGATTAAAAACCTTATGGTATTGTATCGGATTAGGTTCTTTTTTAAGCAAACTTAATACATCGAGACATCCCATGCAGAATGTTAATATCGCAAAACACTAAATTACATCGTAAAATTTCCAAATTTTTCGTAAAAAAATAAAAACCATTGACATTTTGAATTTCGCGCCCTGACCCTGAGCTTCCCCCTTAAGGATAAATATCGAAATAAATGAAAGATGGGCAGCTTCTATCAATCTTTATAGATAACTAGATTAATCAAATTGTATACCTAAAATAATCAGAATTGTGTGTAGGTGTATGATTTTGGGTGTGGCCAATTAAGTATAGCTTGTAGGCCTAGAAAACGGTGTGAATATTATTCTTGATGTGTAATCATTAGCATACTGCTGTCAACTACTCTACATATCAGTAAGGTAAGCGGGAACTTCTAATGTAATCGTAGCGTCATCGAGAAAACATGCTGTCAATGTCATACTCATTTATGAAATCTGTGGTGTGAGAGAGATGGAAAACGCTACGTTACCGAAACGGTACGCAAAAAAGATTGAGCTTAAGGTACTGATCTCGTTCTTCATTGTTGGCTTTCTGAAGGGTTCTTAGTAGGTAACTGGGAGCAAGATTCCATACTAATACTCGTTTATATACGTAACTATGCATTTTTTCTACAATGTGCAAGCAAGCTGCTACAATATGGTCTGTTCTAACTGAATTCCCATCGCATCAAAAGGAAAGCTGTGCCCAGCGGGACTATATAATGGATTGGGTATATTTTTGTGGAATTAACTAAACTTTCATGGCAGTAGTCGTACGTCGTGGCACAATTGAATGGCCGCTGCGTGGTTAACTGCAAACCAAAGTATGCAATGTAAAAATAAATTTGCCTACCCTGGGAATATTTGAATAGTTCTCCATTTCGGCGGCCTCGGGCGCTGGCGCTCCGCTCGAAATATGTATTTCAAATTTCACCGTTTACTCTCTATGCAATGTACCGACACGACTTCCATATCAAGTTCGGACCAATGGAATGTAATGAATAAAAGTTTTCACATTTATTTTGTGGACTTAATATAGTTTTTGTACTCTGAGTATACTAAATAGGTACTTACACGTATAAGGGTTTTTATATCCCACTGGAAGGAAGACGCTTTGCGAAACATGGACATTTAATGCGTTTTGGGTTCGCTTCGCGTCGTATCCTATCCCAATATTTAATTTCGGCCTTTATTATAACTAATTTATATATTATTATAAGCTTTCTTCATTACTGTAATTCATAAGTTAACTAAAGTGGAGCGATTTCAGTGATATTTTCTATGCCTACGTTTAGAAGAAGCAGCTAAGTCGAGGGTACCTACATGGAGGTAGGCTCTTAAGGCGCATTCAATTTAGATGGTTGGTTTTGGAATGCTGCCACGCAAGTTCTTTTTATAAAAACGTATTTGTTACGCTATTATAAATGGTTTTTTTTTATGATTTCGAGGACTATTCATTGATATTGATTTATCAGCAATTTTCACTTCAATAAATTCTATAGTGTTATTCGCAGTAGCTACCCTAAAAATACACAATATTTATTGAACTCAAAATAGACTGAATTTAAAAAATAATCCTGAAACTACGCAATATCTTTCTTTCATTTCATTCGCATCACTAATTAAGTGGAATTAAAAGCGATGTTTAATTGTTAGTGATGGCTGGCTCGGAGTGAGGCTTGCACCGGCATTATATTGCCTGGTATATTGTTACAAAGGTTTGTTCGAGTGCGTTGAGTATTACAGAGCCTCAAGTTACGAGAGACCCACTTGAGAGTACAGTGGGAGTCCACTTGCATGTTGTACAGTGCACTTTGATATCGCCAGGGTAAAATACATGACAGTCTTTATTGGAAAATAGTTAAAAAGTGGCCGTGTTAAAACAGCTGAGGTATAAGAAATTTGGAAGCTTTAGGAAGTGGCTTCTCACTTAAGCCACTCATGTTATTGACGTCTGATTTCTGATATTGTTAATTTTACTCCAATCTTCTTGCCATAGAAGTCAGCCAAAGTGCTTCGGTATGAACTGTCCTTATGGAACTCTACCGTTCAAAGTGTTATTTTATTTAAATTTGTTCTTGAGTCAGTTGAGGTCGTATCTAGTCTGGTTGTAGAGTCCATGAAAACAACATAAAATGTAAATGTGTAAGGGCCTGTATACTGTATAGGCCTACCAATAAAATGATTTGAATTTAAGAACAAGAGATTAGCGTACCAGACAGAAAAGCTATTTAGTAATTGGTGCATCAATTTAGGAGCTACATTTCCACGGACAGACAAACAGGCATGTTGTGGACTTGGGTAACTAAATATATTTTTATATAAAAACTCTATCCTCTTCTAACTCATTCCATAATCCAATGGCCGGTCAATTGTTAAGTAGCGCTATATACGCTATATAGAAGCGATTTCAATTTCGTATTTTGCATTCGTAAATAATAGTAGGTGCTTATGTATTTATTATACCAACTTGTTGGAGGCAGGTGGCGACACTACTCTAGGTTGTTAAAACTCTTTTTATTCATTTTATAATTTCTAAATTACCTTACGGATTATCTTAGATGTTGCATTTCGTTTAAAATAACGTATTTAATTGCTTGGAATGCCTTCACCTGCCATTATTTGTCGGCCATTTCTTTCGCAAGATGCCAGGCCTTACTATCAGAACATAGGGCTTTTTGCCACTTATCTATTAGATATTTAATAAACATGATTGAGTAAAAATACGCTGTGTTTATTAGGTGCGTCATTGTTAATAAGCTTATAATTCTGCTTTATATAAGAACTGATTAATCAAAATAGAAACATTGTAATATGAGACCTATGTTAGTTTTTTTGGACAATTCGATTCCGTTAACAGGATAATGTAGGATGGTATTTATAGGTTATTTGATTATGGTTAGAATTTGCGTGATATAATTTTTGACAATACATTTGATAACGTAGTTCAACGTTTAATTAAAATTGTTAGCAAAACAATATTGTACGTTCACGTGCAGCCTCGGAGTGGAGTTAGCAACATCGACACTACTTAACACGAACTTAGAAAGTCTCTGCATAATTTACTTGAACAGGTAAGCTCCGCACGCCCTTGGCATCAATTCTGATACATAGATTAGCAAATACATTAGATTTTGTACATAAAAATAATTTATTTACGTAATTCATGAATGACAGTAGGCATTATTAATCATGAGAAACATATATTCAAAGTTATTAAATTTGTAAAAGTCATTTATAATTACAAATTCTCTAGTCAAATTAGGGATGATATATTGAACCATGGGTTGAATAGAAAAAAATATCCATAATCTACCTAAAGTCAAAAAAAAATTGTATTACTTTATTTTGTTTTAAATATTTTTCGACTTCTAGTGTTTTATAATACCGTGACGGATAGACATGTTAATTATTATGTGTTCCTTGTTACCCACTCAGAAATGGAACCCCTTAAGGTGGAAGCTCAGGTCAGGGCGCGAAATCCAAAATGTCAATGGTTTTAAATGGTCAATGGTTTAAAAGTAGCGGTTTTTACAAACCTAATGGTATTGTATCGGATTAGGTATTTTTTTAAGCAAACTTATTACATCGAGACATCCAATACAGAAAGCTAATATCGCAAAAAACTAAATTACATCGTAAAGATGTCCAAATTTTTCGTAAAAAAATAAAAACCATTGACATTTTGAATTTCGCGCCCTGACCTGAGCTTCCCCCTTAATATTTATGCAATCGTCGACGTGTGAACACAACAGCCAAACAACACACCGCTTTATATAAACAATTACACATGTAATTATAATGTATCAATCAAACGGAGATCACGCGCCCGCACATGCACCCAGATAACAACACCTGGCCAACGAGAACAAACCAATCGTCACGTATTTCGCATTCAACATGATGTTTAAAACAATATTATCCGTTATTTTACTTCCTTTTGCGTAGTTTGATCATAGCAACGGGTGGCGATAAAGGCAATTCGATTAATAATAACTCGCATAGTATACGCAATTAAAAATTAGGTTTTATAGTATAAAAAGCTCGTGGGTATAAAACATTTTTTTCGGATTTTATCGCGTTTATTTTATGTTTTTTTACGTTCCCGACGATTCGGCTGCTTTACGGCAAACATGGTCACGGGAGGACTGAGGTTTAGACGTCCTAGTGTCATAGTTTCAACTGGGGTACCCTCATAATTAATTGTTGTTTACGGGTCCGATATACGTTTTATTTCAATGTGTAGTATTCGCGTAAATATAAGAAATCAATATAAGCCCATGGGAATTAAGAAATCTATTCCATTAAATAATTCTAGTGAATATTTAGTGTATTTAGGTGGAAAGGTAACCATTCAATTTTGAAGTTCCCGTGGGAATACTTAAGTAAACACACTCCTGAATACTACCTGTCTATATTTAATAGACCTGACGACCTGATTAGCTCAGTGGGTAGTGACCCTGCTTTCTACGTTGCGGGTCCCGGCTTCGAATCCTGGTAGGGACAAACTTAGTGTGGTGAGCACGAATGTTTGTTAACTATATATAAGTATTATACACTGGGTTCGCCCCCAGTCCATTGTACGGTGCCGCAATACAAGCGTTGCTTAGTGTGGCACCGTATAGTTGGTGTGTTCGTCTGGCGATATTTATTTAGTTTCTTTACAGGTACATTATATACAAATTTTGAAGCAGTGCTCAACCGGTATAAAAGAATTCGATGGTAATTCGTTTACGAATATAAATCTATTATTATAAAAGCCCCGTAAATACATGAACCTGGTTATATTCGGTAAACTAGGTTTAGTGTTATGTTCACGGGTCTAGAATTTTTCAATTTCATAAAAGCGTCTGGGAAGCTTTTACTGCCTCTGGTATACAGCTGCGCAATACTATAACACCTACATTCGGCGCTTAAATTGGATATGACTTTATTTTTATATGGAACAGTGGTGGAGTAATGTGTACTATATTTATTCCAATTTATTAGTTTAGGTTTAAATTTTAATTTCTGTTATAAAGCAGTGATAGCCAAGTTGGTAGAACGCTTGCCTCGGTAACTAGGGTCGCAGGTTCAAACCCCGGCTCGCACTTCAGGGATTTCTGGATTTTCATGTGCGAATCTCATTTTCAACCACGATTATTACTTGCTAAACGGTGAAGGAAAACATCGTGAGGAAACCTGCATGTCTGAGAGAACCCCTCAAAAGATCTGTGAAGTCCGCCAACCTGCACTGGGCCAGTGTGGTAGACTATGGCCTAATCCCCCTCGAATTGGTGGAGGCCCGTGCCCAGCAATGGGACATTAAAAGGGTTTACATAATTCATTTGGAGTATTTATACAATTGAGCGAGTCCAGACATTCTGGTATAATATTTGGACATATGCTTGCCCTTAGCACGAGGGGGATCGCCATCTTAGTTCACTGGTCTTATGACCATTTTTTAATTCGTGTTTTATCCAGAACATAAGTATTGCAAGCACACTCTATTTTTCCAAGGCCTCCCCTTGATACCAAAGGGATTTAAACCAAACGTTTATGCCAAACAAATTACAAGTCAATTATATATATCTATGTACAAAGCAATTCTACAATTATAATTTTCTAGAACCCAATTGGCAATATGTCCTTGCTTGTTCTAACAAATGTATTGTACTGTTAACATAACCCTTTTCCGTTCAACATAAGTTTGAGAATCGCTCGGTGCAACTGCATATTGTGTTGCTCTATTGTGTACCTAGTGACCCTGAGTTGAAGGGCAGCGAAGGAAACCATACATTAACATTTCGGGTATATTATGTTGTTGAAAGATATATGTAAACAAACGTTGCGCAATGTCAATCTTTATTGTACCAGCTGCAATGTAATGCAACTTCAATGTACCGCATAAATGTATGTTTTAAATAACTTAAGGTACTCTAGATGCCAGGGCCTTCCGTCGAAAGAACGCGAATTTAGACCGTAATTGGTTCGTTGCCAAATTATTATTTTTTATTGCATAATTATACGTTTTATTATAATTACCGTCTTTTGTTGAACTCAAATAGTGAATATCATTGAAATGATGTGAGGAATATATTTCCAAAAAATTATTAGAGTATGCCATTATAAATTAATAGTTATATATTCAATAATAGTATGTTACCTAATTAGTCTCTTAGGACAAGTCTATATAAACTTCAGATATGTTTTCGAACATTAGTTGGGTGGCCTAAATTTTGAAAAATAAAAAGAACACCTTTACATGGATGTGGTTTACTGTGGGTTGAATCAGTTATAGCTTTTAAATATAATATAAATATCGCCAGACGAACACATCAACTATACGGTCCCACACTAAGCAACGTTTGTATTTTGTGTACCGTACAATGGACCGAGGGCGAACTCAGTATATAATACTTATATAGATAATAAACATCCATGACTCGGGTACAAACATTAGTGCTCATCACACAAAGTTTGTCTCTACCAGGATTCGAACTCGGGACCGGTAGCACAGAAAGCAGGTTCAATACCCAGTAAGCTAATCAGGTCGTAGTTTTTTTTTTTTTTATAATATTTCACCCGTTAGTGTCTCCCAAATTTTATTACATCATACAATCCCTTGCCCATCTGCGGGCCGTTAACACTTAAAGTCATAACGGGGAATCGTATACATTTTTTGCTATCGTAAAATGATCACGGACGATACAAATTTATGAGAAAATAAATGTATAGCATCGTAAAATTGCTATATAGAGCAGTTTATGATGAGTTTAGGGTCTATAACATGAACGTAAGGTGTGAGGCAGACGGAAGATTAAGGTTAGGGGGAAGATGTATGTCTCACGTTAGCAGGGTATGTGCAAGCTACCTTGAACCTTGTTAATACCAATAGAGTTGTACTCATCAAGTGCTTAAACGGCTAGTTATATTGCTGATACTAAAGTTAACCTATTATATTTATTTGGTCTTTTAAAAACGTCATTACCTTACGTAACGCACCATTGTATGTATTTCTCTAAATATCTTAGCTTTATATTAGCAAGATAATTTTTGTTCTATAACCTTTATTTTCATTAAATATTTTTAAAATAGTCGCTCCGGCGGCATGTATCCTTTTATTCACTACCAAAATTTACGACAAATTATAAAAGCTACCCTAATTTTTTTGCAACACAAAAGAATGTTCTGTAATCGTAAATTGTACAACGAATAACAATAAAAATGTAAACACACATTACAAACACCTATATTAGATAATTCTCTACAACACAATGGTGTGGTTGCCGTAAACATTGACAATTTAATGTGCGATGCATTCTGAGGGGTGCATTTTGTTACGATAAGAAAACTAAGCATAATTTTTTTTTTAAGTTTAATTTACAATTGCATAACCATTCATTGTTATTGGCTATGTGATGGCATAGTTTTTTTTATTTGGTAGTGTTTTATTTTTACGCGTAGACGATTTAATATGACAGTGAATGCGTGGATGCTTAATGTCAATGTTATTATTTGAGATGTCGATACATACTGAGCTATGTACATTTACTAATATAATCAGCCATTTAGTAAAACAACTAATAAATATTCACATATTATATTATCTGTATATCCTTCCAGTGTTGTAACTCCGTTTTGAACCTTATAAAATCGGCCACTGACAGGACGAAGACCCTCAACATGAGGTCTGGGGTTTGAGCTTAGATCATTCTCATACGCACAATGCGCGCATCACATGTCGTTATGCGCGTAAAATGCGAATAAATCCGCCTCTTTCCATTCGTTGTCGCCTCGTAAACTTTCCCGGCGCGATCAACAATGTAGAGGTTACGTGGTCATGGATTAATCTCGTGTTTTGAAAGCTTTCTGTCATAGAGTAAGCGGTGAGATTTGGAGAGCTGAACTTAGTGTTAATGGAGATTGTGTACCTACGGTTTTATGTATTTTTAGGGTACCATATCAAACTGGTAAAAGCGGAACCCTTATGGTGCGACTTTGTCCGTCCGTTTTTCATACTTATTTATTTAATAATGGAAGGATAATTAAATGGTACGAGCCTAAACGTCGTTATCAACCATAACAATGGCATTACAAAACAGATTTAAAAAAGTATACTCATTCTTAATGGTATTGTAACTTATAATTAATTTTATGGTACAGGTATCGATTGCTCGGTAGGTACAGTTTAATGAAGTAGGTATAGTTTGGTGATCATTTTAATGAGAAATATACGGCTCTAATAACTTAAAATTAAAGCATTCCTACTGCACTGAGAAATTGTAAATCAGTGACACATCTGCACTCTATACTCATTGCGACCACAAATGATTCACAATGCGCTTGCGCAGTCGTAAAAACGGATCGACTCACAGTTGACATAGAACGATAAATGCCAAAAATTATCGTAAATTATCGCAGTAATACCTCCTTATGACCGACAGGAGAATACGCAGCGCACACTTGTATAATATTAGCGACCGTAAAAATAATATTTTCGGAACCTTTGTTGTATTTTGTGAATTTTTATATTATCCCTCTTGCGAGGATTTGGTACGTTCTTTGAAATTCGATTTTTAGAGTTTTTATGACCGAGCTAAAATTCGTTTTATTGTCCTTTTAGGGTACTTACTTGTTATAAAACAGACACCGAAAGAAATTATACGGTTGAATGACTGGGTGCTGTTGTGTCAATCTTAAAAATAAGGTCGTAAAAAGTATCATTAAAGCCTGATCTTGCTGTATTTTAATGTTCGTCATCATATAGCTCAAGGAACCGATACCCGATGGGGCAGATGGATCTAGAATGGTTGCCACAAGCCGGAAGACCTAGTGTAGGAAGGCGGTGGATCGATGACTCGCAGGGAGCCGGTGGATGCGAGCGGCGGAGGACCGTGGTGAGAGGAAGTCAGTGGGTAAAGCAGTGAAGTCTCTCGGCTGATAGATGGATGCATCAATGTTCATCAACGATAAAAACTAAAATTCATACTATATTAATAGATCGTAGTCTACCGCAACAGACTTTTAGTATTGATAGAAGTTAAATTTGCGGCAGCTACATATACTATCCGAGCTACAAATTCACGTGAAGTTAATATAAACGCTCGGGCTAGCAATAAGGCAACTGACAGATGATAACGCTCAGACGAGGCAGCGTGAGTATTTGCCTCAAGCGAGCCACGGCATATTCCTTTTTACCATAAAGTTTTTAAAATAGAAGTGAAGAATAATTTACCTATTGGGGAAATGAAGAGTTCACAATGTCATTTGGTAAAAGTACGTGCAAAACGGAGTCCCCTACTGTAGACAATAATAATAAACAAAATAAGCGCTTGTGCGAGCCACCGCGCTAGCGAGCGAGTGACCACGTAAAATAGCGACTTAGCTTTTAAGCTTAGCTAGATCTTAACTTTAAGATGTATTAACAAAAAAAGTGTAAAATATTTTAAAGCGTTAACAAATAGGTCATACCGATCACGTTAATGTAAAATACATGTATAAATGGTGACCTTTTTTTGGACCCATAATTATAATATTGATCATGTGCTAACGAATATATTTGTCGTCTTAAAATTATTTTACACACTTTTGTTACACCTTATGGTATAGTGCAATGACTGCAGGATTGACCTTAATTAAAGGATTTATCTTTCCCACGTCATCACACTCTATTTTCAGAGAGTGTAATATATAATAAGTTCTATTTAAATGACAAAAAAATATATGTAGTTTGTACGAAAACAGTCATGGTTCATCTGATTAGGAAAATATTTTCATACCAAATTTCACTGCGCTATAAGTACCCATTTAAATATTGCGATAAAAAGTTCTTGAGTTCAAAGTCACGAACGTTGCACTAATAGGCCGTGTAGAGTCGCGAGCAGTTTGCGAAGCGTTCTGTGCCGGTTTTATTGTGCTGCTGTTAAGCGCTATGGCAAAACTTGTTCACATCACAGCCACATTCATATAGTAGAGTTCTCTTTGGAAAACATTGCTATTTCGTATAACAGAGAAACTCGTACGAGAGCCGCAGTAACATATGTCTCACGGATTTTGTAGTTATGGTAATCGAACCGTCTAGATGAAGATCTTTCTCCCTCCCTTAATCTCCTATTAGGTCAATATTAATTTGTGATTGGTAAACGTGGAATATACGAGTACTAGGCCTCGAAGAATATTTGGAATTGAAAAGACATTAAATGATTGTTAAAGCTTTAAGAAAATATTGAAATTTATTTCGTCTAGATTATTATTTAAAAATGTTGTACACGTTCGTTTATTTGAGATGAATGGCATTAATCATAAATCAGTTTCAATTGAAGCTGAAGTAATAATACATTTTAATATCGAAAAGGTTCATGATTTCTCTTAATGACTCTTCATTCATGAATCTAAATTTACGGTTTTCATCGCGTTTATTTATTTTACCGATGTTTCGAGAGATCTCGTTACACGAGTGATTTCGGGCACTTCAAAGGAAATTATTTAAATTAGAAATGGTTATTATTAGCTTAGTTAAAAAAACACCACGTTCGTTTTTTAACCTGATGAAATAGGACTTAAGTCTCTTATTTCAAAACAAGATGTAGTCGAAATACGTAACATCTAATTATACTCTATACAAAACCCTCACCGCTCCAGTTATATTAAAACGTGAACAATTTTCAGTATAAAGAAAGTACTTACTCAATACTTCACAAAGGAACCCGTACAACCACAGAATTTTACATTTCTTAACGATTGTGATTTAAAATTTGTACTACATCCGAATAACAATGAACACGAAAAAAGGTATAAATTACGTAATTTATGTAAATTTTTTACTTATATTTTTTTTATCTTCAAAATATCCGCAACACGGCGTTCCCGTTTAAAATTCCACAAAAAAATTCGTAACAGCCGACAATTTGTATTTATGAAAGGAATCTCAAATTGAGGCATTGTGCCCGGAATGCGAAGTGATTTTCGCGTCAATTATTTTTTTTATAAAATTTTGACTTATTGTTGGTCAGGGGGTTCTTGTATAAATATTATAATGTCTATATAATTGTGAATCTAATATTATTGTCTCTTCGCCCTAAAATAAAATGTTACGAGAACTTAATAGGGTAAATTAATTATATTATATTTATAGCCCGATTATCTCACTTGATATTAAAGACGACCATGCCAACAAACAAATATAAATCTCATTTTGAACAGTGGAAGATTCTACGAAGGGACTTTGAGTTGGTGAAGCCGCCTTCAGATTTCACACTCGTCTGCGCTGTACCGTGCAGCTGGAAGTGGGACACGTGTAAAATATTCAACAACTCCGCTGCAAGTTGGTCATAGGCATGTCGGCTAGTGCTCACAGCTTTTTTCACGTTTGTTACTTGACAGAGAATTCTGGGGAAGTGTTTCTTAAGACGCGACTTATGCATCGTAGCTCCAAAGATGTTATTTACCAAAATCGATACTTTATCTCAACTTATAAACATATATTTGGGGTTTCGATACACGCGAGATTTTATTCTATAGATATTTTTAGTAATCCCTATTAACACATAATTTTTAATAATAATGACTTCATGTTGTGTCGCTTCAGCATTCAGCAGTTCTGGGTCCTATCAATCCTCCCCGCCCTGTTCGCCAGATCCACAGTCTTATCTGAACTCCCAAAAGTACGAGATCACTCCTTGTGATGTCCTCGATGTGAGGTGATTCACTCTAACAACAATATTTGTATAAAATCGTCGAATAGGCTTTAGAGATGCAGGAAGCATAGCCCTGTCGTTCCACTGGACGAATTCTCGGGACTGGGAATTCTCCCTAATTTCATCGTGTTGGTGGCATTTTTGGCATGGACTAGCAATGAGATAGGCACACAAGGAGGTCGTCCAACATAGCACTACTTATTCATCAAACCTGAAAAAACTCTAGGACTACTCTATAGGAACTATCACAGCTTAAATGGATAGATGTCGTATACAAACGGATGTAGACACTAACTTATGTTCCCACATTTCTGTGATATTAACGACGACACAATCTCACTGCTACAACACGCGTGTACCACATAACGTAAACACCAAATACAAGCTTCATTTGTGATCGAAACTTAGATAATACCCAACTGTGACCTTTGCGTACTTTATAATGACTTAATAATTTTCTACTTGATCCTATCTCTGTAAATGGATTGTGGGGGCGCGGACTTGGGCTTACCAAAAAAATATAGACTGTTTATAATAATACAATACAGTTCATGACCAAATGTTTTATTTGTATGTTGAGTACTTAATATCTTCAAAATATTTTAGATGATGAAGTATTCTAAAAACATATTTAATGTTCCGTACAGGATGCACTTTGATTCCGTCTTGGCAGTCATTCGTATTCGGTCTATTTACGCATTTGAAACAAAAACTACAGATACGAACTAAGTATCGTATAGTAAAAATACTGTTCCATAGTAAGCATAATTCAAAAAATATATTGCCAGTATTAAAAGCTGTTCAAAATCCGGCCCAGTACAATCGGCCGAAGTTGCGTAGTTCACAAACTGTGTCGCCAGTCGTGTCGGTCGCGGCGCGCGCGTCACGACCGAGCCGAACGCTGTTGTAATGGTCATCTTTATGCTGTTTTTTTAATAATTATATAGACCTCCTAATTGCAAAGACTGGGTAGTTATGAGATGAACAATTGTGCGGTTGTTTTGAAGCGGTTGAAAGGATGTCTTCGTTTCCCATTGATTGAAAAGTTATTTTGTAATTATCAATAGTCTGTATTCTGGTGGACTTAAGGACAAAAGATGATCCATTAAATTACTAGGTACTAGGGACGACACAATGTCGTTAAATTCAGAATCAGTATATTTTTTTTCATGTAATCGATTAAGTACAGTATTTATGAATCGTCTAAATAGTTCCAAAATGCTAAGACACAACTTTACCGCCCGTTCGGAATGCCGTTCCAATGGAGGGCAACGGGCAAGAAACTCCACGGTTGCTCTTTTTAAAAAGAAACGCTACATTTTTAGCACTCTATTGTTAAGGGTATGTGCGAACAATGTAGGAACGGCTAGGAAAATTTTAGGAGCAGGACAAAATAAAGTATTAACTCTAAATATATCATTACAAGTTAATGACTACATGGTTCTCACATTTAAAAAATAATTTTGTAAATGAAAATAAGAAGGAAGAGAAGAAAAATAAAATCTAAATAGTCTGCTCGAACAAGGTAACCAATTGTATCCTAAATAATTCCGATGCGCCCAAAAACATAATTCTAATGATTAATCTAAGTTCGGGATCTTAACGACTCATCGATATCAAGGTCGAATAATTTCGAATCGATTCTTTGAAATCGATACAATCTATCGAGATGTAACAAAACGATAAGGTATAGGGATCACGATTCGACCTGCGGTTCAATAGATTATAATATTTCGTTTGATATGATGCACGACGCATTTAAAGTTACAAATGACTTGTAACTACGACATAATAGTTTATCAAATTAGAATCATTAAGGGCTGTTAAAAACATGTTAAACAATATACAGGATGGTCCTTGAAATTGCGCTTCTTAATTGCATTTGCAATCATGACGTGAAGTCAGAATTTTTGAAGGCTGATTTAAAAAAAAAAATTAAAAAAATGTACAGTTGTGATGTTATGCGATTTTTTTTTAAATTGAAATATCTAAATTCCAAGTTCACGCAATGATTACAAATGCACTAAAAAGGCGCCAGTGCAAGGCCTAGTATACTCTTTTTGACTCACTTCGTATATTACATATTCTCACATAAATATTGCAGGTCAATTTCAGGGCTATTGAAAGGAGGATGGGAGTCTATTCCTGTAGGTAACAGTCGATGGGTCGCCATTTAGGGTAATAGTCAATGTTAGCACGGGGAGAGTCGGCAAAAAACCCACATAATAACGCATAATTTACGGTAAGATAAGTAGGTACCATTTCATTGAGTAGTGTCAGAAAAAAAATAGTAAGTACCTGTTTTTTTTTTATATTGTATCAAGGTCATATGTACCTACAGTGGCTGCTAAGAAACTTACCCATTGGAGCGTGTGAATTTTTCAAGTTCCTTGAAGACGTTGCTGAATTGAAGTTGACTAATGAATTTTGTATTGCAAAATTTCTATATACACGATTAAATGTTTCTGGAATCGTAATATTTTAGTGCATTTGCTTGAAAAATATTGAAAGCATCTGAAACATGACTGATGACTAACAATTTCTACGCAACATCGGTTATTGCAATCTTTATGAAAAATCTGTTAGAGCAGTCCTACGCAAAATCGATTCGGGAAATCTCTACACAAAATCGATTCGGGCAAACTCTACGCAAAATCGGTTTGGGCAAACTCTACGCAAAATGTTACCACAAGCAGTATTTACGTTTAGAACGAGTGTTTATGTGAAATTCATAACCTTTCATAAAATCTGTGCTCTTTTTGGCAACCATCCACACTGACCACGCAGCTAAGGCTCTATCTAAAATAACATATCCCCAAGACCGCCATAAATTTGGAAAATACAAACTAAAACTAAACGTGTCTCTGAACGTAGGTTTGTAAGTAGGAAGGGTCTTATTTAAAAGGTATAGACACATTAAACTAACAGCCATCTTGGGTATACATATCTAGCAGTAGCATAAACATTCCTACTCCTCTTTAATTTAAGCACGATCTTGGAAATCTACACACTGGCTGAACATAGAGTTGAACATAGAGTTGAACATAGAGTTGAACATAGAGTTGAACATAGAGTTGAACATTGAGTTGAACATAGAGTTGAATATAGAGTTGAGAGTTGAACATAGAGTTGAACTAGAGTCGAACATAGAGTTGAACAGAGAGTTGAACACAGAGTTGAACATAGAGTTGTACATAAAGTTGAACATAGAGTTGAACAGAGAGTTAAAATTCAAATTTTTAGGGTCCGTTACCCTTCGATCAACTGGGTATAGGTGTAGGTCGAAATGTTACAATCCTACATAATACGAGAGTTCTTTTACACCGCTCATTAAGGAAGAATGAATGGCTTCTAACGTTTACGTCGCTTTCTTGCAATAGATCTATTGATTGAAAATGGTTGCTTTACAAAACGATATATTATGAGTTCAGTCCTATCTTTATAAAGATAAGGTTCAGAATTGCGGGGAAATTTGACCCATTTGCCGATCATCTCGACATTCGGCGTGTAGTCATAAAACAGCCTGTTTTCATAAAACTATTTACGACAAAGATGCAGATGTTATTCGAAAACTAAATAAGGATCTTATAGTTGTTTGAAGAGAGTTGGATTTTCTCTGATATGTTTGATCAGATGTAACAACATTTGGTAAACTATTTGACTTTGTCAAAAAGATTTATATGACAAAGTAACTTTTTTTTTGTTATTATGCCATTGAGATGTATTTTTATTGATTTTGACCGACGTCTCTTGATGTGTCGTACTGATTTTTGTTATTTTATTTACGACCTATTATCTGTGGTCACGTGTGATTTTTATATTTATTGTCTCATTTTGTAACTGTACCTTAAAGGTGAACAAAAGTTTCACAATTCTAGTGACCTTTCAAATCGTTTTAACATTTTTTATATAATAATAATAAACAAAATACCGCCTCTGAATCAAATGCATGAGAAAATGACATATTTTTTTTTTTTTTACCATATTTTAATAGTCAAATCAAAGATCATAAAAATCGACCTACCCGTTCTTGAGTTAAATGGTGTAACTAACATGACTTTGTTTTATTTATCTAGAGAAGATAGAAGATTACAGTCCTGAGAAGTAAGTTTGGTGTACAATTCGGGTGTTCGTCTAGCGATATTACTATTGCCTTTATTTATTACGTCGCATTTCTATAAAAATCACAATTAATATTGCATAAATTGTGTGTTAGGTAGGTACTCATTCGAGTTAATAGAGTCAATGCAAAAAAAATACTGAATACCCAGTACTTATTTTTGAAAGCACAAAAAGCTTCTTCAAAATTACATTTCCCGAGCAGCCGACAGAGCTCGCAAACATTTTCTAAACATTTTAATCCTAAATTTTAAAATCTCTCCGCCAATCCTTTTAAATTTGTAAATCGATGCACAATGCAGGCTTCATCTGACTGACGGCGACCAAATTCTGTTGATCCCTGGACTTGCTTTTCTTTTCGTCGAAAAACCAGATTTTACAAGCTTCTGGGGAGGGAAGGGGGTTCAATTTAAATTCGTTGATATGTATGCAAGCGATCCAAAGCCCATTATAAATTGGTCTCTCATGTTGAAGCCTTTTCCGTTTTGTAGTGAAGTTGTATTGATTCTGGTGGAGGGACGGAAGGTCACTGTATTCTGGTGGCTGCAAGGATCCTTGTACAATGAATTGCATTAAGCGACAGGGCCTCTACGAGCTATGAATGCTCATAATGTATGGATACGATTTGATCGCTCCAGGCGTTTAGTGATGTTGCTTTTTTATTGTGATATCGATAGAGAAAAATAAAATATAAATGTACAATTTTAGATTGTAATTTTTTTTCTTAAAAGACTGCTTAGGAATGGAGTATTGAGTAAACGATAACTTTTTTTAAATTTGGAGTTTATCACTAGATCGCCAATCTGTACTTACTCAGCTTAGCAATCTGAAATAGCATTTTTTTCTTCCTAGAACTATTACAGACTTTTTGCTGTCTCAAGATATGGGTTTGATTGATAATATTATAAACATAAGGGATTCATAAGGGTTTCAAAGACGATCATCTATCACATTCTAATCAGTGAAGGCAAATATCGTGAGTAAACCTGCGTGTTGATATGATGCTGTCGTGTTGTAGTTTGAAGACCGCCAAACTGCCAGGCCAGTCTGGTGTCCTAAGCGACGTACAATGACGGAAAGCTGTTGCACAACATTATATATAGATAGAGTCGAAAATTAAGTATCCCTAAATTGGATATCGGTGATTATCCATTTTAGGGGACACAGAAAGAAATGGTAAATCTAAGAGTAAGATACAAGTTATCGACAATATCTGGGTACGTCACTAGGTCAGTGAAAGCTCCAAGTCACGATTGGTTAGCTTTACACAAGGCTCTTATTATTTCTTGTTATTTTGCGTGCACCGTCTACACATTTTATAAATTATCGTGGATATATATATATAGCTACGTCGTAGCTATATTGTAGTCTACGTATACCAAGGTAATATAATGTATTATTAAAAAGGGGTATTTATTTATTATTGGGATTTTCTTTCGTGAGTTTATCAAGATTTTTATCGGTTCTCTGAATCCGTGCTTATTTGGCCTGTTTAAGTCTTCTGCTACTGGTCTACTCCGAGCTTTTTGATATCTTTACGATGTCTCTCCAACTCATGTAGGACTTTCTTACCAATTTATTTCACTATTATATCATAACGTCATCTTCTATTTAGGGACGTCTTACGTAACATTCCAAAATCATCACTTCCTTTCAATTAGGTCGAGTAAGCAAAAACAATCCAACTTAACCTTAACATTGAACAGCACCATTGTTTTAACACAATACAATTGCGCGCGCGCATAGGCAGACTTATAATAATGCCTACGCTTCTTAAAAAAATATTGAGTTGTAATTTCGACCAAATCGATTTTGCTGTTCATAAAAATATTGGTCATCCTTATTTGTTTCAAAATAAAGTCTGTATTTGTATGTTGGATCAGTCTTGTATATGTACAAGCAAGATTGTTTCATTATTCAATTTGATTCGTGTGAATCTAGAGTACAAATCTTAATAGCGTAATAAATCCACTGGATGTTTATTTACTGAATACTAGAGGTCATCTTGTGATTTCTTTTGCGTTGTAAGAGGTATTTATAGATCCAATACATCATCATAATCATCATATTGAGCCGGCCTACCTAAAATACCTGTTATTACTGTACATCTTAGGTACTCTACAATGGAGTGTAAGACTATTATAGATTTCTATATATTTGTATTAAATCATATCGTGGTTAATTGTCAAAATATGCTTAATATATGAACGTTTTTTATTGATAATGGTAAAAGCAATAGCGGAAAGAGTCTCTGTCACACGCACGTTGACTTATGGCGGATGACGTCACATGCCTGTTAGTTTTCGTTTTTCCTGCTCGGAATCTATGAATGATGATGACTTCGGTAACTTTTAGAGTAATTTCGGGAATTCTTGCTCTGTTAGTGATTAAATTGATTGGTTATGCAATCAAAAATGTAGCCAAATAAAAATATATTCCTGGCAGCTATTGCAACATTATCGATCTGTCGGAGTCGGTCTGGAAGTCTGCCTCTAGGCCGAAGACCCTGTCGAGGCCCCTAGTCTACCTACAAACTTGGTCCAACTATCTATTTAATACTTCAGTACTTAAGCTTAATTTATTGTATAATATCAATTAAACCGGAAAAAGATACACTCCAAATAGCGAAATGTGATAATTTGACTCGGGAAAGCTGGAAAGCCCATCGCAGAAAATATATAGATCTCATAACATACGACCAAACACATTGATGGGTAATCCATAACTCAGTTCCAATAAATTTAGTTCACACCACATATCAAACCAACTTTACTGATCAACTCTCAGGACAAGTGCAAAAAACTGTTATTCATCATCCATTCCCAAGTGTTGCCAGTTAAGTGCACGGCACACAGGCGAGGTGAGAGATGGGGGGGGGGGGTACCTAACAAAACATCCCGACACAACACTGCTCCTATGATGAATGGCCTCGGAGATAGATAGGGTTAGGTGAAATACCGTGCAGTCTCAACACTATGTGTTTGGAGTTGGGCTAAAAATGTTATATAGTTTTTTTTATACCATACCCTATAGCGTAGATCTATAGATCTAAGTATACTTAGAACTACCTATCTAGGTGTCCATACTATATGAATGTGTAAGTGTGTTTGTGCGTTAGTACATCCGAGAATCGTGTTATACCGCTGAACGTATTCGCATTAAATTTGCTATAAAGGTAGACTATACTTTGTAAGCTACTTTTCATCTTTTTCGTCGGGTAATGTCACGGGTTAAGCTGGTTGTTGGAATATTATGTTATTAATGGCTTAGGTTTTATGTCTAAGGGTTGATGGGACGACAAGTTTAGTTCTTCGAGCAGAAAGTGCAAGGGACTATCGCCCAAACTCATCCACAACGCTTTATAGACAGTTATGTTTCTTACGGTGGAAAAATAAGTCAGTCGGCGCGAAGACAGACCTTTTGCACTTTATTACCACTTTTATTATACCAACCATATACGGTAATGCTACAGTGGGATTAGACCGGCCACGTTACGCATATGGACTCGAAATGGTGCACGAATCCTGTCAATACCTGAACGCTGTAATGGTCGCCGATGTCGCGGGAGACCAAGGAAGGCTTTGCAGATAAAACGTGGCCATAACAAGACCAACAAGGGGTTTTATGGAGAATGAAAGGGCAGGCTTTTGCCCAGCAGTGGGATACATAACAGGTTATAAAAAAAATATATACCCTTTTTGTGAAACAGGTGAAGTCCCCATTTTTCGTAGTCACACGTCCAGTTAATCTATCACATTGTATCTCGCACACAATCTGTACAGATTAAAAGCCAGTTTCGTACTTATTCTATTTCGAATTCATCATGTCGGGTAACAATACCATTCGTTTGTTACGAACCTGTTTGCGTATGGCTTGTATGATCCATTTGACCTGAGCCATAGTATAATAAGAAGAGTATTATAGCTCTAGTCCTTTGATGGGGACTAATTTGTGTGCTGCTCTTACCAGAAGAGCGGCTAGAAATATAATTCCATAATTTGAGTTGGTGTTGAAGATACCTTATTGATCTAGGTAGTGATTTGAGCTTAGGGCTCTCGATCTCTACACCGAGTGATCGAGAGTTGATTTCCTCCTAGGAAAATTTTGAATGTGATCTTTTCGTAATTTGGCCTTATCAGTGGTTGCGTAGGAATGGTTTTATAGAGGGTGTAAGATTGTGTGAATGCAAACTCAATGTTTTTGTTTTAACGTAACTTATTTTAATTTTAACAGTTTTATCAAAATAATATAAATCTTTATTTCAGGATTGGAGTTCGCGACAAGTTCGCCAAGGAAATAATTTTGCCAAAAAAAGCTATGAGGTTTTTTTTGTTGTTCTCATTGAATAATACGCTAGCTTAGTGCCAATTATGTCAAAATTACAGAATAACAAATTTCTACATTTCAAAAAAACTTCAGTACATTGGCACTAAACAGGTATCTTGTTACTTATTTCCAAGGGCTTAGAATGGTACCCACATTATTATAACACATTTTTCTATAAGAGTGTCTATACATGGTCAATATCCAGCATGAATATAATATGAATCAATCTATTTCGTCGTTAATTTGATCGAACATAAAAATACATTACGGCTAGTTCATTACCTCGGCTCGCATAAATCTGTATCAGTCAAAAAGCCACGATAGCTGATAATCGGGTAAAGAGCTAACAGTTTTATGAAAATGAGGCATTTTAGACTCTACGAGATATTATTATTGTTACAGAGTCGTTGGTCATTATTTGTACAACCGGTTTGTTTTAATTAGGTATGTAAATGCCCGTAGCTGTACATGACCAGTAATCGTACCAGGGGGAAGTCTATTTGGACACGGCTCAAGACGAATGAGATGTAAGTAATATCACACGATAACGTACACCACATAATATATATTTAGTTGGGTTCTATTTAATCATAAATTATTTGCATCACTGGTAAAAATTAGGAATAGGCATTAAAAAAATCATTCGTGTTATAATCTTTAATGCTACAGCCACACCTGTGGCTTAGTGTACTATTTTTTGCCTTAGTAATGTCATTGAGCAGATGTGGCCAACCGTTAAACACATTAATTTACTAATGTTATTATGAATGATATTATACTTTAAAGTATGAGAGCAGAAATACATGAATGTAGTCAAGTGTTCAACATGGTAATTTTTAATGCCTTAATTAAGACTATATTAGTATTAACATTAATACTTACGCTCACCCAGATGTGGCCTAACCTTAACAGTGAAACAATATTCGAAATAGCTCTTAAAATGGCAGAAATACACACCATTAAACTTTCCGATCAAAAAACCAATAAAATACGCGACAACCTTCCCTATTATCTAGAAAAATAAGTTTAGTATCTAAAGATTATTGTTACTGCTAATATATTTTTTTACTATGATACATTCTTATTTTATTCATCAAAATCATTTCCAAGTACCTATCTACATAAAAAGTTCCAACCAAAATCCACGACTATCAATGTGATCACGTCTCGTCCCCGTATCGTACCGTATAAACGCTACAATGTATTTTATAGTCATTTTTCTTATTCGAGGAGTAATAAATCACTATTCTATTCATCGTTACATTAGTGCGATTGAGTGATTCCATTACGGGTTTTTGCATATCGATTATTATTTTATTAGTGATGGGGTCGGTTACCATCCCTATCGGCGGTTCTTCTAACGTGTAATAAATCAATTTTACGTGATGTCTGCATTATTCATTTTTTACGAGTCTTCTACTTAAGCGAATGAAGCGGTTAATGCGTACTGGATTCAAACAAGCACAGGAGACTAACGTTCCAATCTATTGTTACTAAAATGTCCTAGTCCAACGAAAAAAGTGTTCACCTTTTATGACATATGACTACGATGGAAATTTCAATATAATTCCGACTTCAAGCATACGAAATATCTACACATATTGTAACAAAATTTAATATGTAATTAGTTAAACATACGCCACCCGTGATAGCGACAGTTTCGGCCCGAACAATCAGCTCACACGAATTTGAAATGCGTGTGTTTGCCTCGGACGAGACATGTCCACTGACCGAGCGAGGCGAGGCAGCTTCCAGAGGCTATTCAGTTAGTCCACGATTATTTAGTAATCTAATAAAGTAGCAATTTTGGGTCAACAAGCTATCCCAACTGTAGGTCAAATGTCGTAGACCGGTCACCCCTCAATCAATCCGGCTGATTGCTTCGAATCGCGCTAATCGAGAGATCTTTGCCAGTACCCTCCAAATACGATCAAACCTACCCGCGTGGGTGGACATCAGATTAATAGGTGCAGATAGTAACCACTTTTATGGTAATCGTAAATGTTTTTTTGTTTGTCAGTATATAGAGGCTATTGCTTGTTTATCTGTGGGTATAAATTACTAATTAGTTGTTTTTTACAGCCTACGACTACGAAAACTATACGGCCTATATTAAGCAGTATAGCGTATAATCATATTATGAATTATAATTATGATAGACGACCGGATTAGCCTAGTTAGTAGTAATCCAACGCAACCTAAACTAATTTTGCCGGAAAGCCAAAGAATTAAATTCTGTTCTCTCGCTCACTCTCACTAGCACAGTTACAGCGAAAACATTGGTTTGTTTACATCAGTTTAAAATACTTACCTAGATTGACTAAAAGGGAGAGGTTTATACATCTGAGAACCTGTTTTTACCAGCACTTATCACTTGTTAATCAGACCTTGTTATGGAAAGTTGATAAATTGCAGCTCACAAGTCCAAGATATTCAGCGTAACATGATGACAGATAATCAACTGTAATCAGATGAAAGCACCAGCTGTCTGGAAGCGAAATGTCTGTGTTTACAATTCGAAATGAAAGTGGATGTTGGGTATAAGAAATTAAGTCCTTTTGAATTATCATTACCACTCATTTGTATCATGTTTATCTTGAGTATTGTGAATAGCTTTTGCCCTCGACTTCGCTACAGCGAAAGTATAATATAATAATAATCCCAGCCCTTTTTAATGTCCCACTGTTGGGCACGGGCCTCCCATCATTACGAGGGGGATTAGGCCATAGTCATCCACGCTGGTTCCCTCAGACATGCAGGCTTCCTCGCGATGATTTTCTTCACCTCTTAGCAAGTGCTAATCATGGTTGAAAATGAGATTTGCACATAAAATCCAAAAGGTGTGAGCCGGGGTTGTAACCTGCGATCCACGTAACCGAGGCACGCGTTCTACCAACTTGACATACTCTACAATATTTCTGAAAATGGCAGACCTGATTTCGATTCTATTGTAACGGCATAAGGTTCGCTACTTATTACAAAGCGACTAAAAATAATTGTTGAAATGTCGGTGCATCGTAGTTTATCATTCCCTACCCTTTCGGATAATACAGGCGTTGAATCACAGCATCCGATCTGATAACGAAGTCTCTACGTTCCGATATCGGACCATAGTGAGTAAGTAACTGAGTAATTAGTAAATAGACTACTATCGCCATTAAGCATATGCATACACTCCGGTGTATTGAAGGTTATATGGAAGTTTCAGCTACCAATATAAAGGAGGGTTCAGAAAGGGTATACTAGCCCTTGACCCTGCGCTACTTTAGTTCACTTGTTATCATCATGGGAAGTCAGAATTTCGAAACAATGATTTTAGAAAATAGTTTTTATTACCAACAAAACGACAATAGTGATTTTTTGTGAGCATTTAAAAACAAAATGAGATATCGATATTCTGATTTCTGATAATGCATTAAAGAAGCGCAAGTTCAAGGATTAGTATACCCTTTCTGAATCATTCTGTATTGCATCAAACAATAACGCCGATACTATCATTGAAAAAACGCGTTGAAATCGTTTCGTGCGTTCTGTAGCTGCGACGCACACACCGACGAAGGTGTCAAACTTAAAGCTACTGGATCAAAAAGTCGCAGTGGACAATCAATTAACAAGCATATACTATTATCTAGTGCCTTTATTTGTGGCATACGGTTCAAAGCTATGTTTTAAAACGTATAACAGACACGTTTGATGGCGACATAAAAGTCCGATGACAATTTACGCGTAACACTCAACCGGGCTTTTAGCGTATTGTAAAAATTTATGCCCTCCTGAAGTTATGAGGTCGCTCGATATATGGGCCTGATTGCTTCCATTTAGACCTTAGATTGTTAAAACCTGGAATGTTGTAGTGTGAAAGTATCGACCGTTAAACGATCTGAAAAGTCAGCCTTATATTCATGCTACTATGTAGCTTATAACTACTAGAAATATATGATAGAAAGGTTTTTTGTCTGTTATACATTGAAGATATTATAATCGGATTCTCTGTAGGCTAGTTCGTATTACCCAAACTAATTGAACTTTTAAATTACGGGGTTGTAACTATTTGATAGTGTATGGTTGAACTTGAAATTGCACTTTATGTGTTATCATTATGTGAGCATTGATTTTTAAATTTCTTATCCATCTTTCTCAATTCTTGTATCCCATATATTGACTGTAAGCCCAAGGATCGTATAAATTTAAAATGTTTACGAGTTTCAGTATGTTCTTTAAAATAACGTTCATGTTTTATGACTTTAGAAGAATAGGATATGAATATTAAATATGGAACGTATTTGATACTTTATGTTGCATAATATAGAGTCTTAAATTATTTATGTTTGGTAAAAACAGTGTAAGCAGTGATAGCCAAGTTGCTAGAACGCTTGCCTTGGTAACGAGGATCGCAGTTTCAAACCCCGGCTCGCACCTCTGGGATTTCTCGATTTTATGTGCGAATCCCATTTTCAACCATGATGATCACTTGCTAAACGGTGAAGGAAAACATCGCGAGGAAAACTGCATGTCTGAGGGAACGCCTCGAAAGACGTGTGAAGTCCGCCAACCTGCACTGGGCCAGCGTGGTGAACTATGGCCTAATCCCCTTCGCATTGAGGGGAGGCCCGTGCCCAACAGTGAGACATTAAAAGGTCTGGTATTATATTATTTTTATAAAAAAAGTGTCTACCACCTCAATTTACCTATGAACTTCAATACGAAATAGCCACAGATCTTTGTATATTCCCTTTCTAGCTTATGAATAAGGAACTGCACAACAAACCATCAATTGCATTAACATGAACCTTTCTACCCAACAAGCTTACATCACAGTGTTACCATATCAAGTGCACACAACTGCATATATGGCGTATAAGCCATAAACCACAGCTCCAAAATTACACTGACTTTCAGAATAACTAGCCAATGATACACTACCTTTTAAGGTATTTGATAGTGCAGTATAGTGCTACTTACTGTAATTCTCTGTTGTATAGCTTTGATTTGCAGTGCTTATTTTATGATCGTGGATGTGTGAATAGAGGGGATTACGTGTCATGTTTTGAAGCATTCTTATTTAAGTTTACTTTCCTGTACATTACGCCATTACTACTACTGTATTTCTCGAAAAGGTGACCAAAGGAAGTAATGTAATATACACACATTAATTGACAGTCCCGAGATGTATGAATAAGGTATTATACGTTCAAGCTTATTACAATTGTAATAAGGTACATTACCATATTTCAGGTTAGTATAAAAAATCTCCAAGCAGAATATATAGATGACTCTTTATGCGTTTTAGCTTTTGAATCAACACTCGAACGCCCAGAATTAATTACATTTGAGTAATTCAGGTCCTAATCGTAACTGAACCGGAAATAAATCCGAGGTTCAGTAATGAGTCCTTTTTCCCCCATTTGTTTAACAGCGTATCGCCTAGATCTATCGTTTACCGATAAACCAACAATGTGGTACACTATAACAGCCGATTACCGATTCAAGGGTATAAAAGTACGAGACAACAACCGATTACCGATTCAAGGGTATGAAAGCACGTGAACCGTAAACACAAACATACGGAAATCAGATACACCGTAACATAGACAATGCATTCGCATCACGAGCCGAGACGTCAAACCAAATCCTCTTAGAGCGTTGTACCTGCAGGCCAGGCTAGGGCCGGATTACGTGACTGATGGATTTAATTTTAATTGGTGCCTATTTGCAAGAGCACTGTTTGAGGGGATCAGGAGATTTAGAAGATTTTCGTGATGGGAATGGGAATTGTGAACTCTACACGTAATTAAATCTTGCTATTATTTTTTCACTAATTATATTTATCTTCAAAAGTTCGTTTTTTATTTTATTATTGAGTTGGGGTGTGCTTCTACCATTTTTTGGCAAGGTACTGATATTTTGACGGGAACTCCTCAAACCCAATTACGAAGCACTTCAACTTAGAAGCACGTAGGAAATAAGCGTAGTTTGAAAATCCATCTAATTACATAATATATAATAATGTTGGTACTAAAATCCTTCCATATATCAGCCGCAAGATATTTTTCAATGTTACTGTAAACAAAATCAGATAATTTTAGACACTTATTGAATATGTTCAATCAATCTGCATTAGACTGTTGAAAATATTGCTGTTCTTGCAAGGCAAGGTTACACAATAGCGGTATTTCAAAAGTTATATCGTATACATTGCAAAATGCCTATACATTTGCAAAGTAGACGTCATATTACAATAGTTCATTATAATAACAGGTGCAACGCTACACTGGTCCGAATTAGCCCGGGGCGGGTCCGACGTGCGTACTCGCTCTGTTGCTCTTTGTGACCGGTGCGTGTTACGAGACGACGCGATTTTGTAGTTTCCCCTTATAAAACTTCAAAATGTTCTTCTATCTACCTTATTAAAAATGCGTATCTTAGTACGCGAATAAACGAGCTACCGCTGTATATTTAAATACAACTCAAATGTGTGGCTACTTTATTTCATTGCGTCATGTGAAAAATCCAAGATAAGGACTTCTCAAACAGTTAATAAGGACTTAAAGATTTGAGTATTTCTCTATCAATACTACAAACATTCTAAAAGGTACTGCACGCCATTCTTCTGTAACCGTCAGTGAATTTTGATTTCCAGAAATCTTTACAGAGGTTTTTACATAATTCTTCTGAGATTACAAGCCATGATGTGGCGTGTTTGTTATAGTGCAGTGTTGTCCATGTGGCTGATATATCTGATACAAACCATATGTAGGTCCTTAATTAGTGTACCGAGCTCCAAGATACAGACATTGTCTAGTTTGGTGCTCACCAATACTTTGTTGTTGTCGATGCTACTTGGTAATAAACTATTATTTTAAACAAGGCTAAGAGGCTAATTTCAATAGTTTTTCACAATATCATTGACATGACATATGATATAATCTGGTGCTAACATCATGTGTTATGTAGCAATACTGATAGTCTAGGGCACTCTACATAGAACCTAATATTGATTTACTTAACCAATATTTCAAGTTGATGAAGAGTTTAATAACCTAGTCCCTTGCACCACGTACAAGCTGTAACGGAGTTTAATACCGGTACGTAGACAAAGTGGTTCAGGTTTATTTCACTAGAGTTGGCTTTGGCCGGGCAGGATTGCTCGTTGCCTGCACACCAACTATTTATGGACCGCGTTGCAGGATAGGATTTGCTTGTTATGCACTCTTGAGTTGGCGAATGTTTGGATCACGTTATTCTTAATCCTCGGCTACTACCTCTGCGTACCTTTTCGTATTTAGATAAATGAAAAGAATCCAACGCTATTACTTGAAATACCTTTGTATCAGGTTTGCGATACCACCTCATTTTGTTATAATGCTGACCGACCTTCAATAGGAGGGGAACAAGAAGATGTTAATGAATATATCATATGAGATGACATCATAGGCACTGCAGAAAACTGGGAAATGCGAGTGGCGAAAGACTGTGACGTTAAAAGTCTTTGGGGAGGTCTAAGTCCTGCAGTGGTCGTGTTTTGGCTGGTGGGTGGATAAGTCAACCATGAACCAAAGGTTACATACGTAATTCCAGTTACGTCACATAATTAATGGGGGATGAAGTTAAGCAACCGGTCATCAATAATCATCATTCTGGCTCAGAATATTATTTAACAATCCTATTTTAGGCATTGGTTTAATCTTAATCGATTTGTCTGTAATATCGATATCGTCTCGAACATCCACATGTACACCTACATGGTAATAAATTAAAAATAAATTATCAACACTACTTTAAGTAGTCCTAGTCTTTTAAAATTCAGTAGAATGCATAAACTAGATAGAGGTTGCCATTTATAGATACAAAATGAAATCGACCAATAAAAATTTAATAAATAGTAATTTTTTAAAAGATAATGAAGTGATAAATAATGCTTTACATGGTCTCGCCGACCTATATAGAAATATATAATGTTCAACACCATTCTTACATATGATATGGTATACACTTTCCTTTTTGATGAGATAAGCCTGCGAACATCTGCCTGTGTCACGCGAACGCAGGCATTTATTGTATACTAGTTTGTGCGCGTTGAATCGCTTGGAGTTGTTTATTTGCTAATTAAAATAAGTGTTAGTGGTATGTTTGTTTTTGACCAATAATTTATTTAAATAAAAAAAGAAATAGTATAATTATTGAAGCTATATTAAGAGATTGCTGTGCCGGCGACGTTTGCTTTTTTTAAATACAGTTTTGTGACTACTCCGTGGTCTCCTCCCATTTATCTAGGCAAACAAGATGTCGTCCTTGTTATCCGCTTTAACCGTATCAAATTTCAGTGAAATCAACCCAGCGGATTTTACTGTGGCAAGTTTCATCAAAATCCATATATGTAGTAGGTTTTCCGTGATGTGTGAAAAGACATACATACTGAAAAAAAAATACGGTTTCAGCATTGATCTACCTATATTACAGTAGACCAACTGGTTTCAGAATCAATTAAAAACTTTCACTACAATATTTTTTTCCAGAAATATTCAAGATACGACCTAGATACATTCTTATGATGTGTACTAACATACCAATAAAAAAAGTGCAATCCTCTATAAAATCAACCTGTAACAGCTGATTTTTAATAGCAATCGATTTTAATCCTTATCACATCACTAATACAGGATACATTGGTGTATTCCGATCGTGATATCAATATATTAATTAAATGCCAAACGGTTTTATTACTTACTTTTATTTCAATTTAAGTCATTTCAAATCCATACAACCATTGTAAATTTATAATCGTTATAAATGGGTACCACCCGTAGTTTTGAACTATGAACAGAAAATTGAGTTATTATTGTGGGTTCTGTCTAGACTATTTCCAGGCTGGTTAATCTATTTATAATGATACTTTTGACTTATATACACAAGGTGTAAAAATATACACGCTTTGCGATAATTTACATTACGTAAAATTACTTGGTGGCTTGGTTTATATATATTGATAGGAAAGTCGATAACAATGATATGAATTTGTTTCCCGGTCGTAGTTCTCAACTACAGTAATACGATTATTACTATTTCCAGTCAATAAATTCTAAATAATTACCGAAATGCGCTCCATAAAAGAGAGATTTTATAATCATCCACAAAATGTGTACGCAACATTATAACTACATATATTTAACACATGAAGAAACTAACTACATTAGTCAGATAATAGCAGAGGTTGGTGTCATGTCATATAAGGAGGTGAAAGAGACCGCTCTAGATAAGAGTCTTCTAGAGACCTTCGATCAGGAAAAAAAGGCCTTACTTCTTGACTTAAAAGACAGAGACATAACAAAATTCACCCACTATCGGATGACGAAGGCATAGTAAAAGTATCTTTTACATGGTAAGAAGGTAAAAAGACTGCTCTAGGTAGAGATTCGTGGAAAGAGCTTCATCAGCAATAACGACAAGGGTCTCACCCTTAAATTAGAAGGGAGAGCGTATGTGAAACTGTCAAAGTAACAGTTACAATGAAATTGCTATCGATTATGAGTCAGTTGTGCAAGAAACCTTAGTGCCCACGTGTGTTAGTATTTTGATAACACAATAGAACTAAATTATCTTAACAACCATTTGTCAAACAAGCAATAATAATATACGCGCGCGCCTCACAAAACGCATCACTAATTATCGGCGATCGAACACTAATTAATGGTGTATGATCAGTTCAAATACCTTAACCGACCCATTACGCTATTGTTAATGTGACGTCGGTTTTATGGTGTAATTAATGGTCTTTAAATGGCTAGCATGAGTTTTGTTCTGACTTGAAGAGTTAAGGAGAAGGTATAATTTACTGGCTGTGTTACCCGTGGAATCAATTTAAATCTGAATGTTATTTTATCCAGCTATGCCAACGCTAAAAGTGTACTCAAGTCAACAGTTTAATAATCAGGATGATTATCGTGCCAGGAACGTCTCAGTTACGAGGGATCCGCTGCAGGTTATTGAAGCTAGGCAGTTTCAGACTGTAAGTACGCCTGAATTATTCAGACTAACATGTCTAGGTTTTCGGTAGTCCCCTATTGGCTCTTATAAGACTGACTGCAGTCGATTCCTATAAAATGTCAGGGTAGACTGGCAAATGATTGGAACATAATTTGTATCTTTCCGGTTTTTATTCTCTCTATGTAATTTTGTGTTATTACGTTTCACGATGTTTATGTGACCCAGATATGTCTACACACCTTTCATTGTACCATCGAATCGACTAATGACTTCGATTGAAATCGATCACAATCTGACATGAATCGAAGGTGCGATTTGATTAAGTCGCGCCCAAATCAATTGTTATTAGTTTTGGGATATGTATCTACTTATCCCATTTCATGGCTCCCGGCATCCCGGTTTTATGGCTGAAATATGAGTTACATGACATATTGAATATTACATACCAAATACAGTGCATTTGGTATGTTGTATGTAATTCAAAATATAATTTTCATTGATTGGCATTTCATTGATTGCAAACTAATTTAAGTATAAATAAATCCCTTAATCACACCATTAGGTACACAACACAATTCATTACTGGTTTACTAATAAAAAAAACACAACATGATGCAGACTATTTATGAAGCTAATTACTTAAGAAAGGGATTACACCTGTACTTTTTCTTCAAAAAATTGCTGTTTAATTCCATTATGAATTGAATAAAACTTCTATAAATTTAGGAGTAGGTTAGAATTCGTATATTCAAATCACAAAAGCACTATCAAGTTACAACGTCGAACCGGTTTTGTGAAATAACCCGTTCCGTGACAGACGAGTGGTCTCCTATGGGATCCAGCTTATCCTCAAAAACAACATTTTTTGTCATTTATTTAATAAAACATTATCTACGATTGAATGATTTAGATGATAGTGGCAACGGTCCTTAACTTGTAGGCCAATTAATTTAATTGCATGCTTGTAATGAGTTTAATATACTCTGTTTTACAATGCTCGGCTTAGACACCTGTTGGATACTGGTTTGTCAGACAAGACAAGAACAAGAACAACAGAAGTACTCAATAATAAACAACACTTTGGAAGTATGTATTGATATAACCTTCAATTCTTTTGATTTTTTGAGTTATAAAGCAGGCTCTACAGGAGGCAAGTTACCGAACTTCTGTATAAAATCTTTATTCAAGTGACGGAGTTTCTAGGTCAAAATCATTTCAAACGGGCGGTATACCTCATGATAAGGTTATAAATGTTATATAACTTTACGAAGTTGATATGAAAACACCTTTAGCAACATTACTGTACTTTCATAATGGTTTATGTAATACAAAAAAATATTCTGATTCCGATTTCTATCTACAAGTAATGTGATGATCAAATTAAAAAAAGTATTTTGTAGTCCTATAAAAACTTACAGTCATTTTATTGACAGCACAAACAAATTTGTCGCTACATGACAGGCCGAAGATTGCAGCAAAAAACGTCCAATGTTTACTATTCCTTCCACTCGGATGGCTCTCAAAAAAATATGTTTGAAACTTGACGTGCCATGGACTCTACTGAATAAATTAATGCGGGCCATTGTTGTTGTGCTTTTTTTGGGATTAAAATATGATGTCATTATGGGTTTGGAAGTAGACGGGGTCGCGTTTCTGTATGGATAATATAATAGGTGTGGTTTGAATTGATAGTCGAACTCTTTGGGAGCATATATACAAAACAGAACTAATGAAAGCGAGAACGCATTTTTAATTGATTATTATCGTGAGCATTTTAAAATAAAGCTTACATTGACAACCTGATTATTGCAGTTGGTAGTGCCCTGCTTTCTGTGCCGAAGGCCCCGGGTTCGAATCCTGGTAGGGGCAAGCATTGTGTGATGAGTGTGAATGTCTGTAGCCGGGCCATATAAGTGTTATAGCTGAGTTTGCCCTCGGGCCATGTACCTACCCATAATAAGTTGCTTAATGTAGGACCGTATAGTTGGTGTGGTCGTCTGGCGATATTATTATTATATTATATTTAATAATGATGGTACGTTTAAAACTAGATTATGCTTGATCAGCGCTTTTAGCGCTATATTTTTCATAATCCGATCATTTTCCACAAAAGCACATATAGTAACATAAGCCACCGCCCTCGTAAGACCCTCAACATTTTTCCGCATTATTACACGCAATTTCTCTATTGTAGAGTTAGTTAAGCGAACTCCAGCGCGGGGCAATTATTCAAGGCGGCGTCAAAAAGCGGCAACATCGTGGTCACATAACACACATGCTATGCATACTTCTGTAAGTGATTATCGAATGCTTACAGATGTGTAATTTCTATGGATACCTTCTTCATAGTCTGTGGCATGTTCGCAGCTAGTGTAGTCAGGTCTGTTGATTGTTACTATTGGTTTTCTTATTGTTTTATGAATTCTACTCTGTGTTGGGGATCGGGTACATCGACACCTACTCATTGCTCTGAGGTGCATGCTAGATATATGGCCTTCGCATTAGTACATACCTGCATTTCGCACTTTAGATGCAAAGCACAAGGAAATCAATGGGCACCTTGGCGGGCCATTCAGTGGATTTCAATGTGTTAAAAAAGATAAGAGCTACGCGATAGGAAAAGAGACACATTGTAGGTGAATATGAATTTAGGCCCCAGATCTTTACGAGCTGAATTTGACTTAATTGCGTCATAGCAAGAGTCGCTATTTATTTCATTGTGCTTGCAGAGTGATCCTTCTGTAACTGTACTATTAAGTATATGTGGTCTTAACGATACATATTCCCTCTTGAAACTGTTGGCCCTACATTCATTCAAATGATGTCCCATCTACGTAGTTCGTAGCTCTGCTCTTTGACCAACCCCTTGGCTCGTAAATATCTAAGCGATTTGCATAAGAAACGGTGGCAGTCACACACTTCGCTGTTGAATAAATTAACTGCCGTAGACTCCATTTTTTTTTCAACTCTTGAACGCAGAAACTTTTTTTACGATGTAAGAGCACGGCATCAATTAATTATACAAAAAATATTGTTCAATTTGTTTCATATGATTCGATGAGATAGCCGCTAGTGAGTTTTATT
This sequence comes from Pheosia gnoma, assembly GCA_905404115.1. Classification (NCBI taxonomy): domain Eukaryota; kingdom Metazoa; phylum Arthropoda; class Insecta; order Lepidoptera; family Notodontidae; genus Pheosia; species Pheosia gnoma. Next base: position 444,986 of record FR989910.1, read on the forward strand.
TAATCGTATCTAGATAGAGATAATATTTATTTTTATCTTCTCAGCTATCTCGTCTTTACAGTGTTATACAGTATGCTACTTGGACACAGGCTATCTGAAAACGAACACACATTTTTTTTTAATATCGCCATACTAAAACACCAATTACTACGGTCCCACACTAAGCAACGCGTGTATTATGGGTACCGTACAATGGACTGAGGGCCACCTCAGTACATACTACTTATATAGATAATATACATCCACGACTCAGATACTAGAAAAAAAATAGTATATTAGAGTACCTACTACTAGCCGCTTAGGCTAAGCTAAGATCTTATCTGCCCTATGATGCAATGATTACGTGAAATCCTTTACAAGTCAAAGTCAAAGTCATTACGGGGGCACTTACAAAATGTCATTTACATATTTTTTTTACTCTACAATTGGATCCGAACGCGACCTCAGCTGAGAAGATCTGGCAAGAAACTCAGGCTGTCTTTTTTTACAAAAATGTTTATTACAAAAAAATAAAATACGGAATCACACTAATATTATAAATGTGAAAGTTTGGATGGATGGATGTTTGTTACAGAATCACGTCAGAACGGCTGAACGGATATGGATGAAATTTGGCACAGAGATAGATTATAGTCTGGAATAGCACATACACAGGCTACTTTTTATAATAAAAGGACATACTTTTTAATCGCGGGTAATACCGCGGGCGCAGCTAGTATTATATAATCTTTTTCCAAATAATGAAGATCCCATAACTAAAGTCATGGAATAGTTTTTAAATACGCACTAGGTCAACATATCCGACTAACGCTAATCTCCCTCATCACCTCATATGACATTAACCGAATAGTAGCTCACGACACAGTGCTATATGAAAAGGGCAGCGCATAATAACAACACGTGTTCGTAAATAGGACATTTCTAGCAATTGTCATGGCAATGTTGACAGACGCCAGAGCACGAAGCCACGAGCAGCGTAATGGCGCGGCTACATCATTGTTCCCATGGCATCTACGTAATAAGCCGTGTAAACACTCTCCGGTAATGTTGAGCACACGGAAATAAAGTATGTAAGAAAATTAACATAGACTATGGTAATGGTGGATAAGAATGTATATATAACTGTGTAACAATAATAGTGTATAATATTTTAAGAGGTCCATCGGTAGGCTATTGTCGTCGCATTCGCGAAAAATTATCCAATTATTTGAAATTTAATACAATATACTAATTACTAGGTAGTAGATGTTACTAAGTCGCTTTCCAAGAAGAATATCAAACACTGTTTAGACATATATTTTATACATAAACGTGACTGAAATAAAACTAATTTTAAGGATTTTATCGCGGTTTATTTATATATAACGTGACTGTTATGATCTACTAGTTAATGCCTTAAATTATTATACACTATTTTTGTTACAGCTTGTACTTATAATCTAAATTTATTTGTCTGTACCGAGCGCCTCGGCAGAACAAAAGAAGGTGCTTAGATGATTTGCACAATACTTGCAGCTAATACTTGGCCAGCAATAGCGGACGACCAGACTTTGTGGAGAAATAGAGTAAAACTAGAATAAAAAATGTAACTTAAAGTGGCTACTTAACGGTATCGACAGACAAGATTTGCAATAAAAAGAACAAAATTAAAGTTATATTCTGACATATTAATTACACATTATAACAGTGACTTAAGCATATGAATTGACTCCCAAGTCAGTTAAGCTTACCCCTTTAAGCTTTTACTTATAGAAACGACTTATTAAGAAACTAGCATTTTCGTTAAATCTGTGAACTAATTTTCTTAGCACACCCACAATAAACCGCAATATCTATTTCTTATCCAGCCACATCAATTCCGAGACCATCGTCCGCGCGCCGCCGGCACGCATGCTAAGTGATGGCATCTACTTTTTTACGTTTTTTTATCTAAATTAAAAATCAGTACGTCCCCCTTGTGCCCCCCCTCCTCCCCCTGCGCACTCCACGCTGGGAGGTCTAAGGTTACGCGATAAAAACACACAACGCTTTGTTTGTTGTGTGATAGACTCGAATCATCGGCTATAATCGGTTATGCTAATATTTGAGTACTATTGAGTTTGCTTTGTGTTGTTGAAGATTTGAACATGTAATTTCAAGATTGTATTTGTTTGAGTAAATTTAATGGATGGAGGTTCCGTTCTTTAAGAGTAAGGAGGAAATCTGCCTATCATTTCAATTAGACAGATCTGAGGTGTAGTACATGGTTTGATACTATTTCATTGAAATAAAACTAATCTAACAGATGGTGGTGGGGATTTGCTGGTTGCATTTTGAAACCTGCCTACTGTTAATTTTTATATTAATTTATTATATAGTATTTAAGTAATATGGGTAGCTTATGGTCCTTTTAAAATATTTAAAAATCCAGCCGTCTGGGATTTCAGTCGATCGCAGTCTGAGTGGGTCAGACGATCAGTCGGTGACTCCTTCACTCGTGTACGTTTGTGAACACACAATGGTTAATATCCCACTAATATGACACATTATTTATCAAAGAAACATTTTTGAAAAATAAAATAAAATTACTTCACAGTTCAACTTCCCGAAAAAAGCCCGAATAAGGTTTAAACCTTTGAAAATAGCGAGCTCCTCAGTAGCAGTGTGGATATTGAGTGATGTAAATCTTTTTTTTAAATAAAAAAAATTCTAACCTTATATTGTATCTATTCAATAATTTTAGTAGCCCACTAAGCTAGTAAAACCTCGATTATCAAGCATCAAATATCATTAGCGTCCAGTGACCAGTGAGTCATTGCGCTTGGACTTTCACCCTTCAATACAAGACTATTGGGTTACTTCGCCACCGAAGTTATTACTATATACCGTGTAGATTGCTGGCTTTGACCATATTCTCGCTAGACTCTTACTTCTGAAAAGTAATTTAAACTATAGCAAGCATATTCAGTATTCAGTGGTATTAGTCTTGCATAACGATCATTGAGGTAATGAAGAGGTTTTAAAATGGCTGTTGCTGAACTTTTTGGTGGCAGACAAGTACTAAACAGACAAACTATTATATGCATAGAAGAGAAAGATTAACCGACCTAGCTCCAAGAATTTTAAAGTTGAAGTGGCTGTGATCGAGTCACATATCTGGAGGAACCGATGGCCGTTGAGGCAGACCGACCACGAGGTGGAAGACGTAGTCTAGGATAAACCCCCACAAACTGGACGGACCAATTATATTACACGCATCGCAGGAAGCAGATGTATGCGAGGTTTGGAGGACCGTGATGTGTTGATTTTTGGGGGGCTATATCCAACAATGGACGTCTTTCGGCTGATGGATGGAAGATTAAGTTATTGATAAAATATCAAGTGGTCTATAGAGTGTAAAAACTCTACGTCCTAAACAAAACTGTCGATGTATATTAATCTATGTGGAGTGTCGCGTGAGTCACTGGATGCGCGCGCGCTGCGCGTGTAGTGTTGCGTTGCTGTGACTCATCTGTTGCTGTTTATTGCCGTCGTGCTCCGATGCGTATTAGACTTATCTTTATTGGCCATTATTTTTTAAGTATAATAAATGTTAGGTAATATTGTGTCGTGTTTTGAATTCTTTGAGGTGTCACACACCACTGTGTGATTAAGTTGAAGAAGGTTCAGTTTCAAAGCCATATTATTCTCGTTACTGGCTCTGTTGACCTAATATACTTCTTCAGCGACATTTTATCGGCCTATTTGATAATGACTATTTATTTGTATATGACCTACTGATGAAAACATACAGGCTTATTCTATTGATATACTGTTTTTGAGTACACACTTTAGCTTCAGTGACTTGTAACTACTTATACATCTAAAACTTCCTCCCATAACGTTACCTCTTAGTTTTATTTCAGTTCATTTCCTTCCGCCAATTTCACTGTAAAATTAATAAAATAGCTTTTAATGCTGAGGATAGGGAGAAAACAAAGATTACAAACTTAAGTAGCTACTAATTTGAACTATAAAAAGTTTCCCAGCTCAGTGTGCATCGCGGCAAAAGCGTCCGCTAATTCTTTCCAGTGCGTTCAGTTTTACTAAACTTTTCTCCAAAGTGGGCAGCCAGCTTCAAGTCATCTTACTATCTGCACCATTGCCTTCCTCTTTTCATGCCTGGTACTAAGATATTAATATATCAGCTGACAGATCCGCCGTGTTTTCATCGGTGTGCGTTTATCAGCGCGGCGCTGCGATCTCAATTAGCAGGCGGCGGGGACTTGTCACTGCTAATGCGCCTGTTGGTTGCTTAGTGCTGTCACAGACGAGATATAAGTCGCTGCGATAACGCAGTTGCGTGAATTAGAGTTTATTCCCACAGGCAAAGGTGTAGTAGAAGTAAAGATAGAAGCTAATAGTACTTGCGTTCCCATTATAACAACTTTAGGAGTTAATTCGATCTTCAAAATGACTGTTTCAAATGCCTCGGGTTATGGTGAATGAATATCTCAAATATTCTATATTAAATAAAAATAAATGATGTGTGTTTTTATCGCATCGCGTGAGAATCGCTAGACAGATCTGACAATAAAAAAAGGATTTTTAAGTAATATTGGGGTAATACTGAAAGTGTGTTGAAATGTGGACCAAAAAGCTTATATCTAAACCCCAATTCACTGGAAACAGAATTCGTTTGGCAAAACTTGGCTAAAGAAACCGCACATTCATACCCAAACAGTGTGTTAACGACGTTACACCGGCAGGGCACACGAGTAATGTGTCGATTTGTATGATTTACATACCCCTCTGTATACACATATGTTCGACGAGGCGGAGTAGATTAAATTATGCAAAAAACATCATTCGTCGCTGTCAGATTAGCGAGCGGTAAATTATATCTTTAAGATTAAGATAGTAATGAGCTTTCTGGATTTGCTATCATTGAGGACGGCAATATTACGTTGCAACGCTTTTGCTACATCATCAATGTTGATAATTCAGATTCTGAATATATTAATGTAATTTGTCTTTTATGTTGGTTGACTTTCTTCTTCTTCTTCTAATTTAAGGGTTAGACCCTTGTCGGTGTAGCTGATGAAGCTCTTTCCACCTGTCTCTATCTAGAGCAGCTTCTTTCACCTCCCTATACGACATGACACCGATCCTTTCTTTTATCTGACTCATGTAGTATATTCTTGGTCTTCCTCGTCCACACTTTCCTTCGATCTTCCCCTCTATGATGTTCTTTATGAAGGTATTGATAAATATTCCGGCCAATGAAGAAGCTCCCATGTCCCATTTCCCAGGATAAAATAAATATCGTGTTCATTGCCCCGGATTTAGCTAACAAGTTTTGGTCAAATACACCTTGCAAATTTTAAGAGTGTTTGAGCTATCCCGGGAAACTAAGACAAATGTTATATATCAAGGTCAATTATCCAATCTTATTTGTTTGACAAGCTACTGTACAAGATTAGACAGTTTAATAAATCAAATAAAACAATCTAAGTCTGTTGAACTCACGCCTCAGTAAGACACAGCGTAAGCTTACTAATCATACCTTGACTGGGTAACAAAATGACCAAAACCAAAATTGCGTAAATAGGCCAGAACGCAAAGCTAAGTTGACCAATGTTGGACAGTGGGTGAATCATTAGTGACGTACAACGTCAATCATCTAATAACAAGAACTCGATTTTTTTTAAATGCAGCACAAAGATAGTGAATCATCATTCAGGTTCATAATAAAAAGGCTTGAACTTAGATCTTTTTGCATTATAAGCGAAAGAATGTTGGACTATTCAGGAAATCGCTTTAAGTGGGTAGATGCATAAACACAAACAAAAAATGAAAATGAGTCACTTGTTTAGCGTAGCGTTAAGAAATGCAAAGAATATTGTATAAGTTAGTATTATTTTAGCAATACTAAATAGTTTAGCGAAGGATCTTAATAGAACAATTTTGCAGAAAAATATATTATAATAAAATACACTTTTATTTTACATTTATACATATTAATTGAAATGGGTCTAACTTAGTTATAAAAAGGGGTTAAGTAAATTAAATTTTAGAGCACATTCTGAGCTATGTGAACAGTACTGCTGAAAAAGATCCAGACTTAGCATTCTACTCTAGGTGAATATACCGCGCTGAATTTCAGCAGGCGGGCGGACAAGTCTTACATATAAAGGAGTACTTAGTCTACAACATTCTCAGCATCGATAATTAATATAAACGTTAGTTGTATCGACTCATTTCAATCGACTAATGACCGCATCCCTACTGGTCAACTAATAAGCACTATATAAGAATGGACTTTTTGGCGGTAAATTGAACAGCGTAGTCGCAAATTTTGTTTTATTTTCCAAGAATAATGTTTATTTGATAATTAAAATGTAATATTAGTGGAATATAAACCATTGTGGCTTCATAAAAGTGCACGAGTGAATGAAATTGAAATAAATTAGTAATGTTTGACTTTTTGAAACTCTCCAAAGATGTCCGGTAAAATTTCAGTAAAGTATCCCCCCAGCTTTACTGATAGGGGTAGGGAATTCATTATATTATTATCATTGACATCATCACTATCATCAGGAGTACTTATAATTATCAAAAAATACTCGACACTGGCAAAAATGGCTGCATTTTGTAGCCGATTGCCCACCTAAAAAAAAGAAGAAGGAGATAAGAGTGTACTTAATTAAGTTATTGCCAATAAGTTATCTTATGGCGGCTGATCGGGCTCGTTTAGATACGTTATCAGCGTTTGGCGAGGTGTTATGGTGTGTCAGGCACTTATGTGCTGCGAAATAGCGCGGTTTATTGATAATAGACCGGGTGGATGGTTTGTGAATTTGCTCAAGAAAGAGCTTTTATTTAAAGTTTGTTTATAAATATCGACTTGTTATATTTACACGAATACTACACATTGACATAAAACTAGTTTTACAGGTTTTAACACGCGATAAAACCTGTTTACATTTACATATTGTTTACATATTATGTTTTTGTGTTCCCGACGTTTCGGCTGCTTTACAGCAACCATCGTCACGGGAGGACTGAGGTGTTTGACGCTGAGTGTCATAGTTTAAACTCGGATACCCTCATATTTAACGAAACGTCGGGAACGTAAAAACATAATATACACGCGATAAAATCTGTACATTTAGTTTTATTTCCGCGAAAATTTTGATTTTATGGCAGCTTAGCGTACACTTTTGTATGTTATTATAATACTGTGTAATATGTTAGATTATCGCAACTTACCTTTAGTATAAAAAAACTATAGAAATGCATGAAAATATTTATGAATGGGGATGTTGTGAAAGACATTTGTTAGGATCGTAACATGTGGCAATCAGGTGTAATTACCACTAAGAGTTACATACAAGAGTATATCCTATGTACGGTAAGAAGTGGCTGTCCGAGGAGTCGCTAGATCATTTTCGAGGGTCTTGTAACGTGGCTACCAACTTTTGGACATTAAAACCAATACTGTCAAACAAAAGGCCAGATGTTAAATCTAACCAAACCATTTACCATTGAATTATTTGATGATCTTAAGAATTAAACTTGAAAATTCGCCATGGCGTCGTCAGTCCATCGAGATTTTAATCTTTCGTATCGAGTAACCAGAAACAAAAAGTGGCAAACATAAATTATAGGCAGCATCGTATTAGAAACACGTTTTGCGTAGCCCAGTAGTGATCGAGGAACGAGACGTTTGTATCTTACGGGACGGTAGCGACACGATTTGTTGATTTACAATTGAAACTAATGAACACAATATTTTATTCATATTTTTCAAATTATTCAGTTAACCATTTACCGTGTTCACTTATTAACATAACTTAAACTTAATAATAATTGAGAGTGCTATCGTTCGTGAGCCCCACTTTAGATTAGAAAAAATAATAATACACATAAATGTGTATCCTTTCAAGACCTTACTAACTAAAAGAAATACATTATGAGTACAGATCTTGTAATAAACTTGCAAATTAGTACTTAACATAAACAGGTATTTAAAAATAATATCCGAAACGACTTATTACTGGTGGTTATGTTTATGTACCGTGTATAAGCCAATCATTATTAGGTCATTGACATTAAGCAATCTTGTTATTACAATCAACCTCAAAAGATTTAAATATCAATAAAATATTACAACAAAAAGCGTCCCGTCACGACGACGTCGTATAGTATAAAGGGAAATCAAACTGGTTTTTATTAGCACACGAGTCTGGGCCGAGAGAGCAAGCCCGGCCGCGATGGTTTATTTGGATAAGCTCCGCGACCAAGATTTTGGGTTCTATTCCTGTTAATAAAATAATCTGGTAAGGCAGTAAAATTGTATGAACTTAATGGAAATATCAACGGCAGAAGTAGAGTTAGGGGGGCATATTGTTCCTGCTTTCTAGCACTCTGCCAATTCGAGCCATTGATTAAGAATATTCACTCTGAACGAATGTCATCTTCTGGGACTCAACTAGTGGGACAATAGATAATCTAAGATTAAGAACAGTTCTTGGAATTTTTCAGGCTTTTAGCTGACTGTACTGACATTCATAGTTGTCTTAAATGCTAATCTTAGCTGTCGACGAAAGTATTGGAGATATAGGCGCTAAAATGGACTCTTGAATAGGTACTAGGTAACGCAATGAGCCTATGTTTAAACGCAGAACATTTTAGGTACCTCTAGGTTCAATTATTCATGTGTTAATTATTCAGCAATCGTTAAATCACGATAAGTTTTGTCTGGCGGACAACAATCCAAATGATTAGATTTCTTCAAGCACACAGCAGTGAACTGAGTATGCTTCCTTTATTGGGGGTTTGACATCTAAAAAGGAGGTTCACATTCCATATGAAGGTATTATTGTCAGCTTATACCACGACTTCGACTAGGTAAAAACATGCCACGATAATATATTAAGCAACCATTATTTTCTCTACCGCAGAGTCATAAATAACACAAGTAGCTACATCTACATATTATTTACATACAAAACAAAAGCGCAAAAGTAAATAAACTCATACATATATACATAATAACACTATGAATCGCGTAGTTCGGTAGTGGGACAACAACTCTTATGGAACCGGTTGTCGGCGTCGATCCGATACGCATGTTCCGATTCGACTCTATATCGTGAACACTAAAAGTCATTTTCGCTCGATTGGACTTGGAGCGTTTGTGATTGCAGTTCTGACTTCGGAAAGGGCATGGGCACGAAGGTAACTGTTTCTTTGGCTTATTTAGACGTCGGGTTTTGAAATTGAGATGAGATTTTTCGACTTTTGAACTTGCGATTCAATGGTTGATTGATTGCGAGGAGCAAAAGGGGGAAGACCCAAATTGATAAATGCGATTGAATTGTGTGTTATTATTATATGCGAAATGAATTAACCTTGCGATTTTAATGTTTAACAAGCTTACGAATGATATTCGAGAAATATTCTGAATGTCTTATGATGAACGCAATATTTATGAAGGTTCATCTGATTCGTAGTTTCTTTGAATGGAAACTACTTTTGCAAAGCTGTTCTTGGGATCAAATGCGTCAGAGTTGTAAAATTACAGGCCAGCTTTCCCGATCTGAGAGGTCCATTTTCATAACAAATTTCATTCAAATCTTTGACGGCCTGATTAGCGCAGTTGGTAGTGACCCTGCTTTCTGTGCCGAGGGTCCCGGATTCGAATCCTAGTAGACACAAACATTGTGTGTAGACACAAACTACCTAAGTCATGGATGTTTAATATCTATACTGGGCTCGCCCTCAGTCCATTTTACAGTACCCACAATACAAGCGTAGCTTAGTGTGGGACCGTGTAGTTGGTGTCTTCGTCTAACTTAACCCAGTGAAATGACTATCAGTACATTGTAATAGCTTCAGCTAACAAGAACACCCGCTATGAAAGGCTATCGAGACACGAACGCCATCGATTTGTTGTCAACCGTCCAATATCCGGTCCACATCGGCTATGAAAGATTGCTTCCCGTACCAGCACTATAATAACTAAACTATCCAGGGCCCCAAGTCTGCTAACACAATCGATTCATAATCGAACAGCAACGGCATAGTAACTGTCACTTTTGACAGATATCCCGTACAATATCTGTCAAAAGTAACAGTTACTATGCCGTTGCTGTTCGATTATGATTCGATTGTGTTAGCAGACTTGGGGCTCTGCACGGTCGTGCTGTGGTATACGATTACTTCGTTGTAACAATTAAATCTACGGTTCAGAGGCGGTATATAAGCAAAACAAGCCGCCATAGAATAGTGACGTCACATCACACGCTCTGATGATTTTGAGAAGCCTCTGTATTTAAATTCAATAATCTAATAGTAGGTATATCAATAGTCTTACCATCAAAGGAGGTCGCGTAACTAAGCAGTTTCAGATTTGGTTTCCAAAACCGACTATTAAATTATTGATCTTAGTCCACTCCTTGTGCAAGTTTTTCCGTAGATTTCAATTTACATTACAGTTCAAAATGATACTTTAATGAAATACCTACTTCAATATAAGTTATGCTCTTTTGAAATAAATAAATTAGCCCTAAACTAAGTAGACTGCATGCGGCGGTAGACGGCATGCGTCTACCACCTTAGAGCTAGCCCTAAACTAAGTAGACGGCATGCGTCTACCACCTTAGAGCTAGCCCTAAACTAAGTAGACTGCATGCGGCGGTAGACGGCATGCGTCTACCACCTTAGAGCTAGCCCTAAACTAAGTAGACGGCATGCGTCTACCACCTTAGAGCTAGCCCTAAACTAAGTAGACTGCATGCGGCGGTAGACGGCATGCGTCTACCACCTTAGAGCTAGCCCTAAACTAAGTAGACTGCATGCGGCGGTAGACGGCATGCGTCTACCACCTTAGAGCTAGCCCTAAACTAAGTAGACGGCATGCGTCTACCACCTTAGAGCTAGCCCTAAACTAAGTAGACTACGGCATGCGTCTACCACCTTAGAGCTAGCTTTAAGAATATTAATATGTAGTCTTTATTGATGGTATGTCCGTAACTTGAGGTACCCTCTTATCCTCTCGACTAACGTGAGCTAATTATTCCAGCTCTTTATAATGTCCCATTGTTGGGCCCGGTCCTCCCCTCAATGTGAGGGGGATTAGGCCATAGACGTCAACTATGTAGAGATAATTATTACACAATTAGCATGCACGGGACCATAGAACGCTGAAACCTATTAGACAATTATGTCAGGTCTGTTTCCTATGCTAATTATTATGACTACTCGGGAGGTTGAATCGGGTAGCGGTTATGTTAGATTGTTTGACTTTTAGAGTTCTATTCATTCCGCTGAATAACTACTGGGGCATATGACCTATGAGCCCATCGAATCAAAGCTTACACGTAAACGTAAAAAGCTCACATAAGTGCCTATCGGGACAACCAGATAAAAAAACAATATAGGCTTGACATGAGCGTGTGGCTCAACGCATTAATTCTAACCAATCACGCACAAGTTAATCGCACATAACTAGTAATCATTAAAAAAGAACCATTTAAATGTTTTACCGCAACCAGTAATGGATACCGGGCGTCGCGACGAACATGCGTTTCCAATTATTGCCGGCGGTGCAGACGGTGTGTCCTCGTTATTACGAGAGCCTCGGGCGGATTTGTTTGCGGCGTAATGTGCTAACAGTATTCAACGTAAAAGGGCTTCATTATAGTTATCTTAAGGCTTGTAATGACTACAATAATGTAATTTAAAAAACCTTCCGAAATGGCCAGGCTAAAAAAAGATTATCTTTTTCTAGTATGCAACAAGATATGTACGAGTATTACATTTAGGTTAGACATTCGGAAAACTTCAACAATGCAACCTTCGTCTACATGTGTTCGGGAGACAAAAAACGATTTAAGAATACTCATTTCTTTGACAAAACAAAATTTGAGTACATACAATACCTAATCGATCACTGATATTATATGAGTAGTAGACCGAAAAATTTAGAAATACCCCAATGTGACCGTTTTATTAATTTGCACCGCTACACAATGGACACCCCGTACATACCCTTTGGCGTGGCGGTGTACACGCGTTTCCAATTATTGACGGTGCTGCGAACAGATATACCCGTTATTACCGAAGCCCCGGGGTGGGCTCAGCAAACGTACGAGATCGGGATATTCTGTTATACTGTGAAAATATCGATTTCAATATTGTACCGTAGTATATGAGAATGTTATATTTGAAATTTTAAACGTGGAAAATCGAATAGTGTTTGAAATTGGAATCTGAATAACCCGTCGTTGGCGCCACTTAGCTTTTGGCCTTTAAGTTGGCCGCAAAACCTGTGCGTCGATTGTTTTTTTGGATAAATAGTTAATGGCATTATACTTACCGGCACTGCAAATGCTTGCGAAGCTAAGAAACACGAAGTTCAATCGATGGACATTCGTCACATAATCAACTCTTATTATATTTTTAGTTGCAGTCAATACCTATTGTATTGTAAGGTATATACTATAGTGTTGTAACCTGTCTGTAAGACCGCCCGTCGTGTTTCGCGTCTGATGCGTGTATTATTAAGTTCTATTCATACTGTAATCATCAACTGATACATGACTGCACAGTCAGCAAGTAGTAAGAGATATTATAACACAATAGCTTTCAATTATACCCACAAAGAAATCTCCATTTTATTTGTAACGAAAGTTGACTGACCCTTTATAGAAGTCGGTATTCCGAAAATATGTTCTTGTTGACTATACCATGTTTTAAATTTCCTAGCCTAGTTTTTTTTTAATATCGTGAGACGAACACATCAACTATACTTAGTAACGCTTGTATTATGGGTACCTTACAATGGACTGAGAGCCAACACAGTATAAACTTATTATAGGGATATTAAATATCCATGTCTCGGATACAAACATTCATGCTTATCACACAATGTTTGTCCATACCAGGTTCGACTCAGGGACCCTTGGCACAGAAAGAGGGGTCACTAACAGCGCTAAAAAGGTCGTCTTAGATGAATATAACGATTTATTTATCGAAATAGTTATAGGCCGCATATGACTAATAAGTAGTTACATACTAGGTATGTCAGTAAAAATAAATATATTTGTCCTTGCAGGCAGTCTCCGAATGGGGCGATGCCAGCTTGGTCAAATTCAATGCTTCTAAGACCCAAGCGTGTCTGTTCTCCGCGAAACGGAGTCCATTCCACCTGACTCCGACTTTCCGGAATGTATCTGTGCCCGTGAAGGACCATCTAGAGCTACTGGGTGTAACTCTCAGCTCCAAGCTCAATTTCAGTTCCTTCATTGAGTCCAAAGCAAAACTAGCTGCTATGAAGTTGGGCATCCTAGGGAAGGTCAGGCGTTATTTCACGCCGGGACAGCTTCTAAATTTATACCAAGCTCAAGTCCGATCGTGCATGGAATACTGCAGCCATCTCTGGGATGGGTCTGCTAAGTATCAGCTGGAGGCTTTGGACTCAATAGACAGGCGGGCTAGAAAGCTCATTGGCAACGAGACCCTAGCGCAGACCAAGCTACAGAGCCTGGAACACCGACGTAGGGTTGCCAGCCTATCAGTCTTCTACAGAATACATTTCGGAGAGTGTGCGACGGAATTACACGAGTTAATTCCCCCATCTCCATTCTATCGTCGGTCGACAAGACGCACGAACAAATGTCATCCGAACACTATGGACATTCCTGCGGTACGCACTAAGCGTTTTGCTTCTCCTTTCATCTTGCGTACTGCCAAGGAATGGAACACGCTACCGGCGTCTTTGTTCCCCGTTGACTACAATCTGGGTGTTTTCAAGTCGAGAGTGAACAGGTACCTTCTAGGCAAGTATGCTACATCGTAGATCTCATCGTCACTTACCATAAGGTGAGATCGAGATCAAATACTTGCCTATATTGCAATAAAAAAAAAATATCGGTGCTCATGTTTGGTTCGTAACACAGACTGGTCTTGAACTTCCGGCGTGACGTTGCTACTCAATGTGAATCCACTTTATCAATGGATTTGTATTGGTAAAATTTTTGCCTAGTGAATGGTCCGGCTTGTGTAATAAATAGACTGAGAAGAAATGGACATAGTTTTTTTGTATGTGTGAGTGCGTATAATTTTTTGTTAGACCAGAGTTTTTTTAAGCTTCACTTATTGTGCACGCTGTGTGTTGTCTGCATATTCTAACCTGTGGTCTGTGAATGATCACAATTGAATAGAATAATATTCACCTTTAGACTTATCAGACTGAGCATACAAAATATCTAATGCTAATTATATGCCTATGTCTATAATAAAGTATTAACTTAGGTCAAGTGAATAGCGAGCGATTACAGTCTGCCCGCCCCCGCGCCGCAGGCAGCTAAAGTAACTTAACACAAGTTGAGCCGCTCAGATGCGCGGAACTTTTAACTCGCAAGTTACTTCTTGTTCTTGTGATCAAGTCTTTTACTTTTCAATTTTTCTCTTGGTGTACTTTCCCCTTTTTTAAGTTTTTTTTTTCTACTATGTATAATGTTCAGGTAGTTTGTAGGATGCAATATTTACTCCCTAACTATCTCAAAGAAACAGCCTCGTGTAACAACATAGAATTGAAACGTCTTACATTAAGCGCGAAAAAATACTGTACAAGCTGTTAGGGACATGTTAACGAAAACTTTGGGAAAGGTACCACTTAATTAATATAATAAAACTATAGTAGTCGTTTATGTTGAAAGTGATGGGTTACAAATGTTGTAATTCTTGAGCGCGCAATGTATAGTAAGTATTACGATCACAACACAGCGCTCCGCGGGATACCCCACGCGTGCGAGTGACGGGCGCGCTCAAGCGTATCGAGTTTTGATTTACATTGCAGTTGTAGGGCTATATAAGAAATATGTTTTTTTTTTAATTTCAAATCACGTTGAGATAGACTTCTAGTATGATTTCATGTTAAAATCAATTTAAAAATACTGAAAAATAATGCGTATAATTTCATGAAAAGAGCAACGGAAAATTCCACCTCTCCAGGGGGGTCCAAAATCATAAGCTGGGAAATAATTTACGGTATCAGTTTTCGTTACGAAGCTACTTACACCCTGTTCCGTTTTGAAGGATATTTTTTTAATCTGTTTCAAAGAAACACCATACTTATAAAAACTTGGTTATAAAAAAAACATTTCTCTTTCTACGTTTCAATAAAAAAAACCTATCCGTTTTTGAATCTCGACTTAAAATTGCTGAATGCAATTTACTAGTTTTCAAGACATAACGCATTAAACGCCAGCTCATCGCTGAAAACTACAATAATCCCCGATTCGTATAACCATTACAATCTGGCGTACAGATTGTACCGCCCCGCTGAGCCGCCGAGTGATCGGTCGTAAACATACAAGCTCACGAATACTACCATCGATTTGATTAACTATCAACATCTAATACACACGTGTCTTAAATCATAATTTAGGGTAGCATATCGTAAAAAAAAATTAGTCGTGAAGATTGTGTAGTATTCGCTTGTTCCCCAAGCGTACAGTAATATCCACAAATTTAGCACAATTTGTAAATATACTAATATGTTGCTAAGTTATTTTTGTGCTTCGTCAATAGATTTTTTCTCCTTACAATACCTTTCCAAATTACTTTGATCTGTATCTTTACCGATATAAATAATTTGACGTCGTCAAAGTACGTGCGAGGCTAGAACCTGTGATCCTCTTTACCGAGGCAAGATTTCTACAAACTTGGCTATCACTGATTTATTTATTCAATACACTATATTCTTATAGCCATTAACAATTTGACTCATCACCACTATCGTCCACTCTACTATAAATTACACTTCAGCAAACTTATATTTATCGTTAGTAAAGTGTATAGCTACTCAAAATATGTTATACTAGCTGTTGCCCGCGACTTCGTCCGCGTGGTATTTAACAAAGACAACCGTTGACAACAGCCTGCTCGCCCATTTTGAGCCCGCGGGACGCATTGCAGGTTGTTACTATCAAACTTAATCAGGCGCTGCGCTGCAACATTGGTTTTAATTTTTTTTCGTGAGATTCTATTTTTTTTTCTAAAATAAAAGTAGCCTAAGTTACTCCTTGTTCCATCAGCTATCTGCCAGTGAAAGTCCCGTCAAAATCAGTCCAGCCATTTCAGAGATTAGCCGGAACAAACAGACAGACAGACAGACAGACAAAAATTGTAAAAAATGTTGTTTCGGTATAGGTAACGTGTATACATCCAAATGCACTTAGTAAAAAGCGGTTATTTTAATATTACAAACAGACACTCCAATTTTATTTATATGTATAGATTGGTTAGTTTTATGCCGAAACCAGTACCCGTGTCGTGCCATGCACAAGAAATACACGTTTCGTGACGTCATTTGACATTCAATATCAATAATTTGTCATTAAGACGACCGGTAAGAGAAAGCAGCCAGCTTCTGTGTGTAGATAAAAACGAAAAAGCTATAATTTGTCGCCGGGCACATCGATGGCGCCTTAATTCTCTTGCCATAGAATAGATTCGTGTAGAGCGGACATATGAAATAAATTTAGATATGGTGAACCATAGAGTAGTAAAATAAGCAATGTATAGAAGTATTGGATAAGTTATTCAAAGTAATCGGCTCCTATTAATCACACATTTTGACCTAATCCTGGGCACTTGATATTTCTCGATATACTCGCATTATGAACCCACTGTGACCAATATGTTGGAGTGACTTAAGCTAGACGGGCATCAATTGTTTAAAAAATATCTAATTTAATTTCTACTCTATGATCTAAATGGTGCATGTTTAAAACAAACTGTAACTTAAGTTTCGGTGTTAAAAAGCCTATTAACCTATTTTATTTGAAAGTTACATCGCATTTAAACTATCAAATATCCTAACTAAGCAACTTGAAACCTTTTTGCTTATACAATAGAGCTTACTTGCGCGGTGGTGTTAAAATAACGGAATAGTAAAAGTGGATAGTATTGTATGTGTTCTTACAGAAGCTATTATGTGTGTTGTGTAAGAGGCTGATAGATGACCTCGGTGTCTTAACGTAACCTCTGGGGTCATAACTGTTTGACAGGAACCAATAAATGGATACAATATATAAGGCTTAACAATAATAGTGTAAAATATTTTAAGGGATCACATTCCCGAAAACAATAATCTTTATATTGGAATTAAAAAAAATAACACAAAATACTAAATCCGCATTGAAACGACAATTTCTCGCTTTCTCACAGAAAATTCAAACTCCATATTTATATATCTATACATATAAATAAAATTGGAGTGTCTGTTTGTAATATTAAAATAACCGCTTTTTACTAAGTGCATTTGGATGTATACACGTTACCTATACCGAAACAACATTTTTTACAATTTTTGTCTGTCTGTCTGTCTGTCTGTTCGTCTGTCTGTCTGTCTGTCTGTCTGTTTGTTCCGACTAATCTCTGAAATGGCTGGACCGATTTTGACGGGACTTTCACTGGCAGATAGCTGATGTAACAAGGAGTAACTTAGGCTACTTTTATTTTAGAAAAAAAAAATAGGATCTCACGAAAAAAATTAAAACCAATGTTGCAGCGCAGCGCCTGATTAATTTTGATCGCAACAACCTGCAATGCGTGCCGCGGGCTCAGAATGGGCGAGCAGGCTGTTGTCAACGGTTGTCTTTGTTAAATACCACGCGGACGAAGTCGCGGGCAACAGCTAGTTTAATACATAAAAGTGATAGTAATCGCCTACTTTTTAACCCTTTAAAATATTTACACTATTTTTGTTAACATTCTCCTCTATTCATTTAAACTGGTGGAATAATTTCACTTGCACGGAGTTACGTCGCCACAATATACTTATTTAATTAATAGGCCGAAAATAATACATCGTGGGTCCCCGGCGTTGCCTTTCATTAAAGAGCCGGCGCGGGGACGCATTTGCATAAGTTATTAAGGGACTGTCGCTTACTATAGTAATAGGTACTTACATAATTTGATATAGTAGTTGTAGGTTATAATGTGTAACCCACATTGAATAAGACGAATGTAAACTTAAGCACCCAAGTAAGAAGATACAATTTGCAGGGATCATAGTTATTGAAAAAATATACCTATATAGAAATTGCTATGTAACACGACATTTGTCTGACAGTCGCAGGAAAAGTTTTTTTTTAACAATTTAATGTAGACACAGGCCTCCTCGAACTGCAACGTCAGTGCATATATGCCTTCAAAAACCTGAAACATTCAGAAAAACCTTAAAAATTCAGAAAAACGAGATTCACATATATAATTGGAAATGATAGGGGTGCGAGCAGGACGGATCGATACCTTCACCCTCGTACCTATTTCAAAGGTAAGTGTTTGATCAACTTGGTGATCACTATAAAGTGCTTCTTTACTTAGCTGTTAAGATAAACAACTATGCCAAGATAGTTAAAATCTACTCAAATTTATTTTTGATATATGAAAATTTCCAAGTCTATATTTATTGTTATATGATAATGTTTTATTATATGATGTATTTGTTTAATCAGTTTCATAGTAGGCCAAACAAACCATTATTATAAATATAATATAAATTCTAAAACAATTTTATCGTAATTTATTCATAAAAATGCCTAAATTGGTTACTATATGTACCTAATATCCGGAATTGGAAATCAATTAATTTACACAAAATTAGACCACAGAATAGGCACCTAAATAATTTACGTAACAAATAAAATTTATATTCCGCAATAAATTAGTTTAATTCACTAATAAATTTTTCGCTAAACTAGCCTTAAGTTAAAAAGGAACCGGTGCGGTCCCATCGCAAACTATTTAATTATTCGCCGACAAAGCGAAAACATAACATCGATCAAACGCGCCGACGTTAACACTGTACCGTAAAAAAAACTCAAAGCGAAATATAATAAGTCGCCGCTATTTAACATGACGACTGCGGTAGAGTCGAAAGGCTTAGGCTTATTGTACCCTATTTATTCAGGTAATTGTTTTAAACTACTTATTTTTATTTTACAGAAAAAAATTCGTTCATATATTTCGAAATCAAAAATCTAATCCAATACACAGCATTTTAGATCATAAGATAACGTAGACATTTTGTTTTCACGCTTTTTTAATTGTACTTCGACCTCTTTCTAAAAAAATCGTGACAAAAAATCTAAATTATATTTCACTAGTCATGAAAAAGAAACATTCTGTTGTTGATATAATATAAGCCGTTAGGCGATTTATCAAGTTCTAGTATTACGTACAGGGTGTACACAATATAACGACTCTTCAAAGAGCTGCATTTATAAATAGGAATTATTTTAACCCACGGTTTTAACTTTATTTGAAGGTATAATTTGTGTCAGTGATAGAATTTTGCCGGATATTTTATAGACATTTTTCGAAAATTATTCCGTAGGCAATACCGAAAACAGATTTCAATAAAATAGTTTTGTTCTAAAGTGTACACACTATAATTTGCTAGAATGTCTGTTGGTCTTTAATTCTGCTAAATATATAAAATTAGATTGAGCCGTCTGTTTGGCTGTCTATCCAATATTTACCCGAACGGAGTTTGATTAGTACTGGTAGCTGTATTTATTCTGGTTACAACTCCAGCAAGGTTCGTTGCTGAGGTAGATTGCTTTGCACTTTGATAATTTGCGCTCAGGATAATGTACACTAGCCGCGATGTTTGATTAAAATCAAATTATTGATATATTGAAAATAAATATAAATAAGAATATTTTCGGAATAGCCGACAAATATTTTTTTTGTAACGGTGATGAATGGTACCCATGGCATGTTATTTTGAGCAAAAGATTGATTATGAGCAGAATATCAATTTGTTATAATACTCGTATTTTGATTTTAAGTATTATGTATTTAGGGGCTTATTTCAAACAATTCGTTTCTTACATTACTTTTTCTTCTAAAAATATAGGTATTAAAGAAAAAAAATACTTTTACTATTACAAAATGCAGCCACTCGTCGAGTCAATTGTGGTGTTTGAAAATTAATTGCCGGGTCACGCGAGCCCCTCGGGTTTTTTAGGGTTAAGCCGGTAGAATGCGATCGATTAACACTCTTGTTACCGATGCAGGATATAATGAGCCAACTTAACAACCATGACCTGTTTAATATTAATTGTTTTATTTATATACTTAAATTAATTACTATTACTAATTGGATATTGTAGGCCTTTTTAAAATGTCGGTTTGAGTATCAGCCTTTTTAACTGAATGTACTTTTTAAAACGTAACCCCTTCATAGAAAGTTTCGATCATTTACATACAATGGTTACAAAAAATCCTTCCTTTGAAAATGACATAGACATCTTTTATGATTAGGTAATGGATTAAGTAAAAAATAATTGTACATTATCAAACATAGCTCTTGTATCTATAAACTAAGAACTAACCAATTTAAAACCTGACCTAAAGATAAAACAAAATTTTAATTTACAATCACTTTTCAATATTGTTTTTTGTAGAATGCTCTGTAGTTCCATGGTTTTAATATAAATACATTATCTGCTGATTATTGTACGCATAACAAGGAAGGTGAACAAACTTTCAAAATTCCCGAGGGTGATTCCTTAATATTTTACTAGCATAAAGTAGCCTTGCCTGCCCCGTTCCCTTGCCAAAGCTTAATTTAGATATGTGAAGAAACGTGAAAGGTTTTCCCAGTATAACTGAGCTGTATTTAAAAAAAATGCCACTGCAGTCTATTATGGTTGTTTGTTCTGAGTTCACATCGTAGATCTCATCGTCACTTAACATCAGGTGAGATCGAGATCAAATAGTTGCCTATTAAGTAATAAAAAGTGTGGAAATCATTGGGGGAGGCCTATGTCCAGCAGTGGGCGTCTTTCGGCTGATAGAATAGAACACATTTTTACGCATTCTTCAACAGAAATCCATTAAAAATGTCGTTCAAATATCAAAGAAAAATCTCACTTCACACTCATAAACACTCCATTATGATTCCACAATCAAACCGAGCGGAGTAATTCCGAAGATTTGTTCTTGACAGACTGACGAACGGAAACGGAAATGAATCCTTCCTTTCGCCGATTTTTTAAAGAGGGCGGCAAAATGCAAAGAAGTGCTCAGACATGGAATATGACGGGTCGAGATTGCACCCTTAGGGCGAAAGGGTTATAATTACGAGGGCTGTCAAATAAAGGGAATAAGTTCGGATTTCGCTTCACTTATTACGCGCTCAGTATGTTTGAGTAGTTCCAGAGTACTTTATAGTGACTATTTTTTTATGCCCACTACTGTGCACGGGTTTGCCCTCATTACCAGGTCATAGTCCGTCACACTGGCCTAATGCAAATTGGCGGACTTCGTAGGTACGCCTTTAAGTACTGGTAAAATTCTTTCAGGCGTGTAGGTTTCCTCGCTATGTTTCCCTTCGACTGATAATTATCAACTGTATATAACTACATACAGAATAGCTGTGTGTTAACAAACCGCGTAGCCTAGCAAGTGTGGCTAGGGTTCTTGGAGCCCAGTCTTGGTCAAGTTGACATAAGCAGTTTGGCAATATC
This sequence comes from Pheosia gnoma, assembly GCA_905404115.1. Taxonomy (NCBI): domain Eukaryota; kingdom Metazoa; phylum Arthropoda; class Insecta; order Lepidoptera; family Notodontidae; genus Pheosia; species Pheosia gnoma. The sequence goes on from FR989910.1 coordinate 466,501, forward strand.
AGTACGCGGCTTAGGATGGGAATAAATCCTCATCTCACTCTCTATGTTACATTTTCCCGCGGCTCCACCCGCGCAACTATCTCTTTTTTTCCGTTCCTTGACCCCTGCTAGTCATAGCGTGGTAACATCCAAATTTCCTTTTGCACTATTTTCTTAAATATCTCGTGCTTGGCAGTTTCGTTACTTCTTTTACAGCTCCAGGAGCTGATATCCATAATTTCAAAACGAACTTCTCCAAAACGCAGTTCAGTTCGTTAACTGCAGAGTTTATTTGACGTTAATTTAACCGTTGCCGCATCGAATAATTCTCGCGACGCAAAGGGCCCGGTACCCTTTCTGTTTACGTATTTTATTTGAAAAAGGGTTGTTTTTTTCGATCAAACAAAGGGATAATTGGTACTGATTATATTCCGAGGCTGTTTTTGAACAAATCGTTGAGGTTTCAACAGCTCCGGTGAAACATTGATGGGGATTTTTTGCTGATTTTAATTTTGAAATTTGCTTACTCAAACCTTGTTATTGACTATTTAGAATAAGCTCGTTCTTTTATGATCATCACTGAATATAGTCAAACTAAAGATACCAAGGTTCTTTTACGTTAAATGATTTAATTTTGTAGCTTACAAACTTTAAAACCTAGTACAACAATGAGTAATGAGTTTGGCAGTTATGTCGTTCACGGATACGAGGTACGGTCCACATAAAAAATACTAACGAACGAATCTACAATTTTTATTGGTTAAATCTTGAACCATTATTTTTTGAATTTCGATCTAAAATGATTTTCCCAGGGTAAAGACAAATTAACGGCACGTTAATCAAAATTAAATATTTCCAACCGTTCCAAAAACATCTCCTTTTGCGCTTCATCAATTTTCAATGTCTTAATTGCACATCAAAATGAAAATAATTTATTCATGGCCCGCCCTCCGTGGGCGGATCTCTCGGAGATGGGCACAGTTGCACAAAGTGAATTTCTAATTCCCAACTTAGTGTGATTTATTAAGGAAACGTTTATGAGTTTTAGTTTATGTCGTAGGTGTTTGGGACCTTTGGAATTATGTTTTGGGAAATAATTGTTAAAATTAGATATATGTGCAAGCATTGAGCACAGTTAAATTGAATTATAGGAATACATTTTAATTAAAGAAAAACGCGAATACGTAAAACTTTGACTTTGACGACCTGATTAGCGCAGTTGGTAGTGACGTGCTTTCTGTGCCGCGGGTTCCGGGTTCGAATACTGGTAGGGACAATCTTTGGTTGATAAGAACGAATGCTTGTATCCTATCCATGGATTTTTAATATCTATAAGTATTGTATACTGAATTCGCCCTCAGTTTATTGTAGGGTAACCATAACACAAGCGGTTAGTTTAGTGTGGGACCGTACAGGAGGTGTGTTCGTCTGGCGATATTATAATTATTATTAAATAAAAACTGAAAAAAAGTAATAATAATAAGTCGGGACTCATTAAATATCTAGGCCAGATCAATTTTTTCCAATAATTATAGTTCCCATCAAAAAAAACAAGTCCAGACTTGTCTTTTTCTTTCCAGTGTTTGTTTAAAGTATTTTTTTAATTTATACTTTTTTAGTTAGTATTTTTCACGTTAATATGACTTATTTTGCAATTATATAAGAACTTTATAACAACTTTATTATAAGTGTTGAATATTTAAGTGAGCATAGTTGCTGACCAACTTTAAACCGTTATAGATCCTAGGAGTGTACCTATTCAATGATACCCCACTTGACATAGTTACAAAATCAGCCAACGCCTTTGGTCTCTAAAGCACTACAAAGGAACGAAAATACATAGGCTGAGAAACATATTACCCTCCTTTGCGTCGCGCAGTCGGGTAAAAAGAAGATTTAAAATAGGCAAAAAAATTATAATTATTTACAGCATTTGTGAAAAATTATGCTCCTGTGATCGCGTGCTCAAAATACTAATTATATTTCCTAGTTTTAAAGCTCGCTTAATCACTGAGCTAGGAAGTGCCGCCCTTGGGTCACCTGACGTGTTAATTGTCTTTTTAATTTATTTTTTCCAAATCTTGGTCTCTATATCACAGAATCCTGTGGTGGACCCACATTTTTCCTTTGGTACCTACTTGTCCTAATATCAAAGGCGCGAGCCTTTTGCCATTATATAATGGACGCACAGACGTTCAATGCCAGGGGCATTTGGACCATAGTCCACCACGTTGACCTAACCTGATTTAGTTACCTTCAGTGACTTAAAGAAGGTTTGTGTCATCGAATCGCTTTAAATGTGTTATTCTCCAGGCTTTAACGTAACCTAAAAATACAGGACTCAATCGCATGAAATGTACACAAACATCCACCGACAACCTCCCGCACTCGAGATCTCTCGCCATTTCCCTACGAGTAGTATTTCTACCTTGTATGTCGTCAGCGACAGATCCTCACCATCTTATTGCGGTTCCTATTGCTCGGCAAATAAACATCGACACCTCACTGTTTGGACACATTTCTCTGTGTCGTACCCACTAAGTCTAATGTCAATATTTGGTGCGCTCACCTCATTCCTTGTAGGCTCCAAACGATACTTTTTATCGACAGCTTAGACGACTGTAGACTTTACCGTCAACAAAATAAGGTGTGAGCCGACAGTAAAATTTATCTTGTAGGCTCATTCTAAAATATACAAACGTTACGAATCTTGTTTACTTTGGCGACGATTTTGGACTTTATTTCCAATGATTTAAGAGTGATTTTCATTGTTTGCTCTGGAGATTTTTATTGTTGCTCTTGGATTTTTTACACTGAGAACTACCAGAATTGTAATCTTATTTGAGCTCTGTAAGCTTAAATGAGTATTTATTTTATGTGCAGGTAGGTATGTGGTTTTCGTAATGCCGTCTCTAGGAAAAATGTTGATAGTTTTATTAGACAATTTATTCAAGATAAAGCTTTTCTAAGCATTAATAAGTGCAACTTTGAATGTGTGCGTTGGGCTCAAATGATCTCTCTGTTATTAAATCATAGATATGACATGCCTGTGGTTTTGGTTGACTGTAGTGAATCTACATTCGGATGAAACTGTCTAGCAATTTTTGAGATTAGTCCATACTTTAATATTAGAGTTTATAATACTACAAAATTTTGCATAAGCACGTGGGGATTTTTATTCTGATTTCTTCAGAAAATACATAACTAAACCAAATAAAAAAACTGAGTAATATACTTATGGTTATATTACATCAGAAAGACACAATATTGAGAAAAAATACGCGATGCTACCTCCCCTGAGAAGCGAGGGATGAAATGGCTTCCACTCTTCAATCAGGGGTTGATTCCCACCCTATCATTATAGGGCGGTATGCTACTGATTCGATCTTTATTTTATTTGGTATCAAATGGATTAAATATAATTGATAGAACTAGGCGAACATTGGCGTAAATCCATTGTTAAATAAAAGCAAATGTGGCCTAAACGTGGTAGATATACGTATAGTAATAATAGTCAACCATCGGTGAACGATTGAAGGTATTGACCAATATCGAGCGTATTAATATCCTAGGTTCATATTTGCTGGTAGGACAAATAATTAGATCGTCTCTATGGATCGGGGGAAATATGAATGTGCCCATTGTGATAGCAGTGTAAGATTTTTGGACGGCATGAATATTTTTTAATAGTTATTACGAGTATATCACCAAGAAAACACACCAACTATACGGTCCCACATTAAGCAACGCTTGTATTATGAGCACCGTACAATGGACTGAGGGCGCACTCAGTATTTAATATGCCTTGGGTGCAAACATTCCTGCTCATCACACAAAGATTGTCCCTACCAGGATTCGAAAACGGGACCCTCGGCACAGAAAGCAGGAACACTACCAACTGAGCTAATCAAGTCGTCGCTAATTAGAAAATATGATATAAGAAAAGTATTAGCATAGTGATAGACAAACAGTTTTATAAAGCTATTGCATTATTCAGCACAATTATTATTCAATTTATTTTTTGTTTAAACATTCCTAAACGATGACTTTGACCATTCAGGGACACACCGCCACGAACACTTCATGAATGTTCCCTGATTTGACGGCGGCGCTGGAAATCTCTGACACAAACTTGCTAACGACGTAAATACTAACCTACTAGATAAACTGTACACGCACCTACGAGTTTTATATTGAGTTATCTAATAGGTATTTTACTTATTTTTAGATAGTTCAGTATGTATCAAAAATTGTTATGACTATACCCTTAACTAGGACCCTTTTTTAAATTTAAGGACCTTAAGTAACGATCATAATAATTGATGAATGACGAAGTGATTATGGTATAAAACAGTTTTCTTTTTATTACTTAACGCGTAATGCTGATGACTTTATAATAACGCGTTATTTAAAATAAATGAAATGTTTTTCTTGGTCAGTAACATTTATATCTATTTAAAACTTCGCAACTAGGATCTTACTGATTGACTATTATCGCACAAGTCCTTTTTATCTATTTGAGATACATTTCTCCCACCACTGATACTCCTGTAAGCCAGGGTCCACAGCAGTGACCAACAAAGACGCCGAGGTGTGACCCTGTGTGAGTCCCGGGCAAAAGCTTATGGTCTTGGAACCCGCAACGAAATTATAATCGAAAAACACAGACTTGTTAGAATAATCAGACAACACACGGCGTCGGCTAAAAGTGTAACCTAAAAATCTCTGGTCTACCATTTAAACAACATGCTAGAATAGAGTTTTAGTCAGATAAGGTGTTTCTATGTGGCAACTTTTTCAAAATATTTCACAAGACCTATTAGAACGAATGCTGGTCAAACACACAGTAAACCATAAATGGTACTTCACCGTAAGATCTCAAAACGTGCTTTACGCAATTTTTGAGGTGATTTTGTTAATTACTCTAATGGAACTGCTATGGTAACGCGAAACTGGAACATCGTGTGTACAAACCTAAATTGGGTTTGCTAAATAAAGACGCATATACAATTTTTGATATTTGTATGCTATTTTTCCATTCGAAATGACTGCGCCATTATCTACATCGCCAGACAAACATCTAACTGTGTTGTCCCAAACCAAGCAATACTTGTGCGAGGACTGATATTGAGTACTGATATTGAGTACTGATATATACCTGAGGGTGATCCCAGTAACACCCAGTCTAGAGCACATTAGAAGAATATAATTTGTCCCTCACGTGAATCGAACCAGTGTACCGAGTGGTTTATGACCAGTTACTCTAGGGTCTTTTTTTTTTATTACATTATAGGCAAGTATTTGATCTCGATCTCACCTGATGGTAAGTGACGATGAGATCTACGATGGAGCATACTTGCCTAGGTAGGAAGGTGGCAGTAGATAGAGACGCTACATTCACTAGGCACATGCAGCGCAACTGATCTGACCCGCCATCCATGAATGGCAGCACCGAACATCATGCCGGAACACGGCTAGACCGCTTGGCGACATGGCTTTGTTCAGTGGGTGGTGACTAGCCACGGCCGAAGCCTACCATCAGTAGAGTTGTCACCTGGTTGGCACCACCCAGGGTCACGTGTAGGGTATCTCGAGGGTACTTAATTCTCCTACGGACGAAGGTGACTCGACCCCAAATGATTTAACTTTGACTACTCAAATATACTTTGAGTAGTCAAAGTTAAACGTACGTAGATTAAGTAGTCATTTAATTTCCTTCTATTGCTGCTAATGTACTCCTCTGATTGGTGACTCATGGGAGAATTGATCCGACTTCAAACGAAAAAAAAAAAAAAAAAAAAAAAAATACTGCAATAAAACGTTTCAACCATAGGATCCGACAACAATTCCCAATCTTTAAATTGTTGTTCTATTAGTAATTCCTCAGCAAATGCGGTAAAAAAATCCTTTAAAGAAGCGTGTAGTATCAACTTTTGACCATTTACGAAATGCAAATAGGATATAACCTTTTAACAACAATGTTTGATAATGGTGACATATATCCCATAGCTTTAAAGCGTCCAATAAAAAGTGAGTAAATAGAGTTAAAGCCGTATTATACCATTTACCACATTAGGCCATCTCGGTAAAAGAGCCGACGCATTAAGGATCTTTTCACACCTTTGCAGAAGTAATAAACGGTTGGAGAGCATATTTTAAATTGCTTTTAAAATATTTGAGGTGATTCCATTCCTTTTATGGTTGTACCGACTGGATGAAGGTTTTCTACGAACGTGGATGATGTTTTTCTATAGTTTTCTGTCTCAAACTATTGCCTGCTAACGATCACATACAAAGTTTAGCTTCTGACATTGGATATAATGTATATATATATAGTTTCTAATGAAAGAAAAATGTCTGTGTTAGTTAAAGGAGCTAACAATACTGCAATATTGTACGAGTACGCCCCATAAAACAAGAGCCAAATCTATTGCTATTTCCTGTTAATTTCGTACATTCTAAAGACCTCTTTTTATACAAGGAAACAAACAAACCTCGGCCCACATCCCTAACCTGATCCAGATAATTGTGTTCCACAGTACACATGTTTCGCTAATACATTTATCGACCAGATTGTTTCGTCCGAGTATTCGTATCTACGCGGGGCAGAATTCTTCCGACGGTTCTGGGTCCGTGTCGCAATCACAAGGGAAGCTGAGGATTTCATTGCCAAATATTTTCCTTTATCCGTAAGGGGGTGGTGCGATGTGTGAGAAGAGGCGGGTTTTGCAGCGCTAAACCAGTACTGTGAATGTAGACGCCATAGACATCATCATCATCATCGTCGTCTGAAATCCATAGAGATGCAACTGAGGTGTTTTGACATTGTTCGCAGCGCCATGCAGCGCTTCAACCTCGCCACAAGATACGCAGATGGCATTCAGAATAAATGACAGTTCTCCATATGAACCTGTAACGCGCTATAAGAGTTTTCGGGATTCGCAAGTTGGTAAAAACGGGAAGATCTTCCAGCCAGGCGGGTGGTATGCCTGTCGGAGTAGCCGCTATGCCCTAACGGTTATTGTCGGGATATATGTACTCTTATAGCGCGTTACAGTTTCGTATGAAAAATCGTCATTTGTTCTGACTGCCGTCTGCAGCGCCATCTGTGTATCTTGTGTCGAGGTTGAAGAAGTCGCTACATAAAGAATGTTGTAGGCGTAGCTTTAAGTCCAATGAATATTTTCCTTCGCGTTCGCGCTTCGCGTTTTTTCCTAAAACCGCTGTCCCCTCTAACTTGTTCATGCACATAAGCCTCCCCCAGTGTTCATTATTGAAAGGTCGCAATATAGCCTGCACCCGCCCATGTCGCGTCGCCTTAATTAGGACATCTCCTCCGATATTACTCCGAAAAGGTGTGTGCCCAACGACTCGCCGATATCCGACCAGATACCGTGAGGACGTTCGATCCGGTCACCGCTTTGAAACAACTTTGATTAGAGTCAGCTTCGAGAGGAGGGAACGTTCAGTTGGAGCCACTGACTTTATGTGCCTTTAATACGGCCGGATGGATCCTTGTGTACACAATTCTCCACAAATTATTAAAATTATTTACGGTAACAATTTTGGGTATAAGCATTTTATTCAATGGTTCTAAAATACTGCTTGGTTATTTCTCCATTGAAGCTTTTGCGATGTTTTTGTTAATCTCTTTAACAGATTTTCAGGTTTAATATGTTATAATAGATATCTTATACCGACCCTCGGGGTCGAGGACGACTGGGGTGTGGGCCCCGGACGTCCGGTGACGATGACGACTCCTGAGGAGGACGGCGGCGGGCGTGGCTCCCCGCCGCCGTGCGCAGCGAGGGCGCAGGGGGAGCAAACATCTGCTCCCCCGAGACGGGCCCCCATAAGGGGGCGAGGCACAAGAGGGGCACCGGTGCGTTCCGTTTGGAGATCCCGGAGCCCCTCCAACATGTGTCGAAGGCGGCCGCCGGGGGGGTTTTAGTGGGTAAGAATCCCACTTAACCCGGCCCTCTCCCACACAGAGGCTGGGTATCTATCGAAGATTTCCCGCCGTCAACAAAAAAAAAAAAAAAGATATCTTATACCGATGCTCTATCTGCTATATGAAATACATGATTATTGGCTCCACTCAAGATAATTGTCTCAGGTTCACAGTGTTAGTAGTCTCACTGTTCTCTATATTATATCCTCCTAGGCTGCTTAATGAAACATCCATTAATTTCACCAATAGTTTTTGAATTGTGTTATCTATGGTATGTCCAAATCTAGAACCTAAACGGTAAAGAGAGGAAATACGCGCTATGTTTTTGGTGACGTTCAGAGTTAGAAAAGGGTTATAATAGTCAAGTCGAACTGTCACGACAGTACAGACAGACACAAAGACAGTGAAAAGATATATCTAAAATACTTGCTGAAATAAGCAGAGAAGGTCTATCAATACGGAGACGACCGTATGGAAAACGTGAAAAAGAGTTATTTATAGTATATTCGTTTAATGGAGAACTGACTTAAGTTCTTTTTCCTTGTCTATAGCTAAATGTTTCTGGTTTATACTCCACGGTTGCTAATGATTAAATACGCAATTAAACCTTCATTAACCCGACGATTTGTTCTTTATACCCTCATTATTGGGGCTCTCATTGATACAAGGAAAAATGCCGGATACAAAATACAACATAAAAACGGTGTAAGCTAAAACGGTTTCGTTATTATTATTATTTTCAAAAAATTATAATTTATTTTACAATAATATATATATATATATATATTATACAGGTGTAAGGGGCATGATAAAGAAAATTTTGGGTAAAGGGTTCACTTAATGTCTATAATGAAATTATAGAAATAATTTATGTCAAATGTCATGAGCTACAAATGTTATCATTTTTACAGATAAAAGCTGTTTGGTTTTACCAAATGCGTACGTATTAGACATATGGTCCAAACGAATTCGGTGGGTTTTCTATCAGGTAAATACATTTTTTTTCATTTAAGCTGTATTTTCAGTGATAGCCCAGTTGGTAGTACAATTACCACGGTAACGAGAATCACAGGTTGGCTTGCACCTATTGAACTTCTGGTTTTCATGTGTGAGTCTCATATTTAACCTTGTTTATCGCTTGCTCAATGGTGAAGGAAAACATCTTGAGGAAATCTGCATGTCTGAGACAACCTCTCGAAAGACGTGTGAAGTCCGCCAACCCGCACTGGGCGAGCGTGGTGGACTATTGTCTAATCCCCTTCGCATTGAAGGCAGACCCAACGGCGAAACATTTAAATAGGGCTAATATATTTAGAGGCTTAATATCTGCTGATAATAGAAATAAAAATGTACGAATATATAGAATATTTACTCTATTCGGATGATTTTTCGCGTAACCAAAACTTACATAACACATCTGCCGTACAAACGTTACAAGAAAAATGAACGTTAGTTTTCTGTAACAAACTTATACGAAACCCACAAAAATATCTTTCACATAAACGATAGCCCTTATGCAGAAGTTATAGAGACTATAATGCGTGAAAAATAATTTTCGAAAGTGAAAACATAAGTATGTTTTACGCACACGCGAAGGCTTGGAACGCCCCTTGCGATTTTTTCCGTCGCACGATCTAATTTCTTGGAAAATATGCCGCGTGATGTAAGTCGGCAAAATCATAATTTGAATCACCGGAACGTAACACTGTGTGCCGGCGTGGATGATAAAGCGCACCGCTCATGGACGACTATGCGACAAAACGCAAATATAGGTTTCCAAAGTTATTTAATATGTTATTGCGTTTGCCCCAGTGTTAACTAATCACGATGCTGTTATCCCACAGGTCCTTTACCCTAACCGAAGCTTAGTCCATTTTTAACTAGTGTGGATTGATGGGTCAACATTAAAATGTTAAAAACGTGTTCAAGGGTTAAATTCTAAATTGCTTTCTAATCATCACGTACGCTAACGTTATGCTTGGCTAATAAAACTGTACCACTGCTTTATTTGTAAGGCAACCACTCCGGTATTCATTTACAAAATTAATTAGTTAATTTGGGAACCATGTAGTCATTAACTAGTAATGATATACTTAGAGTTAGTACTTTTTTTTGACCAGCTGCTAAAGTCTGCCAAGCCCTTCCTACATTGTTCTCACATACCCATAACATTGTACTGCTCAAAAATGTAAAAGATCTTTTTAAAAAGAGAACCATGGAGTTTATTGCCCGTTCTTCTCCATAGGAACGGCATTTCGAACGGGTGGTAAAGTTGTAGCATAGCATTTTGTAACTTTTTTGACAATTAATAAGTACTGTACTAAATGGTTTATATGAATTAAAAATATTCTCATTCAGGATAGCATGCGTAAAATTTAATGTGAGCGTCAAATATTTGCATGTCGCTCACCAACAGAATACCTTAGATAAAAATTCGACACATCATTGAGATAATAATATAACTAGATAACGATGGTTCCTAAACGATTCGCACTCACCGCGGCATCCGAAGCATCCGCTGATACCATTTCACGGTAACACCGTATCTAAATTATTTGTTACGTAAATAATAAACTCATAGTGAGATCGTTCGATGTTACAGTAACTGGGACATTTTAGACTTTCGTGGAAAAAGTTGCACCTTGTATATATTTTTTCGCCACGCACGACCAAATGTGCCTTCTTTTCGTTAGAAAAGTTTTATACAAGATCTTGATAATGCGGAGCTTTTTACCCGTTAAGGAATTTTAGGCTAAATTCACACCCAGATCGTAGATGCACAAATAATACAGACTGAATGCCATCAACAACTTATTGAAACCAAAAAACTAAAACGATTTGTTTGGTATACGCGAATTACGACCTTACGCCCACAAATCGGCTTGGTTTTTTGTGCTTTAATATGTAATTCTCGACACTCCATCTGGTTTTTTTTGCCTGAGTTGGCAGCTAACTGATAATACAATTTACTTCATTGTCAGCTACTATCTTGGTGTGACTTGTCACTTAGATTTTAATTATATATACGAGTACTAACAATTATATACCACCTTATATACTTACTAATCGTCCCATTCTCAAAAGTGGCGATACAAATGTTCTTTGCTCAAAATTACTAATTTATATGGATACGATGGAACGTTTTGAAAATGTCTAATATGTATCAATTGCCAGTAACATAATAATGAGATCACTATGGCCTCAGTGTAACCAGGTATCATGGTATGCCATACACGGCGGCATATGTTGTTTAATCAGATGTAAAGCAATCATTTATTTATGTTTACGCAAGCATTGTATGTTTCCACGAAATGGCATGTATGTAATGGGGCAGTTATTTTTTGTGACAACATTTTAATTCTAGATAAAATTACTCGCGTGCATATTTCTCGGTATTTCTCAGGTGAAAAGTTCCAGAACGGCTTTAATAGTACGCATCATCATCGCTATATACATTTTGAGGCCATTATCTCTATAGCAATATAAGGCGTAACAATAATAGTGTAATATACTTTAAGAGGTCCATCAGTAAGCTATAAAGGTGACATTCCTGTAAAAGGTATTCAAATTAATTTAATTTTAAAAATAACTATACGTAATAAGTAAACGGTACTCGATTGCTTTCTATATAAGGCAGGCAGCTATATGTATAAGGCAGACCCCTTTTTACATTGGGACTGAATACCAGCATCCAATGATCAACATGTAGGAGGACCAGTGGCGAAGATGAACATTCGCACAAGGGAAGCCGGCAAAAAACCTACCTGCATGTGCACTAAAATCTTTATTAGTAGTGTAGTATAATTCTCTTAGTAAAAATATATTATTTATCCTGCAGAAAACAACCAAGAGCCTAGGCGGGTTCAGCAAAACAAAAAAAAATATTCCGAAAGGCAACCCGACAGGAATAATGTTATATGGAGCTTCGCCACTGCGTACTAGTTCGGGAAATAAAGGCGTTAAATTGTTTTTTTTTTTAAATCAGGCTTTAATTATCCCCTGCTAGTACTTACATGCAGTGCTCAGTGCGTGGAGCAAGTAGACCATAGTCCACTGACCTAGAGATGTATTGTTCATTATGATTCATCCAACATAGCTTAAGTTACATACAAATCATTTGTTTACAGAATGCTAAGTTGAAGCTCAAGTTACTTGTAAATTGACTCGTGTTATGATTTTCGGGTTACATGTTTATAGGTTACAATGTCACAGAGACTATTGTTCTTAGCTTTTTTTTATTGTAACTTAAGTAGGTGTAATGTGTTGTTCACTAGTAGTTTTGTTATTATGTTGAAACATTAGAAACATGATATGTTTTGTTGCTTTAATCGTAATCTATATATATAATTCAAAGTCGTGCTAGTTACACCATATACAACTCAAGAACAGGTGGGTCGATTTTTATGATCCTTGGTTTTTGTAATTTATCTCCGCCCCGATTAGCAGAATGGCTATTAAAACATGCAAAAATCTTTAAGAAAATAATTATCAAGATAATTCATTTTCCATACATTTGGTTCTGAGGTGGTACGAAGTTTTCCAGGACAGGTAGTAAGCGAATAATAGTTCAGAATCTGACATTTTTAAGGGCGACCTTATACATCCGAAATTATATAATCTTCAGAACGAACGCTCGCCTCACACCTTCGCACGTCGGTATCATTCTATCAGATCGATCTGAAGAAATCAAAACCCGAAAATATCAGGATGTGTATTATGTAGAACAGAATTGTATGCAATTCTAACCGTTTTAGTTCCATAATATGAATATTAGTAAAGAAATTCCGGGCGTATAAGCCGGACCTAATACGAAGAAATGTCCAGTACCTCAAGCACAATCCTTTATACGCAGCGATTCGATAACTTAATGGTCTGCTATCCCTCTCACACCATATATTTCATAAATAAGTATGAAGGGTGAGCATGTTTTATCGATGACGTTAAGATAAAGCTCAAAACTGTAGCAATACGTTAGTACGTTACGTTGGTTCGTAAAAGCTTTGAATTAAATCGATGCGATGATCTTGAACATCCATTCTATTTATTCGTAGGTCTATTCAATTATTAGATCTTTATTAATAGGAGTAACTAACAAACCAAACAAGACAACTTCACACGCATATTAATCCATATTGATCTATGTACGATACAATATCAAATTGAATTCTAGCTTAAACTCGTAAAGTCGTGTTTGCTTTGATAGTTAATGTGTAAAATCATGTTATAGCACGTTTTACAGTAACAATTATTGTTATTATCAGCCCACTAAGTAAGTCAGTCGCGTGAATTGATGATAATTTAAATGTAAAGTGAATTGAAGTGGGAGATCATATAGTGTTGTTCTAGCTGTTTAGTAACTAGCGCGCAGTACTGCATGCTAGTACTAGTACACACTGTGCTAGTGCCTATTTACTGTACTGTAACCTAATGTATTCAACAACGATTAAATAGGTACTTATGTAAGTTCAGCCATGACAGTCGTTTATCAGTTTTGACAACAACTCCTACTTAATAAAAAGTCTACTCAGGTTCATAAATTAATACGTTCAAACAAATAACAAACGACAAAAATAGGCCTTGCGATTCTACGATCTGCAAATGATATTCAACCTTAAGGTGATCAAGGAGTTTCTTGTCAACGATTATTGCTATATCGGTAAAACAAAGATCTTCTGAGATTTTAAACACAGTTTAATATTAGTTATAAGGTTACATGAAACAGCAATAACAAAACACTATATAGAATTCGGTAGCTATGGAAACTTTTAGTATTTTAAAACACACTTTGCAGTTGGATGTTAGTCTATCACAAGGAAAGAAACTTCACGCCTGCTACCCGAAGGGGGGGCAGAGTCTTACTATTGTACTCCTTAATTTCGCTGATGGTCAGCATCTGATGGTGTGTAAATCAAGTGATGCTCATGGTGAGCATCTGAAAAATGTCGTGACTAAAATAATAAATAATACTATCGCCAGACGAACACACTAACTATACGGTCCTACACTAAGCAACGCTTGTACTGTGGGTACCGTACAATGGACTGAGGGCGACCTGCGTATATAATACTCATATAGATATTGAACATCCTTGACTCGCGTACAAACATTCGAGCACATCACACAAAGTTTGACTCTACCAGGATTCGAGCCCGGGATCCTCGGCACGGAAGGCATGGTCGCTACCAACTAAGCTAATCAGGTCAACCACTAACTATAACTATGTTTACAGGATGGCAGTATGATGTTCTACGTCTTACAATTTCAATATCATCCTCTCCCCACCGTGCGTTCCCACCGCACTCGTGCGGATATCAATACAAGTGATAACTAGCCCTGTTAATGTAACATAGATTGTGGCTGACGCCCCGCCCGCTGATAACAATGTTTAATTAATTAAAATAGGACAGTTAATGTAGATTGTTTATATTGGGGACCTTATAATCTAGTTGGGTGGTAAATGAGGGAATTGGAGTGTTTGCTGTGGCGTATCAGTCGGCTTGTTATTCAATGGTTATGACCGACAGCTTCATTGGAGTGCTTAAAGATGTGGTTTGAATGGGAGTCCACCACCCTGATTAAGTGCGATTTGGCGAAATTTTCATTTTAAATTACCTACACACATACAACATATAAGGTGTAAGTGGCTTTGTAACGAAAACTGATACCATGGATTCAACTCATGATGCTGGAACCCCAAGAGTTGGAATTTTCCGTCGACCTTTTCGCATACGCATTTTTCAGTATTTTTAAAATAGATTTTATCATAAAATCATATTAGAAGTCAATCTAAACGTGATTTTAAATAAAAAAAACCTATAATTACTAATTTAGAACTAAAACTGCAATATAAATTAATACTAGATACGCTCGAACGAACTCGATGCTTTGTGCCTATTGTTTGGCATGCGTATACAAGCAGTGTGTTTCAAGACGGCTCACATGCCTAAGCCTCTCGAGAATAAAGACGATTTTGGCGCATTGATCATATTTTACCCAACTATGGCACATCCAGGGGAGGCTAAAGGAAAATATCGTAAGAAGACCTTTTTATTAGGCAATCTACATTTTCGATAAGCAAAGGCAGAGTCAAAGTGAAGTATTAAGTGAATCTATGGTCTACAGCTTGGTCTTGAAACCTTGCAAACCGAGTTGTTAAGGATTTGATTACCGTGAAAACAGATTTTCAACGACCTGTTCGTTACTTGCTCTAGCCATAGTGCTCCTGGGATCGTCCCCAGTCCATTACATGCTATTCTTTATTAAGACTTTTGATATTTAGTAACATCGAGCTTTAAATCTTCGTCACGCATTGGTCCATGCTTATCCTTGTTAAGCAGACTGTAGTTTTGTATCAAGAACATCTTAACACTATGCTATGTTTCTAAGGGTTTAACACAAAACAAGTATGACAAGTTCAAATAATCGATAAACTTAAGGTTACCTACTGTGAAGCAACACTGAATGATTATACTCAGTATATAAGTAGGTAGGTACGTGCAAGTGAGAACGGTCTGCGCTCAGGCATTGGTGCCTAATTAATTATTTTATTTATTTATTTTTATTACCATAATATGCAGCACGTTATATGTATCTTTCTATTCTATTACTTTTATTTCTATTCTATACTTTATACATGTATTGTGTGTATCTGCGATTGCGTCTGAGTTTGGTTACCAAGCGAAATGATTAATGTCCTACTGAGGAGGCTTTGGCTGAAAATCAGCGCTGGAGGAGAATCCGTTCCCCACCAGCTCATGCTGAGCCAAACGCCTTTCGGCACAGCTCACACTGAGATCCACAATACCTACTAACTGCAGCCTAACCCTTTATATTATAGTATATACCTACTTTATGTTCCTTACTTTTTAATGTATGTGCCTATTTGTGTATCTTTGTGTGTTCTTTACTTCTACTTTTTCATGTAAATGTACCCATTTGTGTATCTTCGTGTCTGTGTCGAATATTTTTTTTTTATTTCATTCATTTCATTATTACACGTAAGTACCCCTAAGTGCGTGGTTTATTAAGTACTCTGTCATATACTGCTATCATTTCTCCACCCGGCTCTCATACGCTGTGTGGCATAACCTTTACATATAATATTAGAAGCGCTATAACGAGGCGATCTCGTATCGTGAGCTCGACAAATTAAGTTCACTTATACAGTTATTACTCCCTATTTATCAGGGAAATCGAATGTGCCGCTAAAAGGTTAATAGTACCGAGGTTTGGAGATTAAACCAAATAACGATTCGTCTACGGGAAACTTCCAAACCAGTCATTTCTTTATCGATTATATGCTGTAAAATTACCCCTGAATCGTGTTATGTGCAAATGTGCATTTTCAGGAAATGTGGCTCTGATGTTTTCATAGACGGTTGCCATCTTAACTTGATTGAACTCAAAATTTGTGCCAAACATAGCCTAAAGTGTTATCAGTGTGATAACCCATGGCTTAATTAATATAACTGCTTTCCGAAGCACAGATAGAGATAACCTCTACATCGTATTTGAATTGTTGCCTTTGAATTTATCCTGCGAAATATATATAGTTCAAACATCAAGAGCCTAGTGGATAAAGCAGCTGTCCTTATAACTGAAAGGTTTCGGGTTCTATTCCCACCCTGGCCATTAATCTATTGACGGGAGCCCACTCACTCAAAAGCTTTAGCTTAGTCGGAGGGGCTAATTGGACTATGTGATAAAATGATTACCTACTAATATTTCGAGCAGAAAAATATAATTCATGCCGAGGGGTCCGTGTGTCTGAGGAAGATGAAAATGAGAGGCCTCTTGACCGGTCATAAGGATACAAACGAAATGGCAAATATATTAAATTAAAAATAATATTTTGACGAGTGCCTACGTAATTGTATACTTATTTACTTTATTCAGTAATTATTTAAAAGGGCCTTGAGATTCGAAAAACATTCATTAAAACCCTGAGTAATAGCAAACATTTTTATTTTCAATATTTACTTAATGTAAACACTTGAAAAATAATACACGAAACGTTAAGGGAAACTGAGTCTTATATTTATTCTTATCAGGGTTTAGGATTAATTTGTTACGGATGAAAGGTCAGTACGAAAGCTCTTTTCAGGTTTGGAAGAGGATACGTTAGTCAAGGATCCGTCCTAATAATACAAGGGTGTGTACGTACTTAATTATGGGATTAACAGTACCTACTTAAGTACCTATTGATTAATGTTTAGGAAACAAGTCTGAGCTGCAGATATTTTTAACTCTTCTTCATTAGATTGGTATAGGTACTTAATACGTTGGAATAAAACGAATTTTATGTTTTTCGTCTTATGTTTTTTTAGCTGCCTTACAGCAACCGTGGTCACGGGGAGACTGAGGTGCTAGACTTCCAAGTATCACAGTTAGAAATGGGGGACAAAATGATGACACAAAAAGAATAGATAATCAAATTGATACCCATGGAAAATACCTTCAAAATAATCTATAAACTGATGGATATTTATTTATACGTATCATATAATTAAGCTTCATATCACATGCTGCTTATGAATAATGTTAAGCGCTTAATAATAGTGTGCCTACAGCGTGTTGTTGTTGATAAAGCTCGCGCAGTAAGCTCCAGCCATGCAACAACCATACAACTACTTCCCGGTGCAAAATGCATCGTCGCTCAGGGCGAGAATTAAAACACCAAGATAGAATAACATGGACTTAAGCTTCAAAGCTACAAGTACAAAACCGAACTTGCGAACTATGTACCTCAACATATCTGATGAGATCAAGATATATTACGGCTCAGCAGATACCTTATTTTGAGTGCACGATAAATTCCGGTTCATGAATATGTACTTGCATCTACAGTCAAGTAGGTATACCAATAGCAGAATGGAAATCTGTTTTAGATGTGGAACGAAAAGGGCACAAAGCCCTCCACGTCCACAAATAACGCCCATTTTCAACATAGAGTACACTTAATATACCATAGTATCAAGGAAGGTGTGCTAGTTGTGAAGATTTGGCTATGATATGGAGAATACTTGTATAATGATAACATGAGAGGAAATAGAGCAGTCGTGAATCGGATCGGAACTACCTACTGGATGAGAAAAGTTAAGGATACAATTCCACAACTATTTGATCTCCTTTAATAGGTCAAGTCCATAGCATCGTAAACTGAAGGAATAGCATAAAAAGATCTATGAATGAAGCAAAAGTTCTATACCCAATGTATTTTTGGGTGACCTCAACTCTACATCATCATAAACACAATCACCCACACTGATAACTGGCCAAATAAGCAACGTGAAATAGGTTATATAGAGCTACACGAGTCTGTGTCCGTAGTCAAACACACTAATTGTGCCCGCAATAAATGGGACAGATAAAGGACATGGTACAGCCTTATCAACATAATTCTTTCCACAACTCGCACCACGAACGTGTCCGAACCGGTTAGTTTGTGTCAGAGAAAGACAGTGATATTATTCTATACGCGTGAGGGAGACGGCCCGTCAGTGCCCGAGTAGGACCACAACACAAACACGACCAAGATAAACTAAATAGTATAGCTTGTTGCACGTTGCGTTTTCTGCGAAGACGCTCTACACTGGGATTTAAACTTTACGTTTTGGTGTCATAAGATGACTTTTTGTTGGGATAGTTGAAATTATATGATTCTCAGCTGAATAAGCTCTCGATTCTAAGGCCGTGGCCTCCCAAACAGCGGAATAAAGTTGCTGAAGGACAAAATAACTGTTCATAGTGTAGAGATTTTACAGCTTCGGAGGTGCCAGAGTAGTGTGTTTGTGTTTTACACGTGATTATATTATAATATACGGTCCATTATTTAACAGAAAATTGACATTTTCCTCGTAATATAAGGGGTTATCTTGTATAAAGGACGTAAAAAGTGTCACAGTATATTATTAAATATTATAATAATCCTTGTAGAGCTTAAGTTCATAAATTCGTTGGTTCTACACGATACCTAGTCATGTAAAATTTATAAGTTTTTGGTTTCCTTGAAATTAATTTAAATTATGGCATTTTAACTGAAATCCAATCCTAGAGCACGATCAAGTAGGGAATTGCTTTTTATTACTGCGGCCTTTTTTTTTTTTTTTTTATTACATTAAAGGCAAGTATTTGATCTCGATCTCACCTGATGGTAAGTGACGATGAGATCTACGATGAAGCATACTCGCCTAGGTAGGAAGGCGGCAGTAGATAGAGGCACATGCAGCGCAACTGATCTGACCCGCCATCCATGAATGGCAACACCGAACATCATGCCGGAACACGGCTAGGCCGCTTGGCGACATGGCTTTGTTCAGTGGGTGGTGACTAGCCACGGCCGAAGCCTACCACCAGTAGAGTTGTCACCTGGTTGGCACCACCCAGGGTCACGTGTAGGGTATCTCGAGGGTACTTATTTCTCCTACGGACGAAGGTAAAGCTAGATCTACGATGTAATGACAGAAAATAATGTACTGTATACGTACCTAAGTTTAAATAGCGAAAAAATATTAATGGCTTACAATAACTGTGTGCATCAAATACCTAAAATACTATTTATAATTTAACATGTTAAATACCGTCGTCTGTAATCACAAAAGACAAATAAGCCGACAGTTTACATTGATTACAGTGGCTTAATTCGAGTTTTGACGACGAATAACTATCGAGTGATCGAATTTTTTCATACCCTCATTTTACGGCGGTGCCCCGAGCACAAACGTGCAGCTTTTCTGGCAATTGTATAGAAACATTCCAACACGCGATCGGTATTTAAATATATTTAAAAGTCAAGCTAAGGGCCCAATCAAATAATATTTCTCTACATCTTTGCATACCACCCGTGGCCTCATGTTATCAGCGCCAGGCCATCCCCGCACGTTTCGAGGCCTCGCCGCTCGCTGACGTGAATGCTCGGTTCGATTCTATCAGATGCTTTAGGACTACGTATAGCTGTTAGGACGCGGGGCCATTTTTTCTCAACCATTTGTTTTCGACCTTATCTCGAGTATCGTCAAGATTAGGACGGTATATTAGGGTCATTTGAAGGGACAATCTTCGTGGTAATATTTAAATGGTGGCCCTTTGGCAGCAAGGATGGTCCTGTGGGATGTCATCAAATATCGTCACGTATGTATGTTGGTAGCGATGGTTGTTTCCTTTTTCGTAGAACGTTATAGTCTAGCTAGTCGACAGCTACCCTCTAAAATAAGAAACGTAGATTCCATCTCCGATTCGGACCATTTTTTCCCGGTTTTAGACATCAGTGCTCAACATTATATCGTGATGTTCCTCATCCAGGTAAAAAATAGGCAACCCATTCAAAAACAGCATGCTTGATACTCAGGCGAAGAGATAATACACATGGGGTGCCGCGAACAATACATTGAAGCAAAACCAAGCTGACTTGTGTAGTGTACAGGTCGCGTTTATTACACAAATCGGCTTGGGTTTTTTGCTTCAATATGTTGTTCGCGTCACTCCGACGCCTTAGGGTAGATAGTATAAGCTACGTACTGACTAATCGCGCAATCTCACGAGTCTGGATTGGGCACGTACCACGCGAGACAGCCTGGTTTAGTCCCAAGAAATAACTTCACACGTGATAGAAAAAAACAACTGGGCTGATCGTTAGGCAATGATAGATGAAATGCTAGGGTTAGTTTGTCTGGAGGCCGTTTGACTAATGGAGGTAGCGGGTTCAAATCTCGTTTAGGGAATATCCAAAAGTGATCTATGTAATTTGGAGCAATCAGTGTAGTCCATAGGCTAAGTGGTATGGCTAGCCATGGTTTAGATGTTACTGAGATCGCCTCTAGTCAGTTGGACGGCAACCATACCCAAAATACAAGCGTTGCTTACTTTGAAGCCATACAATTGATATAAAATTTGCAAAGTAGGTACGGTTTTCCAAAAAACCGCTGATAATGGCCAGACATATCAATATTGCAGCGTCAACTAACACCTCTGAGTCACCGCAACGGGTCAAGGTTCTGACATGACGTGATATCGGAAACTTCTGACGTCATATGACATCGGAAACCATCACGACTGCCCACCAAGCAGAGGAAGTGTCGTACTGTCAATCGAAATGCAATGATTCAGACTTCTAGTTTGTTGCACATTGGATTATACGGGGGGCTTAGCACGAGTATTCACAACAGTAAATACTGATCACATGATCGAATCTTTCCGTATACATTTGACGACAGCGTTTCTAGATTTGATGGTAAATGTTTGGAAACATTGGATTATTCAATCGGTATTTATATAAATGCAAGAGATAAAATATATAAATATTTCATATGGTTCCCAAGATGAGTAATGTGTAACTTTGTAAAATATCGGCATCAATGTATCTAGTGTGTTTTGAGAACGTCGGGTTTTGGTATCTTTTCTATTTTAGTCTTTTTGCTATCTAATACCTAGTCATGTATATTTATGCCAACATCCAATTGGGGCAGCCTTATACCGCTGGTTCCTAATCGTGATGTAAGTTCGCTTCATTCGCGTTTATACAGCACTTTATGCACTCTGGGTGCTACGGACTTCACCTCTCGTAAAGAATCCATTAATCTGGTTGTAGAAGGATCTCCTTTAGCGCCTCTAATCACGTTTGTAGTGATATTTCTCCCGTCAGTCGTCTGTCACTCATCCGCTCCGCAAATTCAAACCATCTCAGCATAATATTTCACATTCTCAGTCACCACTTCAATCTTCAACTTATATCTGTCTTCAATAGGCAGTGATAGCCAAGTTGGTAGAACGCTTGCCGCGGTAACGAGGATCGCAGGTTCAAACCCCGGCTCGCACCTCTGGGATTTCTGAATTTCATGAGCGAATCTCATTTTCAACCACGATTATCACTTGCTTAACGGTGAAGGAAAACATTTTGAGGAAACCTGCATGTCTGAGAGAACCCCTCGAAAGACGTGTGAAGTCCGCCAACCCGCACTGGACCAGCGTGGTGGACTATGGCCTAATCCCCCTCGCATTGCGGGCAGGCCCGTGCCCAACAGTGGGACATTAAATAAGGGCAGGTATTATAAATTATATCTGTCTTGATTTCTTATATTTACGCGAATACTACACATTTATTTTATTTTTTGTTTTTTGTTTTTTACGTTCCCGAAGTTTCGTAAACGCGATAAAATCCGTAAAATTAGTTTTAATTAGAAATTATATGCGTCTATTACTACACTATTCCTTATAAGCCCAGCAAGGGTGACTCCATGATTCGTGAGGTGGACACTATTACACCATATCAAACCCATTGTTGTTATCTACGAAAATTCGGGGGTTTTCTACTCAAATACAATCGATAAGTAAATGTAAGTAGGTACTTATGTTATCAACAAATAACCGTTGCATATCACGTAGCCGATAGGAAGTGGGACAATGTTATGTTTGACAGATAAAAATGAGACGCAGCGTTCTACGAAAATCTGTCATAATATCTTATTATAAACAATTCGTGTACTAAGTACTTTCGGTAATGCGACGTGAAACGGATGTGGGGGTTACGTATCTTCGTGTATCCACGATTTATGATGTTATAGGTATTTTTTTATTTTATTGAAGGCGAGGTAAGTGAGATTCACTAACAATAGCAGGGATAACCAAGTTGGTAGAACGCTTGCCTCGGCAACGAGGATCGCAGGTCCAACCCCGGCTCGCGTCTCTGGGATTTCTGGATTTCATGTGCGAATCTCATCTTCAACTATGATTATTACTTTTTAAACGGTGAAGGACAACATCGTGAGGAAACCTGCATGTCAGAAAGAACCCCTCGAAAGTCGTGTAAAGTATGCAATCCGCACTAGGTACTACAAAGTACAATAATAACTTATTGCTGAAATACAAGATCATTAATGAATTTTTAGCCATTATATTATTTTTGCGTATTTTTCGGTGATGAAGGTCAAAACAAGATTGTTTTCTTAAGTACATAATGTTTGTGTGGAAAAGTAAGTCGAGTGCAGAAATCATTTGAACAACACGTATGTCCATCCCTTTGGGAAATATAGTCCTATTAGTGGGATATAATTATAAACATAATCATTATCGTATCAGACGGATTGGCGCCTTTGTGTAATATGATCTCAGCTTGCCCATCGAGCTGAATCTTCCCATTAAGTTATCTGTTGTTGCCGTTGCGCAGATCGTGCAAATAAGTATGAGCCCCATGAATGCCATACTCATAAGGCAAAAGTCTCCACTCAATGCGAAGAGGGTGAAACTGGCCTGTAGCACGTCTTTTAAGAACTGCTTTGCTATAAAGAAAGGCAAGTTACACACTATATTTATTGAAGTCTCATTTAATTCCATTGTTGAAGTCCCCAATCCTTTACAGCTTTAATTATATCTCAATGGATAACCCACACATGAGTGGCT
This sequence comes from Pheosia gnoma, assembly GCA_905404115.1. Classification (NCBI taxonomy): domain Eukaryota; kingdom Metazoa; phylum Arthropoda; class Insecta; order Lepidoptera; family Notodontidae; genus Pheosia; species Pheosia gnoma. The sequence continues at coordinate 489,824 of FR989910.1, forward strand.
ATCGCGTTTGTCACCAGATTTTTAATATGAGGTACATAGGAATACGAGGTATACCCATAACAATGCAATACACTAAAATGTATAAGATCCTTACAAAAAGAGCAGCCATATAGTTTTTTGCCCCACCTTCTTCTCCATGGAAACAGCATTCGGTATTTAATATTAAATTTGTGTAATAGGTACTCCTATTTTCGGTGTCTCAAGCAAACATCAAAATAATAATGGAATGAAAATAATTTCGTCTTGAAATGAGACCTTTCTAAGAATTTATCTTTGAGTATCCATCTGCCTGCTCATTCAAAATTTAATTACAACTAAAAATAAGATGGAATATTTCAAAAGAAATTCCTTTTTCAGTGGGTATATTTTTTTTCTAGAACTATATCACTTACTTGTTATACACTTTATACAGAGTGTCCCTGGATAATGTACACCAACCTAAGTGGGCGACTGAATCTATATATTCTTAAACTGAAACTGTAGTTCGGAAAAAATACAATCCCGTTTATCAGGAATAAAAAAAATATAATTGTTGTAATAAATAGTCTGACAAATAATGTAAATATTGAAAGTTTCCCAATCTCCGAGGCTCCATCCGCAAGCCGTGTGAAATAATAAAACATAAATTCTTCGCTTGAAAACTCAAATTAAAACATCGAAAATTCTCTAAGAATATCCTTACAATAATTCCTCATTACCGCGCCGGGATGGAGTGAGACCCTGAGTCTTCTTTATCATAAAAAAACAATTAATTCATATTAAATTACGCTCTAATTCGGGATCGCGAGACGTTATATTAAAACAGCTAAATAATAAGGAAAAAATATCTTAACCGAGGCCACCATTCGTCTAAATTTTATCAACGAAATAATGTTATGATTTCTTTTCTGAATGTTGCGACTGGCGTTCAAACTGTTGCCTTCAAAGAGAGTTGTAAATCTAAGAAAATGGTGTTTAATTTTATGAAACGAATAGGAATAACAGAAATGCCTGTACTAAGCAGTGGCTTTATACTGCCTGGAAGAAGGAAAATGAGTAAATACGCAATTCGCGGCCCCTTCAAAGGCGAACGGCCCTCGCCAGTTCAATTAAATACAACAACAACAAAAAACAGTTGAAGGAGACAACTGACGTACATATCATTTTTGTCGCAGCTCTTGTCTTTCTCTGTGGCGGTTGATCTGAACGTGTGGAAGCCCCCGTATTTGCGAACAAATGCGAAACACCTGACGGAATTCGTTAATTAGCTACAAGTAATAAATTTTGTGGGTGCTTGCAGGTGTAGGGCGACTATACCATTAAAATTCTTGGAACAAACTTTCGAGTTCTTGCAGGAAAATTGGGGAAATAAAATGCAGATTACCAAATGCAAGGAGTTTGAGACTAATTGTAAAAACACCCGATAGACCGGGTCGTGGGTTGGCACGACTTTTCGATGGGTGACCGAATTATAGCTTCAAACCTCAGAGCAAAACGTTATCATGGCGGCCCAAGTTGCTTTTCCAACTTCTCTGTTAGTCGATACAGAGTCTGAAAAAATTTAACAAATGCTAACAACAAAAATAAATGGGGAAAAAGCTTGGAAGAAGAAGAGATATATTGATTTCTAAGTCCTAAATTACTGTAAAAAAAACCTGTCACTTTTATCAATAAACCTCGAAATATCCACCGATGTTCCAGAAAACGTGGTCCTCCCACATACATATAAGGATGCGGGTAAACGGTAGACGACCACACGGCAGATGGTACCTCAGACGTCTTTAAGGTTGCATATTATGAAACGCCTTAAGCCTGCTTATGAATGGAGCGAAATAATTGTAGTGGAACTACCAGGGGTGCGTGTCGCGTGAGCTGCGGATGTCAAAATGACGTGTAATTTTTGGAGTTGCAGATACTAGGTTATTTTTTTGGTGAAATTATCGGGCTAGTTCAACGGTAATCGTGTATTATGTGATCTGTGTTATATGAACTAATTTGAAAAAAAAAACAACATAAATTCACGGAAATCGTGTACTTTCCTATTAAATAAATACACATAAATACTCGTATTACATTTTGACGACTTGATTAACTTAGTGGGTGGTGACCTTGCTTTCTGTGCTGCGGTTTAGAATCCTGGTAGGGACCAACTTTGTGAGATGAGCACGATGTGTGTACCCGAGTCATGGATGTTTAGTTTCTATATGAGTACTAGCTGTCCCGGCGAACTTCGCGCCGCCTCAAATTCAAATGTATGAGAAAATAAATTATCTGTAATACTGTTTTTTAATTTATCCCATGTTTGAATAGTTATTTTGCTATTCAGGGCGGGGAAAAAATCGATCCACCCGTTTTTGAGTTATAAATGGTGTAGCTTCCACAACATTGTTTATAGATAATTATGATTATATACTGGGATCACCGCCCCCCTCCCCCCCGTCCATTGTACGTTATGCATAATACAAGCGTTGTAAAGTGTGGGACCGTATAGTTGAATGTGTTCGTCCGCGATGACTTATATAAAAAAAAAAAATATTACCAGTGACATCTCGGCCTACCCCTTTGGGAGTAATTTCGTCCTATGAAAACAATAATTTAATTATCTCATTAGGACAATTGATACGAGTTTTATCATAATGACCTAAAAGTTTCACGCAACATCAACCAACAGTAACGATCTCAATTCGTCATTTGTATCTTGAAAACTTAAAATAAATGATCATACAAAACATAAAACGGTCACCGTGGGCTGTGGGTTACGGTTAGAGCGGCTGATAATGACGACCGGTCAGGCTGGCTTGTGAAGCCGGAAACGAGACACGCAAAGGCGTGCGCTCCGGACCGCCGCCGGCGCGCGAGTGCGACGCGGGGGGAGCGCGGGGCGCGTGCGCGGTGCGGGGCAGGGACGAACAGCTGAGCGCGCGGGTATATCGACAGCATGTTGCCGCTCAGTCAGTAGGTTCGCTGTCATCGCGGAGTGCGAACGTAGCCGCATAAAGCCAGATAACACTTCGCTCCCGATTGATTATGCCACGATCGCCCCGCAGTGCTAACTGAACTGCGGCCGGGACACCGCTAAAATTATGACTTTTGGACTGATCGCCGGCGAAGAAGATAGTAGCAGATATCTCGTTCTCGAAGAGAAAGCTTTTAGGATAGTGTCCAGGTACTGGGAGGTCTCCGGAGTTTCGTCCGCCGAGAGGCTGCGGTACAGGAACAAACAGAGGCTCCTTGTTGCACCGTTTGGACTGCTATAAATTTTTGAGAAACTTATGAATTTTTTTGGACATAAAAATATTAGTGTTTATTAAGTGCAATAGGTGAACTGTGTTTTTTTGTGTTAAGTTTTTTTTGGGGTTTATTTTATTTTGGATAAACGAAAATGGTTCCCCAACAAGTGTCGGATGTGAGGTCCCTGACTCCAACCTCCAGTGGATTGCCCGTGTTCGGCAGCCAGCTGGTCGACAAAAACTCATCAACCCCGTATACGGATGCCACACAGGTAAGTCGTGCTTGACAAATAGGAAAATACATTTTTTAACGATTAAAAAAAAATGTGGTGTAAAATAAATACAAAATAAAATAGAAGTAGATAAAAGTTCAAAAAATATTTTTTACAAAAGTACCTAATTGTTTTCGTAAATAAAAAAAAATACGGCCTGCAAAAAATAAGAACATCATTCCAACCTAATATTATGGCATAAATTAAATAAGTAATTCGTTTCTCCAATAGTCTCAGAAAATATAAATATTAAAAAAAGAGGTTATGTGGTCAATATTATTTTACTATTCAATTAATACACTGAAAAAAATCAAGATTATAATAAAGTACATATACAATTTTGTGCCAAAAAACTACAGATCAATCCATCAAAATCCATCTCAAAGATTTACACAAAATCTCATAAAAATAGGAAATAGCTACCGACGCAAATACAAATATCAGTGAAACGCCATAGCACAACATACTATAGGTAGTCGTATATAAAAATAACGCGCAATAAAGGTGCTTTTATCACTTGGAAAATAGTCAACACATGGCTAAAAGATATATTTTGTAAACATGTTGCCGTGACGCGTCTAAATATAACGAGGATATATCATAAATAAAAAAAAACAAGGAAAACGCATGCTCATGACAAATATAATTGCATCAGTTATTACGATAAAAAAACAACAATATAAACCATTGATTTATGTAACAAAAAGTGAATAACATAAGGTTTTTGGCCTCGGCATCCAATTTAAATAACCTAAACAATTTGTTGTTTCGGTGTGACGATTAAAAAAAGGGTTGGTCTTCTATTATCTTTAAGATTATCGTCGTAAACATCCATTGGCCGACGCGGCCATTAGCGAGACACAGAAATTCAATTCGCTCACTAAACTGGTAACTAACGAGGAATAATGATGCACAAACATGCGATCGTGTGCAGGGTACAGTCATAAAAATCCCACGTGGATTTTAAAACGCGTTTTCATTGAATCTTGAGTCGTTAAGGACTTAGAAAAAAACATACTAGAAAAGGTTGCAAAATGAACAATGATAAAAAGGAAAACGTCTATAAATCACAAAATTACTGGAGGTGAACGGATATATCAGAGAATTGTTTTTGTTAGATTTGTATAATTAATATCTACTGATTTCAAAGCATTTATATAAAAGAACTAAATGAAACTCAAGGAATTGTGTTTCCTTTAAACCTTCGAACTAAATAAATGATAATTTTTGACAATTTGCATGTAAGAAAATCACACAAATTTCTCTTTATAGTCAAAACCTTGCAAAACGCATAATTTTTAATAATACAATAAAACGATAATTCTTAAACGCCCACTTAATTATCTTGGTACTGATAATCTAAGTCATGACGGACAAGTTTGAACTTGATAACCTACGTTGAGATTGACAATATTCATTAGATGTAAAAAGCAGAAAATATTGTGCAATTCAGTGTAAATTCCAAATACCTACATTTAAGTCACGTAGACAACCCACAAAACTTCAGCTAAAGAGGAAATATTCCCAAAAATGGTGCAATTTGCTGAGCATTAAATAACATGCGCCTACTAATAACATTGAAGACACTTCGAAATAAAACTTATTTTACAGATTATATCGCGTTTATTTTATGTTGTTACGTTCTCGAACGTAAAAACATAAAATAAACGTGATAAAATCCGTAAAATGAGTTTTATTTCAATGTGTAGTATTCGCGTAAACATAAGAAATCAATATTAAATACACTTTTATTTAATGTAAATTTATCATAGGTATAATTCGGTAACCACTTACAATATCATTACCACTAACGAACAAAATAAACTATCGTACACTTATGCTAGTGATAGATCCACTGCACACATGGATAACGTGGGTGATACGCAAAAACACGCCGGGATCAACGACACCGCAAAACACATTTATGAATTTTTCGCATTATCGTATTATAAACACTGGCTCACGCGATATCGTATGAAGTAAAGCTATAGCAGTCAAAACAATCGATAAAATAAAAAAGACTTATGATATTAAGGCCATACTGTATCCATGAAATGCGTCGAGCAGTGGAGAGTGCATTAACACTTCAATGTCAACACGTAATAATGTATTTTTAGTCATCCGCTCCGGCGGCGGCGCGGTACGGCGGTCTTCTCGAGAGTTCATATGCGATCGCGCCGCTGCATCATCGCCGCTCTTACTACGAAACAATCTCAGGGCGTTTGCGCCGCATAAATGTAATTCAGGAAACCTACCTTTCATTACTTTATTAGATACAAGGAAATAAAAACAGTACATATACACTCCGAGTCGTAATGTAAGGAAACGATTAGCAGAATCATTACAATACATAATTACGTTTGCTTTTGAAATAATTTGCAATATCTGTGGTCACGAGATATTGAAAAAAATAGATCTCTTTATATCTGCTGAGAATCGGTTTAATTTATGAGTTACGGTGAACGAGGTTATGACTAATGTCTATTATAAACTGCAGGATCCAGGATCTAATGCAAAAAAGGGGTAGTCCATGGAAAATTAAGCTGTCTTAGAACCGGCATTAGAATTAGCTGGAAAAAATGGACGAAGGAGATTTTTTGCGGAGTGATGATTATGAAATCGATATACTTTTATTGGCCAAAAAAGCGAGCGCAAAATTTTGCACGGACATGTGCAAAAAAATGCAAAATTAACTAAGGGCGGGGCTTTGGATCATTATATTCTGAACGGCGCGGCGGCGGACCGGACTGTGGAGCTCGCTTATTTTTTGTCAAGATTTTTTATTGTCTCGGACGTATAGCTAAGAGTATAGCAACTGTTCTTTTCGACCAAGGTTATCTATCGTACTTTTATTTTGCTATTATTATAATATACGTTCTCTGCCAGATCCTTATATTTAGAAGAAAAAAATGTTATACCCAAGTTAAGTGAATTTACGGAAAATTTAATTTAGGAACATTGCCATTCCTTTCTAAGCTTGCTTTATTCTGGGAATGTTGACTGAATGTGGAAAAACTCTGATCACATTTTATCACTCATATCCACTGTACCAACATTAAAGATTCAACATAAATACATAAGACCACTTGCATACTCATTCAACGCGACAGAAAATAATGATTCCTACAATTGTTATAATCTTTTGATTGATCTAATTAGCAGAACTATTTCAGCAACTTAAATGTAATAATAAAAACTTAGTTTGCATGCATGCGAAATCTTTAAAATAATCAAGTGTTTCCAAGAAAAAGTGTTACACACTTCGAGGGCTAACTTTTGCTTCGTGTTTCCATACAATAATGCTGTTCTTACAACTGTTACTCACGATATGCTTTGGTATTCGGAGTATTCCCGTGTCGCTGGGAATTTCGAGTTGGCCTCCGGATAAGTGCACATTGATAACGCTCTGATTTGTGTAAATGCTAAAAAAACTGATCGTAATACCGTGGTTGTTACCGGGAATGTTAGTTTTGATTTAACATGTCGTCGTAACGGCTAACAGGCATGCCAAATTACGTCGCGATTTCGTCGTTATTTCAAGTCATGACGCTAAAAGAATTATGCTAACGACGTATTTAAAATCTACTTAGCCGGTAAAACTCCAATATTTAATTATAAAGACACTGAAAGTAAAGTTAAGAACGATCCTAAACGTAACTTAAATGATAACAAATTTCGGATTCATGAACAAGTTTGTATTTTAATAAGGCTTTCATAAAATAAACTTTTATTAACAAACTTTATGATCTTACAAATTTATTCACTAGAACAGTGTTGCCAACTAAAAGCAAATCAACATTTGATTGTGTACGAAGTCAAGTCGGGAGTTGCAATTTGCTTTGCACTTGTGGGCGGTGTTTTAATAGCACCATTATAGTTGAGTCTGAGTGTTGCCCAAGCAAAATTGCTGCTGTGTGGACCAATACTGCGTATATTGCGCTTCTATATATACAACAATCATTTAAATCGCGTGGTTAAAATTAACTGGTGCAATATTTTTAATTTCTACAAATTTTACAACTTTATCTAGTTCAAATTTTGAACGTTTCTATGGGCTTACCTTCGAAGCTACTGATCTGATTCTGAACTATCATTGAGTGCCATAGGCTACGTCTCGTCACGCTGTGATCTTTGGAAGTCGAGCTGCTTAGAATATCTATAGTTGTGCGGGCGTAGCCACGGGAAAAAACTAATAGGTATACAAAAAAAAAGAATTAGTTTAAGGATATTTAAGAATGAAAAAGTCTGTAATAGAAAGTATAATATACATTAACAGGCTTCCATAGAAACATGAAAAAAAATCTAAATACAAAAATACAGATGTATAAAGTCCTAATTAACTTTTTTTGCGTCTAGAAATTTGAAACTGACTAGTAAGAGTTTTCTTTCAGCAATTTTACTTTATAATATAAACAAATAGGCCTTTAAAGAATTTGTTAATTGAAATTTTAGTTTTGTGCGCAATTTTCTTTTTAATTGTTAGGGGTAGCGAGGGGAAATTATTCGTAGGTTGGGTTAGTTGGGGGTGCAGTTTAATACATTTTTATATGTTGATGTACTATTTAAATTTATATTTGCTAATTACGTCTACGTTTTTATTAATTAGAATTTATTTAGTAATAAGTAAGTAGGTACTTTTGTAATATGAAATACAAAAGGCTATCTAAAAATTACTAACTGTGGTAATTTTTGTACATATAAATATCTGCCTACAAAGAAAGTTGAGACAGCAATAAGCTTAGAACTCAATGGTGTTCGTGGATAATAATACACATTGCCACTTGTAGTTCATAGTAAATACTTGCTCACTTTTCTGTTACTTTTACCTCCTTTTTTAAATGGATAACAAGTTTCTATAAGATAACTCTTGCCTTAAGTAAAGTCAATTTAATAAACGAAATTGCGTTCGCTAAAACCTTCCGTTGCAACTCCTAGCGACAACTACGCTCTGCTCCGACGTTTGAAAACAGAAAGTCTGAACACCAAATAGCTATAAATTTGGTCGGGGCACGTTGACGGCGACCGAAATCGCAACGAGCTGCATAGAAGCAACAAAATAGCTACAAGCTGCATAGAAGCAACAAAAATTCAACGTACATATCATCCTCTTGAATTTTCTGCTGGCAATGTTCGTTTCATTTCTACTTTTTTATGCAACGACTACATTTCTGGTTTAAACTAGTTTTTTGTATAATATTTTTATTTAATGACAAGCGATATCTTTAAAGCTAATGCTAAAATCGTAAATGCAAATAATCCATAATGGCAACAAGCAAGTCTAGAAGATTTTGTGATCGTGGACATCTTCTGAGATTATGACAAAAGTAGTAAAACCGCAAAAAGGAACGGTATTTACTGTCGAAATAAAAAATACTACTGCGAATATTGCAATGTTGCAATATGTTATCTTATCTGTATGCAGTTTGATTAATTAATCTACTTCTGATTGTGTTTGGAACTACCTTAACAACGGGAACCATTACACCAACATTTGCTATATTAACAACTTACTAATTGCATTCATTAAAAAAATCTACCCAAACACAAACGATGCTCCCGAAATAAATTTTGTACAATTAAATGACTTTATAAATCATGATTCATTCTAGAATATTAGGACACTTGTTATAAAAAATCTTTCTTCCCCACATCACGCATAATCCCCGATAGATATCACCCTGATCATCCAGCCTATTTCAGAGCTGATCTTTCCAACATCGCTTATACGGAAGTTAAAGAAACCTTAAAAAAACACATTTGCCAGCCTTCAGAAACCGTGTTAAAGCAACTGTCGTTTTCTCATTAAACGTACGGTCAATAAAAACGATAAAGTTTACGACAGACACTCAAAGGACGACACACGATACCGGACACTTTCGAAAAAATAAAGAAACTTCTCTCGTACAAAAAACTTGGTTTATTTCTTTTGCTGAAGGTTGTTTTATTTATAAGTACTTCTCTAAAAGTGGTCCGTCTTGTTTAACTATAAAGAAATTAAACATCAAATACATAACTCCTTATTTAGCTAAGTCCAAATCGTAGTCCTCTGTTTTGATTGTGCAAAATAAGTGGTTTGTTTATTTATGATCTTTACCGGGAACAGTTTTACACTCCAAACATCGCTAATGTTATAAGAATCATAACAACTTCCAATATATCTCCAAGAGAATCAAAAGTAATCCTTCAATTATCAGCTGTCTATCGCGATCGAAGTTACATAATAAGCTACCGGCGTAAGTGGCCGTTGCCTCCCAACTTATCTTGTTTCCGGAACTTCTACCCTCAATATTCACTTGCGACTCCAATAATCGTGTTACACGATTAACTTGTGGACAGCTCTCCTTTATACAATTAGCTACTTATTGACATGGAAAAGAGAAAAACTTTTCCAGACTCCCCCTTTAATCTAGTTTTTTAAATTTAGTTCTAGAGTTTCGCCGTGCATCTTGAAGGCGTGATTGTCCAAGCATTGACCCTGAGCTGTTAAAGTTAGGATGTCTAGACGGACAGACATACTTTCGCCAATCGTCCCTAGCATTACTTATTGTTTCCTATATGATCTTCAAGACTTCAATGTATTCAATTAAACTCGAGTCGTATTGGTTATTATTTCCTGTGTACGTCGAACGATATCTTCTTCCCTTCGTTTACGCATCTTCGATTTTACATATTTGTTTGCCTCCATGTATGTTTTACTGCCGCTAGCTGTATGGAAAGCGAAATTCTCAAATATAGTATCTCCAGTCGTAGTTTTAAAATGAACGACCGTCGTAAACTCAAAAGTGGGTCAATCAGAAGGTCACAATACAAAAATCCCAAAATTATTTGAATAGAAGCTCAATATTTCTTATCCACATTTCAACTACAAACTGACGCTAAAGCAAACTTATTTTCACTCCAATTTTATCGTCCTTCAAGCCCAGCGTTTCGCGTTGGGTTTGAAATTTAAATAGCTTTAAAAAAACAGCATTGACGACTGCCTTGGAGGCATTCAGATGATTTATACCCCTCGTAGCGTGACTACAAGGAACGAGCAGTAAATCCTGGGAACGCCAACTAAATTAATCGCTCGCCTTGAATTTTATGGCATGTGCATTATCAAAATTCACTATGGACTATGGATTAAGCTTATAACAGCTGTCTAGCTAGACCTAAAAAAATATTAATAGAAAAGGTGAGATTATTATATTGCTTAAGTGTTTTCTTTATTACAAAAATCAAAGATTACTTATAAATAGATGATATACTTACAGTATTAAATACATTTCCAATTAGTTTTGAAAGCAGCCCAACAACAAATAAACCAGAATAAAGTTAATATTAATAAAACTAATGGCGATTAAATTACTTGTCCTAATTATGTTAAACGTACAGATAAAAAAAGAGTCGTTGCGTTAATGGAAATGATAAAATTGGATACTACACAGGCATTATGAGGATTAATAATTTATGTTCTAGATGTTTGTATAACAACTCGAATTCAATTGAGTCCAAACCTATAGTTTGAAGTCCAACGTCGGGCGTGATTTCATTTTGGATTGATCCTAATTTGTAAGGCCTAAATATTTAAATCTATTGCGTGCTATTAAAATCATTACATGACGTTTCCGCCATAATCGATACGCATACAATAAGCCTAATGATTAGGAAGCACAAAAACAATTTATCACTAAGAGTAGATAACAAGAACATTTGGATTCTATTAATTATGTTTGCATTTTCAAAACATACTACAGCTAGATCTGATAGATCGCTACTGTACAGGAAATGAAGTTATTTATTAAAAGTGTTTCTAATTTAAACATTATAATTTAGTGTTATTGAAAATAATAAAACCAATGCCCAAACAAGAAACAATAGTAAATAACTCTACATAAACAACTGAAACAATTCACGTCCTTCAAATATTCTAGCACTAGAATAAAAGTTAATTCCTAGACATGTACAAACTTGACCACTACACATCATCCGTCACCTTTTGCCGTCATTACTGTGATTGTAGTCAAACAATTGTGTTACTTCATTTGACCGTGAACTTTTCTGTAACTCCGAATTCAGCTAACAATTGATCAATCATAGATAAGCGCCAGTCAAGTGTTGCCACTATAAATAATGTTGAATTGATTTTTTGATACGGAGTTGTAAATAAATTTGAATATAATTATTGTCCAAAATTGGCGCATAGTAACTGGATTTGAATATAAAAACAGATACTCGCAAAGACAAAATAACAGTCTGAATTATTGATTTATTGCTACGAGACGAGCTTTATATTTGGAAGAAATAAAGACGATTTTATACTCTTGTGTCTACTTTGTAAGATCAGTCAAGATTTATAGACTTTAATATAATTTACATTTTAAGTAATTTAGATAAGCCGATCCATACATTATCTATCGCTAAAAATGTTTCTTTACACACTATATGCGTTTTATTCATCAAACCAAACGGCTTCAATAATAATGATTTCAACGAGATTAACTGTATTGCGTTATAGAGTTTTTGCAGCAGTTAATATTACATGTATCTATGATGTGGTCTCAATCAATAATCAACTGGCATATTAAATGAACGTTGAAGTACCATGCAAAATGAAGCTTATGTAACGTTGTGTTTGGACCTCTCTATCCACTAGACATCGCGTTCAGAAATGATATTTGAACTTGTATTCTGGCAATTCCCTTATTTCTCAAACCTATCTCAGGTCAAAAGCAGCAGTTGTTAGCGATCCTTTACTAACCAGGCAGAAATCTTTTGTAGCCTATCAGCCTTAAGGCTAGGACGAGATTTGACTATGTTAAATTCAAGAACTTCGTACGAAGCCACGTCAACTATATAACCTTTGTGTGCCGGCTGCTCACCACCAAACCGGTCATACTAGATCGAATCGTTAAGATAAAATCGATCGATGCACTCCAGTTTCGCTTTGACGTTTAAACTCTGCCTATACTCGGTGATGTCATCAACGTAGTTAATCGAGAATCAATATTGATCAAGAAAACATCCGTTTTAGATGACGTGTCCGTCCGGAAGACGACTATAAAGACGTTTGACTGCAAATGTTAGTTCGATTCTATCTTGAGTGGTCTTTTAACATGAACAAATATTATACTCGTGTCTTTCAATGCATCTTGAATAGGATGTTTGTTTTCTACAAACAATCAAGATGAATAATTAAGATGTCATGTTAAAGACTGACAGATGATTATTGATGATAATGATGTCTTGTAATGGATTTCTTTAAAAAAAACAATATTCCGCGACTCTTACAAGTACAAGATTTTTTTATAATCAAATTGGTAGCAGCTAGTTGACATCCTACAAAACTATGCTATACAAACTACACGATCGACTGAACTAAATCAAGAACGGGTCAAAAAAAATCACGCAGAAAAAACTGCAAACGTTACCAGAACTAAATTGGACAGTATTGCTGAAACTATAAAAGCGAAATTGCAGTACGTAGTATGTTTATAAACATGAAACCGGCACAAGGAAGCCGAAGCAAAACTTGTATACAATTGTATGGCCTTGAACTTAAGAGTTTTCGAGGCAAGCTGCTTCATGTGGCTGGCCGGTGTGATCTTGCCTCGGGGCGTACCTGATATGGCAAGGGCGGTTTTCAATGAGCAACTTGTTTAACATCGTCTTAACGGCGAGAAGATACTCCTTTCGCATTCCAAAAGTAATTTTTGCATGATCCTTTTTAATTTGACGGTCCATGAAGATTTCTTAGTTATTTAATAAATTACTACAATAGTCACTAATTGCCACGAATTTCAAAATAAAACTTGAACGAATTCTACAAGATTTGATTTATAAATATTCTTATAATTTGTTCTCGATTTGGCCTAATCAAATTTAATAGTACTTAGATGAAATTGTTGACTGAATTGAAGCTTGGATTTTTAACTAGATTTCCAATAACGTCTCCAGCGAAACTTAATTACACATTCGCGAGCTAACAACGTTCAAATTTCTCTCCTAATTGACGCCTCAGACACATATTTCACGATCTTAGTAACGAGGTCTACAATTAAATATTTAAAGCTTTATGTATTGTTAAAAACCTCTAATCCTTGTGAATTAATTGAAATACCTTTGGAAGCAGGGCGCATTAATGTCAAAGGGTAACTGAATTGGACACAGGATGGCACAAATTCTTTATTGTGATGGATCCGTACAAATTATACTCTTGAAATTTTATCTAACTGTTTTAAGGCCATTAAACTATTGTCATTGGTGAAACTTTGTCGGTATCTTTTAGCTTAAAAACTTGCCCTCACAGTCGTTGAATGCCAACAGTCATGTCTGCTGCAGTATTAAGAGAATATGATAATCTTTCATTTTCACATTTTTGTATTAATTCTGAACTCTGATCGGTTCACATAGATAGCCGAGCTGTAAGTCGCGATGGGAGTGTACACGAAACATTTCCTCAAATCATTTGACTGTGGTACTCTAAAAGGTCGTGACAAACTGAATCTACATTCAGACAATCTCTGAGATATGTAGATGAGATTCAATGCTGACGATTTATGAAGAAAGCTGAGCGAAATATGGCGGCGCCTCCGCCGTTTTCATTGAAACTTTTTTTACAACCTCCCCTTTAGATGGGAGATAAAATTGCAAATAGACGGACGGAAAAGGGAATTTTATGTGAAGGTAACTTCACGACTTTCATCTTCTGCTAGGTAAGCAGAAGTAATAAAGTAATTCCTCGGGACGTTTAAATTAATACAGGGCTGATTCTGCGTCTCAAGAGGCTTCTGCTATATATGAATGCCGTTTTTCTTTCATGCCTTGCAAATAAAAAACTCAATAACCTCCGGATTTTGATTGCGACAAACAACAAAATAATAAATACTTACCTGATATTAATAACTAAAGTAACCTTTTTGACATTAACTAAACAGAAAGGTGAGCAACATATGCTGGAAGATATTGCGCCCACAAATTAGCATAGAGATAAGCAGATCGTTAAAAAACTATTGTCGCAATATATTATGCTTAAAATAAAGACTATTATGGTAAGGGAAACAAAAAAGCTGTGAGCAAATGTCGGCTAGCTAAGAAGTGACTTGGTACAGCCACGCTCACTAATACAGGGCCAATATTTGCTCCGGAGCCAACTCCACAGGGATTGGTCGGGGCGCTCCAGCAAGCAAACAATGTTCTTTGGATGCATTCTGTCTCAACGTTCTGCCGCGTCGTGGTCTCAAGGGGTTTGCAACTAATAGTGTTAGTTTATAGTGCGCTAGTGTGCTATTTTAACAAGGCTTGCGATCTATCTACAGGTGTACTAGTTTTGCTCTAGAAAAAAAAACTATTTGAAACTAGTTTTAGTATCATGGCTTTATGGAAAATCATAAGATATATTATCCTTTTTGATGTTCCTGTGGTACATGCAAGCATTTAAAAGGAATGAATAAAGTCTAACGCTTGTTAAAATGTAATCTACTTAGTTAAAGTAAATAATAATACTAATGCGGCCGTCGTAAAAGCACGATTATTAATACCTAACGAACTAAAAACGCACGCGGGATTCGGGCACTTGAGAGCACTCGGCGATAAACTTCTACGTAGG
The DNA here is from genome assembly GCA_905404115.1 of Pheosia gnoma. Taxonomy (NCBI): domain Eukaryota; kingdom Metazoa; phylum Arthropoda; class Insecta; order Lepidoptera; family Notodontidae; genus Pheosia; species Pheosia gnoma. Next base: position 504,892 of record FR989910.1, read on the forward strand.
TTTTATTAAGCGCATGTGAGCGATAAATTCAAACATTTACTACGTCGAAAACTCGACCACTTTGTTGAGTGTAAATAAAAAGTTCAATATTAAACAACAATGTATTGGAATAGTTTTGTTTAGTCTTACATCTGCGGCTGTCAGGGCCAGGGTTGCTATAGCACTTTCCAATTCAATTCGATTAACAATTACTTTAACATTTCAAAAGAAATAAATGGAGTCGACGGTTAATTATTATTAGAAGTCTTTTTATGGTATACGTATCGACAATGAGTCATAATATATTTTCCGCTCAATACTTTCAGTATCACAAAAAGTAAAAATTTTCGTTCAAGCTATAAAGTTTGCCGTGAATTTATGTCTTTGAAGATATGGCAATTTGTTATTCCTTCAGTGAGTTTTCACAAGCAACCCTAGACCAAATATTGATTGGGAGCATCTGGCAATGGTTTTACGACATGCATCCGTGCAGCGGCCCGCATCAGTTGAAGCTGAGTTTCCTTGGGACGGCCGCGAGCTCCCCCGGGACCTATGCACAACTTCGACGTATAAAGAATTGTGTGATATGAATTTGCCATGCATTGTGGTGTTGTCTGGCTTTCTAGTATTCACGTTATTTCTATTCAGTTATTCAGACACTTTCCATCTACACAAATTTGATTTTAGTTTTAGCCAACGAAGGTAATCACATAATCTCCCACATAAATATTATTTTGTTCATCGTTTCCTCTTAGTTCCAAACTTAGGTTGTTTATCCATAAGCCCTTAAGCCACTTGACCCAAGTACGTCTTGTAAGTATAAGTTTATTTTCCTATTTTTCTTTATCGTATGTTTTTGAGAATATTCCTTAATCAAACTATAGCAAGAATAGGTACCTAAGGTCGCGGTACATGTGCTGTATTGAAACGGGGTCAGTGAATTCTGATCCAACATCCCCCGGCTGAGCCATTACCGCTACTTGCTGTAATTGCTTTGGGAATACCTCGGGATGCTGTCAGATGTTTAGTGTTACGTTTTAGGGTCCCACACTGTATATGTTTGGTGTAGCAGCATTTTAGTCACCTGGACCTCTGAGATAACTTTTTGGTAAATAGGCTTCTTTCATTACTTATTTAGCACACTCAGAACGGTATTTTGCGTTTTGTAATACCTCTTCGGTATAACTTATTCATTGATCTACTTGAAGAAATATCAAGCTAGTGTCTAAATTTTTTATTAGTTTACAAGTTTCTACCCGTGGCTCCGTTCGCACTACTGACGATTTTACTCTGCCACCTCTATTTAGCTCCTCAGCTGTAAACGCCTTAAGTAGTTTTTCAGTGATGCTTCAATTACAGACAAGAATTCTATTTTAAATCTTGAATTTTCTTACACAGCCCAATTACAGTTTTATAATATGTAGTATAGATTACAGCAGCAGAGCATCCAACCTCACAATAAATTAAAGAATAACAAATCCAAAACTATCACTCGCGTCTGGTAATAGCTACTGTGAAAGTTAACATAAAATTGCATTGGCAACTCATTACCTAAAAACATAATGATAAGCGTTGATTAAACTGGCGCAATCAACGGGAATAGTTTGCAAAATGTCGTATTAGGTATTCCCATCACGTCGTAAGCCAGAAGTTAGCTTAAACGAGATCGGCTCAAAAGCGAGGATCTTATTGACTGTTCGGTTCGAGCCGGCATCTATTGACTCGGTAATGTCTCCCATTTCCCGAACCAGCTTTTCGGAATAAGAAAAGTTCTGGTACGCGGGCGAGGGTAAGAAAAGAGGCCTTTTTCGACGGGCGCACTAAACTTAATACCTTTGATCTTGCAACCGAAAGTTAGAATTAACTCGAACAAAGACAGTGACCATCTGTTTAGGACCCCAAAGAAGTGAGTAACTAATTTCGAGTTTAATGAGAAATTCGTTTGAAAGGAATGATTCAATTTTCGGTATTGTTAATTTGTGTGCTCGCTACAGGCTGAATCCGAGGATTAACTGGATTCCCGACAAGGGAGCACTCTATTATGGAATTGCTTTGTAGCATTGTTTGAATTGTACTGATACAATTTTCATTAGACACTTGTAAATAATATCAACATGTTCGTGTAAATTCAATCCTTTGGTATTTGCACCGAGTCCAGTCAGCGTATCGAACAATTTACTTATAAGACATCTATGTTTTCTTTGTTACGGCCCATTTATCCTTTTGTCCGCCGGCGTTATGTTCCCTCTTAGAACATTTCTCTTTCAATGCCTCGAGTATCTCGCGAGATAAGGACGTATTGAATTTTGAAACATAAGATTTCCTTTTTTATCTCATCCTCGGGATCCCTTTATAGTCACAGAGCCACAAACATAAAATGATTCGTCTGCGTACTCTATTATACGAATAGAAATATCATTTTGTTAGGATATGATATGAATAATATTAATTTACTTTGTAAAAGAGAATGTTTGGGTTGCTACAGGATAGTACAAAGGAAGGAGATAACTCACTTAAGGACCATGTGTTTTTAATATCAAAAGTTGTTTTACCTTCGTTCTGTAATGATAAAATAATAGCCCTCAAATATATAAATTGTGCAAATCTCCAATGCGCATACAAAATTAGTTTATAACGATAATCCGTTAGGAACACTTAAATACAACTCATACGATTTACTAGAAATCGCAAATGATGATCGTGACACAGATACGAACAAAAAACTTAATATGGAATTGAAAACGAGGCAAAATTGAAGAAATCGTTAATGCCAATCAAGTGTGTGTGCACGGTACAAAAATCCTGTTTAACACTCCACCGACAATGCCATTAATGTAATTTACTTAAAATTAAAATTTTGTAGCAAGGTCTGAGACAGGTAATTTTTTTTTAATACTTACTACATATAGCAATTTGGTTGGGTATCGCTAGTCTTAAACTCGACTAAACAATATACCTACTTGCCAAATTATTGTTTAAGATTGTGCCCAATAGGATGTCTCAGTAAAAACAAGTCAAAATTGGACAGAATGAAACAGTTGTGAGCATTTTTTTGTTATTTAGGAGTTAGTCAGCTAATTGTCAGCAACGGTTTTAACAATTGACAAACAGTTATACAACACGACGTCACACGGGAACAAAAAACTAAACGCCTCCACGAACAGTTATATTCCATGTAAGTACTACAGTGGCACACTATATTTGTCGTAACGGAGGCATCCTATGCATGGGAACCACACGGGTATCGTAGGTGGTCGTTAAAGAATCGTAAGATTTAATTATGGATGTAATGGTCTTGTGTGTTATATTGTTGCCAGGTGCTGTGACACTCGTGATTACTGGTGGATTGTTATCCACCAGTAATCACTAGTAGTGTTGGTGGAATGCGATCTATCATTTCAGTGTTCTGAAATGATAGATCGCATTAAATTATGAATGGTGGACGCAATTTGAGGGAACGTACCTTTTAGTGAAAAATATTCGCGGAAGAGATGATAATAATAATATCGCCATACGAACACACTAAATAACGCTTGTATTATGGGTACCGTACAATGACCTGGGAGCGAACCCAGTATATAATCTATATATACAAAACAAAGTCGTGTTATTAACACCATTTATAATTCAAGAACAGGTGGGCCGATTTTTATTATCTTTAAATATTTTGAATGTCTCTCCGCCCCGAATAGCAGAATTACTATTAAAACATGGGAAAAATCACAAAAAAATCTAATAAAGATTATATGAGGCGGTACAAAGTTCGCCGGGACAGCTAGTCTTTATGAAGATATTAAACGTCCATAACTCGGGCACAAACTATCGAGCTCATCACATAAAGTTTGTCCCTACCTGGATTCGAAGTCGGGGCCCTCGGCATAGAAAGCAGGGTCATTACCAACTGTTCTAATCAGGTCGCCAAGCTCATGATCTGTGCTTATACCCAACAATTTTTATCGGGAATCTGGATGACTTACTATATAACAGGCAGATTCAAGATATGATAAAATAGAAAACTTCAATACATGGCCTGAAACTTAACAATAATTGTAAAGTATCAGTCACAGTTGTTGCAATACAGCGTGTTCCCAAATTATATGACGACAAATACTCGCAATACAAACAAATAAACAGCTGTTATAACTCCTCAAATCAACAGGAAAATGTTACTCGATGTGGTTGAGTACAATTATTCCTACATTTTCAGTGAGCGGGCGTCGCGGCAAACCGCTAACAAGGAAAATACATTATCATCATTATAAGTAACATGTGGAACTTGGTTGCTCGTTTTAATAAAACGGTCAGCTGACTCCGTGTGTTGATAGCATAGGTCATGATATATTTTTTTTAATTTAGACATTGACAGGGTAGGTTATGTTGCGGTTCCCAACTAGGCGAAAGCCTGTATCTTGGAAACATGATGGATGTTAAGCACATTATTATATTTTTACTTAATAATAATACTAGGCCTTTTTAATGTCCCACTGTTGGGCACGAGTCTCCCTTAATTGCGCGGGCATATTAAATAAAGAAACGAAATAAGACAAAATTTAATTTTAAATAATTTTATTAGTTAAAACATGGATTAAACGTTAGAAATTATTCGTTCTGAATTAAATAAAATAGGGGTTTAAAATTTAATTGAAATTAAATTAAAACAATGCAGATGAAAAAAATATACAATAAACATATCAACTAAATGTGTGGTTAATAAACACGGCTGTACCTACTCAGAGTTATTTTGACTTATTTGTTATTTACTTACACTAAGATGCAATAGCTTGAAACTCGCCTATAATTAATCAATATAGTGACTATGTATGGCATATAGCGTTTTTGTTCATACTTCGATTTTATAGTTTTTCTTCGGAACTCGCGTTAAGCTGATCTTACTTGTCATTCTAACGTCTGGCAGTCGTATGTATGGCAATCAGGGTAGACTTGAAACCGACCCCGTTACAAAAATAAAAGGGAAAAAAGGCCAGTAAAAAGACGTCACTTTACACTTTCCAAAACTGTTCCAATTGCATGTGATCACAATCTACCGGCCACGAGACGCAGATCAAATCATCACATAAAAAGAAGATAATTTACCAAAATTTTCGCTGCGGCATTAAGACCATGAAACGAACGAACCATTTCCATTTACAACAGTAAAGCACTTATAAATGCGTTTATAATTACGTATATTCAAGTTATACAAATCGTCACCGCGATTACAATGGTCTAACCGTGAACTTCAAACGAGAAATTACGGAGCTATTGACTGTGACGTTGCGTAAAAACGTTATGAGGTCGCTCCTCAACATGTTCTAGAACTTCTGAGGCTGATAAGTTAGCCTTTTTCAAAAGGCAATTCAACTGAATGGGAAATCATAAGTCAAATAGGACAGCAGTTAAGTCGTTCAAATACTCAAATAAAATCCGTTCATAGGCTTTCCAGCTACAGGCCGTGCTCTGTAGAACGATTAAACCGTTTTCGTTTAAGCACCCAAAGATAGACCGGGTATAACTTTTCTGTAATACTCTACATTTCAGCGATTAACACCCGATTCAAAATGTACAATTTCATCTTCATTTATAACCGAATATTTTCGCGCATAAACATTTCGCAGTGCCAATGTAATAAATAGAACGCTTGGAAAACAAGCATGCGTCTCAAGTCAACACGATGCAGCTTGTAAACCATTAGACAGAACGCGAAATCACCGCAATTATCCGCACTGACCGGTCTATTCGCTTTCTAAATGCACACTTTGAGGGAATTACACTATTTTAGTTGTGAACTCGGTTGGAGTCTACATGACTTTCTGTAGTTTTCTCTGATAACGACATTGATCCTAAAAGCTTAACTGCTTATGATCATTATCTATTACTTACTTTGATGACTTAGTTATCTTTTAAAACAGCATCATGGACATGTTTGCAATATTATTTTAACACTTGAATCCCTGCCTCAATCTCTGTCATTTTAAACAAGTTAAGTTAAGCCCCATAAAACTAACTAAGATGCAAAACTTCAAGTATCATTTGAAGTACCACAGGACCTATAAATCCGTTCACGCTTGTATCCATACGCATCTAAATGCCATCGTTATCTTATTTACCTTCCATGATTACGTGCATAGGAAGTCTTTATTTCTCTACAGCACTATTAGAATAACAATCGTGCGTTATGAAGCTACTCATTATAATTAATATCTACTTAATGCAAGTTATCATAGCAATTAGTCACCACTGCCGCAGTTCTGGAAACATCGATGGTGCATTTTTTTTTAAAGTAAAAAAGTTATTCAATGTAAATCGAGTCAGGTATTTGGAGTTTTGGGTTAGTGCGACAAGTTTTTATCAATTACTTTTGTTGAATGGAGTTGGATGGTGTTAAATTGAGCTAGATTCTGTTTTAAATAAAAAAAAATGTTAACAATTAAGTACTTTGAATCGTCAAAATCGTTACAAAATGATAGGTATCTTTCGATATGATAGGTACCTATATATTTCCTAGATGACCTTGTTCAGAGTTCAACAGTGTAAGATAACTTATCTTTGAGTCCATATTCAAACAGAAGGTACTACCAGAGTTAATGTTTGTGATTTTTTTTCAATATATCAAACTAAATAACTGCACGTAGGTTTAAAATTGATAAACAATTTTGAGTCCTTGAAATTTTACGCATATACGGTAATAAGATTTGAAATACGCAGCAAATTTTGCGCAAAATTGCCAGCGTCACTTTTGTTCACATATCTAATTTCAAAACATGATACTACTGCTTATAAATTTATGATTTATTTCTCACGCCATAATTTATTGTAAGGTATAATTATTGGTATTATATATAAACACACCCGACTACCGACGACTGGCTACCAAAAATCCTCAGTCGCCGATCTACTCAATAAATCCTACCTTTTGGCAAAGAACGCTTGCGCACCGGCTCGACCCGCCTCGTGCCATTACAGTGTTCTCTTGCCGAGATAACGATATATTAGTTCCTGATAGCATAACTTAGGTTTAAAGGATTTTACTATTTGGAGCGGAGTTGCTTGTTTTCGAAAATTTTTGGTCGGTAGGAGGTAATTTGAAAATTGAGACAAACTCCTTTCAGTCAGCTATATATTGTGCACCCTGTTAATCAAATAGAAAGGCTATAATAACTGGATAGGTACAATAGCTAGAAGCAGTAACAAGTATAAATAATATAAGCAGTAAACAATACTGCGCCGTCTGTTATTGACCAGCCCTGACACTGCATGCAAATTTCAATATAATTATATAGCTCATCGCGCATACAAATGTTCCGTTATGCCATATAGCACGATAAAACAAATCCAATAGAAACACGGCTGCAGTACAAAATCCATAATAACAGACGTATCGCTACGCAGTTACATCACTACACGCGCGCGACTCTTGCGCAGGGCTTATTAATAAACAACCACGTGTTTGATATTGTGCGCTCCGTGGGCTGCGCTTGCGCTGATTAGCGATAAGCGGTTTTTTGTACCTATGCACTTAATACATTCTCGGTTTAGATATATGAAACTACAAGTATGGTGCGTATTTCACAAGGCTCTCCCTATCGGTTGCAGTGGTCTTCTTAAAGGTTTTAAAGATATAATTTCTATCGGTACGGAGGTTCCCAGCATAATATTCTAAATGGCAAACGCTGATTGCAAAACTACTGCCTACATGTTCTGGTATTTTATACTTACTTTAGTAGAAAACATTATCTTAGTCAAGATGTAATTTCTTTTAGATATTGAGATTTTAATACTCTATTAATCTGTCTCGTATACTGCGTTGTCATGATTAATTGCAAGTCTTTGTCTTTGAATGCTTTTCGTTTGCGATGATCTCGAATCCACTAATGATTTCCCCATTCAAATTTTATGGGAGAACATAAAATAGTTTACTAGCAGTTAATAGTGTTCAGCCTATTACAGAGATTTAATCGTTGCTTAATTTTCCTGCTCCCAGAACCAGATCGCTATAATTTACTGCTTGGTATATATCATATTATGTGTTTTGATTTATCGGATTTTAATACATGATGAGAATTTATAATTATGATTGCAACATTTTCGAAATTATTCAATTAAGTTAGACTTCTATCTGATAGTATAATTTCATTTCGTAAAACATAGAATATGAGAGTAACATTTCGATAGAAAAGGAACAGCTTTGTAAATGCTGGTTCCGGATTTGTTCATTTACCTTTGGCTTTTGCTTTAGGTTTTGCTGAAAACTATTGTTACCAAATCTATGAATACGAAAACTTGTATTACAAGAGCTCTATTTAGATTGTCTGGATTTAAAATGGTTGTGTTAATCGCTATATCTTTGTCAATAGACGAGCTACCTAACAATGCACTCGCGTCCATATCTCAACGCGTGTGATAGCAACACATAGACTCTCTGTAATATTATATAAAGTTAACAATTATAATATTTTGTAGATTACGTATAATACTGCCTGTATTATACGTAATTCATTATTTATAACCTAGTTCATCCGCAGTTACTCACCGATCGTTATTGAAATTACTTTCCGTGGGCATACGTCATGGAATCAATAGTGCAGATTTTTTTACTACACTGTTTTGCTTGCACGTATTTCGATTTCAAAGTTCGAAATTATTTTAAGCTGAATCGAATGAGATTCATCCACACCGGGAGGAGGCCTCAAGTTATGATGTCTGGTCCCCGAATTCATAAAATGAGAGGAAACTAAAAACGAGTCGTAAAAGTAAACCGGAGGATCACTATCCACTGTTTTATTAAGGTAGATAAAGCGATCAATTAAATTTTAGTGGACCGTGTAATTCTTTGCCTCCTTTCGATGCAAAAAATCCAATATGGTTTGAATGTTTTTGTTCAGTTTTTATTTATTCCAAAGAAAATTGATCATCCGACTAAACCTTTATTTCTGGGAATTGAATAATTTGGAAATACGGTATAGTAGAGTGACGTTAGGAAACTTTTGAGAATCTATTGGATTCACTTCGATCCAACGGTTTATTTGTGTATAGCTTGGTTAGCAACCAGAATGCACTGCGCAAAAATAACATTTCTGTAATAATATCTGTTGCTGAGGAAAATGATAATATTATCCCATTGTAAATTATAATTATAAAATTATGTACGTAGGTACTTAACAATTACAACAAGTGAAATCAGGATAATCAATTAGTTTTAGTACATCAGTAATAGTCGAAAAAATTGAGTAAGTATAACAAAAGCAAAATTATATGAAAGCGCCAAAATATATTTTTTAAATCATCTCAGCTCCTGTATAGTTAATTTTCATTTAATCTCGGATAAAGATGTCAGTGTTGAACATCGTGTTATTCATCTGATCGTTTATTCAACTGTTAAGTGTACTGATGAAGTGATGAAACCGGTTGATGACATTACAACGTTTGCGTTGGTTGGAGCGTGCTTACAATAAGTCAAGGTGATACTAGATAATGTCTAGCCTCAGTAGCATCACTAGAACAGCCTTTAAAAGCGTTGCCATACCTAGATGCGAAGGTTTGGTCAGATATGGCTATTGACATAGGTGCATAGATGGTTGTTGGAAGACTTGCCGAGTTAACGGATGATAAAGGTTATGAAGAATATAAATATTTTTCATATGACTCCGTGCGCGCGATATCTGATTACCCATCATAGGTGCCTTTAGAGAAATGTCAAAATCAAGTTCCAATTTCATCGTCATACGGGATTTGATCAAACCTCTGATTTTAACGATTCCCTGCGACATGTATACCACTACGACTACTACGAGTCGACGCCGTGTTAGTTTTCATTGCACGCTCAATTCTGAAATAGGAAATCAAAATATTTGCCTCGATCGACGCATTTGGCCCACAGACACACGCGAACGTTAATATTGATACTGCATATCGACGTAGGCGATAATTCTCAGAGGGTAACAGATACAACATTGTTGGTTCTTCATGCTGCTAATAGCACACGTGTCGGATTTTTTATCTGTTTGTTCACTGGCTCGTCTACCCCACTAGTTGTTATGGGATATAACAACTAGTGGGGTAGACGTAGGAGGGTCAATTCAGATAAAGGGTTTTATTTTAGATATTTTTATTTATTTTTGCTTGGTGTGTGTTGGCTATCGTGTTATGTATATTGAAAAAAAAATACAATATTATATCATAAGTACGTAATTTAAGAGCATTTTATGTTGTCATCTTTCGATATATTTACAACATTTTGTTGAAAGTCAGAGATTAAGTGTAAAACACCTTCAGCTGCACAAGGTTATTTATTTTTCTCGTTCTGCACTTTAAACTGTTAATTTAATTAAATTACGCGTGCTCCATGCCACGCTAGGGCAACGTCTGGCATAATTTCAACCGATCAATTATAAAAAATATATCGAATTGTTGAATAGCGCCATCTAGGTACTATTATTGGTACTACCCAAAGCAATTGCATTACTTCTATTCATTTTACTCCGTAAATCTAACATAAGTACCAATATTTTACTCGGTATTTTTTTTACTGGGCAAATATACACATGATATTGTCATAATAAATGTATAAGAAGCTTTAAGGGTTATATAAGTTATACAATAGTGAGCAGGCAAATATAAGTCAAGTTGTCCATGATACGCGCCCCACAAATCAAACGTCTATTTCGAACGTGCACTATGAATGTCACTTTTTTATAGCACATTATAATCTTATTCACGATCGTGGCATAAAGAAAAAAAAACTATTTTAATTCACCGCATAAAAACCAGTGAATAGTGGCCATGGCTATGTTTTTTTTCAGCCTTTTTTAACGGCCAGTGCTATTATGTCATGTGTCAACTGCACCTTCATAAGAGTATCGTGTTGGCGACGAATAAATTAAACTACACAGTTGATGTTAGATATAAGTAACGAATGTTATACTGAAGGGACGGCATTTTCAATATATTAATGTTGCCAGTGTATGAAGTGCGTTTATGTTGCTAGGTATATTGAAATAAAACGATTTTTTGGAATTTTATCGCGTTTATTTTAAACGTCGGCAACGTAAAATCATAAAATAAACGCGAGATAATTCGAAAAAATAGTTTTATTTCAATGTGTAGTATTTGCGTAAATATAAAAAAATCAATATGTGTTAGGTATATGTTATTTATATAAGTCAGTTCAATTTCCATCCAGCTACATAATAAGTTAATTTATCATATGGGGCAAAGATACGCCAACATAAAAATCTTCATAAAAAAAAAGAATTGCACCAATATTTAAAATTTGGTTTACATTTTTAGAGAATCGTCGAACATAGTTTTTACTTAATAATACTTATACTAGCCCTTTTAATGTCCCACTGTTGGGCACGGATCTCGCCAATGCGGATTAATTGGCGCGGGGGAAGTTTTCATAATAATTTAAAAATGAAAGTTAAACCATAGATGTTTCGATAAAAATTGATGCAATTTGTCTATCAATTTGTATGCACCTATCCTGCATGTATATATCGCATTACATCCATATACTTACCCTATTACACCGCACCTTCGTTTTGAAATTAATGCCTACAGCAACCATTGGACACAATGTAAACTCACCCGTCACGAAAGTAGAAAGTTTCTGAACTTTTATGAATCATAATGTACGTTTTGTAATTGAGTAATAACTCTTTGCAACTGTTTGTTTGTTTTAAATAACGTTTTTTTTTTATGATTTGTGACTTCAAGTAATGTGCTTGAGGGGTATTAAGTAGTTTTTAATGCTGTGGCTTTAAAAGCGCTTTTGATTTTATCGAAATGATTAAATTCTCTTGTCAAATATTTAGATTCTTCTATAATACAGACAATTTTTATGTTTTATAGAATCATCAAAACTTTATAAGCCCGTAATAATAAAACTAGTTTTACAGGCAACAATACTTTTATTAGATGTATAATTTATTAATAGTTACGATTTTAATTAAAATGTAAACGAAACCGAGATCGTTGTGAAATATAAAACAATTCATAAAACACTCAATAGTTAGCATAGTTCAAGCTAGCCAAGCTACATTAGATAATGCATATCTTTTATTTACTCAAAGTATATCTTCTCAGAAAACAATTTCAATTTATTTCTATAAAGTATGGGGACTTTTAAAATTAAGAAACTTAAAAAGTGCTCAGAAAGTTCTTAATCTTAGCAAGCGTTGGGACAAGGTGTTCTTTTCGGAGTAATATCAAGGTGGGCCGTGAGATAAAGTTTCGGCTCAGCCTGTATAGCTTAAAGGATAAGATAGTTAAAATGGCAAAGGTCTGGAAATACCTGCTAAGGAAATTGAAGAGTTATTTAATATTTAAGCGAGTTCCACTGAGCGTGAACGACCAGGACGTTTTTATGTCCTAAGTCTGACATTAAATATAAAATCTTCTTCATCCGTAACATAAACGTTAAAGGTCAACTATAATCTGACTAAAATACATTATATGAACAGGATTGGCCATGTTCCCGGGAAATTATTTTGTTCCAATTTACAACAGCAGCTCATTTTATTGCAATCCACCTCTGCTTTTATGGCTTAAGTGGCAATGTTTTATAGGATATCATAAAATAGCTATTTGCAGTTCTGATACACGTACATCTTGTAACGAATTACAAAATCTGGAGGCTAAAATAATTCACATAGACAGTAAAATTAAGCGGTTTGCTTTCAATCAAAGTCATGTTCGAACAGAATGCACATCCTCAACAAATATGATCATCCTTGAGTTATTATTGACTATTGATATCAAGACATTAGCTCTGTGTGAGATTAAATCAAGTGGCTGATATAGATCGACTGCTAACTAAGCTATTTGCGTTACGATCTAAAATGTAAGCGGCATGAGAACTGGTAAAATTCACTTGTATACTGTTATAGTTATACAACAATCAGAAGCTAAATGTCATAACGCTCATAAAGAAATTAAATATTTTAAAATCAAGTTGAAATTATTACCTGATTAAATCTAATAGCATCGAGTTTGTCCATGGAAACGTCTTATATGGATGTAAATGTTACCACGGCCGTTTGATCTAGCGGCGGGTTTCTTAGACATACATGAACAGTAGGTACATGCAAACGCTGCTACTTTTCATTTACCGCCAGCCGCCACATCTTGCCATCTACACCACGAAGACATATTTGCACGCTGATAAGCACAAGGTTGAAAGACTAACGCAAATATTTGCTCGAACAATATTTTCTAGTCCCCTCTTCATGTCGACATCAAATTAAACACGTTTTTCAAACACCCACCGCCGCTTTCTGATATAAATCCAGATAAACTTTATGAGTCCCATAATAAAATTAAGCACTGACGGTTTTCCTTTGATAACGTTAAGTAATAGGATTTCTTTGGGGCCCTCCAATCCGTATTTACTCTCATTTATCTCAACACGTTTCTTAATAAAATTGCGGTCACGCTGTGCGTTTTCGTGTCTTATCTTTCAATCCTCACCTAACACTATGTTATTATTTTTTATTTACACGTCAGTTCATATAAATATATATATATATTATTCAGTATTCTGAAGTTTTTTACGTAGACCATTATTCATACCTACGTTATTATCATAATTTGTTTATGTGTAAAAAGTCAATTTAATGTATGCAAATGCATACGAAATTCTAAATATATTTTGAGTTAAATTTCCTACTAGCACCATAGAAACTTGAGACAAACTCAAACTAGAATGTTTGCATCGAGTTTCAGACGTTCTTATTCACTGTGAATGTTTCGATTAGTCATTGCAGAATTGGGCTCAAAATTGTGGGTCGTGTTGTCCACCTGTTTCTACTAAACACCATATTTTTGCAGCATTACAATAGACATTCGGTGCCATCTGTCCAGTGTGCAGGCGCGGAAAGTTTGGAGAATATGTCAATTAAAAGTTGTTTTTTGGAATTACACTTGCGTAAATACATTACAGGTAATTCGGGTTTGGTCACACAGTTTTAATGTCAAATTCATATAAGTTTTCATCCATTTGCAAATGAATTAAAAAGCATTTTTAAGTCTAAAATTTGTTATGCCGTCGTAAGTAAAGCTTAGCTCCAAAACGAATTCATTATTTATACATTTAATTCTACATAATCCCATGTTATAAGGATAGCAATAGTTTGTAACTACAGACATGTGGGCTGATCATATTGCAGTAGCTAAAAAAAATATGCTTTTTTTTTAAAAGCGAAAACATAGCGATGGAGATAAGAGTGCGTTTTTATTGTCCCGCACCATGGGGGCGGCCGAAGAGAAACATATACAGAGTGTTCACCTTTGGAAGTTGAACACATTTTTTTTCTTTTCTATTTACTCTATCGGTTTTAGCAAGCATGAAATTCAGATATAACCCGACGCTGGTTTGATTATAAATCCATCAATTTATTGATTTTAGTAGTTTTAAAAGTATACTTGAATCGACTTGATTAGCTCAGTGTGCTTACCTTGCTTTCTGTGCTGACGATCACGCATTCAAATCCTGGTATGGACCAACTTTGTGTGCTGAGCACGAATATTTGTACCCGAGTCATGTTTGATATCTATAAAAGTATTATATACTGGAATAGCCCTCAGTCCATTGTATGATACCCATAATTCAACCGTTGCTTAGTTTCCATCTGCCGATATTATTATTACATTATTATCTTCGAACTAAACCCTCAATTTTATAAAAAGTCAAAATCACTTTCATATCACTATTAATAACTTCCCTTACTCCCACTGTTTATATTCTACTATTATACACAACAATATAATAACTCCTAGCGATCCAAAAGAACAAAATCTTAAAGTAAAAGGCTCATGATTTTCATTTGTAACTATCGATTGATCTTTTAATCCGATGATGATGGATATTTATAGATTATGATATCCGTAATTAGTACGGTAATGTTTTCATTGTCGATCTTACAAACGATTTTTATCTTTCATTGAGTCAAGTCGTTAAATTGTAAGTTCGTGTTATTTTCATTATATTAACTAATCTGATCTATCGGGTAATAAAAGCGCTGATTAAAATGATACTGATCTTACTGTCATACTGTTACTGGGCAGTTTTGTAGCTGTAACCTACCTTTCGATAATTATAACAGATTCTCTCCTTTTCTAGCAAAGATGTTAGTCATGTTTTGAGCTATCTCACCGGTAGATTGCACACTTAGACCCTTCGATAAACTATATTTAGACACATTAGTAAAGTCATTAATGTACTTACGCAATTATGTTGTATTTGTAAAAAGTATGGATAAGATAATTCATTGAGTTATTGAAGCGCTTTTAACATAATGATACATTTGTTAAAAGGTATGGAAGTGACTCGAGATTTTAGGCCTGAATATAAAAGCTTTGTGGATTCATACGTCATATTGACCTTACGTGAAAAAATATTCACGTATTCCTTAGAACAAATACACAACATAACTATTATCTGGATCGCAGTCCGTGACATGCGAGGCTCGTGCGATAGATATCAAATGGACGATACATCAAAACGTCCTGTATATGTCTGATGTAAGAACACTTAGGGTCGACAGACTGGATAGCTTTGACGAGATTATTTCGAAATCTAGGACAGTGTAACATCGCTAAACTACTGGCAACTTAGCGTAATAAAGTAATATAACTTCTTGTATATCAAATCAGTTTGGTTGCCAAGTGGCTATTTCTATAAATGTGCAATCAACTTAGCTAATGCACATCATTCAATTCAAATCAACTCTTCCGTAAAAAGGGCACCAGAACCTGAAAGCCGTTCAAAGCGCACCCCTAGCGCCCGGCTTACGAGATATCTCTCCCTCTGCATTGCCGTCAATCAGACAACCCTAAATTCACTACCTGTCCTCATCAATTATATTTTTTATACCAGCCAAGTATCTTCTAACATTGTCTAACATCTGCGTCACTGTTTGATCGATGCTTTTTAAATACTCACGAACTGTGTTGCCAGTAGCGATTGCTATTTAAATATTCTTAAAGTATTAAGCGATACAGGTAGATAATTTAAGAAGACAAGATTAAGATTGTAAAGACGTTTATTTCTAAATTCCTATGATAAATGTATTCGTTTTCAACCCTGTTTCCATTCGGTGCTACACATTCTCGGTTCTTATTATTTAATCTCTTTTGTTTTAAAAAGTCCTTGCGAGATTAAAGTAAGTACTCGTAATTATTACTGTGCTTAAGTAAACACCTGGCAACACCGAGCCTGTGAGATTCATCTGTTACCCTGACGGGCCCTTAATAAACTCTGACAGTACCTTATGGCGTTGCATTGACTTGTTTTATAGACTCAGGAGGATTTATCCCGTCGTTTATGTTTCTTCTTTTTTATTTTGGTGTTTTTTTCCAAGATAAATAACTTTATGAAAATGTTTCAAGGATATTTGGCAAAGTTTTATAGCCGGAGCGAAATCTCTTGGGCTCTTAAGGACTATTGTTTTATATTGAGTTGATAACCGTCTGGGTCTTAATTGTCTTGGCAATTAAATATTCTTTGTATCTGATGAAACAATTACATTTTAAAATCTTATATAAAGTCTTATATAACTTTTTACTAGTCATTACAACAACAAACTTTTGAAATAGTGAAAAATAATTCAGGTCAGACTAAAGACCATAGCATACTGAGGCTCATTTGACAATCAAATTTAATATTGTCTTTAATAGTCTAGTACCTACTTATACATAGTCTATTTATATGTTGATGATGTAGTCGTATTATATTTTATGTACTTATATAGAATATAAATGGAGCACCAGTGACAAACCATTCCAAGAATCCAAATAAGCAGAATGCACATTAAAAGAACATTTATCGTCAAAACAAAAACTAACATCGGAAACATCCGAGCGAGTTCGACATCGAAGAAGAAAAAAACAATGTTCTCCGCCCCGTCCGGGCAATCTCGATAAAATTGTATAAGAGGATTAAAAGATTTATTGTATAAGCCTCTTGGAAGGAAATTTTCGAGGAGGCATTCGTTTTATTTTGTCTGTACATTTCTTTTCGTCTGGTTACCACTGTACGTGATCCGGCATAACTTAGCGCGGGAAGCTTTAAAACACTCGTTTATTTGTCATGGTTCATGTAAATGTATATTTGTAAATGTGGTTTATCTGTGCCGACGGCTTTTGGTTCCGTACCTGCATTACTAAATGGCATTTCCGGTGCTTGTGTCGCGTGAGTTTTGTAAATAAACATAATTGAAACTAATACTTGTCCTGGATGGGTTCAAATTGTTAAGTAAATAACTCTCTAAAGTCATGAGCTGATCGTAAAAATATTTCTTAAATGATTATGACGTCATAAAGTTGGTTAGAATTTGTTTTTTCATTTCATTGGCTTCTTGCGTCAACCATTAAAAATTGGTCATCTCCAGCCAAAACAAGATCAATTTTTTGTGTCGTAACTTGATGTTCTTACAAGATTGGAAGATGGCGGCGAAGATCGTGCAACGGTTTGACACCCTTTAAACGTAAAACCTAGCCACAACAAACCCACGACAGGACTTTGTGGAGAAGGAAAGGAGAGGCTTTTGCCCAGCAGTAGGATACAATGAAATAAAAAAAAAACATCTTAATGCAATCGCAAATCATAGGGTATAAATCACCTACATACTTCCGTAAATATATTGTTGTTGATTTCAAACTTTGCCACGTATTACCGACCTATTGCTTTTCTAATAATATATTTTCTTATTTCAGGTAAATACTCGTAAGAGCTTTGGAGTGTAAGCACACGAACATTCTGGTAAGACAGGGCTATATACAAAGAATGGTAATGCAGTATTTTATATTGAGTCCTTTACGGCCACTCAGCCGTTACCTGAGGAAGCTATTGCGTTTCTTAACTAAACTATAACAATAAATTTGCGAGAACTTCGTTCCGCTACAGAGTGGAGGACGTTTAACAACTCGCCGTTTATGTTTATAGTGAAATATACTTCATTAGTTTGATTTAGTGTTTCATTTAGATTTATTTTTGTGCTTTCTTTGTTGATAATAACAGTTTATTTTAATAATTTGTATGGAGATTAATGATCTGTGGTTTAAGAATACATGATAGTTTTAAAATCGATCAAAATAAAATCACAATAGCATATAAACCTCTCGGTTTCTGGAAACCGACCTGAACGATCCGTCTGGAACCGATATCAAGAAACACTTTCTGTATAGTTTTCTAAATTTAATTCCACATGCTTAACATGATTCGTAGAATTCTTCGGATCAAATTTTGTAGAGATTTTTTTTCCTCTTTATTCCTCGACGTGCTCCAGACGTGGAGGGAACAAAGTAATTAAAAAGTTCCCTCCATAGTTTGTAACACTGAAACCGCTTCAGTGGTAGGTGGTAGATTAATACGAGGATCGCGTGTGGTGCACACGGGTAGTTTCATTTCAACTATTCGGTTTATTATTCATAGTTCATAGTTTAATTTTGCATTAAAAATGTATATTCAGCATCTATATATAGGTTGGTCGCGTGTGAGATACGCCCCTCCATGTTTATTTTTGTCTGGTTCGTATAAAACATCCAAATTATTCACTCGATGCTTGCCTTTTTTTGATTCGGATATATTTTTAGTATCTTTCAATGTTTTATTCACTTCCCGAAAAACAAACAGATTTGTGGAATGTACCGCTCAGGGCATAGCCCTTTTCGTGTGACGTATTTATTATTGACGCTAACTAAGCTGTTGTTACTCTTTACCGATGTACCATTCATAAATTACTCTCAGTATTTGCATATTTTTATTCAACCCACTTACATCACCGTTCCTAGAACAAGCTAATTTCTCAATTCAAAGGCTAAAAGTTCACAACGCGTAACCTGACCAGCTTTAACGAGTCCTAATCTAGGCACAACATTAAATATTATCGTTTCCTGTTTCGTGTTCTTTTTAAGTGACATGTTAATTTGTCTGCAAGTAGCCACTTCCTCATTAGCTGTTTGTTATTATATAGCTTTGTAGATGCCCATTTATAATAGACCCAGTTTGTCTCTATTAATTGGCCTATTTATATCTTTACCAGCTTTGTAGTTCAGCTTGTATTTCTATTAAACCTTATTCCACTGATCTATTTTATCATAATGATTTTAAAGTGTACCAATTATTTTTACATTTAGGTCGCCCTTCAAATTCATTTTCTCGGAGAATGTGTACCCTTTACAGAAATAGTTTTAAACTCAATTAATATAAAAATATTGTTTTTTTATATTGAATGAAATGTGACTTATGAATTATTAGGTATGTCATAGTAGGTAGTGTTACGAGGTAAATTAGAATAAGGTACTTAATAAGAAAACTAATTTAAAGGACCAAGTTAACCTAAATTAACTCCCCTGATTTCAGCTTTGATTACCCATACAGACAGACCTCCTTTGAAGCTAGATACGTTTTGATGACGAGTATCAACGTTACCATTGGATGGACAAATAGTGGCGCTAATTAATAATTGTACTACGCAGTTAGTGGTATAAATTAGATTTAATTTTAGACCGTTCAATCCCCGGGTCAAGTGAGGTGCAAGTCTTGGTATACTTACAATGTTAGCTAATAGGCTCGCTTGTCAGAGAATAGAATTGCAACAACTGTTTAAAACAAACGCTAAAACGAATGTAATGGATACGATAAACAAGATATTGTCGCCAAAGCTCAATCAAAAATAACCCGCGCTACTTACAAAATAGAATTTGATATCTTTTGTTTATCATGGGAGCTATTGTTGTTACCCATTGAATCTCCATCGGTCGTGACAAATTGAAACTAACTGGAAAGTCGAGTTCCGAAGTTACGTAACTGCCTT
Source organism: Pheosia gnoma (assembly GCA_905404115.1). Lineage (NCBI taxonomy): Eukaryota > Metazoa > Arthropoda > Insecta > Lepidoptera > Notodontidae > Pheosia > Pheosia gnoma. Next base: position 524,685 of record FR989910.1, read on the forward strand.
CAAATGGGGGCGGCATCCATTAATTCAGTGTAAGAACTTGAGTTAAATCATTTGAACCTTTAGATGGTTGTGAATTTTTCGCTACTATCCTGGAAATCAAATTGTTCCGTTATTAATTCGTTACGATTTGAAAACAAAAAGTGGATTTCGGTACCCAACTCGCAAAGAGTTGGAGATTGGTTTGTGTAAGTTTTAATTTTATCTTGATGAAATTGAATGTAGAAACTTGAAAAGGCTTCGTTGAGTACTTGAAGATCATTGAAATTATTGTTTAAGTTCAAAGTGTTTTACTTTTTGTGTACTTGCGTGTAGTTATCTGGTATTTGAATTTATATTGAGTTCAAAAATTAAGAAAGTCTCTGATACTTTCACACTGAATTTCGATGTCTCAAGCTATTCTAATTCTCCAAACAGAGCAGGTCCACATTACCTAAATCAATACTCCAATATTTAAACAATGGAAGTAAAAAAATACATTCAACCAAACCCTTTAGATAGCAATTTTTTCGCTCAAAAATTATGAAGTATAATGAACCAGCGGGAAGTAAGTTAGCATTAAGTATTCGCATTTCCATAGCTGTCTCTGTCGTAGCAGTTAAAATTTCACTTGGCTAAGCAAAATTTTCTGTCCGCTGCAAAAATCCTTCCCCTTTTAGGGAGAGGGGAGCGCCGGGCGAATTCTTGCATAAAATTTACATCGAGCGGTCCATACAAATTACCATTTCACTTCTTACTCTGATTAAATGTTGTAGAAAAAATATTGCTCTCTGAATGTAAGAGAAAATTCTTGGTTTTCGACTCATTAAAATTGGTGTTTTGTTTTTTTTTTTTCGACTCGAAACGATGGCGCGGCGGCGTTCGCTCAAGAATGATTTCCTTAGTTTTGCATTTGACTTTGTTCGGTTGAGCAGACCCTCTTTAAAAATATAACATTTTGATTTCCTTGAAAATTTTTAATGTACGAGCCGGTGGAGCTTCTTCTGTAAACAGTCGAAATGGAGCTAACTTGTCGCTGCTCGGCATAAAATCTTGCTAGACTTGGCAAAAGGCGATAGGGACTCGTCCAAAAAAGGTGTCTTACAGAGTCTTTCTCGCGAACGGGTGAGAAAACTGTGGAGGCGAAGCAAAGATATTTGGCAGGCCTTCACAGGCTAATGATCCACTTGATTGCGGTTAAGTGTCGCTATAAAATTGTCTCGATGTTGCCAACAAGGGGAAAACAGTTGCTCCTCTAAAGTGAGTATTTTTCCTGGCAGGCTCCGGATATCGTGAGACAATTGTCTTAGCAAACACTTTAAGTGGATGACAATTGATGTTTTTTCACTTCGCCTACACTAACTTAATACTGTCTCGCTTTGACAACAAGCTTTTTGTTCTTTTACGTTATTCGGTAAATATACTACTCGTAAAATAATTTTCTTTTTGGCTTAAGTGACGGTCAAAATACGCAACTTATAGCGCCCTTATTACGCAGTTTGATATAATTATTATTATAAGTCTTTCAGAAAATCTAAGTTCATTAGGCCGAACAGTAAACAATAATTCCGAAGCAATCAAAAAACCCGTTTGTCGCGTATTTGAAACCAATTTCGAAAAGAACTCGCCAACGCTTAACGTAAACGACTCACCAATAAATATGGGAAAATAACTCATTTTATAAGTGGAAAATCTGCTATGAAATCATCATGAAATTGAACGTTCTGATTGAAATATTCTTCCGGATACGATCGTACCGGTTTACGGAGAGTCACCATCCATCACGGATCTATTTCAAGTATATAATATCCGAGTTGCATCGATGCTAATAGTAAGGTAATGTTTAATCTCTTAAGATTTTATGAGAGAAGCATGCGCACTATTATGAGAATGACTTGGATAAATTCCATGTGTTTAATTTTCCTTAGCTACTGTTTTGCGTTTGAGGAGGATGGCTTATGCTCTAAATGCCTGCCTAAAGGAAAGCCATTCTAGCGTATGGTTGAACTGAATGTAGGTACAGTACCGGTAATAAAGATTATAAAATAAATAGCCGTGTTCAGACTAGCAGCGCAGCCTCGCAGGTTCGAGTGTAGCATTGGGATCGTTTGGCTCAGGCAAGCGCTGTCATAATATTCTAATAGCTTCGCTCTTCGCTTACTCCCGACCCAGACTCGTGAAGCAGTCAGTCTGTACACCGCCAATGGCAATGCTAATCTATTGAAATAGTTATTATTTGTTTATAAACACTGAAGCATATTTCGAAATGTCACTCCCTTTTAGATTTGCTGTAAGTCTCGGAGTAGCCGTGAAATGTAAAGATTCTTCGAAAACAACACACAGCGGGTGAGGTGCGGAATCGATTCTGAATTCATAATTTAATCTGGCAGCGGTCGCGTTGGCTGGAAAATGTTTAATTTGCTCGGTGCAAGCGGAGACATGGCCGGAGTCTGCGTTGGGGTGATATTTAGAACGGTGTACTGGCACGTTTTGTATTTCACCTTGTTTTTATGTAGGGACATATTTTGTACCTTGTTTTTATGTTGAGACATATTATGTACCCTGTTTTTGTGTTGCAACGTGTTTTAGGTAACTTGTTAGAAATTTGTGAGTATGAGAATTATAATCTTTTTCATCAAAGGAAAAGTCTTTTAGCTTGTATTTTACGAGATCAAATCTAATGTCTAAAAATGCATCATTCCATATTGTTATGATAACCCAAAAACTTGGAACAATATAATTAATAATATCGCCGTATTCCCAATTTAAAATTGAGTAATTTTTAAGAACAACTTTATTATAAGTTGATACAGCGTTTCTCAAAGTAATATAATACTTTTCGCGTTGCTCGAAATAATGTTTCAATATTCGAGGGCTTCATTAATCACAGTAATTGACAGGAGGGGGAGTAGGACGGTGTCCGCCCCCCACACCCCGCTCTATATTGGTTATGCTTTGTTTTTCGATAATGGTGAAAAAGTGTTGTGATTTTATGTGGACGGATTCGTTAATATAGATTTTTAAATAAGCAGTGTAATGACCGATGGCCGCATTCTATGTTACATTGGAGAAACAACACATTTCAATTGATTTTTTTATGGAAAAGAATTAAAGAAATTGGTACCACTTGAAATCAATTTAGAATTATAATATATGCCGTTGTATGGTACAGGTATTGCTCTGTTTGAGACCATACGATTTATGTGTTGTCATCAACAGACAACCTTTACATGTATATTCGTAAATATACTTGACATTTTTTTTATAATGACGTTGAATTTGACTTTTCTATTCTTACATATTGATACGTTTCTGACAAAAAGCAACAAAGTCTAAAGCAATCTCGTTCCCATTTAACTTTCTAAGGAACCCCATAAACTCACACCCCTAAACGAGTAGCGAAAAAGTAATTTGTCAAGCAAATCCTCAGTTCGTTGCGAGAAAGGGCTATCAGCCTCCCTGATATCTGATTAATGACCTTATAAATGATTAATAGTCGTTTTTGCCCAAATTAAATGTGACAAAGCATGATTCTTACGTTGGCAGGCTTGAGGGAAATGACAATAAGGTTCTAAATGAAAACGGTTAAAAGTACTTACGGAGATTATGATGTTTCTATTAAAAAAAAAAAATCTTTCCAGTAACTTAACTGTAACCTTTCAGACCTTAGGTATATAGCTCTGAACAGTACCTACTAAGTTACTGATTTGATTTCCAAATCATCAACACCTAGCCAATGTTTCTTGAAAGACAAAAATAGAATCTGTGATACCCAGATAAAAAATATTTAAATAAGTCAAATATACTCGTATATTGAGTACATTCAACGATTATCAATAATAAAATCATAAACCCGTATTATATACCAGCAATGTATGTATCACACCTTTGGCAAAGATAAAAATATAAATGCCATAAGAAAAATATATACTTGAGCGACGCGCTGAAAACTCAATCGAGTTCGTATATTTCCCCCACCGATTTTTCTCACGTTATCGGACCGTATCGGCTTGTTTACTTCAAACTTTGCCGTAGTCATTTGGGCACGGTTTTTATTAACTCACATTGCTTGAAAGAAACTTTCGCGTTGCCTTTTTCCCTCTTTAAATTTACGTTCAGAGGTTTTTATGGCTGCACTCATTTTATCGTTTATTAAATTGTGTATATTGGATATTAAAGACGGATTTTGCTCTCGTAAAGTTCGGGGGAGTGGATTTTGGGCGCTCAGAATGAACAGTTTTATTTTGGATGGTTGGAATTGGAAATGATCGAGCTGAATACTAGGGATTGGAAATAGAGAGTGTGTAGTCATCATTTTCATGAAGCTTTGGCTTAAAAGAATTAGTTTGTGCTCCTAATTCAAATCATAATACGTCAAAGCCTTAGCGGTCAGGTGGGCCGCTCTCGTGACCGCAAGGTGCCCCTAGTGACAGCTTTATCTTAGTTCGAGGGGCTAACAAAACTGCTAGTTCGTCGTACAATAACGTCAGCTTTTAGTTCGTGTTTCTATAATCCAGCCGTAGTTGTAGATATAATGCTAATATCAAATACAATAATGAGACCGATCTCAGTGAACTTGGCAATCAGCTTATTTGCGACTATCATTAGGTACCAACCTCATTTCAAAAAATACATCAATACATCATTCTTGCATTATTAAAATATAAAATATTAACAAGCTATATCAATTACTGTAATGTTAGGTATACGAAATTTTTAGATATAAAATGTTGTAATCCTTATTATTCGTACCGACAATAATTGCGTATATTGTTGTGAAATCTGTCACTTCTTAAGGCTTTTCGTTTGCACCCACACAGACTCCACAAGGCTACAACACGTGCACACTGTAACATACTTCATAGTTATTAAAATAAGGATTATATTGCTCTGTACACGTAGTAGGCAATTTTCAATAATTTATTGTACGTTTATGAGTAGTAATTTTTACTATTACGGCATTCCTAACAAACTGTTTTGTTACTAATTGGCTTTTAGTATTACTTTAATGATACAGCTGTATTGTGTTGTAGATACGTAAGAAATAATGAAGATGTTTCAATAGCTATACTATTGATTGATAGTCTAGTTGTTGCAACCGCCAATTTGAAGCGCACTTATATTACACTTATAGCACTACAGCTGTTTATTATTCTATTCCATTCTATTTAGCGCACCAAAGATTTTAGTTACCCAGACATGGGGTTTTTTAAAGAAAACAAGAAATTAACGGTCTTTTATATGTATATGCAAAATTTGCCAAAATCGAAACGAAAGTAGAAACATTTATTGAATCAAAAGACTTAGAAAGTTGATTTGTGAATTTAATGGAATTAGCGTAAAATAATTTGTTTACACAACTTCAAGGCGCCAAGATCTGCTAGGGTTCCTTGGGCGCAATAGTTAAAGCCGTTTGTGGGTAGAATGATACACATACCAATGTCAAGATTAAAATAATAAAATATAGTTTTATCATGAAGCTTGTCAGAATAGCCTAACAACTAGGACGAGAAATTTAAACGAAAAATCTGACTTTAAGAGTATGAAATTATGTCATAGTTACGAATTGAAATTACGTCTAATTCGTCTTCTTTCTTCTTTTAACCATCTTCATGTAAGACCTCCTTCAGTGTTTTCCACTTGCGTCTGTCCTGAGCAACCTTTATCAGTTCGATCCAGCTGCTTCCTTGACGTCATCTTTCCAGGGCATTTGGGATCCCACGGGCGTTTGTTCCCTCATGGCTTTCATTCCAGAAGTGATTTGCACAAAGAACCTTGCTTTGGGGCAGCATGATCAACCCATTTCCACTTGAGACAGGCAACTCTTTTTGCGACATCAGCAACTTCGTTTTGGTCTCGAAGCCATCTGTTGGTTTTGGTTTATTTCGGCTGCCCTCTGTGCCACTTGGAGTTTGCTAATGCTCTCTTCAGTGAGGACCTAGATATCCGCGCCATACGTACGTACGTCTATTCAAGTAGATTTAAATTAAAAATATAAATACGCAGTTCGATCTTAGCCTTCTTTCTTTGACCCAGCCACAAACGCGTAGGTCGCGAGCCGAGAGGCACTATTAATTTTATACACATTATGTACGCAAATTTGACATTTATAGTCATATTAATTGTGGTTTTATGCGACACCACAGCCCAAGGTTTATTTATGCACGGATTGATTTGTAATATGCGCCCTTATTATTTTACATTTTTGTTAATGGGTTCGACATAGAAACACAGTTCTGACTCGTGATGACATTTGACTTTTAGTAGTAGTTCTAGACAGCTCTTTTGAGAGGAACTAACGTTCCGAACTAGTACTTTTTTAACTTTACTTTACTTTACAATTCAGTTTTCGGTCATTATAAATTGAATACAACTAAGAATAAATTATCGATGGTGTACTGGTACATGGTGCATTTACTTGAGTAAATTTAAAGAACTCCCGGTGTCATTAAAATTTGTTGGTACAAACTTAAATAATTATTGCATTAAATAAAAATAATGATATTTAAATTATTATAGAAGTAGAATATTTTTTGAAAAATCATTTTAATCTTTAATAAAGTATAATTAGTTAAATAAAAAAATTCAGTTACACGCGCGTGTTATTGTAACATCACGCCTTATGCCACATATTCATATAAAAACGAATATTAGCATTATGGTCGTGTTAATATAATACTTTATTCACAAAACGCCAACATTTCGCGCAGATAATAATTATTAAAATAACAGAGAAACGATCGGGACTTACAATGAACTTAAAATATGTCGAAATCCCACAACGTGTTTTTAAAGTTCCTACATAAATTGCAATCAATGTTAATAATAAACAGTCCGATCATGATAGTAATATCAATAACAAGTACCTATAACTTTTCTTTAGGACTCTTCCATAGAATAAAGGCACTATAATTCGGATATAACTTAATGGTGATATCGGCGTAAAAGCTTTAATACTCCTTCTGGTGCAGTCAGGTAAAACTAAAAAGGCGTATTTTTCGTTTGTCGACTGTCATCTTTGCCGCACCGCGCAGTCTTGCTTTGCATTTGGTTCACCAAGGCACGCTCACAAGGCTGTACGTTTGGTCTGAAAACGGCTATCACCATACGGAACACAATTTCATTAAAGATAACATTCAGAAGGTAATTCAATGTTATGCTCCCTTTAATTGAGGTCAGAGAGACGTGGGAAGGTCAAGTTTCTTTCGCGATCCTACTGCCGGCCCTGGTACTCGTAATGTCGACTTCGGTAGTGGTAATGACTCCGTCATTAGAGCACGCGAGCGGTACGGTATCGCTTTCGTAATAAGTGCGAGGTTAATATACAATAAAAAAAAGATGAAGTGGTCTAATTGAATTTGATGTGTTAGTTTTTTCCAATGAATAATTTGATATAGTTAGGTTCGATATGAAAAGGTCATCAATCTTTTTTTATATTAATATAAGTAGTTATGTTACCATATATCTCCGGCATTTGTGAGCCTTTAGTATAATATCGCCAGACGAACACACCAACTACAGTCCCATACTAAGCAACGCTTGTATTATGGATACCATAAAAAGGATTGAGGACGAACTCAGTGTATAATACTTATATAGATATGAAACATCCGTGATTCGGGTACAAATATTCATGCTCATTACACAAAGTTTGGTCCCTAACCCGGGACTCTCAGCGAGGAAGGCAGGGCACCAACTGAGCTTATCAGGTCTTCAAATTGCCGATTTCAGTAATTATTATTTAATTTAATAGTATCTGCCAAATTCGAAGGACTACTTCGTCTACTACTTCGTAATGGAATCCAGTAGCATGAGCTTAGTTTATAGAAGACTTTGCAACATCATTATACTACACAATATTAATGATTAGCATCACTGTAATAAAGCAGTTACGTCAAGTCTATAATATAGACTTAACGTAATAATAATATTAGCCGACTAAAGTCCCCTGTTGGGCACGGGCCTCCCATCAATGCGAGGGGGATTAGGCCATAGTCCACCACGTTAGCCCAGTGCGAGTTGACGGACTACACACGTCTTTCAATAGGTTCTCTCAGACATGCAGGTTTCCTCACGATGTTTTTAATTCACCGTTTGGCAAGTGCAATCCCAGATCTTATTAAACCTGCGATCCTCTTTACCGAGGCAACCGTTCCACCAACTTGGCTATCACTGCTATTTAGAGCAATTAGGTATTAATAATATAATTACAGCATTTGCGTGAACATATAATAAAATAAATTACAAATTCTAACCTTTGTATGTCGTTATACTAATAACAACCGATCAAGTAATTCATATCGATTCAAAATCAACGATACATCTAATCAATCGTAATCGAGTAGTTTACATAAATTTAAATTGCATTGGTGTTAATTGAACTGAATGCATACAAATAAATGTATATAATTATTCCTGTATATGTTAGGCACGGTATATAGGCGTATGATCTACTTGCTGAAAATGATAAATATGTCAAATCAAATAGAGAGAGACAACCGCTTTTTTTACATACAACAAATATAAGTATGCCAAAATGATGCCAAATCAGTGGTACAAATGAAATTTGCTCAGAAACAGTAAACAAGCATATAATTGCTACCGTCTATCCAATAGGGTGGCCTCGTCCCCCTGCAGTTGGTCCGGAGATTTGTCACCTCTTATTATCCACTTTCTAGCTTCAGGGGGATTAAGCATCATGTCCCTTTTAGCTATTGATTTTGTTCATACTATTCACATTCGTTTTTTATTATTATCGTCTCTATAACGTTTGACCGTTAAGTTCAGAATCCACTTTCATCACACGCTTATTCCAGTTTTCAACATAATACCAGCGAATTGTTATTGATCCGTAAACCGATGTAAGTTTTTTAAAGTCTCTCAAAGTTGACATTTAAAAGCAATATACTTTTTAATGTTCGAAAATATGCTTCGTCGCTTAACAAGTCACGTTCGAAGCGAATAAAGTTGTTAAATTAACGTTCGCTTCATAAATCTGTTGACACATTTGAAATTCTATAGTGGGAATATTAGAATTATATGAAATTTATGTTACAAATTGTACCAATCTGTATTTTCGAAATGAAATTTAACAACGTAACTGATGTATAAACGATCTTAAATGTTTAACCCGATTGAACAATGAAATAACCTTTTCTTGTGTTTACAAACTGCTGGAGAAAATAACCGTTACTGAACTAACAAACAAATAGAACGTTCTGCAGCATAGCGTTTAATCATTGCCTTCCATGGTGTCTATAATAGACGGTTACCATGACAACGGAGCCAACCTTCTCACGGTCTCCCAATATTATCTGGGTAACGACCAATAAAAGTCAAGTACGCTCGCCACACAAATTGTAACTACGTGAGTAAGTAAGTGCTTAAAAATAAATTGGATTTTTTAGACGAGTAACTGCTTTAGCGCGTGTTTTCTAAAGTAACTGTGTTTGATTTGGGGAAAAAATTTCGTTAACTGTACTTTGGGTGAAAAAAAAAAACTTAACTTTGACTAATGACTGCCAATTTGTTTTGCTGAGGTACCTATTTTAGGATGTCAACATTTTAATAAATCATATGAAGTAATATGTAAGTACCTAATAAATACTATATTTGACCTTCTCAAGTTAATTCTTTGTATTACTTAATTTCGTAAATGTTGACATTAGTTAATGTATAAATTTAGTTTTGAAGTCAACACACTTATTAAAATCATAATGAAACCTTTCTGTTGCTGGTACAAAAAAAAACTATATCATTATATTTATATTATCATCTAAATATACCTCTACAGCACTCTTTTAACTTAATACACAGACGTTTAAACGCCTCAACATCTTGACAAGTAAATGGGTGACATTATAATTATTGTTCACGCACCCATTGTTCTATAAAAACATTAACCGACATGTTTTAGAATTGTTGGTATCGCATCGAACACAGCTTGTTGGCAACACCCACTTAAATCAACAGTGTAGTAACTCAACCGAAATTAGAACATGGAAGTGGGTGCACGCAAAGTAATTCTATTTAAGATTTTTATCTGTTCAATGGATGGTTATATAGTTACGAAATGAGTTTAAAAAATACGATACTGTGAAGGCTGTCCGGTAAAGTTGGGGATTTAGTGTGGTTAACCGAGCGATTTATTACTTTATGCTAGAAAATTTGAAAAAAGAATATTCACCTTATTAAAACTGTGTATTTTTTTATCAGGTTGTAACTAATATTTAGTGTTTATTTTTTTTTGCATGGGAAAAGTAAACAAATCATCATTGTGTTTACTTAAGTAGAATATAATTGCTTTCCTTATCATAAGCTATAAGTTAAAGATAAGCTATTCTTTTGTTCGTTTTTATTATTAACTGGCATATAGAGTAGTTGATATAGCAACTACACTATCTTCTTGTTTCTAGTCTTATCCTTTTACTTCATCGTATAAGAGCCAGCTTTAAGTTTAAACTGATTTGGCTAATAACTAATATTTAAACCGCGCGACTGACATCTGCCAAAACCAAGGTGCTGGGATACGGTACGATCATTTTTCAGAGGTTTAATGATTTTTTCTGCCTGTAACGACTGTGAACAACCGGGACCGCCAGGTTAACGTGTCCTTCTAAGCATGGCAGAGGTCATATGCTATAATTCGGTCATCAATCCTAGGTCCGATGGAGACACGCGCCATCTATTGAGCTATTTCATCTACTAAGTTCCGATATCCTCACAGCAAATGCATTGTACAGCGTAGGTATCCTCCAGTCAACATTGTTGTCGTATTTTTTTCATATTATAATTTAACTCATCATTCGCTTAACGTTCCCTAACATAATCACACCCTTAGCGCTTAACAATGCGTGATTTAGTTAATGAAGATTGTTCGAAAAATGTTATATTTAGTAAAATAACAAGTAACAAATGTGGACTAACGTGGTATAATGTTAGATTGTGTCATTGAATTAAGTTGTAAGGCGAACGAAGGCGCGGGTTGTCGTATTCTCATGATTTAATCTGTAGAAGTGAATGGATGATTAATTAGTAACTATGGCGAATGGCATTATGTTTATTGCAATATATTATAAGCAATCGACGGTCTTCTAGGTTGTGAAGGATTTTGCTAGATATATTACCATAATAAATTATTTAGCTTTAGACCTCAATTTAACTCACTAGTCCCAAAACCAAGGCTCTACGTGTACACTAAAAAACAAAAAACACCAAACGTCACACTCATTAAGTAAAAACTACCTAATTGTCCATTCTGTTCACCCACTCCACTTACTTTTAAATACAAAAGAATGTAATTCAATTCCACTGGCGAACTAGCATAAACCACTGCGTTCTAACTTCCTCGACTTTATCTGAAACTAAAAAAAACTTATCAAGGTGATATTACAAGGAAGCGTTCTATGCTGCAGTAACGATCTAACTAGCCTTGAAGAGCAGGAACGATGTAGTGAAAGCCAACCTTTAAGTCATGGTGTAACGTGGGCAAACCTCGTTAGTGTCGAGGGGTCCGATGACAGTGTCAATGTCGTTGCGTATTAGAACTTAATGTATTAATCTTTTATATAGACGCGAATACTACACATTGAAATAAAACTAATTTTAAACGACTTTATCGCGTTTATTTTATGTTTTTCGTTCCCAATGTTTCGGCTGCTTTACAGCAACCATGGTCACGGGAGGACTGAGGTGTTTGACGTCTTAATGTCATAGCTTGAACTGGGGTACCCTTATTTCCTATGATGGTTCAATGTGTAGTATTCGCGAAGATATAAGAAATCTGTCCTTTTTTTCCGCGTTGCAACGCGACATACAATTCCATACAAACCATCATGATATCTAATGCGAGCCCCCGATCAATGGGTGCACGTCCAATAAATTGTAAAATCTATAATAGTGAGGCATCTATCCGTTGCCAAGTGATACGTGAAACGTTGCCCGCTGACGTGGAAGGAACGATTAGTGAACGCAATACGGATCATATTTCTAAGGCCTTGGTACGTAAGATCGTCTGAACGATGCCGGACTTTCACGGGTAGTGATGTAGCCAAGATTGTTGGAATCGATTTATAGACTTATGTAGTTATAGTTTAGAATTACGTTGGATTGTATCAGTTTTGATTATGTAAATAGGGCCCGTACAAATAAAAAGAAGGGGTCATTTCATGTTGTAGGTATCATGAAATGTCTAATTGCAATTCAAATAGTATTTAAGTCAAGTTGAACTTTTTTGAATTAGTACCTCGCTACACGGGAACGTTCAACCTGATTATTTAGTATTTCAAAGATCGTTCGAGCGTTAGAGGTCATTATACTGTCTAACTAATTTCAATAACTCACTTTCCCTCAATAATATTCGCATTTTTTTTCATTCATATCATAAATATATAAAACTTCGAACCGCATAGTATAAAAAACGAAGCACACATCAATTTAATTCAAAATAAGTTTGAAAAGTTGGAAAAATGATTTTAGTCGAACAAAAAAAGTTTGGAGTTATTCACGTAAGTCGACCTCGTCGTATTAAATTTATTAGCCGAGTCGATTTTTGGGGTGAATAAGCCTATTGTTCGTCGTGCGTTAATAAATTTAGCATTTCATTCTAAAAGGTCAGTGTTCTGTAGTTATTTTTCAAATATCTACCGGTATCTTGTGGTAAATAATTAATTGAGCTTTCACGGTCTCCAAATAATTGTGCAGCCTTATAAGTATGTGAATTTTAAAATGAAATGTTATTTTATTTAATATAAAATATATTTATTATAGAATGTTAAAATTCGAATTATTATTATTCATAACGGAATAAATGTTGATCGAAAATTAAAATTGTAAACCAGTGTCATAATGTTAATTCTGTAGCCATTAAGAGTAAGCGCGGATGAAATTTGAACTGGTCCAATAATGTCCGGTGTTGCCATATACGGCTGGACACTGGACGTGGGTAGAATTAATAACGACCATTATTTTATATCATAACGGTTTGGCGGATATGTTAATAGTCCTATTATAATGTTGGCATTAATAGGAAACCTCTTGATTGTGATAAATACTCTTTTATGGAGCATTGAGGTCGATTTTTTATAGAGTTTTTTAAATGTATGCTGGTACGTGCGAGTCATTTATTAATGTTATCGTTCTATTGTTCGAGTTATATGGTAGACATAATTTTAAATAAGTATTATTTCTTAAAAAATCTTGTTCTGATTCTTTATTGGCTTGGAACAAGTGTTGCCAAGTAAATCAGGATATGCTCTATTTGTGCGAATTCGCTATAGCAATTTCACTTCATCTCTTGCTTTTTTTGGTGCAAATTCTAGTCTTATTGTTAAAGAAAAGCAGATTTCGATGTCTGCATACAACAATCTAAATAAAAGTCGCAATGAAACGAGAAAAGTGACTCCGTAAAAAATATACTTTTATATTTAGAGGCGATATATTTTTATCACGCAACGTTTGACGCGGCGCGTCGCTTAACCCTTAATAGCCTAGAGTTTCAATTTTGATACCAATCTTTTAAACCGAATGTTCACATTACTATTAGTTTTTTTTTATAGGTTGGCTGTACGTATTTTACTGTTGTATAATATTCTTTCCAAAGAAATTAAAAAAAAATCAAATGTCATTATTATTAAACACAGTAACATTAAACATAGTAATATTAAAAATAAATCACTTTCGTAAATCAGGCTATTAAGGGTTAAAACTTGCAAATGATCCGGCCTTAACGTTTTATGTGTATATTTTAAGTGGTATACACGTAAATTCCTTGAATGTTACGTTCTGATTTGGTATGCTGGTATTTTCTTTCCTTGCTTTGCATTTTCATGAGTTAAAAATGTGCCCTCAAGCGCAATCTTATTACGTATTGTATCGTTAACGTAAGCGTGTTTCATTCTACTCACTCCACATTATAACAAAATCACAAAGTATAACAAAGTCGTGTTAGTGACACGATTTTAACTCAAAAACGGGTATCAAATTTTCTGTATACGTTTCGGTTCGAATAGTCTAATAAAGATAAGCTTTCTAGAAGATACATGATTCTGGACACCCCGGAGTTGAAATTTTCCATCGATTTTTTTAAGAATATACGCATTTTTAAATTGTATTTTGAAATAGATTTTAGTATAAAATCATAATAGAAGTCCATCTTAATGTGATTTGATATTAAAAAAAAACATAATTACGCATTTAGATAAAAACTAGATATGCTCGAGCGTAGTCGTCACTCGCACGCGTCAGTTATCGCGCGGAGCGTTTCGTTGTAATCGCGTGGTTTACGATACATTGCGCGCTCAAAAATTACAACATGTCTAACCAATGACATTGGACAGCAAATATTTATATAATTTTATTATAGGCATTAACCTTTACCTAAAGTTTTCGTTAGCATGTAACGTTACATGTATATTATTTCAGAACTTCCGTTTTCAAAATAAACCTAAAACTTCAAAGAAGTCGTATAAAGGTTATAAAAGATGAATTCAATCACAAGCTTGTTACAGCATTAAAAAATATGTATGCTACTAACACGTTATGCTGAGCACATAAAGCTAAAATAGTTTTACACTTATGGTTTTTACACCATAAAATTTACAACCATTGCTTTTTAATTTTACGACATACCATAAGCGATACACGATTTTAATGTATATGGTTTTATAATGTGGCCACCTTGGTATGTTTTAAAATGTTGTTTTAATATTATGCGGTTAATCCATGGTGTTTTATGTTATGTTTGTTTTTACTCTATTTGTGGTTTGTATTTAAGTTTTTTTAAGTGAACGTTTGATATATTGATTTCTTATATTCACGCGTATACTACACATTGTAATAAAACTTATTTTACAGATTTCATCGCGTTTATTTTAACAAAATATCCTAATTTAAATAGGGAATGTAGCTGGGGGCGTGGTAGCCCCCAGCCATGACTTGGGATCCAGTAATAAATATAATTAAATCCAAAACGAAGCGCACCATTGCAGACCTAAAGACACTGTGATCACTTTCTGCGTCGTTCGGACCGCAAGCAACAACTTAATATACGGGTACCCCAGTTGAAACTATGATACTAGGACGTCAAACAGCCCAGTCCTCCCGTGACCATGGTTGCTGTAAAGCAGCCGAAACGTCGGGAACGTAAATACATAGAATAAAAGCGATAAAATCTATAAAAAAAGTTTTATTTCAATGTACGTTTAATTTCTCTATTGTAATAGAATAATGACGTCATTACCTATCAAACTGATCTTAATTGCTTCAAGCATTTACGATCACACATACGATCTAATGTTCGTAATCGATGTTCGTATTCGAACGTGCGTACACGGCTTAGCAAACGTGCTCGACAGCAAAGTGCAGAGATCAAGTTAGTTATCATTCAGAAATCCAGCCTCTAGTCCTCAATCTCAGTCTTTGCCGACCTAACATATCCTTTATACGCTGTGTGTAACGCTTTAAAAGCCTAATGGTAATAAAAGCTTCCCCCGAAGATGAAAGGAGGTCCGAGCCTCAGTCTGGCCATTCAACAATTGACGTTAGCCAATTATTAGCAGCAACTTTTGCTTAGTTGTACGATTATTAGTAATAGATTTAGCACAAAAAATATGCGAGTTCCTGGTCATTATGTTCCTTTTCATGAGGTGATGTAACTAGAAGCTTATGAATAAAACAGACAAACAAAATGGCAATTAATGATAAAAGTTTTTACATTTATATACCGGCAACAAAAATTTCTCAAGTAATTCCATGTAATCCAGTCTTCTTTATGAGGTTGGGGGTCCATGGGGGGTATTTTCAATATACAAGGACTAAGGCCGCATGGTACCTTTGTGATAATATTTCAGATATATTGGGGGTATTATTGTAATTTAGGGTTATTAAAGCGGAATGGGGGCGGGCCACCCCCAAAAGTAATAAAACAGGTGATACGGGGTAATTGTGCCATCAGAAAATTTCGTAAGTAATAACATTATGTTTTGAGATATTTTTTACAGTAACTGTAGTTGAATATAAAATAACTTATAAATAGTTACTTTACGAGATGAATTTGCCGTTTGCCGTAGAGACGTTAGGCCCATGGAGTCATAGCGCTAAAGAGTTTATCCACCGATAAACCTAGGTTGATTGCCTCCAAAGGTGACAGGATGGATAGGCTGGCTCTTTCCTCGCTCAAAAAATTCGCTTGATAATACAGCGAGGAAATGCAGCTGGCATTTTGCCGCCATTCCACGCGGACAAGGTCTTTTTGATACATAGTTTGTTTTCATACTAACGTTGTGTTTTCCGAGAAAAATGAATATTGATTTGTTCCCTGCAAAGTGGACGTTCTACTGTTACTCATTTTGGTTAGACATGTATTTTTACAAATTTACGTTAAAGTGAATCCCGGTAAAGATAATATGTAGCCAAGATGAAGTACTAAGAAGTCATAGATCGTAAGCCCAGCTGTCACACGGAGTATAGGAAGCGTTTAAATTAGCATTGCTTTAATAAACACCGTCGTTTATACACCAACAGGCGTCCGTAATGGTCATTCCAATATCTGGATCGGAAATATCAGGAATACATAAATAACTAGTAGGAGACTGAGGTTCTGTTCGGGTCATCATTTATGACAAATAATATGAAGACGACAATTCTTTTCTTTTATTGCCTGGAATAATGTAAGGCCCGATTTTTTGTAAGACCCATTAAATCACATAGGATAAGTTAAATAAGTTCCTCAGCTTTGCAGAAAAAATCTTCCATTTACAATGGTACAAACGATTTCTCTTCTAACAAATTCCGTGTAATGCCGTTGTAAATGTATTAAAACGTCTATACAT
Organism: Pheosia gnoma; assembly: GCA_905404115.1. Lineage (NCBI taxonomy): Eukaryota > Metazoa > Arthropoda > Insecta > Lepidoptera > Notodontidae > Pheosia > Pheosia gnoma. The sequence continues at coordinate 541,490 of FR989910.1, forward strand.
TTTGAGCACAGATCTAGCCTTTTTTTAATATGAATGGATTTGGCAGTCATAGTGATGGTTGCTGAAAAAATCGTAACTAATTTCTACCAAAAAATTAATATAGGAAATAAACTTATTTTCCCAAAATGTTAACCCTACCGAATCCGACAGTCATTCGAACGCTAACACGTACGTACAAACGTTTTCTTCACCAAAATGAATGATTAACGATGTACCATTGATAAATATGGAAACCACACACGAACCACAATGAATTATTCACTGAAATGTTATTATAATTTTCTCTTTACTTCATTGAAATCTAGGTGGAGATTTAAAAATCTGGCCGGTCGTTCACCCGACTGTGGGAGAATATGTAAAAAAATACAATAGGTCGTTTCTGAAACCTGGAATTTGGAATTTCATTTACCGTTGTCGAGAATAATATAATAAATAATGTTTTGTTTTATTCTTTTCAGGTAAGGCGACTTTAGTGTTTCGTGTACCGTAAGTCTTAAGATAAATACATTTAATTTTACTAAAATAATATTAGAGGTAGATACTTAAGTCGTGGCACCGGTGAATAATGAATTCAAATAACCATGAGTAAATATTTATTATACTTACCTACTATAATAAAACATTGTTGGCAATAGCATTTTCAAAATTAATAATGTCCCAAAAACATAATGTACGTACTATTAAACAACTTGGATGGTTTTCAAAACAATATTACACGAAATAAATCTTGAGAAAACATGTTTCTGTGTTTTGCGGCGTCTATTTTTTTTAATCGATTCTATGTCGCATTCGATTGTATCTATAACAGCGAGGTGAATGAACTCATTATCGGCCTGTGTTGAATAATATGTGGGACGAAATTCGCGCGCTATTCACCCAATCATTGTCGTCATCGTTGCGTCAGTTACATTTTTTTTAAATGAAGATTTAGTGATTTTGTATCGTTTGAAATAGTAAAATGATTATCTGGTACTGTATCTGCAAAGTCTACCATCTAGCATCGAATTGATTTACGCCTAGCATATGACGTTAACCTCGCGAAACAGTCAAATTGGTAAATAGACAATGATAAAGATTTCTAATTACAAATCCATGTCGAGCATGAATAACATATGCTTAAGCCATTAAAATTACTTGGAATTGCAAATGATCCGTTAAATAGATACATTTTTGCAGTCAAAACTGTCTGCATCAAAACAAAAAGATTAACTCTCATTATCACAAATAATTAATTATTAAATAGTCATTGTAAAATTACAGTAGTCAAAATTGTTAGACTCTTTTCAAGTGCAGTGACTGTTGAACTAGCAAACCAAACCTAATCCATTAAGCTGTACCAGCGTTAACCCCAGGTTAAAGTTTATTAACCCAAAAAGAAGAACTTATTGAAACCAAAAAATGAGATCATATGACATAGTGTATTTCGGGAACATTGATTTAGCTAATGTTTTTAATGACACAGTAATTCTCTTAATTGATATTCGTCTTCTTATAGACAAATAGCGTAAGACTTTTTTGTCATTGCGGGGTCAAAGGTAAACAACCTCTGTTGCGAATAGCGTTCAATGGCTTTTAAAGTTCTTTTTTCTGTTTTAACTGACTCGTGAATTTTAAGTTTTACTTTAAGTCGTTAATTATTACATTCTTTTATAGCTAATTTGGCTCCGTCTGGTCTTGTTGTATTGAATTATTTTTTTGCAAGACTTGACAAATCTTTTTATGTCTGTAGTTTAAAGTACTTGATTTGAATTTTTAGGCATACTCACCGCTTTAAGTTAGGTATTTGCTTCGTGTGTTCGACTCCAAGGTGTTATTTAAGTGATTTTCATAGTTTAAATCATAGGTATTACCAAGTCAAAATGCAGTATTTGTGATATCAAAGTAGCTAATAGGACAATTTTCTTCATAAAATTAAATATCTAGATTGAGAACGTGATTATAATTTGTTCTGATAAGCAAATTAGTGGTCATTATGTTTTTATGTATTCTCGCGTCGTAAAAATAATAGTTTAAGAACTGTTAAAACAATCTTATAATAATAACGATATTTCGGTTGATGGGTGACCAATAAAAAAAATGGTATCTTAAATTTACATATTCCAAGCAAACCGACCTAAAAAATCAAAACAAATATAATCACATATCTATTTATATATTAGAACGGCTGCTCCGGAAAAGTAATTTAAAATCTAGCAAGTTCATAAAGTAAATCCTAACGACTCAAAATGCAAATTGAATCCAAACCACTAAAAACCCGTCGCCAGTTTTAATTCGACCATTTAGTTTATTGCAGAGACTAGACCAACATGCGGAGTCATTACAAAAATCCAAGTGAATCCACTATTAACGTGTCTACTAGCACAACATTTGACTGGTTGACCGAGCACCTACTAGAATCAGGTTCATTGACTCCATTATCACTGTCGCACGCATTAAATGTATCGGCGCGAATGTAGTCCGCAGCTGTGCGCGTCGCGCGCCCGTGCTCTTTTATCTCCGTGCTAATCTCGGATGATTTAGTATCGTCATTATGTTTAACATTTTTCATTACGCTGTCTTCCCACAGTTTGACAGGATAGCAGTAGGTATTTAAAAGTTTCATTTTCATGTTTCTCTCTATTCATGTATCATAGATTCTATGTTAAAAAAAAATACCATATTAACAATGTTCTTTCGTGACTACAATCAAATTTTTGTTTCGATTCTGAATTTCAATTAAGCGGCTAGCAAATTAACTAGGGCAGTATGAAGTAAAGTACTCTTATTTGTCCAATGAGCCAGTGATGACAGTGACAAAAAAATGATTTTCAACGTCTCATATTCTAAATAAATTTTAAATAATTTTACTAACTATAGTCTCAAGAAACCAAGTAGTACTCAATTTCCTACTTCGTTAACTCAATTAGATCAAACACAAAATGTATAATTGTCATAATAGTAAAATCGCTTAAAGACAATTAATCAGCTAACAGATTTACAAAGCCATTAATTTCAAAACAGTGGTCTGTCGTTTTATAATTACCACATCGTTCTCGTTACCTCAACATGTTTTTTTACGACTTCATCTTTTTATAGTTTTATTATGGGCAATATTTTTAGGTGTCTAGACTAAAGAATGTACTCAATCCAAAAAAAAAACACGTGCGATATTTTATCGTTTGGTCTGGATTTTTGGCCTACTTTTTCGTTATTTTTACGTCTTAACACTCATGAATGTCAACATTCAAAGTGTAATATCCAGTTTGAGATGGCCTTTACAATGGTTTTATACTGAATGTTAGTGTTAGGAGCTGAGATATTTTTTTTATTCGGTTTCGTATTTATATTTTATTTATTCATTATATTTTGTTATTTAATTTAAGTCGCGTTTACTGCGACACCATTTTAATTAGAAATGAGCCCTGACATGTTTACAAATACGGTAAAATTGAAAATGTGCAGCCAAAATTAGTTTTGTAACATACATTGTCAGCACCGTATGTATTTATAATAATAATACACAATCACGCCTGTAATCCCCGAAGGGGTAGGCAGAGGTGCACTCTAATGCACCCACATTTCCCCGAAGGTATGTAGGTCCCAATATAATAGGGAGCGAACCTATGGCCATTATACCGGGCTCAGGAGGATTAAGGCCGTAGTCCACCACGCTGGCCCAGTGTGGTTTGATGAACTTCACACGACTTTTGACAGAAGTGCAGGTTTCCTCACGATGTTAGTCTTCACCGTACAGCAAGTGATAATCATTATAGAAAATGAAATTCGCACGTGTAAATTACAGAGGTGCGAGCCGAGGTTTGAACCTGCACACACCGACATGGCCGTCATTGTTATTCCATGCATATATGTGCTAATTAAAATTGAATCAAATGACTCGTAACATTCAGTATATATTAAGATTAAATCAAGTAAACTAATCTCCCAACTTTCCTCGCTCCATTACTTATTCCTTCCACAAATCCAATCAGCCCACTAATTCTTATTTCCCAGTTGCTAAGCCGAAAGCGACCATACAACTTTCGGTTATAAATAGATTATTTCATTGCGACCTACATACAGTCGGCCATTATTGCAGAGATAACCTAACGCGGACCCAGACCTTATCTTGATAGGACGTGTCTATCACTTTCCATTACGCCTATCTGTGGTCTGGTTTGACTGTAAAAGCTGTGCTATTAATTATATTTATCGCCTTAGTTAGCCTAGTAACTAGAAGTGGTGTTTTGAAAACTAGGTCGTTCATGGTTTTAGACGAACGCACCAGCTAAACGGTCCCACACTAAGCAACGCTTGTGTTATGGGTACCGTACAATGGACTGAGGTCGAATCCCGTCAATATGTGCATATTTTTATTTAAATGTACACGTATTGCGTCACAATTATGTGTATATAAGGTGTAACAATAATAGTGTACAATATTTTGACAGAACTAACAGTAGTTTATCAAGATAACATTCCCAAAGAAATAAATCAAATTATTAGACATTAAACAAAATTACACTGATTTAGATTTTTATCATGTTCTCGGCAAAGATATTAAATAGTAAACTGAATAGTAAATTCAGAAATTATTTTTTATGAGAAATAGGATTATAAATTACTTCATACGTAATAAGCAAATATCCGAAAACTTAAGCCACCCAAAGATTTGTATAAGATTAGGAATATTACATTACATTGTTACATTCTCTCAACTGCATGCGCTTCATGAACCCAAATGAATCCGTTCACACTCTTAATTATATGTGGCTGCGCCCCCGCAACGTCAATTTCATAATCAAAATCCTGTACAAAAAATATTCGCTCGACTTCTCGGGATTAACCCTGACGTTGATCCAGGTTTAATCTTCGTTTATCGTCGCGCAGCAGCCGGCAACGGTCAATAGTAACCGATGGACGGGTTAATCCGTGCGCTCTATGCGACGTATTGTGTTAATAACTTGTGATATTCAGATTTTTGGATACACAACATTTTGGCAAACACCACATGCATATATATCGAGAAATTCATTTCGCAGTTCCGCAGATTTCCTAGTATATTTGTTTAGTTTATGGGATGCGACTTCTGGGTATGTTTATATTTGCTACTGTTATAAACAGGGTGCCGTGTTCAAAAGTTATTCAAGCAATCAGGAAATCGGCTGAACTCTCCCAGCGAATCGGCTCGTTCATTCAAAGAGGATGGGAACCAATTTACACAACCAATGATCATTACAATCCCCACGCTACAGTAAATATGCCTACAATCTCTGCAAGCAGACTGACATATCACTGCTCTATCGTAAATAAAAGGATAACGAGAGTAGGTGGCAGTGTATTACCGATGCTTGTTACTCCCCGACGGGAAGGAGCAACACAGATACATATAAAACGCCTTATCCGAATGTAACGACGTTCTTAGCAACGATTCCATCTATATTCATTAGCACATATATTTCCCTCGATTACGAGTTTCCTTCGCCTTCATATTCTGATCTTTATTACATTTTGGCAATGGATATCGCCAAATTATTTCTCTATATACATACTCTGTTATTAGATCTGTGAGTCTTTTGGCAAACATGGGCCACGAATCTTGGTATCGACTTGAGAGTTGGGAATTCGACGACTTGTGTTCTTTTCATTTTGTTAACTGTGTTTTATTTAGCAGAGATTCGGTATGGTTTCTTGAAGGTACATTGACCCATTTTTAAAATGATAGTATTTCTTTTTACTGTGCAATATTTATAAAATACTAGTGACTCAATCCAGCTTTGCATATCTTTTCTCAAGAATGTCATTAGTGTTGAGATTAGCGGAACAACATTATTTCAATTCAATCGAGATTTGTTCGTAGATTTCAACATCCAAACATTTTTGTTTTATATTATGATGTATTAATAGATGAACCGTCAGTATAAGCTAAATTATTTCAGGGTTGCCATGTTTTCACCAGTTTATTTATATATTATACCACCTGTTCCAAGAAAAAGTTTTATAACGACATCTAAACCAAACCATTACCGAAACCGGCGTGCTTACCCGACTGCGATAGAAAGATAAATAATGTATATTGAGGAAAACTCGGAGGCGGAGCACAGATCCCCCCCCCACCCCTCGTGGCAGGAGGGTCATTAACCTTTATACCGCGATACATTACCGTGTTCTTATATCACATTTAATATTGAATATTTTTTGTATCATATTGTTGTGCCAACGAAGAGCATACATAACTTATGTTTTTACGTTCCCGATGTTCGGCTGCTTTACAGCAACCATGGTCACGGGAGGACTGAGGTGTTTGACGTCCTAGTGTCATAGTTTGTACTGGGGTTCCCTCATATTTAGTTGTTGCTTGCGGTCCGATCTACGAAGAACATGCTCACACTGTCTTGAAGTCTTGCAATGGTGCGCTTGGTACCAAACGCTTAAAATAAGTTTTATTTCAATGTGTAGTATTTGCGTAGATATAAGAAATTAAAGTCGTTCCTTTGATTGCAATTAATTGCAGACCAGAATATTCTTGTACTCTCAGGTAGTGCATACAACTTGAGGAATCCAATCTCCGTTTGAATATTAACCGCGAAATATGAAAGTTCCTCATCAATCACCCTTGTATATCTTATTCTTCATTTTAAGAGCATCGATTTAAAATCTCTTAAAAACTTATTCTGAAATCGTTCCACAATAAATTGTCGCCTCAAAATCGTGACTTGACTCGATTCGAGAATTTATTTCGATAATCGTTTAAATCATTCGCATTACTTGCTACATTTTTATATTTTTATCTCGTTCAGTTTTGTGTGCGGTAAGCATCGCCTTAAGTAGGACTGAGTCGCCTTAGCAACGTAAAAATTGCTACAAAAAAAACAAACGTGATATTAACTTCTAGGATTAATTGTTTCTACTGCCTAAATCGGTAATATATGGACTAGGGTTCACTGAGTTTGTAATTAAGTAATATATATTCTCAAATATAAAAACAGTAATTTGGTTGCTAAAGCTATCGAGGATAATCTCATACTTTCTGACAACTTGTTCGGAAAGTAAAATTTGATCCCCTATTTGCAGATCGCCGTAGCAACATCGTTATAAATTGTTTTTGAAAGATTTATTATAACTTAAACAGTTGAAGGGTGTACATTAATCTTCCTCAAATGCCCCACTAAATTGTTTTGAGGCCCGAACAATCCATTTGGAGAGCGTTTGTTAAAAAAAACCGTCTTATTACTAATGAACTGTAAGTAATCTGAATTAGCTTCAGTGGATACTTCAAATGATTTGGTAGGTATTATTGTGAATGCTAGAAATCTTTTCGGGATTATATTCAGCGTCTCGTTCATGCAATTAATTGGTCTTGATGTTCAAGTCTCAACCTTTATGTGATGTGTGTAGGTGCAATAAAATTCAGATTTTAAGGTGCTCTTAAAAATAAATTGTTCAGTCAAGCTGTTTTTTTCTCAAATCAACAATATTAATGGCTGTTTCTATAAATACGTTTATAACGTGTCGTCAAATATTAGGAGCACAGTACATAAATACTTCTTAAAACCTAGACAAGAAACTTTTCCAGTCCATTGCCAGTCTAGACGTTTAACTACAACTAAAATTATATTCGTCTGGCAATATTTCAAAACGGCACTCAACATTATTGACATTATAGGAGCGAGAAATGAGGGATTCGCCATCGTGAGCGCGGAATTATAATGCGGTATATGAGTTGGCTGAGTCATTAAATTAGTGATTGCTTTGCTCAACTTTAAAAGTGAAATGCAGTTCTCGGAAATGCGCTCTTAATTCTTTTATTAATGTTTTTTGACTGGATTGCTTTTTCGATACTTGTGTGATTATTATTTACTTAAAGAGTTGGCACTAATAGCTTATAAGTAATAGCTTAAATAACGTGATTCAGAATGGTATACTACCATTCGAATCTGCGCTTTTTTTGGCGGATTTGTAATCTGAAGTCAGAATTTCGACAAGCCGATTTAAAAAAATCCTACAAAAAGATAATTATTTTTGTGAGCAATTTTTTTAATTGACTTGCAAATTGGAACTTTACTAAAGAATCGTAGGTTTGAAGAGTAGTTAGTATACTGTTTCTTAAACACGCTGTGTATTTTCCTGGCTTTTCAACTTGTTTAGTAAGTTTTAATAACAACTTGCGAAAGAATTGTATACTTAAATTATTTTTTTGAAACTATACTCTGCCCAAAAGAATAACAAACTATTCTCGACTTGGCGGCGGCGCTGCCGTGCCCCCAGAACCGAAACCTCCAATCTCTGTTTTCCATCTTCAACCGAATGTATCACAAATTGCAACGCACTCCCATGTTTGGTTCGGAACGGTCCCGATACTTGGAGCTGCTGGAATTGCCCCGGAATACATTGGAGTGCATATCTTCATTCAAAACCCGTATTTATGTTAACAGGTAACGGTAGGACAATGCTTTCTTGAATCTGTAGTTTTTAGGACTCTGGGTAAACGAGAAATCTGATAGCTTTTCAATATAGCAAGACTTGACAAGAATTGTGCATTCAGAACAAACATGGAAAATTTTGATGCTGAAGTTGAACTAACAAAGATGAGACTAACAAATAAATAATTATAGAATTGAACTTGGTTGGGTTTCCAACTGTCATGTTTTTGATTTTACTCTTCATTTACTAATCGATGAGTGGTCTCATTCTCATAATTTTAACTTAAACAACATAGTTAAAAAAAATGTAGTCTTGTATCCACATCGGTTATTAAACATATTACAAATTAATAGTAATTGTGAATTCACTGCGTAAACAAAATAGTGAACGTTTAATCTGTCGTCAATGATATTTTAAATTGCAATAACAAACATTATTATTGCCTACATAATGATATACATTATCTTTACATAAATACAATAATTTATTGAGACAAATTGTAACGGAGGCCTTGACCCCTCGCAAGTGCGAGTGCGGCACTTCGGTGACGTACAAACATGGCTATCTGAAAAGTCTGTTCAGATATTGATATTATTCATTAGCAATATCGGGTTGAGACACACGCAAAACTAAGACATGATACCATTATAAATATTGCAAAGAGAATATACCATGACGATGAGATAAAAGAAAGGCTGGATGTCATGTCGTTTAAAGAAGTGAATGAAGAAGCTCTAGAGACAAGTGTAAAAGCTCCATCAGCTGTATTGGGTCGAGGGTACGAGGGCCCTCAAATAAGACGAAGAGAATCGTAGAGGAAGCTGAACGATTTTGTACATATCAATTAAATACTCGTAATACGTTGAGTTCATCTAAAGTAAACCAACGTGTAAAATACTAGTTAAATTACACGTGCAAAATTGAATGGTGCACATCTGTTGCGGGGCAAGTTCGGTTTTTATTGGTTTGTTATTACTGCAATCGGAACGGTGGGCACGGCGGAGCTTTTTTTACTCATTCCTGTTTATCAACGCCACATGCGGTTCGAGCGAATTAAATATTCGTGTTTTTGAACGACATTTGATATTTTTTCACATCTCTTATATTGGTTAGACGTTTTAATGGAAAGATCTTGCCAACTGCTTCTTATTTACATTGTAGGCATAGTTTTATTTCGTACCAATAATAAAAAGCTTTCCAAACACAATTACTCAAACCATTCACGATAATATCAAAATAGTTGCTCAAAGGCACACCATACAAAGAGCATTTGTGGGAAACCGCACAACGCTATTGGTTGCCTTTTTGAAGCGTCGCCTTTGGCCCGATTCATTTTACAAAGTAACATTGAAAAAGAAACTAGACAGCTGTCTTGGGGCGCAATATTTCTGTAAAAGCCAACGTGCACTTTGAATTCAACGCAACGGATGTTCAGTTCAATGTTTGATCTACCTTCGGAAATATTTGTTGTTTCTTTCCTTACCTTTTGATTTTTAATTTATTATAACCTCTCCATATTACCTGCGGAATACGACTATATAGTGCTTATAGTAAAAAAATATGAGACATTGTAATGTAAAAAAGGATTAAGCTACTTGATCGTAAATGTTCTCAGAAAGCTCGTGTCTGCTAACAATTGAATTAACGATTTGAAATAGTCGCTTTATACGTTACATATAGCTGATTTTGTTAAAGTAACCTTCAGTAAAAATATAATAGTATTGCTGCAGTGACTACAAAAGGTTATCGTAAACCTTGCGGTTCCGTTCGTACTTTAGGGTTACCTGAAAAGGTCACATCTAATGACCCGCGTCGCCTAATGATGTCAGCCGACCAATCAATATTAATGGTAATTTTTAAGGCGTGTGTTAAATAAAACCTACATCTTTTTAATTATAATAAATAGACACATTAATAGCCGATGTACTTTACTGATTTATGATGGTAATAAAGGAACGGAATCTATGAGGAATAGTTTCATACGCTCAAACCAATGTACCACACGCTTTATAAAATTTTAACAAGATTGTTTTTCTACAATCAGGGTCTGGTTGTTTCAAGAGGGTTGTAGACTTTGAAACTTCGTTGTAAACTTACCATGATTAATGTTGAGTTACTAGCAATGAATAAATTAGTCGGGGAGGAATATTTTGTCGAGCATTTGTTTCGTAATACTAATTTAGCTAGTTTAAGTTTAATTGAACATTCATTTGTTTTTATTAAAATAATCTAGTAATGACGAATTGTTTATTACATACTTTCATGTTATCTATTTCATATTAATGTAACTTCAAATATAAAAGAATCAGACAAGGTTATATTTCTCGAAAGATTTTGGTCTTCTATAATCATCCAAACATGACGTCAGATCGTTAGCAGTTTCCGAGAAATCATACCGCATAATACATGTCAGGAACTTCGCAAATCATTTTGAAGAGTCATCCGATATGGTTTTTTAATATAATTAATGACCCAAAATTATTATTATATAAAAGCCAATAAACACCTTCATACCTCACTTACTGCGGAATCAAGAAATATAACCCTCAATTTTGAAAAGTTGTTCATCTATGTTAATTAACAGACATATTTTTGGGAGAAATTTATATAATGACACTGTAAATTGATTAATAACTCCTATGATTTTGGGGTTTATTAATTATTCTCCAATAAAATTTAGTAGCAATTTATTTCCAATTTAAATTGTTATTTCGACAAAAAAATGACTCATCAATCACTTCACACTCATAGATCATTGACACATCGCGGTATTGTTTTTGTTTTCAATATTTTAGTTCCTAATATAAATTGTCGTAAAAAAAATAACGACTGCCGCCACTAGTACTGATATCCGCAAGGTTGTAGGTTCAACGAACTTTGTAACTCAGACAAGCATACAAGATGTGCGTATGAAAACATTGTCCAAACACACACACAGATATTTTTGCCGGAAGAATAAATTTCATGAATGTGTGAGTTTCTTGAGCTGAGGTCAGTCGAAGATCTATTGATTTGCGTTTAATGATAATGTTTTTCAGTTCTGTGCATTGTTTTTCTGTGACAAGTCTGCTGAGTGAGGTAGGTTAGTGTTGCCGGTTGCAAATTGATACATCTTTATCGTGGTTGAAAACTCGCCCCTTATTACACCTATTTGTATCAATACCTTCGTTTTAAATCCGTACTTACATTGCGTTTTTGTTTGCAGGCAAATACTTATTTTTTTATTTAATAATTCAGGTCTCGTTCACCGCCTCCATGATTTATCTGTTTTATTTCTCGGCATTAGCTGTCAAGTGTGCCCGCATTGCTATCAAATTTAGCACAAAATAGGTCACTAGTCTCATAAATCGTTGAAGGACTTCAGATATGGAGGTTGCACTACGGATAGCGACATGCAGTGATCGTCAATATTGTCGTGAACTGAGCACCAAACTAAGTCGTGTTAGTTACACCATTTATAACTCAAGAATGGGTGAGCCGATTATTATGATCTTAGAATTTTTTAATATGTCTCCGCCTCGAATAGAAGAATAACTATAATTGATACAACTAGGCGATACTTGTCGGAAATCCATTGTTAACCTATGGGTTTCCCATAGGTTAGAAGAATAACTATTAAAACACCAAAAAACAAATAAGATAGTTCATTTTACCATGCATTTAATTACAAGGCTGTACTAAGTTCGCCGCGACTACTAGTAACTAATTAAATTAGGGTTTATTAGAAAGCTTGGATTGAAATAGGGACTGATAAAACGTGAGATCTCAGAGGCCATAGACGAAAATATTACCTACAAGTGAAAGTATGTTACATCCAATTAACAATAAATTTTACGACCGAACCATCGTTTACCGCAAAACAATTTGTGTTATGTATTATTATATCAAAACTGTTCGCTGCGTAACGAAACACCGACGCCGGTGTAATGAGCTGAAGTATTGTGAGAGGTAGCATTCAATCTAATACACCGCAAGCATAATTGGTTCGTGTTACAGCCGGCTCGATATCTGTGTGTAACAAGCCTATTATAGGATAGATTGTCTTGGTTACTGAGTAATAGATATGAATGTTCCTTTTGTTTTATGTAAAGCTTCCAATTTTGGCGTATTATGTTCATGTTATAGCCAGCGAGGAAAGCTCGCGTTATCTTTGAAACATTTTTGGGTTTACTATTTTTTTTTTAATATTACTTCACTGATAGATTACTTCACTGATTGTCATACGTACTTGTTTGTGATAAGCTTATCAGAGCTGGGCGTTTAATGATTTAATTAGTAATAGTTTCATTTAGTTACTCGATTAATAATGTTTTGGTCTAACGGAAGACGTAGTGTAGGACGGCCCCCCACAAGGTGGACCGATGATATCACACGCGTAGCAGGAAGCCGGTGGATTCGAGTGGTGGAGGACCGTGATGTGTGGACATCATTGGGGGAGGCCTATGTCCAGCTGTGGACGTCTTACGGCTGATAGATAGATAGATAACTAACTTGTATCTATCTCATAGGTCCAGTAAATCTATAAGAAAACTTTGCTAACAAGACTCCGTCATCTACAATCGCGAGTGCAAAACGTTACGGAGAGAATTAAATCCGGCCCATACATCATTCACCCTATAATTCGTTAGTTGCAAATAAATTGCAAGCGAGGCGTCCGCTGCTACCCAGCTCTCCATAGTCAAATTATTCACTCTCGCGATCCGAGTAAAGCCCCCGCCAGTCCCCGCCCAACGCAGCCTGTTCGTGTAATATTAAATTATAGTGGGCCAAATAAGACGTTTCCAAATAGAAAATTGTATCCAGTTGTGTTGTTTGTGGAAACTGGGGGCTTAATTTAAACTGATGTGTTTATTCGGTTACACGTACGACTATTTCATTCTTTTTATATAAAGTTTAACCCCCAAATGTATAGACAGTTACAACGGATTCTAATGGCATTATAACGAACTTATCAGGGGAAAAATAGGTTATAATAGCTTTATAATCCATTATAACTTTTTATAAATTTGAGGGTAAAATTTTAATAGCTTTTTTATTTATTTGTAATCTAGTAGAGGCGTGGCTATCAGCTTTGTGATAAAACTTACTTATAAAATAAGCAGAAAATATTTAAAAGCACTGTAACCCAAAGTATGTATATAGTCTCAGACTATTATTAACTACATTTCACAGTTACGCAAGTAACACCAATGATATTTAAATAAGAACACATCTGTGGGAAATATGTTATTCTATTTACCCAGTATACTCAGTAGTATAGAAAGTTGCACTAGGTAGTTCCATTAGGAATATCCGATAAGCTTTAAAGCAAAGGCTTAAAGTAAAGGTAGCTTTGAATCGCCAATTTCCATTACATACCAATTAAAAATTCTGTTTACTGACAGGCACATTAAGATCAGAGACATAGAGGCTACAATGTAATGAATAAAAACACATCCACACTTATATTTGTATAGGCTTTTGGTATATTGTCCTTTGTAATTTAGAATTTTGATTCCATAGATAAAACATTTTTAAGTATCTGGCATCGACGGGCAATGTCTGAGTAAATTTTATTCATGGTTATATTTCAAACCTGGGTTTTAGTCCATCGAAATTAGCATGAACACGTACATACGTGTCTAAACCAATAAATAAATAGAAAACACTTTATTTATAACGGCAACATTAAAAGCCACACTTTTAAAAACATAATAACTCTCAACAGTTGTAGGAACATGTACAACTTGACAGCAAACTGTTGCCCGCCTTTTATTTCTCCTATAGGCGCTCCTTGCCAAGTGTTCCAAGTCGTGGCTGCTTCGCGGTCCGCCAACTCAGCCGTATCGACGGCACTTTTAAAATTCAACTCTGATACGCTTAATATAGTGTCTACTGCAGGCAAAACTTAAATAATGCCCATAGAAAACTTGTTTCGTACAAGTTGCGGGAGAGCACACAGCTCCCGGCCAACTTTCCTGTTTGCTTTCAACCGTACCTATTTTATTCTTTCCTCTTTTAAATAAGACGCTTTGCATGTCGCTTACAATCGCGGACGGACCGTGTTTTAAGAGCAAACCTTTTGGGACGCTTCCTAATAGAGGCTTAGTGCCCCCGAACGTAGGATCGTTCTTTCAGCATCTGAAACGCGGAAAATCATGACACGGACAGTTGAGAATATTGTAATAGCGGTAAACTCTCACTAAAAACACCATCCCTAAAAGGCAATAAGCATAAACGCAACTCATGAGGTCACAGAAGTGCTTCAAGATATTCAAAACAGGACGAGGGAGGTTTAATGTTATTCATGAATGTTTAAGCGACGTGTTGTACCAAAGAGTCGTTTATACTTGTAAGTTTGGAAACAATGACACTAACTTAAACTCTGGATGTAAAGTCGGGTGCTATCTTCATTTCATGGCACACATAAACAACAGATAAGGTTTATTACCCCCCCAAAATTCGGTATTAAAATTTCAAAGTTTTGAAGTCTCCGCTTTTACTATACTGGTAGTAATATATATCACCTTCCCCGGATACAATCTCGTCTCGTCCAGATTCACTTAAATTCGTAGCTAACGAGATAACTCCGGTGTCTAGTAAGACTTATCCCCGAGATCCGAAGCCTGTCCGAAGTTTAGCCAAACAACTAACTGTTAAAGAAAGCCAAACAAATTTGCCGTCTTATACATGTAAGGCGAATAAATGGTGGAAAGCATACATATTCCCAATGGAGATATATAAAAGCATTAGCGTGTTGCTTTAACACAAAACAAAATCACGGCCAATCGGCAAATGGAAAAAGTATACATTAAAAGTATGTTTTTGCTACACTTCTCGTGTATGTTTGTATATTCGTGTAACACCGATTAATATTATTTATGATTTCATATAATATCACATCATGATAAAAAAAAGATTGTATCCCAACGCTTTTTAGGTAAAAAGAAAATTTGGTGGGTAAACTCGCATCGTACCGTTATATCCATAAACATAAATATTTGTCGTTCTACAAAAGAAAATAGCACCGCAATTTTCTACTGTGCTTATAAGTATTTTATTTCGTTACTCGCCATACTATAGACAATATCAACATATCCCTTGTAGAGATGATTGATTCCAATGAAGAAGCGAGAACTGACATTAGAGATGGTAAAATCGATATAGTTTAACTAACTGAAAAACTTTAATCAGAATAAAATTTCTGAAAATTGTCAGGAGCTGAAACACAACAAATATTTCAGCGTGTCCCGTCACCCAATTGGTTTGGAAAACCGTTCAATATCTAGAGCACGGCTCTCCATGCGTACGGACGGACAGAAACGTGATAAATTCGTCGGGCAAGGCAACGAATGACACAATGATCCTCGTTCATATTTCACAATATCCTACCGTCTCTCTCACTTTGTTTTAACACGGATGAGATGTAACATCACATGTTTTATCAAGGACCTTTTCTGTTTTTTTTTCTTAACTTGCTTTTGCTAACAACGATGTGTCGTCACATATTTGTCGGCTGTGTGCGTATCCTTACCTAGAGCTATTTATCTTGTTCGTACCTAGTCCTACTTTATTCTTATTACTTTCAGGTATTGAAAATTCATTAATTTAATGAACAACCTCTGAAACTGATTATATTTTTAACAATTAAGTTATATTTTTTTCCATAGTTTGCTTCACGTTTGGGATAAAGTCATTCATCATCATGTTTCTAATACTAAATTACTCTTAGGATCGGTATGAAGGCATTGGATAGATTATTAGTTTCTGGCTGTCGTTATACGTTCATTTCCTTCTGTTAAATGAATTTGGGAAATGGATTGCAATCGAAAACTTGACCCAATGTGAAATCCTAACATATTTCAATGGGACGCACAGTCCTAAGGCTCTCAAAACAAATTGGCTATTCAACTCGATATTTGCCGAAATTCCAGAGGACCCAAAGACCCTTTTGGGGACAATTTTGACAAATAGTTGTTGGACTAATAAATTTTCATTGAAACCCCCGATAACTTTGGCGTCAGCTGAGTTTGAATTTGGGACATTTAGCTGAGTTACAGTTAACTTAATTAAGAGTTTAATTAGACTTGGCTTAAGTATAATATCGCCTTCTTAAGACGTGCATGCGCCAACTCAACTCACTTGACTCAACTGCAAAACCGTTCATCGTATTTCTGATACTATGTTGATCATTTACACAACTTCCATACTCAATCATTAAAACCAGATAATTCATCGCTACATAGGTATAGCTTTGATGCATTTAATTTACATGCACCAGGCAACATGAATGCTATAATAAGTTCAAGGCTCGATTATAAAAAAAAAGTTTTTGCATAATTAAGACTGTTTAAGCGCTAATGTATTCTTTCGCATGTTCGCGATCATATCAGTCCAGTGGTGTTATTTTTTCATGCGCTAACACTGCTCGGCGTACCCAATTATTAGGAGATTCAATCTCTTGTAGCGTGCACTCTTATGTAAATCTTGTATTTTTTTGTTCACCTCATTTATGTACTCCAACAGCCTTGATGCAGTAATGAACGCAATTAATTTCGATTGCAATTTTAAATGCATAAAATAAAACTATACGACCATTTGTTCGTTATACATTTATTAGGATAATATTACTTTAATAATTATTACTAAATGAAGATGTTGATGGTGTAATTTCGTTAGGTTGTTATAATTATTCCAATGTTTGTTTACCGTCATTTTACTAACACTAGTAATTGAATAGTATTCTCTTTTTAAAACTTTTATCGAATTCATTACTACCTTAAAAAAATCTATCCTCAGTAAATCCCTTTGTGTTTTCATAAGAAACTTAATAGACTGCAGATTCGCTTCACAATTGAAAAGTCAAATCCAAAACTATTCGCTTAAACTTTAATCCCTGATCTTTAACTATCCGATTCTTCGGGGTAAGTTTATTAAACTTTCATATTAAGAGCTTGCATTGATATCACGGATTGCGGTCTTGTGGAATTTACCTCTTCAAGTTTTTACTTGGCAACTTGAAACATTGACAGCGAATGAATTTACGAGAGTTCCCCTTTTCAGCTATAACCGAGATGAACTGTGGAATTTTCCTGTAAATATTTTGTTCAGTTTTTGTTTATATACCTATGCGTAAACATACACTGAAGTTTCTTGTGGCAAATTGAGTCAACAGTGATATATATTTGGGTACGCTTTATTTACTTTTATTTTTTTTACAAGACTGTTTTATACAAATATTAGAAATCTAAGGTTATCACGTTACTGGTAGACCTAATTATAGCTTCGTCATTTCAATAGTATCGTGGTTAGAGGGCCCTTTTCACTGCTACAAATGCGTGTATAGGTGCATTGTTCATACAAGAATATATTTTATTTGTTAGCATTGAAATCTAATGCCCCTTCGTGTGTATTAAACTTTATCATTTTCAGCCGTAATCTAAGATTATGCACATTTATAATTAAATTGTATTAAAACATGTTACCAACACACCTAGCATGAAGTTATGCGTCTCAATTAAGACAAAATATTTTTGTTGTTAATGTTCCGTAATATTTTTAATTGTATTAAAAATCAAAATATTTTAATAATATTATGATAATTGTTATTACCTACCTAAATCTACCTAATGGAGACGGTGCATTTACTTTTGATATACCTACAACTTGCATTACCTGCTTGTGTAAGTACATAATTTTTAATTTAAATGCTGGCAACACTAGGTAATGATTTTGGACTACACCTCCAAATTGGGAGGTTATCATCAGTGTCATCATCGGCCAATATTTACATACTACGTGACTGTCCATTCCTTAAGTACTGTTATCTTATTTTGGTGTCAAATTTATCACTTTTATTGTCGTTCATTGTGCTTTATAGTCCCCGTGACATTTCACATCGGCGTCATTAGTCAAGAATTATCTTAATCTTATCACACTTTTAGAAGGCCTGTCGCAGGCTGCTTTACCGCTATATAGCTTCGAGTTAGCGGAGCGCGTAGCGGGGAAATCGCCCAATACGATCGCATTATTATAACGCGATAGGAATAACACGTGATTTTGGTGCAATCTCATTGGTCCTTTTAACGTTTGCTCGTTTTAGTAGTACCCACATTTATTATTTAGTTATCATGATGTTACTTCAAAGAAGTGGAATGAGATATAGCGACCTTCGCTTGAAATAAAACGAATATATTACGAAATATAAAACGAATTAAATTGCGTATTCCCTTATAAGAGTATAACATTAATCATGGAAGTAATGAGGTTAATAGTATATTTGTATACAGCACGAAATGTACCTATTTCCAATATGATTACCTGTTTAACTAGGCTCGTCAGTTTTAACCTTTATAATGTTCCGCCACCCGCCGTCAATGTGTGGGGATTGAGACTAGAGTCCCCCCACACAAGCGTAATTTGGGGTGAACTAAATCCATAGTTCACCTCTATAGAGGTACACCCTCCTACCCAATGCCACACTACACCTGTAATGTAGCATTCCAAACGATTCAACGTATGAAAGAAGTTTCATTAATTTAAATTTTCAAATCCATGTACTTACAAGCAACCATCTCTCTAAATCGTGTCAGTTACACCATTTACAACTCAAGAACAGGTTCACCCATTTTTATGTTATTTGAATTTTTCAATTTGTACCATAGTAACCATGAGAAGATTCACAAAAAATTATAATTAAGATAATACATTTTCTCATACATTTGTTTCTGAGTCGGTACGAAGTTCGCCGGAACAGCTAGTTAACTATAAACCCAATTTTGGTCCCTATCTTTTCAAAGGGTTGAATCCCCACACCCCTGTTTGTATAGAAGGGCGTAATTACATCAGTGTGTCAAAAGTAACGTCGACGTCGAGACAGCGGAGAAACTTTCATTTGATTGTAATTAACAAAGTTTCTTGATATGAGTTATGTGTTTGTTCGAATTTTGCGAAAAGATTCATTCACCCAGTAATCAGTTTGGGCGTTCAAATTTATTTTGCGAACATTTCTTGCAAGAAGGCCGTTCGTAGATTTGTTTTAAAAAAAGATATTGTGTTCTAAATTCGAATATAATGTCAATTTTATTTTGTTCATTCTTTCTTTATAGTTAATTTTATTGCGGTAATAGATAAACTTTTTTATATATTTTTTTTATAGACTGATTCTAAAATGTGTGTGTATTCTTGTACTGCGTAATTTTTATTTTTATCGAAGTGTGTGTTAGCGTACTATCCCCTTCTCCTCTTGAGTTACAGTAATGCGAAATCTTGATACAGCATGTTCATTAATTGTTAACATTCGCAATGGCTATCCAGAGATTCGCACAAACGAATAGTAGACATATCAGTAAAAAAAAAACAATTGAAATAAAACCCACATACCAAGTAAACAACTCTAAGCTACTATTCCAAGTTTTATTAAGAATAAAATCCAAAGACCGTGTTCCATACTTTGCTCTATGATAATAACTCTATTTATTACGCATGCAGCGCGCTAACGCTTCAGTGTACGAGGAAACTTCGAATGGAATTGAGGCTATCTTAGTGTAGAGTTATGGAGAATTATAATTTGTGAATTCAGTTCGAGAGCTTTTAGTCATACTGAACTGAATCTTTGTTGATGCAAAAATTACTCACGTTAAGGTCCTTTTAGACGTCTAAATTCAGTCAATTTCAGGTTTTTTTTAATAGAACTGTACTTATCTTAATTATGCCCCTTCGGATTGATTTTCATTGTCAATCTCTCTCTCTCTCTCTCTTCACTAAATGCACATGGATTTATATTTAAAATGAATTCCTTAAAAATGTTTTATCCATTTATTTGCTTGAGGCGCGTTCACACCCACGTTCGGCCATTTTCGGCGAGCATATTCATAAAGTGCACCAGACTTCGCTTAACGTCGGCGTGTTATTCCAAAGAAAACGTAAGCAGCATACGCTAGCTAGCTATAGTTAAGTTCAAACTTGGAGCTATTCAGACTGTGTTGTTTTTGGCAACTTAAATTCTTCAACTTTTCGTATTTTCGTTTCTAACTGGTTTGGCAAACGTTTCATATTACATTATTGAGATGTTTTTAAAGTACAGTTTTATATTTTCCTCGAAGGTTTTATTTTAGGAATAACTTTATTTATATTGAACTTTAAAACACAGTGTTCAAATCATAGTAAGTAATGATTTGTTAATCGCACATAGTCTCACACGTTACTAATTTTATTTTATAGGTATGTACATACTTGTAAAAATATTAGTAACAGAAATGACGCCTAAATTTCAACGCGTTTCGTCACATTACCATCGTCATCATTAATCACTTTATTCTTGTATGCAATAACTTTAACAAGCTCCCAGTTTTCAAAAAGGAATACAAAAACGGCTAACTATATAACCCGCCCCAGAACCCAGCCTCCGCAACTCCTAACTCTCTCGGCTTGTTCCAACTGACGTTAATCTTATACAAGCGCCTCCACTGTAAATGATATTGCAAATTGCATTACCAGTGTTTGTTTAACATTCATAAGTTCTTGCTTGTGTCTCGATGTTTTAAGTTGCGAGCTGCCACCGTGTTTTGTAAGAGCCATCTCTCATTTTGAAGATGCTTTTTGTTGTTTGAGACCGACTTCGTTAAAATTCCTTTTTAATTTTAGATTCTATTTGAAGACTAGTAAATATATATTTTGGCATAAATCTTTAACTGAAGGTTAGTCAAGCTCTTGATAACTTGAATGGGAAGATATTTTTATGCTCACGCGATACGAATCATCTCTTCTGTAGTTATTTTTAAGCTCGCTATTGCAATTGAATTGCGATCGAGTTAGTCTATGAATTAATTCAGAATTCATTTAAGTAAGTATTCTGCTGACGGACTATTAAGAGCTTCTAAAATATAATCTACAACTGACGAACAATTAGTTCGTAGAGTCGTTGCAATATACGAAGGTCACTCTGACCTGAGCAAGCTCATTAGAATTGTACAATTGTCATGACGGGTGATTTCAGTTTCATTGCATACATCTGCATTGTTTGGAATTGTCTATGACGTGTCTCGGTTTAAAAAAAAAACGATCATAAAACATTGCATAATTATTGTCATAGGTACCTACTTGTACTGCATTAAGATGTTGCTGGCTGACGCGGTTGTATCGCTCACCTTGATACAATGGTGGAATGGAAACTGGTTGTCTAGTGGGTTATCCTTTGATTTAAATCTTGAATCAGAAGAAAAAATGCTATAGCTAGCACAGTACCAAACTGGTAGGCAAGTAAAACAAAGTAGAGAAATTTACATATGACTTGAGTGCTTAAGTACCTTAGAGAATCCAGGTTCCGAAAGGGTTTCAGGTCCAGTCATAATCAGAACTAGGTCTTAAACGTTAATTTGGATGCATAAGAGGATTTTAAGTATGATAAATTCAATAATGAATTAATAGTAGTTAAGTTAATCAATCATAAGGCAATCAAAGTTATTTAATAAGAAAGAACTATTAATTATGAAATCAATACCCATAACAAGAAGTCAGTTAGCAAAACACACGAACCATCGTAAGGTAGCACACTCGGAGCCGCAAACATCTGATCTACGCAAGTCAATGCAGGATTCAATAAACATTGTTCGGTGGAGCATAAAAACTGGCCGATTGACATTCAAACCGCGTAGCCGTGTTGCCACGTGACATGTACACTAATGATCTACAGACGGGACGCGTAATTACGCGCATATTGTGCCTATGTAGTGTATAGCTAGCAGAGCAACAAGATCATAATCTTGTTACTACTGTGCTTTTGGTTTGATAATAAGAAGTTGTTTCCTATTTTTATCGTTGATGATATCATTAAGATGCTTTTTGAGTCTTATAAATAATAGTTTATGACTCTGCAGTGATTCAAATACTTAATCACTTGAATAGTTTCATAATTGCTTTGTAGAATTATCTTAGGAAAATAATTAGAAAATAATAAATAGTGATAATATCGCCATGACTCGTGTATTCGTGTATGCTTATCACACAAAGTTTGTTCCTACCAGGATTAGAGCCCGGGATCCTCGGCACAAAAAGCATGGTCACTACCAACTACGCTAATTAGTTCCACAACAGAATAATTGTTATTAAAATGTCTGTTTATTACAGTGTAAATACATAATAGTAAGTATTTGAAATCTATATTTAGGATCCAGAAGTCATTAGGTATAGTTTTTAACTTTATTACTATAGAGCTTACTATAGAGTTACCAGATACCAAACTTATATAAATCATATCTATTCCTTGAATTATTTAAGCGCGCTATTACCTTTAGGTAAAATACCGACTTAGCATAATAGAAGTGTCGTGTCTACAAACTTGCTTGCTCTTTGACAGCCTTCGATGGCAGCAAGCAGTCGCCTGTTCGGTCGGAATACATTATATTCAGGAAATCACGACCCAGGCTAGTATCCAATTTATCTTCCAAAATCATAAATCCTATGTATAACGATTTCGCATCCGCAATTTCGATATGTTTATGTTTTTTTAGTCATATATTGGGAATGTAACGGTTTATTGGACGAAAAGATTTTTGATAAAGTCCATAATTTAAGTGTTTGTTTATTTTACTGGCATTGTCTGAAAGAAAACAGACCTTCTTCATGTATTCTTTTTCTCTACCGCACATCAGGTTAGCAAGAAAATTAGCATCGAAAGTTAATGAATCGATAAAACGATTTATTTATCGAAGTGTTCTCGATCAACCCGCGTGAATTAAACCATCGGTAATTATCAAAACGTATATAATGATATCAATTAACTAGCCAGATTTTCTAAACCACTGTTAAAAAATATGTTCTATCAGCGGGAGCGTGTGCATTTATTTTATCACCAGCGAGCCAAGTACTGACTGAGCGAGGCAATATAGGCTCTCAACGTTGCTTGATCGGTCAGTACGCGGCTATAGTTTGTGCTAACACCATTCGTGTATTCGGTTACTGCATCGCCTCAAGCAACAATCTCTACCTGTAATAAAGCTGTCAGATCATTAATACTCTAATTCTAAAAGGGCTCTATCAAAAAAAATACAGTTACTCCCTCCTTCCGTGTGTGTGGCTTAATTTATGGGAGGGAGCGAAGTCGGAAGTCGATTTTAATGAAAGGTTGCGAGCACGATTAGTAGACCTTCGACTCAAACTTTACGAGCTATGGTGTGGGGATATCAACACGATTTTACAATTCAATCTTACAATATATGCTTTCGTTTTTAAAATGACATGACTATAGTATATGTATAAATAAGTTTGGTTTAAGTATTTAACATTTTAATCTAATATTTTTAATTCAAAACTCGTAATGTTATGAATAAAAAATATTTGTGCTATAATTTTGTATACCTACCTATTCACAAATTCAGAGCTTTTGTTTGATTTGTATTTTAAGTATTAGTTAAGCTGCATAATATTACTATAGTTTCTTTTTTATCACTTTTCACTCACACCTCAAACGTAATGACACCGTTATTGAACAAGTACAAGCTATAAATTACAAAATATCCCCGCAGGCGAGCTTCGTGGTTGTGATCGTACCACTCGTACCGACAAGGTCGCAACCCGCCAGCTATGTTTAATAGTATAAAATTTATATCCATCTATGTTATAATAATTTAGACCGGTCCTATTATGTGCTCTAGTGCTACGTTTCGTGTAGGTACCGTCAGCAAAAGTGACAAGAACCCAGTTAGCAATTTATCGTGTAAAGGAATTCTTATTTCAAAAATAGAACAATAGATTAAAACTACGAAACATATTTGGCCGGCATTATTTTAAAAATGGAATTCTTACTATTGAGCCAATGTTATAACTAAATTAGTTTTTTTTTTTATATATTTCAAGATGTTGGTGCTCGAAACTCAATTTTTCATGTTTAACTACCTACACGAAAATTGTATTGAGTTTGTATTTAATTTTTGCAACCAGCATCTTTTGCTGACCGTACCCCGTTCTAATCACGTCTCCGAATGGTAGTCACTTGGATTACGTTTTTTACGCTGGCAAGCAAATAATAGCTTCTTTATATTGTAACATAAGTCGTGGAAGGTGACCAGGTTGTCCAAAATGGCGTGATTGCGTTGACGTAACATTGAGTTGATTCTTTAAATCATTATTGGCTGGTTTTTGAATTCAGAATTCTGAACGAAATATCTATTCTAATTTTAAAATCTTCCTTGTCACTAACAGCTGAAGGTTTATACGCTAATAAGCTAGTAGCGTTACTGGCTTATTAGTGACGAAAATATTAGCGAGTATAGAGTTGTGCAGTATTGCTCGTCAGTATCTACTATACTATGTTCTAGGATTTGTACTCGTGACCCTTTTGACGTGACATTGATTCATTCGGTTCATTGTCACTAAGCTCGTTATTTTTGATAGTTGAGAAATATTTTTTGCTAGTAGAGTTGTTATTGCTTTTAACTATTACTACAGTGGGTGGCAAATTTTGCGGTACACCTATGTCCTTTGGGACATGAGGCTAGTGACACGGCTCACTGAACCGTGTTCTATTACTTGTCCTTCTACATTTATAGGACCAATTTGCGACCCTCTTACACGTTAGCTACCTACACTTATATTAGTCATATATTATTTACATTTACTAGTTTTATACATTTATTTTTATTACATTTGCTAATTATTAGAAGCAGCAGCGTGACTAATGCTAGATATTGAATACACTACCAGAATATTACATTCAATTTCAAGCGTACAGCCCATCTATCAAGTTTCGTAACTAATCTTTATATATATTACGCTACCATTGTTGGTACCAATCCTCGTTCTGCATTGTTCGCTCATAAGCATGACTTTTACTCAAGGTTGTACAATAAAGGTTATATTCTATATAAAATGCCAGGGCTTCACTTTATGACATTTTAAAGTATCTACAAAATAATATCAAAGTTAATTTTAGTGTTGAAATTTATTTAAATAACCTTATAATGTTTACTCTGGGGGCTTGAAATAGATACTTTGACCTTATTTTGTTTGTTAATGTCCCTAAAGTACGTCAGGAGTCAGTCAGGTCGAGTAATGGCATATGGATAGTGGCTGGAAAGCTAGATAAAGACAGTTGGGGAAAGCTTGTCGAGTATTTGGGGAGCCCCTTGCCCAGCAGTGGGCTGATGATGACGAAGACAGTTTTATCACGCGGCTACCCTCGGATATTTCCAACACACAATTCTCAGGCAAATAACAGGTATCTAATCCAATTATAATATCAATGATGATTGGTTAAGTTATTCATAATGCATGGGGAATTATTCCCAGAGATTATAAAGAATAGACTTCCATTTCCTTAAGGACCAATAAAATAATCAGTTTACGTCCAATACAATTGATTTTTATTAATACTGCAGATTACGCCACGCTAAATATAAATTCGGCCGGCATTACCATACAAACTGGATTGGAATTACAATTCGTATCTAAGAATAGGCCGCAAAAAGAGCGAATAAAAACGTTATTCGTATAGTTTCAGTAAACACCGCGCAGTAACGGAATATTGTTCTTTAAGTTTCTAGAAACCCTCTAGTGACTTAAGCACCAATATTGCTTAGCATACTTTGTGGTTATGTATACAACTTAATATAGCCTATTTGAACAGGATACATTCTTCGCTTTTTTCACTATTTTTAGACTGATATAAAAAATAATTAATAATGGTTGCCTAAGTCCTAGCTTACGAAATATTTATATTTACATAAAAATAAACATGGTTCTAATTAAATTATTTGTGGTACCTAAGTACTTAGTAGTAGCCGTTCCTACATTGTTCTCACATACCCATAACAATGTACTGCTCAAAAATGTAAAAGTACTTTAAAAAACGAGCAACCATGGAGTTTTTTGCCCGTTCTTCTTCATAGGAACAGCATTCCGAACGGGTGGTAAAGTTGTAGCTTAGTATTTTGTAACTATTTTGATGATTCATAAGTACTGTACTTAATGGTTTACATGAACAAAATATATTCTGATTCTGTCTTCAACCTGGTCTAAATAATTTTTGGATCATGGTCACGCGGCCCGCTGTTTTAATAGCCCCAAACTAAAATTCGAGCATTTATAGTTAAAACGTAAAAAATACTGCGTACGTGATGTAACATGCTCATTGGAACCTTGGCCCACAAGACTTAGTTGGCTAACTAGCTCTATACAGAGAACAATGCGAAAAAACATACATCGCGATTTTGGCGTTCATTGTACACAGGGATAGCAGTTTTGTAAATTGAGTATGTATCAACTATGCTCAAGCATACTTATTAATTTTCTAAAAACTCAACTCAATAAAAGTTTATAACTAAAATGTTGCATTGCATTTGCAAAATTAATTAAGCTTAGTCTACAGATTAGGCCTGCAAATAATCACTCGTATTTAAAAGTTATTTATTTCTAGTTGACGTTGGCAAAATACCTACCAGCGACCGGGTGACGGCATTAAAAAAATATGCAAGTACAGGTATCAGTTTATTTGTTTAAGTACAATCAAATGCATTTTTTCTAAAACTGTTCCGTGTAACAATTCAAAGAGTTATCTAAAAATAAGGCCATTGTTATTACAAACTGGATCACGTACCTACAGGTGTAGCTTTAACCTCTGTTACCAAGAAAGGACTTTTTTTATCTAACTGTACCCATTCGGACGCAGATGCGTCACCAATACATTTGATTGGAGTTGTGCCGAACATTTCGCCCTTCAGATGTTATTCAACTTATTTAGTGGTCATTCCGAAGGCTATAAATTGTTGAGCTGTACAAAAACTGGCTTAAAAGGTGCATATAATACTCAATTAGATCGAAATCAAAATCAGGAGACCACTAAAAAGTTATGTTTTTTCATCTTATATATTTTGTAGTGTTTTTTTCTCGAGCCACCTGTTCCATTATTTCCTATTGAATATATCAAATCATTTTTAGTATTGTAATAAAACGTTAAAAATAATATTAATACGTCTACTTGTCAAACGGTATATCCATTTTTGTAGCATATTGAAATGATAGTTCAAGTTGCCATATTTTGATGTTCCAATAAGCATAATATGACTCACACGTGTATATAATTCAAATTGATATATTCATTGGACTATTAAATTAGCATGAGAAACCAGTTACGATTAAACAAAAAGCCTAAAAACCTACTGCCATAATAAAGGAGACCGCAGGCCACTACTCGTTTAAAAGTAGGTAACTACTTATGCCTTGCGACATAAGTATACTAATAATTGGTACTACGATTGTTTGAATCGAATTCCCATAATGATAATTAATTTTAAAATATTTTCTTATTTTCATCATTATCTAAACTGTAACATACCTTCTGAATAAAAAAACAAAGCCAGTCTACCACTGGATTAAGTACAGTATAAATAAAAACTTCGTAAATATA
Organism: Pheosia gnoma; assembly: GCA_905404115.1. Taxonomy (NCBI): domain Eukaryota; kingdom Metazoa; phylum Arthropoda; class Insecta; order Lepidoptera; family Notodontidae; genus Pheosia; species Pheosia gnoma. The sequence continues at coordinate 569,271 of FR989910.1, forward strand.
CTTATGTATATATGTGAGCTTTTGCCCGTGGCTCTGCCCGCGATACCATCAATTTTGCAGCTCAACTCACGATGTTCATATCGTGATGATTTTTTCCCTATCTTCTGAATAAAACAATACGCTGCTTTGTGGCATAGCGCAAAGCCAGATGGTCTAGTGAAGCAATTTTTCCGTGATATGTATACAAACAGACACACCATTTTATTTTTCTATAAATGTGATCTTTTGGACTCATACGAGATTCCTAAGAAGGCCTATGCACCCTCTTGAATGAACAGTCACTAACCAACTGCAACTTTAAAATTATATATAATTATTATTAAATTACGCAAACACACGCGACATGCTTATACATGCGCTACCATATATATATTTATATGCTTAATAATTTATTGATCATAAATTAATTTAAACCATTGTACAAGACAATAATGATCCATGACTGTATTTGGCGATGCCAAATTAGTATACAAACACACAAATGGATATCGACCTGTTTGTATGGCTGTGTACATAAAGCTCCGAAAATAGGCATAGAATAGATAGCAGACGCGACATTGAATTTCGTAGGTATAATATAAAGTGATATTTATTTAAATACTAGCTGTCTCTGCGAAATTCACACCGCCTCAGAATCAAATCTATGCGAAAACGTATTATCTTCATAAATATTTTTATTAGTTACGAATATATGAGACAAAATTACAAAATCAAAGACCATAAATATCGACCTACTCGTTCTTGAGTTATAAATGGTGTAACTAACATGACTTTGTTTTATGCATATAGATTATAAAATAGGCATTAATCGTGTTTTTTAACCGACTTCAAAAAAAAGGAGGAGGTTCTCAATTCGGTTGTATTTTTTTTTTTTTTTTTTATTTTTTTTTTTATTTTTTTTTTTTATGTTTGTTACCTCATATCTCCGTCATTTATGAACCGATTTGGAAAATTATTTTTTTATATGAAAGGATATGTTTACAGATTGGTCCCATTTTTTTCAAAAAAATGTTCTGATGATGGGATCCATGAGGAATTGAGAGGACTCCTCAAATTTTATAGGCATACCGATAGCAATTTTGGTATTTTCATCAAGAAGTCAAGCATTTGCATTCAGAAAGTATCATTTGCTGAAGTGGAAGTGATGAAGAAGGCCACAAATGGCCAGCGGAACTTGTCAGTGATACGTATTTCACGGGTTGCGCCAAGATAATCTCGATTATTGGTATACCTATTATCCAGTAAAAAGATTGATTTACAAATCTTTTTAGTGACAAAGAATAGTAAATATATCCACTAAAAAGTTTAAAATAAAAAACTTTTTAACAAAATAAAAACCGTCTTCAAAAAACTAAAAAGCAAAAAATAATCTAATCTTGAAATCTACCTTGTCTAACCACATCAAATATTTAACTAATCTGAAGTCGGTGCCAAATAAACAACCGACGAAGAATAACAAAAGTATACTCAGTAACGAGATGCGCGGACCAATTTGTAGGTATAGTCTTTGGCGCAGACCGGCAATACTCGACTCAGTTGTTTGTTTGGCACCGACTTCAGATTAGTTAAATATTTGATGTGGTTAGACAAGGTAGATTTCAAGATTAGATTATTTTTTGCTTTTTAGTTTTTTGAAGACGGTTTTTATTTTGTTAAAAAGTTTTTTATATTTCATACGGGTATACTAAAATAGTCGTCTTTTATTTGTTTTTCCTGGTACAATAACTCTATGGAGGGTTATGTTTTGTGTTTAATACAAAAAACTCATAAAGTAAACTGACACTCAGAAAGCGTAGCCATATCTATCTGTTAATCATATCTAATATGTATATTACTTGATATATGACAACGTCCTCTATCCACCACTATTGAGACACGCTATATGGGTTTAGGTTCGTTATAAATTCACATGGTGTGTTATGGATAGCCGATTATGGTGAAAAGGGGGTCAAATAGAGTGGATCTGCATAGAAGGAGGTCGTAATACGAACAAAAGGTCAGTTGTAGGACCGGCGCGGGTCGTGACGGCGTAGGCTTCATAAAACCGATATTCGGACTTGAGAGATGAGCGAAATCATTGTTTAGTTCGTTTTAAATTCAAATTATATGCTTTTATTTGGGTAATCATAGGTAATTGGTTTGTCGTGAAGCTATTATTTTTGTAGTTTTTTTTTAATGACAAGATGCCATTAAATATTGCTATAGCTGTACGGGTCTGAATGATTTGAGAAATTTAATAATGATATAGGCAAATAATACGGGAAGCTTGGATTTATTTTATCACTACATAGTATATACCATTTTACCTCATAATAATGTGATTATTTATTTTTGAGAAACTGAATTAAATAAAGTTTATGGGAATGGGCTAAATTATTTACATTACATTCGTAATTTATAATATCTCATAATTTCTGATGAAAATTGATATTGGGGTCGACGAGGTCTAAAAATCGACACCTCATTAACACAATTTCATATTTGAAACGTTCAAGATACTGTATAAGTTGTGTTACGTGTACCAACTTGTTATAAGTGTGACTAATATTTTATAAGGAAGTATTATTGTACTTTTAAAAAACTCAACAAGTCCATAAGCGTACACAAGTACGTACAAGATGAAATAATCATGTTGTATCAATAGGAAAAAAAACTAGAGATATGATTTTTCAAGCAATTTGGGTATTAGGTCTGAGGTATCACTTCATTTTGGAAAAGGGATCTCGTGCCCAAAATAGTTTGGGAATCGCTGCACTAAAACATGCAACATACGCCAGCCGGTAGTAAATAAAAGTATCGATGTGAAGAAGATAATACACATCCCTATTGTGACGGCGACAATCCTTGACTTATACGCAATTTATATTCACTTCCTTGTGTCGGCGTAATCCTGCCTTTTCTCCGGCTCGCTATTTACATATCGAGTCGAGCCAACACCACTCGACAGACTTTTAACATTTAAAATCGATACTTTTGGATATATTTACTGCTGTTTTAAACTTAATCTAAGTGTTGTACCTTCTCAAACTTGTGTAGTAAGTATCCTATAATTATTAAGTATATATAAACCGTTTTGATTCCTCTTTTATTTTATTTTTATCACGAAAAATATAAAAACTTCCCGAATATTAATTATCTTGCAAAGTAATTTGGTGTTTATCTCGAAAAAGCACATCTTTTTATTTTATTGGTATCCAGTTGAAACGAGTTATGCTTATTATGGAAACAAGAACTCTTATTGAAATAACACTAATTTTAGAGATTTTATCGCATGTATATTATGTTTCAGAAATCAATAAGAATTCTTATTGTTTTGTTGATAGAGTTAAAAGCGTCTCGTCGACAATTTTCAAGGTTTCAAACCACTGGTCAATAGAAAGTATAGCGTGCTGCATATTACACTGCTAGGATAAGAGCTCTCTCCTTAAGAAATCTTGACCTTATTAGACTATTCATTTAGGTTAATAGCTAAACTAGTTTCATATAGAGCCGATATGAATGAAAACTTTTCAACGAGGTAGAGCTCCGAAGATTAAAAAAATAAAGGCATTTAGGTATGATCTATGGACTATGGACCTATGGACCATATATTTTTTTATAAATAAAAGTTAAAATTGTATGTAGTTAACTGAGCATCTCAAATAATTGGCTTTTCTAATAAAGCCTTATTTTTTTTTATTGACAAAAAGAAAACCGTCCAGAAATGAAACTTAATAACTCGCAAGATGGTGCGGATTTTCAATTTGTATTCAATGGAACCGGATCAAATTGCTTCAGTAATAAAGGTCTGGTTTTAATAAAAAACGATCTTTCGACTATTACCTACAAACAAAGTGAGACCTCATCTGGTGAAGCGTGGCCTGGTGCCCGGGACAATGGACTGGGACCGGGACATAATCGGCAGCCCGGGCCTTTGTTCCACAGCAAAAGCCTTGGAAATGTCGTACATCTTCATTAATATTTCCTTGGTAAGGTTTGCGCTATATATTCGTAGAACTACTCTAACAGATATCACTTTTAATTTCTTATCGCAAATTATTTTAATACCTACCCTGGAAAAATATATCAGTTAGTACTGTTACCATGTACTGACTGACGGGGCGGCCACTCGAGGCTGCCTCTGCTCGCTCATTCAGTACGTGACTGGATTGCCTCGCCCGAAAGCTGTTGTCTTTCATTTGCCTCGCGTTAACCCAACTGCTTATATCACCTTAATCGATTGCTCGGCTCAAAACTGTGGCTTTGGCTGAATCATATTAGGTCTGAGTTATTTTAAAAGGGCCACTTAAAAATGACTGTCGCGTGACAGTGCCCGAGTCTGCCTCGCGAGACTGTGCGTTTAGTAAGTACACAGCTATTGCCATGCAAAACCCTACCTACTTAAATATTTTACAAAACGATTTTAAGAACTCTTTCAGGCTGCAATATTGTTGTACTATTACAAAAACCACTGCAGTTGTTTGACATTACCGAAGAATAAATTAAACTCAGAATCAGAATTAGATATTTTTTATTCAAGTAAACCATTAAGTACAGTACTTATGAATAGTCAAAATAGTTACAAAATGTTAAGCTACAACTTCACCACCTGTTCAGAATGCCGTGTCTATCTAGAAGAACGGGCAAGAAACTCCATGGTTGCTCTTTTTAAAAAGATCCGTTTAATTTTTAACAGTAAATTGTTATGGGTATGTGAGATAATGTAGGTAGGGCTAGGCAGACTTTAGGAGCTACGCAAAAAAAAACTAAACCTAAAAATAAACAAAAAAAAATGGTGAGTACCACTTACAATGCGTTCATACCGACTTATTAACAAGTAGGCGCCATCAGCTAATTAATTATTACGGAAGAATATCATTAATTAGTCGATCAAAACTGGTTGTATTAAAATAAAATATACTTAATGGCCGTTTTATGCTATTTATTTGCACAAACAAACACGTTAGGTATAATATTATTATCATAATGTCCTTGACAGTAATGAGTCTTTCCGATTTAGTACTGCATTATTTACTGTGCACATTATCTTAATTGCTTCAGCCTTTTAATAATATGTACCTACTTACTGACGACAGCTTGGTCTTATGGTTTGAACGTAGACTTGTTTGGTCACTGCACAGGGTAGCTGCGGGCTCGATCCCCGCCTGGACAAATTTCGCGAACGGTATTTTCGTAATTTGACCTGGTCTGGGTGTTGTTGGGATCGCCCCAAGTCCATTGTACGGTACCTATAATACGAGCGTTGCTTAGTTTGGGGCCATATAGTTAGTGTGTTGGTCTGGAGTTTTTTTTTACTTCTGGAAGACTTCTAGAAGTATTTTTTGCATCGTATCTAAGTCGCTATTATTTGATTTTTTTTCGTTATGTATATTTTATTTTTGGACAAACAAACATTGATTTAAACATTATATAGATATGTCCGCACTACCATCAATGTTGCTCAACTGCTTGTCCCTCAATGGTAATAGCATAATGATGTATATCCTACCTTTTGAGGGTAACCGGAGTCTAAAAAACTACACATATTATATGAATTCTAAAAAAAAAACATGCTTTAGATTTGTACATGGCGTTAGCGAATTGCGCCATTTTTTTTAAAATAAATAATCTGATATAGACACAGTCCAATTACATTTAACAGTATAGTAAGCAGTATAGTAAGCAAGAACTATACTATTAGTTCTTGTTTGTCAAACAGACCGGTGTGATGATAAATTGGAATATGTCAATGTGCGAGTGCTGTATACGTTAATGATATTGTAGGCTGTGTCGATTCCGATGAAGGCCAATAATACTTCCTAGTTTAGTCCACGTGTCCAATCCGATTCCGGTATTTTAGCGAGCCTTCGCCGAGGCCGCGAGGCCACGCCACGTTCATATTTGAAGATGATTAATAAATACTTCCTTTGAGGAAATAGTGGTATTTAATTTAGATTAAGACTTGTTTTTTTTTTCGCAGTCAATCCCGTACAAATATTAATTGTGAAGGCTAAGCGATTTTAGACTTTAAGACTGAACTTAGTACCTATAGATGTACTTATCCTTACTATGATACCTAATGTGACTAGGATTCTATTATTGATGTATTCCATTCAAATGTAAGAAGCGGCATAAACCTATTTAATAATAATATCGCCAGACTAACACACCAACTATACGGTCCCACACTAAGCAACGCTTGTATTATGGGTACCGTACAATGGACTGAGAGCGAACTCAGTGTATAATACTTATATAGATTTTAAACATTCATGACTTGGGTACAAGCATTCATGATCATCACACAAAGCTTGTCCCTACCAGGATTCGAACCCGGGACCCTCGGTGTAGAAATCAAGGTCACTACCAACTGCGCTAATCAGATCGTCGCATTTGCTTTTAATATCGGCATTTTATATTCACGTTTCAAGAAATCAATACGATACTTTATAAACCTTAGATTTCTCTTCAATTAAATATAAGATCGGTTTGAGAACCTTTATTTATACCCATACCATACGATTATCCATAGTAGTAGCAATTTCAATCGACCATTTATGCCTTATAAGTTTAATTATGAAAATGGTAATACGATTAAGGGGGATATCGTGGCTGATTTAAGTAGGTATATACGTATTAAGCCTTTTGTATGGAATGTGTGAACATTAACAATTTATTGTATAATAACGCTGCTTACTCCGAGAGCGAGTTAGAATATAATACCTTCATAGTCGTTGACGACCTGATTAGCTCAGTTGCTAGTGACCCTACTTTCTGTGCCGAGAGTCCCGGGTTCGAATCCTGGTAGGGACAAAGTTTGTATGCTTATGAACACGAATGTTTGTACCCAAATCATGGATGGTTAATATATATGTAATATATACCGGGTTCGCCTTCAGTCCATTGTACGGTAGCCATAATACAAGCGTTGCTTAGTGTGCGACTGTATAGTTGGTGTGTTCGTCTGGCGATATATATTTAGTCTTTATCTCGTCCTAGTGTTCCAATCTTACTGGTCCGGGTGGGAGACTGCAAGACTGATATCCATTTCGAACTACGCCGCACAATAATAAAAAAAAATGGGTGTGTGAAACAAACTATTCGTTGCGTGCCGTGCGTGCGTTCCGACAGGTGGACGTTATATATATTGTGCAAAGGTCATCTAAATTCTCGATTCGCAGCACATTGATATATAAAGAGGTAGAGCAATCTCTACTTATCCAGGAAGTGAAGTGGCTGCCCTTGTATAGCCGACTCTACAGCGACGCGTTTGTAATAATAAAGCTGCGTGCGGTGTTGCTAGCTCAGGAAAAAAACAGATATAGTTATGTTTATCTTTAAATTATGAACAAGAGCTCGTCACCCCAAATATTAGACCTAAACATGATACCATTGAAAAAATGTGGGTGTACCAAACTGCACCATAGGCTACTCTTTCAGGAATACACGCGATAACAACGATAGGTTTTCGCAACGAATCATTTTTAAATATCTCATATTATGATGCTACTGCAAAGATTGTCTCACGGGTGTTGATTTTCTTACAGGTAACCACATGTGAACGCGGTCATTCGAGGATCTGTAATTAATTATTTTAAATCAATTATGTACCTATTATCAAACAGATTTAATTAATTTAGTAACTGGTTATATGATCGTCAAGCCCTCAATCGTTGGTCGTGATCGGATAACTGCTCAAATTAACAGAGTTCTAACCATAAGATTCTGAAATAAACTATTTTTAAGGATTTTATCGCGTTAATTTGTTATTTTTACGTTCCCGACGTTTCGGCTGCTTTACAGCAACCATGGTCACGGGAGGACTGAGGTGTTTGTACCTTAGTCATGGATGTTTAATATCTATATAAGTATTATATACTGGGTTCGCCCTCAGTCCATTGTACGGTACCCATAGCACCAGCGTTGCTTAGTGTGGCCCCGGATTGTTTGTCTGGTGATATTATTTTATATTATAATACACGGATGTGTTTAGCATAAATAGGTACAATGTTGGCGACACCATAGATACCATAAATGGAAGGTAACACAACAATTTTGCAACGCACACGTGTTGGATCAGTTTAGATTAGATAGACAAATATAGATAATACTTTGAAACGGGAAAAACACAGTTATATGCTGAGAATATACCGGTTTCACCGTTTCCTGATGACACACGCTACTTTTGTAAGGTCCCATATGATCTATGAGGTTCTAGTATCATATAAACTGGCTATCAAATTGAAATATGATAAATTATTAATAATTGCAGACGAACGTACCAACTGTGTGGTCCCAAACGAGGCAATCGAAATCCGAGTGACTTTGCAATGGACTTGTGGCTATTGCGGTAACAAGACTAAGTATGCCAATTACGAAAAGATAATTTTCAAAATTCGACTATGCGGAAATCAAACCCGCTACCACTACCAGTGCAGTCAGGCAAACGGTCTACGCTCTAGCAAAAAACACTTTAAGATATAAAATAAGCCATTTTAGTTTTTTTTAGTTACTTCATGAAGATTATAGAACTTGGATTCTCTAACCGCTTCGCTGGTCTGTTCCACAATAATACCCTAATTTTAGCTAAACTAAAGTCCATTTATGTTTAGGGGTATACTCGGTGTATTACGTTTTTTGATCATGTAGGTAATGATCAATACAGAAACACACAAGAATGATTATTTAATTCAATGAAAAGCAAATAACTGACGGAGTATTCCCTCAACTTGTGTTCAAGCACTTATTTTCCCCATAATTGGTTTCTACAATGGTTTCCTTCCTTTATCATTATGCAATTGATATTTAATAACAATTTCCCCTTGTATTTTACCGAAAGAACAATTTATCTACATGCGATTTTTTTTCAAGACGAAACGAACAATTTACTAAAACGGTTACAGGACATTAACCGTTACAGATGTTCTGTTTCGTGTTTTATTGCAGGCCTTTTAAGTTCAGAGTATTTACTGAGCCATTTTACGATTCTCTATGACCACGGAATACTTGTTTTAAAATAGCCAATTTGTGTAGAATACTGTTTAATGAGGTCTTTGCTGCTTTAAATAAATGGTCTTGTTTATGTTAAATATCAATTGCAGCTATTATGTGCAGGCTTTTGTTTTACGTTTATGGTTAACTTCTTTACGTAGGTATATAGATAGTTACTGAAACTTGAGTAGAATTTATTGCCTTAAAGTATTTTAATGGTAAGTACCCTTCAGTAATGTTAGACAGCTTATCTTTACTTTCATACTTACATTTGAAGTGTTTATAACCTATTAGTTAGATCTGCCGGCCTCGTAATTGAGAGGTTCCGGGTTCGAACCTACCTTAGCGATTATACTTGACGTCAGCGTACTCCTAACATAAGCATTTTAGCCTAACGGATCTACTTGTTATTGGATAACCCCATATAGCTCTCAATCTTTATTAAAAATAAAGCACTGGTGAGAATAAAATTAGACACATCCATTAACATAACTATTATATAAGCTTCCTACTACTGAGATACTAAATGCTAGGGTAACTCTCTTATCTCTTCAACACATCTCTCCAGAGCAGTACCAAACTTCGTCTTTCCCGCAACGTTTCTATGTCGTATTAATGTAGGATGTATGGTATAATAAGAACGAGTGGCAATAATAAAAGAGTAATAGAAAAGATGATGAACGAGAGGGAACTAATGGATAAGAGAGAGGGATAGACTGGGAATTAGCAGTGGACGATGTAAGACGTTTAAAGAATTAATAATTAAAACAAGTAAAGAAGTTCTTTTATTTGCGACGAACACGAGTCCCCCGTTTCAATCATCAGCATTATTATAGCTTTTAGATATTCCCAATTTATTAAAACATAAATATACACCAAAATTAAATCAGACCGCACTCGAGGCGCTTATTACGACCCGTCAAAAAAACATTGCAACAAAAAACTTCCACCTAGCAACAAGCTTCCACCTAGCAACAAGCAGTCACGAACAAAACCCGGCCAACGGACACGTGATTGATCGAGTCAGAGCCGTTGCAGTCTATATTCTAGTCCAAAACAAATTGCCACAGCGGACAAACACACCCGACCATAATAATAATACTAGCGTGGATAGCGGATAAAAACTGCCTACCTCTATTCACCTCACCTTGAGACTCTGTGGGCGTACTAAACTTGATTTAGTTACCATCTGACAAACCCTTTTTTTGTCTTGAATATAAATAAGGTGGAGAAAAAATCTCAGAGCGTGGTTTTACCCTTGCACGTTTACCGTCGTAGTTTAGCGAAAGTAAGATTAGAATAATAAAAGAGTGTTTTTTTTTCGGTAGCGATATGGACACACGGCCTTGGATATCATAAACCGTCCTTACCTTCGAGCAGGTTGAAGCATGCTTTACTATCTTTGATTATTATCATATTTTCTCTTAACCGCATTATCATTTAAAGTAAAATTTACCTCAATGTAACTATGCAGATAAATATTAGAAATGTACTACTCTATTAAAGAAGTTAGGACAGAATATCAAGGCATACATTATATTAACTCAATTCTGTAAAACCCGCTCGTCAATGGGGATCTCTAGCATTGGCTGTTCTGTAGAGAAATGGAATGAGAACGTTAACATAACTCTTATCGGAAAATGAGACCATTTATTTTATAACTAGGTATACATACTGGGTAACATATATATCAATTGATCTGCACATAATTAAGTATATGGCCCCGGACTTATACATCGATATTCCCTTAATCTCCCTAAGCTATCAGACTTTCCCCTAAACCGAAACACGGCTTATCTTCAAGGAAAAACAACTGTCCGTACAATGTCCTCAGAACGCTTCCTAGACGATATGATAATAACTTCCTGCGTCCTTATACATCCTCGTTAGTCAATGTTGTATATTCGACGGAAACGCGGAAACGATAAGTCTAGTTTGTAAGAACATTAGTTTTATAGCTCCACTGATATAGCTGCACATAGAATTAAAATTAGGTTACTGGGTAGAACACCTAAGACATTATCAGAACGGTATCTTCCATTACAACTGGCAGTAATTGATATGGGAAACGCGGAAGAGTAAATTATTATAGTAATAACGTGCATCAGCAAATAAGATATCACAACAATAGGAGAACAAATCTTCATGAAACTATGCCTATAAATTTTACTGTAGCGGCACAGAAGTCGTAAACAAACAGACGCAGAGCACAACAGCTATCCGTGTTGTAGAGATTTGAAACCGTTTCTAATAGTTATATTTCTTGTGATAACAATATCATTAATAGTAAGGACCCTGAGTTAATGTTGCACCGCCTTGCATACTAATTGGCCGTGGCTGAGCTCCGCAAATCGGACATGCCCGAAATAATAATAGTGCTCTCACAATTAAACAGATTACGTTGATTTTCCACCTCGAACGCTAATTTACATTATAGTTGGGCACAAATTGCCTGTAAAATTCGAAAACGTGATCGCAGCTAATAGCATTTCTCTTTTGTTCGCAGACGAAGAAAAACAACCCGAACCACATAAAGAGGCCGATGAACGCGTTCATGGTGTGGTCGCAGATCGAGCGCAGGAAAATCTGCGAACAGACCCCCGACATGCACAACGCGGAGATATCCAAGAACCTCGGCCGCGTGTGGAAGACCCTCAACGATGAGGAGCGCCAGCCATTCATCGACGAGGCGGAGAGGTTGAGGCAGTTACACATGAGGGAGTACCCCGACTATAAGTACAGGCCGCGCAAGAAGACTGTCAAGTCTGAGAGGTCCGGACCGAAGTCGGGTGGTGTGACGAAGCCGAAGCGCAAACAGAGAGCCGATTCAAACAACAACAGGGGTGGCACTAGACGGAGGAGGTCGGCGCCGACCGTTCCCAGCGTTCCGGTCGAGACGCCCGCGCCTCCGCCGCTGCCGGCGTCGCCCACGGGCTCACCCGACTCTCCAGAATCAGCTTGCTTCTACGACGACAATAACCGTCGCGAGCAGGCGGATCTGACAGATCTCTATTCCATCACCGACTTGCTCCCGCTGCCGGCGGACTGCGAGGTCGACCTGGACGTCCTGACGACGGACATAGACTCGTTCGAGACAGCGTCCTCATCATCAGGGTCCCACTTCGAGTTCTCGTGCACGCCGGACGTGTCGGACATGCTGAGCGAGATCGGCGTGGCGAGCGACTGGGTCGACCGGTTTCTGACGTCGTCTTAGAGCGGTGTTAGGGTCGCCACGGCCGCCGCTGGCCGTTTCCACTGATCTCATGCGGTTGGCCAAGAGGCCGCCCCACGGAGGCCGATGACGCGGCGACCACTCGCCGCTCCGCCTAGAGAGTGCCTATCCAAAATGACGTGTCGACATTTGGATTCAATGTACAAAGTTATTTATAAGGATCGAGGGTGAAAATTATTTCAACAACCGGCCGCGAGGCCGCGTTCCAGTTCGGTTCGTACGATTACTTTGATCGTTTAGTTTATAGTTACTTTGATAGCGGCGTAGCTTCGTTCGGGAAGTGGCATCGGGTTTTCATAAACGTAGGCTGTGAGTTGGTTCTCGTTTTGTCGTACTTTGCTTTCGATGAATTGTATAGTTTCGACACATGTAACAAAGGTAATTTCCAAACGACACGTCTCAGACGCATCTCAGTAAACAATCCGTCTGCTCTCCGTCGCCTGTTAGTAAGCACGGGCCTTCGGTCGCCCGCCGCGCGCCCGCGCCGCGTGGCGCGCGCCTGCGCCGATTTCTAGCGCGTGTTCATCACACGACATGGCTTCTAGTGCGTTCTAAAATAGTAACTTTGCATTCTACGTCATACCATTTCTTTTTTGTATTTTTATTAACATTCGTACTTTTAAGGGTCGTCTTAATTTTTGAAACGTCTTAGATTCAAAATATGTATTCATTCGAGTAATAGAAAAATAAGACTAGCTTATAGTCGTTTGTCTTGCGTTCGTATTACTGTACGTAAGTTCACTTTATACTTTGATGCACACGTAGATGATAGTTAAACATTATATTTTCTACTATTGGAAGCTGATCGGTATGTCATGAAGGAATTTCTGTGTGCGGGATTTCGTGTTTGTCTTGGATTAGGTGGGCCCTGGCTGCGCGCGCGCAGGACCGGATCGAGTGACGCGTATACATACAATTCTGTCGCTGCTGTTGGCCATTCTTCTGCTCTACGGGTCACTCGCTCCTCGTGTGTGTCGGCGGCGTCGTGGCCGGGGCCCGTTGGTACTTTTTAATGTTTCGAGTCGGTCATGTAAGTTAGGATTCGTAAAGTAAGGTAACATGCGTTCAATGGTAAGGTATGGAATTATATTGTATAGTGACGATGGCACTCATGGATCGATGCGAAGGGCACTTTCAAGTCTTGTTTCTGTCTTCTCTCGCTACATTGATAACAATAATGTCATAGAAAGATACATATCAGTAAACGGTATGCGTCGCATCGCGGCACGGTGGGGCAACAAAATATATTCATAAAGTATGGGTCAACAAAATGTTAGTTTTTCAACACAAAATGTTTTGCTAATTTAAACTCTGTGATTTACTTTATGGATTTTCTAAATTATAAGGTTCTAGTGGAGACTGATATCGCATAGATTAGTTTTAGCAACGCTAGCTTCTCTAACTCTTTTATTTTTTATTATTTTTTATGCTGGGCATACCATTTTATATTGTGAAAAAAAATATGAATACGTACCTATTTTTGATAATTTGTGCTGCTGTGGAAATTGGAATTCAGACATTTTACACATATTACAAATTTATAATAGATAGCCAGACAAAATAGATAGCGAAAACTATAACAGTTAAAATCATGATTATAAATATATTAAAATTAAATTCATTTCATCATTCTACAGCAGTGCATAAGCTAAACTTGTATTAAAACAAAAAAAAAATGCTAAAACTCTGTCAATTCATTGGGAAACGTGTCATTTAGTTAGAGGTAATATTCCCTCACTCATAATTAAGATAGGTAATCTTTCTACTTGCTCTGAGAACATTAACAATATTTGTAGATACCTCTGTGTCCCAAAAATATATAAGAGATCCGTTGTGCTCTATCTTGTAGATATCTCTTTGTCCCCAAAAATATATAAGGGATCCGTTGTGCTCTAATCGGTAAGAAAGAAAATGCTTTACCTATATTATATTCTTTATATATTGTATATGTAAAAAAATCATGTATTAAGTAGTAAGTGTCTATGGAAATCCATTTGAATTAAGAATTGAAATGCATAAAAATGTTATCTATATCTGCCATGTGTGTCGTAGGGCGATAATGTATGTATGAAAGAAAAAAAATAACAAATTTGTGCCTAATAAACAAAAAAATAGAACTTCTTGTAAAACTTATTTTAGTGATGCTCAACAATGTATTGTAAGCGCGTAGTGACTAGCCGCAGTTAATACAAAACTTGTAGAAAATTATTGTAAGATTTTATTCGATGTCAGATTGTATATACATCGATTTACAATTAAATGTATATACATCGATTTACAATTAAATGAAATCACTTATTTAATATACTTTCAAGTAAATTAATCAGAGACGACATTTTTTTAATATTGCTATGTTTGTTCAGGTATGAAACTGTTAACTACATCTTTACTTGACGTAAAGATATATTGAGTGATAGATAAGGAACGAACTAACTATTTCTATTCAATAAAAAAAAATGCTTGTACCTACTGAAAGTTTCGTCGTTTCGTAAATAATAAAACCCTCTAAAAGTATAAAAAATAAGGGATTTCATTGAGTGTATTTTCAGCTGTATATTCAGTCCCTTTATATTTTCAACTTTGACAGTAAAATGTCGTTTTTTCTGCTTTATCTTTCGTAAGTTACTTAAAAGTACTTCCTTATGACGTTTGTTTTCCAAAGCCGCTTCGTATTTTTTTTTCGCAAACTTACTTGTAAATAATGGGGTCCTCGGAGTCAACGATCAACGATTGAAAGCAATACAACTCAACTGTTAATTACAAAGACGCTCAAATTAGTTTAAATTCTTTTCTACTGATAAAAATTATAAGTTGATTCGTATGACTGTATCTGATATTATACAGTAAACCAAATAATTCGATTAACGTTTCTGCTTTGAATAAAATTACGTATTCGCCTGCTCATAAGTGTTGTTTTATGCGAACTTATTTTATTCGAAGCAAAGATGGATCGTTTCATTAAATCGACTAAATTTCTTATAATAATTGGTTATAATTGTTGTAAAAATATTTGTAAATATAATTTTTATTGGTGGGAAGTTTATGATAACCCCGAAAGTAAATAATAAATGCAACATCGAATTTAAAATGTTGTTAGTTAGTGCTTCTCGTTCTTCAAATAATTATTGGAATTATCAGGGTTTAATAGATTTTTCATTTATGAATTTTAGATATGTATATGTCCCTAAGATATTATTGGCTTCCTTGGAAGTTGTCCTTCGAAATTCTTTGCTTAAGGCTTCCTCTCTTAGCCTTAACGTTATTTTAAAAACCATGGAAGTATACTTTAATGTTTGGTAAGTATGTATATAGGTATTGAAAAAAAAAACATGTTAATAAATAATGAAGTCAGATAAAGCGACACTGTGAGAAAAAATTAGAGGGTATGCATAAAGTCTTAAGTGAAAATATCATAAAGGACGTAGATCGTTGTTGTAGGTTATATTATATTATATTGACGTATGTATTTGCTTAATCATGTGACAGCCAATGTCATTTTCTGACATATTCATCAATACAGGGCCCCAAGTCTGCTAACACAATCGATTCATAATCGAACAGCATCCACATAGTGACTGTCACTTTTGACAGATGTTGTATGGGATATCTGTCAAAAGTGACAGTTGCTATGCCGTTGCTGTTCGATTATGAATCGATTGTGTTAGCAGACTTGGGGCCCAGGCACTGTGTTTACAATTATAGCGTATTGCCCAGCAATTTTACACAATAACTGACACTGACCGTGGCATATGTATGAACAAAATATTTTTATGTATTTATAAAATAACGATATCGCATGAAAATAAGCTTATAAACTCTTCAAATCTCAAGATCATAATTTCTGAGAGAACCAGAATATAATATTATATGAATAATATTTCACTTGTACCATAAGAATTGGTTTAATGTATTGTATTACGATTAAAATGTTAGTGAAATGATTCACAGAACTGAAAAGTTGATATTCTCGTTATTTGTTTGAAAAAAATGTTCGTAACTATATCTTTGTATAATATGTATCTATGCTGTTGTTGATTTATGATAAGCATATTTCTATCTTAGAAACTCCTTTCCTTCGATTTCGAAACAAATGGAAATAATTCTACATTGTCTTTGTAAATACTTTAGTGTCGAAATCGATCAATGTTCAAAGCTACCGGATATTTTGAATGGGTTTTACGCTGGCTTTTGTGGTGTGACACGTTATTTTAGCGGCCATCGGTCGAAATCGGCATTAATAATAATATGAGATAAACACTAAACAGCCATTTGCTTCGAATGTTTTCGAGACACAACGAATCTTCTGTTTTCTTCTCGTGTCCTCATTTAACACTTCATTGTAATCATATAAAATAGTATCTAATTGGTGTCTGTAAGTCAATATAACCGATATTATAATATCACCGTCAGACAGTAGTACGCATATATTCGTTGTTGAAGTAGACTGTGTCATTATAATTGGTATTATAATAAAAATAATAATAATTAATTAATAAAAAAAGGAAAATTTTCGCACAACCAGAGTCAAGGAACTAATATAGGAGTAACAATAATAGATTTAAAATATAATAATTAAGTAAGAAATAAGATGTTGCGTTACATGAGAATATTTTTTTTGTTAAAAAATGTTATGTGTCGCGCCCAAAGTGTACAACTTGTATCCGTTCGGTCCGAACTGTAAGCAATTGTTTCAAAACCTGTGCGCTCGATTGTACACTTGTCCCAAAATGTTAAATTTGAATAATTATTCTCCAAGTTACTTTACTGTAAATACATACGTTGATCAAGTTAGGAACAAAAATTAAAAAAAAATGGTCCATTAAATTTTATCAAGTAATGTTAAGATAGTTGCGTATGTACATTCGACAATGTGTGTGCTTTGGTATTCATAAAAAGAAGTAAAAAACAATGCCAAACTTATTCCTACGAAGCTAGAAAGCATGGCTTTAAAATAAACACTAAGGATCGGACTGATGCCTTGGTTTCTGCGCTTCTCACCCTTTGCCATTGGACTTTTGTAAATATCGTTGGTGAGGGCCACACATGGAGAGTCGTATCACACTTCGACCGATTTTCCGAATAGATCTAGTCCCACGATCGGACAATCTGCATCGAGCAGTTACAGCTTCAAGTGGCCTCTGATACCTGATTTTTGTATTAGTATTTTTTTTTATTCAATTTATACCAAAAAACTACGAAGCTCTATAATAACGTTACCGATGGATCTCTTTTTAAGTAGCAATAAACATTTGGCTTACCAAATAAATATTTGGCTTACCAAATAAACATTTGGCTTACCAAATAAACATTTGGCTTACCAAATAATTGGAAACTGTTGTTTTCAACCTTTTGTAATATTGGTTCTAAAGTTTGTACATATTAGATCAGTTATGTTTCGTGTAAGTATGGATCGCACCCGCGACGGGTTTATTATATTGTCCAATAGTTTAAGACTTCTATTATTTTCATAAGGTTTTTATTCTTACGAGGACACTGGTATGGAGGTTTCTCGATAACCTATTATAATTTTTCCCCTCGTCCGCTGTATAAATTATTGTCATTGTATCTTAAGCACATAATAATACATATAATGTATGGGTAGTCCTTTAAAATGTTAAGTACGATTAATTAATAATGTAGTTATTGATTAATACATAAGACAGACGTGTAAATTTTGTATTTGTAATTTGTTTCAATGAATATATAATATTATTATATATCTTAAAAGTAAAACATCCAGTTTTTAAAAAATAACCAGATTTTTATTGAAAAGCAACCCCACCGCACACACCAACACACGCACACACTCGAAAATACTTGATGAGGCATATCAAGAGTTGCATCACAAGTTAAACTCCTAAAATGATTAGAAGTTAACTAGCTCTTGTAAAACCGACAAATTTTTATTTTCATTACGACTCCACAATCTCACGCTGGCCTTCAACCCTGTACCCTGTTACTCATATTTATAGCCTTAATTTCGTACGCCATGTCGTGTGTAAGATGGGATATTACTCATTGTTGATGACGTCATCATAATTTGGACGAATTTTGAAATGTCCTAGAATTTATTACGATGAAATGTGACACCGGCCGCTTTAATTGTCACTTAATGATTGGATCGTGAAATGAAAATGAATTAATATATAGGACCTAATAGGAATACATTCTTGTTTACTTATTAATATACCTCTTTATAATAAACTTGAGAATTCAAGCTTGTAAGCATAAGCTGACAAAAAAGGTTTAAATAAACCACATGGAAATGGGAAGGAAGAGAGTAGTTGGTATATAAATGCAGAAAATGATGATGGTTGATGGAGGGAAGGTTGTACTATCACGTTACTGCAGTACCTATGGGCGCAGCTACAATCAGGTACCAGGAAACTAGTGTCCTCCCTCCCTTGCTCATGGAGTCCAGGGAAAAATACAACACATTATCACTGAAGTATGTAACTCTACAGCATCTTGGCAAATGAGAGCAGTGACTTCAGGGTAAGAGCGACTTTCTAATGGTGTAAGATTGTTTAACGAATATAAAGATAATGGTTCAATTCGAGTTTCCTTTACTTTGCCGTACCTAGAACCAAACCTTGGCTACGCCCATGCTTAATACCCATTTGAGTAGTCCTAAAAAAAGTGAAGTCTGTAGTACGCTTAACGAGTTAAGTGCACGCAAGGATAAACAGCAAAATCGTTATTTGTGACAAAATGATAGTATAATCACTGACTAATTCTCAACAAACCATTAAAAGAACAAGCCACTCCACAAAAATAGATTTCATTAGCTCAAACCACGAACCCAACGAGTCCTGATTGGCTGGTAAATACAAATTGAAATCGGCTCAACCCCAGCCATATCTTGGCTGCCTCGTCGTATTTTTTCATCGCCTTCAATATCTAGTAGGCGACGCAGTGAATGCTAATGAGTGTGTTGTTATTCAGGCCCCACCGCACACTTCTTATCTGTTACATTACAGAGCTAAATATTTTCCTCGTGCCTACATATTAATTAAGTTGATTGATGCTGGTTGACTGGCTTAAGAATGAAATGTGCGGTATTTTTTGGAAAATTTAGAAATAGATCTAATTTGAATAGCTACCAGATTTTAGAGAAATTCATCAATTTTTCAGATGCGGGTTTATAGTTACAAGTATGACGATGGTGGCCAAAAACCTATGGTAATTATACTATCTTATTACTGTAGTAAAAAAAAGTATGAGTATGAAGTAGAAGCATTTTTAAAAAGTTTCAATTGTTGGATGATAAAGAATCTATACTAATATTATAAATGTGAAAGTTTGGATGGATGGATGGATGGATGTTTGTTACTCTTTCACGCCAGAACGGCTGAACGGATCTGGATGAAATTTGACACAGAGATAGATTATAGTCTGGAATAGCACATAGGCTACTTTTTATCCCGGTAAAATGGGTTCCCGTGGGATAGACACACTTTTTAATTGCGGGTAACACCGCGGGGCGCAGCTAGTGTAAAATAATATTAAGAAGGGGGTGTACTTAATACAGCAAAAATCTTTACAAGTTTGCATGCTAACGACGAAGACTTCTGTATCAAACACAATCCTTTTAACGTTTCGGTGACGTAACGTCTTCCATCCCTCTCACAACACACATTTCATAAATAAGTTTGACAGTGACAGCATTCTTTCTTGATGACGTTATAATTACTTACAGGAGTGCCTGCTTACCATACAGAACTGTAGGTATTCGCTGTCAAAACATCACGATAGCTTTGAATCCACTTTTTCACTAATGTAGGTTCAATCCATTTACCAGATGTAGGTACACGACTTTGTGGAAACAGAGAACTAGTTCACGGCTCCATGAAATAGTTCCTAATCTACTCAATCTCCCAAAAAGACTTCATCAACAGCTGATTAATTCAATCGTATTAAACCAACATGGGTAAGGTTTGTACCGAATGAATGCTAAATAGCCGGGGCCAAATTAATTTGGTCTGGCCTCGTAGTGGGCGGGTTTACGGGACATGCCGCCTTCGACTCATGAATATACATAAACAAAAGGAACATTCGATTTCCTATTTGTATGGAAAAGTTACGGTGGGCTGCGTATGTTTTGGAAAAGGATGGATAAGTGCGATGGTATTGTGTGTATTGTATATATTGTTAACGTTGTGTAGTAGTGTAGGAGTCCGGCTCACTTGAACGGGTGGTTGTGGGTTCGAATTCCGTCTCAATTATATTAACTACTGGGTCCCAAGTCGGTGGCCAACCCAGTAATTAATATGAGTAAATCCAAAACCAAGCGCCCCATTGCAAGACCTCAAGACACAGTGAGCACTTTCTGCATATATCGGACCGCAAACAACAACTAAATATGACTTCAAACTTTGACACTATCACGTCAAACACCTCAGTCCTCCCGTGACCATGGCTGCTGTTAAGCACCCGAAACGTCGGAAACGTAAAAATGGAAAATAAACGCAATAAAATCCTTAAAATATATTTTATTTCAATGTTTATAAATATTTTAACTCTAACTTTCTTCAGTCTGCCTGCTCGTAGTTTTTAGTGTTTGCCGATCGCTATGGCAGACAATCTGTCGCGCGATAAGATATAAGAAAACTTTGTTATCTAGTCTATATTTAGACGTAAAGTAGGTAGACGCATTACTGTTTTGACACACCTGAATGTATATAATATGATTGCACATATGATTATACATTGGTGTGTACCTATTTTGCAGACCGTTATAAGGGCATGTATCTCCTTAACATGAGAAGGACTATCTACTTTGGTTCCCTGAGCCTTAAATTCACATGTGGGGGCTGCTATTGCGATGAATGAGATGATCAGGGCGAGGCAACGCCCGCGTATGCCTCGTCTGAGCATTTCAGTAAGTTTAGTCTATCAATACGGTTGTGTCTACCTGATAGTCCTCTTGTGATGTCGTAAAATACGAATAAAGGACTTAACGCCACGGACCATCGAATTGAAAGAAACTGCATGTTTGCTGCGACTGGCTCATCGTATGTCTTGTATTGTCTTTTATCTAATGTTGGATGTGGTACGGACATCAAACAGCTACCAATTTTATGGTATAAACATTTGCTAAGCGATAACTTGATAGACATGATAAGCGTAAGAAATATACTCGATTAATTAATAATAATAATATAATAACGCCAGACGAAAACATCAACTATACGGTTCCACAATAAGCAACGCTTGTATTGTGGGTACCATACAATGGACTGGGGGCGAACCCTTTACGTACTACTTATATACATATTACATCCTTGACTCGGAATCAAACATTCATGCTGATCATACAGAGTTTGTCCCTACTGGGGTTCGAACCCGAGACCCTCGACGCTGCAGGCAAGGTAAGTATTATGTTCTGAGATGTAGGTAGTGATTACTGGATACTTAAAGTAACAATCGTTAGCCCTTTAATACCTCACTGTTGAGCAAGCAAGGGTAGGCTGTTCAGTGCGAGGGGAAGTTCAGAATATAGTCCACAACTCTGGCCATGTGCGGGTTGCTGGACACCCTTGTCTGTTGAGTAAAATATACCGTTGCTCAGAGGTCATGACGTTACTATACATAAACCTATAGTAAACAAAGTACAAGAGTATGCTTTGAACCAGCCTGCGCTGATATCCCGGTAAACTCGAAATTGATATAGGTAGGTACTCAAATATTGGTAATATGGAATGACTCCGACTCCAATTGGTAGTCTTCCAGGGGTCACGGTCATGACGTTGTGAATAAGCATGTAGGTACTCATCAATAAATATCCAATCACTTTTTATAAAATCATCAACAGAAAATAATGTTGTTTTCAGTTTGTTCCGAGCGATAACGAGTATAGCATACAAATAAGACGTTATCAATATCGCCGGCCGACCTTGGCGTGACAGGAAGCGAGCCGATGAACCTAGAAGGGCATGCAGTTGGTGAAATGTCACGTGGATCGCCGTGACGTCATCGCGACAAGTTCTTATCACTTTCACACATACCTACCTATCTATTGATTAAACAGAAAAGTGTTTCTCTAAGACCTGTTATAGGTACCTAGCTAATTATGATATTCTAGTACCTCTGAGCTCAAATAAACAACGGCTCACACCTCGGGGATTTTCGGATATGCAAATATCCTTATAAAGCATGATTATCACTTGCTAAATGTTGTGAGACAACATCGTAAAAAAGTCAGTACCCGAAGGTTGTGAAAAGTCCGCCAGCCCAAATGGCCCAGCGTAGTGGACTGTAGCCCGAATACCCTATACACTAAGAGGAGGCCTGTACCAAGCAGCGAGATCAAAAAGGACGAATGATTATTAGGACTTTTCGCAATCTTTCGTTGATAGTTGATATCGTCTATGTTTCAATCGATTACAGCACTAACACTCTAAATGCCCTACATCCTATCTTCAAATAATCACGAAAAAGGAACACACCTTCTTCAAAAGCAAGGTTTCCAACTCAACACTGACCCACAAAATATCAGCTCATTAGCAATTAAGTGTTTAGTAGCATTGAAGTAGCACGATACATGAAGGGCGACTCGGGCCCGCCAGAAATCAGTACCTACACTGACTCACTTTCAGATAAAATGCAAGGCTACGTCGGAATAAACGCTTAATGTTTGAAGTTGGTGCATTTATGCTGTGGAAAAACACATTACAATATTATGTAGGTATTTTTATTTATATGCCTGGACTATGATACCTGCTGCGCGGTCCCAAATCGAGCAGCCTTGTATGATGATAACATACAATGAATTGGGGGTGATCCTAGTAACCCGAAACTACTCGGGGCGGTGAACCGATTTGTTCTAGTTGAACCGATTTGCGCGCAAGAGAATCTTAGTTTGCGTTCTCGACTCACCAAGCAGCTTGATAGTTGCTAGTTGTTGTACTAGTGTTGCTCATAATTTGTAAATTTCTATATATGCTGTTTTATACCCTTAATTTAGCAAGTCCACAGTTTACCCACCCGCCACGCCACCCAGTAGCGCTACACGCGAGGCTCGCTTGAATCACAGAGCACTTCCTACATTTATAATTTCATAGAACTTGGCTGATCGCAATAACGTATCTAGGTTAATTGTTTCGTGTGATTCACGGCCAGCGGCCATGTTGGTTATTTAATCTTCAGCATGAGCAGAGTTTATAATAATGTTTAATGTAACTTGAAAATGAGATGTTGAAATCCATAATAACCAACTTCGTTGTGTTGAATGATTGATAAACTTGTTATTCAAGAGTTCTCTCTCTATATTGGCATTAAATTAAATGGTTTTATTTAACTTCGCTAGAGAAATACGCCAACTCCATGGTCCCTTAATTTTTTAAATCCAAACGTTGTTTATTTCTAGTCAAATATAAATTACTATAGCACAATTAAGTCACTTAAATTGCCTTTTGAATATAATAAATAATAATAATACCAGACGAACACACCAACTATGCGGTCCCACACTAAGCATCGCTTGTATTATGGATACCGTACAATGGACTGGGGCGAACCCAGTAATATAATACTTTATTTTAAGATTTTAAGATTATATACGACGAGCTAAGGACCAACGGTATGACCTCAAATACTATAACCTACACACCTGTTTAGAAAGTCGTTGTCTGCTATTTTTGTATGAATTTGAGTTGCACTTATCAGATGTGTGTTCAAGTAAGAGCCATCTGTACGCTCCTTTAACTTTATTTTTTATTATCATTAGTCTTCGATCTATGTGTGCCCATGTCCATGATCTGCCCACGTACTGTAACTTCAAGTTCTATGACGATGGCCGTGCCCATCGCTTCACGAAGGTCAAATACCGTTTGGAATTCTTTATTTGAATATTTCAGTTTCCTTATTACGTTTTCCTTTACTAATTAGTAAGAGGAAGCTAGATGATAAGGATAATAGCTTCACGATTGAGAGGACTCGTGATGAATACTCAGTCAATTGAAGTACCTGGGTACTACGAAAGAATTTATGGGTAAATAGGTACTTCGAAAGAATTTCTGGATAAGTAGGTACTTCGAAAGAATTTCTGGGTAAGTACAACGAAAAAAGTTGTGAGGAGAAATGGGTACTATTTTTTTATTCTTCACCTCTCAAACATTTTATTTTGAATCGACTGATATATTTACGAAAGCGCCAAATTTGTGCTACAGACGCTATTGGAAAATATATATTAATATGCACCTTATCGGAGGAATCAATCCTATTGATTCTTTGCTAAACAAGGGAGCAGAAGTTATCGTCAGTATACGTACCAAAATTGATAGTTTTCGGTTGTCTAATTACGTAAAACACTCCATGAAAGGGAATATTCAGGTATTTCCCATCTCATAGAGCTCCAAATTTATCAATCGCATTATAAACAAAAATATTTCGGTACAATGCATTGAATAGCGAACACCGCGATACGCTATCGGTGATTCTGAGGTCATACTGATAACAGGGTCGATGAACTCGCGATTATAATTTTTATCACACCGTGTCACCTTGCGCCATTATCTAATGCTGAGACGCTGTGATATGGAAATGACGTACGGTCATTTGACAAATTCGTGATATGTATTCATGATATTCGACTTAAGGTTTTTGACATAGCTATTGATCAGTATTTTTGACTTACCGCTTCAGATAAAAAGGTGGCTGATCTGCATGCAAGAGTGCAGGCAAAAAACGCATATGTGGACATATTCTGGCCAAACAAAATATAATTTTATTGTTAACTGGTAAGAAGAAGAATGTTCGCTTTAGATATTCACACATCATCACGGATTAGATCCAGAATTATCATATCTGGCTGTGTCTCATCTCTCTCTCTGCCCGATTCGGATTCAGGCCGATCAGTGGCACAGACTGAAAGACATAAATAATTTTCAACAATTGTGTAATGTACAGACCCAAGCAACTTAAACATACAGATGTCTTTAAGCTATATTTTTTGAATTGCGTGTTTTCTTTTAGTAAATTATAATCGTAAAATATGAAATTCATATTATTTGGTATTTGGGTATAGTTATTGAATAGCAGCCCTACATCAAGCAAGTCCAAGGTATAAAATATTAATATTCTTTTGTTTTCAGAGCAACAATATTCAGGGCAGCCGTCATGTTACTGTCAATGTGGGCACCAGACGGCTGCCAGTTTGGAGATAAAGCCTGAAAATGTACTTGAATATTGTGGACTTTATATTCTTAAAGGGCACTAACATTTTAGTTTTGAGAATTTATAGAAAATTATTCCCTTTATTATACACTCCTTATATAGCTGTGATATTATATATGTATCATCTAGGTAGCTGTCACAATAAACATGATCCAAACATTACAACTTTTTTTGTCCTGGACCTCATGCACAAATCGTTTAACGTTTCGGTAATGTAAGCCTTTCATCCCTCTCATACCACAGATTATAAATAAGTATGACAGTGACAGCATGTTTTCTCGATGACGTTATGATTACATTAGAAGTTCCTCCTTACCCTTCAGGTCTGGGTGTTAGGTAGATTGCTCCAGTCTATTGTACGAGCAACCAAGTGCATGGTTTGGGGCGATGCGAATGGAGGACCTAATTGTCAGAACCGAACCTTAGACCACAAATGTGTCACCTTAGTTTTGAACGTATTGAAATATGGATCGAATTTAGCTGTAAAGCGCTTCAGCTGGCGTTCAGCTGCTGTAAAAAGTATAGCAAGACTTGATTACTTGATCGGTAAGTATTTCTTGCTGCAAACTTTAACCCTGGATTATCAGAATACGAATAAAAAATCAATATCTGAATGTTGCATCGTATCAATAATCTGGTGTTGAACTAATGCTAAAATAATAATGTACAAATGTATATCGGTCGTCCAGAAGGTCACTTGATAGCGGGTCGACGACCGCGACTAGGCGTTTATCACACAGTAGGTATTTAAATGAATCTAGATGTAATGTAAGTACGGCTGTCGGATGGGGTCAGTGACATTGTGACACTTTGTTTTTATGTAGAATCAGTCATTGGGATTACGATAGGTGTTGCACTATTGAAACGAAAAGTCATAGAAACACTACATACAAAACATTTTTCCATGGAAAAGTGCTTTGTAATGTCACTGTTAACATCTATAAATATGGAAATAAGTATGTGTTGTTATTTTTAATTTATAATCATTTGATTTATCTTTTAGAGTAGAAGCCGCCTGCTTCGATGACGTACCTGATCCCCGCGAAAGCCAAGAAGCTAATAATCTGACAAATAAGGGGCATGTCCCTAGGTAGACTTTATACTACTTATGTCAAATATCCCTGATGTCCTCCCCGCTGCCCCCACGCCGGAAGACCTCCCTTCAATGAAACGCTCATAAACATTGTTCCCAAAAGGTAAAGTTATTTGTATTTAAAGGGTCCAGCGGGCTCGCAAACAAAATTCTACCCTTAACACTGGAACTCGAAGCGACAATACAATACTCATTAATAAATTATAATTATCGATTAACGATGACATGCGCCTTAAAAGTATTCCCACTTGCGAAGTCCGCCACTTAATCTATGTTAAAGTAAATTATCAACAGCAGAAGATATAATTTGATTTCGGCCTCACCGCTTTCTAGGAATTCCAATTCATTATCCGTCAAGTGCAGTCAATTTCCCGGTACAAAAAGTGATTAGCTTTTTAGTTCTCTGATAATGATGGCTACTTTTGTTTTAACGTTCACGTGGGATTGCACTAAAAATGTATCTCTCCGGAAAATGGCATTATAATTTTCATTCGAGTACCAACAATAAGACCTAAGGGCTGACCCAACCCTTGCGAAGGACGTACGAATGAATAAATAAGTAATGTCAATCAAGCCTATGTCCCTTTGCCCTTCGTGGTGGGAAGCAATAACAGGCAGTGTCCATCGCAACCAGCTCACGTTCGAACCGAACACATTTTATAAGGAAAAGAGAAGAATACCACCAGCCTGAAGGTTGAATGTTGAAGATATATTACACCACAGATGAAAATTGTCTTTGAATAATCTCAGGGATTATATACGGCTATATAAACAATTTTGAATTCGATATTCAAAAGTATAACAGTGATTTTGTGTTCTTTTATCGGTCGGTAAAACAGGAAGCAATATCGCTCCCGTGATGAGACCATATTTTGTGGCCTAATTTAAATCAATTTACAAAGTATTTTTTCTCTTTTAAATTGAGTGCAGGGAGAAAAATATTCGTAGAAGTATTAATTGAAGGTAGTAGCATTTTTAAATTTGGAACAGGCTGTTCTCGTAGTTGGATAGTTCGCCCCCGCTTCGGAACGGGTTGATGGCGTTTCCTTTCGGTGTTAATTAAAATTCGTTTTGAACTGTTTAAGGATATATTCCTGGTCCGTGAGTGGTTACCGATTGTGTGTGTGTGTGTTAATGTAGTTTGTTGTATAAATCTGTAAGTGTATACTAGAGGGTAGTATAAAAATATTGTCTTTGAAGCAATTTTGTTAGATATAGGCACTGATAAGTTGCCCTAACAGAACAAAGGCGTGAAAAGAAAAAAAAAATACAATCTTGTACACATGTTAAATATATGTTGCTGCAAGCCCAGATTTTGAAACAGAAATTGCGAAGTTGTTGCAATCCTAGTACCCCGTGATAGTACGCAGCGCCATTAATCCAAGGGACCAGGTAAAATTGGTAGGCTATGAATTATGATCTAATTTATCAGAAAACAGAATCAGATAGGGTCAACACCACATCCACAGAAAAAAGATGCCGTGACAGCTGCCTGTTCTTTCGTATAGCTCTGTCACCCTCTGTTATCTTATTTTGAGTGTAAAATATATCATATTTCGTCTAAATCAATGATAGTATACGAATAAGGTCAAATTTCTGAGTCCTCACTGTAGGTAACCAGATCCTAGTGGCCAGGAGTACCAGGGATTAGAAGCCAAGTCCTAAAAAAAGTATTTCGCGAATAGTTTAGATTTTGAACTTAGTGATGGTCTGGTTATATTAGCCGCAGTCCGTTCTAGTAGTGGCATTATCAATAACTGATTGACCAGGATGAGGATTGAACCAACACCGCTGAATTGCGACAAAATCTTCTCTAACCACTATGCTATTTGCACAGAGTACTCAAAAAGCTCGGTAGCTATTGATCCTACGCCCCCATCACCTCCAACTCTCCTATCGCAAGTAAACTGCCCATAAACTGGTTCTCGGCCGATCATAAAACTCTCAACGGCTGAAAGTACTGCGTAATGAAGTTTAATTAAAAACGTTTCGGCTTTCAGCCGTGCGCCGGTGTCGGTGGTGCTTGATTAACTTGACGTTTCGCGAGCCTCGTAAAAACTCGTCGGAATGAGTGACGCTTCGGAAAATTTAAGGGGTAGGCAGACAGATAGCAAACGCGCTGACTTATCATACATTACCCCTACTAATTATACTGTACATAGCTTTATTTTATTGTCAACGCAATTTTAGTATACGGACGATCATATTCATAGCCTAAATATGGGTGTACATAATTATTTATGTTTTTTTCATTATTGACGAAATATAATTCACTTTGTTGCCAAAATTATAATAAAACTCGACTAATTTTAATGTAGATAGGTACTTAAATCTTGAATTCCGAAATTGTTGTACCATAAAGTACTTGTTGAAACCACTTCTTAAAATTAAACATCATATTTTATCCTCAAACATTTTTAATACTCCCATTAAAAATCTAATCCACTCTTAAAATCACCTCTAAACCTATCCAAGAGCAATAAAGTAGGTATACAACAAGGAAAACAGGGACAGACAATTCCTTATCGCGTTATCCTGATTCGTTGGGTTTTACGATCGCAGCGTTACCTTATCAAGTGTGTACACTCCTCAACTTTATATTAGGAGTGATGCCAAAACATTTCCTCGACGTCTTTTTACGATCTTTTTAAATGAGGTAGACGAGTACCT
This sequence comes from Pheosia gnoma, assembly GCA_905404115.1. Lineage (NCBI taxonomy): Eukaryota > Metazoa > Arthropoda > Insecta > Lepidoptera > Notodontidae > Pheosia > Pheosia gnoma. Next base: position 598,412 of record FR989910.1, read on the forward strand.
TCTAGAGATACCTATACCCTGCTGTCTATACTTTAGAGTACTACTTTTTATGTTGGTTTGGAGAGTTTGGGAGATTTTTCGTTGCTGTTGATATCACGACCCTAATCTCCTCGAGGGTAGTCAGACGAGTCGTGCAGTTCAACGGCCAGTCATCCACTTCTCACAAAACTGTGCATAGGATCAACTCTTACGCAATTATTAATTACTATCTGCGCCCCGCGGTGGTACCCGCGATGAAAAATTATGTCCTTTTTACCGGAATAAAAAGTAGCCTATGTGCTATTCCAGACTATAATTTATCTCTGTGCCAAATTTCATCTAGATCCGTTCAGCCGTTCTGGCGTGATTGACTAACAAACATCCATCCGTCCAAACTTTCACATTTATAATCTTCTTCTTCTTAGTCGGGCACTCTTGTCAGAGTGGTCGTGGTAATGGGTTGCACTGTTCGGACATGGACGCTGCTCTTGCTATTTTTCTCCACGTATCTCGATGTAGGGCATTTCGGGAACATTCTACTATGGGACAATTTGTAGCAGATTTTATTGACTCAGTCCATCTTGTTGGAGACCGACCACGTGACCGTTTGCCTTCTATTCGGCCTTGAATCACCAGACGTTCCATGGAGTTATTTTTTCGGGTGATGTGTCCAAAAAATGTGAGGATTCGTAATTGCACAATCGACGAAAGCCTTTGCTTAACTCTAAGCTCTTTCAATATGGAGACGTTGGTGCGATGTGCAGTCCAGCTTATTCTCAGGAGACGTCGCCAGCACCACATTTCCAGGGCGTCAATTTTTCTTCGGTCTTGAAGTCTTAATGTCCACGTTTCAGCTCCGTATAGGAAAATTGGAAAGATCAAGCAGTACATCAGACGTACTTTTGTATTTGCGTGATCCTGCGATCCTTCCAAATTTTCGTGAGCTTCTCAACGGCTGATCTGGTCATAGCGCAGCGTCTTTTGATTTCCTCCTCGCAACCTCCATTGTTAGTGATAGAGGATCCCAGATAAACGTATCTATCCACAACTTGACAGTTAGCAATATTAGTTATCTCCGCCTGGTTGTTATTAGTACGGTCCACTATTACTATTTTGGTCTTGTCGCGGTTTATCGTAAGTCCAAAGTCAAGGCTAGTGGATTCCAGGAGTTGGAGAAGGCATTTTATATCTGCTTCAGATGTTGCAAGGAGAGTAGTGTCGTCAGCGTATCTTAAATTGGAAATCACCTGCCCTCCTATGGATACACCTTTGTCCCATTGGTCAAGAACCATCCGCATGATATACTCCGTATAAATATTAAATATTAACGGTGACAGTATGCATCCTTGTCGCACCCCTGCTTGCGTCTTAAAATCTTCTGAGTCTATTCTATCTATCCTTACACAAGCTGTGCCACTCTCATACAGTGATCGGAGTAGACATACCAGGTGGTGTGGTACACACATTTCTAGAAGAACTTTCCACAGTTTGTCCCAAATAACGGTATCAAAAGCCTTGTGGAAGTCCACAAAGCAGATGTACAGGGGATTGGTTAACTCTCTGGATTTCTCAATGATTTGTCTAAGAATCAGGATCTGTTCACATTTATAATATTAGTGTGATTAACTGAACGACATTCAGAGAATCATCTCTGCAAAAAATATTATATCTGCGATAAAAAATGACTTCTTCCAAAGCAACGCACTTGACTGCTTAATAACCAATTACGTATATTGAACGAGTTAATTATGTCATAATTGATTTGTGTGGTGCAATATCGGACTATTAGGCGTATGTTCAAGACATCAGATAATATGGCTATTAACCCTAATTACCCAAAATCTAAGAAACTTGTTCCTTCACCGTGTATTTCGACCCAAGCCTTTGGACGTGTTTAAAAAAAGGAATGCAGATTTATTAAAGGTTTAACGCTCTCAGGGGTACGGAAAGGACTAAATATCTTAAATTAGTCACCGATTGGTAGCTGATACTTAAGGCTAACGAGGGTCATTGATCGGATATTGTTGAATACCTATACTGTGATACTGATCGAAAGTTGCAATTCTGTATTTTAATATATTTATTTTTAGGTAAAAAACTAAATCACGCCATGATGGGTTGTGATTAGCTTTTTACAAATATTTAGTCAATTTTTTTGTGACATTCTGTAAAAAAAATATCAAATTATATTTCATTATTTCAATGATCCGAGCCGATTAGCGCAGTTAGAAGTGATCCTGCCTTCTGAGCTAAGGGTCTCGAGTTCGAATCCTGGTTGTACCCGAGTCATGGATGCTTAATATATTAAATATATATGCTGGGTTCGCTCCGTATCCATTGTACGGTACTCATAATTGAAGCGTTGCTTATTAGGGACCGTACAGTTGGCGAGTGCGTCTGCCTATATTATTATTATTATTTTCGTTATAAAATTGTAGTAGAAACATTTCTAGAAATACTTCTAAATTGTTTTCACTGATAGTAAAACATTTACGTCATTAATGATAAAAAAATAGGCTATACAATACAACAGTCAAATTTATAACAATATTTAACTATAACCAGCAATTATGACTTTGTAAAATTAGTGACGTGGCTCACGGAAGCTCACGGATGATTTGTTAAGTTGCTAGCGAACCAACCAACCAAATATACAATCTAAAGTCCCCTAACTTTTCAAAACTTTAAACAAACACGTAATTTTGACATCAAAAAGTTTCGTTCCCAAAATTAAGTTGCAGCGGACTTATATTTCTTTATTATTCACGCTCTGCATCTCATAGGATTTGACGAGTTTCCTGATGAAACACAAACCTATGTTGTTGCGGTCGAATTCACTTTTCCCACGCAAAGTTTACTGGTCATTTTTGCTTGCGCCGAAATTACTTTAAAATTGTTAAGTCTTGAAATAATAAGTTTAATACTTGCCCTAAATAACGTTCAAATGTTTTGTTGCCTTGATTTTGTGACGGAGTACACTTTTCTCATTATTTTTTACACGTTTTTACCCTGAGTAGGGCTCTGAACTTATCTGAGTTTGTAATGGAACTACCTTGTTGTGTTTTTGGGGAAGATTTCCAGCGGAATTGAAGTGGATTCCCTTGTACCTCGGTTTTCAGTTTAATAATGATATTTCTAACAACGTCGAGAGGAACGAAACTCGAACCGGTTGTGAGAATATTGGCACACGTTGGGTTGTTCGCCATATTCTCGTTAGTGGTTCTTGCGTGGATGTATTGTAAGTTACAACAGGTTCAGCCATTATTTAACATTTTGTTGAAATTGTCAGAATATGTCCTTAAAAGTTGTTTAAGTATACTAACTGCGTTATTCAATAAAAAAAAATCCACCTCCCTGAACATGGTTTCAATTTCATCATCTATTAGTTGAAATATGTCCACTTGAAAAGGCTTGCATACATCACAGTCCAACACACGCATTTAACGGCTTCCTGCAATATGTGTGAGAACATTTGGCCAACTTGTGGGAGCCGTCCCAAACAACATCTCCCAGCTCATACCTTCTGGCCCTACAGCGATCTGGTCTGCGAGGGATCTAGTGCACCTAATTATTGATTTATCCACTGCCAGGCTGCGTTCTGCTGCACACAACTCTTTTTGGGATCATTAATTCCGGTCTTATACTAATCTAAAGCCGATGGATACGAGTGCTGGAGGACCGATATTAAAGTCATTGGGCGAGAGCGTGTCCAGGAGTGGACGTCTTTCGCTGATGGATGGATAGATGCCAATCTAGACCAGCATGTACTTTCCTGATGTCATCAAACCAACTGGCTGGTGGCCTAACTCTCTCCACTTAACAGCATATGCTGCCACATTCCACTGTTCAGATAATAATAATACCAGCCTTTTTTAATGTCCCACTGTTTGGCACGGGCCTCCCCTCAGTGCGAGGGGGATTAGGCCATAGTCCACCACGCTGGCTTTGTGCGGGTTGGCGGACTTCACACGTCGTTCGAGGGGTTCTCTCAGACATGCAGGTCACATCATTTGCCACCACATTCCTCCTTATCGATGTCCCACCCATCTGCACTATTATTCAGGATCCTCCCACTGACGTCTACAACTCTCGCCTTACAACAAAACACGATAATATACGTGCCCATTCTTGTATATTCACGACTCGACGCCGCCGTAGCTAGTTAGAAATAAATTGTTGCAAGCCGAAATCTATTATTATGTTAAAAAGGCAGCCGGGAACGATGCAGTTTTTGCACTCTTCCCCTCGGATATAAACATGCCCAGTGTCGCTTTTGCATCGTTGTCTGGATGTGGCGTAGTGTAGGAAAGAGTGAGCGGATTTACGGTACAGCAATTGCACAATTTTGACGTGTGATTTTCTTTGCTGACGCCTAATATGTTGCTAATTTATAATTGTCGTGTTATGGTACCTACTTGAACAAAGGCTAGTTAGACAGTTATTTTTCTGGTTTATTTATTATGAATACTGGAGTTCTGATTCGATATAGCATCGATGCTATTGGATCATACATTTTGTTAAATTGCTCTGACTTGTATAATATTTACGGGGACGCAAATTAAGGAGATTAGGAGACATTTAGAGCTATTTGTTATCATCACCTAGAAACTTGTAATAAAACTCATTTAACCAATTGTTATACTGGCGTATGTTCCTTTGTGCCTACACTGTGACGTCTAAGAGAGGAATTCTCGTTACACTATTCGAGATAAAGTTAAAATATTATCGTGCAGTATCGAAGCGAATGCATCTAGCGCGAATAAATGCACTAATACATTTAGAAAACAACAGTTCAATTTCCCAGATGCAGATTCGGACGTCTAACAGGGGCGGGGGTGGAAATAGATTTATAGTATTGAAAACTAATACATTTTCTACAAAACTATTATATGTTTGATTTCATGAATAGATATTACGACATACGGATGTACTTATTACGCACACGCACACACACTCACACACACCAGACACACACTCGCCCACATACCTGCCACACAACACACATGGAAACACACACGAGTACCACAACAAACACAACATGCACACGATTCCAACTTCTTACTACATAATTGTTAATAATAAGTATCTGGCCTAGTATGAGGACCACTGATTATACCTTTTGTATGTAATTTTGAAAATTGTTTATGGCTTTTTAAATGTCATTATAATATGTTGTGTTTCGTTCTTAAAACATGGATGTTTAAAGGTGTTTATCATTGTTTGAAATGACTCTTAAACAGATGGCGCTTAGAAATCATGTTATCGACACATTGTAAATTAGACCTTAGGGTCTCTTTCACCATTATATACATTATATAAATGATTGGTCAGGTAGGCCTATATTGGCTAAGTCTATATTCTATATAACAATCTAAATTTAGTCAACGCAAGCGTGATTGATTATATTATTTATGATTATTCTCGAAATACACAACATATATTACACAATAAAACATTATTCGTGCACTACGCCCGCGTTAACCGGATAAGAAGTCCGGGCAACCCTGCAGATCCGGTATTTAAGCGGAACATCCGTGCGAGCGCAACGTCTAGTGGCTGATATTAGAATGTCGGAAGGGTTTAAAGGGGTTTAAACATCTGTATTTCAGGAAGAACCACTGAATCGGAAGAGGAAATTCTTTATAGTATGATACTGTGCAATAGAAAAACCAAGTATATAATTCTTATATAGATGTTCAACATCCATGACTCGGGTACAAACATTGGTGCTCATCACATCATCATCAAAGTTGGTTCCTACCGGGATTCGAACCTGAGACCCTCAGCACAGATGGTGGGGTCTCTGCCAATTGAGCTAATAAGGGCGTCAAAAATGATTGTCGCTATCAAGTTTTATTATTTTAGTTAATTTTTCCATGTTTTAATCATTCATCTATTCGGGGCGGAGACATATTAAAAAAAGTCTAAGATCATAAAAATCGGCCCATCCGTTCTTGAGTTATAAATGGTGTAACTAACACGCCTTTGTTTTATATATATATGTAAATGAAATTGCACAATGATCGAGTGAAAGGTACCTGTTTTGCTATTACTTATAAATAAATATTAATTACATTAATTCCATTTTATACAAAAGTAGTAAGCATAGTAATTGCGCTGTCGAATAACAAGCTCTATTCCGTGGAATACAAAGCTCAATCAAGCCCAAATCTTTACTGCCATCAGATTTGATAGCCATTCAAGTATCTATATTTGAGTCATGTCAACATAAACAAATTACCTTCGCAGATTACCCCGGAACCTTATCGTGCCCGCACTCACCAGCCGAAACTACAAATTAAATCTAATCAAAAAACATCCATCTTATTTTATTGATGTCGTAAAATCGCAAAGTCCTCGCCGTCCGTGCAATGTCGGCTCCTAGCCGAGCCCCAAACGCTTGGGGCTTTGGATGCCCCACACTGCACTAGATACGTACTCATAACATCACGACGTATATCTCTGTATAGGATTGTGACGAACATTTTGAAGAGTTTATTTACATAAATTAACTTATAATAATAATGCCAGCCCTTTTTTAATGTTCCACTGCTGGGCAAGGGCCTCCCCTCAATGCGAGGGGGATTAGGCCATAGTCCACCACGCTGGCCCAGTGCGAGTTGGCGGACTTCACACATCTTTGAAGGGGTTCTCTCAGACGTGCAGGTTTCCTCACGATGTTTTCCTTCACCGTTAGCAAGTGATAATCATGGTTGAAAATGAGATTCGCACATGAAATCCGAGAGGTGCGAGCCGGGGTTTGAACCCGCAAACCTGTCACTCAAATAATACTCAATATTCATCATACGTACTTACATTTTGTATTGTATACACTGTTAAAGCATTTAAAAAAAATATAAAACACAAAAATAATCGCTATTCAGTTTTGTAAAAGTAACTAGGGGTGGAGAGTAATATTGTGCTCCTTCTCTTTCGCACGCGCGCTGACATATAGTGGTAACGTCACGACCCTGCAGCTTTGTAAGGTTCTCGATTTTTATTATTGAAATCTATAAATTAAATTAAAGCCTTGTCCATAGTTTGTTCATTGAACCGGCATGGGCACACTATTTTTACGAGCGTATATTTTTTTGGGGCCCAAATCTACCCTATATTTGTCTGATTACCGATATTTAAACGGAGCGTTTGCGTTTAATATCGACTTTTCAATTTTCAGACTTATCCGTTGAAATATAACAATCCACCAACAAGGCTGCTTGTTCAATTCCATTGGCGAGCTGTCACCCGCCTCGCGCGGCCGAAACACTTCGCTTCAATTGTTTCTCGTCTGTAGTGTGCGAAGCTGTGGGCTGCTTGAAGGCGAATTTCCCCATTTTCGCATGTAAAACGAAATTTTCTCGCATTTTCTTTGGATTCGCACTGATTCGCTGGCGGTGACGGGATTCCGATAGGGTGACTGTTTCGATATTCGAATAGAGATGTTTAGATGCTAGTGAAATTCCTTTCATTTGTTATAAAACAAAAACAATGTTTTGACTTTAATATCAACAAGACAACAAAAAATTGTTGGCATATGTGCGTAATAATATCCACTCATTCAAGACGGATAATGGGTTCTAAAACAAATATTTATACGAAAAAAAAACAGAATACCTTTACTTTTCAGCGAAATCCTTGAAATATGATATCGTTAGTTACTTTTTACAATAGAACAAACGGAATCTAAACGTTAAAGCGATTAACAAAACATACTATAAAGTTTATCGGAGAGCTACTATTAGGCGTTACGCCAAGAAATTCCAGTAGGATTTTATATATTTTTTTATTCTGCAACATTAAACGTAAGATACTTTAATTTGTTTTCAGTTCAATTAATAAATTAATAGTAATTTGCAGTTATTTTCATTATTTCGGAATTGCTCTAAGCAGTTTTTTAACGCCAGATTAACACTAACTATATGTTTGTATTATGGGTACAGTACAATGGACTGGGGGCGATCCCAGTATATAATACTTATATAGATATATTAGACATCCATTACTCGGGTACAAACGTTCGTGCTCATCACACAAAGTTTGTCCCTACCAGGATTCTAACCTGGGACCCGCAACCAAGAAAGCAGGGTCACTACCGACTTCCTAATCGGGTCGCCATTACAAGTTTGAATCCTTAATCCAAACAGTTATAAATCCTCAATTCAAATGCTTAAGCGTTACGGGTGTTTAATTTATAGCTGGGCAACATTTTGTCATTTATTAGAGAAATATACATTTCTCGAAAAGCTCTCGATTCATACTCACCCTAGAATCGTCGGCGAATAGTTTCGCGTCTGTCAGACGGCTTTGAAGGGGATTTATTATTTTTATTATTGTCTCGCGCGACGCGAGTGCCGCCTTATTCCACTCCTTAAGTTATGACCGACGAAAATACATAGAATTACCAGCGCAAAGGGGGCGTTATTAAACCTTTTTGCTCGAACCCGCCAAGTCTTTGTGCCCCTGTATTGTTAGAATTTACAAAGAATCGAGCCTGTGATAAACCTCGGGATTTGTGGCTGCCCCTTCTGAGCGCTGGGATCGGTGTGATCCTTATTGGACCCATTTATAGATAGTGTGCGGTACGACTGGTTAAATTATTTGAGTAGCTATTGGAAATTCAGTTTTTTTTTGTTAGTAGTACAACCGAGGAACGTACTTTGACATAAATTTGCATACAATTCTCTTTACACGGTAGTTCCAATGATATGATGTTCGAATTTCAAGTTATTTCTTTCACTTTTTTTTTTATGAAAGGGATTAAAATTATAATACCCATCCCGCGCCCCACTCTATCGTATTGTTGGAAAAATCTGTTTTTATATTATTTACTTTAATGTCTACTAACTAAGACATTATTCGTAAAAATAATAATTGTATTCTTGTGAGAAAACAGCGATACTGTTCTAAAATATATGGTCACATCACCAGTAGCTATAGCAATGCCAACAAAACAATCTTCAATAATGATTTATTACAAAACTATTATCATGAACAAACCCACTTAAATTCCATCAGGAACAAATTGTAATACCGGGACTTCAATATTCCAAAAAAGGCCATCGATATAGCAGCCAATTTAGCATAACTTAATACTTGTAGCTTGAACCCCGAGCTGGATGGACGAAGTTTGCGATCCGTCCAACCCAACTCTGAAACGACTTTATTAAAATTCAAACTAGCTAGAACTTGTTATTGGTGGCGGCTTTTGTAATTTTAGTCCCGCGTTTTGCTTCGAATTTCACGTCCATTTTATAGTTTTTCTTGCGTTAAATATTTTCTTCTAGGTTCAGTTTATCTTAAAAGTGTATCTTGAATTCTTGAGGAGTATTATTTAAATTAATTGTATTATGTTGCTATCGCAACTTCATTTTATGTGCCAAGACTAAATTTATGATTATTCTTGAATCTGTTTAAAAAGGTTAATGATGGAACCCATTTGCGGGATACTTGATTCTAATAATCATACAAAAAAAAACAAGATAAGGTCATCAGTAACTATTAAATAGATTTATATGTTTGAGTATTCAGGCGTTACTTTATTACAATTAATTAAGTACTTACCTAGTCATTACATTAGGTATGACATTCTTGATTTAGTTTTTAGTGTTCCGTACGCCATTGGAAAAAGAACAGAACCCTTAAATGAGCATCTAGTTTTAATAAATAATATTTACGAGATAATTTTCACTAGTCGCACTTTGTGCTAGACTTATTGGTGTATGAAGTGCCCGAATAACATACGATTCCATGCCCAACGACTTTTTTTATTTTAAAACATTCCTTTTTCAAAAGCTCCAAATTCACAAAATTCCCGGCGTTGGCAGACTGAACAGTAACTAAACTGTGCAGTTGAAAAAAAACGACTATTCGCCAAGCTGACTGGCCCACCACTGTAGTCGCATAGTTGTCCCCCTAGAAGCAGACGCGAGCCGGGAAAACGGCTACGGGAGAACAGTTATATATATTATGAATTCTAAATTCCAATGTTCGGGATTTTTATACAGTGGTTCAAATATTTCTGCCAGAGAAAGTCCAATAAAGAAAAAAAAATCGACGTTCTACATAAATTGAAATTTATTTTTGACAATATTCTGACATAAATCAAAGCTGCAGTTAATGCAGTGCATGTGTTCAGTGTTACGATTTCATTGCGAAATACATTAATATCTAAACTTTAATCTAGAATTATTAAGATTTCAAATGCTGCTATATGCCTGGGTAATCGCCTTTAAGGACTTTTTAAAGTTACAAATCTTGACCTAGAATAAGTAACTAAGTTGTACTAAATCCATAAATAAGACTTATAGGAGTTCGATAATAGCCTTTTGAAGATGAAAATCTTTCTACCTGAAAAAATAAACCAGAATTTGGACCCACAATCTATTACCCACGGAACCCTATGAAGATAGTCCGTTATGTAATTGAAAATGCCTAAAATAACGAACGTGCTGCGCTTGCGTAGCTTGCCGATAATTTTACGCTAACAATTTGGATAATTTATTTTTACAATATCGTCGCCGAGGCCTGGAGGTTGGCGCCGTTCGTGGAAGCTGTCAAGGTTGTGTTTATTGATTAAGTATGTTTATTTGAATTGAAATATAAATTATTTTGCCGTGATTACATCTCTGACATTTCTCCAGAACAAGGCTACTAAGCTACCAGCTATTTTAAGTGCGCTCTTGGGATGACGTTCATAAGAAAACACAATAACATTAAACATCCATGTCTTGGGTTCAAATATTCCCCAAGACATGTTTGTTGTCCAAAAGTTTGTCCCTACCAGGACTCGGACTCGGGAACCTCGGCACAGAAAGCAGGGTCACTACCAACCAAATCATTTGCCACAACTTTATATAGGTATGTATCTCAGTTTCGCTCGGGCCACGAAACAAGCAACCGTACAGTGCGGCGGAGCGGTGCGTAATTTTGCTTTATGACGTCATTCCGCGTAATCCCGTTGCGAATTTAACGCGTCGTTTACGCGAATCAGTCTCCCGGGGAATCGTAATGTACATAATGTTACGTGAAATTCATATTTACTAGTTCCCCCGGCGGAGTTTTGTTTTCTGCCCAGTCTCGTTCGGACCTTGTTCCCTCACTTTGTTTTCGTTATTTGGGAAGTAATCTAAGTTGGTTATTGGTGCTATTTGTTTTGGGGTTTAGCGAGTCACTGCATGTTCTTACAAGGGAAGATTAGTTTTAAGACGACTTCATGATTAAAGGTAATGTTCTTTTTCTTAATGATTAATGTTGAGGTGTGGTACTCTTATCCGAATGAGTAAAATAGCATTTATCTACGTCTATATAGGTATATAAAACAAATTAGTGTTAGTTACACCATTTATAACTCAAGAACGGGAGGGTTGACTTTTATGATCTTAGATTTTATTTAATTTCTCCCCGCCCCGAATAGCTGAATAACTATTCAAAATAATAAAAACAATATGGGAAAAAACACTATAAAAATAATTATAAAGATAATTAATTTTCTCATTCGACGGCCTGCTTTCTGTGCTGAGAGTATTGGGTTCGAATTCCGATAATATATATGTAAATACTTTGTGATATGAGCATGAATATTTGTACCCAAGTCATGGATGTTTAATATCTATATAAGTAATATATACTGGGTTCGCCCCCAGTCTATTGTACGGTACCCATAATACACGCATTGCTTGGTGTGGGACCGTATAGTTGGTGTGTTTGTCTGGCAATGTGTATTATTTATCATACATTTGATTTTTAGACGGTACGAAGTTCGCCGGGTCTACATTAACTTGACCACATTAGTTCTGTTGAGGTGTACTCTATGGTTTGATATGGGTCATTTAACACATATGTCAGAATTTTCTCATAAATCATACCTGAAGGCATAGGAGACCCGCAGTGTACCCACATTCCACTGATGGTATTTGGTCTTATTGTATTATGGGATGGGTCTATTTCTATTATTCCGGGCACACTCCCCCTAAGTGGGTGAGGTATTCGACCCATAGTCCAGTGGCCTATTTGCAGATTGGCAACCTATGCGCGCTTCTTGCATGTTTTTTTTCATCGTACAGCAAGTAATATTTATTATAAACGAGATTTAAAAATTCAATACGAAATTTAAAAAAAAACTGATTTATGAGCCGGGGTTTGAACCTGTACACCATGTTACCAACGCAAGCGTTCAACCTACTGGTAACGATTACATTGAAAAGAATATTTCCAGTTACAAATCTCATCATCTGTGAACAGTATCTATGTAGATGTCTTACAACATTGAACTTCATCACTGGCTTCATTATAAAAACAAGAGTGAGATAAAACTATTGTGAAAGGCTTATAGCGGGTAAACAGATTGCAATACTCGTACAAAGTTGTGTACACACACAAACACTTCCCCGCCTGTCCTTCGTGTAGGTTCATCGTACGATACCGCGGTATAGCTACCGTGTTGGTGTAAGGTATAAGCGGGAGGCGGGTTTAGAAGGTCCCTGACTTCTGGGGGCCTGCACTGTTTGCTTTCAGGCAGCTGTCTGTAACATCCATTACGTTCGAGTGCCGCTATTTGATGCGGACGATAGGAAATACACAATATTTGACGTGCCCGGGTGTATACATTTTATTGGCTGTAATTTAGAATTTTGAACAAAAATGAAAGACAATCAAATATAAACGACATGCCACGATTGCATACATGATACAAACCAAGGATAAATATTTGACGGTCAAATTAGTGCAGTTGGTAGTGACCTTGCTTTTTGTGCCGAGGGTCACGGGATCGAATTCTAGTAGGGGCAATATTTGTGTGATGAGCACTAATATTTGTACCCGAGTTATGGATGTTTAATATCTATATAAGGATTGTATACTGAGATGGCCGTACAATGGACTAAAGTCCAGGTAAGGTACCCATAATACAAGCGTTGCTTAGTTTGGGACCGTACAGTTGGTGTAACTGTATGGCGATATAATTATATATTTTTTTGTATTCTAATCTTTCTGTTTCAGGGGGTAAAATAGCTGACACAGTGACTTCGCCAAGTGTGTAACTTTCTTATTTGTTAAGTATATCGCTACCGCTCGTGTCTTGTGCCCTACACCCAGATAGCGGCCGCGATACCCTGTATCTCGATCAACTGTCAAGGTGTGAGCTACCAGACTCTGCGACGACGAATGTCCGATAAAGCGTATTTTTTTTTTATTTCGTATAACATTATTATCTGCTGACACGACGCTAGATAGGTCTATACAAATGTCATATTTCTCATGATACATTGGATTGACATGATATTTTGCGCTTGGAGTTTTTTCAGTAGCTATTTTTGTTAAATCAATACTTTTTTTCATATTTGTGCAAAGGTGTTAATGTAAAGTACATTAAAAACAATTAAAAATATTGCATTCGATAGTGCGTGTATGTGTGCCTCATCATGGAATAGCGACATATTGATATATTTATTTAGATTGATTGATCATAAAATTGTTGTATCTTGTTAAACATATGTATTAAGGACCAAAATAGACCCAGACTTTATCGGTTTCTTTTAACGGACCCAGTATAGCTTAATTTATATTTCACAAGTCTTTGAAAATATTCTCAGCTACAAAATTCTTGTTTTTTGGATCGTAAATTATTCGGAGCGTTCGTATCTTTCTCAGAAAGAATTATTCCCGTCCAATGAATAACAGATCCTCAGATAATCTTCGGATATAATAAAATACTGAGTTCTAAACTTTTTGTACCTATTAAAACGTTATTAAAGAATCTTTTTTTGATAAAAGAAAACTAATATCTTTTTGTAGTTAATTACTCCTAGAATTATTTTACTATCATAATGTGCAATGTATATCAGCTTGAGTTTTTTTTTAATAGCCTACATATTATTAACCTGTGAGCAGTGTGTTTTGCTGTTCCTTTAAATGATGATAAAAATATTATGGGTACTGTAAAACTATATTATTCATTTTTTGCTTCGTTTAAGTTTGAAAGGGATCACACCAAAGCAATTATTTTCCTATCTACAACGTTCTCCATATTATTTTAAATATGAGTATGCACACCTCACTATACTGTTGGATTGGTTGTTGATCGTTTAGCTTCCTATTTTAATGAATCTAAGCAAGTTTTGATTGTACCCATAATGAGTTTAGGTGCTGCCTGCTCACATAGGGATCTTGATTTCGAATGAACCTACAATAACCTCTTTTCAAAGGAGTACCCACAGAGTTCCTTGCCGATTCTTCTCATTGCAACCAAAATTCCGAACCTGTGGGAACTTCTCACTATTCCTATGTGCTTTTTTGGTCTAGATGAATATTTTTACTATTCTATTAATCAGAATCAGAATCAGAATATTTTTTATTCACGTAGACCATTATTGTACAGTACTTATGAATCGTCAAGTTACAAAAATATTATGCTACTGCTTTACCACCCGTTCGGAACGCCGTTCCTATGGAGAAGAACGGGCAAGAAACTCCATGGTTGCTCTTTTTTAAAATAGATCTTTTACATTTTTGAGCAATACATTGTTATAGGTATGTGAGGACAATGTAGGAACGGCTAATCAGACTTTAGCAACAGGTCAAAAAAAAAACAAAACGTACTAACTAAGTATAAATCAAGAGAGATATTGATCTTTAGAACATGTTTTACGACCATCATATCCCCAAGCCGCATTGTTACGGAGATACCTTGATCTAGCTAAAGCCTAGCAATTAACTAACAATTTTCTATGCATCATAAAAAAACCAGTTCAATTCGGTTCCGGTATACTGTAATTTGAACGTAACCAGTTAAGCTTACACATATGTGCGTCTGAAGGACCGTTTATTTGCGCATCAGTGTTTGTTCAGCTGTAAATGCGATCACTGCAACCGTAGCCTATTAATATCATAAGTCGGATTACAATTATACATTGCTATACATAATTTATGTTGTAAAACCATCACATACACAATTTCATGAGCGTAATTGTTAGATCCATTTAGTGTACGTACTCCCCCGTTGAAAGGGAAATCACCAATATCAGAAGAGGCTAGTAAACTTCTTGAAACGATCTATTTCAATGGGGAAGTACACTAGATGGCGCTAAAAAGAATAACAGAAAGGATGGACAGAAGTATACCAAACAGTTTAACAGATTTGGAACATACATTATCATCAAAGTTGTAAGGGGATATGAGTATTATATGACTTTTATGATTTAGGATTTATACAGGTTGATTCAGAACGGGTACACTACGCCTTGAAATTGAACTTCTTAAGCAAACTTGTTATCATCATGTAGACAGAATTATGTTATGTCGATTCTAAAAAATAAATTTTGTTTTCAAATAATACAATTGTCGTTTTGTTGGCAATTAAATCCATATTGAGTTGTATAACATTTACATAAAACACTTTGATAGATAACTATGTAACTACTTACTTAGTAACTTAACTCTAAGCTCTTGAAAATCAGATTAAATTGTATTTTAATATCCGGAGTCACCCTTGAAATGACTTATCATTGGGTCAGCCTCGATGAGAAGAGAAGAGAGGAATCAATTCATTTAAAACATCACTTTATCGAATCTTATGGTGAAACAATAACCTACAAAGTGACCACATTAAAAGTGGTCGGTCCCGAAACAATATTTGTGGAGTTTCGTCTTAATCCCAACGTCTGACTGAAGCAATAAATATTTATTGCCACTAAACGCGGTGCCGCAAGTTAGAAACTTATAGCGATTGGTAACAGAGCGATAAAGTTATATAAAGGTTCTGTCTTTCTTTTTAAAACCCGGGTGTATACAACAATATATTATAAATATTTTTTGTTTATGGACCTTTATAATACTATTAATCAATGGGTAAACTTTCGCGTGGCCTCACCTGAGTTCTGTTATCTGTCTTCTTGCAAGAATCCGCAGTCATTCTGGAGGGATAGCTCGCAGGTCAAGACTCAAACTATGTCACGGATTATGACGCACCAAGTCGCTCTCTCCCTTCCGTAATTCATACGAGGGAAAGAGACAAAATCGATTAACTCACATTTTGTCTTGTAACTGGCCGGCTTTGCTACTAGTGTAGGTACTGTCTGTATAATAACTTTACATGACTCCCAGAAACACCGACAGCCCGTCTGATTTTCACCAAAACTAGATACTTACTTAGGAGATGAGATGATTGTGGCGCCAGTGTTGGGCTAATCACGTGTGCATATGTCAAAAACCAGCGCCACACTCATGCATAAGGTTCCTATTATAAGGTATATTATCGTTATTTATTTTTGTTAGTCGTGTACGATCATATTAGTCTTATTCATACTTTAGTTTAGTTAGGTGTAGTATATACACCTTTTTTATAATTTATTTAGTACTTGAAATAAAACTTATATTACAGATTTTATAACGTTTATTTTATGTTTTTACGTTCCCGGCGTTGAACGTTGAGATACAATCTGTAACAAAAGTTTTATGTCAATGTGTAGTGTTCACGTAAATATATGAAATCAATAAGTTTAGTAATGTTTTTGTTCAAGCTTATTACTTGGACCACACATCTAAGATATAAAATCTATTTGTGCGGTACACTGTTGATTTGTCTGTAGATTGTATAGTAATTGTACGAACCCCTTCCAATGATGTTATCTGCATAATGAAGGTACATTTGCCGGGTTGCCTGTACAGATGTCTGATTGACTAACTTCTATTAACTGTGGCCGTTAAACGGACGCACCGACGGTTCTATTACGGAGCCTATTACTACTCATCTTAATTGATTTTACTGATTCAATGGTTATTATTGTGTTTATTATTAAATGCTTCTTACTTGGATTTAAAAGCCATGATCCTATCTTGAGTAGAATATGTAGTGAAGATTGACATTTTATAAGATTTTCGTCTGTTTCAAATTGTCTATGTTGGAAACTAATGGTTATAAGGTAATCACTAAATCGGTACCATTCCACTCCTTATTGAAGTAGAATAAATTAGCTCTTATTATAAGGGGTGAAGGCAAGGCGAACATCTCGAACTAAATTGTGATATACGCATGTTTTTTTCGTTGAAAATTAATTAAAAAGTTTTTTTTATAAATTTATAATAATTTACCAAGTTGGTCATTGGATTATTTATAACAGGGCGACGTATTCGATTCGAAGAATAAATGCTATGGAGTCTTTACAAATCGTGGTTTCATAGAAAAGCTTATTCAATGGACGAGTGACAAGTTGATGCTTCCGTTCTGTGTGTTCTTTTGTATTATAAACTTTATAATTATTGATAATAGACTGTTTTTCGAATGCTATGTTTATTTTTTGGTGATGAAATAATATTATATTGGGGTATTCTTTGAATGTTTGAGGTGTTTTGTTTGTAGACTCGTGTGCCTCTTTTCGTCTTTCTAGAAATGTTAATTCTGATTTCTTGACCGACTAAGCTGGCTCATCTTCTTTCATGTTCCCTGTATTCGTTTTCAGTGTTCCTTCACGGAAACGTAAAAATACAGATTTGTAGTGATTTCATAATAATATTGATTTGAGTAACCTAATAAAGATTTCCTTATCTATCTAACAATATATTATGTGAGTAGTACCTAGGTATTGCGTTTTGTTCAGCATCTATAAAACCTTCCGTACGTCTCAAGTTTTGATTTTACAGTCGCTCGATCTAACATCTGTCATCTCAGAATGAGGTTTGGCTGTCGTAAAAGTTTTCGTATTAAGTTATAAAGCCCCATCTCGAGTTTGTTCATAATATATGACAGATGTGAGTTTATAGTCATTCGTATGGATCATTCGATGGCGTAACTTTATAAGACGCGAGAATTGTTTGGTTCCAAGCCTGAGTAGGTTAAATAAAAGGTAAGGTTAGGATTTTGCGCCGATCTTTTCATGAATATTACGAATTCTATCCAGTCTTTAAAAAGATTTTAGCATAAAATCATAATCATAACTCAACTTGAGTAGGTCTAAATAAAAAAAACATAATTACTAATTTAGACCTAAAACTGCAATGTAAATTAAAACTCGATACGCTTGAGCGCGCTCGTCACTCGCACGGGTTGGGTATTTCGCGGAGCGTTGTGTTGTGATCGCATTGTTTACGATACATTGCGATACGCTAATCGCGCTCAAAGATCACAACGTTTGTAACCCATGTCTTTCGACATTAATGATTTCTATTCCTTTTGATTATAGACATTTAATGTAACCTTTACCCAAAGTTTCCGTCACCATGCCCCTTACATCCCTTTTAGTATAAATTTATTCCATGATTTGTTAGAGTTGTATTCTACAGAATGATTGTAATTAGTATATGTACCAAATTTCACTTGTATATCGTACTGTTAGGTACTTTACTACATACCAAACCGCCGCTGAAAGCTTAACATTCCTAACAATACTGGAAGTTTATTCAATTTTCAAACGTATATAACAGTCATGTAACCTGCCTTTAAAATGCAACTTTTTATTATTACCACCATTCCAAAGTGGTTGTATCTTATCCTGGAATATTCCAGTGTTCCTACACAAACCGGTGGTTGTTGTCGCGTTGTCGTTCATTTGTTTTTCTCCTTTCGACTCCATTGTCGCAGGTGGCGACGATTCCCTGATCTACAGGCGGATTTAAATTTCATTGTTTTATTGTGTACTTTTTGAGTATTTATTTCTACACAATTTCTAGAAATGTTGATGATCAGTTTCTTTGCGGTTTCCGGATTTATGTGAGAGAAAGAAAATTAACCATTACTGCACTGCTTATATTTATCAAAATATTACAGTTTATTGATATACCTAACTTAACTTATAAAGAATAATGAAACCTAAATCATTAAAGTTACTGACAAATATAAAAAAAAAACAATTATCAATTTCTTATTTTTTTACTAAGTAACCCAACCATCGTGTATGCACCATTACACAAGCGCCCACCAAAAGCGTCGCTAGAACGCAATTAGTTTGTACACTGAAATCGCATTATCGAACCGAGGGAAAAGGAATCAACCTGTAGTTTATTTTTAATAAAAAAAAAATAGCAAGTGCGGGCTGACGGAGTCGCGGTGTTTCAGTTGAAAACGGTAAAGTTGGAAAGGAAAAACGTTGGAATAGAAAAACCTGATGGCTTGTTGGTAAGTCGATCGGGTTGAACTTAGCTGTGGTTTGGAAAAAAGGCGAATAGTTTAGCGAAAACTTTTAAAGGTATAAATACGTATAAATTACAAATTGGATAAAAATAATATAACACTACGTCAATATTGATTTCTTATATTAACGCGAATACTACACATTGAAATAAAACTATCTTAAGGATTTTCCACCCTCCGACCATGGTTGCTATAAAGCAGCCGAAACGTCGGGAACGTAAAAACATAATATAAACGCGATAAAATCCTTAAATTAGTTTTATCTCAACTACGTCAATAGCCAGATTAGAACGGTACCATACAATGGTCTGATCCCAATCACACCAGAACAGGGCATATAACGCAAATATCATTTATGAAATTGACCCGGGTGGTAATCGAACTCGGGCCCACCAGGTGGAGTGTCTAGACTAAGTTGTTAGTATTCGCATTAGCTTTGCTTTAAGTAATCTTTCTTAAGACGTTATAAATGTTTGGTAATTAAAATCAAATCTAATAATATTATAACGCCAGTCGAACACACCAACTGTACGGTCCCACACTAAGCGACGCTTGTATTATGTTATGGGTACCGTACAATGGACTGAGGGCGAACTCAGTATATAATACTTATATAGATGTTAAACATCCTCGACTCGGGTACAAACATTCGTGCTTTGTTCCCTACCAGGATTCGAACCCAGGACCCTCGGCACAGAAAGCAGGGTCACTACCAACTGCGCTAATCAGGTCCTCGTAATTAAGTATTCCGTTCTTACATTTTCTGAAAACTCCATTTAAAATATTATTCACTAACCAAGTTGGAAGCTTTTCAGTTGAAAGTTCGATTAGCTTATACTGAAATTTGATTGCCAAGTTTCGTGAGCAAGTTTTAAGGGGCTTATGTCTTAGCGAGTGTCCAATGAAGTTAGTCTCATATCGGTCCAGGCTATGATGTCCAGACGCATTGATTTTATAGACGCCCCTGGTGTTTGAACTGGGAAACCCACTCTGTATAATTAAGTATACGAAATTCAAAATGTCTTCTCGGCATTTGAAAGTTATGGTTAAACATAAGTGGTTTAGAAAGAGATACACTCAGACTGATGTTAGAAATGGTCTTTATATGCCAGTATTAAAATGGAAGTCATGATTCTTTTAGATTTTATTTTTTATGAGAAACCCTTTAAAAAGAGGGCAAGCGGAAGTGACATCATTCGAGGATCGATAGTAGATCGATATTTAAAATATATTTAGTTAAAATCTCTATTTGATTAACTTCTTGACTCTCTCTATCTCTCCGATCAGTCTACCTAGTCAACTTCTGCTTTATATATAAGGTGTAACAATAATAGTGTGAAATAATTTTAATATGTGGTATGTAATGTTAATAGTGTTAAACAAAAATCATTTACACAATTATTTATACATCAACGTGATCCATATAACTTACTGATTCATCTGTTAAAATATTTTACACTATTTTGCTTACACCTTATGTATAATCTTTCATGACTTTCCCCATTGAACCAGAGTACCAGTTAACGTAAAATTCCCTATCAAATATATTTACAAATAACTAACGCATATCTTATATATCCGATTTCGTTACCAACACAAAACATTTCGGTTGATCTCACGATAAATTGAAACTCGAAACGTCTGCTGGTAATATTTCACGGTGCCCTCAATACAGACCTCAACTCTTCCTGACGCATTTAATATTCCACTTATACCTTAAATTGTCTCGTTTTGAAGATATATCTGTTGCGGTCCTACCTATTGTCCCCTGAGGACTTACAACTGACTGCACGTCGCCAATTATTTAGAAATTCCAACACATCATATAAAACCAACCTTATCGCTACAAATTTAGAACACAAACTTCAAGCGCATGAAAAGTACTTTTTGAAGCACCTCCTTTATCAATCCAAAACTTACTTTAATTCCTAGAAAATAAGGTTTATTTCTCAATGGAATTCATATATGGTCGTCCCGTTTCGTTCCACCATGGCTATCGACGTTGGATAAAGGGCGAACCATTAATCGTACTAAGATAATATCAGCTCGGTAATCGCAGATTACTGAACACCCTGTTAGTATACTCGGCGTAGTGTCGATGGCCCTGTTTAGTCCGATAAGATGCTGAATTGAAAATTGGGGTAAGAAGTGGAGTTACAGAAATGAGGACTATGAAGTTCGGATCATGACATCGGTCAGTATACATTGAACCCCAAATTTATATACGTTGCCTAACTTTATCAAACGTCATATAATACTGCGCACGAGAGTTTTGCTTTGCGTAATATGAGGGTACCCCAGTTCTAACTATGACACTAGACTAGGACATCCAACACCTCAGTCCTCCTGTGACCATTGTTGCTGTAAAGCAGCCGAAACGTTGGAAACGTAAAAAACATAAAATAAACGCGATAAAATCCTTAACATTAGTTTTATTTCAATCCTAGGTTATATTAAAATGTTGTACCTAGAGCTCACATATAATGTGGGATACATAACTTTGATATGAATCGGATCGCGTGACATCCTCCATTTAATTTGTAAACATGTTAATACTTAATAACTCATCAACAAGTTGATTCATATCTGTGCATAAAATTAAATGAATGAGACATTTTATTCGCTCGAAGTAAGATGTTTAATCAGTTGCACTTTTATTTTCTACTTATGTGTGGGATATATTATCTGTACATACCTGACTCTGACAGGCCGTAGTTTATTTTATCTTATTTATATTAACTGATAGATTTTTATTGTGTTTAGCTATAATGTATCCACGAGCCCACTATACAAACTTACAGCATTACAAATTTCAGTATTATCCATTATCTAAGATTAAAAAGTATACCAAATTATGACCAGGGTTCTCATATGAGCTAAAAATCAGTTCAGACGACAATTCATATAATAGGGAATTCGCCTTACCTAATGTATCGCGTTCGCGTAAAAACGTTCTCAACGTCTATTTTTACTAAAAATCTTCAAAGACACTTGACCATATTAGGTATATACCTGTAGAGATTGATAATTTTTACAAAAGTCACGGGAAACAGCATAATTCTCAGTACTTATAAATACATTAAAACAGGTAACTAAAATTGGGCTCCATACCCTTCATTACCATAAAAAAATAAACCAAATGGCATCACGCGCTTGTGTTTCAAAATCATCAATCACACGTCTCGTCCACTGACTGATTGACAAGTCCAAAAAAAAAACTTAACATATTATACACAGTGCGCAAAAATGTATGCCAAAAAAATACAGATTTATTCAATAAATCTGTTTTCGAAACACTTTGGTAAACAATTTGAAAGTTCGATTTTTTAATACGTGCATCTGAGGAGCGGGTGCGCTGCACATAATGTTATTCACTCGTGCATCGAACCCGTAGTGTCCTTGGCCCCCGGTCTTTGCCGTCTGAGCCTACGTGGCCGGCCGAGCTGATCGCGGATGCGTAAATATACTGGATAGGACTTTAGTTTGATAACGCTGAAGCAGAATTACTGGTACTTACTATTTTTATCAGTCATCCGAAAAATTGTTTGCAAATTACAGTATTTCACTTCTTAATGACTGAAGAGGGATTTATAATATTATTTATAAATGAATTCTACGGCTTTTATTACATTATATTGGTCTTATATACTATTGTTTAGGTGTACTTAGCAAGTAAAGCATTCAATATAATAAATAAAAAAAACCTTCATTATTATTTAAATAATTTAAAGATACGTGATTTAATGCCATTGTATACGACAATTTTAGATTATTTGTGTCTATATTTTTGTATGTACGTAATGACATTTTTGTTTAGTTCGCTCAAAAAAATCCAAACCACCCAAGAGTAGAATGTTGTTAGTTACTAACATAGCACTTCCAGTATTGTTCTTACTCCATAACACTTTACTTCAATCTGCGGACCGTCGATTCATCCAACATAATGTTAATTCGCATTTGCCAGTCACTTCTAGTTTACTTTTTGTTCCAAGAAATCGCCAAAGGGTACTACCTAGCAAAGGCACTATAAACATATACTTCAAATTATTAATGTTAAGCATATGTTTGTAAGGGACGATAGTTCCGTCAGCACTTGGATGGATTTCCAAATTATAACATCTTCCTCCGTGCTCCATTATGCCGGCAGTTCCTGTTGTCATTCTAAAACATCTATGACAACTGTCTTAACGCATAATAGCAAGGCCCTTGCATAGATAGGATGGAGTGGAGAGTCCTGTTCTCTCCTGTCCTGTTTTTATTCAATTTTAACGCGACAATAAAACACTTAATCGTAGGTTTACCGAAATAGTTACAAGCAGTTCAAGCTGGATTCAAAACAGCAAGCATCGATCGGAAGTCCGCATTTAAGGCGTTGAACCATAGATGGAGCGTTGAACTATTGTTAGGTATTGGTTGAAGGCCAGATGGATTTGAAGGCCGCAGTAACGAAATAACAACGATTAAATGACAAGAAATATGAACTACAATTTTGGTCACTTGTATTTACTGCCTGGCTCGGTTAGTTAGCGGTTAAAGGTATACTTAGCTACACTAACTATGGTAATAAATAACACACACTTGAAAAAAACATGTACCCAATAGCGGTGAGTAAATGTTAAATCCTGCGCAGTATCAAGAAATAATCCATTTTATTTCTTTCTACTATTCAGTTCCAAAAATAGCGTCCAGTATTGGTGACCAGATAAGCGCAGTTGCTAGTGACCCTACTTTCTGTGCTGAAGTCTGAAGTCTTTGGTTCATATCCTGGTAGGGACAAACTTTGTATGATGAGCATGAATGTTTGTACCCGAGTCATGGATGTGTAATATCTAAGTATTATAAACTGGGATCATACCCAGTCCATTGTATGGTACCCATAATATAAGCGTTGCTTAATATGGCACGGTATAGTTGGTATTTGGCAATATTATTAAATCTCCCGCTTGTTTGGTACGTGATTTATATGTATAGATCAATCCTAAAACTACCTATTTAATCTCCTTAATGTATTCTGTATTAATAATGGGCATGGGTCGACCTGTTTGATCTGATTCTTCCACAAAAACTACATAAATGAGATGATTCTAATTTCTATAATTATTTTTAAAACAAAAACAAGTTTCCTCAACCGAATCATTCCATGCCAATTAAATATGAGTGCAAGGTTATGTTGGGTCGGTTGGACAAGTCGGACCTCACAGAACGGGTCGGTAGAGACAAGTCACGACTTGCTCGAGTTGCTGTTCATC
The DNA here is from genome assembly GCA_905404115.1 of Pheosia gnoma. Classification (NCBI taxonomy): domain Eukaryota; kingdom Metazoa; phylum Arthropoda; class Insecta; order Lepidoptera; family Notodontidae; genus Pheosia; species Pheosia gnoma. The sequence continues at coordinate 622,760 of FR989910.1, forward strand.
TGGTCAATATGGTTATCAGTGGTGCAAACAAGGGCGTTAGACGTGACAGTTTTTTTTCTGTGTCTTGGAATTAAATATGACCTATAAAATATATAAATAATATATACAACAAGACTACACAAGACTGGTCGCATTTGCACATTGAATGTGTTTGGAAAAAAAACGTAAGAGAAGTTATTGTCGCTGATATGGCTACATGTCAGTTTTAAAAATTTCGTCCATCTGTCTGTTTGTTGAGGACAACTGCAGGACAGATTTTGATGAATGTTATCATGGTTATAGCTTACAACCCGGGCCATGATAAAGATAACTTATTATCCCGGGAACTGGAGGAGTTCACGCGGAATAACCCAAAAAACTGTATCTCGAATTTCACAATGCCAATAGTTCTGAAAGAAATATTGTATACAATCTATTTTTTATTTTATTTCTCAAAGTGTAAGAGTTCCCTGGGGTATTCAAAAAACTTGAGTCTAAGCGTACCAAGTCGATGGACCACTTGTAATTATTAATAAGTAAATATTGTAGGTACTTATTTATCATCAGTATTGAACTCGCCTATATCACTGCACCTATTTGCAATTAAAATGATATTATCACAATTTATATTGCAACGAGTCTTGAATAGAAGACAAACAGAAATCGTTTCGCGTTGAATAACACAGAAATATACGTAGCAACCGCCGTCTCGTAATCCTTAATCGGTTTTTTTAACTTTACAATCTAATAGAAATATTGCAGGATGTAATAACCATATTACAAACGGTAATTATGTCATAACTTAATACATAAGTGCAATAAAAATAAATATTGCGTCATGGATGATGACGCATGCGTACACGCATGATTCGCACGAGCTAGCAAAATTAACCATAACGTAATTATATTAAAGCATAATGATCGTTGATCGATACAGGAAGTTCGATCATCGATGGATCATAATTTCTGTGTTTTATCCACGATTCAAGGATATAAAAAAAATATTTTATACATACTTAGTAAGTAACGGTGAAGGAAAACATCGTGAGGAAACCTGCATGTCTGAGAGAACCCCTCCAAAGATGTGTGAAGTCCGCCAATCCGCACTGGGCCAGCGTGGTAGACTATGGCCTAATACCCCTCGCATTGAGGGGAGGCCCGTGCCAAGTAGTGGGACATTAAAAAAAGGGCTGGAATTATATATACTTAGTAAGCAGTGATAGCCAAGTTGGTAGAACGCTTGCCTCGGTAACGAGGATCGTAGGTTCAAACTCCGGCTCGTACTTCTGAGATTTCCGGATTTAATTTGCGAAACATGATTATCAGTTGCTAAATGGTGAAGGAAAGCATCGTGAGGAAACCTAAATGTCTGAGAGAACACCTAGTATGACGTGTGAAGTCCACCAACACGCACTAGGCCAGCGTGGTGTACTACGGCCCAATCCCCCCCACATTTAAGGGAGGCCCGTGCCCAACAATGGAACATTGAAAAAGGCTAATTTTATATTATTTAATCAGGCTTACCCATCTTTATCCATCCCCGTTTGGAAAAATCTGCTTTTCAAATCAAGCATGACTCTAAACGTATTATAGGGGACATTGGAATGGGGGGTATTCTTTCAATTTATCTCTGATCTAATCATAGCAATACTATCCAACCGCCAGGATTTCATTCCACCCTCCCCAAAATGCTGTTTCAAAATTGCACCGACAAATAAACGGACAGTTCGCTCTGATGTTAGTAAAAACGCCGCTCGGCAAGATTTATGCGGCCAATATTCCACCGAGATGCCGTCTGCTTGTGCGGAGATGCTTTAAAAATGTATTAGAAAACTTAGTTGATTTATTTGTGACTGTCTCCTACGTAGTCGCTAGCGTTGCTGCCAGTCATGGGGTGGGATTAGATTCACATATTAGCAACATGGTAAGTATAAAGTGGTTGCTATACACCCGTGATAGCCAAGTTGGTAGAACGCTTGCCTCGGTAACGAGGATCGCAAGTTCAAACCCCGGCTCGCACGTTAATCTCATTTTCAACCACGATTATCATTTGCTAAACGGAAAAAAAAACATCGTGAGGAAACCTGCATGTCTGAGAGAACCCCTCGAAAGATGTGTGAATTCCGCCAACCCGCACTGGGCCAGCATGCTGGACTATGGCCTCATTCCCCTCGCATTGAGTGGAGGCCCGTGCCCAACAGTGGGACATTAAAAAAGGGCTGGTATTATTATATTATTATTGTAAGTATAAAGTAACACACCATCACACAATCTCCGATGAGGCGGATAGAGGGGGATTGACATAGAGGGGGATTGTGGTCATAGTCCACTACGCTGGGCCACGGCACATAGCAAACTTCACATATCTTTCAAGCACTGGTTAGATTTCCTCAGTCATGCAGGCTTCCTCACTATACATCCGTCACCGTAAAATTATTATTAATTTCAATTTGGAATGGGAGCTAAAAAAACACAACTGTACATAATCAATTGTCTACATTTTGCAAAGGAACTATACAATACCTACATATCAAATATTTACATAAATGTGCTCGCTCAGTTCAAACCACAGTATTATAATCAAATAGAAAACAATAGAGTGTACACTTTTTTTATTATACGGTTCGTTGGCCTAGGTCGTCTGTCACTGACTCTACGGCAGTGATATTAATAAAAATATATACATACATGTGCTCACGCCTGTATACCGTGGAGGTAGGCTGATACCTCTGATTGCCATATGCTACGATCCTGGCAGTGCTAAAAAATATTTAGATAAATGTTATACTAGCTGCGCCCCGCGGTGTTACCCGCGATTCAAAAGTATGTCCTTTTACTCTATGTCCTTTTACTCTATGTCCTTTTACTCTATGTCCTTTTACTCTATGTCCTTTTACTCTATGTCCTTTTACTCTATGTCCTTTTACTCTATGTCTTTTTCTGTAAATCATGTCGATCCTTTGCTCTATGAAATATTAAAACAAATCTATCCCACGGGAACCATACATTTTACCGGGATAAAAAGTAGCCAATGTGCTATTCCAGACTATAATCTATGTCTGTGCCAAATTTCATTCAGATCCGTTCAGCCGTTCTGGCGTAATTGAGTAACAAACATCCATCCATCCATCCAAACTTTCACATTTATAATATTATATAGTGGGATAGGCTCCCAGCGTGAAACGTCATATTTGTGTCAATTGTAATAATAATAATATCGTAATACAGACGAACACACCAACTGTACGGTCTCACACTAAGCAACGCTTGTGTTATGGGTACCGTACAATGGACTGGGGGCGAACCCAGTATATAATAATAATAAATATAGATATTATCATCGATGACTCGTGAATTGTCACGTTTTACTATCAGTTTGTCTACGTCTCGATGACGTTAACAACGTGCGAGTTGTGCCAGTGTGGTCAAACTGTTTCAAGCCGGGCAGCCTTCTCTATAAATACGAGTGGAATACACACATGTTGGCCCAACGTGTCAAATTCAAACATTTTAAAGACATACTTAGTCTTACGATGTTTGCCCAATATATCCTGGGACTATATTAATGTTACACCAAAATCCGCATGCGTGATAGATGGTCGCTAAAATGCAGTTCATATTTGATGGTCCATGTGGTCCATAGAAGCCTTTTCCAACGGCCAGAGAAAGTCTGAAACAGCTGCTGAACCGCCGCGGTTATTATTAAAATTATAATCTTCTCATTTAGACAACATGTGTTTGCATGCACAGTATCTACCTACTTCCTTGTGGTAGATAGCAACACTCGCACTTGCGTCTTTACTTCCTTATAACGTGTGAAAAACAAGGACAACTAGTCTTCTCTCTCTTCATTAAATGTATGCATTTGTATATAAAATTCATGTGTTATTTACGTGTTGTATATTGCCCTTGTATGGTACGCTAGGAAGAGCATTGATTTCCTCGGCGCCATGGGTACTGACTAATGCTTATCGTTTCGCATATACAAGTCCTAAGTCCCATTACACATATAACCATATGCGGTTAACCACAAACCCGTAGTACGTAGGTATCATAGATTTACAGCAGAACATGCTCGCCAGTCGAAATGGCTTTTGTGTGTGGATCTAACTAAAATGTATATTTACTTCCATTTTTCATAAAATATGCAAATAAGTTTAGGTTTTAAAGATGAACAAACATTACCTATCTGTAAAGATTAAATATGTTCATAAATTTTCCACAAAATCAATGCCAGCTATAAACTAAAATAGTGATGACACCCGACGCAATAAATTATATCGGTATCGATAAGCCGCACGCTTGGCGAAGGGACAACGTATCGACAGTCGACGGCAACAACATGAATACAATTTGTAAGATAAAATAATGATTTGGCTTGCGAAACGTTGCGTCACGAACCGGCTGTGGAGCATGATTAAACTTGCAAAAGCAAAATACAGTCGAGTAAAGGTTAGTCGGCGGTTAGTGCTGAGATAATTATCGATACACAGCAATTTATTATTTAGTTCATTTATTTATTAACTGTGCATAATTTCCAACGAATACGTCTATTTTCAACAACGGACGATATACCAGTAGGTATAAATGTCATCCAGTATGTTTACAAGATACATTATTTATTGAAGCTGGTATTATAATACATGCTAAATGACTAAGAGCTTAAAACCAATTAAAGAACTCCGCTTAATATCTTAATATATCGTTAATTAATTAACCGGTAAATGAATGAAGCTGTTCGTCTTAAAACTAAATAATTTTCGATAACAGATTTATTTTATCAATATGAACAGGAAAAGCACTAGTTTTTATCTATAAATAGCAGTTATTTATCCTTTGCGAAGAACACAAGAAACCAATTAAGGATATAAGTATTGATATTCATAGCAATAAAATTATAATAGTGTCGGTAATTAAAAACCCAAAAGACAAACATTATTATTACATATTCGCACTATAAGGATTCCGTTTTAATCATTTAATGTAATAAAACATAAAAAAAATAAAAATTTTGGTACGAAACCCTAAAGATGTACCACATTTTCTATCGACAATATTATCGATAGAATCATGGGCTGCTATCGATATTGCAGCAGCGCTAGCCTGCCGCGGTACCGATCATTGTCAATTGGTTCGTGACCAAAATATACGTATCCGCTTATTATCTTAATAATTTTGTATACAATCTTGGGCGACTGACTCATATTTAGCAGATCCAAGGTTTTATATAAAACGATCTGTTTTAAACTAGGCAGTTATAACTAGATAGTTTAAATATCGGTCTTATTATTATACTGGCTCCAATACCGAACTTTGTGTGATGGGTACGGATTTTTGTACCCGAGTCTAATAGTTAGTATGTATAAATGTATACTGGGTTGTCCCTAGTCTAAGGAACGGTATATTGCACTAGTGATATTACTATTATGTACTGGTACCCCATTCAACAAACGAATAGATTCACAAATATAAATAATAACACGTTTATTTAAATCGAGCGTTAATAGTCTAATAATTAGAGGGGCTATCCTTGTAATCGAAAGGGTTTCGGTTTGGATCCCAGTACAAACTCTAGCTCAGTTGAAAGGGCATAAAATAATGTAATAATTTCGCGCAGATGTAGTAATTTTTCTAAAGCTTTTAATTCCATGGATATTGGCCACTAAAGTGATAATGATATCGCCAGAGGAACACACCAACTGTACGGTCCCACACTAAGCAACGCTTGTATCATGGGTACCGTATAATGGACTGAGGGCGAACTCAGTATATAATACGCCCATGACTCGGATACAAACATTCATGCTTATCACAAAATGCTTGTCCCTACCAGGATTCGAACCCGGGACCCTCAGCGCAGAAAGCAGGGTCACTACCAACTGCGCTAATTAGGTCGTCATAAAATATTTGGCCTAAAACTCCTGACTATCTTAGTCGCCGATGGGCTGTTTCACAATATTGTGTTGAAAATCCTTGAAATTGTATAGGCTATTGTATCTAAAAAAATAGTTGTGGATAAAGTTTATAAGCACATTGAGACAGGCCCTAAGTAATTAAGAGCCCACAAAAACCTCTCAATTAGTGTAAGTAGAACAATTTAATTTTCTTTACCACTCGCAAGTAACTAGGTACCTACCTATATAACATTGAGCTATGTGCTTGCACCTATTACACAATTATATATATTTTTGTGTAATATTCTAAAACAAATACGTGCTTGAAATAATGAAAAAAATTATCGTACTGAATACCTTATTATTATTTGCAAATAGGTTCTCCACGCGGGACTCTCTTTCAATTCCAACGAAGGTTATTTGTATATGTACTATAGAATATACCTACAGTCAAATATATACCTTCTTGATAATTCTTAAAGTGAGTTTTCGTTTTGTCTTAATATAATTATATACATTCTTACACATTGCAAATTTACAAATCGCCACGCTTCAGAATAATCCCGAAAATCCTAACCTTTTGCAATACATTAACATTTTTGTCCGCGCTGATTCTGCACATTACTGAATTAACCTTTCAATGTATGTTGTGAATAGTGTAATGTAATATCAGTGTGAGGGATACCTGTCCCGACTTGTCTGGGGACAGCTTACGCATAACCAATGACCTCGGATTTCTCGGTGTTACTGTTTTCGAAACATTAAATTGATGATTCATTTGTGGTTTTATTATTGCATAGTTTTATTTTAATGTATCTGGTTATGCGGGAAACATAATGTTATTGTTTTTTTTTATGTTAACTACCTATATATATATATATACTAGCTGACTCGGCAAACGTTGTTTTGCCATATAAAATAAATTGAGATATAAACTATCCTATCTCTCAAGTTGGATCGAACTGCACATGGTGTGCGAATTTTATTATAATCGGTTAAGTGGTTTAGGAGTCCACTGAGGACAAACATTGTGACACGAGATTTATATATACTAGCTGACTCGGCAAACGTTGTTTTGCCATATAAAATAAATTGAGATTTAAACTATCCTATCTCTCAAGTTGGATCGAACTGCACATGGTGTGCGAATTTTATTATAATCGGTTAAGTGGTTTAGGAGTCCATTGAGGACAAACATTGTGACACGAGATTTATATATATTAAGATTAAGAAGATATATATTTCGTATATTTCATAATAATAATAATTCCAGCCCTTTTTTAATGTCCCACTGCTGGGCACGGGCCTCCCTACAAATTCGAGGGGATTAGGCCATAGTCCACCATGCTGTCCCAGTGCGGGATGGCAGACTTCACATATCTTTCGAGGGGTTCTCTCAGACATGCAGGTTTCCTCACGATGTTTTCCTTCACCGTTTAGCAAGTGATAATCATGATCGAAAATGACATTCGCACATAAAATCCCAGAGGTGTGAGCCGGGGTTTGAACCTGCAATCCTCGTTACCGAGGCAAGCGTTATACCAAATTAGCTATCGCTTCGTATATTTGTAATATGCGAATGATATAAAAGACGGTACTTGTAGACTTAATTTCTATTGAAAACTATACTCCTTCTTGTTTTGTTGAGGTTTCTTGATAATTTCCATTTTATTCTTCTAATGATCATTCAGTTGCCCCTGGTAACTTGTATGCACCTATTAAAATTGGTTTGAATCACGCATCATAAATAAAACTTGTCTACATCACTGCACTGAAACTGACTCATCAATGCCCGTTAGCAATGACTAAGAATTAATTAAATCCGCAGAAACCGATAATGTTACACATCACACACCGATTACCAACCCTAATTTTAATGAAACATGGCTTAAACTTGATTGGTCATCGTTAATCTTACCGTTACCATCTCGGAAGGGTTCGAAGAAAACCGTGCCAATTTAGGATTTCGTTTAGTTAACTGTGTTTTTTTTAATTATTATGCGAGGGTCGGGTTCGATAGCCGATGTAATTCACGAAATGCCCAAACTAAACACTCGTTTGTTTGTATGTATGTAAATAATGTTGAGCGTATTTTCGACGCCCGATTATCTTGATTAGTTAAATTAAGCGTTCATAATACAACATTATTGTAGACCCCTATTGGTGACCCAGACCCCAGATGGGAAAATGTTTGAAATGACTTTCTTAATTTGCCCCGGTTTGGGTACTGATGAGATCGCCCCTGGTCCATAGTATGGTAGCAAAACACAAACGCTGCTTACTTTAAAAAATGCAGTAAATGTGTTGTTATTTAATAACAATTCAGAATCTCGGAATCTGATTCTATGATCGATGTTAAAAGTCACAAATTATTTACTTGAGTTGCCCAATCACCCAAGCAAAACTCAAATATGGCGCGCTACCGCGGGAAACTCCTTAAAGGAATATTATCACAAGATAAAAGATTTTTTTGCACGACCTTGCAGAGCATTCCAATGAAGTAATCGATTGTCAATGCGGACATTTTAATCGATAAGATAGCAATTTTGACGTAAGCTCTAACGTCAAAATTGACGGTAATAACGTTAGGTGCTGTATCACGTTGATATGGAGGCTAACATTACAGACACAAAAAAAATATCATCTGCTGGTTGGCATCGAAATTGGGAATGATTCAAATAATTCCCGGTCAAATTTTGAAAAAGCATTTCTATAATTTTATCCAGTACTTGGATCACACACAACTACTGAATGCAGTGCCGATGTGCTACAAGATTACTGTCACGTAGGTACCGATGACTCACATACCTAGTTGAATTGACCCGTACATGAAAATAATTATCTAAGTAGGGTCAGGCGACTAAATATGGCCTCCTACGTTTAATAAGATAAAAAAAATACTTAAAGATGTGTATAGATACGTAGCTGCTTTACGTAGCTGCTGTTTGAATTAAAAAAAAAATGGTACTGACTTTTCAATAGAACGACAAACAAATTTATTTGAAACATCAGTTCAGAAATCCCATTGGCATCTGTGACGTCACTTATGTACTTAATACTCGACGATTTTTTATGAAAACTCGTGTGACAATATCTTATAACGCGGATCACAATAAGGATACTTTTTGTGTCGAGAACTCGAAAAATTAATAGACTCCTATGGGTTAGATTGCTGAAATATGTAGGTTGTACTGAAACTTGCCATGATGATAGCTTATTTACACAGGGACCATATAAACGATACTTTCTATTCCGAAAAATGAAAAGGATAATCAAAAGTCAAATTTAAAATTAATATACTGTGATGCGCTCATACCTATCTTTAATCACTAAACGATTAATATGCGAATTTAATAGGTTCAAAAGTCACATGGTATACGGCGCGTGTGTTACTGAAATCACGTAGCCATATTTTTATTTTCCATTTCATCGTTATCAACCGTGCAAAGGTCAGATAATGTACGGCGAAACATTATGACTGGCGTTGTATTGAGAATTTCCTTAGTTTTGTTGTCAATCTTCCAAGAATTAAGATATTTCATTTGAGATTCTGAATTTCGTCACTTGGGTGTTTTAGAGGATTCCTTGTTAATGTGATTTCAGTCACGTAAAAACATACTAAACGCCCAATGACTATACTTAGCACAAAATATGGAGAAATGTACTCTTAATGGTTATAAACCCAATATTGTTTGTTTTGCTATTAAAATTACCATACCTCAGTCTAGCGAAAGACGACTATGACTGTTCCAAGGTCACACATCACAGTCTAGAAAAACAAAGAAATTTAAGGAATTCAAAGTCAAATCGTTTATTTCGTATAGGCCTACGGGGGCACTTACAAATTGTCATTAATTTTTTTTTCCTTAACTCTTCAACCGGATCGGAACGCGACCGCTACTGAGAAGATGATGGTGGATGAAGAAGATTCTAATATCACGTAGTTGCTTCTATTAATGAGACCAACTATTTTTTAGACCACATCTATCTACAGCCTCTCTTAATCCTGATAGGATGAGTGCAACGATCGCATCCGTTTGCTCGTATATTTCAACCCGCACAATAGTCGGGATGGTTCTCTGATAATATCGCTTGCATTGAAGCCGCGTCTCCGACAATCTGGAGTGAACGCCGAGCCCAAACCAGTGAACCTGATAATGTAGAGCACGCTGGCGTTTATTAACTCTTTTACGAAAAGTTTGGGTATGGTCATATTGTGATTCATAGCATTTCAACTCAACGCCCTTTATATGGTGTAAAAACTAGACACATCTCGTACGAAGCATTTTTTTTTAATATAGGTCGCTATATTTTTACACTCTTTTTCCAAATTTCATCCTAAGCCATTTTAACTGGCTATTCATATGTCAAACTGGTGGGGGTGATAGATTTAATTTAATTATCATCATCGCCGTCGTTACTATAATTATCATCAGAGGTGGTAAAAATTTACTCGATAGCCGATGGCCAACGAAAAACCATGATAGCTGATCTTAAAAACATTAACTGAATTCTAAGAAGACAACATGTATTATAATTCCAGCCCTTTTTAATGTCCCACTGCTGGGCACGGGGCTCCCCTCAATGCGAGGGAGATTAGGCCATAGTCCACCACGCTGGCCCAGTGCGGGTAGGCTGACTTCACACGTCTTTCGAGGGGTTCTCTCAGACATGCAGGTTTCCTCACGACGTTTTCCTTCACCGTTTAGCAAGTGATAATCGTGGTTGAAAATGAGATTCGCACATGAAATCTCAAAGGTGCGAGCCGGGGTTTGAACCTGCGATCCTCGTTACCGAGGCAAGCCTTCTACCAACTTGGCTATCACTGTTTTGAAAACATTACAACATGTATAATACACCTCAAATTTTCAGAAAGAAGTATTCGTCCATTTCATAGAAGATTTCATCACACACGTATATATAACTTTTTATATAGAATTGGGCAGATATTAAGGGATACATAGTTCTCTGTATGTTGCCCTAAACCTGTTCAACTTTCTTTATTATCCATGGTAAATTACTGTTATACAGCTTTTGTAAGACCCACAGCTCGGTATGAGAGTTACTAACGTCACTACTCCACTAAACCAAAGCAACAATAAATCCGACATTAACAAAGATACTATGCAAATGATTAGCCGACAATCATCGCTGGGCGTGTCCGCAGTTCGCTGTAATGGTCCGCTAACTGTGTTATTATAGCGCGCACGATCCTATCTACCCTTGACATATAAATAGTAAATTGGAGTTTATTTGCTTTTGCATAATAACCAACAACGTATAGTGATGGTGAGACAATGAAGCATTTATAATACACTTATATTTTATTACCGAGGTTGAGTGCGTTTACTAGTTTAGTAGCAATCGCTAGCAACTGATATCTGTCGACCGTCATAAGTATAATAAATTAGCCTGTTTTAAATTAGGACTATTCCCAATACACACTCCCTCCACTGTTACTCCTGAAAACCCGGAAGGCAATGGATTACGTCACGGCGCTACGTAATACGAATTTGCGATTTGTATGCAATTCATTCCAAGTTAATTGCTTTCGCTAGTCTATTGCTAGATACGTCATCAAGGCCGATCTGTTATAGTACAGTCACAAAGATGCTATGGTTTGACCATACGCCCATCCCCCAGCAAAGCTGGTTGTCATGGCACCCACGACAAATTTAACATCGAAATAATGCTTTAGGAGGAGTTGGAAGGAAATTATCCTTCACCTTTTAGTAAGTGATAAATAGGTATTGAAAACGAGTGATCTTCTTGTATTAACAAAATCATAGGTATTATATATTGCTACCGGCTATATATTGCCCTACCGGTTCTGCTAACTACTAAAATCAAGACGTTAAAGTCAAACAGTCACATAAATAGTCGTAAAATAAACTATAGTCTCTGTAGTAAACATTCGTCACTTTGGTGCATCGTCGTAATTAGATCGTAAACGCTGCGCGGGAGTCGCCATTTTGCTTTACACAGATATAGAGATCGGCTGGAAATGGCGTAGGACGGGGAGCGTAGTTGTACTTGCCAAAACGATCGTTAAAATTTTGTAATGATTAGTAAGCCGTAAACATGGGTACATTTAGAATATTAAACAACAAAAGGAAAATACAAAAAAAAATGATTGTAAAAATGTGTGATTCCGAAAGTGTATACTAACCTTTGAGCCTGCGCTTCTTTGGCAAAATATTAATCATTATGTGAATACAAAGTTTAGACATGTCGATTTAAAAAAAATACTCACTTATAATTGCAATTATCATTTTGTTGGAAAAACAATTTGTTATTTAAAATCGACATTTTGAAATTCGACCTCACGAAATAATTATAAATGCGCAGTTTTAAAGGCTAGTATAGTATTTCTGAATCATCCTTTATAGCACATGTGTATAATATATTATTATACATTCAAATGAATCATTCTTGTTTTAATCTACTTCAAATAATAACTATCACCAAAAAAATATACCCTCTAATTTATAGACGTTTTATAACTTTGTCAAACGTGATATAGTACTGCGCACAAGAGTTTTGCTTTGCGTAGTACTATATGACGTTTGATAAAGTTATAAAACGTCTATAAATTCGGAGCTAAGTCTCTTCCAGCATCATTATATTAATACATCTTTGTTTCACCGCCATTTTCAGCGTCCATATTTATTTATTTAGGAGCGCAGTTCGTCGGCCGGGCGTCGCACTAGTCTGACCTTCACCCCGCGCCAGCATCCAAGGTCCCGCCAGCTTCCCGGAACACCCTGACTCTGAGATCATTAATCATTTGTTTGACACTGAGATGATTCGGGCTTTATTTTGTGATTATTTTCAAATGATTCGAAGTTATACCGCGCGCTTTTTTTAGGTGTTGAAAAGTTGAGTTGTTTTAGTAGAGATTGGGGTTTTTTGGTGTTGGCACAGTGGTAGAGTTTTGAATTTTGGTGTCAATTTATTAGTAAGATTGATGATGTTTGAGGCGTGATACTTTTCCGTGCATTTCATGATATTCCGGATATTTGGATTATAGGTTTCAGTGATAACGTTATTATAATTTTAAAGTAGTAACCTATTTTATTGAAATCGATGTAAACTATCAAAATGAAAAATAAAGCGCTATGATTAATGGTATTCAAATTGGATAAATTAAAAGAGGTGTCGAAGCCGCTACCAAAGCTATAAAAATATTTAAAATTATGCATATAAACAAATATAAATAAGTGGTTTCCTATATTATGTTGTTTGGTTTATTGGATACTTTAGGACGGGCATTAATTTAGAGTAACATTTTAAAATGTTTGCATCATCTGGTGAGACGCGGCCGAGTCTCGGGAACTCACCAGGAAAAACGAAAATACACCCAAACTGACACCTTTCACACTTGGCCGAGACCACCAAAGCTCAACACATACGTCACTACAACTTGGCAACCTGTCAAAATTCGGGAACACAATTAACAGACAACACCTTCCCAATAGGCTTGGTAGTGGCCATTATTGGCAATGGTTGGCAACGGTTGCATGTGACCTTGGACTGTCCCTATAGACCACCGCGTTGTCACCTTGACCTGGGTGATGATTGCGCAAGGTCATTGTCGCTTGACGACGGATTGGATGTGCGGCCAGGTAGCCAGCGGGTTTCGGACAAATATTGTTTTGGGAGCGTTGTCCAAGCATTTTGTTAGCTTACACTAGACTAGCGTGGTCGGTTGTTGACTGAATTCCCCTAGCAGGGGAGGCCCGTGCCTAACAGTGGCAGCCTAACATTATTGGGATTGCATAACTATTGTCACGGCAGACGTTGTCATGTCAAAAAAACACCTGCAGTTTTTCCCGAATTTTCAAATTTGCGAGACAGATTTTTCAATTTTTCTTTTCACGCAACTTGGTTTGGACTATGATGAACATTTAAAATTTGCTAAATCGGTACAGTCGTTCTCATTTGAAGCGCATAGAAAAAGCTCCACTCAATTCTCCCACTACTTGTTCTTAACCATTAAAGCCGTTTTGGATTTCGACGCCCCCGGGCGCCACGTGCACCGCGAAATAAGATTGTGCAATTATTTATCTGCGTGGCTGTACATTAAAATGGCCATTCTTGTTTATCGTTACGTGCCCTTAATACTTGTAATGTGAAAGTTCGTCTGCTTATCTGGTCCTTTCACAGACATCTTTAAATAATTTAATTTAAGGTATGTATTGAATAAAACTTATTTGACAGATTTTGTCGCGTTTATCTTATGTTACTACGTTCCCGACGTTTCGGCTGCTTTACAGCAACCATGGTCACGGGAATGAATACTGAGGTGTTTGACGGCCTAGTGCCATAGTTTGTACTGATATGTACTTCATGTAATATCAGTCAACTAGCATATATTCAGTTATTTGAGTACATAAAGATTATTTAATCAGGTGAGATCGCTGTAAATGGACATTCCATCAGATCTGTTCTTTAACAAGGTCAGTTTTAACGAGGAAAACCGTTTATAAATTATGTTGGCACGTCCACACTGGACAGATCAGAAACTGCAAAATCATTAAATGCGCCAAAACATTGTTTAAAATAGAATGCGAATTGTGAGTTTAATTACTCTGCAATTGTGCATGGTTAATTAGCATTCATTTATACAAGTTATCATATCTTTGACTGATAAGCTTACATATACGCGAAGTTGCTTAGGGTCGCTGACCCAGAGATGGTTTAATATTTTAATTATTGTTTCCTGTATCAGGTACCATATTTAATTAATTTTAGCATGCTATTTTGCTACACCGCAGAATTTATAGAATAAATTATGTATTTTAGATAGCTTTCTAACCATTCTAGTTTGTAAATCAGAAATATAGATATATAACATTTATATGATCTTTGTTTTTTTTTAATTTGTCTCCGCCTCGAATAGTAGAATAACTATTAAAACATTGGAAAAAATCACAAAAATGATAATTCCTTTTCTGGCGGCGACAGCTGATCTTTGTATATCTCTAACCACCAATTTTCCGATTTGAATTTTGACCCTCCACACATATAATTAAAATTCATGTTCCATAGATAACATGATTCTTTTTGTATTACTTATTATGTCGCTATTTCTTTAATAAATATGGCCCTACAATTTTCTTGGAAAATCATCAGTGTTGTTATGTACCCCAGGACACGGTGACAAATTAGCTTCGAGAATTCCTTTGAAATATTCGCTTTGAAGTTGTACATTTTTTTTTCTTGAAATCAATTATCTACCTGCGTTCAGTGGGTTGACATTATACGGGTACTTTGTGGAACTAATATTAAAAACGTTCGTGTCATTGCAGAGGGCGAAAATTCTTTACGTTAATTTAAGTTTTTTTTTTCCTATTTATAGATAGGTACACAAATAGCAGTGCAGCAGCGTGCAAAAAGCAGTGATAGCCAAGTTGGTAGAACGCTTGCCTCGGTAACTAAGATCGCAGGTTAAAAACCCCGGCTCGCATCTCTGGTATTTCTGGATTTCATGTGCGAATCTCATATTCAACCACGATTATCACTTGCTAAACGGTGAAGGAAAGCATCGTGAGGAAACCTGCATATCTGAGAGAACCCCTCAAAAGGTGTGTGAAGTCCGCCAACCCGCACTGGGCCAGCGTGGTGGACTATGGCCTAATCCCCCTCAAATTGAGGTTAGGCCCGTGCCCAGCAGTGAGACATTAAAAAGGGCTCTCTTTTCTCCACACGGGCTATACCCGGATCTTTGGAAGGCTTGCGCGGGGACATGGGTCCAACACGTAGAGGCCCTTTTTAAGAATGTTGATATTATGTTAGCTACCTGCTGGGATCAATAGCTGAAAATGATAGCATAAACAGCGAATTATTATTATTACACAAATAGAGACTGACACTGAGATGGAAAATATTTCCAGATTACACATTAAAAGGCGGCGTGTAACTACACGTCGGCATTCGCTAATAATGAAATTACTTCAGATGCGCAACATAGTAAGCAGACCGCAGTGGCAGGCAATAATTCAGCCGAATGAGGTGCGCACAGACCAATCGGTGCAATCATGAGAACCGCACCGAATTCAATCAATTCCTATCAATATACGACATTTTTAGGGGCCAATATGTAACAGAGAAAATCTGATCGTGCAAATTTTGCAACTATGTTACTTAAACCGCGGAGTAAGTAAATATTTTAGGAGATTCAAACTCGGGGAGGTTTGCAAGCCAAACCAAACAGGTATTACAGTAAGTGGAGTTGGGCAATAATTTGAACAATTTATGGCTTGTTTCTGTACCAGATCGAATAACACGTAACCTCTATACTCCGAACCAGATACTGATGTTATTCGAATATTAACTAGAAAACGTTTACTTAACTATTAATTAAATACCATTATCTAAGAAGGTTACTCAAAAAATAATACTTATTTTTCAAGTTTTATTACGTTTATTTTATGTTTTTACGTTCCCGACGTTAAATTAACGAATAAATTTTATTTCCATGTGTAGTATTCGCGTAAATATAAGACATTGATATAAAAATAAATAAATTGACCCAATGAACAGAAACCCACACCGCATTAAATATTTTCGCGACTGACCATTTTTTTTATAATATTACAATACCTGCAAATGAATGACCACAGACATCCATCATTCAAATGTAAACTCACGTATCTTCATCAGCCTTTTTTTCAAGGTGCTAAATCTTCAATCTCTTCTCTCAATTCTTCTCGCAATTTCTTCTTCTGTATACGTGGGGTTGGGCATGTAGAAGAATGTAAATGTAATATATAGGTGGTGTAGGTGTTCTAGGTCACTGAATTAGAAATAAAAATACAGAGCAAGTCTGGTCTTAACGGTGTCCAAGGCCGAAAGGGTTTATTCATATTCAGTGTTGCACTACAAAATCTACTATTTGTTGGGTTGCCAACAGAGAAGTCATTAAATGTTATTTAAAAAATACCTATCATGCAAGCGATCAACTACATCAGCTGTTTCTCAAGTCTTGCCTATGTGCAGATTCTGCTTGCGGGGGAATCATCCACCCATTTTCCACTCGACAACATCCTTTGTAATACTGTTTTGTCCTTTCTTTCTTATTAACTTAAAAGATATACCATCAAAGCAATTATTTTCCAAATGAACTATAACAGAACGTCTTATAGCACTTTTTAAACATCGTGCTGTTACAAAGGATTATTCAGACTTCGCTAAGCTCGCGTACGTAAAATGTAATTTAAAAAACTAAGGTAACATTTTTGATTTGTTTATTAAATAACTGGTATTAATTCAAAAATGTGTTTCTTTGATATACTATGTGTAGTATTAGTGGCATATTAACGCGCACGAGTGAAGGAAATTTAAATAAAATAGTATAACTTCTTTCGAGTTCTGCCAAGATGTCCGGTAAGTTTTCAGTAAATTTTCCACAACTTTACTGATAGGGGGACTCAAATCATCATCATCATGGAGATCATCCTTATCATCAGAGAGAGAGATACTTATCATTTTATAATAATTATCAAGAAATACTCAACACTGGGGAAAATGGCTCTATTATGCAGCCAATTGCCGATATAAAATAATAAGCATATAAAATACCATGAATAAGTTTAATAAAATAGTTTTTTATTATACACAGTTTTGAAGATATTCAGGAGACATAATAAGATATAAAAATATTCAAAATCACATTCAATACAGTAGTACAATACAGATATACAGTAGTCCTCACACGAGTCGCGAGTCTGTAGTGTGCTTCCAGTAATTGGATAACTATTAAAATCATTGTATTATGATGCAAAAGCTTACCTCATCAATATATTTTTAACGCTACCAACAAAAACACTCCAAGAATGCTAATCGCCAAATCACCTTTAAAATCAGGAAACCTAAGCTTCCAGGAAGAGACGATTAAAAAAATTCTAAACGTTGGCTAGGATCGAAACAGACTGGATTTTTGTTTAGCAATTTTATTTGTGCTGTTTTATTTATTGGCAGAACAATAGCCAATAGATCTATTAACTGGTAACATTTAAGCATAGACTGGGAAAATTATGGCTTTGAGGACTATGTTCATTCAATTTACCAGTAGGTCAACGGCCGACTTAGTGTGATAATATATCACTTTAAGTTTACATTACAAAAATCAGCAGCACATCGTATGATGATTGTCCTCATAAAAATATGTATGATAATTTTTGCTCATACATATTATACTCGTATTACTGACTGCAATAATATTGTAAACGCGAAACGGTACGTTTACCAACGCCATCTGCATCAATCTTTAAGTTTACGTAATCTCCTAAAATCTTTTTTTTTTTCTACAACAGCAGTGCCAAACGCTGCGAGCTGCTAATGCCAAAACAATGAGCGCTGATTCAATTAGTTACACTCAGTTTTTCAGCAGTTAAGTGACCAGTTTATTTTGAACGATGATCGCTAATCGGCTACGTGGCTTTAAATATTAATAGCTAAAGTAGAATTGTTCTAGTCATGTTACGTAGGGAGTATTTGAGTAGATTGATAAAGCTGATATTATGAAATTGAAATAAAACTAATTTTACGGATTAGTTTTATTTCAATGTGTAGTATTCGTGTAAATATATGAAATCAATATCTGATATTATAACAACAATTCAAACCAATCTGCCTCGTCTGGACTAATATGTACGTCAGATCCTCCTTTCGACAACTCTTCCTGACCGAATTGACCTGCACTCTCTCTTCCCTCACTCTCATAGTCCGATGGGACGGCAATCCGATCCCCCCGGAAGAGTGATCAGTACAAGTGCGAGATTATTTGTAAGCTCACTGAATACTTTATAGTCTACGTATACGGATATTTGTTATAGAATTGAATGTTTTCAAAACCGTCCGCTCTGTTCGGAATGCCGTTCCTATGGAGAAGAACGGGCAAGAAACTCAGTTGCTCTTTTTTTAGGTTTTTTTGACGTTGAACCGAACGATAATATTTCAATTAAACCTCAGTAGCAAACATTTGACTGTAGCATAAAGAAGACTTAAATAGTAATTTAACTCATTGCTATTTGCAAATCGTATTCAACGAACATTACTATACACAGCTCATAAAGCTATATGAATACAACTCGTAAATAACACCCAAGTTATTAGCTCCAACATCATCTAGTTAGCTCCGCTATTGATTGTAAAATTCAATGGTATATAGTCATTTGATCCTTGATAGGTTGCCTCGTAAACCCAGTTACGTAGCTTCGTATAATAATAGGTAGTTAGCTTGTGGCTCAAGTTATAGGCGGGCTTAATTTGATCGTATGGTCCGAGTGGCAAGATTTCTGAAGCTTTACTTTAGCAGTTAGAGAGGTCATTTGCCATTCGCTTCTCTTACAGTTCGGGTGTATGTTGACTTCGTGTGCACTCGGCTACAGTCGCGGCATGTGAATTAGAACCAGAATAGGACAAAGATAGTGACCGAGTTCGGTCGTGCAATAATTCTAGAATCTTTAACTTTTTGTTATGTCTGCATGTTTGATTGGTTTCGACCACAGATATATTAGAGGAGATATGTTATGAAAGCGGTGGGCTTGCGCTCACCTTTAGCCAAAATTAGGCTAACATAGAGTTTTCGCCGTCAGTCGACTGCAACTGCACGTCGGTATCGGAGCTCTAACTTTTTTTTTAAATGCCGTCTTATTCCGTGGTTGTGTGCAAAAATACTAGCAGCAAAGTGAACTACAGGAAAGATGGAATCTCATTTCACCAGCCACTATTAAGTATTTTATTTATTCGTCTTTAAAATAATTAAAAACAACAAATCTAAAAATATTTAATGCCTTTATTATGTTATTTTAGTTTTCATGTAGCACAACGACTTTTTTATTTTTGTACAAAATACATGGCTCTTTAAGTACCACCTATGTTCGCTACTGAGCTAATGTACGAGGCAATGGATAGATCGTCTATCGATACTTTGAATAAACTGGTGCGTCGCGTGGTACGGCCGCTGTATGCGGCGACGACGCAGCACGCACCGAATTATTGGCACGCGTGTGTGTGTGAGACTTCGTATTGGTTGGTTTTATGTAATTGCATGTGTTTTGTGGCGAGTGGTGGGGAACAAAACGGAGACAGCGAGTTCCCATACATTTTGAACCGCACGGCATATCTCTCGTGATCTGTGGTTTCGACTTAATTGGCATGGCATTACGCAGTAATAAGCTTCTAAAACGCTGTGTGTTTCCATTGTAAATGTATTAAGTTCTATAAATTTGGGTGGTAATTTTTATCCCTCGTTCTTTTGTAACTTGCACCACGCAGCTACCTGCCTCTCCTGGCTTGTGCGCACCCAAAACCAAGTTTATTTAGCACGAATAATTTTATTGTTATATCGGAAATTATTAGTGCTATCTGATTGTTTATTGATGGCCCCGTCGAATCGGAGGAGCGATGTAAGGCCGTTTGCTCGTATGTGGATCAGTCACGCTCGCAAAACAAATGTTAGATCATTCGTTCCAATGTTTTTTTGGTGCGGCCTTCCATTTTTATTAGTAGGAATTTATTTTTAGCTTGTACGGGTTCCTGTATGAAAAAGTCGCAAGGACTTGCATGAGGAGATTTCGTTATTTCGTTATTAGCCGCCTCGGCTGCTGAGGCTCGGGAATTCGAACCAGGTTCACTTCCAACTGTACTTATCAGATCGTCCTGTTATCAATGATCATAGATACATATACGGAACGTTCTAGATTTATATCTTATATATGTATACTTATATTATATATAATCAACATCTCCTGCACTACATAAATAATGTGACAAATGTTTCAAGTGCATCAACTTAATTATACTTTTAAATTCTGCTGATCACCAATCAGCCATTCGTTCTGGTTCTGTTCCAACAATTACCTTCCACTTCAATTGTGTTGTAATTATTGCGACACGATTATAGATAAATTGTAATTTTGCTACAACAGCCAACCTAACACAGGACTATCAAGATGTGTTGGTAGGCCGCCTCTTTACATTCATCCCAAATTCATGGAAAGTTTTAATCGATTTACGACTACATTACAAGGCTTTTATTCTGAGAAATGCTTCATGAATTTCACGTTTAAACAATCTGAAAGTAACTTTTGGTAACTGACCACCGACCTAAGTTATTCTATGAAGAATAATATTCAAATGTTATTGTGATTTATGTAGGCTCAGATTAAGGACCTCGCATAGCTTTTGAACAATTAAAAGGTACTCTAAATGATCGCTTCGAAGAGCAATAAATTAACATTTTCCGCGCTTTGCACGTTTTGTTTGGACTGGCCGTTCGTCGGCTCGCGATATATGTAGGTATACCAACGGCTGAAGGTTATAGGTCACTGGCCGCTCTCAATGCATCGTGGGCGCGAACTGATGGCTCCGAGGTTCAGCTTTATGGTTTAATGACTGGTATTTGTAGCGGTGTGATAGCTGGAGCGGTTCAAATTCGCATCAGTATCAAATGAAGTATGTTCGATCATTCGATTGAGTCATTGGAAATTGGATTATAATTGAGTCACTTGATAGTATTTGTTGACTTACAAGCAATAATTATATGGTAGGCTTTGGTGTTATTCTTTACTCCAAACGATACCATAATAGGAACGAATGTTATAACGTTAGCTCACCATAGTGTTTCTTGTCCTGCTTTTCCTATTCGATAGCGACTTTATCAATATTTATAAATATCTACTAAATGGTTTGCAAAATTATAAAAAAAAACTGATTTCTATTGTCACTAAGCAGCACGCTATTTATTCCTTTACATTAAAACATTAAATAGATGTAGTTGCAGATAAAAATGCGTACAAAAGCCGACTAAATTAAACTGTCAATCGCAAAAGCCAGCTTATGGTTCATCCATTGCGACGCGGAACACTTAAAAGGTTGAGTTTATTATTTACGTACTTACAGGCGAATGTCATTTTTCCGCCATAGGCGTGTGTATCGCACGATTTATTCTGAAAGGACAGACGGACGGAAATTGAGATTTTTGTGTGGAGATATTTACAATAAAAACATTTTTGTATGTGTATATAATATCGACTGTTGACAGACGTGTTTACATTGATTTTTGATGTTTGTTTGTAAAATGGTTAGCTGTGTATATTATTGTGAAATCTTAGATCGTCAAGTATTTGAGTTGATGATTCTTTAACCATATTCTGGGTATAATCTTTTAGGACTATATAACAATAATGCAAAGTTTTGTGAGTTCATCTCATGTGATTGATCAATTAAAATACGAAGTAATCAGTAACATTGGTCAGATTATAGAAGTATAAAAAATATTACTTTATGTTTTCAATATTACAATTTAATTCAGTCTTCAAAACATATAAGCAAGAGCAAACTAACTCAGTGTAATATGAATTAACTCTGATTATAAAGTTCGTATTCCAAATTCCCCGTATTTTGCTTTCAAAACTAACTCTACACATTATGTAGAGCCAGTAAGTCGCCCACTAGCCTCTCTAAACTTTGGATGCTACCAAATTACAAACATTTTAAATTCAGGAGTTTTGCACGCTAATCTCTTACTAGTTCGCACAAACCGCGTCCGATGTACAAATATTTACAGGGACGACCCAGCTGAGGTCAATTTTACTACAAAATGTGGCATTAACGGCCTTATAACCATCTGAATGTAAACTGAAAATCACCCCTTTTCAAACTTATATAAAGTTGAAATTCAACAGATCCTGCTGCCGTCGTAAAATTAAAGACTGTCCCAGCACGAGCTTCAAAATTCCACTTTAAATCAAATGCGACTAAATTCATTTTAGATTGGAATGTTTGCAAATATCTACGCTTATTCAAAATGATGTACATCACTGTTGTTCCTATAAAGAGTTCCAAGTTTTAATGTGTAAGTTTCAAGGTTGAATTTGATTTGATCCATTAAGATATAAGTGCAGTGCACTTTGGCTGCGGTTCGGTGATGCACCTCAGAGCACAGACTGATTTATGGTTATAATAAATATATGGGTGTTTAATTTACGAGATTATCTATAGTGAGTAACAAAAGATGCTGGTTGTGTGTAAAATCTTTGTACTTATACGTTTTTAGTGAAGAAACTTGTCTGGATTAGTCACAACATTGATTTTATTAATATAGCAACCACAGATCACGAGAGATATGCCGTGCGGTTCAAAATGTATGGGAACTCGCTGTCTCCGTTTTGTTCCCCACCACTCGCCACAAAACACATGCAATTACATAAAACCAACCAATACGAAGTCTCACACACACACGCGTGCCAATAATTCGGTGCGTGCTGCGTCGTCGCCGCATACAGCGGCCGTACCACGCGACGCACCAGTTTATTCAAAGTATCGTTAGACGATCTATCCATTGCCTCGTACATTCACTCAGTAGCGAACATAGGTGGTACTTAAAGAGCCATGTATATTGTACAAAAATAAAAAAGTCGTTGTGCTACATGAAAACTAAAATAACATAATAAAGGCATTAAATATTTATTGATTTGTTGTTTTTAATGATTTTAAAGACGAATAAATAAAATACTTAATACTGGCTGGTGAAATGAGATTCCATCTTTCGCGTAGTTCACTTTGCTGCTAGTATTTTTGCACACAACAACGGAATAACATGGCATTTAAAAAAAAAGTTAGAGCTCCGATACCGACGTGCAGTTGCAGTCGACTGACGGCGAAAACTCTATGTTAGCCT
The DNA here is from genome assembly GCA_905404115.1 of Pheosia gnoma. NCBI lineage: Eukaryota > Metazoa > Arthropoda > Insecta > Lepidoptera > Notodontidae > Pheosia > Pheosia gnoma. The sequence continues at coordinate 646,322 of FR989910.1, forward strand.
AATTTTGGCTAAAGGTGAGCGCAAGCCCACCGCTTTCATAACATATCTCCTCTGATATATCTGCGATAGCAACTTATATAATATATAACAACAAAAATTGTGTAAAACATTTTAACAGGTTAATAAGTATATCATACAAATCACGTTTAGGTATACAATAATTGTGTAAATTATGTTTTTTATTTTATTAAGGCGAAACGGTAGCGTTTCAACGTGCTCTTTAGTACGTGGTGTAAGTGTGGACTATCCAACGATGATCGCGATCCTCAGACTTGAGGGACCGACCATAGCGAGAGAGCGAGAGTAGATTTAAAATTTCTAATAATTTGTTTTATTGATACTGATACTGATCGACTTGTGAAAATGTTTTACTCTATAACGGTAACATCTTATATAGACGAAGAATAATGCAGACCAAGTGTAGTGAACATCATATTGAAGCACATAAAACCGAGCTGATTTGTGTAGTACTCGTGGATCACGTCCTTACGTAGACGCGAATTCGGTTTTACCACACATATCGGCTTAGTATTTATTTTGTTCTTCACTATATTGTTCCCTACACTCCCTCCATATTTTTTTTCTTCAGAGCATAGCAAATAAACAATTTAGATTAAGGCTTTAGCACTTTAGGGCGTTAGGTATTTAGTACAAGCAAAAAAAAGTAATGTTTTGTTATTATCAGGAATAGCACATAAGCCTATTTGTTATTCTTGAAGTCTGCATGATCCCAGAAGATAATTGCCAATTATATATAAACCAATTAAGAATGAACACATAGGTCCCAGATGAAAATCAGCGCCAAGCTCACGCCTGGCATTAAGCTGATCTGGGAACCTTTTTGGTCCAGCCATGAGGCACGTTCACCTCTGTTTTTATCTTGTTTTGTTATAAATTTGTGTTGTTCTCTTTTTCACAGCCCTACCTATTGTTAATTTCTTGTATTTGTACTATGTTTTATTGAACTGTGTCAAATAAATGTATTTTTTTCTTTTTATACTCGTAGAAAGGTTCAGTCAAGTTTACTCTTAGATTTGCCTTACTCTACCGGCATATAGTTAGACGCACATCTACAGTGCATCTCACACCAACTATAGAGTCATAACTTATACCGGCCGACGATTGTAAACAGCGTTTGTTTATTTTATTTAACAACCGTTTACATTAGCGGCGCGCATGTGATTTCAAAATCACCTTGCATGCACCGAGTGTAGCACATATGGTTTGCACTTGGTGGATGGATCTTGGGATCAAATCGGTATAAGATTGTAAAAGTAAGATTTTATGGAGATGTGTCGATAACTTTGGAGAACCTACGATGCAAATATTAATTATTTTTAATCGTTCAAGCGGGTTGAATGCTTCCAGCCCTGCGTTCGTGTGTCCCCTCACTTCTCAGCAATGGCTTCAATTTTGAGAATATAACCAAAGTATTAAATAATTAATTACCGTCCATTAAGTGTCCACACAGCAGCTGGTGAGTGGCTAGCGCAAATGCTACGCGTGGCAGGTTCATTTTATTTGTAGTAATGCGTTCACATGATGTTAGCCATGTACTAACTGAACTTATGAGGCTGCTTGGGTAACTGACTGAGCGAGACAAGGTACCTTGCCTCGCTCAGTCAGTTACCCAAGTCAAATTGTCACACTGCCTCCCTCGAACGATGTCTCCTGCAAATGACGGCTTTTACCAATTGCTCTTGTTTTTATTTTTTTAGCAAATGCTCAATCATTAAGATGATTGATTTTTCTCGCTGATCCGCACACATGGTTTAATGCACTCCGCCTGAATACCATGACAATATAGCATCTTGATGACCCTTGAACAAAATAGGTATATGATATACAAACATGAATGTTACGTGCATATTGTATCATACAAATTATGTAAATAAACGCTCCTCGAAACGGCCAAAATAATAAACGAACGCTGTACACATAAAAGCCGTGCGGCTTTCGACCGGGTCGTCCTTTTGCCCAACAAACATGACGCCTTTACGCAAATACCGAGGGAAAATAACTTTTATTACCGCTCGATACGATACACGTGGCGATTGATCGGAGAAAATAATTACTGGCAATTTAACTGATATTTTTTCCGAAATGATAAACGCTGTTGGTCGCAGATGACCTTTACAGCTTCACCGGACGAGAGGGCGAGCGCTAAAGGTGCTTCAGCCAGAAGGGTAGAGGCCAACTAGCTCAAGGGCACCTCCGGAGGCACGACCTCGGCTTGGGCTGTTGCCAGTGTTGGGGGTGACGACGGACGACTACTCCTATAGGTGCGATAACGCACCTGTGGGCAGAAGATGTGTTTCGTCGACCTCGCCGGTGACTTCACCTTCGGTGTCTGTTTATGTTAAGTGTTTTGGTCTGGTCCCTCGAGATGTCCAGAAATTTAATTGTATGGTGATTAATAGAAATCCGTACATTATCGTCCTGGTCCCATGTAAAATTAGTATTTACAGATGTTTGAATTATTGCAGCTGTTTAAAGCGATAGTAGCTCGGTGCGTTGAGAGACCGCCTTAGCAATAATTGAGGTGTGCCGGTTTTCATCCCCATACTAGCCATAAAACTATTCACGTGACACCACTCCCAGCACACCTTTGACTTAGTCAAAGGGGATAAGGGGTAAATGTATTTGCCAGTATCTGGTTAACCTTCATTACCCGTGGTATCTAATACCAATCGTACCTACCGGTCGTAACACAAACACAAACAACTGCAACTCATTGAAATAAAACTATTTTTAAGGATTTTATCGCGTTTATTTTTCGTTTTTACGTTCCCGACGTTGTGTGTAGTATTCGCGTAAATATAAGAAATCAATAACTGCAACTCAGATGATTTTGTTGCTGCTATCTCTACGGTGCTAAGTACTAAGTATCATTAGCTATCTTATAGACACGCTCGATAATTAACATTAAAATAAATATATATTTCTTCTACGGTCCACGCAGTCTGCAATCTGTGAACATGTACAGGATCGCACCCGCTATTATATCAGATTTGATCAACCACAGATCCTCGCAAAAGAACACCGATTCCAACCACGGATGATACGTGAGGCCATTGACATTAAAAAAAATCCTAATTTCAATAGCTAAGATGGCTGGGTGCTACCATCTTGGGATCCAGTTTTTAATATAACTAAATCCAAAACCTCAACACACCGTGAGCACGTTCTGCGTAGATCGGACCGCAAACAACAACTAAATATGAGGCTACCCGAGTACAAACTATGACACTAGGACGTCAAACACCTCAGTCCTCCCGTGACTATCGTTGCTGTAAAGCAACCGAAACGTCGGGAACGTAAAAACATAATATACACGCGATAACATCTGTAAAACTAGTTTTATTTCAATGAGTAGTATTCGCGTAAATATAAGAAATGAAAAAGTATATAATAATAATTAAAAATCAGCACTAAAATAAATAGCAAAATATGATATAGCATGAGAGGTAATATTATAATAATAACCTTTATTGATCAATCTTACATATGAAATTAATTACTTATTTGACACCGTTATTGCGAATGTCTTGCGTTTCCGCAAAGGCCTCCCCTAGAGCCTGCCACACTTTCCGATTCAGGATTTCGGATTTTGGATTTCCAGAATCGGAAAGAGGTAATATTGCTTAACATATATTGCTGGTTTTACTATTTCATAATATGTTTAACAATTATTTTACTGCTCTATTTAGATATAATGAGTTGTGCAATCATGGCCTATATTTGTAGCACGTCTCAGATTCTAGGAACTCATTAGTAGGGTACACAAACAATTAGTATTCGTCAAAACTGGGTAGGTACAACCAAAAATACTGATTACGTACTTGTTCTAACACATGTCGTCGTTTTGCGTCGTGTCCTTGTGAGAATATACCAACGATATACATTTAAATTACTCTTAAAACACATTAGGAGTTACAACTGGACTTTATCGTCAAAACCCGAATGGCGCAGTTGGTAGTGACCGTGTTTTCTGTACCAAAGTTCCCTGGTTCTGATCTCGGTAGGGACAAATTTTGTACATCAGGACTGTCAGTCCATTGTGCGGTACCCAAAATACCAGCGTTTTGCGTAGTTTGGGACCGTACAGTCAGTGTGTTCGTCTGGCGATATTCATTTATTTTTATATAATATCTTGGGGTCCAGTTGAGATTTTTTTATTTTAAATGCTTTTAGTCACAATATGTGTAAATTGACGAGAGCTAGTCCCAGTGAATTGATCAATGGTGGCCGCTAGGCTCTCTGCACCCAGTAGTTTCGGGTTCGATTCGCGGCTGCAAAATAGAAATTATTGTTTGCGCAGTCAATTATATGGTACCCATAATAAAAGCGTTGCTTGGATTAAGGAATCGTATAGTGTATTTCTCTGGCGTAAAGGCAACAACAATTACGCGAAGTATTTTAAATACTCTTTTTAAATAATGCCCGATCTTATACCTATCTTAAACAATGAAAGCGATCCGTCATGTTTCCTATGTAGGTTAAGAAACTAGAAGCAAATACAGATCGGTGAGTTTCGGTGATTGAATGAAATCGTGCGGCTCGTTTAATAGAAACAGTTTCATTCATACAATAGCACGAATTACGTTAAACAAAATAATCTCAGCTACGTTTTCCTTATAAGCTTATTATCTTCTACGTATAATTTGAAACTTTTCTTGGAAATGATTTGCCACAAAAATGCTGTGAATCGGTTATGGCAATTTATTTGGCATTGTGCTATAAGTGATGGGCTCTCGACAGTGTTTTTGTTATAATTTAGAGGCTATGGTATCAACCGAGTTATATTTCTTGTTACAGAGGCGTTGTCCTCAAAACAGAAAAAGAATAATGATAATAAAAAGGGATTGAATCACTGAGTTTCTTTCGTACCTTAGAAGTAACTATTAATTATTTCTTGTTGCATAACAACAATTCTTGTTTCATTACTCTCACCATATTCATATTATTAGAAACGACTTTAAGGTTTTTAGGTACCAACGTTTGGATATCTGTTTGTGAGTTCACAAAATTATCACGTAGACCTATGTCGGCCATAAGAAAATGTGGACTGGCTAAAAAGAAACACGCCCCGAAAACCATTTTTCAACACACAAAAGCTTACCGATTCAATCGCGCTCACTCACTATTTCATTTGAGGTAATCCTCAAGAAAATACATTACCATCCAAAAATAATAAGGTTTTCCCCTCAGTAGTGGAAACGAAACGTAATTTACCCCGTAACCGATTATATGGCATCTGACAAACGTCGCGAATAATAAATTCGCAGTAAAAATGTCTATGTATTTATCATGGCGATCGCTGAAAGCGTCTGTCCGTCGGAGCGGAAATTCGTCATTAGTGAACAGATTCCCGCTCGCTTGGTACCCAGCCAAGTTCATGGCTGAGTGTTTACGTAATATCTAGAAAAAAAAAATGTACACATTGTTTTTTTTTCTACGCGTTCAATGTACTCCGTGATAGCCAAGTTGATTGAAGGTGGCGTATTTCTTGACATGCGTCAGCTTGAGGTGATTTCATTCTGAAGGAAGTGTAATAACCGGACCACACTAAGCTATAATAATAATACCAATAAGATAGCAGGTGACGGCAACACTTCCAATATTACCATGCCCTATCCATCCAATCCTCAATCCATAGTCCCAATTATCTTTCCATATTCCTGCAATAGTTCCTCCGCCTGCTGAGGTCAATTCGCTATATTGTTTATGCTATCATTTCCAGCAGTTGAACCCAGCAGGTGGCTAACATAACATTATAATTCTCAAAAAGGTCCCTGCGCAAGTCTTCCAAAGATCCGGGTATAGCCCGTGTGGAGAGATATATAAAAATGCCAATAATACATTTGCATGTTTAATTATTTTGCACAAGTATCTTGTTAAAAAAGCATGAAAACATGTACAACTTTTCAAATAGGCACTCGGTACAACGGCGGGTTTACCAACAAAGATATCCGCTAGGCGAAACGGTATTACAACAAAGTCATTTTATGTGCTCCTACAAGTTATAATGATGAACAAGATCGCTGAGCAAAGTTTGTAATTAAGATAAAACTCTGCAAGCTGACGGCCGACCTTCAAGACTTGGAAAGGTCTGTGCAGACAAATAGATTCGGGATTCTCCATTATAGGCACAAATTCACAACTTATTTGATAGAATGTTTATGGGACATATCTGTCAAATGAGTTGTGGCTAGGGTTTATCAGCACTTGCTCTTAGTGATATATGTATGTGGACTTTATAGCTCAAAGAACGAAAGGCCAGTGTCCCGCCCACTGCCACTTCAACTTTGAGATTCTTAACGCTTTGACGATTACTTTTCTGCGTCTTCGGATTTCCTCGTTTTTGATTCCGTCGCGTAGCGAAAACCGGCCGTTGAATATCTACTCGTAAATCACTGGAGAATAGGCCTTAATAGAATTCAGCTGCCTATTGTCGACTTATCAATGTTAAGCTTATGAAATGATTTGTCGGTCGTAAAATAGATCGTATTAAGTAGGTAGACACAATAACAGGACACAGGAATTCAGTTGGATCGTAAATTTTACGAGCCTATCTTGTTTTGTTGAGTGGCACTTAATTGAGTGTTAGGCAATAATGTTTCAAAAGAGACAATGGTCACTTCTAGCTCTAGAGCATGCTTTTAGTGTGGTCGGCACTCTAATAAATTATTCTCCGCACCCGATGTGACTTGCAATGAGCACTATTTTATTATCATGCCAATTGGTTGGGCTGCAGAATAAATTTAAAATTACATTTTAGTGACATCTATAATTTTAGATAGGTACTAAGATGAACCTTGACCGAGTCGCGGGAGCGTTGACCCTGCGCATATTAAACTGAAAACAACGCAGCTGGTTATTGGTTGTTTATGATTTTTAATGTAAAATTATTATTATAGTAGGTATTGTAATGTTTGTGGTTTTGTTAGTCTTCCATCCATCATCCATCGTGTATGTTGCCATATATTCATATTATAATTTAAAAAAGTAGTTTGTAATAAACGTGGTTAGACGTTTATTACACACTTGATTGTTTACGTTCTCACTAGGTACTTAGTTATATATTTCTAACGCTATTTGAGGACAAATATAGCTTGATTGATAATTTGATATTATACCTACCAATTTCGTCGAATACAACTCGACCTAATTTCGACCCTAGTGCTATTTGTGCTGAAGGTCCCGGTTTCGAATCCTGGGAGGGACCAACTTAACGCTTTTGTGGGCTTCATAAGAAAACTCAAAGTTTTGCTTTGCGGTCGTATCAGTAATGTGGAAAAGCGTAAACATATCAGAGTAACCTACACAAGCAGGTAATATTAGAATTTCAAAGTTAAAGTTTACTGGCAGTGGTCGGGCGCATAGCTTGAAGAACCTATGACCGTTGGAGCAGAATGGCTCAAGAATAAGAACATGTGATGATGATGATGTGATGTGTGGTGGTAGTTTGGGCTGCCCCTACAAGGTGGATGCTAGTGGATGCGAGTGGCGTAGGATCCTGATGCGTGGTTGTCATTGGGTAAGGGCTATGTCCAGCCGTGGAAGTCCTTTGGCTGATGGATGTATTTATATACCTACTTATTCTCTGTTAAAGATCCTTCGTCTGTAATTATACCTTCTCCTCAAGGAGTAAGAAACGAAGTAATCTGTAAAAAGGCAATTTCTTTAAGCTTCGTATCTCCACAGCTTCTTATGTCGTTCGCCGCAGAATGACATACTATAATATTAAAATTATAGGTAACGAAAAAACTTCCAAAGCTCCCTGTAGTTAAGGTATATTTTTTTATGAAAGCTAAAAATTCATTACTAGTATTCTTGTTAGTTTGTCCAATGAAGCTAAAGTCTGTACTAGGAGTGAGCTTATTTACATAAAAGTTTATTGGCCAGGTTGGGGATTAAACCCGGAATCTCTCCATTTCGAGGGCAGCGCCTCTGACTACTAGGCTAGGTCTAAAGTTATTCTATTCTATTCTAGTTATAATAATAATATGATTGTTGAACAGGACGCTTACTGTAATTCCAGTTGGAATAATTCTTAGGACATTTGTACTGGTAAACACAAAAGTTTTTAAAATAGAAAATTGAGGTGAATTGATATATCATACAAATTTCTTTGCCGAAGATTAACATCCCTATTTTGCTATTGCTCAAATAATTGAGCTTTGGAATCTATACTTCTATACTTACTAATATTATAAATGCGAAAGTTTGGATGGATGGATAGATGGATGGATGTTTGTTACTCTTTCACGCCGGAACGGCTGAACGGATCTGGATGAAATTTGGCACAGAGATAGATTATAGTCTGGAATAGCACATAGGCTACTTTTTATCCCGGTAAAATGTATGGTTCCCGTGGGATAGATGTTTTAACTTTTCATACTTTTTATCGCGGGTAACACCGCCGGGCGCAGCTAGTAGTGAATAAATGTAATCACTAACTAGATGACGAGATAATTTGGACATCTTTGGTTGGTTTGATGATATGAAAGGGAATTAAGGAGAGGCTATAGAAAAATGAAACCACTTTTGCATCCACATATCCTATACCACAAACCGTCCGAAGCTCCATATATAATACAAATTAAGCGTAATGACGGTCATCAGGTTCCGTCGCGTCTCGTTTGCATCATTCGACAAACGTATTATGTACAATTTGTAGACCGTTACGACGGAAGAAATTGCCGTACTTTTACTTTAGACTGATCTCAAAGATGAAAAAGAATCTGTAGAATCAACATCGCCCATTTTTCCTTCCTCTCCTAAACCTTGTCTGTTTGGTAATTTGATATTGATTTTATTTGCTCATAACATACAAAAAAATGTTTAAAACAGGGATTCCCAAACTATTCCGGGCAAGAGACCCCTATTCCAAAATGAACTGATACCTCAGACCCCCATAGCCAAATTACTTTAAAAATCCTATGTCTAGTTTTTTTTTATTGATAAAAAATAATTACAAAATAATAATTCCATCTTGTACGAACTTGTGCGTAACTTTGACCTAGGTTTCACTACTTTCGCCTCCAGTTCATTAATTGTTGTCATTAATAATTGGTGTGCCTGCGATATTTTATTGGACTAAATTTATTTCTTAAATTAGAAATATTAAGCTGAGTTTGATCTAGATCACTGAGGAAGTAGGAAGTAGAGATTGCTTAGCAACATTATAAAGTACGCTAAAGTATATTCTTGATGTCGATTATGAATTCATCTCGTCAATAGCGTAACATTTATTCACAGAACAGTCGAAACATTAAAACTCCACTAATTTTCTTAGCCCATCAATATTCAAGCGGCGTAAACCTCGCTGTAAAGACACGCGAAATAAGGGAAGGGTAAATATTTGCCAAAGAAACAATATTATTTTCTTTAGCAACGGCACGGGAGTCCGTCTAATTTGTAGTCGATATGGGTCCGTTTGGCATTGAATATAAATAATAATGTATGCAGACGCGACTAGAGTGTCTAACAGCTAGCATTTTGAGATGTATGCCTTTTGCATTATGCGGTCGGAATTTTAATAAAATTAAACCTCTTAGATTGAGGTAGAATATACATTTTAGATTTAAAAATAAATTTAGGACTAATAACTAGATCGCGCAGGAAGTTGAGCTGTTTATTTTTCACAAGCTCCTTAGGCAAGCCAAAATAAAATTATGATTAAACATATTGGATTTGTATCATATAGATAAAAAAAATATGCTGTGACGATTATATTTTAAAACTGTAAACAGGTAATAGGCAGAAACAAAATCAAGATAATCCTCCATTTTATTCTTATTCTTTGGTTATTTGTCAACGAGTCTAGTCACGTAGGCACGCCGACCGACCACCGTAAGCTCAGTTAGAGCGATGCATAAAAACTAAGCTTTGCTTTGAACTTTGAAATTCAAATGAAAATGTAGGTATACGATACAGAACGCCAATACGTCTGGGCGGTGAGTTGTTTTGATAGCGTTTTTACGACTTCACTTAGACATATAATATTATGTAAAAGTATGAAGATGTGTTTGGATCGTAAAAAGGGCTTAAAATAAGCGGATTTCGCTCGCGGCTTGGATGCGTGTTGGCTGTAAGGAATGTTTTTCTTTTGGAAGGTTGACGTGGTCATTCTCGTCACGCGCGAAAAGTGAATAGTTTTCAGTGACGTGGCGGGGATGATGCAAGATGGATCGGTCGCGCCCTTTCCCTCAAGTGGGGAGCGTCAATCTGCAAGGAAAATTATCACTCTAGTATTCTATACATCGTAATATCGTTAGTGTCGGCTGAATTAATGTAACCACATATGGTATGTGGATAGAATTTTATATTACGGCATTACCGATAGCATAGTACCTACTTATTTATTATTAATTATTATGCGTTGTATACATTGATGTTATGATACAAGGAATCATTCCAGGATACTTTTACTTTCTGTGGGTCGTTTACTTTAGAACAAAGTCAAAGTCAAATCATTAATTTCGTATAGGCCTACGGGGGCGCTTAGAAATTGTCATTTACATTTTGTTACTTAACTCCACAACCGGATCGGCACGCGACCTCAACTGAGGGGCTTGTTTTTTTTATAGATTTTTTTTTTATCTCTTTTTTTATGGCCATGTTTATTACAAAAAAATAAATAAGCTCCGGTGTGTTGCCATGCGGACAATACGGACATTCCGATATTTTCCCGAAATTATTTGTTTATTTTCAAAACAGCCCATTGATATAATAAGAAAATTATTTTCGTTCAATAAAACCAAAATAAGCCAGTTTTCAGTCAAATCTGAAAGCTCGAATATTTTTGAATAATATGTTAAATTATAATATAATATGTTAAATAATTCCAATAATAAGCACCATAACGTATCAAAGTGAAAACTCACTTGCGTAAAACAAACAAATTCTTTGGAAAATTCTTTGGCAATTCGTAGCGGAACATCATTGGTCGGATGTGTTCATATCTCAGCAAACATGGCAGTTCTCCCAAAAGTTCCCCGCGGCCTCGTAAATTCTCATTACTATACTGAAAATGAAAGAAACAAGAGCATTTTTGGAACATCGCGCCGCGACCTTATAAATACATTGTAATGCATAATTTGAGATAAAAAAAAATCTTAATGGGTTAGGTTCGCGTCGTAAGTAAACAATGAGATGTCTCTGTCGTATCCGAATGACTACATAAAATACGTTTTGACGAAAATAGCTTTTAAAATATTTGCCATAAGATTGAAGACACTTCTTTTAATTTAAAGTAAGGACGTCATATGATATATTACTCACTTAATTGCGATTTATTTGCGAACGTTTGCAAATTGAGGGTCCTATTTTATTAGGGAGTGCGCTGATGACAACTAGCGGGTATTATATGTGGAATAGGACCTTTTAAGCTAGTTGTAAAATGTAGTAAATTTTAGACAGAACTTTCAATGTTTTTTAAAGTAATAAAAGTGATTAACGTTCCATTTCAACCAGTAGGAGGATCTAAAACATATACAAGAAGCTTATCAGAGATGTTTAAAAACATAAGCTTCCATATTCTTAATGGATTTCAATATAAAATTAATATAAACGATATCACTGGCAAATATAGCCACTTGGACACTCACTTAGTATTTTAATCACATACATAATAATTTACAGTCGCTTGTAAGAAAATGTTGATTGTAACAATGATTTTAGACAGGAAATTAATTAATCCACAATTAATGAGAGCTCTGATAGCCGTGAAACGAAAATACTGCTTGCACGTTTATTTTACAACAATCAGAGGCCAAAACACGCAACGTCTACTGCCAAACGGTGACATTTAAAATTAACAAAATTGTGTTCATGTTGATAAACAATCTGACCTGATCTACATTTAACGAATTATGGCCAATAAGAAACAGTAAATGTAATGTAACATTTTGTAATGATTGTAATATAATTTAAAGCAGTGATAGTCGAGTGAAATTTAAAGCTGAACAAGGTGGCCGATGATATCACTCTCTTTGCACGAAGCAGTGGATACAAGTGGCCGAAGTCCGTGATAGTTTGGACATTATTGGGGTAGGACTATGTCCAGCAGCGGACGTCTTTCGGTTAATTATGAAAAGGTTGGTTTAGCTAATTTATTATGACGTTATACAGCATTATCAGAACTAAAGTGTTGTGTAAATGACAAATATATTATTATCAATTTGGAGCTGTTTTCAAACATTAAGATACCTAACTTAGTTTCATCAACATCGCTTTGATGATACTTACAATGGTGTTATGATTTTTTCGGTATAAATAAGTAAATAATTGATGCAGTGAAGTTAATATTAATAACATAACTATACATTGTACCTTCTGGTCCGCTGACCCAGATCCCATCGCGACATTGACATCGCGGGCCAAATATGCCACCTTGCGGAACGCCACACCCGAAATGCATAAAACACTTGCGAAATTTGTCAGTTTGTTAATGTTTACTAATTTGGACGTGTACTAGTATGTTTAACCTTGAGCGTAGTAGTATTTGCAGATAATGTATGTACATAAGAGATTCAACTGTCTCACTGTGCATTGGCCGATGGTAGTGAACGTGTGACGTGAATCTTAAATTTTGCACTTTAGCGGGAGGTCGCTTTTGGTCGGAGATTGTTTGTGTAGAATTTACTTTTTGACTATCAAGGGAAAACCTTTTAATTTCCCCGGTTCGATGCATACTATATACCTACATTATCCCGACATGTCACCTTACCAAATTTCATTGAATTTACTTGGTGAAATGGGACATTCAGTTTTAAAGGTTTCCCGAGATACCACTCTACATTTCCAAACAAAAATAGTCTATAATGATGTTCTCGTTATAAGCTATCACCAAGCCGAATTTCATTAAAATCCGTCCAGTGGATTTTATGATACAGTTACCTGTATAAAAAGTATCCCATATGTTTGCCGGATAATAAATTAGCGTGGATTGAGGCTTCTCTATCGAAAATTATATAAAGAAAATGTTAAATCTTAAGGCCAATTAAACAAAAAAAGCAACAATTATACTTTCAGCAAGACAGTTAACTGATAGTGGACACTAAAACTACAGCAATAGAGCCGATAACACCATACTAGTATTATTATACAATACTAGCTGTTGCCCGCGACTTCGTCCGCGTGGTATTTAACAAAGACTCAACCGTTGGCAACTGCCTGCTCGCACGTTCTGATCCCGCGGGAAGCAATGCAGATTGTTGCTATCAAACTTAATCAGGCGCAGCGCTGCAACATTGGTTTTAATTTTTTTTCCAGAGATCCTATTTTTTTTTTTCTAAAATAAAAGTAACCTATGTTACTCCTTGTTACATCAGCTATCTGCCAGTGAAATTCCCGTCAAAATCGGTCCAGCCATTTCAGAGATTACTCGGAACAAACAGACAGACAGACAGACAGACAGACAGACAGACCGACAGACAGACAGACACAAATTTTAAAAAAGGTTGTTTTGGTATAGGTACCGTGTATACATCCAAATGCACTTAGTAAAAAGCAGTTATTTTAATATTACAAACAGACACTCCAATTTTATTTATATGTATAGATATCGTACGTATCTATAACATATTCAGTGCAAGTTGGCATGGTAACAAGGGAATCCACATTATTTTGTGGCTCCTTTTAAATTATGTAAAAGCTTAAAATTGCAGTCAATTGTCGCGTACTAACGGTAACAACACAGCTATTCCAAGACGTTAAAGTTCATTTTCTATTTTTGCGTTGGCAAATAACAAATACCAGTCTATTAGCATCGATAATTGCAGAGGGAGCTGTATCAAGTGTGCATTTTCCCTGGACTGAAGCGAATGCAAGCTGACGAAGTCTTTATGAAATCTTCTATAAGGGTGGGTACTCAATGGGAGCGTTCGCATCTACTGTAACTTCGAGACGAGAATTACAATACGCGTAGTTAAAATGATGACGTCGACCCGATTAGCACAAGGTGCCAATCTTGGTAGGGGCATACTTTGTGTGATGAGCACGAATATTGGGTTCTCCTCCAGTCCATTGCGCGGTACTCATAATACAAGCGTTGCATATTTTGAGGCCTTTCAGTTGGTTAAAAAAAGAGCCGAGCACTGATCAGAGTTTGTATCGAGAACTGATCAAGTAAGCGAATCATCGCCGTATAGTTTTTCTCGTCATCGCATTCTTGATTCTTACATAACATGCGAAACCTCTCGGTGAGTACTCAACTTAATAAAATTTTCCTATGAATAAATAAGTTTGTCGTGTCTGGGTTTTCGCTTTAATGTAAATGAGTTGATTTATTGATCCCCTTAGTGACCATCTGACTTTCATTCATATCACTATCAATACAATTTTTTTTTTTTTTTTTTTTTTATTAGTCCGGGCGCTATCACACCCGGCCCGCGAACACCTCTGACATGGGGGTCAGAGACTTTGTAAATCTTAATATTAGTGACAGAAAGTGTAAAATGAATATAAAAAAAAACAGCAATAAAATGACTTCTTATAAAAGTAAACATAGAAAAAGATACATTATTTATATGTTATCTTACATTATTTCTACACTGTGCACAATAATACACAGTGTAAGGCTGTTTCTTATTAACTATTGACTGCACACAACAGTGTACAGTCATACACAGTACACAGGATCAGAATTGTAGTATAGGGTCCTATCATCCACTGCTCAGACTGACCTGCTGGTGTGAATGGTTGCATGTGATATAAGATGCTAGCTGGGCTTATTACCATAATAAGTTGCTAGCAGTCTTCTTTGTTTTGCAATTTGTTCCTATTCACACCAGCCACCTTCTCCGTACACTGGTGCGGTAGGATCCTATACTCTGTGCTTAAAAACCTGTACCACCATGACCATACTCCTTCTTCCACTTGGTCATTGTAACAGTTCTTCCAACTCTTAAGGTGTGCCGTCTTGGCTTTATCCTCATATTTTTCCTTTGCCTGCGGTCGCCGCTCGACGACTCCCGCTCTTCGGGCTTGCTCTGCACATTTGACTCTGCGCTTCTCGATGTTGACATCTCGCTTCGTTTCCCCACGATCCTCAGACCACCACTGTATAGTGAGTTTGTAAATTGGCCTATTTGTGTCTGTTGTTTGGTTGCATGTTTCTATGAATGATTGTGTAAAGCTTGCATGTCTTTTTAAAAATGTACTATTTTCTTTAACTACTGTCTGACTGATTTTATATGCAAATTTTAACTGATCCAGTTTCTCATGAAACTGGATACAGTTAGCATGTTTTGTTTTTAAAAGCATGATTCTACTGATTTTAACGCTGAGTACTTTACACAATTTAATTTGGAAAGGTATACCGTTGAGGCCTGAGCCCGCGGGGCTTTCAGCCACTCTCCAGTCTTTCACCAGCGCTAGTTGGTCATTTGTGCAGGCTGCGACTTGGACGATGCATGTTGGTCGTCGTCCTCCCCTAACTTTGTCAATAGTGGGGTTGTCGCCGTCGTTCGGCGTCCGCAGGCCCATGTCTATCTGCGCACCCGGCGTATTTGCCATTCTGATGTCGTTTGTGGTGCTGCCACACCACAAGCTCTTGGCTTTTGCGTTGCCTCCTGCTACTATCTTATAGCGGAGGTTCGCTTCTGCTGTCTTGTACGCCGGGGTGCGTGTACCGAGTGGGACCCTAGCGACCACCTTAGCAATAGGCTATGGCGGTTCTTGCTAAGGCGTCCCACTTCTTCCTAGTTGGGCATTCCAGGCCGAAGGCAGTATGGGCTGTGTCGGGAACTTTTGCGGTTACGCAGTTCCGACACACTGGTGGTTCGCCTGTCCCCCATTTTGGGCAGTCGGACTTCAGGTGCGTCCCACCGCAATGCGCGCAGAGGTCGGTCGACTCCTTACATGTCTTCCGGCCGTGTCCGTATGCCAGGCACCGCGTACACTGTATCAGCGGTGTCTGATCGTGCACTTGGACGTACTGAATGTCGATGAAGATCTTATCGACCGACGTCAGCCGTTGCCACATTTTAGGGGGAACCTGCAGAACCACATGGTTCTGTAGCGGGTTCCGCGCCCTTCTCCTGTACTTGACCGTGACGGCCGAATCGTCGGCCGAGAGATCTCCCAGCAGCCGCATGTTTTGGGTCTTAAGTGCGGCCTTGATATCCTCATCAGTGATGTATTTTTGGACATCTCGGATTATGACCAAGGGGTTCTTGTTCTTGGCCTCCTCGATCTTGAGCTTCTTATCAAAACAATATTATATATAGCAGTGATAGTCTAGTTGGTAGAAGCCTGCTTCGGTAAACCCCCGGTTCAAACCCCGACTCGCACCTCTGAGATTTCTAGATTTCATGTGCAAATCTCATTTTCAACCACGATTATCACTTGCTAAACGGTGAAGGAAAACATGAACCCGCATGTCTGAGAGAAGCCCTCGAAAGACGTGTGAAGTCAGCCAACCCGCACTGGGCCAGCGTGGTGGACTATGGCATTATAAGGCCCTTGCCCAACAGTGAGCCATTTAAAGGGCAGGTATTAATATTATTTAATAAATTATATACAATAGTTATGTACATGGAAAAACAAAAAAAAACTTATTAGTAGGACATTAAAAAATAAAATAAAATAAAATTATATACACAAAAATGCCTCCACATCGTCGTCGATGCCAAAAGTGCCCAGCAGGCTGTAGATGTACAACTCATCATTCAGTCACAAGCTTCTTAAACTGCAACAGATCATTCCGCAATGCCAGTAATTTCAAACGGATCATGGTCTCACTGAATATTTTAAAAGGCTCGCCGGCCGGGCTCTATTAAAGTCGGCTCCTTTTGATGAGCCTAACAACTTAATTGTGACTTTTAACCTTGGTGCAAGTGACAAGCATATTTATAAACTTTAAAACGGTATACTATATCATTAGTAATGATTTTGGCGCCATTGATATATTTTTAGTGATCCTATGGGTGTATTATATGAAACTTTTATATAATTATAACATTAAATCTATCTATCTGTAAATCTTTAGATATATTTTATCCTTTCTTTTCAATCCTTCAAGTAGTCCTACCCTTTATGTATTGATTATATTTGGTAATCCGAAGTCGATTTATATATTGATTTCTTATATTTACGCGAACACATTGAAATAAAACTAATTATGCGGAATTTATCGCATTTATTTTATGTTTCTTACGTTCCCGACGTTTTGGCTGTTTTACAGCAACCATGGCCACGGGAAGAACAACCATGGTCCTCCCGTGACAATGGTTGCTGTTTTGACTTGCACCACCCAAGAAGCAGAACGATTAATGGGAATCATTTCCCAGCAATGCACACTTGCACTTATTTATTTATCAGTTTCTTCGATTAGTTAGACAATCAAGTTGGTTGTATTAACTTTTGTCTGGTATTGCTTTTACCATTATTAATATGTGTTAGTCTAGTGGCATTTTGGATTTGTCGTTGGAATTCTAACATCTAAGGCAGGCGTTACGTGCAGCCAGAGGCCCGATTATATTCACAACTGTGACCCTTATCATCAATAGTAGATGCTTCCAAAAGATTATTCGTATCTGAAACTTCCATAATGAATAGTCAAATCAGTTTAGCCTTAAGTTGAAAGCGCTAGGTCAGGGCGCGAAATTCAAAAGGTCGATGGTTCCTAATTTTATGATAAATTGGGACAACTTTAGGATGAAATTTAGTATTTTGCGATATTAGCAATGTGCATTAGGTGCCTCAATGTGTTAAGTTACCTTAAAAAATACCAAAAACAATACCATACTCCAAGTTGATAAAAACCGCTATTTATACTTACTTCGGAGTGTTGTTACATTTGAAATTAAATTTGGATAAAATTGAATAGAAGAATAAATGCATTACAATACGATTTATGTTTTTTTTCGTAAAAGTTACAAACCGTCGAAATTTCGCGCCCTGACCCAGCACTTCTAACTTAAAACAGATTCCAATAAAAATGAGATTCGGCTACATTTAGCCGAATGATGTTGAATTTGCATTGAATCCATTTTAAGAACAATGGACTAATCAAATGTTTATTATCAAGTTTTTATCATGGCTACCAACTGTGAAGTGGCTTGATACCACTATCTTTAGTTCAATACCGCGGACAGTATAAAATGTCCGCTACATTCAAAGATATGCAATAAAATAATACCAGCCCTTTTAATGTCCCACTGTTGGGCACGAGCCTCCCATCAATGCGAGTGGGATTAGGGGATGGTCCACCACAATGGAAAATAATATCTGGAAATTTGGAAAATTTGGAAAAAAGTGGAAGTGCTTTTTTCCATGGGGCTTTGACAGGAGAACGAACTCGGGTCAGCTAGTTATTATAATATATTCAATTTTAAACATGTAAAGGTACTCAATCTTATATTCTCCTTAAAGATTCTGTCTACAATACAGCAAAATGGTCGTAAAAAAAAGATAAGCCCGCTGAGTTTCTCGGCGGATCTTCTCAGTTGAGGTCGCGTTCCAATCCGGTTGCAGCTAAGAAAAAAAATTTAAATGACAATTTGTAAATGCCCCCGTAGGCCTATTATACGAAATAAATGATTGGACTTTGACTTTACTGTATAATAATTATGCACGTGGAACTCTCCGCATAGCTTCGTCCTAGTTGTACAGAATTAATGGATACAGCTTCAAAAAGTCACCTACCCCAAGGCACTAATGAACCAAACTAGACTCCATCTATGCTGTGACAGGTGGGACAAGGTATCGTAGCCGCATGCGCAATTCCACATTGTTTGTTCACATAATTATGCACATACTAAGTCCATGGCGTGACAAATAGTCACATTGTTCGTTTATTTCAATAGCTTGAGCGTTTACTGTGGCTTCATCTATTATTTAAACTTAATAATATTTATAAGTAGGTACTTACTTTATTTATTTGTTTCGTTATCTAATAAAACATTTATTCATGATTTTATATTGATAACTTTTCGTTTGAAATTTACCAACCTATTATTACTATTAAGATTATTTGTACCTGTACCTGAATTTATTTTTAATACCTATTTTTTTAATTACTTTGCAAAATTACCTGGCGTTAAATAATTTTAATTATTGAAATAAAACGAATTATAGGGATTTAATAGCGTTTATTTTATGTATTTTACGTTCCCGAAGTTTCGGCTGCTTTAAAGCAACCAAGGTCTCGGGAGGACTGAGGTGTTTGACGTCCTAGTGTCATAGTTTGAACTGGGGTACCCTCATATTTAGTTGTTGTTTGCGATCCGATCTACGCAGAAAGTTCTCACAGTTTCTTGAGGTCTTGCAATGGTGCGCTTGGTTTTGGATTTAATTATATCAATTACTGGATCCCACGTCGGTGGTAGCGCCCAGCCATCTTCTCTATTGAAATAGGGATAATTTTTGTTTCAATGGCGTTTCAATGGCGGCACGTTCTTGGGCGGAATCGGTGTCCTTTTGCGAGGATCTGTGGTTGATCAAGTGTGATATAATGGCGGGTGCGATCCTGTACATGTTCACAGGTTGCAGACTTCGTGGAGTTAATTTTAATTATAGAATATAATATAATCGTTTAACTTTTAAATGCTTGACAGTCTGATTACGATTATTGGCTTAGCATTGAACTAAATAGTTTTACTTGGATTATATTTGATAAGGGATCTTAGTCTAGAACCAATTTAGTATTGTATCTTGTCCAATAAGTTTCAATGCCTAGTCTTTCGGATTACTTGATACATGTGTGGCACTCTTAGTGATAGGTAATTATAAAATGTATCATTTCAATTTCATTGGTACCGAATTAACTTTATCACAGGAAGGAAACGCGTACAAGTTTTATTATTAGATGCAGAACATTGGCAATGAACGCTCAATGCCATGCGGGCTGGAATTCCGCTTGCAATGTTGAAAAAATCCGGAAGGAGCCGCTAGCGATGCGCAAGAGCATGTTTTATGTTAATCAGGACATAACTATGACAGAAAGCATTTCTATGTAGTGCTGCTCACGGTGGCCTAGTGTCGTAGCTTCCGGGTAACGTCTTAAGGAAACGGAGGTTTTTAAATGGCTTATTGTGATTACCATAGCGCAAATTCATGTTTTACCTATGGTAGGTATTGTTTTTTTTCTAACCGTATTAAAATTTATGTTGGGTAATATCTTTGGACTATAAAAAAGTAACATTAACACTTTAAACTAAGTAAGTAATCCTTGCCCATCAGGTTATAACTATGATAGTAGAACTAATGAAGGATTTAGGATTAGACCATAGAGCAACAAAAAATATCGTACGCTTGATGCATCTATTTTAATAAATGATGTCTTCAGACGAACACACGAACTGTATGACCCCAAACTAAGTGACGCTTATATTATGAGTACTAAAGAGACTGGAAATTATCCCAGAAGCATCCAGACCAATGCAAATTACGAAATGATAATTTCCAAAAATTGTCCTGGGAATCGAATCCCAGCACCGTGTAGCGTGGGCTACGCTCAAACCATTCTTCCATAATATTTCGCCTTTAACTATAGCTTACTAACTTTTGCCTGCGGCTTCGCCCGCGATATCTCAATTAAACATAGTCTATAGGACCCAGTGATAATGTAGCTTCCTATTACTGAAATATTTTTAAGAACGGGATCAGTAGTTCTGAAGGTACATAACCCCTACATCTAAACATACAAAATGTACATCTCATTAATATCAGTATAAGTACCTATTATTAAGTTGCCTATTCCTTCGAACAGATTGCATACGATTTATCACAAAAAAAGTTACATTTTTAATCATATTAATACACGCCCATTTATCACACGCACACATTCACACACTCCACAGAATAATGGCCACTAATTTGACAAACGTCAAAAAGACGAGTGCACCGCGCAACCTTGGCGTGCGCGAGCGCAGTTTACATTACGTTCCAAATTTAAACGCGATGCACTTCCTTTTGATCTGTACACGATGCGAGCAAAGGGATTTCGTGTCTGTTAAGATTTTATAGAGCCGAATTTTAGCGTGATGATGTATGTTGTTTATTATTTCCGTGATGTGGTAGGTACTGTGCTGAAATTTGCTCGAAAACACCGTTTGCGGAGTCACCTATCCTGTTTTCTTGCAGCGCAATTCACTGATGGCTTTAATGATGCGTGACTAATAGTAAACCAAATATTTAATTAGTTAAGTAATTTTCTGGCTTTTAAATACCAATCAATAATTGTAGATAGTCCTAAACCTTCTAATGAGGTTAAGATCAGGCATTTATAACTTGATAATGTTTTAGTTCCTATAATTAAGTATATATCAATGCCAACATTTGTTTATCTCATTGACTTTTATAAGACTCAGGCTACTTCTTCTTTCTTTACGAAATGAGATGCGATGAAATAAAATGGATATGCAAATGGCCTCACCCGCAACTTAGCGGGTATTTTGCCAATGTCAAGTAATTAATAGCAATAACACATTCAATAAATACACATTATAAATAAAATAATGGATGTGCCATGATGATATGAAAATGGCGTCCTTATAAGCCTCAGGCTACTTATAAAAATATTTCATGAATCTGTGACATCATACTGTCTAATTTTTTTTGACATATTAGATTGTAGTCGCAAACCATTTCTTTTCAAGTGCATATTGTGAATCACTTGTTCCTTACAGCATGGCTTCTACTTGTGTTACTTCTTCAGTGTTCAGTTCTCTTTCAGGTCGGGAGATCTCACCTCACAACCCTGGCAGGTCACCCACCCCCATCCAATAATAATCACCAGCGAGGTCGTTTCACTTGCGGACGTTTGCTGCGTAAATGTTAATAAGCTGCACTTTTTGTTTTGTTTCGTCTGCCCTGTATCCTGTGCGAGCTATCCATCAATTTACGCGTCTGTTTGCTTGTCTGTAAGTCTGTATGCACGTATTTGTTTTGCGGGTACACAGTTGATACATGGTTGATGGGTTGCGGTAAATTACTCTTTAACCAAACTAAATTATGATGGAATTAATTGCCTACTATTATATGATTTTATTTTTTTAATGAAAATATGACGGTAGTGTAAATTAATTATTCTTATTTTTTTTCAAATTCTGAATTGTTGTACACTCATTGAACTTGCCTCAAAACAGGATTCCCCGTATCTTGAGCACTAGACAACGATTAAATAATTAAATACCTACATATTAAACGTTCGTGATTGGGATTCAAACACAGGCCTCTCGGTACAGTATGTAGAGTCATTACCAACTGAGCCAATCGGTCTTGGTGTAATTTTTTTTTGGTTTGATCTGACGAAAGTAAATATTGTTTATAATTCTACATTCAATTATGACCCTAACCACTTTAATTATAACTATAGTTTTAGCCTGAAAACAATATTTTGCTGTGTTCCTACTAAATTCATTTCTCCCAATATACATTTTCCCTCTCGTCCGAGAAACACCCGCCCGGCCGGAATCTGCAGCGCTAATGTGGCGTCGAGTTGCTCTCACTAGCGTTTTGGCAAGTTTTCAACTGTCACACCAGTGCAAACCACGTCGCGTTAGGCTTCTCTTCCACGTAGAGCTATGTTGAAACATGAAAGATGTTTATTCGCATCTCTACCGTACCTATTAATCATGCGGCCCACGGATTCTAGAACCATGATACTGCCTTACCACAGATCTGGACATCATCTAGTAGTTTAAGGCTTTGATTACTTGGTAGAGCTTTTGCCATCTGATTATCAATGGGGAGTTTGCATTCGGGTTCTTTTCTTTAAGACCTCTGATTATTTCCAGGTTATGTGTTCCATTTTTTTTATTAGTTAGGTTTTCCTCAGGATACATTGAGGGTTAAATCTTAATATCTCATATACCACTTCAAATCTTCGCTGATTGAAGTGTTTAGCGCGCAAAGACCCCAAGGTTGCTTAATCTTAGCACAAAATAAACAGTTTCCCTACGCTGGGAATCGAACTCAGAACCTTATGATGTACTGCAACCACTTAACCAACGATACAGCTAACATTTTAAAGTGATATATAGTACAGTTGTCCACATAATCATGTAACGTAAAGTCTTTCAAAGGAGTCGCACCCTAAAACGCGTTGCAAAGGAATTTCTATCCGCACTGGGTCATATTAATCTCTTTTACATTTCCACGCGAAGTCCCGGCGTCACTGCCCAACGTACCGTCTAATAGTTGAAATTGTTCGCTTTTAATTAATACGTCACGGTGGCGTGATTTCGCGGCGGGTGTGTAATCATCGAGGGATTTCTGTAGTGAACTGTACTTTGTAATTATAACTTTTATGATGCGCGAATGATGGCTTCATAAGTTGGTTGTGATTGTTCTATAATTATGAGTTGAGTAGAGTTTTTTTAAAGGAGAATTGTTTGTTGTGTTTTATTGAGCTATAAAATAGTGAACACTTCATCAAAATGCATAACAGTACGTAGGTAGGCAGGCATATTGCATACAATTTATATACCAACAGTTCAGCACAAGCATATCATTAAAAAAATTTGTTGATAAATATGTACATTTGATATTTGTTCATGCTTGTCTATGTCTATCTCTGCTTATAGTATAATGATAAGTATCTAATTTTGAACAATTTTCACATTTTATAAATAAAAATCGCCAGACGAACACACCAGCTATACGGTCCCACACTAAGCAACGCTTTAAGGGTACGTATTAACGGTACCGTGCAATGGACTGGGGCGAACCCAGTATATATTACTTTTATAGGTATTAATCATCAATGACTTGAGTACAAAATCTGTGCTCATCACACATATGTCCCCAGCAGGATTCGAACCCGGGACACTCGGCACAGAAAGCAGGGTAACTACCTATTGCGCTAATCAGGCCGTCAAATATAAATGTGTGTTACTGATAATTTCTGTCACAATGTTGTTTTTTGTTTAATAATTTTTTGGTCGTCTAGTATAGCGCAAACACACTATGGTACCTACAATTTATTTTTTTACGAGCCCATAAATGTCCCACTCCTGGGCAAAGGACTAATAATTCTCTAATTCTAATATTCTCTACAAAAACAATTTCTTAATTCTTTATTTAACTCATATACCAACTATTTGCGAAATTTAAAAATAATTGTTCGGAATTCAAAGATACAGGACACTAGTCGCATAATACCGGAAGTGCAGATTAAAATAGGTTAGCGTGCGTGCCGACCGCGGTGGGAGCACTCAACACGCCATCGTTCTGTCAGTCAGACTGTGCCACCCCTACGAGGGTTCTAGGGCTACCAACAATCAGTATTTACCATTAATGATTATTTTCCTGACAGAATTGCTGTCACGACGGCCGATCTTAGCAGAGACAAGTCAACTACACCGGAGATAAAAAGTGGCCTATGTGCTATTCCAGACTATAATCTATCTCTGTGCCAAATTTCATCCAGATGCGTTCAGCCGTTCTGGCGTGATTGAGTAACAAACATCCATCCTTCCAAACTTTCACATTTATAATATTAGTGAGATTAGTGAGATGACAACCCTATAAACCAACCATGATAGCGTTCATGTCATTACACCAATAGATTTGTGGTGAGTTTTGCAAGGTTGTGAATACTGAAAAATGTGTTTCTATTTCGTCCCCTCTATGTGAAAACCACTGAATATTGAAGGTTATTTCAAAATGGTGATTAATTTTGTGGTTCGGGGAATAGGGATTCAAGCGTACCCCGCTGATTTATTTTTCATGTGGCTATTATTGTCACGCTAAGTCTTTTGTGGCACTGCTAGGCATGGTGCAGTCAAATGTGTCTTCTTTATCGTCCCCAAATGGCCTGGTACAGACTAGCAGCGTAGTGTCTCATTGCCGCGCACAGAACACAGACAAAACTACCATGACTTTTGCTTCTTTTTGTTTAGTTTGGCAATCGGCTACAAAATAGTGTCATTTTAGCCAGTGTCAAGTGTTCATTGATAAAATAGTGTCATTTTAGCCAGTGTCAAGTGTTCATTGATAAAATAGTGTCATTTTAGCCAGTGTCAAGTGTTCATTGATAAAATAGTGTCATTTTAGCCAGTGTCAAGTGTTCATTGATAATTTTTATAGCATTATAATTATGTACCCCTGATGATAATGATGATGTTGATAACGATGGTGATGATGAAATAAATGCCCTACCCCTATCGGAAAAGTGGTTTATACTTTACTCGTGCACGTTTTTTAATATACAATGGTTAATATCCCACTACTATTAACATAATATATCAACTAAGCACATTGTTTGGAAGATAAAAACAAAATTACTAACTTTAGGGTTCAACTTCTCGCCAAAAAGTCGAAACTGTAGTTTATAAAATAACTAACGGAACCCTGTTGTGACGGTGTAGCAGATGAAGCTCTCTACACTTTTCTCTATCTAGAGCAGCCTCTGACACTATTCTTCTTTAATTGACTCGTGCTTCGATGCACATGTGGCCTCTTAATCAGCATCTCATTTTATAAAAGAAAAAACAAACGAAATTGTAATTTAAATTATTGATTGACACATGACCTCCCCTGGTATCTCGGCAATGAATCATATTACAGTGAAGCACTTATCATTCAGTAATTTTTTATTGTTTCGTAGAATACTCCGACATGGTTCTGTTAGCTTTCGATCTGATAACATACAGTTTGCGGAATATTTAGTTAAATTAAACATATTTTTTTTTGTAAATACTACCAACAGTTTTCCGTTTATATTCACCAAAAATACGAATGATTGACAGTCGGAAATTATAGATTTTTTTCTTTTTCTAAGTATTACAGTCAGATAACTTTCCAAAGAGATGTATTGTGTTCTTGATAAACATGATGTTGTTTTAAATATATTGGCACAACATTTTCGTAGTAACATTGTTTTTTTTTATAGTTTTATCGGGAGTCATGACTATTCAAATAAAGAATGACCCTAATTAATCTGCTAACTAAAACTGACTGAATGTTAGCCACTATATTCCACAATATCATTAAAAAAAATAAAGCTGAAAGTATCTGAAATAAACTATTCTAGTAGTATTCACATTGGTTAGTTGACAAATTTCCCTGCCAGCGTAGGCAGCGTAACTAAGCCGTCCTATTAGGTGCCTGTGCGGATTTTGGTCCTATTTTACAAGCCTTCTTGCTTTTTCAAGCCCTCTATAATAATATTCAATGCTTCAGGTAACTTATTCATAAAGAAAAAAAAATTGTCCGCCCGTGACCATGATTGCTGTAAAGCAGCCAAAATGTCGGGAACGTAAAAAACGAATAATAAACGCGATAAAATCCGTAAGATTAGTTTTATTTCATTGTGTAGTTTTCGCGTAAATATAAGAAATCAATAAGAAAAAAAAGGCAAATACTTTTTAGCATATAAAAAAAACGCCGCATATTTAACCTACATTACTATACCGTTGTTGCACTTTGAGCATAAAAGAAAAAAAAAACATATAAGTAAGTGTACATATTAACAATCCACCGATTTTGGTGCAGCGCTCTTCAAAAGCGGCCCAAAGTGTGTCATTCACAATACAGCGGTACAGTACATTTGCGTATGAATGTGTAATTATTTAGCATCCTGCATTATAATAAGTAACGGTGGCCCATTGTGGTTGATGGACAAATGATTGCGAATTTTCCGTCTCGTTTGCGCACTTTTTTGTCCGCACAAAAAATTCGCTCGGCCCACTGTGCGTGCCACAAACGGTTGGATTTCCGAGAATTACGATCGACGAACACGAATTATTAAAAAAAAACAATCGACTTACTTTGATGGATAAAGGAAAACTGCAGTCACATTTTTTTAATAATTAAAAAAAATCGAATTACTTAGATTTTCAGCAGTTTTATCTTCTATCAATATAAAGTGCTCCTTCTATATAAAGCAGTGATAGCCAAGGGAGTAGAACGCTTGCCTCGGTAGCGAGGTTCAAACCCCGGCTCGCACCTCTGGAATTTCTGGATTTCATGTGCGAATCTTATTTTCAACCACGATTATCACTTGCTAAACGGTGAAGGAAAACATCGTGAGGAAACCTGCATGTCTGAAAGAACCCCTCGAAAAATGTGTGAAGTCCGCCAACCCGCACTGGGTCAGGGTGGTGGACTATGATCTAATCCCGCTCGCATTGAGGGGAGACCCGTGCCCAGCAGTGGGACATTAAAACGGGCTGGAATTATTATTATTATTATTATATAAGGTGTCACAAAATAGTGTATTTTTTTTAACTGATGAATCGGTAAGTGACATGGATCACGTTGATGTAAAAAAATATTGTGTTAATGATGTTTGATTTTTCTTAAACAAGGCGAACCAGCAGCGTTTGGCCGTGCGCTCAGTACATTTATAACTTACTGAAGTATCTGTTAAAATATTTTACACTATTTAAACTACACTTTATACCTATTACAGAATTCCTACCCAGAGGTTTTGTGTTGATTCAATTATACATTGATTCTAAATCTCCGTTTATAGCAATCTCAACATCACCGCAACTGAATTAATTCGTAGTGTTGTGCAAACATAATGTGCGAACACAATACTACGTCAATACTATTACTAATTTAGTTGTTAATTGTCGCCGAAGCTGTCTCATAATTGGGGTAAACATTGCGTCGCTATTGGTCGTAGGGAGACTACTATATTGAATTATACTGTCTCGCTTCCCCCGCGAGTTGCCTCGCATAGAATACCACCTACCAGACCTGTTATTTGCACTATCGGGTATAATATTGCCTAGACAATTTGAAGCCATTTTGGCTTGTTAATACTTAGCTCTATGCAAGCTGTCTTGGATGGGAAAATGGTTGTAGCGACCTTTTCAACCCCGCCACATAGATGGCGCTACAGACGTATTCAGAACAATTGACAATTCTCCATACAATCCTGAAGCGCGCTATAAGAGTTTTCGGAGCACGTAACATATATACAAGATCTCGACAATAACCGTCGGGGCATAGCGGCAGCCCCACCAGGCATACCACCCGCCTGGCTCTAAAATCTTCCATTTTCCGCCAAATGGTCATAGACGTAGAGTAAAGTTCCGATAATGAAGAACCTTAGCTTCGTTGTACCGAAAGTTGTTACTAAAAATACGAATTAAGGATTATCCACAAATGTGTTATCATGGCATATCGGATGCACGTATCGTATCATACAATACGCGTATCGCTGGATCGTATCGAGCTTCGTATTTAGTATCTCTTTTAATAATCAATCAAATACAACAAAGCGATATGAATACGGATAACGTATCATGCATGATCCGTCTACTCTCCGATCAAGCCACATGTTGCCGATACGCGAAGCGAGCATCGGATCGGCACAGTGATAGATACGAGTGCCCATAGAAAGTGACGCAGGAACACATGGAATAAGGCCAATGTATAATAATTTGAAAATTACGTTTTATCTGTGCTATAAATTCTAAATGATGAATCTAGACGATGACTTACGACTAAATATATAAAATAGCTTCATTACTTAAAGCACGTTTTCAGAGCGGTAAAGTAATAGATTACTCACAATCTACGCAGCAATCGTCACCCTACAATATTCACGGCGTAGAAGTGCCGCGTTGCAGCAAAATAGTCAGTAAAATAACTTTAATAATCATATCGGTATTTAGTGAGCTGGTAAAAAAGTATTACGGAATTTTTGACAAACTAGTTTGACAGCCCCGTATGCACAAATGTTGCCACACTACGGGTAGTGCTGTTCGAGTCGATATTTAAAAGGTTATGACTTTGAATGCCAGTTATTTTTATGTGTTAATATTTTTTTTTGTATTTAAATAATTTGACATTTCTAAAAAAATGTATGTTATTTTACATATTAGATTTTTTATGCGTTATAAATTGATATTTAATAATAAAATACAATCTAAGTACCAAATTCAATAAACATCTACTACTCAATTAAGCTTTTGCGCATAGCTAAATGTATTCATTGATTTGTTTTACTGTTAATAGAACTTTTGTTTGTCACTCGAACGCACTGCGCGGGCGTCTCTGGCGTCTCTGGTTGCACTGATTATTAGATAATTCGAGTTAATCCGCGCATGCGCGCCAATAGGTGTGGGGTTCGCTGAACTACTAATAAATTGGCCAGCTTGTTAGCTCAATAGAAGTAATCTGTGTGTAGTACGAGTGGAGTACTAGGACTTCCTACTAGTTTGTTTTGTTGTCTGTGAGTCTGTTGGGGCTAGATTTTCTAGCTGTGGACTTCTGTGGTTTGTATCGGTGGCCTTCTTCCTAAGTTAAGCACAACGACTGACGCAAGCTGGTTTGCACAATGTAACCGCGAGGGAGTACATAAGTGTGTAGCCATGTTTTTTTTATAAAAAAAAAAAAAAAATTGTGCAGAGCTACAGCCATATTATTTGACGTTACGTCTTGACGTTTAAAATAGATTACTTTTACAAGTTATATTATTATTTACTAACCACGTACCCCATCATAATTCAGCAGTAAAGAGGAGATATTTAATGCAGCTTGCTAGTATACCTTGCGGGGCTGGTCACTAAGCCGACGAATATTGTCGGGGTCTTGTATATACCTTACGTTCTCCGAAAACTCTCATAGCGCGTTCCAGGATTTGAATGGATAATCGTCATTTGTTTTGAACGTCGGTTGTACCGCCATCTGCTATCGGCGCAGTGAACATGTTTCCATGAAGCGCGGTTTTTAAGAGGTCGTTTCAATAACTTGTAATGTTTCTTCATACACACTTCGACCCCTGATTTGACATCTATATGGGTCGAATTTTAGAAATTCCTTAGTACACTTCTAAGGCACTCATGGTTTATCTCTTTCAAATATTCACGACTACCGGTATAACCTTTGCTTTGTCTGTCAGTCAGTGTTAAGAATTTTATTAAATAGATTTTTGGTTCACTACCAGACAAAGTTTTAATACTTCACAAATTGACAAACCAGAAATAACGAGCTAACAAACAGACAATTGGCAGAGCCGCTCTACGTTAAACGAAAACAGGATTAAATGGAAAAGTTTCCCCGCTATCAAAATTAGCGCCGGTGCATCGTCAAAGGGACTTCAATTCGGACAAACGGGACTCGAGTAGAAGCGGACAAAAATCTCATTAGTTACTGGGAATGAACGTTGCTTTCAAAATAGTTGTTTTTGTGTGAAAAACTAAATGAAATATATGCACAGAATGGAACCACTCCCACTCTTCTTAATGACGTGTCGTAAAAGGCGACTAAAGACAATTTAAAATCCCTTGACCAAGATGTTGCAGGCGAGCCGTGATAGTGGGACGGTTTACTAGTAGACCACTCGGTTCGCTACACAGAGCGGTGTGGGCTCTATACTCATCTGAATAAATTAATGACTATTGGTCACGACTTTTCAGACTTCTGAACGACCCTTAACGACTGTTAATAATATTGATTACTTATATTTATGCGAATACTACACATTTAAATAAAACTAATTTTACGGATTGGATTCGGATGGGATTGATTGATTTTAGGAAACGTCGGGAACGTAAAAACAAAAATAAACGCGATAAAATCCGTAGAATTAGTTTTATTTAAATGACTGTTAATAATGTTAGCATAGCAGACGGAACCGACAGCAAAACGTGCCCTTTTAAGCATGGAAGAAGTCAGATCTTTCGATTCGGTCACCCATCCCACATACGACCTCCTCACGGTGTATCTAAAATGAAAATCTGGGTTAATGTTTTGAAAACCTTTAACCAACTTTAGAAACTACCTTGTCCATCATAGATATAGATACTTTAAAGTGTGTTTTACATACCTTTACGTGTATTTCATTACGTCATAGCCTCAGGCTACAACAACGAAATACGCAATAGCCTGTATGCACTATCTGAGCCCGAAGGGGCACGGTCGAAATTAAATTCCACTGAACGGTGCACGGGGTAGCCGAAAATAACAAAGTAAACAAACAGCGCTAGTGATGCGGCGCACGGAATAACTACTGCGTTGGATAACAAAGTTATTTTCAATATCTAGACCAGATTCACAAAGTGTATCGACCCTTTGGGGTTGATATCGGTTTCCCAGGGGTTGACATAAACGAAAACTGATTTTGGGGGTCGACGAAGTCTAAAAATCGAACCCTATTAATTAACACAAGTTCTTATTTGTAACTTTGAAGATAGTGTATAAGTTGTTTTACGTGTACCAACTTGTTGTAAGAATGACTAATATTGTAGTAGGAAGTATCATTGGTATACTTTTAAGAAACTCGACAAGTCGATAAGCGAGCACAAGTTTGTACAAGATGAAATTATTATTTTGTATTTTTTTTTCAAAAGGACAAAAAAACTAGAGATAGGATTTTTAAAGTCATTTGGGTATGGGGGTTTGAGGTATCAGTTCATTTTGGAAAAGGAGTCTCATGCCCAGAATTGTTTGGGAATCCCTGATCTAGAATATAGTCATACGAGCTGCACTTCAAAAGTTACAATATACTCATAATAAGACTAAGCTGAACGAACTGATTAGCTGAGTTGGTAGCGACCCTTCGTTCTGTGCCGAGGGTCCCGGGTTCGGATCCTAGTAGGGACAAACTTTCTGTGATGAGCACGAATATCTTACCGGAGTCATGGATTGTTAATATCTATATAAGTACTATATAGATATTACCTCAGAATTGGACTGTCCCGACGATCCCGTCGTCGAAAAAGAACACGATTACATATAGTATTATTTAGAATTAGTCAATCACTAGACACCTCAACGTAAATTCACGTACACGTCTATGTTTACGTTTAGCGAACGTATAAATCTGCATTTCTACTATGCTTCGCTACGCTCTCGCGTATGCTATATTATTTATTACACCGCCATCTTTATTGTAAATAGACTGCGGCCTAGTGATCATTGGTTTGATTCTTAGGACCTTTTTACAATGTAATACCCTATATTCCCAACTTATTCGACGGAATAACTACCCGATTAGCGCAGTTGATAGTGACCCTGCTTTCTGTGCCAAGCGTCCCGGTTTCGAATGTTTGTACCCAAGTCATGGACTTTAAATATCTATATATCTAAGTATTATATACTGGGTTCGCCCCTAATCCATTGTACAGTAGTCATAATACAAGCGTTACTTAGTGTGGGACGTCATATTTGGTGTGTTCGTCTGGCGATATTGTTATTATTATGTCTCTCCACGCGGGCTATACCCGTATCTTTGGTAGGCTTGCGCGGGGACATCGGTCCAACACGTAGAGGACCTTTCTGATAATTTTCATGTTATGTTAGCCACCTGCTGGCGTCAACTGCTGAAAATGACCTCAGCAGGCGGAGGAACTATTATAACTTTTTTTTTATTATTATAAATTTGTTAGGGTCATCTGTCAAAGAAGTTTTGTATTGTATACTAATGCCTTTTTGATTGTGTCTAGCAAATGGCAATAGAGACTATTTCAGGTCATTCATGGGGTACCTACATTACGTCAACCCATTTAAGATATATAAACGCAATTATGAAATTTTGTTCGAATTAATAATCTAAGACAACAATACTTGTCTTACCAATACTCAAGGAAATAAAATCGTTACGAGCGATCGCTCAATAGCTGCGATGCGCTTGCATCGCTCGGTTCCCGAGATCGACGCAAATAAACGGACGTAAACTTATTTACGACGCGCCCCGCACGTGGCACTCACTGAAATACGTTTTTTTTATTACTATCGAAATAATCTGTATCGTTTCAGAATCCGAATATCTTTTCATATATGTAAACTATACTAAATATGTATGTAAACCATTAAGTAGGTACTTATGAATCGTCAAAACAGTTACAAAATGCTAAGCTACAATTTTACCACCCGTTCGGAATGCCGTTCCTATGGAGAAGAACGGGCAAGAAAATACATGGTTGCTCTTTTTAAAAAGATCTTTTACTTTTTTGGAGCAGTATATTGTTATGGATATGTGAGAACAATGTAGAAACGGCTAGGCAGGCTTGAGCAGCTGATAAAAAAAAAAACTAAGTATATATTAACAAGCTACATGGTTCCCACATTTCCAAATTACTTATGCCATGTATTTAGTAACAATAACAAATTAATTAATTTTATTTTTTTAAGATATTCTGGTTCTGACATAAGCAGAAGACCTACGGTTGGGGGGATGAGGCCACTTAAAAAAAAAAAAAATTATCTTAATTTTCGTTACTAACTATACAGCTACAGCATCCATGCATTTATCTGTTAAC
Organism: Pheosia gnoma; assembly: GCA_905404115.1. Lineage (NCBI taxonomy): Eukaryota > Metazoa > Arthropoda > Insecta > Lepidoptera > Notodontidae > Pheosia > Pheosia gnoma. The sequence continues at coordinate 679,498 of FR989910.1, forward strand.
ATTTCACAGATATCCTGTCACTAAATTGGACATAACAACGGCCATTTGTCCACACTTTTTAATATATGATCCATAAAACCAAATTTGGTACAAAGTGACAGTCTCTTTGTCATGTTACGTTTCCGAGAAAGGTCTTTGATGACTGACAGACACTTATTATGTGTACACGTCGAGTGTAACATTGGACGCGTCACTTTTTTCTTATTAAAGAATATATTATTTTTGGCACCGTTTCCTTTGGAAAATTATGCAGCTGCAATAAGTTTTGGGATTTTTTCAGGATATATTTATATTAAGTGTGTTTGACGATCTGTCACTGAAATATGTTTGAGATGACTGTACGCTTCGAGGTGCATGATCGATGTACAATGGCATTGGTTTATTTGTGTATCTATTAATATGGATCCCTAACAAAGGATATACCTATGTATAACCTGTATCTGTGTACAGGCATATCACAAAATGTACGATAAACATTATGTATAAATATCAACTCCTTAACTTAAAGGAACATCAAGTCATGCAATATTTAATTATGTGATCTATATATATTTCAAACAATTTCGTATTAGTTACACCATGTATATGCTCAAGAATATATAGCTCATATATAGCTCAAGAACGGTTGTGCCGACATTTGTGATCTTTGATTTTTTGAATTTGTCTCCGCCCCGAATAGCAGAATAACTATTAAAACATGGGAAGAATCACGTAAGAACTAATAATAAAGACAATCAATTTGGTGGTACTAATTTCGCCAGGTAGTAGTAAATAATATTAAATTAATGATACACACAAATAGTGATAAGTACAGAATGATTCAGAAAGGGTATACTAAGCCTTGAACCGGCGCTTCTTGAGCGCGTTAGTCATCATTGTGTGACGTCAGAATACAGTCTCAATATATTTATTTTTCACTTGTTAACAACGTGTGACAATAATTGATATTTACTTGGAAACATTAAAAAATCGTCATATCAAAATCACACTAACGTCAAATAATCATTACAAACCTATTTACAGCAACCATGGTCACGGGAGGACTGAGGTGTTTGACGTCATAGTTTAAACTAGGGTACTCTCATATTTAGTTGTTGTTTGCAGTCCAATCCGGTAAAAATGAAACTATTAATTTCAATGTGTAGTATTCGCGTAAATATAAGAAATCAATAAGTAATTGAAGCCAAAACATATTAAAATGCCATTCTTATTTATTTAACACGAATGAACAGCGACTCGCTATATCAATCATAGTGATGTGATGTAACTGTAGCTATAGCGTCGATAAATGCCACGATTGGACACCCATACATCACACTGGTAGCAAAAACATTTCAAATAATTTCAATCGGCGCGACGTAAACAATAAAAAAATTTCATACATCGATAAAATGGTTCTGTATACATTTCTCTAAAAGTACTTAATCGATTTTACTCAAGTCTATAATTGACGCTTCTCAATTCATATACAGGCTGATTCTTTTAAGTGGGTGTGGATTGTCAAATCCGAAACTAAAGGGAATATCGAAAAATGTTTAAAGGACTCTCGAGACTGATTTTGCGGTGTGATTTTGAAACGTTCGAAATCGGAATCGGATTTGGAACGGTAGGTAGATTGCGTCTACAAAATTATTTTAATAATGGTAGGAAATAGAAGGAAAAATATTGATCGCGAAATTTAAACTCGGATTCGAACAGAATTCGAACCCTCGGCACAAAAACAGACGCACTACGAACTGAGCTAATTAAATCGTCATTACATTCTAACTTAGGTATATTTTACAACATAACCCCAAACCCTCGCTGGTAAATTAACGTAAACCCAACCTCATATCGTGACGAATCGCAAAATGATCAAAACGCTAACTAAGTCGGCGCGTTTGATGTTTAAAATTATTATTTCGTTTTATTGCGCGTAAACGGACACCGGTTGCCGGTAACTGCTCGGTTATCACAAACAGTGATTGCTGACTTTATTACTTTGTCTCACGGCACTGTTATAACAATAACGTTCAGAAAACAAATTGAAAATTAATTTTCATACTTGAAATTGGTACCTACTACTTCCCCTTTTTTAGGTTGGCAAACAGCTACAAAATAGTACTATTTTTGCCAGTGTCAAGTAATTCTTGATAATTGTTATTGAATTATATTACATACTTTTATTATATACAATAATTACAAAGAATTGAATATATGTCCCCTGATGATAATGATAATTATGATGATGAAATGAATCACCTACGCCTATCAGTAAAGCTGTGGATCCAAAATGAAGCGAACGAATGTGGACTGTATAATAATAATAATGAAACGAAGATGTGAATAGTGAATATTTATATAATTAGATACAAGAACAAACCTCTCTTACCAATACTTCCATCAATCTGCCAAAACTTATAATTCAAATACACTTCAAAATATAAAAAGAACATCAAAATAAAAAAGGAATAAAACTAGTAACAAAAGAGTTTGCAACATCGGGTTACTGAAAATTAACCAGACAACTTGGGAGAACTCGAAAAGTCGAGTTATACTATTTTATTTTAATTTCCTTTACTCGTGCTCATTTATGAACACACGATGGTTAATATCCCACTAATATTACACATTATTTATCAAAGAAACACATGGTGCCGACTTATCTGAAAAAATCATTTAGACTTTTTTTGTGAAATCACTAAAAACAGTTGAATGAATAAGGTATTAATATCGCTGCAATTGTAAAAATGAGGTTGCAAAGGATTTAACGTGACGTCATCTTTAAAAAAAATACGATTCCCATAGCAACATGTCCAAGGAAATACGAAAACATAGTTTTAAACACCCTGTGTGCTTAAACAAATAAATACACAGCTATTCATAAAAAAATATTTCCATAAACACTGAACACTATTATGAACGTACGTTCATTAAGCTGTTGGTGTATATATTAAATTAATTAATAATAATTCTCCTTATTTAATAAACATTATACGGGTCCTTAGCGTCTTAACCAAACCTGGTCAAATTTTTGGGCCATGGAGTTTCGTCAAGCCATTATCTTGCATAACGGGTGTGGCCATTTCGAATGCAATAAATTTTAAGATGAGCTCTTGCTCTGATTACAAAATTAACAGCAGGATGAGGAAGAGTTGGTTTACTGCCTTTAATGTTTAAGAGGTTGGAGAAAATTGAGCAATTATTTTGTTTGCAGTACATACGGCATAAATTGACCATGTCTCGGCTTCTTTGAGCCGATTGTAGAGAACTTCTTGTACTTTTTGAAATACATACGTATAATAATAATAATTCCAGCCCTTTAATGTCCCACTGCTGGGCACGGGCCTCCCCTCAATGCGAGGGGGATTAGGCCATAGTCCACCACGCTGGCCCAGTGCGAAGTGACGGACTTCACACATCTTTCGAGGGGTTCTCTCAGACATGCAGGTTTCGTCACGATGTTTTCCTTCGCCGTTTAGCAAGTGATAATCTTGGTTGAAAATGAGATTCGCACATGAAAAATCCCAGAGGTGCGAGCCGGGGTTTGAACCTGCAATCCTCGTTACCGAGGCAAGCTTTCTACCAACTTGGCTATCACTGCTTCAAATACATACGTAATCATCTAGATATAGAAATTAACAAGAAAATAATCTGGAGAACACAACTAACTATCTCACAGTTTAATTCGAAGAATACAACGCACAATTGTATCAACCACGCGATTTTTTTCTCAGAACTTCGCTAGAACGTTTTCCTCAATCTGAAAAACTTGGGGAAGAACGATGATGAATCATTGCCGTCGGTACCTACTTATCGTGTGATGATAGCGTGAATATTGTGATGTTAGCGGAACTGCGTACACCACATGCGGTCTCATTATCAGGATAGAACTTGTTTTTTAACGGAGTAAATGTAGTCCAGTTTGGAGCATATCATCAAGAAAGGCAGGATTATCCATCATTTTGTTTTATGCATATCACTGTCTCCAACCCTCTTTGTCAAAATAACGGTGTTGCCTGGTCTAAAAATACGGTAGATGGTGGAAAATTACGGCAGACCAGTGTTGCTTATTTTTCTCCAAAATGATACAATAAAATACCCATGCAGTGGGGATGCGTAACGTAAAAAAAAAAGGTAATTCTGCTGCTTCTTCCAAACAGGAGCAGCAGAATGACTTTTTTTTTTTTTACGTTACGCATCCCAATGCAATGTTGCCGTTATAAACTAGTAATATTTTGCTAAATCAAGTGCTGTCATTATAGAAATATGGACACGGACGAAATTACGGTAGATTTTGACATGTCTACGGTAGGTGGTAGATCTAGAAAAATTACGGTAGATCTACCGTAATTACGGCATGGTTGGAGACACTGATGCATATCCTTTTAAATGGATGCTGCATATTATTTCAAATGTCATCAACGGAGTGAACGCGTTCAAAATATATCACATAAAAAATAAAGTCATAATAATTGGTTTTTGTTATTATTTGTAAATATTTTTGGGAACGCTCAGTCTAGGCCAGCCTTTCCCAAAGTGGGCGATAACGCCCCCTTGTGGGCGCTGCAGGCCTAAAGAGGGCGGTAAGAGACCCAGAAAAAAATAGGGGCGTTGTGTAGAGGCTTACAATAATTAATTTAATTTGAAGTTATAGTGGTTTTTAAGTAGGTGAAAAAATGGGGGCGCTAAAAAATAATTCATTCTCAAAGTGAGCAGTAGAAAAAATAATTTTGGGAACCCCTGGTCTAGGCTATAGCAAGGTCCATGGATTATTGTCTGTGGTCAGTGTTGCGTGGAACACAGGGATGTGTGGAAAGGCGTTGAATCATTTTTATGCTAATAAACTGATGGCCGGTGTTAAATTTTATGACGGCAATGATGATTGTGTTTGTATACTGATTGCGTTAGGTCATTAACCTCTGTTTGTTTTCCTGAAGCTTATTCGGAATGTAAGTTATGTTAGTGTTTATCTTAAATCTTGGTATTTCTATAATATTTCATAAGTGCCTATTCTTAGAGGCTGGAAATTGTAGGCTTATTATTGGTCGCATTTTGTAGACCCCAGTCAGCAGAAAAAATAATTACTAATATAGTATGGAATTTAGTATTATTTTTTTATTAAGTTTTTTTTATAGGTAAGCTATTGAAAGAACAAAATGGCAGGATTAAGTTATTCTAAGAGTATACTAGTGATGCGATAATTCTTGGAATATATTTAAGCTATTCTATCGTTTTATCCAATTAATTTCATCACCCAATCTAGTATTAGGTCAAGGTTTCTCTAAACAGATTTCAAAAGAAAAACCATAAAGTCCATCCATCCTTCAAAACATTTGCTAATTCCGCATTCAACTCGCGACTCTCCGAACTGTGCCACAATTAACATTCAACTAGCGCCATCTATCGTAAAGCACAGTTCACTACTACATACATTATAAATTGCGATTAAAACACTATAATGATAGCGGAAAGTAAGCGGTGGTGTATGACCCCGGGTTATCGAACTATAGTACTACAGATATCTAGTACTAGGTGCATATCGCTATGCGTCATGGGTCGTGCGAATGACATTACATTTTTATGTGACGCGTGTACGGAATAAATATACTAGGTATAGTTAGACGCAACTAACCGCAGCGCTATATCGTTAATAAACCAAAAATCCCCTATAATAGTGAACTTCATTATTGGGTATTCCCTATTACTCTCCTGCTACACCTGCGCTTAATGCCGTTAATTTGCGCGCTATATTACATAAAATGTTGGTATTTTATTAACGCGTTAATTAACGGTATTAGGCGCAGGTGTGGCCCGAGCGTTATAAAGATTATTTATTTTATTTTGCCTATACTTCAGTGGCGTACAAAGAAATGTCCCCTCATTACATTCACATTACACGACGACTTGAAGTCGGTGTCGGCGGTCAGCAAATCAGTTCGATAGTACCATTTTCATCAGAACCTTTTCTTTAAATTTGCTTCGTCATTGTCGCTATCATCCATCAAATACTTATCATTGAGGAGTTCCGGTGGCCATCTGTGGTCTTCTTCATCAATCCCACTTCACCCAATGAGACTTTCTGAATGCAAATGCTTGACTTGTTGATGAAAATACCAAAATCAAAAAAGACAGCAGTTACCAACGGTTCGAAATGTCGGTTCCACTGAGAAAAGCCGGCAAAAAACTCAGTGCGTACACTATTAAAAATATTAGTGGTGATTAGCTCATGTTAATCATAAAGTAGGTATCTGCCTTCCTATAAATGTTAACAAGGCCTGCTAAACATTATGAAGAAGGCTTTTTAGTCTAGAAGTGACGTTATGAATGAGCTGACGAAATAATCTACATGTATACACACATTCGCAAATACAAACGCCATTGATATAAAACTAAAATAAATACCGCCTACATTTCATAAAACTAATGAAGATGATGAATGATGATCTAAATGCATTCTAGTCGCAATATTAACATGTTGACGATGATTAGTCTTTATGTAAATATTCCAAAAATAATGCACTCCATGCATGATGAAACACAAAGTTTTGCCAATCAATGTGAAACCTTTCGAACGAAAATATTGGTACTGGGCGAACTACAAATATTTTGTAGAACATCGGATATCAGATTTTAAAACGATAGAGTTCCGTTTGGACGCTGGTAGGTACGGTACCTAATTTATAGCATGGTTGTTAGGTACGGTACCTATCTAATAGAATGGTTGATAGACATATTTTGATTGCAGTCAGTTTGTATAGTCTGAGATCATATTAATCCGCATGATCACAGTCTTCAAATTCTCTTGACGCCCCGCTGTCTCTGACCAACCCGACCTAGGGTTAGGATAATATGTTTTTGATGACCGCTTTTTCTAGTGGCTTGAGCGCAGACTACTACGCTAACTGCACCGGTTAGTAACGAGTTCGATTCCTGTCGGGAAAAAATCTATAATGATCTGTTGGCGCTTTCTTCGGTCTGGGTCGTACTGAGATCGTCGTACATTGTCGTACATTGTACGGTACCCATACAGCAAACATTGCTTACGATTTCTGTTAGGAACCATACATTACAGGTATTAATATAATGTTTGAATTGGCACCATACACTGCCAGTAACACCATATGCTTCTATTGCTGGCTCTTGTGGTAAATGTGTGTAAAGAATCGGGATCTCGTACAACACGGTACTTCGTATATTTATTATTTGTGTTGAGAGTACCTATAATTGTTGGCATCTTCTATGAATCCTCTCCCGACTATATGTATACCACTAGTATTTATATCCTAGTATTTAAATACACCGGTTTCAAACATTGTTTTGTCCAACATTCCAGCAATACTTCAAACCTATTGATAATACTTGGAAACTATTCACTAAAATATTTCACTGAATATGAAACTGCATGTAAACAAAAACATATTTTCACAGTATCTTCATAAAATACTACTAATAAATCAAAGGTAAATATAACAATCTGTTTGTAAACAGTACAATAAATAAATGAGTAACCACATGAATATCGCCCATTCAAAATCTGTCAAAAATTTTGTGAATAGGGCTTGAAATGCAGACTCTAAGCTCGGCGTCCTATAAATAAAGAATTTAGTTTATTTTCTATTTAAAATCAGAATCACAATCTTGGTACACTAATTACTTTTGACAATACTATCACGAGCCACCGAAGCTAGCCTCACATGTTGGCTGAAAAAAATATTGTTTAATTAGTAATTAACATATATCTATATATATTATAAATAATAGATTACGCATTCTTTTTATTTGATTTAATGAAATAGTTTTCAATGATTATGATCTATGAATATATGGGACGAAAAAAGAAGAAATAAATGTATGGGATTTGAATTAATCTAATATTCAACCACGATTATCCCTTGCTAAACGGTGAAGGAAAACATCGTGAGGAAACCTGCATGTCTGAGAGAACCCCACGAAAGTCGTGTGAAGTCCGCCAACCCGCACCGGGACACCGAGGTGGACTATGACCTAATCCCCTTCGCATTGAGGGGAGGCCCGTGCCTAGCACTGGCACATTATACAAAGGGCTGGTATTATTATTATTATTTAAAGGTGCGATCCTGGATTTAGAACTGTACCTACCTCGTTTCCATGACAAGCATTCGCCCAACTATGCTATGACTTAGAATTGTATAATCAAATCCTAGGTGCAAACAGTTCTTAAGCACCGTGTGTCAAGCTCTTAAGACACTCGTCTCGCGAGGCCCGACATCCACACACTCGCGTGTACTCGCAATAATACTTGCAATTAGAGCAAACAGCAGTTGCAAGTGTTGTCGTGAGTGGGTTCTGCGCGTAACGTGACACTTATAAAGGCGGTTGCTTAGCACAGTGGGCTAAGGTTGTTACACACTTGGAGACAAATATATCAAAAATAGTTTATGGCCTTCTATTTTCAATATTATTTATATTAATTACTTAACATGGCTTATGACTTTAGCAATGTTTTATTAGATACTGAGGCTCTACTAATCAACGTGTGGCTAGTTCAGTTGTCTGTTAAGAACAAAGTCTTACTAACAACAAAAAAATATATATTTTGCGCATTCTTTTTTATATTAGTTTCAGATTTACTTTGGCCTAAGTCGCACTGGCTTAGTCCCACTGTGCACACATTCTCGCAGCGACGACTTACGCCCTAATCTGTGTTGCCATTCAGCTCAAAGCTCGCGTGTTCAGGTGCATTCTTGAAACCCAGCATCTGAAACGAGAAATTCTGTATATTCCACAAAACTTGTTTCCAGTTCTAGAGATATGGAGTTTTGTGTTAAAGAGTTATGTGAGTTCTTAGTTTAGCTTTGTCTATGTATATTAGTCTAAATCGCCCAATCTATACTTCTATGCTGAACAGTTGTAAGCCACTGCCACCCGTTTTATGTACTTTTAGTGTGTTAGTCTCAGATAACAAAAACTATCACTAAGCAAAGATTAGAAGCACCTTATGGCTGCTCAAGTTCATTCACATCGTAAAACTCATGTCATCTCTTTTTCAAAAACGGCTTCAACCATTTTGACATCTCACTAACAGCTCCAAACTATTCTGACATCTCACTAACGGCTCCTAACTATTCTGACGTGAGAAAAACGACCAACCGTTCTGACAACTCAAAAACGGCTACAAACCATTCTGACATCTCAAAAACGGCTACAAACCATTATGTCATCTCACAAACAGCTACAAACTATTCTGACACATAAACGGCTACAGACCATTATGTTATCTCACAAACGGCTACAAACTATTCTGACACAAAAACGGCCACAGACCATTCTGACATCTCAAAAACTACAACGTGCTCTTATCGGGATTCGCGTTCTCATTTTTGGTAAACTAAAATAGTATATAACTACTAAAATGTAAACCTTCTATTAATTAACCCCAATTCGCGAAAACATTAGATTAATTCAACTCGATGTAAACAATTACAAATATGTAGGTGGTTGTATTTAATTTAACATAACAATTGTTTTGCTACAATCAGTAATTGCGGTTAGAATTCTTACTGGATAGGTATTATATGTGCCAACCGGCTCGATCACAGCGACACAATGTTCATAGAATGTGAAATTTAAACTTAAAATAATAACTATTTAGAACTATTTTCGCGACCTGATTAGGGCAGTTGGTTGTGACCCTACTTTTTATCCTGGGTTTCCTGGGTCCTGGGTTTGAATAGGGACAAACTTTGTGTGATGAGCACGAATGTTTGTACCCGGGTCATGGATGTTTAATATCTATATAAGTATTATATATCTACTCCACTGGGTTCGCTTCCAATCTATTGTACAGGACCCATAACACAAGCGTTGCTTGGGTATGGGTACCGTAAAAGTGGTGTGTTTGTCTGGCGACATTATCATTTACTAGTAGGATGTAGACACATATTTCGTCTTTGAATCTTACCTGTTTCAATTGGATTTCGAACACAGACTAAAAATCCAAATTTATTTTGCAATTATTTGTCGGTCGACTCTACATAATTTTCCTTGTTACTCTGTATCTGAGTCACTGTGCGCAGCTGCAGTCAGTCTCTACATTTACAGATAAATATTTTAATTGTAATCTACTCGGACACAATTATTTTAAAACTCTATTACGCTGATACTCTACATAATTAACAGCTAAATAACATTATTGTACAGATTAACGTTGCGAAACGATAATATAAGTACGACGAGTGCGTGGTTAAATAAGATTAATTATTATGTTTTAATGGCTGTTTGAATTGTATGATCATGACACTACATAGAAGTCAGTCAACTCCTCTCGCGAGTTAAACGCCATTTCAACAGTAATCGTCGATACAGCCTATCAGTATGAGGTTTTTTTTTCTCATCCTACAGAATCCTTTCGATTCAGGAAGCACAAGTTGTCATAAACTTCATTATATGTTGAAATTGGAATTCAAAAGCATACCCTAAATCCGAGCCTGTTAATAAGCAACGCTTAACTTCAAAAAAATGACATGTTAAGGACCGCGTGTCGTCAAACAAAATGAGACAATTCTGTGCGAGAATGTATTCTCTATATAGTGAGTATTTTCTCTCATACTCTATATGTCTACGTACTCTCTATGTAGTGTATCTCGCAATGAACGTCAATACACACGTATATCTACTAATGGCATTACAGTACTTTCTACACACCTACTTAGCTTCATATCTTCACGTTGCACACCACTGCACCTCTCATAAATCTGATTAACTTGCCAACAAACTGCAAGTACAGTCGCCAACAAATTAATGATTATTTTTGTTAAATATCTTTTCAACGCTATCATTATTATATCTGAAAAAAGTAAGTTAACTATAATAATTGATGGTGTTGCTTCTGTATGTACTTTTAAATATTCATAATATAATAACATAATTATGTCAGCGTAAAAAGTGGTACCTAATATTAAAAAAATACTTACAAAATACCTGAAGGACAGGAAGACAATATAAATAAAAAAATATTATATGTTTCCAAGTAATCTAGTTTATTTGTGACTGACTTTACGCGGAATGCACGGCACCGCTAATTTGGCAAATCAAATCTAAACTTGGTCAGATTCGACCGGTTACCCGCTTACTCACCCATCGAACTGGGATTTTAGCAAAACGAACGAAGCGACTCCGTTTGCAGCATTAACGGAGCAAACGTACACAAGCACATCTAAAAAAATGAGTAAAAAAACAAAAATGTAATAATACTTTATTAGTCACAAAGTGAGGTTAAATAATGACTTTTATAAAATCTAAGGCAAAATAAATTATTTTTAGCTGACTCATTACCAACCTTCAAATCAAAAGAATCATCTACATATAAGTAGCAATACATAATTATTTATACAAGGAAGTGTAGTGATGCAAGGTAATGACACATTGGGCCCCGTATTACAGTAATTAAATCAGAGAGCGACCCTAAGCGGGCCTAAATGCAAGGAATCGCCGCGGCCAAAGACTCTACCAAACAAATATAGTGCGCAAGAGTTGAATACTCGCGAATATTTTATTATCTGCAAACATTCACACACACGCGCGGCATTAGCGCGATGGGAATGTTTTGATAGTGTGCAAATAAATGATTAACATTCATGTTCCTAGGATTAGTTACCTGAACTTATTAAATTTGGTATTAATAAATAAAGGTATTAATAATAAATAAATAAAAAAATTCTTCCGCTTAAGTAAACAGGCAAATAATTTTAGCTGCACGTCAAAGTAATAATATGTAGTGGTTAATTATATACCAAAAATTTGCTTATTGAAAGACCAAGTTTTAACTGTTATTTAGCGGGGTCTGTTGAAATAAAACTAATTATACGGATTTTATCATGTTTATTTTATAATTTTTACGTTCCGGACGTTTCGGCTGCATTCCAGCAACCATTGTCACGGGAGGACTGATGTGTTTGACGTCTTCGCGTAAATATAAGAAATCAATAGCGGGGTTTGTATAGTACATACATCAATAGCCTAGTGGTTAGAGGGTTTTAAGAGGTTTCGAGTTCGATCCCCATTCTGGCCATTTTAACCGTGATATAGCTACAACAGATTTATAATTTAAAAATAATATTACCAAGGTAAAAAACCCAAGTATTAAAACCGTTTCATCGTAGTATAATTGCATGAGTGTTGATGTAAACAAGCCGTCGACACGTGTGCGTCACGCACACATGCGCATCCGGTACAAGTGTGTGAGCCCACATGGGCACATAGCATTGAGCCAGGTCGTGCACTCGGCGCGTGCGCCCAGTTTATTTGTACGTTTATGCACGGCCATCTACGTAACTATGTATATAACTACAGATTGCCTCCGTGATTGAACTTATTACGGTGTAATGGAAACGGATTTTGAAATTGTGATTTGATTGTGGATTTCATTTTGAGAATATACTTGAGTTATTGCAATAGTAGGCTGTTAAGATGTTGAAATATTCTAAGTATTCGTTTTCTGCTAGTAGCGTTATCAGATGCGATATTTTTAGAGCAGAAAATATTCTGCAGACACTATTGACTCATGATCAAATATCAATGGCTTAGTAAATGTCACTTTGTTAGATTTGAAGAGCTCAACTTCTATTGGTGGAGTAACATAAAAAAATAATCTTGTTATCTCCATGACTGACTCTGATAAAATACGATATTTATTGTCATACCTACTCCTCGTTCTTCATTTTCTCTACCTCCTTCTATAGTTCCATGATATGATAACATCACATCATTTATAACAATAACATTGCCAAAGATATTCACAAAAAAAATATCCAGGATGGTCACCTAGTACAATCAGTCAAGCTTATAAATTGTAGTAATGACCCAATTTCAACCAGCATAAATACGTAGCTGTGTGCAGACATAGTACATAGCGCATTTTTTGTTGATACCTAATGTCGTACTTAAGGTTATCTACATTGTCTTCCGCGTTCACTTATTCGTCCCTTCGCTATGACAGGATTCAGTTTTTTTTATTTTTTTTACCGTGTTACTAAGATGATGAAGAGAAGATGAATAAAAGACGACATAAATAAAACAATTTTTTCGGATTTTATCGCGTTTATTTTATGTTTTTAAGTTCCCAACGTTTCCGACCAAGGATGATACGTGAGGCCATTGAAATTAAAAACATCCTAATTTCCATAGGGAAGATGGCTGGGTGCTACCACCGACTTGGGATCCAGCAATTAATATAATTAAATCCTAAACCAAGCGGACCAATGACCTGAAGACACTATGAGCACTTTCTGCGTAGATCAGACCGCAAACAACAACTAAATATGAGGGTACCCCAGTTCAAACTATGACACTAGGACGTCAAACAACTCAGTTTTATTTCAATACCTATACCTAGTTTCAAAACTATAAATTAGTTTTAAAGTATAATTACTTGACCAATTTAACGACTATTATAACAACTTAATCAATTGCATTGTTAATACAAACTTTCTATAGTTTTTGAGAACTGTAATATTTTTATGGTTCGTTTCGTTTGGATAAGTGAATATAAATGTTTCATCTAACGTCAAAACTTCGCCCTCGGAACGCCCCTGTTAACGTAAATAAAATATGTAAATGACGTCAATAGTGACGATAAACGTGGATGGACTGACCGTGCAGCCTCGCGAAAACGCCTCGAGCACACGCTGCGGGCGTTAGCCTCAGTTTGGATCCGAGCAACAAATTCACAAAATTTGACAAACATAAGCTGACAGTGAAACAAATGACAGATGACGGCGGCACTCGGGTGCGCTTCGCCTTGTGTGCACGTAGGTACTCACAGAGTCAGCAGAGGCTCGCAAGGCCTCAGAACATTCTGAATCAGGAATCAGAATATTTTTCATTCATGTAAACTATTAAGTACAGTACATATAACTGGTTAAAATAGTTACAAAATCCTAAGCTACAACTTTACCCTCCGTTCGGAATGCCGTTCGTATGGAGAAGAACGGGCTAGAAACTCCATGGTTGCTCTTTTTAAAAAGGTCCATATTTAAAAACGGCGACCTCGCAAACCTCTTTGCTAGATCAGTCGCCGCACAGCTATTTTTTATTTTTAACAAAATTTTATTTTAAAACTAGCTGCACCCCGCGGTGTTACCCGCGATTAAAAAGTATGTCTATCCCACGGGAACCATACATTTTACCGGGATAATAAGTAGCCTATGTGCTATTACAGACTATAATCTATCTCTGTGACAAATTTCATCCAGATCCCTTCAGCCATTCTGGCGTGATTGAGTAACAAACATCCATCCAATCAAACTTTCACATTTATAATATTAGTGGTATTGTACCTCATAGTCTAATAGAACCCCTTAAAAAGTATACAATTTCGTGCTAACTTCTAAGTTGGCAACATTGAACGCCACGCGGAAGGCACCGCCAATTAGAATTCTGCACACAAGGAAACAATTGAAAAGGTCATACATCGCGGCGGCGCGTTGCCACACATACTGATAGTGTACAAAAATGGTGCAAACACGTTATACACATTTGTGGCGGTTCCGCGTCCGAGATATGGCGGCGACGGGAAGGAGCGAGGGTTAAGTTATATAGCCTTGTTATGTGAGTTATGGCTGTAGGAATAGGGTAGGGTAATGCGTTGCCTTAACGGTACATAGAGCCTTACGTTAGAAGACCTTCTTTCTAAACCTTCGCAGCTGATTTAGCCTCATTTTGATCTATTACAGAGATTTAATAGTGCCTTACCATATACTATAGTAAGACTATGGTACCTACTTTATGTTTAGGGGTTGACAAAAAGTTATTTTTTCGTACCATAGAGACGAGATTGTGATATTAGATTTTTTGCGAACTTTCACCCGGTTTCCCTCTATTATTATAGTGAGAATTAATCGTAATTGTTTCCTTAGAAATAAGTAATACTGGATATTGAAATGTTTATCGCCATTATATAATTATGCTTCGAAAATATTTAATGTTGACTCTACTGAGCGTAGTGCATGAAAAAATAATAATACTATTAATAGAGCCATTTCATTCAGACAAATATAAGTATTTATACGTATGGATAAGCTACTTCGCATCGGTTTCTGTGTTCGTTTGTCCAGGGAAAGGTCTCCTCCAATCTTCTCCACTCGTGCTCAGTCGTTTTGTCAGCTAATCTTGACATGTCGTCTTCCTATGACAAATTACCACTAAATACAGTGTGATAGTATTTTATTAGACAACAACATAATAAGAAATGTTTAGTTAATTGGTAAGATAACAACAAACGAACGTTATGATCACTTAGGACCTATATTTTTGAAGTTACTTTTAATAACATACAATAGTTTATGGAGCACTAGCTGTCCTGCGCAGACGTTGTCGTGACAAAAGCTAAGTACTCAGTTTTTCCCGAATTTTCCAATTTTCCGGACAACTTTTTTTTGCCTCCAAACAAATATTTTAGCAATGAAATTAACAAAATCGGTTCGAACATCATAGTATTTTTATAATATCGACAATCTATAAGAAATACGAACCGTTTAGATCAGTCTTTCCCAACGTGGGCGATAACGCCCCCTTGTGGGCGCTGCAGGCCTAAAGGGGGGCGGTAAGAGACCCAGAAAAAAAAAGGGGGCATTGTGTAGGGCTTTGGGGTCGATTTATAATTTCATCTACCTAGCTAGGAAGACTCTTAGACACCGACTGAGCTCTCGACTCTCGACTACATCTTGTGAACATCAACTAATATTAATTAAGATATAGCTCAAACTCGGTTCGATATAAAAGACCGCGCAATCATGTTTTAACAAGTTTTTGTTAAATAATCCGAATTGTACATTCCTATACCAATCGGCTGGTTCTATAATACTTGTTCTTGCTTGTCGAGTACGATTGGGCGTCGAATGAGATAAACGAGTTTATGCACGTTTGTCTTATTCCTGTTGGTGCGTGCTGCTTATGCAATCCTATATAAACGACGTAAATTTATTTTATTTTCATTTGCGGTTTCGCGCATAATAGATAAGCAGTACTTGATTTCAACACTTACGTATTTCTTAAAACAAAACAATGTCGGAAGTAAAAAAGAAGAGACGGCAATACTCTGCGGAATATATTAAATTCGGATTTATTGAAAATCCCACAAACCCGTCGTCGCCTTTGTGTCTTCTATGTCTAAAAACATTTTCGAACGAAGCAATGAAGCCTTCAAGACTGCAAGATCATTTGAATAAAATGCATCCAGATAAGACAGAAAAGAATGTAGCAATTTTTTCAAGACCTAGAGAAGAAGCATAATACTCAGCCAAGTGTATCAAAACTATTTTCGGCGGCTGCTAAGCAAGATGACGACGGACTTCGAGCTTCGTACAATATCTCTTTGTTAATTGCTCAAAAAGGCAAACCACACAACATCGGAGAAGAGTTAATTTTGCCAGCAATAAAGGAAGTAATAACTACTGTGCTTCATAAACCGGCCGCAGATATTATCCGAAAAATTCCTTTGAGTAATAATTCTGTGCAAAGACGAATTGATGAAATGGCTGAAAACATTGAAGAATCATTGTGCAATCATCTGAGGACTAGTCAATTCTCAATTCAGCTCGATGAGTCCACTTTACCAACTAATGAAGCGTTGTTGCTATCTTACGTGAGGTTTATTAAAGATGAGAAAATACGTGAAGAACTATTGTTTGCCAGAAATTTGGAGACAGATACAAAAAGCGAAACCATATTCAATACATTGGAAAAGTTTTGTGAAGAGAAAGAGATTCCTTTGAAAAATATTATATCAGTTGCTACGGATGGCGCTCCGGCTATGACAGGGCGCCATAAAGGCTTCATAGCATACTTAAAGAATAAAATTCCAGATGTCCTTGCTATACATTGCGTTATTCATAGACAACATTTGGTTGCTAGAAACTTAAGTGAACGACTATTTCAATCACTGCAATATGTCATCAAAGCAGTCAATAAAATCCGTAGCAGCTCTTTGAATGATAGATTATTTCATCAGCTTTGTGTTACTAATGACGAAGATTTCAACCGTTTGTTGCTTCATACTGAAGTTCGTTGGCTGTCAAGAGGCAATTGTCTGATTCGATTTTACAACCTGTTTGACTCTATGATAGAGTTCTTGGAAACTAAAGATACAGAACTGCGCAACAAGCTCATAACATCAAAGACCTGTATAAAATGTTCAACGACATGAACCTCCAACTGCAAGGCGATGAACTAAATTTAATTAAAACAAAAAATGTCGTTGCTGCTTTCGCAGCCAAACTGCTTCTGCACAAAAAGAATATGGGCAGACGTGAGTTTCACAATTTTCCGAATTTATCAGTATACTGCAGTAACGACGACTTGTTTGCCTACTGCCAACATTTGGAAAACCTCCACATTGACTTCACCGAACGATACCAGGACATTTTAAACTTGGAAATACCAGACTGGGTGTTGGATCCGTTTTCAAATGTCAACACAGCAATGTCACCTCAGCTGGAAGAAGAACTTATAGAATTGACAACAAACGAAGAAATAAAAATCAAGTTCAAAAATGGATATCAAGAATTTTGGCTACAAAAACCGATCCCGCAATTGTACCCTGGATTGTGGTCAATTGTTCAACGATTTTTGATAGCATTCCCATCGTCATATTTGTGTGAACGTGGATTTAGTGCTGTGGCAACGCTGCTTACTAAAAAGAGAAATCGTTTGCGTGTTACCGAACGTGGCGACTTGCGGCTGTTTTTGAGTAAATTGGAACCTGATATCAACAAACTTATTGAACAGCATCAGATTCAACCTTCACATTCGTTTTTATATAAGAATTGATTATGTTTGTTTTATTTTCAATAAAAGATACTCTGTCCGAATACTATAAATTTGCGTTTCAATAATCAGTTATAAGTACTTAGCGGTTTTTAAGTATGTTTAAAAAGGGGGGCGTTAAAAAATAATTTATTCTTAAAGTGGGCAGTAGACAAAAAAAGGTTGGGAACCCCTGGTTTAGATAATACTGACATATATTAAACATAATCGTCAAAATATGTAATTTATAATTACCTGTAAAAATATAATTATTACCTCGTTAGTATTTTTATAACCCGCTATTGCGTGTAAAAAATATTTCTAGCACGTAGAAGTATGTTCTCTCATAGATTTTCCATTGTTTATCATATCATAGGAAGCAGGCGAGATTATCCGGTTCCGTCAGCGGTCGATAATTTGCTATTGACACGTGTATGCACATAGGTACCCGTTTATTAATAGTTACTAGTTTTTAATTACATCTAGGCACATCGACAAACTTTAAACGCATATAAAAATTTAAATAAAAGTAATCTTACGGATTTTATCGCGTTTATTTTATCTTTTTACGTTCCCGACGTTTTGGCTGCTTTACTGCAACCATGGTTACGGGAGGACTGAGGTGTTTGTCATCCTAGTGTCAAAGTTTGAACTGGGCTACCCTCATATTTGCTTGTTGTTTGCGGACTAATCTATGCAGAAAGTGCTCACAGTGTCGTGAGGACTTGCAAAAACATAAAATAAACGCGATAAAATGCGTAAGATTGGTTTTATTTCAATGTGTAGTGTTCGCGTAAATATAAGAAATCAGTACCCATATAATAAGTTCGAGATTACTTAGTGTTGCCATACAAACTCAGCACCTGTAGGTTTGCTAACTATAACAGCAACGCTTTTATTATGGGTACCGTACAATGAACTGCGGGCGATCCCAGTATATAGTTACTTGTATAGATATTACTGTTTAAACATCCATGATTCGGCTACAAACATTCGTGCTCATCAAAGTTTGCCCCTACTGAGATTCGAAGCCGAGACCTTCGGTACAAAAAGCAGGATGTCTACCAACTGTGCCAATCGGGTCATCAAAATAATTGTGTTGTTGAGGAGTTAAAAGATCAAGAGGTGACTTGACTGATCTCTAGTATAGTTGAGTTATCTAATTTTTTTTTTATCTTATTCTCTCTTTGGAACGGCGATAATATATACCACAACACTGTATCCATGTATGTGTGAGTTAACATGTGTGTCGAGAAAAAAAAGACTACAAAGTAGAAATTACTATAATGTTGGCAACTTTGTTGGTTAAGGTACCTCGTGTAAGTTAATTGGTACCGTTTGTTTCCTTAACTTTAATAAATAATATAATAGCTGGTTATGTTACCTATATGCAACTTTGTTGCCCGGAAACAAGTTATAATCGAATTCAAATTGTGGTTTATGTACAAACACAATAAAATAATGGCTAATCAAAATGCAGCGATGACTGCTTTCTCAAATTACAGAGGCGGAAAATGAATAATTAATTCTTACAAGGATGTGCTTGGATTAAAATTTATTACAATGCACAGTAATAAATTAGAAGATTATAATTTAATTAATGGCTATGACTAATTATTATTTTTTTAAAGTGAGATCAAATCTGAGAATAGAGCCCCATCATCATATTTATTTCGGAAACAAGCAATATGAAATTGATTATTATTAAACATTAATTAATCTTATAATATTTATTTCTTATATTTACGCGAATATTACACATTGAAATAAAACTAATCTTACGGATTTTATCGCGTTTATTATTTATCATTTACGTTTAAATCTTATAATCGTCGGATGTTAGTCACTCTGTTTATAGTTAAATCCTAGAATTATCTTTTCAGTTACCAGACAGGTTTACCGAATGGTTACGTACATCTTACTCATAAGTTCAACAGCTCGTAAAGGGCGCCGGGACAATCATTTATAGACTTTTATTGTCTCCGTGACTACATTACAAAACTCTTGAAAGGCAATCTTTGAGTTGACTGAACCTAAAATATGTACAGAAAATGAATAAATTAATAATCTTGATGGATTGTTTGTTAGTTTGCATATGAAAAAGGAGAACGTTAAGCTGTTGCACAATACATTTTATGACTACATGCTTCAAGTACAGTAGTAAGCCAAAATGTAGCTTAATTTAAAACTTAAAGTGACATTTTTATTTCTTATATTTACGCGAATTTTAATAAAACTAATTTCACGGAATTTATAGTGATAAATATAATTAAATCCAAAACCTAGCGCACTATTGCAAGACCTTAAGACACTGTGAGCACTTTCCACATAGTTCGGACTGCAGACAACAACTAAATATGAGGGCATCCGTTATCAAACTATGACAGTAGGACGTCAAACACCTTAGTGACCCGTGACCATGGTTGCTGTAAAGCAGCCAAAACGGCGGGAACGTAAAAACATAAAATAAACGCAATAAAATCCGTTTAATTCATTTTATTTCAATGTTAAAGTGACATGCTATCAGCCATAAACATAATCACGGGGTCTCAAAGGGGTATGCAAAGAGTCCTCAAAGGCGAGAGCAGAGTTGTTAACTTCAAAAAAATGTATATTCCGAATAAACACATAAGGATAAGGCATACCTTCACACCTAAGTCATTAACCGAAGCGTCTGAACCGATTGCAACAAGCCATCCACTTAGCAGCCCTAAGACAATGAACCTCGGCAGGTAATTAATCACACAGGTTAAATCACAAAATCAATATTGGCACGGCGGCGGTGGTTGCATACAGAATAAGAAACAAGATTTATTATGGGTGGGTTGTTGAGTAAGGTTGAATTGAAATGCACAGGTTTAAAGGAGAGCGCAGAAAGGTAGAAGGTAGTTGTGCTGGTGGGATCTTGAGGAAACCTGCACGGCTTTTGAAAGCCTTGTGTAGTTTATCATACCACACTGGGCTACCGTGGTGGACTATAGCCCGAATCCCCCTCGCATTGAGGTGGAGCGGGGCCGCTATAACGGCAATAGACTTTCCCCCATTTATGTTGCGACCAAATACTACACTACACTACAATACAATACACTACAATATACCTCTACAAACCCCTTCGAGGTTAACAGGCGTAATGGTGTTTGGTTTTTAAGTAAGACATTCTACTATACCCACTTATGGGTTGGTAACTTGAGCGCACAGGACCAGAGCCAAAACATGGGAGAAAAAAAAATATATTTCTACCACATTTCAGGTAATGATCCTGTCAGTGTTGCCAAATAAAAATCTTTAGGACCATTCTAGCACAATTATAATTGGCCGTCCTTTCCTATTTACGAGTATAAAGGTACAGTTTATGTAAAAAAAAACCAGAAGCTTTTGCGTAATACAGACTTACTAATGACTGATGAACAATAAATCTTTAGTATTTAAAAAAAATGCACACCATTTATTTTTGTAAATGTAAGATATTTATATTAAAAGAGTTGGTCACACTGATTCCTGCATTCAGTAGCTATTTATGCAAATATCTTTACCATCTGCTCTATTATTATTCTTACAAAGCAGGCGTGTTTTCCAACAACACCTTGTGCCTCTTCCTCGTGGCCTCGTGGCCGTTGAACCGAGGCATCGATTTATATCGAGAGACCTTTATTCGAATGAGCAGTGAATACTAATCCATATAATTATATGGCTTTTATGCCATGCTCAGTTGAAAACTTTATAGTCTGATTCTTAATCTTGGGACAGTTTTAATTTTCTTACATTTTTAAATGCTATAATCCTACCTAGGCAAGTATGCTCCATCGTAGATCTCATCGTCACTTACCATCAGGTGACATCGAGATCAAATACTTGCCTATAATGTAATAAAAAAAAAATATCTTTACAACGTATACTATCTTAGACGCATGAATATATAATGCTGGATGCACCCAGATAATTTAGTAGCCTATATTTATAGCCAGACAAACAGACCAATGTATGACTCAATCGAGCAACGCTTGTAATATAACCGTTCAATAGTTATGTGTTACTGGGATACTAGACGAATAATTCTTTATTAGATCACAGAAAATGCATTTTACAGACATGCGAGGATCAAAACTGACTTTTTAATATATATTTATTTTTGGGGACTAGGACCGCCACACACTTCCACCACTGTGTCCTGTAAACCATGATCCACATATGATATATTAGTGTATTTATTGTGTAAAGTGTATTCCCTACAAGGATCCATATCACACATTTTAATAATAATAATGATATCGAAATAATAAATAATGCAGCCGAAACGTCGGGAATAAGTCGCGATAAAATCCTTAAAATTAGATTTATTTCAATGTGTAGTATTCGCGTAAATATAAGAAATCAATATAATAATAATATCGCCAGACGAACACCAACTATACGGTCCTACACTAAGCAACGCTTGTATTATGGGTACTGTAAAATAGACTGGGGGCGAACTCAGTATAAAATAGATATTAAACATCTATGACTTGGGTACAAACATTCATGCTCATCACACAAAGCTTGTCGCTATCAGGATTCGAGCCCGGGACCCTCGGCGCAGAAACCAGGAATTTGTTTATAATAGTAATCTACCTTTTTATTACGTTATACTATTGCATAAAAAAAATATAATATTGATTTCTTATATTTACGCGAATACTACACATTGAAATAAATTCAATATGATGATAACATTTAAAATTGTTGCATTCCTAATAAGGTTCCGCATTCATTTGGAGATTAATCGGATAAGATAAATGGATGAATGCAAAATGGCCACTTGACGTGGTATCAATAATCCTCCCGTTCCTCTATGCATACGTGACAGCAGACATCAAGACGCTCGTGCTATCTACAATTGATTACCCACATATTCTATCTATCTATCAGCCGATATACACGTCCACTGCTGGATATAGGCCTCCCCCAACGACTTCCACACATCACGGTCCTCCGCCACTCGCATCCACCGGCTTCCTGCGACGCGTGTGATGTCATCAGTCCACCTTGAGGGGGGCCGTCCTACACTTCGTCTTCCGATTCGTGGTCGCCATTCTAGAACCTTTCTGCCCCAACGGCCATCGGTTCTGTGAGCTATGTGCCCTGCCCACTGTCACTTCAACTTGGCAATTCTTTGAGCTATGTCGGTTACTCCAGTTCGTCTACGGATCTCTTCATTTCTGATTGAAGAGAAATGAGAATGAAACATATTATGTAAAACATATTATGTAAATAATACTTAATTAAATATTTAATTTAATCGCCAATAAACTTACAGCAAAAGATTAACTCGGTATTAACATTATTTTATAGCTGGCACTCTCAACAGAAGCAATGTTGCAACAACGATGACGTATCCTTTCATTGCTTTATATTTGCATGCCTGTAAAGATGGTTGGGTAAACTATAATTGTTCAGGTACAGTCGTGCAAACTATTACCGGTACGAGAGTTATTTTTATACAAGGCATTACAATTTAAACGCTTAAAAACAACGAGCGAGATATCTTATCATGAGTGTTTAGTTGCATACGTGATAGCAGACAGCAAGTCGCCCCGACCAATCGATGATAACGTGACTCGATAATTGTATCGTTATGCCACTCGCTGCTGCACACACGCGAATCGATAAAATTGAGGTAGCCCCTCTATTAATAGATAACCATATTACCTATATCGAATTATAAAAAAAGTTTATTTACGCATAATAAGTTTGTTTATTCTCATTTTATTTCTATTTTCATTGTTCTCTAACGGAATGACAATGTTTGTCAGTTATCAAATTGATTCATTGATGATGATGAGATGTGGGTAGGTAATCCAATACATTAGTTTATTCATGGTTATTTATGTTACAATAGTGTTGCATATACTATACAATAGTTCTTTATAACATTTGGACTATCCAAATGTTATTAAGAACTTGCCTCATAAAACTTAAAAGAAGTATTATTAACCTATTAAGTGGATAACTTTCTTCTGAATCCCGCAACTTTTTTTCGATTCAATAAGTAGCGGGTTCTGACTAGACCTCTATTTTCCCCGGAACTTGCTGCGGGTCAAACCTCATCGCCTTCGTTGGATGCTGCCGTCGATCTTAGTTTACAAGTGTAGCGGTGGTAAGAGTCTATGACTGACTACGTCCCAATACCGTAAATGTAATGATAGTAAGTATTGCGCAATCATACAGGCTGTAAGTGGCTTCGTAACGAAAACTGATACTATGGATTCAACTCATGATTCTGAATCTCGCAGAGTTGGAATTTTTTGTTTGTCTTTTCGTGAATTTTTAGTTTTTTATATAATATAATAATGGAAGTCTAACTCATTGTGATTATAACTAAAAAACCATAATTACTCATTAAGACCTAAAACTGCAGCGTAAATTTAAACTCGCTCATCACTCGCACGCATGGAGTAACTCGCGGAGCGTTGTGTCTTGATCACAATATTTACGATACATTGCGAGTTCAAAAATGACAACATTTGTAACCCATGACTTTCGACATAAATTATTTCTATAATTTTATTATTGGCATTATGTGTAACTTCAACCAAAGTTTTCGTTACCATGCCCAGATACACCCTGTATACTAGTTGATGCAACAACATTATACTGAATACCTATCTACGTATTGAATTCCTAGTAAGTCGTCACGTCATTCATAGAATTCCATAACCATATAACAATTTTCCGTAAAAGTTGATGATAATATATCAACATAACCCGTCAATACTGTGAAGTTAATTAATATAGTCAATATTAATTACACCAAGAATGCATACATTATTAACTTCCATACGTGAAGAGCCTTTATTAAAAGCCTGTTGATTAGATTTAATAAGAAAAGATGTGGCTTTAGCGAAGTAGGATGAAGGAGTCGCTTTTCATTAGGCTGATATTATTTCTGAAGGTATATTTCCGATGTCTTCGTCTTCAAAAGATTTTTGGAACTCAGTCTGTAGAAATGTATTGAGAACTATTACAGTAATCCATCTGGCATTGAGAGAGGTGTATACCGTTAGTGGCATAGGCAGGATCCACATTATCGTTGGTGAATACAATAGTACACTATTCGGGATTCTTCTTCTTCTAATTTAAGGGTTAAACCCTTGTCGGTGTAGCTGATGAAGCTCTTTCCACCTGTCTCTATCAAGAGCAGCTTCTTTCACCTCCTTGTACGACATGACACCGATCCTTTCTTTTATCTGACTCATGTAGCTTATTCTTGGTCTTCCTCGTTCACGCTTTCCTTCGATATTTCCCTCTATGATGTTCTGGATGAAGGTATCATGTCGTATGAGATGGCCTATCATCTTCCCCCTTCTATTCCGCATGGTTTCCATTAATTATCTTCTTTCTTGCACTCTCTTTAATCCCATTCGGGATAAGCAGATATATATGTTTTTTTTTAAACGTAAATATGGAAACAGTCCTGCTCAAGCTCACCGTGTCTTCGCGAGCTCCTGCATTATTAAAACAGTAAATATTATCAGTCCGCCACATCTGGGTGAAATCCTCGCACGCAATTAGCACGGTACACGCTAAAAGCATCGGTTTATATTGTTGCGATGCGTCTGCGCAGGATTTTATCATCGGCGGCGATCTCAGCTTTAAATGTGCATATTCTGACGAATCGCTTGTTGGATTTATTTTAACGACTAACATACGGCGTGTGCTTATAAAATCAATTTAATTCAGCGATTTTATATGTCGTGAAGATTGTTATTGTTTTCGACATTACAATTTGCTGTCACTCTCAGCTGAATCCAATCAAAGATGTCTTTAATATGGAATATTAACTTTACTATAAATAGAGGTAGGTACTTTTGACTGACTTGGCTAATAGATAATGTTTTGAATAGTTTTCGTTACAAATACGTACGACTACGTATTTTTCTTTTGGACGTTCGTACGATCGTTGTAGGTTTTAGGTCTATTTTCCCGGGACTCGTCTAGGCTCAAGATGTTGTATATCTCTGTTGATTCTAGCTTATAGGAACATCAAGTATGTTGTGACCTTTACCCACAAATTTCAGTTTTACCCGGTTATTAGCATGTCCAGGATAGCGTTTCAAACTAACAATAGCTAGCAAGCCGTCTAAATAAACAGTTTTACAAGTCTCACAGAATCGCACGCGCACGCCGCGGGTGGCGCGGCGCATTTAAGTTTAGTGTTTTATGTAACTGTTTAATTGCCCATTGTATGCAGCTTACCGCTTGATAATAAGAATAATGGAATTGCTACAGGCTTAAGTGAAGTACTGATATTGGCTAATAGAGGTTCAATTGCTTTTAAAACAGTATTTTAACTAAATTACTGGCAATGTTGTAACAAAATAAACTAAACTTAAACAGAGTGTAACCGTCCAACTAGTTTACTTTGCCATGTTACGTTCTATCAACTAATGGAATAACCATTCAGTCCTCGTGGCATAGAAGCAAAGAGGAACCATTCAATGCGATGAAATATATGAAAAAGTATAATTTTACATTCGTACTAAATTTTATTCTTAAAAAAAATCGCCGAGACGGTCTGTCTGCTCACGTCTCCAAAATGGAAATAAAATAGAATAGAATATAAAGTATTTATTTCAGTCTATCACCACAGCTCACCTACATACATAAAGATACAAATCATATAAGTAGTAATAACATAATATAAACATTAAAAGTAACTCAGAACCACTGGAGACCTTCTAGGTACCCAATAAATTATTTTCCTTATAGAAAGGGGTACTATACTGTACGGTACGGTACTGGACGAGATCAAAAATGGCAGAATGTGTTGTACTCGTAGACTAGATATAGAGTCTGTAGGCTTAGTATGAATAAGGCGTGATGTGACGTCATCATGAGTGTTTGCGGTCACTAGATTTTTTTAAATTGATATTTATACTATAAATTTTATTTTCATCCTAGCATTTTCCTGCTTTAGCTGTCTACCGAAATTTACATGGAGCGTCTACCGTCTGCTCTCCGAACATTGCAAGACTTTTCAGTCAGATTTTTAGAGAATTACAGCTTTTACACGTAACCTAACCACGGAGATGATGAAAATTGTATAGTTCGACAACTATCAAAGAGCCGGCCGCGCCACTTGCTAACCTATCAGGCGTTAAAATCATCTAGGCTACGACTTTCAATTGAAACTTACATTACTACTACTTCTGCGTATTTATTTACGTTTCGGGTCTACAACCGTATTACAATCATATAAAGAAGCACACGATCTTTGTTCGAAAAACAATCGTCACGGCCGCTTCCTGGCGGTAATTAAAAACTAATTCGCATCGTACAAGTCTTGCAACAAAAGCCCATTAATAATTCTTGATTGTACAACTCGTAATGCTTTCGGTGCGATAATTAGTGGAACAAAGGATCACGAGTTTGACATACAGGAGGATGAAGGGAAGCGTTTTATTTTATGGTAATCGGGCAGAGAAAGATTAAAGACGTACGAACAAAAGAGGCTGTTACATTTTGAGCTAAAGAGGTGTCGGTTATTATTTTCCTTTGGAAGAAATTTCAATTAGCGTATTTCTATTTGCAACAGAATATGTAGAAGGTTCTACTGAGACTCCAAAAACTTATACTACTGCTGTAAAGCTTATGCAAATGTATGAAGAGGCCATTCGGTACTGGCCATTCGGAATTACAATAAAATTATTCTGTTCATAATACTACTTCAATATTCCACGAAAGCAATAGTCAAGCTGAAAATGAAATTCAAAAGTTTTTAAAAAGCTTCCTGCCACGTTTGAAAGGTCCTCGTAACCAAGCGAATAATATGGAGACTATAAAAAAAACAGAGAGGCCAAACAGAGATATAAACGGTGGAGCCGCATTTACATACAAATGAGCTCGATGCGAAATTATTTCAGTCGACGAAGGCACTGCAATGGGTGGCTGTAACTGAAAAAAGCGGGCAAGCGTGATACGGGAGAGAATTCAGGGACTTTGACGAGAAAATAACGATAATAACGGCATCGAATTTGTATATGCCGCAGCGAACGCTAGCCGAACGCTGCGTTTTGTATCTTGATATCATCAAATTGATGCAATTCTGTCTACAATATTGGTTTGGAAATCCAATTTATTACAATCGATATGGATTGGGTATTCTAGTTACATGAATAATTTGAGAACATTTAATATCATGGAGGTATCCAGCTAGAAACGAAACAGGTTTACAGAGAATGTACAAAGGATTAGAAATCTTGAGGACTATATGATCAGGAAATTGCAATATCTGGGTCACATAATGCGAAACAAAAGATACTGCCTATTACAACTTATTTTCAGAAGATAGACCTGGCTGATAAAACAAAAATAACTGGTTCGCAAGGAGTTTTCAGGCAGCCATCTCTCATCACTTAAAATAGAATATCTTCTGAGAAGACCCGAAAGAAGACGACATTCAACACCGCTGATAAGATGCGCTAAATACTCGTATATGATCAAAAGCCACCATCATGCCTATAATTTCCAAATTAATTGGCAGAGATGCACTGCACCATCTTATCATATTTTCATCGCTTGTTCTTCACTGTGTTGAACTGCTTTCAAAAGCCTTGCAGGTTTCCTCACAATGTTCGCTTTCACCACACCAGCGATCATTATGAAATCCAATGGTGTGAGCCAGGGCTTAAGCCTGCACACCTTCAAACGCGTGCGTTCAACCAACTCGGCTGGCACTGCTCTGCACTGCAAGGCGATAAATGAAAGAAAAATGGACATTAAAAATAACATGGCTTTTCAACTCCCTATGTTTAAGGAACCCCAAAAAACCTATGCTCCTTTTTCAGAGGACATTGGGTGCGACGGACACTTCTCAATTCACCTCATCTATTTGTTTTTCCGCCGACTGCTTTATGTTGTATCGATTTTTATTGCTTCCAATTCAATTGAAAAGGTTTAATTGTATAAATAAATTCGACGGGTGGACCGGAACGGGCGGTGCTAGGTAATATTGAATGCCTGAATAACATGGGAATGGAGTGGTCATGGGTGTCGTAAATTGGGTACCGATGGCATACTTGATTGTATTTTGGGTATGTTAAATGTTATAGGGAGATTTTTGTCGACTGTTGTGTAAAATACCTGAATTTCTAGGCGCAATGCCATAATCGGCCTGCCGAGCGATAGGTAGGGGTTATTTTTAAAATTTTCCAGGGGTGTAAAATGGTTAGGCCCTTTGCCCCCAAGTTTTTTATACAAAGAAAGGGTAAATCAGCAGCAGAGTAAGCGAAGATCTCCTTACATCAAGTCATCCCAACATGAGTATATATACTTAACTCGGGAACAATCCGCTTTAATTTATTTATAGTCAAAAATGTTCGTAAACTTTTTATAAGTAGATACTCAAAATATTTTTAGCTTAAAATATTTTAGCTGCCTCAAATTTAACAAACAGACAACATTTCCGTTTTCATATTGATTGATTGAATATTGAAATTACAACGAAATGGATTCACAATCTATCAATCTTGTACAAAAAGACCCTCTAGATTGCACAGTCACTGCAACCTAATATAAGCCATGTATAAAAATCTAGTTTGGGGCCACTTGAAAGTAGTCAAAAAGCTAGGCACTCTGTAAGGGTAATAGATTATCCCAGAGGTCGGCCCTCGGTCCCATAATGAAACCCGTCATTCCCGTCTGAATAGCTCTCACCGTGTTAAAGTCGATCGATATATAGCATTTTTTTATATTGTAAATATTTGTAAGTAAATAGTGCTACTCTTTATGTTGTAATTCATTTTACGTACTTCCCACTTCTTAATATCTTAATGTATCTTGGCATGCTGATATCTTACAACGCGGCTGAACATATAGGCTACTTGTTATCCTGGAAAATGTATGGGATCAAAGTGGTAAAGCCAAAAAAAGTTTACGCGCACAACGTCATATTACGCAAAGACTACAGAGAAGTACCTTCCAATATAAAATTGTATAGTTAATTAGGGTTCCTTCTTCATCCATGTAATCATTTAATGGCAATGGCCGCCCTCCGAATGTGCGGCCTGCAAATGGATGAAGCAATGATCGCTGAAAGAACGGCCGTCCGGTCCGTGCTGATTTCTATGTAAATTCTATTAAGCTTTTTAGTCCAACGCCCTCGTGAGTCCAGGGGTCTAATGGGGTACAGTCGTTGCAATTCATTGTGTATACACTGCAGCGATTTTGGACTGGATTTTATTTTGGGTGGGCAAATGTTATTACTGAACTAAGAATAAATTCTATGAATATCGCTAGACGCTCACATTAACTTTACGGTCCAAACTGGTATCGTACAGGGCTGTGACGTCACCGCCCCAACAGCAAGAGAACAAGCATGGCCCCTACTCACGATCCCTTCTCACTATGTTATACGTTTACTGAACTAATATAATTAATTCGCAGTATACGTAACACAGAATCATTTGTTTTTGCTATAGCATCTGAATTATGCTAATTCCTTGAAAATTCCCCAATCCTCTGCTAAAGCTAGGTTGCGTTTATTTAAACCTCGATAGCATTGAGGGGCCACAGTGTCGCACGACACGCGCGGCCGAAGCCAGCGATAAATCAATTTATAAAACTCCGTCTCGGGTCAGATGGATCAGCATACGCAAATTGCTCTGCACGTGGACTGTGATGCTTTAAGATTTTCTAATTCTGTTCTTATATTATTGTGAGATTTTATCAGCTCATAATATCGCCAGATATAAGGTTCTAGAATGGCGACCACGAATCGGAAGACGTAGTGTAGGACGGCCCCCCACGAGGTGGACCGATGATATCACACGTGGAGCAGGACGCCGGTGGATGCGAGTGGCGGAGGACCCTGATGTGTGGAAGTCGTTGGGGGAGGCCTATGTCCAGCAGTGGACGACTATCGGCTGATAGATTTGATTAGATTAGAATATCGCCAGACGAACACACCAACTATATGGTTCCACATTAAGCAACGCTTGTATTATGGGTACCAAACAAAGTACTGAGGGCGAACTCAGTATATAATACTTAAATAGATATTAAATATCCATGACTAGGGTACAAACATTCATGCTCATCACACAGAGCTTGTCTCTACCAGGATTTGAACCCGGAACCCATGGCGCGCAGAAAGCAGGGTCACTACCATCTGCGCTAATCAGGTCGTCAAATCATCAAATTTATAGATATTTTTTATACGATGATACTTTGAGAAGTTGGTAATGTTCGTGCTTCTTGTGAGGCGGGTCCTAGGTTCGAATCCCGGTTAAACTAACTTTTGCATAATGAGCACGAATGTTGGGACCCAAGCTATGAACGTGTATTGGTTGAGATTTTGATTCCCATCAGCACATTTTTCGGAAACAATCATTTGTAGCTTCCTTCATCTGGTACCCATAATACAAGCGTACTTGTTTTGGAACCATACAGTACGTACCTGCACTTGTCTGGCGATAATTATTCATAAAATTAATTCTCTTCTGGTTTTAAGGCGAGCGTTTGGCCAACATGGCTATCACTGTTAATTAACATTCATAAATAATTATTTTTATTTTTCACCAGTCTTTTGTTTCAACAGCACAGTATGAATCTTTTTAATAAACTCAGTATAAGTACTCTAGTATAAGTTTTATGGTACCACTACTACAAATGTAACTGCCGAATAAACCTTCAGCGTAAACTCAAACTTTCCAATTCAAATTTGCGCAATAAAAGTTAGTTATAACTCACGTTAGGTGTTACATCTATTGTGACAGTTGCCAAGCGTAAAAAAATAAACGTTCTTCTCACAATGTGCACGGGACATTGCCAGATGAAGGGGAAATTCACTACAAATAAAATTTTCGAGTCGTTTCATAGCTGATTACTTAAAGCATTTTATTCGTAAGACAATAGGGGAATTGGTCCTACTAACCGCATAGATTAATTTGCTGATGAATTACGTTGAGTACTTATCGATTTTTTTATACGACGGTGCAACCCTTAAATCTAAGTCGCTGGT
Organism: Pheosia gnoma; assembly: GCA_905404115.1. Classification (NCBI taxonomy): domain Eukaryota; kingdom Metazoa; phylum Arthropoda; class Insecta; order Lepidoptera; family Notodontidae; genus Pheosia; species Pheosia gnoma. The sequence continues at coordinate 711,257 of FR989910.1, forward strand.
CGCATCGGTACCTTTGGGTTTAAGTATTCCGGCTGGGTAATGCATCTTTAGCGGAAAAGGGAAGATCTTCCAGCCAGGCGGGTGGTATGCCTGGCGGGGCGGCCGCTATGCCCCGACGGTTATTGTCGGGATCTTGTATATATGTTACTTGCTCCAAAAACTCTTATAGCGCGATTCAGGATTGTGACGTCAATTGTCATTGTTCTGAATGCGTCTGCAGTGCCATCTGCGTAGCTTGTAGTGCAGTTGAAGTGGTCGCTACACATCCATTTGATTTTGGCACCAACGTCAATAAGAACACAGATCTGAAATAAAATACTCCCTTAGAACTGAAATCCATGAAATGTGAGTTGTAAGTAACGCTCCAGACCTTCCGATCCTGACCGATGGTATCCTAATCATCGGATAACCGATAATGTGTAGGGCAATCGGACGTCTGTGTAGGGCAATCGGACGTCCTAATCGGATAGGGAGGTGTGGAGCCTCTCGTACTTTACCCTAAACTCTTTCCGTGTGTGAGTGCCTTGTTCTGTACGCTGAATGTACAAGCATTTGCCTGTAGTGAGGCACGTCCGCGACTCAAACACTACAATGGACAGCGGAACTAGAATCATATTATTTTCTTGAATACGAGTACAACAATACCGGCTTCCGAGTTGAAGTTTCCGACTTTTGCCTTGTTATTTTTTTTGTTATTTTTGTAGCGTTTTGTAAATGGGTCTGTGTGTAGTTTTTTCGTGACGTTTGCTTTTTGAACGGTTGAAAGGATGATTGGGCTGTTGGAATTCTATTTTCGGTTTTTGAGATGGGTTATGTTGATTATTGTAGAGAAGGTCGCATGGTAACGAAAACTTTGAATAATGGTTACACTTAATGGCTATAATAAAATTGTAGAAATCATTTTTGTTGTAAGTGATGGGTTGCAATGTTTTAACCTTTGAGCGCGCAATGTATCGTAGACACGCTCCACGCGCTCAAAAATGCCTAAATTCACGAAAAGATGGACGGAAAATTTAAACGTAATTAAAATATATAAGGATATGTAGTTAAAATATATAAGGTTGAACAAAAATGTTTTAAGATATTTTAAGGGTTTCACAAGTACGTGACAATGATCACGTTTATGAATAAAGTGTATACAGTGTTTGATTTTTCTGTGAGAAAGCAAGCCAATACCGTTTCATCGCGGACTATGTGGTGTTATTTTTAAAGTATTAAATAATTTGATATTTTTTTTCGGCAATGTGACATTCATTAGTTAAAAAAAAATGGAAAGAAAGACAAGCCTGCTCAGTTTCTCGCTGGATCTTCTCAGTTGAGGTCGCGTTCCGATCCGGTTGTAGAGTTAAAAAAAAATGTAAGTTGCCCCCGTAGACCTATGCGAAATATATGACTTGACTTTGACATACCCAACCGATGGCAACTATTTTAAGGAGTAAAATAGTTTACACTATTATTGTTAAACCTTATATACTGCACCTCTGAATTTAAAATCTCAAACATTTTCATCCAGCAACGGATTACCTATACCTACATTTAAACATAAGTGTGGAACACAAGACCGGGTCCCCGGGGCCGTGGAAACAACGCCAGCAAACTAAGCCCCAAAGCCCTCGTCTCGGTCAGGAATCGAACCCGGAACTCGGCACCTCCCGTGGGCATTGCACGGTGCTCCGCTATTGTAGATTTTATTTTCTTTTAAACGAAACTGGCCAACACGAGGAAACACATTGGCGGCGGCATTTTAAAACTTTTGTGAATGTTATTTCATTTTAGTTATACTTTAGTTTGTGTTTTTGGTTAGGGTTTGTAAAGCTTGCGTAAGAAAATATGTTTAAAAAGTGTGGGGTTTTTATATAACTTAAACTTAAATGAAGCACCGCACGTGTTAAATGCCTTGGCCAAGCACGCTATGCTAAGGTCTTTATTAGGTCATACTCCTGATAATATTTAGCCACTGCTGACTTTTAAATAACAGTTTATACTTTGCGTATTCAAACAACACTTATTAGGTTATTAACTATATATATGTTACTAGCTGACCCGGCAAACTTTGTTTTGCCATATAAAATAAATTGAGATATAAACTATCCTATGTTTCAAGTTGGATAAAACTGCACACAGTGTGCGAAATTTTATTAAAATCGGTTTAGTATTTTAGGAGTCCATAGCGGACAAACACCGTGATACGTAATTTATATATATTAAGATGAGAGCAATATTTTGGGGCGCAAATATGTAACATACCGTATATTAATTATTTTTTTTTATTACATTGTAGGCAAGTATTTGATCTCGATCTCACCTGATGGTAAGTGACGATGAGATCTACGATGGAGCATGCTTGCCTAGGTAGGAAGGCGGCAGTAGATAGAGACGCTACATTCACTAGGCACATGCAGCGCAACTGATCTGACCCGCCATCCATGAATGGCAACACCGAACATCATGCCGGAACACGGCTAGGCCGCTTGGCGACATGGCTTTGATCAGTGGGTGGTGACTAGCCACGGCCGAAGCCTACCACCAGTAAAATAATAAATAAATAATTAAGCTTATCTCAATGGGCCATTAAGTCAAAGTCTATCACTCTGGTGGATTCACTTCAATAATCTAAGTACGAGTAGGTATATCATTGAAAATCCCCACCGAGTTACTCCATATAAATAAATATGCAAACGAGGCTTCCACTCCTGGATATAAAACAGTACATTAGCAGATATATTGCGATTTTTTCCCATCCGAACTTCTCGACGCGACGGCACTTTGTTTTACTTAAACCCGGGGGTTAAGTTAAAGTTCTTAGCTATCTCCTATTAGCATAAAGTTCGCGAAGATGGTACAAAGTATTAAAGTTTCCATGAAATTGATAACGCCGGTACTTACTACCAGATTTTAAGACGCCTCTCTTATGAATTTATTGCTTGAAGATGAATTTATTTTACATAATTTTAGTGAGTTCTCGGGGAGGGGAGGGATTTTGTGAGAATTAAGTGTGTTTTGGTTTGAGGCAAGTATTCGGATTAATCACTTTGTTTGCACCGTGGATCGAATTCTGGACCACCAAGATTGGTTTAAACTATGACCATATATTGGATTGGATTGGAGTTTGTAGGATAAAAAAGCAGCTCGCGTCAAAGATTTTTTTTTTTTTTATTACATTATAGGCAAGTATTTGATCTCGATCTCACCTGATGGTAAGTGACGATGAGATCTATGATGGAGCATACTTGCCTAGGTAGGAAGGCGGCAGTAGATCGAGACGCTACATTCACTAGGCACATGCAGCGCAGCTGATCTGACCCGCCATCCATGAATGGCAACACCGAACATCATGCCGGAACACGGCTAGGCCGCTTGGCGACATGGCTTTGTTCAGTGGGTGGTGACTAACCACGGCCGAAGCCTACCACCAGTAGAGATGTCACCTAGTTGGCACCACCCAGGGTCACGTGTAGGGTATCTCGAGGGTATTTAATTCTCCTACGGACGAAGGTGACTCGAACCCAAAATATAATATAGATAAAGGGTCTACGTAGACTATGAAATCGTCTTCAAATTATTGGGCGATATGTTGCATAAGCCAATATAGTGGACTGATTAGTGCTGTAGGTAGTGACTCTGCTTTCTGTCCCGAGGGTCCCGGGTTCGAATCTGTACCTGGTACTTGGTAGGGACAATCTTTGTGGGATGAGCACGAATGTGTGTACCCAAGTCATGGATGTTTATTATCTATGTAAGTAATATATACTGGGTTCGCCCCCAGTCCATTGTGCGGTACCCACAATACAAGCGTTGCTTACTGTGGGACCGTATAGTTGGTGTGTCCGTCTGGCGATATTATATTATTATTATTCAGCAATCATAAACGATATATTGCTTGAATATTGACATAAATATCTACCATAAACAGGTCTATAACGATAGTCTTAGACAGAATCATAGAGCACACGATATTATATTTTTAGCTACCGCTCATTACAATGCCCGAGGAGTCAAAATTCATAATCATCTCTTAAGGGCGGGTTTAACGGTTTTCGGGCTAATCCGTAACCATAGCAACAACCCTTAAGGTTCTAATGAGCAATTAATTAGAATCCTCTTTTTAAAACCAAAGGTCCGAAAAAATTTACAAGGATAATGATCAAAGACCCTTCAGAAAAGTTTTATCAGAATTAACTTAATATTTCTTAACACTTAATTAAGTAAATTAATTTCGCTGAAGCGCTGGCTTTGTACCTATGTGTCTCTGGCTTTTGAGACATCCGGGACTTCATTTTCTTGTGAAGAAAATTTAATTGATTGGTTTTAAGCGTGAATGTTAATTAGATAGGCAAATAGAGATGTTCTAAGGCTTCTTGAACATACATTTATTTTTATAATAAAAAAGATTTTAAGAACCACGGAGCATTTAAAAGCTATAAGTATAATTATTATTTGGCGTATGTACCTATCCAAGTACACACGTTTAACATTGGATTTAGCGCTTATTCCAAATAATAAAAAGTGATTGTAGCTTCTAGGTGCTCTCAAGGTTTTTTTCAAATCGGGTAGGTATAAATAAATATCGCCAGACGAACACACGAACTATACGATCGCGATAAAATCCGTAAAATTAGTTTTATTTCAATGTGTAGTATTCGCGTAAATATAATAAATCAATATAGCAAGAAAACATCGAAAATTATCCAGTTTCCCATATTCTTTTGGGACTCAAGCCTCGATGTTTCCCTGATTAGGCTGGTTAGTGATTTACTCAGATCGAATACCGTCAGCCATCTGAAACCCAACCAATGACCTGCCTGTTACCTACATTTTCCCACACATTAACAATCTCATAACCCTCTTCATAAAATCATGAGCAAGATACCAATATAATAACAGTTACAACAACAGTCATTGTTACAAAGAACTTTAACACAAAAAGCGGTAAAAATCATCATAATTCAATGATAACGCGAATTAACGCAATAAAAATACTTAAGAAATATGTAACGGAAATTATACATCACTCCGACATGAAAGCTTTTGAACAAAGGTCTGTATTTTAACTATATTTTACAAAATACAATGTCTGTCTGTCTGCATGTATGGAGTTAAGTTATCGGGCGATGTTGGCGGTATTTATGGAAAAACATAACTTAAGTAACATTGAACGATCCGGGAATCAAATCCAAGTCGTCAGATCAGCATCTCAACCCTCTAGATAAATACCTCCTCACACCACACACACAGGTTGAATTGTATAATAGTACCTTGAGTTAATTACCCAGTTCGTTTACTATAGTACTTAATCTTAAGTTCTTTCTTAGCTTAAAAGTTAATTTGGTACGGTAAACAGTTATGTGATCGTTAACACGTTATCTCGTAATTAACATGTAAAGGCATTTCAAATGATTTAACTATTTGCTATAAATTTAGTTCAGCAAATTAAACAGCTGGCATTTACGCTCGCGCCACGAGCCACACATAAACATATTGTGAGAAACTGAAAATATTAATAGTATGTGTTTCCAAGTACATACGAACGCGTAAATGAATGGGCACTAATAATATAATGCCTGTGATCGTGTACTAGATATTATGTATTTATAACAACTAGCTGTCCCCGCGAACTTCAATTGTACGAGAAAATGAATTATATTTTGAAATTAAAAAACATCCTAATTTAAATGATGGGATCCAGTAATTAATATAACTAAATCCAAAACCAAGCGCACTATTGCATGATCTCAAGACACCGTGAGCAAGTTCTACGTAGATCGGACCGCAAGCAAAAACTAAATATCAGGGTACCCAAGTTCAAACCATGACACTAGGACGTCAAACACCTCAGTCTTCCCGTGACCATGGTTGCTGTATAGCAGCCGAAACGACGGGAACATATAAACATAAAATAAACTCAATAAAATCTGTAAAATAAGTTTAATTTCAATATATGTATTATGTGATTTTCCTATGTCTTAATAGTTATTCTGCTATTCGGGGCACAGACGAATACAAAAAAAATAAGATCATTAAAATCGGCCCACCCGTTCTTGAGTTACAAATGGGGTAACTAAAACGACTTTGTTTTATATATATAGAAGACTAGCTGTCCCGGCGAACTTCGTACCGCTTCAGAATCAAATGTATGAGAAAATGAATTTATTGGTATTCTATGAAAATTTTAACAAATCTATCCCACGGGAACCATACATTTTACGGGGATAAAAAGTCTATATGCTATTCCAGACTATAATCTATCTCTGTGCCAAATTTCATCCAGATCCGTACAGCCGTTCTGGCGTGAAAGAGTAACAAACATCCATCCATCCATCCATCCATCCAAACTTTCACATTTATAATATTAAGTAAGTATAGATTAAGATAAAACGGCATATTAAAAGTGCGCACTTTAGCTCGTTTTCATAATGCCGATAGTCTGCCAGCTTACTTAACTAGCTTACCTTGAATTCAGTTAGAAAAATACTTCATTAAACTGCTTTGACATAATATAATTTATTATTAGTAGCCAAAGCCGTGGCTCGGTGTTGGCTTTCCAATAAAACAAAAGGTTTGTGAGTACAGTTGTCGTACAACGCAGGTGGGCCGCGCCGGATATCCTTCGGCGCGTACTAATTTGGATGAAGTTTGTAAAAATTAGCTGCGGGCCTTATAATTATCTCAGGATGCATATTTTATTTCGGCTGACTGTACCTGATGCGTGGTACATATGTTGTGGAATGGACTATAATGGGGCTGCTAAGTAGGATAATATGTATTTTTTTTTTAGGATTAAAAATTAATTAATGGTAAGATAGAGTAATAAGAATTATAATTTAGGTCAATCATACATAACAATAGCTACTAGCTGCCCCGACAGACGTAGTCCTGTCTAAATTCCAGCCAAAACAGCACTTTCAGATTTTCAGAATTTCACAAGTTTACTGACAATTGTCTCTTTTTTTTTACTATAAACCTTATTCGGACTATAACAAAAAATCGAATCTAATCGGTTCAGCCGTTCTCAAGTGATGCGCTTACAAACGAACATAATTTAATTTTTGTTTCAAGTTTTTTTTTTAATTTATTGTGAGTTGATCGATCAATGAATGACTCTGTACTAGGACCGCATAAAAGTTCTAATTTAATCATTAAGATTTTAGACCATCACGACAATAGTCCGTCGACTTCCATCACAGTCGTTGTGTGCTCCCCTTAACTGCAGTTTTCACACAACAATAATATTTAATAGTTCGCTCTGTACGATATTCGTGTGCCCAATAACGACGTCGTAAAAAATAACGCGCGCTGCGACTGCGTTTGACGTAACGACACGACATGAAAAACAAATTTCCGTGCGTTCAAACAACGTGATGACGTTGTCCGAAATGACGCTAGAAATTTGATATCATCATTTTTGGCAAAGTACTTTTCAACGTTATATTATATTAGCGATCTCGATATATTCACGATTCATTCTATAAATTTAAGCACAAAATTTCTAATGTTTCTAACATAACATAAACTCTTGAACCCTATATTCATTGATTTATTTACACATGTTTTACCTATATTACCACTTACGTCTATCGTTGATGAACCTCTGTTTAAGTGCTACCTCTAATATACTCTACATTTAATCTTATTTTTTTATTATTATTACTTACACGTGGCACATGATGTGGTTGCCTGTCATTAGAGTTACAATTACCTAATATCACTCATATTTTTATTTTTACTATATCACATGTAACATTGTAAACTCTGTTGGCAATCCTAAATAAATAAATAAATATTATTTTAAAGTAACCGTGTAATGGTGATTGGCTGTAAATATTGATGTAAATGTTGTAACTGGGTGCAATTTTGCACTACAACGGTCCGTAACTGTTATTGCGCAAATTTTCAGGTCAAATTTACGACCTGAAAATTACACATTAATGATAAAGTATGTAAATCAATGCATTCTTGCGGATAAACATACAGTTAAGCTTTATTAATAAGCTTTGCAATAAAAATGCTGTTATATTTTAGTCAGTATCAAATCACGTTCAATGTATGCTGTTAGTTAAGTGCCGCTTCAGTCTAGTTAACATTTTTATCTCACCTAAAATTGAAAGGTTTAATGTCTATAACATATTTTGTTAACCAAACAAATAGTATAGTCCATTATTGGAACCAAGAAATCATTCACTTCCTATGTATTAATATGACAAACAAACATTAATATCTGCACATAGAATTTTCAATATCCATGCAATATTTCCACAACAGACAGCTATAACATTCGGTACAGACCGGTCTAATGGCATAATACGATGTAATGCAGTCCCCTGCATGCGCCCCATCCATTACTGTCGAGATGAATCAATACAATGGCAATACGTAATATGGAACGTACCCACATTGTATTATCATGTAGTATGGATAATATAATACAACGTTGGAAGGAATGGCAGTTAAAACAAGTTGTATCATGATTGTAATATATCTTGATAGATTTATTAATTTTGGACATCATATTAGAATCTATTGCACTATGCTGTATTTACCATTGTCTACTCGACGTTTGCAGCATTTACATTTTAAGGATAAATCTTCGTTTATTAAAAAAACTAGCTGTCACTAATGTATCAGGAAATTAATTATCTTTATTATTGTTATTAGTGATTTTTCCCAGATTTTTATAGTTTTTCTGCTGTTCGAGGCAGTGAGAAAGCGAGATGGTATAATTAGTGCGGAGTATTATTTGATTTTTTAGAGAAGGTGACTTTTATAGCCTACCAATGATGGACCCTAAGCCTTATATAGATAAACTTATTATACAGTGAAAACAAACAGTATTTTCAATATAAAATCAATGAGTACCTATTTGAAAGAGCGTGGGAAATGTTGCCAGCGATAATTTTATATTAGTAGCGGCGGAGATAAAACCACAGTAGATATTGCGCCGTTCAGAATGCTCTGCGGACCTATTCTGATACCATGTTTGTAAGCAATATTTGCATTAAAATAAATTAATATTATGCCCCTTACTAGGCTCAATTACTGCCAATCCAAATTATGGAGATATATTTGACGACCTGATTAGCTCAGTTGGTAGTGACCCTGCCTCCTGCACCGAGGGTCCCGGGTTTGCATCCTGGTAGGGTCAAACTTTGTGTGATGCACATGAATGTTTGTGCCTAGTCATGGATGTTTAATATCTATATAAGTATTATATACTGGGTTTGCCCCCATTCCATTGTACGGTACCCACAATACAGGCGTTGCTTAGTGTGGGACCGTATAGTTGGTGTGTTCGTCTGGGGATATTATTATATAATTGTGGGAATGAGGGTGGAACGGAACGTAAGATGCAGGACAGGGAATGGAACGCGAGATGCATGATAGGACATGGAACGGATTAGGAGTGAAAGGGATGGGTGGATAGGTGCGAGAGAGATAGAGGAGAAGGTGACACAACGAAAAACGACGAAAAGACGTATAGAAGACGGTTAAGATTTTAAGATTATAAAAAAGTGTAAAAATAAGAAATAAAAGATATTAACGTAAAATAAAACCAAAGTTTTATTACTACAAAGTGGGGGCTCGTCCGGGATTGAAGAACGAGCATTTAAGACGACGAAACCAACGATGGGGAAAGATGATGTTAACGCCGCGACGATGCCAGGTCCAGGTACATCAAATCCTACCGCGAACATGATGTGGTATAGTGAGGAGTTAGTGCCTAAATTCAGCGGGCAAGACCGAACCCAGTCAGCTACCCGATGGGTGCAGGATGTGGACGACAATGCGGTGATTTTCGGATGGTCACCATTGCAGCAGTTGATTGTGGGCCGGAGATCGCTGGTGGGAACGGCAGCGTTATGGCTGCGATCGGAAAAACCATACAAGACGTGGGAAGAACTAAAAACGGGACTGCTCAAAGAGTTCCCGGATGCGGTAGACTCAAAAACAATACACGAGATGATGAGCACGAGAACGAAAAAACAAGAAGAAAGTTGCCAAGAGTATATGCTGATCATGAAAGAATTAGGTAAAAGAGGAAATATGCCAGATTACGTGGCTATTAAGTACATAATAGATGGCATCATAGACGCGGAGACAACTAAGATAGTATTATACGGAGCTACGACGTACAAGGAACTTAAAGAAAAAACGGAGAACGAAATTGATAAAGTTACCAAAGCTAAGAAAGTGAAGAAGAAGAAAGACGAAAGATGTGAAATGGGGAAAAAAGAAAAAGATAAAATGGCAAAAGGCATGCAGACTCCCGCCAAAAAGAAGGCCGCTATGATGAAACAGAGAAGCATCGGATTGATTATAAAACCGCCAAAAATGAAACGCAAAGCCAAAGGGTGTATCCCTATACGCAATCAAGTTATCTCACTGTCTATAAAAAAAATATTGGTATAAGAAGTTAAGTTATTTACGATGTAATGTTTCAAACAAAAACGAGCCAATAGATTTTAGTATTAATTACCTACTTGTATGATTGTATGCTATTGTTTTAATTTGTTTAAATTTTAGAAAATTGTGCCTGTTATGTTTTTATTTTTTAAGATTTTAGATTGTAAGTTATGTTGTTTATGTTGTCATGAGCAGGCTGAGGGCAGCCTGAATGTAGGATGGCCGAATGTGGGAATGAGGGTGGAACGGAACGTAAGATGCAGGACAGGGAATGGAACGCGAGATGCATGATAGGACATGGAACGGATTAGGAGTGAAAGGGATGGGTGGATAGGTGCGAGAGAGATAGAGGAGAAGGTGACACAACGAAAAACGACGAAAAGACGTATAGAAGACGGTTAAGATTTTAAGATTATAAAAAAGTGTAAAAATAAGAAATAAAAGATATTAACGTAAAATAAAACCAAAGTTTTATTACTACATAATATAAAAATATGGCTAAAAAAGGTATTTTACAAATCCTTCATTGTTTCATACTATAAACAAACATACAACATAAATCCCAAATTCACAGAAAACTTTAATCCAATTGATATACAGTTTATCTGTCATGTACATTGGAAGTTATTACGGTAGAGCCACCAGGAACAAGATTTTTTTCTAATGAGCACTTTAACGAATCTTTGAGACGACCCACATTACGAGAGGTTTACAACATTCTCAAGTTTTTGATATTTTCTGACTACCGAGTGATTTTACATTGAAAACTATTGCAAACTTTTAAGTTTTTCCCTACATCTTCTTTTCACCTTCTAATCTTCGGAAGCATTTCCTCCTTCGCACTCTGTTCTTAGAATAGCGTCGCCAAACGATGGTTTAACTGGATGCAATGGCGCGTACTCCTGGAAATTGTCTTAAGAGAGCAAAGACGTTCGCTAGTAGACGACGAGTTACTATTAACTACTAGTGATGGCATGCTGCATTGCCATCGTGGTTATATCGATAGAGTTAATGATCTGTCCAACGATACGATTATAGACGGAAAACTTCTTATCTAAATTAAATTAAAGTAGTTGTTTTTTATGAATCATCACATGAAAAATAAAGTCAAATTTTCTTAGTGTGAAAAAATGGCATATGAATTTACCAACTAGCACTATTTCCAGCAATTTATTAAGATTTATGTGATGCCTTTATGTATTTCCTGGCTAGAACAGCACGACTCAATCAGTCAGTCTTTCAGTGGCAGACATAAAAGGCAACATAAGAAATTAACACCAAAGATTATCAAATAGGAACTACATATTTGCAATGACAGATTTATAGGTTATAAAGTAACGATAACGTATGCGGTTTAATTTTTTTGTGCATAACAAAAGTTTCAACCTGTTCAACTATTTGTCGCTGTCCATATTGCGTTGTATAAGGTCATGAAAATAGAGTTTTATATAGAAGCATCGAGCTCGATAAAAAATTAAACATCGATACTTTTGAGATGTAACGTTCCCCCCACTAGCCACGTATCACCGAGCGTCTCTGAAACTTAACGCATTACCCGAACTGCATCGCCCAGGGGAACTGGAACCCTACACCTCACCTACATATAATTACTGCTATAAAAATATATATTAGTTTCAGGGAGTTATAAGTGAGATTCCTATGCGCCAGTATGAAGTTTTGCTGCAAGTACTTTTTATTAAACTCAGTACTCACTTACTAGGAATTTCGATTTGGAAAACTTTATATAACGACCATTCTGATATACAGCGTGATTCAGAAAGTTTATACTAATCTTTGTACCTGCGCGTCTATAGCGCATTTGTAAGCATTATGTGAAGTCAGATTGTTGGGTCGTTAAAATTTTTTTTTCCAACAAATTGACCATTGTGATTTTTTTGTTGGAGTAATTGAATATCATATCGAAATTCAAATTCTTTACCCCTTTTCAATCAGCCTGTACAACTATTCAGTACCACCCTCTCGTTAAATCAGTTAATTATATTATATTCTAAGGCTGATAGCTTGAAAGTAGATTCAAAAAGCCTACATTATAACAATTGCATTAACACACCAGCAATTAAAGTTACCGTTCCGATGATATCACACAGACATACGTGTCAAGTGATGCGATATTAATTGCAGTTTTTGCTTGCAATGTCATGACTAGGGATGACACGTCTTTACGATACTAGATATTAAAACTATACGTATTTACACTACCAGGTATTAAAACCAGGTATTCGCTTCGAAGTACGCCGCCCAGAGCCATTCAGAACGTTACAACATGCACCCGAATCGATTCAATTAGAAATTTTCTCGTTTCGACGGCAATCTTTCTGAGCGATTCTTCACAACCGAATCGAAGATTCGATACGACTACGCAACGGAACGTTCCGATTCGACATTCGTGTTTACATAGTAAATTTTATAATGCATGTTTGAATTAATAACCGAATCGGTCGATACAACACTTGTCGTAAGGTATGAAAATACTTGCTGGTCGCCCGCGAGCCCCGGCTTCCAGGGCTGAGAATACGTGTATTGAAAATCGATTCCTATAATCATATTAATAGGAAGCATAATCGTATTTACGAAAAAAAATAACTTACAAGTATGTTTATCGTATATACGATTGTGCTAATTATTTATATGAAGGGTCTATTTTAAATGTAAGTATTTTAAGCCCCAATATCTGGTGCTCGCGCGCGACTAATATTTTCAAATATTTACTGCCCATACCAGCCAAATACTTTTATGTTTTTAAAACCTGGTTTTCGAACCTGGTATTTTTACATACTCGCGCTTGGTTGCCCTGGTATTGAATTTTGCAAGTATATCTCATCCCTAGTCATGACTAACTGTCTCACGGGTTGTGTTAACGTAATAATACAGTACATATCTACCTATTACTTCTTTATGTGTGTGCATTTTTTATAAGAAGCTCTACATGTGTGTGCTTATAAGGAAAAACATTGATAAATGTTGGTAATTTGATATGGCTAAAACGGCCATAATATCACTTGAGTAATAATCATAAAATATCGCCAGACGAACACACCGACTATGCGGCCCCACACTAAGCAACGCTTGTATTATGGATATCGTACAATGGACTGAGGGTGAACTCAGTATACATTACTTATACAAGACTCAGGAACAAACATTCGTGCTCGTCACACAAAGTTCGTCTCTACCAGGATTCGAACCCGGGACCCTCAGCGCAGAAAGCAGGGTCACTACCAACTGCGCTAATCAGGACGTCAGGTAAGTGGTACTGCTCCGTTTGTATAGTTAGTAGGATTTCACAATTCTGAGGTGCTGGGTTCGATACCCGGGTCATCCAAAGCCGTATTAGATTTTGAGCTGTTGTAATATACTCGTCTCCTTTTACTTTGGCACCAAGTACCATCGCACTAAAAAGTGGGTCTACGGCTGTGTAACTGTCTACCTCTTCTGTGATTACAGGCGAGGTGGTGTTTTATGTAATGTCAAATGTCTAGGTGAGTGCCAGTTAATGATTATAGGGAATTATGTTATCATAAACAAATAAGAGTTCAATTATGTGTAACATTTATATGTTCCTTTACTTAAAACATGTTAATAATAACCTATAACAATATAGGCCCAATGTGCTTAGGCTGGTGCACATTACTAAATTGGTGTAAGCACCGTGAAAAAATAAAACGAAAAAAAAATTGCCCTTTTTTTAATGTCTCAAGGTTGGGCACGCGCCTTCTCTCCATGCAAGAGGGATAGTCCATGGGGGTTAGGCTATAGTCCACCACTATGGCCCAGTTAGGTTTAGCGGACTATACACGACTTTCGTGGCGATGGCGAGGTTACATAAATTTATTTTCCACCGTAAAAATACACCATCGACTTTACAAACCGATAAATAATTGGAATCACAATTGGAATATTTCAATATTGTAAATTTCAACTGGGTTTGACAATCAAACAGAGTTCCAATAGGCATTGTACTATGGCGAGCGCGAGCCTCGGGCGGTCTACGCGACCGCGGCTTTAAATAATAAAGAAACGCCGCACACCGCCGACTTGTCGCGATTCAAGGCTGATTCAATGTCGAAGCACAGAAAATTAAATTGAATCTAGCTTTGTGTTGTTATAAAATCGTAGACAACGGGTTATTCTTGTTAATCCCATACCTAAAACAACGTACTGCTCAAAAATGTAAAAGATCTTTTAAAAAAAAGAGCAACCATGGAGTTTCTTGCCCGTTCTTCTCCATAGGAATGGCATTCCGAACGGGCGGTAAAGTAGTAGCATAGTATTTTGTAACTTTTGACGATTCATAAGTACCTACTGTACTTAATGGTCTACGTGAATAAAAAATATTCTGATTCTAATAAGTACTAACTTACAAGTTCTAGGTATGTTAGGGTTGGTGCCCGATGAAAACGATGGCTTATTTTCTCGATAACTAATTGATTAGTGTGTTATATTTCACACACAAAAAGTATATTTACCGACCAATTAAACACGTATGACTTTTATATTTTACCTTAAATTTGGACTCCAGCTACACTTATATTGCAAAAATAAAAAAAATATTTAGGTAAATACGCAAATACATTTTATAGTTGCAACAGTTTTAATTAAAATTTTAGCTTATTCGAACTATTTGATTTTCAATAAAGGCTTCGCTGGTATTTCAACAGTATTATGCCGTGAATGTCGGCTGCAGTGAGTGACGTCCGATGAATTAATTACAAATTGTTACAATGCAACGTACTTATTTAATGTTACGCGGTTTTGTTATTGGAAATTTGTGAAATGAGTGACAATTAAATTCTATAATATATTTGACTATAGTTTTTCTCATCAGATTTATAGGATAGTTTCAGCCCGCAGCTCTGCGAAACGTAGCTTATAGCGGTCAGGTATAATCTAGCTTCATATTGTTAAAACATTTTCTAGAATCCGATGAGTCGTGTTTACAAGAAATCTAAATTGTCATTTCATTGGGCACATTTTTTTAAAGTCTTATCAAACACTTATCTCTAACTAACTCTTATAAAAAAAACCGTCTTCAAAAAACTAAAAAGCTAAAAAAAATCTATTCTTGAAACGTACCTTGTCTAACTAAAACAAATGTTTAACGAATGTAAAGTTGGTGCCAAAAACATACCAAAAACACAATATAAATGACGGAGACTTGAGGTAACACACACATAAAAAATATATACAACCGAATTGAGAGCCTCCTCATTTTTGAAGTCGGTTAAAATGATTGCAAATGCGCTATAGAAGCGTAGGTAGGGTTAGTATACCATTTTTTAATCAGCCTGTATAATCAGGGTAGCTAAAGCAACACCTACAGCCAGTATCTCATGTGCGACCGCTGTTTGAAACATACTTTTTTTCAACCATATTTTTTTATTTATAATTACACGGAACTCTACCATTTCGTCTCTACCTTTTATACGATAAAGGGTTCACGCTTAAAAAAATTATCGCGTCGCTCGGAAGCGAGATAAGCATCTTAGTGGCCCATAACACAAGGTTACTGGGAATTTACGAGTCCCAGGTCGCCCTGGTCTTTGACACTTTATGATATAATGTACTCTTTAAATGTAATAAAGTTGTTTTTGTGATAGCTTTACCGTGCAAAAACAGGACTGTTTTGTGAGATTATTTTTTTTATTAAAAGAAGCAGCAAACACCTATATATAAAACACAACTGAAAGTAAAATAAGGTATGAATGTATTAATGTAGAGTTCTACACACCTCACGGGTTAATAGAGTTTTATATATTATCAAGTAAGCTTCCATGTTAATAATAAATGCATTCAACTAAGAAAGAAGACTGGTTCGTACAAACAAACACAAACAGGAATGGGAATAATTAATCCAAAGTATTTTGTTACTAGGTTCTTAAATATATAATACTTTTGATAATAATTTTCGTATATCCTTGTCGTAAAGTATTATATCCTGAGTCCAACATTCGGCCGATGGTTGTAAAAATTGGACAAGATTCTAATAAATTTTATGTAAAAATGTTAGTAATAATAATCAATTCTACGGCTGTGATTTAGTTGATGACAATGGTAAAGAGATAGCTGCTGTCATCGGGTTGACGAGAATTTGGAATATACCTACTCCCATTGCGGTTTCGGTTGCCAATAGCAGGTATTTTTACGAAACAAAGTGTGACGTGTATTTATTGACTGAAGAGATGTACAACATTCGTAGCCGATGATCCTTACGTATTAATTCATTTGTTTCCCTGAAAATTCTCAGTACTTCTACCAGGCCACTTGTAGATATCGTAAAAGGGACATTATACATTTGGAAAAAGGAATAATCTCACCTATCTATATAATCCTTACGAAATTAATGTATTAAAACGTCGTGAAGAAGCCTAACTCCCCACATTTATAGACGTTTTATAACTTTATCAAACATCATATAGTACGGCATAGGGGCATAGGCACAGGACATTATCAAGACTGAATACCGTGGCATATCTAATACAACTATGCGATCAGTGAATACGCAAATGTCTCGTTCACAAGCCAGCTCATTAGCTCACCATATAGGACAGTCATCTCACGGCCGCCGCCGTGTCTGTCAAAGGCAGTACACGCCATATATGTGATACCATTAGGAAAATATGTGAGCAGGATTATCTACCTTATAGTTCCGCATACAAGACGCTTAATCATATTGTTTTTGTGTCACAGTCGATTAAAATATAAAATTATATGTTAAATATAGGTTGTTTGTGATATTTATAATCTATCTATACAAATTAAAAAATAAATGATGTTCGATTGTATGCGCATTACTTGAGAACGGCTGGACCGATTTGGCAATTTTTATGTGCGTAATAGTCCGAAAGGTTTTTAGGAAAATTAAAAATTAAAAAGTCGTCCGAATAATTGGAAAATTCCGTTCGGTACATAGTATGTGGGATGAGCTGGTGATTTATAATAATCGAAAAATAGCCTTTCCTAGAATTTGTGACATTGGAATCCCGTCAATATAAAGATAATTCATTTTCTCATACATTTGAAGGCGGTACGAAGTTCGCCGGGACAGCTTGTTAAGAATAGATTAGAATGCAGTAGAAGGATCTGTTTTATGGATCGTTTTGATAACCAGTTAGGTATTTTATCGGGTAATACATTTTTTTGCTGATCGTTAACATGTTTAATGACGTCATATTTTCGAGATTTATCTTGTTGGGTGTATCTAAAGATATTGTAATCCTTCACCTTTTCAATTCTCATAAGAATAAAAATAAAACTGACTTTAAATAAAAACACTTTAAGCCATTTAAGTAGGTTACCTACTTAATCATTTTTTTCGGAGGCCAAGCAAAGATGTTCAAATTTAACTTAGCTTGAAACTTAATTTGAACTTGTAATCAAAAAATAATATTATAATTAAGTAGCCCCTGATTTTAGGGATGATTTTAGATAATTACTAGTTTAGACTTAAAACTGCAATGTAAATTAAAACTCAATATCCTTGAGCGCGCTTTTCACTCGCACGATTCCGTTATCGCGCGGAACGTTGTGTTGTGATTACGTGTTTACAATACACTGCGCGCCCAAAATTACAACATTTGTAACCCATTATTTTTGACATAAATGATTTCAAAAATGTTATTATAGGCATTACGTGTAACATTTACCCAAAGTTTTCGTTTCCATGCCCCATAGAGCCTGTATAAAAATCATTGCATTAAAATTATTATTATGTAATAATACATGAAACTAATACTTACTGACAACATTTTATTTGAAATTGAATTTTGTTACCTGAAGAACAAGGTTGAAATGCAATTGTCGTAGGCACAAGACTAGTTTCTTGCCTTAAGTACTTATTTTAATTAGCCGTTCTGTTTTTATAACATTATGAATAAGAAATAGGTTAAGTCGCTGCTTATCTGGAACTGCGCAGTACAGTATTATTTATCGTCTGTCCGCTACTAGCGTTGACAGATAACATGGACGGCGCTATCCAACAATTAGACAAAAAATATATACTTTGTCAAGTAATTTGCTATTTTGGTTTAACTTGAATATCAATGGGTGCCTACTGACTGTCTGGAAATAATATTGGTAGAATATAATAGTATCGCTAGAAGATTATGCATTGACTAAAATGTTGATGGCAAACGTGTTATCGCGCTGCTTTCTTGGTCACTATTGTCAGTTAGGCCAACTTTCATAGTGAGAATTGCCCAAACTTTTCATGTAACGCCAACTTTTTTGTCAATGCCAAATTAAAAGTTATACACTTTAGTAGTTAAGTAAGTATGTATAGTTATTGAGATCCAATATTATTTTTTGCCTAAACAGTATCTCTGTCTCTTAGTCACCCTACCTGTGCATTTGAAAAAAAAAACGAAGCTAATAATAGGATATATAGGCCAAATTTATATTGTTTCCCGCCTTTAAGGTATATTCTTTTTAATTATTATTGTGTACTAAAGTGATGGTGTTTTTGGGATACAGTTGCCATACAAAAATTGCATACATTTTGAATCTGAATATTTTCAAATCTAGCCTATATACCTACAGCTATGGATAACAAACTTGCGGGTAGAACGTTTACGCATTCTAAACAGTCACTAATAATTGCAAAAAAAAGTTGTAAAACTTTACTGGCTCCATATTGCATGCGCGTTGCCAACGCCGCACGCACTCGTTATCGATGTTTCACTTTTAATTACAATTTAAACTAATTAATTGTAATAACGCAATTTTGTTTGGTTATTAATGTTATTTATTAATAGTTGTTTATGTTGGACCTCGTTTCAGGTCTAGGTTCAATACCTACGACAATGATCACTTACAACTACTTACTTTAAAAAGTATAAATTTTCCGTAGATATCTAATCCGAAAACATTTATTGGATTATTTCCCTTATTACATCGCGTCTAAAGAGTACATCGAGCTGACAGCCCTGGTTTTTATTCTGAAACCTATGATAGTTGTTACAAGGAGTCGTAAGTTTAAAAATAGTCCCACTAGTGGGGTCTTGAAGAACAGCCTGCGAAGGCTTTATTAATACAGCTATTAAGCGTTGTTAAGTTCAGTATAATGCTGAACTTAGGACTTGAGCAGCAAATATCGTACGCGAATATAGCTCAAGCAGTTTAACTCTCGGTCTGTGTCTTTCCATTTATATTATTACTATTGATAACTCTATTAACATGGTACTGAAGCTGATTTCTATACTGAGGGTCTTGGCTTCGAACCTTGATAGGGGCACTTTGTGTGATGAGCACGAAAGTTTGTACCAGAGTCATAAATTATGTCTGAATAAGTATTGCATACTGGAATCGCCCCGAGTCCATAGTACGGTACCCATAATACAAGTGTTGCTTAGTTTGGAACCGTACAGTTGGTGTATTTGTCTGGCGATATTATTATTATACTAGCTGTTACCCGCGACTTCGTCCGCGTGGTATTTAACAAAGATACAACCGTTGGCAACAACCTGCTCGCGCGTGCTGAGCCCGCGGGACGCATTGCAGGTTGTTGCTATCAAACTTAATCAGGCGCAGCGCTGCAACATTGGTTTTATTTTTTTTCGTGAGATCCTATGTTTTTTTTCAAAAATAAAAGTAGCCTAAGTTACTCCTTGCTACATCAGCTATCTGCCAATGAAAGTCCCGTCAAAATCGGTCCAGCCATTTCAGAGATTACCCGGAACAAACAGAAAGACAGACAGACAAAAATTGTAAAAAATGTTGTTTTGGTATAGGTACCGTGTATACATCCAAATGCACTTAGTAAAAAGTGGTTATTTTAATATTACAAACAGACACTCCAATTTTATCTATATGTACAGATGTATAGATAATACAAACTATGCTTTATACGTATGAAGAAGAAATTGTAAATCTGTTCCCTCGCACAGCTGCAAAAGGTCAACAGTGACTCGCTAAACAGTATACTAGACTTGTGTTTCAACAATAATTAGTTTGGAATCAATCAATCATGACGATAGCCCCGAGGTCAAAGGTTAACATGAATCCATTGGAGTCCAATGGCGGACCAGCTGGTGAAGAAATAGGAGTGACGTCAAATGTTTCTTGCTGTAAACATTATGAAGATGAACACTGATAAAAATGACTCCCGTGCTTTATCTATACTCTATACAAATAAATAAAATTGGAGTGTGTGTTTGTAATATTAAAATAATCGCTTTTTACTAAGTCCATTTGGATGTATACACGTTACCTATACCGAAACAACATTTTTTAAATTTTTTGTCTGTCTTTCTGTCTGTCCGTCTGTCTGTCTGTCTGTCTGTTTGTTCCGGCTAATCTCTGAAATGGCTGGACCGATTTTGACGGGACTTTCACTGGCAGATAGCTGATGTAACAAGGAGTAACTTAGGCTACTTTTATTTTAGAAACAAAAATAGGATCTCACGAAAAAAAAAAACCAATGTTGCAGCGCAGCGCCTGATTAAGTTTGATAGCAACAACCTGCAATGCGTCTCACGGGCTCAGAATGGGCGAGCAGGCTGTTGTCAACGGTTGTCTTTGTTAAATACCACGCGGACGAAGTCGCGGGCAACAGCTAGTAAAATAGAAACATGAAGAATTATATCTAATTTAGACAACCGTAAATTTAGCATGAACAAGTTGACATATCGTTCTGTCGGGTTCGATTTACGTTTTACAACTACTAGTTAACGTGAACGTAATGATTGGATTTCATTCTGATGTTTATTGGTGAAGCCAATTCATGTTAAATTGTTATTATTTACGCACAAAGTGTCCGTAACAACTCTTGATCCTTTTTTAACAGGAATACGGATAAAAGTTGGAGAATACCTTATAAATTATTCGTAATCATGCAAGGTATTTTTCTCAGTGAAGGACTTGGATCAGACATTTCATAAAGAAACCACTCAGAGGCGCGTCAGAATATGCATGCTGCGCAGGCTGGGACTGACCGATGCACAAAATAATCTCCAATGGTATCTCGTATTAATTAAGAAACCCTTTAAGGCTCAAGTTTCTAAATTTTCTATGTATCTATTTCAGGATGATGCAAATTATTGACCATGAAGTTTAAATTTTTTACATTATATTTGAACTTCATTTTAACAAATTTGCAATTATTTTTTGTCAAACCAACACTGATATGGACCCTCACGATACAGGCTAGCCCTAGTGTTGGGGGTCACAATTACTCCTATTAATAATTTTTAAAGTATGTTTTTTTTTTATTTGGTGGTTTTTAATTTTTTTGGTCCAATATGGTTTTCTTAAATCAAGTAATATTTTTTGTTCAAATATTGATTTCTTATATTTACACGAATACTAAACATCGATATAAAACTCAAACTTCAAGTATATTATCGCGTTTATTTTAGGTTTTTACATTCCCAGCTGCTTTACAGCAACCATGACGTTGAACGTAATAACATAAAATAAACGCGATAAAATTCTTAAAATTAGTTTTATTTCATATTTCAAACATAATTTTCGCTACAAGTTTAAATAATTTCACTTTATTTCAGCTTACTAAATCCTTCCTTTCAAAATGTCTCAGTATTTGATTTTCCACCCTTTGTGCAATTTGTCAAGCAATCCGATTCTGATATATCTACTGACATTCCATAACTGAATTAAAGCACACAACCCTATAATATCTCCAACATTCCAACCCTCTTAATGTCGTGAGTAGAAATCATAACCCTCCCACCGCCGTGGTGCTTTACATTTCACACATTCATCCAAGTTTACGGTTGCGCAGAACAACAAATTTATCGCGAGCCCCTTAACACTACATCAAAATTGCGAAGTTTTTATACGACTGTTGATCTCGTAACTGCCCAGGGTTATGGCCCATTATGATGTATTTGAGCACATTTTAGCGTTTTGAATGCTCTCCAACTGCATTTAAACAATTCCGAATGATCTCTGTCAGGTTCTTGAACTTTGACATATGACATTTCTTCATGCACTGAGAATTTACTTTTCTTAAATTCTGAATTTTAGGTGGTGATTGTTCTCCCGCGTTGTAAATTAGTAAGTACTAGCTTTTGAGATATACAGAGAAGATTCAGACGATTATAAAAAAACTAGATAATTTTCTGCCAATATTGATTTATTACAATTATGCGAATACTATATATTGAAATAAAACATTTTTTTCGGATTATAATTAAATCCAAAACCAAGCGCACCATTGCAAGACCTCAAGACACTATGAGCACTTTCTGCGTAGATCGGACCGCAAGCAACAACTAAATATGACGGTACCCCAGTTCAAACTAGGACGTCAACCACCTCAGTCCTCCCGTGACCACGGTTGCTGTAAGCAGCCGAAACGTCGGGAACGTAAAAACATAAAATAAACGCGTAAAAATCCGATAAAAATAGCTATATTTAAATTTTATGCCAAATTAAAAAAAAACACATGAAACTAAGTAAGCTAAGTAAGCAGTAAATTTCTTCATCTTCCTAACCTTTTCCCCATATCTTTATTGTATTCAAGTCGACTTCCAGTGTACTCATTTGGTTTATTATTCATACTAACACAGTAATTGCCATCTCCGCCCTCTGAGTCCTTACTAAAAGGGCAACAATTAGGCACATAGGTACACGAATAACTTAAAGAATGTTTCGGGTTCAACATTACATCACTATAATCATTAATTGCATGACATGTAAAGTCGGCCAAACAGTTCCTTTATCACCTTTCGATCGAATATAATATGCAAATCATAGGATGAGAATGTCTATTTTCATCGTAATCTATATAATAAAAATCAATTGCTGTTCGTTTGTCTCGCTAAAACTCGAGAACGGCTGGGCCGATTTAGCTGATTTTGGTTTTGAAATGTTTGTCGTAGCCCAGGGAAGGTTTACCCGGTGAGAAAATGGGGAAAAGTTGCAAGGACTAAAAATAAGTCTTTATTGTGCTTTATTTTTTCTGACTGCCAGTTGGTCTGTCGAACGTCAGGCGAAAGGTTATCTGTCATTCTGTCACCATTATACGTTAGGTACGAAGTTCGCCGGGACAGCTAGTTTAAACAATAATAATAATACATTTTAGTTCTCAGTCAGTTCGATATTGTCGTCATTAATAACCCACTTTCATGGCTGACTTCACGTTCCTACTATAATATAAAAAAGGCGTTAGCACGTGAGCAATAAATACAAATGGTAATTCTTTCTCAAAATATTTACGCCTCTCCCGGACCCCTATTGGTATAGTTTTTCTTTTTGCTTCCTCCATCGCGAACGCTAAGCGTTTCACCATATTTTAATGGCGGAATAGTTGGGCCATAAACTCGTTTGATTTATTTTATGACCGCTATAAGCGTGGGTCGGCACTTAAAGCTATTGTTTCAGATTATTTTTTCTTAGCGCATAAAACAACCATTATTTAGTCTGACAAACAATAAAAAGGCCTGCGTAGGATTGAAGGGGAAATCTATTAATTACTATGATCTAGTGGTAATTAGTGGTATCTAATAAAGATCGTACATAGTATTTATAACTAGAGCTAATGAGTATTAATCAACTGGTTTTTCGCGCGGAGTTATTCCTGGCGTTCGATAAGTTTTGATAGCTGCGCTCTGCGCTCGGATCTCTGTAATTTTTTTTTGTGAACATGAAAAACTTGCATTAGTAGTATAGATTGCTATAGTAGTATCCTGGCCAGTACTTTTATTGAGTTCTATAGATACAAGATTATGATTGCGACAAAAGCCGCTGAAATAATGAATTGAAAACAACATAGGTGTATCTTTTAAAAACAGAGCATTGAAGTGTTATCTTTACACAGTGATAAAAAGTATGATACGAACACAAAGACACCAATAAGTTATTTTTAATGTAGAGACATAGAAGTGATCACAATTTAATGTTTATCTTAATTATCTGTACTAAGTGAAGGGATCTATGTCTTAGTGCCAACTGATTATACCTTCGTGTTTGAGATATTTAAAAAGTTATAGATAAATTTAAAAGTAATGAAGTTATTTTCGCAATCTTATTAAGTTGGAAAAAAAATATTATTCATTTGTATAAATTTTTTAATCACCGCTCAACGTGGGACCCCGCCCGAAAACCTAGCGCGAGCATTGACGGGACTAATGGCGGTACCTTAAAAAAGGCGCTCGAATTAGATAATGGACCCGATCGGGCGGTTTCATGTCCTATAATAATATGTTATGATACGAAACTACTGGATTAGTTTCTAGCCTTTTCTATGATTGGCTAACTAATAGCCGAATATTCAAAATATTCCTTAATAACGCTTATTCATACTAAAAGCTTGAAAAGAAGTTCTACATTTTCAATGGCAATTTTAATGTCTTAACGGTTGAGTACATGTTTTAAATATTTATTGTAATAATTATTGAAGAAAAACAAAAACCGTCTATAGAAACTCCGAACAATTTTTTTTTCATCACTCAAGAATAGTTGCTAATATAGATGTCATTACCTTAAAAACAAAGCTGTCAATCGTGTGTTTTTATTTTTATAAGTACGAGTACCAAGCTACGTAAATTGATCAAAAGAAAATATTCAAACTACCCTATTTTTACTCTGTTAAGGTTTAATTTCCATAAAGAATTGATTTGTGTCCAGGGTTTCCCACTGTCAAACTAAAAAGAAACTATCAAAATCAGTTCAGACAATAGAGATGCGGTAACATACACACAGGAAAAAAACGTACGCTTCGAATTGATAACTACCTCCTTTTTGTAAGTCGGTTCAAAATAATACTTTCTAACGAACCTACATCACAAAATTTAATTGAAAATTAAATATTAATAATCAGCCACTATTAGTAGAGGGACGTGGATCTGAAATCCCGACAGTTAATCTGGGCAAAACACTCATTTGTTACAGACCGCAGCTGTGTGTGGGGCGCTTTAAATCTTGCCCGCCTGTCCCCTTGGGCTTGAGTTTAGCTCTTATATATTCGAAGCTACTTGTTAAATGGTGACGTTTTAGATTAGGCGAAGGTATTATTTCATAGTTCGTTGGCTACCTCGCTGGGTCTATTGGTCGCCTACTTAATCAAAAATGCTTTTTAAAATGTAATATACTTGGATCTGCCCGGGGCTCCGGTTGTGGTAACTCAATGACACATATCCTATATTTAATTATATTAATTACTGGATACCAAGTCGGTGGTAGCACCCAGCCATCTTCCCTATTGAAATTAGGAAGTTTTTTAATTTTAATGGCCTCACGTATCATCTTTAAACATAATAAAAACATTATATCCACGCGATAAATCTGCACAATTAGTTTAATTTCAATGTGTAGTACATATTTGCGTGAATATAAGAAATCAATATAGCCTTAGGGATAATGTAACTTCCTAACAGTGTAAGATTTTTTTTAAACGGATCAGTAAATCCTGAGATTACCCCATACATCCAAACTCACAAACTAACCGTACCGCTTTATAATATGAAGTAGGTGACCTAGAGACTATGTTCCCACACTTCATTAAAAATAATATAAGGGATAATTGCACCCTCAGGATTAAACACCGTACACCAAAATTTATTAGCCAATTTGACTCCAATCACATCGAAAATGGTTCCCATCTGGTTTAAAAAACCACCTAAATTAAAACCACGGTATCAAATGACGTCGACACCGGATATCCAGATTTTATTATCACTCAAAGCGTTGTTTACAGCCATCGATTTTAATTCGAATTCCCGCCTTTCAGTCATTTTACACCGGGGCCAGCATTACGTGTGGCGATAGCAATGGATATAATAATTGTCTTCATGGAAATAATAAATAAAAATAAATAATATGATATGATGAATAATATGAGCAACATCACGCCTGTAATCCCCGAATGAGTAGGTGCACAGGTGGTGTAGGTGCACTACAGTGCACACAAATTTCACCGATGGTATTTGGACCCAATGTCTGTTACATTGGGGCGAGCCTTTTGCCATTATACGGGGCGCACTCCTACTCAATGCGAGAGGGTTTGGGGGCAGGCCGTTGCGATTGTTGACAGAAAGTTTTATAATAATTAATTCAATGATCAAATTCACTTGAACTGTCAAAATCATGAATCAGTCAGAGCAATAGGGTGAATTGCGAGCAACAGCTATAGTAAAAAGCTAATGCCATTACTATAGCTGTAACTCGATACTTCCTTGTCGAAGATAAGCAAAACGAAAAAAAATACGATTCACAAATACTCAAATTGTTTATATGACGAAAAAAATATTCTGATATTGATATCAGTATTTTTAAACACAATAGAAACTACTAAATTCCCAACACGTAATACGTCCCCAGACACTGTATCGCGGAATGTTAAAATTAACAGTTTATTGGCAATGACGTATTTAATTAAAAAGGGTTATTCAGCCGGTTACAATTTCAGGTGGATTCCGGAAATTCATTCCACTTTAAAACCTTTGTACAGTCTTCAAATAAATAAGGGTGAATACAGTTTTGCACAGGTGCGAAATCAAATTAAACAGGGGTGTCAGCGGGTACATCTTTGTATGGAGGCTGTTTCTTGAAGCTTAGTTCCCAATAATTGTATTGTTATATAATAGGTAGATAATTAGCTAATAAAATCGTTGCGTTTGTCTGTGTGTGTATGTCAAGTGTTTGTAGTTTTTTTTTATCCGTAGTACTGCAAATTAAAGCTTTAGGCAGCTGATAAGGTTTCGCAACTGTATTTTTTTTTTACTTTTTAATTGAAACGTAGAAGCCAGTTCGGTACGCAAACATGATATTAGTATAATTAACTTAAATGGTTACTCTCGTGAGCCCATATGTTTTCAAAATCAGTGACTGTCACCAAAGAAAATACTGCCTCCAACATTACACTTCAACTCGATATGAAGTCCCGATTACTTATCAGAAATCGCGGTCTAATTACATTTTCTATATTTAGAAGATGTCTAGTTTCCTAGACGAAGCACAAAAACTACTGGCGATTCCACGAATACCCTCTCCCTCTTACACACACCGCACCATATTGCTATCGCGCTCACACTTATAGAGCAGGACGACTCATTTACTATCAAGTCGCGTATAAGTATTGACAGAATGATCAGTAGCTTATTGTTTAATATTCACAAAAAATAATGGATACCATACCAGGAATCAATAATTACTTCTAAGATAGGATCGGTTACGAGAAAAAATAACTCCATGCCGGAAAAAAGGTGAGCTAATGAGTTAATTTATAGTTTAAGAGGTAATTTAAATGCTGTTTTGTCGTTGGCCATGGGTCGTGCCCCTGATTGACATTAGTTACATGGGGACTGCTTGGCTCGTAATATATTTTTACATGTGAGCTTTTTGATAGCCAGATAGCCAGTAAACAAAACTTGTTGCAAGAGATTGGGAAAAAAGAAGTTATTCCATTTTTTTTCCTTCGAAATTTAATTTCTTCTCGACGCTTCTTGTATCAGTTTCTTTTTGGGAATTTGGTCTGGGCCTTAACCTCTTAATTAGTTTTCTTCTGTGAGGCTATAGGAGAGGGGCGGAACAGGTATTCAGATCAAAAACATTATTTGTAATATACTCACGCTTTATTCGATAAAGCATATTTCTTGTCAAACGTCTTAGTCGCTCATTTTATTCTAACTACTTCTGTTCTATATTCAAAACTACAAGACATAGACTATAGACATAAAGGTTGTATATTTCCAGCACTTATCACATTATTAGTACCATCTCCCTTATCTCTTCTTGATAAACTGACTTTTAGTGCTAGATAGAGTTTTATTACGCCAATAGAGTAGTGGGCAATTCATTTGAGATATTCCGTATAAGTCTAATAATCATGAATGACATATTTATCATGAGGTGACCTCCCTCTCACAGTGTCCAGATAATTAGAAAGCTCATTAATAATAAATACCTACATAGATGATAAAACATATTTTATTGCCTAATTCGGTTGAGCTATGAATTAGTT
Source organism: Pheosia gnoma (assembly GCA_905404115.1). NCBI lineage: Eukaryota > Metazoa > Arthropoda > Insecta > Lepidoptera > Notodontidae > Pheosia > Pheosia gnoma. Next base: position 739,593 of record FR989910.1, read on the forward strand.
TCTTATGTGACAATGTGTGTGTTGCTACCATACCAGGATATATGCCGGTTCTAGATACGGTTGAAATTCACAATACAAATATAGCAGTCCTGTTCTGGACCGGGTGCCCATCGGATTTCCAAAGAGCTTTCAAAACGTCTGGTGCAGACATCTGGCACCTTGTCGGCCGATGGCGGTGGGGATTTGTTGAGTGCTTTCTGATTCCAGTTTAATTTTAATTTATTATATATTTAGTTTATATATTTATTAACTTGTAAATTATATAAAAAAAAATAGATAATAATAATAAACGAAATATGTGGGATTCCAGTACCTACTGTTAGCCCTGAATAATAAATCATAATAATATGTTAGAGTTAGTAAAAAATTGAGTCCTCCATAAAAATTTTAGCAATCCTTGAGGCCTATAAAAAGAAATTATTTCAGTTTTAATAGCATTTCCAGTCCAGTTCTCAATGACTATGTTTACCTACATATTAGGTATATGCTATATTCCTTGTCATATCCAGCAAAAATCGACATCTGTGCCGGCGCCGGGATCAAAGGGCGGCGTCCACAAAGCTCCCCAGTATCCACTAATTAGTGTTTAACTAGCCATCAATGCGCGGCATCTGGGCGAGACGGGCTTTACGATCCACACGTACACATATTGCTCTGATACTCATCATTATGTTGATGTATCTACTTAAAATATTTCTTTGTATTTTGTTGTGCAATGCGAAGGATTTATTCTTTTCAGGATGGGATCGCTCTATCTGTTAAGATTAAAGAATTACACATTAAATGTGTGCCTAGAGTATTGACACAAAAATATGTTACCTATGCCTAGGTACTTATACATATTGTTAGTTTGTTGGGTTTGGTCTAGACAGCGACTAGTGTTTTATAGTTTAGAGTTTATTTTGCAAAGAGTACACAATTTTAAACCAGTATTTTAAACTTGATGTTTGCAAGATCGACTCTTATAAGGGGCAAACTTAGAAGTGGATTAGTGGTGATGAAAATGATTTATTTATTTTCATAATTACTAAAAAACATTAACTTGCAATGATACTTTAATGAAATAAAAACCAGTAAAATTAGATAGATAATCCTAATTGAATATCGAGAATTTACATTAAAATTTATTACACATCGTTCTGAACTATTTCATAGAACTTTGAGAAACTTACGTAATAAATATTATTTTTATGTGACATGACTTTAATTAGTTGGATAAAACTAAATTATTAATTTAAGAATTATAAAAGTATAACATTCGTTTTACCTAATCAATATAGTTTTATAGTTAATTTGGACCACAAAGGTTTGAAAGGAACCGCAGCAAATTCATAGCAGGTACAATTGGGTTGCCCCTGTAAACAGCTTGTATATTTTTATGAATTGCAAAGTATTAAGTTCTATCATAAGATAAGATTAAATACGTTGGACTGTTAGCATAGTCCCTTCTTTAATATCACCTTAATTTAACGCCAACCATATATTAGGATCCAATACTGAATAACACTAAGACCAGGGAAAATTACGTAAATACAATTTTCGATATTAGCCTTACACGGGAATCGAACCAGCGACCACCCAAGCCAATCCTGTGAGCCAAGCGGCCTAATCTTAAAACACAATGTCACATATGGTTATACTTACAAAACCCAATTAACTCTTTTGCCCTTTGAGTGTTTGGTAAGTCACAAACAAAAAACGTACTTAAGTACCTACATAAAGTTAATGAGAACAGTGCAGTAGAGAATTACGATTAGGCATTCGGAAATGAGTGTACAAATCGATTACCGGTGTAATTGAAATAACTTCCTTATGAATACATGCTTTTTGTGCTATCTATAATACATTTGCGTATTTTAAGGGCTCGGGGTGTGGTCTAAGTAATAAGAGGTGGCGGTTATGGAAGAATGTTAGATGTAAAGTTTATGAGAAAACGTTTGTTGTTTAATTTAGTGCTATCGCTGGCTCCGCCCACCATTTGGGAAAACGTAATGCCAAAAATACAACTATTCTAGGTATTTTTTTGCTGAATACCACACATCACATGCCACAAAATGCAGCGAGCAACAGCGGCCAAATTTTGTACCCTTTAGTAAATATTGATGTAAATAATGTTTTTCTGTTTTATTGTTCAATTTTAATAGGTAGGTCTGATTTTATATTTTTACATGTTCAAATTTCTGCCCGTAGAAAATCTGACACTGCACTGAGAGGTTTTAGGTTTGAAGGCAAATTTTTGACGATATTTTCGTAATTTGCCTGTATTGGGTTTGATTGAGAAACTAGTCCCAGTCGGAATGGTTCACATAATAATAAGCGTTCGATTACACACGACATATAATAATAAGCGTACGATTTTACGTTCGAAGCGTTCCCGGCGTTTCGAACGTAAAATCGTAAAATAAACGCGATAAAATTCGAAAAAATTGCTTTATTTCAATTATTCTTTATGTTTTCTTATTCTGCTATTCTGGATGGAGATAAATTCAAAAAATAAAAGATCATAAAAATCGGACCACCCGTTCTTGAGTTATAAATGGTGTAATCAACATAACTTTGCTTATCTATATACATTATTATACACGTTTATACCAAATCTATCAGGAAGATTGGTCGACGCAACTGGCGACCCAGGGGCTGGGCATTTCCTCGCTCAGCGAGTAGCTTTGGCTATTCAGCGAGGAAATACGGCCAGCATCTTGGACACATTTTTTGCGCTTAGTAGGTAAGCTCTTCTATTCTCTTTTTTCAATTTATATTTATTTTGTATAATAATCTAATTTTCTTTATACACGTTAGTTCCTTCGTCTTAGTATTAAGAATAACTATTTAATGTTATGCTCTCGGTTTGCATGGCTTGACAATCCAACACTAAGAAGTTCCCAGAATCTCTGGATATTATGTAAATGCCAGCACTCGCGTCTAATATGCACTAATAAAGGTAATGCAAGTCGAGTTGGGAGCGCGACGTCGCTTTCTTGGCGACACATTACCAAGTCTGTCGCGGTGCAATTGGATTATCCTTTGCTACGGCCACCGTAACTATTATGAATAGAATATTCATCCCATAAAATAAATATTTATGTGTCTTTGATGTTTATAAGTAACTAGCTTGACTTGGCATCCAGTAATTAATATTATTAAATCCAAGACCAAGCGTACCATTGCAAGACCTCAAGACACTATGAACACTTTCTGCGTAGATCGGACCACAAGCAACAATTAAATATGAGGGTACCGCGTCTCAAACTATGACACCAGGACGTCAACCACCTCAGTCCTCCCGTGACCATGGTTGCTGTAAAGCAGCCGAAACGTCGGGAACGTCAAAATAAAAACGCGATGAAATCCTTAAAATTAGTTTTATTTCAATGTGTAGTATTCGCGTAAATGTAAGAAATCAATAAGTAACTAGCTGTCCCGGCGAACGTTGCACCGCCTCAGGATCAAATGTATAAGAATATGAATTATCTTTATTATGTTTTTTTCCCATGCTCTTATAGTTATACTGCTATTCGGGGCGGGGACAATTTAAAAAAAAACAAAGATCAATGAAATCGGCACACCCGTTTTTTAATTATAAATTTATATAGATTATAATTCCATCAAATAAACATTATTCTTATGTTTTTATGCTTATAATTTATTGTAATGCACTGAATGTATCTGTAATCATTTTTTAGTTAATCACTTATAATTTTCTGGGATGAGACTCAGATAAACTTATTCTGGAAGATATTTGTACTTAGAAATATTTACTTACCTGTAAATATTATTCAGGTACCTTATTTATTTCAAACTAGAATTTCAATTACACTATTTATAAAGGTTATTTACGTACCGAAAAAACATTCTTACAATTATTAATTAACTTCTTCCGCGCCAAATAAAGTCGTTTAATCATAAGATATTATTAAACTTTTCCAAACAAAGTTTTCGAATAAAATTAATCAAAATTAAGGATTGCGTCACAGCCAATTACGTTACAAGGCGCGATCGCAATTAATGCCAGTTTTGCGATGTCAATTTTCATTAGCAATGTATTTTTCTGGCTTTGATCAAATTTCTTCTGCTATTTTTTTTTTATTAGTTCATAATAAAACTGCCTATTGAAATAAAACTAATCTTAAGGATTTTATCGCGGTTTATTTTTTATTTTACGTTCCCGACGTTCCGATGTGTAGTATTCGCGTAAATATAAGAAATCAATATAATAAAACTGCCTCTTTAGACTAGTGAGTGGTCTAAAATCAAATAATAATGAGGCGTCGTCCAATTCAAGAAAAGTGGTTTTATGCTTAGAAAATACTGCAATTTACAACTGGCTGTAGAAATGATGCTCGGAAATGGCAATGTATACAAAATGCGGGTGTATATTATGTTTGTACCCACGACTTGAGAAATAAAGGCGTTAAGTATACAGTAGATAATGCGGTCTTATATTGTGACACTCTCTGTGTAAATTGTGTGTAATTTTAATATTAATAATATCGCCAGACGAACACACCAGCTGTATGGCCCCAAACTAAGCAACGCTTGTATTATAGTTACCGCACAATAGACTGGAAGTGATCCTAGTAACACCCAGACCAGGACAAATTAAGAAAAGACTGTTTCCAAAATTTGCCCCGGCGAGAATTGAACCAGCAACTATCCGGTGCAGTGACCCGACAGGGCTTCGCTTAAACCACTAGACCAGCTGTCGTCAAATTTTCATGTATATTTATGTGTAGAACCAATAAATAGTTATCCATCGATCTATCCATCTTTCGAAATGGTCCTACGGTAATTAGCATATGAAAAGTAACCTAAAAACTCTACCTACAGATATAATGGCGTGCGGTTGTAACAGACCTCATTAACTCCACGCCGACTGTCGGCCCGCTGGTAACAGACATAGATTATAAAAGATTTAGCAAACGAAACTCACGACTACTTACCCTCTTACTTAATGGTAAATTAAAGTATTTTTTTATCACTGTTTTTTTTGGATTATTGTTTGCAGTTGACGTTGCTTTTAAAGTTACAGGTAATATTATCATGATTAGATACTATTACAAATATATAATGTATGCTAACTTTAAGTCAAGTTGCAATAACGATTCTAAAAAAATCATTAATTTTAAAGATAAATATAGTGGAATTGTTTAAACAAGAATTAATTATTACAAACAAATTTTAAATACAATGTTCATCGGAAACAAAACATAAGGTTAAGATAAAGTAAACATTACCATGCTCAGAAACTTTTGTGGAATTTTCCTGTCTAGACAATTATATTTACAAATCAATGATAAGTCGTATCTGCACATATGCATAAACATAATCTTTGCACACAGCTGGCAAGATGGAAAATTTTAATAAAATATGTTTCCCAGCGTAAACTGGCGCCGCGCACGTCACGCCCCTAACAGATCCTTTAAACACTTGCCATATACCATGCAGCCACTCTCACCCTTAGTACTAGTATGTACAGGGCTGATATTCCCTTGGCTTTCGTCCGATGTTAAATTGCTTGTATATATGCTATAAGGAAGAGGCGGCACGATTATGAAACATATTATTTTCTAGGTGCACTCGGAATAAATTATTATAATGTGCGCAGATATTTCTGTGCATGTTTTTTTTGCTGTGTAAAAGGTACATTTATCGAATTACTATTGCTAAATATTGTTGTTGCTAGGTTATCTATTCAATTACTTGACCTTATTTGTATGTGATGCTCAAGATACCTATTTGTGTCATGGATTATTATTTTTTAATTTTTGTAGGTGGGAATTCAATTTGGGTATTGTCTGCACTTTTTGTAAGATTTGTTTAGAAACAACATAACAAATACAATATACAATTATAATATCATAATTATGTGTGTTTATATGTTATTATGAATAATTGCTATTCCAATCTTTTTGATGTTTAGATACTCAGTAAGCTGAGAATGCAATGTTGAACACTAGATCGCTAGCCTAGATAATAAAACAATCAAGTTTATCTGATCACTCAGACCAGTGGGCTGATATCACTATTATAATCACTTATGGAAATACATTTTAACAATAGTCATATACTATACAGACAGACAGACAGACAGACAGACAGACAGACAGAGAGAGACAGAGGTATATGTCTGGATCTAGAATAATCAATCTAGTGTTAGTTTTATCAGCACATACCGAAACCGGCGCTGAAAGGAATAAAAATATTGATTTCTTATATTTAAACGAATACTACACATTGAAATAAAAATAATTTTACGGATTCGGAGTCCTCCCGTGACCATGGTTGCTGTAAAGCAGCCGAAACGTCGGGAACGTAAAAAAACATAATATAAACGCGATAAAATCCTTATAATTAGTTTTATTTCAATATTTTAAAATTGTTAGTACCAGTTGATACTCATATCATGCTATAAACAAAATAAGATGAATTGATTATACATAAATGAATAAAATAAAAGGATAATAATAATATAGCCAGACGAACACACCAACTATACGGTCACACACTAAGCAACGCTTGTATTATAGGTACCGTACAATGGACTGAGGGCGAACTCAGTATATAATACTTATATATTAATTACACATCCATGACTCGGGTTCAAACATTCGTGCTCATCACACAAAGATTGTCCCTACCAGCAATTGAACCCGGAACCCTCAGCGCAGAAAGTAGGGTCACTACCAACTGCGCTAATCAGGTCATCAAAACTACCTATATATGCAAGTCAAATCTATAAAACTGAACGAATTAAATCCAAAACCAAGCACACCATTGCAAGACCTCAAGATACTGTGAGATCTTTCTGCGTAGATCTGACCGCAAGCCACAACTAAATATAAGGGTACCCCGGTCAAACTATGACACTAGGACGTCAACCATCTCAGTCCCCCCGTGACCATGGGTGCTGTAAAGCACCCGAAACTTCGGGAACGTAAACATCATAATATAAACGCGATAAAATCCTTAAATTAGTTGTAACGAATCAAACAGTACAATCGAACTTTATCCTCTCATTGCATAACCTCGTATAAAACTGCAGAGATAAGTATCCTTATCTATCCCCCAAGGTCTCTTGTCCTTGAGTGAAGGTCGAGATTGTCAAGGTTCGTAACTATAGTCGCGACTATGAATACTTCCACCTGTGACAGCTGATAATAATTGGATTGAATTCTTAGACGATGAAGAAACACAGACGGAGTATTGGAGTGAACGACATATTGATACCAAGTTGTGTTTTTCATGTGAGTTATGTGCTTATATGTAAATGTATACGATAGGGATTCGAACCGGGAACCTAGGTACAGAAAGCAGTGGCACTACCAACTGTGCCGATCGGGTCGTCAAAAATAGCGGTAGTTCTTCTGGCGATATTTAGTAGCCGTGTCCAGACAACGGTGGTCTGGCCCCAGCCAATCAATCTTATCCAGACCAATTATTAATATTATATCTAACTAGCTGTTACCCGCGACTTCGTCCGCGTGGTATTTAACAAAAAACAGCTAGTCTTAGAGTCTAGCTATGTTACTCCTTGTTACATCAGCTATCTGCCAATGAAAGTCCCGTCAAAATCGGTCCAGCCATTTTAGAGATTAGCCGTAACAAACAGACAGACGAAATTTGTAAAAAATGTTGTTTTGGTATATGTACCGTGTATACATCCAAATGCACTTAGTAAAAAGCGGTTATTTTAATATTACAAACAGACACTCCAATTTTATTTATTTGTATAGATTGCGACTATAGCGTTTAATAAGTAATTATTCCGACTCTTTACAGCGTCGTCATCAAAAGAATATTAATAAGAAAAAATCTAATTTCCTTATTATCAAGGTACCTTTAATATAAACTTTGCTTAGTTTGGGGCTGTACTGTTGGTGTGTTCGTCGGACGATATTTAACAGTCGTGTCTAGCCCGCAGCGGTGTGGCCACAGCAAATCAATCTTACCCAGGTCTCCGCAATTAATATCTATTTTTTACTGTAGCGTTTAATAAGTAATTATTCCAAATCTTTACAGCGTCGTTGTCAAGAGAATTTGAACGAGAAAAAATGTAATTTCCTTTTCATTACATCAACTCGCCATTTTTAATTAATGTACTTTTGAAACTCGAGTGCACAATAAAACTTTACCACCGTGTTAAAAAATTTGCCCCGAAATTACCATTAATTTTTGGCGAATAACTTCCAAAATCTGAATGCTTAACAATTTTGAATCTAATCGCATTAAATTTACGGTCTGCTTTTGCTATGGCAAGTTGACATTAACGTCTTCCGCAAAAATTATAATTAAGGCGTCGTAAAAAGTACAAATAAATCATTTTCTCCCTTTGTCCGCGGGGGCGTGGCCGCGAGCCGCATCCCGGTCGAAATAATTAATATTTAATTTGGAATGGAATTTTTTACTTTGTTAGATTTTTGTCGGTGCCCTTAATAGGAATGGAGATTAATTTTACTGTTTCTTGCGACACATTTTGTTTGTCCATTCAACCTACGCTAAAAACGAAAGGAATTGTGTTTTCATTCTTTCGATTTATGTAAATGTAGGCTATTTCGACTACCAACAATCACCCAAAGCCATAACCATATCCAGACCGATCGCCCAGACTCGAGAAAGGTAATTCGGTCTCAAGCCGCGCGCAGGGCAGTCAGCTCGGGCGTTTTTCTCGGGCCGTTCGCCCGAGCTGTCTCATTAATTTGCCCCAGTCAGGCCGCGCGTCGAGTGCACGAGACCGGCTGGCAAGGCAACGCGGTCGGTCTGTGTATGGCTAATCATAAAAAGCATTAGTATATACATATATACATTACCAGACTATAGTAGTATAATATAATCCCTTGGATTTCCGAGAGGATTTATATTATTCTGACGCACTAAACACGCCAACTAAACAGTAAATTCCCATAGCATCCAACAAAAGCTATCTCCACTCGTATTAATTTCCCCGTAGACGGTGGATATTTTATTTTTCTCTGTAATATGTCTAATGCGTATCCAGTGATGTATGTGCACAGATAGATAAACACGTTGATACCGTCTTTTGCGGTGTTCGTCTTACGCGTTACGCCTTTTTGCGCGGAGTCCGCTATCGATTCTACTAAATAAGTTGTATTTTTTCATGCAAATATAAAGCAAACTGTTAGGTTTTGAATGAAAAGATGTAGTTTACCTTACGTTTTTCTTCGTTTAAGTTAAACTGTTATGTTTATTCACTTTTACGTCAGCAGCTACAAATACCAGTTTGGTGAATATACGATTATTCAAAGAATTTCTTATAATTTCATTTATATCCGCTTGAACACGATGTATTAATGGTCAGAAATTAATACTAACTATGGGAATTCGTCTGTCACTGGATTATAAGCCACCTGTCTGATCTAATAATATTTTATGAATCGTGTTAAAATATAAATTAATCAAGTAAGTATACAAGATTTTATCGTAAAAAAATCAAATGAATAATTTTCCTTTCTTTCTTTAACTATCAGTAGAATATTTAAATTTTAACTTGATCGTTCTTTTGTTTGCAACCCAGTAACTGTTGGTAATGAATTGACACATTGTTAACAAAAATTCAAACATATGCATATTCATTCATATATATATAACAATGTCCTATTTCCTATGTTAAAGCATTAAAGTCTTATCATTATAATGTAAAAACACCATTTGAATAATTATAACTTTCAAAACTCCGTTACAAACATTAATTCTGAACACAAATAATAAATCGCGGAGACAAAGTAAATTTACTTTTACAACAAAACACGAGAGCGTATTAAAACTGAAACATTGCAAGTTAAAAGTTTTTATAACTTAAATAAAGCTCTTCAAACTGTGGGGGTGGTCGTAAAATTGAATTTAATTACACATAAAAGTCTCACTGTCCGGCTGTATCAATCGGCATTCGGCTCGCTGATTTACATAGCTATCGCTTAGATTTGCTGCAGCGATTGTGGCCGACATTTTTCGGGGTACCGTCGTGAACAAAACCTTAGCAATTATTTATGTAAACACATAACGTTGGTTTACATACATCTTTTATTTATCAGAATAATTATTATTTTAGGACTTATTGACATAACAAAATCCTATTATAATGATTATTTTTATGATCGCTTGATGATTTTTATGAGCATAATATCCCTTGCCTCCTGGGACCATGGCTGCTGTAAAGTAGACGAAACGTCGGGAATGTAAAAACATAAAATAAACGCGATAATATCCGAAAATATAGTTTTATTTCAATGTGTAGTGTTCGCGTAAATATAAGAAATCAATATCCCGTGCCTCATTCAATAAGTACAAATAACACATTGATAAAAAAAATGTAGGTACGTATCACGACATAATAGGAATTATTTTGCATTATAATTAATTATAATAATCCACAGGGCAAGTATCTACTTTAATGTTGCATCATAAATGATTTTAACATAAAAGCAAGTCAATTTCATTATACTGGCAGCTAATTTTAAATCACGTTTAAATCCAAAATCGATACACAAATCATGGATTTGCTCTCATTACATCAGTGATAATGAATAATTAAAACAATATTATCAGTCATCGGATAATTATTGAAATTATTTCGTTCGGCTTTACGATAGCGGGCTTTGGAATATCCCTGACACAGTCCATTAACAAATCTGTTTGTTGCTATGTACCGTATAGAGCTAGGCTTCCCTTTGTTTAAATATCTGGCTCCCATCTGATATGACTTTTTACGAGGATACCGGTGTTAAAAAATAATATTAAAATCTACAAAAAATAACCAGTAAACTTTTTTTTTATTAAAATGACCTTTTCAAAATCCACAACAACCGGCACTTGTGACAGATATTGTATGAGATATCTATCAAAAGTGACAGTTACTATGCGGTTGCTGTTCGATTATAAATCGATTATGTTAGCAGACTTGGGGCCCAGGTCTTATCCCACACGTAAGAATTATCCGTCCGAAGATTTAGCGCTCTGAATACCGCTGAGAATTAATCATGCATTTTTGCATGTACTCAGTGCATAATAAATGAAAATAAATAATATTATGTTTATGTGTTTATTAAAATATATATTTTTTTTTTTTGGAATTTTCCTTATGAGTGTGTTGAACTTTTTCTTTATAAATGTACTCTGTATGTAAATAAAGACAGATAGTTTTATTGTCAAAATATTCGTACCAGTGATGGATTTACGTCACTGGTACGAATTATTTGCAAAGGTAAATTTATCGTTGACAAAGGGCTATAGTTGGTTTTGGAGTTGTATCAAAGTCAAATCGTTTATTTCGTATAGGCCTACGGAGGCACTTACAAATTGTCATTACATTTTATTTTCCTAACTCTACAACCGGATCGGAACGCGACATCAACTGAGAAGATCCGGCAAGAAACTCAGCGGGCTTGTCTTTTTTTTTAAATCCATTATTTCATCATCATAGTAGAGACTCCTTAATTTTCAAAGATTATGTGCTCGCTTGTACAGGCCACTATCAACAGCACGTTGGTAAAATTCGTTCGTCACGCAGAGCGAACACGCGCCGAAGCGTGCGGATTTTTGTAAGTCGCCAGTTTGTGTAAAGCTCTTTTTATACGGCTGTGACTTTTATCCTTAGAAGACTTTTAAATTTATTTTAAAATTTAATGTCTTATGGCACACACCTTAACGCGAATGACTTGGCCAATGCGCGTTGGCGCACTTCTTTAGGCTTCAAAAAATCTTAGATGTTTAGTACTATCTCGGGATGTAAACGTTCACTGTTTAGCAAGTGGTAATCGTTGTTGCCAATGGGGCTAGGATTCAGAAAATCTATAAAGCGAATGTAAATTCCCTTTAACATCGCCCAAACAATGCAAGCGTTGCAACAAAAAGCGAAAACGCACAGCGGCACAAAAAATAAAAGGATTGCATACAATCTGTGACTTGGAGCGTGACGCAGACGGCGGCCTACAGGCAAATTATGCTTCGTGCAGACGAAAAGCATTGTTTGTGTCAAAAAAACAAGGCATGTTGGCAGATTGCTGTTGAATCAAATTGTTTGAGGTGTGTTTTCGTATAAAAGGGTATACCTCCACGGAGGTATATAAGGTATACCACCGTGCAATACGGTTGTCCACACTAAATGCAAACAAATACAAATTATTGATTTTTCGATAGTTTATGGTATTTTTTTAATGTCTCACTGCTGGGCACGGGCCTCCCTTTTAATGCGAGGGGGATTAGGCCATAGTCCACCACGCTGGCCCAGTGCGGGTTGGCGGACTTCACACATCTTTCGAGGGATTCTCTCAGACATGCAGGTTTCCTCACGATGTTTTCCTTCACCGTTTAGCAAGTGATAATCACGGTTGAAAATGATATTCACACATGAAATCCCAGAGGTGCGAGCCGGGGTTTGAACCTGCAATCCTCGTTACCGAGGCAAGCGTTCTACCAACTTGGCTATCACTGTTTTTATATCTACCTACAAATATATATATACCTACTCCCGGATCCCCCAGACCGCACAGGGTCAGACCTTGAGTGACAGACGGACAAACAGACAATAGGCGATAAGGGAAGCCTGCGGTTGCCGCGGCGGGGAAACCGACCGCTTTTGCATACAGCGCACGCGCATGCAATATATGGGTAGCGCGAGCCGTGAAACTAATTGGATGTGAAACTAATTAAAAAAAAATACCGAATAATCTATGCTCCTAAACTAAACCGTACCTTGTATTATAGTAATAATAAAGTATTGACTTCTCATATTTACGCGAATACTACACATTGAAATAAAACTAATCTTACGGATTTGTAAAAAAACATATAATAAACGCGATAAAATCCGTAAGATTAGTTTTATTTCAATAATAAAGTTTTTTTTTTTTGAAATTTTGAATTTCCATAAGTAGGTGAAAAATAACATAACACAATTTAAACTGAACTGCACTGTGACGCAGCAATGGATTGTCCCAACGATTAACAAAAAGTCGTAAAATACTGTTAGGTTATAGGTACCGTACATTGAATTGGGGTCGATCCCACCATCAACCCGTACATCAACTCGTATTTATCCATCTAATATATTTAAGAGAGTAAGTATATTGCAACAAAAGCCGGCTGGAAAAAAAAAACATAGTCATCATAGAGTAAAAATATTGGATATAAAAGACATAAACTCACGAAAGAACTGTAGGGTAAGCAGGAACTCCTAATGAAATCGTCACGTCGTGGAGAAAACACGCTATCATTGCCATACTTATTTATGAACTCTGTGGTGTGAAAGGGATGAACGACGAAATGGTACGTAAAAAGGATCATCCAAGTAGCCGTGTGACTATCTGCGATTACCCTATCTGGTAATAATCTCGGCGAATCTCGTCTGCGATCTACGTAAGTCGCTTGCAAAATAACCATCATCCCTAATCCTTGTGGAATTTCCAAAGTTCTATTCCCCCAAAATCAGTGACAGTCAAGTTGGTATAACCTTGGCTGTGCAAGTTCAAACCCCGGCTCGTGCCTCTGAGATTTATGGATCTTCATGTGCGAATCTTATTTTCAATAATGATTATCACAGCTTGTATGTTGAAGCCAAAACTCTTGAGGAAAACCTGCACGTTTGTCGAAAGTCGTGTGAAGTGGACTATGACCACAATCGTCTTCATATTGGGGAGGAGTGTGCCTGGTATAATGGCAGTAGACTCCCCCTCTATTACGTTAGGACCACATATTGTCGGAGAAATGTGGGTGCAGTGCAGTACAGCTCTACCTACCCTTCCGGGGGTGTCAGGTGTATTGGTATATCACATTCTATTTTCCATGTGAGAACAAAAAAACTGCCACCTCAATTCGTTACCACATGAATGTAACAGGTTTCTTATTCATACCCAACTTTATGATGTGTTGTCAATTATTACTAATCCTCAATACCCTGGCAAGGAGCCAGTGTACGCAAAAACAGCGTACACGTGTTAACCGGCAATTTATATTCCGCCGTCGGTGACCGCTCAGAAGACGTGACTGGGCATGTAGGGAGACTTTTAAAGATAGTAAATGATATATCGATGCATGATTATATTTTTTATAGCTTCTGCCTGTGGCTCTGCCCGCGGTACCCCGATGGAACATAGCCTATAGCATTAATCAATAATGTAGCTTCTATTAGTGAAATATTTTTTAGAAGCTGTTCAGTAGTTCCGGCGACTACCCTCTACATCCAAACTCATAAACTAACAAACTTTCTTCTTTATAATATTAGTATAGATATTGACGACTCGGTTGTAAAAGTTTGTAGTTCTGATTTCTGTACTGAGGGTCTAGAAAGTAGGACTACTAATGTTAATCAATTCGTCACTAATTTCAGACAAATTTTTAATGAGATTGTTGCGCGTCGTAATATGAAAATGTTTTGGACACATTTATCTCTTTATAGTACAACTAGATTCAGACTGACATACTGCTGACATACAATCGACACTACTGTTGGTTGATATTGGTTTTGTAAAGTTATCCAATTTTAATATTATTAATTCCGAAAGTTTTTTCTCTAACAATCGGAAACCAAAACTATGGATGTCTGACATACAATGGGTTATTATTTCATTAATCTCGAAACCTAGTTAAGTGTATACTTAGACGAAGAAATAATATAGCCGGAGTGCCAGGAATAACAAATTAAACCACAAAAAGCTACGCCAATTCATGTAATACACGCGAATTCGCTTGAACGTAAGGACACAATTTGTATGTACTAACTAAATCAGATTGGGTTTTTGTGCATTAATATGTTCGTCGCGACAGACCGACTAGATTATTTCTTCGCCTTAGGGTGTATACTTATATGACTTTACGTCATACACCAAGACTACAGAAACACGGTTCCTTGTAAGTCGAATGCTGAAATTCAAAGCGTTATGTTTTTACGAGGGGCACACTTGCGGCCCCCTCCATTATCGCCGCGCCGGCTTTGATGGCGCATAAACTGGACGCAGATGCGGCTGCTGCCGTAGTCCAGGAGATGTGGGGTAAAGGAATAACATTCTTGGATTATAATAATAATAACATTGATTTTGCTCTAACACGCATACATGAGACAATTGTATAGAGCAAGGAGCAAGATTAGGTACGTTAAGCTCCATATATCAGCCGAAAGACGTCTTCCCCAATGACTTTCACACATCCTGGTCCTCCGCCACTCGCATCCACCGACTCCCTGCGACGCGTGTAATATCGGATGACCTTGTAGGGGGCCGTTCTACACCTCGTTTTATGGCTCGTGGTCGCCATTCTAGACAATTAAGCTCATTTAAATCAAAAGAGTTAGAGATTGGGCCTTAGTTCCTCTACAATTAAGCGTCTCATCAGATGATTAGAAGCTTTATTGTATAGACATTAAGGACGTTTAACTGCGACCCCACTATCTCCAGGTATCCACGTGGAGATAGTGGCTTATATGTTGCTGGTAAACGATAAATTAGAAATTCTTTCAAATCCAGGAAGATGTTAAATTAACCTACTAATTTGATATAATATTATTTTCTTTAATACAATGATGTAATTATATACTACTTCCAAACTGGTTTCGTGAATGACTAAGGTCATGTATTTGATATTTATATATATAAGTCAACATTAATCAGGAAAAAATGGTGACTAACTGTTGATCATTTAAAATTAAATAACAACAGTTTTATTAATTTATTATTATTACACCGTACTTAATAGTTTAGAGATGGATCAAATAATTCGATTTGTTTAGCAAAATGATAAAGTTGAATTGCCATTTTTACATTATCCGGCATTCAATAACATGCCTTACACGAATCACTGTCAAAGTTATTCCATTATTCAAACTCGATAGAATTTAAAAAAGATTCGCACGCCACAACATACGACAAGAAAATCCAGTATAAAAAGGTAAAGAAATAAATGTCTCGTTTTGCCATCACTCCTGCACTATATTTCTAAAGAAGGCATAATTCTTATATTTCGCCCGTAGTTTTACAGCCCCCGGCTCTCGGTATCGGAATAAGCCTCGCCTCGTCAAATATTCACGTCGTAAGCTTAAAAAGCGCATTATGGTTTCTTAATTCACTTAAGCATACAATGGCACACGGGATCTTATGTCGTGAGACTAAATCCGATTAGATACGCTAAAGAACCAACTTAAATTAGGTACCAAAAAGTAGAAGTTATAATTAATTTCCGATGGCGTTACAAACCAGATTGTAAAAGAAATGTACTTTTGAATTACAATGGTAAATAGGCGAAAACTTTATATAGATTTGGGCGTTAGTCAACTTTGTAGTGTGTCAAAAAAGTGACACAAAAAATTGTTCTTCTCTTCATTTCATTTTATATATTTAATTCATACCGTGAGTATTCCTCAATTGATTACGAAGTCTTTGTACATTTTGATAGCTTGGCAAACGGATGAATTATAAATATAAAATTAAATGAGGCTGGATAAGGAATAGACATCGGTTAAATAAATAATGATCGGACCAACCCACGAAATCCTGTATCCGCTCCTATATCGTAATTTGAGTCATTCATATGTGTATTTAAATCCTGAAATCGGTACTATGGATGGGTATTTTCTTAATTTTTGATATCTTCATCTTCTCTCGAATTAATTTATAATGCTCACAGTCATCCATGCATACAGGAAGCGACACAAACCGCGACCCATCGTCCAGCCTACACGAATGCGACGCGGTTATAAATACAATACTCTCACCTTCAATCTTTGGCCAAAATTATCACGTTCTGACGGTCGCTGCAAGGCATGAGAGATAGCGATTAAGAGTTTACCAATAAGTTACTAGAGACACCTCTATGTTCTTGAATAGTAGTTTTTTATGTACTGACCGATCGAGCAGGTTTTCGATGCTGCTATGCGTTTTGCTCAATGAGTACTTATCGTGCTTGGACAATAGCTCAGGCTGCCTTACCCAAGCTCTGTCATCTAAAACATACCCTCATCCACAGCCTCAAAGTAAAATCACGCGATCATATGCCAAAGACAAACACACGACACATTTTGATTTTCAAACCACATTAGTCAACTACTTCCACCGAAAAGAGCGAGCAAAAAAGTCAATGGTAACTGTTTATTTTTTAGATGTACGAGCTAGATATCCAGAAAAACCAACAGTGCATCGAAACAGACGATATCATGGTCACAATACAATAATAATACTCACGAAGGTTAAATATTTGTGCTAATGAAGTAGCAGCCAATGATAGATAAGTGTTCTATCTTCCCACTAGATGGCGCTGAAGAAGTATAAACCCGCCGTGTCTTATGGATCGTTCCACTCGCAGAGAGCAACACACTCAAGCACGCGACCCTGACTGGTCTAAGGCCAGTCGCCTTAGAGGACACGTTTATACGGGTTGCAATCTTCTCTACTTCTTAATATTTACTAGTTAAATGGGTCTATCATTGAGGAAACTAATCTGTTACTGTTCTTCCACTTAATAGTCTCAGTTCCGGAGGTATATGCAGGGTGCGGGAAGGATGTCAATTCATTAAGTTTCTACCCGTGGCTTCACCCGCGTGGACTTCGCGAGTAAAAAGTAGCTATACCCAACTAACACACAAATAAAAATTACAACTTACCTTATAGGTATAAGGTCTGCTATGGTGGTATAATGTACTCAGGAATAGGCTTGGGTTCTATACAAGCTTTTATTGAAACTTTAGACCACGGCGGCAACCAAAGCATATTTTATAACACAGTATAACTGCACATAAGTTAGATTCCGGGAATCACAGGAATGCCTATCTTATTCCCTATTTTAATATGTTTTTCCCGAAATATTGAATAAGTTTACCGATCGATTGTAACCAAGATTTATTTGTACGTTTGTTTGTAAGTACAAGGCATTGTGTGTCATAAAGGTTATTACAGCATCTTGGGTTATTTGTATGATAAAGCAGCCTGGGACTGTTCGCTCAAATATCTAGATCAATTAAGATTTATGATGTCAAAGTGTAGCGTGTGTGCGCCTCACATGGCAACACACTGGAGCTTATTTTTATTTTATTTCTTGTAATAAACATGGTTGTTAAAAAAGACAAGCTCGCTGAGATTCTCGCCGGATCTTCCCAGGTTCCCGTTCCGATCCGGTTGTCGAGTTAAGAAAAAAAGTATGTAAATGACAATTTGTAAGTTCCCCCGTAGGCTTATACGAAATAAATGATTCGACTTTGACTTTGCATGTATTTGTAGGTCACTGTTTCTCTACATATTGAAACATCTCGGTATAATCCTAATAACAAAAAAGGATTATGGATATTCTTCATAAATATTTAAGCATATACTAAACTACATAATTATATATTAATATGTTAAATTAATTGAACCATAACAACTGCAACGTTCACTAAAATTATGTATTCAAAGCGCAAACCGTATTAGGAGTTGCGTGAAATTGCATGCAAATACGTGCAATGATGGCCACGTTCATAATGGCCTTGGCAACTGTGTAATTAAAACATCAATGTAATCTGTTTAATCAATTTGGTGATTATCTGTATGATGAAGATCTGCATTATGAATTTAATATTTTTAATCATATCATTCTTTATTTTTCAGCGCGAATAAATTAAATATAAAATGTTTGAGAGATGCTGACTAATTGAAAATTTATATCTAGATGAATAAAATATTTTATATGTTTAAAACAAAATTTAACCCCCGAATTTATAGACGTTTTATGACTTTATCAAACTTCACATAATACTTCACAAAGCAAAACTCTTTTGCACTGCTAGGGTGAAGGCCTCATCCAGAATTATTCAATATAATGTGTCTCTCTTTTAGACTATTGTGGCTTTTCGTCAGTGACTTTTCCGTATTGCTTCTCGTAAAACTATTGTGAAATGAATTGTAGAGTATCGGAATGAAAAGGTTCGTCAATTTTCAAATGCATTCGTTTAACATTCGCGAGGACATGTTACCTTTTCAACCTATGCCACAGAATAGACTGTGGCATAGAAAATTATGTTTAACTGTTCGACAACAAAGCTCAAAATTACTCAAATCAAAGTTGTTTTATTTTCTTGTCTCATGATTATATTATCTTTATCTGTCAATGTCACCATTGCATTCCTCTATTTTTTGTTTTAAGTTGCCAATAGGTTACTAATGGAGCCACTTCTGCCAGTCTCATAGGCGAAGAATAACCACTTTTCTCAATATACGGCAATACAAGCGTTGCTTAGTGTGGGACCGTATAGTCCATGTGATCGTCTGGCGATATTTATTTATTTATTAGATGTCAGCCCTACTAAGAAGTAGTGGGTGCGAACATCAAGTTTCAAGGATAGAACGCTATCGTCCAATTAACATACATTATCCGCGTTAAGTGCAGGGCCTGTCCTTGACTGGCGAATGTGGGGACACAAACATTTGTTTTATTATACCTACACGCTATTTAAAGTGTTTGAAGTAAATTACCGTAAATTTACACGCGGCTTGTAATGTGCGGGGAATACGAAATATCAGGTACTTATTTTTAAATTTGTTTACATTCAATTCTGTGTACCCTTTGACTGCAGAGAAAAATGGCGACCCGTCCGCATAAGAAGTTCACGACATCCAATTACATGATCGCAAACATCACGCGTGTAATGCCAAAGGGGTAAGCAGAGGTGCACTGAAGCGTACACACATTTCGCTGATGGTATTTGGCCCCAAATGTAATTAGTCCTATAAGGGGAAGACTACCCTTCAATGCGAGGGCATTGGGGCTATAGCCCACAACGTTAGCTCAGTGCGGCTTGGCGAATTTCACACGGCTTTCGTAAGGTGAAGTTTTCCTCACACACACTGTTTACTTATATCGTAAAGCAAGTAAATGTTTTTATTAAAAAAAAAATACAACCAAATTGAGAACCTCCTTCATTTTGAAGTCGGTTAAAAATAAAATTCGCTCTTCAAATCCTATAACTCCAGAGTTGTGAGTCGGGGTTTGAATCTACACACCTTGTTTCCAAAGCGATCATTCAATGAACTTGGCTATTATCAAGTGACTATCTGATTTTAGCTACAAATTGAAATTTAAAACAGCTACTTCTGATCTGGTGGCACAGCAGTGCCCCCGCCATGTCGACAAAGAAATACGGGCACAGCCGTACCATCCTTTTCTCGAAGCAACTCACGGCACTTTTAAAGTGTTTTCAAAAATGGAATAGAAATAATAATGTTACGAACAAAATGGACAAATTTCCTCGGTAAGCGCTTAATTGTACAACATAAAGTTATATTGTTCGACTTTATTTACCCCTTCCACTTAGCTTTTTGTCCGCGCTCATTTGCGTTTAAAACATGTCAGATCATTCGCATCGCTCGAAGGGAAATGACGTTTCCTCAATTACAAACTAACGTCCTCACGCTAAATAGAACCCTTGCTCGGGTTATTGCTGTTTTTTTAATTAACGAGAACGTTTAAAAAAGCGAATTGTTTTTTTTATGTTCCGTTAAGGTTTTATTTTTGTTTAACGGGTTTGGGTAGCAATGAAGATGTCGATGGGGGGAATGTTGTTGTTAAATATTGTTGTACACATGTGGTGTATTTAAATAGTTGGCATATATATTAATAGTATGGTAAAATATGTATACTATAAGCGAACAGTAATGACGAATAAAAAAAAATACTTACACTATAATACTTTAGTCCTTTTCAAATTGCAAAGGCTAGCTTCTTTCGAATTCGCGAAATTATCATTATAATTTCAACGGTTATCGTGTTCACGCAAATATCAACACTATTACTAGTTAGATACCTACGTTGGTCGTATCACATAACATTTTACAAAAACCTTTCACATAAATATATGTATGGTATATTCAATACCTTTTATTTCCATTATAACATTGTATTGTACGTCGTCAGTTTTCAAATTGATTCATTTAACTTTCGCGAGCACTGTTCGATTTTCAAATATGTCACAGAACAGACCGTTGTATAGAAAATTGTGTTTAACTATTCAATAACAAAGTTCAAATTTATTCAAATTAAAGTTGTTTATTTTTTTTCTTGTCTAATGGTTTTACCTGTCATTTATAATTTAATATAAACATAGTGATTATATTATCCTCATTGTTTCTGATATGATTTAATACTAACTTATAGTCCCATTGTCTTTGCAATATTCTTCTTTCCGTATTTTTTTAGATTGGCAATGGGATACAAATAGATCCATTTCTGCCAGGATCCATTTTTTCAATATATAATAAGCAAACCTTTATTCCATAGATTATATTCTAAAGTAAAACACGTCAAAAGGCGTAGCATTTATTTAAATGGTGGCAGTACTGTCTTTTTTTGAACTCTTGCAAGCTAAAGTCGTCTCTAAGGTGACGAACCTTTTAATTCCACGACTGTACTAGCTAGCTCGCAAATATATCGCGCTAACGACGGCAGTAACTTGCCCGCGAAAAACATAACAAAATAAGTCATAATTAATTCCCCACTGTGCCCGAGGTAACAATATCGTGGCCAAAAACGAATAAAAAAAAATATCAACCTGAGTGGTAATATCGTTCTAGCAATTCTATCCATAGGCTGTTCGGAAAATGGGATTTTTTTTATTATCATAATATAATACATATGCTGAGTAATTATATTATCTGGATGATCATTATTGTCATCGTCGTGTATGTACACACTGTAACTTTAGTTTAGAGTAGGATATTGGTTTGTTCTTTAAAAAAAATAGATACTACTGGTAGTTCTGAAAGTTCTCCAAAAAAATTTTTTAATTATAGTTTAATATAATTGATAGAACTAGGTGATACTTAATAGATACCGTACCAACATATTAAAAAAACAGAGGTATAAAGCCAGGAATCTCACTTCCACCGCTTTGTTACATAGTTTTATATTCATAACTTGGTTAGGAGTGCTTAAAAAAAAATTTGGCGCATATAAATATTTTACATTAAGATATATTAAGTTTTAGCAACAGCCTGTACACCTAGACACGGGCGCAATAAATTAAAAATAAAAACGCTAACATAAAACAGTCACACCTCGCTTTATGGCCAGTAATGAGCCGAACTCACACATGCTTTTTACTATCTACCTACGAAATGTTAACTTTATTTATTAAAAGTTAAATTGGTATCATGATAACGACTGATAACATCTCTAAAAAAAATTAAAAAAAATCCAATCACTTGAACAGTTCTTTACACACAACATCACTCATTCTAGGGGTCGAGTCACCTTCGTCCGTAGGAGAATTAAGTACCCTCGAGATACCCTACACGTGACCCTGGGTGGTGCCAACCAGGTGACAGCTCTACTGGTGGTAGGCTTCGGCCGTCGTTAGTCACCACCCACTGAACAAAGCCATGTCGCCAAGCGGCCTAGCCGTGTTCCGGCATGATGTTCGGTGCTGCCGTTCATGGATGGCGGGTCAGATCAGTTGCGCTGCATGTGCCTAGTGAATGTAGCGTCTCTATCTACTGCCGCCTTCCTACCTAGGCAAGTATGCTCCATCGTAGATCTCATCGTCACTTACCATCAGGTGAGATCGAGATCAAATACTTGCCTATAATGTAATAAAAAAAAAAAAATCTTATTTATGAAATCGGTAGTGCGAGTGAGATAGACCACGCTTGCGTTAAAGTAACACAATGTAAATAGTTCGCGCTTGTGCCGCTGGTCTGGAACATAAACGCCTGACTGAAGTAAGATACAGGAGATGTGCACACATGGCACATGATGAGCATATAGCTGAATAATTGCGGTTCCTATTACATATTTAACGGCATATAATGGTTATAATCGCTGCTCACTTACTATTCGTGCGTTCCCACTTTTTGACAATCCACACTTTGATCCAAACCCATGGTACGCCCCCACACTGAAGACTAGCTGGCCCGACGGACGTTGTCAAAACTTTCTAGAATTTTCTGTACCTAAAAATCTTAATCGGACTACGCCACGTGGTCTAAGGTTTTTTAGGGCAACGACTACGACTAAACTAACTAATTAAAACTAACTACGACATTTAAACAAAACAAAAATGCCATATTTTATAATGATTTATTTCATTGATCCTTTAACGACATTCAAAGTAAGATAGTGATCCTAATGTAACCCAGTACGGTACCTAAGTCACAGTACCTAATTATTTTGCAGCTAATACGTAATCCGCCTGTGTGAGTCAAGTCCTGCGCTCAAAGGATCTAGAACAGGGATTCCCAAAGTGGTTTCCTAGGGGTCGACATAAACGAAAACTGATTTTGGGGGTCGACGAGGTCTAAAAATCGACCCCTATTAATTAACACATGTTCTTATTTGAATCTTTCAAGATACTGTGTAAGTTGTGTTACGTATACCAACTTGTTAAAATAATGGCAAATATTTTAGTGAGAAATATCTTTGTCGTACTTTAAAAAAACAGTGCACAAGTTTGTACAAGGTGAAATTATTTTGTATTAATAGGGAAAAAAACTAGAGATAGGATTTTAAAGCAATTTGGCTAAGGTGGTCTGAGGTGGTCTGAGATATCAGTTCATTTTGGAAAAGAGGTATCTTGGCCAAAAAAGTTTGAGAATCCCTGATCTAGAGTCACAAGCGCTAACGTTAGCCAACATTGTTCGTTATAGGTCAATAAAAAACTTAATTCACCTGTTTAGAGCTCGAAGCGTCAACTTTAAGTTTGTTTGAATATTTAAGACCCTTTACAATATTGTATGTATACTTATAAGGGTATATTTATGTGTGGATCGTTTTTACAACAATTTTGTCATAAGACCTATCTGACATGGCATTTATCCGTGTATATAAACCCACAAATTTATGATAGGTTAAATCTAATAATAAAAAGCTTACTTTTTATTATTTTTTTTGTAAAAATAATGGATAAAAAAAAAGACAAGCCCGCTGAGTTTCTTGCCGGATCTTCTCAGTTGAGGTCGCGTTCCGATCCGGTTGTAGAGTTAAGGAAAAAATGTAATGACAATTTGTAAGTGCCCCCGTAGGCCTATACGAAATAAATGATTTGACTTTGACTTTGACTTATTTGCAATGGCATTAGAAGGCACTTGAAATTGCTCATGCTATTTTAAAATTAAAACTTATTATCAAGGTACATACAATCAGCAATCACTACTTTCTCACAACATATAAATGAAAAAGCATAATATTTGTTTGTATGTTTGTAGGAGAAGCTCTCAAGAACGGGTGCGCTTCGAATTATATTTGGTATAACTTAACTCTGTAACTATTAATAAAGAATAATACTCCTAGTATCTTCGAAGTCTAAGCGGTAAGTCCGCAGGTAAATGTTGCTATAATATATTACTATGCAATAACAAGGATGGCAATACATTTCTGTCC
Organism: Pheosia gnoma; assembly: GCA_905404115.1. Taxonomy (NCBI): domain Eukaryota; kingdom Metazoa; phylum Arthropoda; class Insecta; order Lepidoptera; family Notodontidae; genus Pheosia; species Pheosia gnoma. The sequence continues at coordinate 763,935 of FR989910.1, forward strand.
TGTATTCCACTAAAATATTCTTATATGTACTGTACTTCAATTCCAACATTTCATGACATTCAAACAGCACAATAAAAAAAAGTCTTTAACAAACACCGCTTCAACGTCGCAAAACTCGTATAAAAGTTCATGTGACTCCACTTTTTAGGGTCCCGCACTTCGAAACACTTTAATGGGTTTTATTACTCACATACATACTCCTACAGACATTTAATTACAGGTAAATTATAATTTTAAGTCAGATATAAATAAATATAAATATCGCCAGACGAACACACCAACTATACAGTCCCACACTAAGCAACGCTTGTGTTATTGGTACCGTACATTGGACTGAGGGCGAACCCAGTATATATTACTTATATAGATATTAAACATCCATGACTTGGGTACAAACATTCGTGCTCATCACACAAAGTTTGTCTCTATCATGATTCGAATCCGCGACCCTCGGCGCAGAAAGCAGGATCACTACCATCTGTACTAATCAGGTCGTCAAAACATACAAGGTGTTACAATAATAAAGTGAATGATTTAAACAGATCCATTGGGAGATTATAAAAATCATAGTATTAAAAAAAACATTTTTTTTAAGAAACTCCGTATTAAGTGCGGGGCGAAACTTCGCTAGCTAGTTTTGTAAAAGAAAATATAAAAAACGGATTACAGATGATTTTTTATATATATACACGTTAACTCTTATAGATACTAAAATTATTTATAGTTACCCACTATCACGCCTGAAATCCCTGAAAGGGTAGTCAGAAGTGAACACACATTTCGCCGACGGTATTTTGGTCCCAATGTAATGTGTTATTTATAGTTATCTAACTAAACACTGATTATATTTTGGAAGGAGTCCGACATAGAATCACAGTTGTCATTTTGTTGGACACATAATGTATTTGGTTAAATCGACATATCTCAATTCTAATTACACATACTCATTACAAATACGGTAAAGAAGCACAGGTGCAAGGCTACGGCCAGTGAAGCATAGGTTGGCCCTGTATACCCTCTTTGAATCACGCTATATAATAAAAAATCTTACTTGCAGTAATAGAGATAAAGGTGATGAAGAGGATTGATATAACTCCAAACCAAAGTAAACCATAGTGGAACACGACTTTCATATACCTCAAACCTATGACCAATATTCAAAGTATGTAAGTACGGAACCATTACACCGTGTGCCACCAGTAATAAACAGATTTTTAAATGCAAGCTTTCACGTGTTTGCATAGAAAAGGGCGAGCCATCGAGCACTTCGCTGCACTAATTTATTATTTAAAGTAAAGAACGCTGCCCGGCACGCGAACGCTACTGTGGAAGCGAAATTTCCATGGCTTACCAATTCGAGAACAGACTTACCGTGTGTTTTGTATGCACCTAAGGTTTTAAACGTAATTAGTTAAATACGAGAGTTATGTGGACTCTATAGAGTAAAACGATTAGGTTTATTTTTGACTAGCAGACGCTGCCCTGTCCCGAATTATCTAACTTATCGGTCTACTCGTTTGGACTATATTGATTTCTAATATTTACGCGAATACTACATATTGAAATAAAACTAATTTTAAGGGTTTTTGGGGGTACCCCAGTTCAAACAATGACACTTGGACGTTATCCACCTCAGTCCTCCCGTGACCATGGTTGCTGTAAAGCAGCCAAAACGTCGAGAACGTAAAAACATAATATAAACGCGATAAACTCCTTAAAATTAGTTTAACTTATTTGGACTATTACGATCAATAAATAAATTCCCAAATCCAGCCAGCCGTTCTCGAGCAATGCGCTGACCAACAAATTGCATTTATTATTATATTTAAACATATGATGAGTTCGATTACAATACAACTATTCCGGGACATGCACACATAGAACCCTGGCTCATATAGTACTCGTAGTGACGCTCGCGATGGTACGGGCTCTAACGCTGAACATCGTGCAGGAGTCTGTTCTTCAAAGACAAAAAGTATTGATTCTTTCTATAGTCTGTCTATAACGTGATATGTCAATGATATTAATGGTGGCATACTTTATTTCTAGTGAACGTCGCGTTGACAATAATAGCTCGATAGCTTTGCTGAAGCCAGTTAAATGTTTTTTTCCACGTCCTCGACGAATAATAAAACAGAGAATACGGAAAAATTATGGACTGCAATAAGTGTACTATTCGGAATTTGTTATTAAAACGTTTACTGCGACTAAGTAGTTTATTTTGTTTACTTTTAAAAATATACCGCTAAACTATTTCTCGATATAGCAGAATTGTAATTAGAATAGAATAGAATATTTTATTTAGAATAGAATAGAATTGTTAACACAAACTATGAAATTGGTATATTCAGGATCAATACTAGAATAATGTGTATTTTAAAATAACAGTCGTGTTTTTATTTTTTAATTATACTATTTTATTGAAATAAAACAATTTTTTCGGATTTTATCGAGTTCATTCTAAGTTTTTACGTTCCCGACGTTTTGGCTGCTTTACAGCAACCACGGTCACGCCGAAACATTGGGAACGTAAAAACATAAAATAAACGCAATAAAATCCGAAAAAATAGTTTTATTTCAATGCGTAGTATTCGCGTAAATATAGGAAATCAATATATAACTATTTTACATATTTAAGTCCAGGCTTGAAGTCTACTCGTGTATGTATGTAAGTTTAAGGCATCTATGTGCGACAATCACCACAACTTGTTGGACCAACTATAGTTTGAGTTTTAAAATGATACCACGATGTAAGGGTTCCCATGAAGTCGAGAGCGAACAGGTACCTTCTAGGCAAGTATGCTCCATCGTAGATCTCATCGTCACTTACCATCAGGTGAGATCGAGATCAAATACTTGCCTATAATATAATAAAAAAAAAGAAAAAAAAAGATGCTCTAACAATATATTATATCCGTGAAACATTATTCTCGTCTAGTATCGTGCTGAGCTCAGTCCTTTTATTTCTAATACCCGAGTGGAATATCTATGGAGCTGTGTAGTCCGCGAGTGCACGCGATCAGTATTACAGCGACAAATTATTAAAAATACAACAACTACGTTTAGATGCATTTACAATATGAAATGCTTGATGTTTATTTGTGCTTAGTAACTTTCGCGAAGCTTAGTACTTGGATAGGACCATTAATAAAAAACTTAGATAACGCTGTACTTGAAATAAAACTAATTATACGGATTTTATGGCGTTTATTTTATGATTTTCACGTTTCTGACGTTTCGGCTTCTTTACAGTAACCATGGTCACGGGAGGACTGAGGTGGTTGACGTCCTACTGTGGTAGTTTAAACTGGGATACCCTCATATTTAGTTGAAATTATGCAATATATTGAAATTATTCTTTCACAACATATAAAAGCATTGACTAAATATTTCTAAAAAGCGAATCGTTTTGAACTTATGAAATATGATGTAAAAGACAATATATTACCTCTGTGTTTCTTTTTCATTTTTTGTCATTATACGTTTGTGCGTTTTGAGATAAATTTAAATTTGATAAATCTTTTTCCAGATATTTTTTCCAAAATAACTTCGCACGAAATGCAGTCAAGGCTCGCACTCAGTGTCGTTGAAATTCGTTTTTTTATTCAATTCCAATTTTAAAAAATGCATTCCTTCGGTTTAAAAGAAACGATTTTACGCTCCCATAAATAAAACAAACACGAAATAAACCTAATTCGAACACTCGAGTCTACTAATAGAATGTTGTTTTATTCAATTACAAAAACACAGTGGGGCCAGGTACGTGCGCAGTTGGGAACTACGGTCGGTAATACATCGGGCACACGCTATACTGATTGATTTTCCCGCGAGCGCTGCGGTTTCTGCATTCGAATTTTGTCCGCCACTTTTTGTGGTTCGGCCCACTGTGCAGCTTTTGTACCGAATTCGGGAGTGCACCTCTAATAGCCCGATGCAGTCTGATTGATTTGTCTAAAAACGATGTGAATGTTAGTTATTTCCTATGTTTTTATTTTGTCTTATACATTTATTGAAATGGAAGGATAGTTATTGATTAAAATAACCTACCTACAGGTTAATATTCCAACTTATCTATGATATTTTTTTAATAGACATTTGAAAAGGTCGTAGAGGCTAGGCTACAATTAGTACGTTAACATTGCCTTTCTTACCCTTCTTTATGTTATTGCAAAGTTCGCGCATATATGCTTCACCCCAAATCAATACTAAAAATAAAATCAAAAATCTATAATAATTCAATATCATAATCGCGGTCTTCTGTAAATCTTTCGAACTTTTGGCAATAGCTTACAGGTTTTAAGCCAAAACATATGAAAAATCAAATACAGCACCGGCGCCATGATATATTGCGAAAGCTTATTATTTCCACCCATTAATATTACGAATGGTCGCGTTTTTTTGTACACACAGCGGAGATTTTTGGCACTGTGCCGATTTCAGTCGACGCTATAGGATTTTATTTCACCGGCACCACCGCACAGTGGGCTGTAAATCAATTTTTGCATTAAGTAATTGAATTTATGAGCTGTTTATTACGTTTGGAAATTGTTTTTAAACGACTATTATTTAGCTTTTTTCAATTGGTTTGTTGATTCAAGGGTTCGCCTAGGATTATAACAGAAATGAGAAATACTTAGTCTCTATTTTTTTTTTAATCATCAATCAATGAATTCACTTAAGGTGATAGAGTAAAACCTATAGATACCATTAGATAATGATTCATCGCGAAGTCTTAAAGGGGCAACTGTGTTTTAGCATTTACTTTGAACGAGCTATTTTTGCATCAAGCTTCGAATGATAATATTAAAAAAAACACTTTGACACTGTATATTTTCACAAGCACTTATTAAACTTTACACCTTAAGGTTACACTTAAAACTTGCTCAGTGTCCTTGTTAAACAGAAAACAAATCGAAAAAAATATTAAACCATTAGGTATAGTTAGCGTAGGGTTTTAGTGTCAATGCCCTGTCGAGACATGTCATTAGTCTGAGGGTCTTTGACCTAATTTTTGCACTTGCATGCAAGCTACAAGTGTTATTATTGTTATAGATTTTTCTTTGTAATTAAACGCAATATTAGACGCTCTATTTTATACCTAACAATCTACCTTAAAAGTGTGACCCCAAATTCAAGATATTAACTCCATTAACAACGACATTTCTAAATATTTTTGCTTTTAAAAGTGTTTTGTAATACCATTTTAAATGGATTAGGACTTTTTAAACTTGAGGATGACTATATTATAACTTCCTATATGGAAGTCTGGTTTTTAATAAAAAATGACTCCATCTTTTGGCTCAAATTGTTTGGGGAATATTTAATGTCGATATCCCATATATAAGGTGTGACAATAATAGTGTAAAATATTAACAGGGCCAACAGTAGATTATAAAGATAATATTCCCAAAGAAATAAATCAAATTATTAGACATTTACACCAAACAATACTGGTTCGCCTTCTTTAAAAAAAACACAAACATCATTTACACAATTATTTTATACATCAACGTGATCCATATAACTCACTCATTCATCTGTTAAAATATTTTTACACTATTTCTGTTTAACCCTATATATTCTGTGTAATTGTTTACAAGCGTTTACAGGATAGCATACACTGTGGTCCTTAATTAACATTTAAATCACCATCTTAAAGGACTCTGAAAGTACACGATTAACAAACTAACCATATTTTTAAAATGAGAACGGTGTGTAGGTATAAAAAAAGCGTGCAACTGCATAGGTCTCTCGTGTCATTGGCCGCACGCTGCATGTCATTAGTCTGTGCAGGTCTTCGACCTAATTCGCATCAGACAATAACTGCATGTTTAGTTACGTGTTACGTTCGCTTCGCAGTTGGTCATGTTATTATAATTTTATAATCTCGAGGCTTTGTGTGTGTGCTAGCCGGAGTTTTTTTTTCATTTTATCCACCCAAGCCGGTGTTGATCTTACTTTTTACCCGACTGCGCAAGAAGGAGAGTAATGCTTTTGTTGTTGTTGTTTGATTAACGTTATGTTAACAATGCTTTGTAGTGTAAAACTCATTTTGTATGTACGACAGCCTGATTAGCGTCCCGGGTTCGAATCCTGGTAGGGACAAACTTTGTGTGATGAGCACAAATGTTTGTACCCAAGTTATGGATGTTTAATGTCTATATCCTCAGTCCATTGTACGGTACCCATAATACAAGCCTTGCTTAATGTGGGACCGCATAGTTGCTGTGTTCGTCTGGCGATATTTATTTATTTGTTTATTAAATAATGTTATAAGATGACTGCTGAATATTATTTCATTGTTATCGTATGTATATATAAGTAGTAAACTATTTAATTAAAAGCCACTCATCAGTCATCACTCGTCATAAAAAAATCCTTATTATACACTGTGGAACAAAGCGGCGCGTCGAAAACAAGCCATTTTTTGAGAACAATTCTCGATGTCTCCGCGTCGCAACATTTGCGTACGTAATGAGCTCTCCTCGCTAATTGAGCGTATATGAAACGCACAAACGACTTTCAGTACTTCACAGAGATTCCTTTGATTTTTCATAATATTGTCCGGCGCGTATTTGTTTGAGTTCAGAGCCCTGCACTCGAGGTTTGTGAGCTCAGGTTCGTTGTCATTTGGCATTATTTTTATTGATACTTACTTATTATACCACCTAGTTAATACCTTTTTCAAGCATAGTTGATGGGCCTGTTTATTACTAGCCAAGCGTTGAAGGAAACTTGCACGAAAAAATCTTCATATCTGTTAGAAGCTTACATTTGACGGCCTAATTAGCGCAGTGGTAGTGACTCTGCTTTCTGCGCCGAGGGTCCCGGGTTCGAATCCTGGTAGGGACGAGCTTTGTGTGATCAGCACGAATGTTTGTACCCGAGTCATGGATGTTTAATATGTATATAAGTATTATATACCGAGTTCGCCCTCAGTCCATTGTACGGTACCCATAACACACGCGTTGCTTAATGTGGGACCGTATAGTTAGTGTGTTCGTATGGCGAGATTTATTTATTTCCCGGAAGACCTGTGAAGTCCGGCAACCCGCACTGTGTGAGAGTCTCAGACTATGGCCTAAATTTCTCTCGCATTGATAGGAGGCCGACTCGATCTACGACATTACTGCACCAGGAATTAAACGCAAGAGGACCACTAGTCTAAATAGGGACTCCTGAAAGAATATTATAAGCGCATATTCCTTGACACCCCCGACTTGTTCGTCGACAAATCGACATAAAAGTACAATGCGTTTATGACTTATTTCCCTTTGTTTTACTGTATTTTTCCGCGAACAAAGTGACAAAGTAAGATGAAAGGAACGCCTAATTAGGAGTGGAAAAATACGGGATAATATTTTATGCGGGCACGCTAGGTAACATGTAATATTGTATTATACACGACCAATTGGTACCAAATCGTGATTTAATTTGAGAAACCATGCATAATTTATAATATATATAACTTAATAAGATTATGTATCTAAAATATCACCATTTCTTTTTAATCTATGTAATGCCTTTGTAAATGAAATACATTTTCTTTGCATTCTATGAAGAGAAGAAAATATAAGGGATTATTATGTGTAAATAAACGTTGCAACTGGTTGCAAAAACGCCGATAACGGTCTAAGGAATTCAAAATTAATTGTAAACATTATACAAAAATAGTAATTGTATTTGGGTGATTTAATCAAAATTAATTTTGTGTCCATTCCATACTGGCGTTGTAGCACGTTTATTTACACATTATAAGCCCGTATATTTTCTTTTGAAATCATGCGATATTCAGGATATGACAATGCATTTTAAGAACTACTCATCTCACGTCACTCGTGGCACTACCCTTTTGCGGAATCTCTCCATAATTGATATTTCTGCGTTTTGCAAATACGTATTCTTTACTGACGTGCGTCTGAGTTTGACAATGGCAAGGGAAATTGATGCCAAATGCATTGTAATGTGATTTATTTTCCTACAAAACGATATCGCTATTATAATCGCCGATGGATTGATCAGATATTCTAAATACCTACCTGAACAGAAGTAGAATATTCTCATACAAATTACCAGGATCGGATTTGAGACAGGTGAATCCATTGTCACCAAAGACGTAGTTCCTTAATAGATCACCCATTTACGGCCAGTGGTGTTATTAGAAAATCCTTTCATTTTCACTGGTCTGAGCGTAATTCGCCCTAGAACCTTGTAGGGCTATATTATGAAAAGACCTAGGGGTACTTACATAGTGATTCGAACATTTTTTATTTAACCCTTCAGTATCTTACGCGGTGATTACACGCATTTTTATCATCGAACGACGTCAGCTCCTTTGATCTATGCAGTGTAACGTATCTTAGGCGATATTCAAAATGTGTCCAGTTAACAGCAAATATTATTAAAACTAAAAAATATGTTTGTCGTGCGATATCTTTTGAGGGTGCTGCCACGCGGGCAAAGGGCACCTACACATCTAATAATTTCAAAAATTCAGGTATGAAACCCAAACGCCTAGATATCACGAGCACATAATTTGTGACAGTATTACACATCGTTCCACGTTTGATCTTTCCATGGTGATTATACCGTGAATAATGCAACGTTGCCCACCGTGGCGGCAGTAATGCGATGTTATGTTTTATTTATCGAACCTTATATTTATTTGGGGATCGACGGATACACTTGAGTTCATGAGTTATTTCAGCGGTATTGACTATGAAAACAGGGTTTTTTATTCGACACGTTTATTTTTTTTCTTTTCGAGTCAAGTCATGTATGAATTGAACCTGATGGTGGGTACTACGGGTACGAAATAATATATTTAAACTAGCAGTTTTTTTTGTTTGGGGTGCTATTCTCTGGAGTTCTGCGATTGATGTCGAGTTCGCGGTTTCTACCCTAATAACTATTATTCTTTTTTGTGGATCTCTTTATCTCATAGAACAAAAACTAATGGGTACTATATCTTCTTTGTGGAAGCTTTTTACATAATCTTAAAATTATTGGGCCTTCATATAAAAGCAATTAACTGTTATATAAAGTGGCTTAATTAAACATTGAGTCAACCAATGTTCATATAACTCGTAACATAATAAATTTCCCTCATTTCTTTCACAAATTTTCCTCACCAAAAAGTTTTGATTCACCATTTCGTAAACAAAAAATTAAGTACAACATTTTCTTTTTTTAAAAGGAAACATTGTCAACGATGTTGGGCAAACATTTAAGGAACGGTGCTTACCTAATTATTTTGGCGTAAATAAATATTTTGCGATAATGTAATGAACAAACAAATTAACAGGACACGCAGACGGAACGGCATAATGTTCGCGATCCTTTCGTTGCCACTGATTCACCTCAATTTTGGTCAGTGACACAGTATAGGGAATACAAAATGCCGTAAAAACCGCCATAATTAAATTTTATTGAGCAAATTTTAATAAAAGCACATTTTAGTGTAAACCAAGCTCAGGAATGTACCTAACCCTGAAATTTTACTCCATAATGTATGCAAACTAACACGAATCTGTTCAAACTGAGATTCTCTGTCAGGGCACTAACGCTGCAAATGCAATCGCTTCATAATCGAGTAGCTATAGCATTGTAATTGTTACGTTTGACAATTTCTTAATACTAGAACTGTCAATATTAACATTAATTTTGTCACTGTTAGTCAAGTATGTGTCCATAGGTTTACCAGATTTTTAGCTTATCATTTATTATTTACACTGCTCTTAATTATTACTCTGTGACATTAAACCTACACGGTTTGTGTGTGTAAACGAAATCACACGTAACGCGTGAGTCGGCCTTTGACGGTATCTTCCGTTTCATTTAGTATCTCTCCGAGTGCACCCTGGCGGTGTAATTGAGGACTCACGCCTTAATCGATGTTTTAAAAAAATTGAACCTTGTATCGTAAGGTTTTTATGAGATCCCTTGATCATTTAGAAACAGGTTGAAAATTAAAATGAATCCAATATGTGGTGTTACTTAATTATATTAGATAATGGGTGCATGCAACAGATCAGCACGTCAAGTGCGAGCTAACGGTATACTTTATAGTCTACCGTATTTTGACATATTGTATGGAGAATTGAAAACCGCCTCTAGCGGACGGTATTTAAAACTTTCAATTCTTCATACAAAATGTCTAAATACGGTATACGGTTAGTTTACGAATAATCTCGCACTTGTCGTACAGAATTCATCAATATCGCGAATATCAAGTATTTACGCCAAAATGTTTTTGAGATGAATGTCCTTAGTAGACGGACGCGAATCGCGACCAAGTTTCCAATGTATACTGGTACATTCATAAATCCACTATAAAAAAAATAACAACATACATAACAAGAACGATTGCACAATGACCCCAAAAATAAATTTGCTGACCAATTTGAAATTCAGACTCGATGATTTGTTACGCAAATGATTTTCAAAATGGAAAGTCCTGTCTGGCACGTGTCTGTGTTTACTTGCTGATGAATAATGGCGTAGCGTAGCCGTGCGCATGTCTTATATCGTGGTATGCACCTTGTTACATAGTCGTAGAAATAGTGTGCCTTGTACATAATATTTTGTGAAGTTATATTCATTTGGAAACGTCTAAAATATTGGCCAAACTAATGCCAGCGAGCAAATTTATAGAGTTATATATACATATAAATAAAATTGGAGTGTCTGTTTGTAATATGAAAATAACCGCTTTTTACTAAATGCATTTGGATGTATACACGGTACCTATACCAAAACAACCTTTTTTAAAATTTTTGTCTGTCTGTCTGTCTGTTTGTTCCGGGTAATCTCTGAAATGGCTGGGCCGATTTTGACGGGACTTTCACTGGCAGATAGCTGATGTAACAAGGAGTAACTTAGGCTACTTTTATTTTAGAAAAAAAATAGGATCTCACGAAAAAAAAATTAAAACCAATGTTGCAGCGCAGCGCCTGATTAAGTTTGATAGCAACAACCTGCAATGCGTCCCGCGGGCTCAGAATGGGCGAGCAGGCTGTTGTCAACGGTTGTCTTTGTTAAATACCACGCGGACGAAGTCGCGGGCAACAGATAGTTATGGTTAAATAATAACACAATAGCTACACCATTTTGTTATTTGAAACGCAAATAAAAAATATAGTATAGTATGCTGCAACAGACAGTTTTTACATCATAATACAAATGTATCCTTCACAATTATTAGGTATCCACTTTTTTTTTACTTTGTAGCTTATTGTAAAAATAAAATGCACGCCACAAATATTGCGAAAAGTTTCGCCGATTTTAAATAACAATTGTAAAATATATTCCAATATTGCAAAATAATACAAATACATTCGTGCCGATGCATATTGCATGCGAAAATTATTAACAATATGCAAAATAAATATTGCGAGTCCGGAAACACCACCGTCACACCCTGAAAACTTATATTTTCGAAATGACTCACAGAATATAGCTTGATGAAGGCTTATGCAACATTGCACATTATTATGCCGACAAAAATATTGCGCAACACAGAACGTTGCGTTGTTCTTAGAAATGTCGCGATGTCACGAAATATATTGATAAATCCACAATGGAACTAGTTCCATTTGATCAATTAAAATCAGATTCTAAGCTACACACGATTGAAAGAGATCCAACTTCTGTAATAAAACAAAATCCATACATAATCTATCAAACCATATAAAAGTAAGAAATTAGACTGCCCATCCATTGAGGGGAGACTTCTCATTTCCATCTCGTCTCTATCTCTCTAGTCTTCTATTGCGGTATCGAGAAACATAGAGCAACTAAACAGCACGGAATGTAATCATAGATAATCAACTTAGGTTTTCATTTTACAGGTCGTTTGTCAATACGCGAATACTAACACGCACATTACAAATGCACATAACAGTTGCTTCACACATTATCACTTCATTATCAACCTTAACGCATTCAAATACTGCTTCTATGTTTCTCTAGACCCGCATTACACATTTTGGTAATAGTTACAAGGGTTGTTCAAAGGGGAGCGAATGTGAAACCGATTTGCAAGCAGTGGGCTTGAATCTATTTCGAGGTAATTAAACGATAAGTTTATAAACTTGTTAAGCAGTCTGTAAAGGTTTTTTTTTGCTGGAATATAACCCTTATATAAACTAATGTTTTACGCGCTTGTCAATGTTGTAACTGGGTAAACATCAGCTGGGTTGTAATCCCAAAGAGGTAGGCAGCACTGAAGTTCATCCTCATTGGGCCGATCGTGTTTGGCCCCAATGTACGAGTAATAGGGGCGAGCCTATTGCCATTATACCCGGTACACTCCCCTTAATGCGAGAGAGATTCGGGACCTAGTCCACCCCACTGGCCCAGTGCGAGTTAGCGAACATAACACGGCTTTCGGAAGACGTGCAGGTTGCCCTACAATATAATATTAATAATATCGCCAGATGAACACACCAACTATACGGTCCCACACTAAGCAACGATATGATACAAGTATGATTTCAAAACAAAAATAGTATATATCCGATTCCTATTCCGCGGCTACTGCACTATTTTTTTTTTGTACTAACACTCCAACTATACGGTCCCACATTAAGCAACGCTTGTGTTATGGGTACCGTACAATGGACTGAGGGCGAACTCAGTATATAATATTTATATATTAAACATCCATGACTCGGGTACAAACATTCGTGCTCATCACACAAAGCTTGTCCCTACCAGGATTCGAACCCGGGACCCTCGGCGCTGAAAGCAGCGCCACTACCACTGCGCTAATCAGGTCGTCATTAATCGTGTCTATGCCTTAATTATGCCTTATCCTAATCTAGAGAAAAATCTACGTTTCAATACAGCAGTGGGTTCCAGATGTTGAAAGTCTCTTAATTGCTTCGGTCAAGGTTACTTTCACCATGAACTCACATATTCAAAGATTTACTATCGCATAAACATAACAGTGATACAACTACAATATAACCACAAAATGGCGGCGCCCACAAACCCATTTCCTACTTGGCACATGCTTTCATACATCATTTTTGCATAAAATGCAAACAACAAAAAGACGGACAAGTCATCATTTATATGCAGCTTTTACGAGTGTTGTTATAATAAGCGAAATAAGCGGAGTCATACGCGGAAGAGTACCGAGATGCGTCTGTACGCTGCCCACGCGCATGTTTACAGCTGCGATTGCGCGCATTGCGGGCATGCTGCAGAAATTTTACGTGGGTCAAGAATACCACCATTGGGAATGATCTTGTGGAAGTAGTGAAAAGTGTCAGAAAACAGTATTTTAAAATGGACACCGTGGACTACTTATCTCTATGGACTCACGATATGACCTACCTATATGCTACCTCCACTGCTGGTCGTAGTACTCCACTGCTGGACGTAGTACTCCACTGCTGGACGTAGTACTCCACTGCTGGATGTAGGTAGTATTCCATTGCTGGATGTAGTACTCCACTGCTAAACGTAGTACTCCACTGCTGGACATAGTATTCGACTGCTGGATGTAGTACTTCACTGCTGAACGAAGTACTCCACTGCTGGACGTAGTACTCCACACCTGTGTGTGATCATTGGTCAATCATGTGTGGTCCTACGTTACGTTTTCGGGGTCGAGGTCGCTATTCTAGAACCTTTCTGTCCATACTGCACGGGGCACAAAGCTCTTAGAACTGCCACAGCCGCTTTTACTTTGATAGACTAGATACTCTAGTTCGTTTGTAGATAACCTGATGTCTATCACGTAGCGAAACCCAAAATACAGCGCTCTCAATTGCGCGTTGATCGACCTTGAGCGTTCTTATGAGGCCTACAGTAAGCAAGCACGTCTCTGTGTCATATATCATTGACACCTCGATGCTACCTACTAAGTAGTATTACTTATAACTGGATGCTCTTAAAACAAGTAACAAGCTACCGGCGTCTTTGTTCCCCATTGACTACAATCTGGGTATTTTCAAGTCGAGAGTGAACAGGTACCTTCTAGGCAAGTATGCTCCACCGTAGATCTCATCGTCACTTACCATCAGGTGAGATCGAGATCAAATACTTGCCTATAATGTAATAAAAAAAAAGTGTTTGGTTGGAGTGTCGCTGGTGAATCCTGCAACTAGGCACATTGATAACGACCGAATATTAAAACGAAACTTAATTTTAAGTACCTGCAAGGTGATCGAACATACGTTTTTGAGACGCGTGTTAAACGTTGCACAAAACTCAACTACTGCATTTCAGTTGCATTGCGTTGGTAAGTGTGGATCATTGACTCGCCCAGCCGGCGATGTTAATTTATCTGCCGCCTTTATATGGCGTTACAGTCGCTATATTAATATAATGACTTATAAAAAGGCTTTATCATCTCCGGAGTATTGTTACGGCGGTGTTGTGGATTCAGTTTTGTCAGAGCCTTGAGTAATATACACTCATAATAATTTATAATGTTTGCTTCGTCGGTGGAAGGCATATTACATCTGATATTGATAAGCGAGCCTCGATAATTTAATCCATTAAAGTGTCGTTTGTAATCTAACGCCTTGTAAGCACGCACTGTGCGAGGCATACTACTCTGTGTATCTACGTATGATACTAGTTCTGTGAAAGTGGAATATTGTAGTCTCACGCAAGGCATGCCCCGTCGTATGCATACAAGACATAGAACGTTAACAAGTATCAATACTAAATCATAGTCACATTATTGTATCGGGGACATTGGAATATTTCATACTTAACATGACTTACAACAAAATTCGTGGAGTCTACCTTCCAGTTTTTTCAGTATTTACCCATTTTTCGGACAACTTTTTCATAGTTTTTCCCTTAAAGCCTTATTCGGACTCGTAGGAATAACTGATCCAGCCGTTGGCAGTTGACCAGCATTGAAACAGGTCGTGAGGCGTTCACAGGGAAGGCGGTTAGCCTGAAAAAAAAACCAGTGTTATTAACCCTTAATAGCCTAGAGTTTCAATTTTGATACCAATCTTTTAAACCGAATGTTCACATTACTATTAGTTTTTTTTATAGGTTGGCTGTACGTATTTTACTGTTGTATAATATTCTTTCCAACGAAATTAAAAAAAAAATCAAATGTCATTATTATTAAACACAGTAACATTAAACACAGTAATATTAAAAATAAATCACTTTCGTAAATCAGGCTACTAAGGGTTAAATCCCTTCTAATATAGCCTCCGGCAAAATCTTCCACACATAATAGTTATTGAAATAAAACGAATTATTCGAAAAATATTTTATTTCAATGTGTAGTATTTGCGTAAATATAAGATATCAATACATAATGGTCATTCATAGTACCTGTACATTTAATATGTTACAGTGTATGCATTATCAAAACATGCGGGCTGCGGCGCATCAGAGCGTCGGCGCAACCTTGAAATGTTTGCGTTAAATCCGGAAACTCGTGCGCATGTTTGACTCGTAAAATTAAACTTATGAAAATATAAAGATTTTGGAAGTGACATTATGGCTACGAAGTGGAAACTTTTAATACATTTATGGATTATGTGCAATGTGCATGCCTTAATGTTCGCACAAGGTTTATGAAGAGTCGCCATTTTTGGAAAGCATCTTTGATGTTGTGTTAAAGTTCCATTTATTAAGCTGTGTATATATATAATGATATGTAGTTTTTAGCAGTTTTTTTTAATTTTTTTTATTACACTATAGGCAAGTATTTGATCTCGATCTCACCTGATGGTAAGTGACGATGAGATCTACGATGGTGCATACTTGCCTAGAAGGTACCTGTTCACTCTCGACTTGTGTTCGCTACTGTGAGTAATGTTGAATACTTACTTATGATTTTGGTCGATACTGTATTATCGGTACTATAGTCCGTCGTACGGTACCCATCATACAAACGTAAATTAGTTTGGAACAATACAATTGGAGTTACGTTTGCCAACTGACGCTTACAATGTTGCCACATCCAGATAATCTTCGGATTGGCGAAATATTCCACTCTTTAGAGCTGTTTGGTTTTATTACATTAATATAATGTTTTATATTCTATTTGATATGCAACCATGATTGTGTTTAATATTCGACGCCCGTGCACTGTATATACATATTTAGCATTATTAATGTGCCTTCGTTTTAAGAGGATTATTAACGATAGCAATATACATTTTAATTTAAAATTGAATTGGTTTAATTAATAATTGAATAGAACCAGGTTTGTACAATTGGTACAAAATCATTTCAATAAAATCACAGTGTTTCAGAAGTTTGATAGCGTCTCGGCATATCGGAGATGAAAACTGCCTCATTATCTTCACAGGAGAATAAACTACAGAGTACGTACTCGGCTGTGTTGCATACTCGAGTAGATACTCTCTCACGGAATATGAACACATCCGAGTCTATCAAGTAAAACTCCGCCGAAACTCAAGTTTCAGGACTTGCAAATTCATTTGTCTGTCTGGAAGTTTCAGCGGCTTTTATACGTGACACACTGATGGCAAGCTTTGCAAACAATTTTATTGGTATATTTACAGTAGCGATAGCCAATTTGGTAGAATGCTCGCTCTAAAAACAAGGTGTGCAGGTTCAAGCCTTAACTCGCACCCTCTGGGATTTTCGACCTTAATATGCAAATCTTAGTCTTAAAAATTATTAGCACTTTCTGTACAGTGATGGAATCGTAAGGAAATTTGCACGTTTTTCTAAAGTCCACTAAGATTTGCCAACTTGCAGTTGGCCAACGAGGTCGAATACGAGCAATACATATTGAGGCGTTTGATCGGTATATTGGCCATTTGTTCACCCTTTCAAACTGAAACCAAATACCATCGGCAAATTTTTTGAATTGTATATTTGGGTTGGTCTAGTGAAATAGTAGAATTTCTTATATTTACGAGAATACTACACATTGAAATGAAACGAATTTAACGCATTTTATCGCGTTTATTTTATGTTTTTACGTTCCCGACGTTTCGGCTACTTTACAGCAACCATGGTCACGGGAGGACTGCGACACACACACACAGATAAAAAACAAAACTGTACTGACAACTTGAACAATGTGCGTGCACTGTAGTGCACCTCTGCCTACTCCTTAAGGCATTATATGCGCTATAAGAACGTATTAATCAATACAAGCGTTGCTTAGTGTGGGACCGTATAGTTGGTGTGTTTGTCTGGCGAATATTATATTATATTATATTAATTTTCGGAAATGCCTCGGAAAGCAGTTAGCCTTGCCACATAAAAAGATCGGAATCTAATAATCTAAGTGAGCGAGCAAGTACGCCAGCAAGCTCGACATCCCAATCAACCGTATGCTCCCCAGACGGAGGGTGTGAGTGACCGGAGCCTATCCGACACTAGTCGCTCACCCCGGCGGGGCCCAGACGACCTGTTACACACCTCACTGGCTGCACCCTAGTGTATATAGCGTGATCGTATTCCACTTGATATATTTGCATGGTGATGGTATTTATTTATGACAAATTGATGGGTTTAGATGAAGGTTAAACGATGTTGTTATAATGTAATTTAATTGTCGAATACTTTTTTAGATTCGCTTAGTGTCGCGGAGAATTGCATTTTATTTGAGGTCCCGTCACTCGTGATAGATAGTTTCTCGATTCACATCTTAGAGGAGTTCGGTGTAGTTGGCTTCTTTTATTATCGATCAAACTTGTTTGGTTTATAATCGAAAAAGTTGACAAGCCGAGGGTCAGTGGTGGGTCCTCTTTCCCCATAGGTTGATGTTGTTATGGTGAAGGTAAATAATAGTATGCACGTTGACTGAAGGCTGGTTGATGGAAAATTCAGGAATTTGGAATAAATTCTAACAATGTTAAGTTGTAGTCAGTTTAGTCATATTAGTTTGCAGGCTAATACTTTTTTTGAAAAAAACGCCATATACCGTAGGAGGAATTTGAGTGCATTAGATTTGACTTTTCTACCACATAGAGGATAATAGGCGACGGTATGTAATTTGATACAGTAAGTCGACAGTACACGTTAAAACTATGTAGAAAGTAAGTAAGTATTAATGTAGTTAAAATACACGTGAAAATTAAGTATTTCTGAATCAGAATATTTTTTTGTTCATATAAACCTTTAAGTACTTAGGAAAGTAGACTACAGTACTTAAGAATCAACAAAATTGTCACAAAATGCTAAGCTACAACAGCACCATCCGTTCGAAATTCCGCTCCTATGAAGAAGAACGGGTAAGAAACTACATAATTTCTTTTTTTTAAGAAGATCTGATACACAGAACATTGTTATAGGTATGAGATGTTTCGGCATTCAACTACCCATCCATTTCTAAACCATAGCATCAATCGCTTAACCAGTCCAAACAAAGACACTAAATTCCAATTATATTCAACATGAATAATATCATATTACAGCAGTCATGCAAATGAGTTCGCGAGGTTAGAAATTATGACTAGGGCCCTTCCGCCTTCGTCACAAACATATTCTAGGTTATTAGGCCCTAACCCTTGAAATAAGAACGAATAATACGTAAAAGGCCCTTTGTTAATATTTCCGTGTTCGTCGTCCTCACACTTGGAAATGACAAAGAGCTATGAAAGCGTGAATCATCGCATGTTTAATTGCGGCGCAGCAATTACCAAGTTATTGTTTGGGCAGACAGACAGAAAAATAAGGGTTCTTTAGGAAAAATTGTCGTATACTAAAACGTCATCGATGATTCGATTAGCACATTTGGTAGTAAGCCTGCTATCTGTACCGGGCGTTGGGGACCGCCCTTAGCAGATGCTTTTAAGAGTCAATAATTATTTGAAAAATAATAAACTGATTTTATTTTTTATTTTTCAAACAATAGTTTTTGTGTCGGGTTTTTTTAAATCTTTAATTTATTAAGTCCTTGCCAACATCAATCCTTTTCAGCGGATAAGGGAAGATCTTCCAGCCAAGCGAGTGGTATGCCTGGCGGGGCGGCCGCTATGCCCCGACGGTTATTGTCGGGATCTTGTATTTATGTTACGTCATCCGAAAACTCTTATAGCGCGTTACAGTTTCGTATGGAGAATCGTCGTTTGTTCTGAATGTCGTCTGCAGCGCCATCTGTGTATCTTGTGGCGAGGTTGAAGAGGTCGCTACACTTTAAGCCGGGCATTAAGGTCTTACCTCATTGGTGCTAAGAAATTATTTAGGCGTCTGAAAATACGATACAAATACATACGGAACCTCCACTTTCAAGCCAATCATATATTCAATGTTTGACCCACTTTAATCACTTCAGTGCTGCGTAAAAGAATAAATTTATACCAGCGTTTGACAGCTGCAACTTACTCATAATTTGTGATTCATTTTCCAGACATTTACTGCTTTGAAAATACAGTAACTCGTTATAATTATGTTACGATACCTATTTAAGCTTGTTTTAAGTTTTATTAGACTTTTAAAGCTCATCTAATGTGACGTTCTCAAGAGGTAGGAAATTAGAGCGAGGTCTGAATAGTGTAGGCACTTGTATTTTACGTCTTTGTCTATCGCTATGTTTTTATTCCTAAATTATTATTATAATTTACAGATACTACTTTGTTGTTCTTATATCCCATGTTAGACGCGAAAGAAATCAAATGAGGAAGTCTTATGTACCAGACCAGACCACCAGACCAGATACCAGATATGCGTTAACCATTGAAAAAAACTGGAATTAACTTAGGATTATAGCGCGGTTCATGGAATCAGCTGCGACGACTTCAGTCTGCGAATGGTTTTTTTATTGTTTGCTTATTTGTGAATTCGGAAATTTTGAAGCTTTGACGCCCTAAATTCTCGTCTAGTCGAGCGGCTTACCATTTGCCTGAACACTCCAAGTCGCTTAGCGGTTTTAATCCTGAAATTCATAGTATTCAGTCTCGTTGCCCTTTAATCCATTTTCCCGGTAGCAAAATACGGTTTTGTAAAAAGAAAAGTACGTATTTTGCGAAAACCACTTCATTAGACACTCAAAACTGACTTTTATTACTCTAGTTTAAGAACTATATTCCAATTCATTAGCAGTAATAACGCTTAATTGTGGTAATGGAACCGTTTTGGCTCAGTTTCATTTGGCCTTGGAGCTGATATAGATTGTGTGGTCGTCTGAACAGAATTCAACTTTATAGATGAAGGAATAAGGTTGTTTGTAGATGCAAAATATATAATGGTATAAAGGGCTTGACATTTATAGAATTTATGTTGAAAGATTTAATTGTATGCGACGCTGAATTAGCGTTTTGTGGAATTATGTTGGAAAATATAGTATTCATATAGCAGTGATAACATAATACAAAAAGTAAATAAAAATACTCTTTCAAACATTGGCCTACTCTAAATATGTGTAGGAACTACACACCCCACATAATATTAAGAATATGGATCAATGCCCAAAATTCTTATGTCAAACCAAAGGGTTTATATATACAATAGAATCGGCATCATTGTCTATTGTGCCTGCTTATAGACCCTTAATAGTTTCCTCAAGGCACCTTAGCACTTCTTTAAAATCCTACAGTGCTACAGTGCCACTGTATCACTGCTATAGATTTATACTGTAACTGTTCCTTCAGAAACACAATCTCTTGTTTCCAGTCGGATAGAGTCGTTAGACAAAAGACAAATACGCAACACTTTCTTGTACGGACAGAAAATAAATAGAGATTAAAAGTAAAGGCGGGGACGTCGGGCTGTAGGGTTCGCAAGCACAGATTTTAATTAGTGTTTTACTTTCCAGTTTGCAAGCTTATAAAATGTACGTGCTACAATGGAAAACTGATCGAAAGCTAATATTGATAACAATAAAACAAATAAGTTGCATCGCTAGCTCCCGATTTTTTATGTTTTTATCATAAATATTTTTTTAAATAAGTTTTTGTTATCTTGTTAAATGTGAAGGACTTTTGCCCGTATTCCGTGAAAATACTTGAGAATATATTTCCTCTAATTCAAGTAGCCTTAAAATTGTAGGCACCCGTGGAAAGGATAGTTTTGATAGTATTCTGACCTCCCAATCATTCTGTGGGCATTGTAAAATATATAATTAATGACACCAAGAAAAGAAATACTGAGTAGTATACCTTTTTAAAATTGTTAATTATTATTAAGTAATTAAGCCCCAGTATGAAAACTGTGGTAACCCTATGAAAAAACAAGAGGCTTCAAGTAAACAGCCACGCCTCGCTACACTAGGGGCGCAATTATCGGGACATATTTGTCACAAATAACTGCTAATCTTTAGAACAAATACTATTTTATTTAGTTTATCATGATCTATATCCCTTAGATTGCCCTTAGAGCAACATTAAATAAATAAATAAATATCGCCATACGAACACACCAACTATACGGTCCCACTTTAAGCTTAACGCTTGTGTTATGGGTACCGTACAATGGACTGAGGGCGAACTCAGTATATAATACTTATATACATATTAAACATCCATGACTCGGGTACAAACATTCGTGCTCATCACACAAAGCTTGTGTCCCTACCAGGATTCGAACCCGGGACCCTCGGCGCAGAAAGCAGAGTCACTACCACTGCGCTAATCAGGCCGTCAACATTAAGTAATGATAATAACCACTGCTGGGCTGCCCCCCTTAATTTAAAGGGCATAATGCACCACGCTGGCTCAATACGGTTTGGCAAACTTCACGCGTCTTTTAAGAACTAGTTGGGCTCTCAGAAATGCAGGTTTCCTCACGATCCTTCACCTTTATAAAGCGATAATCTTCATTGCGTCCAGAGGTGCGATGTTTGAACCTGCGATCCTTGTTTGTAAGCCGAGCATTGTATTCTATCAATTTATTTATCGCTGCTTTCATTATGATGTAATGCCTTTACTCATATGATATTAAAATATACACGCCAATAATTTGTATACTGGTGGCTGAGTCGGCGCGTGCGCTAATGCCGCTATCCATCGTATGGCACATCACGGTCGCAGGTCACTCACCGCGTCTGCCCGCCTCGCACCGACCGTATATATGCCTGTGCCCGGCCCTGCACCTACGAGCGAATAAGTTCTGAGGTTTATAAGCAGGACTTGCAGTTTAGTTTATGTATCTTAAGACTAAGGTATTTTGGCAACCCGATTGTACAATTGGTAGTGTGCCTGCTATCTGGGCTATAGATCCCCGTGTCCTGGTTGGGACAAATTTTTTGTGATGAGCACGCATATCTACTTAAGTAATTATATACTGGGATCGTCCCCAGACCATTGTATGATACTCATAGAAAAAGCTCTTAGTTTGTGACCGTACAGTGGGTGTGTGCGTCTGGTGATAATTATATTATTCTGTTTTCCAACACAAGGTTTGCAAGTCTATTTTGCTGAGCTACTTTAGTTGTCGTTGTAATAAGTTCGGTTAGTCTCCCCCGAATGTTGATTTTGTTAAGGATCTTTTGGAAGTTCTGGATGGTTCGATCTATTGGCCACTTTGCGGTATCCAGAGGGATGTGAAACGACAATCTTTTTTTTTTTAATTTCCTGTCCCACTGTTAGTTCAAAACTCTCCCTCATTATCATCCTTCCTATCTGCTTACTTTATTGGTATTATTCCAAGTAATTGGCGTCATCACTCCACCACCTCTTCTTGATTTGATCGTCATAGTATATGCGTACTTTCAAAATCAGCTTAAGCCTATTCGTACATGTTTTTGGCGCATCCATAATGTCCTTGTAGCTTCTCACCTCTCGTACAATGTCTCGACATTAGTATATACTATCGCGGATGAACAGCAAATTCGCCGAGTGCCGGCCGCAGGAGCGCCAGACGAGCTACATTTTAATATGGACACTTTACACGGTAGCCATGTTGTTATGTGTTGGGTTTTGGAAATTAAATGCAGGGGATAGAAGAGCTAGCGGCCCTTCAGATTATTCTTAGACTTACAACAGTCTTTACAGGCAGTCACGAGTTGAAGAATTCTGTACAAACCCTTTAGGTGGCTGGTGGCCCCACTAGTAAATTTTACAATATAGCAAACTTCAGTCGTTGCATTCAATTATCAGTAATCAGTCATTGGAGTAGATTGAATCGTATCCCATTTTAAAAGTCCACTATCCTGGCTCAGTGCGGCTCAGCAAACTTCACGCACCGTTCAAATAAGAACCGTCTATAAATAAATTTCAATAAACCACGTTCAAAACTCATTTATGCGACACATTGATGTCAGAACGACATCATTATTATTTCGAGCCGTATTTATTAAACAACTTTCCAACGATAATGGGAAGCCGTGGAAATTGTAACAACAATATCGAATTTAATTACTCGATCTCTAAGGCAACGAGTATCGATATAATAGGTATATTGATTGTCGATTTAATATTGCAATAGGCAAGCTTCGAATTTCAGTCGTGAATGCAGTACAGAAGACGGCTCGCTTCACGATTGAAAGGCCTGTAAAGGCGGACGTCAGTGTTCCCTACTTTTTCCAAGCTGATTTTTATTATATAATAAAATATTGCGTGAATCGTCTTCTACCTCCTTTGTAAGATGTCTTGGCCTAAAGACTTGGGGTAGTCAAAGTCAAAACTCCACCAAGTAGTATAAATATTAATTCACCTATATATATACATACACCTATCCTCACTCAATTGGCTTCGATTGTAGTAACTCTGTCTTGTGTGCTGAGAATTCAAGGTCTAAATCCTGGGAAGGGCAAACTTTATGTGATGAGCACCTCAAGACGGCTGGGCTACGAATGAGCTCATTCGTAGCCCAGCCGTCTTAAGGATGCCTCGTTTAGAGGCGAAACACGTGTCGAATACTTTTTTTTTAGATTCGCATCCTTTCGCGGTGCATTGCATATTAAGGGCCCCAACACTCGTGTCAGTCAGTTTCTCGGCTAACATCTTAGAGGAGTTCGGTGTTGATGGCTTCTTTAATTATTGATCAACTTGTCTTGTTATTAATTGAAAAAGTTGACAAGCCGAGGATCAGTGGTGGGTTCTTCTTCCCCCATTTATTTACCCGAGTCTTGGTGCATTAGAACAGTTGATCCATCTATGAACCTTAGCCCTTCACCAAAATTCTGGAACCGAAGATCTTTTTTAAAAAGAGTAACCATGGAGTTTCTTGCACGTTCTTCTCCATTAGAACGGATTTCCGAACGTGTGGTAAAGTGGTATTGTGTTGTATTTTATAACTATTTTGACGAATCATAAGTACTGCACTTACCGTGTTCAGATTCTGAAGATGTCAAATCACACAAGACCTAAACTTGAGCGTATCCACGTTGTGTATATAGTGTAGTATGTATTCAGGCACGATTCAATACCCTTGTCAAATTAACGTGGCAACATCAAAGAAACACGATACCTATTGTTGCCGAGCCAGGCCGGGCTCGGCGGGGCACGGAGCTCAGAAGGCGGCAGGCGTTTGGAGGCGTTTATACGACGAAATAGTTGCATCAACTAGTTGCTTCTTTAAGTAATGTTGTAAGCTAGTCACAACCGTATCCAGGGCAGTATTCAGGACTTAACTTCGCGGAGAGCGGGGGGTAGGGGTAGTAGTAATAATAAACGTTGAATTAGCTAATGAATTTCATATGAGGGTCGGGTTGAACCCCCCCCCCCCTCTTTTGCATACGGCCTTGCCCGTACGTTACTTTTGAGAAATCAACCTAGTCATAACGTAGTCGGAATACCTTGTAACTAAATAAAAATTAAATCTGAGGACTAATACCATTGGGGTA
Organism: Pheosia gnoma; assembly: GCA_905404115.1. NCBI lineage: Eukaryota > Metazoa > Arthropoda > Insecta > Lepidoptera > Notodontidae > Pheosia > Pheosia gnoma. The sequence goes on from FR989910.1 coordinate 788,629, forward strand.
ATGTGACACCAGTAGGTGGATACCACATATACACATTTGTTGCACCTTTTTCGAACAATTTACATGATTGTATTTAATATTTTTTTATTAATAAACTGAATTTTCGGTATACTCTCTCTTATATAAGGACGAGAAAATACTTTGTAAGATAATCTCTATTAATTCCACTCCAATAACTTTTTTCGTACATTCGTAGACGTATTCTGAATCGATGCGACTGCCGAATATATTTAAAAGCGTGCCCATTGAATTGGTTTCAGTTATTTTTAAACGTAAATCGATATTTCGGCATCAATATTTGTAATATTAAGTTTATATTGAATCGCGAACGCTTTGTGTAGCTATTACAAATGTTTACAGGTAACTATATTTTTTTATAAACATTATTGAATACTATTAACATTGAAAATATAATATCTACCAGTGCATTTGTGTTTCATCTCTCGTTCGCGCAGACCGAATAGCTTGGACATGGCGTCGAAGGACGTGCTCTTCTGCCAAGAAGAGTCACCTCAAGAGCCCTCAAGAGCCCAACTGTATACACCCCCCCCCCCCCCCCCCTCCCTCTCTATCCCTTAAGAATTGGCAGAAAACATATATAGCATAGATATCAGCTCCATGTACTCAAAGCATGGTAATCCGGTTTTTTTTTTCTGTTTTCGAATGCCAAGTATGTTTTATTAAACTCCCTATAAAAACAGGACTAGACTGTACTGAAATGGAAAATTACATTTTGAACTCATAAAAAAGCCATTTCAAAAACAATGCATCCCTCACGGAAACAATAGAACGTAATTATCTCGCGTGAAGCTATAAAAACTTGGACGTGCCCACTATCAAATATTTTGCACCTTACATTACGAGCGGATCCCGGAACATAAAACTAGCTACTATATAACAAACTTACCTTTTCTGGTGGCTAAAATCGGAACTAACATTATTAGTTCAAGAATGTCGTTTCCGTTCAACATTTTGTATTACTAGTAGCGCCATGGTCGGCGGAATAGATAAGTTTGTAGCGTTATTCATCCTTCATCGAGGTGTTTTCTCGGACGAGCTACATCGACGGGCTATTTCAGTTTCTTGTTTGTAGTTTCTCTTTGTAGGCGTTCGATGTATGTGTCATGTCATTAGCAATGTACGCATGCAAGTAAGGGGACTAGTTTTATTACGGCTCAGTTTTATAGTTCCGCCAATAGCCGCTGCGGCTAGAATCGCTGGTTGCAAGTTAAAGAGAATGAGCGGAGGGTATAAAGTTTGCGGATTGTGAAGAGAGCAGGTAGGACACACGGGAGCGGGTAGGATACCTATTCCCAACATAACCTTTAAAAAAAACATTTTAAAAAATATTCACTCTAAAATAGTACCTATGCCACGACAACCAAATGATGGATGAACCAAATTCAAATATTGGAATGGATGATAAGAGTCCGATAACAGACCTGAGTTCTCATTGGTCTAGTTGAGAATCTGTTTGGCATATTTTGTTAGAAAACGGCGCTTAAATTCATTGAAGACGAAGTTTCTGTTCTGAATACGACAGTATCGTGGTTTGTTTTCTTTTAATGATTTTATTAATTAATGTGATTATTATTGGTAATAATTATTTAGCATTGGCAGAATACTTACCATAGTGTAGGTGAGGCCATTTGACGGAAGAAGGACGACATTTTTTCTTTCTTTGCAAATAAAACGACAGTCATGTTAAGATGGACTGACTCGGTACCAACGCAACGAACATTATTCGTGAAAATAGCCACTTATCCCACTAATATTATAAATGTGAAAGTTTGGATGGATGGATGTTTGTTACTCAATCACGCCAGAACGGCTGAACGGATCTGGATGAAATTTGGCACAGCGATAGATTATAGTCTGGAATAGCACATAGGTTAATTTTTATTCCGGTAAAATGTATGGTTCCCGTGGGATAGATTTGTTTTAATTTTTCATACTTTTTAATCGCGGGTAACACCGCGGGGCGCAGCTAGTTTTCCATATGTAGCATCATCAAGACGTGGGTCTCTGTTTCCCTCTCCCAAATCGCTTCCTCTCCAGCCTCGTTAGTAGCCCCACTATCACGCTCATGTTCGTCCACCCCCTAATCCGGTTGTTTTACGACTCGCGTTACGCCGCCGGCACTGAATCCCGACCATTCCCATTTATCGCCGAGTATTGTTGCCGCGCCGTTTCTACTGCCGATTTGGTTCAGTATGTCACGTGTGCGCTTCCATAATATGTATGTTCCGTCTGGATCTGCGGGGTTTGTTCCGCTTTAATCCTATGACGTCTCGTCCTAAGTATATTATATTTTTTATTTCAATTGATTTTTGTTCTTACTCAATCGACAGCAATCATCTGATTTCATATCATTAATTCATCCAGTGATATTTTTTCACAATAGAAAGAATGAATCATGAATATACAATCAAATAATTGCTTTCAGTTGAGTAAAGAATAGAAATCGGTCTGTACATTAAAGTTATTCAAAAAGAGATTGTTTCAAAAGGCTATTTACGTAGAGTATTTACTATTTGCACTGCTGGATGTATATCCCCCCCCCCCCCCCCAACACGCGCCATTGAGCTCTAGCTCCCTAAGCATCCACGTTTTACAAGCCAGTTTTCGCAGATTTTTACTCCACCTAGCTCTAGGGTGCTCTATATGACGTATACCTAGATTTACGGCTTCTGTAATATACGAAAAAACTTGTCCATTCCATCCCCAAGTCTCGTCCTTCCAGCCGCCATCGTCTGAAAAGGTAAGAAACAAAAATATTAAATTTCCAACGCTCCCAACGCCAGATAGCGCGCGCAACCCGCCCGGGACCGGTCTTTATGTATATTTCACAGTCTATCCCATTTACTGCCGACAATCAAAATGCTTTTGCTCTCTGGGCGTAAGTTCAAAACATTTCCCCCGAAACTCTGGCCCTACCATCAACTAATACGAATTTTGGTCCAAGTCAGAAGATCGCAGCGACAAGCCTTAGTCTATTTTGGTTTAAAATTGAAGGTTTTTGTGTGGTATGACTTATTAAATTTGGTTATTTTAAATCTTAAGTTTTACTTCTTTTATGACAAACTGTGAAAAGAATCTGAGAAGTATTTCGTAATTCCAAAGATATTCGCAATTCGGTAAGAGTGGTCACGACTCTTTCTCTGTCATACACACGCTGACTTGCGACGATAATGTCATCTCTTTGCCAAATTTGTTTCATATTAATGGAGAAACATAACTATAATAAAAACGTAATAGGCAACAACTCTGTATTCGGATTTGAATATTGTAATAGCTGTCAATATTCATTCACGCATACGAGAATTGTTGTAGCTTACTTAAAAAAAGTTTAAACATCTATTTATTTTTTTATTTATTTAAACATTTATTTATATTTTTAATTTAATTCATCTATGTTAGTCTACTTGATTTTGTTACTCTACGTATAAGAGTAGCGTTTTTTGAGTAACGATACTAGTATTTTAACTAGTATCTATCGACGATGTGCCTGATTCACGAACAGTTATCGGCTTTCACGCTCACAAGAGGCAGCGTGTCGCTACCTCTCATACCAAGTACCAACCGCCTAAGGGAATCCCTCTCGCTAATGGGCCGCGGTTGAAAGCACCCAGTGTTTACTTTTATTGTCAAAATAAATCTGTCTTAACTGTCCCGATAATCGTCGCTAACTGTTCGCGGGCTCTGATAAGAAATGTACCTTTGTGTGTAATGATAATGTTGCCATTATGTACTCACGACTTGGCGTTACTCGACATATATCATATATAATAGTCTATTTTGATAACGACGACGATGACGGCCTGATTGGTAGTGACCCTGCTTTCTACAACGAGACTCTGAGGTTTATCTTGGTAGAAACAAAGTTTGTGTTATGAGTATGAATGTTTGTATCCGGGGCATGGCAGTTTAATATCTATATAAGTTATCATATACTCGGACTAGTGTCGCTTAGGTTGGGGCCTTACAATTGGTGTGTTAACTTATATTTGTAAAACGGTCTTATAGCCAGGTTAAATGCTTGCCTTCGAAACAAGGGTTGCACTGTCACATAAGGGGAACTCTCTCGAAGGGGAGGCAGAAGTGCAATGCAGTGCACACTCACATATCCCCAATAGTATTTGTTTTTTAATATTTTAGGGAGAATGCGTATTGTCATAACACCGGTCACAGCCACTCAATCCGCGAGGGTCATCCCCCACACCGCTCCAGTGCATGTTGGCAAACCCCACACGCTTTCCGAAAGACGTGCTGTCACACGATGTGTCCTCCACCGCACAAGAAGTCACGAACAACAGATTCGACGACGAGAACGAAGAACGGGTTCTCAATTGACATCTTAGAGGAGTTCGAATTTGATGACTGCTTTAATTGTCGATCAACTTGTTTGGTTTATAATCGGGATAGTTGACAAGACAACGGTTAGTGGTTGGTCCCTCTTCCCCATTAGTTTATCTATGGATTTCCGCCAATTATCGCCTAGTTCTATCAATTAGCACAAAAAGTGATAATCATCATTGAAATTAAAAAATCCCTGCTCATCTTGTTATCGATGACAGTATTCGACGATTTGTGCTATCACTTGTATGATACACAAATTTAGCCCATTGATCCATATGATACTACCCTCATTAATTAAGTACTTCGTATTAGCTCAAAATAACTAAGGCTGTGTCCCCAGTAGGCAAACTCTTAGCCGCCGACTGAGTGAGCCGAAAATTTGTGGCGAACTGAAATTCGAGTTAGCTGCAAACTCAGATCAATTTGCGTGCGTCGCAAGCAAACTGTTATGTGTTAGCCGCTTATTTAGGTCGACCGACCGACTGAATTTTCACTGTCAACTGTCCACATGACAGTTTGCGGCAAACGGACTCACTACGCACGGCGAACAAGCATATCGCCGCCGCCGACTGGAACCGGTTTTGCTGTGAGTCGGCCGTTCACTGAATCAATCGGCGCGCGCAACACAGCAAACTGCGTAGAGTGAGCGCAAACTAGCAAACTGTGAACACTCCATTTCAAATATATGGAAGGGCGTACTAAACCGATACGCCGCTAACTCAGTCGGCCGCTAACAGTTTGCCGACTGGGGACACAGCCTAAGTATATACGATACGTAACTTGGTTACTATTTTAATATTCAAGTGGCTTATTTTTTTACGTTCGGACTCGTGTCTTCTTAGCTAGGGTACAATTCATTGAATACACTTTTGTTTAACCTAATAAGGCATTCTCCATCATATTTTTCCACTTAAAATCTCCGACTATAAAGATGTAACCTGAACTTCCACTTAACGACCAGACGTTAACTCTCGAGTTTCAACGGTTAAAATTTAACTATCCAAGTTTTAGTTAAGCACCGCGGCTATATTTCGCGTTTACGGGAACATTAGTCATAAAGCATATCACGATTTGCGTAATTTTAACTTTATAGTTTTAATATTTAACTGGCTATTCGCCCGGAGCGCGTTCAGCTTTAATATACTTTATATAATGTTATTTTAAGGCTGCCTGTGTATGTAATAGAGGCGAAGTCAAAGTCAAATTGAAGTCATTTATTTTGTATTGGCCTACTTACAAATTTACAAAGTCAAGTATTCTCTGGTCTTTAAATTTAGACGACATATTTTTTTAATGATTGCATAAAAACACATAAAAAAAAGGCTAAGTAAAAAATATGGTAAATAAACATAAAAAACGGATGATCGCGGGCTAAATAGTGGACTTTTTCTTGCTGTGTACGCCATCTAGTGAAAAACTTATTAAATACAGTACTAATATTAAAATAGTTGTCTCGCTAGATGGCGCTAGCACAGGTCGTTCAGTAAAAAATAAAGTAAAGAAATCCACTAATTCGTTTTCCTTATGACTATACTCTAAGCATCATTGAGCCCTGGACATCTAGCCCTTAGAAACTTACAATAACATAATAAAGCACATTCCTTGTAAAACATGCTTCACAATGTTATTGTAAACTTCTATAAAATTGCAAGTTAGCTATGTTAATATCTTTGGGCAATGTTACCAACTTCATGACGTATACAAAATATTTACTTTTAATTAAAGCTCGGTACGTGCTCGCTGCACTGGGCGCGCCCGTATGCAAGTACACTCAGCAAGAATAATATTATTTCAAACGTGCAAAGTTACTCTGCTACAACCGTGAGTCGAGGAAACCTGCAACCGAATTGCTAGTTGACTGGCTTCGACACAATATGGAAGTATTGTGACCCTACGAAATGACTGGCCTTCTTCCAGGACGTCAAGTGCGAGATTATACGTAAGCTAACCGTGTACTTTATAGTCTACGTATTGTATGGATAATAGTTTTAAATACTGTCTGCTAGAGGCGCTGTTTAATTTGCCATTTGCAAATACATGAACTATAAACTATACAGTTAGCTCAGGAACAATCTCGCACTTGACGTAAGTGCGAGATTAATCGTGAGCTAACTGTATAGTTTGTAGTCTACAGTATATAGACATTTTGTATGGAGAATTGAAAGTTTTAAATACCGTCCGCTAGAGGCGCTTTTCAATTCTCCATACAAAATGTCTAAATACGGTAGACTATAAAGTATACGGTTAGATCGCACTTGAACTTTACCGTCCAGCGATCACCTGCTCCGGTAAATCTCGCCAATTCCAAAAGTTACCAAAGTGCGTGTTTGGGCGCAGTAATCATGTAAATCGTGTTTACCATTATCGTACCTAACATGTTATCATAGGCTTCGACGTTTGGGGGAAATTACCAAGTCTGGGTTATTTAGTAAAATTTGCTAAACTTTAGCTAGGTATCTACCCTTTTTTGTTTTGTTTGTTTATTTATATTTGACGGTCTTATTAGCGCAGTGACCCTGCTTTCCGTGCCGAGGGTCTCGGGTTCGAATCCTGGTAGGGACAAACTTTGGGTGATGAGCACAAATGTTTGTGCCCGAGTCATGGATATTTAATATCTATATAAGTAATATATACTGGGTTCGCCCCCAGTCCATCGTACGGTACCCATAATACAAGCGTTGCTTAGTGTGGGACTGTATAGTTGGTGTGTTCGTCTGGCGATATTTATTTATAGTGGCTGGTGCGCTATTTAATAACATGTGTAATATATACAACAAATTTAGGCCATCCTTGTAATTTACATACATTTGTTGACTCACGTGTGTGAGTCAACATCAAACGTATCCATTAACAAACAATTAAATCAACTGCGAACCGTCAATAATAATTAATCCACCAATATCATTGATTAAATTAATGTGGCACCCCCACAAAGGGTGGCCCTTATTGGGAATCCCTTACATCGTAGGGTACAAATTAATGGTAAGCGCAAAATTGAATCGAACTTGAAACCTTGAATAGAAGCCACTAACTTCTAATGACTTTATATATTAGTTTAACAAGAGGAAACTTGTGAGTTATTATGATTGGACGATAATAGAACGATATTATTATGGTTTATCAGATAGGCTTCTTGATTCTAATAACTAATATTTTATCTAGATAATTGACATAGCGAACATAATAAAAAATAGCAATGCCAGACTAACACACCTACTCTATGGTTCCAAACTAAGCAACGCTTTTACTAAACGTACCATACAATAGTATATCTCAATAACATCTAGACCAGGGTAAATTTCGAAAAGGCTATTTCCGTAATTTGCCGAAGCGAAAATCAAACCAGTATACAGAGCAGTAAGTCGATCGGCCTACGCTCTAACTACTACATACCTAATAGAATTAGTAAAAGTATAATAAAGCTAATTGAAAATATCTGTCTATGAAAATATTACATTCTATAATTATACATTTTCAGATCCTCACAGCTATGATGATATTAGTGGCTAGTATTATAAAGGCTGTAACAAACTATTTAGAGACCCTTAATCGTAGGTAAGGGTTTCTTTGAATCCACTATAAAATCTGATTATAATCTGTTTGCATTCCAGAATAAAATTTTGCTGATAAATTAACCTTGATAAACATACCTATGGGAAAAATTCATAAAGGCTGTATTTATCGAAAGCTCCGCATTGTGGATACCCTTAGAATCTACTTACAGCATTTATACCTTTTGGTAACTATATGTATATGAGTAGAACAAAACAGACCATAGAACCATGTAGCCATTAACTTGTAATGTAGTACTTTTTTTTTATTTATATTCTGATTTTGATTCATAAGTACTGTACTTAATGGTTTACATTAATAAACAATATTCTGATTCTGATTCTAGAAATTGTCTACTGTTTAATACCGTTGCAATATCGACACAAAATCGCGCCTCAAGCCACTCCAAACGCCCGCGACTCTCAAAGGATACGAACCCACCAAGTAACGATAACGTTTTAATGTAGTTCCCCGCCATTGATGTCTGTATACCGAGCGTTGGCCCTCCGTAAGTGAAATAGTTCAGAGTTACCATTATCTCTCGAATTAATGCTGAGTAATGTAACTTTGAGTAGTTCAACCCTGTGGGAGGTGGCACAACTGGCATGGTAAATGGGGCATTAATATGTAGGCCGTGTAGTTGTTATTGGGACAACAGTATTGACAAGTGTTAAATTATTGTATACTTATAATTACCTATCTATAGGTAAGTATATATAAAACAAAGTCGTGTTGGTTAGGCCCTAGTCCACCACGCTGGCCCAGTGCGGGTTGGCGGACTTCACACATCTTTCGAAGGGTTCTCTCAGACATGCCGCAAGTGATAATCGTGGTTGAAAATGAGATTCGCACATGAAATCCAGAAATCCCAGAGGTGTGAGCCGGGGTTTGAACCAGCGATCCTCGTTACCGAGGCAAGCGTTCTACCAACTTGGCTATCACTGCACTCTTATACGTTGTCGTAAATAATAATACGGACAAGAGTATATGAATATACCTTAAAGCTACTAAGTACTAAGTGCCTCTATTAACAAGCGCAGTCACTTGAATTTGTTCAAATATATAAGTAATCACTGAACAATTTCTCTTAGGATGACAGCGCTAAGTACAGTCAGCCACATAATAAAGTCACCCCTGAAAGATCACAAATCCAAAGTTATTTAATGGAAATTTGTATAACACATACAGCTGACGGCGCATGACGCGCTCATAAATATTGCTTCATCACGCGGCTTAGGCTAAGAGACCGTGTACGGGAGTTGAGATTCTATATTTGAAAAAAAAAACATTACCCATCACCTTGCAATAAAACTAATCTTGCGGATTTTATTGCGTTTATGTTAAGTGTTTTTACGTTCCCGACGTTTCGGCTGGTTTACAGCAACCATGGTCACGGGAGGACTGAGGTGGTTGACGGCCTAGTGTCATAGTTTGAACTGGGGTACCCTCATATTTAGTTGTTGCTCACGGTCCGATCTACTTCATCAGATACTATTGAATGCGTAATACTCGCTTAAATATAAGAAATCAATATTACCATTCTAATACGATCGTAACATTTAAACATGCCTAATAAACAATTTTAAACTCTACATAAATGTGAATAAGGTTTTTTTCTAAAACGGTGCATTATAAGTTCTGTAATAATTTAATAATAATATTTTTTCATAATTATACCTAACCACGGCCTCGCGGTCTATACAGAACGATTTCATAGGCAACTAATTTTACAGTCGTGTTGTTTAAAAAAAAAGATTTTTTATTATCGACGCCCCACGAACGGCATATGCACCGCGAAATGGGATTGTAAAAACATTTCTTTGGTTGACTGTACATTAAAAAGGCGTTGCGTGTTTATCCTTACACGTCCTTAATCATGTGAAAGTATGTCTGCTTATCTCATTTTTTCACGAACAGATGTTGATGTAAACGCAATAACAAAAATCTAAATCTTGGAGGTCAGATGTCATGTGGTAGTACAGGGTGATGCCGGAAGTGTATACTAAGACTTGAACCTGCGCTTTTACAGTGCATTTGTAATCATTACGTGAAATCAGAATTTGGATATAAATAAAATTCATTTTGTTCGCAACAAATCCGAATTGCCATTTTGTTAGGAATTCTGACTTTACATAGTGTTTACATATGCACTGAAGAAGCCCAGGTTCCAGGCTTGGCGTTGTCTGAATCGCTTTGTATATCTATGTCACTTTACGACCAGTCTGATCGTCTCTATCGATCTTTCAGATCAAGTACGGCCAATGTTTCGGTTGCGACCTCCTTCTAACTTTTAATCACTTTTAGTAGGTAGGTTATATTTTTTTTATATCTTTACACAAATAGGTACTCCTTTCTCATATATTCAACATTATATTAATATCCTTGATAACTTTATGGGCACGCGTACCATCAAAATATACTTTACGGCATCGACATTTACGAAGGGAACGTATAACCGCGGACAAAATGGAAAAATCACGCGAAAACATCCACAGAACTTCGGCCTTTATGATTTGAGTCAAAAGGTTGTGTATCCCGTGGATATGAATTCATTAAATGACTGGGTTGTGTTCGGTTGGAGACGCTTAATAGGGGTCCGTTATATCAGAATTTACAATGAGACCCAGAGGTACAATAATTTGAGTCATTAACTCGCTCGAAGTGAACTTTTGTTTTATACATTCCTTGTTTTATTAAGGGCTCCAATTTAGTGGCTATAAAATGACAAGTAGGGCTATTATCGTAGAATTGAATACATAATAGTACATCATAATACAAGTTAGCTAAGTGTTGGGCATTACCGTTGAAGCGGGATCGCAACCCGAGCCGAAGGCGAGAGTGTACGTAGCTACGCTTATTATAAGGCGTTCCGATGTACTTACTTCTGTGTGTGTTAGTTTTAATACAAATAAATACTACGTACAGGCGGAATGTTAAGTATATGAACATTTAATGCAGATTAACGACATCATTTAACAGTCTTATAACAACCAAAGCTCTGTTTAATATTCGGCACATCAACTGAATATACGGCCGAACACCGAATATATAAAACTATGCCGAATACCGTATTATTACCGAATATTGCGCGTCCCTACTGTTGAACTTATTGAAAGAAAATTGTAGCGGTGCCTACTCGTCTCTTTTCTATAACGCACATGTGAATACATGTATGAAATATTACAAGGTAAAGTCGCAGCGACTAATCATTAATTTTCGACTGAAACTACAGTCTAGACGAATAAAAACCAGCAAAGAAACGGTCTCTCGTGACGCCACAGTGTAAATATGTAGAGCAGTGCAATAACGTTTAGAAAACAAAATATAAAAAAAATATATACGCATGTTCCATTTTTGAAGAAAATGAACAGGTACGTGTGTACAGTTACATACTTACATCATAATGTTAATAAATGTATAAGATTAAAAAAAAAATGTCAACAGTCAAAATGTTCAGTTATGTATTATTCGCATTTTTTTTGTAAATAAAACTTAAATTCACCCAAAAAACCCAAACCCGGTTTTTACTTAAAATTTCTACTCTGTGCCGGTTCACCAAGTCCCGAACCAGCGGATATAGTGCCGATACCCTTATCTTAACAGCTTAAACTTCCTCGTAATGTAATACTTCACGCCACGGATACCGGTGGCAAATATATTCGACGATCGCCGCTGACCGCTTCCTGCGGTTGGACGCGACGCGGGTTTTTGCCACCTTTTTATTGCGGCTGACTGTACGCGGTTGTATGGCTTTGGTGAATCAGACGTATGAAATCATCTACATAATTATTGATGTTGTGTAAGCCTGTTATATAACTGCATTATAGCCTGAGGCAACCGATTCAAGATAGAAAAAAAATAGCAAACAATATAGTATGACGTGAGAATCATTCAATTGTCATACACAAAATGTATAATCTAATCCCAACCATCCAGTGGTAACTGCGTGTTTAAAGTAAAAAAAATATCCATAAACAAATCGGCTTAAATAATTTTTTAAATTATCACACCATAGAATTTCATAAGTTTTGGTACCTACACACAGATAAACGGCTACACTTTAAATATTATATTTTTCTCTTTGACTTCCTGAACTCGACGGCCCAAATGAACGTAAAAATGTGTATCTGTCTGTTAAAATTGAAGCTCAGTTGTTTGTGTGTTCTCTGAATGAACTAAAGGATACAAAAGGAATTAATGGCGAACAAAAAGCCATGCTCTCCTGAATTAACCTTTACAAACGAATGCAATCCGTGAACATGAAATATAATAAAAGTGTATGAAACATTTCCTTTATTATTTTTCTTCATAATATGTCTACTTATGGTAAGTAATATCAGATTGTAAGTAGATATATCCTTTTACTGGTCACGAAGACTGCCTAGTTTTTCTGTTAACATGGTAAAGGAAGACTAAAAGAATTCACACAGTAGGCCATCTAATAAAAACTTATGAGATTAAAAGTTAATGGTTCAAAGGATTATTTGATGAGTCAAAGAATGTTTGACAGTTTACAATAACTTTAACATCCCTATTGATATATTAATGTATCAGTTTACTTAATCACTCATTCACTCACTCCCTAGTTCATGACGTATCTATCTATGTTCATTTTGATATCTATTAAGATCGAAGAGTATTCGAGTATCGAAGAGTATGGGAATTCTCGACTCTACAACACAGGGATCCCTAGTGAAGGAACTAAAACTTCTCTTTGAGTCTCTCTTGGAGTCTCGACTTTTGATATATATACCTTATACTCTGTATTAAAATGTACCCAAAGAATGACGGCGCTCATGCAGTTGATATTTAGGCACTTCATATTTGCAATGCATGGCGTCATTGCCAAACAATCTGTTTTCATCAAGGAATGTGACAACGCCAATAAAAAGAAAAACATCATCCCCAAAATTACATACACACTAATAAGATCATACAAAACAATGTAATCTTAAACCCGTCGTCGATCCCATACATTCTCATTAAGACTCATACAGCCAACATACAGCTAAGTATTGTGATGAAAACCGTTTCGGTATAACGAGTGCGTTTCGTATTACCGAGATGTCGCCCCATTAATTTACGATGTGCGAATTTAGTGTATTTACTTATTCCAGTTTTGTTCGCGCGTATTTTGGGCGTCGTTAGTGAATTCTGACGATTGTTAGTAATAATAAATAAATAAATAAATATCGCCACACGAACACACCAACTATACGGTCCCACACTAAGCAACGCTTGTATTATGGGTACCGTACAATGTGTATATGTTTGTGTGTCGGCGTTTATATCTGACATCAATACGAACGAAATTAGAGATGTCGCAACTAAACGCCACTAATATCTGGCCAAGGGCCGGAGATCAGTATAATAAAGGTGTAAACATAAATTAACCAATCAGGGGGCTCCGTTATACGCCGCTAGGTGGCGCCGCCGATCATTAGATCGTCTGCGCTGGCGGCGCTTTGGGCTTTCGCTGGATAGAGTGTTATATGGACGTTTAGAGTTGGATGAGGTACATTGCTTGTTTGTGCACTAATGTGGGACTAAAGAGTCGGTCGCGCTTGCTGATACCCAAATACTCACTACCTGGGCAGTGGTTACGGACAGTAATGAATATAACAGTACAGCTGTAGGACAGTAAATATAGTAGTTTATTTATTTATTACATAGAAAACTAACAGCGTAAACCAAGTAGTACAACTTATGATAGCATACGTAAAAGTATAGCCAATAGTAATTTGTTGGTGACATAAAATATATTCACTAACCTAGGAGAAATCGCTTTTAACTACAGTACTTTAAAAAATAAAGAATAATGCCGTAATATGTATATAATGCAAAATATTTATGTATATAAATAATGAATTAAGATATCGCACTCAATTGACTTACAGATGGTATTCACGTAGTAATCATAACGTAACGTAGTCACAGAAAAGTAATATGGACATCAGGATTATCTTGGATAGATGTGTGAATAAATAGTCAATGTACAACATCCAACGCGAAGATATCAACTCTACAAAGTGCCGACCTCTTAAAGCCGTTAGGTTGTCACTGTGCCCGCAGTACCGAGCTAGGGTTGTCTATCACGCTAAACGTGACCGATTATAGATACGTCATAAAAAAGCACTGTTATTTTTTTATTAGTAAATTAACCGTATTCTATATTTAAAAATTTAAAAATTTCCGGGCTGATGATATAACACTTAAGCAGTCCCGAATGCTCAGAACCGTTATTCCGAAGTCGCCTTAACCCGCCAAGAATTTACATCTGAAAGGGTGAACTTTCTATTCATATTAGCTTCAGGGTTGAGATAAGCTTCAGGCATGATGGGGCGCTCCAATGAGCTTACAAAGAGGTCGTTAAAGAATTTCACCCTATTGTTGTAAGTACTACATAAACAGTTAAGTACCTACTGTGAAATAATAGAGTTTTAGATAAAATTGTATTCTACTATAAGGTTTTAGTTAACTTACAACAATTTTGTTAATATTAATCAGTATTTTTTTACTAAAATAATTTATAGAAAAAATATGATTATCTGTATTTTATTCATCGACATTAATAATTTAGAGTTTTTTAATTATATAAAAATGGAAACGCCTTGTTATAAAATATTCAAAATCAAGAGTTGACACAATAACGGATTACAGCAACAAATATTATCGTCTGAAGAATTCTAGTTCAGGGTGCGAAATTCAAAATTTCAATGGTTTTTATTTTTTTACGAATAATTGTTGTTTAATTAGAAATCAATGTTTAAGCAAATTTAATAAATACATAAAAGCATTACAATATGCTGTAGTCGCAAAATAAAAAAATACGACCTATATATGTTTTGATATTCAGAAACGACTACAACAGAAATCGTCGAAATTTTGAATTTAGCGCACTGACCTAGGCTCTTTCACCTTTATGTAATTAGATCCTTTATCCTGTAGCGACCACTTCAACCGCACCACAAGCTACGCAGATGGCACTGCAGACGCATTCAGAACAATAGACAATTGACGTCACAATCTTGAATCGCGCTATAAGAGTTTTCGGAGCAAGTAACATATATACAAGATCCCGACAATAACCGTCGGGGCATAGCGGCCGCCCCGCCAGCCATACCACCCGCCTGGCTGGAAAATCTTCCCTTTTCCGCTAAAATCTGTTACTGTCTATGCTTACTGCCAGCCCTGCGCCGGCGGCGCATACAGGTCACCCTCTTTTTGCGATCGCGCGATTATAACGCTACGTTTATAAGAAAATTGTCCGCACGACAACTATCTTGAAACGTTGCTTAAACGGTCCATTTGAGTTCTTATCAAAGTTTCTCCCTTTCGGAGATATGTAGGCCTTTGAATAGCTGACTATTAGCCTTGGAAACGGTGTAAGTTAATGGAAAACTCTTTAACTAAGTAGTCTATCCTGCAGTATTGATCGACTGACACGCTGGTCCAGTGAGGTCGCGTTCCGATCCGGATGTAGATTTAAGAAAAAAAAATGTAAGTAATGACGATTTGTAAGTGCCCCCGTAGGCCTATACGAAATAAATGATTTGACTTTGACTTTGACTTTGAGTAGTTCGAGCACTGCCTGCGCCGTATTGCATACAATATTTATTGCATTGCATACAACTTATTGCATACAATATTTCTGCTTACATTACAAATTCCAAGTCAAATAATTTATTTGTGCAGGCCTTACAGATTGGCATTACATGTTTTTTCTTAATTAATTCTACAATCGAATTTGAACGCAACTTCGCATTATCTGAACATGCCATTATTCCAATATTTTCAAAACAAACGCAACCAATCAGAGTTTGAATAGCGCGATAGGGCACGGTTCAGAACGCGCTAGTCAACTCGCTCAAGTACAACGACGTGATGTGACTTAATCATATTGAATAATTCATTTATGTAAGTAAGTAGGTATATGCTTAGATTTGCTACCTAAATATACTTCGATGGCTGGTAGCTTAAAGGTGCTTGTAGTTATGTTGGTAACTTGCTCATAGATAAATTTACCTTTTTATAGTAGGTAAGTATCCCTTTGCACACAAATAAAAAAGAGCCCGCTGAGTTTCTTGCCGAATCTTCTAAAGTTTTACATTAACTTTACCATTTGTATGTATTATTCGTATCGTTGTCCATTCCCTAAGATACAGGGAGTCCTAGTTTCGGGCCAGCGTAACGTCTGTAAATGGGCCCAGAATTAAAAAAAAATCAATCGAATTGAGAACCTCCTCCTATTTTTAAGTCGGTTAAAAAAACTCCAACTTGTGATAATGAAATATTGCGTACCGATAGTCAACGCCTGTGTATTTTTTGAACGCAATACTAGCCCAGTGCGTTCAGATACTGTACAGGCAGCTTTACATCTTGCTTCAGCGTTTTCCAAAGACTTCTAAACCTGCATCTCATTGCTCGTATTGGTCGATTGATGTCTACCACAGAAACCCTGACATCACCTAGAAAATCTGACATCTCCAGGGACTAACTGCACTTAGATAGCTATTGTGAAAGAAAACTGACAAAAGTTGCAATTACGGTACCATAGCAGTCATTAGCACACGTTGAACCCAGATGAAGTGGCTTAAAAGGATTTTATGATTTATCTCCCAAATTACTATTCTGCTCATACTCGTATAAGAAGAAATAAAATTACCCTTTTACAACAAATAATAAAAAAAATGGAGAATCAGCTAAAAAATCGTAGTGTTAGCTCGTTGTCCTGATAAAAATCAATTCGATTTTGGGGACTGTACCTGTCGTACCGACCTCCGTGTGAGAACGCCTGACGGGAATAGCAAATACGCCGCACTGCACATATTTAACAGTAGGTCAAGTCCTATTTTTATATGAGTTTAAAAAATAAATCATGAAGTGCAAATCTGCTTAGTGCTAGCCACGCAGCTGTGCACTTTAGAAACCCACGTGACGTCAATTGCGTAGTAGAATTATTGATTTTATTATATTTGTCACAATAAATCATAAGTAGGTACGTTTTAAAATTACTCACACAATTTCTAAGGTGCTCGCTTGTGGTGTGCTAAAATAGGGGAGTGAGAGAACAGAAGGTTTCATCAGTCGTGTATACTTCTTTGATATCTTTAATATAGAATTAGTGAAATTTTCAAAGATACTCTGCATAGTCCAAGAACTGAACTCAGGACCACATGATAGGTTGTTTGCATTTGCATCAAGGCAAGATAAAAAATGAACCTTTTTATGAGCGGAAACCTTTTTAAAAAAATATGTGGAAATATTTTCTGATTTCTTATACTTACGCGAATTCAATGTGTAATTGAAATAAAACTAATCTTACGGATTTTATCGCGTAAAAAACGAATAATAAACGCGATAAAATCCGTAAGATTAGTTTTATTTCAATGAAATATTTTCTTTTAAAGTTTTTGTGGTAGTTTGCTTCGGAAGCTGAATTCAAAAGCTCACGAAATATTTTATAGACTTCTCTAGTTGAACTTCTGCACATTATTACTCTATGCGTTCTCTGTATTGAAATTCGCCGTTAGCTATTTGATTCCGCTGACGGCTCCAAGTCAACTGATTTGGACGAAACGCCTTAAGTAACAGGTTGAAGAACCATATTCCCGATTACTTCTCATTAGATAATTGGAATAACATCTATTTGGGGAAAAAATACCTACTATACTGATGAACCTCGCAGCGCAGCAATAATTGACTGTAATGAGGATTTTGTAAAAAATATGCTTATTATGCTATAGACAATAAGACTAAAATCAACACATTGGCAATCAATTAAGCTTTCCTTGGCGTGACGTCAATAATTAATGTTATATACCTACCTTATATAATAGGGATGCGCACTGTTATAAATAATATAATATAATAAGTTACAAGTATATTGTACATATTCGGATGAATCTGCCTGAAATTAGTCTAGTAGTCTAGTTGATAGCAACTAGTATTTGGTGAGTCGGTTGGACCTTGGATGGGTGACCGATTTATTACGTCTGACCTTCTCCATGTTTTGGAGGTTATCAGGTACCAAATAGCCGACCCTAATGCAAAAAGAAAATGGGATAATGCTAGTAGTAGTAAAATATTCCGAATATCTCAGCCGTACTACCGTATCTGATCAGTATTCGACTTGAACTTGTACGATACCTAGTGCTGTTATTTTGAATACGAATAATACACTTTCATTTTATGGTTATAAAGTACTTTTAACTTAACTGTAGAAAACACCGCCAAGAACCTATCATCAAACAAAGCGAAACCTTCAATACCAGCTCCAACTCCGTTCTATCTGTTTCAATTCTTTCATTAACCACTATAAAGAGTTCTACAATCAATTTCCAACCGCGATCCGCCTTATCCAGGATATCTGTGCCTACGACTCCACCTCTATTCAAAAGAGATAAGGTTTAAAATGTAACGTTTTATCAGCGGATAGAATTTGTGACGTACGGAGTCTGTACATTCATTGTGGATAGCGTAGATTGATGGCAGTGGTCGGTAGAGCTAAGTTATCCGATTGTGATATTTAATGTATACGATTATTATATGTATTTGTAACATATTTTGGACAACATAACCGTTGGATAACTATATTTTATTTATCTGACATAGAAAGCAACGTTATTATGCAATATTATTTAACCAGGGATGCCCAAGGTCTTGGTCTTGGTCTTGCAAAAAAATCTAAACTAGTGGGTAACACTATTGACAAGTGATAATATTTATAGTCCCATTTTTTTCTATGCAATAATAATATGAGTTAAGCAAGTTGGTTATAACTTATTAACAATAGTTTAGATTGCCACAAAATATAGAGTTATTTGAGCAAAGAATATAAGATGATAATATCGTCTTACGAGGCTAACACTGTAAGGTTTTAATACTGGTCAGTTAAAAAATAATATTATAATAAACAATTCCAAATTCAAAAAAGGAACTCTTTAATAATTCAAATAAGTATAGAACATCATTTTAACATTTGTACCTAAAATTTGGGGGCAATTTTAATATAGACGTGTCGTCGTGTACACGAATTTAACGCGGGAAAATTGACGGTGCATATTTTTTTATAATTTTCGTGCAAACCCCCACATGACAATAAACCAAACAGCGCATATGAAATATCCATTATTCCATACGCATCTTGGAAGCTCTCCAACTTATATTGTTTCCAAAGTGTACAGGATTATTTCGGTACGAACAGCGGACGTTGGACATTCGCGTGTTTATTATTTTGTCTTGAAATTTATAGTGTTTTGATTTAATTGTTTCGGTGGAGTATGCTGCAATTTTTGGAAGAGTTTTGGAGTTAAAGATTGGCTAAGCCGTATTAGTAATCTTTACTTAAATGTGTAATCGAAGTAAATAGGTATGTTTTATGTATGTACCTACGTAAGTATGAATCAGCAATTTAAACCATATTTGCTTGCGACTTCCAATACATTTATTGCAATAATCATATTTTTTGAATGCACTCGGTTGCATGTAAGCTAGGCATTTATTTCTAATCAGCGTCTGCTTAGCCTTAGCCTAAAAAGAGTAAAAAGTCTGATCACGATTAAAGTACCAAAATGATATATGGTCATCAAAAAAAATCGTGTCGGGGTCGTATATCGTAAATCCTAAACGTACTTAAGGTTAGTACAGATTACGAGGTGGAACTAAAGTTGATGTATGGTTGGTATTCTGAAGAAATTTAGGTAGAATTGTGGTTTTAAAGAAAGGGGAATTGCCTGAATAATATCAAAATGACTTTTGAACTACATGTAGCTGAAATATTGGGGATTAAACCAGCTTTTAGATACATTTACGTGCTATTGAGTAAAAAAAGTTATTGTTAACCTACTATCCATAGAAAACCTAAAACTGATGTTTTTTTGTCGTGATCGTGGAGTTGATCTTGAATAATCGTCTATGGCGCTCTAATTCCGCCTTGAGAAGTGTACGTATAGGTACTTAAGGTTGCATGTTCGGTCTAAAGGATAATAAAGGCTTACTAAAGGCCTCAATTCATATACTTAAAAACGAATGAGGGACTCAAACTAGGGACATATCCACCTATTATTTGAGAACTAGGTGGTAACCATAAAAGTATTCGACAAATATTTTCATACGAACATAGAGCTAGATGCAGTAGAGAATTGCCGCGGAGTTTATCCATTGCGGGGTATTAACAAAAACTTTAGGATGTGCTGTGAAATTGTGGACCAGAACTATACTCCATTTGGCTCCATAGCAAAAACTACGTAATAACAATTCGACGAAGAACGCTAACTATTAACACCGTAGAGTTTTGAATATAACTTTATAGACCAACCTTGTTTTTCTAATGCAAAATCGTTTGTCGCAGCGATTTTGGAACGTAACCCCTTTGGAATAGATTTCACATTATTCTTTTTGTTAATTGTACGGTAGCAAACGCGTTTGGCGGTGCAAAAAGTTGCAAGCTTGGCAGGGTTGCCAGCGGTGGTGGTCACTCGAGAATTGTTTAGTTGGCTGGTCGACGAAACTTGCTGCGTTCAAGCCTCTGCGTTGATAATATTGATCAAGAACTTGTACATTGCCGAGTGGGAACTTTTTGCGAAATGTTCCGTCCGTTCAGATCGGACGATAGGTCAACAAAAAGCTGTGAATCATAGTAATAGTTTTCCCGAACTGTTTCAACGTTAAAGAATACAGATTGGTCTAGGCACTCCGCTGAACTGATTATATTTACTTAACTGGCGCGATGGCGGTCCCGGCGGCGACGAACTTTGTACCGCCTTACGATAAAATGAATTATCTTTATGATTGGATTTTTGATTTTTTTTCTCATGTTTTAATAGTTATTCTGCTATTCGAGGCGGATACATAAAATCGGCCGACCCATTCTTGAGTTATAAATGGTGTAACTAACACGACTTAGTTTTATATATACTGATGATAGACTACTGGGACCACACTGGGACCATAGTCTGGCAAATATTTTTCTTATGACCCTAGTGGAGGGTAGATCAGGGTACTTTATTATCGGTAATGTATTGACGTCGATAAAATTAAGTTCTTCAGTAACGATAGGCATCACTATAATATATCTTTCGCGTGACTTTTGTTCCGTGCGAGGATAAGAAAATGAAGTGACTATTAAATGTTATTCCAGAACTTAAACTAGTCCGTACAACATTTTATTTAAATAATATCCGTACAACGAATTCTATAATTATAATATATTAGTAAGGATTATTATATAACTTCTAAGATTTCTTTTATATTCCACAAAAACCCACCCCTACGTATATGTATTTGTTTGAAACCATTGAACCCTGCGAAACTAGTGCCCACTAACACAGTAGAACTAAAAAGGCGATGCAATAAAAACAAATCGATAGAGCCGCAACGACCACGAGTGTGAACGGCCGCAGAGACCGAAGTGCCAATTCACGCCAATTCAAAGCAGTATTGAAGGCACCGATGGCTTTTTTCGTACTATTTCGAAAAAAGAATAGTGGACGAGGGGTGGCTGTAATAGGTACCTATATTATTTTTTAGCTGGTTATTTGAACAGCTTTCACTAACTGGCCGTAAATAAGGTATTGGAATAGAATTAAAAAAAAAATAGAGGAGATAGCTAGAATAAAGAAATATAATAAGGACGGTCTGATTAGCGCAGTTGGTAGTGACCCTGCTTTTCGTGCCGGGGGTCCTGGGTTCAAATCCTGGTAGAGACAAACTTTGTGTGATGAGCACGAGAGTTTGTACCCAAGTCATAGATGTTTAATATCTTTATAAGTAATATATACTGGGTTGGCCCCCAGTCCATTGTACGGTACCCATAATACAAGCGTTGCTTAGTGTGGGAACGTATAGTGGATGTGTTCGTCAGGCGAAATTAAAAAAAAAAATTAAAAATTGCAGAAATGCCGCTGGCCCCGCTACAACGACGACGGCACAACTTGCTCTTACCAAAATTCAAAAGCGAATAATATTTAAAATTATTATGCAACAAATTTCGAAAATACTTTTACAATGTGTAAAATGAAAGTAAAAGTATATACTAGTAGTAGTACGTTTATGGTACATAAACGTACTTACTTTTGATATAATTAATATAAATTAAAATTTTAAAAACTACGCATATTCTCTATTGCCCATGGACGGGTTAATCAGTCTCGAGGCCCAGTTTTATCGCCGAATGAATACTTAACTTTTTAATATCCATGATCCTTACTCCCCACCAATATTTATTATTAATACAGCAGTGAGACATCGCAAACGACTAGTTAAAATTTCATAGTTAGATCAAGAAAAAATACGACAAGCAGCTGTATCGTGAGATGAGTCACATCAGAGTGTAACGGCGTTACATTAATTAAAGTCGAGGTCGTCCTGGATGGACAGTCGGTTTGACGGGTTAGTCATGCGCCGCTTATTATAAGGGACGTACTACAATACATTATCAATTTATTTCTATTCAAAACCATAATTCAATATCGAGAAATAAAATTAAGTATCTGAATCCGTAAATTATCAATTCATTAAGTACTTATGTATCGTCAAAATTTTCACAAAATGCTAAGCTTCGGAATGCCGTTACTATGGAGAAGAACGGGCAAGAAACTTCATGGTTGCTCTTTTTAAAAAGATCTTATAGATTTTTGAGCAGTATTAAGGGTATGGGAATACTTTGATAGTAACTCTTGAAACTTAATGACACATAATGTGTTAATATTTCAGTAAGGTTTCATAGATTATTTACAAAGACGTTAAAATGGCGTTGTATATCACGTCACGTACTGTAATTAGCGATAACAGTCACGTGATAACTTTTATGAATTTTATTTTACATACTTAGATAATTAATTAATCCTTGGAATAAGAATTCTATAAGAACGGCATTCCAAGCAGGCGATGGAAGCGTAATAGAAATTTTCTGACACTTTTGAATATTCCTATGCAACTAGTAATGGTTAACGCGAATAAAAAAAAATCTGTTTTTGATTTTGATTCCATAGACTTTTAATTATTGACTACGATTTTCAATATTCTTAAACGATAACATATTTAAAAAGCAGTAATATGTAAATATTTGTTTTTGTTAATGTCTATTACTGTACTGCTATCGTAACATTATACAGATGGTTTACACTGTGTATAATTAAGTCAGGTAACTTGTTTTTAACCAAAATAATTGGAGTGCGGCTCTTGTTTTGTAAGCACCGCCCGTGAAATAGCAATTAACGAGCAAATAATTTCACGTGTTATTAATAATGAAACCTGCCAAAATCATTTGCTTTTGCATAAACAGTGGGTTTTTAAGTTCTGGGGTAGTATTACGTATCTACAAACACTTACGTCTAGGCAGGATACTGTATATTTTAATTCAATTATACATACTTATATAGCAGTGATAGCCAAGTTGGTAGAACGCTTGCCTCGGTAACGAGGATTGCAGGTTCAAACCCTGGCTCGCACCTCTGGGATTTTATGTGCGAATCTCATTTTCAACCATGATTATCACTTGCTAAACGGTGAAGGAAAACTTCGTGAGGTAACCTGCATGTCTGAGAGAACCCCTCAAAAGATGTGTGAAGTCCGCCAGCCCGCACTGGGCCAGCGTGGTGGACTATGGCCTAGTCCCCCTTCGATTTGAGGGGAGGCCCGTGCCCAGCAGTGGGACATTAAAGGGCTGGAATTATTATTATTATTAGTATACATACTTATACTTATAAATGAACTATCTTTTATCCAAACGTTATCGGTCAATATAACAATACAAACTGAGACAAAGTACTATCTTGCGGTAACTATTTCGTTAACATGTTACAGATGACTACAGTTTTAGGCCGGAAAATGAATTGCTTAGAAATAAGAGATCGGAATACGTACCCCAGAGGTACAAATTAAAGCCTCCTTTCTCTTAAATTCGTGTACAAATAGGTTCAACAATGCCCCTTTTAAAAACCATAATTCAACCAGCTATGCAAGCTTCTAGTAATCAGGAACTCTACAAATGAGGGATAGAAAACTCCACTGTGACATGCATATACAAAAAAATGGGTCCAATCTGTAAGCATATCCTTTCAAATAAAAATAATATTTTCCAAATGTGTTCATAGATGAAGGAGATATGAGGTAACAAAACTAAAAAAAAAAACAACCGTATTGAGAACTTCTCCTTTTTGGAGTCGGTTGAAAATAATGTTTGATTGCCAATCTACGTGTTTTTTAATAGCAGTATCCACACCGTTAGCCCACCCTCGCAAGGCATGCCGTACGCGAGGCGATAGTCAAGCACATAACAGGGCTCGAGCGAGGCAGCGAGTTTGTTTAGACACTGACAATCAATAAACAAATATATTGCTGTAAAAATATCCGTCGTCTGCTCAGGCTAAATGTCAAGAAATCAAACAAATGAAACGGCTTGTCGTTCCAAGGACACCCATACACGAAACACGAGGTTTAAAATAGTCTATTCACGGACACCGTCGGCGTTACTCACTCGCTACTCACCGGTGACTCAGTGGACGGTGAGGATTATTTATAATCGGTTCAATTTTCGACGGTTAGGTAGCTTAAGGATAATAATACGATCTGGCGATGTTAACTGCGCATGAATAGTGGAAAACGAAAACAAAAACAGAGCGGTTTGGGTTTGATTAAAATGAAAATGTAAATATCCGGGATATGTGTATAAATTATGAACCTCAATTAGCACAGCTGGTAGGCCCTGCTTTCTGTACCGACAGTCCCGGGATCGAATCCCAGCAGGGGCTATTTGTGTGATAAACACGATATTTGTACGCGAGTCATGGACGTTACTATGCATTAAGCAGTGATAGCCATGTTGGTAGAACGCTCGCCTCGGTAACGAGGGTCGCAGGTTCAAACCCTGGCTCGCATCTCTGGGATTTCTGGATTTCATATGCGATTCTCATTTTCAACCATGATCATCACTCGCTCGTGCCTCGGAGAGCATGTAAAGCCGTCGGTCCTGCGCCTGATCTCTCTCCGGTCGTGTCGGATTGCTGTCCCATCGGACTATGAGAGTGAGGGGAGAGAGTGCACCTGCGCTTGCGCATACACTTGTGCACTATGATATCTCCTGCGCAGATGGCTAGTCTCCGTTGAGATTAGCCACCGTGACCGAAATTCAGAGGACTATTATAATCATAAATTATCTTATACTGGAATCGCAAGTAATGGACAATGTGAATAAATATATTTTCTTCTTCTTCTTCATAATACAAGCATTGCATAGTTGGGATATCGCATGGCAACACACTGGACCTTATTTTTAATATTATTGTAAAAATCATGGCTTTTTAAAAAAAAAGACAAGCCCGCTTGAGTTTCTCGCCGGGTCTTCTCAGTTGAGGTCGTGTTCCGTACCGATTGTAGAGTTAAGAAAAAAAATATAAATGACAATTTGTAAGTGCCCCCGTAGCCCTATACGGAATAACCGATGTAACTTTGACTATCGTACAGGTCTAGCGATGTTTTGTATTAATTCACCAAAACCGTTATCAAGAAGTAGGCATTTTCGTGAACGTGCCTAGCTATCAAGTAGCTACTACATAATGTATGCCGTACACCCAAGCTCGGCCATCTCGCTCCAGAATTTTATGGCATAAAGGAATATTCTAAATAAGCCATAAAAGACATTTTCCTTGCAAATAACTTGGTATACCGTGATTTAGAGGCAGGCATATAAAAATATTGTGCTGTGACAGTGTGAGTTTTCATATTCGTTTGTCGAGATTGCCTGAACTGTACGCTAAGCAGGAACTTCTAATGTAATCGTAACGTAATCGAGAAAACATGCTGTCACTGTCATATTTATTTATGACATCTGTGGTGTGAGAGGGAATGAAGATGATACTTTACCGAAGGATTGAGCTTGAGGCACTGATCGTAGGATGCTGGATTAAGTATTCGTATTAACATGGCTATATATCGTCGATCATAAAATGATATCCACAAGGACAGATAGTTTTGGTTGATTTATCCATCAGTAGGCCAGACATCTACTTTTAAGCCAGGCACTTCCACACATCATAGTTCTTTGCCAACAGCTCCCTCTGAAACGTGGTCTTTTCGGTGCACGTAGTAAGCTTAGCAAATTATAAGGCTAAATTATGGGCTGTATACCAATATCTCAACCTCAACATTTTTAGAGTTTAAGATATTCTAGCGTAGATAGACTATATAGGTTAGATATTCTAAGTTGGATACGTATTGCCATGATTTATTATCCACAGCTTACAATGGCAGTTTACAAGCTACTAAGTATATGTCATTCAAGGTTCCACTGCTAACAATATCATACAAAACAAAGGAGGGCTAGCAAAGTGTATTAACCCCCTGAAAATAAAATTAGCACCTCAAACATTGTTCTTCAATCCGATACAGTTCACGCGATAAACAACTGTGCAAATATTTGATATTGCAACCTGCTTTGTCTTTAGTAGGTACGTTGCACCACACTTTAGTTGGTTAAGTTTAACAAAGGGCTTTTGATAAACGGGAACTTCATGAAAGGTGGCGCAAGTCACAAGACACATCTGCCTTTTGCTAGCCGTTCTTTCCAGAAAAAATATATAATATACATTATCTTCAAATGCACATTAATTCCGTTCGAGACCCTAGGTCCATGGGATCCAAGTACCATATAATTTGTAGAAAACCTATCAAAAGATTAGTCAACGTAACCGGCGACCCAAAGGCCGGGCATTTCCTCGCGCAGCGAGTAGCTTTAGCTATTCAGCGAGGCAATGCGGCCAGCATCTTGGGTACGCAACCGCATGGGCCAATTTTTTGCACTCTTTGTAAATATTCAGTAGGTAAGCTTTTCTATTCTCTTTTTAATTTAAATTTGTGTTGTACATATTGTGTAGGTAAATAAAAATCCTTATTACAAGTACATTTGTAATAGGAGAAACTTATTGTGTTATCATCCATCCATCTATTATTTGCTTTAATTTTTGGGATATTTTTTTAAAATATGAATCTTTATGGAAGATTATAATATAGAATATCAATCCGCTGCATCTACACACTTACGCTAAAATGCACTGAGGTGCAGTAATTAGTGCAATAGCATCAGCAAAACAAATCACTGAGTCATCATTTTAATATACGTATCCTTTTGAGAGGTTGCGTTTCAAAAAGTCAAGTCATTGAGACTGGTTTTCGGCTTAATATTTTTTTTATGTGAATTCATTCCCTTTCTTTCCCAACACCTACTTAAGATTTTAATTGAAAGCCTAATGTCCAACATGAGGATGTATGATTCGATGATTTTAACAATTTTTTTTTCAAATTTACATATTTTTACCTGCCAGTATGTTTACCCAATCTTTTAATATTTGACATGTGCTAGATGAAATACGTTTGATTTTTAGTTGTAAGCAGATTTATTATTTTTTAATATTTATTTGAATTGAAGATACTGTAGCCTCATCTCAATTTTAGAAAATCACCAAAAACATTGTGATGGTATAATGCGCTCTAGCTTGTATACGCAGTGTCGATGGATCCACCTAGCTCAAGCGAACCTGGAGTGAGGATCCAAGCTTAGACTGTTCCAGGGCTATTCGTTCCATCCATCCAAGTAGTCCTCAAGCACTCACATCCATAGGCTTCCTTGAGCTTCCTACAACACGCGTCATTTCACGGTGTAACTCGTTGGGGCCACCTTATACTACTTCTTACAGCTTGTGGTTGCTATTATAGAACCTTTACGTACCATCCGCGATCGGTTCTAGGAGCTAGCGAAATCAGTGCAATGAATCAGTATAGAACTTTTGCAACTACTATGTTTCTGCTGTCGGTACCGTCGCCGACAGGTTTGCATAAAGAATGATCGATCGGCATGTATTGGAGCAGGTGCCTCCGTGTAATGAGTCATTAACGTATTACACATTCATTATCACTTCGCGAACAAAGAATAGGTATCTAATTAATTTTTCAACACAATTGTTGGGAATGTGGTTCTTATTGCAACGACTTTTGGTTCATAATACAACTGAATATACGCGCGTACTTACACAATACATATTATTGTGTTTCTATAAATTATTTATTTTTGTCATTAAATTAACATTCATTTGTGTAATATGTAATTACTAAAATATTTTTAATAGAGGCTGTTTTACGGCTAGTAACTTGAATTTAAGCCAGCTTTCAGATTTTTTCAGACGACAGGCTTCTGACTAAGTAAGTAACTGTAAGAATTAGTAACATTCAGAAACGCCCCAGTTTGACGTGCTTTCTTAAACACAGACGAAGTATGTTTCGATAATGAAACTCGGCCTCACGAGTATTGTGGAAATCAAATTCGAATAATGATTGTGGGATCCTGCATGCTGACCAAGTAACAATAGCCAGTGAACATACAGACAAAAAATTAAACATACCATAAGTCAAAAGATTTGAATAATGATTACAATTTCTGCGAATTCCGAAAAATACATCGGAACGCAACCAGCGATGTTTCCCCGCACTTAACCGAATCAACTAAGCGTAAAATTAAAGGCAGATTCGTAGAAGCGTTTCTGTGCGCACTTTGATTTACCTTCGAGAGATGTACCTACAATATTTGGAAATGCTAAGATTTCAACCAGATGTGTTTTACGGTAAGAATGTAAATATAACTACAATTATTGTAACACTAAATTGTAACCTACTTCGCGGTTTTTATGGCGCATGTTTACCCGGTCCCGACATGGATGGGTTGCTAAATTATAACATTTTTGTGCACCGCAATGTATTTTAAGCGTTCTCCATTACCATTTAGATAGAAACCTGACAAAATTCTCTCTGAAATGAAAAAAAAATGAATTAATAACTACAGGGTATAACAAAAATATAAAACAATATTGAAGGGAATAAATTTACCCTATATGCCTTGGGTAAACATTTTTGATCGTTGATCATATAAAAATAACTATGTCACCACACGAACACACCAAATATACGGTCCCACACTAAGCGAGGCTTGCATTATGGGTACCGTACAACGGACTGGACCAACTCATTATAATGTCTTCGTAAAGAAAACGAAAAAATACTTATGAGATCAAAAATTCATAACAAAATGACGATGGAAGTCTCTAAAACCGCTCCACTCCTCGCAACATACATCAAATGCACTCCGTACAGACATCAAAGTGGCACTTTTTTTGCAGCCATCTGATTTACGCTTGGAATGTAGCGCCATTAATAACTCTTGATACATGCAAATAAGAGTTGTCTTTTATTTAGTCTCCTTTACGATATTTGAGGTGTGGCAGATTTTGGACGATCGACCGATAATGTTTTAATCGCTGATAAAATGCACAACAGTGTGTTAAAAGTTTACTTTGGCATTGTACCTTCCGAATGGATGGACCGATTTCGATCCGACAGTCCTTACAAATATTCAGAAAGTATGATCTACAAGCGTTGCTTACTATGGGACCGTCTAGTTGGTGTGTTCGTGTAGCGATATTACGATATTATTATCCATACATATAATACAAAGTCGTGTTAGTTACACCATTTATAACTCAAGAACGGGTGGGCCGATGCTTAAGATCTTTGATCTTTTGAATTTGTCTCCGCCCCGAATAGCAGAATAATTATTAGAACGTGGTAAAAAATCATAAAAAAAATAGTAATAAAGCTAATTCAGTTTTTCACACATTTGATTGTGAGGCGATTCGAAATTCGCCGGAACAGCAAGTTATCAATAATCGAGAGATCGATCACGAAAAAAATACTTCAGGAAAGTCAATGTAGATTCGTTGTCTCTCAATATACACTACAGCTCTGTTAAAAACACGTAATAACTATCACCCAATCCCGCCCCGCCTCGTGTACCCGCCTACACCATAAAAGTATGGAATGTGCAACATGGAATATGGTATTAATCATTCACAGCGTGTCACGCGAAAGCCCACCGCCGCTACACCGGGACGAAATTAGTTTGACACGAAACACACGGGTTTAAAATCAATGTGTTTTCAGCACGGACGTGGGACGTGTATCTAGCATTTAAAACGATTTTTTATACAATAATAATATCACCAGACGAACACACCAACTGCACGTTCCAAAAAGCAACGTAAACTTATATATATCGTCCGCATGGTATTTAACAAAAATGTTTTGGTCCACGCTTTTAGTTAGTTAGCGCTAATTGAGTCTCGGGGGACGCAGGAAGCCGATACTAATATAATAAAAAGGTTAGAAATTCTTTATCTACATCCTACTCAAACCTTCCTTTCCTTCGGTGAAGGAAAACATCGCGGGGAAACCTGCATATCCGAGGGAACCGCTCGAAAGACGCGTGAAGTCCGCCATCCCGCACTGGGCCCGCGTAGAGAGCAGCAGCGCATTGAGAGGAGGCTCGTACCCAACAGTGGGAATTTAAAAGGACTGGTATTATTATAACCTTCTCAGATTCTGAATAAGTACGTCTTTAGAATGAATACCTACTCCATGTATTAAGCAAAATATTTCCAATATATACCTAATCAATAATGCCACACATCTCACAAAATCCCTTACGCTTACTAAACATTTATTAAATAATTTTGCATTATCCGGGACTTAGTTCGCGGAGGACGAGAATTGTAATCCGCTTATGTCTATGGTGTGACATCATAGATTAATTGAATAGATATGACGGGATGCGACGCTGTATGCCCGTGATAGGCTGTATGAAAGATTTAAATTGTATTGTGAAAGAGAAGATGTTCAAGTAGGTATGAAATCTTACCGCATTCGCAAGCATCACCAGTCAATAATAACCCTTATAATGTCGATAAAGAATCGAAAGTTTACTAAACAAAATCGATTGCCGTATTCCTTACAGTTGTTATGCACGAGTAAGACAACAGTATTTTTAATTGTGTCAAATTATTTACGATTAAATTTGTCACTGCTGAGAGCTCAAATAGTTGGGAAAGCGTTTTGCGTTCTACGTTCCGCGTTTTACAGTCAGTTTCCTATTGATTTCTTAGAAGACGAAATATAGAACGATACACATCAAAACATTATAGGTGTATCATAGATGTTAAAATTTTTGGGCTGCGCTACTTTGGAAATATTTAAAATAGGTACAATTACGTACTGATCGTATTGTAGTACTACAACTTGAATAGTACAAAGGTGTTGCCTATCTGCCTCATTTCCCTACTCTTAAGAGAGAGGTTCACACTCAGTGAGCAAGTCTGGTATAGTGTTAACGTACACATCAGCCCCGACATTTTCACGCGGTTCTGGAAATTAAAGGAAAACAGAGGGTTTCCGCATGCAGTCTTAAGGTTCTACTTGTTTTGATAAGCACTTACGACACCCTTCATATCTAAATAGTACATTGGTTAGTTTGTAACTACAGTAACTGTATGAAAAATAAGCTTTAAATTGTGGCCATCTTAAAAGATTGTTAATCATATTTTTTCTGAATAAAAATATGGTTTATTGTCTATAAAATCATAAAATAAAATAATGTTTTTTTTTTGTTTGGGCACGTGCCCAAACAAAATCCAGCCAATCACCTTTTCTCTGTCGTGGTAAGGGAAAGCAGTATAGCGACCTCTTCAACCTTGCCAGAAGCTACACAGATAGCGCTGCAGACGTCATTCAGAACAATTGACAACTCTCCATACAATCCTGAAACGCGCTATGAGAGTTTTCGGAGCACGTAACATATATTATACAAGATCCAGACAATAACCGTCGGGTCATAGCGGCCGCCCCGCCAGGCATACCACCCGCCTGACTAGAAGATCTTCCCTTTTCCGCTAAACCAGGACTTTTTTATGTCTGATTCAGTGTTGGGTTACCACTCTTCCTTCCGGGTACCCCAAGCTGTATGTAAAGCATGTATATACACGAATTATAGGTAAGGTGTGGTCGGTTAACACTCGGAATCTATTTGGGAGGCAGACCACGTACAACATTACTCATTTGAACGGACGTGGATGACGGGCCAGTGTTGCCAGGCGATCGCAAATTTTCCCAATTTAAACACTAGTGACTGGACTTGGCTCGTAAACAAATAACGATTATTTTGAACAGTATTTAATTTCAAATAATTATATTTCTCTTGAAGACCTGTGCTGAGACGATTAATTAACATCCAGCCATTATGAAGTAACAAGCTTCAACGTAAAATAAGTTTCCTCAAAAAATTATCACTAAATAGGTCAGTGAAGAATAAAGAACGATACTAACATTTTACGTATTAGCGAAATAATAATGTCAAATATTACCCAGATTAGTAGAAACACTCCCAGCCTGACAACACTACTGCCACCGCGAGCCGCGTGTGGTAGGTTTTTTTTATTTTTCCCCATGCATCGTTTGTACATTTGCAGCGCTGCTCGGCTGTAAATTCGACTCGTTTTATACGTCATTTTATGGATGGAAATTAAAGTTTGCCGGGGAAAACATATTAAGCATTCGTTTGCAGCGCGCAGCTAACGCCACTGGGTCGTTAGCATTAATGGTACGTGCTTACCACCCTCGCTTGTTGGAAATTGAACTCTAAAATTGTAGAACCGATCGGGGTCGATTATCTTAAAAAATAACTTTTAATCTTACAGAGATAACTGTAACTGAAGATCACTGAAAAAGGATATCCAGAACTGGTTCTAGCAGGAATCGAACATGTACTGAATTCAAAGCATATTATTTTGTGTGTTTACAATGGCATTACAAAGCTCATTTCTTCTAAAAATACTTTGTAAAAAGTACCATTTAAAATTTATTAAAGCTCAATTTTGGGGGTAATTTCTACTTAGTTCAAGGATTTTTAACTCAAATTAGTGAGCTGGCAACCACCAAACGAGCGCGTGTATTAATAATTTGTTTTTTATTTCACATCATGATTTTATATTTACTAGCTGACCCGGCGAACTTCGGACCGCCCCAGAATCAAATGTATGAGATAATTAATTATGTTTACTATAATTTTTTATTGAATTATTCCCATGTTATTTTTTTTACTCGGGGTGACTATTAAATTCAAAAAATAAAAGATCATAAAAATCTGCCCATTCGTTCGTGAGTTATAAATGGTGTAACTAACTCGGCTTTGTTTTATATATATAAAATCCCAAT
The DNA here is from genome assembly GCA_905404115.1 of Pheosia gnoma. Taxonomy (NCBI): domain Eukaryota; kingdom Metazoa; phylum Arthropoda; class Insecta; order Lepidoptera; family Notodontidae; genus Pheosia; species Pheosia gnoma. The sequence continues at coordinate 821,629 of FR989910.1, forward strand.
TAACCAAATTATCCGATACCGAAAATTTACGCAAATTTACTATTTACGCGCTTACCTACGCACATTGTTTGACCGAACCAATTAAGTACAGTCAGCTAAATAATTGTGTTTATACTCCGCTAACAAGAAACAAAGTGTAAAAAATGTTGGCGTGACGCTCGCGTTCACTTTATAAATAATAAATTACTATTCGTTGCCAGCCAAGCAGCGGTTTTAACGTGAATGTAAACGTATAAATTGGCTAAAAATATTGTTGACTGTACCGCGGTTAGTGTGTAAATATCCAACTTTTTTATTTTTTATCTGATTACGGAAGGGCATTTAACTGCGGCCTTCCGTGGGGGTAAAAGTAACTCAACCCCCAGGCATTGTGGTTGTAAATGGTAATAAACCATAAACGTTATGGTGAAGCTATTTTATAAAATACTATAATGGTACCATAATTTTAAGTTGATCGGGGCAATGAAAGTAAAAGCTATGGGGATTTGTTTCGCGATTATTTTAAAGCGCAACGTCAGGTCGCCTTGTGAAAATCGTTATAAATTTATCAAAATAAGATTTGTTGCTCATACATTTTGAGCAGGCGTTAAAAGGGTCACGCGTGACTACTATTTTTGTTTTTTTTGACACTATTCTCCTGCTATACTTAGCTAGCAGTAACTTAAATTAGATAATCAACAATAGATATAGGCACGTATATAGGTAATTCTAAGAGTAATAATTTGTCTATTCCCAAAATGGCAATAATTAGTTAGGTATTGCTTCCAAAATAAATCTCATCTTATTAACTCTAAAAACTCGTGCCATAATGTCGGGCCACGTAGAGTGGCTATAGTGTTTGAAAAACAGAGACTGTCTCGACTCCGAAGTATCAGAGCAGATGCGATTAAATTGGAAAACATTCACTCAATTTCCTGGGCGAGAGGGGATCCGCCGACTCCCGTGAGTTCTACAATGTACCGATAGCAAGGAAATGTTTAAACCAATGGAATTAAAAACTAAAATAAATAGTCTCCTAATTTGGATATCTTTTTGGATAGTTAACAACCAATACACATTGTTAAGCGATAACAAACATGAGGAGATGAGTCAAAAAACAATCTCAACGTGTGCCGTAGTGCCGGTACAAATGTAATTTTTTGACGTATATAGTATTTGATTGATTTCTTATATTACACGAATAAACATAAAACAAACACGATAAAATCCGTATAATTGGTTTTATTTAATTTTTTTTTATTTAGTCTACAGCCAAAGTATTCGTAGCACCACTACCTTTTTAATGTTCATTTCGTTTAATAAGTAATAATATTGCTGTAATAGACAGAGAGATAAACAGACGGACTAGACGACCTTTAACATGTAATGTAGGGTTTGTGTATGCTTACCTAGTCGTCACTGATAACATAAAATCCTATTACGCACTTATTTGCTGACGGTACACCAACGAGCACGTCGCAACGCTCGCCGGCTGCAGTCTGACAAATCCACGGCGGTGAGTAGCCGATAGTAAGACGTATATTTGCTGACGGTACCCGTCCGCAATCCAAAGGACTGTACGTTTTTGAATTACCCAAGAGTTGTGATTACGTTCGAGTGTTCGCTCTAATGTATATAGCTCCAGTTTGATTCGGTTTGATTGATTGGATACATTTATTGAAATGAAAGAGTTTTGAAAGATGGAATATGTTAAAGAAGTGTATGGCGGATCTACCCTCGATAAATAAATAAAGATCGCCGGTAGACCCATTAGTTCGTTGTTGCTATTTTAGTATATATATTTAGAGTTAGTACTTTAGCGGAAAAGGGAAGATCTTCCAGCCAGGCGGGTGGTATGCCTGGCGGGGCGGCCGCTATGCCCCGACGGTTATTGTCGGGATCATGTATATATGTTACTTGCTCCGAAAACTCTTATAGCGTAATTCAGGATTGTGATGAGAATTGTATATTGTTCTGAATGCGTCTGCAGCGCCATCTGTGTAGCTTGTGGTGCTGTTGAAGTGATCGCTCGTACTTTTTAACCAGCTGCTAAAGCATGCCTAGCCGTTCCTACATTGTTGTCACATACTCATAACAATGTACTGCTCAAAAATGTACAAGATCTTTTTATAAAGAGCAACATGGAGTTTCTTGCACGTTCGTCTCCATAGGAACGACATTCCGAACGGGTGGTAAAGTTGTAGCTTAGCATTTTGCAACTATTTTGACGATTCATAAATACTGTACTTAATGGTTTACGTGAATAAATGAAAATCTGATTCTGATTCTAGTACCTCATTATATCATTTTAAATTCCAAGTTATTCAAGAAAAATGAAGTGATAGTGAATATTCCTCTTGTGATTATGTTCATGCGTAACGATTCAAATTATTTATAATTGAATTATGAGTAAATCTCAAGTTTTGAACTCATAATACTCCATTAGAGCCAAAGCAGGTGTAATTAACATGAAATCGATGTTAATAATTAAATTAATTACAAAATTCCGTAGCACCCGTCGCTAGTCGTGTGTTTGTTAATTAGATTACCTGAGTCGTAAGTAGGATTCTGAAGATTCGATACCATCTCGTGAAACCCTTTTACATTCTTGAATACGAGTACATAATAACCTAAAATTGGAGTAACACAGTACGATTGGGTTTAAACAGAGACTGCGGATAACACAGTACCCTGCTTTCTGCGCCGAAGGTCCCGGGTTCAAGGATGATACGTGAGGCCATTGAAATTAAAAAAAACATCCTAATTTAAATAGGGATGATGGCTGGGTGCTACCACCGACTTGGGATCCAGTAATTAATATAAATAAATCCAAAACCAAACGCACCATTGCAAGACCTCAAGACACTGTGAAAAAAATCTGCGTAGATCGGACCGCAAACAACAACTAAACATGAGGGTACCCTAGTTCAAACTATGACACTAGGCCGTCTAACATCTCAGTCCTCCCGTAACCATGGTTGCTGTAAAGCAGCCGAAACGTCGGGATCGTAAAAACATACAATAAACGCGATAAAATCCGTAAAATTAATCTTATTTAAAATTATATAATTCTGCTTAATCTAAATGAAAGTTTACCCAATTCTGTGTAAAATGTCCCAAATCCCGTGGGTACCGTCTGTCCCGCTGAGGCACCTGGGCCGCGGTGACAGGCACCGGGTCTGTCCCATGTTAACTAAATTAACTGCCTTTTTGCTGAATATACGGCGGCCTCTGTCTAAGCCTCGTCTGCCGGTCAATTGGACCTAAAGTAATTCATTTTCTATTTGATTATACATCGTGCATTTATAAAACCCAAAAAGGGTTATTCTAATAGTCTAAAACAACTACTTAATTAACATTTTAAAATGTCCACTTGGTTCGTTATGGACCTTTTCAAATTTACTTTATTGTTCACTAGCTTCTGCCCGTGGCTCCGTCTGTGGTGTCTCGATGAAACATATCCTATAGTACTCAAGAATAAAATAGCTTTCTATTAATGAATGAGTTTTCAGGATTGGATCAATAGATCTAGAGAATACCTCCTACATACAAACTCACAAACTAACTAATTTAACCTTTTTATAATATTAAGAGTAGTATGAATTACAAGCACAACAGGGTACAGGAACTTTTAATCGATCTTAATGTAAAGCTATGTATACCTTTCTCAATTTGAAATATAACATCTAACTATCACCTGACACCTCTGTAGAATACCTCGTTCGGAACAAACATAACACCTACATTACATTAAATATATTATGATATGAACTTTGACCGGCTTATTCGCGGTGCCCAGTGGATGTGCAAAGTAACGTGCTTACATAAATCGTCTCGCGCATGATTTAACTAGTGTTAGCACCTAGCGCTCTCTACATTTTTATTTCTGAGCACATTATCCAAGAGTCAAGTATAGTCGAGGACGAGAGTGTTTAAAATTCTTAAAGAACTCTCTGTATCAAATTTTTTAATATAATTTAAGTTTTTATAAAAAAAAAAACAATTCCAAATGTCACCAATCAAACAACAAAAATAAAAATTTTGAACAATAATTTTAACAAAGAACTTAAAAAAAAAAATCAGTCCTTGTAAGACCATGATGCACTATAAACGCCTAGTCAATTTCATCCTATATATATGTTACCGCATCTAAATAGCAATATTTTATCTTCATAGCCTTACCCAGTAAAAATTAAGAAGAACGCAATCACTCTTTACATTTTCAGGGGATCTGAATTCCATAAAATGTACTGTTAACAAATTTTAAATATTTTGAGACATATAATTGATAGAACTAGGCGATACTTGGCGAAAATCCATACTTAAACTAATGGGGGAAGAGGAACCCACCACAATGAATGGATGCTCATTCGTAGCCCAGCCGACCTGAGGATGCCTCATTTAAAGAGATTCGCTTCGTTTCGCGGAGAATTGCATTTTATTTGGGGTCTCGACACTTGTGACAGATAGTTCCTCGATTAACATCTTAGAGGAGTTCGGTGTTGCTGGCTTCTTTAATTATCGATCAACTTGTTTGGTTTATAATTGGAAAAATTGCGAGGGTCAGTGGTGGGTTCCTCTTCCCCTATTTGTTTATTTTGAGATACAGCAAACCCAGATTTTAGAGTATAAATTAATATTAACATCCCTTTTAAAAAATCAAAGGCCATCCGTAAAGATAACACCGTAGCACATATCTGTACATCTGCATACATTCGCCATACATCGCGGCGGCCCTCGGACATACATTACCGACCACCGCTCGTGTATAATGCGACAATAACTAACGCTGTCCCGGCCATAATCTAACATCGGATCTGAATAACTTGCTACCGAAGAATTTCGGACCTGATTTATGCGTTATAGTCTGTTTGTTTTCATAAAATATCAATGGCGGTGGTTTGTTTTATGTGTGGTAAAAAATATCGGAAGGGTTTTTGAACCCTTTCGGTAAAGAAACATCTCTTTTGTTTGTGTATTAGGATTAGGATCAAAGCACCGTAAGTAGCTAGGGTATTATCACTCTATCTATGTATATTGACCTGATTAGCTCAGTGGGCCCTGCCCACCCTGACCTGGCCTGACCCTGCTTTCTGTGCTGCGGGTCCCGGGTTCGAATCCTAGTAGGGACAAACTTTGTGTCATTAGCAGAAATGTTTGTACCCGAGTCTTGGATGTTTATTATGTATATAAGTATTATGTACTGAGTTTTTCCCCAGTCCATTGCACGTTACCCATAATGCAAGCATTGCTTAGTGTGGGACCGTATAGTTGGTGTGTTCTTCTGGCGATATTTATATTTATTTATTTATTTAATTAATGGTGGTGTCCAGATTGATATCAGGTACTTAGTAATAACCAACTTAGGATAGATTAGGTTTGTGGTTTTTTTTCTCGTTACTTGGTTGCATTGAAAGACAATTATGTTGAAACAATGTAAAGTATGGCTTCCTAAATTATAGAGAATCATTACAAAGAGGTTTGTAAAGTTTGTGAGTTTGGATGTGGGAGGTAACTAACCAGAGGCAGAAACGCGGGAAAAAGCTAGTTAATTCTAATCACAATAAGCTCTTTCCCATTCCATTAGATATAACAATAGAATAGGTACACAATTCTAACAAAAAATCGAGTATCCAGCATCCACATTTCACTCCCGAGGTTTTAATGAAAAACGTGCGTCAGATAAATCAAATAAAATCTTTGTGAAGTACAAAAATGATCGCCCCCGCTCAAGTGTGTTATCAATTTGAAACTAATGGCCCAATTTCGATTCAGCGGGGACGGGCCCGATAATAAAATTCATCATGGAAAGCTTCCTGGGGCAAAAATTAATATTCCAATGATGTAACTCAAAGCACTGTTGCGGGAGGGTGCTTTTCATAAGCTGTAGCGATTTGAATCCAGTCCTCGTGGTACAATCAGGAATAGTAGATAGCACTGCCCGTTAATTTATTCGTAGCGGCATAGAGAAAGCATACCGTCACTTATACTTAGTTATGAAAACGGTGGTGTGAGTGGGATGGAAGACGATGACGTTAAAAAAACGCTACGTAAAAAGATTGTGCTTACGTGTTTGACGTACTTGACGTGCTTGACGAGTTATAGCATCCTAAGTCATATCGGTATCTTCAAGCGCGATCTTTTTTTACGTAGCGCTACGGTAGCATAATCGTCTTCCATCTCGCTCACACCCCACAAACTTCATAAACAAAAATGACAGTGGTAGCATGCTTTCTCGATTACGGTATGTTACTTAAGGAGTTTTTGCTTGTTATATCCGACAAGGCGCTCTATATGATGTAGATACTATTAGAACTTCAGATATCTTTATTTGAGCCATTGTTGATATAAAGCCTCATTTCCTACTTCATTTTAATTTCTTATCTACGATTGTATCGTGTAATTTGGACCATCGCCCAGGACCGGTAGCGATGAATTACTGCAAATTAAAATTGTTTAATGAATCAACTTTATTGCTCGAAAAGATTTGTTTTCGTTAAATTAAGAAACGCTTTAATTTAAATAAAAAAAAACATATATTACACAAAAACTGATTGTAGGCCCTTACTTTTTTTACTGCCCAGTGGATCGGCATAGAGTAAATGTCCCGAAATATGCCCAAGTTCTTTAAATCAACTACGTATTTTCAGAGAGCTCGGCTTCCTACCACTCACAACAACGCTGTAATATAAGCTAGGATCTATAGTTTTCTCTAAGTTACCCAGATTTAATCCTTTGGGAGAGTCTTAAAAGAGCTTATTAGAATTATTAACTCTACCCTAATATTTAACTAAATTAATTTTGTCCATCCCTGTCATGATAATTAAGCTATCAAATTCCATTACACACACACACACATAGGCGGACAGTATCAATTATCGTGGGCGCACGTTTAGCTGAATTATGAACCATTACTGTACGTAATTGGTGACCCTGGCAGCTTTGGGTTATATTACTGCACATACCTACTGGCAATATGTGATCGTAACTTGAAACGTTTGACCGAGAGATGCAGGATTTCATAAAAGCCCGTTGATTTTATATTTTTATGTTCCCGACGTTTTGGCTTTTTACAACAGCCATGGACACGGGAGGACTGAGGTGTTAGACATCCTACTGGCAAAGCTAGAACTGGGGTACCCTCATATTTAACTGTTATTTGCGGCCCGATCTACGCAGAAAGTGCTCACAGTGTCTTGCGAGTTGCGGTCTTGCAATGGTGCGCTTGGTTTGGGATTAACCGAAACCGATAGAATCCTTAAAATTTGTTTAGTTATGTGTAGTGCTCGCGTAAATATAAGAAATCAAGACACACACAGGCTTTAATATGGTAACATTATCGAATAATGTAGATACGAAATTTCCTATTAATTCCCTTTGGTCCGGTTTAATTTAATTTTTGTCGCATTATATGGGACAATTATGATATGTGCCATCGCAAATTGGACTGTAAGGCTGCGAACTTAGTGGCCATGCATTTTTTATGCTATTAAAATACTTCCATTGCGATCTTTCTAAACCAATGAATTAATATCGCGAGCAGGACGTATAGGTGCCTTAAAGTTAATTAGACAATTTCCCTACACATATTTTTAAATATCTTCTGTAGCTAAAGCAAAGTCTTATATATCCAAAACAGAGTCGTGTTAGTTACACCATTTATAACTCAAGAACGGCTGGGCTGATTGTTATGATCTTTGATTTGTCCCTGCACCGAATTTTCGAATAACTATTAAAACATGGGAAAAAAATCACAAAAAAATAAAGAAAATGAATTCTCTCATACATTTGATTCCGAGGCGGTACAGCCAGGACAGCTCGTATTTTAATAGATACCTAGATATGGCCGTAAAGCTTCTGGTTACATCATCACAACGGGCGGTTGCCCTAACTACGCCTAATTTACAAATTTACCTACGTCACTAGCAGTATAATGACGGCCAGTTAGTACGTGGCTCACCCGAGGCAAACGCTTGCGCTGCCTCGCCCGAGCGCTGCCATCGGTCCACCAGTGCATTATAAGTACGTACAGCGTGATGGAACTGTGTATGGACCATAAATATGTAAGCTAACCAAACTAACCATAATATTCCACTAACCAGAGACGCTATCTTACAGTTTGCATTGCAATACCCGAAAATACACGAATTTTAGCAAACAAAGCATATTAATCAGCGTTTATTATCAGATTAGTTTAGAGATAGTTACGTGGCGAGTCAGTGGAGGACGACAAACGGTGCAACTGGACGGTGTGGTCTCAATTATATAATTAAGTTATAACCGCTACACGCTCCGCCTATCCCAACAATGAGCAGTGGTGGGGTAGGGTGCCAGTGTTGGCGATAAACAAATGAATGATGTAACATAAAAACCATGTAGTAACATGAATCCCAGGCGTCCGATGGATTTCGTAATGAACTTGAGCAATTGTCTGTGGATCGTCCAAATAAGGACAGCTAAGGTTCAACATTGGATGACAGCTAGGTCTATAGATTTGAAAATAGGGCGCTCGGTTAACTACACCGGGTGGTTGCGGGTTCGATTACTGTCTGGGTAAATTTTGTAAGTGATATTTCCATGGTGTGTGTGTGTTACTGGGATCATTTTCAGTTCATTGAACGGTAATCATAGTACAATTGTTGCTTAATTTGGGACCATAAAGTTGGAGGGTTCGCTTGACGATAAAAAAAAATAATGTGATTCTGCTATATCCAATTACAATGAAATCCGTATATTCTAAATAGTTGCAACTATTTCCTTTGAGTTACAGGAATTATAAAACCATAGTTACCTATGATATTCCATACTCTCCGCTTACCGCACGCACTGAAACCCTAACTTTAGACATTTGCAATGCTTGTTAATGTTAATAGGGAATCTGAATTCAACCGGCGATCGCTTTCCGGCTTACTGAATATCCATTTCAAGCGCATTACTGTATTTAATGCATGTATAACGACACATTATAAGGTATTATCGATCTTGGATTAATATTTGTTATATCTTTGTTAACAAAAATGTAATTGTGTAAACCTGGTTTCACTGCAGTACCGTAGTTTACTATGTCATAGACATATGATACTATTCATTTACCGCTGTAACGTTGCGTAGTCCAGAATTTTGTGTTTTCTGGGCTTAAGAGAGTAGATGTCAAACGATAACTCAAGTCGTCCTGAAATAGCCCAAAGATTACCAGAGGGTATGGTCAGCTCGGCGATGAATGTGGGATTAGCATTGTTTTGTCTGACTGCGCAGCATCATGAGCCTGTCACACATCCTGTACGCAGCTTCAGGCCATCAGACAGCGAGCGAAATGGCAAATGACAGCGTTCGAACGAAGCAGCGTGAGCGTATGCCTTAGGCGAGTCACATACTTACTGAAGACAGAGGTAGCCAGGCGAAGCTGCTTGGTCAGTCAGTACATAACAAACACCGATTCAGCCGCTCGGTAGTACGACGCCTATAGATATGTATGTTTTTCTCTTTTTCAGTAACTATACGTTATTTCATTTCTTCAGTAACAATTGTAACGACCTCTCGAAAGTCTCAACATAGAGAGCGCTCGAATTTTTTTAAACAACTGAAGGCACGCCTATATCGTTCGGTATCGAACTTGGCGGGAAACTAACGAGCAAACTTGGGCGACACAGCGCGGTCTAACAAAGAAAAGTTTGTGTCGAAACGAAACTGTCAACGACAGGTATCCGAGTTCCGTGTGAGGAGAGCACGAATCGAGGACACCGAGGCATTTGTGAATACTTGCCTCGCAAACTCAGTTAGTAGGTACCGACACTACCTACATTGTTCCCCAGAGGCAAATGTTCGTGCTGCCAGGCTCACCCAGGTGCTGTCGTCTTTCATGTGCCTCGTTTTGAAATCAACTGTCGTGAGATGATATGTGCGAGGCGTGTGTCCAAACCAGCCTCATTAGGCTCGACCTGTCTCGGGCACATGCCACCCGCAGGTTTAGAGAGATGATAGTGATCAGGCAAGGCATAGCAAGCGTTTGCCTAAGGCGAGCGCTGACGTCTAAGACTATCTACCTGAGACCAAATATTTTTTTTTATGAAACTTGTAACTCCTCTTTTTTTGTACCGTAGAACATGAAAAGATAACCCAACGATAGTTGAGCAACTTCCGCGATTTGTTTAGACTTTTTCCGAGGTGCAAGCTGGGATGTAAATTGTTTGCCAACTAATATAAATTCCATCAGTGCCCCCTGTTTGTATTCGGAAATTATTTATTCTCTAGTTGGCAAAGTGACGCTCGTTTGTGTGCACAAATTTGTTGTTTTTTGGGTACATATCTTTATGATAAAAATATTTACTTGAGTAAATTAAAATATATAAAACGCTCTCCAATGATTTAACACCATTTACGGTAGCATTTACGACTTATAAGTACTCATTCGTTCTCAAATAGTCTGTACTTAATTTTGAATACGAATTGGTACTCACAAAAACAGTATCAATATTAAAAACCTACAAGTCGTCCTAGTTATTTTTTTTATAAAATAAAAACATTTTTATGAAAAATTATAAAAACTTAAATTGGTAAAAATGAACATGATCACTATACAGGTATCACAGTTAAATAATATGACACGAACTTTAAATCTATTACAAATTACAATTGCTTACATTTCAATCTTGTAAAACATCTCTTAACCCTTAATAGCCTAGAGTTTCAATTTTGATACCAATCTTTTAAACCGAATGTTCACATTACTATTAGTTTTTTTTTATAGGTTGGCTGTACGTATTTTACTGTTGTATAATATTCTTTCCAACGAAATTAAAAAAAATCAAATGTCATTATTATTAAACACAGTAATATTAAAAATAAATCACTTTCGTAAATCAGGCTACTAAGGGTTAAATTCAAAAACAATATTATATACATAGCAACTACCTAGCTGAGTCATTATCAAGATTAACTCGAGCTTATGTATGTACAAATTAGAGCGAGACAGGACGCGCAATATCCCACTGCATTGAATTCAGAATTAATGGTCAATTCGGAAAGATTAAACGATAATCAATGACCGTCATTGAATTATGACGCAATTTGCATAAGCAATCAGACGAGTGGATGCAACCATGTCGTATTAACCCTGGCCGGCTCATATTACACATTGAACCATCAACATTATTCGCGTTGTCATCTATACACGTAATGAGCTGACTACTACCACACTACTACATTTGAATACTTTTGACAGATTGACGACCTGGTTAACGCAGTTGGTAGTGCTCCTGTTTTCTGTGCCGAGGTTCCCGGGTTCGAATCCTGGTAGGGACAATCTTTGTGTGATGAGCGCTAATATTTGTACCCCGGTCATGTATGTTGAATATCTATATAAGTATTATATACTGAGTTCGCCTTCAGTCCAGTGTACGGTACCCATAGTACAAGCGTTGCTTAGTGTGGGTATGGGTAGTTAGTAGCCCAGTATTGGGTATATTTTTGAACCGCTCTAAAATTGACACAAAAAATCACAATTGTCATTTTGTTGCGAACACACTTAATTCTTTTTCTAGCGTTTTTTTCCAGCTGCTCTGAATTCCTCGACTCTACAAACACACTCACACACACACAGCTCGGTCCGCTAAGTAGCGGGCACTCAGCGCTCGCGATCCGCCGCTAAGCTCATTTCACCCGCTTTGGTTTTATAAAACTGGGCAAATTCCAACACAAACCTCAACGTATGAATATGAATGAATAAAGAAGAAGAAAATAAATATATCCAAAACAAGTACTGAGTACACATTCTATTATTTACACGCTATATTTACAATGTTGTCGGTCCCAACTATAGTATAATGCTGGTTGTGAGCAACCAGCGCCGGCGCCGCCGGTCTTCCGTCGGGGCCATTCGGGCGGTCTCGGCAATGCCTATTAGGCTTGTACTTATGTTAGCTCCAATCTAGAGGTAGTATATATTTCTCAATATAACCTGGAATTACTAGATGTGGACATAGGATTATCCTTATAAGTTTAACACATTTAGATTAAAAAACTGGGTCAAAATTGGGTCAGAAGGATATGAGATAGCCCGTTATCGTTCGTCAACCTGTACCAACATTACAATATTATCAGATATATTTTCTGAAATATAAAATGCGTCTTTGAGTTACGGACTACGGACTCCAATTTAGTCGTTAACAGTCTAATTATCGAAATCCTATCTCTACCTATACTATTTCCCCAGAATTCATTGACCAATTTATATTTCTTCTAAAAATGCCTTGTAACGCCATTATAAATTCATTCAAAAGTAATTAATAGCGTGATATTTAAACTATTTTTCAAAAATATGGAACAAAATGCCACATCCTATTATACCATTCATTATCTTAGCACATCCATCCCCACCACCCCCTGAGTCCGCTCGCTGGATGAAATTTCAGTAATTTGGCAAAGCGAATACTAGGTACGGGTCCCGGACGGGATTTTCTTACCATCCACGTTTTGTTTCAAGTCCATTCGATGCGAACTGGCCAAAATTAGCTGACCTCCCCAGCCCTCCCCGAATTGCTATTTAGAAGTCCAGAGTAATGAAAGCTTATAATATACCAAGGGTCCTATTAATTGGTTTTAAGGCTTTATCTTGATGCAGTTTATATAATACCTAACGCTGTACTATTCAGGATATTGAATATAATATCTATATAAGGGCCCCGATACTGCCAACACTATTGACAGTTTTAGTATAACAAAACTGTTAAAAGATAATTAAAAGGGACAATTGAGATGCCATTGATATACAATTATTCATAAGCCAATTGTATTAGAAGACTTAGAGGCAGCGGGCCGATTCATTCCCTCATGTGCATTGACGTGCTGAAACCAATACAGGCGTTTGCCTGTCTGTTTGTTCTTTCGAGCATCATGGAAAAACTACAGCACCAATTGCAATGGGTTTTCATTATTAGATTACGTTATGGTTACTCAAAACATAGGGTGCATGGCTCCTAATTGTCTCCTAACCTTATAAACCCTAACGTAATATCATATGACTTCCCCTATTCGTATTAAAATGTATGTCACAATATTACCATACATTTGACACGGTTATCCACTCTCCCGTAACGTCACGTTCGTGTCACGTATCCTCCAATGGTATATTAGCATCGCAGCGTGATAGCGGAACCTTGCATTTAAAAGTACTACAAGGTTAATTCACTGCGCAGATTTGTACCACCCACGCTTTGAGCGGCATAGAGTAAATATCCTTTGGTTTTCTAATAGAAAGCACATGCTTTATTTTGTTGCCTAACTCTAATTGAAGGAACTTATTCGTGGTGCTCGTGAGGCACCCAGTTCTTAAAGATTATCCACATCTCACTAATATTATAAATGTGAAAGTTTGGATGGATTTTTGTTACTCAATCACGCCAGAACGGCTGAACGGATCTGGATGAAATTTGGCACAGATATAGAATATAGTCTGGAATAGCACAAATGCTAATTTTTATCCCGGTAAATTCAATGGTTCCCGTGGGATAGATTTGTTTAAATTTTTCATACTTTTTAATCGCGGGTAATACCGCGAGGCGCAGCTAGTATTGTATAAATGTGCCGATCGCCGATCCGATACGCATCATAATCGCTGGTGTGGGATACGTTTTGAAACATTCGTGGCCCAACACTAGCGATTGAATGGCATGCATCGGCGATACGGATACGACCGTACGGCAGAATTATGCTCAATGTTGACAAAAAAAATATTTTGTTAAATCTGTATTACTTCAATATTTAGATTCTTGCTATATTTTCCATCGGTGGTTGCTACATTTCAAATATAAGCAACTTAATAATCGCCTGCATACTTTTCTTTTCTTTTTCGTTCTATAAATAAGACAAACAGACACAATTACAACTAAAAGGTGACACAAAAATATTGCTGTCTTGTTTATACCTAAAAAAATATAGTGAAAATGACGTAAATTTATTTAGGTCAGTCAAGTTTAATTTGTATAGCAACATGATCAGCATCATTTTAACATGGCTAACAGTAGGTTATAAAGATAACATTCCCAAAGAAATAAATCTAATTATTACACATTAAAAAAATTACACCTTGTACTGAGCGCATGGCCCAACGCTACTGGGTCGCCTTGTTTATAAAAAAAATCAAATTATATTTACTAATGTTACGCTATTTATAAATTATAATTATGTTACTGGTGGTAGGCTTCGGCCGTGGTTAGTCACCACCCACTGAACAAAGCCATGTCGCCAAGCGGCCTAGCCGTGTTCCGGCATGATGTTCGGTGTTGCCATTCATGGATGGCGGGTCAGATCAGTTGCGCTGCATGTGCCTAGTGAATGTAGCGTCTCGATCTACTGCCGCCTTCCTGCCTAGGCAAGTATGCTCCATCGTAGATCTCATCGTCACTTACCATCAGGTGAGATCGAGATCAAATACTTGCCTATAATGTAATAAAAAAATAAAAAAAAGATGATCCATATAACTTACTGATTCATCAGTTAAAATATTTTACACAAATTTTGTTATACCTTATATTCTGTGCATATTTAAGTATTTATCTACTCCAAGGCAATATGCGATGCTACAAGTAGGCACTAAACTCAACTATTTTCAGAACTATACCATCTGCATTCTCCTCTATGCAGTGGAAGTTTGAAACGAGCTGGCGAATGCATCGAGTTGTATTACCGAGGTTGGTAATAGAGCCTTGGTCCCTTTGCGGGCAGGCCAAGGACGCATCGCCACGCCACCGCAAGGATTTGTTCTCCTTATACGTATTCCTATTCAGCTATATTGGCAATGACGTCACACTTTGAAGGACACGTGGATCTTGAAATTTACCTCAAGTATATGTGTACGTTATTTAATGTCTAGAGTACGTTTTAATAAACTATTGTGAAACTTACCTAAAAAATTCTATAGCATACATTCAGTTATATGTACCTAAGTACATAATGTAATTTGTGATCTTATAATTTAATTTAATTTTGATTTCATATACTTTAAATTTATATTTTATATTATTTACATATACTTTTAATCTTTATTTTATTACATTCAGAACTAATAATGTTTTACGTTTTATCTTATTTTTAATTTAATTTATTGATTTCTTATATTTACGCGAATATAACATATTGAAATAAACCGAATTTTACAGATTTTATCGCGTTTATATTATGTTTTTACGTTCCCGACGTTTCGGCTGCTTTACGCTGACCATCGACGCGGGAGGACACGTTGGGAACGTAAAAACATAAAATAAACGCGATAAAATCTGGAAAATTCGTTTTATTTTATTTTCATTCTTGTCTTAACTTGTTTCTTTATTTACTACGTACGCTTTATTTTTTTTATATAAAAATATAATAATGTGCTTAACTATAGAGCAAACTAATCAGGTTTCTAAGATACAGGCTTTCGCCTAGTTTAGAACCGCAACTTAGCCCACTATGTCAAATGTCTAAACTGAAACAACTTTACTTTACTTTACTTAATATATCTTAGTAACGGACTTCGGTGATTGGGTTGACTGGATTTTTGTAACTACAATGTAATGTATTTAAAAATATTTGTCACTAACTACTAAATTATATTGAAAGTTAGGCTGAATTAAAAAACATAGTAAAGAAAAAAAGTATTCTATATCCATCCACAGTTTTCAAACAGCTCCACTACATACACAAAGTAATAACAATATAACCTAGTGATAACACATCAAAAACCAATTTAATAACCAAAAATAACGATTCCGCACTCCACATTAAGGTCTATCAATATAATAATCGAATAAACAACTGGCATAATTACGAGATATCAGTGTCATTTGTAATAACGTTTATGGTACAATGGCATGTCAAACCACAATACTGACAGCTGGAATTGTAAACTGTTACATTTTACGAGCTTGAATAGACGTAAAGAAAAGGTGTAGATAGACTTGCGAATTTGCATTCTACTGTTAAATGAACAATTAATTTAGTGTAACAACGCTTTAATGGAATATAGGAAGTATTTTTTTTAATATTTGTGCGTGTTTATATAAAGAAAATTCTTCTCTAAATATTTTTCTTTTTCAAAGGGTTACAAATGGGCCCTCACGTTAAGAACGTAAAATGCCTGAAATGGCTCCCATACCGTTTTTAAGTAGCTAATTGTCAATAACTTAACGGTATCTGTACACGCCTTAGGATGTAACGATAACTCGCATAAAGATAGGAAAAAATGTGAAATCGATATAGCAGAACGATGGTAATACTGGGACGACACTATCTGATGCTTCTGTGCCATTACCTTCCGTGATTTTTCATTTGCTATTATCGCTTTTGTAACTAGTGATGTCCAATATCCAGTCATCTCGGGTATGAAATCGTCGATTATATAATTATCGAAAACAAAACATACCTATTGATTCCTTATATTTACGCGAATACTACACATTGAAATAAAACTTATTTTAAGGATTTATTTAGGCAGACGTGCACCGCAGGGCACCAAAATTTTATCGATGGTATTTTAGTCCCAACAGCATATCATATAAATCGATAGTTTCCCATCACTACTAGTATTAACTTTTAGTGTGGTCGACAGTAGCAGAAAAATAGTCTTATGAATTCAGTAGTTTTACGACTGGGAATGGTACATTCGGAATGGGCCAATCGTGAAATACCTAGTCCGGACTCTGAAGCAATTGAGTTTCTCAATTCCCAATAAACGCTACGTTTCATTGGATAGAGAATGTTTACAACCTGTTTGTTATGTTACAGCTACATAGTTATCTGAAAATAAAGTGAGCACTGAGTAGATATACAGGGTGTAAGTAATGGTCAAAAAAACTTTAGTTAAAGGCTACACTTAATGCGTATAATAAAATTGTAGAAATTATTTATGTCGATAGTCATGTGTTTCACATGTTGCAATTTTTGAGCGCGCGATGTATCGTGAACCATGTAATCACAACGCAACGCTCCGCGCGATACCCGGCGCGTGCGAGTGACGAGCGCGCTTGAGCGTATCTAGTTTTTAAGTACATTGCAGTTTTAAGTCTAAATTAGTAATTTGTGTTTTTTAAATCAAAAATCACGTTATAATAGACTTCTATTATGTTTAATGCTAAAATGAATTTCGAAATACTGAAAAAAATGCGTACCTTCATGAAAATATCGACGGGAAATGTTCGTAGAGGCTTTTAGACATCATCATCGTTGCATGCGTAGGTATATCAATCGACGCGAATACCTGCCGTCTGCCGAAAATATCCCCCTTTTGTTTTGGAGGAAAATCGAAAAAGAATCTCGTGTTCATTAGCGAAGGGTGTAGGTTACGCGAGGGACGCCCCGGCCTCCCTATTACTGTCACCGAGGGATATTGCAAATTTTGTATGTGATATTATATTGTGTGCAGCTTTTTACTTTCACCTATTATTTTATTATAGGACGGTGGCATATATATGGTCTTTGGCAAAATGTGTGAAACTAAAAAATATGATCTTAATTCACATGTTTCTATCATATTATCATATAAATATGATGTCCTGGATCTAAACTACAGATATACAGGCTGGTTCGGAAAGAGTATACTAACCTTTGAATCTGTGCTTCTTTAGTGTATTTTTAATCGTTATGTTAAATCAGAATATTTCTTTGCCAATTATTTTTGCGTTCTATTTTTTTTAAATAAAACTAATTTTGCTGTTTTTATCACGTTTATTTTATGTATTTTACGTTCTGCGTTTATTCTATTATTTTATTGACATAATTCTAACTTTAAATAAGGGTTATTTTAGTCATTCTGTATCACGCTGTATATGATAAATTATGTTCCTCGTGCATTTACTCTCAGTACAAGTGTTGCACACTAGCTATGTTTTATAGGCTTGATAATAAATCATTAAAAACCACAAAATGTAGGTGAAGTTGTCGTTCATATCCAAGGGTATATTGCCTTAAAATAACTGTATTATATATCCTCTATTTACAACTATATAATGTAATCGTAACGTCATCGAGAAAACATGCTGTCACTGTCATACTTATATATGAAATCTGTGGTGTGAGAGGGATGAGATATGTGTACGTTACCGAAACGCTACGTAAAAAGGATTTTGTTTGAAGTAATGTCTGGTCTATTTTCCACCAAAATCTAGCACCGTTCGACACATTTTCGCTGATATTTAAAAAAAAAGCAGATACCAGAATAGTCCCCGGCGAAGCATTTTTAATTTGTACTTGAAGTTGAAACCTGAGGGCACACGAGACGGATTCGCGGGGAGACAGGAAAAAAACATATTTTGTTTTGACGCAACGAGGGTCGGCCCGCTGATTGAAATGCCTAAAAATATTTGTACTAGCACCACGATGCTGTCTGGAGGCACATTAGTAAATCTATATCTAATCTTTATATATATAAAACAAAGTCGTGTTAGTTACACCATTTATAACTCAAGAACGGGTGGGCCGCTTTTTATGATCTTTGATTTTTTTAATTTGATGCCGCCCAAAATAGCAGAATAACTATTAAAACATGAGAAAAATTAGATAAAAAAATATATAATAAAGCTAGTTAATTTTCTTATACATTTGATTCTGAGGCGGTACGAAGTTCGCCGGGCCAGCTAGTTATAGGATAAATGAGATTGAAATAGTAATACAGTGCCATTGTAGCTTTTCAAAACATATTAGACGAATCACTTGTTGAGCTGGAGGATCCAAATCTGCGTATAGAATTGACTGACAATTGAATGGCAATGGCATAGTGACTATCACTTTTAATAGTTTATGTATTATATAACTGGGGTCGAGTCACCTTCGTCCGTAGGAGAATTAAGTACCCTCGAGATACCCTACACGTGACCCTGGGTGGTGCCAACCAGGTGACAACTCTACTGGTGGTAGGCTTCGGCCGTGGCTAGTCACCACCCACTGAACAAAGCCATGTCGCCAAGCGGCCTAGCCGTGTTCCGGCATGATGTTCGGTGTTGCCATTCATGGATGGCGGGTCAGATCAGTTGCGCTGCATGTGCCTAGTGAATGTAGCGTCTCTGTCTACTGCCGCCTTCCTACCTAGGCAAGTATGCTCCATCGTAGATCTCATCGTCACTTACCATCAGGTGAGATTGAGATCAAATACATGCCTATAATGTAATTAAAAAAAAAAAAAAAAAAAAAATTCACCAATTACAAATTATCTTTGATTAATGATTAATTTTTATTGTCTTTGGGGCTAGCCTATACTAACCCCAAGACGGGAACGTAAAAACATAAAATACACGATATAAAATCTGTAAAATTAGTTTTATTTCAATGTGTAGTATTTTAGCAATTAAAAATATTCAGTTACACTATACATGCCCATCCTAATCTATGCACTGCGCATCCTGGATGTATTGTATAATGAAGTGCTGTATCCGTATTTAACTATCAGGGTCTCATAATAACTTAATCTTTATTTCCAAGTACAAAAACTAAGAACTCATAATGAACAGAAGTCAAATAAGTACTTAGATCTCAACGGTAATCGGTTGTAACCAGAACCATTTAAAAGTATTAACCCTTAGTAGCCTGATTTACGAAAGTGATTTATTTTTAATATTACTGTGTTTAATGTTACTGTGTTTAATAATAATGACATTTGATTTTTTTTTTTAATTTCGTTGGATAGAATATTATACAACAGTAAAATACGCACAGCCAACCTATAATAAAAAACTAATAGTAATGTGTAATTCGGTTTAAAAGATTGGTATCAAAATTGAAACTCTAGGCTATTAAGGGTTAAAACTATCGGCTAAGCTCACCGGCTCTCGGTACCTTATTGGCCGTAGCAGACGGCAATTAAGCAGATTGCATTTATATGGATTTCGCATAAATCAGTGATCCGCTGCGTTCCACGGCGGAGCTGCGAATTCCCTCGACACAAGGCCATTAGAAACGCGTAAAATGTACTCTACAAAAGCTGAAGAGGGCTGGACACAGCTAGAAGACCCAATGGCTGCTGGAGCACAATGAGTGGACCATGATGTGTGAAAGTCATGAGGAAAGCTTATCGCCGTCTTTCGGCTGTTGAATAAATAACATTGCTTAAAGAACTCAAGATTCCGTTGGTTCATACCATGTAGCTTTTAGTGATGAATAGCTCAAATGACAGCTCAAGGGGCTAGCCATGAACTAATAATGGGAATCAAATCACGACATCAATTGATCTTCATTGCAAATTTGTACTAACGGTCTTGATAAAGGTGACACAATGTTCCAATTTAGGTCCTGAGTTGAGTCGCATTAATAGATCATGATAATGTGGGGTTGTACATCAGAATATGTTAAGAGAATTGCTTGCTCGCACAATATTTGTACCGTTACTGCTAATTCCGTACCGCAATTTTAGGGGCCCCAAACAACACTTAGCAATGTGTCTTCTAGTGATTTACTTGAACGCAATTAGCGCGCTCCCGCGCAGACATTTCGGTGTTCCGCGGGGACGAGCCCGCCCCACCTTCCCCCACGCATACTCGCGATAGTGATACATTATATTATAGTATACTTAATGCGTTCACATTGTCATAATATATAAAGGCATTTCAAAGGATTCCGAGTCCGAAATTAATTGAGTAAGTATAGATATTCATTTCTTATATTCACGCGAATACTACACATTGAATATAACTAATGTTAAGGATTTTATATAAATAGGATTATATATAATTTTGAAACATAATATAAACGCTATAAAATCCTGAAAATTAGTTTTATTTCAATGAGTAAGTATACTATAAAAAATGCACCGTGTTTATCAGAGACGTTTTATTTTATATAGGTTGATGATGGAGAGAATTAAAATTTGGCCACAGAGTTATTAGATAATTTGGCATAGAGGTGATGTGGTTTTTTTGTCAAGTTGAGGCGATATGAGCTACTCAAAAATAGTTTTCTCTGCTCGTGACAGTAATAGCTACTCTTAGGAATCTCTCTTTATTTGTAGATTACAGAAATTCAGCGATATTTTTGTTAGTTTCATATAATAATTTCGCCAGACGAACTCACCAACTATACGGTGGTGCTACACTGAGCAAAGCTTGTATTACGGGTACCGTACAATGGACTGAGGGCGAACTCAGTATATAATACTTATATAGATACTAAACATCCATGACTCGGGACATTCGCACTCATCACACAAAGTTTGAACGTACCAGGATTCGAATCGGGGACCCTCGGCCCAGGATGCAGGGTCACTACCAACTGCGCTAATCAGGTCGTAGCTTGAACACAAAACAATGTCTTACGTGTGTGAGTCACACATTCCTTCCAATATATTTCAAGCTAAGTGGTCAGACTGTCTCCTTTAAACACAACACAGCATAATCTGCTCACTGCTATATTTTCCAAAGAGAAAAACTATATTCTGCCGTCTTTTAATCTCAGTAAGTGAGTCGACATCGGTGAGAGGCGGTCTCGGAGTGTTCTCTAATTGCCGACACTCCACCGAGCCTATTATTGCCGTCTGGGATATCGGATTTTTGTATTTTCTTCTCGATAATACGAAGTAAGAGCTTATTTCACGACAGAGACTTAGGGATACCTTTTTTATAGCTTTACATTAACGTAAGCGTATTCCGTCTCACTCAGACCACAGATTATATGAATGAGAATGACAGTGACAGCATGCTTTCTTAATGACGGTAGGAGTTACTGCTAGGCACATTGGCACAAATTAGGTAATGGTAGGATATAGGTTCAAGCAACTTTAAGCCTTCTTGAAAAAAATATGCAATGAAATAAAATGGAATAAGCTGAGATATATCCTCACCCAAATATAAGTGGGTATTTGTTATAGGTAAATATATGCATTGAATTGAAGAAATATTCTAACTTAGAATGACAAATACATAATTATTAATTCTGTTAAAATAATAATTAATTAATTATTCGTCGTGCTGTGTCTCTGTGTAGTTTCTACTAAACTCCTAATTAAGTTTGGTTACAGTCTCAGTTAACTTTAACTTAAACCCACACTTAAACAATCATAAATCTATCACAAAAAAAAATCATCTGTGTAACTGATTTGGAACACGTCTTTGTTCCCCGTTGACTACAATCTGGGTGTTTTCAAGTCGAGAGTGAACAGGTACCTTCTAGGCAAGTATGCTACATCGTAGATCTCATCGTCACTTACCATCAGGTGAGATCGAGATCAAATACTTGCCTATATTGCAATAAAAAATAAATAAAAAAAAAACTGAAATACCAAATTGTCCCGTATTATGTAATGCTCAGTAAAAAAACCAATATGGCGGATATCGAAAAAAAGAGTTGTAGCGATGATTCAGAGCCGCTTAAAATATTACTCCTGGCTGTGTGAAGGCACCGGTGTAAGGCATAAGCGATAACGAGCTAAGATATACCTTCGGGTTTCTGAGTTCCGTTGGCCTTAGAGACCCTGATAAGATCATCCAGTCCGCCCTTCCTAGTCTGCCATAGATTCATATATTTTATTATTGTAGTTCAACTGTGATTCAATAGTACAGAAATACCTTAGACATAAATCTCATTTCAAAAAATATAAAACGTCATTACAGCTGACAACGAGGCAAAAGAAAAATAACGGCGGTCGCCCGAAGCGAATGCTTGCGCTGCCTCGCCTGAATGCCCGCGGCAGTTCGCAAGACTACATGGTTCATCTGGGCACGGCTACTAAGCGAAAGAATGAAACTAAGCTAATTTATATCAAAAACATACAACACCGCTCGAGCTAAGTATACATTACAACAGACAACATAAAAAATAACATTTTTTTTAGAATAATTAAAACTATATTTTTTTGTTGCCCACAATCGCTTTTACATTGTACCACACAAAAAGGGTTCAGTACGCGGCATCCCCGAGGGAAATCTTTTCGACGCGGACAAGGGCAAAGTCTGGATTAACTTTCGTTTAATTCGTCAACGCAACGCCCCGAGCTCGGCGACATGCATTTTACATTATCAACAGCGGAAACAGGCTCTGTGACCCTAATGAATTTTATATGCGGTCCAATTATCGTAATGCGAATAACGTATTGAGATGTGTTCTGGGAACGGCACTGATATGATGAATGAGGGTAAAGGAGTCAATAGGTGGCATGCCAATTAAAATGGTATTTTATTTGCAGTCAAACCTTGATAAGTCGTACGCAAGGGACCGTCATCTTAATGCTTATTTCATGAACATCAGCTCAGGGTCTACTAAATTGACTGATTGATCATGTATCAGTCAATTTTTTTATCACGCTGAGCTATCATAGGTGGTCGACCCGATTATCTGAGTTGGTAGTGACCATGTTCTGTGTACCAAGGGTCCCGGGTTTGAATACCGATAGGGACAAACTTAGAACAAATGTTTGAACCTATGTCGAGGAGATACGTAGGTACTTATACTGTTGTGTAATATCCAACTCAAGATTCAGGGTATCCTGATTTATAAAATTACAGTTTGCTTATTAATGCTTTCGTAAAGCTGTTTTCAATTCATTTGCATCGGTTTAATAAGACTGGGACCTTAATTTTCTAAAATGTATTTCGGATTCGCATTTTGTAAAAGTAGTCTTAATGCAAGAGATTAAGACTACTACACTACAGATTAAACCATCCTAGTTTGCAGCTAAATCAATATGTTGACAACCTGATTAGCGCAATTAGTAGTGACCTTGCTTTCTGTGCTGAGGTTCCCGGGTTGGATTCCTGGTAGGGACAATCTTTGTGTGATGTGCACGAATGTTTGTACTCAAGTCATGGACGTTTATAACTATTTAAGTATTATATACTGAGTTCGCCCTCAGTCCATTGTACGGTACCCATAATACAAGCCATGCTTAGTGTGGGAGGGACCGCATAGTTGGTGTGGTCGTCTGGCTATATTTATCTAATTACAGATACCCAAACTATCGTATTTGTAGATGTTTTTCTACAAATACGATAAAAACTTAGTTTTCTACATTATAATATTCTATTCAAATCTAAAACAATCTTCATTGTATCATCTTATATCCAGACAACATTTGTAATATCCACCGCAAAGCCAAACAAACTTTGTATGCATCCCGAAAACGCGCTGCAAATAGATATGAATCGCTCTGCTTCACCACATGGTAGCAACATGGCGTTACACATTAGTATCCATTTCACTTTTATCATGAAGACATAATCAGAAAAGCGTATCAGCACGGCTAGCCAGCCCACCTAGAGCCGCGCCGCCGCGCCGGTGCATGCACGGAAGAAGCTCATTACTTCAAACGCGGCGCTCAAAAGGGTGTCTACACAGTTTATTTGCGCGCCGAGCCCCTCAGATATGCAATGTTTTATTTCAGCAGCTAACGAGACACGTTCTTTGCCAAACAAGTATAATAGCTAAAAAAAATAAACTCCACCGTGATGTTCAAGTTTTCAGGAGTAGAAAGATGTTGGAGCTATCGCTGGTGCGAATCTCTTTGGAACGAAAGGTGCAGGTTGAATGTAGGTGTTTTTTTCGCTTTAAGATGGAGCAGCGTTTTAGGGAAACGTAGTGTAGTTGCTTGGCGGCTTGGTCGGCTGAAGCTAGCTTAGTTTTCGGTGCAAACCTCTAGGTACTTCAAAATGTTAGCTCATAGCAATTAATTTATTAAATTATGGATTAGCGCAGTTGGTGACCTTATTTCTGTGCCGGGTTCGCATCCTCGTAGGGACAACATTTGTACCCGAGTTTTGTACATTGAAAATTCCTTATTAATTTCAAAGACACTTATAACGCAATGAGGTCGTATATGAGTATATCGCAGTCAATATAATACCTCTTATGGTATAGGTTTGCTGTACGATATTAAACCTTAAATGAGTCCCACATTAAAGTCCGCGACTGTACATACCCAATGTTCTGGTTACGATAACTAAAAAGTAATTTTTCCTTCGTGTACCATAAGTTAACTACAAAAGAACTACCGATAACTTACAAGTCCCATGCAACAGTTAGCGCGGGGAGCACACAAGGACTGTGAAGTGGCCTTGCCGAGGCAAAAGGCAAGCCTCGAGGCAAGAGTGGGCCCGTAGCTCAAAGGCCGTCTCTTAGTTGAAGGGCCTCCCGCAGACAGCAGACTCTGGTTTTGTTGGAAGTAATTGCTGTTAAATGTGAAATGTTTTTTTTTATATTTGGAGTAATATTTTTTTTTGCCACATAGTCCTTGCATTAAATTAAAAGCTCCCATCTAACGAGAATCTATCTTGTTTATGAATAATGAGTCTTAGCATTCAGTTCACGGTCATTGAACCCGTCGGAGAAAAGTTAGTACAATGGACAATCGAAATAGCGAATATTGTAAAATCTAAAAAAACACATCTAAATAACAATTTAATTCTGTTCGTTTGTAAGCGAAAATCAAATTACTTGAAAACGGCTGAACCGAATTGGCTAGTTATTTATAAATCTTATATTTTTCAGCGGTGGCTACACCTGTTAGAAGACGTGAGAATACGCTCTACACTATTTATAGAAAACTAAATAGTAACTAAAGTAGATAGATACTATAACGTATGTACTATTTCGTTTCGCTTAACGCACTATCACATTGAACTCTTAACTCCAATAATCGACTATCATATCTTAAAAAACTTTTAAGTGCGGGCCAGTAAATCGAAAAGATATACAGCTTAAAATCTGTTTTGTTTACATAATAAATCATAGTTCCTTCGCTTCGCAACAAAACTGAATTATCGTGAGATGCAAGCGCCAGACGTTGGGGCAAAACATCGCTTTTCCGTTCATAAGTTAACAAAAACATTGTCGTAACACGACCTTAATCGAACTTCGTGTACACGTGAATTAAAGCGGGCTAGTGACGATGATATTACTGTGTTGAGAGACACTCAACATAACATAAAACTTCATTGACACATAATAGTTAGTAGTCTATGTTGGGTGGCACACGCTCGGTCTAGCGTCGGTCTGGTCTATAACTTTGGTCATTACCAGACCAACGAAATTATTTAAACATTTAAAAATCCATCCGACAGGGATTTCAGTCAGGGATATGCGTGTGAGACTCTTTCGTTGGCGAAGTCCAATTAAAAAAAAAAATTAAAAAGTCGATGCAACTTTAAACGCTGACCGTTACGAATTGGGTAAGGCTAAGTAGTCGTTGAATGAGGAGCCACCCTTAAATGCATCCGTATATACAGGTTGATTAATCGAGCAGACGGAGTCGTGTCTACAGTGTGTTCCGTTCCATCCTCAACCATGATGGATGACCGTTGCAGTCCGGTTGCTTCCGTGCACCGATCCAACGCTGTGTTGCGAGTTATTTGTCATTTTCTAACTTTACTTAGTGGTGTGTTGACGTCTTGTCTATGCGGCGCCAGCTAAGCTGCAATACACCTAGTAAAACCTCATGTTCTATAGCTTGCTCAGACGTCTTTCAATTTAGGGGCATATATACGTGCTTTTATCTATCAAAGTGAGTTTAGGTAAACTGTGTCATTTATGTACTATAGTAACATGCGTGTACAGTCGAGGGATGATAAGGTTCTTCACCTTAAAGTCGACTTTTGCGTGCAAGAGTTCAAGATCCGTAATGCCAACATTCCAGTGCAAGAAACAGAGTACTGTTGTACTGTACTTGGCAGTAGCCAACATTTTAATAAATGATACGCGTTTTGACGCGTTTATTGTTTTATATATATAGATTAAACATCCATGACCCGGGTACAAACTATCGTGGGTACAAACACGAAGTACAACACTCTATACAAAGATTCGTTGTTTTTTACTTTTGTTAAAGGCAATATCGCTCAGCACATCAAACATTACCTATAGCACAGCATCCATTGCACGAGCATTCAATATTTTAAAAAGTCGCTTTTGATAGATCACTCTTTGTACGCGTCGCGTCGCGTCGCTACGTTGCCGCGTTGTCGGGTGATAATGAAAAAAAAATGTAATCGCTTGAGTACTTTTGAAAACTAGCAAAGTTACTTTATCAAATTAAAAAGGAACATTATTTTCGATACAGAGGCTAATTCATTTTTTTTTTATTTTTACCGTCTGTCTATCTTTTTGCCCATTACGCGCCTGTTAATGGACGAATGTTGATGAAACTTGGTATGGTGATAGCTTATAATCCGGGTCGACATAATTAAGTATATTTTTATCCCGGGAAATTTGTGCTTCATGGGATATTAAAAGAATTAAAGTCCACGCGTGCAAAGTCGCGGGCACAACTAGTATATCATTATATAAGAATTGATTGTACAGCTAAGTATAAGAGCTAATGACTAAAGTTACGAGCCTAAATAAAATTGGCGGGTAATTAAAATGGCAAATTTTCTGTAAATGGAACCTCGCACAGAATAGAGATAGGCGAATTAAAAAATAAAGCTCATTATACCTGAGCGGTGCCATAAATCAGAAGCTTAACGTTTTAATTAAGATGATAAATATTGGTCTCCGAGATTACCTCGTTCGCGCCCCCACTTTCACGAGAAGGGGGGCTATACACCGTAACACTCGTGAGACAATTTTTGTTGGATATTTTCAGATCCAAACCTGAAGTGCTTGTGCTATTTCAAAATTCAAATCCTATAAATTATGTTTACTAATAATTTCATAAAAAAACATCGCGTTCACAGAAAAATATTTAAAATATGACTTACGTTAATTCATTAAACAATTTGTGTGAAGAATAGGAACAGGTTAACATGGTGAATAATAGTTCGAACGTATCGAATTTTAATTTACATTACAGTCTTATGTCTAAATTAGTAATTATGTTTTTTTTTTATTAAAACGTCGTTGAAATAGACTTCTATTATAATGTCTAGCTAAAAACTATTTAAAAATCCAAAAAAAAATATGCGTATAACTATTTTTTATGAAATGTTCGAAGGGAAATTCCAACTCTGGGGGGTCCAGAACCATAAGTTGAATTCATGGTATCACTTTTAGTTACGCAGCCACTTACATCCCGTATATACACGTCCTAGCGCATGTCCTAATATTTGTCACCATAATCATGGTGCTACTGTCCGCGTAACTAATCTTCAGATTGTCGTCGCGAACCCATTTGGTTTCTTAATCGCAGTTGATATATGATGGTTGCGGGCACGCACACTATGTTAATTTGTCAACCTTTATACGAGGACTTATAGGCCTTCGCGGACAATTAGATGCGAGAGACCCTAATATATTAGGTGAAGATGATATCTGCAATACAAGAATGTAACCTTCTTCTTCGGTAGCATATTCTGATATATTAAATTCGTTGTCATACGTCAAACTTGTAAATAACAGAGAGCGACTGTTAAAATCATTGTAAATAAATCGCTATATGGTTCGGGTTTCATCGTTAATCATCGGACCGGTGTTCGGGGTGCCCAATGAAATCCACCATTCGATTGGAATATTTTAAATTTCAATCTTCACCGCATCGACTGAGACGGCGTCCGTCATGGGTAAGTTACCTACATAGGCGTAGTTCGACCGCGTTCTATTGTTTATTCCTTCAAATATTGTTTTGAAACATCTTTTTTTAAGAGTTCTTTTTTTAAAGTCGGTTCTTCTCATTATAACCAGCATACCAAACTGATAATAATTGTTGTCTATTCATAAGTACTCTTTTGGCTTACACGAATATTTTTTTTTTTTTTGAAAAACAATTGAAAACTAAAATAAATGGTTATGAATTCTCGCAGGTGTATTTACATCAACGGTGTATATGCACCCTGGCAATCCAGAGATTCTGGGTTTGACTCCCAGCTTATATATACATTACATAGCGCGAATTACATTTACTAATTAAATGGTTTGCCCTGTAACATTGACTCCTAATACCATCAAAATATGCATGTGCAAGTACAGTGGGACTGTACCCTTAGAGTACCGGCACGAAGGCGATTATCTATCTTGCACCATCATCAGCGAAGTTGGAAACGAACGCAAAATATAACATATTAATAAAAGGGGAGTCCACACTGCAATAAATCATGGAAATGATTTAAGCCGTGTTCACACCGACCCTATTTTTATTCACCGTTATATCACGCGCGCATCAAGATATTTATTTCGTATATTCGCCGAGAAAACTACGTTGATGATAGAATATAATCGAAGGAGGCATCTTTATATGCACACAAGTCCTTTTTTTGCTCTACTTCTCTATTTATCATGACTACATTATAACTTAGCTCTTATTATAACAGGTAACAAATTTAAAATTCGTAAATCATGGCCAGCGCTTAAAAGACTTTTCATTTCGTAGTTCTAAGTAAAATGTCGTAATACCATAGATAAAAAAAAGCATCTGCAATCGACCTCATAAACATTTGATTTGATTATTTGGAGTCGACTTCGTCGACCACCGCTGGTTCGGAACGTGGATTCCACTAAGATAAGCCATCAAGAGACTCAGTCAGACTCACGTAAAAAAATGCCTTACATTTTCTAAAACATGAATTTGTAACACAACAAAAGCGCACTTATTATTATATAACCTATAATTTGTGAGCTTCCTCCAACATTTTTTTTTACACTTTTTGTAGCTTTTCTATACTCTTTTTAAGTTATATTAGTTTGTAAATATTTCAGTTATTTTCTTTCTAATTGTTAATAGTAAAGTTATTTAGATTTTTAACGAGTATGCCGCATCCAATCTGTTTATCGGCTCCTAGTACAAAACATAATGCATTCCATCATGTATAATATCGCAATAACTAACTGACCGTGTCAACCGATGGACTTCGTAGAGGGGGGACGGGGGTAGTTCGTTCGTATCTTCATTATTTATTGTGCTGAAATATTATTTTTGTCTACAGCTATGATCAGTTCCTGCTCGCGGCGCCTATCCCGATAGATCGGCATTCTTCGGCCTTTTTCGTACTCCTTCGTCCTCGAGGTAAGTGCTGGCACCCCAGGTAAAATAGTTAGACAGATCAGAAGATGTTTTAGTTAATTTGTTCGACGCATCGTTCGGTTGGATTCGACCGGACTCGGGTGACCAAATTAAACAGACCTTCTCCATGCTTCGGAGGGCATGTGTCGTTCGATGAGAAGCCTGAAACTCTCTCACGATAGGCCTTACCCTTAGGTTGTCGGTAGTCCCACTAGTGTGGTTTCGGGGCGCAAATGGTAATCGCTGCATGTAAATAATTTTAATAAGCAAAATTAGACTGAAGGTCAAGTCCGAGTCAAATAGAAACCTTAACAGCTATGATCTATTCAAAGGTCGCCTGTCTTCAGAAGGCAGTTGCTTCTTTAAAATATCTATCATGATTCAAATTTAACGGTTCAATTCATTCCGTAAATTTTAGACAAGATACGACTGTATGTACAGATAGCCACTAATGTTTGCGTTCCATTACACGTGCAACCAGTTTATGTTGATCCCACCAACCCCCAGAGGCCGCCGCATGAAATTTTAATCAAAGAAAACTTTAAATTGCTCAAATTCGGTGCAAATAGCCGGCGGCCGTTCCGGACCGGAGTTATTTGTGTGTTTATTAAAACAAATATAAATAGTTCAATTTTAACCGGCGGTACGTATGCGCGGCGAGAGTAAACATGTTAGTATCTGGTAACAGCGACCCCTACTAAAGGCTTTTGTTTTCAATTTAAGCGGTAAAAAAATAATGTTTACATACAGTCAAATAACGGCATTACTTTCTAATCTTTTCAACCTATTTAAATATTTCTTCTTCAGTTGTGCAATTACATTTGGGGAATGTTCACGTGCATGATTGGAATTCAGAATTAATACAAAAAAAGTCGCTTAATTTGCATAACAGCTATGATTTGAGAAAAAAAAACTGAAAGTATATCAACAGGTCATGAAGAGAAGCATATTGCACATCATACTACAAGACAAGCGGAGAAGGCCACTGGGGTGGCAGATATCTCACGGAAGATCAAGAGACTCAAATGGCACTGGATTGCACATCGTTAGGTGTTCTAAAGACAAATGGACCCTAGGGCTCATATCTTGGTACCCCAAAGAAACCAAAAGGTCGTCCATTGAGAAGATGTGAGTATAGGATAGGAGCGAGGGATAGAGAACAATAGCAATCTCTGGACGAGGCCTTTGTCCAGGACTAACAAGCTTAACATGTAACTGGTGCTAGTTGTTAAGGAATTATAAACATCATATTATGTAATATTAGGACTAAGATGAAGCCTGTTAGTTTATTTATTTCTTTATGTGACAATAAAATTTCTATATCAGTATCACACGAGGCATCGAGAAACACATAGTAGTGGCCATTAGCTTATCAAACAAAGTATTTATGTACGTAAACAGATCCATCGAGCATCGGCACAGCTCCGCGTTCCATGTTTACTCCGAACACAGCAATTAATGATTCGGATTCGCGTCTGTAATTTTAAAATTTATGATATGCGCGCCCGCGTCGCGCCAATAACACGAGTACACCATTTTTAATTGAAACAAAAACTATACGTACGGTTGGAAATTCAATGTTTGTATCCGATAAATTTATATATGAATATTTTCTCCGTTCAACACTGATTGGTGTGGAAAGTACATTAAAATGTTAAACGCTGGGCTGGGGAAACTGGAGATGACAAGATACCTTCATACCTGAGTATTATGTGCCGTGATGCTTTTATTCCCCAAAAGGGTAGACACACCTATTTAACCATATTTTACTGCTGGTTGTATTAGGTGACAGGGACAGCCCTATGTCACATACCTACTGCATGACTAAGAATCAGAATATGTTCTATTCATGTATACCTACCATTACTGTACTTATGGATAATCAAAAATATCACAAAATTATACGCTAAGATTCTACCACTCTTTCTGCAAGCCGTTGTTATATATATGAAGGCGCAATGAACTCTATAGTTGCTCTATTTATAAGGAAGACATTGTTATAGTTATGTTAGGAAAAGACGGCTGCTTCCGGTATAAGATCTTGCATCGTCATAGTCGTTTACGTCAAGCATATAAAAAGAAGACAAGCCCGCTGAGTTTCTCGCCGGATCGTTTCAGTTGACGTCGCGTTCCGATCCGGTTGTAGAGTTAAGAAACATATTTTGTAATGACAATCTGTAAATGCCCCCGTAGGGCTGTACGAAATAAGTGCATTGACTTTGACATATGAAAAATCTAGAAGCTAACACACAAGCTGTTAGTATACGCGCACAACACCCGCTGGCACCCCGGGGGTGCGACGCCCCACCACTATTTATGGATCAATTACCGTTCCGTAATTAAGGCAATGCCTCACCGTGATCACTGTTATTGCCAAGATTGCTTAAATAAATTTAAACTTGAGATTTTCTGGCTAAGTGCAGGGGACATTACCTTATCCGCGGGACGATCTGCGCCGCCGCGCAAACAAAACTGTTGTGTCGCGTAATTAACCTTTATTTTTTAAATCACATTGCCAAAAGATCAAGTGAATAGCCGAGGTGTCGTGATTCGTCATTTGTATCGCTGTCAGTCCGCGTGCGGCGTGGACGCGGTCAGTCTGGACACGGCTAATGACCACATTACCCAAAACGTTGATTAGATATTGAAATAAAACTAATTTTTCGAATTTTATCGCATTTTATGTTGTTACGTTCTCCACGTTTCGGCTGCTTTACAGCAACCATGGTCACGGGAGGACTGAGGTGGTTGACGTCCTAGTGTCATAGTTTGAACTGGGGTACCCTCATGTTTAGTTGTTCCTAGCGGCCCGAGCAATGCAGCGCTTTAAATTAGTTTTATCTTTAAGAAATCAATAGGTTGGTTTGATATATTTAAAAGAATTGAACGACATCTTTCGCAAGACCCGTAGTATTCCTCACGATTATTGCCTTCATAATGATGATTGTAAATCGCACATGAAATTAGAAGTTCCCAGAGGTGCGATCTGGGGATTAATCTTGTACCCAAAATCTGTTTAGAAAGAGGTCTTTCGATCAACTTTACTATTTGCTACCAGACACTGTGTTTGCAAAATACCATAGGTTTAACAATAATATTATTTTAATAATACCAAATAATCTGAGAAGTGTAAACGATCATAATTTCCGCTTCAAAACAAACAAAGATATATAAAGATTGGAAAGCTGAAGTATTTCCTTGTGAAAACTGAGCTTGTAATTTATATTTTCAAACACAGTTATTTATCCATTCCCTTTGAATTCATTTTCCTTTGAGCGTTGCATATTTACAAAAAAACATATACGTATTTCTGGTTTGCGTTGGTCTTTTAATTTCATTTTTATATTTTATATGTCCCAGCTGGATGATTATAATTACATAGGTAGGTACCTACTTTATGAATATACTGTTTTAACTTATCTATCCTGGGTTCGAATTTCATGTAAAAAATTTGGGAAGTTCTATGAAAGGTTATCTGAAGTTATTTTGTTTCTTTTTACATATTATAAGTAGGCTCCTTAATAACATCGACCAAATATGCAATAGATACCTCTGCCTAACATTTAGAGGAATACGGGCGTGATGATACATTTTTAGGGTTGCGTATGTCATAAACAAATACGGATCTTTTATAAGTTCTTAGATTTATAATACAGAGCACATAAGACATAGGATTTGTTATTAGGTCGGTGGGTAGGTAGGTACGTCATCAATATTGCCACAAGGCAAGTATCCAGTAGTAGTAGCAAGATTTATCAAAGCAAACGTGAAAGATGGTAGCCATATTAACGTTAGTATAACATGGACCTTCTTTGGTGTTATTTTTTATTTGACATTCGCTGAGTACCCCAAAGTTTTTAATTAAGATTTTTAACGGTCGTAATAATACTAACTTATTATATATGTCGTATCATAAGCTATATTTTGCATCGATATTTATACAAACAGACATACTCGCACTTATTCCTTGGACTTAGAGACGTCCAAATAGTCTATTGCACCATTTTTTTTAAATAATATCCTCAATGTAGACACAGACCTTTTACTATTTTATAGTAGTATATATTTAGCTCTATGTATTATTTAAACCACAATTAAATGTTTTCATCGGTAAATATACTAGCAAGGAATATGTTTACTTACCTATATGCAAGCCTATCTGCTTATCATTTGTACAATGAACTGAGGGCAAACTTAGTACAAAATACTTATATAGATTTTAAACATCCATGACTCGGGTGCAAACATTCGTGCTCATCACACAAAGATTGTCCCTACCAGGATTTGAACCCGGGACCCAACTGTCACTTTTGACAGATATCGTATTGGATATCTGTCAAAAGTGACAGTTACTATGTGGTTGCTGTTCGATTATGAATCGATTGTGTTAGCAGACTTGGGGCCCAGGGTTACTACAAACTGTGCTAATGAGGACGTCATTTAAAAGGGTTCGGTCAAAATTTTCTTCAAAACTTATCCACAGTAATCTATCGTTCCCCAGGCTAGGAGAGCAGTCGCAACGAATGATAATTGACAAGTGTGCGGCGCCGATTTATAGCTCCTCGCTGAGCCGTAGCCTCGCTTACCTAGGATTTATAGCTTTCCACGGCTATCGGCGGAAAAACATATATAAACACGAGCACTGACCGCGGCTTTGTTCGCGTTGATTTTAGTTTTCAGACGACACCGCGTATACCATTATATTATCCGGGACAAAAATGATTCGAGATGATACGTTGATGATAAGATGATAAGTTTTGTTATATTCACTGAGTGGATTTTGAGATACAGTTTTATTGTATTTTGTATTTACATAAAATAACAAATAACTTAAAGATAGGAAAAATAAATAAATAAAAAGGTGGGTATAAAAAAATCTGCAAACAAACACTGACAAACTGTAACAAATAGGTCGTAAGACATTAAAATTCATACTTAAACGAAACATTGTATCCATGTTTAACTTATGCAACGTTTACATTATTAATACCTGTATCAGCTGCAACATCGTCCATCTAAGTAATTACCTAACACACGGTCTTAACGAGTGGCGAGCATCGTTAGTCGCGGCTCACCGAAAGCCATTGATGATGTTCTCGCGTGCACAACTCTGATACTTCACGCCAGATAATATTTCCATTAATCGCCTCGTATCTAGGATGTCACCCCAACTTAATACACACGGACATTCAGAGTGACGAACAATTTTTTTTAATTCAGTTTAACTCGATTGCTGAATATAATATATAGATAATATGATTTATTGCATTGGGCGTGGATGGCTAAATCCGAAAAATTTGTGAATAGCGAAAATGTTTACAAGATTCTCGAGACCTATTTTTATGAAAACTATTATTTATAAGCAATTTTTTTTTTATTCTGTCATCACGTAATGATTACAAATGAGCTAAAGAAGCGCAAGTTTAAAGGTTAGGAACACGTGTGACCTGCCGATCCGGCCAATCTGAACTATGATAAGTTAATTGCTCGGAAAACTCTCATAGCGCGTTTCAGGATCGTATTGAGAATTGTCAATTGTTCTGAATGCGTCTGCAGCGCCATCTGTGTAGCTTGTGGTGTGTTTGAAGTGGTCGCTACACTATTATTAAATGATAGATTGTCCATCTCAACACTGTAATTTAATATACAAGTATATTTTGCAACTCGGCTTCCTCCTAAACATATAAACGGGAAGATGCATCATAAATAAATTTTATTGCACCCGATCTTGCGAATACTACCACGCAGACGTGTAGTACAATGTAACAACGAAGTCATATTGTACAGCAAATCCAATTTCTGAGAGTCATGTTACAAAACTTATAGCTTTAAACATTGGATTTCAATATGATTCTCATATTGTATTTTGAATATCTAGTCTACAAGGCAATGTTAACATTACAGCATAACTGGAACACACAAAACGTCAGTGGCTTTTGTAAAATTTCTCATGCGATAAAGGTAATCTAAAAAAATATATTCCTAAGTATTTTAAAGCATCGAGAAGGGTAAATGTACTGAAAATTAAAAAAAAACTAGAACATATACTTACTATAATATATACTTGATAAAATATTACACATTGTTATTTACACAGAATTTGTAACCGCCACCATTACCCAGCGGTAAATTACAAGACGTACAAAAATGTCCACCAAATTTATCATCACTATGTCACAGTCAGTAAAAAGGGGTAAAATAAAAATATTGGTCGTGTGAAATGGCGTATCGCGGTGACGCGTGACACCCATACAGAAATAATTACGCAATGCACATTCGTAAATGCTGTAACTTCAATTCATCCCTGGATGAGGTCAAAACCCAGTGAAACCTTCCAAAGAAGAGAGAAACAGAAGATAAGGCCCAACTAAGTAGGCAGGCCAACCCTCACTGGGCAACCCTGGTGGACTATGGCCTAATCCCACTCACATTGATGGGAGGCCCGTGCCCAACAGTGGGACCTTAAAAAAGAGCGTGTTAAGCAGGCATTATTGTATTTTCATCATCCAATTTAATATGATGATATGTTTTACCATACTGCCAGATAGGATACATACCTTACCTTATACCTTTTGGGGTCGAGTCACCTTCGTCCGTAGGAGAATTAAATACCCTCGAGATACCCTACACGTGACCCTGGGTGGTGTCAACTAGGTGACAACTCTACTGGTGGTAGGCTTCGGCCGTGGTTAGTCACCACCCACTGAACAAAGCCATGTCGCCAAGCGGCCTAGCCGTGTTCCGGCATGATGTTCGGTGTTGCCATTCATGGATGGCGGGTCAGATCAGTTGCGCTGCATGTGCCTAGTGAATGTAGCGTCTCGATCTACTGCCGCCTTCCTATCCTTTCACACTCACACAATATGTCAATTCGAGAGTGAACAGGTACCTTCTAGGCAAGTATGCTCCATCGTAGATCTCATCGTCACTTACGATCAGGTGAGATCGAGATCAAATACTTGCCTATAATGTAATAAAAAAAAAAACCTTGCTACAATTATCTAATAACTGCAAATAGCTACTCGTAATTTGATATTGTTAAAGGTATTCGGAAAGAAAGGTTATCGATTTTCTTTTATTTTGTAATAAATGTAATTCTTCTACAATGACTAATTTTGTTTGAATATTAACCATTATATGGTGTTCACAAACGTGCACGAGTGTAGGAAAATAATACAAAATTGTGAAGCCTTATTTGTCAAGGCTTACCAAGAAGATCTGTTATTTGTCAATAAAGTATCCCCCACTTTACTGACAGGGTCAGAGGGGTTTATTAGACCTAGTCTATGGATTAGAACTGCATAGAATTTCACTTTATAGATATTTAAAAACATTATGTTTGACTTTGCCATAATACCTAAGTACTTACCCACTGGTGGATGTGGACTGAGGACGTTCTCAAAAAATATTTATAATATGTAAACATTGCTAATCGATAAATTCATCTCAATTCATGTCTTAGTCAATCAAAGTATAGTAGCCTACGTCACTTACAGATATTTATATTCTTGAAAGTTATATTTTTATTCGAATAGATAAGAGAATGTAGAATGTAAAGAAACTCTAGCTATTTGGCAAAGGCCCCAGGTATTACTCGGACAGCTTACAGTTAATATTGGCCATTGTTAGTTAGTGAAATAACTGTTTGTTTCGTACAGCGCATTAGTGCAATTCTCAGCGAAACAATAAACTTTTTGAATAGAGCCCAAGTAACAATGGAAGTTGTGAAGTCAACGGGTAACGAATGCGAAAGGTTCCGTAGTAATAAGACTATGAACTTGTTAATGTTTCCGTGGCTTGATTTAATTTTATTTACAAGGGGGAATTAAATATTGGTCCATAAATAAGACTCAATCATTGGTACGCAAACTAAACTTGTGGAAACTAAATATAACGCCATCTATTGTCTGCATTGATTAATAATAACAAACATAGTCACGATGGCGTGTTGCTAAACACATCAACTGTATGGTTCCAAACTAAGCAACTCATGTATAATAGATTGGGGCAATCAATAGCCACACCGGGGAATATTATCAAAAGATCATTTCCGAAATTTGCTCTGACGGGAATGGAAGCTGCAACCACAGAGTGCAAAGAAGAGGCCTTCACTCAGATCTCAAGATATTGCAAACAAATCAATCCCACTATTAATAACTCGACGTATTATATGATTGTAAAACAGAGTTTGTTGAACAAAATAAATCTGACTCCCGCATTACGAGCTCTAAAGCGAGGTTAGCTGTTAAACTAATTATAAAAACCTCAATAGCCAAGGAACCCTAAAATGTATATAAAACACAGTTGGACCGCCGAGCAGCGCAAACACGGCGCCTTAATTAATTACCTGCGGAACCACACCGCGTGTTTACATACGGACAAAAAGACCTTAGGACAGTGAAATAGAAAAGTTGCTGTAATTAATTTGGGCTTTGCTTAATGACTTTTTGGTGAATTATTATGAGATATGAAAATGGTAACAGCGGCAGTCCATCATAGAATTGTGTATTTTCAGTACTTTACTTACTTTTTAAATATTCGCCCAATAATCCAATATTACGGTCAGAAAGTACCTAAGCTGGTAACATTGGTTTCACCAAACCACGTGAACGATTATAATAATATTATACAGCGTGTTTCTGAAAGGATATACTAAGCCTTGAACCTGCTCTTTAGCGCATTTGTAATCATTACGTGAAGTCATGATTTCGAGGTATATATTTTTTTTAATAAATTTGTGTTCACAGCAAAGTGTGATTTTATTGTTAACAAAACATTTTATTTTTAATTGACATATCGAAATTATGACTTTACATAATCACGCTGTAAAGGGTTATGAACTTTATTTACACAAGCATGTACAATTATAACTGCAAAATGAAGCGAATGTGTGTGAACTGTAAACTAATGAAACACTTTGATGATCATGAAATAATATAATATTAGTATTTTGGGGAAATCAAAACCTACCTCTCGTTCACTGAAGACAATCTGACACTCTTACAATATTTTAAATACACTTCGAAAATATACAAAAAGAATGAGACCATAAAAAAGAATTAAAGTAGTAGCAACAAGTCGGCAACATCACTATGCATACGAAAAATACATTTTATTAAAATACAATCACAATTCTTACAATGTTATTTTTATCTAACGATTTTACATTCTCTTTACATAACTTACTTTACCCCTTAGTGCAATTCTCAAAAGGAAATCAAGCATTCTGCTCCACTAGATAGTACAAGGTAAGTGGATGAGACGAACTAAATATTTACTCGTAAATCTGCTTCGTCCAGTAAAACGGGCGCCATAGAGCACGTTACAAAGGATAGCGGGAACTCATTAGACGTTTCGATCCGATTTTAAATCGTATACTTGGAAGGAGCATCCTGTCTGGATTTATTGCACTTCATATCCTGCGGACCGGGAATAATAAATATTCTAGCAAAATAAGAAACTCGGTGCATTTAAAAAAATAATGCAAGTCATTGACCCTCGTGGACAGGGGGGGTCGTCGCGTCGTCGGTTCAACAACAACGTTACCTAAGGGCTTTGAAAAGATGGCTGGTATTATTATTTGTGTTTATGTTTGTATTACCATCATGAAATTTATGTGGCTATGAGAATCACTTCTATGTTAATAATGGTCATTTTCGACTACACGATTTATCGAGTTGCATTTGTTATTTAATTTCACGATCAATAAGCGGTTTAATAGATCGTATCGTCTAAGTAACTTCACCAGTGATGTCATAAAGAATGCATCAACAAAATACGGAAGGTACGAGCGTGCCCCACTCCCGACGAAACTTAAGAAAAAACAACAACGGATAAGCATTAATCTCGCCGGTATACAGTTAAGGGGAAATAAATGACATAACATTTTTGTTTTGTTTTCCCTCCTTATCGAAATTGCTTGCGTTCGGTTGGATTAGCATTGGATATTTCTTTTTAACCTTGATAAGCCAAAATTTTGGCTCAGCGGATTTCCATGCACGTTCAGACAGTTAGACAGACGGAATATAGACCGAAACCGAAAATCAAACATGACAGATGGGACTTCTGTAGCGAAAATAATATGCCATTTATATTTTTTTAATGAATGCCCTACCACATTTTTTCTCTGAATTGACAGACACGAATAAATAAGATCTTGTAATATAATGTATATATAAGAATCAGAATGTTTTTATTCATGTAAACCATTGAGTACAGTACTTTTTAATCGTCGAAATAGTTACAAAATCCTAAGCTACAACTTTACCACCCGTTTGGAATGCCGTTCCTATGGAGCAGATCGGGCAAGAAGCTGAATGGTGCTCTTTTTATTAAAAATATTTGAGTTAGTGACAAACCTGTAGCATGTTCTGTAAAATACGTAAGTTCCCCATTTGTACTCACTGAACATTATTTTCAGTAACCGTTAATTCTTTGGACCGGCGATTTTCCCTTATTAACTTCGGATTACACAACACAAATACAATCTGTGTGCAATTAACGTCGATTCACACGGATTGAAAGAGCGAGCTTTTGAGAAAAATTGCGGCCACGAAAATTGCGGGTTTAATAACAGTTCCAAAAGCTATCTAATAGCGTTTTTTTCTTCACGACTTTCGTCGCTTTCTGTCGTAACAATCCGCTGTGAGATTTATTGCTACCTTTACCATATAATGATTGTGTTATGGCTACCGTACAGTGGTTTGGACCTTGGAATGGAACCAACCAAATACCGTAACTTGGCTCCATTAGAACTCGGATCTTTAAATGCAATAATGATTTACTCGCTTTGACTATAAACTAAAATTCGTCTAACCATTGTTACGTGTTGTGATAGGTAGTCAGGCAAGAGTTTATTTTTTTATTTCTGCTACAGCTATCGCTATTTTCATGGCCGCAAAGTAACGGCGACACGGTGCACTTTCAGGCAGTGTGACAAGGCGCCAATTTGCCCGGATTAGAACTTCCATTCACTTTAAGCTGAAAGAAGTTTATTGAAAATATAGCGTGTTTTGTTAGTGTGAAAATCGACGCGAGGCGCCGGAATACTAAACATCACAATTACTCCCTTTCAAAGAGAGTGTATCGTGATTCTGGGGAGTGCATAACCAAAGAAGAAAATTAAAATTACTATACGTATTTGACATTGTGCGTATTTGACCTTGTGTGTATTTGACAGTGTGCGTGTTTGACATTGCGCGTATTTGACATTGTGCGTATTTGACATTGTGCGTATTTGATATTGTGTGTATTTGACATTGTGCGTATTTGACATTGTGCGTATTTGACATTGTGCGTATTTGATATTGTGTGTATTTGACATTGTGCGTATTTGACATTGTGCGTATTTGACATTGTGCGTATTTGACATTGTGCGCATTTGACATTGCGCGTATTTCACCTTGTGCGTGTTTGACATTATGCTTATTTGACATTTTGGTATTGATGAACTGCGTTTGAGCAGGTCGCAGCTTATATAGCTCAAAATGAGTGAGGAAATAGATTTTCTACAAAAGAAATAAAGTCGCATGAATCACTCACAGCCACATTGACAAATAGTATCGCCGCCGCAGACCATACGTAACCCATTCATGACTTTTTACTCCCACCTTCTTTGCGGACCGTACGTTTTCGTTTTTGCTGTCGCTACCTGAATAGAGTAAGAAGATTGATTCACGTTTTCAGTGGTTTTGCGGGGATTTATTTTAGCGAATTAAAAATGTTGAGAGGTTCTTTGATATTGATAAATTGGTTTATGTAAGTTTTTTGACTAAGGCAGATACTGTATTACCATATATACCTGTGGCATAGACTTCGGACGTCATATTCGATACTTTAATTTATTTTGTCTATGATCATACATAATGTTCTAATGTTATTTTTTATAAGCTGTGGGCACTGTTTGTGTGGAAACGCTATCCTAGATGATACTATAAACTATCACTAAAAAGGCCATTAGGGAAAAAAAAAAGCTATCACTGTCCCGAATTTCATCATTAATTGATGTAGTCGTTTTTGTGTGACATGCATCCAGAACGGCCGACAGATATAACAGTTTCGGCCTGTAAATAAATAATAAACAATCGCAAGTCATTTTTCATGATAAGAAAATACTTGTGCAGCTGAAAATGGCACACCAAACTCTTAACTCTATTAATGTAGATTTCACTTAACAGACAAG
This sequence comes from Pheosia gnoma, assembly GCA_905404115.1. Classification (NCBI taxonomy): domain Eukaryota; kingdom Metazoa; phylum Arthropoda; class Insecta; order Lepidoptera; family Notodontidae; genus Pheosia; species Pheosia gnoma. The sequence continues at coordinate 863,667 of FR989910.1, forward strand.
CCAAATAACAATTGTCAAAAATCCAATAATCGATTGAAAAGTAAACCCTAGTTAATCGATAAACGGACTCGATACACGAATATCGATAATATTAAACCGCGATATCGTATTACAAGTAACGTCTAATATTCCACTTGCCGATCTCTTATAACTCCGAGCGACTGGCTTGACATGTTACTAATGCATCTATGCTATTGAAATCTGAATCTTGTGTAGTAGATTATACGGTGTTGAGGGGTGTGTGTGTGTAAGTTTGTTTGTGGCTTCGTACGCCTGGGAAATTATGGAAATGGATATAGGGTACGCAGTTGGCAGCTATTTTGTCAGATAAACGTTATTTGTTTAGTTCGATTGGGGGTCGAGGCTCTGTGCTTCGGTGTGCACGTATCTCAGCGTGTCATGTTGGCATGTCTGGGTCTACGTGCAAAAATATATGTAGCAATAAAGCTTTGGTTTTATTTTACTTTAATTACTTTTATTTCTTATTTTCACACTTTTTATAATCTTAACCGTCTTATGTCCGTCTTGTCGTCGTTTTCGTCGTGTCACCTTCTCCCTCTATCTCTCTCGCACCTATCCACCCATCCCTTTCACTCCTAATGCGTTCCATGCCCTATCATGCATCTCGCGTTCCATTCCATGTCCTGCATCCTACGTTCCGTTCCACCCTCATTCCCACATATACGAAAACATTCTTTGTAGAAGCTGATTTGTATCTTGACTTACACAGAAAAATATCGATACACTGTGGACATTCCTTCGGTACGTACCAAGCGTTTTGCTTACTACTTTCATCGTGCGAACTGCCAAGGAATGGAACACGCTACCGGCGTCTGTGTTCCCCGTTGACTTCAATCTGGGTGTTTTCAAGTAGAGTGAACAGGTACCTTCTAGGCAAGTATGCTCCATCGTAGATCTCATCGTCACTTACCATCAGGTGAGATCGAGATCAAATACTATAAAATAAAAAAAAGATTTTTTTATTACATTATAGTAGTCACATTTTTCTAAAGAACAAGTTGTCATCAGACTGAGATCATTGCTGTACCAGTTCTTTCTTTTATTTATGAGCTATAATTGCGAGACAGAGATTTATTTATGTTATTAATAAGTAAAATGTTTTCTCTTTAAATAACATGTTTACAAAACATTCAAGTCGAAATGTAAGAATATATGTTTATAAGTTTGCAAAAAAAAAAACAGTACTCAGCATATCACAAAACCTGCTTACCGCCCAAACGTGCAATATTTCACAGCGAATGCATCGGCAGCGTTACAGAATTCCGTTTGTGTCATCACATCGAGTCGATCGATATTCGAGTCATAATCGAGCGGAAACGCCGCAGACATCGACTCCGCATATTTCAGGCTGACTCGACTACAGCTAGTCGGGTAGAACGGTCACTAGTCTTTTGAAAATGCAAATTATTCACTTTATCGGGTATTGTTTTATTATAACTCATACCCCAAAATGCATATAAGTTAAAATTTATTGGCAATGCAATTCCATTGTAAATTAGTATGTTATGATTTAGGATGTTGTCGTAAATAAATAAAAATGTGAGCTTAGGAAATCTACGGAGTACGCAGTACCTGTCCTGTGCTATCTAGGTAGTACGAATCATATTTGACCGACCTAGGTCAAATATTATAAATTAGTAAACTATACGAAAACATTTTGTTCCTTAAAATCTAATTTCATAGATTACCCAATATACAAATATGTTATTCCAATGCGTTAAATCCTTGTAACATTTTATCGCATCTACAAATAGGCAACAATTTTTTTTTCTTTACATTATCCTTTTTTTTCGATAAAACAAAAAATAACGTCTTTCGGCTCTGCGTAGATCGGACCGCAAGCAACAACTAAATAAAAGGGTACCCCAGTTTGTAACTATGACACTAGGACGTCTAGCACCTCAGTCCTCCCGTGACCATGGTTGCTGTAAAGCGGCCGAAACGTCGGGAACGTAAACAACATAAAATTAGCGCGATAAAATGCGTACAATTACTTTTAACTCAATTATTCGGCTCTTTTAATGTCCTTATTTGAGGGGATACATAGTTCACCATTCTGATACCCAATACGGGTTGGTGGACTTCACCCGTCTCCAAGAACTGGTTAAATAGATACTCTCAGGCACAATAGCTTCCTCACGATGTATTCATGTAGTACCCACCTACTATTTAGCTAGTGATCATGATGGATTAAAAAGTGCTTTTATATTTCGGTTGTACAGCTATAAGTGACGTTTCCTTCTTGCAACAAGTTCTATCATCTACATCTTGAATATTCCGCCGCCCATTACCAAAGTGCGGAAGGCCGGAGGCGCCTTTACACAAGGCCCCGGCACTTGGCCGTTGTACTAACTAAACAAAAATAAAAGGCGCCTTCATTTATAGTAGGTAACTTCTTTGAAAGCGACGGGCAAGAGGACGCCGGATTCTAGGAATAGCACTATTGTGATAAGAAATTTATTAAAATTGAAATAAAACTTATGTTACAAATTTTATCGCGTTTATTTTATGTTTTTAAGTTCCCGACTTTTCGGCTGCTTTACAGCAACCATGGTCACGGGGGGAAGTTTTATTTTAATGTGTAGTATTCGCGTAAATATAAGAAATAAATTTACTGAAAAGATATATTTTTTCGTAAAGATATATTTTTTTGGGGTCGAGTCACCTTCGTCCGTAGGAGAATTAAGTACCCTCGAGATAACCTACACGTGACCCTGGGTGGTGCCAACCAGGTGACAACTCTACTGGTGGTAGGCTTCGGCCGTGGCTAGTCACCACCCACTGAACAAAGCCATGTCGCCAAGTGGCCTAGCCGTGTTCCGGCATGATGTTCGGTGTTGCCATTCATGGATGGCGGGTCAGATCAGTTGCGCTGCATGAGCCTAGTGAATGTAGCGTCTCTATCTACTGCCGCCTTCCTACCTAGGCAAGTATGCTCCATCGTAGATCTCATCGTCACTTACCATCAGGTGAGATCGAGATCAAATACTTGCCTATAATGTAATAAAAAAATAAAAAAAAAAGTAATTGACAAGTATTTTGCTGAGGCCTTATTTTAAGTAATTATATAAAGATACCTGTGTCAGAAGACCTCACTCTGGCATAACTATAGGTAAATTACAAAACTTTTTAGACAAGACCTTCGAGTGTAGAAGTGTTAGACTTTTTGCACTACAATGTAAATGCCAATAAACGATGCCACATTCCCACCCACCACTGGTGATTGTGAATGTAAACTTGTAACATGTACATAAAAAATCTAAGCATTCACGATGCACATCCAACAATATACTATTCTAAGGATAAACTCGAATGGCAAAGGAATACGGAGGAAAAGAGGCGACAGGCAATTCATACGAGCGTCTGTCGCGGCAAAAAAACAACAAGCCGAGCAGTGATGTGCTCTACAGAATGACACAAACAAAACCAGACATTTTTAAACATAGAGAAACTTTTTTTTTTTGCAGAATTGAATTTCGATGTTCAAAATACGCCCACGCACGTTTTTTTTATACTGGAGTGGTAGCTATTGGAATAATAATCAGAGGTTCACTACACTGCACTTTTTGACTTTTTAAAATATTATACCTACCATATTATTGTCGAAGAATTATGATTGTTTAATTGTTTGTGGCTAACACCCGGCCTTGTTCTCAGTACTAGTGGATCAAGCATAGTATTTCTACTTGGTTTTACGTTAGCGTATGCGTGTTCCGCTCCCCTCACACCATATTTGACACTCAATAAGAATGACTGTGACAGACCGCTCTATCATTCTTGTATAGATTAGTGAACATACTATATACATATGGTATGGACTATTGCCAATACAAATTCCAATCTCGTATTAAAAAGTAGGGATGTTAGGAAGATACTGATAATATTAAAGTTAGTGGGCACATCACGTTACAGACTGAAGCATAGATATAGCGTATAGAGTAGGTAGAGGGTATCTCTATCTGGCGCCGCGGCCGCGTCGTCACCCAACTATTGTGTCCCGCGGGGCTGCTTTACTATTTGCCAGAAATTAATTGAAATAGAGGTGTACGAGGTTTTGTACACCTAATAGGTATACCGGGTGACGCTCAGCAACTTCATAATGATACGTTAATGGATTACGTTTTGTATGTATGAAATTAAATTTGTTAAGTTAGTATGAAATTAAATTTCCTATTCATTGGAACTAAGATCGCAATGAAATTCATCCATCTGAATAACTGCCTGCGCGCCGGTCGCCTCCTGCGTTGTATTGCTCGGTGTATCTTCGGGGTTTCAGGACAGGATTTGTTTTGGCTTAATAATGAAAACTGCTGTGCTGCTGATTAGTGTTCCAGGATCTCTCTTTTTAGCTATATTAACTTTTTAATATCATAAACAAAAACTAATCATCTATGGTCTAACACTGCTTATGCATAAACGCAAATGAAAATCGATTATAGTAAGGATTACTATTCATCATCGGCAGCGCCATCTAGTGTTCTCAGGTTAAATAGTTAAGTATACTAAGAACACTAGATAGAGCTAGCACCATCGATAGAGTCGTTCAAATATAATATTAAGAAGACTGATATTTAAGTTAAATACAACCTCAATCATGTCGTACAACTCAACAAAATAATCCACATTTTTACCCAAAAAATAAATGCCGTCAATATACTCAAAGCTAACGAATCCTCAATTATCTGTACCGATAGAGAATCTCAATAAAAAAATAAAATATTGGCACAAATAATAAAATCAGCGAAGCCCGATCATGGCGGAAATTGATAATGATAGCGGCCATGGCGTAAATGCCGTATTTTACGAGGAAAAACACACGCACGGTGAATAATTAAAAGATAATCTGAGAGGGAGCGATGCGAGAGAATCGCTACGCATCGAATGACGGCCGAAATGTTATAATTTCAGTATTCGGATGAGGCGTTAAGAACCAGATATACTGAACACTGAAACTTTGAGCTGTAATTTTAAAAATTATATATTATAATGTGGCACGACCATTTCGAAAACAAACATGGGAGAACTGCATATCTGAGAACCCAACCTAATTCCGAAAGGTGAGTGAATGGGGCAGTATGGTGAAATATGGTACGGATTTCCTTCACAATAATGTCAATTCCTAACAAGTTTAACAAATACATAGCTTACTGAAAACAAGACTTTATAATATAGAGCTTAGTTCAAAAGTGTGCGTTGTAATACCTAATTAAAAAACCTAGCGGAGCCAGGGAGTTTCCTCTATAATTCTACATGGCACAAGAGTTATGATCGCATGTGCAGGGTATTTAACACTGGCCCACAGCGCCGCGGGGCACTCATTAAAATTTCAGCATTCCCGTTTATACACCCATTTGCGGGCGACGCGAGAAAGTTGCTGTATTAACGGAATAATCACATCTTATAATATGATGCTTATACGACCGGTGTGTTTTACAGGTACTCAGGAACATGTTGGATGAGGGATGCGACCAAAAACCTATCACCAAGGGCTGTCTAGTTATATTTCATTTCGTAAAAAAGAAGTTCCCAACTCTACGGTCCAAAACTAAGCAACGCTTGTATTATGGGTACGGTACAATGGACTGAGGGCGATGCCAGTATTATAATACTCATATAGATTTTAAATATCCATGACTTGGGTACAAATATTCGTGCTCATCACACAAAGTTTGGCCCTACCAGGTTTGGAACGCGGAACCCTCGGCACCGAAAGTAAGGTACCAACTGCGCTAATCAGCTCGGCGACAGTTGAAGTGCAGTATGTGATAGTGGACGTACGCTCGCTTTGAAAACAAAGTGTGCAGGTTCCCGTGCAATATACTCAGGGTTATAAGGATTTCATGTGCGAGTCATACTTTTTTAGTGAAGTGCACACATCGTGAGACAAATATGCTTTCAAAAAACACATGGCTAGTGCAGATTCGTCGCAAACCCAACGTGGTAGAGACCCAAACACCCTTGTTGATAAGGATGGTGCCCTGTATAGTGAAAATAAATGCGCCCCTATTACTTTAGGATTAAGAACTATCGACTAAAGGTAGGTGCATTGTACCTATTGTTTGTTCCACAAACACAAATATGTTTTTTGTTTAATGGCAACCCAAGGTGGGCAGTCACTGTTCAACCCTGCGCACAGTTCGCACGTCTTTTTTTACTTATTTATTTTTATTACCTAATACAGTCCGCTCAAAGTATCTATGTGTGTTTCATTTAAATAGGACCAGCGCGCACATAGTTTTTGGTCCTTAGCTCGTGAAAAGTGATAAATAAGTGTAATTTTCATATTGACTTTGTCAGCGGGCGGACTGTTGCGCGAGTGACTCAATTAAAAACCGCGGCGTTCTATAAACATTGCGGCAGGAGCAAGCGCAGCGTCTATAACGTTGTTGCTGTGGAGGTTTTCGTCGGCATTGCTGAGCTACTCCGTGCTCCGAGTTTAATTTCAAGCATCATTTTTGCAAGAAGATGGCGGCCAGCGTTCTATAACGTGGCTGTCGAAGACGATGTGCTATATCACGTTGTTGTTGCGGGGAAATTTGGCATCTGCATTGCTGTGCCACTCCGTTTCTTCTCAAGCTATATAGAAGAAAATCTGAATCCTTTTCATAATCACATTGTGATAAAAATTGTAATTTCATTCGCCATTTCGCCATACCTACATTTATACCTGTGCCAGAAAGGGACAGATACCCTTTCGTCGCTTGGTGCGTTAGTGGGAGCGAGACGCCAACCGGGACAGCGCGACTGCGGTTTAGTGCATATTGCCAGTGCACTCTTGGAACGCCTTCGTCTACTTCGGGCATCACATCGACCATCGACCAAGTTTGCTTCGCTTCGGGTGGCATTCGTCTTCCTATCGTATCGTTTCCGAACTTGTTCTCTTATTGTTCTGTGTTTCGGGATTATTTGTTTCCGGCAAAAAATAAATTCGCCATTTTGTTGCGGCGCACGAGTTATTTGTACGCGTCGTATAATAAGTTTAATATTTTGGTGTAAATTGTAATTTAATTATTTAAAAATACGATTGTTTAAAGTAATTTATAGTCATTTAAGCTATTTAATTTATAGACGTTTAAAAAATGAGCACCAAAGATTTGGCAAGGCTGGTCGCAGCACGAGGCCAGACCAAGGCTTCAATAAGCAAAATAAAATCATTCACAAAAGATGAACAAAATATTAAGTGTGCTACCATAGATTCTCTTATTGTTAAAAAGAACAGGTTAGTAGAGTGTTTCAAAACCTATTCAGAATTAAACATCGACATAAATGTGATTGATCAGTCGGATAGTGAAAACTTTGATTTAATTGAGGAAAATTACATGTATTGTTTAAGCGAGCTGAACCGGCACATTCGAGAGAGGTCGGGCAGTGTCGCAGCGGAGCACTCTTTACCCAAGATGGGTGAGGAGGTGCCGAAAGGATTTAGGGGCTTACCCAACTTAACTATACCTAAATTTAATGGTCAGGTAGGTGACTACTACAATTTTATAGAAATTTTCAATAGTGTTGTTCATAAAAACACATCGTTAAACGATTGTGAAAAGTTTTATTATTTGAAGTCATTAGTAGAGGGTGAAGCACGTTCTATTATTTTGCATTTGGGTCTCACATCCGACAATTATACACAAGCGCTTGAGCTTTTAAAAGAGAGGTATGATGATAAGCCCAAAATTATAAAATTTCATGTCTCTGCACTATTAGATTTAAGTCCAATAAGCAAATGTACAGCGGCATCGCTTAGACAATTAGTTTCACAATTGAAACAGCATATTGGAGCACTAAAAAACCTCAATGTTCCTGTGGAGCATTGGGACCATATTTTAATGACCATTTTGCAGCGTAAGCTAGATACCTACACGCTGAAAGGCTACTTTGTAGATACACAAGGTCAAACACAGACACTAAATACACTTTTAAAATTTATAGATCAGCGGGCAGCTGCACTTGAATCAGCCTACACAGATCTTCAGGCGAGGAGTACTAAGAGTAATGTGAAGTGTCTAGCGGTAACTCATTCATCCTCGGCCTCGTGTAAGTTTTGCAAGAAAAGTTGTAACAAATTATATCTATGCCCGCAGTTCAAACTTGCTAATGGTTCTGATCGACTTAAGTTTGTAAAGCAAAACAATTTATGTAAACTTTGTTTAAATAGTCATAAAGGACTCTGCAATTTTCAATTTAAGTGTTCGACATGTAAGTCGAGGCATAATAGCCTGCTGCATGATGCTATATCATCAGATACCCATGTATCAAATGCAGTTACAGGTATTACAGAGCAGGTCAATGATTCAGTCGTTTTACTGGCAAGAAATAGTGACAATGTTTTACTGCCTACTATTAAAGTAAAATTATTTAAAAAAGACGGTTCAACTATGTGTGTCCGTGCTTTACTGGACTCTGGTAGTCAAGTTTCATTTATTTTGTCAGAAACTGCTGACACAATTAATTGTAATTTACACCCTGTAGACACTATTATACAGGGAGTGGGTGATGGCAGGCAAAAAATTGCTTATAATGCTGAATTTAATATGTCTTCTTTGGATGACAGTTTTAAAATGATTGTCAATTGTTGCATAGTCAATGACATTACTTGCAACTTACCACAATTTAAGGTGGACTTACAAAGTTTAAATATACCTACTTATGTTAGGTTAGCCGATGAAGATTTCTATAAATCTCAAAGAATAAGCTTGCTTTTAGGCTGTGATATATTTTTCCAACTATTATTGCGTGAACAAATTCCACTTTCAATGCCAGGGAGCTTATGCTTACAAAACACTCGCTTTGGTTATGTTGTGGCTGGGGTCGCTCATGGCTCAGCAGCTTCCAAGAGAGAGATTACTGGTTTTTCAGGTCATGCACGTCATAATAGTGGTATTCAATCTAATAATGTTAAAAGTCTTGAAAAATTAAATAAAAATATTGAGAAGTTTTGGGAATGTGAAAAGGTGCCAGAGCTGTACTCTGAAGCAAGTTCTGAACAACTACTTGCTGAAGAGAATTTCCAAGCTTCTGTCACACTTAAAAATAACAAGTTTCAAGTAGACTTACCTTTCAAACAAGACTTACAGAAACTTAAGCTGGGTGACTCTTTTTCATGTGCACTTCAGCGATTTTTAAATTTAGAAAAGAGGCTTAAAAAAGACTTACCTATGTATGAAGCCTATAAACAATTTATTTTAGAGTACATTTCATTAGGACATGCACAATATATAGATATATCAAGTTTAGACTTGTCCAAAGAATTGTATTATTTTTTACCACACCATTGTGTGATTAATGATAGTAGTAAAACCACTAGATTAAGAGTTATCTTTGATGGCTCAATGAAGACCAAGAATGGTATCTCGCTCAATGATGTGTTGCTTAATGGAACTTTAATGCAAAATGATTTGTTTAGCATCCTACTGTTATTCAGGCTTTATAAGTTTGTGCTTATCGCTGATATTCAGAAAATGTTTCGAGCTATAATGCTTAATCCTTCACACTGTAAGTTCCAGAACATTCTTTGGAGAAATGATCCTGAGGACAGTATACAATGTGTACAACTACAAACGGTAACTTATGGTTTAAAAAGTTCCACATACTTAGCTACAAGATGTTTGCATGAGCTTGCTCACAGATACAAGGAGCAATATCCACTTGCTTCTCAAGCTTTACTAAACAATACTTATGTTGATGATGTAAATATAGGGGCTAATGATATTTCCGAATTATTATCAATTAAAACTCAATTAATTGAACTATTAGCTCTAGGAAACTTTAAGCTTCACAAATGGTGTTCCAATGAACACACTTTATTACATGATATTCCTATAGAACATCAAAACTTAAAGGAAATTGATATCTGTAAAAATAATGTTACAATCAAAACTTTAGGAATTTCATATAATGTACAACAGGATATTTTTATTGTTAAATGCCCTGAGCATCAGGTATCAGAGTCCTACTCAAAAAGAGATTTATTAAGTTTCATAAGTAAGCTATTTGACCCACTTGGATTAGTTGGTCCTATTTTAGTCAATGCTAAAATCTTAATGCAACTAGCTTGGTTATCAAATATCAGCTGGGATGCACCTTTACCCATAGAATTAAACGAGAAGTTCAGGCAGTTTGTTATTAATTTGCAACATATGTCAGGCATTCGTGTTAATAGAAATATTAAAACAGATATGGTTCAATCAATTGAATTAATTGGTTTCTCTGATGCTTCCAATTATGCATATGGATGTTGCTTATACATAAGAACTATAGATAGTCAGGGTAATGTAAAGGTTGACCTATTGTGTTCAAAGTCTCGAATCAATCCAATTAAGAAATTAACTATACCACGACTTGAACTCAATGGTGCCTTATTATTGGCTACCTTGACAAAAAAGGTGGTAGATAATTTTAAGGATAAATTTCATATTAATACATACTTATATGTAGACTCCATGATAGTACTTTCTTGGCTAAAAACAGCACCTATCAAGTTAAATAGATATGTCGCAAATAGGGTGACCAAGATTTTAGAAATTAGTGAGAATGTTTCATGGCATTATGTCAATTCAAGTGAAAATCCTGCTGATTGTTTGTCAAGAGGTGTGGAGCCTCATTTGTTACAGGACAATGAGTTATGGTGGCATGGTCCACAGAATATGCATTCCAAAAATTATAATCATACTTCTAATTTTAGTTTGTTAGAAACTATCCCTGAAGCTAAACTCACTGCCACAGTTTATCAATATAAACAGCAGTTAACTATTTTTGAAAAATATTCTAATATTAGTAAGCTTCAAAGAGTAATAGGTTATATCTATAGATTCATAAATAATTGTAAATTACCTTCTCATGATAGAAAAAAGAGTTCATATTTAAATGCCAAGGAGTTAGATTATTCATTAAAAATTATTATTAGAAATGAACAGCGTCAACACTTATCAAAAGAAATTAATTGTTTGTTGACTGATATTCGCATTAAGTCTAATTTAATTCATTTAAATCCCTTTCTTGATGGCTTAGGTTTGCTTCGTGTTGGTGGTAGATTGCAAAATTCCAACCTGTCTTATGAACAGATGCACCCCATCATATTGCCAAAACATTCATTTATAACTAATGCACTTATAGAAAGGGAACATAAAGCTTTGTTACATGCCGGGCAAAAGTTAGTATTGTCCAATTTAAACCAAAGGTTTCATGTTATCAATGGCAGAAGAGAAGTCAGTAATGTACTACACAAGTGTATTGTTTGCTTTAAACTCAAGGCCAAAGCTTCTGAGCAATTGATGGGTTCTCTACCTGCTGGGAGAGTGACTCCAGCCAGAGCATTTGAGCGAGTAGGTATAGACTATGGTGGTCCATTTTCTATAAAAATGCACCGTGTCAGAAATCCTATTATATTAAAATCATACATAGTATTATTTGTTTGTTTCTTAACTAAAGCAGTACACATTGAATTAGTAACAGATTTAACTACAGAAAGTTTTTTGAATTGCTTAAAAAGATTTATATCACGTCGCAATAAGCCTTGTGAGATACATTGTGATAATGCCAGTAACTTTAGAGGGGCACGCAATGTATTAAAAGAATTATACCTATTACAGTCTAGTAAAGATCATCAAAATCAGGTATACAACTTTGCAGCTGAGCAGGGTATTGAGTTCAAATTCATACCCAGTTATTCACCAGTATTTGGAGGTCTCTGGGAGGCAGGAATTAAGAGTGTAAAGTACCATATAAAAAGAGTGGTAGGAGATATTGTTATGACATATGAAGAGTTTAATACTGTCTTAATCCAAATAGAAGGTATATTAAATTCAAGGCCTTTAACTGCCTTGTCCACTTCTGACTCAACAGATTATTCGTATTTAACCCCGGGTCATTTCTTAACAGGCAAACCATTGTCATCATATCCTGAACCTGACTTAACAGATGTACCAAGTAATCGCTTATCATTTTGGAAAAAATGTACCAAAATAGTGCAAGGCTTCTGGAAGCAGTGGCATAAGCAGTATTTAGTTACATTACAAAACAGGCCCAAGTGGCATAAGCAATGTTTAAATATAAAGGAAGGATGTCTTGTCCTAGTACGCGATCAGAACATTCCTTCTCTGCGCTGGCCAATGGCTAGAGTGATTAAAGTTTATCCAGGCAAGGATAGCAAGGTCAGGGCGGTAGATATAAAAACCAGTAATGGCTTTATAATGAGAACGAGCATAGGTAAAATTTGTTTGCTGCCTGTGGAGTAAAGTCCCTACAAGTTAGGTACTGTAGTATGATGCATACCTATGCATAGTTATTACATAATAGCAGGAGGTCGAGGATGATCGGTTATAAATTGATATGGTCATTGGAACATGATCCCAGTGCCTATATATTGTGATTGATTAGTGTTCAAACACACAGAATTACTTATTATTTTTTATGTTTTATTTCTTCAGAAAGAAGTTTCCTTTGTTATTTTATTTTAGTACTAATCATTAAGTTTTCTATGTCTTATCAGACAAGTTATGTTTAGTTTCTATTAGGAGTATATATTTTATTTTGATTTATATTAATTGATAGTTAGATACATTAAGCTACCTACTTGTTTAAGAATTACTCTTTATTTCTCTAATTACTTAAGATTTAGTTACCTATTTAATTGTGTGAATGGTACTTATATAATTTGTAAGTGAGTAAACAACAGACTGTAAGTGTTATACTTAGAATTCATAGCATTAAGTTAAATTTAAACCTTTGTGATCATTAAGTCAAGCATTTACCTGTTTAGCTATAAACAATATTAAGCCCTTAATGTAATTGTGTTTCTCAAAGAGATAAGTTGTAGTTGAGCATCAGGTAGTCAATTTAAAAAAGATAATCATTTTTGAATTCCTTTATTTGTATTAACATACCTAGATAGTAACATGTATAGATGTGCCACTGATGTATCATAGATTAGTTATGAATAGATTTGACACTTTTTGTAAACAAGGAAAAGGTAGTTCATAAATTTGTTTTCTGTTTCCCCAGCATGTTTGTTCCACAAACACAAATATGTTTTTTGTTTAATGGCAACCCAAGGTGGGCAGTCACTGTTCAACCCTGCGCACAGTTCGCACGTCTTTTTTTACTTATTTATTTTTATTACCTAATACAGTCCGCTCAAAGTATCTATGTGTGTTTCATTTAAATAGGACCAGCGCGCACACCTATTGCACCCCTTCTGGGAGTAACCCCCAAAGGGGTGCAGTGGCGTAAAGCCTGTAAAGGTGTGACTATGATATTATTATGTTTTTTTATTATGTTTGCCAATCTTCTGGTAGATGTCGTAAAGGCAATAACGCCATGAACTATTTCAGGAACCGCTTTCAGCGATCAATACGCCAACCACCTGAATGCGTCGATGTTTCTACCAACAGCGACGCGGATAGTCCGCTTATAATTAATTTAGAAAAAAAGTCGTTATCGCAAAAATTTTAACATGCACAAGTCCCATTTGTTACGCGCCAACGCCCGTAACGGCATTATCACGATACCATTATAAAAATGTGTCATATCATTAACCACATAGATACATATTGCAGTATACTAGTGTTGTCGAACTGTGTAGTCGATTGATTTCATTATTTCCGTATATTTTTCGAGATAAGCAATTATAACGATGAATTTATATTTAGTTTAGTACTTCTTCACGCACATTTTGCCAAAAATCAAAAACTTTAATTATCTATGATATAATGAAAACCACGTTGAGTTCTTAAGAATGTAGCTGAAGTCAAGAATATTGTTTTTCGTGTGCCTAAGTTTTGTATACGCTTCAGTTTGAAAATTTTAAATTGATCGTGCGATTATATCCAAAATCGATTCGATTAAACTTTTAAGAAAATCGACTAAATCCCAATATTAGCGACTAATCCCTTCACTAGGTGTAAGCACATTTTTCCGCACCTCGATAAGTGAATCACGTTAAAAACCCACCGTACGTAAGTGTGTGTTGGCGAGCGAGCAGCTAGCGCGGATATGATGGGTCAACTAAAGTAACAATTATCTTTGACGACCTGATAAGCACAGCTGGTAGTGTACCCTGCTCTCTATGCCGAGGGCCCCGGGTTCGAATCCCGGTAGGGACAATCTTTGTGTGATGAGCACGAATGTTTGTCGAGACATGGATGTTTAATATCTAATGGTATTAAATACTGAGTTCGCTCTCAGTCCACTGTTCGATAGTCATAATACAAGCGATGCTTAGTGTGAGATCGTATAGTTGGTGTTTTCGTCTGGCGATATAATAAAAAATGCCTTTGACAAATAGTAGAGTTTTGATGTTACCCAAATATGCGGCGTTAACCTAATAGAGCATCAAAGAAAATAAGATTTCATCAATATATTGTCAACACCATTTCAATACCTCGATAATTGAACGTAAAAAACAGTTTTCTATAGAGAAAATTGCGGACAAATCCCCATAAAAACAACAAAAGGCCGGAAGGGATCCGGCGGGGGAAGCTTAAATAAATCCAATACACCATAATTCAATTCACAAATCAAGGGAAAAGCGCAATATTCCGTGAACGCACCGTCGCATTCAATCTCACCATCAAACCTGTTATGGTGGACCCGCAATGTGGAACTTTATCAATAAACTACTGTATTCCACTACGATAGGCAGAGGTCTGTATGTTAAATTAGCGTGTAATAGGGCCCGCACATATTCTTGGAAATTAATGTAATAATACTAGCCCTTTTTAATGTAAGTACCACTGTTGGGCACGGGCCTCCATCAATGCAAGGGGATTAAGCCATGGTTCACCACGCTGGGAAAAAGTGTAAATATAATTTTATTTTATTTTGGAAATCTCCGCTTATACATGCTTGTACTGTCATGGCCAGAAAATAACGTCACTTCAATGAAAGACAACATAGAATAGACAAAGATATTATTTTCTTCCTTATCTTCATCAATCCAAGTCATTGGCGTTTAGTATTCGTGTATGGTTATCTCTGGCTGAATCGATGCGCCCGAGTTGCTCAGTGCGTTGTGTCGCCTCTTCACCCCCGACAACTACTGTCGTGGCAGGAAACAATAGTTGTTTGTTGTCCCCACTTGTCGTACTGTTGCTTGAACTAGGTCCGCTGTACCTCGCGCCCTCACTGCGCTTAACGATCATCTGGATTCTAGCCCTAGTGTAGATTGGTTTACGGATGAATGATAGTGATTTTGTTGAAATGTTGGAAGTTCTATGAGAAAGATGCGTGATATTGTATGTACCTACCTACTTTGTTCACCATGTATACTGTTTTGATAGTATAAATTGTTGATCTATGGCCGTTCTAATTAAACTAAAAATCAAATATAAAAGCATTAACTATTATAGTGTTAAATAGTTTAAGAGGTCCATCAGTAGGCTATAAGGGTCACATTCCCGAAAAAAATATTAAATTCTTTCAATATTTAACACTATTTTTGCTTAACCTTGTATATTACAAGAATGTTTTTACTGGGATTGCCCCTAGTCCGCACAGTTCGTGTGACATTTTAATTTGTATTACTAACTTTTGCAGCTCATAACATAATGGGAAAGTAAAAAGAACCACATCGCGGTTTTATCGTAACCAAACCGCATATTTTATGGTATCCCCACCCCTTTATAAAGTGCACAATGGGGGGAGCTTATTTATTTGATAGAGCACCGTGTCACTCGGCAACTGGACGAACCCACTCGGTGAATTGATTTATGTTACACGATGAATTATGGCGATATGTGAATAATAAAGCCACTTCTCTTCTTCATAAAGTACTACACAGCTTTTCTACTATATTGGTATTTTTTTTACACAATTTGATTTGGAGAGAACATCCATTGTGAGTATAGAAATACTTATCCAAACCGTCGGAAATTTATTTGGATGATTCCTACGAAATTTGGTTCAGGAGCTCGAGGATAAATCATGGCCTTGTTATAATAGCGAGCGTTCTACCAACTTTGATATCATTGCTTGGCTACTTCAGAATCATTATATATACTATAATAATAATAACACACTGTTGGGAGCAAGGGCCTCCCATCACTGCGGTGGGGGGTTCAGAATCAAAGTAAAAAAAGATCGAGATCAAAGATAGATATAGAAATGGTTGTTAGTTCTGTGGTCGCAAAAGCGTCCTGCCGATTATGTAGATATAATAGCCTGGGTTCATGTCCTGGTTCTTGCAAAGTGTTATTGGGACTTTGGGACCTAATACTTTATCCTATTGACCATAAACAAAGAGAAACCAGAGACGATTCAAAGATCTATTTAGGTATCTAGACTCTGTTATAGAACCGAAAGAAATAATAGAACTGCTATATAGCTGTTAAAAAGTTGTATAATTGCGTTGAAAACCCACGAACACCAATATTTGGAACCCGCTTCGCGCATGTTAACAAAGATGGCATATTATATTAACCGAAACTGAACTTGAGGAAATTTAATACAAAAGCTGCAAACCCACCTTCACCACGACACCGCTGACAACAAACGACCAACACTCCTTTATCACATCCATCACCCGCAACATACAAATCGTTGTGAATAAATTCCCTATTGAACCAGCAATGGATTCTATACAGCGTGTCCGGGTAGGGTGACAATGATTTTTGCAACAGTCTCGGGATTCACGCTAAGTACGAAGGGGTGCTAAACTTTGGACAGCCCGTCGGCTGCATCGTCCCAAGACGTGCGCATAAATGCAAGTTATGAATATGACACATCGTTGCAATATTAGACGTTCCACCTTCGGCTCTTATTGCCTTCGTATTGTTTGATGGCGGTGGAGGCGGCGACGATGTCTGTGCTGTACAATTTGTCTGGATATCTGTTATGCTCGATGCAATGTTAAAGCGTGCCTACCTACTGCGTTTATTTGTAGTGTGAGGCGATATCGGGCAAGTGTGTCCATTATCAACTAATAATTCACAAGAGCGAGTGATGAAAATGATAAAGGATCCGAGTTTAAAACCCCCCACAAAAAAAAAATAAGGGAAATAGACTAGCGCACCTCCCACGTATTTCGGGAACAGGTTAAATTTTCTCAGATATGCAGGTTTCCTCACGATGGTTTCCTTCCAATAAACAGGTGATAATCATGATTAAAAATGAGATTCGCACATGCGATCTATAAATCTTAAACTTGCAAGCCGGGTTTTGAACCTGTTACCCTATTTCACAGGCGAGCGTTATACCAATTTGGCTATCACTATATTATTTTAAAGATAATTATAAAACGTAGATATAGGAAAGGGTGTTACTAAATGCCATGACCATATATTTTATAATAAATTTAATCAATATATAATTAAATGCTCCGTCACTCACACTAACCGAGGCTTAGTCACAAGAAATTCACATTTCACATACACACTCAGTTCACACACACACTCGCCAAACTAATCTACCTGCTTGTTTGTCGCCAAAAAAGAGCAGTAAAAATTACCCTCGTAAAACAAAAAGGACAATGGCTGTATAAAACTAGGCGCGGACCAGCATTTTATTGTGACCCATTACCGTCGGAGATAATTTATGGTCCCACTAGTTAGGCCCCCCGTTTGTTCCCCGCGCCATTGAGGAAATTGCGTAAAACTTACGCAACGTTTATGTCGGAACAATAATTATGGGGAGGCATATTTTAAGGGAAGAAACGGTGGATAGGTAACGTGGGTCGTTAGGAACACAACTATGATGTTGGTAGAAATAATTATCATTGATAATCTAGTTCTCTCTCTCTAGAATCTCATTTTCAACCACGATTATCACTTGCTAAACGGTGAAGGAAAACATCGTGAGGAAACCTGCATGTCTGAGAGAACCCTTCGAAAGCTGTGTGAAGTCCGCCAACCCGCACGGGGCCAGCGTGGTGGACTATGGCCTAGTCCCCCCCTCGAATTGAGGAGAGGCCCAGCAGTGCGACATTAAAAAGGGCTGGTATGATTATTATTTATAATAATAATCTAGCTAAAGGTAAAGTACCATACGTGGCAGGATTGGCGTCAAATTTTATCCTCTGGCATGATTGGTTAACGTTTTAGAAATTCGGCAGCGGTTGGCAGTATTGGGTCGGCAGGATGGGTAATTTAAATATGGTCACACTGGCTTCGTAATACCATTATTGTAATAATAATAATATCGCTAGACGAACACAACAACTATACGGTCCTACACTAAGCAACGCTTGTATTATGGGTACCGTACAATGGACTGAGGGCGAACTCTGTATATAATACTTATATCCATGACTCGGGTACAAACATTCACGCTCATCACACGCTTGTCCCTACTAGGACTCGAACCCGGGACCGTCGGCGCAGAAAGCAGGGTCACTACTAACTGCGCTAATTAGGTCTTCGTTATTATTATTTATTTTGGCTATATCGTGATACGTGTTTGAAGATATTATCCGTGTTTTTACATCAGTACAAAAAGTGTTTTTACATCAGTGATGATTTTCCGCTCACCTGTCACCACAAAACACTTTTAAAAATTATTCAGTTAAGCTAAATGTATATTCAAATAGCATTAACAGATTCACCGTAAGGCAGCTTGAAACTTATTGCAGTGCCTAATTAACATTTAAAATGTAGAGCCCGCTTAAAATTCATGAATTTCACGTTTTGGAAACTTGCAGACTGAAAAAAAGCAAGTAGCGCGCGCTTCCGTAGGACAGAAGAAAAATCTTGCTTTGTTGCCTACACTCAGACGCTAGACTGTTTACTAATTAATGTTGCCCGCATGGTAACCGGTAGGGTAGCCATACTATTGCAATTTTGTTAGACATTTCTGAAGATATAAATTGACAAACATGTTATTTTCAACAACATTTTTATATTTGCATTAATCGTCTATACTGTAGGTATATCTGACATATTACAAGATGTACATACGAACATAAGATTAAAAAATATATATCTACATACATATATTTAATATTGCCACGGACATGTAGGAATAAAAGTTTAACAATTTGATCAAATCACAACGCCTTTTGTCTTAACCCTTATAAAACGTAAATAAAAAAAAATATGACTACATATATCTACATTATTTGGTATACACAAAGGCGTAGGCCACTTGGCCTACTGCACCGGGCTGGTTCATAGGTGGATGGTTTTATTCCCTTGGCGACAAATTTCATAATGTGCCCTGGCCTGGGTTCTACTGGGATCGCTCGTAGTCCATTGTACAGTAAGCGTTGCTCACTTTGGGACCGTACGGTTGGTGTGTCTCTTTGGCGAAATTGTTGTTACACTCTCAAATATACGACCGCGCATGGTCACCGCACAGTTTTCCCGCACTCTCGTCGCTCGAGTTGCCGCTTTTTATTTGTAATTACTTGATGCGTTTCAGATTGGAATTAAATCTGTCACCGACGTCTGCCATGACCGGGCGGCGCGAATATATGCTCGCTCATACTGAACACTAACTTCGTATATTAGCAGTTAAAATAAAGAGATAGAGCTCAGCCTTATGAGCTTAAAATATTGCCCATCATTTCCGCTCGCTCATTATATTATACGCTCGCTCATACTGAACACTAACTTCGTATATTATCAGTAAAAATAAAGAGATAGAGCTCAATCTTATGAGCTTAAAATATTGCCAATCATTTCCGCTCGCTCATTATATTATACGCTCGCTCATACTGAACACTAGCGTCATATGTTTACAGAAAGAGAGCGATAGAGCTCAGCCTTAGCTTAAAATATTATAATAATAACGCTCGCTCATAATATGCGCTCGCTTATAATGAACACTAACTTCTTGTATTTACAGAAAGACAAAGATAAATCTTAGCCTTATGAGCTTAAAATATGCAATTCCGGCTAAAGGAAGTATAGTCAAAATGGCCTGAGAAGTCAGCATATTTCTTTCAGAACCGCAGGATCTTAAATAATTTAAATGTGAAATCTCCAGGGATTCACATTTTTTTCAATCAACATAATACGTTACTGCGGCATTAGGGTGTGCGTATAATAAAAATGAAATAACACTTAAATTTATATCATAATATTGACAACAAATTAATATAATTCTTAAATTTTTCCTGAAAATTTACCGGAGAACTTGAAAATCAAGTTATACTATTTTATTTCAATTTCGTTCACTCGTACACGTTTATGAACACACAATGGTTAATATTCCACTAATATTACACATATTTATCAAAGAAACACATTTTTTTGGAAAATAAAATAAATTTGACCACTTCACGCATCAATTTCCTGTCAAAAAGTCTCACCAATACCGATTATCACTCGCTAAACGGTGAAGGTGAACTTCGCGAAATAACCTGCACACTTTTCGGAATGTGTTCTCCACCTGAACTGGGCTAGCGTGCTGTAATATGGCCCGGAAATCCGCATGGTGTGCCCACGTTATAATGGCAATACGCTCACCTACCTATTGTGTATGATCTATATGTGTCATTTATTAACTACCCTACATAAATTAAAATTAAATTAAGATAAAAATTAAAATTAGGCACGTTTCAGAATGCACTCAGCTTTCCAAATTCCCACCACCATCGGCCGGCAGGGTGCCCAGAACGCTGGCAGCATTGCCACGTTGAATGGAAATGCTGATGTGTTGGCCAAAATATGTGCCAGCATTCTGGTCTCCAGATGTCTATTATTATTATTCTCCCTATTACATTGAGACCGAAATACCACCGGCAGCATATGGTTACACTGCAGTGCATCTCTGCCTACCTTCTCGGGATTACAGGCGTGATGGTGTGTGTGCAGGAATAGTTTGTAATCCTTTGAAAGCGCCTTTACCCACGTACACCGCAAACCTCTCGCTAACGAAAATGTATTATATTTATACTTAGGGAGTTACATTAAGCGTATGTTACATCGCAGATCTTAGGCTGTGTGCACACGATGCGAATGAACGTGGGCGTTGAATCAATGAACAGTTTTTTTCAGTCTCCATAACAAAATTAACAGCTTACGATATTAAGTACCTAGCTTTAAACCATTATAATCATAATGGTATAATTTGGGAAGCAGCATAATGTTAATTATCATCGTAAGCCTATTTTAATTTGGTTACTAATTATTTCAAAACCGACTTAGTACAATAAACTTGCGTTGCTACATGCAGCCTAACATGTAATTCATGCTACGCGCTCGCTACGAACACTCGTAGCGGCGGCTACGATCTGAGCTCTTTATAGCGGTCATGTTTCAAGGCTGCCTTCTGTGCTACGAAACAAACCCTTCTACCTGTTGGAAGTGATAAAATGCTAATAAAATCAGTCTGTATATAAATAGTACAACAAGTTGACTTGCTTGTTGACTAACGTATTCTCTAATAGACAGATTTGTAAGCATTATATTTTAATTGTAAATGAAATCACTGAAAAGTTAATGGCGAAACATGGTTTAACCACCGTGACCGCTCTCAATTTTTAATTTTTTACACCAAAATTATTTACAAGGTCATGTTAATTGATTGGCTGACACCATCAATGACATATCAGGAAAAGAGCAACGTTCTTGCTGTCAGATTTTTTAAGAGGAAAAATATAATGGCTTTGTTTCGAATAGCTTTACTTTCCGCTACCATGAAGCAAACCCTGACTACGACCAATATCCATATTAATTTCTGTTAACGTAACATAACAACTTTTCAGAACTTGAATCCTTGGACGCCTTGTAGAATTCTTACACTGAAACAACGAGTGTAAATCATATTTTAAATTCGTAGCTGCGAGCAATGTACTTAAGAGTAATGTAGCATTATTATCCAGCATAAGATAAAAAGTAACGGCGGGTAGACAACAGCGGTGATCAGCTAAAAGGCCATATATTAAACGAATAGCCAAATTAACCCAAACTAGTGCCAAGTCACTCTGTCTGGTACTTAGCCTCGGTTAAGGGGTAGCTATACTTAAGTACACTATTATTTAATGTGTAACCAAAATCCTTTGCCTTATTCTACTATCGCATACACTTGGAGGTAAGCTACATAACATAACGACCCTAAACACGGAAGAGTCGGTCAGAGACATTCCAAATAATTATAGAGATTTGGAATATCCACATTTTACTAAACATGCACATAATAGGTTGTGGTCAATGTCGATGTGCTATCGCTTCGGTCATGTTTCATGTCGTATATGTTTATGTAAACGTTTAACTTAACGGATACGTTTATACGATTCGATGCGGCCGCGATAGACGCACGGTGAAAATGCAATCCCTAATTATATGGAATATAGTTTGAATGTCTTTAGCCGTAATAAAAAATGCAGTCATAATTTTACTATAGTTTTTTTAAATTAAAAAATGAACATAAAGCAACTTAAAAAAATCAAACAAATTTTGACTCCCATTTGTCCAAAAATCCCTCGGTGCACCTCTAGGGTACTCGAGGCATGCTTTGAGTACCCTAGAAGTACCCTGGAGTACCTACAGTACCTTAGACGTGCACTGAGGCTAGCTAGAGTTTTGAAATTTAATGGATATATCTAGCTCTACCGGTTTAGGCTGTGCGTTGTCTGTCAGTCTGTCAGTATTAAGCATTTTATTAAACAGGAGATTGTGTTTTATACAAACCCACGTGGGCTTCTTACCCTTACGAAGCACCATTGAGCGCTATAACAGTAACGAACGCGATGTAATAAAAAAATAAATAAAAAAAAACGCAACATTGAAAACCTCGTCCCGCCCAGCGAACTGCACGACACAACAATTATTACCTCAATACTATTATAGTTCAGCTCGGTTACCTATAGAACTGAGGGAGAAAACGTCTTTAAAAGAACTATAAAAATAACTCCTCGTAGAGATTTGATAACCTTGAAGTCCATTAAATTGAGAATAGAATGATGATCCCACTGGGTATAGTGACCCTGCGTTCTGTAGGTACCGCAGAATTTTAAGTGTTCAATAGTGTATATGTAATAATATACTGGGACCGTCCTACGTCCATTCTACGGTACCCACAAAACAAGCGTTGCCTTGTTTGGGACCGTACAGTAGGTGTGTTGATCTGTCGATATTTCAATTTTAATTGTAAATACATACTGCATGCATATTTGCATTATACAATCAACTAATTACTTTCATCGATCAATATTAGAAATTATTAATTTGTTGACTATCGTTTTGTAAACAAACATACAGCACATCAAACCAATTCAGCAATTGTTTACACAAACTAAAATATCAGCGCAAATATTAATGCTAAATAATTTGCTGACAAAACATAGAGTCAGCAAAAGTATGAATTATCGAATTGATCAGTCGATTCAACAAACTTCGACTCGGGGCTACGATTGCTATCGTAGTGTACGTATCTCAAAAAGGACTTAAAGTTGCTAAGTCTATAAACCTCAGAGACCAGACATCGGCATCTGATGTGAAGATTCTTCGATAGAGCACGTCCTTAGAATCAGATGCAGGGATATAGTTTGGGAATGATGTTCACACATACCAAGCCCTATCAGCAGCTCCAGATATACCAGCTGTACACGAGCAATGGTCAACATAATGACAAAGTACTTGACTCATACATTTAGAACCCAAGAACTATTGTGAGTACACGGCTTAGTACCGGCCCAAGGCGGATCGATACGATCGAATGAACTGTAATAATTTAACGAGCGCACCGCCTAATGTCTGCTCTATTGTCTGTGAGTGTCACCTGATAGGTGAAATGCCATATATTAGAAAATAATAATTGTGAAATATTAATTTCTTATATTTACCCGAATACTATACATTGAAATAAAACTTTGTATAACACAGACAGCTGACGGCGCATGACGCGCTCTTAATTATATTGCTTCATCACGCGGCTTAGGCTAAGAGACCGTGTACGGGGGTTGAGTTTATATTTGGAAAAAAAAACATTACCCATCTCTTTGAAATAAAACTAATTTTGCGGATTTTATCGCGTTTATTTTATGTTTTTACGTTCCCGACGTTTCGGCTGCTATACAGCAACCATGGTCACGGGAGGACTGAGGTATATGACGTTCTAGTGTCATAGTTTGAACTAGGGTACCCTCATATTTAGTTGTTGCTTACAGTCCGATCTACGCAGAAAGTGCTCACAGTGTCTTGAGTTCTTGAAGTAATGCGCTTGGTTTTGGATTTAATTATATTAATTACTGGATCCCTTCGGGAATGTGAAAACATAAAATAAACGCGATAAAACTGTAAAATAAGTTTTATTTCAATCATTTTGAAATTTGAATATTACTCATCATGTCTATATCCAGCATTATACATAGAGTAACTAAGCTATCTAATTGCAGCTCCTGGCATGCAAGCAGCAAGCGTAATTTAATAATTATGCCATAATTGCACCTTGTAACGTTATAACATAATAACATTTGTGTCTTGCTTACGGAGTACATTATTATTGCGGACTTATTTACTAAATTCACTGACTTTGTAGGTACAGTGTATATCTTTTGTATAGATCATATGAATTGTAGCTAAATTAGCTTGGCTCACTGCAACGGGTGGTTGTAGGTTCCATTCCAGTCCGGGTGATTTTGTTAATGGTGTTTTCAACATTTGCGCTCGTTTGGATGTTACTGAGATTACCAATTATACAAGGGTGGCTTAGTTTTAGACCAGACCGTTAGTGTTATTGTCTGGCGATATTAATAATGATGACGGTCATTCAGTTTCTAATGAATAATATTTAGAATCAGTAGCATTGGAATAATCAAATCATTTCTGGTCCATAGATTTTGTGACTTTAATTTTCCGTAAAATTGTGACTTATTCGGTTTTCTCCGCTGGGAGTCGTTGATAGTACACATTCATAAGTCGTCGCAAATTGCTGTACGTTACGTACCTACATTACGACTTTATCGGCATGCATGTAATGAGGGGTGCATGCAATGTACATTGAACACAATATAAACAAGATCATATAACATAGCTATGTGAGTTCTAAATAAATGAAGTTAGCTAAGTTACATTTCACAATAGTTTAGATGTTTCCTAAGTGCGAGTTAATATTAACGTAATTAACGAGTATCAAACAAACACATTTCAGAAAAAAAAACTATGACACTATGACGTCAACCACCTCAGTCCTCCCTTGACCATGGTTGCTGTAAAGCAGCCGAAACGTCGGGAACGTATAAACATAAAATAAACGCGATAAAATCCGAAAAAATAGTTTTTTTTCAATGTGTAGTATTCGCGTAAATATAAGAAATCAATATAAAAAAATATATTTCAGCTTTATTAATTTTTTTACACTCCATTTTATTAAATCATGGTAGGAAAGTTAGAAATATTATAATTAAGATATATTTTTATTGACATTCAGCCGTGCCCATAATACAAACGTTACTTAGTTTGGGATAGCTGTGTGTCACATGATATTATGATTTTCTATACAATCAATCTTCATTTTTAATAAGTTAAGTATGTAGGGTATATGTAACAGTTCTCATCCGGGTGCCCAATCCCTGCAAAAATGATGATTTGATTGCAGTGTGTCGTGCAACGCATCGCTCCCAGAAGGGATGGATGTGGGTCACCCAAATACATGCGCCCTAAGTATAGGGTTCGTGGTCCTTTTGTTCTCCTAGAGCGCGACAATTATTATTATTATTATTCCATAATATTTTAGTAAAAATTAATTATCTTTTGTTATTATTATAAAACTAGCTGCGCCCCGCGGTGTTACCCGCGATTAAAAAGTATGTCTTTTCCTCTATGTCCTTTTTTGTAAATCATGTCGATCCTTTGCTCTATGAAAAATTAAAAAAATCTTTCCCACGGGAACCATACATATTACCGGGATAAAAAGTAGCCTATGTGCTATTCCAGACTATGATCTATCTCGGTGCCAAATTTCATCCAGATCCGTTCAGCCGTTCTGGCGTGATTGAGTAACAAACATCCATCCATGCAAACTTTCACATTTATAATATTAGTGGGATGTCTATTTTTTTTCTGAGAAAATCACACTTTCTGTATTTCTATTATTAATGTTAAGATTGGGTTGAATTCTTCATCTTAGATTTTATCTAGAAAGCTCCTCAAGGTTCAGTTAATGGTGGGTTGGGCCCACATCTTATTTTTTACGGTAAACAAGTTAATGTCAATCCAAAGGTGAATCACCTAATAATGAATGCAGTCCGCAAATACTCAGCCGACTCCATTAAAATGAGCTATTATTCGAAACGCTATGATTAATCACGTAGGTTATTCAGACATGGTCTGAAAGGCTGGCTCCGAGTCGCCGTCTCACTTTATTTGAAACTTAATAAGTTCAATTTTAGAGCGATGGCGAGCGCTGAATGCGAATGCGAATCAGCCTCCGCGCTGATCAGTTCTTTTGTTGGTGTTTAAGTTGGTTTGTATAGGTTTGGGAGTAAGAATAATGAAGTTTTAGGAGAATGGGAAGTCTCTGGTGCCCCCTTCCTCACTAGGTATCACTGGTAGATCCTTCCTTATAGAAAACAATAGTAGGAATGTATATTGAGCCCGATCTAGTTTGATTATTTCAAAATTATCAACAACTTTTATTTTTGTTTAAAATCTTTTCCCAGTAAGTAAATCCTTATCATCGTGTCCATTTAGTATATATGTATGTACAGCATATAGTGACTGTAAACTGCGGTACTAAAGTGACTGTAAAATTTATACTACAATTGCTGGTAATTAGTGCATTGACCCTACCCGATACACCGCTGTAACTACTGCAGGGGTCTTCAAAACTGCGCAATTGCAAGCTCCACGTGGTGTAGGGTTCGTTCACCTCAGCTCAATCATCGCACCCCTACCCCCGACCTTACCCCCTTGGGATAAGGCCTATTTTATCGCACAAACTTTTCTAAGAGCTAGATTTCCGATTATGGATCTTATTACTTCGCTTTAAAGAATGTTTTGATTGTATTCAAACTTTGGCATTTTAAGTAGGTCATGTTATGCTTTATAAATACGACGCAGTTGCAATGTAATTAATACAATGAAAATAATAATTAAAGATCGTTAATTTTTCACCACAAATAAGAATAATTTCGACGTTCGACACACGAAAAAGAATTTTGAATGTATTTTCTAGGTAGCAACGTAGAACCTAGGAAACGAAGCCAAATTTTTTTTTTTTTCGAGTAATATTGAACATGTATTTACAGGGCCCCAAGTTTGCTAAAACAATCGCCTGATAATTGCTATGATAATGGCGTTATAATTATAACTTTTGACTGGTTTTACATCGGAGCCCAGGCCACCAGGTCTCCAACTCTCGGAAATCACTGTCAATTCAAAAGCACGATATGTTACTGAGATAATGTGTAGTGTAGTGCTCAGCGGATTGGTGCCACAGTCCAATACGCTGGCCCAGTGCAGGTTGGCAAACTTAAATATTTTGAAAACGCGTGCTGATTTCCTAACGACGTTGGCTATCACCATACAGCAAGGGATGATCATTATATAAATAATAATAATAACACCAGCCCTTTTTAATGTTCTACTATTAGGCACGGGCCTCCCATCAATGCTAGGGGGATTAGGTCATAGTCCACCACGCTGGCCCAGTGCGGGTTGGCGGACTTCACACATCTTTCGAGGGGCTCTCTAAGATATGCAGGTTTCCTCACGATGTTTTCCTTCACCATTTAGCAAGTGATAATCGTGGTTGAAAATGGGATTCGCACATGAAATGAAATCCCAGAGGTGCGAGCCGGGGTTTGAACCTGCGATCCTCGTTACCGAGACAAGCGTTCTACCAACTCGGCTATCACTGCTTTTTCACTGTTTAGCAAGTGATCATTATGGTGATGATCATGATTGAAAATATTTGAAGTAGCCTCGTTGTTTCGGTACCCTTAGCCATTGGCACCTCCCCCATCTCTAATATTGACAGTGTCTGGCATGGGCATGTTTGGTAACAGCGATGGAAACTCCCTCTGGTTCTTTGCGTCAATGTTTGTTTATGTATTTCTTATATTCTGCTGCTGTCGTCTTTGCAAATATACGTGTAGGTACATGCTACTAGGGTTCTATAATACTTAGATAAGTATTGGTATCTGCTACCTATATACCAGAGAAGACTATATGGCATGAAATAGACTCGCTCCCTATTACATTGGGACCAAGTACCATCGGCTGTGTGGGAGGCACTGCAATACACTTATGCCCATCGCTGAGGGGATCACAGGCGTTGTGTGTTGGGATAATTTTATTGGAATCTTCTTCACTATTTTCTAGTGGGTTCCACACTCGGACGAAGAAATAAGATAGATAGAGTGTCGCGAACATAATGAAGCACAAAATACCAATATAGTTTGTGTAGGTAGGCGTGAATTCGCGTGTACGTTCTACGAAATTTCCAATGTACTACGCATACCGGTTTGGTTTTTTTGTGCTTCCAAATCGTCTATATTATTTCTTCGTCTATGGATCGACATCCAATCGAGCCTTATTATCTGAATAGGTACCGATATTTATACAGAGCGACGGGTCGGCTTTCGTTATCTTCCTAGATTTATGTAACCAACGTGTGTAGCTATCAATTTCGGGATCCAACTGGTATTGCCCTGGTTATCTAACATTTCGTAAGACTAGACTGTTACGGTTGTTTATCGGGGCGCACGCGTGAATTTCGTGCTTGCACGCCGACCTATCTTTGATGCTAGCCTCTGCGTATATGTAGGCACGTTGTTCGTGCTCAGGGCTACCGCAAGCCAACAAATATTAAGTTTGACTAAAGTTGTTTGTATATTAAAATACTTATGTATAGATTGCCTTTAACATAAGTATCAGTACACGCTGTGGTTTTTTATTAGCTTTATAATCTTTAAATATATTTAATAATTATTTTTTTAAGAATTATTTTCATAGAATCAGCCATGCTTATCGGCAAAGATAAGAAGCAGAAAAAAATATTTATTGGATAAACAGCCAAATTGCAACACATACATGAAACTTAAAATTAACACAATATAATAAAATAAAAAACCGAAAACAAAAATAGCAAATAAAGAATGGTCCTTTTTACGTAGGAAAAGAACAAGGAGGTTTTCAATTCGACACGTAAGTATATATGTTTTTATATTTGACCATGCATAACTTTTTAATTAATGATCAGATTTTCATGATTACTTTATTTATTGAAATGGATATACCTCAACTTCGGTCTTTATATAGTAATCTTAGGTGTATATAATTCTGATAAATATTAATTCAGTGATGTTTGTTTTATCTTGTCTTTAGACTGTTCTATCGGCAACATATGCGCCGACAGTCGCATGTTTTGAGCGTAACAAACTAAGCCTACTGAGCACCTACTCGTAAGTTCTTTCAATAATAGTTTAATGTTATATTATGTACGGGCCTTTAAAATGAATGTGTTAAAGTTATATTCGAGCTAGCAACCCTGCGTGTGCGTTCCACGGCGTACGTTGTGCATGTATAAATCTGTCCGGACGGACGCGACAATCCGACGGCAAGCCCGCAGAGCATTCATTTACATGTTTATATCGCGCTGCACGCTATAAATCCACACTTAATTGCATCAATAACGTTATACTGCCGTGCTATCCGTTAAAACATTAGTGATGCTTGAGTTTTGAGGTGTTACACTAAAATAAATATTCACTAAAAAAATTAAGAGTCCGATATTATATGCAGCAACTAATAACATAAGCAGCTACTAAAGTTATAGTGATGTCCTCGCTAGTTATCCCGCTATGTGATGCCGGCGACAATTACTTATACGGAATGATCAGAAAGGGTATAATAAGCCTAGAACCTGGGCATCGAAAGGGTTCTAAACCTTTCGGAATAATTATGTATAACTAAATAACATCACTTATAGAAATCCTGTCAAAACAAAGGATACACACATAGGTACTTTCGGAATTTTCAACACACATGCAAGAATGTTTGATTTCCCTCTCTTGAATAATTTGCGCACAGTATAAATAAGTGATCTCAAGCTTTCTGTGACATGTGTAGTATCACAGAATAGTTAAAAGTACAAGAAAGCTCGAAAAAAACAACTTCTAGTTTAAACGCAAACACCGACAACAACTCATTATGAGGGTACCCTAGTTCTAACTTTGACACTAGGACATCTAACACCTCAGTCCTCCCATGACCATAAAAGTACACCATAATCGTAAAAAAAAACATAAAATAAACGCGATAAAATCCGAAAAATTAGTTTTACTTCAACTTCAAGTTATCGCAAGATATATGGTAGCTATCGACGAAGGACGGATGCTAAGCATAGTGTAGCATAGTATGAATATAAATAGCAGTACTACCTTTATTTATTCCACCGACGTCTAATAATTATAACCGACACATTGCTGAAGCGAATAAAAATCTCACTCGTTAAAATGGCATCGCGCGAATACGCGTCAGCGCAGACTCCACGTACGGCACAAAGAGCGTCTCCTTACAAAATTGACATATTTTCCGCGCGAACTACCCCTCTGATCCCTTTGACGTGCCGCAAATTTTGTCGTTGTGTTGAATCCTGAAAGGTGTTCTCGTCCGTCAGGAAAGTGTTTTTTGTTTTTTCTATAAAAAATAATAGGCACCGAAAGTACCTCAAATTTATTAAAACTAAACATGAGGATCACAAATGTAAGTTAAAATCTCAAAAGTTTTATTTATCTTGTTATGTTAGTCGGTTAAGTTAAAACCCTTTTATGCATTTAATCAGCTCGTCATGTAAGCCAGTCGTGTACTTGATAGTCTACGTATTTAGACACATGGTGTGGAGGATTAGACTTTTGAATACTGTCCGAGTCCGATGCAGAGATGCATTTTCTACTATATATCATGAAACACCACCAGAGTTTAAAAGTATAACAGTAATAGTATAAAATTACAGATACTCATTGGTATTTAAAAAATACTTTACCGCCAAAAAAAACATAAATGCAAATATCATTCAAAACTAACATCATTTATCCAACCACGTTATCGGTATGAACACGTTTTCGTTAACCTCTTCATGTATTTCCCACTATTTTTGTTAGACCTTATATAAAATCATAACTCCCCTTTAGCGCCGCGGTAATAGGGCAAAGCCGAAACGAAATTGTCAAAAGCAAACCACTCAGAATATTCGATCCTTCATTGTACGCCTGTCAGGGCCAATAACGCTTTCCATCTCCGAACAAATCATGCGAAGCGAATTTTTACGTCTACCTTTTACGAATAGGCACGTGCTGTTCTTATTGTTACAAGTCAGATTTTCATCAAAACAAAACGTATCGGAGTGTGTAAGTATTTTGTTTTTTATTCATCGTAAAAATAAAGAGTACTCTCCTATGTCAGGCAATTTAGTTCCATCTTTCTGTACACATTACATTTCCAAAATGTTGGCTTCGAATTCCAATATATTTTGATTTCGTTTTTAAATTCGTGAAACGCCAAATTGAAACCAGAAGCGTATTTTTATTGGTCAATAAAACAAGTAACACTATGAAACTTATATCAACAATTCATTACAATTTTCGACTCGCTATAAGTAAAATTGAGACAAATATAATGGCACGACGAACAAAACCCATATCCCCTTAATTCACTAACTGAACGAGTGGTTGTGTTCGATACACCACTATTGTTGATATACCCACTTAATATATAGGCCTTATATTTTTTTTTACACTTTAATTAGTAGGTCGTACGTAAAGTTGAGGATACTTTACTGACAAATTACCGGACTTCTCGGGAGAACTGGAAAAGTCATGTTTTACTATTTAGTTTTATTTTCCTACACTCGTGCACGTTTATGAACACATCATGGTTAATACTCCACCAAAATACGACATTATATATCAAATAAACACATTTTGTACAAAATAAAACAAAATTGATAATCTATTTCTTCGACTACCCTAAAAAGACCTTAAAACACTTATAACAATACGATATAAGTACCTACCAACATAATATTAACAAGTCATTCTACCGTACCATTTAATTGTATCCATACAAATTATGGACAAACGTCTATTAGGTAGCCTTGACATAAATGGAGTAATACAAAGCCCCATACGAACACATAAACAAAATAACCAGCCAACAACGCTAATCCCACGAAATAATCAAGTACATCACAGTATTACTTTACCTTTCTAGTATAACATACAGGATGGTTCCATGCATTTTTTTCGTCAGGGAATTAAAAAAAAACTGATAGGTGTATGACTGTGCTGACCAGCTTAGCTCACTTATATCATAATGTGCTACAATAAAAAAAAATAAGTTTACATTTTTTAATTATATAATGCAATATCATTTTATTTAGAAGCATACCTAGTTTTGATATGAGTTTCAAATGTATGAATTAACCCAAAATGAATGTCGTGCGAAACATCCTGTAAAGAAAGTTCTTTTATAGAAATTCCGTCATTTTACTGATATGAACACTTAACTTTTACATCAGCTTAATTGCAATATGTCCGCAACGAACGAAAACAATCTCCTACAGACTGGACATCCTGTATATCCAGTGTTTTTTTCTATCTAACTAATTTGTACGAGTCCTCGTTAGGCCCCGTGCCCACTACATAAACTTATTTATCTAATTTCTCGGTCGTTTAATGCTGACATCTTATAAGTGGGGCGATACTGTCGCGGGAAGCGGAGCGTTCAAGTTTATTAGAATCGTAAAATATTTGATTACCCATCTTGAGTATAGGTAGGTAGAGATGTGACATGGGTTGTATGATTGCAGTAGATACCAAAGAGGATTGTACTTTTCATATACGCCAATGTGACCACAGCTTTAATGTCTGATTTACTAGCCAACGCAATATTTAGGTTATGCATTGTCTTTTGTTTTATTGTGGTTTACGGCCCTGGGTACTAGCTCTTTGCGCCTCATGCATTGCCTGTGGCTTCTATGTTCCAAACTCGTAGTATTCAATAAAAAAGACAACACGATAGACAAAAAAGTAATTATGTACAGTCTAGTGAATATACAGGTTAAAAGAACGAAGAGATACTTATCCAGTCTAAAGGCGATGAATAGGCGAGACCCACGTAAAATCCGTGCATACTTATAACATAACCTATAGAATATCGACACGTTGCAACGTTGAGGAGTTAACTGAAAGCCAATAAACCGTTAACAATGCGGCCCTTAAGCCGATCCAAAGTTAAGTTTGACTTAACTCGCTTACTTACGATAGCTTACATAGTAACTGGATCTATCTATGCTGGAAGAGATCAATCGATATAGCTATATTAGAGCAGTTAGTAGTAAACCTACTTTATGTGCCGAGCGTCCCGGATTCGAATCCTGGTAGGGAAAAACTTTGGGTGATGAGCACGAATGTTTGTACCCGAGTCATGGACTTTTAATATCTATATAAGTAATATATACTGTGTTCGCCCCCAGTCCATCGTAAGGTACCCATATTACAAGCGTTGCTTAGTATGGGACAGTATAGTTGGTGTGTTCGTCTGGCGATATTATTATTATTATGATGATTAAATTTGTTTTCTTGCTTTGCCCCACCCTCAAGCAAACCCTGGTTATGCCCATGCTAGTAAGAAAAATATCTAAACCTAAACAAAAATATTAAAGTTTTTTTTATAAAGAAAGAAAGAACATAGTTATTCATCCTTTCAAATGGCCTCACCCACCCAACGGTAGGTATTTTGCCAATGTCAAGTAACAAATAATTCAATACAATACAAATTGGGAGATTCTTTGTAACCCTAATCCGCGTAGACTAGGCCTAATAAATCCCCCTAACCCTATCAGTAAAGTGGCGGACACTTTACTGACAAATTACAAGACTTCTTGGAAGAACTTAAAAAAAAAACATGTTTCGCTATTTAGTTTTATTTTGCTATACTTGTGCACGTTTATGGACACATAATGGTTAATATTCCTCCAAATTTAGACATTATAATTCAAAGGAACAAATTTTTCACGAAACAAATAAAAATGATAGTCTTGCTCTTCGAAGACCCCCGAAAAGATCCAAATATTAAAGTTACGTGAGTTTGGATGGTCGCTTCTACTTTCTCTATATCAAATTCAGTTACCGTCCGGAGCCCGTCAAAGCAAACTGAGTGAAAATATTCGCACAGAACGCCAACACTCACCTTACACTACGAAATTAATGAAGAAATGGATATGGCGATGAAACAGCAAATTATCTTATACAAGTGATTCAGAAATCGTGTACTAACTTTTAAGCCTGCGCTTCTTTAGCCAAGCCAATTCTAGTCAGAATTGTGATAATGTCATTTTAAATGACGGCCTGATTAGCGCAGTTGGTAGTGACCCTGCTTTCTGTGCCGAGGGTCACGGGTTCAAATCCTGGTAGGGACAAACTTTGTGTGATGAGCACGAATATTTGTACCCAAGGTTACATAGAAACAGATTGCTGTAATATTGTTGCTTAACTTTAGCTTAGCATGAATTGAACGTGACTTTAAGCACCACATCCACCACGTACGTTGGACACTCAATGAGTGTTCTGTCAAAGTTCTCACAACGGTCGACTGCTATCGCATGGTCGATGTTAAGATAGTTCCGCAGAGCTAACATACCGCAGCGAAGCCAAATTTACTACAAACATTATGTGCTTGCTTTGTATTGTATATATAGGAGGTCGTACCCTGTGGCGGTAATCAGAAATCGGAATTGCTTATTTGTTCGATGTTCGATCGATTAGACTGTAAACACAGCCGTGTACAGACCGGTCGACTTTGAAGCTAATAGCCAACCACAGTCCTCACCCGAAGCAATGTCGAAGTAAGCATGTCATTTGTCACTATCCGCCAGTGCGGTCTGGATACTGCCAATCATACACTCTCCTGCAATTTAAATTAGTTCATTTGTGCCCGTTTTATTTGACTACAAAACATGATGTAAAATACTCATATAAATCAAAATTATCGAAAAGGAAAAAAAATAGCGTAAATATTTTTTTATTAATTTCGGCAGTCTCTTCTGCTCGATTTGCACGAGAACAGTTGGTACTGTAGAGAAAGTGTTGTACTAGTTTTACTAACAGGACCTGTTTACACTGAGGTAATATCGCCAGAAGAACACACCAACTATCCGGTCCCACACTAATCAACGCTTGTATTATGGGTACCGTACAATGGACCGCGGTCGAACTCAGTATACAATACTTATATAGATACTAAACATCCGCGATTCGGGTACAAACATTCGTGTTCATCACACAAAGTTTATCCCTACCAGAATTCGAGCCCGAGATCCTCAGCCCCGAAAGTAGGGTGAATGCCAACTGCGTTAATCAGGCCGTCTGTGCTAATTTGATCAGTACGTACATTATTTTAAGGAGTAAACTAATGATGGAGTGCAGAATTAATTCACAATCACATCTGTTATACCCGAAAGGGTTCGCAGAGGTGCACTGCAGAACGTAAAAGTGCGTAATTATTGCCATTATACCGGACTCGTTTTTATTTACTGTTTTTAAAATGGAAATATGACTCAACCCTTCTCTAATGGCATCCTTACATTTACTGACTCGGCTCCTATCGCCCCGTGATCGGATCGCACTAGGTGTTTGCTCAGACTGTGTCGAGAACGACGAGTCAGCAAGAATGTGGCTCGCTGGCAAGTATGCACGGAACTCGTGTTGAGCCGCGTATATCGGAAATATGTAACGCAACATATAATAATTGAGAACTAGTTTTAACAATAGACTATATGCGTCATAATACTGAGACAGAATTTTCGAAATGTATTACATCAATTCTAAGTTATTCACTATTATCTAGCTGTTCTGGCAAATTCGTACCCTCTTAGAATCAAATGTATGAGAAAATGAATATCTTTATTATTATTGTTTAGTGTTTCTTTTTTCATTTGTATATACTTATTCTGCTAATCGAGGCGGAGACAAAAATTTAAAATATCAAAGAACTTAAAAATCGGCCCGCCCGTTCTCGAGAAAAAAAACGCCTTTGTTTTATGTATAGAGAGGATTTGAGCAGACGGTGGGATTTCACTGTGAGCACTCCCAAAAAATCCTAACATACAAATTAATAATGTGGTGGCTGGCCCATGTTTGATCCCTGGCCCGAGATTCCCGGTTGTTTAGAAGTGAGAAGCAGATAATTATAAACATCACCTGAATACGACAACAGAATGATTTTGGTTACTCCAGATTTTTATCCTTCAGCATAACCTAATCCATTTTTGAAAGACACGTGGACTTCATAAATTCACACTTAGCTCCAGTTTGCTTTACCTGAAGAAATAATTCTAACCAGCGCTGTATCATCAAATGAAAGAAAACTGTCCACCTCAGAGCAATATAAAAAGTTCCGCAGCACTAGCCAGCGAGAGCCGGCGCTCTTGCCGATAAACCACTTGACGTTAAAAACCCCGACAAAGCGGGCGAGAGGCCTTCAAGCTGCGGCCTCCTGTCACCGACAGACGCAATAAAGTGCCGCGTTTGAGGCGAACCATTGCGGTGCAAAAAAACGACAAGAAACTTAGCTGGCTTTGACTTTTAGTTTAGATGTTTGATTACTTAAGGTTTATACAGATATACTGTATAGAGGGGCTCCAAGGTGGGGCATGTTTTGTCGTTGGCTACCACGCATCCTGTCTCAAAACAACATTGAATAGGTAGGTACTCATGGGAACATATAGGTTTCACTGCCACTTTTTATGTTCACCCTAACCACAAATCGCTGTAACCGAAACATAAATATATTCTTACAGCCCAATAACATAAAACTTCAGTAACCCGAAAAAAAAACTGTAACCAGATAATAACGTAATAACGGGCCGAAGTTTCTCTTTGATCATTCAGCGATATGACCAATGCTAGCCGTCGTTTGATCCCGGGCCAATCGTAAAATAACAATGGGCCACGTATAAAAAAGTATTATGGAGCACGGACCCCTGATACGGGGGCTAATGTACCGTACGGCCTGCGTTACCGCTAATAATAAAATAGGTTGGTACTGGCGGGCCCTGCAATGTTTTTATAATATCAGGTACGTCTGTACCTAATAATGACAGCAGTTGACCCCCGCAGGTGGCTAACATAACATTAAAATTCTCAAAAAGGACCTCTAAGTGTTGAACCCATGCCCACGCGCAAGCCTACCAAAGATCCGGATATAGTCCGTGTGGTGAGAGACATAATAAATTAAATACCAACTGTACGGTTCCAAGCAAACCAGGGTTTGTGTTATGGACACCGTACAACTGGGGGCGCTCCCAATATTTATAATTACAAACATCCACGACTCGGGTGAGTACAAACATTGTTCCTCATCACACGATGTTTGCCCCTACTGGGACTTGCGCCCGGGACCCTCGGTTAAGAAAGCAGGGTCACCTACTCTGCGAGAACGGCTTATCGAACCTGGAGCATGTCAACAACATCACTCAAGCTTTTTGTATCAGAAGTACCATTTTCATGTCATTACATAATTTTCCGCTGAACAAATATCAATAAGCTTATTCATAAACGGATAATTTGGCGCCAAATGTAACTTTGTGTTATGATAAAACAGAATAAAAAAAAGTTTTGCAATAAATATAGTCCATATTGTCGGGTCGGTAATAAACTAAGTTTTTTAATCAATCACACCGGGTCCCAGGCGAAAATATTTACGCGTAGGCATCGTACGCGCATGAAAGAGAGATAGGGTAAAGTTATAGTTGCGTTTTATGGTGATACTACATGTATGTAAGCATATTAATATAAATTAATTTAAGTAAGGTAGGTACCTATTACCCCCTCACCTACTTCATACTAATCTTAATAAAGTAAATTATAAGTTAGGTTAACGACTAACGTAATGATCGACCTTCGATATTCGAATGTTTCCCCATGTCCACGGCGACATTCCTAGTATACAAAAACTTCTTCCAAAAGTTAATTCGGTTACTTGGCTATTAACAAGTCACTAAAAACCACGCCTGTACCACAAATACTAAGTACCACAATATATACCCGTTACACTCTTCCTCAATACAAGGGGAATTCAGTCTGTAGTCCAACACGCTGACCCAGTGCTGGTTGGGGAACTTCAGATAATGGCATAGTTTTCTAGATTGGGACAAACATGTATATAGTACCGGCATATACGAGTATATAGCCTAAACCTTCGGGAATTACAAACTGTTATACATGTGACATGCTAAGTCCTAGATACTTCACAAAAATAGTTCAAAAGTTTATTCTACAATTAAATGTGACTGTTAACTGTTTTGACCATGTATGACGCTCGAATAACTCTTGGGTTAGTTTGTATCAATTGCTACAACTTTTTCCTTCATTACCCGTAGCAGGATCTACCCATCGTAATTTTAACCTTTTCCCACAGACTACAAAATCAGTCTAGATTAGTTCCGGGCGCGAATAAAGAGGGAACCGCTTCGTCGCCATCTCGAAGTGAAATTTACTACCGGCCGCATAGATTGCTCAATTCCTTGGGAATATAAAACCTGTGGTATACCGCGGGAGAGACGCTATAAAACCGTGTGATAAAAGCTCATTAACACTGACAAACTGACACCATGATGTGATTTCTTACTTAAATAGACAGCTGTACAAATAAATAAGATCCTCTCTGAAGTTTCTGTTAACATAATCCGCCTTAATAATCAAAATGTTTTGGGTTCTTAAATAAAAAGTAACAGAAATGCCTAATTTTGTTTAGTAGCCTTCTTTCGTCACATATTTAAGTATAATAGTATTCGATTTTCTTTGTGAATTTTCTGCTCACAAGTTTCACAAAATGCCACTGAGCCTGATTTTCGGCTTAATTCTCTCAGATGTCTACAAATGTCAATGCAAGAATGGAGCAGATAATATACTAATAGACTAGCATATATACTATCATTTAACTGTGACTGCTGCTCATCTAAAAAAGTATCGCTTTCGCTTTTTTTATCGCTATAGCTGATACTACCCAACATACATAATGCGACCCAGGATTGGCACAATGCGGAATGGAAAGTTTACGTCAAATTATTGGATTTTTCGACCCTTAATCAGACGCGTAAACGCTCCCCCAATGTCGGGGAGGGTGAGATGGTCCCGAGGATGTGTTCTATGGCCATTTGTCATGGCAAATGTGGGGACGACCCCATTGTATGAGAATGAGGTATCGGAGACACAGGGTCAGTAAAACTAGGAGGAAGTTTATGAGATAGGTGTCTTGTGATAGAATCAGGAGAGGTAGTCGGACGATGAAGTCATGCTGAAATTGTTAAAAAGATTATTAATAAAATTCAAAGTCATTATCTATACATATAAATAAAATTGGAGTGTCTGTTTGTAATATTAAAATAACCGCTTTTTACCAAGTGCATTTGGATGTATACACGTTACCTATACGGAAACAACAATTTTTATAATTTTTGTCTGTCTGTCTGTCCGTCTGTCTGTCTGTCTGTCTGTCTGTCTGTCTGTCTGTCTGTTTGTTCCAGCTAATCTCTGAAATGGCTGGACCTATTTTGACGGGACTTTCACTGGCAGATAGCTGATATAACAAGGAGTAACTTAGGCTACTTTTATTTTAGAAAAAAAAATAGGATCTCACGAAAAAAAATTAAAACCAATGTTGCAGCGCAGCGCCTGATTAAGTTTGATAGCAGCAACCTGCAGCAATGCGTCCCGCGGGCTCAGAATGGGCGAGCAGGCTGTTGTCAACGGTTGTCTTTGTTAAATACCACGCGGACGAAGTCGCGGGCAACAGCTAGTTTAATTAATAAATTCATTAAAAGGTAACTAGGTAATGGTATCACAAATGTCTATACCTAATACCTGTAAGCGCTGGCACCTAATTAGAAGTTACAACATAAGTTTATGGCAACATAAAAATATTTTGGTAACGTTGGCGGTGAAATTCAGTAAATCGCAGTTATAAGAGCTCGTGCCCACGTGATTCCTTTGAACACGGCCGTCACGACACGTGCGGTGCCAAGCACGTGTGAAGTGGCCTTAAACCGTTGGCTTACATTGGTAGAGTTTCGTAGGTTTTTATAAGTAAAATATAGAGTGCCCAAGAAATATCCTTGCCACGTTTTCCTGGCTTCAGTAAATTTTATTTTGTTTTGGGCAAAGTCTTATACTGACCGAGCGAGGAGCCTTGCGGGGTAGTTTGGTCAGAATACGGCCATATTTCGCAATATGGCATGTTAATTATAAACATTAAACACCTTGAGTTTGTACGAATAAAAATAATAATATAAAAATACTCACGACGGATCAATAAGGAAAAAAACATAGTATGATGAATGTTTCGGATTTTTATTTTAACGAAACAAGACCTTGTTTTAATTATGAGCCCCATAAAGGCATTATATTATGTGCTAGCTATGTCGGCGAACTTCGTACCGCTTCAGAATCAAATTTATGAGAAAATTAATTACTGATCTTTCTCTTTTTGTGAATTTTTTCCATCTGCTATTCAGGGCGGCGACAAATTCAAAAATTCAAAGATCATAAAAATCGGCCCACTCGTTCTTGAGTTATAAATAGTTTAACTTACACGATTTTATATTATATATATAGATTTTAAAGACTCATTGCTTGAGTGATAATACATCTATTTTTTATCACGGTAATCAGCTCTTCTTCTTCTTCTTCTTTGCATATGACGTCTCTTAAATGTTTAAATTATAAGAAATATCCTAAAGGAAATAAGATGACAGATTTGATTTCAAAGAACTCAACTTGAAATCGTCTGTGCGCACAGACTTACATATAACTGCCAAGCGCGAGATTATTTTTAATCTGGAGGGATATTTTATTATGAAATCAAAGAGTAATGGCGACCACTTTTTAATAATATAATGACTATGGTGGTTTTTTTAATTTCAGTTTCAAGGAGATCGGTTCAGCCAGCAACACTCACTTTCTTTTTTATTTATTTTGTCCTTGGCTCTCTGTTTTGTGATGTGTGTGATTAAACTCATGGAAATGAACTCAAACTCCCTTTCGAAGTGTCATGTCTAAAACACACCTTCACAAATGCAACGCTACACACTGCAGTGCATACAAATTCTGCCGATGGTATTAGGGTGGATGCGTAATAGAGGGCGAGTCGTCTCATTGCACCAGCCCCACTACCCCCTAATGCGGGAGAATTCTGCCAAAATCCGCAACGCTGGCCACATGTCTTTCTAAAGACGTGCGGGTCTTCTCGCCATTTTACCCTTTACCATACAGAAATGTCCGGCAAAAAATCCGGCGTTTTCGAGCTTCTCGGCCTGGTTATTCGATTAAACGGAAAGAAACCCTATCAATAGACAGATTACGTATAATATTATAATTCCCACGGATCCCTGGCATGTGCCACAAATATTATCCCACGCAAATCTTATATCTTTTCGTTTGGTTGTGGAACGTTGCGGCTGGCGGAGCGCCGCGGAATACATTCGGCGCGCCTACCTCGCCTTAATATCGGTAGCTTACCTGCCTCTGCTGAAGCTCAGCTTTTGATACTGCACAATCTATGAGCGGTGGCGGGATGAAATGATGTGCAATGCAAATTTGAGCTATAGAAAATAGGAAGCCACTTATGACAAGACAAAAACGCCTTTAACAACAGTTTAGTCTCGTGGTTTGAGCGTCTTTACAATCTAATAAATGGTAGGCTGAAAAATCATGAAAATGCAATGAGCTGAGCTAACTAGCCTAGCTCCAAGCTTTACCCCTAAAATTAATATTAAAAAAAAAATGGTTTGTAATGCCATAGCTTGTATTATTATATCATTGCCTACGACCCCATTAGCGTAGTGACTAGTGACCCTGCTTGCTGTGCTGAGGGTCCCAGGTTCGAATCCTGGTAGGGACAATCTTTGTGTGATGAGCACGAATGTTTGTACCCGAGTCATGGATGTTTAATATCTATATAAGTATTATTAGTTCTCTATAGAAGTACTGAGCTCCGCCTCAGTACCCAGAAAGTTTTGATCAAGTTATTATAACTATAACAGTAGCTACCCTAATAATTGTACCGTACCCATTGTAACCCCGGTAGGTACAATGGGTACGGTACTGTTACTATTATAATAAATTGATCAAACTTCTTAGATATGTACGTAATGAACTGCACGTTGTCGAAAATGGCTGTATAGTCATCAATTAATCAATCACCAATACTAAGATATCGCTTCCTCTTATGCCCCACACCGCGCGGTAAAGACGCCCAGCGAACAGCGGATATGAGCTAGGAGCGGATATTGCGCAGACACTCGCAGGTACATTCGGTAACAGTGTAAACTATCCGCATTTGCTTATAAATGTTGTTTGCCGTCGAATATACACGCCTTTCGTGAAAACGCTTATATTACGGGTTTTTTTTTTCACTCAAGGTTTTTGTTTTTATAAACTTTTTTAAATCGAAACTGGGGATTGGATCGCCTGAATATTTTGGAGTATGGGTTACAATCATCTTGGAAAAGGCTTACACTCATAACACTGTGGATTTTTTTTAGGTAGAGCATATTGATTTCTTATATTTACGCGAATGCTACATATTGAAATAAATCTTCACCCCGTGACTATGGTTGCAGTAAGGTAGCCGAAACGAAAAAACATAAAATAAACGTGATAAAATTTGTAAAATAAGTTTTATTTCAATAGGTAGGTAGAGCTACTAGAGCTTGGCGCTGTTGCAGGCCCAGTTTATTCCTATATATAACATTTCTTTACATTTTGGGGGTTTTCTTTAAAAATAAACCTCTAAAAATGTCTTTTTAAATTGAATAAAAATTTACCCTAGGGACTATGAATTTTACTCCCAAATAGTTATAGTAGAACTCACATGCATAGTAATTAAATACAATATTTTTAGTGTTCCCCCTCGCCCTAATGACCAGGTAGGTGGGCTTCGGTTATGTACAAAATACCTACGAACAATCGTGATTTATGACGATATAAATTTGAAAGCGGGAAGTTTGAATGCTTCACACGCCATAACTCAAAGTAATGTCCCCGTGTTTGGGTCTCGCGGTCGTTGGGAATGGCGCCGCCGACCTTCTGCACCTACCTACCTTATATTGGTTATCTATAATTAAACATATCGTATTGAGGAACAAAACCAATGCAAAATATACTGTTGAATTGAATGAGAAACATAATTACCCTTCTAAGCCAGTCATTAAAAAAGTAACAAAAAACAATTTGTTTAATATTTTTTATAGGTTGACGAGTAGGTCATACCGATACTGTTTATGTATCAGATAAATGTATGAAAGAAAATACTTTTTTTATTTCATTAAACCAGTATCGTTTCACTTTGTGTTGTTTTTAATTCATTTTTTTAAATGATTGATTTTCTGTGATAACCTTTTTAACCTAACTGGAAGGACCTCTTAAAATGTTTCACTCTAATAATTTTCTCTGACCATTCCTGACAGTTCATATTTTTTGTACAGCCTTTGTTTACATTGGATTGTGTCAAAAATTTCACGTATGTGACCTTACCTTTAAATAGGCCTTCATCAAAATTTTCCTCCGTTTTGTCCACTGAATACCCACCGCAGACAAAGGCAAGTAAAACACTATTCTCGTAACCTATCAACGCTTTATTCTAACGACGCGAGAAAAAAAACCGAGGCCTTTACTTTTACAACGCTCACTAAAACTTTTTTACGGCTGGCAACACTCGTAAAAGGTATAAATAAAATATAGCCGCTGGCAACATTGATAGCGGTTGGTGAGCGCGGGAAAAGCAATAATTTCCACGTTTTGGCGACTCGAGTTGTGGCCTCTTTTCGATTATAATTTATGGCTTCAAATAAGGGCTGGTATACTAGATTGGTCACACATTACATCATGGTAACAAAAAAATTGTTTTCACCATTTATGACGAATCTTGCAATTGCAAGTATCGGCAGACAAAGTATTTGCTTCTATTACCAGAAACAATTTCGATGGACTTTTTGGCGGGAAACTAAAATCGAATGGCGTCAGTGATGGTTTAATTTCTAAAACTAGTGTTCCTGCGAGTTATACTGAGTGATATAAGTGGAATATTAACCATTATGGGTTCGGTAAAGTGCACAAGTGTAGGTAATTGAAACAGAGTGACGAAACTTGGCTTTTCAGTTTCTCACAAAAAACCATAACAAATCTTTCAGTAAAGTATCCATCACTTTACTTATTGAGGGATGGGGGGGTATTTTACTTGGGCCTAGCCTTTGGGCCTGTGCATATGCTCGAAAACTGAAATAATTTATATTACTTGACACAGGCACAATACATATATGGTGATGCCAAATTAAAAAAAAACGCTGAGTATATTTTGACAGACACCTTTAGCTGAACATGGAGTGTCCAGGATATACACTTCTGAAAGTATACTACAGTCATGCCCAATCGAGGAGCAGTGTTCCACTGGCCGCATGGTCCAGAGACAGTGTGCGTTAGTCCTTAAACATGTAAGTATAACGCCATAAATCCGATCATAAAATTGTTTGTTTCATTTCGGTGGCGCGGTAATCATGGAAAGCAATGCCAGATGTGAAAATGTTATTGGAAATATTTAACCCTAATTGTTTGACTGTCTTCGTCAGTCTACGGGTCACTACGAACTGCGCTAATCAGGCCGTCAATCTATCGTCAATACCGCCAAAAAATATCTACTTACTTAAAAACATCATAAGCAAACAATTTATTTTTATGACACACTTTGTCCTTCATCAGCCAATTCATTGCCAGGACCGCATTACGAATAAGTTTGCTCCAACGGCGGAAATCGCTTTAAAAAAGTACCCCCGTAAGTAGACCAGGCCATAATAATCAGTGGAGCCCTTCCCGCTAAAAGCCCTCAGTAGTTTCGGGCCCTTTTCCCTTCGGCGTAGCTCATAAACGATGGGCAAAGTCAATTTTTCAGAGTAGAATAAAGGTATTGCGTGTTTTTTCGCTTTTGGGCCTCGAAAA
Source organism: Pheosia gnoma (assembly GCA_905404115.1). Taxonomy (NCBI): domain Eukaryota; kingdom Metazoa; phylum Arthropoda; class Insecta; order Lepidoptera; family Notodontidae; genus Pheosia; species Pheosia gnoma. Next base: position 908,551 of record FR989910.1, read on the forward strand.
CAGTGTTGCCATCCTTTTAAAGCTAGATCTAGCCCTTATTACATTGTTTTTACTGTTTAGCCTGAGAGGGATAATCAAGCCCTTTTTGCAAACCTATAAAATTAATTCACAACCCCAACAAAAATATACTCAAATAACAAAATGGTGGTTGAATTACCTTAATTTTGTTGTATTAAAGTTTGATTTAGAAAATATTAATGAAGCAGGTGCGAATTTTAACACCCAGTAATAAAAAAAGACTGGAAGTAACACTAAATATACCCAAAGTATAAAAAGTAAAATAACATTTTCAAGTCTATAAGTATATTTAGTGACCTTTCTAACAGTGTATTATTGTTTTATTAGCCCTTTCTAGCCCGATTAACGTGTGGTGGCAACACTGGTCGAAATTTAAGACGAAAATCGGGCGAGTTTATTGAATACCAAAAAGGTTATACGTACACCGCTGCCAAGGCTTTTATGTCAAAGTACGTCGGTATTTATAGTATAGCTGTGTGTGTTATCCTAAAATAAGGTTCCCGTAATTTACTTAACGAACGATGAAACACTTGAAATGTAATAAATACTTCCAAAGTTCCAAAACAACTTCGAAAATGTTAGCTAATTACATATTTGTCTATTTATATATTTGTGTGTGTGTATTTTTCACGTAACTTGACTTTCAGGCTTGTAAATTTCACCACAATAGGCAGCTACATTCACGTAAGCAAGTAGACAATGTAATTCTTATCTCCAGACGAGTTTCAGAAAATCCCGATGTCGTATATTTATTTTTCAGAAGTCGTATATTTGTTTTTTTGTTAAGGATCTAGGATAGCTGCACATGAAATAGATATTTGTGTTGATACATTGAAAAAGCATACAATTTGAGAAAAGTTATACATTGATTACTTGATATCCGTTAACCTCCATATATAAAACGAAGTCGTGTTAGTTACACCATTTATAACTCAAGAACGGGCGGGCCGATTTTTATGATCTTTGATTTTTCTTTGCCTCGAATAGCAGAATAACTATTTAAACATGAAAAAAAACCACATTTAATTCAGAGGCAGTACGAAGTTCGCCGGGACAACTAGTTCATAATATAAGGAGTCACAAAAATAGTGTAAAATATTTTAACAGATGAATCAGTAAGTTATATGTATCGCGTTGATGTATGAAATAATTGCGTAATTGATGATTGGTTTTGATTGAACCTGTAGCATTTGGCCGTGCGCTCAGTACGAAGTGTAATTTATTAAATATCTAATAATTTAATTGATTACTTCGGGAATGTTTTCTTTATAACCTACTGTTGGCCCTGTTAAAATATATTACGCTATTATTGTTGTGGTTTTAAAGGTTTTTGGAGCTGCCGATTACGCATACGACAACATTTTAGAAACCCAAGATAGCCACGGCCAACCAGAAACGAATGCACATTTTTTTTAAATACTACCGAGGTCGGAGGATTCTTCACAGATTTCTTTTCAAGTTTTAATCGAGCGTTAATTAGTTGGTCTCAGGACTTTGAGGATTTTTTTCAGCCCTCGCTAGTCGCTTCCCAGCCCAGTGGTTCACGTAATCAATTAAATTTCTTTTTAATCTCGGTCGAACGGACTGCGCGTCAGTCGCGGCTGGATGTCCGCCATTTTGCTGTTCCTTTTTTAATTTTTGATCTAATAACCGGCTTACACGGGGGCAGTACCTACCTACGCAAGTAAACACGTAGCAAATGTTATTTATTATTAACTTATTTAAAACTTCTCAAAAAAATTATCAAGGACATTGGGAATAAAAAAGCATACTTTAAAAAAGACGAGCCCGCTTATTTTGTTCGCGGGTCTCCTCAGTTGAGGTTGCGTTCCGATCCTTTTGAAGAATTAAGAAAAAAATATAAAATGATAATTTGTAAGTGCCCCCGTAGGCCTATATTTATAATAGTGTAGGTATTTATGTATACAACAACCTTAACAAGGTATGTCGCTAACTCAATTTTAAGGTCAATTTAACGTCGATGTGCGCAGAAGTTTAATGCGGTGTCTTGAATCGAATGTCTGGTGGTTGAATGATTGAGTGACATTGTGACATTTAAACCGCTCTATGCGTTCAGCACGCAAGGCCGGCGTGCTGGGCTACAACCATTTGCTATTTGTAGGCTTCACAAGATACTTAAAGTAAGTACAAACGTACGAAACTTAAATTTTTCGACACAGTTGTTGTGTACGCCTGGCATTATGGCCAGAAGTAAACTTTTTTTTTTCTATTGTAATTTAGCTTTACACTAGATCGGTCGGATACTGACGGATCTATGTATTGAAATAAAACTATTTTTTCGGATTTTATCGCGTTTATTTTGTTTTTACGTTCCCGACGTTTCGGCTGCTTTACAACAACCATAAGATGAAAATGTTATCGGGAAAATGTTGAATATTCGGGAAAAATTGAAAGTGCTTTTTTCTATACGGTCTGTGTCTGTCGGGTCAGTTAATCATAATATAAAAAGGCATCTGCAGAGTCGCCATTGTTATTCAAGAAGCTGTGTGAGCTCCTCCAACTAAGCCAAAACATGTGCTAGGATTGGGCTCACAACAAAACGAAACTTTTTGTCCAATGGTTTACCTAAAAGCATTGGCCGTACGTAGCCATTTTAATTTTCCTAAAAATGTAACGGCCAATAATTATAGTATCATACCCGAGCCCTGGATTCCTGTGGGCGATGACATTAAATTCGGTTAAGCTGTAAATAATTATATTTTTATTTTTTAAATGGCGAAGGATTTTTTTCTAAAATATGTTTAAACTTAATGTTTTATCGGTGAGATATGTCTGCACTGAAGTGCACCTCTTGTGACCCCTTTTAGAAATATAGGCGTGATGGTGCATCAAATTAATCGTTTATTCCGTTTTCACTGACTGCGAAGTTATCAAAAGAAACAACGGCTTCACAATCGGTTGAGTTGGGAATATTCACGGGATGAATTGAGAATTTATAATTAAACAAGACATTGCTATCGTTGGAATAAAACTAATCTTACGGATCTATCGCGTTTATTGTATGTTTTTACGCTCCCAACGTTTCGGCAGCTTTCCAGCAACCATGGTCAACTGAACTTTGTACTGGGGTACACTCATATGGGGTTTTATTTCAATGCATTCGCGTAAATATAAGAAATTAATTGCTATCGGATGAATTTAGAAAAAGATAATAGAATGAAATCCGAACAACCCGTAAAGATTCAAATCTAACTGTTACTGGTTATTTCACTCAAGAACATTCTAGATACTCACAGCCTGAAGCATAACGAGATCTTAGTGAAGCTAATGTAAGTAGGTACTATAAATTAGAGTTGGCAATGGCCGCCGGCAATCTGACTACGCACGAGCAATCGGCGAGGCCGTGTTAACACGCCCACTGAGATTTCACCACGTGATCTATGGCAGACAGTGTTCTGCTGAGCGTACACGTGTACTATATCTACTTTCTACCTAATAGATTAAGTTCTGGACATGCCTAACGAAGCTAGGTTTTGACCTAGGATACATTTATTGACAAATAATGCAAATATGATAGACTAATACGAATTACATACTCTTACATACCTGTTTTATAATTATACGGTTCCACACTATGCAACGCTTGTATTATGGAAACCGCGCAATGGACTGAGGGCGAACCCAGTATATAATACTTATATGGATACTAAACTCCTAAACATCTATGACTCGGGTAAAAAATTCGTGCTCATCACACAAAGTTTGTCCCTACGCAGGATTCGAATCCAGAACCTTAGCATTCTTTTGAGTGATTGCGTGCAGGCAATCATCAATCCGTGTTATCTGCTTAAACTGGTGCTGCTGGGGTAAGATCCAGGGTATGATCACAGATTGATGATTCATCCCCCCCCCCCCCCCTCCATTCGTAAAGTGTTCACTGATAAGTGGAGTAGGTATCAAGTTTCGAGCCAATTATACCAATGAAATGAGATTCTCTATTCAAACTGTGAACCCGTTAGAGGTTGAATTTAGAGGAATCTGTCTGCCAATATTAAAACAACTATCTGCTATCCAAATTACTCGCTATTCATGAGTCAGTCACCCACTAGGTGTATTTTCTTATTTCAATGCTCTTAGCTATACACACATATATTTATTTTATGACATCCACGATGATTTTTCTTAAATAAACGTTCTACCTAGGTACTTGGAAAATTGTCAATCTTACTTTCCTCGAACAATCACTCGGTAAGGTAAAGCCTACCATAAAGTTCGCTCTTACCCCAAAAACCACAGATAAGATTCCACAGAGGCACATTCGCAGTTTAAAAACTTTAAAATTGGGTGATATCAGCTCGCCGTCCGTAATTTCCCGCGAGAGCGTGTTGGGCGGCGTTTGCGCACCCACTCCCCGCCCCGGGCCCGCCAGGATTAATAGGATACTACGCGGTTTGCTTTTTGTTTTCTCTCTTTGTAACTGCCAAATATTTTCTGTGAATCACTGGCACATTAAGGTGGAAGCTCAGGGTCAGGGTGTTGTATCGCTTTAGGTATTTTTTAAGCAAACTTAATACATCGAGACATCCAATGCAGAATGCTATCGCAAAACACTAAATTACATCGTAAAGATGTCCAAATTTTTCGTAAAAAAATAAAAACCATTGACATTTTGAATTTCGCGCCCTGACCCTGAGCTTCCACCTTAAATGCGATGCGGGGTTTGAAACTGCACGCCAAGTCATTACCACTATTATGATTGGCTACTTAGGTAAGTATACCAAACCTAACCGAGCCTACCAATTAATTAGAAAAATATATTTTCAGTTAAATTTATAACAAGGTATCATTACTATTCGTTAGTACTTAAATCGTAAAACTCACAGCAACCATTTTAACATTCATTCGTTTCTTGAAAAAACAACACATGCAAGTAGGTACGTCATTTCGGAAGAAAAAACAACGCAAGTCTAATAAACAAGTCTGCGAGTTTAATTAAAAGCCAAGATAGCGTGAACCGTGTAATTATGTAGTACGTTAAAATGCAAGCGAACCTACGAAAATGCTACGCCCTACCTAATGCAGTGCTGCCCCCTGGCGAAGTTTCCTGTTGTGAGCGTCATACATTACCTACAATTTAGATTATTACAGTATATTTCTCTATAATTATTTTAGTGGGTTTGGAGACTTAACAGAGGGCTTAGTACGCATGTCTTCTTCATTCTTTTAGGTTGTCAATCAGCTACAAAATAGTGCAATTTTTGCTAGTGTCGAGTCGCCCCTGATGATAATGATAATGGTGATGACGATGTTGATGATGAAATTAATCCCCTACCCCTATCAGTAAAGCTGTGGATACTTTACTGAAAATTTACCGGACATACTGGGAGAACTTGAAAAGACAAGTTATACTATTTTATTATAATTTCCTTCATTCGTGCACGTTTATGAACACACAATGGTTAATATCTCACAATATTACACATTATTTATCAAAGAAACACATTTTTTTGGAAAATAAAACGAAATTGACAACTTCACGGTTCATCTTCCCGCCAAAAAAACCAGTACGCGTATTGTTAGCATCATTATTGTATTGATCGAGTGATCGAATCTTTGCATACATTTCATAGCAGCGCCCCTAGCAGAAAAGTGTAAACTTTACTGGTCAATGTATGGAAACGATCGATCCCTCTTAAAATATATGTGGCTATCAAACAAAACCCGTCTTGTAAAAACCTTCACACAAGCTGAACAGATTTTTTTTCTAGGTTTCGATTTTTAAACAACAATAGATAAATAAAACCTACGTTCGCCTATCAATCGCGCGACACTGGCGGTTCGATTTAGCCGTTAAAAATAGTCCAATAAATGTCACGCGTCAGTCACTAGTTCCATTTTCAAAGACCAAACAAAAGATGTACCACAACATTTATTATTATGAAGTTTACAAGTAAATACGCGAATAATAGTGTTAACACGCGAAACATTTATACTATTAACATAAATACGTTTTTTACGCGTTTCAAATACAATTATGAATTTAAATTAGCGAGTTTATTATAATATGAAGGCTGCAATGACAAGGAATAAGGGGCAAGTGTATAGTGTCGGCAACTATCTGATGACGGGGAGAGTACTCGGGAAAGGACACTTCGCTAGAGTCGAGGAAGCGACGCATAGGATCATAGGCAAAAAGGTGAGGGAGGAGCATATTATATTATCATTTATATAAGATCATTTATGGGACCCTGTCTATGATGATAAGTCTAAATTACATTGTTGTATAAATATGACTTGCTAGATCTATGACATAGATAAATGAAGCCTACTGTTTGTGAGATAATTAAGAAATAATTACGAAATTATTTATAACTAGCCTATATGCCTAAATGCCCGATCGTTTCTAAAAAACTTCGTACAAACATTGATCCCCTCATTTGATTCGCTTAAGGGTCAGATTTCCAAAAATCCCTCCTACATTCACACTTACGTTATATAAGGAGCCCCTATGCACAAATCATGCTTCTAGGTCCACCGGTTATGATTGTGCGTTGTGTCAGTCAGACTTAATAATTTTATTAAGTAAAAGAAGATGCAAAGTACTATTGTGACCGATTTGACTTTATGGTCAAATCTAGCTGGCTTTACAGTTTCGTGTATTTTAATCGACTGCGACCATTGCGCCATCATAGCATTGCGTCTCTATAAGACTATGATGGTTGGTATATATTGTTCTTATGGTATAAGTCAAATATTTTTTATTTAGTATCTGCAGGGCACTTACAAATTGATATCCATTTTACATTTTTGTTATCTTAACTCTAGGTTTTGGTGATCGTATATATACCATACACATTGCGAATCGTTTTTTTAAGTACTGAATCAGAATCAGTACTTAACAGTAGTGTGGCTTTCTGGACCGAGGGCCTGGGTTCGACTCGCGGTACTTCTACCGCGTTTGTACCCGAGTCATGCATATTTAATATCTATATGAGTAATAATAACCGTTGTCGAAAGACGTGTGAAGTCCACTAACCCGCACTATTATAGCATGCTAAACCTATGGTCAGAACCCCCACCGACTCAACATTCATTACATAATTATTGGATGAAGTTAGAATAGGTAGATTTTTAGATTAGATCATTTTGTGCTTTTCTGTTTTTCATCATCATCGCGATATAAACATAGAATCAAAGTAATCATCAATCATCAGGGTTGGAGTCGTATCAACCTGGCATTGTTCTCCGCCTGCTGCTTGTCTTTAAAATCCTCTCCATCCAAAGGTTGCCTGGTAGAGATCGCTATTAGTGATAAGGCCGCCCATTGTGACACTCTCTGTATAAGTTAAGTTTTTGTAATTTTGTATTCATTTTATGTGGTGGAACAATAAAGTGTTATCTATCTATCTATCTATCTTGTTCCAGGTAGCAATAAAGATCATAGACCTGACATGCATCAAGGAGGAGTACGCGCGCAGGAACCTGCACCGCGAGCCGCGGGTGATGGCCAAGCTGCGCCATCCGTGCATTGCATCACTCTATGAGACTATGATGGTTGGTATTTATTGTCCTTATGGTATAAGTCATACTCAAATCATTTATTTCGTGACACTATCAAACTGTTTCTTTTCGTCTTAACTCTACAACCGGATTGGAACGCGACCACAGGATATACAGGTGATTCAGAAAGAGTAGTGTCGATTTAAAAAAAATATACCACACAAAATGACAATAGTTATTATTTGCGAACAAAAGTTTTCTTTTAATTTGACATATCCAAATTCTCACTTTACGTAGTGTTTACAAATGCGTTAAAGTCCAGGTTCAAGGTTTTGTATATCCTCTATGAATCTTCTGTATAAGCATGGTCCTTCCTTAGCTGTAGTGTCTTCAAAAGTAGTGATAGCCATGTTGGTAGAACGCTCACCTTGAAAATGAATGTCGCTGGTCCTGTGGGATTTTTGGATTTCATGTACGAATCTCATTTCAATCATGATTATCACTTGCTGGTGTCTCGGAGAGCATGTAAAGCCGGTACTGCGCCTGATCTCTTCCATCCTGTCGGATTTCCACCCATGGGACTATGAGAGTGAGGGGAGAGAGGCTGCACCTGTGCTTGCGCATAAACTTGTACGCTACAGTACTACCAGCGGACTACCTCTACCTCCATGGAAGCCATGAGACAAAGGCATCATGAGTATGAGTATAATGTAAGTTGGTTCCCAGCACGGCCCCCGGCTATACGTGGTGATGGAGGCGGCGGGCGGCGGCGACCTGTGCGCGCACGTGCTGGGCGCGCGCGGCGCGGCGCGCGGGCTGCCCGAGTCGCGCGCGCGCGCGCTCGCCGCGCAGCTCGTGTCCGCCGTGCGGCACATGCACGCACGTGGCGTCGTACACCGGTGAGGAGCACCACCTGGCTTATCACCAGCTTATATTCAGTCACCACCCTGCTGCCCACTGCTGGGCGTAGGGTCTAGGCCTTCAGCTCTACCTGTCAGCAGACTTTTCACCGCGGGGGCCTGAAGTCTACTCACGGTCGTCGTCCCAAAATATTTGCAGGGATATAGAAAATGACAGTCTGAATTTGTCAATTAAGGTGGAATCGCCTTTCGGTTGAAAGTATGTTTTGTTAGGAGACTAAGGGCCCTGGCCGATGGTCACTTAACATATGTCTGGCCTATTCGTGGTTTAGTTGTTTTAGGTTCTTTGAAAGGTCACGTTTATTACAAGGAACCGGCACTTCATTTATTCTATTCACTCACATATTGGCAACTTAATGTCATCCCACTAGGTTCGTTACGAAGTAGAGATAACATAATGTCCCAAATCGGGCGCCCTGAATTTGAAAGGTACGGAAAACGTTACTCATAGAATCAAGGTGACTGGTTCATGTACTATGTACGTCGTGAAATGATTATCTACAATGACCTGAATTGGGGACGACACAGCAGCCTTCACTTGAACTCTTCAGAGGTATCGAATGACGATAAAGTCGATGTATTGTCTTTCAGAGACTTGAAAATGGAAAACATCATGCTGGACAGCACTAAACAGTTCATAAAAATAGTTGGTAAATATCTTTGCATTTCGTCATATGAAATTTTTGAAACAGCACACTGTGAAACTCAGAACTGTCGGAGCTCTGTACCACGCAATTGTTTCGGAATAAACTAAATACATTATACGGCATTGCTTAACGCAGATCATCCGGGTTCTGGGTACCACAATGGTGACCGAATACTCCGCCCGTAGGCCTATACAAAATCAGTAATTACTTTTAAAAAAATAAGGGAAATTTTATTGTTTTGTTTAGTCCCAATTTACTGTATATTCATTATTTGCCCCATTGTTTCCCAGATTTCGGGTTGTCGAACGTGTGGAGTATGAACTCGGGGCTGCGCACGCCGTGCGGCTCGCTCGAGTACGCGGCCCCCGAACTCTTCATCGACGGCCGGCGCTACGGACCCGAAGTCGACCTTTGGAGCATGTATGATGACACCATACCCTTACGACAGGGATTCCCAAACTATTCTGGGCAAGAGCCCCCTTTTCTAAAATGAACTGCTACCTCAGACCCCCAAAGCCTTACCATACTTTAAAAAAACCTATCTCTAGTTTTTTTCAACAATACAAAATAATAATTTCATCTTAAACGAAGTTGTGCACGTTTATCGACTTTTAGAGTTTTTTAAAAGTACGACAATGATACTTCCTACTAAAATATTAGTCATTCTTATAACAAGTTGGTACACGTAACACAACTTATACAGTATCAAATCAGGGTCGATTTTTAGACGTCGCGTCGTCGACACTGAAAATCAGTTTTCGTTTATGTCGAGAAGTTGTCTTGCCATATATACTGGTGTATAAGTGGTGGTGGTTGTCGGCAGCGGTGTGATAGTGTACGGCATGGTGACGGGCGGGCTGCCGTTCACCGGCGCGGAGGGCGGCGAGGGCCGCTCGCGGCCGCAGCTGCGCGCCGCCATCACGCGCGGCTTCACGCGCAAGCAGCGCGCCGCGCTCGCCTGCGTCACGCCAGGTTAACTATATTGCACTTCAGTGCGGCAAGTGCGAGATTATTCGTACACTTTATAGTCTACCGTATTTAGACATTTTGTATGGAGAATTGATAGTTTTAAATACCGTCCGCTACAGGCGCTTTTCATGCTCCGTACAAAATGTCTAAATACGGTAGACTATAATGTATACGGTTAACTCGCACTTGATGTGCAGTACCGTACCTCAAACACAATCTTTTTTACGTACCGTTTCGGTCATGTAACGTCTTCCATCCTTCTCACACCCATGATTCCATAGATAAGTATGGCAGCGGGTTTTCTCGATGACGTTAAGATTACAAGTTCCTGCTTACCCCGCGGATTGGATAGTTTAATGTTAATAATTTAGAATTATACATAACACGCTGTGAAAGATTTTTGAAATATATTACATTCGCTTCTGCCCGCGGCTTCGCCCTCAGTACCTTCGTGAATCATAGCCTATAGCACTCAGGGATATAGTAGCTTCCTAATAGTGAAAGAATTTTCAGAATCAGATAGGTCCGGAGATTAACATTCAAACTCACAAACTAACAGACTTTGCCTGTTTATAATATTAGTATAAAATAGTACAAGGCGGCACTGCCTTCGACTGTTTAACTATCCTGGTTTAACTGTTCCATTTTCAGGGACAAAAGTTATCGTATTCACTCCTCCAAGATTCATCAAAAAGTGTCCAATATGGAGTATATAATATGGAGGTTTGATTAAAACCATCGGCGTTTTACCAACTATGCTATGACCACTCTACTACCTACGATAGTTAGCGATATAATTAAAACAGACATAAAAAAATCTTATGATTTATTCAATTAACAATATTAATAAAAACGTACAAAAGGAACGTTTTATAGCAGTTCACTTGTAAGCGACTTATTCACTATATTGACATCGGCCATCGCCAAGACACTCAGTACCAGTACTGCACTGCACTATATTTGGTTCACACATCACTCCGCGAATGTTGAGGTATGTTCACAACAGCTCGTGTGCCGGAATCTCATTTTGCAACTGGAAACAAAAACGTGATGTTATATTATGGACTAGTTAGTTCACTTTAGGCAACTTTAGGCTCATGGAGATTTTGCGCCAACCAAAGAACGGCCTCGGAATTATCGATCCAAGTAACAAGTTATATCAAAATCAATAAATCTTGCAATAGACTAACGATAGCAATGTCTCGCATGGGACATTAAAAGGCCCATTATCTATATAACTATGAAATGAAAAATATCCGTGTGGAATTGAAAACCACTCCAACACACAACCTCCTATTTTTTTTCGTCGGTTTACAATTAAATGCAATTCGTTGGTGAGCTCCATTGCTTGAGAACAGCACGACCAATTGGTTATATTTTTTCAATGTTTGTATGATGCCCGAATGATGTTCTTAGGGAAAGGAACATTTAAAAAAGTTTTGAAATGTTGATAGGACGTCTGTCGGGTCAGCTATTATAAAAAAAATTAATAATCTTTGCCAGAGTGCAAGACATTCATCCAACAACTCTTGGAGCCGAACGTGGAACTCCGCATGAAAATCGACGAGGCGGCGCGGCACCGCTGGGTGCGGAAACCCGGCATGAGGATGAAGACGCATCCCTTCGGCACCATGGAGTCCGTCACCAATAGAGAGGTACACATCGACCAAACACTTAATATAACTAATAAGAAAAACAACCATAAGAAGAATCCTAAAGGAACAAGAAAAATCCCTGAAAAAGAGGACAAATAATGGAATTTAATAGCATTGCACAAAAAAATTATTAAGTTTGTCAACATGTTTTAAGACAGCGCGGTGGACTTCGCCCCCTAGCCCAGCACACAACCTTAATCTTTCATCTACGATACTCAATTGCTCAGAGAAAGGATTGCAAAACTATAGCAAGTGGCAATAAGTCTCAAATCTAAATCTATTTCCAGATGTTCCGACAGATAGCTGAACTATGCGGCATCACGATCATGGACGTCGTCGCTCAAATAAAAGCGGAACCTTTCGGAACCATCGCCGGCATATACAACATAAAGATGCACCTATTACAGATGCAGCTGGTGCCAGGCACCGACCTGCTCTGGTCCGCCAACATCCAGGAACCACGGCCTAATTCCCCGCCGGAGTACAAAGCCAAATACGAAGCAGAAGGAACCGCATGCAGCAGTAAAACGCCACCCATACTGATCAAGACGCAACAAAAAGTCAGAATACCGACCATAACCCCTCGATATGACCCACAGCCCAAAATTACTACTACCCCCAACCGAATAGTTGTAACACCAGAGCCGCTAGCGAAAACTGTACCGAAAATACCGTCTATAGTTGACAGAAGTGCGAAGAATCCATTGCGGAGTCCGAGATTGGTGAGCAGACCTACGAGCAGCGTGTATGGAACGAAGAAACCGGTGTATAAAGTGTATGAGAATGGGGACTGCTGCTTGGATCCGAGATTGCCGAGCATCGACGAACATTCCAGCACCGACGTGAACGACGCTAAGAAGCTGGCGAGGAGTAGGAATATAAGGATCCCGTGCGTTAGGAAGGTTAATTTGGAAGAGGAGCGGCCGTTGAGACTGCACAGTTGCCCGAATAAAATTGGGGACAAAAGGGCGGAGTTTTATAGGAAAGGTGGAGATGGATTGCCGAGGTGAGAGGATTTTATTACGTTAGATAAGGGGAAATTAGGTACAATACGGCCTCGTCGGCCCGATTCAACAACCATGGAGTTCCTTGCCCCTTCTTCTCCATAGGAACGACATTCCGAACGGGTGGTAAAGTTGTAGCTTAACATTTTGTAACTATTTTGACGATTCATAAGTACTTTAATAGTTTACATGAATAAATCATATTCTGATTCTGATAAGCGCAGTTGGCAGTGTCCCTGCTTTCTGTAACGAGGGTCCCGGGTTCGAATCCTGGTAGGGGCAGACTTCGTACGATGAGCAAGAATGTTTGTATCAGAGTCCAGGATCACCACCAGTCCATTGTACGGTACCTAACCATAATAGCGTTGCATAGTTTGGGACCGTATAGTTGATTGTTCATTTAGAGATATTTATTTTAATAGCGGCACCTAAACGAGTTGGATTGTTTTCCAGTTGGCGAGCAAGCGGCGCCCTCGCCGCGCCGCCGCCGCGAATCCTGCTGCAGAGCAACGCGACTACCATCAAACGAGCTTCCTTAGGGTAAGCCACATAATAATAATAATTCCAGCCCTTTTTTAATGTCACACGGCTGGGCACGGGCCTCCCCTCAATGCGAGGGGATTAGGCCATAGTCCACCACGCTGGCCCAGTGCGGGATGGCGGACTTCACACATCTTTCGAGTGGTTCTCTCAGACATGCAGGTTTCACCGTTTAACAAGTGATAATCATGGTTGAAAATGAGATTCGCACATGAAATCTCAGAGGTGCGAGCCGGGGTTTGAACCTGCAATCCTCGTTACCGAGGCAAGCGTTCTACCAACTTGGCTATCACTGCTCAGCCACATAATACAAATGAATTTAAACGGGGACTTAACTATATTATTTTCTTAATGTTACAGAAGCATTGTCAGTCCACACTCATCTTCAAACAGCCACTGCAAAAGCGAGCGAGCGATGCCGGTATGCAACCTTTTTCTCATTAATTCTCCGAACAAAAGTCAATTAAGTACAAATTCCCTGAAAAGTGTACCAAATATGCCTATTCTAGTAGCCCCATTATACTGCATGCACTTGTTGTGTCAGCCTAGGCCAAAGCGAATACGGACCAGCACAATAATGCCTTGATCACACGTGAAGAGTTAAATGGCGAGATAGGGGTCTCGGACGAGTATATACAAGGGTTCTATGTACCGAGCACTCGGCCGAGAGCACTGTCTCGCCATTTTACTTGTTCCGTGTAATCAAAGGGAGGTGTGCACAATCCACGGTTAAATAAAACTACAGTCAAATCTATAGAGAATTTGACAATATGTACGGATTTGATGGTAGTTAAATTTAACCATAGATGGTGCACTCCAGTCTTATTGGTTGGCAAGCCGAGATGAATGAAGAGTCCACACATCAGTACTGGCATTGTTCCGCCGGGGTGACCACATGTGGATGCAATATGATCCAACAGAGATCCTAGCAAACTAAGACACTTTTCACAGTAAAAACTCAAGAATAATGACTATTAAAATTTATAATAAGATACCAAACAAGATTAGGGAACTTCCTATGTACAAATTTAGAAATGCTTTAAAATTATGGCTCCTAAAAAATTGTTTCTACAGCGTCGAAGAGTTTTTCAAACATAAAGAATAATGCAATATATTTACAAGGGTAAGATTAGAAGTTTTTAAAATACCAACATTATTCTACTTATAGCTTTAGGAGTAGTTTTGATTATATCTCAACTAGGGTGAATGCGCCAGTTTATAATCATTGACAAGTCCACAATACAATATTCGCATGCCTATTGCAGGCGAGATATGCTGTACCATTAATTAAAGCGGTACATGTTATCAGTGCAGGTGGGATGGTACTCAACCCGCAGCATCGGCAAAGAGGGTTCGCATCTGCAGCGCTTGCGACGCACGGCTCCCATGAAGTGACGCATGGAACTTTTTTGGTGACACATCGCACATTGGATTATCCGCCGATAGACAACATTCATGCAGATCCCATTAATTAGAACGTGACTTGGCGGGGAAATTACATTACCCTATATCTATGATCATAGTTTAGATATGTATGATCATAGTTTAGATATTGACTATGGTAGCATGTGATCCCAGATCTTTGTAGATAGGGGGTCATGTTATTCTTTAAAGCCTGGTCTACCGCTCCAAAAATCTAACATATTTGCGAAAATGTTTGCTTTGAAAAATGAACCATCCTATATGAGAACCAGCTTTATACTCATTCTTGGTCAAATCAGACCTAACATTTTTGATTAAGATACCACTGTATTGTGGATCTAAAAGTTAATGTTTCTAAACTTCAATGTCTCTCGCCATGCACAAGCTAAAGACTAGAATATGAAGATCCTAATAGCTTATTAATGTAGTGCACAGCTTTAACAGGTCTGTTCTATTATCTATTTCAAGGCGATTAGCCTAAAGGTCTGTCTATGGTGAATGGAGTCACCGACGGCTAAACCAAAACGTGCGACTCAATTTTAGTAAATAAATCCCTCATGTGCCATCGTTTAGAATTACATTTATTGTATGGTAATGTTAAGTGAATAAAATTGTTTTATACATGGCATAGTGTAATCGAACTTTTGGACACATTGTTTTTTTTTTGTTAATTTGTAGCGACGAGTATTTTACATTATAAACTAAATAATAGAGTGTTGCGTTATCGCTGAACGCGTTATTTTATTGAATGGTTAATATAAGCTGTACAGAATTATTAATTTGCTCTTAATTATTATATTAATAATAATTTTCTACTTTTTTTTCTTGCACAAGTTTTAATTAGGTGGTATGCTTGTGCAAACTTTAGGCTCACATAACTGCTGATGAAAATATATTATTCATGACGACCTGTTCAGGGTTCAGACACCAATGCAGTGTGTACACTTGTTTGTGGTTACAGGCAACGTAACATATTATGCCCAACACTTTGCATTTGTTGACAAAAATGCAAAGTGTGCAAATATTAGGCTTGACACAAAAGTGGGCGAGTATTAGGTTTTACACAAAAGTATGCAAATATTGTGCTTGACACAGTGTGCAAGAATTGGGCTTTACACAAAAGTGTGCAAATATTGTGCTTGCCACAAGTGTGCAAGCATCGGGCTTTACACAAAAGTGTGCAAATATTGAGAGTAACACAAAAGTGTATTGGGCTTACAAGCGCGCGCAATCACAGATTATACTTTCTCTCACTGTGACATCCACGTTAGTGACAATGGGAGGGCGTGACGTTGAGCACACAAGCCATGCGCATGTAAGTGAACGTCTCACTCACTGTGACATCCCGGCGTCCAGGAGCCGTTGCGTCTGTGTCAGTGGAAGGGCATGTGCGTGGGGTTGGCCATGGTGGCCATGCGCATGTAGGTGGTGTGCGGCCGGGGCAGCGGCGGCGAGTCGCCGGCCACCGGCTCGTTCTTGAACACCGCCACGGATTTCCACTGGTTCAGGTATTGCACTAGAAAATGAAACTGTCTAGTTAGATAATCCCAACACTATTCAAGGAGTCGAAAATCTTTTATTTTGTAAACGCCTACGTGTTCGCTAAAGGGTGCCTTCCAATGAAGCGGAGACGAGCAGATGGGTTAATGTCCCAATTATATTATTTAAAATTCACGTTTCGTCAATTTAGTCCGTTTATTAACGCCTTAAAACCCATGTACGGTAGCCTTAGACCAGTGTTTTTTCTCCGTGCCTTAGACCAATAAGCCTGAACTTGGCGTCGAAAGGCGTACCTCTCTGCCAAACACATTGCCCATTTGCCCATAAACTGTAAGTATAGACTCACTCTCGATCGCTAACATTTTGAATCGCCTCATATTTTTGTTTGTTATTCTGTCTGGTCCAGAGCTCAAGCCCTCCGCAGTGAATTCTGCCCACAGTCTTGTACGGCTGCATTGGTTAAATACTAACCCCCAAATTTATAGACATTTATAATCCCACTTCCCACTAATATTATAAATGTGAAAGTTTGGATGGATGGATGTTTGTTACTCAACCACGCCAGAATGGCTGAACAGATTTGAATGATATTTGGCACAGAGATAGATTATAGTCTGGAATAGCACATAGGCTACTTTTTATCCCCGTAAAAAGGACATGCTTTTTAATCGCGGGTAACACCGCGGGGCGCACCTAGTGGATTATAACGAACATTTCATAGGAAAAAATGCGCTATAATGGCTTTATAACCCATTATAACTTTGTATAAATTTGAGGGTAAGAGTCGGTAGCTGTGACTAACTCTTCCACAGGCGCACGCAGCAGTCGTCCCCGGAGGAGGCCAGCAGCGTGCCGGTCACGTTCCACGACACGCGCCACACGCACGAGTAGTGCTGCTCGAACGCGGCCAGCACCTCGCACTTGAACCGCACCCCGCCCGCCCCGCCCGCACTCGACGACTCACTGTCACCACCAAACCAACATCATTTACGAATTTTAGCAGAATTAAAAAATAATTTTCCAAATGACGGAGATCTGAGGTAACAAACATAAAAAAAAAAAAATACAACCGAATTGAGAACCTCCTCCTTTTTGAAGTCGGTTAAAGAGGATTCAACAGTTTCGGGGCTACAGGCAGACAGTCAAAGGCTTCAAACTTTCATCCTACGATTTTGTCAGAAACTAATAATAGTATAAGACTTGATTAGCGCCCTACGCGCCCTAGTAACCCTGCTTGGTGTTCTGAGGGTCTCGGGTTCGAATTCTGGTAGGGACAAACTTTGTGTGATAAGCATGAATGTGTCATGGATGCTTAATATCTATATAAGTATTTTATACTGAGTTCGCTCTCATTCCATTGTACGGTACCCATAATACAAGCATTGTTTAATGTGGAACTGTATATTTGGTGTACTAACGTGAGTAAATAAATATTTGTCTATGGGAGCGTTCAAGTATTACGTAAAGAATTTGGGTGGGGGGTCTTCTGCAACGTTACGATGCGTTACAGGGGCGGGAGGGAGAGTTTGAACTACGTTACGTAAAATTGTTTTAACTTTTGAGAACGGTCGCGTAGATATTTTACATTTTACTAGGTGGGGGTATAGAAAAACGTTACGGCGCGTTACATGGGGGGGGGGGGGTCTAAAATCTCTATAAATTGCGTTACATAATACTTGGACATTCCCTATTGAAAAAAAAGGTTCTTTGCTCACGCTATAGGCTCTATCTTGATGATCCGCACGTCCTTGGTGGCGACGGCGAGCAGGTGGAACGACCTGCCCAGATTGGGCGCGAACGCGATGTCGTTGACCGGCTCCTGCACCGACGCGAGGCAGTCCGTGCGCGTCCAGCGGCGAGACGACTCACTGTACCTGATCATTTAAAACATAAATTAACACGCTCCGACACAATGTGAAAGAAAGCCTGGCCGTGTTTCGAAAGCTGTTGTTGTTAGAGGCCAGTGTGATGGAGTATTGCCAGAATCACCTCACATGGTAATAACCTTGGTCCACAAATACCATCAGCGGAATCTGGGAAAACTGCACCTCTGCCCACACTTTGCAGACATTATTCTTATTCTGTTCTATGTATCAACTTTCACTAGATTAAGAAAACTTCATGTATTCCCTACACACCAACGAGCAATTAGGAGTATATGATATGTTATTTTATGGCAGTGATTAGGAAACTTAAAAACTTTGGGCGAAGTGCATAGTGCACAAGGGAGATTATGTCGAAAAATGAAAAAAGTACTTTTGTGTAAGACGTCACGGTTTATTGACCCGCCCTCGTACTTACTCGTATATGAAGACTTTGCCGTTGCATGTGGTCGCCTTGTCGCTCTGCGTGGCGGCACCAGCGTTGGTGGTGTTCGGCTCGTCGCTGCCGACTGCGAGCATCGGCGGATGCACTACTCTGAAAAAGACACACTGGGGCATTCTAATTTCTGACCATTAAGGTTTTTATTTTTAAAAAATATTGAGATTAACACTTTTGTACACCTAAGTTTAAATGGATGTGGTATTCTCATATAATTTGTTGTATATTTACCCAAGTTTCACCTATAGATATGATTTTCAAACACATATATAATGTGTAGCCTGTTGGAGTCCAAATGAATAAAGAAAACGAAAAGACATGTGACAAAACAAATTGATGTTTTGTGTTAGTTTCATGAGCTGTTATGGAGACTATTTAATATTTCTTTAGGTTTGCAATAGCTTATTTTCTTAGACCTTTATTTACAATATTGAGGTTCTATAAATTTTAAAGCAAAACAATTTATAAAAAAAATACAATATACATATTTACAAATCTTTTTCAAGTTTTAGATCAATAAAATTTCTTAAATTCTTAATTTCTCATTTTGCATTTGGGTATTTTGAAGTAAATATGTACTAGGACAAATTGGTGTGCTTACCTAGACAGTGATGGGTTCCACGATAGACAACTTATAGACACTTTAGTTGGTATTTCATGCTGCAGGGTCCATTGGGCTAGGTTCATTACATCAGGTGCTTCATATATCCTGCAAAATCATAACTAAATGTATAGGACTCTGTGGCATCAATTAAAAAATACTTTTACTTATCTTTCTTTTTCAAATCTAAAATCGTCTAAGGGTTGATATCTCTGGTTGGTTATGCCAACCCTGTTATGACATCATCCATTCATTAGCTGAATAACTTGCAATCTGGTTAGTATCCTGTTGTCAGATTACTCACCTTATAATGCCATCAGCAGAACAAGTAACAAGCAGCAGGCCCAAATGCTTGGGGCCGAACTTGACATCAGTCACTGAGGTCCGTGAGTCCACCAGGTTTGAGCGCTTCAACCATGTTCTCAAGCCTTTCTCTGAACCAGACGCTGCTGTATCTCCTGATAACAAAAACAATTATTTGATCAACTAGTGGCCTGGGAGAGTGGTTTGACCATCTCCTCTTAGCATTCTGAGGTATGTTTATAGAGATGTGGGTTACATATTTATGGTAGAATCATACATACCAACTTCTTCCCAAATAGCTGCAGTCCTATCAAAGGAGCAAGTGGCAATGACTTGACCAAATTCAGGGTGCGCCCATGTGACCTTCCACACGGAGCCATGGTGAGCCTTCCAGCTGGCGGTGAGCCGCCAGCCACCATTCCCATCTGAATCCCACACCTTTAAAACATAAAAGAAATAACTAACTTTACATTATTATAGATAAACCTAATACATAATTAATAACTTTATTGCTGTTTACAAATATCAAACACGCCAAAAAATATCTTAAAGTTGTCAATTAGTAGGTAGTTGGTAACCAAGTTAATTGTATTATGAGTCTGGGCCGCCAAAATGGATTAATAAATTAAAAGAAAATGAACTAACTGACACAATGTTTTTAATAATTCGACGACTTAATTACAAAGTATGTTGCCGATATTTTATTTGCTTTAAATGTTGTTTAAAGTTAAAGTTTAAATGTTGCTTAGTTTGAAATAAATAATAACAATCAAGCTCACCTTCACGTACTGATCGCTGGAGCAAGTGGCCATTCTCTCGCCGTAAAAGTCGTACGCGACATCGTGAATAAGATCCCTGTGGTCCGCGTTTATAGTTTGTGACTCAAACAAATTTGTTGCCGGTAATTCTCCCATATTTGCAATGAAAAAATTGTTAAACTTGAATCGTCGCTATTCTAACCTCTCCCACCCAACTTGCCATGACAGAACTAAAAAAAAGTTACTCTATGGATGGACAGAACAAAATTTCAATTAATAATGTACGTTATTTAACGTAACGTTTAAATGTTATTTCAAAGGTTACGTCAAAGAGTAAAGAGTAAGTAAAGAGTAAAGGTTACGTTAAAATGAATACGTTAAAATTCCAAAAAACCCTTGTCAGAAACAAAAACGGGGTAGTAACCACCACTTTTGAATCGAATAATGCTATACAATACTACCAACCAATCACAAATCAAATGCGTATAATTTATTTTTATTCGTACTGCCTCCGACATAGGTTGATAGTTTTTTAATAACTCATCGAATTATTATGTTGTTTTTGGGATATTATTAATCACGCAATAATTCGTCCAACTAACTATAATATGCAGCAGAATTTTACACAATATTCCAAAGTTTGAAAAATAACCATTTTCGAAAATCGATTTTTTTTGGAACTGGTAACGCACGCAATATGTAACTGATTACCGTTACGTTTCGCGGAAACGACCTGAGAGTACCTTGGTAACAACTCACACCTTAGCACCCAAGCCTCATAACGAACCATATTATATACACTATAAGAAACATAGAGCATGGAGTTACTTTTACGTCGTTACGTCGGTGCTAAAATAACAACCAAAAAAATTCAACCATAACACACACCCTTGGTGAATATTGGAATATGAACAAACAACCTAAAATGAGCCTTAATTTCATATAAATAAGACTCAATCCATTACCCGTTTCTCTATGAAAAGCTAGTTTCATAGATAGTCAGTCAAAGATACCATCGCGTTAGGCGGGATTTAGCTGATGTCTGTATCAGTGTTACCAACCCTACTGTTTTAACAGTAGATTTGCTGTTTTCACCTTGATGCTCCTGTTTTCTGTTTCACTCCTAATTTTTACTGTTTTTTAATTAGCGTTCAGCGCCACCTATTACACTATGCAAATATTTTTTTAATAACCACTATATGTAATAAAACGCAATGACACTAGAAGGCAGTATCTATCTACTCTTCGGGATTCAAGGGATTCCCCACACGGTGTGAATTGGTGAAGAAACCTTTGTGCCTGCCATATAGCAGCGCCACCGTGGAAAGATTATTTTCAGCTATAAATATTATGAAAACCAAATTACGCAACAGAATATCGACTACATCTATTAAAGGAGCATTGCACACAAAATCCGAAATAACTGATTGCTACTCATTTTAAGCTACAAAAATAGGCAAATGACAAATTTAACAAATATATGTACGATTTTAAAATGGAAAATGCTAAAGATGAGGCAATTGAGGATAAAAGTGCATAATAATCTTACTTTGATTTTTGTTTTTTATTATGTTGTGATCGATATTATAATATAATAATGTATGTGAGTCCTGGTAACTAATAAAACTAGGTGATTGTTTTAATTATATGAGGAAAGTATGAAATCTGCCTTTATTACTATACCTACTGTTTTCTCCTGTTTTTTTATTGGTGAGCTGCTGTTTTTTAGTTTCTCGGGTTGGCAACACTGGTCTGTATGGTCCGTAGGCTTGATAATCAAAGATGGAATGTGGTTTGAGTAAAAAGGGTAGGTATCCTTTTTACTAAATCCTAGTTTGAATATTTAGGTATCTACGTGAGACCTATATTTATTATTATTGGTATTTTCTTCGGGTTGTAGATTCCATAAAATTAATAAATTCTATGTATTGTACCTACTCTAGCTTATTAAAAGCTAGGTATTAAAATATAATATAGTTAGAAAAATGTTTAATTGGATCCATTATGTAACTACTTGCTATTAACAAAGAGATTAACAAAAACAAATGCACAATTAACAGCATTCACGATTTCTCGTCTACACAACATGTAAAATTGATATTATTCTGAAAATATTTCACATCAGTGTAAATGGCACATTGGAATAAAACATTCAGGCCATTTTAATAAGTAGACAAATTCATCACCTTTGTTGTTCACATAGATTTGGCACTAGCATTAAGTATTTTTAGTAGGAATGCTCCTGTATCAGATATAAATATTGGTGCAGGTACATAATAATTAAAATTTTGTGACATTTCATTTAAATTTAGGGATTATGATATGAAATTCAGCATGCGTCATTAAGGATAGCCAGGCGGGCCAAAGAAAATCTTATTAGATTTCCCATGGAATTTGAGTTTAAAATTTTCTAACTATTATTTTTAATGAGGCTACCTTGTGCTACCAGCGCAATAAATACAGTGTTGCCAGGTGCCTAAAGGAAAAAATAATAATTCTGAATGCTTCTTCTAGTCCTGTCATTAAAAATAATATGTGTGAACCTTATTGCAGCCTTGCTGACACGTGTAGCTTTAAAAAATAATTAATATAATTTCACCTGTCAACACTGCAAGACGTGTTTATCTTATAATTAATGTTTGGGCAAATTAGAATAAATTTTGTCTAGCTTTCAACTGATCAATCTCTAAGGCTAGCTTCCTATTTGTTTCCACCAAAGCATTTTGATCATGCACCAAATTCTGTAACTGTGTACTCATACCCGACAATTGCTTTTCTAAATATAACTTCTGTTTTGTCAAAGCCATCATTATGTGAAGAAAATAGTTCCTATTATCATCAGCTACATCTGCAAGAGTCAGTTTTATAAAGTCCTTCAGCTCTTCCACAACCTTCGTTTCCATTGTAACTGCTTGATTGGCATTAGATTGCCTCAAATTTGACAAATTGATATTTGATATTTTACCATCATCTGGAATGCCATTTGTAATTATGGGGGATGGAAAACTAAAGTTTTCAGCCGTTCTACTACTTAATGGTGTTGAAATTTTGCTTATATTCTTTTCAACATCCAATGGACGATACCTCAGTTCATGCCTATCACTTTTCTTTTCAAGTTCGGCGGATCTGTTCACATCATCATCAAATTCATTAGATTTATCCAGACCCATCATAACAAGGAATGAATCAGCTTTTGTATCAGTTCCTGGGGTAGATACATCTAGATTATTTTTAGGTGGCGAGTCTGTTATGAAAAACATGTCAGATGTCCTATTACGAACTGGTGAACTGACTTTATGTGAAGATAGGTTAGTTTCAGTGTCTTCGCGAAGACTTATATCTCCTGCCTGAAACTTTTTCCTTACAGGCTGGAAGGCTACACGGCGAACTTCTTCCTCATGACCTTTTAACACTTTGATGGGTGTAATTAGATCTCTTAAATCATATATCAACACTGCTCCATTCTTGGTCCCAAGAGCCACATGATTCTCTGAGTTTATTGCTATTGAAGTCAAAGTGTATGATGTTCTTACTGTTGATACAATATTTTGTAACCTTAGATCATAAACATGCATGATTTTATCATATCCACTAGAGAGCATTACATCTCTATTTATTAATGAATATGCAATATCACTAACGGGAGAGGCATGGACATTTTCAAAGTATACTTTGTCCTTATTCATGCTGATATCACGAATTACTATATGCCCTTCATCAGTAGCTAGACCAAGTATAGACCTTGATTCATGATGAAACTTCATTGAAGAAATACTTTTGGAGCAGGCAAGCTTAACAGTCAGTATGGGAATGTTGGAGACAAGTCCATAAATGACCGTTTCTCCATTCTGCATTGTTGCAGCTAAACTTGTATTCTTAGCATTATAACTGATGTAGTTAACACTTGATTGCTGTGAGGGAGTGGGGAATGTTTTGGTTATATTCTTGTTTTTTGTGTCCCATATCATGACATTGCCACTCCTAGTCCCAATAGCAATGTTTCGGTGACCATCGCGGTGGAAACTGGCTGACCAGGTGTCTTTTAAAGGGATATGTTGTAAAGTTCTGATGTCATGTTCCGCTGGACTTAAAATTTCTACCACACCTTTAGAGTTGATCTGTAAAAAAGATAAAACTATTGATCATGTTATTTGGTTTACTTATGCTGCTAAGACCAATAAGCATATTTTTTTAAATCACACAACCATTGGACATCTATTTTTGCACTACTGAATTTATCTTTAATAACTTATATTATAATATAGGCTTGTACGAAATTTTGAATCTTACAAAATTTGCAAGAATAAAACATTAAAAAATGTTTCTAACACAAAAAAGTGGTATTTTTTATACACCGAACTATCATTTACTTAAGCTCGGTCTGTCTTATAACATTGTAGTCTGCTTTTAAATCACATGCTGGGAAAACACGGCCAGTAGATAAGTAAAGTTACACTAAATAAACATTTATGAGCAAACAACCAAGCTTCATACATTAAAACTGTTTCAATGTCCTAGTGCACCTATAACCAAAAAACAGCATATTCATTAATAATATGTAACTACACATTTAATGTTACACACACATTAAATGTTATCCTACGTGGAGCAGGAATATAAGTAACTATTGTTTAGTAATTGCCGTCTAACAATGCAACGCTTGGCACACCCTAACATGAGTTAATACCACACTACATAGGTACCTATAACTAGAGTAATTTTAGGAAGTCTAATTTGTCTACATCGTAATTCGTATGAAATCGTAAATTCTACAAGTATTCAACGTACCTGCAATATGTATTTGCCATCATCGCTCCACGATATATCCCGCAAAATACCTTCGTAACAACAATAAGTTTTTTTTAAATCCCAACTGTTTGTATCGTAAAGAAGTAAACGTGAACTAACTGACGTGAAATACATTGTTATTTCCTTAATAATATCGAGTACATTTAGGAATAGTGACTCCTTTACTACAATTATATGGATGATTATATTAGTTATTTTATCAACAAACTCGCCAAAAGAAAACAAATTGAAAACATAAAATTTTGACAACTTTGACAACGCCAGAGCTGCAATAAAACTAATCACACAACCATAGAGCTATTAAATTTGTCTCTGGCAAAGTCTGGCCGCGGACCACGGCCTTTCTCCTTCTTTCTTTATGAAACGACATGCGATGAAATAAAATGGAATAAGATGAAATGTGCATAATTAAGTGGGTATTTGGCACAATGTTAAGTATAAATTCAATAATTACCACGTCTATAGTTGCGGTGCGTGCGTGTCAACTGTCAAATGACAATTGTCTGACGTGTATGTATTGTATTGTTTTCATTTTCATCCGTGATATTTAGCTTGTTCTAACACTGTGATCATTACCTACAGTATCAATGTAAGTATTTTATATACATAGACTCTTCTTTATCAAATTCTGATAATTCTTATTTCCAGAAGGGTATACTGCCAGACAGAAAACCGCCATCAATCAAATTGGTAGCCGGAAAAGCTTAACCTCAAATTTCTCAAATTATGTGTAAATCTAACGTTGTATTGTTATAATTATATTTGCGCTATAATTAACACTAGCCAGTTCTATTATGTAGATAATACACACACTGAATATTTTGAACGATCATCTCACTCAATCATAAGGATCGTAAACAGATAAAACTACTATCTCGTTTCATCATAGGTACCTAAAATGCCGGCAGTTCTCATTTGGGAACTTGCCTCTATTGGTATTACTCATCAATATAAATAACTGTATTTTTATGTAATTAATGTTGATTTTCTGTTGTATTGTTTTTCCAGAAATCCAAGCATCATGATCACAGACATCCAACTCGCGGTATTCTCCAACATTCTAGGAGTCTCTATATTCGTGCTTGTTATTCTCTATCACTACATCAATGCTAACAGTTCGAAATGAAAGGTAACAACCTAAGTCTTTTAAATTTAAAATACCAGGGCTAGGTTGGTGGACTAAGGCTGTAAATACCCCTCATATTGAGGATAGAAAAAGGGCAATGAAGGACAAACAAATGCATTACATCTCATGAGGTCCCATTATATATTATTTTGCTTCATGCCCTGCTGCTGTAGGATAGTGGATCCAGAACAATAATCCATATTGACAAGCTTAGTTTTTACAATTGAATGGATGTTATGGCATTTATATATGTTATTTTTTTTTATTTACAGGTTGATCCTGACATCTGAAATAAAGTGTTCTATTAAGATGTAAATAAATTAAGTACCTATCTTTACATAATGCATTTCATTTTTGTGTCCTCTCTTATTGCCTACATTTTGAGATCCGAACAGTAATTGAGTTCGGATGAATTTATTTGGTCTTGCTGAGTACTTTGGTCACACATAGTGATAGCCACTGTGCTACAGGAATCAGATAGTCGGATAGGTCGGATAGGTCTCAGGCTATAACTTATTACTTACGCACACTGCAAGCATAAATTCGCGTTTTCAGGGGGGTAACTACTTAGGTGATAGAGGAACAGTCACTTAGTTTTCGGTGAGATGTGCTATACAGATTTTAACGTTCGTGTTGGAAACGAGGTTCAAAGCCCAGCTCGCACCTCTGGGATATCTAGATTTCATGTACGAATCTCATTTGCAACCATGAGTATTACTTGCTAAACGGTGAAGGCACACATTGTGAGGATACCTGCATGTCTGAAGACTACTTTTAATTGGAAGGGAAGAAAGTCGACCGTAGAGTATTTTTTTAAGAGTCTGTCTATTCTTATTTAGGGGACGATTATCGATCTGGATTTTGGCATATATCCGAGCAAAGAGTTTGATATTTGGCGCCATGAAAGTAGGTGAAGCAAATTTTTGATGAATAATTGCATGCTCTGACATTCCTTTCAGGGACCTAGAAAAGATTACCTTAGTACAAGTATTAAAGTAGTAGGTACCAGGTGTGGATAAAGGGGGGAAAGGATGCTATTGCATTATATTTAACATTGGTAAGTTTGTACATCAATTATTTTTACTTTAGTAGTTAGTTACTTGAGATCGTGGATGCTGTCTTAAATTATAGGTATTTACTTAGCCCTGGAGGAAAATGAACCTGAATTAATATCCATATTATTTATTATGTTAGATTTATCTGTATAATACACAATCGTAAGCTTTGAAGACAAATAAAAAACGCTAGAAACAACAGCATTTTATTACGAGAGAGTACCTAGCTACCGTAGTCACAGATTAAGCTAATAGTTATGCCAAATTGATTAAAATTAATAGGCCCAATGTACTTACTTAGGTAACTCACAGTCAAAAGTGTAAAAAAATCTGGTAACTTAAAACATATAGGTACCTACTTACGTATTTATATTTCTATACATAGGTAAATAAAAATATGAACTCATTGCTGCAAGCCTACTTATTATCTTCCGAAATCTTGGCTTCCTATGGGCACTGCCATTTTTAATCTAGAATGATTCTAATATTTTTCGCACCCTCTCAAAAATTAGAGTTTTCAAGTCTATAGCGAATACGAAATCTATATGATTAAACTGTTCACACGGAACCTTATAGGCGTCAACAACACTATTCAACTTGGAGTACAGTTTTTCTACATCACTGGGGTGTGCCAACCAATCATGATCGCTGTAGAACAGCGCAACGGGAGTTACGACTTTGTCCAAATCATAACTTGGGGGTGACCCCTCTCCGTATCTTTTCATATTCTCAGCGACACCATAGTCGAATTTTCTAAAATTTTCCGACAGAACACCTTGGCCGTAGTGAATGAACTGTTTAGTAGATGCTCCAGCAGGCATATGACCATACAAAACTGGCAGGTTAGTCACATTAAGCTGACCTAAATCGAAACCGACCATCAGGAAAATAATATTGCTGCAAAATATTTCAGCCAACGCTCCGGTACCGCACATAGCAAGTTTCAACATTTGCATTATATTATTATCTGGCAAGAACTCATAAAGTCCGACACTCTTGAACATTTCTCCCAACACGTTTGTCCCTGGAGCCAGTAATCTTACTACAGGAGACTTGACGTGCGACATAAACGCCACCGGAGACAACGCTACCATAATTGAAATCTTCTCGTTGTATTCAGGTCTTTCCGACGCCATTACGAAGAAGGATGTCGTTCCCTGCGAATGACCGACATATTTTATGGATGTCTGGTTTGTTTCCTCGAGTACATAATCAATCATTGATGGTACATCTTGAACACCAACTTCATGGAAAGAGAAATCCCAAAAAGCTGCATCAGACGTTCTCAAATGCGTATGACTTCTAGAATGCTTGTTGCCACGACAGTTCCCCATCCATACGTCGTAGCCTTGCTCCGCCAGCAGGTAAGCTAGGCCACTCTTCGGTCCGGCTATAACGTAATCGTCCGCACTGCCGAGCAATCCATGCATGAGGAAAACCGCTGAGCCGTTGTTCGGTATCCTGAACAGTGTCAACACATAACCATCTTCAGTAGTAACAGTGTGCTTCTCAATCCGATGCCCATATTTGACAACGAGTCCTTCAATATCTAGCCCAGCGTCTTCATTAGACCCGGCAGCCCGATAATCAGCGACGAGGCTGTTGACGTATTCTACAGAATTCATGTTGGAAGCTATCTGCGGGAAATCTATCAACGAAAGAGACCGCGCTAAAGCTAATGGCACTTGTGTGAATACGTCCACAGCATTAGCGAAAGCGTTTCCATTGGTAAACAACGCAAGATCGACAACTGGATTCTTAGACAGTCCGTCTGAAAGCTCCCTCGTTGTTATTGTTATTTCAGGAAACAAATAATTAAAAATTTGACCGTTGCACGTAGAGTATAATATCGCAAATATTACTATAGACTTTTTGAACATTTTAACGTGTTGACGTGATCTAAGTGGAGAATCAACTGACCGACTGGCATCTAAGTGTTTAGCCTTGGAAACATTCTGGTCGGTTTTTACATTGCGATTTTTCCACTTAAGTATGTACCTACTATCTGTAGTACCATTGTGCTATAATTGCGCATTGAAATTGCGGACGAAAAGGGTCATTCAATATTATCACTTAATCCAAAAGGTCTAGTCTATAATTAACGCCTTATTATAGAGTGGTAGCGCGTTTGTCACCTAAAATTATGTTAATTGGTATATCGTTCATAAGCTCTCAATGCCTCCTATATAAACAACACGCACAGACATGAGAATTCAAGTTCAGGATCGTAGCCAACTTGGTTCATGGTTCATTCTCAGGCTTGTGAAACGATTCCCACACTCCATTACGTTATTTAATATTTCTCATTGATACAGCTAATCCTTCCTAATTACAACTCTCTTGCTTGCTTAACTGTCATGGTGTAATCGTAATAAAAATAATAAAGTTCTACTTTGAGCCGGCATCTCGCTAAGCTGCTTCCTAGTTCAGCTACTGCTGAAGTATTTACCTATCTATAATCGTGAAAATGGTAATACCTGGCACAGATCTATATACAAATAAATAAAATTGGAGTGTCTGTTTGTAATATTAAAATAACCGCTTTTTACTAAGTGCATTTGGATGTAACACGGTACATATACCAAAACAACTTTTTTTACCATTTTTGTCTGTCTGTCTGTCTGTTTGTTCCGGCTAATCTCTGAAATGGCTGGACCGATTTTGACGGGACTTTCACTGGCAGATAGCTGATGTAACAAGGAGTAACTTAGGCTTTTATTTTAGACTAGCTGTTACCCGCGACTTCGTCCGCTTTTTCACACACCACCACTGATGTCGTTCATTTTGAACCCCCGACGCACGCGTTGTGCTGTTATAAGTTTGAAGCAAGTGTCTATCTGTCTGTCTGTCTGTCCGTGGCATCATAGCATTCAAATGTGTGGATCGATTTCAATCCAGTTTTTTATTTGAAAACTGGTTTAATCGAGTCGATTCTTAGGTATGTTTGGTGAAATTCAGTTCACCCGTTTCAAGATCATCAGCAGGCTCGATGAGTGTAACATTGTCAGAGTATGGGGTTGGGTGGACGAGTATTAAGGTCTAGAAATCATAAAATATTTTTTTTCAAAACCCCCGACACAAAAAAATAAACTTTTAAAAAGTTAACAATAATATATGTTTATTCGTTTCCAAATGATTATTTACCGTTCATGGTGTTGCGGAACGCGCTATAGATAAAATTAAGTGACTAGCTTGGCGGTAATCATTTGAAAACGAGTAAACATATATTATTTTTAACTTTTTAAACGTTTTTTTTTGTGTCGCGGGTTTTTTTTATGTCCAAAAGTGGTATGTAAATAAATAAACGGCTGTATAAGTTAATAAGTGCCATTAAGTAGCAAACGAACGTTAGTCATTTCTTAAAATACTTTTAATGCAGAATTCAAATTATTGCATAACTATGCGTGTATAAGCACCTATCTACCACACAATAACACAACACCTTTTTAAACTTGCTCCTTCTCAAAAGAATCGATTCCGATCGGATGAAGCATACCTATAAATACAATTTTGAGATAATTTTCACGTATTTAACGTTACATGAATAAAAAAAAATTATGATTCTGCAAAACAAATTAAGTACGTTACCTGGTACCTGGAAAATATTCATAATTGTAATAGTCCTCATGACAGAATTTCGGTCACGGCGGCTAATATCAATGGAGACTAGCCAACTGCGCAGGAGATATTACCTCTATTCCCTCACTCTCATACTCCGATGGGACTGCAATCCGACACGACCGGACACGGACACGACCGCCGTAAGACCAACGGCTTTACGTGCTCGCTGAGGCACGAGCAAGTGATAATCACGGTTGAAAATTAGATTCGCACATGACATCCAGAAATTACTATCCAGAAATTAAGAATTGCGAGCCGGTGTTTGAACCTGTGATTCACGATACCGAGGCGAGCGTTCTCTCAACTACTGCGATCTGGAAAATATTACCACGTAGGTTAAGTTAGATCAAAACTAACTATTATTACCAGGGATTCCAAAGTTTAGTTTGTAAGTAGCTCACTTCACGAGGAAACCAACACGTTTTTAGGCAACCATGTGATGTAGGTACCCACACTGGGCCATGGTGGTGGACTATGGCCCAAATCCCCCTCACATACGGGGAGGGTGCCCGGTATAATGGCAATAGGTATCAAAATCAGAATCAGAATATTAAGTAGACCATTAAGTACGGTTAAGTACCATTAAGTACAGTACTTATGAATCGTCAAAAGTTACAAAATACTACTTCTTTACCACCCGTTCGGAATGCCGCGGCCGGTCCTATGGAGAAGAACGGGTAAGAAACTCTATGGTTGCTCTTTTTTTTTAAAAGATCTTTTACATTTTTTAGCAATAGGATCGCACCTATCCGTATGCATCGGCGAAATGTAGTATATGTGCGCATTGTATAACACCTCTGTCTACCCCCTCGGGGATTACAGGCGTCATGTTGTAGTTATTTTTGTACAAACTAACGCATAGTGCCTAAAAATAGCTTAGTTGCTAGACCATACCGTGACCTACTTGTTATAAAATGCTGAATGCAATTTATTTATACACGAGCCATTATTGTGGCAATCTTTTGCCGCTGACTATGTTTATCTATTACTAACTAGCTGTCTTAGCGATCTTCGTACCGCGTCATTATCAAATGTGATTTTTACCCACGTTTTAATAGATATTCTGCTATCCGGCCGCAGATAAAGTAAAACAATCAAAGATCATAGAAATCGGCCCACCCGTTCTTGAGTTATAAATGGTGGAACTAACACGACTTCGTTTTATATATGAGATTCTATTTTTATCTTGAAGGGCGACTATCTACATTACAATTTACAATGTGAACTAACAGATAAGGGTGGATCCAGGGGTGTCATGGAGTCAGGACCCCCCTGGACAGGGCAATGGAATTAGAATGTTCCCTAGTCGATTCCTAATCTCAAGAAAATAGTGATAGTGTAAAAAAGATAGTATGTATTCCTGCTACACTATCGCAGTTAGTGTTATCGCGACGGTAGTGAGGTCTCTTTTTCAACTATCAGTCGATCTACGTCAATGGTAGAAGATCGCCTGACTAGACTTGTAGCTTTCCACGTTCACGTAAACGTAGCCATTTAAGTATAAACGAGAAAAGTTGATTATGTTATTTAATTTAAAATATTTACCCCTACTAAAATGTGTATTCAAAAATTACAAGTAAAATTATTTCAGACTACTTCTCGTAGGTACATGGGACAGAGAGCTGAAAAAATAATGTTTGCCTACCTTGAGTCGTGTTGTTGAATAGATATTTTAAAATCATTTTGAGTTTTCTTTGTATTTTTTAAGCTAGAGTCTAGTTGGGAAATATTAAGATCTCAAGTAGCTTTAAATGGCACAGCCGTTTTTTCTAGGGGTTTGGCTAAGAGTTGCCCTTAAGAGTTCTAGTTCTTGATTGAAACTTAGAATTTAATACTTTTTTTTAGAAAAAAATCTACTTTTCTGATATTACTTTGATACAGTGGCCGAATGCGCCATATTTGGAATGTTTGTCTGCTTATTTGCCCGTTTGTACGTGCATGACGCGAAAACTATCAGATGGATTTTAATGATACTCGGCAAACATATCAGCTTAACATAATCAATAGCTAGGATTTGTTTTTCCCCGGAATATATTAAAACACTCCCGAGATAGCCAGAAACTGTGAGTATATTTTACTGAAACCGGACATGAATATAGAATTATATACCGGGTCAATCAATGTTTTCGGTTACCCCAGGATAGCCGAGAACCAAAATTTTACGTGAACAAAGTCGCGACCACACCTAGTATTAAATAAAGTCAAAGTATGCATCAACTTCACTTGCTCAGCTATTCCCATATTAAGTCAGAGACAGTATGTAGTTTCCGATGTAACGCGATGTTCCTAGGTATCACTGTTTTCATAGAATACTCCTTACTGACGACGAGGAGACTAGTTATAGCTTTGTCCAATGATTGTAAGAGTTGTTGCCGACTATGTGGACTTTTTTTTAGTTGTCACTTTCTCAGATAGTGAAGTTTGTAAACATCCCCGTTACTTTACCGGGGTGTAAATGGCGACTTAAAGCCAATAAAGGCAATGGATATTTAATTTATTGTTTCATCATAACGTCGTGAAATTCTCGGCGAAATGATGGTGTATGTACACAGCATTGCCTCTGCGGAGTAGATGTTTATAATAATGTTAGTTTAGGTGACCAAAATTGTAGATGACCTATAAAAGTATTTCATAGACAGACACGGTTGCCTCCCTGTTTTGTTATAATTAAACATGCAGGTATTTACATGATTGTGACGAAATACGTCACATCTGTCGATACTCGGGCACATCGAACAATTCCGTTTTGTACAATAGTGTTCGCAACACATGCAAGTTGTTTTCCACAAGCATACATCGCCTACGCTGCAGTTACTACGCGATCCCCACCCGCGAACGCAGAGCTGAATCAACAAAAATGTTATTATAAAAACTGTATGTCTTTCCACGATCGACACACAATCATTCAAACGACAAAATGAAGGCAGCTTGCCTCTTGGTCTGCCTCTGTCTCGCCCACGGCATCACGGGCAGTCTCTTCAAGCCACAACAACTGGAGAGCCTCATTGCGGAACCCTTGGAATATATCAGCCAGTACCAGCAACAGAAGCACCAGCAGTCCCAGGAGACCCAATACCAACAGAACCTTGAACAACCTAACCAAAAGAAATACCAATCACAGTCCGAGGAGAACCAGCAGAGTCAGCAATATCAGAAACCGCTGCAGCAATCACAGGAATACCAGTCGCAATCCGAAGAGTCACAGCACAACCAGAGACACCGAGAATCTCAGTACAAGCCTTTGAAGCACCAATCACAGTCTGAGGAATCACAGTACCAGAAACAACAAGGCTCGCAGCAGCAGAACACTGACGTGTGGCAGAACCAACCTCGGAACCATCACCATTCGAGGTACCGGCACCACGACCAACAACCCCAGCATACCCACAAGGTTTCTCACCACAAGAAGGCCCACTCCAGCTCGTCTGCAAGCGAGAGCCACGAATCTAAAGAGAAGAACAACAATGGCGACTACTCTTCACCGCTTCAAACCAACCAGAAATGGAGCACACTCGATGAAACTATTGTGACGTACGATGACATGGGTGATGTCATCATGTGGAAGAACCAAATGCCCGTCATGCCTTCACACGTTACCGATAAACAAGACATCGAAAACATCTTCGCTGATGCTCAAAAGGCAATGAAACACATCAACCCCGAAGACAAACTCAAGTTCCATCAGGCTTACGAAGTCGCCGTCCAGAAGGCGAATGAAGACACCCAGCTGAACGCTACTGAGCTCGTAAAGAAGCACCTGTACCCGGTTGAGGAGCACAATATCAAAACTGATGACGGCTTCCTGCTCACTCTCTTCAGAATTCCGCCTAAGATGCAGACTCGTGATGTGCAAAAGAGGCCTGTCGTTTTCCTGATGCACGGTCTGCTTGGAAGCGCTGATGACTGGCTGTTAATGGGCCCTGGCAAGTCGCTCGCCTACCTGCTTTCCGATCAAGGCTACGACGTCTGGCTTGGCAATGCTCGAGGCAACAAATACTCCAACCACGTCAGCAAGCACCCTGCTATATCTGACTTCTGGCAGTTCAGCAACGACGAAATCGCTCTCCACGACCTTCCAGCCATGATCGACTACACCCTTCAGACTACGGCCCAAGAGAAGCTTTACTACGTTGGTCACTCGCTCGGCTCGACCGCTTTCTTCGCGTTGACTGCCACAAAGCCTGAATACAACGACAAGATCATCATGATGTACGCCTTATCTCCAGTGGTCTACATGAAGAACGTTCGCAGCCCGCTGTTCCGCATGATTGCACCATCAAGCAAGTTCCAACAGGCTTTGAATACTCAACTCGGACAAGGTGCCTTCAACCCTAACAAAGAGCTTATCAAAATCGTCGGCGGTGCCATGTGCGAGGAGGAGATTGGCTGCAAGAAAGTCTGTTCCAACGTGAACTTTGTGATAGCAGGCGTCAACGTCGAAGGCTTGGACTCTGAAGTTATCCCTGTAATAATGAGCCACTTGCCTGCCGGAACTTCAACTAAAATTATCAAGCACTACGGCCAGGGCGTCGCGTCTGAGGAGTTTAAGAGATACGATTACGGCTCTGAGATCAACCAGAAGGTTTATGGCAACCCTGAGCCGCCCAAGTACGACATGCGGAAGGTCCACGCCCCTGTAACACTTTTCTATAGCGAAGAGGACTGGCTCGCACACCCTACAGACGTCGAGAGACTAAAGGATGAGCTCCCCAACGTGAACGAAGCTGTCAAGGTAGCCGATGACCACTTCAACAGCATGGACTTTCAGTTCTCGACAAAGGCACCCGAAGTTGTTTACAAACAACTGATCAACTCCATGGAGCAACAACGTTACTAAATAATCTTAGGACTGTAAATAGTTTTCGTGTAAAGGTAGCATCCATTGACATAAGTTATTATTATTTTTATATCATCGGCGCATAAATAAATCCGTCCATAAAAAATTGCAAAACGTCATTTTCTTATTAAACAAATTTACTATTAGGTAAACCTCCAACTAAGCTTGTGCTAGGAGCATGTCAATAGTTCAGTGGCCAGTGTGAGGATCGATTAAACCCCAACAATTGGGGTCGATAGAATACGAAGGACCGTCTATCGCACCACAAAAGTTTTAACATTTTTTTTGGTCACGAAATTTATAATGGGTAGTACACACAAACACTACCTAGTATTCCTATTTAAAATGGGTTCATCAATTTACAGTAGCATTATGAAGCATTTTTTCAGATGAAACGCGCTTTCTAATACCAATACAGTACATAAAGTACATTATTTAACACAACCATAACACGTACGCATTTCAAATAATTATTCAAGAAAAATCTTAAGGAGAATTTAAACATTTATTGGACAGGGAAAGATAAACGCATTATACACAAGGTTCATACATTGGATAAGTGTAAACTTCGCGGCCAGAAGAAGAAACAGAAGAATAAAAAGGTAAGTAGTGATTACCTCAATATGGCCTTTGCTGAAAGGCGTTGTCTCTCGGTTGAATCAAGGCAAATCGAGGCCTTCTACGACCGGCTTTACCTACCATGATAGGTATAAGTAGGTAGGTACCTACCTGAATGTACTCCAATCAGAGCACAGCATAGCGATGCGTGCATAAAGATAGAAGCCAGAACCGGTTTCTAATTTCTACTAATTTCACTTGGCAGGGGCAGCGTAAGTGTATTGTTTTTTAATAATTCTGTTCTACAGCTTTTCTTCTTGCGCACCAATCTTGAACCTACCTCTTGGTTTATAAATAAGTAAGTACCTAACTAGGTAGTTACCTTTTTTTTAAATGGAGAATTTGACGCACTCATTGGTTTAATTAATTGAACATTACCACATTTGCAAAGTACCTAAACCATTTCCTAATTGAGTATATCTACTATTTGTCGTTGAATGTTGAATGATGTTAATATAAGTGCTTTCTTAGATATAAATTATATTACCTATGTTATATGTTATGAAAATGATTATGCTTGTGGAATACATTACAATGTTCGACAACTGAATAGGTAGTATTTGAAACATTTCTTTTTGTAAAATGGTCATTCTTCAAACGATTTATGAAAGAATAGAGAAGCAGTACTCCTCGCTCGGGTAATCTCTCTCTGGTATGATTGGGTCACTCAATGAGTTAACAGGGTGGTAAATGAAAACAGTATTAAAATATCTTTGTGCCCATTTTGCATTTAGTTTATGAAAGGTCGTATAGGTGCCGCTACTTACAAAACGGTTGTATGTATGTTTGACATTTAAACAGCCCACGCTTTGTTTTGACATTTACCGAAGCATTCTGTCATCGGTTTATTCACGTGAGAGGGAGAAAACAATACGTTTCTCTGTGGGAAAGATAGAGACAGAGGTGCGGCGGCGCTGTAGCTTCCCGCCGTCTCTTGTGCGAATGTCGCTGACAGTCGCGCTCTGTTCGGTTTGCTGTGCGTAGTTCAGCCGGATTATTTTTGTTTTCATCGTTTATGTTTATATCACCTGTCATTTTTATACATTGGGACAAGTTTTTATGTGTTTATTAGTGACTCAGTGTACAAAGAAGTGTTCACATGGATTGATTGAGCAACGATGTTACCTCCCACGGCCGGTCTATCACAAGAACAACGTGACCGGTCTGAAATGTCGTACCAACAGCGTCAAGACGTGCGTGAGCTGACCAGGGAAATTATCAGGAACGCCAGAGTTGCGAACAGACAACATTCAACGTCTCCTGGAGGTGAGCCGGTCCAAAATCAAAACGACGCCACGTTTCCGCCATGCATGTCAAATTGACATAATATGTCAAGGTGACATATAAACGAAAACAACACATATTTTGGGCTAAATTTTGGTAAAAAACGAGCCTCAGCATCATTATTACCACATAGGAATCCTTAGCAAATGAATTGAGGCATGTTACGTCACCAAGGAGCGTGATCTTGCGAAAGTAAAATGGCGCCAATGCGCCACATTGCTTATCATTAGCTGCATACCAACTGTATAATGAAGCTGTACTTTATCAAAAAAGAGGGTTGTATACGCTCTTTAATGCTCGTAGTTGGTATTATAATGGTAATTATTACATAAGACACGATAGTCTGCTATATTTGAGCTAAATTGGCACATGCTTGGGTTATTTTTAGCTCGTCTGATGTGGACTACGTAATGCCCGCCGTGTGATGACGATCGATAATTCCTTGTTTACACTTGAAGATAAAAATATGGCGTGTAGATCATTGAATAGCATAAATGTGGTTAGATTTCTTTTTGTTTGTGTTGTTGTTATTGGAATCTCGTTGACTTTTCTAAAATGTCGTGGTGACAGAGAATGACAGCAGGCATGGCCCACAAGATGGCCGCTGGCGCCGCTATCAGGTTAATTTTCAATTTAATCACGCGCCACGCTAGGAGGCGCCACAGTCGCTTTGTTGATATTCTCATACTAGGTACCTATTATACAATGTGTATTGTGAAGAAGTACTTTCTGGGAGTGATGAATGACCTGGGCTATTAATATGAAATTGTTTAGGTAAAATAGGCTGACTTCATGGTTTATACTTAGTAACAAGTCTTTTATTTAAGCCTATTTCTTAAAGAGTTAAACTCTTTATCGTTCCTGACTGGAAAAAAAAAAATATGAGTTACTCTTACTGTTCATGACACAGCTCCCCACGCATCAACATACAATCCAATTTTATAACCCTGTTAGTAACTTAGTAGGTACCTAAGTATAGTTGTACGAGGGATTTCTATCTCTGAGGGCAATGATTAGTAATCGGTGAAATCATGGTAAACTAGACACCAACCCTAATACAAGAAGAAATTAGAAAAGTCTGAGATGGAAGATAGGACTTTTATTTTAATTGTTGTGCAAGTTCACCTACAGAGTACCTAATTATTTTAATAAGTATTACATTATCATTTCTTTGTGCATGTTTTTATCAATGTCAGTCCAACAGCTATATTGGTGGGGTCTGATGCAGGCTGCAAAAAAATTATCCCATACCGCAGAATTATTTGATCACCAGCAATATCTATTTACAAGTGAGAATGAAACAACATTTATATTTCTCTTTCCACTCGCCCTGCTGACCAATCAAAAATTATTATTTTACATGTTACATGTAAGTATCGATGACCTCAATTACCCCTGATAAAAAAAAAACATTAAATATCTTGTGTACCTAGTTCAAATGAATCTAATAATGAAACAGATAACACAATGTTGCTCCGTAATTTTGTTTATGATTTGTAATAATATAAAGTCTTAAAAAATAACATAACAAATTGTCCTTGCTGTAGGGTTAGCATACATAACAGCCAAGACTAGACTTAGTATGTCATGGATTATGTCACACCAAATCACTGTCTTTCTTTCTTTATTGATAGGAGAGAATGAGACAAAATCAATATATCTCAAATTTTGACTTCTCACAGCTCACTGGCTGCACTAGGCCAGCTGTACTTATATCTTAATTTAACTACCTGCTATAGCTTTACTTTTTTTATGGTCCGAACTGTCTATTCATGACAGGTAGGTCTGTACGCCTCACCCACCCATCCCTTTTTAACCCATTAGCCGTGCCATCAATCATGCAGCCGGTGGCGCGCGGCGATACTCGATGACAGCTAAATCGGATAATCATCGCGACATCGTTACTAACCTTGTTTACCTAAACGGTTATGCTAATAATTCCGCCCTAAAAAAACCCGTAGCATATAGCCTTTCCGTCGTGACTGCTTTTGTACCACATACCGACTTCACATTCGTTAAATGTTTGAGTTAGACAGTTATTGAAAAAAACTCATTTTAAGGATACTATCGCGTTTATATTAATATTTTTACGTTGTGGATATAGGTACTCTCTTGTACATTTTTGTCACTAAAATATTTTTATATCGATCTTTTTACTGGATAATAGGTATACCAATTATAACATCATCGTGAGATATACAAAGAAATCAAGATAAAACTAAAACTACTCAATCAATCTTGCTGAATTTTAATAGGGTATACCTTATTCTGTAAAAAAAACAACAATCCAAATGGGATCATCCATGAAACAGTTTTATTTATAGCCAGAGTGCATCTCATAACAATTCTAATAAACCCAAACATGGCTTGGATATATTTTTCTACTAGCTGTTGCCCGCGACTTCGTCCGCGTGGTATTTAACAAAGGCAACCGTTGACAACAGCCTGCTCGCGTGTTCTGAGCCCGCGGGACGCATTGCAGGTTGTTGCTATCAAACTTAATCAGGCGCTGCGCTGCAACATTGGTTTTAATTTTTTTTCGTGAGATCCTATGTTTTTTTCTAAAATAAAAGTAGCCTAAGTTACTCCTTGTTACATCAGCTATCTGCCAGTGAAAGTCCCGTCAAAATCGGTCCAGCCATTTCAGAGATTAGCCGGAACAAACAGACAGACAGACAGACAAAAATTAAAAAAAATGTTGTTTCGGTATAGGTAACGTGTATACATCCAAATGCACTTAGTAAAAAGCGGTTATTTTAATATTACAAACAGACACTCCAATTTTATTTATATGTATAGATTACAGAGTTCCGGTTCCTCCTGGGCTTATAATCACATCAGTTCGATGGTACCATATTCATCAGAACGATTTCTTGAAATGTGCTTCGTCATAGTCGCTTATACTTATCATTGAGAAGTTCCGGTGGCCATTAGTGGTCATCTTCATCACTTCCACTTTATCAAATGATACTTTCTGAATGCATATGTTCTACTTCTTGGTGAATATACCAAAAATCGCTATAGGTATGCCTTTAAAATTTAAAGAGTCCTCTTAATTCCTCATGGATCTCATCATCAGAACTAATTTTAGAATGTATATCCTTTCACATAAATCACGGAGATCTGTGGTAACATACATTAAAAAAAACAACCGAATTGTGAACCTCCTGCTTTTTGAAGTCGGTAAAAAATATAGTGACCGGCACGAAACTTGGACGCTTGGAATGTGTGGGAATCGCGTTGCAAATCAGGCTTTGAAGATTCGGGTCTGTTTGGCGGATGGGTGTGCTGTTTTCGATTACACTGTCTTCGCGAACCAGACTCCCACTGTACAAAAATATTACTAAAATACCGTCTTGAAGATATTGCGTGTTCGCTTTTTGCAACCGACCGGCGCGGCGGCATCTGCATTCTCTGCAACATCTGACAGTATTCCCTGCAGCATCGCATCCCACATTATCTCAACATGTCACAGACAGATGTTGGATTTCTGTTCCGGCCGTAATGCATATAGGGCACTATAGCGTTTAGCCGTTTCCATGCATCCCTTGTTCACAGTTCACTTTTATTCTTGGATTTTTGTACATTTCAGAAGTTCGTTAGCAGCATTCAATTTCTAGTGTTCCTGTTAACTTTCTAAGCTACAGCGTCATATCAATATGAATACCTGTATGAATTAGCCCCAAATTAAATTAAATGCAACTTCTAACTTTCGAAATTCTTATTTGAGTAAAATGCCCATGGAGGAACGATTCTTGGTTGGCTACAGTCAAATCATTTATTTCGTGCGGGCACTGACAAAATTTAATTTTACTTTTTGTTTTCATTATAAAATAAAAAACCTTCATATCTGGATTGTAAATGAGTCAAACGCTCTATGCATATGTACCTACCGCAAATATATGTATAATTAAATTAAAATTATCGTATAAAAATCAAAGTCCACGGCAAACTTTGTGTAACATCACGCCTTCGCGCCAAAACAATAGCGTTCGGGAAATTGTTTTGCAATTATAATAGGTACTCTGCTTTACCAACAACACTGCAAACGCAGTGAGAATTGTGTTATTTGAGTAGCACGTCAATTAAACCAATGTTTTTGCCTTGCGGTTGGATTGAATTTCACGTTGGAACCAGAAATTATTAAAATATACGAATACTGATGTTATTGCGCGCGGTCTCGCTCGGTCGCATGAATGTTGATTTAAGTAAGTAATGTATTTAGGTAAGTACATACATTGTTGTTTGTGTTTAAGACTATCTTATAACGAAGATTTATTCAATCTACTAGTTTTTTCCTGCGGCTCCGCCCGCGCTACAATAGATCAACCCTCAATTATTGCAGCGTGATGAAATATAGCCTATTACACTCAGCGATAATGTAGCTTTCTATCAGTAACCGAGTTTTCGGAATCAGACCAGTAGTTCCGGAGATAAGTCCCTACAAACAAAAAAAACCCCTGTGTGCTAGTCCCGTAATCCCGTGTCAAGTTGTAACAATAATGTCAGCTAACAATGGCTGGGGTCAATAGAATGTCGCTCCATGTCCGTGGCACCGTGTGTGTCAGTCACTACATTAGTATTTGAAACTTTCCGAGATAATTGAAATGAATGCCGAACTCTGACCCCGATCAATGAGACTCCTGAGAATCGGAATCTACGGTGACCGTCAACGAAGACTCTTAGATCTGTTTCTCGACTAGTTTCAGGAAAAGGAGACACTTTTTCCTACCCAATGTTTGTATCGGGTCAGCTTTGTTCCAGTCTACGTCTGGTTTCGTAGCGAGACGTCTTGAGACTCTAGAGTAGTATCAATTCGCTTTTGTGACTCTTAGAGTATACCTAGAGCGACCACCGGTAACCTTAAGGTTCGACAGCAGAGTTGCCATTTTCCGCCAAGCCACTTTCGTCGTCGTAGCCATGACTACTGACAATGAAACTTAAAAGACGGTTCTTCACGAACATGGATCTAGCTGTGTTCGTGTTTTCTTCGCTAATCTCCAACCCTACATACCTACGATCTGAACATTCGTGATAAAATGTACACGGCTTATAGAATTCGTCTTCAAGAGCCCTTTTGTTTTATTCATTAGTACCCCTTTATATGTTTGCAATATGAAGTAATAGTCTTAAGATAAGCCTCTAGTAAACAACTCTGCAATCGTTTTCACATAAACGAGTTATTGGGGCGGGCCGCGGGGTGTAAACATGAGTGTCCTTGGGCAGGGGTGGCGTCATCCCTCCTCCGGGGCCGTTCACCCGCATCGATCGCCACCCCGACGTTTCCGCGTCTCTGGTCCCGCAAAAGAGGATTAACATGAGATATATATCACCCTCAACGAATGGCTTTGTAATCTATTCGCTCGCTATCACATCACCTTTTATACAGGTATACCAATGTTCACTATACCGTATAATAATTAGCTAGAAGGAGACAATGTAGCATTTGATGTTTCTACACCAGTGTAGCTAGTTGAGGCTGATTCAGAAAATTTATACTAAGCCTTGAACCAGCGCTTCTTTAGCGCATTTGTAATGATTATGTGAAGTGAGTTTTGGTATTACAATTTTATAGGTATATAAGCAAATGTGTGTAAGTTATAAGTAAAAATATTTTCATAGCTCAATGAGGTATACTCATTTGCCTATGTACTCTTGACTTCGTTATCTGAGTTTTGTTTTTGTAGGTACCTATAACGCTTAAAAATACTACTTTGTTTCGTTTGAATATTCGGCGGTGAATGACCTATATAATAACGGGGACTACTAGAATAGCAAACTTGAGGCTTGAGTGCCAATTCTGCTAACCCAATTGACTCGCAATGTAATGACAAAGGCATCCAAATTGTAATTTTTGACAGTTTTAGTGTGGGCAAACTTTCAGTGACGTTTGCTTACCATGTCATTGCCATTCTATTATCAGTCTATTGTGTTACAAGACTGGATTACCTATTGTATTTTATATTCTGTGACCATAGTTCTCGGTTAGGAAATCGTAAGACAAATAAAAGACCTGTAGGGTAAGCAGGAACTTGTAATGTAATCGTAACGTCATCGAGAAAATGTGCTGTCACTGTCAGACTTATTTATGAATTCTGTGGTGTGAGAGGGATGGAAGATGTTACGTTACCGAAACGGTACGTAAAAAAGATTGTGCTTCAGGCACTAGTGTGTCACAGGCTAGGTACCAGTTGAAAACTACCGCCAAGCGTTAATTGTTGTAGTTGCTCATGTTTTTTGTACCCAATTTTTTTTTATCTTTCTTTCTTATATAGCCCTAATGCACTACCTACGTAACCGCTAAACGCTTAAGCCTGGTTTGTGAAAGTAGCCTTAATATTAAATCGTGAATGTAAAATAACTCGCCCCACACGTAGACGTCCGTTACTCACATACATCAAATACAAAATTCATGAGTCGACATAAAGATTCAGGTCGCGCGTGTTTACGCGAAAGCAATTTACCTCATAGTTCATAGTATACATGTTTCTTTTTTTTAATATTTCACTTGACAATGTATAACTTGTAGACAATGTGACATTGAAATAGAACTTATTTTACAGATTTTATTGCGTTTATTTTATGTTTTTACGGTACCGACGGCTGCTTTACAGCAACCGTGGTGACGGGTGGGCCGAGGTGGTTAACGTACTAATGTCATAGTTTGAACTGGGGTACCCTCCCATATGGGGAATACAATTTGTAAAATTAGTTTTATTTCAATGTCTAGTATTCGCGTAAATATAAGAAATCGACAATAGACCTGTGAAGAGGTGATGTTCCAATAGTTAAGTCACGATTTTCAAACTTCAGAGTCAGAGTTACTCCTTGCCCGTTTAAGACAATTGTTGCTTGAACGGTACAGGTGCACCGTCATAGCAAATCGTTGGACTAGACCTAACTATGGTAATGCGAAAACGACCTTTAAGGTGGTCAGGCAGTAATGTCCGGGGACTACACAAACAGTGCGTACACATGAAAATGCAGCGATTATGTAATGA
The DNA here is from genome assembly GCA_905404115.1 of Pheosia gnoma. Taxonomy (NCBI): domain Eukaryota; kingdom Metazoa; phylum Arthropoda; class Insecta; order Lepidoptera; family Notodontidae; genus Pheosia; species Pheosia gnoma. The sequence goes on from FR989910.1 coordinate 953,022, forward strand.
CTCGTGTACATACGTACTGTAATCGATTATAATGTAATGTGGTCTTATCGAAGTAATTGAGAGATTATTTCCCAAAATTTAGGTAAATATGTACTTGTTTTTGTCAACAACCGGTCATATCAACAACGAAAACTGCAAAAAGATATTCGTAGAAGAAAGACTACGTGCGCTCGCGCTTCTTCTCTGTCGCACGCGCGTTGACTTAAGCCGGTGACGTCACATGCTTGTAGCTCTATACAGTTATCGTTCACTGAAACTTCACGTCTGTATTTTTATAAATATTAGAGTTATTTTAAAAATTGTTTCACTGACCCCATTTCTGTCCACTTAGAGTGCTGTTTATTACAAAAAAAATAACATCGTGTATTATTATCTGCAGTCCGCGACCGCTTCCCCTCAACATCTTCCACGGACGAGAATGAGAGCGGCACCGATGGCGAGGCGGACCGAAGCCGACGCGCCAGCCTCATGCACTCCGGCCAGGCGCCGATGCAAGGCATCATATCCATACGCAAGCGCAGAGGCAACCTGCCCAAGCATTCGGTCAAGATCCTCAAGAGGTGGTTGTACGACCACCGGTACAATGCATACCCCAGTGACGCTGAGAAGATTACGTTGAGTCAGGAGGCGAATTTGACTGTGCTACAGGTACGTTGATACCAGCTTTGCTGCCTATTTTACTCTACAGCTTGTCCTCCAATGGTGATAGCGCAATGTTATGTGTGTACCCTATCTTTGAAGTCTTATTAGCTATTTGCCAGTGAAAATCTTGTTGAAATCGGCTTAGTAGTTTTTCCGTGGTGTTCGGACAGAAAGACGCAGACCGAAGACTAGAAGGCGGCGTTATAGAACTACATATTGTTAAGTCACGCCCGCTAAAGGAATGCCGATAAGCAAAGGAATAATGTTTTAGCCGCAGTAAACACTGCGAAGTAAGACAGTGTAAAATCACTCAAGTCAGACCCGAAAACAATTCTTACTGAATTAGCTATTTGATATTCCTTTAGCGGGCATCAGTTAGGCATTCTACACGCGTTGTCTATCCTTATTCTTGTAGTCAAAGACACGGGCAAGAATTCCACTTAGAGCTCTGCATTCTACAAAGACACCTGTTTCTTAATATTATCGTCATGCCACGGGCCTGAGGTATACTTTTCTTTATTCAGATACGTCTAAAGCCAATTACACTGCTTTTTATAGAAAGTATAACAATAATAGTGTACAATCCCGAAAAAAGTGATTCAATTATTTGAAAATAACTCTACGTACAAGTCCGCGCTGAAATGGTACTGTCTCGCTTTCTAACAGAAAATCAAACACTGTATACAAATATATTTTATACATAAACGTGATCGTTATGACCTACTTGTTAACCCCTTAAAATAATTAACACTATCTTTGCTAAACCTTATATATTGTACTTGTGCAGGTATGCAACTGGTTCATAAACGCCCGGCGGCGCATCCTGCCGGAGATGATCCGGCGGGAGGGCCACGACCCGCTGCACTACACGATATCGCGGCGCGGGCGCAAGCAGCCCGGCTCGTCCGGCTCCACCACCGGCGCCGCCGGGGTCGTCGTCGCCTCCTGGGACGGGGTCGAGGTCGAGGTGAGGACTAAGATTTGACATCTATTTCGTGTTGAATATACAGAATGTAACATCGAAATGGGTCAGTATGGGGACCTCCGAAACTATAAGAGAGAGAGAAAAATATGTTCGGAGGAACCAGGTCGTCGATTTTAGAGATAACAAAAACTGCAGTCATAGATTCGAATTAGAATTGCCATTAGCCTGTGCTACGAAAAAAATATTGCTCACAAAATTTTGAAGCCAATAAAACCATGCCGAATACACACTTCCAACCCTTGCCGATCGCCTTTAAGCTGAACGCATCGGCAAGATTTGTGGATTATGTGTGTGTGATGTACACGAATGTTTGTACCAAAGTCATGGATGTTTAATATCTATGTATAAATATATGCTGGGTTCGCCCCCAGTCCATTGTATGGTACCCATAATACAAGCGTTGCTTAGTGTGGGGCCATATAGTTGGTGTGTTCGTCTGGCGATATTTATTTATTACTTAAACATATCTAATATAAAATGTTGTCCATGTTGTCTGCACAGAACGACGCGGACCGCAGCGGGGAGCAGGAGTACACGGACGGGCTGCTGGTGTACCGCAGCGACGGGGACGAGCTGGGCGACGGGGACGAGGACTACTCGTCCAGCGCCGTCAGCGAAGAGGAGGTCAAGTACGACCCCTCCGTGTGGCAGTCCGTCATCCGCTACGGGCCCGAGGACCGGGAGCTGCACCCGGCCGCCAGAGGGTGAGCTGCACAAGTACCTCAACAAATAGCCGTCAAGTGCCACAGACACTTTCGCGGATGTGCGAACAACAACTCACCAAAGTTTTATCACATTAAGTCGAGGTACAAGAACGCATATGGGACGAACAAAGACATATTTATTTTTATAAAAGTATAAGGTCCTTATACAATCAGCCTTTCCCAAAGTGGGCGATAACGCCCCCTTGTGGGCGCTACAGGCCTAAAGTAGGGCGTTGTGTAGAGGCTTACAATAATTAATTTAATTTGAAGTTATAATGGTTTTTAAGTAGGCGAAAAAATGGGGGCGTTAAAAAATAATTCATTCTCAAAGTGGGCAGTAAACAAAATAAGTTTGGGAACCACTGTTATAGATGATGATTTGCTGACTAGCAGTGCCTGCGACTTCGTACGCGTGCACTTATGTGTTTGACTATCCCATGGGAACACTCCTATTTCCCAGAATAACAATTATCCTAGATGTTGATCTTGTTGTAACTTATTGTTATGTTCATTAAAAACCACTCACTTGATTTTGAGATACAGTTGGTTTGGCAATCCTGCTGGAACCCATATATTATTCGGAATTGAAAGGTCTTATATAATGTGTCGCATTGTTAATGGTTAATTGATTTTCTATTTCCTTTTTTATTATCCCTGTCATGTTAAATGATTGTTTATTTCCTTTTTCTTCTATATCAACGTTATAATTATGTTTGTTTATCGTTAGGCGCACGGCAGCAGTGGTGACAGTGCGCACATCGGAGTCGGAGGAGGGCGGGGAGGCGAGCGGGGGCGGGGGCGGGTCCAGCGGGGGCGGCGGCGGCTTCCACCCGCAGCTGGCGCACCTGCCGCAGCTGCCGCACCCGCTGCGGCGCCGTCTGCAGGTACACATAACACACTACCAGGGCCGCAAGTCTACTAACACACAAACAGATATGTGTCAAAAGTGACAGTTACTAAGCGGTTGCTGTTCGATTATGAATCGATTGTGTTAGCAGACGTGGGCCCAGTGGCGAAGACTCCATACAACGCGATTCCTACCTGCTGCACTTTGGCGGTCAATGAAATGCTTGGATGATAAAATTACACATCGGCGTTGTAGGACGTCGTTTCTAGCACTCCTAACCTTTAAAACATGGTCTATTTCCAAAGCCTACAAGGTTAACATGGTGTTACAGAAAGGATATGTGTACTTAGTCTTGACACTGCGCTCGTTTTAGCACATACTTAATAATTATGTGAAGTCAGTACGCATATGTTTTAATGAAATTGTAAACGTAGAAAGTAATGAAATTCCCTATTCGAATCCACCTTTTATGAATAAAAGTAAAAACAATAACTTACCTATATTATTTTGAACTTAAAGTATGAAGCTTTATCCTTTGGGAACAATATCATAGTCTTCTCGATAGGAATTATAAGAGGCAAAGTCGCTTATAGGAGTAATGTAATATGACCATGTCGTGTGCGCGCGCGCAGGTGGTGCCGAGCGCGGCGGGCGGAGAGGGCGGGGAGGGCGAGCGCGACAAGTTCAAGTGCCTGTACCTGCTGGTGGAGACCGCCGTGGCCGTGCGCCAGCGCGAGAAGGAGGCCGAGGAGGTGCCCGTCTAGTGCGCGCGCAGGTACCACACACACACACACACACACACACACACACACTAGCTGGACCGGCTTACTATTCTGAAAAAGGAAAGGCCTCGAAAGTCATCTTGGAAGTCACACTCACGATAAGGCGGGCGTAATTTATTTCAGAATACCTAAACGGTTTAAAACGTTGAAATACTCACTCGAACTAGTTCTTCTCACTTCCGTCGTCACTTAGTGGCGCTAGTGTAAAACTTTACATTTTAAATATAATAAATGAATTAATTTCACCTGCGTGATCCGGAGGAGTGATCACATCTGGGAATTCACAAAGGAATTTAAATATTTCAACTGGTACTTCATACACAAATAGCGTTGTCTTTATACCCAAGGCCGGGCGCACTTAGTATTCCAATATTTAATCGAATTTCTTACCTTAATAATTAAACTTTTGTAGCTATTTTAGTTTGTAATGACGTATATCTTTTTACAGACACGTCAGATATGTTCACGGCAGCACACAGCCGTCGGCCGCACGACTCGTACGGTAATCGATGTTTAAGAACTTCCAATACTGTAGGGTTGTTATTGTGTAGATGTGTTCGCGTATTTAACTAATATCACGCCGCTTTGTACCAGCGGTCGCATATAGCCAAGCCTACACTGACGATTCGTCGATCATAATGCCAGGAACGAAAGTAATACAACCTCCAAACGATCCTGGGCCCCAAGTGTACTACCACAGACAATTAATTCAAATAAATATTTGGGTGTCACTGGCACCACAGATCGTCTAGTGATTATGCCAGTGTGGAGGTGAAAAAAAAATACGTTACTCTGGCAGCGCATAGCTAAAGCCCTTATTTTATTAACGTGTACGAGCGTGGGAAAATAAAAAAGCTTAGTTTTAGTAATGAAACCAAATAAATGATGAATAGTAAATGTAGTCCATAATCCCGGTCGCACTAAGGCCATACTCATTTTTAGTACATTACGTGTGTCCAGTACAGACGAGACAAGCTCAGTGAGTACTTTCGTTGCTGACCGTAAAATAAAAATCGTCAGTGCGCGCTTGGCCTAATTAAATTACAGATAATCTAACAATTGGGAATGTTAAAACGAATAGTGCGAGTTTAATCTTAATGGTGGTATGTGAGATGCATTCGTGTACGTGCAATGTTTTTTTCCGTTATTTGGACGGTGAGTGATGTCGTGATCTAGCATAATAGATCACGACAAATGAATGAAGGTTCTGTTTTCACGCATTTTTTATCGACGAAGAAAGTAGGAGATTCTCAATTCGACACGTAAACGTTTACGTGTACGTTATTAATTTTCTGGTACCAGTAAGGTAAACCTCTTAAACTTCCTTCATTTTTATACGCGCAATACGGTTTGAAATGCTATGCCCGTAAACCATTTCTTTATCTTGAACACTGCCTATGCATTATAAGATTTAATTTGGAATCCTACGACTAGAAAACGCTTATTATAGTATTTTCTTACTAAAATGTCCTATGCACAATAGGTTCATTTTCTTGTTAAAAACTACGTAAGTGTGAGAAAAATAAACCATAAAAAGATCCGAATATATGTATTGTTTTCGAGAACAATTCGGAACCAGACGTTATTTTTTTTATTAAAGTTGATTTTCCCAATGTAGCATTTGAAGAATTCCTCAAAATCTTTTATACAACGTGTAAAATAATAGTGTAAAATATTTTGACAGGGCCAGCTGTACGTTATAAAGATAACATTCCCAATGAAATAAATCTAATAAATAAATAATAAATATGACATCCCTTATTGAGTGCACGGCCAAACACTATTGGAGCGCCATGTTTAAAAAACTTCAAAACATTATTTACACAAATATTTTATATTTCAACGTGATCCATATAACTTGCTGATTCATCTGTTAAAATATTTTTTACACTATTTTTGTTACACCTTATATATTACTAACATATTTATAACGGAATAAAAATATACTAATAACGCCAATATACACAAAATATAACAAATCAAATTTTAGCAATACATTGCTGTCTTTGTCTTAAACTCAAAAAGTGAAAATGACAGCTATGGACATAAGTCTTGTCAAGTGAGTATTATAGTTGGTGTACATAAAATTGGCGCATATATCGAATTAGCTGAGTGCAATTATATAATGTTATAATTATATATATAATAAAAGAAAATATATTCGTAGCTTATGTAGCTAGAGATACGGACTATATATTTTATGTATTCAACTTTTAATAAACTGTTCCTAACATGACAATGTGTTGGTGTAAAAACACTAATAAATAACCATATTTATTCAACTACTACCGAAGAAATTTTAGTAGTATTTTAATAATAATTATTCCTTACAATATTTACTGCTCTACAATAATAGCGACATCCATCAATCGTGTATATAACTCTAGACCAGAGCAAATTTAAGTCATTTTAATGCTGTATTGATGAATATATTAATTTTTACTTTGTTAAAATAACGAAATTTGTGTGGTTAACACCCCGAGATATGTCTATCAGATACATAACTTCATGATTAATGATATTTGGCATAGCTTCACAATCATTGCATATAATGTTAGAACAGGTTTTCGCGCATTTGTTTCGCGCACGGACATAATGACTTTTTTATAGCGATAGTGAATGCAAATAATATGCTGCATGCATTCGACTCTGGTCAATGGAATGGAACTAAACTATGTCAAAAATAAGACGCTCTAGTGGCTGTCTGTTAATTTTGTACATGTATCTTTTTCTGTTGGCTCAGACTTGAATGTGTGTAGCACTAACGACGTCGGCGGTGTTTGCGCCAACTCTTGTTGAGCCAACTAAACTGTGGAACCGTTCAATCATTATAGTCCGGTTCCGTAGTGTATATTATTTGTCGATTCGTTTGCACGGGAATGGGTTATCCCAATTTTGTTTATTATTTTTCTCATCAGGTTCACATGAACTTGTGTCTTTTTGTATATAAATGAATACATACATAATGTATGTTAGTAAGCACGTAAGTTTTGTAGCTTGTAGAATATGTAGATCGTAGTACCAGTGTGGCGAATCGTAAATTAATTATGTTGTTTTAGTTCGTCAGGATTTAAGCTAATTATAAAACGTCATGCTAAAATCGACTGGGTTATGTCTTGGTTGGTAGTGGGGAATTTATTTTAAGCTATAAAAGTGGATCAATCACCCCGCCCTTTTCTTACGTTTGAAGTTGTATTCCTGAAGCAATAAATGTGGTTTTAATTTACTTTTATCATTGTCATTAAATGTCGTTAACTATCGGCGAAATAATGGAGCTCGCGGCTCAGATATTATTCCAAAGTACAAGATTTTATTTTTATAACTTCGTAATCAGAATTATTTTAAAAGTAATCATGCTGGGGTGCAATAGGAGTAGTTTGTAAAGCCCAAAATTGATTTGGAAGCTACTTGGTACGTGGGTCACTGTTTGCGTCGTAAATAGAACTCAGTTACGCATTTGTAATTAACTATTCGCTAATAAAACAGCAAAAGGTTTATATATTGTTGCTAAAGTGTATCGGACTTCTATTTATGTTTTACATGGTTGTGAAGGAGTCAGACAAGGCTTTGTCAGAAAAGTTAAAAGCTTTGATTTATGGTAAAAATTTAGGTATTATTAGTAGAACCTTTTATAGACAACGCCGCCAGTAGTATAGACTACTACTAGTGCTGAACGATGTATACATTGAAAGCATATGAGATAAAAAAATAGGAGATTGTTACTGTCAGGGACACGCGCTACTAACTGCCTTAAGGTCATTTTCGCTTGAAAAATGTTGCTCCAAATCAACAGTCTGCTACAGCCCTGTTGTTATACTGTACAAACGAAAATGAATTTAAGTGAACGGCTAGTAGTCTCCGATAGTACATAATTATAACGAACTACACGTTTCATTAAAAGCTATTCAAAGTATATAGCTTGTTTAGTTAAAGAATCACATATTTCATTTCGTCAATCACTGAAGTTCATAACTTAAGTCTATGTAACTTAGTTCTTAAGCACTTTGTTTTAAGATGATTTTTCGTTTAACACTTAATTTTAAGTAGGGTGTATTTTCGTTTCTTAATTAATTTACCTGAGTACAATAACTTAGAACTTAGTGTGTATCGTTCGTGTAAATACTCCCTTGTAAGATGCGTAACCTGTTAGTGAATAAAAGATTTCAAATAATTGCGTATTTTATTTAATATTCACTTCACAAATCAGACGTTCAATATGACAACAGCACGTCAAGTGCGAGCTAACCGTATACTTTATAGTCTACCGTATATAGACATATCGTAAGGAGAATTGAAAAGCGCCTCTAGCGGACGGTATTTAAAACTTTCAATTCTCCACGTAAACTATGTATTAATAGACGTTCGAACTTGGTACGTATCGGACTACAGACATATTCGGCTCAGTACCTATTTGTCTAGTGAGAAGTCTGATTCAGATAATGCCATTGAAAAAAAATAAGCTGAACATAAACACTTATTACTAATCGTCCAATTATAACTCGCACTTAAAACAGACCTTACTGTATAACTTAATAGTTAGATTATTTACAAAAGGCTTAAAATTAATTTATAAAGGTGGGACCAAGTTATAGTACGCGTCCGAAAGCCGCGACTTATGAATGTGCACAGTCGTTCTGACGTCCGAATGATTTATAAGGCGTCCCAAGGAACATGGGACGGCCCAAGGTCGCGTCCGCGTCCTACGACTGATAGTGCACACGATCTAATGTTTCTCGTATTATCCCACTAATATAATAAATGTGCAAGTTTGGATGGATGTTTGTTACTCTATCACGCCAGAACCGCTGAATTGATCTGGATGAAATTTGGCACAGAGATAGATTATAGTCTGGAATAGCACATAGGCTACTTTTTATTCCAGTAAAATGTATGGTTCCCGGGAGAGAGATTTGTTTTAATTTATCATAGAGCAAAGGTGTCGCGGATTTCATCGCGATCTCCATCAAAGTCTATTGTATTAGTTGCTCTAAGAAATTGTCTATGGTTTGGCGGGACTTTTTGGCTTTTGACAAGTGGAAATTGGAGGTTGAGAAGAGAAGTCGAGCAAGAAAGAGGTAAGGTTTTGCTTGGTGTAATGGTGTGCATAAGTGTCTAGTTGTGGTGCAAGAGTGAAGTATACTGTACAAGGCCTAGGTAAGTCCTTTATTACACCACCGCTTACTAGAAATAGAGAGACGACACTGACCCACTGTTGTGGTGGTCATGCGATTGAGTAACCTTGATTATAGTCTAACTAGAGAGACTATAGAGCTGTATGAAGGCCGCCTCTCATACTGAGGTTATGAGAGGGGCATTTGAGAGTCCTGAGCACCGAGATTATGGTGGAAGGGAAGAGCTGTAGGGGTGTGTGTGGAGGCTCATCGAGGGGATCGGAGGATCCTACTGGCTGGTGCTCAGGTTAATCGAGAGAAGCAAAACAGGGAAGCCCTGTACCGCGATGAGCGCGGCTCTTGATGAAGACAACAGAGTGTCGACTTAGTACCGATAGAGAGTTCGGTACTAAAGTTAAGAGTTACAGAGTTTTGAGGTTACATCATATGATTTCCATAGTGGTGGATCAGTGTTGCTATATTACATATTTATTTTATCGATAGTTGAACCCGGTGCCCGCGACATTATGGTGGAGGTGCTCGGTCTAATCATGAAATAAAGTATGTAGTACATAAGCAAGAAAGTTAATATAAACCACAGAAAAAAAAAAAAAATACCATAAGAACTGCACTTTTCTTTTGTCTTCGGGAGGTCTGTCATCTCAGTGTCCCTTCAATGATAGAGCTGTCAACCTGGACTAGTTCAGGTAGACTATTGTTTGACTCATGAGTAGAGAGCTGTGGCCGTGTTAATGATTATGAAGTTGGTCAGACCCCAATTAAGTTGGGGAGACCAAGGTCAAGGTGCATTAACCCATTAAGTTGGGAACCGAAACCATGTTATAAATCTTAACTTGGCCAGTTCTGAGTGCTCACCCACAAGAGAACGGGCACAGAGATAAAGAGATTATAATTTTATGTTGAGATCAGTGAAAAGACATTGTTACAGAGACAGGACAAGAGATGAGGTGACAGCTTCATTTTACGTTGACAAGGTGGTTCATTTTTAATTATTTTGATTACAATATTGATTTCAGCTCCTTATATTGACATGAGGTTGCTGCATGTTTGCCGACAAGTCTATGGAATAATAATAAAATGAATAAAAGACAACTAGAATTGGTTTTATTACTTTCCTAATAAACATAATGACGTTTTTTGTTTTGATGTTGCGTTCCGTTTTTACGTCGGGAGTGTTCCCAGTCGAACATTCAATCTAACGAGAATATCATCTTTTGTGATGACAGCTAGTACCCACGGCCGCAAAATATAATACATATAAAAACAAAAGTATTATCCTACCATGTATGGAATACTGTGAGGTTTATAGAACATGAACACAATAGCGTTAAAATTGTAATTGGCCGTATTATACAGCGAGATTCCCGCGTCCGTTTCCGGAAAAAAGATTACGGTGTGATTGTAATTTTCGAAAAGTTCTGAAAAACGAGAAATACTGAAGTGGAATGTGTGTAAAAGTGAGATTTACTTATTGCTTTGTTTGTGTGGATCGTAATTAGAAAGAGAAAAGTTTCTATCAGCGGTGTTTCGGGTCAGCCGCACATACTTGGAGCCCTGTCGCCAGTTTTCTTATTGGTACCATCGATCCCCGGGCCCGAAGTTCGAGCTACAATAACGCGAGGCGTAAAATACTTACCCTACGAATATAATAGAATTGCATCATGAATGAAGCTCTACTTCTACGCTTGACGCTGTTACAAACAAGGCTGAATGAAGCTGTAAATCAATCAATTGAAACATGTGAGCGATCACAGACAAGTGGTGTAACATTAGAAGAATTAAATAGAAGTAGAGCTCAGTTAAAAATCCTGACAAATAAAATTCAAGAAGAAGTACATATCTACATACAACAAAGCACTGATATTTCTCAGGATTTAGTGAGGGAAAATACAGACCTTCAGCTCAAGGCAGAAGAGATAATTATCAACTTGGATACCATATTGAGATCGGTGAATTCTCATGGAGAAACCATACAAACAAAATTACCTAAACTTTCTCTTCCTATGTTTAGTGGATATATATTAAAATGGTATGACTTCTGGGACCAATTTGAAGCTAGTGTTGATACGAAAACCTTACCAGATGTGGAAAAGCTTTCCTACCTCATCTCATCACTTCAAGGCACTGCACTAGAGGCTGTTCAAGGTTTAGGTACTAATACTCAAAATTATAAGATTGCTGTTGATACTTTAAAAAGACGGTTTGGAAATAAAAAGATATTAATTGATTCACATTATGAAGAACTTCATAATCTTAAAGATACTGGATCATCAGTTGAAGAATATCGAAAGATATTAAACAATATTGAAAAGATTCTAAGAATATTACAAGCACTAGGAGAAGATATTGAAAATAACCACTTAAGATTCACTATTTTGAGTAAGTTCCCGGAGAAAATCATATATGAACTAAACCTGACCTTGAAAGGAGATGATTCAGTAAAAGCTATCAGGGAACAACTAGAGCTAATAATTACGGCTATGGAACTATCTAAGAAAACTGCTTTCAAAGATGGAGAATCTTCCAGTATGACCGAAAAAGAGATGTCTACGACTGAAGCTTTGTTTGTTGGAGAGAAGAAAAGATCATTTTCTTCAAAACCTAAAGTTCCATATTGTGAAAACAAACGAGGCAAGAAGCACGAACTTCTCACTGAAGCTAAGAAATCTGATATAGCAATTAAGCGCTTTAGAAATAGCTGTATATTCTGTGAAGAGTATCATTTTAATGATTTATGCAAAAACTACCCAACCTTAAATACTAGAAAGAAACAATTGGGAGCTAGATGCCACTTATGTTTTAAAAATGGACATTACTTCAAGGAATGTGAAATGAGAAAAAGGTGTTACCATTGCAATGGCACTCACAATAGAGCTCTTTGTCCCAAGAAATTTGCAGACTGCCACGGGGACGATAAGCAGTCAAACACTGGAGAAAATTTGTAGGCTTCTGCTATATAGTGGTTGGCTATTTAGCTATATAAGTCTACAATTAGCAAATGATTATGTCTACAAATGGATAGAGAAGACTAGTTCATAATATTTACATTGGGCTCAGATGAACCAACAAAAACATTAAGTCCATCTGCTAAAGTTGAAATAATTATTAAGCGAGTAGTTCGAAAGTTTTAGTTAATGTTGTACCACACATTACAGATAGAATATCTGTGCAAAAGATATTAAACAAAGTTAAATGTTGATTGATTGAAGGAGAAGGAATTAATGTGTGGAGATGATTATTATTTTTCATTTGTTAAGTCAGAGAATATGCAATTACAAGATGATTTATATTTGATTAACACAGATTTGGTCTGGCAGATTAAAGGTTTCAGAAAAGCATAGAGCCAAGCATTCAAAAGAGAAGGGAACCCTTGGTTTTTTATGGAATTTAAAACAATGTTTCAAATACGGAATACAGTGGAGCCTTGTTTAGAGAATACTATACAAAGAGATGTATTACAAACAATACCAAAACTATTCTTCCAAGACCTTTGGTTTAATGGACCTGATTCTCTTACTGAGTTAGAGGAAAACTAACTTGTGTTTGGTTCAGGAGGATCAGGATTTCACGGATAATCCAGACTTCATAGAAAATCATGATACCCTGGAAGAATTTGAATTGGATAGTGAAGAGTGTGTGTGGTGTCAGGCAAAGAGACACACCTCACAAGAAATGTTATGTAGTTGTTAGTATACCTGGATATAGATGGTATATTAAGATGTCATAAACAAATGACATATACCACCTGGCTGTATGATAAGAAATATCCAGCTCTCATTCCTAAAGACTGTGAGTATAGCAATAAATTAATACAAAGTATTACTATGAAATAATGAGCGGTCTAGTGAAGCACTGCATGAAGCGGACCCTAGAGAAGCACATCCTTAGAGAATCACAACTTAATACTGTGGCCAAACAAATAGAGAGCGTTATTAAAACGCGCCTGTTCACCAACCAGCAGACTTCCTTACGATAGGAAGATGTTTGTCTCTAAGCTCTCCTAGTAATAGAATAACAGATGAAGGAACGGTAACGAAGAAAACATTTATAGAATGCTGGAAGAGAGGGCAATGATGAGTGATGTTAAGAGAATGTTCACTTCACAATATTTGTTCAACCTAAGAGACATATAACTGCAGCCCTAAACTGACTAGAGTAACAATAATAAGAGCCCATGTGTTCAAGATATAGTGCAAAGAAAGAGTGATCCGAAGAACAGAAACAAGTGGAAAGTTGGTCAAATCGTTTCATTAGTGAATGATGCTGATGGTGCATGTTGTGCAGCCAAAGTAAAAGTGGGTGATACAAAATTCACTTGTTCAGGTGGACATCTTTATCCATTAGAGGTGGATGACTCAAAACATTTGGAAATTGAGTTTAATCAAGAGTTCCAAGAAACACTACCAGAGGTTTCTCAAGAGGTTCAGTTGCCTTCGAATATGACAACCCCTATTGAAGAAAATATGCCACAACAAAGTAAATGTATACCTGATGAGTGTATGGTAATACATCAGCCTAATGAAGTCACCATTCCAAGGGACAGTGAAATGATTGAGATGGACCAACAACAAGAGCAGTTGGTTCAGGATAGTAGTGATACCTTAGATGAATGCCTGAGGGACACCACCAAGGTAGAAGCAGATGTAAAGAGAGAATTAGAAGGCTTAAGAGAAAGGTAGCCTTGAAAGCCTGGGAAAAGATGGCTGAGTGGACACTCAACCTTTTCACATTACTGCAAGCTTTCCTATGGCCCGGGAGTGTCGCGGATTTCATCGCGATCTCCATCAAAGTCTATTGTATTAGTTGCTCTAAGAAATTGTCTATGGTTTGGCGGGACTTTTTGGCTTTTGACAAGTGGAAATTGGAGGTTGAGAAGAGAAGTCGAGCAAGAAAGAGGTAAGGTTTTGCTTGGTGTAATGGTGTGCATAAGTGTCTAGTTGTGGTGCAAGAGTGAAGTATACTGTACAAGGCCTAGGTAAGTCCTTTATTACACCACCGCTTACTAGAAATAGAGAGACGACACTGACCCACTGTTGTGGTGGTCATGCGATTGAGTAACCTTGATTATAGTCTAACTAGAGAGACTATAGAGCTGTATGAAGGCCGCCTCTCATACTGAGGTTATGAGAGGGGCATTTGAGAGTCCTGAGCACCGAGATTATGGTGGAAGGGAAGAGCTGTAGGGGTGTGTGTGGAGGCTCATCGAGGGGATCGGAGGATCCTACTGGCTGGTGCTCAGGTTAATCGAGAGAAGCAAAACAGGGAAGCCCTGTACCGCGATGAGCGCGGCTCTTGATGAAGACAACAGAGTGTCGACTTAGTACCGATAGAGAGTTCGGTACTAAAGTTAAGAGTTACAGAGTTTTGAGGTTACATCATATGATTTCCATAGTGGTGGATCAGTGTTGCTATATTACATATTTATTTTATCGATAGTTGAACCCGGTGCCCGCGACAAAAGGATCGACATGATTTACAGAAAGAACATACTTTTTAATCGCGAGTAACACCGCGGGGCGCAGCTAGTCCAGATATAAATCAAAGCCGCGGCTTTCGGACTCGTCCAATAATTTGTTCCTACCTTAAAATGTTCCGAAATCTCTTCAATCAGTCTGCACTATATCCAGCCTACTGACACTGCCGCGACGCTTGGCGGCGCCGCCGTCGTCGGGCGCGGGAGACTTCCTCTTACCGCACTCGTCGGTGCCGCTCGCTTCAATGACGAACTCTTGTGTCGGCATATCCATGAGTAGCCTGTCGAAGCTACTCGTGTTTCTGCTCAGCTCTTGCTTGTCATCTGTACGGTATTTGAATGTGACGATAAAAAATAATGGATTTCGAAATACATAGATATGTAAATAAAAAAGTATTGAAATCGAATCGGGCATTTTTGGATTCATTGTCTGCGTTTACGCATCATGGGAAACCTACTGCACCGAATTGGCAACAGGAAACCTGGACAACAGAAGATTTTCCCAAGATAGCGAAAAAAAAATTCAAGTCCAGGCATATGATAACTACTGCTTGACTAGGCATGATGACGGTGTTCCTAGTAGGTAATAGGAAGACCACTAGGGATTAGTAATTTCCTAAAGCTCCGCGCACTATAACCAAAAGTATTCGAGCCTAGACTACATTTTATAAGAGTGAAATTAATATTTTATATCATCCTCGTACCTGCTTTGAAAGTGTGAGTTAATCCCCCGGAATTATTCCGTACCCGGAAAGAATGTTCCACTTTTGTAATCACGAAGGAATGAAGAAAATATAAACAATAACCTTACACTGGTAAAAACATATAACTATTGTACGAGAATGCTTCTGACTATACAAATAAGAGCGTGTTACTAACCGGGTCCGGCGCCTTGCTTCATCATCTGCTTCTGTCGGAACTCCTCCTGGGCCTGTCTCTGGCGCCGCCTGCGTTCCGCCCGCGCCTCTTCCTCGCTCATACCCTCGAAGCTCTTTGGTGTCTCCTGCTACAACCGATACATTCTCATGGAGTGCTGGTTAAAAGGAATTCATTGGGTAGACAACAATATAGAACCAGTTTGACTCTTGTATGTTGAAGAGCGTTTGTTTTTAATTAGTTGTTATTAATTGGCCACCCCTTTCATTATTTTTCTATGACATGACTATATAGTAGGTATTTAAATAAATAGAAAAACTAAAAATACCAATAAAACATTAATATTTCAAACAATGTTTATTTTAATAAAAACAGTAAGGTACTCAATCCACGCCTCGTAGATAAAACTACACAAAAATCGCAATTCCATTTATTTAATATACCTAATATAAAACACCATGGTAAAACCCAGTTCCTAGTATAATCATAAGAGTATATTTAAAAATAGTCACATTGCAAATGTTGAGGGAGTTTCACAGGCAAGAGGCAGTACCCGAATTCCTTGATTATCATTTGAAAATATTACTTATGTACTCTTAAGCATATAAATACAAATTCACTTGTTTTAATTACTTAACTACTAAACAGTTTGTTTTTTAATGTTTTGCGCAGGACCTTCTCATCAATGCGCTGATAAACCCTATACACAACTTAATTGCCAGAATTTGTATGGGCTGATTCTGTGAATTAGTGGATAGGGTTTATCAGCATAATGAGTAATAGGCCCTGAGAGTTACTGAGAAATCTAGAGGACAACATACTTTTATCCCAGAATTCGTTTAAAGTTCCAAAAAAACTCTAAATTGTTGAGTTTTTTTTTGGAACTCAGAACGAATAGTAGTAGTAGGTAATAGTGATAGCAGGCCTACATGTAATATGCCTGTTGTCTGTTTTTATCTTTACTTATAGTAATCATGTAACACGGTTCTAAGTAAGTTATTCTTACTCGTGTCCCCCTAATTTATTTACTTAATTAATACTACCAAACCGACTTTTCAGCAGCGAAGCCGCCATCGCGCTCGACCGACGCATCGTCGTCGTCACACTTAACGTCTAGTAAATCGTCTAAAAAATCGTTAAAAAATAGTATAGGATTTTTTGAGATTCAAACTTACTAATAAACCATTATAGCTAAGGGGCAAACTCGCTAACTTGTATAGATTCAACTATAATTTATGTGAGACATATTTGCGGCAAGAACTCTCCAAATACTAAGTAAGTACTGAAGCAGTAAAAGGTGTAAACTCTAGGAAAACTATAACTCAAATACAATTAAACCGTTGCTCTATCAGCAAATTGCCTTTTCATTCCTACTGATCCAGATTTAAAACATGAGTAATATTAGTATAATTTACACCTTTGAACATAGCCTTCAGTACGTACATAGAAATTATAGAACATGTAGACGATTAAGTTACGATTTAGGCGGAGGTTGGTCGGGGGCCGACGCGGCCGGAGTCGCCGCGTGCGCATCGTCCGGGAACCGCTTCTCCACCTGCTCAGCAACCCATTTCTTCACCTTCTGCTCGGTCCAAAAACCGTCATAAAATATGGTCGGTTTAATCCAACAACCTTGGGGCGGCGGCTGCGGAGCGTAATGCAACGCTTCGCCCTCGGATTGACGGGCGCATTCCACCGCTGGTGCTCGGCCATTCACGACCAAATTTTTTGGAGGTAAATTGAAGTTAAGGTTCACATTCCCGTGCGATCGGTCGTAGCCGTCGTACGCGAAGTGCCACGGGCCGGGATACTCGTAGTAGTTCTGGTACACGTGCGCTGGGACCGGGGGCCGGTATATCTGTTGTGGGACTACGCCGCCGACTACGGGCTGCAGCACGAAACTTACGTTGGAGTTGGGTCGGGGCGCGGGTGGTGGCGGCCGGGCCGCGACCAACGGTGGTCGGGCGGGTTGGGGTAAGTTGGCTGGTATTGGATGAGCTTTCGCCACTGGTGCTACATTTTTCACTGCTGGTACTGGCCGTAGGGCTTGCACGTTGGTCGGTTGGTTATCCAGCTCTTTCCTCGCTCGATTTAGAGGAGAATTCTTGGGTTCGGTGGGTTTATTAGCGATGTTTTGGTTGTTTTCTGGCAGTGGCTCGGGCGCGTTGGCGGGCGCGCTGAAGTCAGCTCGGTTGGATTCGGTTTGTTCCGTTAATTCTGTGGCGACACTCCCGCCGAAGCTTAGTAGGGTCTCGCGAAGGGCATTTGTTACTGCGCACTGGGAAAGATACAGATGTTGTTCAGTATGTAGTTAAATTAGCATTACACAATAACTAAGTATAATTGGCAGGAAAATTGCTGAGACAGCAAAGATACGATTATATCTCCTTTTTTTTACCTTTCCTTACCTTTCTTGACTTGTAGATAGCAAAGCCTTTAGAATTGCCCACTGAAGTTGCATATCCAATATTTTCCCTATGAATGTCGAAGCTCTTTACTGTTATCGACACAAATGCTACGACGCCCGCACAGTACTTCCCATTGTTGAAGTCCACAAAATCTAGAAGCAGAGTATATAATAAATTAATAATTAAAATCAGCATTGCTTCTACTATGTATGTATTATATTTGACAACCCATTGCTACAGTTGTTAATGACCCTGATTTCTGTATGAATGGTATGAGGTTTGAATATCTGCAGGGGCAAACTTTGTGTGATAAAAATGTTTGAAAAAAATATTAGTATATACTGGGATTTTAAATATACTCCTTCATTGGTGGCACTATGAAGTTTCCATTCAGTGAAGGCTGACTGAATCAGCACAAGAAATAGATTGTTCATATATAAAACTCTGCAATCCCCTTATTTGTGTGAGTACCATTATTATTTGAGATACAAGCTAACAAGGTTACGCTTAGTTTGGGACCGCAACACAATTTGTAATTATGCTTATGGAAAATATATTTTATTTTTGTTTTTCTTCTCCCTGGGGTAAAATAACTGACATACGGGCCTTGGCGAAGTGTGCCAGCTTTTGCGTGTTGGGAACTATGGAGATGATGATGAATTTTGTAGAAACTTGCGTGTGAGACAGCAATATTATTATTATATAGATATTTAGAGCCTCATTACAAAACGAACCAAGTTCCTGTTTGGTGACACTCCAGCTCCAATTGTTGAAGCCCCACTGTGCGTGGCCGAAGTTAATGAGCTGCTGGCGCCTCTGCTGCTGCTCAATATCCTCCTCACTGTGCACAGCCTCCTGCATCATGGTAGGCATGTTGCACTCGGGCTGAAACATAAAAAAAAACTTACCTTAATTAATATCTTAATGTTACTATGATAATCCTCAGTCCATTAATTGTGTAATTAAAGCTATATTTATGTTAGGGCGAAAAGGGGGGAAATAAAATATTATTTATATGGAATTTACTAACAAACTTCTTAGCTTTTAGCTTTAGCATTGCCATTATTTTAAAGATATTATTTACCATTTTAATACTACAATTTGCCACCGGGAAGCTGGGTTTCCTTTGCATAGTTGTTGACTTGAGGTAGTTACTTTCCAACTGTTAGTGAGGATCAAAATGCCATTAGTATTTATTCACGCTCTGATTATAAAACGCGTTTCAGATTAATTATTAATAAAACTTGTATAAGGTACCTATATCTGTTCTATTTTCTTTCATATCGCAAAACTTATTTTGATTTTACGAAAAAACAATTTATTGACATTTTGTTTTGTGTTGCCATCGCACATTTTTATGCTAATATCTTGTTGTAAAATAGGGACTGAAAACGGCTAAAAGAAACAATAATAGATTTATCAGCTAGTAGTAGGCTAGATTGCTCAGTATTATGAAGGCCAAAGAAAATATAACACGGAGGCCTTTTCAAGTTTTACGTCAAAATATGTAAAGAAGCACTAGCACTCGTGGTTCAAAACCCTTCAACCGACCCTTGCAAACTATTGCGGAAAAAACCCGAATGCGGATTGCCACAGGGTTTGCCGTAGTGCGTACACGTAATTTAGTCATTATGACCAAAAATAATATTCTTCTACTGATAGAATACACGTTTGTTGAACTTGTTCTCTTATTGGTCTGTGATTTGTTGACATTTTACAGCTGTTGGTTGTAAAATTGTTTATATGTGAAATAATTATAGTATTTTCGCCGGATTTTATGATAAGTTATCTTTTCTGTTTGTGTGCAGACAGCAGACAGACTTTGAGTAAACTGCAACCTCTCCGAAATTTACAAAAGACAGTCAGAAATAGTTTTGCGAACAAAATGACAGACTTCTTGGAAATCGACGGCAGTGTTTTAGAAGGGGTAAAGAAAGTAAAGTTAGGATTCCACAGGTGATAGTGTACAAAAGTATATTGTAGTAATAAATTTCCAAAATTTTAGGGTGGACAAATACTTCGTATATCTATTTCATTGAGCGCTATACTTGGGACACCGGTGCGTGTCACGAATATAAGAGCGGGGCGCAGCAAGCCGGGGCTAGCCGCGCAACATCTTAAAGGTAGGTTCACTCAAGATTCACATCTATTACTGGCAGGCGGCAGGAAATTAACTTGCAAATATACCAGTAACTATAAGCTTGTTTCTATAATATTCACATTTGTTCTTTTTCAACAGTTGTTCTTTTTCAACGACCTAGCGCATTTGGTAGTGCCCCTGCTCTCTGTGTCGAGTATTCCGGGTTCGATTCCTGGTAGGGCTATGTTTGATGACCACAAATGTTTGTACCCAAGTCATTGATGTTTAACTATACATTAAATACTGGGTCACCCCCAGTCCATAGTACGGTACCCATAATACAAGCATTGCTTAGTGTGGGACCGTATAGTTGGTGTGTTTGTCTGGCAATATTATATTATATATTATTTTTATATGTACCACCTTTTCTATTAATACAGTTGTCATGGTATTCATAGATTGTAGTATGTATATTATATCATATAATATGTAAATGAGCAATACATAAATGATGAGATGTTGTATAGGAATACAGTTGGTGGCTGAAATGTGCCAAGCAAGACTGAAAGGTGCCAGCATTGGCTCCACAGAGGTAGAGTTCAGCCCTGGAAAGCTCAGAGGAGGACACTATGTTGCAGACACACAGACCGCAGGGTAAGCAGCATTGAAATATTTTACTTGAGCATACAATATTTTACTTTATATATGCTACTTGTGTCTATGATGAATAAATGTTGGGATTTATCTAGGCATATCAAATAGCATCTTAATGTTGGGCCCACTTGGCCCTACAATGGCCAACACTAACATATGTACACCTATTTGATTACTTGACTGGCTAAGACCGCCCATCACCAGCATCTGTGACATCTATTTCAGTCCATCACCAGAAGTCAAGTGGATACTAACTACTAGAGTGAACAGGTACCTTCTAGGCAAGTATGCTCCATCGTAGATCTCATCGTCACTTACCATCAGGTGAGATCGAGATCAAATACTTGCCTATATTGTAATAATAATAAAAAAAATTAAATTGTTAATGTAATTAATACAGAAAAAAAAATAACCCTCGAAAATGTGCCAATAATGTGCTTAAACTGTCAAACCAGTTTGCTGTTATAGTGCCACCCTCGACAAGTCCTGGCAGTCCAAGGTCAATCCCAGGTCAAGTAGCTGGCGGTGTGGGTCACGGTTACAACTAAAATAAATACACAATTTTGATTAGTGCTTTACCGTTCTTCTTCATCTAATTTAAGGGTTAGACCCTTGTCGGTGTAGCTGATGAAGCTTCTTTCACCTCCCTATATGACATGACACCAATCCTTTCTTTTATCTGACTCATGTAGCTTATTCTTGGTCTTCCTCATCCACGCTTTCCTTCGATTTTCCCCTCTATGATGTTCTTTATGAAGGTGTTGTATGAGATTAATATTACTATTTGTCCTTACGTTATTTAATAAATTCAAAAGAGTGCCCAATAAGCCCTGAAGACGATTCCCAGTGGGCACCTTTAACATTTATACCCAAATCATAAAGCAAACTGGAGCTATGCTGGTGATTTTTTTTTGTTTAATTACATTATAGGCAAGTATTTGATCTCGATCTCACCCGATGGTAAGTGACGATGAGATCTCCGATGGAGCATCCTTGCCTAGAAGGTACCTACGTTCACTCTCGATTTGAGAACACCCAGATTGAAGTCAACGGGGAACAAAGACGCCGGTAGCGTGTTCCATTCCTTGGCAGTTCGCACGATGAAAGTAGAAGCAAAACGCTTAGTACGTACCGAAGGAATGTCAACAGTGTACGGATGACACTTGTCCGTCCGTGCGTCTTGTCGACCGACGATAGGATGGAGATGAGGGAATTAATTCATGTAATTCCATCGCACACTCTCCGAAATGGATTCTGTAGGAGACTGATAGGCTGGCAACCCTATGTATACTTCTCAGGTTGGTTATGATATTCTAATTTCTGTATCATCTTTCTTACCCCTGAATTCAGTTCCATCAGTTTGCTGCTGCAAGTGGCGTTACCGTGTGCTCTGCTGGCCGACGGGCCCGTGACCCTTGACTTGAAGGGCGGCACCAACGCCGACATGGCCCCGCAGGTGGACTACATGACGGAGATATTCAGGCATTCGCTGAGGAGATTCGGCGCGGACTTTGGATTGACGATACATAGAAGAGGGTATGTTGTGTTATTTTTTTTTATCTTTGTATATCAAAGAAGTATTAACGTAAGTAACTATTATACTTACATTAATAATCAATACATTTTACTGGGCCCCAAGTCTGCTGTTCGATTCATAATCGAACAGCAACCGCATAGTAACTGTCACTTTGGACAGAAAGAATGTTCGGCGAACTTGTGTTCCTGAACCTAATCAAAGGAGTTTTTCCAGTGCGTTTTTTACGTCAACACTACACAATGACCACATAAAACTTTATTTAGCTAAACATTTTTGTGATCTCAACAATATTTTTCGGGGTATATAAATGACTAACTGCGCCCGCAGTGTTACCTGCGATTAAAAAGTGTGTCATTTTTACCGGGATAAAGTAGCCTATGTGCTATTCCAGACTATAATCTATCTCTGTGCCAAATTTCATCCAGATCCGTTCAGCCATTCTGGCGTGATTGAGTAACAAACATCCATCCATCCAAACTTTCACATTTATAATATATGTGTGATTAGGGGGCGCCTCGGGGCAAAGCATCTGCCCATGTTTTGTGTAGTATTGACGGTACATTAGCAGGAGGCCCAGCTTAAGTCAGATTTTCAAGTAGTTGCACGTGCGGGGTGACGGACGACGAATACAAAAATATCCAGAGGCATTAGACATTCGCTGTACAACGACGAAAGTCTGAATAGATTTCGGATTTTGTGAACGATTAAAACTTGTACCCCTTGTAAATACACTATAACAATAACAAACCACATTGTATCTGATTCAAGTGAAGGAATGATATGAAGGGATTCTATAGGTACTTTCCGCGGGGCGGTGGTCACGTGACAGTGGAGGTGTCGCCCGTGCAGAGACTCCACAGCGCGAACATGACCGAGCGAGGCACCATCGCCAAGATACATGGATGGAGTTTCGTTGCGGGAACTCTGCCAATCAAGGTTGCTGCATTATAAGTCCTCAAGTATAACTACAAATAAAAATAAAGTACTGAACCCTGATTAGCGCAGTTGGTAGTGCCCCTGCTTTCCGTGCCATGGGTCTCGGTTTCGAATCCTGGTAGGGACAAACTTTGTGCGATGAGCACGACTGTTTGTACAAAAGTCATGGATGTTTAATATCTATATAAGTAATATAGGCTGGGTTCGCCCCCCGTCCATTGCACGGTGCCCATAATAAATGCGTTGCTTAGTGTGGGACCGTTGGGTGTGTTCGTCTGGCGATATTTATTTATTATTATTTAATCATTTAGGATGTTCAAAATGTATATACTTGGTAAATAGGATTTACTGACGCTATGTTACACTATATTAACATCAAAAGCTGTATTCCGACCAACCGCGTGGCGATCCTGACTCGGGAGGGGGGACATGGCTGCGCGGGCGCACGATGGGCGGGATTTGCTTGACAGTGAAGTGAATGATAGATGGTGATGGGCTATATATGAGTACTTTATTGGGCTACATGAATAAAAAAATATTTTTTTTATTGATGACAGTGCTTGGGCTAGACTGCGCAAGCGTTAACCTCTCTCGCGTGCGATTGCGCAGTTGGCGGAACTCGGCTATTCACGCAACTTTTTTTTAAACTTTATATGTTATATTTGTACAGCTAGCATATCAAATGTGTGAGGGAGTGAAGGGGTCCCTGCGCACTGAACACAGCAACGTCAACATCGAGTGTTACAAGGAGGACCGGCAGTTTGCGCCCGACAACTGCAACGGAATCATGTGAGTTAAATATTACCATGGAAAATTACTTTTGGTAAGTCTTATGCCTGAGGGACCGTTAATCAAATTAATAAGTAGCATTCTGGTTAGGACAGAGGTGTACCTCCATTCTAATATTTCCAGTTGTAAAAATATATATCGCTAAATTGGTATATTATGTTAAAAGGAGGCGCTATCGAGTTTGTCGTCGGCTCTTCAGAAACTGTTGAAGTTTGATTGACTATTCTTAAGTAGAATATAAAAAAAATCTTTTGACACATTGGTTTGACAGTTCATCTAAATACCAAAGGTAAAGGTCAAAGCGCGGGAAGACTCCCGCGTTTTACCTTTGATGCCTGTCACGAAAATACTTTTATTCTATCCGGGAAATTATATTTTAATTTACAATTGCTGTCGTGTTTTCAAGGATATATTAAATGAAGAAAATAATGTTTTGTTTAGCACATAAAGGCCAACCATTTCACTAGGGTTTTTTTTTTACCCGCCGCTATGACAGTGCGATATTGCGCCATCTACAATTGACTTTCGACTTGATCTCTAAGTGTGGCGTGTGAGCTGTCCTCGGGCTGTGTGCTGGGTGCGGACGGGCTCGGCAAGCGCGGGGCGGACCCGTACCAAGTCGGCCACAAGGCGGGGGAGGGGCTGGTTAAGGTGTTGAGGGGCGGCGCGTGCGTCGATAGCCATACGCAGGTATGATTTCTTGATATTTTAGGTACAGGGTGCACGAAACAGCGCATCCTTTAATCAGGATACATGAGAAAATAATTTCGCCGTAATGATTTGAAATAGCCTTGAGTCGTTCGCGATTGACCGAATCAAATGATCCGGTTCGCGAGAACCACGCGAATGATCGGGTCGCCACGGCGAATACGATTCGTTCATTCGAATTTTGAACTGAGCCGCGGCTGCAATCAGTCCCGCTGTCACGGATCCTACAGATCGCGATCTTGTCGTGCGACTGAGATAGCATGGGTCAGATTAATTTGAACGAGCGAGAGCGAGCCACAGCCGATCGCGGTGTGACCGCCCCAAAGAAAAATGCATTATTGGCTGTAAATTACAACGAAATAATCTACCTTATATTAACTAACCTAAGGTTTATTTTTGGAATTGGCGAATGTAGTATCCTAGAATCATGAATTTTATTTTCTTGGAAATAAAGCTTAAAATAAAAATATAGGTAAATAGTTAAAACGATCTGCAATTTCATTGTTTTCAAATCAATTGCACTACTCGTCAATTTAGTAACCCGGCGACCTGCGGTCATTGATGTCGTGTCGTGTTTTTGAAACCGGTAAAAAGTTATATATTTACCTATAATACCTAAAATATATACTATACTAAACTTATACTAACATATTATTTATGGAGAAAGGATCTAACGAATGTTATTTTGGTGAAGGTAAATTTAGTGCCAGCATGCACTAAGTTTATCTTCTACTACTAAGTTTATTTTCTATAATTGAAACTGACAAATATTTACACGAACCACTACTAAAATGAACAGAAAACCCAATTACGTGGTGGCAAGAAAGAAAACTGATATATCCTCGCCTCTTCAAGTTAATGGAACGACGGCTCTGTAATATGGCTACATATTACAGAGAGTTGTAATTTGTGTGACCGCCCCTAAGAAAAATGCATTACTGCAAATTACTACGAATTCGTATGTCTACCTTAAATTAACCTCATTAAGGTTTATTTTTGGAATTGGCAAATTACGTAGTATCGTAATATCATGAATTTTATAACCTTAAAAATATAGTGACCCGGCGACCTGCGGTTATTGATCAGTCGGATCGGATCTGACACTATAATCTGGTTCCGAAACGAAATCAATCAATCGATTACATTCCTATCCGGAACTGAACCAATCGATCAATTGATCGGGTCGTACGAACCGGTTCGTTTTGACAACGGATCAGTATTGATCCAGATCGCTTAAATTGAACGATCGACACATGCATAATTTGAAATAATGACTAGTGTAACATTGTGAAATCGCTCTAGCGGATAAGAAAAGGGTGGTAGACCTAACGGGGCTGGCCGCTATGTAACGACGGTTGTTGTCGGGGTCTTGTATATGTGTTTTATGCTCCGTAAACTGATACCGCGTTTTAAGATTGTATTGAGAATCGTCAGCGCCATCTATGTATCTTGTAGCGAGGTTAGTGAGGTCGCTATTATTCGATCTGTATTCGATTGCGTTGAAAACGAATTCTCAGTATGATGTTTAATATCTATATAAGTATATATACTGGGTTCGCACTGGTCCATCACATGGTACACATAAAACAGACGTTGCTTAGTGTGAGACCGTATAGTTGGTGTGTTCGTGAGGCGATATTATTAATTCATTTATACGATAATTTAAATTAGTCATACGGTTTCATCTTTTATAATAGTGTAATTTTTTTTTATCTATGATCACATACTTATATAATCCTACATCCCCATAAACCCAGGGGCTCCCAAACTTATTTTGTCTACTGCCCACTTTGAGAATGAATTATTGTTTAGCGCCCCCATTTTTTCACCTACTTAAAAACCACTATAACTTCAAATTAAATTAATTATTGTAAGCCTCTACACAACGCCCCCATTTTTTTTCTGGCTCTTTTACCGCCCCCCTTTAGGCACCCCACAAGGGGGCGTTATCGCCCACTTTGGGAAAGGCTGATAGACAATGAAAGACTTAATCAATTATACAACATTGTTTCAGGATCAAATAATAATATACATGGCTCTAGCCGACGGCAAGTCGTTAGTGAGAACGGGAGACATAACTCTTCATACCAAGACTGCTATTTACATAGCTGAAATGATAGCAAAGGTATGTGTACCTACTTATTATACGACGGTAATCGAACCCGCACCGTACGGCCAACTGAGTGCGGCGCGGGGGTCTCGGGGTGAGGTAGCTTCTATTGGAGGGCAGCAGAGAATGGCCTGATAATATAATAAATAATAATAATAGCTCTTTTTAATGTCGCACTGTTGAGCACGAGCCTCCCCTCAATGCGAGGGGGATTAGGCCATAGTCCACCACGCTGGGCCAGTGCAGGTTAGCGGACTTCGCACGTCTTCCAAGAGATTTAGGTTTTCTCACGATACAAGTGTCCTCACGACATTGCCCTTCGCCGTCTAGAAACTGATAATCATTGTTGAAAGTAAGATTCGCATATGAAATCCAGAAGTGCCAGGGGTACAAGCCAGGGTTTGAACCTACGACACTCGTTACCGAGGCGACTGTTCTACCAACTTGGCTATCACTGCGTTTGCTCTGCTATTATTGACATTTGTTTATTTAATTCCAGACAAAGTTCACGATACAAACGGAAGCAGACCAGAATATCATAGAATGCATTGGATTAGCATTAATTAATAAGAACATCCCTTCTTAATTGCATATGTATATAAGTAATATTTACTATTTATTTAGTGGTGCTGCTCAGAGATTATTCAAAGCATGTAAAATAAATTACTGTTCTATTTAAGCTTTAATATAAATAATATAGAATTGTGATTTAAATTAAATATGTAAAGATTAATTGACGTTTCTTATTTATTTATTGAACACAAAATTATTCGCCATAATAGCTGGGCTCCATTTTGTTGTTGGCATCAGTAGTTTCAACCTGAGCTGTGATAATCCGTCATGTTGAGAAGCCTTTGGAGTCACAATCCTGGAGCCCTAGACCCTGAATCGTACATCACCAGATCAAAAATGTCACTTGGTCACTTGCAAAGTATGTATCTCAAGGGGACTGCCATTAATCTGAGTGTCAGGCACCTGAGGGTACCTACTATATAATACTACAGGACTACTACTATATAAGACTTAACAATAACAGTATAAAATATTTTCAGGGGTCCATCAGTAGTCTATAAAGGTCACATTCCCGAAAAAAATATCAAATTATTTGAAATTTTAAAATTAACAACGCACCAAGTGCGCGGTGAAACTACTTGCTTGCTTTCTCACAGAAAAAAACAAACACTGTATACACATATATTTTATACATAAACTTGATCTTTATCAGCCACTTGTAAACCCCTTAAAATATTTTCCACAATTTTTGTTAAATCTTATATATTGATTTCTTATATTTACGCGAATACTACACATTGAAATAAAACTAATCTTAACCACCTCAGTCCTCCCGTGACCATAGTTGCTGCAAAGCAGCCGAAACGTCGGGAACGTAAAATAAAAAATAAACCGCGATAAAATCCTTAAGATTAGTTTTATTTCAAAATCTTATATAATCAACATTTAAAATGAAACAAAGCGATCTGTTGGATTCGTTTATTATTAGGGCTGCTTCGGTATACGTACCTCAACAGTGCTGTCAAATCCGTCATAACATACAAAATGTCCATTAAATAGTACATATACTACATACATATAAATATCAAGAGATAAAATTATTGGAAATTATAGGCGGTTCGCAATGACGTAGCGAGACGCGGTAAAAGTTTAAAGCATGATTTTTATTTGTGCAAGTATATCTACTTGCCTAAGATTTATAATAAATAACCATACAAGTTCATTGATAATTTCGATTTTAATATTGCCTTAATTTTTGAGAATGATAAAAATATAGGGACTTTATACAACTCTTTGTAATATATTTATAAACTTCAGTCTTTCTCGAAGTGGTAATCTAAACTTTGACTACAGAATCGCTACGCCAAATTAACCTTACCCTTGTAGAACATTTTCATGCGTATTTACCAAGCGCAACATTGTGATTTCAACTCTAAATTTAAGATCATAGAGTTAAAAACCCTAACATCACGCGTGGCTATATCGCATAGAAATGTTCCTGTGGCCGGAATGAACCTTTTCAAGGTTTATAAGTACACAACATTATCTGGAAAATTCCTTACTAAAAGTCTCGGTACAGATGAAACAAACGGGTTGAGTATCCTAATGGCCGTGACCCGACCGACCGCGTAACGTCGCGAGACGGGTTCAGGCACATACAGTGTGCAAGATGACAGATGCCAGCGCATTGGCGAGCGTTTACCTCGGGCTCTGCTGTCATCTGTCAAGCAAGGCCTTGTGAGTCTGAGCGCTCTCTGAACACTGGATAAATTATTGGATCTCACTCGTTCGCTCGACATAAGGGAATTATACTAACTAGCTTCTATACGGCCAGCCGTCCAACTGACCGATGTAAGGTCCGCTGGTTTGCAATCGCAACCTCTGAAAATATATAGCAACCGTGCTAGCTGGCCTTATTGGTGGACTGCCGCACTTAAGTGCGAGAAATAAGTGTTCCACTCGTACGATCAAGTAACCGCTGTGCGCAGACGACACTGCCATCCACAGTAGTACTCTGTCATAATCCTCTTGGAATTCGGAAATGTGCAGATGAGATCATATATAGAGATAAAAATAATTCAAGAACAACTCTTGAGAAGTCGTGTAAAAAATACATTTATGCATTTCAATATAAAATACTTGAAGTACACTTTTGCACTTGTATTTCGAAAATTCGTCACAGTTGGATTGGTTGAAGTGCTTATATAACATTATCAGGAGAAAAGAATCGCAGTACACATTCATATTATTAAATATTTTATTGTACTTATAGTTATGTGTAGAAAAAAAAGCAATAATTCGTATGCGAATGCTGTGCGTCCGTAACATTTGGAAATAGATAAATGTTTAACAAAATACAAAAAAATAACATTTCGATTTAAAAACAAAAACATAATTACATAAAAAAAATGATTTCACGAAAAACAAATACCAAACGAAAAATTGTATACGCTATTATTAATTATACATTTGTATATAGCATAGAAACGTCAGCCGAAGTGAACTTATAATTTGCTTTTTACAACCCTCCAATCACAACTAGAGTAGTCTAAACAAGTCGCCGACTGACGGACCCATCGAGAGGAAGATTGTCAGACATAAACATCCTTGTTCCACAGGTAGAGTTGTTTGGAAGATACGACGGAAGTATACCCTTTACTTAAGTGTGCAATAACAACGTTCACATAACTCCCCAGAGACACTTCGATAGACTATGTGAGGATTTGAAATTACAGAGATGGTCACAAAAAAAAATAAAAAAAATTAGGGATATAAAAGGCTTGTATACGATAAGTAAAAGTTTATAAAATAAAAGCCGTGTGTGACAGTGAAAACCACAATAAAATCCATTCAGCTAATATCGAAATATAAGCGAAACAGAGTACTGATTTATAAAGATAAAATCCCAAAAAAACGTATAGCCAGTTAATTTAAAATAAAGGTAAATCATCACATAGTTTATCGATTGAAAATCGACTAAAATCACAAACAGTTCAAAGGCCAAATGCACATCACTATCGATGGTCCCTCACCACTGTTTGAAATTAAGTTTTATTTTTTTTCTAATGTACTTAAAGGTAACGGGAGTGTGCAGGTTTGTGCTCGACGTCGCGGGGGCGAGTTGTGTGTTTATTCAGTCTTTTTTGACTTGCTCGTGTCAGCGGTTGGCTCTACAAGAGCCGGCTGATCCTCGTAGCTGTAAAAATAATGAAAAAAAATGAGACAAGTTAGTTAAGTAGTAAGACACGTTAAAATTAACTAGACTTCAAACTTAAATAGCTTATGAATATTTGGCGGTCAACCCGTTATCACCATTTTTGGCATCATAGACGCACGGAGTAATGCTTTTTTAAGAATACTCATAATATGAGTGTAAGGGACTTTTGGTAGAAAGTTGAAGACTGAAGTTGTCAATTTTTTTTTATTTTTCCAAAAAAAAGTGTTTTGATAAAAAATGTTTAATACTGGTGGGATATTAACGATTGTTGTGTTGATATTCATAAGCATCCTCGAGTTAAGTAAATAAAATAGTATAACATCGCTCATCAAATCTCCCAAGATGTCCGGTTAATTATCAGTGAAGCTTTACTGATGGGGGTAGGGGATTAATTTCAACTTCATCACTTCGACATGATCATATCATCAGAGGAATTAATGCTTAAACTATTGAAACATACTATAGCCGACTATTTTGTGGCCAATTTCCAACTTTAAAAAAAAGTTGCCGATTTCTGTCATTGCGTAATGAACTGAAGAATGATGAAATATGGCCTCAC
The DNA here is from genome assembly GCA_905404115.1 of Pheosia gnoma. Lineage (NCBI taxonomy): Eukaryota > Metazoa > Arthropoda > Insecta > Lepidoptera > Notodontidae > Pheosia > Pheosia gnoma. Next base: position 983,974 of record FR989910.1, read on the forward strand.
CCACAAAGTAGTGGGTATTTTGCCAGTATCAAGTATTTATTGGCAATACCAATTTTAATAAATACACATTGTTGGCAACATAAAAAAATGATCATCCAAGCGTGATGTTAGTGTTGCATAATATTTTTGTAACTTTTGACGATTCATAAGTACTGTACATAATGGTCTACGTGAATAAAAAATATTCTGATTCTGATTGTGCACTCACTTGAAGAGCGCGTTGATGTCGCCGCGCAGCAGCGCGAGCGCGAGCGGCGTGCCGAGGCAGGCCGGCACCAGGTACAGCAGCGCCGGCTGCGCGTGCTTGAACACGTGCATCACCAGGATCGTGGCCAGCAGGCCCAGGATGTACGCGGCGAACGTCGCCCTGCGGACGAGACGGAGAGTGGGGATTTAAAAAAAACTGTTTTTGAACATGCAAATGAAGCTGTTTCATATGATGACCCATTATTGACCTCACCCCGAAATTTCGGCCCACATTTCGGCCCTTTTAAAACGAAAACATAAAGAAAATTGTTTAATTTTAAAATAAGTTGGAAGTGTATGATTTAAATCTATTCCAAGATACAAGTCGATAGCATTAGAAGACTTTATTCGATCCTGATATTTATGTGTTTATTGTTTGACCTTCTAAGGACAGTTGTCATATCGGTCGTATACCTGAAGTAGAACTCGGAGTTGCGCTGGAGGCTCTTGTCGAAGCGCAGCAGCAGCGCGATGAAGATGCCGGGCACCACGATGTCGCCCAGCCCCAGCATCGCGAAGTTGCTCGCGTCCAGCCCGTTCACCAGCAGGTCTTGCGGGAACACCACTGCAGAGTGGGGCAATTTCGTTTAGGTTGCATATATTGTACGGTGTTACATATCTTTAAGAAATTCGATCAAATAAAAAAAAATGTGTGTTATCCATGCTAAAAACGTGTGCAAACAAACACACCCCGGCTCATAACTTCTGGGATTTTCGGTTTGTATGTGCAAGTCGAATCACTTGTTGTACAGCAGCCTTTCCCAAAGTGGGCGATAACTCCCCCTTGTGGGCGCTGCAGGCCGAAAGGGGCGCGGAAGAGACCCAGAAAAAAAATGGGGGCGTTGTGTGGAGGCTAACAATAATTAATTTAATTTGAAGTTATAGTGGTTTTTAAGGTGAAAAAATGGGGGCGCTAAAAAATGATTCATTCTTAAAGTGGGCAGTCGACAAAATAAGTTTGGGACCCGACTAAATACCATAGCAGAAAGTGGGTGTACTGCAGAGCACCTGTGCCTATACATTCGGGAATTACACGTATGATGGTGTTACAGAAATACTAACATTTAATTGGCGCTTCGAATGACTTGGCGACTGTGACCATGACGTTGGTGCCGAACACCCAGAAGATGTCGTAGAGGAACAGGCCGCAGAGCAGGATGCAGCCGGTCACCACGTTGTTCAGGTGGAGCAGCTCCACGCCGTTGATCGCGAACGCGATGCCGAACAGGTTGTTCGCGATCCAATGCTGAAAGTTTATGTTGATAGAGAGACGTCCACTGCTATCCAATTTTGTAGTTTAAAAATGGCGAACAGTCGGCTTTTTTACGTATACAAAAGGCAGTCGCCCTGTTTCTGGTATCAATATTAAAAAAATAATAATGTGTTCTACAGCGCCACCCACTGAATTGCTAGAATAAAAGCGGGCCCTCACTACGGTACATGGCACGGAAAAGGATTTTATAAGCGCAAATGGTTTTAGATCATATTTTAATACAATTAGCACTCACATCTCGTGACATACACAGTATTGTGGCCCCATGGCATCATTCCAATGAATAAATTACCGTGCCATGCCACGCCGGCCGTAATTCTCAGACTCTCCTTTTGAATGGTGTTATGGTAAATACTTTTAGTATACCATTAGTATAACTAACCTTCTTAAACAGATACCACCCGCCGAGGCAGAGCGAGATGATGAGACAGATGACGTCGTAGGAGGTGAACTTGTAGTTGATGATGTCGGTGCGCGCGTCGCGCGCGCCGCGCGTGAAGTGGATGTGGTACGGCACGTTCGGCACGGACGCCGGCACCATCACAGAGATTATGGGGCTGTAGGGAGATGTCTCAATCTATAGTCACACATATCACCCAAATCTGTTGACACCATGAATCTGGTCAGGAGACTACTGGGACATTGTCTTATAAGGAATTGTAACAATGGTCTCTCTTCCCTTCATCTCGTACAATGCATTTGATTATGGGCTAGCGATCGAGGCACGAATATTTGTACTCAAGCCATAGATTTGAGGAAAGAAGTAGGCATCCCCATGGGCTTTTTAAGAATCTCAGCATGAATTCTTAGCAAGAATGTTGAGTTCTCTTTCTAATATTATTGAAGCAATTGAGCCAAAACGAGATAATATATAAATTATTATACCAGCCAAAACGAAAATAATATGGTAATTTTGGCCATTATTCTCGTATTGGTAACAGGCCCGCTTGTACTACATTGGGAGTTGCGACTACATATATCTCATCCAAAAGTTGGTGCATCACAGTGCACCTAGGCCTACCGCTTCAAGGATTACATGCACGATGTTCATAATCACTAGGCTAGTGTGAAGTGCCGGTATAACATCGTCATACCTGAGCAGATGGCTGAGTGCTAGCACACCGAGGAAGAAGAAGTATCCAGTGAGGAGCAGGTTGATGTACTCCTTGGAGAAGAACTGGAAGAACACATAGAGGCCGAAGAGCGCGCACGATGCGATCAGCGGGAACATTAGCGCGTCCCTGTTGGACATCGTCTCCGCGCGCTCACCAGACTCCTGGGAACAATGGACATAGATGCATTACACTATATGGATATTGGACTATAGTCTTCAATGAACAACGTCCAAACAACAACAGATTTGGAACATCCATCCTTCATGGAAACTGCATATGCGTCAGCTGTCGAGCCCACAATTCATTTTTATTATTCTTCTTAGGGTCAATTAAAGCTAGCGCAGCGTCGAAGCGCATCGAAGTGTCAAATTCTTCACAATTAAAGCAAAGTTGCAGGAATGTGCGCGTATTCTCGTAAGTGTTTTTATGTTCGCATGTTTTTACGTTTGATGATGAACGTTAGTTAACAGGTTCGCGCGAAAGCGCGCTCACCAATCAGCGCTGGTCGCTCGAATTCGCACGTCTTTTTTTTTCTCGTAAGAAATATATGTGCATTACGTTGTGGAGATAAGGGTGAAATTGCTATGTTATCTTTTAGATTGACGATTCGATGCGCTTCGACTCCAGGCTAACTTGAAATTACCCTTATGATTATACTGCTGGGCAAAGGCCGCAGTTTCCTTCTACTCCCAGTTTGCCAATGGTTGCCATAGTAATTATTAAATAGTGTTAATCCCTATTGTACACATCCACTTAAATAATAATAGTCCTATCCAGGTCCTGCATGAAGTGTATAAAACACTAAATCATTATTCAATCCGCCTGCCGTCCATGCTTCTCTGAATTCTCAACAAGCACACACTACCTGAACATACTACGACAAATATGTTTGTACTATTTAATTCGGTACGGTATATTTATTGCCACAGATGGTGTGATATTGGCAACCCAAACAAGTACAAGGAGACATTTTTCAGCATTGTTGGATCTGGTATTTAAGTGAAAATATTCAGTTTAAATTATTATTGAAATGTATAATTGTCTTTTAATCCCAAGATCTTGATGACTCCACATTGAGAGGTCTGTGACGTAGACTCCAATAGTTCTACAGCTATATTGTTACAATATTATATGCATGAATCAAAAACTAGTTTCTGTCTATGTGGAAGTGTTTTTTTTTAAACATAATTACATGTGCTGTTAAGTACACAGCAACTATTTAACATAAACTCATGGCCAAAACAAATGATTGAGACAGAGGACTATTTAAGGTTGTGTTCATTTTATTTAGACTATTATATGTTAATGATGAATAACTTAGCGTTTGATTTAGATAATCTACTTCTTTTAATGAGAAATATCATACTTTATTCTTCAATTTTATTGAAACAGCAGTAGCCTACCCATGACCAGCAGCAGGTCACTTCCAGCTAATTGATGGTGCAATAAAAAATTATATGTTTTCTTAAACTGAAATGTTAGCCTCACGTCTTGGCTAAGATTACAACATCAATAACAGTTGTTGCAGGCAGACAGAAATTTTGAATTTTCCGATAACTGTTTGTAAGTCATAGTAGTCCTAACTGCTGGGTCTCAGGGGGTGGACACCAGATACTCCAAGAAAATTGTAATCAGCCACAAGTAATTAATTTACTATGTTGACCCCTATTTTTAACCAACTTCAAAAAGGAGGAGGTTCTCAATTCGGTTGTATTTTTTTTTTACAATGGGAAAAACCTAGTATGTATGAAAAATTGGCTAACATTATAAATGTGTAATATATTTTTTTTAATATAGGAATATGGACAATATTGGTAAAAAATTGCTTGAAGCTTTTGGAGATATCATTAGAATTATAATGATAGCAAAGAAATATAAATATTATTATCGCATGCATTAATTAGAACGTCACACTCAAGTTTTGGAGCATTGTTCGCAAGGCCTTTTTTGCTTTGACAAGTAACATATTGCCACGGGTACGAAACGTGCGACCCTCCTATTGGACCTCCATAATCCTACCGTCTCGGGGTAATTATGAGATAAACATATTCGCAAAAAATTTAAAAACATTCTCGCTCACCTTTTGCTCCTTTAGATACTTCACAGACCTAAAAGACCCGAAGAATATCGGTAATATAGCCATAATCACTAAACTCAAGTAGGCAATCGCAACACCCTCGATACTCGACGGTGGCTTATCCGTAACATTTTTCACGGCTTCTATTACGCTCTCTTCTATAGCTATTGGAATTTCAGTAACTGATTCTGCCATATTGCTGGAAATATTCACGCAAAGGGCTTTTTTTCGGGAGACGGATTTTCTCTTCTTCGGCTCCCGTTTGACAAGAAAATGACAAGTGTACAGTTAGGTTTTTAATGTTGGTAGACTAGTTGGCACAGAGAAAAAAATTGAGTTTAGGATGGTACACATATGTTTGAAACCTAAAATACCAAAACATAATATCCTAGCGTAACTCACAGCTCCGTAGACAAAAACCATAGGTTTTTACATGGTTTCAAAAGGTTAAAAGAAATAGGTCATTCCGTCATTTGGGGGGCTTACTAATCTTCAAAACGGACACTCATCAGTAAAATTCTGTAATTCTTAGCATCCTATTAGTTCTCTGTATCGATATAGGTACTTGAACCGTCACATGAGTTGCTGCTACTTACTGGCAAAATGCCTCCATACAGAAAATACATTGACAAGACAATGTCAGTCACATTATGTATTATCTATGGTCAGTCACGTCAGTCAAGCAAGAGAGAGACGTCAAATATGTTTTAAGTTTTAGGGGACTTAACATTACAATTTTTCACGATAAATAAAATATTTTCTTTAAAAAGGTCATGTTATTTAGTTGAACGATATTATAAATTATAGTCCCCTATAAAATAGCATATCTACTTGTAGAATATGGAGGTGTCTGGCGGCGCTGAAGAGGGTTTTGTTCGGGAATGGGCTCCGTGTTCACATATTTTAAATCTAATTCCTCCTAGGATACAGACTGGTATATTTTCAAGTGAGCTGTGTCTGACCTGTGTTGATGCGGTCAGCGAGTATATCGCACTGGGCACGAACGTGGGCCTGGTCTACTGGTACGACAGGAAAAAGGGCAACATTCAAAGACTGAGATGTGAGGTAAGAGAAAAAGAAAGTGTGTTCTCCACATAACACAAATCATCTATAGAATGGTCTATAAAAAAATCCTGTCGCTATACTATTTTTTTTATTTTATTTCAAAAGTACATCATACTTATTGTAAAGGTTCAATATAATAATGTATAGTCCATGTCCTACTTGTTAAAGTTTGCGCAAGCATCTCATTAAGATTAAGATAACACCAACAACATTCTTTTAAAACACACCTAGTGTCATGAGAGTATTGTAAACACAGCGTAAACAGCACATAACTTGTATTTTGATATTTTATTAATTATACTTTCTTTATTATATTACCATATGTTTAATCATGAAATAAAGGAAGTGATACAATGTCTGGTCATTTTACTGTACTCAAATAATTTCTAATAGCTTAAGTTCATTTTAAACACTTGGTATGTGTGGTGTACAGGTTTCCCATTATGGCAAGTTAGTAAATTGCTTTCCGTTAATAAATTTAATATTTATAATCTTACAGAATAATTCTCTTACAACAAGGACAAATTGAAACTAATTATTATAGTCATTGCTGTTCATAAAAAAAGTAAACAATAAAAACATCTCTCATAGTTAAAATCCTTTTGATCTACTCTAAAAATAAGTTTAAATAGGAAAATAATCACAGAGCTAACAATTTATTAGCTTGAAACAATAAAAGATAACAGCACAAACAAACATAGATATAATAGTTGTGATTCACATAAATATTGTATTTGGAAGTGTAACCTTATCATTTCACTAGCTTTAACCTGTGACTCTGCCTATGCAACTATTGATTATGCTCTGTAGCTCACCCTTTCCGCTTATAGTGTGAGTAAACAAAGCCCTTATCCCATACAGACATATAACTTACCTCTTCATAATATTAGTACAGATTAAGATTGTCCTTATCAGTATCATTGGAATTATCTTTGATAACTTGTATACAACGAATGAGTTACATACAATGTATATTCATTTAGAGACTATGCGTCTTAAAAGTTGATCTCACTGCGGCATACTTCTGGGGTCCTATAATATTTACCATGAACTTAATTGACATTCAGTGATAGCCAAGCTGGTAGAATGCCTCGGTAACGAAGATCGCAGGTTCAAACCCCCGCTCGCACCTCTGTAATTTCCGGATTTCATGTGCGAATCTCTTTTTCAACCATGATTATCACTTGCTAAGCGCTGAAGAAAAACATCGTGAAGAAACACCTGCATGTCTGGGAGAACCTCTTGAAAGATGTGTGAAGTCCACCAACCTGCACTGAGCCAGCATAGTGGACTAGCCTAGTCCCCCTCGCATTGAAGGGAGGCCCATGCCCAACAGTGGGACATTTAAAAAGGGAAACTATCTAGCCCTAGTACCTATAATATTATGTATCCAAATAATTGAATATTGCCAGGCATCAACATCTCCAATAACGTATGTGAAGATAGTGAGCACGGTCGACTACATGGTGGGAGCGGGCAACGCCGCCGGTCAGGTCACCGTGTTCCAGATCCCCAAGGAGCACCCTGAGAACGTGCCAGACGCATTCAAACCCAAGGTCGAGCCTAAAGTGGAAAGGTAAGCATATGGAGCTCTCATTTCGTCTTAGAAGCTTTCAACGCGGGTGCGTGATTCAATCGAGAGCGAGAAAGAGCTATAAGAAAAACTTTTTAACAAAATAAAAACCGTCTTCAAAAAACTAAAAAGCAAAAAATAATCTAATCTTGAAATCTACCTTGTCTAACCACATCAAATATTTAACTAATCTGAAGTCGGTGCCAAACAAACAACTGAGTCGAGTATTGCCGGTCTGCGCCAAAGACTATACCTACAAATTGGTCCGCGCATCTCGTTACTGAGTATACTTTTGTTATTCTTTGTCGGTTGTTTATTTGGCACCGACTTCAGATTAGTTAAATATTTGATGTGGTTAGACAAGGTAGATTTCAAGATTAGATTATTTTTTGCTTTTTTAACCGACTTCAAAAAGGAGGAGGTTCTCAATTCGGTTGTATTTTTTTTTTTATTTTTTTTTTTATTTTTTTTTTATTTTTTTTTTTATTTTTTTTTAGTTTTTTGAAGACGGTTTTTATTTTGTTAAAAAGTTTTTTATTTTAAACTTTTTAGTGGATATATTTACTATTCTTTGTCACTAAAAAGATTTGTATATCAATCTTTTTACTGGATAATAGGTATACCAATAATCGAGATTATCTTGGCGCAACCCGTGAAATACGTATCACTGACAAGTTCCGGTGGCCATTTGTGGCCTTCTTCATCACTTCCACTTCAGCAAATGATACTTTCTGAATGCAAATGCTTGACTTCTTGATGAAAATACCAAAATTGCTATCGGTATGCCTATAAAATTTGAGGAGTCCTCTCAATTCCTCATGGATCCCATGATCAGAACATTTTTTTGAAAAAAATGGGACCAATCTGTAAACATATCCTTTCATATAAAAAAATAATTTTCCAAATCGGTTCATAAATGACGGAGATATGAGGTAACAAACATAAAAAAAAAAATAAAAAAAAAAAAAAAAAAAAAAAATACAACCGAATTGAGAACCTCCTCCTTTTTGAAGTCGGTTAAAAAAGGGACTGTTATCGTGTGTCTCATTATTCCTGTGATTGGGTGAACTCTATGTGAAATTACACTCTTAAGCTCTTCCCAGCCTTCACCACATTTCATTTTTGCATAGCAGTTGGCTTTTAGTTTAGCCTAATTTAGTTAATTACTGATATTTTCTCGGAGTGCTTGCCATCTGCCTTCCAAATGAGAATATTTGACCGAATTTATAAGACTCCTAGACCATAAGCTAAACCGGAGACAAAAAGCTTAACCGAAGGGGTTTTTTCTTGAAGCTATATTGGACTTATTATGAATAGCCTATACCTTCAGAGGTTATTTCCAACAAGTGTACGATGGTACATCTCTACTTACCACATGGGTGACACAGGCGTAACGTTGTTTGGATAATTCACAGGTATACCATAGGAGATCTTCACAAGAGCGCGATCACCGCAATCGAATGGTCCAAGAACGGGATGCGACTGTTCTCGGGCGACAAGAACGGCGTCATCATCATGACCGAGGTCGACTTTTACATGGTGAGTATGTTATTAGTATACTCATGATCATATACCTTAGTATTGTGCACATGATTGAGTAGTAGGAGCCCTCAATTCTGATTGCATTTGTAGCATTCTCTTCAACCTCGCCACAAGCTACATAGATGTCCCTGCAGACGCATTCAGAACAATTGACAATTCTCCATACAATCCTGAAACGCGCTATGAGAGTTTTCGGAGCACGTAGCATATATACCTACAAGATCCCAACAATAACCGTCGGGGTCGTTATAAATAAAATCGTGACGCGAGAACCCGAAGTACCTGCCAGATAAAAATTAACAAATACCGTCACGCCTGTAATCCCAGTAGGGACAGGCAGATAGACCAAAAAACGCGTGTCAGGTTTAAATCTACATCTAGTAACTATAATTTACTATGTTCAAATCGAGATTTAAATCATAATTGTATCGATAGTCCGATTTTTAAAGCGTAGAATATGTTGCAACATGAACGATAAATAATATGTCTGACCTCCGTTTCACGTGTATCTGTTCCAAATCACTGATTCAGATAATAGCTAGACGCAAGCTAGGTGTATTAAAAACTCTCAAGGTGCGTACTAGCCTTATAAATATATCTCCGACTCCTATATATATACATCTACGCTCAAATGTATAAAAAGTTATAATGGATTATAAAGCTCACTTTTTTCATCTAAAAATTTCGTTATAAATGCCATTATAACCAATTATAACTGTCTATAAATCTGAGGGTTAATCTATATGTGTATACTTATAGCCGAATTTCTAGACCTTTTTTTTTATTACATTATAGACAAGTATTTGTTCATGATCTCACCTGGTGGTAAGTTTTATATCTTTATCAAACGTCACATAGTACTGCGCACAAGAGGTTTGCTATGCGCAGTACTATATGATGTCTGTGCACACCACTCTGACCAGCCCCCCTCCCCCCCCCCCAGCACTTGTGCAAGTCGCTGGAGATCGTGAACGAGGAGCACGAGATAGTGCAGCTGAGCTACCACCAGAGCGCGCTGCTGGTGTCGAGCGTGTACCGCAGCATCGTGTGCGAGCGCCGCGACGCGCGCTGGCACGTCAACCAGATCGGCAAGAAGGAGAGGAAGACGTGAGATACTCTTCGCTTTCACACTAGCTATTACCCGCCACTGCGGCTGGCCAATCATCATCGTAATATATTTTAGAAGAGTCTAGGATTAATCGATTTCTGTCCGCAATTGGATCTGCAACTCGATCCCTAATGAATTTAGCGTAGGTATTCGCTTTACAAAAGCAGTGATAGCCAATTTGGTAGAGCGCTTGCCTCGGTAACGAGGATCGCAGGTTCAAATCCCGGCTTGCACCTCTGGGATTCCTGGATTTCATGTGCGAATCGCATTTTCAACCACGATAATCGCTTGCTAAACGGTGAGGGAAAACATCGCGAGGAAACCTGCATGTCTGAGAGAACCCCTCGAAAGACGTGTGAAGTCCGTCAACCCGCACTGGGCCAGAGTGGTCGACTATGGCCTCCCCTCAATGCGAGGGGGATGACCCCTCGCATTGAGGGGAGGCCCATGCCTAACAGTGGGACATTAAGAGGGCTGGTATTATTATATATTATTATTATATAATCGCTGCACTAGTCATTGGAGAGCGCATCTTTCCAAATTCTAAATTCTCTACTCTAGGGCGTCTGCTTTTGGGTTACATGGGGGGGGGGGGGGTAAATTGCGTTACGTAATACTTGAGCGCTCCGTAATAAGACGACGCGCGGGCGCAGGTTGTGCGCGCTGGGCGCGGTGTTCCAGCACTCGTACGCGCTGGGCGGCGCGCCGGCCGCCTACTGCGCGCGCCCCGGCCTGCGCCTGTGGCGCGCCGCCGCCAGCGGCGACGTGCTGCAGACGCTGCTCTTCAAGGTACACACACACACAGCTCCAACAAATTATATGTATACTATACTCTGGTAAAAACATTCCAAGCTCATCACACAAAGTTTACCCTACCAGCATACGAACCCGCGACACTCGGCACAGAAAGCAGGGTCATCACCGCTGATTACTGATACTAATCAAGTGTTATGAATTGTATTAAGTACCCACTTAGATTGCGGGAATGTTCGATTCGGCTTCCTATATTGATACCGACTCCAGGAGGCGATCTCGAACCCGCTCACGGTGGCGGAGCTGCTGAACCCGGGGCAGGCGCGCGCGGCGGGCGGGGCGGGCGGGGCGGGCGGGGCGGGTGGGGCGGGCGGGGCGGGCGCGCGCGAGGACAACCTGGGCGCGCTGCACGTGTTCCGCGAGCACTTCGTGGTGTCGCGCGGCGAGCGCGCGCTCTACATCCTCGACCCGCGCTCGCTCACCGCCGTCGCCGTCGTCGACGACCTGCGCAGGTGAGCCCGCCTCTACATTATATTGTTCCGCGCTCTAAGTCACTGGTTAACAGACCACCCTTCGCATGATTTTGGTTTCTACATGACTTCTGTAGTGATTTTCGTCTGAAATGAATTAAAAAATGCGTATATTATATGAAATGGTCGAAGGAAAATTCTACCTCTGGGGGTCCGAACGGGGAGACGTCCGAATGAAACGCTAGCCATAAAAGTAATAATTTATTAATAATCGAGAATCGTCGCGTGGCGCGTGCACGCAGCCCATCTAGCTATGTACCTACCTAAGTGTGCAGATATACACTTTATTAACGGACTTCATTCAAATAATAATCTTAAAAAAATATGAAAGTAATGCAAGAATCGAGCTAGCTACCGGATAACAGTTTACATGGACTGTATAGGATTGGCTGGATTTTTATTGTAAAAAAATAAATAATTATTTTATAGTTCTAAAAACGTAAACATAACACACACACAAACTTTCAACCCAAGATGCAATTTTTATAGTCCGCTTACGGTCCCCTTACCACGTGTTGTTGTTCAGGATCCTGTCGGTGGCGGTGAACAAGGACGAGATCTTCGTGCTGGAGGGCCCGCGCTCATTGGTCCGGCTCGCGCACGCGCCCGAGCCCGCCGCGCTCGCCGCAGGTCTGTTCACACACAAAAGCCTCTAGCCATCTCCCTCTCCCGCACACAAAACATAGCAACGACAGAGATACAAAATTATATCAGTCATTCCATCTTGTGGGCTATTTGAAAGTGTGCCTTAAACTCATTATTATACAATCATATTTACATGAATTCACTCTCAATGGTTGACACGTTATTGAAAAGTTATCTATGCAGTATTTATCGAAGTATTTGATCTAAAAATAGTGACAGTCGAGTTTTGTTTAGTTATATACGCCTCGGGAGTAAACTTGTATCATTATAAATACGAATCTATGTTGGTAAAGTCTAAATTCAAATGACAATATTCTGTTTCTGATAGATTAACTAAGATGGCTGAGGTGCATAATTAATGTAGTATTGGTTGATTGTAATACATATCATACAGTTGTGAATTAGAGTATTATCAACCTTACGTCCTTGTGATTAAAGCATGAAATTGCGACTTGGGGATTTCCATAGCTTTACATGCACGGCCATGTATTTGTAGTTAGTGCCATTACATAGTTATAGTACCTAAGTTTCTAACAAGAATAGTGTAAAATTTTTTTAAGAATAAAATAGGCAAATTGATAATTCACAATAAAGATACGTTGGTATATATAAAAACAAATATGATCTATTCAAAAAGTTAAGAATAAAAACACCATGTACAGAATTCTTTAGACTTAAACGTGATCAAACATTTTCATACAAATTTTACATAAATACACACAGTGTGACTCGTTAACTTCTTAAAATATACACTATTTTTGTTAGACCTTATATATTAAATATTGTTTTCGATATAAAATAAATTGAAGTAATATATACACGTTTGCTCGCGTAATTCATAGTTGTATAGAAGAATCTTTAAATAATCAAAGTCCCGTTCAAACCAAGATGGTGTTCATAAGCACTCTGCATCGGTTAGTACTAGTTCGTCTCTGTGTCTATATCGAGACGTCGCGTTGAGCAAGCTAGAAAGCATATAAAAGAGTGATTACTGCTGATATTTGAAAAGGGCTTGATTTATTAATTTATTATAATTAAATAAGGTATGCCCGGTATACACGATTCAAGTTGTCGAGTAGAACATGACTGTACTCGTGTAAAAGCTCGGCAAGTTGCTAAACTGACGAGTAGGCATGTTGCCGCGGTACCCAGCAATTTGGTTTGTTGGCAACATTTTACAACGATTGCTACGTAACAGTGAAATAATATGTAGTAAACTCTGACCCCCGAATTTATATACGTTTTACAACTTTATCAAACGTCATATAGTACTGCGCATTGCAAAACTATTATACCATAATTATGACGAGCGAGACGACTAGCAATTCGGGGTTAAAATAATCCCCCTCGCATCGATGGGAGGCCCATGCCCAAAAGTGGGACATTAAAAAGGCCGGTATTATTATTACAGTAATACTATTTAATTTAATTATCTTCCTACTTGCAAACTTGAATCGTGTAAACCGGGCGTAATACAAGTGCCTTATATAAGGTGTAACAAAAATAGTGTAAAATATTGTAAGGAGTTCACAAGTAGGTGACAACGATCACGCTTATGTATAAAATATATGAGTATAATGTTTGATTTTTCCGTGAGAATACAAGCCAGTACCGTTTCACAGCGCACTTAGTACGTTGTGTTATTTTTTTTATTTCAAATAATTTGTTTTTTTTTTCGAGAATGCAACCGTTGTAGCCTTAAAATATTTTACACTAATATTTTTAAGCCTTATTTATACCAAAACTTGACCAATGTATTATCTACATACCAGTTTGAAAGTAGAACGTTAAAATTGTTATTTAGTGTTGTTTTTCGTAGTTTTAAATGTTGACTGTTTTATACATGTACCTAAGTTTATTTGTTTGTAGTTATTTTTTAATATTTGCTAGTTGATTTGGGTGTGTATCGCTTGTTAAACGTAAAAGTTGACTTTTGTTTGTGTACAAATTATTTTGCAATCAACTTAATGTGTGTACTTACTTAAATTTAAAGTTACAACTTAGACATTCCATTATCATGGCATTTAGGCAACATGTTACGACGATTGAAAAGATTAAGAACTACCAAATTTATATAGTTTGTTCAATTTTCTCAAAATGCGTTGTCGCTCTTGTAATTTGATAAACTTGTATAAACTTGGGAGTAATCATTTGCATTTTTATGTTGCGCTGTTATACTTAAAACAAAATGTACTTATTTATCATAAAAGTGTATATTTTATTCTCTGATTGTAAGTTCAAAATCTTGTAAAGTATGTTTTTTTGTAAATTATACAGGGTGTAAGGGACATGATAGGTTACACTTAGTGCCTATACTAAAATTATATAAATAATTTATGTCAAAAGTCATGGGTAAAAAATATTGTAGTATATGAGCGCGCAATGTATCGTAAACAACGCGATCACAACACAACGCTCTGCGCGATACCCAACGTGTGCGAGATAGGAATGCGCTCGAGCGTATCGAGTTATAATTGACAATGTAGTTTTAGGTCGAAATTAATAATTAAGGTATTTTTATTTATAAACGCGTTGAGATAGACGTCTATTATGATTTCATGCTAAAAACAATTTAAAAGAAATGGGTAAAATTCATGAAAAGATCAACGGAAAATTCCAACTCTGAGGGTTCAGAATAATGAGTTGAATCCATGGCATCAGTTTTCGTTACGAAAATCCTTGCACCCTGTATATATGACTAGAAAAATAACTATATTGGATGTAGATTTATTGATTCGTTGCTTATATATCATGTTTAGCAAGTTTGTTGAGTTTTAATAATGTAGTGCATAGTTTTAGATGTAATGGTTGTATTTATATTAACTGGTTGTAATGATAGCTTGATAATAACAGGGTAAAGATAAGTTGTGCTATTTGTGGTGTAACAATTATAGTGTAGGTTATTTTAGGAGGTTAATCGGTAGGTTTTAATGATAACATTGCCAAAAAAAAATCAAGTTATAAAAAAAATACATAGCAATGGCTTGGTTTATAAAAAAATTGGAATATTGTTGGTTAAAAAAATATTTTACACATAAACGTGATCGGTCTTTGTGTTGGAAAGGTATCTATTTTGTTTTATTTTCCAAAAACATGTGTTGCTTTGATATATAATGTGTAATGTCAGTGGGATATTAACCATTGTGTGTCCATAAACATGCACGAGTGATGGAAATTAAATAAAATAGTATACCTTGACTTTTCAATTTCGCCCAAGATGTCTGGTAAATTTTCAGTAAAGCGCATCCACAGCTTTACTGATAGAGGTAGGGGATTCATTCCATCATCATCATTATCGTCTTCGACATATTTAACAACGCTGAAAATGTTTTAGTTTTAGTTTTTTGAAACTGGCAAACATAGCACTATGTTGTAGCCGGTTGCCAACTTAAAAAAATAAGAACGTGATGCGTATGACCTACTTGTTATAAATTTAAAATATTTTACACCATTTTTGTTTACACCATATAACTTACGTATATTTATGTTAAGCTAGTTACCTGCTGTAGTGAGAATGACAACGAATACCATTTGTATAATATGTGTACTTGCTTGCAAAATGTAGCTGTCTTGATTTCTTCCTTTACAAAAATTGGTTCTTTATTTTATAGACGTTACTAACTTTTGTATGAATTTGCTGCCATCTTGTCTATAATTTCTGTTGAGCTCCGTATTTAATTTCGCATTTAGATTTTATTTGGAAATATATTGCATGTTTTATAATATTAAAGCATGGATTTAAACCATTAATACACTAGAGTCTGTGTGTAGTTTTATAATCTGTGTTCCTTCATGAACCATCTTAGAAAATTTACGTAAGTTTTTTCGTCTACATATTACAACTAAACAAAACCAACCACATAAAAAGAATGCTATCTTGCTCACACATTATAGTCTTGAGAAGGACACGGCGATATATTTAGTTTAGTTTGTTTGCCAACGAAATAGCCATTATAATACCAGTCCTTTTAATGTCCCACTGTTCGGCACGGGCCTCCCATAAATTTGACGTGGAAAAGGCCATAGTCCACCACGCTGGCCCAGTGCGGGTTGGCGGACTTCACACCTCTTTCGAGGGTTTCTCTCAGACATGCAGGTTTCCTCACGATGCTTTCCTTCACCGTTCGATTCGAATCGCCATTATCTTCTAAATTTCTCGCAGCATGGCGGTTTTAAATTGTAAATACATATTATGTGTATAATCTCACCTTGGATGGTATGATTATTATTGAAAAACCTTTGGGTCAAAATTAAAAGCCCATGTTAAAGAATCCAAAAAAAAAACAAAAGCAATATATTTTTCCTTGTCAATAAACTCATAGCCGAAATCGTGAATACAAAGGTTACTTACCACAGTTTATTATACATTAACCCTCAAATTTATAGAAAGTTATAATGGATTATAAGGCTATTATAACACTATTTTTCGCCTCTGAAAAGTTCGTTATAATGTCATTAAAATCAATTATAACTGTGTGATTTGCAAGCAAGTATTATTTGGTACGATGTCAGCGCGGCCATTGTACTTATATATAAATATACACGTGCGCAATTATATACGCATTTTTATTTCACACACCCGACGCTTCTGTACTTGTGTATTTATATAAAGAGCAATGGCTCTGTTAGATGCCGCTTACTTAGAGTAGCTTGGTTTGCAAGTAGATTTGGTATATAGTAAGCTTATGTCATATCCGAAGAGTACGTCACGATCGATATTGCCAATAATTGACATCTTCAATAGAATCAACGCCGCTCATTGGTCGAAGATGACCGATGACGTAGTCTTAGACCAATCACGTGACCTAGCTGTCACGAATGAGAATAGCTGGCTTAGCATATTTTTATACCATGGTCGAAATCTTTAGGTTACCGTCAGTCCCACTAGTTGCGTCTCAGAGAGCAGATGACAGCATCACCCTTGAACCACCGATTAGAAGCGGATCCAAAAACTATCTAGAAAAAGCCTAAAGTGAAGTCATTACTGATATTAAGCTATGACTATGAAAACACAACACAACCCCTTCCGATAAAATTAATGCAAGCCTTTTATAACATTCAGTTAAAGTCATTTCAAGCCCTCTATAAAGTTCTGGTTAAGGTATGACGAGTTCTTTATAACGTACGCGTGTCGTAAATAAAACAAATATATTTTTTAGTTTTCTAAAATTCTATTAGGCGTGCTAGTCAACAGAATTAGCGTCATTGACAATCCATTTTGCTTCCCGCAGACGAACCAATCAACCTCATGACGAAATCCCTGACGACGTCCATTCAGCACGCGGTGAATACAGTGCGCGATCTGACCCACATCGACCAAACAGTGCCGTACATAACCAGCGTGCTAGAACAACCGATATCGATATTCACGAAGAACGAAACCATCGACGCGGGCACCGTCGCAAGCGCCGAGGAATGCTTCGAACTGCCCCCCATAAAGCACCTGCCGCGCGATCTATCCGATAACGTGTTGGAATCGATTATAAACGAGTTCCGAGATGTATCGAGTGACGTCGAAGAAATTAGGAGAGTTAAAACTGACGAATTGCAAAAGAAATTGAAGTTGTATAATAGTATAATGGAGCGTAAGTGCGATGCGGAGTTGATTCATAGCAGCCGGCGGAGCAGGAGGCGGGAGGGGGGGTCCGGGGGCAGCTCGCCGCGGGCGGGGACCCCGCGCCGCGCGCCCGCCCCGCACGCCGCACCCGCCCCGCCCCCCGCCAGCTACACGAGCCCGTGCCTCATGAATATTAGTGTTTATGGGTATGTACCGAGACGGCGCTGCTACAGAACGAATGTACCTCTTAAACACAACATATGTTCTTCTTTAGTTTTCAATATATCTCCTTAATTACTGAGAAATAAACGAAATACACTTTGTAAGGAATGTTCTGAATAAGGTGACCATCATTGTATGTATCGCCATATTTTGAGTTGTAATTTTTTTTATAAAAAAAAAACTCCTGTCAATTAATGGTATGTTTTACGCGCGCGTTACTTGGCTCATAGATATCTTCGTCATACTATAACTACTATCGTTCTACTCTACACAGTAAAATTAACGCTCTGATAGTAGATTGACTGACTACCTATTTAAATGTGCTTTAAAACCGTTCCAGTTTAAAAAAACTGAATCTTATTTTGAGGTGTAACGGGAGCAATGTGACAGCGGAATGCAAGTTGCACCACAACAAATGCACACTGATAAATTCATTGCAATACTAGCCGAGTAGCTTTATACGTAGTTCTCTTAGCATTGTTTAATTTTGATCAAAATACTTTACTATCTTCCAGAAACATCCCGCAACCGAACGACGAGCTCCTCGAGAAGCAGATAGAAGAGAAAGAGAAGATCCTCGCCAAGATGCTGAACCTGGAGTCCCTCAGCATCCACAGCCCGAAACCAGACAATGAAGCCCGTCCCGAGACGCCGCCATTCAAACAGATACACGTACAACCAAAACGAGAGGTACCACCTAAAGTTAACGTCGTGAAACCCCAGATAAAGGAGCCCAGCCCAATAGATTTGATACCCAAAGTCGTGCAGCTACCGAATACTTGGAATTTAGACGGTATTGAATTGAAATTAGACACAAAATTGAATGGCTACAAGGATAGGTCTTTGATTTCACCCGACGATATAGACAGCGAATGGGAGATCATCTGATATCGTATGTCTAAGTCTAGTCATTTTTAACGTTCTTCAATTTCGTGTGTGCTTTCACTTAGGTGCGATAATATACTTTATCCTTCGAAGTGGTGGAAGAGGACAGAGATATGATAGGGACACAGTGACCAAAGCAAATAGCTTTATGCGCGAGCGAGAAGGAGCATGTTTTGACAATTCGTCTACTTTGCTTACTTGCCATGTTTGTTGCACAATTCAGCTTCACAATTGGAATTTGAATCAATTACATATAACACTGGTCTCATAAATATGTTTCAGGAGGGTCATTATATCAACCTACTCTTAATTTATGGGTGATAACCCATCCATTAATCTACAAACAAAAATCCATTAATTACATCGAAAAGAAAATCCAATCTAACACCCAATCCAAAGTACCAAAAATCAAATATTTTATATGCAGTGTAATAAGAACCCAGTGTTAAGTTGATATAGGACTTGTGATATGATCACACAAGGCGAGGTCTGCACCCAAAACATTCCTTAGCAAATCCGCGACAACTCAGTAGGTAGTTGAAATAAAATAACTTAGCTTGCATATATTGGCCGGTGCAACGTTGTGTGCCCGTTAGCACAAGCGTTTGTTTGATATAATAGACAAGATCTTTACGGGCGTATTATATCATCAAATATCTATGACATAGATCTACGACGTCCTTTTTATATGATAAGGGAAATTAGACTTATGATTCTATTTATAACGACAATTTTATGCATTTAATCAATGTTGATCGCATGATATTTGATAATGTAATATGCCCTTTATGTATATAAATTAAGCACATACTGCATTTACTTGAGGCTTATTTATCGCCGAACGAATCTTAGATACTACATTATACTATTGCATTGTAATAGAAATAAGATTATTTCGATGTTAAATATAGGAGATTAAAGTGGTCGGGAGGCAGAATAGATTGCAGAAGTTGATGATAAATATCCCTTTCTTCTCATTCTCGCTTATGACTAACAAGAGACAGAGAGAGAGAGAGAGAGAGAGAGATGTAGAATTGGTGTGAAAAATTCGAAGGCATAATCAAAAATTATTGTGTTAAAATCAAGAATGAATTACTCATGTATGTAACAAAGATCCTTAAAACTGTGGGAGCGAGATCGCTAACTACCAAACGCATGAAAAAGAAAGTACAGACTATATTGCGTCGCTGTCGTTGTGGCCGGATTATTTGTAACAGACAAAAAAGGGGGAGGTTCTCAATTAGACACTTATATCAGATGTTTTTATTAATCGACTAGCAATTGCATACAAGATTATTTATATGCCAACTAGCATTGAGGGAAATTCCTATATAGGTTTAAAATTGAGACGGTACTGTATGGGGATCTCCGAAGCTATAAGAGATAAAAAATATGTTCGAAGGAACCATGTCGTTTGAGATAAGTAAAACTGTATATTGCCGTGTCAAGCCGCGTCCAGGCTTTGGTTTTATCTACGGACTTTATAATGTAAGGTTTAAATTTACCAATCATTTTGTTTCAATCACATCTTAATTTTTAAAGCCTGAACAAAATATAGCTAAGAATTCACACATTGCAATTACAAGTTCTATGAACAAAAATAATGGTTGGTATACATGAGTTAAGCATAATATTATTATTATATGTAAGTTTTAGCATCGCATTTATATTATTAATAGCTACTAAATACACTATTCTAATTTATCGGTAATCACTGCAATCAGAGTGAGGGAAGCCGAACCCAATACAGTGGGTAAGAATGGCGAACAAAGCCCATAATAACACCCGAAACAAATCCTCAAACATGTATTGATCTCTTATATTTACGCGAATACTACACATTGAAATGAAACTAATTTTACGGATTTTATCGCGTTTATTTTATGATTTTTACGTTCCCGACGATGACGTTGATGTTGTTGACGACAAGCAACAATAAAATATAAGGGTACCCCGTTTCTAACTATGACACCAGGACGTCAGCCACGTCAGTCCTCCCGTGACCATGATTGCTGTAAAGCAGCCGAAACGTCGGGAACGTAAAAAACATAAAATAAACGCGATAAAATCCGTAAAATTAGTTTCACCTCAAACATGTATGTTGTGGGTTGTCAACTTTGCATTGAGTTAGATTTCATTGTTCCGTTCGATGCTCTCTATTTTTTAGTTTAAAAGTTACAACATGGGTCTGTATATTGATCTTGTTATTACATGTATACAGGCTGATTTAGTTAGGGTACATATGCTGAGCTTTATAAAATAAATTTTGCTCCCAACCACTGACAATTATGCGAGATTTTTTATTAATTACCTTATTGGGATTCCGACTTCACATAATGATTACAAATGCGCTAAAGAAGTGCAGGTTTAAGTCTTAGTATACCCTTTCTGAATCAACCTGTATATCAGTAAATTGTGATATTTTTTTTAATATTAAGTCATGCTAATACAATATAATCACAAAGAAAATAGATGTTTTTTTGTAACATATTCAGTCGTATACGTATATAAGTTAAGAGTATTATTTTATGATTCAGGTGTAATAATTGATGTGTTATGATATATTTTATACGTTACGAGCTGTCCCTGCGAACTTCGTACCGTCTCAGAATCAAATGTATGAAAAAAAGAATTATCTTTATCCCATACTGAAATAATTATTTTGCTATTCGGGGCGGAGACAAATTCAATATCTAAAATCATTAAAATCGGCCCACACGTTCTTGAGTAACACTAACTCGACTTTGTTTTATATATATATATATATATATATATATATATAGATTTATATAATAAGCCTGGTTGGCTGTAAAGCTTGTCTGGTGCAGTAACAACTTATGAACAATTTGATTAGGATTCTTAAATATGTATATTTAAAAAATGAATGAAACGTATGGATCATGTTATTATATACTTAAAATGGTAAAGGTTTTCTGAAACGGGTTTGTACGTAGTATGAAATTGGAAATCTAAAATATTACAAAAACAAATGCATGTGTTATAAATTAACTATAAGAACATATGAAATTATTATTTAGAGGACTGCGTTTTAAAATATTGATATGCAATCTTTTAATTAAATGATTAGAAATAGTTATGCTTGTAATGCACACAGAACACCCACACAACACAACATACTGTTATATATTAGTATTTATAAAACTTTTCAGGGCAGCGGGTCACTAAAGGCAGTAAGGGCAAAATGTATGGGGATCTTTTTTTCGATTTGTGACAATTCTAGTAACCCAACCTAACATGGCCTCATAGAGCCTTTTGATCCATATCGGAGACAGGATCAATTATGCAAATGTTTTTTTCGAAAATCGCCGTTTTCTCTCGGACTGAAATATTTTTTTAAATTTGTACATGCCGATAACAATACCTCAAAAAGGGGATAGACTTCTAAGACTATATTCGCGTGGCTTCAACCCTTAGGTTAGCCCTACTGACTCGGTCTAAAATTTCCAACCTGTTTATTATATAAAATCGGAGCAACTATATTGAATTTAACTTCTTGTTTAGTAACATGTTAAATAAATTGAGTATTATATAGTTAATAAGGACGGCTTATGAAATACATCACATTACTGTCTGGCGTAATTTTGCAAATGCTGTATAGTCACTGCACTCGAGTAATTGATAATGTACTTATCCATGGTACTTATTAAATAAAAAAAACAATGTTGCCATACTATGTACATTCATATTATAAGCAAAAAAAGAACAAATGGGTTAGAATAAATCCTCGTTTAATACAGAGGTACATTTGATTTTATTTACGCTGTAATGTTTATAGATATTTGTTTGTTTTATTTTTTGTTACTCAGTTTCCAAATTTTGTAGTATATTAATTTACGATGCAATTGTAAGTCGACGAAAGTTTTCCAGTTTTTGGGATTAGTTGTCATTTTGGTATTGTAGTTGTCGATAAGGTGCATAATGTGGCTGACACGCTTGTAGTAATAATTATTAGATTTGTATACATTGTGATATTGTGTATTTTTATTTTGGCTAAACAATAAAAACAATTCAAAAGAGCACATATGTTATCCATTCAAAAAATAAAACAGGATTATCAAATTGGTAGACGGCTCGCATTGGAAAGCAGAGTAGCGGGTTCGAATCAACTAGTACCACTACAAATGATATCCAGAAATCCCATTCTCAAACATGATATCACCTGGTAAACGATGATGCAGCATATCCTGAGGAAAGGGGATGCTGCAGATCTCGAAAGGCGTGTGATGTTCGCCGACCCACACCGGGCCGGCGCAGCGTGGTGGACTATTGCCTGAACTTACCGCGCATTGAAAGGCTTCTACAGACTAATCAGAGAGATACATATTCTTAATCATTTATATAATATTTGAAATAGGTAAGTAGACATTGAAATAAATCTAATCTTACGGATTTTATCGCGTTTATTATACTTTTTTACGTTCCCGTCGTTTCGGCTGCTTTACAGCAACCATGGTCACGGGAGGACTGAGGTGGTTGACGTCCTAGCGTTATAGTTTGAACTGGGGTAACCTCATATTTAGTTGTTGCTTGCGGTCCGATCTACGCAGAAAGTGCTGTGTCTCGAGGTCTTACAATGGTGTGCTTGGTTTTGGATTTTAAAATCCGCAAGTTAGTTTTATTTCAATGTGTAGTATTCGCGTTAATATATGAAATCAATATAGGTAAGTAACATATAAATAAAACGAAGGACTGCACATACAAACTTTATTTGCATAGCTCGATGCGACATATCGACACTTCGCTGTACAATAAATTATCAAACGCAAATCAAAACTACTCATTTGGTTGACGGCAGAATTTCGTAATTCTGAACTAGCTATCTAATGAAGATCAGAATAGTTTATTTTATGCAATCATGACATATCATCATTTACAGATCTCTTGCCACAATTCCTTGTGTAATTTTATCACCTAACTTAAGGGAGCTTTTAATTTAGACTATCCGGCTGCGCACAGGCAGCAATCCTATACAGTAAAATAAATTATATAAAAAGTATCCCGAAAAACTAAATCATATCATACCATTATGCCACTATTATTTTAAAAGAAATGCTTAGCAAGAGCTCTATAAATCAGAGAATCTTAGAAAAAATATATTTACTTACTCATGATATGAATTAAATACTGAAAGAGTGTATTAAACAAACTGAAATACGTACTTATAAAAATAAATAAACGCTCAACACTTTTTAATCACTATATCGATGTAAAATCGAGAATTAGTAATATTATTTACGGTCAACACCGACGGGCGGCAAAGCGACTACCTCGTTCTCAATTTGAAACCTTCAACTTCAAAAGTAAACACCATTGAGTTTCATTTTATTACAGAATTACTCGGTTGGCGCCGTCACCCCGCGCCCGTCGGCGCTGGTCTTAAGAAAGAAAACAACATCTTCATAACAAGCATTGAAATGTGCCTACTTATATTTAGATGTTTAATTTAGATAGATAAAAAAATACCTAATTATTGCTGTCACATGAAGAACCAATTTGATGGCACAGATATTTACCATGCGCAGTATACTAGTAGTAACATACAGTTTTTATTTCAAGTGTATTTCGGGCTATGCTCAGAAACAGAGTTTATTCATTTTTATCAGTTGTGCACTATAATTAGCATTAAGTACGCTATAGCTAGATACAAAATTGGTCAGAGCAAACGCGACCTACATTATACTAAATTATACTATGGCAAGACATCTACAGTTGCTACTTGTTCAATTTTCCGCCTAATATTAGGCCTACACTTTGGAATTTCCATAACTACCCTAATCTTTACCTAATTTGCTACTTAGTGCGCGTGCGCTATAGTTTTTGATTATCCCGCAAAACTTCAATTTCTCGGCATAAAAAAATGCCTAAATGACCAACCTTTTATAATCTATCACCGTGCTAAGTTTCAGTGAAAACCGCCTAAAGTATTTTGCCATACAGTTTTTTGACTATGCGACGCGGGAACCCTTCCATTACCTATGGTGTCCCGCACTATGAGCTAATACCATGCCAAATTGTATCATAGTTCGTCTCATACATAAATGGGTAGGCAATCTGAAAAACGCATTCATTAAAATTGCCAACTTATCTATAAAAAGTACATATTTCACCAAAAAAACCTAGGTATATATATTTTTCAAGAAACTGTAGATGGAACTTGCCCGAGAAATAAGCTAAGTATATAATTTAAGCTAAACGTTACTAAGAAATACTGTTTTTTGACTAAAATATGTTCGCAAGCATTGGCGCTGCGTCCCAAACTTTTGATTCCAACGCGTCACATAGAAGTAAAGAAAATCAACAAAAGCCTTCGAGCCCATTAAATAGTTTAACAAGTTAATTAGCGTTAAATATCACAACACATTAGCGAATAAAGCCGCTCACACAACAAGCGAGGCGCAGTTTCCACGATACAATATAGTATTAATATTAATCCCTTCAGTGGGTGAATGACTTTCTTTTACAATTTGGTAACTCAAACTGATTGTAAATTGGATTTAATTTATTGAAATGGACGGAATATATTTCGATAATAATGTCTAATCTTCTATTAATTTGTGTAATTGTAACAGACTTGAAGGTACATTTTATGGTTCATAGATTTTTCACATGGCTTTCTGGTACCTAAATTGATAATTTATTGAAAGTCATTCCGTGTACCGGTATGGGATTTACAAGTTTATATTCATATGCATAAATATCAATTTAACAGAGTCACGGAAAACCTATTATTATTGTATTGTAAAAAAGCGTTCTTTTTTATTGAAATAAAACTTATTTTACAGACATTATCGCGTTTATTTTATGTTTTTACGTTCCCGACGTTTCGGCTGCTTTACAGCAAACATTGGTCACGGGAGGACGAATCGTCGGGAATATAAAAACATAAAATAAACGCGATAAAATCTGTTAAATAAGTTTTATTTCAATGTGTAGTATTCGCGTAAATATAAGAAATCAATACGTTTTTTTTATTATTATTAATTATAACGACCTTTCAAGCTCGCTTGGCCGATAACAAGTCTTACATTACAGTCGTGTTCGTTAGTACAATACGTTCAATATACGCTAGTCTTATTTCCTCAGTCTTTCTTGTTAATGACCGAATGATATTGCCAATATACTTACCCGCAAATTTATAGAAAGTTATGATGAACTACAAAGCCATTATAACGCACTTTTTCCTCTGAAAAGTTCGTTATAATGCCATTATAATCTATTATAACTATCTATAAATTTGGGGGTTGGCCTATGTAGTCCCATGGCCGAGTCCCACGAGTCGAATATGAATTACCCAATTGTGGTGCTTTCATATTTTTTTGCTCTTAAAACATTTTTTGACACGAGATTCTTATTGAATGGTCATTGCACACTGACCGAAAATTCAGTCGTCCGAAACTGTTAATATTGATTAAGAGACCGCGCGGTCAGAAGAACGATCTGCGTTCCGCGTTCTTTAAAATGTCGACGCTGACAGCCTACTTCGCGCGAGCGCTATGAAACCCATAAAATACAAAACACTGCAAGTTCGTCTGACTGCACTGGGTCTTAAGCTTGTTGCTGTATTAAGCCCTGGTAGGCACTTATGCCGACTCGATCCATGGAGCTACAATACTTAAACCTAAATTTTTTGGCAGTGTGTTCCCTTAGCAACCGACATATACAAATATTACCAACCTCTGCCGCTCACTAAAATTATTCACTACTGAACAAAAATTACATGTCACTAAATACACACACAGCGTGTAAATGTATTTAGTTGGACATTTAATTTCTTTGTAAGCTGAGCAAAACACATTGGTCCGTGCAAGCGATTTCACATCCCTTGTCTGAAAAACATTATCATTAATTGTTCATGTTTATTTTTAAATTTATTTTAGGCGGACACTACAAGTGCGCCACTCGTCTTTGTTCGCGTCGATTCGCATAAAAAGTATAACAGATCTAAGTTATATCGACAGTTTATATATTCTCGTAAGTGCGGGAGCCCCAACACTACTTCTGGGCCTCTAGAGCCTTCAGTCATTGCTACAGGTCAGATCATGATGAATGATCAAGGCTGGTTCGGACTAAGTCAAGTATTTGTTACTGGCCAAAAATCGAAAAATACATTCGTTCGAATCAAATAGTCGATGAACCACTGAGCAGTGAAATGTGGTGCGGGATGTTACTCGTTCGAAAAAAAAAACTTAAGAAACTTGCAATAATATCGCCAGACGAACACACCAACTGTACGGTCTCACACTAAGCAACGCTTGCATTATGGGTACCAGACAATGGACTGAGGGCGAACCCAGTTTATATATACTTATATATTAAACATCTATGACTCGGATACAAGCTTTCGTGGTCATCACACAAAGTTTATATCCCTACCAAGATACGAATCCGGGACCTTCAGCGCAAAAGGCATGGTCACTATCCGCTGAGCTAATCACGTCGTCTGTCAGCAATTGACTAGCTCAAGAACTAAATTGCTCGTATTTTTTTTTGTTGTTCACACATATTTAACTGCTAAATTGTTCGCGACTCGACTGAAATACTCGCGTAGTCCGAACTAGTCTTAAGACAGTACCTACCTGGCATTCATAACCCACAATCAATTCAATGAAAATATTATGAAACTTCGCGTTACTGCGATCAGTAAACATCGTCTTTGTAACCTAAATTAGGTTAAGTCTGCATAGAACATTGTACTTATACAAATATAAGGATTATATATATTTGTATACGTACAATGTTCTATCTATCATACATCCAAGGTACCAACCATGCCTTTAGGCGGAAACTCATTGAAGAGTCTTTACCGAATTTATACCTTATCCTGAGATATTTAGGGCTGTTTAATTTTTCACATTTAATTGGTACAAATATATTCAAACAACTCAATTTGCCGAACATAGTAAACATTATTGAGATCTCAATACAAATTGCGTGCGACTATTTAACATTAGCGGTGCTGATATGGGTAAGCTTTATTTATTGAATAGTTTAAATTAGGTCGTGTTAAAATATTTACAAAAAAATACAATGCTTGTAAGGTGTTTAACCAATAATATAAATCTTTATGTGAATTGCTATTTGAAAAAAAACACAAGATGTTTTTTCATAGTTGGAACGTGACTTGGGTACCGATGCGTGTGCGCATGTGTGACGCAACAGCCACGCATGGCAGGCGTACTATAGAGAGCCATCCGCCAGTCGTCGACAGCTATCATATATACTGGCTTTGATCGACCAGAATGATAGGAGTACATCTTTTGTACTAGTACTATTACCTGTTGTGTGCTTATAAATAGCACAATATATTCACTTTTCTGGCTTAAATATATACATTTTAACCGAAGACCTGCGAGATATTTTTGAGATCAAGTTTTAATTTATGAATTATGGCATAATAATATTTTATCGAAAACAAACTTTATAATGCCAATGTAAATTAGATTAAAAATTTACTATACTTTTGGGGTTTAGATTATGCAATAGTTATTAGGCCCGTCAAATAGTTTACTCATAGGCTAACTCTTCGTTTTTGTTTTCTTTAAAGTAAAGATACCAGTTAATGGTTTAACTTAAATTACTCAGATCAAAGATTATTATGTGTTAGTGAGAATGTTTAGTGTCTAGACTGCGCCCTACAAAACGGTACATAAGCATTCGGTATTCGTCTTTCAGTCACTTGTCCTGTTCGGTTTCTAAATCGAACGAATCGATAATCGACCTTAACTATTAGACAGTCAGTCGTATCGACTACTTGTGTGTATGTCACGAACAAGAGCAATCAACATATCGAAATAATAATACTGATAATTTCAGCCAGCTACAATACGTCATAAAACTAAATAATTTTAAAGGCGTTCATACAATGTTGGTGAAGTGAAGACGAGCGACTAACGAGCTGACTTATCAATTGTCTACTCGCCACGTACTAAACGCGACTAAAAGTTGTCATAACAATAGCGAAAAACATATTAAGAGTAGGTCATACCAAACTTATATATTTTCAAAAATAAATGTGCAGGTGGGTTATTTTAAATCATTCGGAATCAACATCGGAAACGGATTTGAAACTTTCCGATGTTGGTATCGCTCCCGACGAGCTTTCCGACGGACACTTTTTGATAAATCGACTTGGTATTGTCATCAAGATACATCGAAGATAATCAAATTCGGAATTTTTAATAGCGATTGCGGTAATCCAGCTCGGAAGTTTTCGATTCTCTTTTGCGATATCGATTTCGAATGGTTCAAAATAATAGCGCTGGTCTCAAAATATGACACACTATTATTGTTCCTCCTTAGATTCTTCCTCCGTATATTTGAGTTCGTACACAAATTAACTCGACCAATATACATAAGCGACAATCAAATTTGTTATTTAATCATGCTCATATGCTCTTTAGTTACAAACCAAGTCGCAACATACACACATAGGTCGTGACACCGTTACCCTCAATAACTTAGCACTACTGACTAGATCAAGCGATATTGGTCCTTGGGGACATAACGATATAGTGATGTTCGATGGGCGGCGGCGGAGGCCCGAGGGGCGACATTGGCATGTAGTCGCCCTCCAGCTCCTCTTTCCGCCTCACCTTATTCAAGTGTTCATGGCCGAGGATCAGCTCCACGATCTCTTGCGGCAGCGTCAGCGCCGCGACCGTGTCCTCACTCAACTCTATAGAGAGATCGGCCTCGAAATCAAATTCATTCTCCAAACACTCAACAGATTTAGAACAGCGGTTGGTCTGTACGTGTTCTGTCTCGTCCAAGAACTCGCAGCTCTTAGTCTCCCCGGTGCCGAGACTGCCTTGTGTTATTTTGAGATTTTTCATCTTGCGACTCACCTTGAAGCTCTTAAATATGTCCCTGGTGGGCGTGAAGTCGAATTTCTTTTTCTTAGTTTCGACGTCTTTGTTCTCTTTCGACGTTTCTGATTTGTGGGCGCCATTGACGCGGGAGTCGCTTTTGAGACGTTTCCTGTTGGACGATGAAGTTATTTTATATTTACGACGAAGTTATTTTATATTTATATAATAGTGCTAACAAAAAATTCAGTTATCTAGATTTTTTTAATATAATTTTTGCGCTTTCGGGTACCAGCCGTTTGGAGCCTATCGGAAGTTATGTATGTACTCTTAAGCATTTTATTAAATTAAATGGGATTTCAGCTACGTAGATAAAATAAAATAAAAATATTTTTTCGGCACTTTCGACAGATTATATGGCAAAATAATGGACACAAAGATAAAACAGAAATGTGTATAGATGCGGTGGTACTGACCTGAAGACGCTGAAGGGCTGTCTCTTGTCGAGCTTGGGCAGCGTCTTGGTGGAGCGGTAGTCGTCGTGCGGCGCCGCACAGCTGCGCGGCAGCGAGCCCAGCGACCAGTGCCGCGTCACGCCGCCCTCCGCGCGCCCCGCCTTCAGCGTGCTGTACGTACACACTCAGTCAGTCATAATAATTCCAGCCCTTTTTAATGTCCCACTGCTGGGCACAGGCCTCCCCTCAATGCGAGGGGGGATTAGGCCATGGTCCACCACGCTGGCCCAGTGCGGGTTAGCGGACTTCACACATCTTTTGATGGGTTCTCTTAGACATGCAGGTTTCCTCACGATGTTTTCCTTCACCGTTTAGCAAGTGATAATCATGGTTGAAAATGAGATTCGCACATGAAATCCCAGAGGTGAGAGCCGGGGTTTAAGCCTGCAATCCTCGTTACCGAGGCAAACGTTCTACCAACTTGGCTATCACTGCCTTTACACACTCAGTAAGTGCTACATCAACTATACACGATAACAAGCTGCTCCTTATGTAGATACCCTACTACTCGTAAATCTCGCTGCGTGGGCGCAAAGCGTGAGCCTTGCGAATTGAGAAATCAGTTTTTGGACAATAATCTATGAAAAATCCTCTATACAATGTTCTCTATGGTTTTCTCTCTCTTCTCTATGGGCCTCCTTGATGTTGTTTGTTCTAAAAAGTGTTCCGAGCATTCCAGGGCCCATGGTATATTTACCAGTTTTCCCGTAGTGAGCGTCGTGACGCCTAGCAGTCCCTAGCATTTGAGACTTTAAAAAGAGCGAAATATTACCTCCCAAATTTTTTTGAAATTTTAAATGGCATTACAGAGCTCTTTTTAGAGGAAAAGTGGTCTGTAATGGTATAGCATATGGAGGAAATCGTTATCTATGTATGTGGTGTGTAAGTATGTACTGACCCCTGCGGCGTGCGCGGCGGCAGCGGCGGCGGGCGGCGCCGCGCGGCGCCTGCGCGCGCGCACTCCGCCACCGACTCGTACGTCGGCTCTTCGCACACCGCCTGGCGATATTCATCATCAATCATTTCAACTCTATCCCACCCAGTTTATAGACGTATTTTAACTTTATCCAACGATACATCGCACAAGAATTTTGCTCAGCACAGTACTATATGACGTTTGGACTATATGAATTCAGGCTATATAAAATTGAATAGAAAATTACGAGGCCTCGAAAATAAGCCGAGCCGATTACCTCAGCTAAAAACTATTTCATCAATATCAACAATTAAATAACAAAACTACACTAAAATATAAAAGAGAAATTACTTAGACCACATAGACAGTTAATGAGATGATTGGCCTTACAAATTAAAGTTTTCTAAATATTGATACGTATATACCATAAAGTAAGACTGAAATTTGGTCGTCGGCAATCGTCCCTACCTTCATGATGCCGTCGGGCACGTCACGACTCATCTTGCAGTACACGGACTCCTTGCTCATCTCAGCGTCCGGCAGATCCGGGATCTCTTCATAGATGCCGGACGCGACCGACAGCAGGGACCGACGATCCGACATGCTGAAAAATATCTTATTGAATTAATAACAATCACATCGGTGTTATACTTGCTTGTGACAGGGACAGGTAGGCCGAGTTCGTTCACACTATTACAAATGTAAGCAAACTCGGACCACTCGTCCCATACTCTGCCAAACTGGGCCCCAACTCATCACATCCCGACTCAATCTAATACGAAGTTATCTAAGTCGTCCTAGGCCCACATGGACCTATTATGGAACTCGACCCAGTCTCGGCCCAAACTCCATTTTGGTATAATAATAATAAGTAATGTAGTTTACGCATGTTAGATGTGGAATAAGCCGACATAAAGCTCTCAGATAGTTCATACACTTGAGAAAGTCCTTTTGTAACGAAATCACCATTTATTAGTTTACAACATAATATTCACAACATTGGCACAAACAGTTATTTTTCATTTTGACCCCCTTTAACAATAAGTTCACGTAACGGTTTTAAAACGAGACGTGTGTGTGAGTAGGCCGCTCGATGGTAAGGAGTTTACCTGTCGTCAAAGGAGGCGACGGAGTGCAGCGCGGCGGCGGGCGGCGCCAGCTGCCCCGCGCCGCTGCAGCGCGACAGCACGCCCGCCGGGATGTGCTTCAACTCCTGCGAACAGACACGGACCCACTATATCTTTATTCATGTAAACCAGCTTTTCCCAAAGTGGGAGATAACGCCCCCTTCTGGGCGCTGCAGGCCTAAAGAGGGGCGGTAAGAGACCCAGAAAAAAAATGGGGACGTTGTGTAGAGGCTTACAATAATTAATTTAATTTGATGTTATAGTGGTTTTTAGGTAGGACAAAATATGGGGGCGCTAAAAAATAATTCATTCTCAAAGTGGGCAGTAGACCAAATAAGTTTGGGAGCCCCTGATGTAAAGTATTAAGTACAGTAAACCCCATTAAGTACAGTCCTCAAAAATGTCATAATACGCTAAGCTACAACTTTACAACCCGTTCGGAATGCCGGTCCTGTGGAGAAGAACGGGTAAGAAACTCCATGTTTGCTCTTTTGAATAGGATCTTATTCATTTTTGACCAGTACATTGACATGGGTATGTGATAACAATGTAGGAACACACGCACACGTTAATACTATAACAGTTGAAACACACAAGAGAGTGGTCAGCTAGATTTAATGTATCGGTTTCTTTGCGCACGCGCAAACGATAGACGAGCATTGTTAAGAACGCAGGACGCGAATGCTGATCGCTATCTGCTTACCAGGCCTCTTATATGGAATAAGTAAGCATCCTCAAATGAAGGGAGAGGGGTAAACAAGAGAAATAAAGAGGGGAAAGAGAAAGAAGCAGAGTAAGGAAGAGAGTCAGAGAGCGAGAGTAAAAGGGATAAAGGAAGAAAGGGGGAGGAAGAGGCAGTGGAAAGGAGAGGGGGATGGAGAGGAATAGAGACGGAGGGAGAGCACCGGAACGTTGGTGTTTCCTAAATGTGTTTATTATTAAAGTTAATGTTTACCTTGGACATGACGAGGTCTATGTCATCTAAGGATACTTCCGAGGGTCCGCTGTACCAGCTACTGCGACGCACTTCACCTATTGTGATGAAGAAAACCATTGTTAGATACCTGTGTAACCCTGAGGAGTTGTAATACTCAAATTTAAGTAACAAAATGTATTTTTCAGATTCATCATATTATTATTCGTCATACCCATGTCCCCGTCGCTGCAGGTGACTGTGCGCAGGTCTCCCTCGCTGCGGCTGAGCTTGCTGCCGCCGCCCCCGCCCCCGCCCCCGCCCACGCCCACGCCCAGCGCGACACGCAGCGCGCCGCCCAGCTCGCCGGACAGCGGAGACGAGAACTTCAACTCGCCACACCCGTGGAGAAACTCACTGACCAAACAATCGTGACACTACACATCAATTTACCCCCGAATTTATAGACGTTTTATAACTTAATTAAACGGCATATAGTACTGCGCAAAGAAAAACTCTTGTGCGCAGTACTATATGACGTTTGATAAAGTTATGAAACGACTATAAATTAGGGGGTCAGTCTACATACCAAAGCCGGGTCTACACACATACAAGATTGAAATTTTAGATATAATATGTACAGTAATGCAAACCTTATCATGTTTGATAAAACTCTTTGGTTTACTTTTGTATCTGTGTTAATTAGGTAACAGCTCAACAACGTGCCGATCTAATAAAAAAAAATATCACAACTGCTTTTTTAACCGACTTCAAGATGGAGGAGGTTCTCAATTCAGTTCTATTTTTTTTATGTTTGTTATATGTAATCGCAATACAACATGAATCTACCCTGCCCGTGTTTGCTAGCGCCGGGGAAAATGTTCAGATGTTTTGTGTAGTACGCATAGAAAAACACGCGCTGAAGACAGGGCTTGACTGTATAAGTAAATAATCTAAAAAGATCCCCCTGTATGTAGAGTCGCGAACCATAATATAAGACCCATTTCTTAACAATCGAAAGTCTGATATCTGAGTGATTACATATTGACAACAGCTGA
Organism: Pheosia gnoma; assembly: GCA_905404115.1. Lineage (NCBI taxonomy): Eukaryota > Metazoa > Arthropoda > Insecta > Lepidoptera > Notodontidae > Pheosia > Pheosia gnoma. The sequence continues at coordinate 1,017,920 of FR989910.1, forward strand.
AAATTAAATATCACTACACAAAGATCCCCTCGCATTGATGGGAGGCCCGTGCCCAGCAGTGGGACATAAAAAAGGCTGGTATTATTATTATTATTACACAAATATATAAAAATGCTAACATAACTAACGGAACAGTAAAATAAATTTATACAATAATATGCACAAAATAGGTATTTATAATGTGCATCTAATAGGGGATAATTAGTTCCACAAGTGATGAATGAATTCAGCGAAAACAATATTATTAATAAACAATAAGCTCTGTTCAGACACGGGCGGTATCCGCTACGTAAATTGAGTATCGCAAGTCACAGTGCAATTTAGTTTGTCCCCTAGCACAATCGAGTCATAATCAAATAGCGATAGCATAGTAAAGATTTTTTTTCATTTAAGGCAAAACGCATTTAATAGTCAAAGGAATCACCGGTTCGGAATGTTGCCTCCACTGAGAAACAGCTCTCAGTGTAAAGCAACTTGTCTTATGTTCAGACTGCTTTAGTGTGGAGAAACTGACAGGTGACAATTACGATATCATTGCTAGTCGATTGTGTTAGCCGACTTGGGACTAAGTAACGTTTAATATACAGGTGTGTACAGTTTCATATTTCTGTAGGCGATGCATGACATAAGACGCTATTTGCAAAAATGAGAACAAAAAAGAAATGGGTGTTTTCAAGTCGAGAGTGACCAGGTACCTTCTAGGCAAGTATGCTCCATCGTAGATCTCATCGTCACTTACACTTACCATCAGGTGACATCGAGATCAAATACAAACAAAGTAAAAGAACATCTTCCAATAGGGCGATTGCTTAGGCGCCACCTGGTGGCGCCACTTTCGAGCGGATACCCCTCAGTTGTGAACCAGCCATAGCTGAGTCACGTAACACGATAAGCATATACCGGTTCAATTAGTACCTTTTTTAATCACTATTGCCTCGAAACGGCATTAACTGCATTAACATTTTATAAACAACAACAGCATTCGTCATCCACTTGACACATTTTGGTAATGATCTTTGGAAGGCTGGTCTGGTGTTATAACAATCGACCAAAGGCTATTATATAGCAACCAAAATACAAGCATTGCTTAGTTTGGGAAAGTAAAGCTAGAATAATTAAAAAATACTCTCGAATAGGGCCTTAATACTCTATGGTATACTCGTATACCATAGAGTATTAAGAAAACCGTGTGTTTAGTGTAAAAATACTGGTCAATTTCCAGTAACAGTATAGTAACGAGGCATGCTGCACCGTTTGTGAGCTCAAACATTCGTGCCTTCGTACTGAAGAATGTTAAATACACAGTACTCAATACTCTAAACACTACAGATTAACCATAGATATGAGTATAAGAAAATTCTTTGCGTTCATGAGTTTAACGTAGGCTAAAATTTCACGAGTCAGATAAAATGCAAAAACAAAAAGAAAACTTTTTAAATTGTTATCACCAGTTATTAACTTTTTTTTTTATTGAAGAATTAAAAAAAAAAACAATATTGAAAAAATAGTTTTAATTCAAACCCAATATTACTAAAGTTCCAAGAAGTTGCCAAACAGTTAATAATTGCAGAGCCCGGGATAATTTAATAATGTATCTGTAATAGGTAATTAATTACGGATTTCTCAATCAGGAATTCATTAAAAACACCTTGATTCGTGTTCATAGTCTAAATTTAGTCACAAATTAGTTAGTTACGGGATGAATATATCGCTAATGAGCAACGAATAAAAAACAGCTAATGAGGTAGTCATCACGGTAGGATTTGGAAGTGATCCTAAAGAGAAACGTACAATGACATCACTCATTACGCACTAGTCATTCTAATTTGAAAGGCTAATTAGTCTTTCCTGATACAAACATCGCGTGTGAAAGAATTATATAAATAACTAGCTGTTGCCCGCGACTTCGTCCGCGTGGTATTTAACAAAGGCAACCGTTGACAACAGCCTGCTCGCGTGTTCTGAGCCCGCGGGACGCATTGCAGGTTGTTGCTATCAAACTTAATCAGGCGCTGCGCTGCAACATTGGTTTTAATTTTTTTTCTAAAATAAAAGTAGCCTAAGTTACTCCTTGTTACATCAGCTATCTGCCAGTGAAAGTCCCGTGAAAATCGGTCCAGCCATTTCAGAGATTAGCCGGAACAAACAGACAGACAAAAATTGTAAAAAATGTTGTTTCGGTATAGGTAACGTGTATACATCTAAATGCACTTAGTAAAAAGCGGTTCTTTTAATATTACGAACAGACACTCCAATTTTATTTATATGTATTATTTTTTTCTCACACAAAGTCAAATATACTGCTTCATTGTTGTGTATATGACCCAACGCTGTTGTGTATAGAAGTTCCTAGTGCTTACACAATAACTAGACGTTATTTTAAGCAATTTGTATCAATGTCTGTTTGTTTGAGCATGTAGACCGATTCCACTATTGGATAAAATGGTATTCAAACTTATATTAACAGAAAAATTGTGGTTATAGCACTCTATTGTACGTAATTATCCATTACTACTTGATCATAGAGCACATTTGAAGGGCTAACATAAGTAACTGCAATGTATTGGACGGCAAAAAAAAAAAAGCAGTGATAGCCAAGTTCCAACCAAGCCAAGACCATTGAATGAAAATATCGTGAAGAAACCTGCACGCCTGGCGAAAGACTTGCGATGTTCATCAAACCGCACTGCGCCAAGCCACCACTGGAATGTGCCCGGTATAATGGCAATAGGTCCATCCCCTATTACCTTGGGACCAAATACTATTGGGACGAAATGTGCACTGCATCTCTGCTTACTCTTTCGGGACTAAAACGTTCATGTTATATAAAATAACTTACCTATGAACGCTGACAACGCAAGTTCTGTTCTTGTCGATCGTCTCGTTGGTCAGTTGCACGTCGGCGACGTGTTTCCACTCGACGAAAGCGCCGAGTTTCTGCGACCGGCCGACGAGCATGCCGCTCTTGGTGAGCGTGACCACCGTGTCACGGTGCAGCCCGCACTTGCGGGACAAGTCCGTAGCGATCACGGTGACGGAATACGAGTCCTTGAGGGAAGGCTCTGTGTCTGAAAGTGATGCAAGCATGATGGGTGAGGACAGGTTTGCACCGCCCCAACTAAGGCGGATGATGGTAAGCCGTGAGGTTTTAGTCGTTGGAGTTCGACACAGCGCGCTTGCTTCCCACGGAAAGAAATTACATTAATGTAAATAATTAGGTAATTAGTTTTCAAGGTTTTGTTTAATCTTTATATCTGTAACATTGAATATTTTTGGAAAAAATAATAAATATCAGGGATTTTATTTTCGATATACAGGGCGAATTCGCCATTTTTGTCTATCTATCTCTTCGCGCATCACTGGGAACAACTGAACGGATATTGTCAAAACTTAGTATGGCGCTAGCTTATCGTTTAACATTGCTCCCGAGAGTTTTTATTTGTTGAAGAATTTAGATAAATTTGGAACACCCATCACACGATTTGTTGTTTAGAAGTTAGAAGTTGTTTAGAAGTTCCGACATAATGTTACCACTAGCAAAGTGAAGCTGCTTTTTCAAGGCATTTGTAGTGGTAAATATTCCCACATACAAAACTTTTTGCTGGGTTAATGGTCTGAGAATAGTCTGAGAATTCTGGACATAGTTTTTATAATGTGTGCGTGCGTGTGTTTACATGCTAGATAAAAGTTTTTAATTCTTGACTAGTAGCACACAATTTGTGTTGTCTGAATATTCTAACTAGTCTGTGACAACCATAGCCCGCTTTTAAGCTCCAATAACACATTACATGGATATAGCTGCTAGTTAGCTAGTGATGCAATTTGAAAGCAAATAAGCAGCAATCAGTTGCATACAGAAGTTGGTATGACGACACAGATCTATTAACAACGATTGTACGCATAAAAAATGACGTCGATTCTGTATACAATAGGCCAATTTGATAGTGTATTGTCACTCTGCTACAATTTGGATCAATTGTGAGTGTATTAGCATTCAATGTAGTGACGTCAATGGTGTCGATGCAAATATAGCGCCATGGTTGCTGATGCATGTGTCATTTGAATGTGTAGTTTACAGAAAAGGAAATGCTTAAGACACACATCCACTAGTCACCCGTAGACGACATGTCAAGATAATTTGTTAACATCACCATTAGTGTGTGTACCAGCAACATACTCCAATGGTGACAGAGTGATGATACTAGCTTATTATCTATGAAAACATAGGCTATCCAATGGTGAAAACCCTGTTGTAATCAGTCCTGTAGTTTTTTATTTGTTGCCTGAACACAGACAGTCCTGTTGGTTTTATAATAGTAGATAGCTGTTAAAATAGATAGAAATAAGTATTTTTTTGTATTGTCAGCATTGCTACACTGTTTACAATTACACTAGCCCTGCCTGCAGTACATATTAAATGTTCAGATACAACCACTTTACAGCCTTCTTATATGTAAGTATACTTGTTCAGTGCATCCATTGTTGTAACAATATCCCAGTCTCTTGACCTTATGTGAATCTGCACACAATAATGAGTCATCCCTGCTTGCGAGGGTAACCAATTACATTATAAGGTGACAAAGTTAAAATTATAATGAGCACATGAAAACTTTTCTAATCTCTAACACTACATGCCATGGCAGTTCATTTGAGTAAATATAATATATTAACATATATTTTTTACACTTTTTATTATAATATTAAATAGACAAAACACATAAATTTCTTCAGTTTATATGTTGAACTGACGAAAAAATTAGCCAATATGGGGGTAGACCACTCACCCAATAATTTACTGCCGTTCAACAACGCGCATATTTTTGCCATCCAGATTTGAGCGTCGTGGTGAGTTTTAGCCGCGAGCAGCACGCGAGGTTTCCGCGGATCGTCCACAGCGAACACGGCGAAGGCATATGGCCGCGTGCGAGACTTCGCCCGCCTCACCACGCATCCCAACGGCAGCTCCACAGACCCCGCCGAAGCGCCTGCCTCGCTACAGTAGACGGCCAGCGAACCACCGGAACACGTCGGACTCGGTCTCAAAATACACCATTGTCTCTTCCATGACTGCCAACAAACAAATCAAATGCCACTGTTGTTGTAACTACGATTGAATAAATTGAAAAAGTAGAAAGATCACTCACCTTGAAGGGATTTAGCCCGAGGCTGGACTTAAACGGATACTTCACCTCCAGGTATCCGGACATTTTTGATTCTTGCCTTGCCCTTTTTAGAATTTATTGCATTATAAATACTTCACACGATGTACACATTGCACATGTTCCATCAAACAAACAATGTTTACAAAAAAAAACAATCATAGACAAATAACAATAATAGTGTTTGTTCGTTTATTTAAAATCGATAAAAGAAAACCGGTTGTTTCAGGTGAAAACTACTGTTTTGTCTATGGTATGAACTGAGTCATGCCAAAGATCCACAAGCTCTCCCGGGCTAGCCAAACTAAGGTCAAGCCAATACCAATATATCAATTCTAGTTTGTGTTGTCTGGCCTTTGCTGTCTTACCTTGCTGGTGGCGGCGTGGTTGCTCAGGCCGTCTATCTCACATGATGAAATGTCAATCGCAAAAAATATTGTATGCATCTGCGTATTGGCAAATGAAAAACAGCCCAAGCATTTATTAAGCAAAATGAGCCTAAGCCACGGGGACAGAAGATGTCTGTATGGCAAAAAGTATCAAAACATTTTCTATGAGATTTTTGTTACGGCTCTGTGGCTTTCACCACCGCTAGCCGTCAGACGACCTGTCACCTGTGCTGTCATTCCTATCCCTATTACTCAATGTCAGCTAGTCATCCGCTCTGTTTTTTCTTCTATCATTCTTCCGTTGACTCTGTTGGAAATAAATAGTGCCTCACTAACTTTATACTACAAAATAAACATACAAATACCTAATACACTAGTCAGTTAAAAATAATACGTATCTGAAATGAATCAGATTCTTTTTATCGTAGCACTCAGTACGTTCAGCAGCGTACTCTGCACAGCCCATCTTGTTGACGAGGAACAAGGAAATGGGAGATATGTGATCGAAGGAAGAGTTTGGGCTCCGGATGAACAAAATCTTGTACCATGGCAGGTAGATATGCGGGTGCATGTAAACGGAGGCGAGTACATAGGTTTTGTTAGAGACGACGGCACTTTCGTCATACACAATGTTCCTTCAGGGTCGTACGTCGTAGAAATATTGCACCCTGATTACATGTACGAGCCCGTGAGAGTAGAGATCAACTCCAAAGGTAAGTACCGAGCTCGCAAAGTGAACTATGTACAGACATCTCAGGTTATTCAAGTACCTTACCCACTGAAAATGAAGACTTTGGCTAAGTACAGATATTTCCAAATGAGAGAGCAATGGCGTCTGACAGACTTCCTGTTCAACCCCATGGTTATGATGATGGTACTGCCACTTATCCTCATCATGCTTTTGCCCAAGATGATGAATGATCCAGAGACTAAGGAGGATCTGAAGCAGATCACGAATCTAGCGAAAATGTCTGAGATGCCAGAAATGTCCGAGATGATAACTACATTGTTTAGCGGTGGTGCTGCATCTAAAGCCCCCACAGCAAAGGCTAAGCAAGTGAAGAAGAGGCAATAGAAGTATTGCTGTTTAGTTCAATTTTGTTATAAGTATTAAAATTTATGATCAATTTCAGTGATGTATATGTAGTGGTGTAAAAATTAAATGAGCTGTTAAAAATATATATGAAATTGTTTCAATTTTGTTATCTGTTTATGACTTTCAATGTCTTGTAATTATGTAATATATTTATGTCTGAGATGACTTAGGCTAATGTATCTATCCTATTCCTAACAACGGTACCAGTCTAGGTTTGTTATTACTTTCCTTCTCTTCAGACATTGTTTAAGCTTACATAGATTTATGTCGTTCTGCTCTTATAACTAAATGTCTAACATTAGTAAATTAATGTGTTAAACTGATGGCCATATCTTCTTAGTGGCATTGGTACTAATTAGTGCACTAAGCTACAGGTGTGGCTGTAGCATTAGAATATTTTTATAACTCTGGTTAAACCAATAATGAAATATGGGTAAGCTCACTTCACATAAGGCTGATGCAATGTTTAATCCAGAACGCACAATAAACTTAGTAAGAATGACAAAATATGTTTTGTAATGCTCTTTTCTAGAGAACAACTACTAGGAGGGATTTGCTGAAAAAACAATATCACAGTTTAAGTTTTTATTTAGAAATAATTCTATGTTATAAACCACTCTCCTAATCTACAGAGAAGCTGCAACAACTTAGGATAATATTACACACAAGTATATAAGGTAAAAGTAAAAACAAAATCAGTCATTGGTAATTTTGGACGGAAACTACTTAAGTAACATGCTTACAATGAACTACAAAATATGAGATTCATTATAATATCTTCCTTTTTCCACAATATACTTTTTGACAATATTTTTGGACGGTCATTTTGTACATGAGATTGAATATTTCATATAATTATACATAAAAGATAAGAAAAAATATACTTATGATACCATGTTCTTACAATTGATTGTATGAGTACATGAATTAAAAAAAAGTAAGTCAATATACCTACTTTAATTTAAAAATAATATTACATTCATAATATTGTCTTTCGCTAATAAGGCATGATGATTGATATTTTTATCTTTTCTTATTGCTTGATTTTAATTTAGGTACAGTCGATAACAGCAATATATGTGTACCATCGCCAATTTTTTATTTTCATCCTAATTAATGATGTATAGACTGGTAACAGCAATGGTTATGACTTTCTCCATATACAGCTATATTATACATATACAGCAGATGGTATTTTATTGAATTGTCGTTTTTGTACACATAAAAATACATGATTTGATTAAAATACTTAAACTACACTATTTACATAAAAATAGCCTGCCTGTGCCTTTTTATAATATGTCTTACTTCGAATTTAAGGCAAGGATGCATTTTATGCACATGTTTTAATAATTTTATTGAATTACAAATGCTGATATGTCGGTATAAGATATAAATCCAGAATTTAGCTTGAATACAGGCTAGTAATTATATCGCTCAAGAAAAAAATATGCTGGCGGCACCAAAGAAAGAAAAATAAAGATGAGATTCTAAGAAAGAGATATTGTGTGTAACTTGTCTGCAGTATAATTATGGAAGAAATGTCTCAAATAGTGATTGATGAAATGCCTTTGAAATCACTTTGCGCAGATTCAGTATTAAGTTATCCAAATCTGTATTCAGTAAGATATGCCTGTTAACACTTATACTATAATGAACACATCTTAACTACTTGTTGGAATGGAGGTAGGAATATCATCATTCGGAACGGAACGATGAGATCCGCAACTTCTAGGGTTTTCTGAGTGAAGAACTGTGGAATGTTGGATATGGCATGGTCCTTAGTATTAGCACAAGAAATGACGCCGTTTACACCATCAATTATAGCCAGAGATAGCGGCTTGTTTTTTTTAAATTACTGGTAATTCGCGATATACCTAGTAGTAGCTCCCTGTCCCCGTCGACCAACTAAGCCAGCTAGAAACCTTTCAGTTCCGATAACGGACGCATTAACGACTAGGCTATATAGCACCGATTCGCATTATCATATTGATAGGGTGAACGGCGCCTATAACATTGTTTCAATATTGTTAAATTATAAGAGGTTCTGAAAAACCTTCCATCATGGTTATTTTTAGACAGTATTATACTGCAATAATATACAAAATATAGCATATTGTCTATATATACCATAAATTAGTTGGTTTACGTTTTAAAATGTCTCTTAATTGAGTGTAAAATCAAAAAATACTCACAATATAATTCTAATATCTAAACGGTGGTTAATTATACAAAAGATACATTTAGATACAATACAATATGTCATTTATCAATTTTTGTTTAATAAAAAACGCGATAAAAGTAAAATTGGAAGAAAAAATAAAGCCAATTTTACGTAATGTTAAACTTTTAAGTCATCATATTAATTGAAATAAAACTAATCTTAAGGATTTTATCGCGGTTTATTTTTTATTTTACGTTCCGTATTTTATAAACCGCGATAAAATCCTTAAGATTAGTTTTATTTCAATGTGTAGTATTCGCGTAAATATAAGAAATCATCATATTAATAATAATGTTGTTATATCTACTTTAAAACATCGTTTCGTTAATATAAAAATACAAAATATATAAATGCCTATGTATATACACGCGGTAAGTACTTAAACTATACGTTTTTCTAAATTTTAAAAATTCTGATTGCGATATGCTCATAATTATAAGACAATTCGCTGTTATTAATACATTAGACACATTATGAGAATTTTTAACAGTTTCTGTAGAATCTTTGATTAATAAAATTTATAACTGGGCTTATAAAACTACAAATCATATACTATCTACACTACTATTAATGAAAGCTTCATGTAACAGACTTTATTTTGTTATCATTTTAAACCAGAACTTCATTATTTTATTCATTTTTAAAACTATTCTGGAACCGACAGAAACCATCACAAACTCTATCGCATGAAGCTATCTCATCGTATACCTTACTATGAGATTCCGTAGAGAGACGCGTCAGATCGTAAATGTCGAGCGATGGTAACAACGATCGCTATCAGAACGAGCGGTAGAGCGAGCGTGGAGCGCAGCGCGTTGTTGTATATCGCGCAGTACGGACACTGCGACGAGCCGCACACTTCGCAAATATTCAGCAAGTATGTGGGCAAGGCGTCGAATATACTCTCGTTGAAGCGTTCTGGAAAGGCGTAATGGTATTGAATGCTTGGTAAACCGCTACTACTGACTTATAACTAAATAACCACAGCTGGACACATTATTTAAAAAATATTTCAATTGCTCATTCCATGGAAATACATCGCAAACTAGGGGACACGTAAAACTTGTTCTGAATTCAAATCGCCGTATGAGCAAGTTGTGAATAATTTCTCACCTGGTGCATAATAGTCGTAGACACGTATCGGAAGGTATCTGGACATGTTGGCGACCGGGAACCAGCGCTCGATAGTGAAGTTCACGCACGTCGGCTCTTGGGACAGCTGTAGGATCGAAAGGAATAAAGTAGAATAAAATAGACCGGACATATTGCATAACAAGTAGTGTGTTTCTGTGTACATGGAGTGTATCAATGTATATAGAGTATGTCACTGTGTTTAGTGCGTCACTGTGTAGTGCGTCACTGTTTATAGTGTGTCACGGTGTGTAGTGTGTCGCTGTGTGCAGAGTGAGTCACTATGTGTAGAGTGGGACACTATGTGTAGAGTGTGTCAGTGTGTGTAGTGTGTCACGGTGTGTAGTGTGTCACGGTGTGTAGAGTGTGTCACGGTGTGTAGAATAAGTCACTATGTGTAGTGTGTCGCTGTGGATAGAGTAGCTCACATAATCGAAGTAGAAGATGGTCTTGGTGGGCAGGTACTTGGCGCGCTGCAGCGTGGGCACGCGGCGCGACAGCACGTACGCGTCGAGCTTCTGCTGCTGGATCATGTAGCCGGTCGGCACGCCCACCTCCAGCACCGCCATGCCCGACCGGGGGGACTCCTCCAGCAGGGTCCAGCTGGGGATGGTATACTCATTTTTAACAACTTCAAGAAAAGAGGAGGCTGTCAGTGCGATCTCGGGTAAAATGAGAAAGCAATTTGACCTGTTGAAAAAGATTGGTCAAAATACTTGAAGCTTGGAACGCGTACTCCATGTAAAAAACGAATTCGCATTCGTTCGCAATTTGTATGCGAGCGCGGCACGTCCACGTTGTACTGCGCGGCCAGCCGCACTCACCTGGCACAGCCCTGGAACTCGATGTGCGACTGGTTCCTGCCGTGGAAGCGGTGCGCGGCCCGCAGCGCGAAGGCGCGGACGGGCGGCGGCGTCTGGAAGCGCGGCACGTCCACGTTGTACTGCACGGCCAGCTGCAGCACGGCGTAGCCCGCGCCGCGCGCCGTCACCTTCACTGTGCCCCACGCCTCCGGGATCTGACCACAACAGATGCTCTATGTCACACACGCGCCGACTGTGCTACAGATTTCTTCATGACACTGGCAACTAATGTATTACCAAAGTACTCTTCACCGCTGATCAAACGAACCCTAACTCGACTCCCTCATCGTATTTAACTAATGACCATCCTACGACTTCATCTTCAAACACTGTTTACCATGGATAAATAAAGTCCTCGTAAATAACAATCAAATGAACTCAAACTTGATGGGTCTAAATACTCTAAATTGTTGTGACTTTTGACCCCCTAAGGAAACGGATTTTTGAAAAACCCACAATACAAGCGTTTCTTATTTTGCTGCGTACAGTTGGTGTGTTCGTCTGGCAATATTATTATTACATTATAAAATCCAGCGCGCATATCGCCCCTTAGACATTAGTAATGTAGTAAGATGGTGCGCAGTATTATATACGCACGTCGATGTACTGCATGGTGGCGAGGTTGTCGTTGGTGACGGAGAGCGAGCGCGTGCGGCCGGGCAGCGCCACGGCGTCCACGGACACCCACAGCGCGCTCACGTCGCGCAGCCGCTTGCGGTTCGTGTACTCGATCAGCGCGCGCAGCGAGATGTACGTGTCCTGGACAAACACATACCATTTATTCCCTATAGGCCTACGGGCTACGTATCCTAATACCTCGTTGCCTCCAACCCGACCTCAAAATAATCATCTTTTAAAATCCACTTGAGTAAAAATGTATACTCCTGCGATAAAAAAATCCCAACAGAGCAACAAATAAATATAATAATAAAAATAAAAAAAATACCTCGTTGACGGGACCACGAATAATTTGTTAAATCTATAGGAACGGCTTTCCGAGTAGAGAGTTCCGAGTATTTTGTGACAATGTTGACGTTTTATAAGTACTGTACTTATATTTTTTTTCTTACATAGATGACCGGAGACTAAAAGAAAAAAAACACAACAGTTTCGTTGGCAGACCTGCTACAGGTCTGTGGTTTTGTTGATAGTTTCGAAACGTAACGGGACTGGTTTTTAAAAGAAAATACGTAATATGCCATGAAGTTTTTAATAATAATAGAATGTACTGACCTGTGTAGACGCCCAGCCGCCTTCCTTCAGCCGCTGCGAGTTGAGCCACATGACGATGGGCTCGTTGTTGTCCTGGTGGTCCATGCACGCCAGCAGCGCGTACGCAGTGGCCGCGATGTTGTTCGAGTCGTACTTGTAGGGCAGGCGCGGCAGGAGGAAGGGCTTCTGGTTCTCCATCTTATACGGTGGCTGCGGGACTGGCTCCTTGCCCCAGTAGCTGAGACCACCTAGTGGATAAAGATGGACAAATATGTGTTTTGAAGAGTGCTCTTGTACGATTATCATAACTACGAAGGACACACATTTACTTTCTTTTTGTAGGTTGCCAATAAACTACAAAAAGAGCCATCTGTGCTAGTGTTAATAACAATTTATTGATAATTGTTTCATGTTTAAGTACCCCTGATAATAATGATGATGACGATGATGATAAAATAAATATCCTCCCCTTATAGTAAAGCGTCAAAGTCATATAATTAATTTTTATTTCCTTCAGTCCTGCGCGTTTGTGATCTATTTAAAAAAAGATTATTTTTTTGTAAATGTAAACAAAATGAACAATTCCGTCTCAAACATCCCGCTAAAAACTGGAGGAATATGTTAATGATGTGTACCCTCGTATCTCTGCCTCTTCTTGAGCAGGCGGAAGGCGTGCTCGGAGGAGGGCGCCTTGGCGTGCGTGAGCGCGTAGGCGACGACGGCCAGCGCGTAGGGCTCGCCGAAGTCGTCCAGCAGCTGCAGGTGCCGCTCCAGCCACGCCGCGCCGCGCTGCTGCGCCAGCGACACGCGCGCCGACAGGCCCTGCGCACACGCATGCACTTCTTAATGTGCACAATGTTGGTACAACGCTTGCCTCGGTAACGAGGATCGCAGGTTCGAGCCCCGGCTCGCACCTCTGGGACTTCTGGATTTCATGTGCGAATCCCTTTGCAACCATTATTAAATAATATAATAAGCGTGGCCAGCGTGGTGGACCTTGACCTAATCTCCCTGGCATTGAGGGGAGACCCGTGCCCACCAGTGGGACATTAAAATGGCTGGTATTATTATTATTACTAATACGCCCGGACGTGGGCTCGAAAAACTCATCCAATTGCCCCTAAGCTGTATACAAAACTAGTGCGCTCTCGTCCACTGCCATTTTCGATAAGCTTTGAATTTTTACCCTCCAACGCATCGTCCATCAAGAAATAACAGAAAATTTACATAGTACAGATATTGGTGTAAGTGGATCCGAAATAATGAAATCCAACAATACACAGACAATAAAAAAGAGACAAAACAAGGAAAATACAATAGTGAACATTTGATGGTCTTATTGCAAGTTGCAATTTCTTCCAGACAACCTATGCATGGAGAGGACTAGTTTCTCATTCACGAAATCATTTTTTCGTCCGCGGAACCTTCGATTTTTCTAGGCAACTCAAACCATAGACTATTCAATAGTAAAATCCCCGTCAATATTTGATAAGTAATTCTTCCGTGATGTCCGATAAAATAGTTACACAGACAAGAATTCTGATACTTCTTGAATTAGATCAGACGTCAAAAAATATTTTCAAAATATAGTTTTGTACTATGGAAGATTTTTCACATCCTAATTTTGGGTACCTACAGGAATAATTCGGTGCTACTTAAAATATCCTAGCATCCATAATGCATAATAATATATTTTGTGTATTCATAATTTTCTACTTGACTATGTAGCTTCATCTACCATCTAGTATAATATAAATTAAAAATTATGAAGTAAATTCTAAATGTGACATACCTCTCTCACTCCAATGTCCTTAAGATTCTTAACCGTCTCCAACGTGATGATGACTTGTGCTGTTAGCGTGATGTTACGTTGCATTATTATATTGTTGTTCACCTGTTAACAAACATTAAGCTTTAAAACCACCGCCATAAGAGTATCTTCTAAGCGGCAGAACTAACTTCCATGTTCATAAGTATTAGTTTTCTGCTAGCAACAGAATGAATGAAACATATCTGTATCATAGAGTTTCATAATCGGTCTCCTGGTGTCCTCAATAAACAAATATACAATGTCTGAAAAACATGACTGTTTCTCAAAAGACGTTGGAAGTCTGCCAACCCACAGCGGGGTGGACTATGGATGAATTACCGTCATATTAAGTAGATGTTTGGTCTTTTCAGTCGGTTAAGGGATAATTATTGTTCCTAGAAATTACATAATATACAGGATGATTCAGAAAGGGTATACTTCACTTTGAACCTGTGCTTCTTTAGCATTTATTAAGTGAAGTAAGAAATTCGATACGTAAATTAAATGTTCACATAACCGCGATAAAATCCATAAAATTAGTTTTATTTCAATGTTGACATAAAATCATAATATGTATAATTTCATTGGGAAATATTTTAATTTTTTTTAATCTTTTATTAGGTTAATTAGACCCTTCCTGGATGAGGTAGGTGGCTAATATGAAAAATCTTACCTCTACAGAATCAGGGTCGCTCCACCCGTGTCCTAAGGCATCTCTATACAGCGAGCTGTTCTTGGGCACCACAATGGAGGAGTTGTCGTTCCTGTTCGGCAGCCATGTTACGTCGTAGAAGGCGCCATCTCGCGTCTGGTGCTCTAGCACCCAGGACACCGCCATCGATATTACCTACGAGGAAAATTCAAATCAGACCAGACACTAGTGGGCTGGGCACGTCTTGGATTGATTTCCGATGTACTCCTTTCTTCTTATAGTTTTTATTTAATATGTGCTATGATCACTATTAGAGAAACAATTTTAGAAATTACACTAAAAACGACAGAAAACATATCTCCCATAAACAGAAACAATAGCATACATTGCAGTGTAAGTGAGTGTACGACAGTGAAGGAGCACGACCCCACACTAAACAGCAAATATTGTTTAAATTTTAATCTATATCGCTGGAAGGCAGCACCAACTTTACGGTCCCAATCTAAGCAACGCTTGTATTATGGGTACCGTAAAATTAATAAGGTAGTTCCAGTACCGCCTAGAGCATAAAAAAAACATTAGGTGTAACGAAAATAGAAAACTAAACTAAATAAAAAAAATCCTTAAGGTTGCCACCACAAAGTACTATGTATATACAGAAAGTTGACACTAGCGCCGTTGCAAGGTTCCCTACCTTAGAACGGCGTCAAAAGGCTGGCAGTATACCCTTTTTGGGTAGCCAAGCTGAACCGCTGGCAGAAAAAGCTACCAACCCATCGGTGTCGTGTCCTCAATAATCAATGTCTTTAAACAAACCAAACGCATCAAGAGCCCAAACCTTGTCTCCACTAGTATAGTTAAGTTGATTTGTACTCACTTCTGGATCAATGTAGATGAAGTTTTCCCACTCGTTGAACGACGCATCTTGGAATATTTTCGCACAGAATGACGTCAGCCACACGCTTGACGCTGATTGGTTCCTGTGGTTAATGTTACCCTACATAATATTATTCTGTTGAACCTTTAGCTTTAGATCAGTAAAGTATGATGATGCAATTCCTTTAATTTAACCAAACATTGGTTCTGGTTTTATGCAGCATTCTCTAAATTTCGGTTGCACTAAATTATAAATAAATGTGTATCAACTAGACAGCTCAGTGGGACAACTACATAAATTTTTCAGCTGTGGTGTAACAACCTCTTTAATCTCGCTACAAGAAACATGTAACTCTCAAACATACACATATACAATCCTAAACCGCACTGTGGCAGTTTTCGCCTCACGTAACATACAATAACCCAATAATAACGCCGGCGCATAGCGGCCAGCCCCGCCAGGCATACCACCTTTCTGGCCTAAAAATCTTCCCTTTGCCGCTAAAGTGGAAATGCGTGACGTACGCACAAAAAAAAACAAGCCCACTGAGTTCCTTGACGGATGTTCTTGTACCCGGTTGTAGAGTTAATAAAAAAATATAAAATAAAAATTGGTATAGGACTATGCATAATAACAATAATAAACCCGCCCTTTTTAATGCCCCACTGCTGAGCAAGGGCCTACTCTAAATGCGAGGGGGATTAGGCCATAGTCCACCACGCTGGCCCAGTGCGGGTTGGCGGACATGCAGGTTTCCTGACGATGTTTTTAGGAGTATGCATATAATAAATAAATAATTTGTCTTTGGCTCACCAGTCGCTTCTGAACAGGCTGAAGGAGCCGTCGGGCTTCATGAAGGACAGCTGGCGCTGGTACAGTATGTTCATGTGGTAGAACGCGTCGCGCTCGAGCGTGCGGTTGCGCTGGTTGATGAGGCGCATGTACAGCGTGAGGTACATGTTCGCGGCGAAGCTGAACATGTTCTGTTCCGCTGAGTCCTGGGTTCGGGTGGAAAAATATCGTCAGGTAGTGATCCTGTACTAGTTTGAAATTTGGTTGTGGATAAACCCATAGCCTGATTACGTAAGTTGCAATAGACTAGCGATAGCAGCATTAGCAGCAATACGTGATTGTAGCTAACACTAGGCTTTTGCAACTTACGCAATCCGGGAGCCGTTGTACTGCTGAGTTGCTACACCAGCTCCATTGCAATAAGGCCTATTTAGGAACCGCTAAACCGATTTCCATGGAGAATGGCTATAAACCATCCCGCTTGAACCAGCATTTAAATAAAACACGGATTAATATAGGTTCATCCGTTTGACAGCTACGATACCACAGACAGACATTGGCTTCAAACTTAAACTTGTTTTGCATTGAGAGTTAAAAAAAGGTGTCTCCAACATCCCCTTATGAGCGTTCTCCGTTCATAGCTAATATAAGTACAAGACCCTCTACTTCCTCTTCCTTATTTTTATAGTTGCCTCTTATACCCAACCCAAAGGTCATATACTAAGAGGCACACAATAACAGGTATCCTGTAAACCAACCTGATACTAGATACCATCTGCGGTAGTGGCGCCGACGGTCTTGTAAAATAAGTGCACTATACATTGCCTACTCACCATAGGCAGGTCTAATAAGCTCGTAGCGTTAACCGGCATCGTAGGGAACAGCGGTCCGACGACGTCGCCGACGATGGATATGCGCGCCTTGTTCGAGCCGAACACATAGTAGCGGTCCACCTCGTACGGGATGATCGGCGTCTCCGTCACGTTCACGTGCATGTACTGGAACACGTAGGCGCGGTTGGACAGGTCCAGCAGGACCGACTGGTGCCGGTATTGGGGTAGACCGTCCGCCTGTGGGGGATAAAGGAAAATGTATCGTGTGTTATTGGTATAGACTACGTTTTATAATGTCTACTATCAGCACTCAATATTATCAATATTGTCGTACATATATTGAAATTAGCTTGAGATGGTATATTTAGTTGCTTACCTCAATCGCAATACTCTGACTATTTTGAAGTCAAATTTAAAAAATATGCGTCCGTTATTGAGCCTTTAAACGATTTATGGCCCAAATCTACTACTACTGAGGGGTTCTGTTTTTTTTTTATTACATTATAGGGACTAATTTGATCTCGATCTCACCTGATGGTAAGTGACGATGAGATCTACGATGGAGCATACTTGCCTAGAAGGTACCTGTTCACTCTCGACTTACTGTCTCGACTCTGTGTCCCGAATAAAGGTAAATAGGCTTGCCCACTATTAAATTGTGAAATGTTCGTGCTGTGTAACATGCAGCTCTTCGTGATGGTGTTTTAACAGCATATGTGAGTAGCTCTGACCTGAACCGTGATCTGCTTGACGTAGTGGTGCTGGCCCATGAGCGTGGAGGCGTGCAGGCGCACGCGCACGAGGCCCAGGCGCGTGGGCACGACGGGCACGTAGACGGTGGCCGCGTCGCCGGCCGGGATGTACACGAAGAACTGGTGTTCGCCGAACGACGTGCGCGGGTTGTACGACCGGACCTGAGCGTGCCGGCAAATTCACTATTTACAGTTCCTTTTTTTATCGATATAAAACGAATCTTACGGATTTTATCTTCTTTTTTTATATTAGTACTTAAATGATAACGGAATATTGCATGAAAAGTATGGATCTAAGTATTGAATTTAGCAAACTTGCAAGTTAATTTTGTTAGTCTTAGTTAATTTTACTCTTTTTAAATTAAATTCTTTTTAACCAATTTTACTTTTGATTTACATAAATGTTTGAGATGTACTATGGACCCCACTATGAGCAGGCACCGTCACTCGTCGATTCTAGCGCGAAAAATACC
Organism: Pheosia gnoma; assembly: GCA_905404115.1. Lineage (NCBI taxonomy): Eukaryota > Metazoa > Arthropoda > Insecta > Lepidoptera > Notodontidae > Pheosia > Pheosia gnoma. The sequence continues at coordinate 1,036,183 of FR989910.1, forward strand.
TACAGCAGTCGACAAACTAGGATTACCAGCGAGCTCAATTGCACTTTATTGTATTGTAGCAAGAGTCGCTATCTATTTAAATGGCTTAATGGTGGAACTATCTGTTTGTCAGAACTATTTGTTAATATGTGCCAGAAGGCACTGTGTCTATAGAAACATAGGCCCAAAAAATTAAAGTAATGTAGGAAAGACTTTAATCTATCTATCAGCCGATATACACGTCCACTGCTGGACATAGGCCTCCCCCAACGACTTCCACACATCACGGTCCTCCGCCACTCGCATCCACCGGCTTCCTGCGACGCGTGTGATATCATCAGTCCACCTTGTGGGGGGCCGTCCTACACTTCGTCTTCCGATTCGTGGTCGCCATTCTAGAAGACTTTAATAACGGCAGTTAATCTCACAATGGGGACTTTTTGAAGGGAAGTTGAACAGTGAAGTTGTCAGTATTGAGTTTGAAATGTTCTCACAATGCCATTCTCCTCGACGTGCACGAACTTGTAGTCGGGCGAGGCGGCCAGCACGACCACGGCCTCGATGTCCTGCGGCTGGTAGTTGAACACGACCACGCGCAGCCCCACCTGCTCGCCCTGCCGGCACATGTCCGGACCCTCCACCTTGATGAAGAACGGCAGCACGCCCACGTACTGGACACCCGAGGACATAATACATGTATGATGAGAACGGGCCTTTGAGTATTTAACGAATGAAGCCTAACCTTTGATATATTTTTTCTGGCAATTCTTGATTCAAATTGATAGCAATTGAGAACGAACTAGTTACATATGTACACCTTATAGTTAGTTTTTGGCAGAGGGCTTCGGCTTCGATGCCATATACAGGCTAGTTCATAAAAACGCGCACGAACAGAAATATTGTTTTATTAGACTAAATAACCAAAGAGAAAAGACAAAAGAACATAGACAATACTATGGTACTTATTCAAAGACAATTAAATATGGCTATTTTCTATTAGTTTGATATAATTTCTACAATATTCGATCTAAGGAACTAGATCAATCAATGCCATTCATACGTGCGAACTTTTTTTTTGTTGGCTATCTTGCGGTAAAAAATATCTTATATACTGACCAAAGTTTCACTAAAATCCGGTTTATAGTTTTTACATGATACGCGAAAGAAAAGTTAACAATATTGTTTCTTACGTGTTTCGGCTCAGTCAGCATTCCAAGACCCAAGGATGGGGACATGCTGAACGCTGACACGGTCCAGTGGGCTGGTATCTGTAACATAATCTGTTATGTAGAACGCTGTTGCCGTTGTATTGCCCGAGCTCTCACGACAAACATGGACCGCCCAGGCCAAAATATAGGACTGCTGATTTTATCTCCAAAATTCATACGTAGAGGGTGTATTCTTTGGGTTTTGGGGGACGTTGTGATTAGCGTTATTAGCATGGCCTTTACATAGATTTGATTAAAAAAATACATACCCCATCATGGATTAGGTCATGATCATAAACATAGTCACTTTTCAAAAAAGGCTGTCTCAAAATACCGAGCTGTTAAGTCGAATCATTAAAAAGAAATTTGGTAACAGCGTTTTTTGAGTAGTGACTATGTTGATGATCATGTACGATATGTAAATGTTATTTTTTTTTCATAAAGATCCCCATTTTTTGTATCTATTTTAAATCTCCCAATTTACTAAAAAATGTTTATTGTAAAAAAAATACAGATGTATTTTTTTTTCGATCCATGCCATGCTAAGTTCGCTAATAACGAACAAGACGTCCTACCAGTATATTCTGTTATGAAACAAAGGATACCTTAACCTCCAAAGTGATTGCAGACGGAGCCGCGGGTAAGGTGAGTAAATAATAAAATGGCGTGACTAACCCTCGGCACGTCGACGGTGAACACGTACCGGCCGTGCGGGCCGATGTTGACGTCGCGCCACAGCCACACGTTGTCGTACTGCCGCTGCACGCGGTTGAACCGGAACTTGCGGAAGTGGCTCAGATCGAACGTGCGCTCGTGCTCGTCTACACATTTTTTTATTTTTTTATTATATTTTATCTGTCACACCATAGATTATAAGTACCTAGGTATGTTTGGCAGTTGGTACCGACCCGCCACCGCGATAGCATTTGAACCATTGTAATTACATTATATAAAATAAATACAGTCCGCTAAAATATATCTCATGTTTGATTGCGCCTCCTACACATTATAGGCACGTATTTGATATCGATCTCACCTGATGGTAAGTGACACATTACACAAGCTAGTGTACTTAGTTGTGCACAAGGCACAAGGGCTTTTGACTTATGGTTTCCCATTCACTTTGCTTACGTTTGGATTTAGCTAAGAAACCCATTCGAAAGGGTTTCCCATATAACAGGCATCTATGGATCTCATAAGAAACCATGTTTATTACAATAAAATAAGCTCCAGTGTGTTGCCATGCACCGCTATAGGCTGTGCATAGCCTGTCATTCAGTCACTCACTGTATAGAATATTATTAGGTGGTTTAGTCCGGCGATACGTACGGTCGCAGTTGGACTCGTCGGTGTGGTCGGGGCAGTCGTAGACGCCGTCGCAGCGCTTGCTGAGCGGGTAGCACACGCCCTCCAGGCACTCGGCCAGCCCCAGCGACGCGTTGCAGGCGCTGCGCCGCCGCGGCACCGCCACGTCGCTGAACACTATGAGGCCCGCGTACCTAACACAACCGACAAATAAACTTAATAAAAAAAACCCAACCGGCAGTGTAACATTTTTTTGGGGTCGGGTCACCTTCGTCCGTAGGAGAATTAAGTACCCTCGAGATACCCTACACATGACCCTGGGTAGTGCCAACCAGGCGACAACTCTACTGGTGGTAGGCTTCGGCCGTGGCTAGTCACCACCCACTGAACAAAGCCATGTCGCCAAGCGGCCTAGCCGTGTTCCGGCATGATGTTCGGTGTTGCCATTCATGGATGGCGGGTCAGATCAGTTGCGCTGCATGTGCCTAGTGAATGTAGCGTCTCTATCTACTGCCGCCTTCCTACCTAGGCAAGTATGCTCCATCGTAGATCTCATCGTCACTTACCATCAGGTGAGATCGAGATCAAATACTTGCCTGTAATGTAATAAAAAAAACATATTAAATAAAAAACATGTCGGCCAATCACTCCTGAGAATGGTCAGAAGTTACCACCTAATTTTGGTTCCACTGGGACGGCAAGAAACTCAGTGTTTACGTAAAAAGATGACGATAAAAAATATATTACATAATCCGCTCGCGAACTTTTGAACTGTCGCTTCTGTTCGGATACATGCCAGCACGACTGACGCTTCAGATTCACTCGCTCGCGGTTTTGGGCGTTGCTTGAGACTGAAGATACTACAGAACTCAGCATTAGCCGGCAACTCAAAGCTCAACAATTATAGATACTCATAGAATAGCGGCTGCTGAAGAATTATTTGCAACTTATTAAGAATAGTTAAGACTACTAACTCCTACCAAAAAGATACATTTTGATAGTATATAAAATATATATTTAACAGGGGGCCTGTGGACTAATTGGACAACTAAAAGAAATAAAAAAATGTAACCTATGATGTAAAAAAAAAACAATAATTTACATGCTCAGACTTATTCAATACGTGTCAATCGTGAACCATGACTATTTTAACATTTACTAAAAAGATAAACGAGCTCGGTACGACCTACATTCTCACTCATTGCAATACTTCACTCTATCTTTGTAAAACATTAGACCATGATACTCACTCGAAGGTCTTGTTGGCGTCGATGCCGAAGGTAGAGGAGGGGAAGTAGACGAGGTCGTCGGCGTCGCCGAAGTGCGAGCGCCACGTGTACGCAAACGTGCCGTTCGTGGACTCGTCGAAGTACGACATCTTTGATATCACCTGCATATACGAGATTATGTTCTATTAATAAAACACATACACACACACTGATGACATCACACGCGTCGCAGGAAGCCGGTGGATGCGAGTGGCTGAGGACCGTGATGTGTGGAAGTCGTTGGGGGAGGCCTATGTCCAGCAGTGGACGTCTATCGGCTGATAGAATAGAATAGAATAGAATAAAACATTTAGAGGCATTCCGAGACATCGCTCACAGCCTGGTGATGGGTACTCTGTGGGTGCTGGAAACTCCCATGGGTCTCATCAAGGTGTAGGTTACCCTACCCAGGTAGGCCCTACTGAAAAGTACTAAGATATCTTTTTAATTTATTAAAAAATATCTTTAAATGATAACGTAACAAATGGATGTGTACAATGTTTTACTTAAGTATTGTTTTAATGCATGTCCCTGTACTAGAAAAACCTGTGTATCGCCCATCTTTAGTAGCCTAAAGGCCTTTGGTACGACAAATAGGGTTGGTGCGATTCAAACTGGTGTGGTGGGTGGAATGGTTGTTAGGTGTATAGGGCGTTTGTAGAGAAAGATAAAACCCTATGTGACACACGTCACCGAGGAAAATATTATCTATACAAATAAATAAAATTGGAGTGTCTGTTTGTAACATTAAAATAAACGCTTTTTACTAAGTGCATTTGGATATATACACGGTACATATACTAAAACAATTTTTTTTTACAATTTTTGTCGGTCTGTCTGTGTGTTTGTTTCGGCTAATCTCTGAAATGGCTGGACCGATTTTGACCGGACTCACACTGGCAGATAGCTGATGTAACAAGGAGTAACTTAGGTTAATTTTATTTCAGAAAAACCTTTTTTGTTAAATACCACGCGGACGAAGTCGCGGGTAACAGCTAGTTTATCATAAATGTTGAATTTGGATGATGGATGATCGTGAAAGGTGGAGTACGAGATGAGGTCGAGGCAGGTGTTTACCTTGGTCGGATGTGTGCGAAAGCCCCCCCCCCCCCCCCAACAAGGCGGAAGAAGGACCACCGAGGGGTTTTAGTCGGTAAAAGTCCGATATAACCCGCTTGCCTCCCTCGGGGCTTGCGAGTATCCACGAGGATTTCCCCACGCAAAAAAACAAAGAAAAAAGTGTTCACCTTGGCGTAGGAGAGCTCGTTGCCGGCCTGCATGGTGTAGAAGGCGTCGTCAATGCCGGACAGCCCCACGTACGCGCCGGGCTCGCCGTAGATGGCCACCTCCACGCGCTCGCCGGTGCGGTGCTTGCGGTTGTTTATGAACACCGTGAACTGTTGGACATCGAGCCTATTCAAACCATGCAGCATAGTTTTCTGTTTCCATACGAACACACCAACTATACAGTCCCGCACTAAGAAACGCTTGTATTATGGGTACCGCACAATGAGGGCGAACCCAGTGTATAATACTACTAAAATTATAAATGTGAAAGTTTGGATGGATGGATGTTTGTTACTCAATCACGCCAGAACGGCTGAACGGATCTAGACAAAATTTAGCACAGAGATAGATTACTTTTTATCCCGGTAAAAAAGACATACTTTTCAATCGCGGGTAACAACCGCGGGGCGCAGCTAGTGTATAATAGTTCAATAAAAATATATGTGTGTGTGTGTGTGTGCGCTCACGTTGTTCCTGGAGATGCCGTTGACGGGGAAGGTGAGCGAGTCCGCCAGCACGTGGCCGCGGCGCTGCGCGCTCCACACCACGGCGCTGGCCACCGGCGCCATCTCCGCCGACACCGTCACCGCGAACGTGCGCACGCCCTCCTGCGCGACCAACACAACTCCTCAGTGTATTACCATTCAGATATGGCAAATACATCACCCTCCTTTTCACGCAGGCGGATAATACGTACATCGGCTTTATCGATCGAAATTACCTCAATATTAGGGTATTTTAAATTTACATCGTAAATTAACTCCATAGCGACTCGTCAATTGTAGATGAATGTTACGCCAAAAAAATCCTTAAGACCTCTTTAATAACTTTACGGATATGATAAGGCTGTAATATGGGCATGTCTCTATATACAAACAATAATTTTCAATTTTTTTTCTAAGACCAAAAACGGCATTTTTCGAAAATACCGTCACAAATCTGGCTTTCTGTTCGCGCATTACAGATTAATTAATCGTACGGATTTTGATGAAACTTACCATGGTTATAGCTTTTATCCGATCCATGATTAAGGATACACACTTTTTTTCAGGAATTTCATGGATGAAATTATAGCCCACTTGTAAAAAGTGGTTGGACAGCCTTGCCCTAACCCAAGTTATCATGAATAATCATACCAAAAATGTAATATAAAATTATTATTATTACCTGCATGAACTCCTGTCCACTAGTGAGTATGATACCTTTCGACATGACCACGTAGTGGAACGACTCCATGTAGAAATTGCTCTGAACGTGGAATATTATGTACTCGCCGACCTACGAAACAATACACAGACAATACATAACACAAAACTGATCTTTATGAGCGATACGGCAGCATATTGTGACACATTGTTGTATCATTATAATTTATATTTTTTTATATGGTACAAACAAAAATGGAATTGGGCGGGTCATACTGCACGCATGGACAAGGAAAAATGGACGCCAAGGGTAACTACCTGGCAAGGACCAACAAATAAAAGATTAAGAGGTAGACCAAAGAAAAAATGGATTGATGAAATAAAAAGAAAAGCTGGTGAAAACTGGATCACCAAAGCAAAAGACAGACAGATGTGGAGTAAAATGGAGGAGGCCTTTACCCGTAGAGGGGTCCATAATGATTCATGATCTAAATTATATATATTGAAATTATTTACTATGATTGGAATTTAAATTTACATGATTATTAATAGTAATATTTTTAATGCATGCACATACTATGTAATAATCAAATTATTCATTATGGAAATAAATGAGGCTATAATAATAATAATATATGGTACAACAATAAGATTTGTTTATATATCAATGTTGAATTTTCGTCTCGATCGCAACACCATGTTAACTTAAAGGGGAGAGAGAAGAAGGGAGATTTATTATACACAGATAACATACTCTGGTATCTGGCAGCTTCAAAAATTTCACGAAACATGTTTAGTAAACAATGAACTATGACAGATAACCATTCATTAGCTAGATCGAGATCTGACGACAACCAGAATCAGTAAAATATCTTTCTTCCCCGTAAGGGTACGAGGCGATGTGTTTAATTCAGTTCGGACAACATATTGGTAGAATTACATGTTAGGGCTTATATAAAATAATAAAAAAATCGCCTTCTTTGACCGGCCGCGACCCGGCCAGTCAAAAAAAGCACCAAGCAAGATTAAAAAAGGCATACTTACAAAATCTTTCAATTAACAATAGTGACATTTTAACGCGAGGTCTATGACCTTTATAAGTAAGAGGTGACTCACCCTGGCGTCCGTGGTGCTGGTGGAGATGCGTATGTGCTGGTTGCTGGCGCTGTGGTGCGCCACGAAGTGCACGTCGGCGGACGCGTGGTTGCCGAGCGGGTCCAGCAGCTGCGCGCTCAGCCGGACGCCCGTTATACCGTTCAGCACTTCGCGGTGGTTCGCGTCGTTCTGCAGCTCTGCGATCATACTTTATGTTACAACTATACCCGCGGCTTGAATCTACAATTCAACCTCTTAATTGTCGTAGCGAGATGCCTATCCAATAGTGAAAACTATGTGAAAATTAATCCAAGGGTTTTGCTTTTCTAGTAGAGTGGGCGGGAACTTCTAATGTAATTGTAACGTCATCAAGAGAGCTTGCTGTCACTGTCATACTTATTTATCAAAAACATGGTTTGAGGGGGATGGTAGATTACACTATCAACCCTACGTAGATTTATGCTTGAAACACAGAATTCGTTATAATATTTGGATTTGTTTTCCAAATAGCCTATACTCACTGAGCAGTTTATACAGATCCAGCTTGAGATGCCAGACGGCGTCGTGGCCGGGCACCAGGGAGGGCTGCTGGGGCTCCACGCCGCCGCCGCGGCCCTCTACCTGCACCTGCACCTGCAGCGACACGCCGCGCGCCTGCCAGCGCGGCAGCGGGGACCCGTCGTGGTACGACACTACCATCTAGTGGACACAGAACAGTAATGTAACAGATGTATAGTTTACAAACCATGTGCAGTTAGTTAATACTGTAGATAATACTCTGAGTATGAAACGTTCAGTTCTTATCATACTATTTTAACAGTATCAATGTTACTCACTTGTTCTCTGCGATACAAGCTTGTGTTTAGTGCAGAGGACACACAAGTTCAAATATTGTACATGTTTTTGATGTTTTTTTTTAAGATCGTCGCATAGCAATGATAGCCACATTGATACAACCCCCGTCTTGAAAATAAATGCTACAGGGTTCAAACTCTGGCTCGCACGTTTCGGATTTCTGGCTTTCCTGTGCGAATCTCATTTTCAACCATGAATACCACTTGCTCGTGGCTCGGAGAGCACGTTAAAACGTCGGTCCTGCGTCTGATCTCTCTCCGGTCGTGTCGGATGCCGTCCCATCGGACTATGAGAGTGAGGGAAGAGAGTGCACCTGCGCTTGCGCACACGCTTGTGCGCTATGATATCTCCTGCGCAGTTGGCTAGTCTCAGTTGAGATTGGCCGCCATAACCGGAATTCGGTTAGTAGGACTATTATTAGATCTTAATTAAGCAAACGCATAAATTATTTGAAATGTTGTCAAATCAATTGTGGATAGATATGACGTGATCCTATAACCCTAATATACACTCAAGGTAATATAAGTGTGAAAAAACTTACATAGACATCGAACGGCATAGCGGGCTTGAAGACCTGAGGAGTTCCACCCAGCACGGTGACGGACAGCGACGAGTTGAATATCCTCGCGATGCTGTAGCCCTCTATCACCTCGTCCAGGAACGGGTCGCCCACCGACGCGGTGATGATCACCTCCACCCCGTCCAGGGTGGGCACCAGCTGGGCCAGCTCCGACATTGGGTATTTGAAGTGGTATGTACCGTTGAACTGGGGAATTTTTGACATTTTAGGGTGCTTGAAAATCAATTGGCTCAGCACACTTCTTTGTGTGCAGAGATCGCGGGTTTGAATCCCGGTTCAAGTAACACTTTGTGTGATGAGTACGAATGTTTGTACGCAAGCCATCATCAAGAATCATATAAAAAAAATATATCGGTAAAATAGACACTATCACGCGCATTTCCCTTGAAAGAGTAGGCAGGTGTGCACTACAGAACTTAGAGTGTATAAATATTTTTTTTATTTTCGGATCTCGATACTTTATGAGAATATTGTCAAAATTGGATCTAAACTTATAGCTACTTGAGAAATTTGGGACACATCTATTAATAAAATGATACAGCTATTAATTTTTTTGGAATGGATCTAAATTAAACACACTTAGAATGGTTACTCACATATCTCAAATAAGGCAGTTGATCGTAATACTGATTATTGTAGTAGTTGTAGCTAGACGTGGTCGCGTATGTGTTGTAGTTGGGGTTCGAGTTGTGGTCGATCGAGTACTGCGTCGGGTCGGGCTTCGACATCCAGAACGGGTACTTTTCATCCTGTTAACATATGACAATATTGATTAAAACAAACAAAAAAAAGGACAACCGAAGTGAGAACCTCCTTCTTTTTTGAAGTCGGTTAATAATTGATCACTAGGCGACATTAGGTGGAAATCCACTGTTAAACAAATGGGGGGAAGAGATCTTTGACATTCAACATTCTCAATTATATATCAAACAAGTTGTTTGATAATTGAAGAAGCCAACAAAACCCAACTCCTCTTAGATGACAGTCGAGAATCTGGTCTCATGAGTGTCGGGACCCTAAGACAGCAAATCTAAAAAATAATTCGACACGTGTTTCGCCTTTAAACAAGGCAACATCAAGAAGGCTGGGTTCCGAATGAATATTGATAAGCTTTCAAAATATAACCCCCGAATTTATAGACGTTCTATAACTTTATCAAATGTCATATATTGGAAAACTCTTGTGGGCAGTACTATGTGACGTTTGATCAAGTTATAAAACGTCTATAAATTCGGCCCTTAGACTATACCGTCTGCACGAAAGTTGTCAATTCCAAAACCATTGTACGGTACCCATAATACAAGCTTGGGTAGCTGTCTGGCGATGCCCATATATTTATTGACACTAGTACTTACAAAGTTGAACATTCTTGTGACGACCTTCTGCTGGTCATACCACCAGTCGGTCTGGTCAACCTGGTTGGGCTGGCCGGGCAGGTGGCGCGCGTCCTTGTCCAGAACATGGCCGTACTCGTCCACCGGCTGCCCGTTGTAGTCGTACTGCGGCGGGTAGCTTGTGTCGTTGTACCCGTACTGGTAGTTCGGACGGACTGGGGACCGGAGATTAAAATTATTAACTACTCTTCAATTTTTTTTTGAATTAGAAAATAAGCATTGATGCATTTATGATTGAAACTAGCTGTTGCCCGCGACTTCGTTCGCGTGGTATTTAACAAAGACAACCGTTGGCAACAGCCTGCTCGCGCGTTCTGAGCCCGCGGGACGCATTTCAGGTTGTAGCTATCAAACTTAATCAGGCGCAACGCTGCAACATTGGTTTTAATTTTTTTTCGCGAGATCCTATGTTTTTTTCTAAAATAAAAGTAGCCTAAGTTACTCCTTGTTACATCAGCTATCTGCCAGTGAAAGTCCCGTCAAAATCGGTCTAGCCATTTCAGAGATTACCCGGAACAAACAGACAGACAAAAAATTAAAAAAATGTTGTTTTGGTATAGGTACCGTGTATACATCCGAATGCACTTAGTAAAACGCGGTTATTTTAATATTACAAACAGACACTCCAATTTTATTTATATGTATAGATAAACTAATTTAACGGATTTTATCGCTATTATTTTTGTTTTTTCGTTCCCGAAGTTAAGTTTCTATATCTGGTACGTATATTAGTTTTATTTGAATGTGTAGTATTCGGGTAAATATGTGAAATCAATTATTTATGATTGCCTGTCAAAGATCTTTTGAAATATCTTACTAAACTACATATATATTCGTTTCTAGAATCAGATTTTTTTTATTCACGTAGACCATTAAGTACAGTAAGTAGTACTTACGAATCGTCAATATGCTAAGCTTCAACTTTACCACCCGTTCGGAATGCTGTTCCTATGGTGAAGAACGCGCAAGAAACTCCATGGTTGCTCTTTTTAAAAAGATCTTTTACATTTATGAGCATTACATTGTTATGGGTATTTGAGAACAATGTAAGAACGGCTAGGCATACTAGCAGCTGGTCAAAAAAAAAGTACCAACTCTAAACATTTGTTATCGAATTAGTCACTTTGCCGCCACTGCTTTTATGAGCGAAGACCAACTCACCTCTCGTATACTGGTTGGTGCCGTAGCCGGTGGCCACGCCAAACTGGCCCCTATTGTTGAACTGTCCCTGCGCGTAGTAGCGCGGCCGGTACTGCGGGATGGGGCGGATGGTCGCCTTCAGCGTGAGGTTGCCGCGCACCGGCGCGCCCGACGTGTAGTTCGCCATGATGCTGCCGTGGATGTACTGCTCCGTGTTGAAGAAGAATGCCGGCATTGTCACGTTCACCTGGTTGTGACGTGGACATTCAACTTATATAACAATAATAATATCGTCAGACGAACATACCGACTATACGGTCCCACACTAAGCATCGCTTGTATTATGGGTACCGACTGAGGGCGAACTCCGTATATACCCGTATGTACCCGAGTCATGGTCGTTTAATATCTATATAAGTTATTATAAACCGTGATCGCCCACAGTACATTGCGCGGTACCTATGATACAATCATTGCTTAGTTGAGAACCACACACTTGGTGTGTTGTCTAATAAAAACATACCACACTGAATATAACGATTCTGCCACACCTGCGCCGTCAATTAACGCGCTCAATTGACATAAAATGTTGGTGTTTCATGTCGATTAACGCGATAATCAACGGCGTTAGGCAAGTGTGACGCAAACGTATCAAAACAAGGTAGTGGTAGATAGAGGTGCTGTGTGTGTAACTTTGCGAAGTAGAACTGCGTACGCGCAACGCACTTAATTTTAAATAACGCGCTACTATTATTTGGGTGTGCTAAAATGTCATTTCTGTTCATTATATGACTGTTGGGTCCCTATGACTACTTTCCAGCTACAGCAGCAGACCTTGGAGACCACCGATTAGAGAACTCATCGAGCTAAATCAAATAAGCTCAGACTTGAACAGGTATTGTCAATTGTTATTTGGGTTCCTGGGAATTTAATGAATCTCATAATAAAAAACAACCATATACCATATTTAACTTAACTGGATCGGAATACCACGTCTAAGATGATTCACGAAACCTCATAGTAAATTGCAACAGTTGATTAAACAAAATTAAATACATTCCTTGTCATATGTTACGTAAAATTGAAACTTCGACGGTTGTACCACGATATCTTTTCTAATGAGTGCACAAACCTCATATCTGGTCTGGTAGTACTCCTCGACGAGGAACTGCGTCTCCTCCACCTGCCCGAGCGCCTCCACCCGGATGTACCACTCGCCGAACAACGGCTGATCGGACATCTGGTACTGCAGGCTCACCGTACCAAAGTTACTCTAAACAAATCCCACTAATATTATAAATGTGAAAGTTTGGATGGATGGATGGATGCTTGTTACTCAATTAGGCCAGAACGGCTGAACGGATCTGGATGAAATTTGGCACAGAGATAGATTATAGTCTGGAATAGCACATTTTATCCCGGTAAAATGTATGATGACGATGATCACATACATTAAATTATTATTTTTTTTAAGAAAAGAATGTTTAATGTTTGTCACATTAATTACGCCTCAACCTAATAAATTGTACTAAATTATGGCCATTCCTGCAACACATCCAATGTGATGTCTTATCTTATTTCACCATCATATTAAGGTGTCACTATGTCTGGCTCCAGTTGCACGCCGCTTATAAACAAACTGATACAATCGAGTTACACAATAGAATATTAGGTTTATTTGACACGATCCAGGAACTCATACATCATGGAGTATCTTGTGTATAATTGTGAATCATTTGCTGTTAATATTCCTTTTGACATATTAGAGTCATCATGTATATCATCTTGTATAATGTGGATTAGTCTATCCCATATAGTGTAACCAAGCTTAATTACTTTTCAGATGGAACAATATTTGAATGTAAACATTAACCAAGATGTGTTAAGTTTAAATTCTACTTGGTGGTTTAAAAATGAGTGATTGTCAAATTTGTAAAAAAAAAAATATGATGGGGCATTGGATACCATTTAATTTAATTGATTTATTGGCCGTGCACAAAACGACTTACTAGACGTTTTTATGGCCCTTAGAATTAATGAATTATTGTAATTTGGTACAGACACAAATGTAAAATATATTTATTGATTAAAAAAACTGAACTACAACAGCTAAACACTAACCCCTTGCAAAGCCCTTGCAAAACCCTTGTGTGCCATATACGTCATGACATTTGATAAAGTTATAAAACGTCTATAAATTCGGGGGTAAGACTATATACTACTACTATTCACTCACCTGTCTAGAGAGCCACCTCTTCATGATGCGACGGTTAGGGTCCAATATGAACACGTCGATGGCGCGGCCGAACGCCTTCAGCTCGGTATTGATCGGTATCACACGGAAACGAACTGTGAAACGTCATAACATTATCATCCTGACACAGAGACATGGGCATCACCCCGGTGGGGCAGAGTGCGGCAGCCGCCCCAACCTGGCTCGTGGAGTCTGGTCGAGAGAAATATAAGATCCAATCACTACTGATGTCAAGAAATAATAAGACTTCTTAATAAGAATCTTGGCAGATGAGAGTAGTGATAACATATCACGAAAATCAGCAATTTTACACACACTTACAATTTTCTAGCAGATTAGTTTTACATCATTTTGCTCCACCAGGGATTCGAACCCAGGAACTAGTGTGCAACTATGGAATGTCAATTGTTGATGATACCCTTTTTTCTAAGAACACTCGATGGTACGTTGTAAAATCAGGAGGTCAACGAAATTAATAACTATATTTGATAAAAAACGTATAAAATTTCGACAACAAACATGGAACCATAAAATAAGCACAACTTTTATCTATCCCAGATAATGTATGGGCCAAGTGAGTACCACTCAATCGACGAAATAAATATTTTAAGGTAGGCATTGGTAGGCTGTAATGTTCAAATTCTCGAAAAAAATCATAATAAACAATCAATTGAAATTTAAAAAGTAACGCAACATTATTAATCCGTTTTCCGTTAGATATCTCTTTTTTTTGTTTTTTTTCCATGAGACTAACAAAATCAGAGAAACACCTATTGAACCAAAGGGATTTGAATGGTATTCTCACCAGCCTGTCCCTGCATGTATACAGGTTTGTCCGTCTGTATAAATATGGTCATGAAGCGTTTGGAGAACGTGAGCTGCGACTCGTTGACGAAGGCGCGGCCGCCGAACGGCGTGTCCAAATATAGCCCTTCCAGTCGGAGTTTGTAGTCACCGGGCACTGTGGTTGCTGGCACCTGTGGGATACATTGATGTATTCACTTTAAAATCAGGGTGTTAGGTGAGGATTTCAATACAGAAGTTTACAATACTAATATCAAACAGAGAGAAGCTTGTGAATGCGACACAGCGGTCATGTTCAGGGGCTTAGTATGGCGGCCTAATCAATTGCGAGGATATTCACTGACCACAACCTATCATGGCCGCTGCCTGTGCACTAATTGCGAAATTATTGGATTATGAATCTAACTAGACCTAATAAATATAAAATAACCATAGACTCACCCTCATGTTCAATAACTCTGGTACACCTTCCTTCACTCTCTGATTGACATCAGTGATCTCTACTCCATTGCAGGAGATAGACGCCCTGATGGTCATCTGAGTTCGAGCCTGGAGGATGTTGGCTGATATCTTGTATATCTGACCTGGACGTACCATTCTAGATGCCACTATGAAGTAAGTACTGTAAAGGAATGAGTAATATGATGCCGGTAGCTTAAATTTAAATCAGCCGCATATAAATCAGAGTAACAGGAACCATCTGCATTATCAGTCTCACACCAGAAAAACATTGGTCATGTATGCCAAATAGTCTCATATATTTCATAAGTTTATTGATTACAATAAAATTTACATTATGACTGATACAGTCATGAGATAGATTTGGATTTTTACATTGAAGGTTGTCTAAGACCTCGTTTGCAAAGCAAAACATTTAAATATGATTCAGATTTTTTTTATTCATGTAGACTAATGGTCTACATGAATAAAAAAAAGTACAGTACATATGAATCGTCAAAAGTTACAAAATACTATGCTACTACTTTACCACCTGTTCAGAATGCCGTTCCTATGGAGAAGAATGGGCAAGAAACTCCATGGTTGCTCTTTTTTTATGTATTTAAATGGTAATATTTTCCTTCTAAAAAACTCTTTACTTTATTTATAATACTTACGCATCATTTATTATAACACTATCAAGCTCCAAGGCAGCGCTCTTGTACGAGGTGCTGTACGTCCTCCCAGTATCCCATGATGATCGTGGTGTGTTATCAGTATTATACTGATTCTGACTATATGTATTGTCGTTCTTATCATACTGATTGTTCCTCTGATCTGCATCATACTGATTCAGGTTTAGATTAGAATTTTGATTCTTGTATCTCCGATCTGGGTTGTATGGATTATCATATCTTGGGTCAGAATTGAGGTAGTCATTTGTTGGATTAGCTTGGCTTACATCAGGGTTGTAGGTTGGACGCACATATTCCTGTGATGTACATAGCTCTAATACTACTGTTGATAGTAAGTGTATAAAAATTATGACATTCATAATTCAGTCTTTGTTATCCTTTGCCTGTAATGAAAGTTTAAAGTTATTTTTTCAAAACTAACAAATATATGCAACACACTGTGTTCCCATTATATCTAACAGAGAACATTGGATTTGTCTACAACTGCAGGTTGCTTAAGGTTTAAAAATAAACAGATGTGATGAAAGTTAGATACAGTGTGCCAGGAATACATCTTAGTAAAAATAGACCTTCTAATGAACACAAGATACAGAACTCATATATGAGTGTTCGCTCTATCTAAGTAACTAATCGAGTAGTACACCCAAAATATTACTTAAAACAAAGTTTTTAAACGTATTTGACATATAAGTTATTTTATTAGAGTAAGTTTTAAACGTAACCGAACTAAGAAGGCGATTATCGTCGGATGTTCGATACATTTTTAATATAACTACTTTCCGAAGATATAGGTGAATAAAGAACTAGTTTAAAACTCGATTAACCTCAATTTTAATTTAATAATAAAGTTAACAATTGACTTAACCCGAAGTTAACGCCCATGGATACGCTTCGCTTTGTGTTATTTACAACTTATAACACAAATAGCACTTGCACTAACATTACACTATACCGCCTAAAAGCGCATAGTATGTCTTAATTTTATGGGAATTCATATAAAAGAACTTATTTCAAATAAATAAACACGACGTTAACAACTTCCCATTGCTCACTTCATTGAATGAAAACGTTAAATGAATGTAGCAAACGCACTACAAACCACGCCCGGGAGGGAAGGGGAAGCAGTGAAAAAACCGGCGTTTAGATTATGTCATAAAAATGTACCGGGCCCGGACAAGTCGTTGAATTAGCTTAATCGGGATTCCCTAAAGTTTTACTTACCCATTGAACGACTGGCCTAATAACGTAACTTTCAGTTATGAAGGGAATTCCTGAAATTGGAATCGAAATTAAAAAAATATATTCTTTGTCCATAAAAAACATAGCTGTTCGATATACGGGAAGCCCTTTCGGACAGGTTTTATGAGGTTTTGCCTTTCGACTTATCTGAACCAGAAACATACCCAGTGTTTTAGAAAAACCCTTTCAAAAGGAAGCCAAGGGTAATTATAATTCAAATCTGACAACAGCTTAGTCGTTCAGAAACCCAATCAAAACCCGTTCATAGGCTTTACAGTTCCGAGCCCTGAAATAAACATAATAAATATCTCCATACGAACACACCAACTGTACGGTCCCACACTAAGTCACGCTTTTATGAAAGGTCCGTACAATGGAGTGGAGATGAACTCAGTATATATTACTTATATAGATAACATCCATGACTTGGATACAAACATTCGTGCTCATCGCAACAAGTTTGTCCCTACCAGGATTTGAACCCGAGATCCTCGGTGCAGAAACCACAGTCACTACCAACAGCGCTAATCCGAAATGCACTGACATTCTCGGTTTTCCAACAAAATGGTGCATCCCAGAAGAAGTTGCAGCTCTAGCATAAATTTCACTACCGTTTGCCAGCATAAAAATTCTTTGACGAATTCTCAGTTACCATCAAAGTTCTGTGTACAACCGGAGCCAGTTAGTCACTGGCAAGGATACTGGTAGTATCTCTAGCTAGTCTGTGGTCACTGGCGATGAAAAATATAGCTAATAGCTCTGCTGAGCACAGTTTACCAATAGCAAGTGTATTCGTGAATAGGTCGACGAAAATGTACCGGTCACTTTGTACTTGCCGAGCTTATCTTATAACTATACTACTTGTGATATCGTGTACTGTACGCTAAGCACATAATAGACGTCAGTGGATAAGCATAGCATGTCATGGAACTCATGTACATTTGTAGTACAGGCAGGGCCAGGACAAGTCGTACACTAAGCTGTAGTCATTCAATTGGTACACCATTCATCGGGATTCCCAAAAAATTTTATTACCCACGAACGACTAGCTTACGTAACTTTTCCTTATGAAAGGATTTCCTGTTTTGAATCGATATAAAAAGTACGAGCTTTGTCTATGAAAGAAATAGGTCTTTTTTACAGGATAAGCTCTCTTGCTACTATCATAATCTTCAAATTACCTAATAAAACGTCTTATTATTGGTATTTCCCTGTGGTTTCTGTTCAATAGTATGGTAGTTCCACAGACAACAGACTCACGGTAGTCCCTAACCTTCTAAGGTAATGTTACATTCTCTTTGATTACGTGGTCAGCCGCTACTTCTCTCCAGTCGCCACTGATGAATGCACGAAGTATTTTGTATCCGATAAATCCCTAGTAACGTGAAAAAAGCCGCCTTCACGTCCGCGCTAGGAGTATCAGTCTTTTCACCACATACGAGCGGGTGTGCATCACGAGCAATCTCGCGCGTATTTTCATTGTTCCGAATTCGAATGTTCCCTTGTAGTAAGTCTTACACCAAACTTACATACGATCAAACATGGTACGGGCCGGACTTCAGACTTTTCAGCCGTTCGCTGGCCGCTTAACCTCCGTCGTTCGCTGTACCACGTCCTCGTCGTAGGAAATTTGTTTAGTTCCTGCACGGCCACTGGATATTAACCCAGGGCTCGGAACCGGAAAACCTATGAACGAATTTTGATTGGGTATTTGAACGACTTGTCGGGCCCTGATATTATATTTGGTTTCAAATCGATCTCTTTGCAACACAGTAAATTTTTACTGAAATTCTTTAACAAACAATGGTAACCATGGTTGAGCCAACCAATCGACCGTGTAGAAGCCCTAAAAGGTCATTCAATATCCAGTTAGGTGTCTTTCAGTTTGAGGGGGTTACGTACAGGTATCTGATATTTTCTATTAAATTACCCAAAAAACTTGAGGCTGTTTCATAGGTTTTTGTAATGTGAATGTTGGTCTAGATGTTTTATTCCAGCCGAGAAGGAATGACAATCTATCAGCGTGCTGGTCACTGAAAAAAAATCTTAACTATAGTGTAAGGTTGTAGGATAGGTATTGCCCTCTTGTTCAGTCAATTGCAAAAGCAGAAATTAATCATGTGTACCTACATCAAAACCAGTGTTTGGGACAAATTTAATAAAAGTAAAGTACCTAAGAAGTACCAGTGTGATGCGTGCGATCAATGTAACACCTAAGCATTAGGGCTAGACGGAAACTTTTAAAATAATAAGGCAAGATTTTTATTAATTTTCCCACTGTTATCTGAGTGATCAGTTTACATTTTCAGTGTATTACAGAGGCACATTAACAGGGATAACAAAATAAAAAATGTTCTGATTGATGAAAATCTAATTAACCACTGAATTCTCCACAAGTTAGCAGGATCTCATAAACAAAGGATTGATCAATTAAAAGTAAATCACGAAGTGATAGGATGTAAGATTGAGACTCGTCAGATCGCAGGGCGATGTGCGATCACGTAAGAACAACGTTCACTGTATAACAAGACGAACAAGAGAGTCCAGGGTTGGGTCGCTCCGGGGCCTCCACTCCTCATTGAAAACTCATGGTACGCCAGCATCCAATTTATCTTTTGTCAAAAAAATCTGTACAAAATATATTAAATATATACTCTGTAATGCTAAAAACTGTAACGCTACCTCATCAATAGTTCAATCACGATTATTTAAATGATTTAAAAACACAATAACTCTTTCACGTCGTGTGAGAACAAACATTAATCTATCGACGAGCGCCGAGCGGCGCTCGCGCGGCGGGGAGACGTATATACAAGTCAACATTTTCCAAATCATACACCTGTCTGTCACGTGAATACCGTTGTTGAGTCTGATTTATAATTCCGTTGCATAAATTTCATACAGTCGTGTGGTCTTACGTTCTAGTGTCGCATGTCGCGTCCTTTGCTTATCGTCCGTGCGTGGCATCATAATATACATAGTTATGTTATATAAAGGCGTCTGCGGCGAGGCGTGTGTTAGTTCCGCTCCTCCTCGCAGTCGCGGGAGATGTGCCCCGGCTTCCCGCACACATAGCAGGTCTTGGTGCCGTCGGGGCAGTTGCGGGAGATGTGACCGGACTTGTTGCAGTTGTAGCAAGTCTGGCTAGAGCTGTCGCGCCCGCCCTCGGGGCAGTTCCGCGCGATGTGCCCCGTCTTGTTGCAGTTGTAGCACGACGGCTCGTCCGGGCTCTGCGCGCACTCGCGCGCTATGTGACCCGTGCCGTTACATCTGCGCAAAAAAAAACCGTTTAAACATCCAATTAAGGGACTGTCTGTTCTTGTTTCGGTGATACTTATGGATCTGGAACTCAGGATCTGTGTGACATTAGAGATTGATTTTTGGACCTATGAAACTTGAACTAAAATCTTAGCGCGTGTTCACTCTCACCATTGCTGTTTATTGCACTCCAAAGTAATTCAGACTATCCCCTATCAATTCGTTCGCTGCGGTGCACAGGTGTGCCCTTAATCCATAGATAGTAAAATTTTAGCAATAATTGAACAAAAACACATGAAGTTACCAAAGAACCGTGGATAGATGGGAGTCTAGTCATGTGCCTTGAGAGAGGTCACTATTCAGTAGCAACTCGAGTCTTAATGTTAATGGAATAGCAGCCGGTAACGCCAAGTATCGTAATAAGCAGTTTTACCATATTGATTTAAAAAACATATTTACATATTCGCAAACCTGAGGTGTTGTTCTTTACCTGCCCACAAGGTCACATCGGTTAAAGATTAGTTATGCATGCATTCAGAGTTCATTGACTGAGGCACACGTGTTGAATAGAGGCAAGGTCAAAGTCAGCAGCTCGGTACGTTGTAACATGGCATATTCCACTTTCACTACATTCTCATTTGATGGTACTGGGGTCGATGAACCCGAAGCACTAGAAAACATTGATTATACGAGAGACCTCATTACAAAGGCGTGTTAATAAAAGTTTGAGTTACGCAAAGAGAACTGTATTGCCGGCAGTCTGACAGTTACGGTAGTAAGTATTGACCTAATTAAATACGAGTATCGGTATCAATCATAGTTTTTTATAATATAACACGAGTACCAAATATTATTTTTAATAATCGTTTTATACTTAGCGACCTAAATAGGCAACCGTTTACAAGCGACGATAACTTCTAATCGCAGGTTAGTAGCCAACTCGTTTACGCAATCTGCACCAGTTACCTAGACTTTTCGAAATGAGAAGATTTAGTTTAGACATTGCCCAGTAGAGGCGCTATACCATTAACTTGTATAATTCGTGATTTAAAAAAAGAATACCGTCTGATATTTTCCGATAAATGTTTCAAAGAGAGTAGTGGAATTGCATCATTTTAAAGGCACAGCGACGCCAGTTAGTAGCCGTAGGGTACCGTTGCAATCCGATTTCCTATAACGGGTTCGGATAAAATATTGCTATCGTGGACAGTGGGTCGGCACGTTTTTAGTGATGTCTACTTTGCTGTTATCTATGGCGAAGTGTTTCAAGGGAACGCAAGGAAATTACTGCATTTTTATTACCCACGTGTTTGATAGGAAAAAATCCGGTTTCAAAGGTAAAAAAAAATGCACAGTGTTGAAAGCAAAACTGTGAATCCAATAGTTATACTTACTTCAAATCTTATGTTTTTGTGAAGTCAGCCATTTTGACTACCTGCATGATTCTGATGTTTAGTGAATCATCATTGTTATAACGAAATACATGGATCCAACCCAAGATAATTGATGTGATTTTTTATTAACATAAATTATGAAGCATCCTGAGGTGGACAATCATTTTGACGCCATATTCTTAATAGGTATTATCGCATCGGTGTTCGACCGATTTTTATAGTAATTTCATCCCTAAAACATGGTGTTCCTGTGTACAGAAAGTATGGAATTGGAATATTTCTCCTCAGATTGAAAATAATTATCCTCAGCTTCTTTCAGACTCGCTAGTGGTACTGAGCCTCTCCAAAGACCAGCAGCAAAACTTAGTCGTCAGTTCTACGCAGCCAGTTGCAGCAGACAAGACTTGTCGGGAATACCGACAGTTCACAGCTTCGGTGGATCATCCACTAATAAGACTAGCTGAGTGTCTTGCCGAATATTAGGGAATAGTCTTTCTTTTATGGACCTTATATTCAATCGCCTAATGAACATGTCTGTCACAAAATCCACGGTCCTCAGCCAGTCGCATGCACCGACTTCCTCACTGGTGTGCTATCAGGAAAAACTCGTTGAGATCTGCCTTGTTCACGTGATCTGTGAAGTTTCGTGTACCTGTGAGTGTTTATTACCTGTAGCAACGGTCGGCCTCCTCCTTGCAGTCTCGGGCAAAGTGTCCGGTGCGGTTGCACTTGAAGCACTTCTCGCGCTGGCGGTTGAAGCCGGCGTCGCGTGTGGCCACGCCGCCGCCGCCACCCTGGGTGCACTCGCGGGCGAAGTGCCCCGTCCGGTTGCACTTGTAGCATACGCTTGAACTCATGTCTGAAATAAACACATCTTACATTAAATAAAGGACACATTTGTTAATGATGTATTAGGACCGCAGTCCGTTAGCGGGACAGAACGGCAAGGGATTTCGCATCCCTAGACGTAAGCACACACTGAGCTGAGATTTTGAGCGGAATTTATTTAAGAAGTTCTAACACATCAACTAGCCAGTTAGCTATCTTATTACTGAACTCTATTCAGCGGTTTTTATATTTTCCCACTTCAAGATTTCTTACAAAGAAACTAACAAAGACACACTAATAACAAGATTTTAAGTAAAACACGTTTCGTATCCAAAATTAATTCGGCAAAGTAACCCTGACCTTGTAATAATAACCTTTTAAATACGGTCATTCGCCTCTTCTATCTCTGTTGCTCACATTTAACAACGTGATAAGTGTAATAGAGATATCGATATGTTTTAGTATTTGCACAGAAGTTCCGGTGGCGCGCGACTATGATGTTGATAACGTGTGCCAAGATCACGGCGAATTGCGTGCGATTGTAGCCAATTGACTTGCGGGGTACAATTCCGTTGAATGTCAAAGGAGCCCCGATATGACGTAAAACAATTGAAAAGGCGCCCATTCGACGTAAAGGGAATAAGTGAGACAATTCTGAAGGTACTCCGTTATGGCAAATGGGCCGAATTTTTTGAGAGCTATCTTTATTGGTGATTTATTATTTACTAGAATCTAGTCCCGTTAAGCTACGCTTGCGTTGGAAGAGGACTCGCATCAATAGTTTAAAGATCAGGGTACGGATAACCTTCACAATATACAATCAGATAGATAGACATCTCTTTGACTCTTTTTTTTCGGAGTCGATAAATGACATTGGCCGCAAATGGCTTACTATTGGAGTCCTTAAAGGCTTCGAATTGGTCCAGTCCACATCTAAATTGCGGTTAGGGGGTACAACTAACTTAGGAGGAGTTTGAGGGCGGGGCGAGCCTCTAACACAGCAGCAAGCAAGAATAGCATCGGAAGAGAATCAAGACTAATTCGCTGTTTTTAACCGACTTCAAAAAGGAGGAGGTTCTCAATTCGGTTGTATTTTTTTTTTTTTTTATGTTTGTTACCTCATATCTCCGTCATTTATGAATCGATTTGGAAAATTAATTTTTTTATATGAAAGGATATGTTTACAGATTGGTCCCATTTTTTTCAAAAAAATGTTCTGATCATGGGATCCATGAGGAATTGAGAGGACTCCTCAAATTTTATAGGCATACCGATAGCAATTTTGGTATTTTCATCAAGAAGTCAAGCATTTGCATTCAGAAAGTATCATTTGATGAAGTGGAAGTGATGAAGAAGGGCACAAATGGCCAGCGGAACTTGTCAGTGTTACGTATTTCACGGGTTGCGCCAAGATAATCTCGATTATTGGTATACCTATTATCCAGTAAAAAGATTGATATACAAATCTTTATAGTGACAAAGAATAGTAAATATATCCACTAAAAAGTTTAAAATAAAAAACTTTTTAACAAAATAAAAACCGTCTTCAAAATACTAAAAAGCAAAAAATTATCTAATCTTGAAATCTACCTTGTCTAACCACATCAAATATTTAACTAATCTGAAGTCGGTGCCAAATAAACAACCGACGAAGAATAACAAAAGTATACTCAGTAACGAGATGCGCGGACCAATTTGTAGGTATAGTCCTTGGCGCAGACCGGCAATACTCGACTCAAAGTTTTTTATTATCACCTAAAAGCGAGCTACAGTTTATTCAATACCATAAAACGCTTACCACACGTTCAATACGTTTGAAATTAGCTATGTTACCACGAGTCACGCATTCTTAAAAACCGGAATGTGTGCACTCACGACACGAAAGCGGTACGGAAACTAGAAATCGTATCGGATGACGAGATTGTTCTTAACACCTTACTAGTGCTTCGCCGTGAGCACAAATTAACATGTTCAGAAATACTCCACCCCACAAGACCGACATTATTTTTTTATTATACGATTTCATAAGATTAAACCTACCCTAATATAACTGCGTTCGTACTAAACAGACCGCCCAGAACATAGTACATTTAGTGTGTGCTTCAATCGCGTCACCGTCGCATCTACTTTGTTAGTATTTCGGACTTTTAGAATGGGCCCTTGATTACAGAATTACATAATACACATGTGTTTGTAATTTAATTAATTCCTTTGTAATACTATATTATGTTGTTTTCACGTCGTTACAAGTACACTTAATAACGCCTATTGTATCAATAAGAGAACCCCCATCAAGGTCTAATCACTATTGTGATCGATCTCGGCGAGCCATGGCGACACCTTACATTGTCCTCCAAATTATTGATTTGTGATTATTGCTAATACTTACACAAGTACTGCAGTGTTTTATTACTTAACCTACATAAGTTATTTTACTGTAGTCACTCCCATTAGAGTATTTACTAGGCACATTAAATAATACTAGATATGTAGACATATTGATACATATACTAGCATGCGTATTGGCGACAAGTTGAAATGGCTGAAGTTACATAAATTACTTCTCTGGCGACCATTTAGTGTAAGTTCTTGGCAAGTATATGGCCGTATGTACCTACTTCAACTTAGTTGCCATATGGTATTCACTAGAATACACATAGCAATGTTAGTACATACATAGACTTATCTGTTGTAGAAGAGTAAGAAATTAAGAATTAGAGTGGGTGACAGAAGATTGGTGTTGAAGTGTTAAAGGGTGTAGGTACCACAAAATCTATGATGAAGATAAAAGTAATAACCTGTAGGGTAGCCCTAAACATTCAAATTCACACAATGTAGTCAATAAAACACAGATCAATTAATATAATACATAACAAACAGTATGATAAAAATTCCGACAGCAATAGCACTGATTAAATGCCCTCCACAGCAATAACATTTCAACCTTTAGGTCAATCACATTGCATGTGGCAATAAAAATTGAATATGTAGTCAGTAGCAACAATGGGAGGGATAAGTGAAAGCATCACTGTGAAAGCCATTACAGAGTAACTATTATGATAACTAACATAATAGCATGTGTACATGCCTACTAACTATGAGTTACTTTAAATGCAATAAGTGCTCATTTATCCTCTAAGGAGCCTGTCACAACATGGCATGAGAAATATCCATTAAGATAATAAATTGCTACTGCATTTTATACAGTTAATAGCTTTATATGGACAAAGCTTAAGTCATTTTAAAGACAAACCATATTATGGTCTTGCCAAACTATCATTTGGTAAGTCTTGTTTGGTTACCAGATTCTTAAGGTGGGAAAATGATCAAGTCAATTTATACCAAATCTCAGTTGAACAAAATAGTATGCCTTGCCTCCATCTTGTTACTCAAAAATAATTGATAATGCTTTCCTCACCTGGTAGTGCTATGAAGATATTTCAATAAATCAAATTAATGTTACAAAAGTATACATGAATACAATAAAATAAAAAAATGCACTTTAAAAAATTATAGCACTAGAACTAGTTGGTCATGTTACAATTAAAACAATATATACTTTCTTAAAAATTGTCATTATAATTTTAAGTTTTCTGCAATGAAACCTTTTTGAGACTCAACTCAAAACTGTGCAATTATTATAAAACCCTACACTACCCGTTTATTTTTTTTATTTCAGGTATGTGTTCATTTGTTTTTCTAACCCCATCCCATCTGGCTAAATATAGTGGAAGTATATTTTTTCATTACTTATGGAAGTCATTTTAATGTAACCCATGAGCCGATGCTCCTGTAGTCGGCAATATGTAATATGTCGTTTTTTTTCTTAGAGTATGTTATAGAAGTGCACCCAAAATTCTCTGATGGTAGGCATTTGATCCCAATGAAGGCGTGACTTATATGATAATCAAGCATTTCAAAGTTATGTCTTGGGAGTTCTTTGTGTTGGTGGCATGTAACAGGTACCATACTCCAACTAGACTAGTAAGGTTCCTATAGGCATTATACATATGGATACTTTCTCACATGCTGTTCATAGTGCAGCGATGCGTCATTGTCTTATATTCACAGAGAAAAAAAAGAAAGCTATAATAGAAGGCACGATAAACATATCAATAAGTGTGACGCAAACTCAATAAACCAAGAGATTAGCATCGCGGTGACATTATCTCTGTATAAACAAGATCACTGAAAGCATAATCGAATAATAATTTACCTCAGCAGTAACTTTATGTGTCAGCAACGAGTCACCGCTTGTCAAACTAACCACGTTCAATAAACAACCTAAACGCAATGCGCTGACATAAATATAATAGGAATTCACTTAGAAACACTCAGGGAATCTGCGTCGTGGCTATAATCGTTGATAATTATAAGAAAACACATCTGCAATGTACGCACGGCGTATAGCAGCCGAACCACGTGTAGAGGTACCGGTAGCGCGCGGTTTCACAATCAATGTTACACTTTTCACTTACCGATTGGATGTGAAACTTCTTGAGCACTTATTACACTATTGTTTTGATCGTTGCACGATCAAATTTTTACTCAGATTAACGAATTATCTGTAAATTATGAAGCTTGATGTGCAAGGAAGCCAGCCACCATCACTACGAATTCGTAAAAGACATATTGAGCATAGACAAAACAATTAAAAAGTTTGTAACGCTCCAACGTGACATAGCAAGGAGAACAACAAGGACCAATCCTGTTAATATTATTTGGAAAGTTTTTGAAAAGTTAAATGTACAACATTATTAGCAAATATATACAAATTAATTAAGTTTTAATCAATAATTTTATAATATATTTGACTTCGATAGTGTATTTGATTGAAAACACAGAAAATATCTATGATAATCTTGAATTGACCAATCATAAGCATCTATCAACCAATGAAATCAAGCACAACAATGGTTAACCAATGAGACATTTTGTTTTCGTTGTTAGCTTACAAAATGACAGTACTTCACGATTTTGCTTATATAATGCCTTCGTGTAAATCAGACTACTGTGTCATGTCAGAGGACTTTTTGGCGGTTACAAAATACCCTCGGAATTGAATCCATTCGAAAATATGACCAGGCTGTATGGCTCTGTCCTTTGCCTGCCTATTGGCGAATTAAAAAAACAACAACAACAACTTTTTGGCGGGAAATTGAAGTGTTGTCTATAAATTTTATTTAATTTTCCAAAATATATGTTTCTTTAGAGAATAAACGTGCAAAATAAAATGAGTTGTCCCAAGATATCCGAATGGCACTATTTTGTAACTCGATTGCCAATATAAAAAAGAAGGAAAATGGCATGTCAAATAGTCAAATACTTGCAAAGACTTTTTGGCGGGAAACTGAAAAGTCATGGCATCAGTTATGTTTTAATTTCTAAAATTAGTGTTTCTGCGAGTTATAGTGAGTGATATAAGTGGAATATTAACCATTATGAGTTCGGTAAAGTGCACAAGTGTAGGTAATTGAAACAGAGTGACAAAACATGGCTTTTCAGTTTCCCACAAAAAATCCATGAAAAATCTTTCTGTAAAGTATCCATCACTTTACTGAATGAGGGATGGGGGGGGGGGTTATTTTACTTGGGTCTAGCCTTTGGGCTGCGCATATGCTCAAAAATATAAATAATTTACATTACTTGACACTGGCAAAATACCTATGGTGAGGCCAAATTAAAAAAAAAAACTTGCAAAGATCAAGAAAATACTGAAGGACGCCATTTTCATTTCATCATCTCACATCCATTATTTTATTTATTATGTGTATTTATTGAATTTAATATTGCTATTAATTACTTGACACTGGCAAAATACCCGCTAAGTTGCGGGTGAGGCCATATTCATATATCCATTTTATTTCATCGCATTTCATTTCGTAAAGAAAGAAGAAGAAAATACTAATGACATTGAAAGCATCAGCATTGGCAGTATGGATCAATTCCTTCGCCTGTCCTACTGGACGAATTAAACTACTACTGGACTTTTTGGCGGGAAACTGAAAAGTCATGGCGTCAGTTATGTTTTAATTTCTAAAACTAGTGTTCCTGCGAGTTATAGTGAGTGATATAAGTGGAATATTAACCATTATGGGTTCGGTAAAGTGCACAAGTGTAGGTAATTGAAACAGAGTGACGAAACATTGCTTTTCAGTTTCTCACAAAAAATCCATGAAAAATCTTTCGGTAAAGTATCCATCACTTTACTGATTGAGGGATGGGGGGGTATTTTACTTGGGCCTGTGCTTATGCTCAAAAACAGAAATAATTTATATTACTTGACACTGGCAAAATACCTATGGTGATGCCAAATTGAAAAAAAAAAAAACTACTACTGACTCGCTTGCGTGTTTATTTCTATATCTGTAATCTGTGTATGTATGTGATCTGTGACTGCAAGTAAAAGCAAATAAATGTAAAAAATTGTAATTCTGAAATAACTATCTGTGATTTCTAATATAAACTTAATGTAAATACAGTTAATTAATTAAATAATCATAATGTCAGCTGAGAAAAGGCGCAGCAGTGTTGACAATCCCGAAAACTCTGGCGAAAAGAATGAAGATGAAAGTGAGGCATGGATAGGACCTATGCCTTCGGAGGCGGCAAAACCGAAACCAAAGAAGCGAAAAGGTACATCTACATTTTGTTATAATAATATACGACAAGCTATGCTCTATTTACAGTAATTGATATTTTTCAGTGTTGAAGTTTGAATCTCTGTACCTAGAAAACCTTCCATCATCAGAGACATATGAATTTAGTTACATGCACAGAGATGTGGTCACTCAGGTTGTTGTTACGAAGACGGACTTCGTGATCACTGCGAGTCAAGATGGGCATCTGAAGTTTTGGAAGAAACAGGTACATACAAGAGCAATATTTAATTAGTTTCATACACTTTATTATACTTGTATATTCATAACTGGTACAGTGAATTGGTTTTTCAAAATATTCATATAGTTCACACACTAAAATTATAATTGGGGGTCCACTGTGGTAATTTTGGTGATATTCAATCAGATCTCAGTAGCTATGTAAACTAACCCCCGTTTGATAAAATTATAGAATGTCTATAAATTCAGGGGTAAGTGTTCAATATTTTAAATATATCCACCATGAAACCTGAACCTGGCTCAATCTTAATACTGACAAGTGCTAGAACGCAATTAAAATCAAAATTAAGATAAAAAAATCGACATTATCTCATTTCTCGCGTTTTTGGTCTGATCTTAGTAAGTCTAAGATAATGTAATTTTTATAGGTTATTAAGATAATTATTATAAATTCTCAATTATTAATTCTAATTATTACTATAACATCAAACAAAGTAATAAAACCTTTACAGGAGGAAGGAATAGAATTCGTGAAGCATTTCCGCTGCCATCTGGCCCCAATCAGCCATATTGCTACCAACAGCACTGGCTCACTGCTGTGCACAGTGTCATCAGAGAAGACTATCAAGGTCTTTGATGTTGTTAATTTTGGTGAGGAAATACTTGTCATAAAGTCTATAAGTGGAATGGCACAAGGAAAAAGCAGATGGTTGGAATGGTTCATTCATGTGATTACAAGAAATGAAAAGCATAAATGAAAAAGAGTGAATGGATACAGAGCAAAGAAAAGGCGAATGGATGTACACTTTTAATGTTATAGTCTGACAATTGGCTCCAATTGTGTTGGTATACAGACTAAATTTGTTGTCATCTCCACATGGGCTACACAAGACGGCAATATGTTGCTGTTATGCACAACAAATGGGGCACAATTCAGCTCCTAAACTGAAATTAAACTGGACTGGTCACATATTCATCTTCTAAATCAACAATAAGCTCTGAGTGAAACTTTCACTCAGAGCTTATTGTTTTCACTGTGAAAGCTGCCATCTGTTAAAAGTAGCTGATTTTATTGCTGGCTCATAACATATTATAGTTTGATAACTAATTAAATATTTTTCATGTTCCACTTTCAGACATGATCAACATGTTGTCAATAGATTTTGAGCCATACTGTGCCGAGTGGGTGCATTCAGCTGGCGATCCCATATCAGCACTGGCTGTGTAAGTATATTATTGATAACTTTATTAAAATAGTCTATGATGCGTGGGGTGTTTGAAAAACTGGTATTTTTCTGGCAATTCTTGAGTTGGGAGCAGTAAATGTGTACTGCAAACAACTACATATGTGTGCACACTCATGTATACATGATCAACACTTACTAAGGAAAATCTACACACAATTACTAGTTTTATGTTATACTTATAGTCATTGCCCATAAAGCTTTAGCAGAGGTACAGCTTGGGAAGCCCAGTCCAGTCCAGGCCAATTTGTCTAAGTGCCAAGTGTATAAAAATGAGTTTGCTAAAATGACTTAAACAATGTATAAGTCATTTTGGTTTTCTTTATGAAGGCATTACACCCTGTATAATTCACAACACAAGATTTTTTTATACGAACTGTAGAAGGTAGACTTTAAATTTCAAAACGTTTCATAGATAATGAACCTTATTTTCCTATTCCTACAGCTCAGATAAGAACAGCAACAAGATCCACATATTCGACGGCACGCAGACATCAAGCTCACCGCTCCACTCATTCGACTCCCTCCACCAGAGCGTAGTATCTACAATCAAATACAACCCAGTATTTGAGACCGCAGTCTCGGTCGACAAAGCGGGCATCGTGGAATACTGGACGGGCCCCAAGCACGAGTGCAAGTTCCCCAGAACTGTGACGTTCGAGTCAAAGCTGGACACCGACCTGTATGACTTCGTGAAGAATAAGACGTTTCCGACAGCGCTCGCGTTCTCGCCCGACGGAAAGAAAATGGCGTCTATCAGCTTAGATAGAAAGGTAACATTCTCTGGCCCTAGGAAGGTAATATCGTCAAACGAACCAATGGTTACGTCCCAAACTAAACAAAGCTTGTATTATGGCTACCCATAGCGGGTACCGTACAATGGACTGGACATATGAATATATATCTTCCATGTCTCGGGTACAAACATTCATGTCCATCACACAAAGTTTGCCCCTATTAGAATCTGAACCTAGGTCAAACCCTTCCCCCCCTCCCCTCGATACCGAAAGTAGAATTGCCAATCGGTTAGTCACTAGTATTAATTTAGAAGCTTTTGGCAAGGTTAAGATGGCGCGCCAATTTTAGAGACGAGTTTTAGAGTACCTCAAGTGTACACCAAGCCTTTAAGAAAGACAGAAGTCTGGGGCGATTAATTCGCTCTAACGCTACTGCTACATCTGTGCCTTATGTCGTTAATTAATGGCCTTAGACGCAGGTGTGGCCTTGACGTAAGGGAGTTTATGTCCCAAGTGTATCATGGCGCGATCTTGAAAAATTCGTGGCATATATGAGCAATCCATTTTATATTCTGTGTTTCACATAGCGTAGGTATATATATAAGTATGCGCTATTGACCATTTAAGGCCGACGTTAGCGTAAAAAAAATCCGACTTAATTATTCGGTGTTATAGTCTATTGTGTCTTTTCGGGAAATTTGAATTTTGTAATATACTTTATGTATGTGAATTTTGTTTGTTGATGTAATAGGTGCGTGTGTTCCATTTCCTGTCCGGCAGGCTGCACAAGGTGCTGGACGAGAGCCTGCAGCGCTTCCAGGAGTTGCAGCACCACACGCAGCAGCTGCCCAACATGGAGTTCGGCAGGAGGTGACGGAACATTATTATAACACCTGAATTACCCCTAGCTCATGGCCCTAAAAGTTCCATTCTTTACAATACAGCCTTGAGTCGGCTGATACACTAATTATTGTATGATGATTAATTTCGTAATTGTCAATTTGGATTTACTCTACTGATATCACCAAAGCCGACAAGTCAAAGTCAAATCATTGATGTCATATAGGCCTACGGGAGCACTTACAAATTGTTATTTAATATTTGTTTTGCTTAACTCTACAACCGGACCGAAACGCAACCTCAACAGAGAAGATCCGGCAAGTTCTTTTTTTAATCCTTGGACACTAATGCTAGGGTCCACTATCTATGGTTAAATTTAACCACCATTCAATCTCTATGGATTCTGTCACCGTAGATACATGTTTAACCGTGTATGGTGCCCTCCACCCTAAGATCTCAAGTATTACTGTTTGTTTTAGAATGGCGTCCGAACGCGACCTCGAGAAGTCCGATTCGGTGCACTTGGCCAACGTGTTGTTCGACGCGAGCGGCAACTTCGTGATCTACGCGACCATGCTGGGCGTGAAGGTGGTCAACCTGGTCACCAACCGCTGCGCCGCGATGCTCGGCAAGCCGGAGAACCTGAGGCCGCTGCATCTGGCGCTGTTCCAAGTGAGTACATCCGCTATAGCGGTGTAGCGACTTCTTCAACCTCACCTCAAGCTACACAGATGGCGCTGCAAGACGCATTCAGAACAATTGACTTCTCCATGCAATCCTGAAACGTGCTATGAGAATTTTCAGAGCACGTAACATATATACAAGATCCCGACAATAACCGCGGGGCGTAGCGGCCGCCCCGCCTGGCACACCACCCGCCTGGCTGGAAGATCTTCCCTTTTCCGCTAAAGGGGAATTAATGGCCTAAGCTAAGGCGTCCTATTGGAGAGAGTTATACATGTGTGATACTTTGAAATTGTATTATTAGCCTTTTTTTCTGACTTCATTAAGTCAAAAAAAAAGGCTAATAATACAATTTCAAAGTCATTACCAGTGTGTCCTTAAACATATAGCCCTCCTCTAGCCATCTCCACTGGGACCTGTCGGTCGCTAATCCCTGCCTTCCTTAATTCTTTGTCCATGCCCTAGTAGCCATTGTGTTGGTATTTTTCTCCATTTTGCTTTGCTCTCGTGTTATATTATACATGTCATTTCCGATGCTCAATGCGCAAGATAGCGCTCTCTTACAAGAAATAGGAAATATTGTTCAAATTGATTACTTAGAAATGTACGGGATTAGTTAGAATTAACAGTACTGGCTTGGAAATTGGGGTCATCGAAAAATAGACATCACAACATTGACACTTGAGCAGAGGCTGGCTAGCAGTCTTGGCCGCTTGGCTGTTTTTTGTTGATTTTTGTAAACAAATGTTTTTTATTCATTTATTTATAAATTTTGGAGACTGTCCACATTCGTTGTATCTGGCTGCACTAGGCCTGGACCTAGTCAGTCAGTATGGAAAATCCGCCTTCTCTTAAGCACTTAGAGCACCGCTGGTATGCGGAGGCTCCGGTTACTCACTAATGTCTTCATGCCGCGGGCCAGAAGTAGCCAACATTGCAAATTCAACATAATTAATTCCGAAATACAATTTCATTCCTCTTAGGGTCGAACGAACCAATCAAAAGTGGCCACAACCCTCGAAATGGAGGGCTCCGCGAACCCAACCCTTTTGAACGTGAAGACTGACCCCACGCTGTTCTGCACGGCGTACAAGAAGAACCGCTTCTACATGTTCTCGAGACGGAGCCCCGACGACATCAAGAGCCCCGACGCGGACCGGGATATATTCAATGAGAAACCCTCCAAGGAAGATATTATTTCCGCCACTGAAGGGCAGGGTAAAGATATTATATACTTATCAATTACTTGTCTAGGAGACTATCTACGAACTAAACTCTATTTCTCTCTCACTCAACTTCGCTTTTTAAATCATTATGGCTTCCATCTTGTTCTTTTATTGTAGTGTGACAGGTCAATTAAAAAAAATCACAAATGTCACTTTGACAGGACCAATCATATTTTTTTAATCTACATCAAAATTCTGACATTTCATAATGATTACAAATGCGCCGGTTCAAAGGTTAGGTTACCCTTTCTGAATCACTCTGTATATAATGTGTACTGTGTGTCCAGGTGTGCAGCGGCTGTACGAGCAGGCGGTGCTGCACACGTCGCTGGGCGACATCCACGTGCGCCTGTTCGGCAAGGACGTGCCGCGCACCGCCGAGAACTTCTGCGTGCACGCGCGCAACGGCTACTACAACGGACACATATTCCACAGGGTCATCAAGGGGTTTATGATACAGACTGGAGACCCCACAGGTGAGATTACACTTTTAACCGACTTTTACTGGTGGTAGGCTTCAGCCGTGGTTAGTCACCACCCACTGAACAAAGCCATGTCGCCAAGCGGCCTAGCCGTGTTCCGGCATGATGTTCGGTGTTGCCATTCATGGATGGCGGGTCAGATCAGCTGCGCTGCATGTGCCTAGTGATTGTAGCGTCTCGATCTACTGCCGCCTTCCTGCCTAGGCAAGTATGCTCCATCGTAGATCTCATCATCACTTACCATCAGGTGAGATCGAGATCAAATAATTGCCTATAATGTAAAAAAAAAAAAAAAAGAAAAAAAAAAAAAGAGAAATAAGAGGTTCTCAATTCGACACGGATAGTTTTTTTTTAATTTCAACATTTCTTTTTGATAATAGAATAATTAATTGAGTGTGTGGGTGATTACCGAGTTAGATTCCCGTCACGGCAAATTTTTAAAATGCTTCTTAAGTAATTTTCACTAGTCTGGAACATGGATCGCCATTAGTCCATTGTGCCACACCCATATTACAAGCGTGGTTTTGACCCTGTGCGTGTTCGGTTGTGTTCTCTCAGACATGCAGGGTTCCTCACACCTTCACCATTTCACCAAAACACACTCATGACTCTTATCCCTAAAGGGGTAGGCAGAGGTGCACTACAGTGCACTCATATTATTATATTACCCTAATGGTATTTGGTCCAAAAGGACAACAACGGCAGCCTATAGTACCCTTCAATGATAGAATTGGTGAACTTTACACCGCATTATACCATACTATCTTCAACTTCAAAATATGTTCCAGGAACCGGCACGGGTGGTGAGAGTATATGGGGCGGTGAGTTTGCGGACGAATTCAAAGCGCATTTGAAACACGACCGGCCCTACACCATGAGCATGGCGAACGCCGGCCCGAACTCCAACGGCAGCCAGTTCTTCATCACTCTTGCGCCGACGGTGAGTACCTGAATATGTATCAGCTTGTTATCTGTTTAGGTTCACACACCAACATTGGTAGCTTTAAATAAATCCTAATAAGCGCCTCTGATAAGTACAGCTATGATAGATGTGTACAGAATTAGTGGGTTGAAAACATTTACAAGAGTCTCTATTCGTGTTCTCAGACGGAATGGTCGTGATGGTCATGTCAGAATTGGTAGCGCGCTTAACATTCGACGCCAAATCTCTCTCACTGCCGCCGTTCTGGCGCATTTATGTATGAGTCTTCATAATATTTTCTATTTACACATTATTTTTTCTATTATGTGTTTTGCTATCTCAGCCGTGGTTGGACAACAAGCACACGGTGTTCGGTCGCGTGGTGCGCGGCATGGAGGTGGTGCAGAACATCGGCAGCGTCAAGACCAACCCGAAGACTGATAAGCCATACGAGGACGTTAGAATCATTTCTGTCACTGTGAAGTAATCTAGTTTTGATGCTGAAATGTAAAAAGTTGTATTGATAATAAAATCGATAAGTATTTTTTTTGTAATTTGGTTTTTCTCTGCTATGGTAGAACTGTGCACAGTAATAATGTATGCGCTCGATATTATATTTATTAGATAACTGCGTAGCCAACGGTAAATATAAGACCCACATAATTTAAAACAGCGATATCTATTATCGAGCAGTAGTTATTTGAGTGGTGTCGCCATCTATTACCGAATAGCAGAAACTACAAATTTTCATTATGAATTACATTTATAGATGGCATTACTAGATTCGAATTGGCCAAATCCAAATAATGTAGATAAGCTCCATCAACAAAGAAATTGTTGAAAACATAAAAAGGAAAACAAAAATAAAAACATTGAGAGTGTAGTGGGTAGTAACTATTAACCAGTTAAATGGCTTTATCCTTTCTATTAATATATTATTGTATTCAGTTCCCATCAGGATGTGTACCATTATTTTCTACCGTGGAATAACCAGCGCGGCTCCTGTGGCCTGTCTGGGTGGGTAAGCAGAAACAGCAGTGATCCGGACTTAAAAACAATGGGAACCTAGCTACAAATCCTTCAAATTGCTAAGTATTTAATCTCAATTAAAACTACACAAAGTAGTATTTAACACCTTTTGTTCATTTTAGGAGAATGAAAGAAGGAAATTACAAGATGAAGGCCATCAATTGAAGGAGAATCGAACATTGCCCTGTACTGGGTGGGCTGCATTTTAATCTATCATTTGCTCAGATATTTTATAAATAACTAAGCACCTATTAGCTTATTAGGCTCCACTATCTATTGGTATACGTACGGCTAACTTTGATAACAATATAGTAGTGTGTGATAATAAATTAGCGGCCTGATTAACACTGTTGATAGTGACCCTGCTTTCTGTGCCGAGGGTCCTGGGTTCGAATACGGGTACGGACCAACTTTGTGTGATGAGCACTAATGTTTGTACCCAAGTCAAGTAATTTATACTGGGTTCGCCCCCAGTCCATTGTACGGTACCCACAATACAAGCGTTCCTTGGTGTGGGATCGTATAGTTGGTGTGTTCCTCTGGCGATATATACATATTTATATTTAATATCAGGTAAACAGGCTATTTTATTTTCAATCAGTATGTATATAAATATGAGCGACTCGGACGACACTACAACAACGCACTGTCAATCTAGGTACTAATTAGACCAGCATCCTAAATGTGCAGTGTTCCCAATGTGTAGTGGTCTAAAATGACCAAGAACCTATAATAACCACCGTCCAAAGAGTATTAAGACTATATGCCTGCCTCAAGTGTGGACTCAGAGGACTTCTATACGGAGTTACCAATACTGATAAATAAATATCGCCAGACAATTGTACCGACTTTATGGTCATAAACTAAGCAACGCTTGTGTTATGGGTACGGTCGGTACGGTACAATCGACTGAGGCGAAGTTGTAACTCGCAAAGCCAATTAAGAAAATATTATTCCAGAAATTTTACCAGGCGGGAATCGAACCCTGTGCAGTGAACTGAGCTGCCTATGCACAAAACTGCTAAATAATAGTAATCAACACGCCTGTATCGGCTGCAGGGGCGGCCAGAGATGCGCTGTTATAATAATGTAAGTACCTACCTAGTAAGTTACATAAAATTCAATGTTGAACATTATCCAGTAAACAAGTATTTTTACATGCCATAATGTTAGTAGATAGGTACCTAATTGTTTTTTTAATTTCCATAATTCTCACACCCGCTCGCCGCCCACCCATCTCTGGAGGCTTCTACATTGTGTTCATGTGGGCCCATAAAAAAACTGAAGGTCAAATTTACAATAACACCAAAAGCGACTCCATAATAATTGGAGGAATTTTAGATGCATTATTATAATAGTGATGCGATAAACCACTAGTCTTAACTTTAAGACATAGGAAAATAAATATTATTTTACTCAAGTTAGAGTGCAAAATCAAAACGTCTCGTACAGTGTGATGATTTATTATAGCATAACGTGTTCGGTTTTCCTTCTGTTCGCTCGTTGTTCGTGGTAGAGTTATCTGAAAGTGCGAGTGAGACGGGTGCGTTGTTGTCTCGCGCCCCCCGGTACAACTATCGCGTGCCCCTCGGCCCCCGTCCCCCCGCATAATATTTTCTTGCACCGCGCGGCTACCCCGCCTCCGTGCCTCGCCCAAATTCGCTCGTTTCCATTATCTTAATTTAAATGTCGAAACTGTTTTTTGTATCGAATTATGATTAACGTTTTGTATTAGGTATAAAAAAATAAAAAAATCACCATAATATTATGGGTACAGGTATTTAAAATACGCTGAACTCATCAAAATTAAGAAAAAAACTCCTCTTCTCCGCTCTTCACCTTGAATAGGTAAAAAAACACAAAAATCGGATCAAACTAAATTTAAGTGGCAAGTTTTTTAGCTTTTTCAAAACAATGAGGATGTATTTCTATATTTTATATTTGTTCCGACAAAAATTGCGTAAAAATAATACACAAGTTTATATAAGGTTGTTAAGTATCGATCGTAGATTATTTCTAATTATCGTTAGTAGATGTTAGTGTTAATCGGATAACAAGTAATTATAACTACAACAGAATATTATTAGTAATGTTGGTAGTTATGTAATTACATTAAAAAGTACATATAGTTACTATTCATTTAAATAATAAGTACTTAGTAATCATCGTAATTAACATAACCCCTTAGATTAGTATTATTATGATTAGTAGTATTTCGTATATTAATTTGAATGTGCGATAAATTTCACATTGTCATTTTGTCTCATGCAGTGCTAAATCTACATTTTGTTAGAAATGCAAGTTACGTTTGAAAATCGTATAACCAGGCTTGTTTGAGTAGTTAGTGCCATACAAGGATTATAACTCCGATGCGATGTATCTTGGAAATAATAAAGCTAATATATATAATAAAGCTTTCTAAGAATCAACTCGCCGATACCATCTATCCAATTTAACGCTGTCCAAATGGTTTTGTGACTATAAATGCCGATGTAATTCAGACTGGATTAGCATTATTCTTACTTGATTCAACTTAAAACAATACCTTTGAACAAATGCGCCACATGAAGTAATAAAGTTTTTTTTTAACAAATTATTGTGTTTGATTAATTTAAAAAAAATGAATTAAACTTCCAAGTAATGGCACGATATTATTGTTACAATGGAGATGGTGCCGTCGATTCTCGGTAATCGTACGAAGTCGTAAACAGCCCGCTGCGGCCTCGCGCTACGCTACTATGCCAATAACCAATCAGCGGCTAGCGTGGCTCCGTGTCGCGCGATATCCGACCAATCACCGCGCGAGTTGATCACGCGATTTCTAAAAATAGCTTATCTGAGTCACTCAATAAAAGCGGTGGATGTTTCTTAACAATGTTTAGAAACAAGTGGATCGTCGTGAGCGTCGGACGTGCGCTGCCGCATGAGAAAGTTTTGAAGTTCGCGCAGTGAGTTCAGTGATACCGAGGCGTTCGGTGCAAACACATGGTTCGACGGTTCCAACACGGCATGGAGACCACTTTCTACGACGAGCAGTATCCCCTCAGCGGACCCCTGGAGAACCTGAAGCGGCCGCTCACGCTGGACGTGGGGCGCGGTGGCAAGCGGGCGCGCATGGGCGGCCCGCCGGTGCTCTCCTCGCCCGACCTCCAGATGCTCAAGCTGGGCTCGCCCGAGCTCGAGAAGCTCATCATGCAGAACGGCATGATCACCACGGCGACGCCGACGCCTGGCGCGCCCGTGCTGTTTCCGGCGGCCGTGGCTCCCACGGAGGAGCAGGAGTTGTACGCGCGCCCCTTCGTCGAGGCGCTAGACAAGCTGCACCATTCAGAGCTGCCCATGCCCATGATGGGCAGGCGGGTGTACGCAGACCTGGACCGCCCGCTCGAGCGCTACCCCACACCCATGGTGAAGGACGAGCCGCAGACCGTGCCCAGTGCGTCCAGCTCGCCCCCGCTCTCCCCCATCGACATGGACTCGCAGGAGAGAATAAAACTGGAACGCAAAAGGCAGAGGAATCGAGTGGCCGCCTCCAAGTGCAGACGGCGCAAGCTAGAGCGCATATCAAAGTTGGAGGATAAAGTGAAGATCCTGAAGGGGGAGAACGTGGAGCTGGCGCAGATGGTGGTGAAACTGAAGGAGCATGTGCATCGGCTCAAGGAGCAGGTGCTGGAACACGCCAACGGCGGCTGCCACATCGACTCGCACTTCTGATCGCGCCGCCGTCGCCGCTCCCACACATTCCATGCTAGTCGCGCCCGATAGGACGCAGCATACAAAGCGATTTGTGATCTTAATTTTACTGTGTAATATATAGTTAATGAACACTAGTGTGTAAGGTGTTGAAGTCGCTACGTCAAGAATGCTGTGTGTCGTTAAGTTTGAGAGATTAGGTCGCCAGTGAAGCGCCGCCAGAACCCGCTCGGAGCTGTTGCTAGACGAGGGATGTATGTACTTAGAGTGAGCTACGGCTTTGAACACTAGCTGCCATCGTAAGTTGCGGGAGAGTCCTCCTTTATCAGTATTGCCTTGTCTCATTTAGTAGAATAGTGTAGCAACTAGAAAGGATAATCGTGCGACGTCACTCGCCCGCCGACCGACTGAGCAAGCGAGGTTGGCGCGGCGTTGCCAGTTCTACGGCGAATTTCCCGTTTCAGCGATGTTGCCGTACTTGCCTCGCTGAATCGGGCATTTCCATTGTTCATTGTGTCCCGGCCATTGTGTGTGTATTTTTCTGTCCAGTCCAGTAGAATCTTATTATAATAATTAGTTAACGTTTCGGACGTTATTTATTGCGTATGAGCCGGCGACGCTTGGCGCGTCGTGTTGTGACAGGTACGAAAAGGCCCGTGCGAAGGAGATAGTATGACGTTGAAGCGGCAACGCCGCATCGGCCCGAGTCACGAGCGGATGTTCTGCTAATTAAAATTCCGCCTGCGCCGCCCTCGCGGAATGGCGGCCATGTGTTCGACACTCAGACGTTCCGAATCACGTTTTGTTTCACAAGGTTAACTTTTCAACACGACAACGGCGGCGCAGCCGCGCTGGTCGCCGTGAAGAGGAACGTCTTTGTTCGTTCGGCTTAATTGTTGCGAGACAAACGATGTGCTTGCTGTGCTGGGAGACTGATATATTATGTATGAGCGCAGAGTGCCTCGTGTGAGTGAGAGAGCGTGCATCGCGCAAAGTATTTTCCCCGTTTTGAAAGATGATTCTCAGAACTGACCCGGTGCTCTTAGAGGACGTGACTTTTGTAATGCGAGGCCGTCCGATTTAAACTGTGTTATGTGGACGTATGGTATTGCAATGTGCGACCGACTGATGCGAACGATGCGAGTGAATGCGAGATGGAAGTATTTATTAGTGAGAATGTTTATCTATAGGCTGAAGTAGCAATCTCGAGTGCCTACGCTTTGTAAACTAAAGCCTATACCTATGTTTTAATTGTTTTTGTTACCATTAATGTGCTACTGTAAATTATTCTGTAAGTACCATTGTCTTCTATAGGTTATTGTAAGTAATTATAATACCAATTAACAAGTTGAATTGTTATAGATTATATTATGAGGCCGAGGGGTGTCTGTCGGACTTGTGACGGGAGTCGCAGTGTCG
Organism: Pheosia gnoma; assembly: GCA_905404115.1. NCBI lineage: Eukaryota > Metazoa > Arthropoda > Insecta > Lepidoptera > Notodontidae > Pheosia > Pheosia gnoma. The sequence continues at coordinate 1,077,464 of FR989910.1, forward strand.
TGCGGCGGACACGCGGCCCGAGGCCTGTTTGTATTATTTTTTTATACAAAAAATATTCGTCAGAATGTTAACAGTAATTTGTAAGTTTATAAAAGATAAAGAACAGTTATACTAAAATAATATATTTCTATGAATTTAACAAAGAATATTGTTTTATACTGAATATCATAATGTATGATAAAAAATTGAAAGAGAAAATAAATTATGAAGATTATTATACCATACACGTTTTTGCTTATTCTTATACCCTTTACATTATTTTCATAAGTCCAGCAAAATGTCTCTGCATCCACGGAAATCATTTCATGATGTACAGACAGAACTCGCCCGTATAGAGGTAAAAATTGCTCTTGTGAACTGAAAAATTCGCATGGAGAAGCCCTATAATCAATTTATATTGATTGTTGTCGCTAACTGTTTACAAACATTCTATATCATTAAATGGCTGCTCGCCAAAATACAATTTATGCCAAATTAAAAAAAATACTTACAATAATTTACTCTGCATATTTCACTACCAGAAATCCGTGCGTTAGGAATCCTTCATCTATTTGGCAAATATCGAACCGATACATAACGTACGCGAGAATATCAATAAATGATTTAGTAAATAACAGAAAGTAGTGAATCTGATACAGTTATTACATAACAAGACACGTAACCGACTCCATGTAACTGACCTAACAGCGGAACGAAAAATTATGACATTGCGAGTCTGAATCATCTGAATATTGACATTGAATAATGAGACCAAAATAATTATGTAAGTAAACCGGTTAGCGGTATATAATAGGTACACAGTATGAGATATAAGTGTATATATAGATACGGTAGCAAACGCGAAAATACCAATAATAATATCGCCAGGCAAACACACCAACTATACGGTCCCACACTAAGCAACGCTTGTATTATGGGTACGGTACAATGGACTGAGGTCGATCTCAGTATATAATTATTCGGGTACAAACATTCATGCTTATAACACAAATATTGTCCCCACCCCATTGTTCATATTGTTCAAACCCGGGACAACGCCCGGGAAAGCAGGGTCACTACCAACTGCGCTAATCAGGTCGTCAAATACCAAATATGCGAATTAGTTCTTGCGTTTTATGATAAATATAGCAAACTTTTTGTGGTACATGCACTGTTCTCTGCACTTTATCTAAACCTCATGTTATCCAAATTCTATATTTCAAGTTTACAACTCAACCTCAGCTAGAAGTGTACAATTATACGCCTTGAACCACTAACTTATTACAATATTCAGACAACACTCGGCGTACGCTAAAAGTAAAGCCTAAAAAACCGATCTACGCAGAAAGTGCTCACAGAGACTTGATGTCTTGCAATGGTACGCTTGGTATTGGATTTAATGATATTAATTACTGGATCCCAAGTCGGTGGTAGAACCCAGTCATCTTCCCTATTGAAATTAGGATGTTTTTAATTGCAATGGCCTCATGTATCATCCTTGCTCGGAATCGGTGTTCTTTTACGGGGATCTGTGGTCGATCAAATCTGATCATCATTATATCAGACTTACACGACAGCGATGTCTTCTTTTACCAGAGCTTTTTTTGGCTTTACTTTTATCGTACTACGTGTGTTGTGTCATTATTCTAATAAGGCTGTGTTTTGAACGCAGAAGTTATTTCCAAGCTTCATGTGGAAATTCAACTTTAGGCAGTAGATAATTACAACGTAACACTAATGTTTTTGAAGTAGGAAAACAAATGCTAGTTAATTACTTGACAACCGAGGCGAAGCTAATATTTATTTAGTTATTATTATAAATTACGTACAATAGTTATTTACATGGAAGCTAATAAAATAAATTGTTTTGTCTACAAAAATTTTAAATGCAGTTGGCGGACGACGGTAATTTTCCTAAACGCAAACAAGCGATAAACCTGACAGCGGTGCAGTTTTATTGACTGCACATAATACCTAACCTAGGTTAATGGCGATGGGGCAAATAAACACTTTATTTATTCGTGAATGAGTCTCAGAATCGAGTTGCGAAACGAACGAAGGTCAAATGAATCTATGCCAACGAAACCGCCCTGTCGTCGCCCCGGCCGGATGTCCGACTTTGTGGCAAAGACTGGCTTGACTTTGTATTTGTGAAAAACATAAAAAAAGCTTTGTCAACACTACATATTTAGAAATACGATGGCAATGACAAAGTAGATATTATTCTTTAAATCGTATTGGGCAAATAATTTATAGCTGGGGACGATGTCTTCATAAACAATTTGTCATTCATTTACCCTTAAAAATGAAGGTGAAGGTATATTAGGTTCATCCACCACAGTCTATCATAAAAGCCGCCATTTTGTTGAAAAAAAAACAGCTTTTTGGTTGATGTAAATAGCCAGTGTGGATGCCATAGTGACCGACCAATCTTATCAAGTTGATCTAGAGGCCTTTTCCACGAGTGCAAATTGCGTACTCGTTTATTTGGGTCAGTGTGCGAACATTACCGAGCGAAGCCTACGCATTGTTCTCTGTAGCATCACCTGTATTTACTAACATCGCGCTGTTTGTACGTGGCTGTTATTAAAACTTATATATTTATGATTCGAATGTTTTTCATACAACATAGTTCGTGTTGACCGATTGCGTAGCGCTCTATTCATTTCGTGCGCCCGAAATAACACGTGTTGAAATTTAAATTATGAATGCATTCGTATGTTCGTATTCCCTGAAGCTTTAGTAGGCAGGGGTACACTTTGTGCCTACCGATATTGAAAAACAACCTTCTTTATTCCTAATAACCGAGTCTAACGTAAACTGAACGACTCCCATCTGCACGCGTAATAAGCTTAAATCATCTGATTTCATTGGCTCAAGTAGGTATTCTAGTTTTCACCAAATGGTTATTAAATCAAAGATCATGTTTAAATCAAAATTATAATATGTATTCTTCAAAATCAGTTTCATAGACAGTATAAACATAATATCAAAACTCAAGTCATAGCCAATATGACCACAGACTAAACATAATAATTAAACATTCACAACAGGTATAATCTTTTTATTTTGCGTAACGTTAGTGCAAACGTATTCCGTCCTGCTCCCACCACAGATGTCATAGATAAGGAAGAGTCAACACGCTTTATCGTAAGAAGTCGTATAAAGTAAAGATTGATTACATTAGGAGTTCTTTGAATACATACAAACAGTTATTTAATTCATAGAAATTTAACCAGAACTGTTTGTTTTCACCATTTCTTCCCACCTACTAGGTTGATAAATAACTGATAACCGATGTCACCCAGACGATTTTTTTGCTAAAATTCCAATTATAAACGTATTCAAGCCCCGACAATAAATACAAACTCAAAAAAAATGCAATTCACCTACTAAGTTAACGGTATTATGCTCGATGGTATTTCCAAATTTAAAAATGAGGAAAATAAGAAACTACTTTGTACCCAAAGTCCGCGCTGAAATCAATATGTGTCTTTGGTCGATATACAATAAAGATAACAGCAAAATGCTGTTAAATAAGTGTCTACCTACCAATTGTAAATCACGGGCAATAGATTATTTGGTAAATTAAAGCAAGAAAGACACGGAAAAAGCCAGTTTAATTAAAACAATTTTCCGTTAAACATAAATAAACGAACGTGTGTGTGTTTCGCGATTATCGTACAGATAAAACGTTGATTTCAGCTTTAGACTTTTTATATTGGAAAAGTTCCAACACAACACTGCGTGCGGTCGTTTGCCCTCGACACGGACTGACTCATGTAAATGAAAAAAAAAATACACGAAAATCTATTGTATCTACAGCCAAGGATACAAAGAATAGCGTCAGGAACAATGTCGCCGACTTTTGAATGCTTTTTCTTTAGTTTTCTTAGAAAAAAATACCTTTGTGAAATACTTGCGAGTGATGGTATTGTTTCGTTAACGGAAACTACAGGTGTATTAAATAAGTTGGGAATGTTCTGGAATTGGGAGTTAGCGGCATTGTGGTTGGAGTAGTAGGTACTTGGTTTCCCAAGACGTAGCCTTCTGCCAAAGCCAATTGGCCATAAGCATTATATATAAGGTTTAATAATAATGGTGTAAAATACCTCAATGGGTCCATCAGTACGCTATAAGGGTCACATACCCGACTAAAATAATCAAATTATTTGAAATTTAAAAAATAAACTACACGCTTAGTCCGTGATGCAGCGGTACTGTTTTGTTTTCTCACAGAAAAATCAATCACTGTATACACATATATTATAGACATAATTTTTCTGTGCATTAGTGTGCACGCACACATACTTCCGTGTTAACCACCCACTTAAGAATTATCAACAGAGACAAATCTCTACAGAAATTAGCTCTTATTAACTCCTTTGTCAGATACTCAAAGGGTAAACACAATAAAAGGGCAAGTGAAACCAGGCACGGATAAGTCTAGAAACTATTTTCGTTTGATTCTTGATTCAAAATTGAAGGGGGCTATTAAAGCAGGCTCCACACCTTCCGATCCTATCCTAATTATCTGATGAAATTGGATAATGTGTAGGGAAATCGTCTTAATTTAGCACGTCCGATTTCCCTACGATCGAATAGGAAGGTGTGTAGCCTGCTTATGCCGAATGATTACAGTAGGTATGTATAAAGGTAAGATATCTATGTATATTTTATTGATTTCTAATAATAAACCCACTACCAAATCTAGAAAATCAAATAAAGTGACATGGCCAACATTTAAAACGCATCAATTATCTTTCTGGGAACATACTTATTCAAAGCTAATTCGCCGATTGGCAATTATTGTCCTGGCAATGAGAGTTTCCGAGAAAAGCGCAGTGGTATTAATTTTAATTCGCGGGTCACCTTCAACTGCGCGCGCGCACAGGTGTGCCCTCTATTGGGATAATACTCATTATACTTCGGAAATTGGTTGGCGACACTCCAACACACACGTGCCGGGCCCACAAGTGTTGCCATGTGCAATCATTATTATAGATTGGACTAAGATCGTCATAAATTATGAGTATGAAAAGCTAACCAACGACTAAGTTAACCTTACATATATACCCGAGGCACCGCTAAACTTAAATAATAATAATAATACCAACCCTTTTAATGGATCACTATTGGCACGGGCCTCCCATCAATGCGAGGGGGATGAGGCCATAGTCCGCCACATGGCCTAGTGCGGGTTGGCGGACTTCACACGTCTTTCGAGGGGTTCTCTCAGACATGCAGGTTTCCTGACGAAGTTTTTCTTCACCGTTTATTGAGTGTTAATCATGGTTGAAAAGGATATTGCCTCATGAAATGCAGACATCCCAGAGGTACGAGGTTTGAACCTGCGATCCTCGTTACAAAGGCAAGCGTTCTGCCAACATGGCTATCTTTACCTTAAATAAATAAATATAGATAATGCGTGCGCGACGAACATACCGACATAGCTACGGATAACGTTTGTATCGTGGGCACTTATCGTAGAATGGACTAGAGGTGAGCTCAATAAAACCCAGACTATAAAACATATAATTTCGGAAATTTGCTCTTACAGGAATAATTAAAATACTAAATCAGGCGGTCGTCACATGAATACATGGCAACATCGGCAACACTGTCGCCTCCGCGCACAGATAATCAATCACATAGATTCATTGCACTATTGTGCCGTGCCACGAATCCAAACTGTCTATTATTAACTGATTGTGCAATATTCAAGATTTATGTATCGTGCGTGCTTTAGAACACAAAAAAACCAGATTCAAAATGTTTTATTTTTTGCGAAGATCAAAGGCAGGTGGTAAATAAATGATGATGCCAGCCAGCATTAAAAAACTATTTATTGTAAAGCAAATGATTTTCAATGAGCTCACTTGTAAGAAAATAGCAGCTAATGGATTTATGTTTTATAACATGTTGTAAATCTGGATATTACATTATCTAGTTGGTGAAAAAACTCAAGAAATCCTAAGGTTTTGTAACTTTGTACCTTTCTATTTATTTGCCAGTACTATTTAAACTAAAGTCGCTCCAGAATAGTATATGTGCACTTAAATGCAATGCAAGAAATAACTGGCATGTTAAAGTTGAGGCGCAAGAGCTTGACGATACGCCATGGCAAATATTTGTTCTCAAAAATCACCTTCGCGGCAGAAAACAGCTAGGTCTTTGCTGTTCCATATTGTCACACCGTGTTGCGTGCAAAATTGCCTACACATTACTTATCGGTTGTTCTGGCCTGTATCAGCTAGTACAGTTAAAATATATAATTACTTACAACGAAACGCCATTAGTTAAATCCAGCTTAGAGATCACCCGATTAGGTGTTCCGAGTGGAATGACCGATTAGTTGTTATTAGGTACCTACTCTTTCAACGAGTGTATACGCATTTAAGTGCGCATATCTTAGAGCTTAGCTTTCTAAAGATTTCACGTTGCTAAACTGAGTCCCCCGCATATGATCTATCTACTGACGAAATATCTAAGTACGTTCATGGTGTTCAATTCCTTCTGTCGCCTATTATATCGTCCACATAGAATAAGTACGCATTATAAAATGATATAAGATTTTTTTCGATAAAAGTACTTTGTAGGTAGTCCCATTTACTGTAGATGGAATACTTTCTCTAAATTTGTTGAGGGATTATCGTATTTATAGTAATTTAATAAATTCGACCCTCAGACAGCAACGAGTTTTAATAGCTGTTGTTGTCTGCTTTCTACAGATTTCACAAGCCAGCCCGTCGTCGAGCTTGGAAGGCAGCCGCGCCCACTTTGGTCCTGGCACACTTTCCTCCATTGTTTACTTGAACGTGCGTCGATGTAGGCTGCGCCGGGGCGCTGCAGTTGGGGCGAAAGGTGCTAAAGGAATATGGTAAATACAACTATCACTTGCAACAGCTGATCGCCTCAAAAAGTAATTTGGGTTTAGATTTCCAATTTCTTTTTATAGTCATTTGTATTCTGTAACTTTTTCGCACTTTTCATTATAGGCATATTCTGAGATTCTAGACTCATATAATAAATTGATATCAGCTCTAGTGATCGGCCATGAATGCAGTTTATTAGTTACTGTAATTGAGGCTTAGATTTGGAATGTTCTAAGTACAAATTAAACCTTGCTTGCAATTCTAAAAATGCGCAAAGGATAAAATCAGGAAAGGTACCGGGATAGCAATACCCACTGGTGCAGTTTATTATACGTTTGACGCAATTGTTTTCTTGTCATTGCGCACTGATATCGGTCAACTGCGCAATAACTGCCTATGCACTTAAGTAGGCATAAGCAACATACAGGAAAAACTGCAGGAAAATATACTTCGAATGCGTATGTCGCGTCGCATCGCATGCATTTATTTCTGTCTGCAATAATGAGGACTTTCCAACATTTCACCATGAATAAAATCCTATCTTTGAGGTTAATGTTGTTGCCGACTTTTTGCTACTACTCTATTTGTTTTTTTTTATGATCTAAATTCTTTTTGTTTATTTTTGAGGTATATTTAAAATATTGTAAGAGTGTCTTTTTGTTTTAATGTGTTAATTTTTTTGTGTTAATTTTAAATGCTTTTTGTTTAGGTATTCGTGCAACGTCTTCTGAATTCATTTAGGTGTCGGCTGGTAATATGCCCATGATATAAACACTTCACGTCAAATCATGTCAAAGTAACTTTACAACTACTTTTTACTTTTTTTGTGTCCTAAAGATTCAGAAGGCTTAATACTTTCGAGAATTAGTAATAGCTACTCAAAGGGTCAATGCCTGTTTAGCCCAAAAGAAAGTTCCAAGTAAATACAGGCAGCGGCGCGTGTTATTTTTAATCGATATCTTTTGATTATAATCGATATGTATGGCTCCCGCAATAAATCGAGTAGCTAAACTCGGTAGCATAAAAGAAAACAGTAATTAGATCCCACAATCATAGCTCTTTGTTCCGCACAAAGGGCGCGCGCGTCGTCGTCGTCGGCGGCGCCGCGTGCGCAGGGGCACGTATGTGTGCACGAACACGTGTCGCGGCTCGCGTGACGCACACATGCACGCGCAGCTACATTACGTCACGTCACGTTGTTTGAAGAGAGTAATAAACTTTAATCATAACAAAAAGGATAACGTTATGCTGAAATGCATCTTTTGTTATATATTTAACATAATTGTTATCTTTATATTTAGGTAAGCCTGCCGACGCTTGCGCTTCCTTCTCCTTTATGCGGAACCGACCGGCACATTGTATCCTTATAGAGAACCATCTTTAAGTTATTTACATAGCTAAGTAAATATACGTAGGTTGGTACTTGCTATGGTTATTCTTATTAAATACCCGCCTACTACAAGAAGCAAACATCAATCAGCTATCCAAGATACAGGCATCCCGCTACTTTGGATACTGTTCTGTCTTTTCACGTGTAAAATGAAAAAATAATGTATCTACATTTTAAAAAGAATAACTAGCACATTAAATATAGTCTATGTTCATATTTATAGCATGGATTTAGATAGTGAATTAGGCTTATTGCCTTGTATCAATTAAAACGTAACAATTACATATTGTCATTTCGCAAAAACCATCGAAGTCCTACGTCGTACCGAAATAAACCGGTGTTAATTATGTTCTATTTGTGAATGTAAACACCGTCTTATTTACGACGACATGCCACCTGTCTAATTTTAGGTGTGGACACAACACAGTTACGTAGAAATAGGGTAAGTGTACCAGTGAATGAAACCTTAAGGAAATTTTTGACTTTGAAAATTAATATAAATATGTTACCACGGGAAATTAAAGTACATGGCTATGTTTTTGTATATAGCAATCATTCAAGATTAAGAATGTATTTAGTTATTATATAAATGAAAATAGGTTTAATAAATATTTGACGATAAAGCGAAAAATCCGCAAAATCACCAGTGAATGAACGGTATTTTCCAGTAAATAAACGAAATGAACCCAGTAAATGAACAAAAATATTATTTAATTTAATTAACTATAAAAGGCATATTTTAACGAAAATAGGTAAAAAATATATTGTTAAAGTAATACTCCTACAATGAATAAAATTAAAAAAGGTGTTTCCTCTTTTTATTCTTAATCTCTTCTTTGTTTTTCTTTGAATATATATTTTTTTGTTCTTATTTTTTTAACATAATAACTTTACGCTTGCCCAAAAGCTTTTCTACTGCTTCTTCTTTTTTTTCTTCTCCTATTGTTTTTTTATAGAATATGTTCTATGTACCGTTAGTGTAGATCCTGTCCTATAGAAAACTTAGTTCTGGGACTAGTCTCAGTGTCATCATAGGAGGCCGCTGTAGATCCTGTCCTACAGAAAACTTAGTTGTGAGACTAGTCTCAGTGTCAGCATAGGAGGCCACTGTAGATCCTGTCCTACAGGAAACTTAGTTGTGGGACTAGTCTCAGTGTCATCATAGGAGGCCGCTGTAGATCCTGTCCTACAGAAAACTTAGTTGTGGGACTAGTCTCAGTGTCATCATAGGAGGCCACTGTAGATCCTGTCCTACAGAAAACTTAGTTGTGGGACTAGTCTCAGTGTCATCATAGGAGGCCACTGTAGATCCTGTCCTACAGAAAACTTAGTTGTGGGACTAGTCTCAGTGTCATCATAGAAGGCCACTGTAGATCCTGTCCTACAGAAAACTTAGTTCTGGGACTAGTCTCAGTGTCATCATAGGAGGCCACTGTAGATCCTGTCCTACAGAAAACTTAGTTGTGGGACTAGTCTCAGTGTCATCATAGGAGGCCGCTGTAGATCCTGTCCTACAGAAAACTTAGTTGTGGGACTAGTCTCAGTGTCATCATAGGAGGCCACTGTAGATCCTGTCCTACAGAAAACTTAGTTGTGGGACTAGTCTCAGTGTCATCATAGGAGGCCACTGTAGATCCTGTCCTACAGAAAACTTAGTTGTGGGACTAGTCTCAGTGACATCATAGGAGGCCACTGTAGATCCTGTCCTACAGAAAACTTAGTTGTGGGACTAGTCTCAGTGTCATCATAGGAGGCCGCTGTAGATCCTGTCCTACAGAAAACTTAGTTGTGGGACTAGTCTCAGTGTCATCATAGGAGGCCGCTGTAGATCCTGTCCTACAGAAAACTTAGTTGTGGGACTAGTCTCAGTGTCATCATAGAAGGCCACTGTAGATCCTGTCCTACAGGAAACTTAGTTGTGGGACTAGTCTCAGTTTCATCATAGGCGGCCGCTGTAGATCCTGTCCTACAGAAAACATAGTTGTGGGACTAGTCTCAGTATCATCATAGGAGGCCACTGTAGATCCTGTCCTACAGAAAACTTAGTTGTGGGGCTAGTCTCAGTGTCATCATAGAAGGCCACTGTAGATCCTGTCCTACAGGAAACTTAGTTGTGAGACTAGTCTCAGTGTCAGCATAGGAGGCCACTGTAGATCCTGTCCTACAGGAAACTTAGTTGTGGGACTATTCTCAGTGTCATCATAGGAGGCCACTGTAGATCCTGTCCTACAGGAAACTTAGTTGTTGGACTAGTCTCAGTGTTATCATAGGAGGCCACTGTAGATCCTGTCCTACAGGAAACTTAGTTGTGGGACTAGTCTCAGTGTCACCATAGGAGGCCACTGTAGATCCTGTCCTACAAGAAACTTAGTAGTGGGACTAGTCTCAGTGTCATCATAGGGGGCCACTGTAGATCCTGAACTAGAGGAAACTTAGTTGTGGGACTAGTGTCAGTGGACATAAAAAGCCTAGTTCATTAACTAGGTTTTTAAAACCAATAAATGAACACACCTGTTCCAATATTGGCCAAAAGATCGGAAATCTATTTTAAAACAATATATCAGTGGAAAAACTTTATTAACGTAATAATAAGTTACATTATTTAACAAAAACATGAAATCTGTCATGTTCCAGTAAATAAACACTCTTTCATTCACTGGATTTTTTCCGATTTCTTGTACCAATACTGGGACCCCTAATATTTTACTAAATTCACGATGAAATTGGCATAGAAACGGGTTAAAAGTAACAATTTAACCTATCTTCAGTCAAATAACTATAGTACTAATCGCAATAACTACCTAAATTGATACAAAATAACATCAAAAATATTTTGACTTACCTGTGTCCTTAATTCCGGCCCATACAAATCTGGACTACAACGAAACGGAAAACTTCAAATGCTCGTCATTTTGAAATTAATCATCGATACAAGAAACAACTGCTACCACAATATTGAATAAATTGTTGTCAATACAAAAAAAAATAATGTGTATTATAGATATGTTCAGATTTCTTAGTATTTGGAAAAAAGTGGGTTTTGTCCATTCACTGGGGGGTGTTCATTCACTGGTACACTTACCCTAGTACCACGACGCCTGTTAGTTTAGTCTGTGTGGGTCAGATAGCTGCCATAGACCCCTGCCGTAACATTCTCCAATAACTTTTAACATCTAAAATCTTCTGCGCAAATATATGACGCCTTAAAGTATTCCGCAATATTTGACGCTTTAAATGTTCTGCGCAATTCCGACACCTTAAATTGCTGCGCAATATTTGAACTCTAAAAACTTGAGCGCATCTCTGACAACCAAAATCTGCAGCGCATCTCTGAAACCTAAAATCTCCCGGGGGTCTCTAACGGCTAAAATCTTCTGCGCAATTTTGACACGTCACATCTTCTGCGCGATATTTGAACCCTAAACTCTTGTGCGCATCTCTAACATCTGAAATAATAAATTTTCTGCGCAGCATCTCCTACGAAATTTACAGCGCAAACATATTTGGTAGGGGGGTTTGTTTAAAGGATTTGTACTTACTAGCACTTAACATTCGTTAGTATTAGACCTTCTATTTTATTTAGCTTCTCATTCTTGAAACATGTTGGAGTCACACAATACCTGGCTTAGTGTTTTAGCGGTTTTAATCTTTTGTGGTAGACAAGCAGAATTAGTTTACTGTTTCATCATTTTATTGCGGGCTCCCCGTTCCCTCCGTAGTCCTCAATGCTATTCGGCTCAGTAATTGAACACTTTAAATCTCCGCTCGACACGCAGAGATGAGGTCCCGGTGATATAATTAATGTGTTTTGTTGATACTCTGTAATAAATTACGCATCTTGCCAGAGAGGCGGTTCGAAAATATGGCGTTAAATTGATATGTTTGTTTATATGAAACATTGTAAAAGAATGGGTATTAGGTAATTTTTATGGTTGATAATAAAATTATCTTTGTATTTAGATTCTAGATAAATACCGTTAGTTAATGTTATTAATAGTTAATACGTTATTTTAAATAATATGCTTATCTACTAGCTAACATTTAAGTTTGCTTTTTTTAACGTCAACTACATGGGTAGATACTTAATAAGCACCTTAATTTGAAGTCGTTCGCAATATAACTGAAAAAACAAAAAAACATTTAGGAAACACTTTAAAACGTATTAGGCAGCTAACATATTATTCGCAATTTGAAGCAATTTAAAAACAAGGATTAGCAATTTGAATTTGAAAAAAGAACATTGAAAACGACTTTGGAGTTCGTACAAATGTTTTCACAAAGAAAAACGGCGCGGCAGCATCGGTGTCAACGACACGACTCCGACAAATATAAAGCAAAGGATGGTTCACATCGCTCATTGTCAATGATGGGGCTGTCGCGGTGTAGACACACACACGACATACGACTAATTATCTGCGTCGTAAATACTGTCTTAATGTTCCTTTCGCGCTTATGAAAAAAAGTTTAATTCCGTTGCCACTGTTTTTTTTTTATTATTACCTACCAGTAGTTTTATTTAAATTTAATTTAATGTATTAAAATTATTGGTGGGTTAAAAATATGTACGGGGTTGCGTGCATATATTTTTTTCGCAATAACCAAAAAAGTTCGACTAATTAGTTTTTTCAGTGTTTTAGGCTTTGATTGCTTGCCGTCAAATATCTTACTTAAATCTACTATGATCGGAAGCGGTCAGATGCGCAGGATATATTAAGGTGCACAAGTATACGCGCGAAACCAAGGTGCACACACTCATTGTTGTCCTTCTGGACCCAGGGGAATGGAGACCGTTACGACTAATCTACTATATTTATATCATAACAGGGCCAACAGTAGGTTAAAATGATAAGATTCCCAAGGAATAAATCAAATAATTAATCATTAAAAAAATAACAACCTGTACAGAGCGCACGGCCAAACGCTACTGGTTCGTCTGTTAAAATATTTTACACTATTTTTGTTAAACGTCATATATACAATTAATAGATTACAACCATTTATATGTTAAATGCCCAGCTTTAAAAGTTCAATACAATTAAATCCAATTTGGTGGTATATAAAAAAAACTAATGGTTTTATGCGATAAGTTGGTAGGATAGTCCATTACAGCTTCGACCGCGACAATGGCGGGTGTGATGACCGACGAGTTCGGTTCAATCCACCCGCATATGCCTAAATTGTGACGTCGACTCCACACAGAGCTGTGTGGGCAGTAGGTCAATGAAGTCTTGTCCGATTTCAAGATACATGCAGTCCACAAAAAGGCGGAGGGTGTCGTTACCATGCCCCCAATTTTTTATAATGAATAGCAAAAATAAGAGGGCTGCAAATTTGAAATCCGCACCGGGTGCTAATGACCTATGCTACGCCACTGTGCAGTAGCCTCAGTTTCACCTACAATTCAAAATTTGCAAGACTGAAGGAAAATATAGCATTGCAAAAAAGGTGTCTGGCAGAAAATAATTTCAGCGTCGCTAGCAAGATGGTGAACATAAATATTTTGAGGAAAGCTGTCTGCAAATTTCTTCCATTGTTTAAGTATAAGCTTTTGTTAGATCCAACCATGTGTGCCCGTAAATAAAAATGGGGGCGTCTGTTGAAGTTGATATACTGTCCTCTGTCGGTTCACTATGATAATAATGGCTGTCGGCTCGTGTCGACAATAAACTACTTATTGACGCCCATGTGACTTTTTAATACCCTCTGTGATGGATTTAGGGAGTTCATTGGATTAATAACTGCTTCGTGTAGCTACACGCGTTGTCTATGCCATCGCGGGCAGACACTGACCTCTATGGTATACATCGCTGGACTAATCATAAGCCCGGTTATCGTGTGCCTATTTGATTTTCGCCATTTTGGCGCTGATAGCGGCAGTGAGGGGGAATGGAACTAATAATAGAGATGGGACAGTGATATGATACATCGATAAAAATGTTTATGCTTAAACCTACCCATGCAGTAAAATGAAAATAATTATGATCCATTCCTTTAACAATGGCTAATGTCCAAAATAGTCGAGTGGTTAATACTAAGATGAAGCAAATAATGATAATGATTAGCCGAATCGCTCATGGGTAGGGTAGGTAATCTTAGGATAAGCCGAAACCGGACTAAAGGGTGGTGTGTGACTAGCTAGATCCTACTTAAATAAGGATCGTTTTTTTAATTAGAAATGAGGTAATGTAATGTTGTTTGGGAAGCAATGGAGTAGGTAAGGTATTAATAGAAAATAAAAATCATCAAAGTAGTACATGAGTTATGTTTAATAAAACAGTCATCAGAGAAGTGTTTTGAACAGATGTAATCATATTTTTTCGGACGCCAACTAGGCTTTTCAATGTTTTTGAGCCATAATTCTAGTCTTCTATTGTCAGTCGGAAACCTGTGAATTAGTAAACATTGTTTTAAAATAATATGTATTTGATAATACAAATCTGTCTTCGGCGATTTTTACGTTCTTGAACGTTCTATCTATTTAAGATATTGATAGAAAAAATATCGATAAATTTTATCGACAAGGAACTTTTACAGCACTATTGAATTTTATTGTTTATAATAAGCCGATAATACAAAGACAAATGCGTTGTAATCACGTATAAATAAGATTAGTAACATATTTTTAAGTGCCTATAATATCAATAGAAGTTTTAATTTCTTGAATATTAGCCGTAAATTCACTTACTTGTGGAATGTAACCCCACTTCCCTTCTGGTAAAGAGTTTTGCATAACACGCACTCTTTCATGGTTTACCTATTAACTAACACCACTTATTTATGTATTAACTATATTAATACGACACAACAAACAAGTTTAATCGCGTTAAACCTTCAAAATCACTTTATAAACACGGAGACAATGTAATCAAAACAACGGCCATTTGCATTTTACGTCAGATTTAGTTCCTTTCCCCCTCGCTGGGGGCGCTTCAAATAGGCACAATAGATAGCTGTCATTTTAAAGGATATCATTAGTCTAGCGTACTTGTTGTTGTGCAGGCAGATAATTATTATAATAAAAAAAATCTATCTTTGTATTATTATTTGAATTACGAACACTACATTGAATTTTACATATGGATCAAGCGAGTCGAGTGATGTACCAACTTTAAAAAAAAATTTGAACTAAAGCAATGGCGGCAATCGCTGAATTAGAACTTCTAGTTCTAGTTCTAGTATTTCTAAATATAAGTGATGAATTTCTAAACACATTAATCTCCTTATGGCGCAGTCGGGTAAACAGGGGGATGCTTGATTACAGAGCAATTTATGAGAGCTCGCAAAATGCGGCGGACAAGTCGAGAATATTTGTAGACACACTGCACAGCTGGTGTTTGAAGACTACAATAACGGCTTATCGCGAGGGCGAATATGACTGATTGCAAAGAATAAACGTCTATTAACATTGTCTTTTAGTAATACATATTAAGCTTTATGCTAGCCTAATTATATTAGTCTGCCCATCATCGTGTTGTCGACTCAATTTTTACTCATATTCTAATGCATCATTTATTTTGTTAACGTTGCAAGAGCAGATCAGTGTTGGTCTATTATGTTCCATTCTTCTCAATTTCCTTTATCTGATGATGATAATCTTTCCTCAGTCCTCCTCTGTTTTATTCTTTTTCCTTCCTACAATGACTTGATCAGCGTGTCATATCGTATCAAACGACCGATAATCAATCACATTGTCTTTCCTTTTTGGTTCTCAATAGTGGCTCTCAGCTTAGGGCTTATCTTTTGCTCTATTCTTTCCAGTACTGCCTTTTTAAACATTCTTTACATTTAGCTTATTTTTTCCCTATTCTTACTTTATGGTATGATTCTTTTTTTTTCTAAGTATAATTTGCGCGGATTGTATTATGTCTATCTATACGTACGAATCTTAATCTTTGGCTTGCTTTGAAGATAACACGCTACAGATAAGATACCGGCGGTAAACAGCCGACTGCTTACAGGACTATCAAGTGTTTGTTGGTCGTGGACTTTGGCGAAGATTTTGTAATCTTTCGTTAGTATGCAGATAACTTATTCCACTGCCTGTTTTTAGGATAGAAGATAGGAGCATTGATGTCAACCGCGCAATAGACGTTGACTTTGTTGCTTTGTTAGCTTGTTCCTCAGTTGTATGTACCAAGCTACCAAGCATTAGGTATACATACATTACATTAGACAGGTATATGTTTACAGTATCCCTGTTCAAGTTTAGATGACACGTTGGTTTATTCTATTAAGTGTTACATTTTCCTTATTCTAAGGGCGATTTTACAATGATCCTCACTATGTCACGGTTATTCTAAAATCTTACAAAATGACATAATTCGTGACATTATTCGTGTCGTATAGTTTTTTTTGTAGTCGATATGTCTTGTAGTATTCCGTAAATGCTAGCAAATTACAAGCACACACTATGTTGAAATACAATAAGCAGTTAGTTAAAGAAGCAGCTCATAAACTTCCCTCATCAATCTTGCTTGCTGTACAAAGTATTTTAACAACAAGAAAAACGGGCGCGTCACGTTTCGCATACCGACTCTCGGTAGAATTGGTACTCGCCATGTTTCAAGTGGCAACGCCTTAACACACAATTAATTGTTGTTTTTGTCCTGCCCGTCATGAAACTGAAAAACAACTAAAAATTATTATTGTTGTCCTTATAATTATGGGATTGTTTGGGGAATTTAATTTAGCAAATTGTTGGCATGACATGGTTATTGAGGAAAGTACTATGCCAGTGGTAGGTAATTTCAGCCAGACAGTATTATTTTATTTATCGTAAATTACTTTAGGTATTATGTAATACATACTCTTTGGGTATTTACTCCCTGTACACTTAATTTCTTAGCTTAAGGGGGAAGCTCAGGTCAGGGCGCGAAATTCAAAAATTTCAATGCTTTTTATTTTTTTACGAAAAATTTGGACATCTTTACGATGTAATTTAGTTTTTTGCGATATTAACATTCTGCATTAGATGTCTCGATGTATTCAATTTGCTTAAAAAAATACCTAATCCGATACAATACCATAAGGTTTGTAAAAACCACTCTTTATGGTGTACCTTAAACCGTACAGGAACCGCAAACCGTAGGTCTCATGATACTCTTGTAAATATGTACTCCGTGATGGCTAGAGCTATTTAGCGTTTCGATAAATTTTGCCATCATAATCGAATAATACATACAATAATTTCGAATCGGTAAAGAAATAGAACTAAATAAGATACTTACTTGAGTGACACTAAAATAACAATTTATTTTCAAAGCGCACACTCATTTAAATATTTCTGTTCTGGGTCATTAAATCTAAGACAATGTTTACGGACAGTGGAAGCCTGATAACAGCTTCAGATTACCGGCAATACTAATATTACTAATAGCTGGGGGGTCTCAAAGGGCAGTCCGCCATCGCTTTGTCGTGTATCAATAAGTGTGATTCAACAAAATTATTTTAATAAAATATTACGTTTCCATCGACACGGTACTGAAAACTTAAAAAGGCAGTAAGATCTATGGGAATTAGGTGTTATATAAATAACCCAACAAAAGTTTTCCATTCCAAATATTACTGTTATACAGATATCAACAGGTTTAGGAGCTGGTATATCCTCATAAACAAACCACACAAACGGAGCAGTGTCATTATCCTCGGGCCGCGTGGGCGGGGCCCGCTTTAGGAAACTTGCACATGTATCTGCTACTTTCTCTTAAGCGAATCCGTGATCGTTTTAAAAGCATCGTGAAAATAAAAACCTACATGTTATGCCGTTTCCATATTTGTCGTGCGCAATCAAATTAAGGATTAGGGAGTGTGCATGCATAGCGAAAAAAAATCAATGGTGGGTACCTAATACGTGAAGAATTATGTTTGGTTCAATCTGAGTTCCAATCCTCAAATTTAACTTTATATAATCTAGGATAGTATATCTTTCAATGCCGATATTTTAAATATCTAGCGATTTCAACACATTCGTGCAATTCATGTTTTAATTTCATAGAATCGATTGCGTCACATTTATCGATATTGCTATCGATAAGTTCCCTAAGAAATCGAGACTCGGGAACAGGAAAGCCGTACACTATCTGATAACGACCACTAGAGTGATTGTGTTCATGGAAGAGTGTTCGCGAAACTCTTTGTAGGTTAATTGCTGTTGTACTTCTCGGTAATGTTTGAGGAAAATATATATATTTATATTAGTAACATATACCATTATTATACCCTAGTACGTAGTCACCACCTTTAATCCACATGAAAAAAAAGACTAAAGATGGAAAGGATCCAAAATAAGTCATTGTGGTTTTTGTATCAAAAGTAGTACAGGGTTTACCCTTACCCACTGATGTATCCGAGCTTGTATGTGCTGGGCATGATCGGATACACCAGACTAGCGGTGAGGAGATGTTGCTCTGTTTGAGTATGTCGTGGGAGTCTTAAAAGCAGTCCATCACCCTGAAATATTAGAGGCGCTGGAGTTTTGCGCGCACGATATCTACATGGGGGCACGACGGCGCAGCCTCTAATGCTGAGTGTCCCGGTAGTCGCACTAATTTACCAAAGTATTCACTTTTGTCCCGTACTGTAAAATTATAAATTTTCGATATTAGGAGAATGATATTTTAGTTGTAGCCAAGCGAAATTAGCAGATGCTATAAAGTTTAAAGGACATAATATTATTATTTAAGCTGTTTTAAGAAGGGGGAGTGGTTATAGCATTGGTTTGGTATCAGTGTAATGACGTAATTCGTAATCAAGAAATATATATATATATATACATGCCATGGACTTTTCGATTGATGGGTTAAACTACATTTATCAATCCAATCAGGGTTAATAACTGTTTCATATTTATTTTGTGATTAAAAATTTAGCTGTCTGCGTTAAAGACCTTCAAAAAAACACTAAATGGTTCTTCAGAAATGTTTGCACTGACCCCAAATAATTTCAGCTGTTTGCCACCAATTAGGTGTTAGCAGTAATATATAATTAAAAACCGCTTTCATCCTGGCAGTCTGAGCCGTGTCTGAGTCTGGACAGATCTTTTGCAAACTGGTATCTTGAACCATTAACCTGATTATCAATTGAAAAAACCACCTTGTGACAAGCTACTAAGGTCTAAAATCGATCCATCAGTAAACATTTCGGAAGTGACCCCATTCCCGGTAGTCGGCAAGCATTACACAATCTCTTGTTCTTATGTCAGCCTTGATTGGAACTAAATGCTACTTATTATAGTCCTTATCTCAATGTAGTTAAAAGTTAATATTGCACAACCATACGTCGGTATACAGTGAAGTCATTTGTTGACCGAAGAATTATGCTGATGCATTAAATTTAATAAACGTGTCTTACAACTTCCTATAAGCTTTAAGATTATCCTTACATAGCCACTTTACTTAGGTCTTAGCTTAAGTAGAACATGGTCTGGATAACGCTTAGCTATGAAGATTTCGTGCGGAGATGCATAGCTAAGATGAAAGGATAATTATATTCTTAACGCTAAATCACCGGCAGTCTTTGGGACGACCATTTAATAGAGATTTAAGAATCAGAAGTAAGTTCCTATATAATATTTGGTCCATTGAGACGACTTTGCTGTATCACCTAAATAAACTTTTATGAATCAAAGTGAAGATAAAGTAAGGCAAGTAGTGGAAGAAAAAGCTGATTATTATTTACAGCAGCTAAAAGAAAAATGAGTTTTCGCCGTAAAAGTTAAAATATCTAATATGAAAAGGGAAAGTTATAAAACAAACCCCATTAACAAAACCAGACATTTTAAAACCAAATTTAAAGGTGTTTTAATTTTATAACTAGTATTTCAACGAAATAATATATAAATCCATTTATGTAGGTACATACTAACAATGTGAGTGACATTGTCCTGTCAGTGCTGGCGAGTCGGTCAAGGCCTCACTCCGATTAATAAAACCGCCGAGCCTACGGTATTATCTCTTCACTGGAAATATACCGAAAACAACATGTTAATATAAAATAAACGGGGCCCTTTTATGTGAACTATTGACGATCATTTATAATGTTTGGATGGCTACTGGCGCGAGTAGGTTATATAACTTTTTTGACCTTTGGAGAATCTATAAACATTCATTCTTAATAATACCAGCCCTTTTAATGTCCCCCCGTTGGGCACGGGCCTCCCTTCAATGCGAGGGAGATTAGGCCATAGTCCACCACGCTGGCCCAGTGCGGGTTGGCGGACTTCACACGTCTTTCGAGGGGTTCTCTCAGACATGCAGGTTTTCTCGCGATGTTTTCCGTCACCGTTTAGCAAGTGGTAATCGTTGTTGAAAATGAGATGCGCACATCGAAATCCAGAAATCCCAGGTTTGCGAGCCGGGTTTTGAACGTGCGATCCTCGTTACAGAGGCAAGCGTTCTACCAACTTTGCTATCTCTGCTTCACTCACCCATCACTGCATTCATACTTAGGTATATACTTATTTATCCCTTACTAAACAGCAAATATTCGTTTCCACCTTATAATAGGTAAGTACATTGTATTTCAATGTAAGGCCTTATAATTAAAATTATATTTTATGTATAACCAGATACATAAGTAATCTAATAAACAGTAGATAGATAATAACAGAGCCGAATAATACTGAGTCACGCACGCGATATTTAGGCACTGGCCACACCGAGCGACTTGCGGGCTCGGCAACACGCGACTTAATCCCGACGAGTGCCTACCTATCTATTGAAAAAACAATATAATCTATCCGCATTTTGTAGTAATATAACAATATTGATTTCTTATATTTTTGCGAACACTACACATTGAAATAAAACTTATTTGACAGATTTGATCGCGTTTACATTTGAATTATAATTGAAATTTTAAAACATCCTAATTTCAATAGGGAAGAAGGCTGGGTGTTACCGCCGACTTGGGATCCAGTAATTAATATAATTAAATCAAAAACCAAGCGCACCATTGCAAGACCGCAAGACACTGTGAGCACATTCTGCGTAGATCGGACCGCAAACAAAAACTAAATAGAGGGTACCGTTTACGACGACCCAGTTGGTGGCATAGTTGGTTGTGTTAGTGACCCAGTTATCTATACCGAAGGTGTAGGGTTTGAATCTAGGCAGAGGCAAATTTTGTGATGAACACGAATCATGTAACCATCGTAACCGAGTCATGGATGCTTAATATTTATATATGTAACTAAATATACTTCTGGCTTCGACTGGCTCCGACCCCAGGACCCATAATACAAACGTTGCTTATTTTGTGACCGTGTAGTTAGTAGGTTCGTCTAGCTATATTATTAATTTAATTACCTACGTAGGTACTCATATAAGATTTTTGAATCATAATTTTAAGCTTTTATTTTATGGGCACAGAGCCAAGAAAAAAAAATTCAGAGTAATTAATGCGTTTATGTCGTTGAGGACATTCAAAAGTAGCTACGTCTGTACACCACCTATACCAAACACAGATACAGATACATATGATAAACCAGATATAAAACCATTTTACCCTCTATCTCATTGATATTAAGTCTAAAATACCGTAACAGTGTAATATCAACAGCAACGTTAGTTGGTTGCGGTGCAAATTGAAATTTGTAACGTTTGACCTCATTGCCACAGGGCTCCCTAGTGTTTTGTTGATTTATTATATCCGCCGGTGGGAACGTTCCCTAATTAATAATCGTGCTGTTTTGGACGGCGATGGGGACGTTAATTCTAATTACAAGATAAATGTTTTCAATTTCTGACTTTATTAAAATTAAAAAATAACATTGAAGCAACATATTTTTGATCTGAGAATAAATTGTAACTACCTATCTGTAGCAGAAGCGCCAGCGACAACAGAGAAGCTCCTAGTTTCAGAAGACAACAAAATTGTTATCTATAGAGTAATTGTATATTGTGCTTGCTTAGGGTCCTGGGTTCGAATCCCGGTACGTTCAAACTTTGTGTGATGAGCATGCTCAAACAGACATTCGTGCACGAATGTTTGCAACCGAGTTATGGATGTATTTAGTGATTAGGTATCTATACAGGCTGTAAGTGGCTTCGTAACAAAAACTGATACCATGGATTCAACTCATGATTCTGGACTCCCCAGAGTTGGAAAATTCCGATGATCTTTTCATTAATTATACGCATTTTGTATCAGTATTTAAATTGATTTTAGCAAAAAATCTTAATAAAAGTCTACATCAACGTGGTTTTTAAATTAAAAAAACATAAATACTAAATTAGACCTAAAATTGCAATGTAAATTAAAACTCGATACTCTTGAGCGCGCTCGTCACTCGCACGAGTCGGGTATCGCGCGAAGTATTGTGGTGATCGCGTGGACTACGATACACTGCGTGCTGGAAAATTACAACATTTATAACCTATGACTTTCGACATAAATGATTTCTATAACTTTATTATAGGCATTAAGTGTAACCTTCACCCAAAATGTTCGTTACCATGCCCCTTACGCCCTGTATAACTGGGATCGCCATCACTCCATTAGGGATATACCTACGGTACCAATAAAAACAAGGGTTGCTTCTGCTTGGGTCGTTTGGAACCGTACACTTGGTGTGTTCGTCTGGCGATATTATGATATATTACATAGTTGGTACCTGACCTCGATGTCTAACGACTTGCATTTATTTACAACAATGTAAGTACTTCCATACTTAGTGTCGGTTAATTGCGATGAGGTCGCGTGAGAAACGATCACGAGCGCAGTTTGTCTTCATATTATTATACCGAAGCGAAGGATTTTGACAGGCTGCACACCTTCCGATTCTAATATCCAAATTGTAAAATGAAATCGGATACTGTGTAGGGAAACCAGACGTCCTAAATCAGTATTGGAGTATATAAAGTTCATATCAATAAGGTTTAAATATAGAAAAGTAGAAAGTTGTCCTGCCAACACTGTTCACTTTGCTGGCATTGTTTTATGACATTATATTTTTACGGTCGTAATATTTTTTATTATATCTCTTTTACGTCAATCCTGGTATTTCTTTGCTCATAGCCCATCACTGATTAAGGGCGTCCGATTGCCCTACACATTATCCGATAATTTGGATATTAGGATCGGAAGGTGTGGAGCGTGTTTTCATGTTGAACATATTGTACTAACCACAGATCACGAGAGATATGCCGTGCGGTTCAAAATGTATGGGAACTCGCTGTCTCCGTTTTGTCCCCACCACTCGCTACAAAACACATGCAATTACATAAAACCAACCAATACGAAGTCTCACACACACACGCGTGCCAATAATTCGGTGCGTGCTGCGTCGTCGCCGAATGCAGCGGCCGTACCACGCGACGCACCAGTTTATTCAAAGTATCGTTAGACGATCTATCCATTGCCTCGTACATTCACTCAGTAGCGAACATAGGTGGTACTTAAAGAGCCATGTATTTTGTACAAAAATAAAAAAGTCGTTGTGCTACATGAAAACTAAAATAACATAATAAAGGCATTAAATATTTTTTGATTTGTTGTTTTTAATGATTTTAAAGACGAATAAATAAAATACTTAATACTGGCTGGTGAAATGAGATTCCATCTTTCGCGTAGTTCACTTTGCTGCTAGTATTTTAGCACACAACCACGGAATAACACGGCATTTAAAAAAAAAGTTAGAGCTCCGATACCGACGTGCAGTTGCAGTCGACTGACGGTGAAAACTCTATGTTAGCGTAATTTTGGCTAAAGGTGAGCGCAAGCCCACCGCTTTCATAACATATCTCCTCTAATATATCTGTGGTACTAACTTTTGCCGTCAGCTCCGCCAGCTCGATCATCGATTTTGCTATGTACCTCGCTTAACTCGCAATAATCATTGCGTTAAACAATAGATAATGTTATTTCTTTTGATTGAACCATAGACTAACTATTAGTGAAAACCCAATATAAATTTGTGATCTACTTTTTCCGTGATTCTTGAATAAACAGACAACATTTTTGTGGATTCAGAAATGTCTTAAGGCTATTCCACTCATGTATATTTTAATATCTTCACTGTACTCTTATGTACTTGTATGTAGCCTTTATATAACATTATGTATAATATACTTAGCACCATTGTTTACGATTCTGCTTCCTGCATGTATAATTAGAAGTTTTTGTGTGGGTTTTTTATATAAATGAGTATGTTACCACATAGCGATGTTTCACAGCTTTGCCTCCATAGTAATAGACTGTCGCTAGGGAGACTACATTTTTAACATATTTATTTTGATATATGAAGTCTTCTAGGTCGCATTTTCCGAATCATGTGATATTTTGGATTTTCTAGAAATTTATAATAGAATATACAACAGGCCTTGGATGGGCAACCGAATTATACAGGTTCATTCAGAAAGAGTATACTAACCTTTGAATCTGTGCTTCTTTTGGACATGTGTATTTACCGTTTCTGTGGGCATATTACGAAATGTTACTTTTAGGCAGGATTTTATTTCGATCGTGTGTCAAATTTTAACAGACTACAGATTTCAGTCCGATTCCGTCCGGTAATTGCCAATAGCTTTCACCCCCTATTATATTGGTACCTGATACCATCAAATATGGGTGGACGCACCCCATGATTCTGCCATCTGGCTGCGCGAAAATTCTATCTCGTGATTTACAATTAATCAAAGTACAATTTACTCTATGGTAACCACGATTGACTTGCAGCAGGTGTCTACGGTGCATAGTTATTTTTTTATTTTAACGTGTAGGTATATTCTGTGGAACAAACACAACGGAATAACTTAACGCCTCATCAATAAATCAGCAGTGAGGATAAAAATAGACGCCTATAAATGTTTACAGCCCGCTCAAGGCGAGGAGGCTTCATTGCATCACCAGATCTCACACAGACACGCTCCGGGCCGCGTCTTCTCGCTAATGGCTATATCTTCCGGATTGAGGTATGTTTAGAACTGGTCATTTCATTATTCATGTTGGATATAGTTCGCAGGGCAGATGGCAGTCGCTTATTTGCGTATCGTTTATCATACAGGGTAGTAGTCGACGCCAACGAAATTAAGGAAAATGCAATGTAAGTACTAGGTAGCAGGGTCGTATTGAAATAAAACTTATTTTACAGATGTTATCGCGTTTATTTTATGTTTTTTCATAACTTCTTTATAAAGTTTCTCTGTTGTAGATCCATATACCAACCAACACCAGTGTGGTTTCCTTTATAATGCACACAATGCAAAGCCAGTTTACTTTCGTCACGTGTAATCCGGGCATAACGGGGTGCAAGTGTCAAGATGGCTCGCTAGCACCTCTTGCCACAGATTAGCTCGGTTTTAGCCACATAAACAGACATAATGGCGAATTCACCGGCAAGATTAAAACACGTTCATCGATTCTCCAATCGGCAGACGGCGCGTTTTGGTTTCGACACAGCTCGCTAATTTGTTCAGCCCCGTTCCTCGGCCGTTAACAAACAGCCGAGACGGCACTGATGTACTGAATATAGATGAGGCTGGGCGTGCCCCGAGCGCTACAGTGCGCCCACCTGTTGGTAATCCATCTTTTTATTGTGTTATATTCCCAAACTAAACAACGCTTGCATTATTTATTGGACCTTACAATCCTTATGCAGTGCTGCTACCTGTTGAAGAGCCGTTATTAATTTTGGTAAAGTCCCAGACTAAACAACGACCTTGGAATAGACTAGGGATGACTAGGCAACCGGGTTAAATTGAGAAAATTCAACTAGACCGGTATTGATACCGCACATGAAGGACTTATTAACAAGTACACATAAATTACTTGTAATTGATAATATATTGTCAGAGCTATATATATGTACCAGCAATACGTCAAGCACAGTTCTGTTTATGTACCGTTTTGGTAACGTAACGTCTTCCATCCCTCTCACACCACAGATGTCATAAATAAGTATGACAGTGACAGCATGCTTTCTCGATGACGTTACGATCACATTAGGAGTTCCTGCTCATCATATGATGAGCATAAAAACTGAGCAAATTTGATTATATTTTATGCACCCGAATGACACTATAATTCTATATATCCTATATCTTACGAACGATAGTTATTTTGAGGTCATTTGAGCGCTTTTGTATGTAAATTGATGTTTAAAACTTTAGCTGCGCTTCCACGGTTATGCCGTGTAAAAGCTGTTCAGAATACTCATGAGGTAGTGATGGCCTGTGCGAGTGTCAACACACTGG
Organism: Pheosia gnoma; assembly: GCA_905404115.1. NCBI lineage: Eukaryota > Metazoa > Arthropoda > Insecta > Lepidoptera > Notodontidae > Pheosia > Pheosia gnoma. The sequence continues at coordinate 1,103,899 of FR989910.1, forward strand.
CTGGGGTGAGTCATACGTTTAGAAATTCAACTGTTTTGTTGGGTGCACTTAACTCTGAAATGTATCCCATTAATGGGCGTTTGGTCACACATCCATTCTTATATTTCACGGGTACTTGTATATTTGACATACTTTCACGTTATTCATCCTTTATGGTTTTAATATGGTTATGGTAATATAATTACCAAATTAGTAGGTACTTACCAATTATGTAATGTCGTACCTCGTGTTGTGTATGTATCTGCTGATTACAAGGGTTTTTCTTTTTATGGTCCGTGAAGTATGCGTAATGAATGCATAAACATTGTAGGTCAGGGCGCGAAATTCAAAATTTCCAGCTTATTTTTTTTTACGAAAAATTTAAACATATATGAGTCGTATTTGTTTTGTTTGTATCTACGACATATTGTTATGCATTTATAAATCTATTATATTGGTTTTAAAATGAATTTAAATTAAACAACACTGCAAAGTTAGTAAAAATTGCGGCTTTTACAAACTTACGAGTATTGGATAGCGGTAGGTATTTTTTTAAGCAAACTTATTACATCGAGGCATCTAATGCACAATGCCAATGTACCAGAAAACTAAATTACATCGTAAATATTTCCCAATATTTCGTAAAAAATTAAAAACCATTGATTTTTTTTATAATTTTGCGCCCTGACTTAGCGCTTACACCAGATGTTTTATTCTAGATGATTTACGAGATGTATTATCTTCGTTGTTTAGCTTCAGAATGTCGGACGAGTGGATCAATATGTTGAACAGATGGTCGCCAAGTAAGCTTGTTCGTATGTCTCTTCCAGTGAAGTCGCAGTAGTTCTTCGAGTTTAAAAATTATCAATGAAAAGTGCAAATAAGAAATAACTTAAAACGGTGCAGAGTATATTACAAACATTGATATCTGCAATACGCCGAGCAATTATAACCTCTTTCAGTGCGCACTATGAGCGATAATTGTGTGTATAATTTGTGTTTCATGGTATTCTTGGTGAGCGTATGCTAATGAACTGGCTAATTCTGTGGACTGATGTTGTCTTAAAGATTTAGCATTTTTTGCAAGAACAACCAAAAAAATATCAATCAGATAAAACCAAAAAAAGGATATGTTAGGTAATAGGATATTTAGGCTGCACGGAATCAAAAAAAAATACTGCGCTGGTGAAAGCACTAAGTAAGGGCGCGAAATTCAATATTTCGAAGGGTTTATTTTTTTAACGAATAATTTAAATATCATTATTTTTGTATGGGTCAAAAACATATTGAAATGTATTTATTTATCTATTAATTTTTTTTTTAAATTAATTTCATAAAAAGAACACTCCAATTAGTAAAATAGCGGTTATTAAAAACTTGGATGTAAATCTTAATACGTTGAGGCATGATTTGCACGATGCCAATGTCGCAAAAAACAAAATTACATCGTAATGATTTCCCAATTTTTCGTAAAAAAATTAACGCCCTAACCTAGCGCTAAACACGTGTTTCGGTTATAAAAACAGGCGTAGGTACGTTTTGTTTGGTCACAACTCGCAACACTGCTGTAGATGAGTACCTATTTACCTACCGGCCGATGATTCACCCTCGTTTCTTAGAACGCTTAACTGAACGAGAATCCACTCTCGATACACATCCGGTCACGTGCTTAGTTGTACGATACTGGCTTTGCGTTGGGAAAAAAAGTAGAGCATACCTGTGCCTCAGAAAAAAAAGTGAGGGCGCGGCGATGGAATTTGAAAAAAGAACTGACAAATGGCTTTCCTTACTTTAGATCAGGGATTCTCAACGTGGTCCATATCAATCCGTGGGTCGATGTCGGTTTCTCAGGGGTCGTATACGAAAACTGATTTTGGGGGTCGACAAGGTCTAAAAATTTACCCCTAATAATGAACACAAATTAAATATTTTACGTCAGGCAATATCTGTTTTGGAACGCCAACGTCAAAAGACCGAAGAGTGGGAGAAGCTTTGACCCAACCGTGGGATGGACTAGGTAAAAAAAAATGTTTATGTGATTTGTAGCCTAAGAAGTTACATAGCTCTAGGTACTTCTCGAGAATTGCATCAGGTTAGATGCTACCAGGATCTTCCGCGTTCTTTGTTATTTCCTTTCCCACAAATTAAAAAATGCATTTCTAATGCATCATAATCATACAATACTAGATGAACACCTGCGTATTTTATTCATATGGAGCCGAGCAAGTTGCCTTGTGTGGCGATCGACGTTTAACATTTACTGCGTACTGACCGCTACTTGTAGTTTGCGGTGTTGTACCGCCTCGTGTTGTGGCTAGAGATGGGCTTGTGGTTTATCGACTATACAGTTCTAAGTTTAAAACGCATAAGTTTTTTTTATTCCTTCTCTCTATCTCTATGGTCGGTCCCTCATGTCTGAGGATCGCGATCATCGTTAAATAGTCCACACTTGGATCGAACGATTAGCCTCCATCGGTCTCTGTTCATGGCGCTTCTGACCACCGAGCTGAATTAGGTTGAAGATGAGTCCTTTGCTTGATCGGTCCATCTGGTTGGGGACCGTCCTCGAGCTCTCTTGCCCTCGGTGTTCCCAACTACGATCAGCTTTTCAAGGTCGTCATCTCCTCTCCGTCCGTTTTATTCCTTATAGGCCAGTATTTGGCCGCAGTCTCCCGTCATGAGAGCATGCTTGCCTGATGTCATGTTACATGTTGTATGAAGTGACAGACTACTTTAGATCTACTATGTGATACTTTGGTTTCAATTTGAAAGAATTTCCTTCGAACCGAACACGATCGTAGATCGTGATAGGTCACATGTCAGTAATTCCTTCCACATTTGTACGCATATCAATCAATTATTATATCATTTCCTGAATCTTGAACATAACAAGTCTTAAAAATGATTACTTATTTTGTTTGGGTAAACCGTAATTCAATAGTTGTAGAAACAAGCAATTCCCCATTAACAATATAAAGAACGTTGGTAATCGCGATTTAATGGCGAAATAAAAACAAATTACTTAGTTGCAGGGGAAAAGATAGTTCTAAATATTATCATTGAATATACAAAATAACGCACAAACGATAATGAACTGAAGCAAAATAAAAAAAAAAAACTATCGATAACGGGCCATCACTAAATCACTATGTATGGGCCAGTTTAGTTATTAGCTTCAATAATGCAATACCTACGATATATTATTCTTATTAAGTGCACGTGTGCGAAACGCCGTGATGCAATCGACCCGTTGACATTGCAAACAGTCGTTAGCAGTGTTGCCATCCTAGCCCTTTTTGGGCTAGATCTAGCCATTATTACTGCGTTTGAACCCGTTTTTCACTGTTCAGCCCGGAAAGGGCAATTAAGCCCCTTTTGACAGATCCATAAGATTAATTCACAGCAACAAGGAAAACATACTCAAATAACAAAATGGCTGTTGAATTAGTAAATTATTTTGTTTTAGAAAATATAAATAAGTAGGTAGGTGTAATAGTGGAAATTACAACAACTATATCTACATAAACAAGAAAAAGTATAATGGCATTTTCAAGTTCATAGCTATATTTAGTGAGTTTATTGTGAATGTGTTATTTTTTTTGCATCCTTTCCAGGCCTTTTTCGCAAGCTGATTTTAGCGGTTATACCTAGCCCGTTTTACATTCTTGAGTAGCCCCTCATTAAAAAGTGAAGTGGCAACACTTACCGATAGTTGGCTAGCTTGCGCTACGATACGCAGCTTTGCACAGCTCTCATAGTGCTATTAATTGCAGTTTTGCTCTACTTATCCTCATTCTGTCCTTTAAATACGTTCTGAGATTCAGGATTGGTAGGTACCTAGGAGCCCAATAAAATACTACCACCTATTTGAAATGTCATTCCTATAGAGAGAAAGGGGGGAGCGCAACACCACAATTCCGATCTGTGGTTTTATTCTCTATACCTTATTCCCATTTGAGATAAGGCTCACATTTCAAACTGTCGTCAGCATGGTGACACGTTATTTTCCTTATTAGTGACTCTTTAACTAACATTCGACGCTCTTCAAATTTATTCTAAATTGCTCATCGGATATACGTTTTTCCTTTTTCAACATGGCACTGGCAAAACACCAGAGATCGGTGGAGCCATTTAACCCAACAATTTAATTGAATGGACATAACATTCTTTTGCAACGTACATATTTTGTGAAACACAAGGATTTTTGTTGGAGCAAGCAACATGCGAGCGAGCAACGAGCGATTAAAGTTGCCTTTTGTTAACCGGAAATATTTGCGAAACGATTTCTTTTGTTATTTGGCGTTATGTCTTAACGACACCAGTTCAGTTCAATCTCCTCGAATTTACTTCGGTATATCGGCCAGTAATGTCGTAATAAAGGATTTTGGTACATGCCCGGTACCTATTCGCATACATCGATAAGATTACATTTAACTTTGAAAGTGTTTGTGTTCTTGGGCAGTCGCGATAACCCGCTTTGTTCTGCGGCGGCGTCTAGTTAATTTGATAACGTTATCTTTGGAATTTTCTCGTATGTTAATAGAGTGTGGTTTAAACAAATTTAAAGAACGATAGAGTCCACATATGTGTTGAATTTTGTACTCTGTTATACCAATTTTTTTAGGACTTTATTGTCATATTATAGGTATCAAGGATCATAAATAAGAGCATACACAGAACGTACGAAACTATCGGAAACAATGATTTTATCAAATTAAGACTTGAATAGGAATGATGATGAGTCCCAGATCTATGCCAAATGTAATATCACACTCACACAAACATCTAGATACACCAGCAGTCATCAGTTAAAAATATATAACCTTTTTGTTTTAAAAGTTTTTTACTGCAAGTCTCTATCTACTTATTATCAAAGAACACTCCAGTCGTTACCATTTCTTTAGATCCTCTGCATCCAAAGTATTCCAAAGGTTGGCTGGTTTAGATCGCTATTAGTGATAAGGCCGCCCATTGTGACACTCCCTGTGTAAATTGTATTTAGATTTTAAAATACTTCTTTGGTAGACCAACAAAGAATTATATCTATCGAACTATCTACCCATAGTTAATGTTGTCAGTTACTAAACACACTTGTTAATGAGCAGTAAATTGTGTTTACAATAGCCAAATTGATTGTGCCGAGCAAATAGGAAGCAAGCATGTGTTGGGAGTGGCCTGGCGCGGCTTATTATTAATTTCAAGGATATTTCGAGTGGCCGTCGTGACAATACGTTGCGTGCGTTCAATTAAGGGCGGTTAAAGTAATTTCAATTAATGAAAACCTATTAAAAATATATAAAAGCTGACTGGAAACATATTGCGTACCATCACACCCGAGTATTCGTTGTAGGGGTAGGCAGAAGTCATCGATTACCGCCTGTCACAGAAATACATCCTCTGAGATCCTTGACAGACAGACAGACAGTTTATCATGTAAGCAACTGTGGTGGGAGCTCTAATGGGTGGCTCTAGTGTGTCGCAGGCAAAAGTACTACTTCTGTAATCCTAATTTAAGCTGTAGTTTACACTAATTAAAGTCTAGTTAAAGTTAAAGTTAATTGTTAAAATATACTTAAAAAGAAAGATCTCATATAGTAACTAGCTCTTACATACATTGCGTAGACAAATATTGATCTAATTTTCAATTATGATTATCACTTGCTGTACGGTCAAGGCATACACCGTGAGGAACCCTGGACGTCCGTTGAAAGTTCACTAACCTGTATCTGTGCCAGCGTGGTGAACAATGACCTGAATCCTCTTTTTATTGAAGGAGGGTGTCCCCAGTATAATGGTAATAGGTCTAAACCCACCTTCGCCAAGATTGAGACTAATAAAAATATGTACTGTCTGTGCATCTCTGCTTGCTCCTTTGGGGATTAGTGGCGCGATGATCTTTTTTTAATGGAAAAATTAATTGAAACTGCAAAATGATAAATAGTTTCCGCGCTGTACAAATGTGTCTGGCATTGGTCCCAAGGTCGGTGCCGGTGCTCAGTGTATAGAATTATGGACTCTTAATTCAATGTCAAGTTTGTATGAACATAGTAAATAATATAAGGTTTTGATATGTTTTAGGGTTCCGTGCCTCAAATGAAAAAAACACGGGACCCTGATAGGATCATTTTGTTGCCCCGCTCGTCCGGCTATGTGTCTCCGTCTGTCAACACCCTTTTCTAAGGAACGGTTCAAGTTGTCAAGTAGAAATATTAATATCAAACATAAATGTGAATGCACTGCAGTGCAACTTTGGTTACGACTTCGGGAAATAACGAGATAGTATACTTACAAACTTGTTTTTTTTTTTATTTGTAAGTAAGGCATTGAACGAATTAACTCTTCAGCCAGTTTAAACAAGTGCCAGTATGTTGATAGTCGCCGCGACCATGATTCATAGTTTGCAATAACAATAACTGGAATGCTTCCGCGCTGTTACGATAATTGAGTAAGTTTATTTAGTTTGGAGAACTAGTTTACTGGGTAAATCTAAATTGTGACACCACTAAAACTGTTGCCATCTTGCTCATACATTACATAGGCATAAGAGGACGACAATACAATACTGCATTTCATATAGTCAATCGACTGAAGTACCACCTTTTTTTCTAACACTCACGCTCAGACAGACAGTCTCGACTTTACGGAGTTCAGATTTGTTGGCCTCCTCTATGATCGATGGCTTATAATTCTTTTTTTTTTGTATTTGGCATCAACCACAGGACCAGTACAGCCAGTGTCAAGTAAAATATAATTGCGGATATTTTTGTTTCATTTTAGGCATAATATTTCATATACAGAGTCGTGCGCTAGGCTATAGGAATATACCCAAACCCAACCCAATGCTCTAACCCCGAGGCGCAATCAGTAAAGCTATGGATACTTTGCTTAAAAAAAACTGGATATATCGTACTTGGAAAGTCAAGTTAATTAATTGTGCAACAATACTTAAAACATCTCGGCTCGCACCTCTGGGATTTCTGAATTTCATGTGCCAATCTCATTTTCAACCATGATTATCACTTGCTAAACGGTGAAGGAAAAACATCGTGAGGAAACCTACATATCTGAGAGAACCCCTCGAAAGATGTGTGAAGTCCGCCAACCCGCACTGGGCCAGCGTGATGGACTATGGCCTAATCCCCCTCGCATTGAGGGGAGGCCCGTGCCCAGCAGTGGGACATTAAAAAGGGCTGATATTATTGTTATACTTAAAATATTAACAACAAAAACTAAGCATCGCTGCAACGTTCTTGGTACCTACATGTTTTTTTTAATAAAGTTTCCTTCTCATAACCATTCACTCGCTCGACCGTGAAATTCGTGATGGGCGTTCTTTCGTAACTTATACGTCAAATAAACGACCTAAACTTATCTCGTAAAATATGTAACATTCTGACGGCGGCGTCAAATTAACTCTGCTTGTAGAGGAATGCCTGCACCTTATTTTTTTTTTACAAAGTGATATATGACCGGTAAAAGGAATGCATTGAAATACATTGACGTGAGCTACTTAAAATGTTAAGCTGTGATACTAATGCTACGGTCCTTAATGCATCGTAATAAAGTTGAGAATACTTAGAAGTTGATCTTAGAAGAACGTGTTTTTTATTTTTTTAAGATAAGAAAGTGTTTTGACTTTAGACGAAGTACTTATGAGTTTTAAGATAATTATGTTTTGGCTGTATGGGCCAACACGTTTTTTGTCGTAAAAACCAGCCAATTGGAATAGGTATGTACATATAGTTATTTTATGAGATCCCAACAATGTTCTTGGGATTTTTTATTCGTAGAAATAAATATATTTAGACTAAAGTATACCTACCTTATTTAGAATCAACCAAATTAATTGGGCCGAATTATGAATAAACTTCGTCAAAACATACTTATATTTCGATCCAATTTATGTATTGATTTTATGAGACGTTCAAACCGTGAATAAAAAGCTAAGGTTACGTGGCCTCGCGAGGCGTGTCAAGGCAACCGCAGCACCCGGCGCGCGCGATGAGCTTAACATTGAGCTTTGACGTAAGGAATTAAGGTTGGTACTTATTTAGTTAACTATAACTCTATTTGCTGCTTTAATGTCCTTTTAAAAGTTTAAACATGGATATTCTTGCCCATTTCAACTTCACAGGAATGGCATTCCGAACGGGCGTTGAAAGACATAATTTTGAAACACTTTTGATGTAATGTATGTATTATGCGGCTCAAGCACAACTTATTTACGTAGCTTTACGTTAACCTGAGCGTTTTTCGTGCCGTTCATTCTAGATGCTTTATAAATAAGAGTGAATATATCAGAAAGCTTTTCCGATGGAGTTTTTATTACAACAGGAGTTCCTGCTTACCCTACTGATTCTGATTCTGCTGTGCTATGTAATACCTGTTGATATTGTTGAAGGTAAAGGAGCACGCAGCAGATCACCTATGCGTTGGACCGACCAAGTTATAGTAGCTATTAATTATAATATACCTGTTGATATTGTTGAAGGTAAAGGAGCACGCAGCAGATCACCTATGCGTTGGACCGACCAAGTTATAGTCGCTATTAATTATAATATACCTGTTGATATTGTTGAAGGTAAAGGAGCACGCAGCAGATCACCTATGCGTTGGACCGACCAAGTTATAGTCGCTATTAATTATAATATACCTGTTGATATTGTTGAAGGTAAAGGAGCACGCAGCAGATCACCTATGCGTTGGACCGACCAAGTTATAGTCGCTATTAATTATAATATACCTGTTGATATTGTTGAAGGTAAAAGAGCACGCGGCAGATCACCTATGCGTTGGACCGACCAAGTTATAGTCGCTATTAATTATAATATACCTGTTGATATTGTTGAAGGTAAAAGAGCACGCGGCAGATCACCTATGCGTTGGACCGACCAAGTTATAGTCGCTATTAATTATAATATACCTGTTGATATTGTTGAAGGTAAAAGAGCACGCGGCAGATCACCTATGCGTTGGACCGACCAAGTTATAGTCGCTATTAATTATAATATACCTGTTGATATTGTTGAAGGTAAAAGAGCACGCGGCAGATCACCTATGCGTTGGACCGACCAAGTTATAGTCGCTATTAATTATAATATACCTGTTGATATTGTTGAAGGTAAAAGAGCACGCGGCAGATCACCTATGCGTTGGACCGACCAAGTTATAGTCGCTATTAATTATAATATACCTGTTGATATTGTTGAAGGTAAAAGAGCACGCGGCAGATCACCTATGCGTTGGACCGACCAAGTTATAGTCGCTATTAATTATAATATACCTGTTGATATTGTTGAAGGTAAAAGAGCACGCGGCAGATCACCTATGCGTTGGACCGACCAAGTTATAGTCGCTATTAATTATAATATACCTGTTGATATTGTTGAAGGTAAAAGAGCACGCGGCAGATCACCTATGCGTTGGACCGACCAAGTTATAGTCGCTATTAATTATAATATACCTGTTGATATTGTTGAAGGTAAAAGAGCACGCGGCAGATCACCTATGCGTTGGACCGACCAAGTTATAGTCGCTATTAATTATAATATACCTGTTGATATTGTTGAAGGTAAAAGAGCACGCGGCAGATCACCTATGCGTTGGACCGACCAAGTTATAGTCGCTATTAATTGTCCCCTTTATGAGTGTACCAGAAGGGCAACAGTGCGTGAGGAATGGCGACGGTACTGACCCTTGAGAGATAACCACGACCCCTCTGCCCAGAGTGTAATGACGACGAAGAAGAAGAATTCATATTGATTAGGATTACGTACATCAATATTTACTATACATATAGCGACCTCTTCAACCAAAAGCGACACAGATGACGCTGCAGACGCTTTCAGAACAATAGACAATTCTCAATACAATCCTGAATCGCGCTATGAGTTTTCGGAGCACGTAACAGATATACAAGATCCCGACAAGATCCGTCGGAGCATAGTGGCCGCCCTGCCAAGCATACCACCTGCCTGGCTGGAAGATCTTCCCTGTTCCACCATAACTACATTGAAACGAGTTAGGTAGGAACACATATAATTTAACTACTAAGTTTTATAAGACAATGAACAAAAAACAAACATTAAAAAATTGCAAAATACTAAATAAACATTGCAAAATATTTTGGCAAACATCGGAGCCGGATATAAAAATATTTGTTGCTTTTAAAGACAGAATTAAGCTACTAATTGGTCGAATATTACATGAGTCACGTTTAATAAAACAATAAATAACCTTAGTAGGTCAAAATAATAATAATAAAAAATACTTATTGAACTTTCTCCTTGTTCAAGCCTCACCTTCAACAAGGAGAAAGAGAATAAAAAAATATGGTAATTAAATAACAATAATCTTTAAAAAAATAAAAATTATTCAAATGCATTCATCACTTTCACACACCACGCAACGATACGTTGGGCAAACAACAACGAACGCACAACCAACACAATTCGATCCCTTAGAATATTGCAAGACTTTTGCAGTTGTGCCACTTTCGCTCCAATATACGGATCTTGTTCAATTGGACGGCGTTGCAAAATGGCCGCTGGGTTTTTCCGAATGCTGCAATAAAATGGGTTGTTGAATACGCACGGAATACAAAGCGATGCGGTTATCATAAGGACGAAGTGAAGGCAATTAAATACCTACTTATAAACTATCCTACAATAATGTAATCTTAAGTTAGAATAGTCGATTTGGTTTATTACACCTTTATTTTTTACCATTTATATGTAGTCTTAGGTTGTTGAAATTGAGTAAAACTCCTTAATTACTATCAATGCTCCGTTTATTCTTCGTATTTTACTATTATTCTTATTCTTCGTTTTTTACTATTATTCCAGTCCAATAATGGATCACGGACTGCAATAATTATTTTTCTCATAGAAATTTCCTGTCTGTCGCACCTTGTCTATGAAAATTAACAAACAATAGGTAGAGGACCTTGAAAGGCTTATCAATAAATCGGATTAAGTAACTAGTATAAAGTATAGTCTTTTAGTATCTTGTTAATCCTCACTAACGACCATTATATAAGCATATAATGCAGATATTTAACATAGATTTGTGGGATTATAAATCGTTTTTAAATGTGCACGTTAACCTTCAAATATATAAGGTCTTATCTAATCCCTTGACTGGAGGTATGACGTAAAACTTCATATAATATCGCCAGACGAACACACTAAGCAACGCTTGCCTTATGGGTACCGTACAATGGACTGGGGGCGAACCCAGTATATAATACTCATATATAGATATCAAACATCAATGACTCGGGTACAAACATTCGGGTCGATAATTATTTAGAGCACGTAAAGCCGTCGGTCCTGCGCCTGATCTCTCTCCGGTCATGTCAGATTGCTGTCCCATCGGAGTATGAGAGTGAGGGAGGAGAGTGCACCTGTGCTTGCGCACACATTTGTGCACTTTAATCACCTGCGCAGATGGCTAGTCTTAGCCGCCGAAACCGAAATTCGTTCAGCAAGACTATGACTTGTAAAAATTAATTGGTTATAGTGAGCGAGTATTCTAAACTAATTTTAATAGTTATTAATAATATAACCAATTAGTAGAAATTGCGGTTTTTACCTAATTGTTTACAAGTTTGTTTGTAGCAGTAAACTTAGCAAGGGCTATTACATTAACAAACAATTTATTTTTAGTAGTTTTTTAACATTTATTTTAAGTGTTAGGGCATGAAATTAAAACTATAAATTCACAACCGGTCTGGTTTCCTAAAATGTTCTAATAGATGGCGCCTTATCTCGGAGAATTTATATTTAGAATTTATATTAATAGATATTTATTTATTTATTTATCTGACACTGCATTGATTTATACAAAAACATGAACCTGAAATAATTAATAATGAACAGACTTGTAACTTTTATGAATGAATGCAATTACAAACGTTCGATTTAATTAAATGTATTTTCCCATTACGCCACGACTTCTCAGTAGACAGCTTTTAAGCAGTGTACGTTATCGATGTGGCAACGTGATCAGACGCAGGTATTACACACATTTGATGATCGAGGAAAACAAATACTGAATTCGTCGCCTTCGGTAACTGTCAACTGGGCTAATAGGCGGCTTGAATGCTTCTCTAAAGGGGGGGAGGATATCATTGATTGCTTCACATAAGTACCTATTTGCTGTCAAAACCAGGGACTTTACTGTCTATAGTAGGTTATACGGGGGCCTTGATTAGATTGCAGTTTTTAGCGGAAAGTGAATATCTTCGAGCCAGGCGGGTGGTATGCCTGGCGCATGGCGGGGCGGCCGCTATGCCTCGACGGTTTCGGGATCTTGTATTTATGTTACGTGCTCCGAAAACTCTCGTAGCGCGTTTCAGGTTTGTATGGAGAATGTCAATTGTTCTGAATATCATCGCCATCTGTGTAGCTTGTGGCGAGGTTGTAGAGGTCGCTACAAGTTTTTTCTTTAAAAAAGTACCTAGGTACTTACAGGCTGCGTACCTGTTCGTCTTTTCTATGTCAAATTGGCCAGCGCCTCTAGCGGACGGTATAGTAAACTCAACATATTAACATACAAAGTAGAAACATTGGACTGTGTACAACACAAGTGTAAAGATGTGTTTTTGTCTATGCTATGCTAGTTTGACTAGCTTACGAAAGATCTTTGTACTCGGGGCATGAGGTACTATTGAGTAACTGGGTAAGTTAGTACCTAACTACATACTTACTAATTTATGTAGTTACTTAGTGCTTATATTTTTATGATCTGGATCTTGCATTGTGCCATTATTTCAACGTGACTTTACTAGTACGGCACAGTTTTACGACCAATTGGAGGACGTTTCATACAGTAAAATGTTTATGTTCCCGATCGCGAGTAACCACACTTTTGATAATTATTTTTTTTATTATTTTTTTGCTTATCAATATTATGATGATGATGCCTCACTGTCTCGACAATGACTGCTTTCGGACTTTACCCTAATGTAGAGCGCTAGCTTGGTTAATCTATACGATTACGCCAGACGTAAAGAAGCACAGATTAAAGCGCTGGTTGTATGAGACTACTACATTCCGAATCAGAAAAAAAATACAATCTTACCTTCAAATTTATAAATGTTTACAATACCATAACAAAAACGTTTCTTCATAAAAATACTTTGTGAGGCCTCTGTAAACTGATATGTATTTGGACGTAAATGGCTCTTTAAAAATAACTCATCCGCCAAGAACCATTAATCAAGTAACCATTAAAACGTCCAGGAAATTGAGTAAGCCCGCGTGGTCGTCCTACCAGAACGACCTCTGCTGTTCCTATCTAAGTGTGTTGGTCTCAGAACGTGACCCATAGTCAAACAATATAAAAATGCTTAACAGATAATTTATGTACAGGTATGTACATTTGTTTTTCAGTTAAGTTCTTAGGTAGGTATTAACTTGTATTAATTACCGGACAAATAAAAAAAAAATGAATAATAATAAAAATTACACTGAATGTCTAGGCATACCTATGTTTATAGGTGTTTACTGTGTATACTGCACCCTTGTAAAACTAATTGCCCACTTATTCTCATTACCAATGTTTTACGTATATACAAGGTGTTACAAAAATAGTGTAAAATATTTGAAGGGGTCAACAAGTAGGTGATAATGATCACGTTTATGATTGATTTTTCTATGACAAAGCGAGACAGAGACAGTACCGTTTCATCATGGTCTTGTATGGAGTGTTTTTTTTTTTATTTCAAATATTTTGATTTTTTTTCGGGAATGTGACCGTTATAGCCTATTATAGAAGAACATTATTTTACACCATTAATGTTAAACCTTATACATATAGTTACTTTTATATACCTAAGTTGAGAGGCCGTAGAGGGACTCGATATGACTTTACAATAAGGTCGTCCACTACTCTTTGTGTTGAAAACCAGCAAGCCGGACTGATACAAATTCTGTTATGTTTTATGAGATTCTACCGAGGCTCGTTAAAAATTAGGCTTACGCCTGACTGATGTGTTTGAAGCGAGCATGAATCACGAAAAGTTTCAGCAAGATACACCACGGTTGGAAACTATTTTAGCGACCTCGTTTGTCAATTGTTTTAGTTTTAAAACCAATCATAAATCTATATTTAGTTCACGTAATGTTTATGTGCATGCATTATGTATTATGCGCTGGGTAAACACACCGACGACTCCAATAATAGTGTGTTTTATCGCCGTGCGCTATTTAGAATAGTTATTTATAGTTTCTGTGATGTACCGGCAGTTGTCCGAAGGTTGTTCAGCTAGTGTTGATTTATTGGATCCGAACAGCGTGTAATCAAGTTGTTTATTTTACCTTCAACAATATTTAGTTGTGTGTTGTTTGTCCGTCGCTTATACAAACAGTCAAATGTTTCCGTGTGCGCAAGAATTGCGCTGTTATTTTGATTTAAATAAAAAACCAAACGTTGCCGAAGCCCATTGTTTTTTTAAGGATAATTAGTACGTATTTAGCGAACATTATAATGATACCTAGGCACTACCATAGGTACCTATATTATTTAATGCCTCTACCGCTGTCAAAGTAAATGTGTGAGCAAGAGGTTGGTTTACATCGGTAACAAATCGGTTTGAAATAAAGTTTAGATAGAGCACATGGAATTAGTAGTCGGTAGAGGGTTACACTACTTATAGCTATTCCATACTACTACTAACTTCGTAGGTACTACCTCAGACACAAATATATGAGAAAATGAATTATCTTTATTTTTTAGTGTTTTTTTCCCATGTTTTAATAGTTATCCAGCTATTCAGGGTGGTAAACAAATTAAAAAAAAATATCATAAAAATCAGCTCAACCGTTCTTGAGTTATAAATAGTGTATCTAACACGAGATTTGTTTATAAGAAGATAAAAGCTTACTTATTCTAGGGCTTAGGTGCGGCTCGTCAGATGCGAACCGGGGTTTGAACCTTCACCTTGTTTCCAAGCCTAACCTTCAATCAACTTAACTATCCCTGCTTGCATTCATTACATATATATAAGTAGAGCAAGTCAAGTTAACTTGACTCATGTATTTTTTTATTTTTTAGCTGACTTATAGTTGATAAGTTATTGTAAGCTTAACCATATAATAATAACTCGTTTGTAAACTTGTGCACATCTACAGTCATCCTAGGAGCTGTCAGGCGAGTCGACAGTGGTTTATTTGGCGGGCGGGACGGCGGCGGCGGCGTCGGCGGGCGGCGGCGCCTGGGCGGCGGGAGCGGCGCGCCTTCGCGGCGCCTCGCGCTCTGCCCCCGGACCGGGGTGCTGCTTACTACGGAAACACGAATGGAAGATACCTAACAAAATGAGTATATGATACACTGGAGCTTATAGAGCACTCGAATGCATGAGATTCGAGCGTTTTTTTTTCGGAATGATAAATACTGTTGGTCGCAGATGACCTTTACAGCTTCACCGGACGAGAGGGCGAGTGTTTTAGGCGCTCCTGCCAGAAGGGCAGGAGGCAACTAGCTCAAAGGCTCCTCCGGAGGCCGACCTCGGCTTGGGCTGGAGTTGCCGACGGACGACTGCTCCTAGGTGCGAGCGATTCGAGCGTGCTCTGCTGAGTCGTCTTTTGAGTAAACTCGGCTCAGGAAATAATTTGCACATCATAGGATGGCACTGGCTATTTTCATTTTTACTCATTTTAACATAGAACATTCCAAATCAGACTCTGAACGAGTCTGAAACTTTCATTAACTAAGAGTTATGTTGCCAAATATAATATGGGTAAACCACTTCCATGGCCCACTTGACGCACCACCCATCCATCCATCCTCTCTATAGGTCTCCTAGCGCTACAGCTGATTATTAGGAACAATGATAGAGCAAAGATTATTATCGGTACCTACCATAATAAATACGCTACTTGACAAAAAAATATATCAATATTATGCATACAATCCTAAAGTTATAAAAAAAAAAATATACATTAGTAAACCAAGCTACTAAATAAAGCGTTCTTCAAAGTTTTAAAGGGAATATAATTCGTTTTTACTTATCGTTTTAAAGGACAATGGCTAGTTGTTTGTTTTGCTAGTTGTTAGGGACAATGGCATGTTTCGAGTTTGAGAGAGCCACAAATGGTAGGGGCGAATAACCCCATGCATACCCCATACAGGCGTCACGCATATTTTATATCCGCTACATATCAACGTGACGACGCGAAGTGGATTTTGTTCAACGTATTATTAACGTAATGGCTCACCATCAACCCTATTTAATAGTGGGCATGTGTTAATAGGGAAAGTAGAGCAGAAAATCCTTTATCACCTTAGGATCGAATATCGTTTGCACGACATAGAATAGCAGGGTCTATTTCCAAATGTCAGCCATAGTAAAATTTTAATTAAATAGAAGTATTTATAAAAACTGAAAAACTACGTGCAACATCGTAGAAAAGTAACATCGAAAAGTAACATCGTAGAAAAGTAAAGTGTATTAGTATCTTAACGAATATCCCATCTCGTATGGGAGATTTCCATCTCAAATATAGTTATAGTACTTGCCAATACCATAAGGTTATTCAGTCAATAGATGTTTTTTTTTTCAAGAAATGTTAAACTTGACGCTTCTGTAACCCTCAGTTCGAGTATACCTAATGTTAACGAGTTGGCTTATTGTAAAGCACAAACCATAACAACCTCCTCTCTTTGTTAATCTACACCCACATTCTTATTGTGAATGGATATAACATTAAAGAAAAAAAATACTATATTTTTTACATGAAGAATGACACAAATAGGTACCATGTATGGGCGTTGTCCTTTTATTTTACATTTTTAAAACTAAACGCTGTATTGGGCAAAATATTAACGTATTTTTAATCTTAAATTTTACTCACTGCCATACATAACTGGTGCGACTGAGAGTGAGCGAGAGGTTTGTTTATATCAGCGTCAATAAGGTTTAGAATAGAATTTACCTAGCTGTATATAATCTCGTAGTGAGTAGGTACCCTAGTTCTTATGAATAAAAGCTTGTTATAAAACGGCATTGTGTTTTTAACAACAGCGCACATCGTGACCAAACTAAATGGACAATTAATTTTAACCCAAAAATAGAATTAGCTGAAAAATAGTCTGAAACGGTGCGCTCGCGCCGGCACCCGGCGTCGATCACTGACTCACGACACTGGCGCCACAAGATTTATTGCGGGCACTTCGAGTACTAAGGGATTTAGAAGATCATTAACTTCACTTCATAATTACTTAGATTGTCGCGTTAGTGTTGATGCGGAGTACATGAATCAGGCTTTGCAAAAAGTAATATAGGTTTCTAATGCTTCATAATCAGTTAGATTTAAAAGATGGATACCTATCACCACACCTACCTAATTAACGAAAAATCAATTCCCTTATGATGGAGATTGTGTAGCAAATTTTGTAATACCTTCAGTAACATAGTCATTATTCACATTGAAGAATGCCCGTATACACACACTTTTTTAAACTTTATAATTTCATTCACATCATATGTTCCGATTCACGGCGTCGATCGATCACGGCCCACGTGAAAATATATTCATTGACAAAAAGGAAAAAACAAAGTTGTTCGTGACGCAATACGTCACTAACACCTGTTCTATTGTCAAATGGTGCTGAATGTTTATATTTTAGTTGATGTAGGCACGACTCCTATAGTAACTACATAGCGTGGCATCGCTTATAACAAAAAAAAACAAACAAAAAAAGGTTGAAATAAAACTTATTTTAAGGATTTCATCGCGTTTATTTTCTGATTTTACGTTCCCGACGTTCCCTTATGAATCTCTTTGGTGGTCACCTTTATCTATCAGGCACCTCATACGTCACAATTTCGACATTTATCTAACTTATGCAGCTTATTCTTGATCTTCCTGTTCCACAAGTTCCTTCTACCTTGCCTTTTAAGGTGTTCTTTATGATGGTATCCTGTCGCATGGGGTGACCTGTTATGTTATCTGTGCTGTTTTGTATAAGTCCCAATGAGCTCCTTTGTATTCTCTTCAATACCAATAGCTACTATATAGTTAACAATTAATGATAAAGTTTCAAATCTTCAACACTGATTCTGTATTACTTAACGGCCACCAGGACTAACCTTCAATTTTGAGCATACACAAAACGATTTGGCAATTCGACTCACGCAAGTGGAGCCCCAAAATTAAACGCGCCAATGAATCACTGAGTCCTGTTTTAGTTTTAAGGTCGTGATGCCAATTCTAGCGGCCAGCTTAGCTTCGATGTATCGTGCGTATCCTAAAATACTCCCGGCTAATAAGGGGCCTGGTGACAGTGACGCCACACAGGACATGTGGGCAGGATCGCGACTAAATTAGCAACGCGATTCATTAACGAGGATGAAAAAGCGTTTGACGTGTTGAAACACGCTGAGCTGGACATTTCATCTACGCCTTTAAAAGCCTGAGTAACATTGAAATAAAACTTATTTTACAGATTTTATCGCAAGACCACAAGACACTGTGAGCACTTTCTGCGTAGATCGGACCGCAAGCAACAACTAAATATGAGGGTACCCCAGTTCAAACTATGATACTAGGAAGTCAAACTGAGTCCTCCCGTGACCATGGTTACAGTTAAGCAGCCGAAACGTCAGTTACGTAAAACATAAAATAAAATCTGCAATCAAATCAAATAAGTTTTATTTCAATGTATAGTATTCGCTTAAGAGCCCCCTGGACATGCGTTTTCCCATACAAAATGACTTTCGCGATAACTTCTTAACGACTAAACATATTGAATCCAAATTTTGTACATACAATCTGATCAGATATATCAAGGTTTTAAATTAGTTTTTCTTTGAAAACAATCAACTCAAAAAAAGATAGAGCGAGTTGAAATAAACGCATTTTACACTCAAAATCGTGTCATTTTTGCTCAGTTCTTACACATGTTAGTATGCTTTCAATTGTAATGAAAATCAATTTCTGACTTTGCTTAAGTCCTATATTTTGCTAGGATTGAAATAAAATTTTAATATCTGCGGCACAAATATAATTATAGCGAAACTAAAGATTTATATTGAAAAATATCCAAATCCGCTGACCATTCCTGCACATTCTCTCTCGCACGCGGGGGCGCGGGGTACGGGGAGCGGTGTAGTCCCGCCCACTCCGCCAGTGCTCCTTGTTTTTATCAGTGCGACGACCGCTCGGCACTGTGTCTGACGTGTGTTGCATATTTTGGTGTTTCTTTGGCGACTTTATTTTACGACTTGGACTGATAACGGATCAAAACATTGCTATATTCAAATCTCAAAGGAAGTGATGCCACCAGATATGGAAACAGAAACGAACCAATTGCAGCAAAAGAAATAGGGACCCTGTTAGGAATTCAAATCATACCTTTTGGGTTATTTATTGTTAGTGAACTTCCGTATCTGGGTGCGAGTCCCGATGGACTTATTGGTCTAGATTCTATTATAGAAATAACGAGTCCATCTTTAGCACCAAAAATGACACCAGAAGAAGCTATTACGCAAAAAAAAAACTTTTGGTATTAAAGACTAGCTGCGCCCCGCGGTGTTACCCGCGATTAAAAGTATGTCCTTTTCCTCTGTGTCCTTTTCTGTAAATCATGTCGATTCTTTACTCTATGAAAAATTAAAACAAATCTATCTCACGGGAACCATACATTTTACCGGGATAAAAGTAACCTATGTGCTATTCCAGACTATAATCTATCTCTGCGCCAAATTTCATCCAGATCCGTTCAGCCGTTCTGGCGTGATTGAGTAACAAACATCCATCCATCCAAACTTTCACATTTATACGAATAATAATATTAGTCGGATGAAAATTATCGCCAAAAAATCTTAACTATTACTATCAAGTACAAGGGCAATTAAATATAAGAAAAATAAAGTATTGCTTTTCTAACCGACTTCATAAAAGAGGAGGATCTCAATTCGGCTCTATTTTTTTTGTTTTTGTATGTACTCCCAAAGGAATTGTTTATGAAAAAATTTAAAGAGACCAACAGTTCTGGGAATTAAATATAGATAAATTAAAATAATTTTAGTTGTGTATCTTACTAGAAATTATAGACCCACCATTACCAAAAAAGTTACAAATATGCGAAAGAATAATTTAATAAGACTTTTTTTCTATAGATTTAATTATGATATTTTTATTATATGGCCTATTCGGCCTGATTAGGGCAGTTTGTAGTGACCCGGCTTTCTGTGCCGAGGGACCCGGGTTCGAATCCTGGTAGAGACAAACTTTTTGTGATGAGCACAAATGTGTGTACCCAAGTCATGGATGTTTAATATCTATATAAGTAATATAAACTGGGTTCGCCCCCAGTCCATTGTGGTGCCCATAATACAAGCGTTGCTTAGTGTGGGACCGTATAGTTAGTGTGTTCGTTTGGCGATATTTATATTATATTTATAAATATTATATCACACTAATATTATAAATGTGAATGTTTTGATGGATGTATCGATGGATGGAAGGATGTTTGTAACTCAATCACGCCAGAACAGCTGAACGGATCTGGATGAAATTTGGCACAGAGATAGATTATAGTCTGGAATAGCACATAGGCTACTTTTTATTCCGGTAAAATGTATGGTTCCCGCGGGATATATTTGTTTTAGTTTATCATAGAGCAAAGGATTGACATGATTTTTTGTATAAGTAACGTTTTGCATAAGTAAGTAAGGTAGTTTAGGAGCCAGAAAATGACATAGGCAAATTTTTATCCTGAAAAAATGCACGGTTCCTATGGAACAGCATTTAGGAACCGTGAATTTGCAAAAGGACATAGAAGAAAAGGACATACTTTTTAATCGCGGGTAACACCGCGGGGCGCAGCTAGTTTATATTATCACTAGCTATTCGCTCCACGGTTTCAGTCGCGGTTTCATAGATTGTCCCATGGGAATGAGAAGTTTTTCTGCGGTAAAAAGTTGCCTATGTGTTAATCTAGGTTGTCAGCTACCTCCATACCAAATTTTATCAAAATGGCTCAAGCGGTTTGAACGTGAAGAGGTAACAAACATACACACACTCACTCACAAAATTACGCCTTTATAATATTAGTGTGATTAATGGGATGTTGTGTATAACGTTTCTTTAGTTTACTGAAACTGAACTGACCAGTGAATAATAAAACAAATCTTTTAATTGAAAGTGTTCTTACATTAATAATGTATTATTACTACATAGAATTCCGTACGTAAACATACAACTATTATTATTTAGAGTATGTGAGCACTCAATATAACAAATATGGAATTCATGCCCCGTGATGCGAAAAGACAATTGATATAACGAAACATAATGTTTAGAGCTTGACAATGAAATGCTTTCGGCTTTTGTTTACCGCATTATCAGTCGGGTGACCTCGAGTGACCGCCGCCGCGCCGCCTCCTTACAATAGTGCTATCGCATTTTTTAGGGCTCTATCTCTCTCTAGGTGAAATAGCAACAAAACGAAGCGGGCTAGGAGGCATCTCGCGGCGAGAAAACGCCGTGCGTACAGGGGGCCCTTAAATATATGAAATCAATACCTAAGTAACGTGAAAAGGATTATTCCAAATTTGTGATTCCGCAAGGATGAAATGTGTCTTTATAAATAAAATGCTGAGGTAATTGGATACAGAGCACGACCCTCTGCAAATCAACATGCTATCCCTTGGCTATTTGTCGCTCGTCTGTCGCCACCTCGACTGACTAATGCGACAGGTGGCGTCTTCTTTCGTGGAAATATAGATTATTACCTGTAGAACGTACCGCGAGCTCATTGCGACCGAAACATTTATATAGAGGAGTCACTATCACAATATTTATTTATTTTTAATATATGAATCAGTATCAGAATATTTTTTATTCATGTAACCCATTAAATTCAGTACTTATGAATCGTCAAAATAGTTACAAAATGCCAAGCTACAACTTCACCACCCGTTCGGAATGCTGTTCCTATGGAAAAGAACGGGCAAGAAACTCCATGGTTGCGTCACTCCAGGGTCACGATTGTTTTGAACTTAGCAATGGGCAAATCTCCGATTCCTTTATTTAGGGCACGTGCCCTTGTGTGAACCAGCTGCCTGCGTCTGCTATAAGGGTGACTCAAGGTGCCAAGATAACAGAAGTGCATACGTTATCAGCATTAATAATGTTATAAAGTTGAAAATGTACACTTATCGGCAGAGGTCATCCTGTGTGGAAGAGGGCCAAGGTGCTTGGCTAACATTGCATTAATATCTGCATCGGATAATTGTTAATACTATATGTTTTATTCAGCGAACATTAGCAATGTGTAAAAACGGTATATTGTTTGGTCTAGAGGTTGCTGCTTGGACATCGAAGGTTAGTTTCTTGGTCTTGGGTTGGTAGTCTTCTGTAAACCAGGATCTCTACTGTAATCTTTAGAAAATTAGATAAGTGCTTACAATATTATATTAACGTAAAAACATTCTTATCGACTCCTTGGGAGAAACTAAAATGCCAAGGTTCGCCACCCTGCTCGGCTTACTTACGCGCGAATACTGACGAACACTTTACTTACATTACCTACTTTAATGGTTGATATTCCACTAACATAACGCAGCATATTGAGGAAAAATACAAGTTTTATAAATTAAAACAAAACTTCACCGCATGACTACAATTTAACGCCATTAAGGCTAGGTATTAAATAAAAGAACATACGGCTTTTTTAAAATAAGAACATTGCGCATTTTATAAAAAAAAAACTAAATAAAATCCCAGAACTTGATTTACTTTCATAAAATCCACAGAGCAACAGTACGGTTTTTAAAATGATAATCTAAATAAAATTTCTACACATTTAAACTTGGAATAATTCTAGAAGGTTCACTCGTGCAGTGTTTCATCACTTTTATTTATCTCGTGTTTTCGTCCGTTTCGCGAGCCACTGGCAACATTCCCGCTATAGTACAGCTCATTATGTTTTTCCGATCCTATGTCAAAATAATGATAATTTTCACAACGTATAGGTACGTACTATAAGTATGGTGTGTTCGTTTTTTTTTCAACATTAGGGCTAGTATTGAACAAAAAATATCCCGTTTTATTTTCTCATTAGATTTGTAAGCAGATTCAGTTTCAAATTCAACGATTGTTGCCAACCTCTGTAGCGGTGACTGAGAACAAGCCCGTAGGCAGGGGGGGGGGGGGAGTTGGGGGTTGAAATATTTTCGTCCCTTGGGATTGTTGGTGTTGTTGCTTATTGTCTTTGGTCTAGAGTTCGATCTCCCTGAAGTGAATTCGTGGTGGAACGGTCCTGACTGAAAATACAAACAAAAGAGCTTGAGGCACTGAAGTACCAACAGATGGATATAGATGTGATGCAACACGTGTGGTCGTGAACAACGATTATTTATTCTGTGTTTTCGTACGTTTATCCGAACCACTGGCACATGTCCCAGTATAGTGTAGCTGATGAAAATTGGCGTAAACACTGTTTATTGCAAACATTATTATAAGACCGAGGCATCTTAACACTTGGTCAAAACATCACCACCGCTAAGGTCCGTGTCATGCTGCGTAGAAAATAAAGCAAAATTAATTTATGCTTATCTCACAGATAAATTTATTTTATTGCGCTTAGGATCATTACAAACAAATATACTGGATAATCCAGTATATTAGTGCTTAATGCTAGCTTCTAGTCTAGTATATCCAGTCTGGATAAACCAGGCTACGAAGCATATTCCGTATCGGCCAATGACTGCAATTCCATTATTACAATCATCCTGTGAGCGTTATAGTTACTTAATCATTACTACAATTACCTAATTCTGACCGTAGATGTGTGCTCTATTTAATGTGTACTTATTATAGTACATAAATGAGAAAGTCCATCGCTTGACAACTCGCAAAACTTAAAGATACTACTAGATACTAACAATGTTAACGTCGCGTCGATGTCAACTTTTACCGCACCCACTGTAATGATATTGTGATCAAAAGCGGATCTTACGCAATAATACCGGGAACCGTCCAACGGCCGGGAGCACTTCATTCATCACGGCTGACTCCATTCAGTCACCCCGAGGTGTTCAGCGGGGGACTTTGACAGGTGAAAAGACACGGTGAGTAAACTAATGCAGTGAGGGGGGGGGGGGGGGAGTTATAGAACGTTTAATTTGAGCTTATAGAACGATTACAAATACTGAACGAGTGATCGAGGATAATGCTCGTTTCCGCAATAGCACCGCAGCTGTGAAATGTATGTAAGTATGTTGTTATATAATCTATCACGGACTCTAAATTTATTGAAACGAGCCCAGTCGATTTCGAGATAGTTTTTTGGCTAACCCGTGGGACCTGTTGCCCTAAACAATTGTGTCATACAATATCATGGCACGACTCGGGCTAAACAAAAATTTATTACAAAATTTATTCAAATTTATCATTGCTTTGTCCCCTACAAGACCTTAAAACATTCAAGTAGGTAACCTTGACGAGGAAGTAAGACAGACGAAGCGTCGCGATCTGTGGTCGCGATCAACAAATTGAACCCTAAAAACGCAAGCCGATTTGTGAAATACACGCGAATTACGACCTTACTTCCACGCGAATTCACGTACACCACACAAATCAGCTTGGTAGTTTGGTTCAATATGTAAGCAACACTCCTCCGTCATTATATTTTTTTCATCTGAGTAGGTAACGAATCAAAACCTTGCTTTTCATGGTGCATTCTTCTTTGCTGTAACTAAATTCTAGAGCTTGTTTTATTTCTTTTCAGTGAAGTGTTCTTGCAGACGGGACACGATCTAAAAGAGTCTTATTATAATGTAAACAGACAAGCAACTAGTTATTGTAACACTAGAATCCCACTAATATTATAAATGTGAAAGTTTGGATGGATGGATGTTTGTTACTCAATCACGCCATAACGGCTGAACGGAACTGGATGAAATTTGGCACAGAGATAGATTATAGTCTGGAATAGCACATAGGCTACTTTTTATCCCGGTAAAATGTATGGTTCCCGTGGGATAGATTTGTTTAAATTTTTCATAGAGTACCAATAAATTTATTTTCTCACACATTTGATTCTGAGGCGGTACGAAGTTCGCCGGGACAGCTAGTATATTATAAGTGTGAAGCTCTGCATCCCACACGCTGCCGTGTTAATGAAAATTGCAATGTTTTCATTCAGAGTCGTAAAAATGCCGGCCGTTTGGAAGTTTTTCCGGAAGCCAGTGACTAACCAGATGTTTTGCCAGAGCTGGCCATGAGTCATGTACCTACTGTACACACAGATGACATACTAGAACACGGTAGCAAATTAATAATAATATCGCCAGACGAACACACCAACTGTACGGTCCCAAACTAAGCAACACTTGTATTATGGGTACCGTACAATGGACTAAGGGCGATCATCCAGTATAATAAATCTAATACGTTCTATAGCTACTAATATTATAACGGAAAAAGTTTGTTAGTTTGGATGTAGGGGTTAAACTATGGAACTACCCGATTCTAAAAAATCTTTCACCAATAAAAAGCTACGTTATCACTGAGCGCATGTTGTCAAGGTACCCACCGCAGGTAGAGCCGCCGGCAGAAGCTAGTTACTTATCCTACATATTATACGTATGGGACTCGGGTACAAACATTTGAGTTCATTACACAAAGTTTGCCTCTACGGGGACTCGAAAGCGGGACCCTCAGTACAGAAAAAAGGATCAATATCAACTGTGCCAATCTTGTAGTCGGCTATAAGTTTAAAAAAAGAGCAACGGCATTCCGAACGGGTGGTAAAGTAGTAGCATAGTATTTTGTAACTTTTGACTATTCATAAGTACTGTATATAATGGTCTACGTGAATAAAAAATATTCTGATTCTGAGTGGATATACGTTCTATAAGTAAGTATTGCGCAAATCGGATGTATTGCACAAGAATGATGCAACATGCAGCAATATGAATCAGGGACTAAAAATGTAAAAGATAGGTCGGTGCACAGCGGAGGCCGCTGGCTGGCTGGCTGGTGGTCGTGGTGGGTTTGATACCTTCTCTGGCTCAGCACAAGGTTTGAGAGCATCGTTACGGTAACGTAGGCGTGTTCCCGCTCACACCACAGATTACATAAATAATTGACGTTGATTGACGACCTGATTAGTTCAGCTAGTAGTGGCCTTGCTTTCTGTGCCGAGGGTCCCGGGCTCGAATCCTGGTAGGGATAAACTTTGTGTGGTGACTACGAATGTTTGTACCCGAGTCGTGGATGTTTAATATCTATATAAGTATTATATACTGGGTTGGCCCCCAGTGCATTGTACGGCTCCCATAATACAAGCGTTGCTTAGTGTGGGACCGTATCTTAGGAGCGTTTTTCAAATGTTTTTTGGGTCCACACCATACATTATGTTTGTGTTGTGGTACTGGGTTAGGATAGCACCACTTCCAGTCCGTGGATTTCATAAAAGCCGACTAGAGGAATTAACAACATTGGGCGCAGCCTCACGACAACGCTCGAGACGCAACATCTGTTACCACGTACCATGAGTCATTATGTCGTACGACATGTAAGTACCTACATACCTCATATAATGAGAATAGTATTTTACCCAGGGTCCTAGTAAGATGTACGGTTTTCTCAAAGTCATCTAATTTTTCAATACATTTACAAAAAAAGTATGTATTGCATGGAAAGTTTCGACCACTCGTAACAATAAGATCCCAGTAGCATGTTTTTACTACTACGGTAATTTCATCAATTTATTTAACGTTTTGGCATTTAACTACTCATCGTCCTTCAAACATCAAAATAATCAAACCATACTCCATTAAACCGGGGCTCCCTGGAAAAGCGAACGATAAAACATTCAAGGTTTTTGTCACACTGCCAGCATAGGAACCGGCGATCGTTGTGCTATGATAAATGTACGATTGAGTGACGGTTTTTCCGAATATTATATATATTATATTATAGTAATCTCATTTGATTGATGTGGCATTGAAGAAATAATTTTCTTCGCAATGGCGTTGCCGAATGATGGGGAATTTCGTAAAGGAAGCCAGCCTCTGTATCTAGTGGTCTCGGAGAATATCTATCATCAATTGAGGGTTAAGTAGCAGAGATAGCCCAGTTGCCAGAAATAACCCTCTTATTGTAGACAAGGGCGCACGTTCAAACCTCGGCTCGCATCTCTAGGATTTTCACATTTTCTCATAAAATGTTTATTTGGCCGTAGCCAACGGGGGCGCTAGATCTAAATATTGTCAAGCTATAGGTATATAGAGCTGTGGGGATGACGTGGGGATGGTCTATGGGCTTAGGATGGTGGTTGTGGATTTGACTACCGTCTGAGCAAATTTGAAAAATGCTCTTTTTGATTGGGATCAACACTAGACGGTACCTATATTATATCTAAGCGGCACCCAGTTTAGAGCCATGCAGTTGGTATGTTTGTCGTGCGATTATGTAACTATTTTAAAACTGTGCATAATCTGTGTGACTAACTCTGCGTGGATAAGACTCGTGATGTTACTAAGTATACCTAAGTACTGCCCACTCAAGGCAACAAAGTTACTAGTTAATTAAACAACACCTGGCAACACCCGTCAGGCTGATTTCGATCCCGCGGAAGTGGTCCCCGTAGTAAAGTGGTGGCACATCGCCAAACATCAGCCAATTTGCGAGTATCCCTGTTGCTATGTGGGGTACGGTGCGTTGACTCATTGGGTTCACAACAAGCCCGTTTTGAAGGTTATTCTGTTGTTTATGGTTACGTGGGAACGACAGCCAAGTCGATCGATGCTTCTTTTTGGCGGGAAGTTGAACCGTGAAGTTGTACATTTTGTTTTAGTTTCCAAAAAATGTGTTTCTTTGATAAATCTTGTCTAATATTAGTGGGATATTAACCATTGTGTGTTCATAAACGTGTAAAGGAAATTGAAATAAAATAGTATAACTTAACTTTTCAAGTTCTCCCAAGATATTCGGTATTTTTTTAATAAAGTATCCACAGTTTTACTGATAGGGGTGGGGGATTCATTTCATCATCATCATCGTCAACAACATTACTATTATCATCAGGTGTACATATGATTCAATAACAATGATCAAGAATTACTCGACACTGGCAAAAATGGCACTATTTTGTAGCTGATTGCCAACCTAAAAAATAAAAAGAAGAAGAAGTCGATCGATTTCTCGTTTTGGTATATTCGAATACATTCGTATTATTTCAACTAGGTACCTATAGGTGTTATTTTACATGAGAGACGACCCTATCCTGAATTCCGTTCGCCATCTTTATTGTTTATCCATTAACGCAACTGTTGCTATTGTCCAAATCATAAAAAAAAAATACAACGCATTGTGGTATGGCCATGTAGGTATTTACCTACCTACGTAATGTCTAAATCCATAGACTAGCGTGGGAGAGTAATATGACCCTAGGCTTGTCATATGGAGACCCTTTAAACGGGTAGGTATGCAGATGATTCAGAATCCGATGATATCACAGACATTTTCGCATTGAGAAAATATTTACTTCTAACTTCAGCCGATTAGCGCAGTTGGTAGTGATCCTGCTTTCAGGGTCCCGGGTTCGAATCCTGGTAGGGACTAACTTTGTGTAATGCGCACAAATGTTTGTACCCAAGTCATGGATGTTTAATATCTATATAAGTGATTTATACTGGGTTCGCCCCCCGTCCATTGTACTGTCCATAATACAAGCGTTGCTTAGTGTGGGATAGTACAGTTGGTGTGTTCGTCTGGCGATATTTATTATTATTTAAGTGACTACACAACTGTAGTGTTAGATAAGCGGGTAGAAGGCTCGCCTTGGAAACCAGTGTCGCAGGTTCAACCCCAGCTCGCACCCCTGAGACTGGATTCCATGTGCGAATCTCATTTTCAGTCATGATTGTCCCTAGCACGTGGTTCTGAGAAGCACATAAACCATCGGTCCTGCGCCTGATTTCTCTCCGGTCGTGTTGGACTACCGTCCCATGATCGGACAATGAGAGTGAGGGAGGATGGAGTGACCTGTGCACCTATAATAACACCTGCATAGTTGGTCTCCGTTGATATAAGCCGCTGTGACCGAAATTCGGTCAGGACAACCGATTTACGTTGTGGTTAAAATAACACATACTCAGTTAAGTATTTCGAAATAACAGGCAAATTGTGTAATGTTTCATATAGCTACATTAGATATTTCTCAGTAAAACCACAAGACTGGATACGCAAAAATAACAGCCTGAGTTAAAAACCTAATCCCATTATAGAACCCTAATTGGGACCTAATAGGTACTGTTGGTGAACAAAAGTGCAGTTATATGCTTATCCCTTTTCGGATTACAGGTGTGGTAGTTAAGACTTATATTTCCACTCGTAATTCATGGCATTAACGACTAGGTTCCCTTGTACGCTGCGGTGGTTCGAAATAGCCGTTAGGTATATTTAACTTCAATATACTCTGGGCTATTATTGGCCAGTGTGCCGGTTTAATTGCAAGCCGTAGTAACAGGGCCCTAAGTCAGCTAAAACAATCGATTCATAATCGAACAGCAACCGCATAGTAACGGTAATTTTTGACAGATATTGTATGGGATATCTGTCAAAAGTTACAGTTACTATGCGGTTGCTGTTCGACTATGAATCGATTGTGTTAGTAGATTTGGGGCCCTGATTAACAATAGGTACCCACGATTATGGAAGTGTATAACGCTTCCCCACCTTACGTCCAGGGCAAATAAGAGTTCTCGTCTTCCAAAAGAATCAGAGTTGTGGCTTTTACCACGGCAATATATAGGAGTCGTTACATAAGAAGTTATAATAATAATACCAGCCCTTTAATGTCCCACGGTTGGGCACGGGCCTCCCAACAATGCGAGGGGGATTAGGCCATAGTCCACCAAGCCGGCCCAGTGCGGGTTGACGGTCTTCACACGTCTTTCGAAAGGTTCTCTCAGACATGCAGGTTTCCTCACTATGTTTTCCTTCACAGTTTAGATTATCATGGTTGATTCGCACATGAAATTCAGAAATCCCAGAGATGCGAGCTGGGCTTTGAACCTGCGATTATTGTTACTATTAAGTACAAGACAGTAATGTGTATTACGTAAAAAACAGTCGCACTTTCACCTTGAACTGCTGTGCTGGATTCGCAAAAATACTGGTTTTGGAATTGTTATCTAAACACCATCCATTAAGATTGAAAGAACACTATATAATAATAATATTATATATTGCAATACAAATGTGGTGAAATTGAACTGTAAAGTGCAAGAGTTTACAGTTAAAATGCACTAGGTATCTTTATATTTCATCTAAATACTAATTAAGATATTCACTAATCATACTACATATTAATTATAATATTGGACATGGTTACCCAACTTTATTACCTTTTCTTGATCAGAGACCCAAATTAAACAGTTCAATATATATTTCATTCTGGCCCACAATGAAGCGCAAATTTATCCGTATTTATGTAATCTTCGGGCCGAGTTGACCTTCGGGTCACCCTTACGAACCGGCGCGGCAGGGCTGACAGGAAAATGAATTGCTATCATAATAAACACTTTTATTTTTCGCCAAAACTGGATAGAAGAGAAACCTGGTTTTTATCAACTGTGTGGTTTATTGTTTTCGTTTGCAACTTTGTACCTATATTAATTGTAAGCGAAAACTGTCTTGCAGGGATCCCGGACTATCGTGAGGTCCTAGGGGCCCACCTACCTGTTGTGGCTCGTGTTTAGTACTTACCTATTTAGAGTAATAAGCAAGCGTCAACTCTTGAATTTTATATACATTGAGACGGGTCAAAACTGTGGAATATTTTTTAACATAAAATATCTGTTCAAGGGTTCAATACAACTTGTAAATAACAAGTGTTTAAGATTCAATCAACGAAATATCACGCGAAAAGCTAGATACTGCCAACCCTATATCCGCCCTCGCAATAATGCAAAGTCCACCCTAACCCTGGCGCCCTTGCTCCTACATTATGGCCTATACATCTACTTACCCACATAGTAGGTAGGAACCTTTAATACGCTGAGTTTTTCAGAATAATATTGGTGAGTATGCTTACGACTTGATATAAATTCCCGAATATTAGTTTTAGTCCGATTAGTACGTAGGTACCATACAAAAACAAATCCTCTTTTTCGCAGGCAATCGGTTACAAAATTGAGTCACTTGTATCAGTAAAATTTCTTGATTGAGTAGCGGTTTTCTAAAAACTAAAAACCTTTACTGAAAAATACGAGACATCTTGGGGAGATCTTCGAAAGTCAAGTAACACCGTTTTATTTTCATTTTACGCAAACAAAATCGTTGGAGGTGAAGTAAAAAATTGTATATTACAAATAATACTGACATCTAGAGTGCAGTAGCGGAATATCTATAAACAATCTTGCAAAGATAAAAAACACTGAAACAACGCTTAACATGCGCCATCTAGCGTCTAGCAGCTAAACTCGTATGCGTCACACACTACCATAGACAAACGTAAAAAGCAAAAGCATTATACACTGACTTCTTTGTCTACGTTCTATATATACGGTCGTGCCGGCTATGAAAGCAACAGAATAAGTATACACACGTTGGACGTACATAGCTAAAAAGTGGTTCTTCCTATACTGCGCTAAAAAGCGAAAGATGTCCTATTGTAGTTTGTACTTGTAGTAGTCGTGACGTCGCGAGAGAGTGAGATAGACGTAGCGGCTAGCGTGAGCCAGCAACACGAGACACGAGATGAGCTAGATATATTTTCGCACTGCCGACGAAATAATTATGATTTATACGAATTACTGACTGACTATTGATTGTATTACTTAGTACCTGTTTAAACTATTGATAGTTAAATTATATAAAGTGACAGTCATGAATGTTTTCGACCGTAAGAGGGAGATGGCTAACAACCAAACGTTGCATTTGCGTTGCGTTTGGTTATTAGTATAGATATCTTCGTCCCCGTCGCTGAGATATATTTTTATTTGTCATATAGCAGCGTACACAGGGAATGGAATTTTGCAGTTACACATAGTTTCCTTTGTTGTAATTCATATATATTGCTACATCATGCGCAGCAACATTATTGTGTTATCTAACGAGTTTACAATCTTAGATGGCAATCTATAATTGTCTATGTGGTGGATAGACTATATAATTGTAGTCTTTGGACTGATGTCGTTCGTTTGACAGCTGGCTGCCACATCCGGCCCACGGACGAAAAAAACGTCCTTTTTCAAGCGTACGCCATTGCTGGCGTATGGTAGTTTATTTTATTGACAGAAAAATCTAAAACCATCCATCATGGTGAGTATTTAACATCATAATAGTGTTTAGCAAAGTGTCGCAGTGTACCTGTGCTATCGATTCGCGTTAATATTTTGTGGTTGTCCTAATTTTTCAAGAAGATAAAGCCGTGTTCTCGACGTCGGCCGTCTTTGTGATCCGCGGTGACGTTTTCATTGATGCGGTGTTCGCTAGTGTCAATATGAATTCGCGGAAAATATGTACAAATTCAACATAAATCTCGCTATAAATTTAAAAGACTTCAAGAAATTCGAAAAAATGAAATGTGCGTATGTCAAGTGTTCCAGCCATCTGTGTTGTTGTGAATAATGTTGACGCGATGTTTTCTGGTTTGCGCAGGTGAATTTCACCGTGGACGAGGTCAGGGTCATGATGGACAAAAAGCGGAACATCCGCAACATGTCCGTCATCGCCCACGTAGACCACGGCAAGTCAACCCTCACGGACTCGCTGGTGTCAAAGGCGGGTATCATCGCCGGCGCCCGAGCCGGCGAGACCAGGTTCACCGACACGCGTAAGGATGAGCAGGACAGATGCATCACCATCAAATCAACGTGAGTATACCGCATGGTGCATTGACCTTATATTCGGCAATTCAAAACGGTCATAACTGACCTTGCACTTGGGTCCCCTGGGTGACTAAGATCGATTGTGGGTATTACCTTCGTCCTCCCTCACCTATTTGTTACATATGAGGAACTCCTCCAGGGATCATCACGTATATAAGTCCAAACTATTTGTGAAAATTACATGAAATTGTGTATGTACATTGCATAATTTATAAAAGGTTTTTAATTTCTTGAATTTGATGATGTTACTTAATAACACAAATTCATCTGCATATAAAATCAGCTGTTTCTCGCATGGACTTAAACATGTTGATACAAAGGAATACTAAATAGGATATTGTAATTACAAACATTCCAATCCAATCAATCACACTATGGGCAAAGATTTAACAGAATTGCCCCATTATGCAATTAATAATAGGGGTACATTTTTATATACACATTAACCCTTGATATCATTCAAAATAATACAATTTTTAATCACCCACAATTGTCCAAGTGTAATGCAAAGGAATAGCATCCATCTTGTTAACAGTTTCTTTAAAAAAAGTAACAAGCTACAAAATCCCCTATTTCAACATGATGATTGTTCTCTACCATTAAAAGCTGAAATCTATTGAAGATCTTCAGAACGGCCATCTGACATATCCACACTGCATCTAGCATACACAATACCATCAGAATATGGTTGCCAACATAGCAATTCTTTCCCAGTGCTATCTCTATGTACTTCGAGCTCGAAGAGAAGGATTTGGTCTTCATCACAAACCCCGACCAGCGTGAGAAGACTGAGAAGGGCTTCTTGATCAACCTGATTGACTCGCCTGGACACGTTGACTTCTCCTCTGAGGTGACAGCCGCTCTCCGTGTAACTGATGGCGCCCTGGTCGTCGTCGACTGTGTCTCTGGTATGCATGCTTTCCACAAAGAAGATGCCATCTCACATGGTTATAGAATCAACTACAATAATATAATGGACAACATTTTAAATCAGATTGTAATTATTTCTAAATTTTAGGACTTAACAGTTATAATGCTGAGTAATGATGATGATTATGCATTACGTGTGACATTTTGATCACCTCCAAAGATAAAAGTAATTGCCAAGTATTGTGAAATAATAATTCACATGAATACCTATTATGATAATAATAAAACTTTCTCCTATTTGTGTAATTCAAAATTTTACTATCTTCATCTTAGATTTTAAACTCATGTAGATAATACTACATACAGCCAGACAAAGGGCAATATATTATAATATATACAGAATGATTCAAAAGGGGTATACTAACCTTGAAGCCTGCGGTTCTTTCGGGCATTTGTAATCATTATTTGACATCAGAATTTTGATGTCAATATAGTATGACTATTTATTCGTGTTTTTGGCCTACAAGAATGAAAATAACAATTTTGGTGTGTTGAATGTCATTTTAGCAGCTTTGATTGAAGCATCAAGATCCCATTCCTAATACCTCACTCATTGTTTCATAGGTGTGTGTGTACAAACCGAGACTGTGCTCCGTCAAGCCATTGCTGAGCGTATCAAGCCCATCCTGTTCATGAACAAGATGGACCGCGCCCTGCTGGAGCTGCAGCTGGAGGCCGAAGAGCTTTACCAGACCTTCCAGCGTATCGTCGAGAACGTGAACGTCATCATCGCCACTTACAATGATGACGGTGGCCCCATGGGTGAGTTTTTTCAGCTTTGGAAGATGTTGAAAAGATGATATTAATTTTATTTCTCTTCAATGGCACATCACACTTGGTCAGGTCAACTTATGCGTAACAGTGTATTGATTAAATTTGACTGTCATAGTTTAAATATGTTACCATGTTTGTAAACTGACATGGTTTAAAAGGTTTGTCTTTTTCATTTTACCACACCTATACATAATATGCTGTTGAGTGTACCTAACTATTCTTATTGTTAAAATCTGCGGCCTAAATGCGTGGTCTTCATTTGAAGTGAACTGAAATACGTCATCTTATACATATATACAATGATGTATTTATCTGATTAGTATTTTGATGCAGTTTCTTTGTTTATAAATCACTCAGTAGCAACATACCACATCTTACAAGTAGACAGGTATCAAATGAAACATTGTTGTATTGTATAGTATAACCAATCTAAATTCAATTGACACGTCGGTAATTGACTTCGCGATATATCTAGCCCGTTTCCGTGCCGTCGTCACGGTATCAGCAGGGCTAGCACGCAAGTCAAGACAAAACCTATGTCGCACCGATTCGCTCTCTACCTTCCGTATTTCATACGAGGGAAAGAGAAAATCAATTTATCGCACATTTTCTGTCACAGCCGCCTGTGCTACTAGTGCTGAATAAATAATAAAAAGTCACCTTTCATAACCTGTAAATTTGTGACGTGGGTAGTCTGTTATTCAATAGGCGAGCATATAAATACTTGGGAAGCAAGCATTTTTATTTGACTTGACTAATATTTTACGGGAAATGAAGAGACGAAATGATTGATGACTTTTGTTTCCCACTCTAGCATGGTCAGACAACTCTACATAACTAATTACTGTCGATGTGTTTTAAATAGGTCTGTTATGACGCCATTTTGTCTCGCATCCCTTCGTAATTTAAGGGATTACAAGACAATTTCGCACTATCGGCTGTGCAGGAAAATTGACAATAGATTACGTAAATTTGAAAATACCTAGTCGTATTCTTTATTTACTAACCGACACCTTTAAAATTAATGGATCAGACAATGTATTATATCTTTATCAACAAGTTATCGTGACGCCGTCATGTTGTCGACACGTGATGTAAATCGCACGAATCTACTTGATAACGCGTCAAGCCAAGGTCAAACGCTCTCACTGGACTTTAAATTCTCATTAATATAATAAGGCTGTTTTCGAGTGCCGATATATTGCAGTATTGTCGTGACTAGCGTAGTTGGCATTAATGTTTGTATCAGACTTGGGTGTTTAATATCTATATAAGTATTATATATTGGGTTCGCCCGGTCCATTGTCCGGTACCCATAATACAAGCGTTGTTTAGCGTAGGACCCTATAGTTGATGTTGTCTGGAGATATTATTATTATTTGCAATCCCTGAGTACAGATGGTATTTTTTCATATATGTATTTGAGAACCGTCAGACGCGACGTCAGGCAGTGAGAATGGTGAAGTCCGACGACCGGACGGCAGCATTCTGAAACCAACCATGTAAATTTAAAGAGCCCTAAATATTAAACATATCGCCCGCCGCGCGGGTCTTTGAATGCGAACCATTTTATCATGGCTTAGTAACAATTTTCGTGGAATTAGTTTTTATGATTGTAGGTGATTATGAAATTATTGATTAAAACAATGAGCTTGTTTAACATTGTTTTTGGTTGAAACTCGAATAATAGTACCATAAAAAATAGACTTGTTTTCATTACCGTGGTTGATTAGGATAGTATTGAAAGTTTTGAAATGCTTAACATAAAAGTATATGGAACATGTTTTTTTTAAATCTAGCCTCTACTATCTGAAATTAGCCATTTTATACATCTAAACTGATCTATAGGTGACAGTGGTGAAAACCCCCCAGCATTAGAAATGCCAACATATCTCTTGTCCGAACAGGTGAGGTCCGTGTGGACCCCAGCAAGGGTTCCGTGGGCTTCGGCTCCGGCCTCCACGGCTGGGCCTTCACCCTCAAGCAGTTCGCCGAGATGTACGCCGACAAGTTCAAGATTGACCTCGTCAAGCTCATGAACAGGTAATTTGTTTAACAACTTTTTGAAACGTGACATTTGACAGGACATTGTGAACAGCACCCAGTTGGAATCAGCGCTGCTACGGGCAAATCGTCAATCTGTACCGTTTAATGCATAATATAATATAAATGTTTCATGTGATTTTATTATAGCAAATAAAACTTGAGTCTGCAAGTTTTTATCTCTGAAAAAAAAAAGCACATGCAGTTTTCTGAGTACTTTAAACAGAGATCTTATTCACGTACTAAAAGCTGCCCCTCCTTGCCATTAGTGGGGTGCGCCCGTGTGACCTTATTCGAGCGATCTATATTCCTGCAGAGGGGAGGGAAAATGCAGCATTGCAGATGCAAGGATGCCGTGTTGTGCATCGATTGAGCATTACGGACCTACTTAGTACTTACAGCATATACATTGGACATGTCTTTTACTAACACGATACTTATTGTTTAGTAATATACCTCATTTTCGAATGAGTTTATTCGGCAATTTAGACAATTATCGCCTCAAATTTAAATAAATATTCAACGTAATAAAATGGACAGTTAATTTACCAAAGTAACTTCTTAATCGTGTTTTCATATTTAAAATAAAAGACGAAAGATTTTTCAAGAGGTTTGGACGTAAGATCTTTTTATTCGCCCCAAGGCTTTAGATCGTACCCATAATACCAGCGTTACTTAGTTTTGGATCATCCTATTAATATTTTATTTCGAACAATTTCCTTACCATCTATGTTAGAAATTAATAAAGACGAGAAAAAAACTAATTACTATAATTTTCTTTAAGTATAAAAAAATAAAAAAAAGTTACATAAAGGCGGTCTCATTTCTATGAGAATCTATGCAAAGCAACTGAATCCGGCCGCGTGAAGTGCGTGCATACTGACAGCACGATACGTACGCAACGATACCGTCCCATTGATACTGGGTAAAGACTTTAATGCTATACACCAGCGGCAGACAAGGACGGACATTGAATTCTCGACCTCGATTGGTGGATTGTCCACAGTGGGCTTTTTACAACGTGGGTTGAGATACATTATCATTACAAATGATGTAAACGTAATTTCTAGCTGAACTCTAAAGTTTTGGCTGGCTATGTTTGAGTTAATTCTTGATGTGTTAACCAGGATAAAAAAAACCAATAAAAATTCGTTAGATACGTACGCCGAATACTCAAACGCTACTCTAATGAATGGTACTTATTATTTTGTAGTCGTTTCACAATTTATGTTCCTAATTTAGCGCGGAGTAACGCGCCTCTAAATACTCTAGATTGTTCTACATTTTGTAGTGTATTGAGCAAATGTATCACGGAACACTACCATCATGAAACATTCTCAATTTGAACCTTCTCCCAGGCTGTGGGGAGAGAACTTCTTCAACGCCAAAACAAAGAAGTGGGCCAAGCAGAGGGACTCTGACAACAAACGTTCCTTCTGCATGTACGTGCTCGACCCCATCTACAAGGTGTTCGACGCGATCATGAACTTCCGCAAGGAGGAGATCGACGGCCTCCTCACCAAGATTGGCGTTACCCTCAAGCACGAGGACACTGACAAGGACGGCAAGGCCTTGCTCAAGGTAGGCATCGCATTTGACTGATGACATATTTATATAAACAGATCTAAATCCCAAATGGACTTATTTATAGTATATTTACCAATATAAATAGAATGACATTTGCTCAAAAACGAGTCTTTGCCTGTTTTCATACATTGCTTCGATCGTATCTACGCGCAATAAATGCGTAAGACAGCGTATTTTACCTTTTTTCGGACTTCACTTGTAATCGAAACATCAAAATGTCCTGTAAATATGTCGCTTTTTCTTAATTTTCACAAAATCAAAACATTATTTCTAAAATGTATCCGTCCATTTACAATGGCATTACAAGGCATTGCTCTTAAGAAAAATGTATTTAGTCCCTAATGTGTTACCCAGTTACTTGTCAATAAGCATCTGAGTGTCAAAGTGGACTTACAGTAATATTTCTTGCCGGAATTGGTAGTGAGCTCTTCAATAACGCATTACCTCAGTATTGTAAGACACATTTGTTATCAAAATACTGTCTTATTTCCTTTACTCTAGGTTTAGGCCAGGGGCTCCCAAATTTATTTTGTCTACTGCCCACTTTGAGAATAAATTATTTTTAGCGCCCCCATTTTTTCACCTACTTAAAAACCACTATAACTTCAAATTAAATTAATTATTGTAAGCCTCTACACAACGCCCCGATTTTTTTCTGTGTATTACCCCCCTTTAGGTCTGCAGCGCCCACAAGGAGGCGTTATCGCTCACTTTGGGAAAGGCTGGTTTAGACCATGGCCTGCAACCTGAATAATTTAGGTTTTAGTGCGTTCTTAAAGGCTGATTTCCCTTGGTCCAGGTTGTCATGCGTAGCTGGCTGCCCGCCGGTGAAGCTCTGCTTCAGATGATTGCCATCCACCTGCCGTCGCCCGTCGTCGCCCAGAAGTACCGTATGGAGATGTTGTACGAAGGACCCCATGACGACGAAGCCGCTCTCGGTATTAAGGTATAATTACATGTTTTTATTAACATTATTGCTTATCCTTTCAATAAAAAGACTACTACTTGCCTTTTGCTCATAATATATAAGCCTTATACCCAAGTACTACTATTGAAATATTTCGGGTTTCATGTGAAAATTTGTGTTCAATAAATATGACGTCATTGATGGTGTCGGAACCATGTAATGTTAAGAAGACCCCATATTGGAAGTTCTCGTAAGGCCAGTGAAGTCGGGGGACTGACTTCGCATGGGGCTGGTCGTGGTAAACTATGAACTGAATCCATCGCTTATTGAGGGGAATCCCATGTGGTAGTATACTGCAGGGGCTGTGGTGTTTTATTTTAACACCTTTTTTTTCTGTTGCACAGACCTGCGACCCCGAGGCGCCTCTGATGATGTACGTGAGCAAGATGGTGCCCACGTCTGACAAGGGTCGTTTCTACGCGTTCGGCCGTGTGTTCTCCGGCAAGGTCATCACTGGACAGAAGGCCCGCATCATGGGCCCCAACTACACGCCCGGCAAAAAGGAGGTTTGTCACATAGAACAATTCGTTAATTATAAGGAATTGTTTGTTTTTAGAGTCTGAATCCAACTTTAAAATCAATTATCCTGATTTGAATAAGATGTCCTTTTCTATGCAAAGATTGTGTTTAGATAAGGTAACTTGGTGATTTTACTAAAATTACTTCTTTAGTTGAGTATAAGTATAAGACTTCAGTAAATAGGTTCTATATAGTATCCTATTTCTACCTTCGTGCACTACGTGTCTCGCTGTAGCGCGACGGCCGTCCGCGGTCGCCGCGCGCGGACAGCGCGGCCGTGCTAACGAAGCAGAGCGAAGCTCGCCCGCGGACCAACGCTGCGTAGGACCGCTATCCTTATGTCCCGGGACCGCACGCTACGCCGCGGGCATACATTTTCTTAACAACAAAACAATTGGCCATATCTGCCTTGTGTAACATGCGTCACAATTTTTTTGTGAAGTTGTGCTTGGCAGCTACAGAGACATTGACACTCTTTGACGCTTATATTTGTATGATCTTTATTATCTTTTGAGCATGATTCTGTCAAGTTTAAATATGAGCTATGTGTGTTTACCAAAACATAAGTCTACATTTTAATGTAATGAATGATTCAGAGTCTTCAAATTGTTGTTCTGTTATGAAGTGTTGACGACTGATAGCCGGCTTGCATCATGGCATTCGTCGGTCCCGAAAACGTGACAACATAATGAACTGCAATATTTGGACACATGACAAAACAACTGTGACGACATTCGCTACTAAAACAAGACCTTTACAACATCTTTATTTCCCTGTTCAGGATCTGTACGAGAAGACCATTCAGCGTACGATCCTCATGATGGGACGTTACGTGGAGGCGATCGAAGATGTGCCGTCCGGTAATATCTGCGGTCTCGTCGGCGTCGACCAGTTCCTCGTCAAGACAGGAACCATCACCACCTTCAAGAACGCGCATAACATGAAGGTATGCACAGTAACCTTAAAAAATAAACATTGAAAATGTTTGTATTCATAAATAAAGCCGATTTATTTTTGTTTTAAATTGTCAATGTTTACGAGTAGTCAAATCAAATAAGTAGGAGTAGTAAAGTCTATAATTTACAATGAAATAATACTAGGTAACGCTATTTGTTGACATAGAAATGGTTCACGTCATTATACTCTGTCTGACGTAATTGTGATAATAACTTGATGATGTGATAATAACTTTGAACTAGCAATTTTTTTTGCTGAGTGTGAAATAGATTTATGGTAGTATCTTCCTCCCTTTCCCTCTTGTCTCTATTTTTGTAGGTTGGTCCAATACATACATTTCTGATTATCTCAACCCATATCGTGTTCAGGTCATGAAGTTCAGTGTGTCGCCTGTCGTGCGAGTGGCGGTGGAGCCCAAGAACCCGGCTGATCTGCCCAAGCTGGTGGAAGGTCTGAAGCGTCTCGCCAAGTCCGACCCTATGGTGCAGTGCATCAACGAGGAGTCTGGCGAGCACATCGTGGCTGGAGCCGGAGAGCTGCATCTTGAGATCTGTCTCAAGGTACCTATACGAAACTAATCCATACAAGTCCCGCCCTATACATGAAGTCGTGCTATTAATATCGACTCGAAATGGAATGGCACTGTAATTATAAATGCCATATTTGATTACTTTGAGAAAACTCAAAAGTGATTATGGTTGTATCTACCAAGTTATCCCACCTTTCTTATTGATTTAGATATTCAATTATTATTTTTTAATCACAATGAGTGATCACTTTAGTCCCTAATGTGTTACCCAGATACTTGACAATAAGCATCTGAGTGTCAAAGTGGACTTACAGTATTATTTCTTACCGGAATTGGTAGTGAGTTTGCATAATTCGCAACCCCATAAATGTGAGATACATTACACTTGCGTGACATCTAGCAAAGACACATGTATTCCATTTTGCTGCTGAATTTATAAATCACCTCGACTTCAAAAGATCTTGAATTGATGCTTTTAGTATATACATCCTTTCTACAAAGCCATGTAACAATATTTTAACTTGCTCTCAATTTCTCGTAGGACTTGGAGGAGGACCATGCTTGCATTCCAATCAAGAAATCCGACCCTGTGGTGTCGTACCGTGAAACTGTCAGCGAGGAGTCTGACCAGATGTGTCTGTCCAAGTCACCCAACAAGCACAACCGTCTGTTCATGAG
Source organism: Pheosia gnoma (assembly GCA_905404115.1). Taxonomy (NCBI): domain Eukaryota; kingdom Metazoa; phylum Arthropoda; class Insecta; order Lepidoptera; family Notodontidae; genus Pheosia; species Pheosia gnoma. Next base: position 1,145,719 of record FR989910.1, read on the forward strand.
GGCACAGCCCATGCCCGACGGTCTAGCTGAGGACATCGACGAGGTAAGCACTTAGTTCACTGTGTTAGTGACCTGTGTCGAACACCTTGAGGGGTACCATCTGCGAAACAGAAGTCTGAAGATCTCTTAACACAACATTAAAATAGATTTCTGCAGCAATGCCAATATCGACTCTAAATTTACTTTATATATAGTTTCTCTTATGATATTAAGATTTTTTTCAGCAGAATATAGCTTTGTAATGGTGCTGTAATTTTTTTTCTGTTTAAAATTTTGGGGCAACACTAATGGGGCAATTTTTGTTATAGAAACTAAAGACTTAGATTTGGTATTTTTGCTTAGCTGTACCTTCTGCATAATATGAAGGATTTTAATGCAAACTTAGCTCTTATATTCTAAGTCCAAATATTCCGTAAAGTGGCAGGTTTGTCGCGTAAAAGTAAAAGAAATATAGAAATAATTGCGGGTACGATAAGTTTAAGGTATGTTTGAAAGATTTGCTTACGGCATAACAAATAACGTGATGTTCAGGGCCGCGTGAACCCCCGCGACGACTTCAAGACCCGCGCCCGCTACCTGACCGACAAGTACGAGTACGACGTGACGGAGGCGCGTAAGATCTGGTGCTTCGGGCCCGAGGGCACGGGACCCAACCTCATGGTGGACTGCTCCAAGGGAGTGCAGTACCTCAACGAGATCAAGGACTCCGTGGTCGCCGGTTTCCAGTGGGCCGCCAAGGAGGGAGTCATGGCCGAGGAGAACCTGCGTGGTGTCCGCTTCAACATTTACGACGTCACGCTACACACTGACGCTATCCACAGGTAGGACTTGAAACAACTCTAGACAATCTGTATTAGACGTGTATTGACTGAGCTTGTACCGCGCGAGGCGGATTCCTCGGTCGAGGCAACATCTAACGCTTCGGTTTGTTTCGCTCGCTCTTGCTCGGGTTTATTATTTCATTTTCTATGACTGCTCCTAGGCAATAATGAACTGATAATATCATAACTTTTTTTTGTCTGGCAGAGGGGGCGGTCAAATCATTCCAACCACTAGGAGATGTCTGTACGCTTGTCTGCTGACGGCGCAGCCCAGGCTCATGGAGCCGGTGTACCTTTGCGAGATCCAGGTCAGCGCAACCTTCTCATACTATTTGCATTACATTTTATGGAATCTACCCATGCTATATACTGTCACAAATCCGCAAGAATAACTACAGAATGGATTCAGTGGTATGAAATGGACTCGTACCTAAAGTAGTAGCCAATAGCCCAGAATAAAAAAAGAGTTGAGTATGGAGAGGGAGGCCTTTGCCCAGCAGTAGGACAACAGGCCTAACTAGTAGTTATAATAGAATAAATAAATGATTGCAAATAATCGGAATTAACATATTTTTTGTTAAACTTTATTATTTCGAGATTGTTATAAGACAAATAACCTGTCACGTGTTTTTAAGAAAATAAGCTTCAATAATTGTGAGAATCAGAATCAGAATATTTTTTATTCACGTAGACCATTATTGTACAGTACTTATGAATCGTCAAGTTACAAAAATATTATGCTACTGCTTTACCACCCGTTCGGAATGCCGTTCCTATGGAGAAGAACGGGCAAAAAACTCCATGGTTGCTCTTTTTTTAAAATAAATCTTTTACATTTTTGAGCAATACATTGAGAATGCCTCCATACCCATACGCCACGTCTATCCTGAGCGGACTAACATGCTACCGATAGTCCTGCCTTTCCGAGACGTGGTAGAGCAACAGTTTATTTATTTTGGCATCAACAACTCGTATGTCTTGCCAGAACATGAAAACTGACATAATTAAATAAGTAAAAAAAAATGAAGTGTGACTTGCCAGTTTTATAACTTGCATGTTGTTGGTTATGTAACACTTCTAAATAAAATATTTATCAAATTTATGTAAATGGTTATCAAGCTGAACATAAAGTCATGCCATTTTAAAATAATAAACCCGTTCCCCGGCACAGTGTCCCGAGGTGGCTGTGGGCGGTATCTACGGCGTGCTGAACAGGCGTCGTGGGCACGTGTTCGAGGAGTCGCAAGTGGCCGGCACGCCCATGTTCGTGGTGAAGGCGTACCTGCCCGTCAACGAGTCGTTCGGCTTCACCGCCGACCTGCGCTCCAACACCGGCGGCCAGGCCTTCCCGCAGTGCGTGTTCGACCACTGGCAGGTCTTGCCCGGCGACCCGTGCGAGGCCGGCACCAAGCCCTACGCCGTTGTTATGGTGAGAATCTAGCCCATACAACAGGACTCTTCCGTCCCAGTAGTTCTTACGTACAGATATTTCACTCCTCAAAGACATTGTTTTTTATAATTAAAATATATACTAACCCTTCGTTTACCCAACCGAACCTCAGGTAAGGTTTTTTTTAATACAAAACCTTCTAACCTAAGCCAACTTTAAGGTTAGGTTAGATAAATAGCGGCTCTTGCTACAACCCAATAAAGTTCACTTCAGCTCGCACGGCTGCATTTTATGCGAGTATTGCGTAGCAACGCGCTTCTGTTTTTATTGCGTAACTGTATCTTGCAAGCGCGCTGCAGCCCGGATTCAATGTCGGCAGAGTGAAACGTCTGTTCGTCAGAACTATTAGATAATCTGTTATTTTGGTCTAAGCGAATATGTGTTATAGGTCGATTGGCATTTTTAAACGAGTCGTGACAATACAGCAACTGAATAACAATTGCCACCCGTTTGTGATCGCAAACAGCTGCGAAAGAATACTGCCAAAGTGACCTAATGTATAAATGCGGCATATGTTAATAATGTTTCAATACCTTCGTGCACTACGTGTCTCGCTGTAGCGCGACGGCCGTCCGCGGTCGCCGCGCGCGGACAGCGCGGCCGTGCTAACGAAGCAGAGCGAAGCTCGCCCGCGGACCAACGCTGCGTAGGACCGCTATCCTTATGTCCCGGGACCGCACGCTACGCCGCGGGCACACATTTACTATTATACGTTGAGAATCCAGTCATGCAAATTATAGGATCGTGCTAAATATAATTATTTATCTGTACACAGGAAACGAGGAAAAGGAAAGGTCTTAAGGAGGGTCTCCCAGACGTTACTCAATACCTGGACAAATTGTAAACGTCGTAGCTAATACAATCCATACTGTAATATATGTAACATTCTCGAGCGCGCCTCACGCACTTTTTTGTTTTAAACATTGAGTAATTTTATTTTAAACATACGCCTCATCAAGTGAAGTGCCAGCTCGCCGCCGCCCGCGCACCAACAACCAATAAAATAAACGTTTATTGAAACAAAAGCAAGTTTATTTAAGTCGTCACGATATTGTAGTCGGCGAACATTATTCGTTACTTGTACTGTAATTAATATTTAAATTATATTTTTTTTCTATTGTAAACATTTTAGTGTTTTAATTTGGCTGTAACGGTCACCGTCTGTGAGGTGAGTGGATTATTTTTCTAAGTATGGAGTCAAATGCTGTTTCCACTTTTTTTATTGTCATAATTTATTATTATCACATCGTTAGATATATATGGCACTTGACTCCATACAATATAGTAGCGCATGAAAGTCAATTAATTAAAAACGTTTGTATTTAATTGAAATAATTTTATTTTATGTAATTCGCATTATCTATAATTGTTTGAGGATATTTAATTAACTGTTGAATTAGTCATTGCGCTACATTTAATTGTTATTATTTTTCCTTGTTGATTAAAAGCAAGTTTTATTTACAGATCCATTGGGAGCATACCCTGACAAATAATAGGTAAGATTTGTCTCTTATCGATGTTCCACATGTCGCCGTATATTTTATGATGACAATAACACAGACCTGTACTGACATTGTTTATGAAGTTAAAATTATACTTATTCTGAAAAAAATACAAATTATTTATATTAATCTAGTACTTTAGCGCCGAGCTTTAATTGTGTCTCATCTTGTTCTAGACTTCGCTCAAAGACGCGCGCACGCACACCACAACGATAAGGTAAATATTATATACGTCGTTTGTCACATCGTTAAGAAAGATTGAAAAATTCAAAATAAACAACAATGATGATAAAAATGTAACTTGATGCTATCATGAAGGTTTTACAAGCTCAACAGGCCTGAAATTATTATATATAATTTTGACATCACCACCAGACAAAACTAGGATTTTATAACGATTCTTCTTTTTACAGATACTACTCCACTGTGGTCGCCAAACAATATTAGATCACCCATCGTTAAAGTGTCAGGTAATTTTCATTTTGCTTTCTTATATATATTCTATATTGGGCAAACTAGATACTCCATATTTAGCCAGTACCTAGATAAAATCTGACCAAAATGATGACAAATCTTTCTCCTGATGCCATTGTGATGGTTTACAAGCTCAACAGGCCTGAATAAATCGTTTCTTACAAAAAATAACGTGTTGCTAAGTGGAGAATATGCTCATTTTTTTTTCTCTTTAACAGATTGGCTGAAAAATAGACTATGAAGAAAGAAGTGATAGCGAATTCCATTCAACGAATGAACAGGTAAATACTAAATTGATTATACATTGGCATTAAGAGTTACGGCTTATTACGATATTTATTACCATTCATGTTAAACCAATATGTATGAAGGACTGCTGACGTTAGACATATATTATACAGTGTGTCTGAAGTGGGCGCCCAAAGAACCCCTTCCACGAGTGGATAGCCTATTCTAATAGGGCCAACTACATTGCGCCAGATGGATGTGTATGAGAAGATGCATGATTGTGGATGAAGCTAATCTCCTATCAAATGATGAATATATCACAGACCTGTTCTAAATACTATTGAGGTCAATTATTATATTATCTGAACGAAATATTATTTCAACTTGGGACTTAAACACTTGAAGAACTTCATACTAATGTTTGAATATTAATTTCAGATGGCAGCCGGTCGTGTGGTCTACATTAAGTTTTGTAATGTAATATTGTAGTGTACAGTGACATTGAAGATAAATAAATTAATAGGGTATATATAAAGCAGTGTTTTATTTGATAATTTATCCATACGACGACGCGGTGCCAAAGGGTTCCAAACATTAACCGGCCAACGCATCTGTCTTGACACTGTGCTTTGAAGAAGATGCTTCAACCCTCGTCCTCGTCATCTTCATCGTCTTCGTCCTTCTCCTGCACTTCCGGCACTTCCTGTAAATATTGTACTACTTATAGTGAGTTACATAGCCCGGTGTGTCATGACAACAGCAACATGAATTAAATAAGGTGACTAAACTAATATGGATATATGCTGTTGAGCGCAGCGATGAACGGTAGGCAGTTATTAAAATTGGTCCAGCAGTTTTTCTGTGATGCGCGACTAGACAAGCGAAGGTCCAAAAGATTGAGGATATGGGCTGCATCGACAATAAGTTCCCATGTATTAAACACCTTCCATACACTTCTGGCATTGACTCATCAATATACGCGAAGCATCGGACTGATAGTAATTTTATTATAATTGGAGTAATCTCAAACATTTCTCTTGCTCTCATGATGCTGATAATATTATCCTTGACCAACAAGGCTCCGTATTTTCGTATTATCGATAAATATCGCTCATCCCTACCCAACATTGGTAAAACGAACCTCTGTCCCGGCTTGATCAACTTCGGGTATCACTTCAGGCTGCAAAACGAATTGCAATTTGTTAGTAACACGAAATTTATACGAACTTTATAACTGTTAATGCACTGTTCGGCTGATGACAGCTGATTGCGCACGCACATGATGCACGAAATACGTGCTGAAATTTGTTCCTTTAGTACCCTTGGTAATTGAATATTTCGCTACTCACGCGCATGGATGTCAATATCGCAAGATCTTCTAGTGAAGTTTACGGCCAGCGGCGCGATTATTTAATTGTTCTGTGTAATACGCTACGCTAATTTTGATAACAATTTGCCTTAGGTGGGATATATCATTGGCAACAAGATTCAATATGTAGTGTAGGCGCCGGGAGTGGGAAGACAAGTGGTAGAGTAACCTGCCCCGATACTCTACCAACACAGTAGTTTGGTAGTAAGTACTCCACCGTGCTATTATGCCGTGTAACTCTGATTGGTAGAGCGCAGTTTCAAATCTGCACCGTTGAGGACATCGTGTAATAACATCCGTTACCTCGACGACTTCCTCCTCCTTAACGCTCTCCTCCTCAACGAAGTCGTCGGCGTAGCCCACGGGGAACAACGTAAGACACTCGCGCTCTCCGCTAGTGACGTCGGCGCTGATGTAGCAGGGGTTCAAGCCCGCAAGCTGGAGAAGCGCCAAGCTCCGTTTGCGGGATACCATCAGGGCTAGGCGGTCTTTGCTGGAAGTGAAACGGAATAGTGTATCTCGCTCAGCTTAACCCCGTGTCAAGCCCCTGTTGGAACTACCGGAACAGAAATCACTACATATAATGTGTAAATTACGATATTGTTAGTGTCGAATAACTTGAAAATAGCCGGCTAAACTTAGGTTAGATTTTCCCTTCTACTTAAACCATTTTAGCGGAAAAGGGAAGATCTTCCAGCCAGGCGTGTGGTGGTCGCTACACCATCATAAGTAGATATATATATACCTCACATGAGTTATCAGTGGCCAGTCCGAATTAAATCTGATTCGATAATTTCTATAGACTGAGGTGGACAGAGATGAAGCTTGCAGGAAATACACTTAGCGACGCTCGCAGATAACAATTTAAGGTCAATTACTTTGAAGTACGACTAAACTTAACATAGACATTTGAAATTTGAAGAATATTGCTTGAGTATCCTATAGGTGTATTTAGGAGGGATTTTTGGATATTAGACCTCACGGGGGATTTTTTTTATAAAGTTATTTTCCGTTATAGTAGCTCGTTAGTTAGGAAATAAAATCATACTGGATGGCTGGAAGCGCTGTCGAGGAAATTGGGCGCGCGCGCGCGCGCTCATGACAAAGTACCTGAATGCAGTCTTTCATTAAGAATTATAGTCCTCATACGTACTATGCCCTCACGCGACCCAACTTTTCATACTGTTTTGTAGAGAACGCAATGTGTTCCGCGGAGTATGGGTCGTCGCCCACAAAGAAGCCCATCTGAAAACAATAATTGTTGAAATTTACTATTTTACGTTCCCGACGTTTCGGTTGCTTTACAGCAACCATGGTCACGGGAGAACTGCGGTGTTTGAAGTCCTAGTGTCATAGTTTATACTGGGGTAGCCTCTAGTTGTTGCTTGCAGTCCGCTCTACGCAGAAAGTGCTCACAGTGTCTTAGGTCTTGCAATAGTGCGCTTGGTTTTGGATTACTGTCTTCCCTTTTTAATGGCCTCACGTATCATCCTTGATCGGAATCGGTGTTCTTTTGCAAGGATCTGTGGTTTATCAAAACTGATATTCGCGTAAATATAAGAAATCAATACAAAAATTGTCTAAAAGGCGTTCTAGCGGGCAACCCACACCGCTGAACCAAGAGATTATAAAATATATATATAACCTAGAAATTACGTAAGATTGTATTTTTATCATCATAAGGATGACTACAATGGCCAATGGTAGATAAAGTAACCAGTAATACACGTGTGTTATCTTCCGCACGGTATCTTTGTATAAGTATGACGCAATGAAAGGTGTCGCTCACTGCCAAGATCTCGCTCGCGTACTGGTTCGCCACGTCCTGCACCTCGCTCCGCTTGTCCACCGTGAACATGACCAGCACGTGCGGCGGGAGGAACTCCGACTCTATCTTAGTTAATTCTTGCACAATCTGAGGATATACAATCGATCACTCGATCGATTAGATTCTGAATAAGGGAACGTTCAAGTATTACGTAACGAATTTGGGGGGAGGGGGGGGAGTCTTCTGAAACGTTACGATGCGCTACGTGGGGGGGGGGGGGGGGGGTCAAAAATAAAAAAAAACGTAATACTTGAACGCTCCCTAAGATCAAATATCGTGAAGGTCTGAGTTTGGACCCTCACGATACAGGCCAGGCCTAGTGTGAGGGGTCACGATTAATTATTTTACTCATTGTATTATACCTACTCATATGTATGTAGGTACTCAGCATTAAGTTTTTTTACGTACCTACCTATTGAGTTGTAAGATTATAAGTGCCTACTTTGAGTATATAAGGTTTAACAAAATGAGTGTAAATAATTTAACAGGGCCAACAGTAGGTTATCAAGATAACATTCCCAAAGAAATAAATCAAATTATTATAATATACATTTTAAAAATAACACCCTGTAGGTACTGAGCGCACGGCAAAACGCCAGGCACTGGTTCGCTGTGTTTAAAAAAAATAAACATAATTTACGCAATTATTTTATATACATCAACGTGATCCATTTACTTACTCATTCTGTTGAAATAGTTTTTGTTAAACCTTATATAGGTATATCAAACTGTACAGGATTTTTGAGTCAATGTTGTAGCTCCAAATTTACTCGCGTGGGATCTGGGCGAATCGTTTATGCGCAGACTACTATATACATCCATATAACTACGTCTAAGTTAATTGCTGTCGCAGTCGATATATATTATATCGTAAATATATAACAAACCTTAGGATAAAAGTACACTAGGCCATTAGCCTTCGCCATGTCATTGGGAGGACTGTACAAGCCGGGAACGAACATCCCTCCGGGAGGGATGTACTCCTCCCCTTCGATAGACACGTTTGAGTGAAACTCTTCTTCCTTTTCTTCCTCCAATTTCTCCTCTTCCAAAGCATCTTCAGGCTAGGGAAAATTGTTAAGGAACATATAAATACGTAGGTACCTCTCCAATACCATGATTACGTACGGTGTTGGTAACCATAAGGTTTAACAATAATAGTGTACAATATTTTAAGGGGTCCATCAGTAGGATATAAGGGCCATATTCCCGAAAAAAATATCAATAACACTACGTACTGACTTCGCGATGTACCTAACATGGTAGTGTCTCGCTTTATCACAGAAAAATCAAACACTATACACTTATGATTTATACATAAACTTGACCGTTATCGACTACTTGTTAACCCCTTAAAATATTTTACACCATTTTTGTTAAACCTCATATTAATTTGAATCTATACATTTATGAGGCTCAATTGGACGTTGAATATGGATGGCGATGAAATATAAAATTGTAGGGGACATTATTATCGATATAAGAGCAATAATTAATTTTTGTAAGTACATCGTCACTTTTGGAATCCCTGTGTCTGTGTCGCAAAATGCTTGAACACCATACTTTATAGCAGATGTGACGACACGGCACACGACAATACACTGTGTATTGTCGTGTGCCGTGTCGCAGGTCAACACCAGTGGAAATGGTCACAAGTACTCAAATCCACGTCAAACATATTTTTTACAGACTCATAGTACCTATTGTTTGCTGTGTTGACTAACCTATAATGTTTATAGTTGTGAGTCCATCCTTTAGTTTTCATGGGGAAGTACATGGTATCTACTATTCTATTTATATGCTTACAGCCACGTCGGTTCCTTCAGTCTCCGTTCCCTCGATCTTCTCGTCTCCTTCTTCTCCCACCGCTTCATCAAGTTCTTCTGGTTCAGGTTCCGCCGGCAACTGTTTTAAATAATAGGAACTTCATTAGCTGTTTTAGTAGTTACTTATATCGAACACACCAACTATAACATACTAAAGACCAACAGCCATATCCCAAACAATATCTGTCAAAAGTGACAGTTACTATGCGGTTGCTGTTCGATTATGAATCGATTGTGTTAGCAGACTTGGGGCCCAGGACATAGGTCGAAATGATAACCTCCTTCAAGGCTAAAAGATTTGATGCCGAAAGTTGCTCACCCCAGCTTGTAACCTGGCCATCTTTTCCTCCTCTTTGCGCTGTTTCTCGAGGCGAATCTTCTCCTCCTCAGCCTCGCGCGCCAGCCGAGCCTGCTCCGACGCCAAACGATCGCGCTCTTCTTGCTCTTCCCGCTACATTATTTAATAAGTAATCTTTTACCCTATTTCAGTTGTAATAATTTGCTTTCCATCAATTTTAAGAAAAAATAATCACTGATCACGGATGGCTGCACTTTTGGCGCTATCTCTACTGATATTTGTGGCCAGGTATCCGGATCCAGGAAAGTCATGTTCGACATGGGTCAGGGTCAGTGCAACCTCGATACTAATCAATATAACGTTAGAGAACAATTTAGAGAATCAACATCCTATCACCAATCGTATCTCCTCAAAGGGTCGAAGAAGTTGTCAATCGTTGAAGTTGGTTCTGAGAAGTACCAAAAGATAATCCAAGAATAATAATAATATACCAATTTCTGCATCTTCGCTTCGTATCTGTCCCTGCGCACCTCACGAGCCGTCTTGCTGATGCTCGCGTATCGCTCGTAAGCGGGCACTAGTGGTACCTGCTTCTCGGGAGGAACGTCCTCCTTGGGCACTGGGATCTCCTCGTATAGAGCATAGCGCAATAGTTCTGATATAAAAAAAATTATAATGTATGTTACACGCATCGTAAGAAGACATAGAAATTTAATTGTATCTACGATTTACTCGTAGATTTGTATAAAGACAATGATGTTTCCTAATTAGGTCTTTATTAGATTGAGAATTTTGTCAAATTCAATCTCTTTACACTAAGAGATAACGTTGAAATTGTCTTGTCATCGCTGGCTCCATCGTTTACCATTGATTCTGCCAACGACGAGTGTAGTGGACGTAAAAACAATTGACAAGTACTGTTCGACGGTTATCCCGGCTGCTTAATATTAAACGCGACCTTACTGACAAAATCCCGGTTATCAGTGTCAAACATCTTGAAGACCACGACCAACGCCTCTCCATTGAGCAGCGCGTGCAGACACGCCTCGTTCGGGTCCACGTCGCTCATGTAGAGGGCCTCTCTGGCGCCCTTCTCGTCTAATACAAATGTGTCTTTTGCGGCTACCTGGATATCTGAATGATAGAGAACATAGATTCAAGGACCTGTAATGCTCTACCAAGGCTTCACAATAGTGCCATCGCTTGTACAAATGTTTAAATAGAACTTTCTTCGTCAAGCAAGACTCAGTGGAGACCGAACGGGTTTAAAACCGTGGTGTTACCAATGAGTTTTTAGCAAGTGAAGTGACGTCATTAAGTCTTAAATATGTAGCCTTAAAATATTTTTTGGGAGATGGGGTAATAAGCGGGTGCAATGTTGACTGGTAATCTGAACGACGATCTGTAGGTTCGTAATTTGAGTGTCGGTATGTTTCGTATGTATTCAGACATCTCAATTTCGTACGAAAACGTATCCAATGTGCGTTCAGCCTATCGCCGACTCACTGATCATATCCCATTTCTCGTACAAGTCATAGTGCGCCTGGTGGCAGTGCGGCCAGAACATGATGAAGTTGAGACGCCTCAGGTCCACTGAGATGCGCAGGTTGACGCGGCGCTTGCGCGCGGCGAGGGTCAGCACGCGCAGGCGCTCGGCCGCCTCGCGGTACTCCTCCTCAAGCTTCAAATCCGCTTCAAGTTTCTCCTGAAGATAAACATGCCCAGGTTTTCTTATCTCATTTCACATTTCGATTTCGTCACCATGTTTCCCTACACCGTTTAGCAAGTGATAATCATGGTTGAAAATGAGATTCGCACATGAAATCCAGAAATCCCAGGGATGAGGGCCAGTGTTTGAACCAGCGAAGTTTGTTACAAAGGCGAGCGTTCTACGTACTCGGCTATCACTGCTTGGCGAAGGAAATAAATAGTTTCACTATTCTCAATCGCTTTGCTGAATATCTAACTAACCGCTTCGACCGGCAGCATCTCATCGATGTCGTACTTGTGTCGCGGGACGCCGGTGTCGACTTCTTTCTGCATTAGACCCAATTCATCTTCGATGATACGGCATAGCTCAATGCCGTTCGCGCCGAACATCGCTCGCGTTAATTTGCCTTTCTGTTGAATATGGATATTTCATGGATATGACGAGTGATGTTACCACCCAATACCGTTGGTCACGAGAACTGGGCTCGGTCGGTGTGAACAGAGATAAATGGTGTAGGGTGTGGGCGGCGTCGGCCACCGCCCACGGCCACGCGGTCCAAGGGGCCTCGCGCCACGAAGGTGTACCAACCTATGCAGTTTTCTTCAATTTATTAAATACTAGCTGTTGCCCGCGACTTCGTCCGCGTGGTATTTAACAAAGACAACCGTTGACAACAGCCTGCTCGCCCATTCTGAGCCCGCGGGACGCATTGCAGGTTGTTGCTATCAAACTTAATCAGGCGCTGCGCTGCAACATTGGTTTTAATATTTTTTTTGTGAGATCCTATGTTTTTTTTCTAAAATAAAAGTGGCCTAAGTTACTCCTTGTTACATCAGCTATCTGCCAGTGAAAGTCCCGTCAAAATCGGTCCAGCCATTTCAGAGATTAGCCGGAACAAACAGACAGACAGACAGACGGACAGACAGACAGACAGACAAAAATTTTAATAAATGTTGTTTCGGTATAGGTAACGTGCATACATCCAAATGCACTTAGTAAAAAGCGGTTATTTTAATATTACAAACAGACACTCCAATTTTATTTATATGTATAGATTTGGGATCTAGTTCTTACAAAACTTGTCATGGATAACAATTTTATATGTCCAAAACTAAAGCTTTAGTATAAAATCCGTTCCCTTAGTGGAACTATTATGTCGTATATTCCCTCAGGAGTGTGAAATGGCCGCAGGGTAGAGCTTAAAACATAAAGTAATTTTGAGTCTGTCAGGGTCCATTTTACGATCGCCAATATCTGTGCCAGCCTGCTGCGTATGGCCATCATTTGTATAAAGTAAATATTTCTATGTGCATGGAAATCGACTTCAAAGGTTTGTTTTCTAACTAAACTAGTGGGTAAATCTACAATATCAACCCTAATAAAAGCGTGATAAAAAAGATTATTGCTTATTATGAATTTATATAAATAGTTATTACCATTATGAAAAGGAACACGGGCTCACTTTTGCCTTTGAATCTTGATAGTGCATCAATATTATCAGACAAAGCCTGAAAAGAACTAAAATCTGTTAGTAGGTATTTCATTTATCCCTTACCACTAAATACCATACTTATCGGATGTAAACATTATTTTGATTTGGGAAATGTTTTACTGTAAGAGTGTAGTAGACGGTATGGAACGAAGTAGGTACATATTAGGGTTCCGTAGACACCGCTACAAAGGTGTGTAAGTACTAATTATAAAAAAAAATCCTGTCTGTCCCCACTGCAAGGAAAGAGAAGATAAAATAATCGTAGGTACACCTAGAATAGGAATTTTAAAATCTTTAATAATACCAAAGAGCATTTTGTACAATTGGCATTTTTCATCCTCAGAATCCTGTACCGCTGTTCAGAAAAAAAAATATGTTGCAAGCAAATATGAATCGAAATTATTACGAAAACTATAGCGACAATCAAGAGTAAGATCATGTGTTCCAAGTCAATGATTTTATATATTTATTTACCTCGAGAGACCGAAATCAGTCGCAAACACAATATTGTTGTCTCATACATGAATAACTGGTTCACCTAACCACGTACGTACAATAAGTTTCTGTTGCTAAAATGGCTATACCCTACCTTGCGCGTGACCCGACACGCACTCACTAGGCTGTGTTTTTTTTAATTTATATAAAAACTAGCTGTCCTGGAGAACTTCGTACCGCCTAAGAATCAAATGTATGAGAAAATGATTTTTTTGGTATTCTATGATTACCACAGGAACCATACATTTTACCGGGATAAAAAGTAGCCTATGTGCTATTCCAGACTATAATCTATCTCTGTGCTAAATTTCATCCAGACCCGTTCAGCCGTTCTAGCGTAAAGGATTAACAAACATCCAGCCATCCATCCAAACTTTCACATTTATAATATTAGTATAGATAAAAATACTTTTATACGGGTCTCGCTCCCAAAGACGGACTCTCACCTTGGCCATTGCAATACGATCTTGTCCAAGTTCCAGCTTACCCTTTCTGATAGCGTTCCCTGTGGCCAGGCAGTGTCCGCAGAACTCTGAGAACACCTCCATACCTGGCACGAAACGATTTACTTACTCGGGCAAGTATTACCAAGCATATCAATATTGTATTGGGAAACTCGCTCAGATTTATGTAAACTACAAAGCCAGCTTTAAAGGCCTATTCATATGATTTGAGCGATAAACGCTACCGCTGCATGTGAGTACTGAATAATAAATAAATATCGCCAGACGAACACAGCAACTATACGGTCCCACACTAAGCCACGCTTGTATTATGGGTACCGTACAATGGACCGGGGGCGAACCCAGTATATATTTCTTATATAGATATTAAACATCCATGACTCGGGTACAAACTTTCGTGCTAATACAGGGTGATTTAGAACGGGTATACCTACCAAGCCTTAAAACTGTGCTTTTATTTATAAAATCGACATATCGAAATGCTGTCATCATATATTTATTACAAATGCGCTAAAGCTCGCAAGTTCAATGGGTAGTATAACCTTTCTGTTTCACGCTGTATATAAACACGGCCTAAGGCGACAAGGCCTTGATGCGGTGCGGTGTGCTGCGTGCATGTGATGCCTTTAAAGCTTATACGATGATGATAGTAACTTACTTATCATAGTACTATAAGCACGTACTTACATATTAAGCGTTCGTAATTAGCTTCGACATAGTCCGCGAACTCCTCGTTGGTTTCAATATTGTCTTGAATAGATACCTGTCCCTTACGCGCCATTTCAAAAGAGAATTAGTGAGGAACTAAATCCTATAAAATGCTGCGTCTCTCTTTCTTTAAAATTATATTCTTTCGACGATGTTTGACAGTTTTATTTTGAGAATTGTCTATAAAAAGAGTTTCTCTATGTGAGAAGCCAAGAAGATTCGATCCCCTTCTTGCGAGAACAATCTGACATTAGAGCAATGTCAAGGTTTTGTATTTTAGATGTACCAACTTCTATCACCGCACTCCGTGCTCTCGGTTAGGTCAACAAACCAGGCGTGGATACAGGGGGGACGGCGCAGTTGCACCCATTGCCCCCTGCCCCCTAGATAAAATCACAACCCCCCCCCCCCCCCCCCCCCTCAAGAAATCCTGTAGCCACGCGCCTGAAACTAACCTAACACCTAACGAGTCGGTCGGGAGTGGCGAACATCAACGAATAAACTACAAATTTTAAATATTTAAATGATTATATATTGATTGGTCGATCATCATCGTCGAACATCTGGCAGTTGGTGGCCACGTCTATTGCGCAGGCGATGTCGCACCGCGGCTTCGTCACGAAGTTATTTTCGTTACCGCCGCACCCGGAGTATTTGAACGGCGTGCACACCTGGTTGTAAGAGTTGTAGCCCCATCTGTAATTAACCATATTGTTATAGCACCATTTGATAATAACCATATTGTTATAGACCCATCTGTAAATAACCATATTGTTATAGCACCATTTGGTAATAACCATATTGTTATAGACCCATCTGTAAATAACCATATTGTTATAGCACCATTTGGTAATAACCATATTGTTATAGACCCATCTGTAAATAACCATATTGTTATAGCACCATTTGGTAATAACCGTATTGTTATAGACCCATCTGTAAATAACCATATTGTTATACCACCATTTGGTAATAACCATATTGTTATAGACACATCTGTAAATAACCATATTGTTATAGCCACAATGTTATAGCCCCATCTGGAAATAACCACTGGTACCTACTTACTATAAATCCTTTCTAGCGCAACTGGAGCTGGCGTGAACAATAAACATTTGTTAGTCGATGATTTATTACGTATACATAGCACTTTAAAAAGTTAAGCACTTACGTAGGAACCGGCGTAATGAATTTACATACAAACCTAGTTTCATTTTTATTGCAGTTCCCTTCTTCAGGCTCCAGGAAGCACAGGTCCGCTTTCCCGTGCGCACCTTCGTTATAGGCCCAGGGTGGTGGTGCCACCCCGCCGGAACCACCGCCATAACCTGTAATATATATTAACTCTTATCTATATCTTTGCTAGTTACTAGCTATACCTGCGAACTTCGTACCGCCTCAGAATCTAATGAATGGGTAAATTAATTAATTTTTAGTGGTTTTTTCTCATGTTTTAGTAGTTATTGTGTTATTCCGTGCGTAGACAAATTCAAAGATCATAATAATCGGCTCACCCCTTGTTGAGCTATAAATGGTGTAGCTAACACCATTTTGATTTATATATATAAATTCAACGAGATTTTATTTGTTTGTAGTATAGATTGGTATAGACAAGCAATGATACCATTCCAACTGGTGAGAATTGCCACTAATTTGACTACTGGATATTATTGTGTGAAAACCTCAAACTCGCCCTTATGCATTGATTTCCATGACGAGTAAAATGGCGAGACAGTGCCCTCGGCCGAGTGCTCGGTAAGTGTAAACATACCGTGACAGTGCTTAGTACTTATAAACCTTGTTTACTCGGCATTTTATTCTTTACGTGTCAACAAGCTATTTTTGAGTTTGAAAGTAGGAGGTAATCTTCAGATTGATTGATCAGATTCTAAAAAATATTTCACCATAAGGAGGCTGCATTATCCGTACGTGGTAGAACGTGACAGAAGCTAGTAGGTATACAATGTACATATACCTTGCCATTCACCAGGTCTGCCGTCATTAATCTCAATACCGGCGTCTTTCTGCCCACTGCTCTTCTTGTTTTTTGGATCGCTTTTGTACTCCTCCAGCCACTTGGCCCACATAGCCTTGTCCTTAACGGGTGCATCCCAATATACCCCCTTCGTGGTGTTGGTGCCGTTTACGTTTTTCATGTCCTTATTAGCAGAACCTCGACACGGATGTACGTCTAAAGTTTCGCCCAATATAGTCAGAACGATTAATAATAAGCCCATTTTGTATTTGTTATCTCTTACAAACGTGGTAGCAACTGGCGGAGTTAACACATTTGTATTTAGATTGGATTAAAAAATAATTATCAAGTACATTAATATGCACAAATGAAAAATTAATGAAACATCTCTGTTAATTAAAAAAGAACGATGTTCGGTTATCGCTACATTCTACACATACCTACCTATAGTAGGTACCTAGCCTGCCAAAAAGTCAGTGTGAGTAGGAGTACCTTGGCAATTTATACCAGAAGTCTGGCCCAAAAAATTTGCTAATTTTAATTTTTTTCGACCATTTTACCATTCGAGTACGTTTAGATTTCTATGGGGGCTTTAGTCAGTAATCTTTTAGTAATCTTTTACTCCAGTACTTAGTAATAAAAAACTCGTTGTCCGATCCATATTTCGCCGTGGGTAGGTACGCCGCCTAAACGCCGAATAAGTACCTACTCCAATGCAACACAATGTATCGTCCACAGTTAAAAATGATAATAATATTCGGCCATAAGACAAATGTAATGCATTTAATATGGATATCGATCTTTATAAAAGGTTTACTATCTTGCCGGTCGTCATCCCCTGCAGCGGAAACTTCAGATGGAGATGATGATGATGATGTTGAAGAAGATTTATTGGAGGAAAACGTTACGATAAATAAGGACCCAATGGCAGAAGGGTGGGGCGGTTGGAATCCGCCAGCAGAGGTCCTGGAGGATTGGAAAAAATGGATGGATGATTACAAAACCCAGAGTAATGATACAGACTTCTTGGATCAAATGGATCCTGAAAAAAGGCTGGAGCTTGAGAAACAGCGTGGTGCGGGAAGTGGGTGGCCCGATGGCTGGAAAGGTATGTAAGAGGCCCGTGCCTAGATTGTGGAGATTTATAACAAATTATATGGTTTCATCATACATAACAATGTTGCGTTTTCTGGGTCGATTGTGCTGAGGGTCACAAAGTGGCGTTTGGTCAATTGTGCTGAAGGACAGATGGAGTTTGGTCAATTGTTCTGAGAGTCTTGACATAGCGATTGGTCATTGTGTGCTGGAGGTCGCAATATGGCGTTTGGTCAATAGTGCGGAGGATCACAATAAATACGGCATTTTCGTTGAATTGTGGCATATCCTGCCTGGCAGGGTTCAGCGACGTTAGTGTACCAATTGAGCGAGACGTCTCAAATAAGTAGGCTAAATTTATATTCACTCGCATACTGTAGCAAGCCCTTTCGACGAGACGCTATTTCGTTAAAATTGTATTTAAATGATGCCATTTTAAAATGAGATCCTGATAGTACCTACCCTACTAATCTCCTATTTCAATTTCAAATTAACAGATCTGGGTGAAGGAGCAGGAGGCGTGCCTCCCCCGCCGTGGGCATATGTCCCCAAAAACACTGGCAAACCACCGGCTTGTTACCTGCCAATGTTGCGTGGACGCTGCAAGAAAAAAATTGACAGGCGAGTATTTTCTGAAGAGACCGACATTTTATTATGTGTATGCTCCGACATGTATCCCACCATTCCCCACAATTTGATAGTCACTGAGAATTATTTTTAATCTCGTCCCAATGTCCACCAGTTGTGGACAGTGATACTATTTTTTTTTTATATTATTTCCGTTGACCACCGCCGCTGACGGTAATCGACGGGAATGATTATAGTCATATCATCCCCATTGAATATTGGATTGAATCCGAGTACTATACTATACTCGTACCTTGACCGGTTATAGCAACTAACCTGCTGAGACATAAATAAAAAACCACTCAATATATTTTCCTATTTAGAGACTTAAGGAATGCTACTAATCAATAAAAAGCATAAAAGCAATTTTATGAATAATGTTTACCTGATTTTTTTATAAACACTGGAGCATTTTAATTGAAAAATAAAAATAATATGATACCTATATTATAAGGTTTATAAAAAAAAGTGTAAAAGCCGGATCAGGGACAGCAATTAAAAATGTCGACGGTTTTTAATTCCGTTGAAGGGCTTTGTTATTAGTTCCTCTTTCGACCTGCGCGCGAAAAAACCGGGCGCCATTTTTTTTTAAACATAGTAGTTGTGTATAAAAAAATATAACTTACAAGTTTGATAAAAAACTTCGTATGACACGCGTTAGCAGTTATCATTCCACTCTCACCTCTATATTATAATGACCAACTTAGCTCACTTTCGTAATTTATCTAGTATTCTTTTTTCGTTTCCTTAGATGGGGCTACAATGCACATATAGATAAATGCTCAGCCTTCGTGTACACTGGATGCAGAGGCAACAAAAACAACTTTGCGACAAAACTCAAGTGTGAAGAAACATGCGTGGCTCCGCCGCCATCTGATTGTAATAACGAACCGCACATCTACGTCGACGATATTATAACGTCTTAAAACTATACCCTTCTCTCGTTTTACCTACTTACAAATAAATAAGTATCGCTTGACAAGCAAACCACAACAAACTTTTTCCTAGTCCATTCTATGGTTCCCCATAATGTATTACGGTCCCCATAGTGTATTATGGGAAAAGTACAATTGACTATGCGCGATGTCAGGAACCTTCGGACCACAAATTGCAAAAATATAATTTCTGAAATTACCACTAATGGTATTTGAGTAAGCAGCTGTAATAAATGGTATCTAGATACAATTTATTACAGCTAACTTGGTCAGGCTAGTATTTAGGCATAAATCTTCGATAGTGAAAACCTCTAGCCCAAACTCTTGGTAAGGCCTAAAGCAACGTACATTAGTTCGAGTTTTAGTCAGCTGAACAGTAATTGTGTATTCTGAACTGTAGTGGCACTGAATTTGCATAATTATTGTAGATGGCAACGATAGTATTTTAGTAAGGGTAATCCTTGGCCAATATGCTGCGTATAGATAATTCGTAAGTCGTATTTTCAGTATAGTTAAATTAGTACCTATTACTAGAAATAGTGCTGGTGTACATGTAACTATAAAATAAATATGTATCTCTTTTTGCTGGGGTTTTTATTTCCATTAGCCCGAGAGTGTCGCTAGCTGTAACTTTCCGTACTTCCTAAGATTGTAGGATTTTAAATGCTATTTGTGGTAAAGTTAAATATCCAATGGCAGCACTTTTAAAACATTAGGCTCTAAAGGGTTAGTAACCAGGGCCATGAACCAAAATTTAAGAAAATATAACACGTAATATATCGCTCTTTGTCTGTCACAGACGTTGGCCATACCCCATACCCTTCTCCACCTCGTACATAGTTAAGAAGTTTATGTACCTACTTACCTATTTGGTCGACTTGGTAATGAGAGGAGGGATAAAGTGCAGTGACTAACTTCGCAGTCAGTCTATTATGGATGGTTCGGTTTAGCGCACGTGTTTACGGTATTGTTGTCACGGTTTCTGGGCGATCCTGTGTGGTAAATCATAGACAAAAGAGATCTAGGTCCCACCAAATTTCACCTTGACAGTTTGACAAATAATTATGACATTCGTAATTCTGAGGTTTTTTTGTGAAACTGCGATCTTCAAACGTCAAAACAATTGGTAGTGATCAATATTTACATATTTACTTGATTTCTACTTTTTTGATTAGTTCCAAAAAATGTACCTCCTCTTTATAAGGGTTTATCCATTAACATTCTAATACGTTAAAAATCTTATGTTTCGTGCTTGGACCTTTGACATTAATAAAAAACATGGAAAAGTGTTATTTCTAGTCGTGTCGTGAATTTTTGTGCAAAATGGGGGCGAGATCGCTCACTGTGTTGATGTGGAAACATGGAACGGTCAGAGTGCGAAGATTTATCCACACGACAGTGGATTTTGGGGCGCCCTTGCTGTTTTTTGTGCTATTGTTTATATTCAAAGATGAGCTCATTCACAACAATCTTTCCGAACAGAAATTTTACAGGGGTGTTCACGAAACGGTAAGCAATGGCATCTGTGTTTCTCCTGAAATGATCCAAGGAACAATCATAATAATTTTATATTGATTTTACATTTTCTGAGACAAGAACATATTACAACTCTTTTTATATTGATAGATGTTATAACAGATTTCTACCATAGCTTTGCTAAAGAGAAAGTGTCTATAATAAATAGAATACAAATTCACATCTTCTCATGAAGCGAATGGTTGCATAAATACTTTTTATTGTGTGTCGAGTTATTATTGGTAACATCAAGGGTGTAGTTACAGTGAGTGAAGTCACCTGCTGACCTTTCAGAAACCTACCCGATCAAGATATACTTAAATGAAAAAGTCAGGATATTATTGTGATTGTATTATGATTAAGTGCCTATATAAAACACATACATCCATTGGTGCATATGACTTATCAGGGACATTAAATTTACTAAGGCTTTCGCCTTAAGGCAAGTGCTCAAGTTTCTTTTTCGCCGTCTCACACTGAAGAAACTCCTGCTAACACTCCTGAATACTTGTACTTACTTCGTGTGTGTATCATTCTTAGTTTGCTTATTTGTATCAGTGGCATGAGGCATGTTTCGCCTTATGTTGTTATTGTTTCCCTTAATCAATACAATCAAATCAAAAACAGCAGCTTTAGCAGCCAATACGGCAATATATTTTTTTATAAGTTATGTAGCCTTTTCTTTTATTATTTTTACCTGTTTCCATCTTCATCCTTTATTTTGCCAACGGTAGTACACTGACAGTACAGGTTTGATGAGCTGGCAATATCTAAACCCATTCTTTATCAGAACACATAATAACAATCATATTAAACAATGGAGCTGTAATCAATTAACTAGATGTAATAGATCAATGTATACATCGTACCTATAATGAGATGTTGTGTAAAGAATAAGTAAAACTCAGCCAATCAGACCCAAATTTTTTGCTCAAAGGAAACTATGTAAATATTGTAGGTATTTCATACCTATACATACACCTATTAGATAAAGTAGTATCTCATCCTGTTCATGAGTTTATATCGCCTTAGAATCAAATGTATGAGAAAATGAAATTTCTTAATATTTTTCCATTCTAGGAGCTACAATGCAACAGGCTAGGAAATGAAACTTATAATATCGCTCTTTATTTTGGTGTGGGTGTTAGAATATGTAATAATGCATGCCTCCATTTGTCCAGGATCCAATCCCGTTAAAGGAAGCCGGTGAAAGTATGAGTCGGATCCTATATAGTCCAAACTCACCGGCAGCCAACCAGCTCATGGACGCTGTGGGCAAACAGCTCAACCTGAAAAAAGCAACAGGTATTAACTCTTTCTAACTTTGTCCCTGACCGACTTTCTATTGCTGTTACCAAATCTCTGTCATCTGTGAACTGTGAAAGACAGAATGTTAGACAGGTTCTTAATATTGGTAGAAATTTAGTCTGGAATAGAAATTCTTATCAAATCTTAGTGTGTTTCTATAAAAAGCAATACAAATAAGGGTTTGATGTGGACTGGTATTTCTATGATCGGAATATGAATGACTATTATGTCCACGGAACCCACACACACACACATCGGAACACACGTCGGAAATTACTTATTTGTTCGATACAGTCGGCTGGGTACTCGTCAGACTAGAACGGCTTAGGATGACAAAATACGCATTCAGGGTTGGCATTTTTGAAATATTATGCATACAGCAGTAGGTAAATTAGTACGGTAAGCAGATACTTTTGATGTATTGTGACGTTATCGAGAAAGAAAATTCTTTCTTATTTATGTAATCTGTGGTGAGAGCGAAATGGAAGACGCTTTACAGAACTAAACTAGGCAGTTTTGTATATTCGATTTTTTTGTTCTATAGACTGGTTGTCAACTATCTGAGCGTACTTTAATTTCAATCCATAGATGGACCATATTAAAAACCGACTCCATATATTCTGTCCACGATAGATACAGGCAAAATACAGTCGGCAACAAAATTTACTTATCATTGTGGCACGGAAAAAAAAAATGTCGGGTCAGCTACTGTCATCACAACACAATAATACCACAAAACCCCCAAAAACCTGGTCCACGATGGTTTTATTGAGATTATTCTTGCTGGTAGATAGATAGATAACCCTTTATTGTAAATACGCCAGTTATACACAGAATTTTTAAAGGAAGATAAAAAAGGAACAAGGAACTGGCTTGTAGATGCAATGACTGTTGACGCGACTGTACCAAGATAATTGAATTCCGGGCCATACTTAGCGCATGACGCATTATGAGCGAAAACGATCCGTTACTAATGAATCCGGGAATTCCCCACGCTACAGCTGCTCGGAGTGGCCAGCTGTTTTCCCAATTAAAAATAAATGGTGAAATGCGATTTATTGTGGAGTAAGGCAGAAACACGGTATAGATTAAAAAGTGAATATTTTTGAAAAAACTAATTAAGTATCGTCAAGTAAAGTATTGTCTATTTTTGATGCAGAGGCCGAATAAAGATTTTTTGTGCGTCTGTCACTTTTTCAGTCCAGTGGATTTTGATTAAACTTGGCACGGCGATAGCTTATTACCCCGGTGAATAAGTGGGTGCCCGTTTTTTAACCCGGGAAACGGAAGAGCTCCCCTGGATATCCAAAAAACTATGTGCAAGCTTTCAAACGAGCAGTGCCAGTGACTTAGTAGACTTGCAATAGTCATGCATGGGCAATAGTCATGGGTCGTTTTAAAATAAAAATTTACAGTATTCTTTTTGTCGTCCAAGCACGTACTTTCGCTTACATTCAGGGAATGGCCCTTTCAACGGCAAGCTCGCTTCACGGCCATGAGAACATGTTAACAAAACAATCATACATGTATGTATGTTTGTATACACACTCACTGATAATTGGATCATATATTATTTAACAGCTGTCCCGGCGAACTTCGTACCGCCTCAGAATCAAATGTATGAGCAATGAATTTTAATAATTATTCTGCTATTCGGGGCGGAGACAATATCAAAAACATCTCTATAAAGGCGTTCTTCTGTTATCAATGGAACTAACACGGCTTTATATATAATATATATAAATAAAAAAATAATGCTGTTCGTTTGTAGTCGCAACATTCGAGACCGGCCGAACCGATTTGGCATTTTTTTTAAATCACCGACTAAGACGGAATATGACTAAGACCAAGTGTACCAATGCGTGACCAAGACCATAAGACCGGGCAAGTCTCGTCTTAAGCCTTGCATTTGGGCAACACTAAAGGTAAGCCGCGAAGCAGTCAAGCAGCACTAACTAAATTAGTAACATATTCAAACCGCGAAGTACTGGTTCCTGTGGTCTTTGTTATGTATTAAAGGATGCACCTACGTCAGCATGACTGTTTCCATAGATGGCGGAAATGGTAGACGGACACTATTTGCCTGCAAATCCGGGTTCGGATTCTAATAGAATCCGAATATTTTTAATTCATGTAAACCATTAAGTACAGTACTTATGAATTGTCAAAAATGTCACAAAATGCTTAGCTACAACTTTACCACCCGTTCGTAAAAGAACTGGCAAGAAATTCCACGGTTGCTCTTTCTTATACATTTTGGGCAGTACATTGTGATGGGTATGTGAGAACAATATAGGAAAGAATAGGCAGGCTTGAGTAGCTGGTTAAAAAAGTACTAACCCTAAGTGTCGCGAAAAGTCGCAAGGTTTTTAGGGGTGCTGGGCTAAAACAGGGGGGCGCTATAAAGTGGGGAAAATGTCAGCGTCTTGTGTGGGACCTTACCGGCACATGGGGTGAGCACAGTCTTCAGGCTGGAGGCTGGATCCGCAGGGTTTTGGGCACGACACAACACAGGAGAATTCACCAGGTTCACTTATCACAATTTCACCAGTAGATATAGTCTTCACGGAATTTTAGGTAATTGGGTCACGGAGCTCAGCTTGGTAGGTCCGAGCCACACGGTAGTCAGTACAAGAAGAAGTATTCAAATCAAAGGGGGGGGGGGGGGGGGGGGGGGGGGCCCCCCAACGAGACAGCACCATTCAATATTAAATCACTTAAGGGTACATCTGACAGAATGTTCTACAATCTACCTACATACAAAATTATAAATTAAACACTAAGTATACCAATTACTACGTAATACGTTCTTTCACCGCCATTCCAGCTTTGTAAGTAGGTACTCCATTTCAGAAGTTTCTCTCTCTTTTCTCTCATTCTAACACCGTTGATAGTCGTTACGGGCGAATCAGAAATATCCAAATAGGCACCTATCTGTCTAACTCTTTGGGATATGGTTGTCCCAATAGTTAGTAGGTGGAGTGTAAGTGTAAGTGTGTCCTGGCTTACAGGAGTAGCAGTGGTGGGAGTGTGTGGCGGGCCTAGTCCCAATTAAAAAAGGTGGAGTGTGATTATAGTTATTTGTGTAGCATAGTACAAAAACTTATGAAATAATGTAGCTTTTAAGAATTGCTTACCTAACCTACTCATGTTCCAATACACTTGAAGTCTGTGAATCATCAATTCGTTACTAATACATTCCATGGGCCAACATTGTCGAGACATCTGCTAAAACGTCGCTGCTTTATACCTACCGTCATTATAAAGCATAGATAGCTATGAATGAAATGGATACAATATTACAAAAGCGCGTAAAAAATATTACCGTACATAATTTAAATAATATACAGGCTGATTCATAAAGATTATACTAAGGTTATACCTTGAACCTGCGTTTCTTTAACGCAATTGCAATCATTATTTGAAGTCAGAAATACTTTACATCAATTTCTAGGCTTGGTATATCCTTTCTGAATCAGCCTTTATATTTTGTTGACCTTACTATCAGTTTAAGTAGATACCTTACCACCTACTTACTTACCAACTTTCACTGAAGCCCACTTACTGTTTTCGTTACGTGAGGTCATAGTACATATGTAAAATATAGCTTCAATCAATTAAAAATATACCTACTTCCAAATAGTATACGGTTTTTTTTAAATAAATTCAATGAGCTGAAACATCGGGTTTCATAAATATATGTCGATACATGCTTTGCATGCCCTCTTGACGTCTGTACTTCATCCTGCCGCTCCCTCCCTTTCCCCATTACGCATTTTCTGCGAAGCAGTTGTATTCGTTATGTTCAGCGCAATGAACCGGTTACTAGGGTGGCCAAGTATTTCTGGATTACCAGTTTTGTGGCCAATTTGAACATGTCTAGCATTTTGTTTTCCGAATTTTTAATTTTTAATTGTTGACACACTAAAAACAACATTTGCTGGTAGTGTGTTAATGTTTGGTATTCATGTTATTGTATAAATCAAAGAGAAACAAACACTACGTTTAGCCCGTATCCCTCCGGATTTTTTTTCCTGATACAAATAGGTTCGTTATGTGCCAGTGATATTTTTAACTGTATGGACCCGTTTCGCATTACTATGGCATGTTTAAAAATGATTCACGAGAAGTTCTGCCACAGATTAAACAATAAATTAAAATAATTGGTCACATTTCTCCAAAGCGGTTGTGAGAGGGTCAAATTCACACCTACAACGCAAAATGGTTCCCACTCGCATTTCGTGCGGGTGAATCATCCTCATAAACGTTTCCCTTTCACTCCCACCTACACGGATCGATAGAGACAACACATATCTATGTAGATTAACCAGACGGCGAGACGACATACCTGACTATATAGAAACTATATAGTTGCCGTACACCATGCCTGCGCGCGGCGCGTAACTGCCAAAGGCCATAAGGGTCATTTTGAAGCGTCAGTAGCATAGCGGCTAGAGAGGCCGCTCTTTGAAGGGTGTTATTACTACTCTGGCCATTAAACTATTGGCGTGAGCCCACACCTAGCACAAGCTTATACTTAGTTGGAGGAGCTAACGGAACTTTATCGATCATTGCTAATCGTTAACAAAAACCTAAGTATTTCGGAACTGTAACTTGCTCATTAGAAAAAATATCTTATGGAACATTATTTCCGATACGGCAGCCGAAGCTGCATTTATTGGAAAACAACCTGAATATCCTGTCTATCTGTACCTAGGCCAAAAGTGTACCATTCGCGTAAAGTCGCGGACACTGTTACATAATAGGAACCAGAATATCATAGAATTAAAGCAAATTCCCTTGTTGTACGTAGCTGCATGCAACAAGGGCCCCAAGTCTGCTTACACAATGGATTCATAATCGAACAGCAACCGCATAGTAACTGTCACTTTTCACACATATCCCATACAATATCTGTGAAAAGTGACAGTTACTATACGGTTGCTGTTCGATTATGAATCGATTGTGTTAGCAGACTTGGGGCCAAGGACGGTACTCAGCCTTCAGTCGGGACGCTTATACGAAGTAATGCATATGAATCGTAATGGAATAGTAGGCTGCTTGTATTAATACATTTCAATATCTGGGTGGGAGATCGACAATAGAAAAATCCGCGCCGGGCCTGTGCCGGTACTTTTTAAATTTCTCTCGTAAATTTAATCCGGTAAACTTACTACGCACTAGCTAGGTGCTTGTACGTTCTAAATTATGTTGTTTATTAAGGTGACTAATTCGGTGTATTTTATATTTACAGTTTTGCGCGATAACGACGTTCGCGGCGAGGGCTACTACTATGGGATGGCGAACGAGTTGCTACTCGCTGACCTGATAGAGCCATATTCAAATTCACAAAATGAGGCGGTCGTGATATTTCAGGTGAACATTTCCTTTGGTCACTCGGCCAGTTGGGAAAGTGCTTTTTTTAAATAACGAAACCCTATAATTAAATTCTACTAAACGAACTACTTGGGAGAAATTGAAAAGTCAATTTTCAACATTATATTTTAAATTCCTGCGCTCGTTTGAAAAAAAAAGAACAGATTTTTTTTATACGAACACCAACTATACGGTCCCACATTAAGCAACGCTTGTGTTATGGGTACCGTACAATGGACTGAGGGCGAACTCAGTATATAATTCTTATATACATATTAAACATCCATGACTCGGGTACAAACATTCGTGCTCATCACACAAAGCTCAGATTCGAACCCGGGACCCTCGGCGCAGAAAGCAGAGTCGCCACCACTGCGCTAATCAGGCCGAGGCAATCTTACTCCCCGAATAGCCCCAAAAAGTCCTTAGACATGTTAGCCTGGTCCCTTCTTTGACGTCTGACTAAGCGTCGTACCCATAGAAAACGAAAGAGCTGCTTTGATATTTTGCCAAGAGGGTGATTACAAGGCGAGCCTTGCGTGGCCTACTTACATGCTATTTCCAGTGATTCCTCATACCGTGGTCTCTTTACGTTGGGACTTGGCTTGCAACACACTGTTAATATTGTAAGACAGGAACTACATGGGTAACCAACAAAGACACTAAGACCTCAAGACCTCATTTTAATCTCAATGGGAATGTTTACAGGATATGCAGGGTGATGAGTTGCCAAGCAAGTTGAACTATACCATACGAATGCACGAGCCGAACTTCCAAACGAGCTCTTTTCTGCCCGACGACGGATCGCTCGGCCCCCACAACCAATTTGGTAAGTATTATGTACAGGACTGCCAGCCTACTTTAGGTTATTTTTTTGGTTTCCCATATTTACTCGAATACTCCACATTTAAATAAAACTTATTTTACAGATTTTAACGAGATTATTTTGTTTTTGCAATCCAACCATCGTCGCTGTAAAGCAGCCGAAACGTCGGGAACGTAAAAACAAAATCAACGCGATTAAATCTATAAAAAACAGTTTTATTTCAACACCTTATATAATTAAAAGTAAATGGCTTATTAATTATACTATGTACGATATAAAATTACATTAACTATGTATGTGCTTCATACTAGGCAATGGCTATCGCTTATCGTCAGCGGAATTGATAAAACATGTACATAAATAGCATCAAGTACGTTTTGCATGAATGAATGTAAAAAGGGCTAATTAAGAATATAATCGAGTGGCGACTGGTCACGAATTGGACTGCCAAAACCGACCTTAACACTATTGGCGTAAGCATAAATTTAGCTTGGTTGAAAGGGCCAGTGATGACATATGGTACTAAGACATGGTCGCATACTATGGGCCTTATAAGAAGGCTCAAGGTCGCTCAACGCGCAATGGAGAGAGCTATGCTCGGGGTTTTGCTACGCGATAGAACCAACATTGAGGAGATCCGTAGACGGACTAAAGTAATCGACATAGCTCAAAGAATTTCATAGTTGAAGTGGCAGTGGGCAGGGCACATAGATCGCAGAACCGATGGCCGTTGGGGCAGAAAGGTTCTAGATAGGCGACCACGCCTTGGAAGACGTAGTGTAGGACGCCCCACAAGGTGGACCCATGATATCACACGCGTCGCAGGAAGCCGGTGGATGCGAGTGGCGGAGAACCGTGATGTGTGGAAATCATTGGGGGAGGCCTATGTCCAGCAGTGGACGTCTTTTGGCTGATAGAATACAAAGGGCTTACAGCCCTACTATAGTATTGTTTGTAATAACATGTAATATTTCTATTTACCAGGTCAGTTATATGAAACCTTCATGCGTCTGCAATGGGCCATAGACACAAGCTTTATCAAGGCACACAGTCCAGACACCGAGTTACCTGAGGTATGTCTTTACGAACTGAATGTTTGAAGCAATGGTAATATGACGACCTGATTAGCGCAGTTGGTAGTGACCCTGGTCCTGTCTTCTGAGTGTCCCAGGTTCGAATCCTGGTAGGGACGAACTTTGTGTGATGAGCACGAATGCTTGTACCCGACTCAGAGATGTTTAATATCTATATAAGTATTATATACTGAGTTCGCCCTCAGTCCAATGCACGGTACTCATAATACAAGCGTTGCTTAGTGTGGGGCCGTACAGTTGGTGTGTTCGTCTGGCGATATTTACCGGTTTTATTTGGCTGATAATAAGGTTGGAATAAAACTAATTTTACGGATTTTATCGCGTTTATTTTATATTGATTTCTTATATTTACGCGAATACTACACATTGAAATAAAACTATTTTTCCACCACCTCAGTCCTCCCGTGACCATGGTTGCTGTAAAGCAGCCGAAACGTCGGGAACGTAAAAACGAAAAATAAACGCGATAAAATCCTTAAAAATAGTTTTATTTCAATGCGTTTATTTTATGTTTTTATCAAACATAAATTAGTTCAAATTAGTTTTATTTCAATGTGTAGTATTCGCGTAAATGTAAGAATACATGATAATAAGGTTTTTGAAACCTGTATTCTCTGACTTCTTCTCGGTAGGAATTACAATTGTTTTGCTTTATAACTACAAAATTGTTAGTGGTTGCTTAACTATACAGTGTGTTCGGTCACGAGCTAGCAATAATATAGTACTACGGGCACGAAATAATAATATTGACACAAAATTAAAAGCCAGCCTCTTTGGTACGTTTTGTTATAACATATTGTCTATGTTATAAAATAGGGATATTATCCGACTAAAATATTTCTTGCAATAAATGATTTGTATAGTAGACATTGTAATGTCATTTTATAGATCATCGAATATTAGTCGTCTCAATAAAAAAGTGACCAAAAATATATAAGTTTTACACCAACATTTCAAAATACTTTATTATTGGAGAGTTTTCAAAAGATTTTTTTCATGGCAAAGCACTTACATAGATACCTAACAAAAAATGAAAATCGTCATTTTAAATGGCCGCCAATCCAAGGGAGGGAGGGAATTACCACCCTATTTTTGTCCAAGCAAAGTCTAATTCTTTTATCCAAATTATCGCTACTCCGCGACCAAATGCACTGCATATTAAATTGTTTTAAACACCACGTATAGTTATATAAACAGGTATGGATGTTAAGACAAAAGTGTTATGAGAATGACTTATCGGAGGAGGTTACATACCCAACAGACGATACGTCGTCATATCAATTCGGTATTTGACACTGAGAACCTTTTCTGCTTACATACACCTTACATATGCCTTACGGCTATAGTTAATAAGGTCCTATTACGGGTGGCCGTGGAGTCACCGCCGCGTGGCTGTGTGTATCCACTATGGAAGCTTAGTAATGTAACGTGTTTAGACTACCGTTCGTTGCGAATCATTTTATTATTTTACGAAGAATTAATTAGTTAAAAAAAATCCAATTAAGAGGTCTTAAGGACGATGTTTGGGAAGGGCAAGGGAGTTGGCGATAAGGAACCATATCGCTTAGTCCAAAGATATGCATGATTGACTATTATCTCACGAAGGCAAGCTTAACATTTTGCAACAAACTGAAGTTTTTACAAATCAATCAAAGTTGAGCTTCATCTAGCTTCGTAATGTTAAATAGCTGTTAATTTTATGTCCTATTAGCTGCGCCCCGCGGTGTTACTCGCGATTAAAAAGTTAAGTTTAAAAAACACGGTTCTTGTATGCCATCCCATAGGAACCGTGCATTTTTTCGGGATAAAAATTAGCCTATGTCATTTTCTGACCCTTAAACTACCACTACCTATGCAAAAAATAAATTTGAACTACGCGTTACGTCACATTGCTTTAACACTTCAGAACGGAAAAACGTGATGGCGCGTTACATGGGGGGAGGGGCGTTCAAAAATCTCCAAAAATTGCGTTACGTAATACTTGAACGCTGCCTTTGATAAAAGTTTTGCAAATTAAAAAAAGGTAAAAATAGATTTGTGCCAAGATGTTGTAACAAAGTAAAATTTAAAAGATTATTTTATAAACTATAAGTGCTTGGCTTACTCTCATTTATTTTATCCACAGGACGTGACGCTCCAAGAGTTCCCGTACTACCAAACTGAAAGGAACGAAATGATCCAGATTATTAGCAATGTGATCTCGTTCCTGTGCTGGATGTCTTTGATGCTCACGTTCGTGTTCCTCATGTCCCGGCTGCTGGAGGAGAGGACCACTGGGATCCAGGTGAGTTCTGTGCGACTTGTGCGGGCTATGTGACTGACTTGGCATGGCTTGAATAATAAGGAGACAAATATAATTCTCCAATGTTACCTTGTCATATGGCTTGTTTGCAGGGAATATTTATGTTTTATGTGTGGCTAGGATTATACAGGAAATTATAACATTTTAATATCTATCCATGTTCTGTTTTCACCGGGTTCGATTACCGAGTGGAATATGAGTTTTTTTTTTGGATATTTATGAATGCAGTTTTTCTTGTCTCTAAAATCTTCGACCAGGTTCCCTAGAACATATTTTTCTATCTCTTATAGTTTGGGTGGTTCCAAAACGGACCCATTTCAATGTAACATGCCGTATACCAGTCGGAACCCAAAAGTTGCGAGTCCTAGTCGCTCTTGTCGGTATTTTTAACCGACTTCAAAAAGGAGGAGGTTCTCAATTCGGTTGTATTTTTTTTTCTGTCATGCTAAAGCCTTTTTTTGTCATCAGGAGCTGATAAAAATGGTAGGGGTGTCGGTCCACACGCTCGGGTTCTCCCACTTCCTGAACGTGGCCCCCGTAGGGCTGGTGTTCGCTGTGGTGGTGACAACCCTGCTCACTGTCACCAGCACCCCGCTCATACCGAACACAAGCGCACTCCTCATCTTCGTACTGCTAGTGATGTACTTCGTGTCGGTCGTGGCCATGGCGTTCGCTTGCAGCCACCTCGCTAAGAGCAGTAAGATATTGATTTCTTATATTTACGCGAATACTACACATTGCAATAAAACTTATTTTAAGGATTTTATCGCAGCATTAAACTTGCGCTTCTTAAGCCGACTTGTAATCACTATGTTAAGCCAGAATTTCGATTTGTCGATTTTTAAATATAAATTTTGTTCTTAACAAAATGATAATTGTGAATTTTTGTAACCCATTTTTTTTCATATTTATCGCATACGGTACGGTAAAAAAACATTCGTGCTCATCACACAAAGTTTTAACCACTGGGGTTAGAAACGGGTACACTCAGTGTAGAAATCAGGATCACTGCCAAGTGTGCTAATCGAGTCATTAGATTATTATAGTGTTTTTTTTTTCAATAACAATATAATCATCATAAAATCCATAAAATTAGTCTTATTTCAACGGGTCATTAGAACTTGAAATGAAGTTAAATTAAAACATTTAATCGACACAGACACGACACAAAAAATACTATATGTTATACCAGCTGCGCCCCGCGGTATTACCCGCGCAAAAAAAAATATGTCCTTTTTATCGGGATAAAAAGTGTAGTCTATGTGCTATTCCAGACTACAATCTATCTCTGTGCCAAATTTCATCCAGATTCGTTCTCCCGTTCCGGCGTGATTGAGTAACAAACATCCATCCATCCAAACTTTCACATTTATAATATTAGTGGGATTTTGAACTTGAAGTGAAGAATATTTCACCCCCACCCAGCCCAGTACGCGACGACGATATCGGTGTTCGCGTACGTGGTGCTGTACACGCCCGCCAAGCTGCTCGCCGACGCGGACAAGCTGCCGCGCGCGCTGCTGGCGCTGTCCGGCCTGCTGCCGCACGTGCCGCTGCACTGGTTCTGGCACGAGGTCGCCACCCTGGAGGGGATCGGTGAGTCATTACTTCTGTGCTCAGATCGTACCATGAAAAAAAAATCTACGTACAAAGTTTGATCCCCTTAGGGGTCGCATATCCAGAGTCATACCTTCTGTGCTCAGATCATACCATGAAAAAAAAATCTACGTACAAAGTTTGATCCCCTTAGGGGTCGCATATCCAGAGTCATACCTTCTGTGCTCAGATCATACCATGAAAAAAAAATCTACGTACAAAGTTTGATCCCCTTAGGGGTCGCATATCCAGAGTCATACCTTCTGTGCTCAGATCATACCATGAAAAAAAAATCTACGTACAAAGTTTGATCCCCTTAGGGGTCGCATATCCAGAGTCATACCTTCTGTGCTCAGATCATACCATGAAAAAAAAATCTACGTACAAAGTTTGATCCCCTTAGGGGTCGCATATCCAGAGTCATACCTTCTGTGCTCAGATCATACCATGAAAAAAAAATCTACGTACAAAGTTTGATCCCCTTAGGGGTCGCATATCCAGAGCCATTCCTCAGATGTTACCATGAAAAAAAAAATCTATGTACTAACTTTAACTCCCTTAGAGTTCGAATTTCCAAAAATCACTCTTTAGTTTAGATCACCTGTGTTATATAGTGAACTCCGGTTTAAGCTGAGCGTTGTTCGACTGTGTGGCGTTCATATACATTAACCCTCAAATTTATAGAAAGTTATCATGGCGTATAAAGACATTATAACGAACTTTTTTCTCTGAAAAATTCGTTATAATCCATTATGTCTGTCTATAAGTTTGGGGGTTTGTATATAAGGTATAACAAAAATAGTGTAAAATATTTTAAGGATTGAACGAGTAGACCATACCGATCACGTAACACATTATGAATGTGTAAATGAAGTTATTTTTTTTTAAAGAATGCGTAGCAGTAGCTTTACATCGCGCACTTAGTATGTGGTGATATTTTAAAATTTCTCATAATTTTATTTATTTCTTTGGGAATGTTATCTTTATAACCCACTGATGTTACTAAATATTTTACACTATTCAATTTGACCCCCTTAGAGGTCGGACTTCCAAAGATCCCTTCATAGTCCACCAAAAAATAACTGTAACTTTTAAATGTTGCCAACCTTTTTTTTAATTGCCCCCGCGTGTGGTGCCAGGGCTCGGCCTGAACATGTCCACGATGTGGTCGGCGCACAGCAGCAAGAGCTGTTCGGCGGCGCTGTGCCTGGCGCTGCTGGCGGCGCAGGCGGCGGTGCTGTTCTTCGCGGCCTGGTACCTGTCGCTGGTGCGGCCCGGCCAGTACGGACAGTCGCGCCCCTGGACCTTCCTCTTTCAGGTATCTCCTCTTTTTATAGGTCGGCATACGGCTACAAAATAGCGCTAGTTTTGCCAGTGTCGAGTTTATTGTTTCATCGTCGTTAAAGCACCTCTGATTATAATGAAGATGTTGATGGCGATGATGATTACAAAATCAATCCTCTTCCCGTATACGTAACCTATATAACCTTAGTCATTATTTAGTGGACATCTTGGGTCACTTGAAAATTCACGTTATACTACCTATAATTTTTATTTTTCTTGTCATTTAACAGGCTTTTTTGAATTAACACTAATTTTAAGGATTTTATCGCGTTTATATTATGATATTTACGTTCTCGACGTTTCGGCTGCTTTACAGCAACCATGGTCAAAGTATGACACTAGGACGTCAACCACCTCAGTCCTCCCGTCAAAATTAGTTTCATTTCAATGTGTAGTATTCGCGTAAATATAAGAAATCAATAGACTTTTTTTTACTTGTTACCGGCTAAATACATAGAGCAAAAAACAAAACAAAAACTTAGTACAGTAGTATAACAATGTACAAATGGGCAGCGCCAGTACTGGAGCAAGAACGAGGTGAAGCCGCAGCTGGACAGCGAGGAGGAGGAGCGCATCGCCGCGGACTTCCGCAAGGACCCCAACTACTTCGAGAAGCAGCCCGCCGGCGCCGAGGTTGGCATCCGAGTGTCCAACGTCACCAAGGTAATCCGGGTTGAGGGTTCGGCAATTCGTCGCCAGTTTCCTCCACCAACCGGTCTAGTATTGCTATGCTACCGTCGTGTGTCAACATTGTGACGTCCCTGCTGTCACTAGTTCAACATCGGAACGCCTCTGGCTCAAATTATGATGTCAAGGGTTCAACATTGTCACGTCCCTGGTTCTATATTGGAACGCCCCTGGCTCAAATTGTCAACGACTCAACATGGTGAAGTCAGTTCTTTAGATTATTAGGTAAATGTTTTAATATGCAGAGGACGGCCAATATTTTAACGTACGGACGTCACTGGTTCTGGGATGTCAATGGTTCAAAATTGTGTCACCTAGTACAGCTGATACGTGTATATGTCGTTGGTCGTGCATATGTACTGAACAGCTGTGCGGATTATTACAAATATTTTTAATCTTACTTTTTAATCTCCAAAATAAACCTACCCCAAATGTCTATACTGCCCAGGTCAAAATTTATATTATTGTATTATACTCACTCATTATATTTTTATCTCACAACAGGCATTTGGTAAAGAAACTGTCCTCAAAAACGTCTCATTGGACGTGTACAAAGGCGAGATCACCGTGCTACTGGGCCATAACGGCGCCGGGAAAACCACCCTTATGTCTATTATAACAGGTGAGAAATTTGCATCTGCAAGTTTGCTCCATAGTGTAAACTGTTCTTAGGGTTGACTTTTCTATATAATATTAGACTTGTTAATTTTTGTCTTGTCCTAATGTTGGGCCTTCTCTTATTGCGAGGGGGATTAGTCCATAGTCTACCATGCTGGCCCAGTGCGGGCGTCCACACGGATTGTGAGGTTCTCTCAAACATCTCAGGATGTGTTTCTTCACCAATTAACAAACAATCATGGTTGAAAATGAGATTCGATATAATAATAATAATAATATCGCCCGACGAACACACCAACTATACGGTCCCACACTAAGCAACGCTTGTATTATGGATACCGTACACCGCCGACTGAAAGCGAACTCAGTATATAGATATTTTACATCCATGACTCGGGTACAAACATTCATGCTCATGACACTAAGATTGTCCTCTACCAGGGGAACCCGGGACCCTCAGCGTAGTAAAACATGGTCACTGCCTACTTCGCTAATCTGGTCGTAAACACATGTCACGAATTACTGTACTTAATGGTTGACATGAATAAAAAATATTCTGATTCTGATGGCGGGAGTAATGTGCGCAGGAATGACGGGCGCCACGGAGGGCAAGGTGTACGTGAACGGCAGCGACACTGAAACTGAGTTGCGCGACGTGCGCAAGCAGCTGGGCCTGTGCCCGCAGCACAACCTGTTCTTCCCGGACCTCACCGTGCTGGAGCACGTCATGTTCTTCACCATGGTGAGCTGCACACGGTACTTCTTAACCCTGAAGCAACATGCTTGAAGTCACTTCTGAATAATAGGTTCTTGTGTGAGGGGTATTATTATGTAAAATTGTCATGTAGCGTCTAAAACCTGCTATATTTCTTGCCATATTTCAGTGCTATCTACCGAGACGGCTGCTCGGAGCTCCTACTCTATGTTAAAAATGCGATTAAAACTTAAAATTTGGTTTTATTTCAATGTGTAGTATTCGCGTAAATATAAGTAATCAACTTACTCTGTTACTTATTAATTTACGAACTAGATGCGGTAATTTGCGAGATTACCGAATTAGTTGTGACAATGTGGAGCTAACCGTATCGGTTTATAAATAAAAAAACACCCTTCATGGCAATAAAAAAAGCATTCATTCCGAAAACACAAAACTTGACTAAAAATTACCGTTATAAATTTAAAATAAGTAAAAAAATTACCCCGTATTATATGTCAACCATGTGCGAGTATACAATTTTCAACGTTCATTTGAAATTAAAAGTCGACTGTATAATATTTTTAACGATACAAATCTGAATAAATTAATTAAACAGTGTACACCGGGGATTCCCAAATTATTTTGGGCAATAGACCCATTTTCCAAAATAAACTGATTCCTCAGACTCCCATAGTCAAATTACTTTAAAAATCCTATCTCTACTTTTTGTCTATTGATACAAAATAATAATTTCACTTGTACCTACGAACAATGATACGACCTACTAAAATATTAGTTGGTACACGTAGTACAACTAATACAGTGTATTGAAAGTTTCAAATAAGAACTTGTATTAATTAATAGGGGTCGATTTTTAGACCTCGTGGACCCCCAAAATCAGTTTTCGTTTATGTCGACCCCTGGGAAACCGATATCAACTACATTGGGAATCCCTGGTGTACACTTTCATAGTTAACACGAGGCCAGTCGAGTGGACTCGCTACTTGCGGAATAAGAGGACCTTTTTGTTTTCTATTTCGTAGCTGAAAACGGGATCATACGCCGAAGCCAAACAGAGTGCCAGGAAGCTGGTGGGGCAGCTGGGGCTGGGCGGCAAGGAGGGCGCGCTGTGGGCCACGCTGTCGGGCGGCATGCAGCGCCGCGCGCAGCTGGCGTGCGCGCTGGCCGGCGGCGCCGACCTGCTGGTGCTGGACGAGCCCACCTCCGGCCTGGACGTGGAGACCAGGCGCCAGCTGTGGGACCTGCTGCTGGTCAGTACTACTCGTACTCACTCGCAGTCGCGCACGCTGCCACTGACGTCGCACTTAATGGAGGAGTCGGGAGGAAGCGGACGCAGTCGCTGAGCGCGTCCGCCTCCTCCCGGCGTGTGTTGTGTGTGTGACGGTCGTTTTCTCGATGACGCTACGGTTACATCGGGAGTCGAGCCGTGTTGTAGCTGTGTATATACGTAATCGTACGTACCTGTCGCCGTAAACATACGTACCTGTCGCCGTAAATATACGTATCTGTCGCCGTAACCATACGTACCTGTCGCCGTAAACATACGTACCTGTCGCCGTAACCATACGTAACTGTCGCCGTAAACATACGTACCTGTCGCCGTAAACATACGTACCTGTCGCCGTAAACATACGTACCTGTCGCCGTAAACTTACGTAACTGTCGCCGTAAATATACGTATCTGTCGCCGTAACCATACGTAACTGTCGCCGTAAACATACGTACCTGTCACCGTAAACATACGTACCTGTCGCCGTAAACATACGTAACTGTCGCCGTAAACATACGTAACTGTCGCCGTAAACATACGTACCTGTCGCCGTAAATATACGTACCTGTCACTGTAAACATACGTACCTGTGGCCGCAGTCGCTGCGCTCGACGCGCACGGTGCTGCTGACGACGCACTTCATGGAGGAAGCGGACGCGCTGGGCGACCGCGTGGCCGCGCTGCACGGCGGCCGCCTGCGCTGCTTCGCCACCACCATGCACCTCAAGAAGGCCATCGGTATGTACGAGCACACTATACAACAACACTTGTATACAAATATATAAAATTGGAGTGTCTGTTTGTAATATTAAATTAAACGCTTTTTACTAAGTGCATTTGGATGTATACACGGTACCTATGTCAAAACAACATTTTTTTTCAATTTTTGTACGTCTGTCTGTCTGTCTGTTTGTTCCGGCTAATCTCTGAAATGGCTGGACCGATTTTGATGGGACTATATATTTCTATTGATATGAAAAATTTGTTGGTTGGTATGAAATATTCGTGCTCATCACACACACCAAAATTTCCCCCTATCGGATTGGAACGGGACCCTTGGTAAAGAAAATAAGATCACTCACTCACCCACTCACTCACTCACTCACTCACTCACTCACTCACCCACTCACCCACTCACCCACTCACCCACTCACCCACTCACCCACTCACCCACTCACCCACTCACTCACTCACTCACTCGATCACTGTGCCGATCGGGTTGCGGAATTCATATGATATCCGTACATTCTACCTATAAACCTCCATCCAGGCACGGGCTACCGCCTCACATTCACGACAACGGGCATCCCGAACGAGCCGCTGATAACCAGCGCGGTGACGACACACATCCCAGAAGCCTCGGTCAAGGAGAAGACGATCAACTCGATATCGTACAACTTGCCCGCGGCCGCCAGCAACAAGTTCTCGGCGCTGTTCAACGCGCTGGAGTCCCAGCGTACCGAGCTGGGCGTCGACACTATCGGCGTGGGCGTTTCCACGCTCGAGGAGGTGTTCTTGAAGTGAGTGAGGGGGGGGGGAACATTTATGTAGAGTCAAATATTGTAGTATACCGCCATAGAGTGTAAGCAGGTGCTGATAGAGAATAGAGATAGTAGATTAATTGTAGAGTCAAATATTGTAGTATACCGCCATAGAGTATAAGCAGGTGCTGACAGAGAATAGAGATAGTAGATTAATTGTAGAGTCAAATATTGTAGTACACCGCCATAGAGTATAAGCAGGTGCTGATAGAGAATAGAGATAGTAGATTAATTGTAGAGTCAAATATTGTAGTACACCGCCATAGAGTATAAGCAGGTGCTGATAGAGAATAGAGATAGAGGATTAATTGTAGA
The DNA here is from genome assembly GCA_905404115.1 of Pheosia gnoma. Taxonomy (NCBI): domain Eukaryota; kingdom Metazoa; phylum Arthropoda; class Insecta; order Lepidoptera; family Notodontidae; genus Pheosia; species Pheosia gnoma. The sequence goes on from FR989910.1 coordinate 1,185,527, forward strand.
GTCAAATATTGTAGTATACCGCCATAGAGTATAAAAAGGTGCTGATAGAGAATAGAGATAGAAGATTAATTGTAGAGTCAAATATTGTAGTATACCGCCATAGAGTATAAGCAGGTGCTGATAGAGAATAGAGATAGAAGATTAATTGTAGAGTCATATATTGTAGTATACCGCCATAGAGTATAAGCAGGTGCTGATAGAGAATAGAGATAGAAGATGAATTGTAGAGTCAAATATTGCTGACAGATTTAACACAATACTGTTATACAGGTAACAAAATCCCACTAATATTATAAATGTGAAAGTTTGGATGGATGTTTGATACTCAATCACGCCAGAACGGCTGATCGGACCTAGATGAAATTTGGCACAGAGATAGATTATAGTCTGGAATAGCACATAGGTTACTTTTTGTTCCGTTAAAATGTATGGTTCCCGTGGGATAGAATTGTTTTTAATTTTCATACTTTTTAATCGCGGGTAACACCGCGAGGCGCAGCTAGTGTTGATAAAATGCTTAACTAAAGGTTTTTTTTTATTAATGTTGTATTTCAGATTATGCAGTGACGTAGACTCAACGCTGTGCGACGAAGAAGTGGATACATCCGTGATAGGTCAGTCTTTCACATATAACACACTAAACCCCAAATTTATAGAAACTTGTATTGGATTATAAAGCCATTATACCGCTCTTTTTCCTCTGTCAAGTTCGGTGTCGGCATTCGTTTGTTTGATTGAATGATTCAATCAATATAAATTAAATATTGATTTCTTATCTTTACGCGAATACTACACATTATAATAAAACTAATTCAGTCCTCCCGTGGCCATGGTTGCTGTAAAGCAGCCGAAACGTCGAGAACGTAAAAAAAAAATACTTTTTAACGCGATAAAATCCGTAAAATTAGTTTTATTATAAAATATAAATTAAATATTCTACAGAGCCGACGTTCAACAAGCTGAGCGGGATACCGCTGTATCTCCAGCAACTCAAAGTGCTGTTGGGACGACAAATAAAGTACATGATACATCGAAAATGGTCCTTCCTTATACTGGTAAGTTGAATCGGCCGATTTCGCGTACATTGATAGATGTGATAAGACCACAAGTGGTATTGCATATTGATTTCTTGTATTTATGCGAATACTACACATTGAAACGTAAAAACGCGATAAAATCCGTAAAATTAGTTTTATTTCAAAGTGGTTTTACATGTTAGCTATACAGGGTGTAAGTTTCAAATAGTAGCGTAGATGGCTGAATACGAAACTATAAGGAATCGCGAATCTTGCTTATATAAAAAAAATGCAGTTTTCTTAAGTTTGCCGTATGTCATTACTTACCAGAACTTGATCCTCATTAGCGACATTATCGGATGGTGCAGTAATGCAGTGTTTTGTTTTTCAAAATGAACATTTGGATTGTATCATTCCCAGCAAGTGATACTGCCGATCCAGATGATACTCGTGATGAGCAAGCTGTGCAACTCGGACGCGATGCCGGACACGGAGACCAACCCGCCGCTGCCGCTGGAGCTGCGCGCGTACCGCGGGCTGGGCGGCGCGCGCGTGCTGTACGCGCCGCGCGACAGCGCCGCGCTGCGAACCCTCCAACAAAACTATCCCGACGTTCGCTTCGAGAGGGTCGACAATATCACTGAAGGTACTTACCAATGGACACAGACTTATTAGAATGTTGAACACGGCTTTGCTGATCTTTTTTTTAAATTATATTTAGAGTCCCGGGTACGAGGCTTTTAAGCTTTTAATGAGATTCGCACACGAAATCCGGAAATCTCAGAGATACGAGCTGTGGTTTAAACCAACTATGCTATCAATGCTAGTTCCATACATCGACCATCCAATCCTATTTTATTATTATGTTCTTGATCTTTTAAAAAGAGCAACCGTGGAGTTTCTTGCCCGTTCTTCTCCGTAGGAACGGCATTCCGAACGGGTGGTAAAGTTGTGGCTCAGCATTGTGTATTTTTTTTACGATTCATAAGTACTGTACTTAATGGTTTGCATTAATAAAAAATATTCTGATTCTGATTGGTTTAAGCTATCCTGGAGACCGGTATGAGGGACATACTAGAGTACAATAAGTACATAGCCGGCATCGAACTGAACGACACCAGCGCTAAGGTAAGCTTTTGTATAATATTTCACTAGCGCATAATATATATAATACTACCGTTCCTATGGAGAAGAACGGACAAGAAACTCCATGGTTGCTCTTTTTAAAAAGATCCGTTACATTTTGGATCAGTACATTGTTATGGGTATGTGAGAACAATGTAGGTACGGTTTAGCAGACTTTAGCAGCTGGTCCGAAAAAAGTATTAAGTCTAAGTCTCCACCCAGTGAATGGTTCAGGCAAGGAACTGCCCCCCCCCCCAGGTGTTGTTCACGACGACGGTCCGGCACGCGGCGCCGGTGGGCATGAACGCGCTGACCAACGCGCTGGCCGCAAGCCGCCTGCCGCCCGCCCGAACACACATCACCACCCTCAACCACCCGCTCGGCCTGCACGCGCCCACCACCAGCCCCATGATACAGCCGAAGAACATCATCTCCTCCTCAGTGTGGGCCATCTCCATTACATTCAGTGAGTGCTATATTACACTCGACACCGAGAGCGTCGCCCGCCAATGAACCAGGGGCGGTTGGAAGATGATTGATCGAGGATATGGATTGTAGGTAAAATAATTAAAATTAAGATAGTAAATATCTTAATTAAAACATCATCAGTCATATCGCATTGCGCGGCAAATATTAATCTGACATTAAAATCTAACTTGGCTAATAAAATGTAACTAAATCATAAAAATAGGCCCACCCGTTCTTGAGTAATAAATGGTGTAACTAACACAACTTTGTTTTATATGTATATGAATTATACGGCAAAGTAAAGTAAAACAAATAAAATTCAATCAATTTATAAAATCAGTAGCGAAAATCCTGTTAATAAATAATAATAAGTTTGGTTTGCTGGGAAAACATATAATATTAATCTTCATTTACAATCTCGTAGGAATACCCAATGTCTATACATTGACTTCAAAAAGTAGGAGGGTCTCAATTCGGTGTTTTTTTTTTATTTGGCACCGACTTCACATTCGTTAGATTTCAACGATATTCCATGTCACCATTAAAGCAAACTTGATTGTAACCTGTTTTGTGTTCAATAAAAAAAAATGATTATTTTTTGCTTTTTAGTTTTTTGAAGACGGTTTTTGTTTGTTTATGAGTTTTTTATTTGTTAAATAAGAAATGCATCGATTCCCCAGTACTGCTGTCGACGTACATCAACCTGGTGTCGCTGGCGTGCGCGGAGCGGGAGTCGGGCGCGCGGCACATCCACGTGATGTGCGGCTGCCCGGCGCCGCTGCACTGGGCGGCGGCGCTGCTGGCGCACGCGGCGGCGGCGCTGGCGCTGCTGCTGCCGGCCGCCGCCGCCGCGCGCTGGCTCGACCGGGACCGCACATTCGACAACCCACAGTTCATAGGTCCGTCTGCACATCACATTATGACAAATATCAACACACCATTATCCAATAATTATCAAACAGATATAATCCTAGTGTAGCGACCTCTTCAACTTCGCCACAAGATACACAGATCGCGCTGGAGACGATATTCAGATTAAATGACGAGTCTCCATGCTATTCTGCAACGCGCTATAAGAGGTTTCGATGAACGTAACCTATATACAAGATCCCGACCGAGGCGTTGCTGCCACCCTGCCAGACATACCACCCGCCTAGCTGGAAGATCTTACCTTTTCCGCTAAACTAGCAATATGTAACCGATGTTCACCTTACGACATTTACGTTAAAAGCAACTAATTTAGCAATAAGTTATACGCTTAAATTTAACACTCAAGGTGTTTTTTTTCCCTGCAAACAATGCCTCGCGGTTCAATCGCCACGCCACCAGAGTAGGACGAGTATACAATGTGACGTAATCTTTTCTCGAGTAGTAAAACTAAAACAGAATAGTAAACTGGGATGCAGAGGCGAGACTACTATCGACAGATTGACCGGGGCCACGCCCCCCGTGATGACGTCAGGGCTTAACTGATAATCACAGTGCACAGTTGGTTCGGACACCTTCTTCTTGGTGTGCGCTCCGTAGCCTGAACGCAGTCATTAACATATGGATACTTTCCAGGGGTGATGATGTTGATCCTGATGATGGGGTCGCTGGCGTTCTTCGCGTTCATGTACCTGGTGAGCTTCCACTTCCGCGAGCGCGCCGCCAGCGTCGTGCTCGTCGCCAGCGTCATCATATTCGGTGAGTCTTCATGTGATTGTAACACTGATGATGTTTGTATACAGGGTGTAGGCGGCTTGGTAACAAAAACTTTGGTTAAAGGTTACACAAGTCATGGGCATCACAATTGTTGTTATTTTTGAGCGAGCAATGTATCGTAAACCACGCGATCACAACACAACGCCCCGCGCGATACGCGACGCGTGCGAGTGGCGAGTGCGCTCGAGCGTATCAAAAATACTGAACCGTATATTCGTGAATAGATCGACAAAAAAATTCAACTTCGGGGGGGGGGGGGGCAGAATTACGAGCTCCAGCCCATGGTATGGTAGCGGTTTTCGGTACGAAGCCAGTCACACTCTGTATGTATATTTTTACGTTCCACTAAAACTCTTGTAGCGCGTTTCAGGATTGTGGTGAGAATACTCATTTCTATTTTTTTTTCACGATAGTCGTCATTTTGTACTATCAATCAAGTCCAGGTTTATTTTCATCAGTCTAATACTTGATGGGCTATAAAAAGATGCAGGAAGCCGGTGGATGCGAGTGGCGGAGGACCGTGGTGTGTGGAAGTCGTTGTAGGTCTATGTCCAGCAGTGGACGTCTATCGGCTGATAGATAGATATAAAAAGATGGGTCATCGATGAGTAGAGGCATAGAAAGTGAGTGCAACTTCCCCGGCAGGCGTACTGACACCGTTTATGAGCGCGGCAACCAGCTTCACGGGTGAGACGTCGGGGCTGGTGTACATGGTGGGATACGCGAGCGGGCTGGCGGCGCCGCCGCACGCGCTGGCCGCGGCCGCCGTGCGGGCCGCACGCGCCGCGCGGCTCAACGCGTACTGCGACCTCAACCGGGACAAGTGCCCCAACATCGTGCCGCTGCAGTTGGGGTACGACGTGAAGAGCTGCTGCGGTAACTATGCCATACAAATACATTCTCAATATCACAATAAAACATGACATATTGGTCGTACGTACCATGTTTTTTTTTATTTTTCTAATTGGTATTAGCATACAATATCTGTCAAAAGTGACAGTTACTATGCGGTTGCTGTTCGATTATGAATCGATTGTGTTAGCTGGCTTTGGGCCCTGATCGGGTGTCTAAATGTTTGAATGTGTGCGTGCAGCGGGCGTGCAGCCGCAGTGCTACCTCTGCACGGACCCGGAGTCGCCGCTCGCCGACATCATAACATTGTTCCTACAGTTCGTGGTGTACATGGTGAGTACTTTGCATTTGTTGTATCAGATCTTTTTTAAAAAGAGCAACCATGGAGTTTCTTGCCCGTTCCTCTCTACAAGGCCAGCATTTCGAAAAAAATTCAAATCAATTCAAATTAATTCCCAACAAAAATATTCCAGGTTCAAATCAATTCAAATTCATTCCCAACTAAAACATTCCAGCTTCAAATCAATTCAAATTCATTCCAAACAAAAACATGCCAGGTTCAAATCAATTCAAATTCATTCCCATCAAAAACATTCCAGGTTCAAGTCAATTCAAATTCATTCCCAACAAAAATATTCCAGGTTCAAATTCATTCCAAACAAAAACATTCCAGTCGTGTAGACGCAATCCCAGTTTGATTCTAGCTTTTTAATCTTTGGCCAGACATTGGTGATAATGACCCAGTGCGGTGTGTTCACGTACCTGTGCGACCGGCTGGTGAACGTGCGGTACCGGCCCGCGCAGCAGCGCGACGACAGCGAGATGGTGCGCGCCGAGAAGGCGTACGTCAAACAGGCCATTAAAAAGCGTAAGTTATATACGGAATAATGAATTACCACTGGAAATAGGTTGTGTATCAGCTGATTCACGATCCAATATAAAACAAAATTACTTTTTAAATGTTCTTTTATTTTTGTCATATATTTTTTTATTTTTTTTATTACATTATAGGCAAGTATTTGATCTCGATCTCACCTGATGGTAAGTGACGATGAGATCTACGATGGAGCATACTTGCCTAGGTAGGAAGGCGGCAGTAGATCGAGACGCTACATTCACTAGGCACATGCAGCGCAACTGGTCTGACCCGCCATCCATGAATGGCAACACCGAACATCATGCCGGAACACGGCTAGGCCGCTTGGCGACATGGCTTTGTTCAGTGGGTGGTGACTAGCCACGGCCGAAGCCTACCACCAGTAGAGCTGTCACCTGGTTGGCACCACCCAGGGTCATGTGTAGGGTATCTCGAGGGTACTTAATTCCCCTACGGACGAAGGTGACTCGACCCCATATATGTTTTTGTTATGACCTTTTTCGTTTGATCGAGGTCATAGTAATTGTGAGGTGTAAGCATTTATAAATTGTAGTGCTCTACATTAAATTGTAACTTTTTATTAGGTACTTTTATAAGTATAACCACAAAACAACATGAATTATTTACAACTAGCAACTATTAGATACCCTACATAAAATAAAATAAAATTAAGATAAAACATAAAATAAAAATAAAGGTACTTTTTAAATCTTATCCATTACGGTATATCATATGTTATAAGTCTGCGAGTATATCATATGTTATAAGAGCGAGAGAGAGAGAGCTTTTATTGCGTTTCGAAAATACCAACGCGTAATGCCGTTAATTAACGCGTTAATCGACATAAAATACCAACTTATAATGTCGATTAGCGCGTTAATTAATGAAATTAGGCGCAGGTGTAGCAGGTGGGCAATAAAGTAAACAAAAATGGCGGCTCTACGCGTGCCATGCCGTGTATGAATTCCGCATTCTTTGTTCACTTTATTTGACGGCTACTGTATAGCGTACGATTTGTTGTAGATGACAAACAAATACCCGACGCCATGTTGGTTGACGACGTGCACAAGCGCTACGTGAGCGTGCTGGGCAGGAAGTGCAACGCCGTGCAAGGAGTCAGCTTCTCCGTTCAGCAAGGTAAGCCCGCTGAACTAATACCAATGCACTGCTCAAAAATGTAAAAGATCTTTTTAAAAAGAAAGGGCAACCATGGAGTTCCTTGCCCGTTCTTCTCCATAGGAACGGTATTCCGAACGTCCGGTAAAGTAGTAGCTTAGCATTTTGTAACTATTTTGACGATTCATAAGTACTGTACTAAATGGTTTACATGAATAAAATATATTCTGATTCTGATTCTGCGTGGTCACTCACTCATGTTTGTGCCAAAAATGGCCTTATTGGGCATCGTGTAGAAAAGCTTGAGGGTTGTGTGTGGTGTACAGGCGAGTGCTTCGGGCTGCTGGGCGTGAACGGCGCCGGCAAGTCCACCACGTTCAAGATGCTCACCGCCGACCAGTTCCCCAGCCGCGGCAACATCTACGCCAACGGGCAACACCTCGGACTGGCCAACGCTAAGGTAAACTACTGCCCTTTTTTAATGTCCCACTGTTGGGCACGGGCCTCCCCTCAATCCGAGGGGGATTAGGCCTCATAGTCCACCACGCTGGCCCAGTGCGGGTTGGCGGACTTCTCACATCTTTCGAGGGGTTCTCTCAGACATGCAGCTTTCCTCGCGATGTTTTCCTTCACCGTTTAGCAAGTGATAATCATGGTTGAAAATGAGATTCGCACATGAAATCCCAGAGGCGCGAGCCGGGGTTTAAACCTGCGATCCTCGTTACCGAGGCAAGCGTTCTACCAACTTGGCTATCACTGCTATATAATCTACTGTAGCGTACAACTGTTAAGTATACAGACCGATTCAGAAAGGGTATGCTAACCTTTGAACCTGCGCTTCTTCCTACGTCGTAATACTCTTGACAGAGCTGTCGCGGTCATTGTTGTTGTTGAACAATAGTATTTCAAATCATTTCCGTTGTGCGCCCCGAAGCTCTTAATGGGCGCACTCCTTCCTTCGATAGCTGGCAGTGGACTTTTTGTAATTAAAAGGCGCTGAATATGTCTTTAAAATGTATTCTAGTTTAATGTTAATAATATTGCGTGACGTATAAGGCCTCAGCCTCGAATATGCTTGCTTGTTCATTCGTTCTTCGCACGTCTTCATTAGCTTATTAGTAAATCATTATGTGCATTCAGAATTTCGATATGTCGATTTAAATAAATAAGTTTTGTTCCCAACCAAATTGATTAAATAAAAAAATATGTTGACGAATCGAATTTTCGGCCCTATCTGAATGAGCCTGTATATTTCCATCTTAAAACGCACGGGAATATAATAGAATGCTTTTGCCCACAGTACCTCAGGACGCTCGGCTACTGCCCGCAGTCCTTCGGGCTGGACAGCTTCCTGACCGGCAGAGAGAATCTGTCCCTGCTGCTGTCACTCCGCGGCCACAGGGGCAAAGATGTGGACGAAGAAGTTAAATCCTGGATGAACATCGTTGGTGAGTGCTCGAACTTCTACAATCCTACTAATATTATAAATGTGAAAGTTTGGATGGATGGATGGATGTTTGTTAGTCAATCACGCCTGAACGGCTGAGCGGATCTGGATGCACATAGGCTACTTTTTATCCCGGTAAAATTGTATACTTTTTAATAAAAAAAATGTTTGAGTGCACGTAGAAATAACCATTATCTATGTTTTAAAAATAATTCCGTGATCTGATTCGTAAAAATATCGCGGTGGCAAGGAAAATTGTAAATAATTAGAGCTTACTTTAGATTTTTTTTTATCGAGAAAATTTCACGTCATCGTGTTTTCCTTTTGAGCGATTCTAGATTATGTACTTAAATTATATATATTAAAAAATTAGGTTCATAGTCCATAAACTTAATATAATACGTGAAATAGAAAATCAACCAAAATTGCGATACCTCCTCCTAACGCGTCGAATTTATAACCTAAATGTCGTGCGCACCACACTACTGTTTGTTACTATTAAAAATAAAACTTCGTACTGTCGAACAAGAAAGTATAATATTTCAGTTCAAAAAACTTACATATTTCCGTGCTACGAAACCATACCGACTACTAACTCGATTCTAGCGCCATCTCTCGAACACTGAGGTACTAAATTTTAAACACATAATTTTACTGGATTGGAATCGTTAACCATTTTGGACACTAAAAGAAAGAAGAAAACATGGCCTTTGTCGCGTGTCACAAAATGTGAGTGTGTCGGTTTGTAGGGCTGGAGAAGTACGCGCACCGCTCGGTGTCGGCGTACAGCGGCGGCATGGTGCGGCGGCTGGGCGCGGCGGCGGCGCTGGGCGTGCGCGGCGCGCTGGCGCTGCTGGACGAGCCCACCGCCGGCGTGGACGTGGCCGCGCGCCGCCGCGTGTGGGCGGCGCTGCGCCGCGGCCTGCGCGGCCGCCGCGCCGTGCTCATCACCTCGCACAGGTGCCGTACACCAGCAACACACTTGTACTTGCACTCACTCACTCACGCACCAACACTTCAAATCATCCTCTCGCACACAAACACAAATTACTCAGTCCCACAAACACTTCGCTCACTCACACGTAGTTGCATTCAGTCACACGCATCCACACTTGCACTCAGTCTCTCTCACACACTTACATACACACACACACACACACACTATATGTCCCCGGGCGTCGTCTGGCGTGTAGTGTGAGAGTAATGCGATGTGTGGCTGCAGCATGGACGAGATGGAGGCGCTGTGCTCGCGCATCGCGATCCTGTCGCGCGGGCGCGTGCGCGCGCTGGGCTCGCCCGCCGAGCTGCGCGCCGCGCACGCCGCCGGCCACGCGGTGGTGTTCAAGCTGCTGCACGCGGCCTCCGCGGACGGTGAGTCGCGACACTGTGTCTAGCGCGGACTGTGTCTAGCGCGGAATGTGTCTAGCGCGGAATGTATCTAGCGCGGACTGTGTCTAGCGCGGACTGTGTCTAGCGCGGACTGTGTCTAGCGCGGACTGTGTCTAGCGCGGACTGTGTCTAGCGCGGACTGTGTCTAGCGCGGACTGTGTCTAGCGCGGACTGTGTCTAGCGCGGACTGTGTCTAGCGCGGACTGTGTCTAGCGCGGACTGTCTATAGCGGACTGTGTCTATAGCGGACTGTGTCTAGCGCGGACTGTCCCTAGCGCGGACTGTCCCTAGCGCGGACTGTTCATAGCACGGACGAGATGGAGAAACTAAAAAAATGCTGTTTAAAGTCACAACGCCTGGACTCGGGCCTCTTGAAGTGATGCTGATTCGTGCCAGGGTCCACCACGCTAGCCCAGTGTGGATTGGTGGTAGATGCATCTCTTGTATGAATTAGTGATAATCACACTCGACAGTGAGATTATTACAGTAAGTATAGAGATCCCAGTGGTGGGATCCTGGGTCACTTGTTTCTAAGGTCGATCACCTTTCACATATAATTTAATCCTAAACCAAGTCATCTATTGTCCAATTTATAATTCCCGCACAATGCAATCTGAAATGACTAGAGTACTATGTTTTAATACCAAAATGTTATGTCAAATAACGCTTTACTTGACGGCATTTGGCGCAGGTGTGGCAGGAGCGTTACAAAAACATAATGCTCCCAAGCACCATAAGAATTGCTGGGTTCTAGCGTCGCATTTCTGTTCACAGTGGTGGACGGCGCGCAGTCGCAGGCGACGCAGTTCAAAGTTAAACTTCACGAATTATTCAACTGCACACAAAAGGACGAACACAAGGTACCTAAGCGCGATGACTCGACGCCTCTTAGTGAGGTTATGTTATTGAAATAAAACTAATTATTCGGATTTTATCGCGTTTATTTTATAGCTTTACGTTCCCGTGACCATGGTTACTGTAAAGTAGCTGTAACGTCGGGAACGTAAAGCGATAAAATAAACGCGATAAAATCCGAAAAAAATAGTTTTATTTCAATGTGTAGTATTCGCGTAAATATAATAAAAAAGACATTACATCCGCAAACAAAAAAGTTATTACGAATTAAAGGGAAGATTTTGGGAAATTTAAAAAAAAAACAAAAAAAAAACATATTTAACCAACCGTGACACTTTGGACATATGGTGTATCCGTAGAACCTAGCTAATGACCCCCCAAATCCCTGAAAAAATTGTGTCGGTCCATGCGCCAAACAACCTGTATAACAAATCAAGAGATTATGTTGTTTTGGGGTCGAGTCACCTTCGTCCGTAGGAGAATTAAGTACCCTCGAGATACCCTACACGTGACCCTGGGTGGTGCCAACCAGGTGACAACTCTACTGGTGGTAGGCTTCGGCCGTGGCTAGTCACCACCCACTGAACAAAGCCATGTCGCCAAGCGGCCTAGCCGTGTTCCGGCATGATGTTCGGTGCTGCCATTCATGGATGGCGGGTCAGATCAGTTGCGCTGCATGTGCCTAGTGAATGTAGCGTCTCGATCTACTGCCGCCTTCCTACCTAGGCAAGTATGCTCCATCGTAGATCTCATCGTCACTTGCCATCGGGTGAGATCGCGATCAAATACTTGCCTATAATGTATAAAAAAAAAAATGTTTTACATAAACGTGATTGATCTGATACGAACAAGTCGTTAACTCCTTAAAATATTTTACACTATTTTTGTTACATCTTGTATAATACGTATGTAACATATGAAACATTTGTACTATCATTGTAGACGATGCTCCACTACCATATAAACGAAACTATGAGGTACAGCGAGCTGTTCGCGAAGCTGGAGGAGTTGAAGCGGGACTTCCCCGCGCTCATCGAGGACTACTCCGTGACCGAGACCACGCTCGAGGAGGTCTTCCTGTCCTTCGCCAAAGCCCCAGGTTATGCCGACGTTTGAACCGTAGTACGCACAAACGGGACACGACATGACCGCCCGACCGGTGATTCAGGACGCGGGTTCAATTCCCGCTTCGGCCTTGGAAGATTTCTATTTTAATGTATATCATAGCTGTGACACATTTTTGTACGATTAATCGTCTTCTTTTTGATTGCACAACTTAATTTAAGATACATTTTAAACGGGACTCGTTTCTGCAACTAAAAATGTCCAGTCTGCCACTGCATAAGCTAATGCAGTGCAGCAACTATTCGCCGTTATTTCAATGAGCCAACAATTCGCTATAGCGGTACAAGATATAAAATATTTTTATATTTCTCAACGTGATACTATTATAGTTACGTGATATACCTAACTTTAATAATTATACTAGGCGACACTTGGCGGAAATCTATCGTTAAACAAATGGGGGAAGAGGAACCTACCACTGGCCACTCGGCTTGTCAGCTTTTCCAATTATAAATCAAACAAATGTGATCGATAATTAAATAAGCCAGCAACACCGAACTCCTCTAAGATGTTAGTCGAGAAACTGTCTAATGGTGTTATAGTAATGGTTAAAATGTTAAGTTTATATGTATAGATGGTTATTCGACCACACTAAAACACAGCCTGATTATCGCGAAATTGTTCACGACCCGTCTCTGGATATTTCATCGCATGTGTGTGTGTTGTGTACAGTAGCGTGCAAACAAGACGAGTGGACGGCTTGAAAGTCGATGATGGAATGACACCCATTGGCAGAATGTAGTAGACGTTGTCGACAGACTGACCAAGGCCACGCCCACCGTGGTGACGTCAGGGCTTAACTGAGAATCACAGTGCACAGTTGGTTGGGACCTCTCCTTCTCTGTATGTACTCCGTGGTCCCAATATTATCATGGTTTATGACTTCCCACAGTGAATCCAGCTGGAAACTACATACGTTCTTAAGCCTTAAGTGGTGCTTACGACAATGACAAATATACTTACTGAATATCTGGTAAATAATCCCACGAATATAATAGGTACTCAGTAGTTGATTATGTTTTCAAATTCGTAGAATTAACAATATAATTGATTGGTAATGGTACTGCAAAGCATTTTTAGAAGAACATTATTTTTTGATGGGTGTACTTATGTCTATTAACATAGTAGGTAGCTGCAATTTGTTTATTTATTTTATTTTGAAATGAATATAGCAACATAAAAATCCATCAAACATTTTTATTTAGATCTATGATTTTGCTCTAGAATACTGTTCGTAGAGTCAGTAGCATAAATTGCTTTATACTTCGCTATATAGAAACTGGATAGGTGCTGTCGGGGACTTCACTGCCTAGACACCTTTGAGGCTATTTTCCCATGTAGCTGAACTATTTAAAGGAAATTAACGGGAGTTAAGTATTCAATAGTAATACTAAAAGCCTAATTACATAGAAGAGCATGGGCGTAGGCACAATAGGGCAGAGGGGGGAAGCTGCCCCCACTGGTTCATGAATTCGTTTTTGATAGGCGTACTATTTGTTGCGCGACATTAGCTGCGCCAAAACTACACTCCAGCCCTGGAGTAAGTATGAGTGATTTGTTTTTAACTTGATCGGTTTTTTCGGTTGATGCCACTATGCCTACTGTGAATCTAAGCAAGTGACATCTGACTCTATAGAATGGTGTATACGAATCCTGCGATCTGATTCCAAGTATTACTAGTATGGACTAGTAATACTTGGGATCAGATCGCAGGATTCGTGATCGCAGCACAACTTGCGCGGGAGTCGACTTCGAGGTCTATTGGAGCGGGTGGAGGGGGGAGAGCCACGTGACTGGTTCCTTAGCGGGCTATGTGCACATCACAGTCCATCATCAAACTAAAATCCGCTTTAGGGTAGGCTCGAATTTTAATAACCTAACTGAACTGTAATATGAGACTGATATCTGACTGCAATTTTCTACTAACATGCTGAGAGATTACCCCGTCGAGATTTCCATTCATCTCTCTCTCCCTCTGTCTAGGAGATTTCACATTCTGATTTGTCTAGGACCGTTTAAATGACAATAGAGGAGAGATCATATTTTTCTATTACATTATCCCCCGTAACAACCATTAACCCTCAATTCATTATTCTTCTATTTTATATTCCCTTTTAACGTTACTAAACATACCTACCTATTTAATTTCATTGGGGATTTTGTCATTACCTATATGGTCCCCTGAATAAGCTATAGTCCCGCCAAATAAGTTGAACAAATTTGCATGACTATGAATAAAGCACGCGCAGAAGCGCCATTTTTGATAAACTTATTACATTTTGTTATTTAAAAAAATGTATATATCTACAATTATCAATATTTAAATAAAAAAGGTTAAGTACATATTATTTGATACCTTTTGCTTGTGATGAATGAAAGTACAAGTAAATAACGACTTACTTTAAAAAGCATGTGAAATGTTTACGTTCTTGTGTGTGACAATTATTAATAAATGATTATTATTTGAGGTTTCTGAGCCGGAATGATTCAGAAGTAACCTACTCCTGAAGCATTCCACAAAGAAGCTCTTTATTTTGATTCAGTGTATGCAAACTGCGCAAATAATTAAACGATCTTGTAAGCTGGTAGTAACAATAGAATATTATTTTTATAATATATATACTTAAGTCCATGCCTGGCATGAAATTAGGGGTAAATACCAGCACAGCTTACTTACAGCTATTAATAACTAATACGCTGGACGCTAGCCTAGTGCTGAATGCAGATTTTTTATTTATTAGGTAGATAGCCATAGGGCATTTAATTAATTACAAGTTTTTAAAATATGTTGGCCTGGAGACATGCTTTTACTATGTTAGTTTATCATAAGAATACGTAAACGTATTAATTACGAAAGTGATAAAACTTTGTATTGTAGGTACTAGTTTTATACGAATATTAATGTATTTATTCAATTATAACACGTGGTCTCTTAAAATAAAATAAATATAAAATACTTACGTAATAGTTTTATTTACCTACATCATACCATACTACACAGCCAGCGCTAAGTTCTAATGCCTATCTAAAGCCGTGTATCTGGTTACCATAAAAACATAGAATAGCACACACAATAAAATAATTGGAAAAAATCTGGAGACTGCTGGGTATTTCTTTCGCTTTTATAGAGTTGTAAAAAAAATACTTTAAACATTTGATAGTATTTTATTGGTTCACATTATGTATGTAACTATTACACAATATTTAACTGGTGGCTATCTGTTACACAGAAGTATCAGGAATGTCCATACTAATTTATAATGTAGGTAAATAATAAGTGATCATAAAGCACTATGGACTAGATATCCAATAAAAATATAGGTATATTAGTAAATAATGTACCTAGTAAAGTAACAGTTAATACTAAATTTGCAAGGTATCTATATGTTTTTACATGCAGCAGTTAACAAAGCTGAATAATTGATAATACCCAGTTATATACAAGTAACAAATTCATTGGAGGAATAGATAAATTTGGTGAAATTACTCCCTGGCAAATGATTTCATTCTTTGTTTTGAACTGTACAGGTGCACTCGTGGCACTTGCATGCGAGAGCTAAGTATTGCCATGTTAAAATGACCTTGGTGTCTGCATATTAACATCTTTAGTAGTACCTACCTATTAAATACATACTGAAACAATTGGTAAAAATGTTAACTTCTGAAAACTTACTTCAAACAAGTTTACTGAAATTCATTATGGATTGCTTGCATTATAAAAGCAAAAATGATTAAATATACTAATTAAAATCATTAAGATAAGTAGTGAGCACTTACATATTCTTGATTAGATAGGTACTTATATAAGTTTTTTTGCCAAATGTTTAGTATCTATGAAAAAAAGTTGGTTGGTATGTTACACAAGATAATGGCAGATAACTTGAAAAAAATTATATATAATGATGAGTTGGCAAATTTACTCGGAGATGATGAACTATTTGAATGTGAAGGTCAAAGTTTTATGGCATTAATTATTATTAAATAACTGTAATCCTATTAGAGCTAGTTATTCAAGCCAATCTGTGAAATAATTCTATTGTACTTTTGCTGATAAACACATCTAGCCTTTATTATAATAAATAACATCAATATTCCTATCACACACACAACACAACTGTATCTCAGGATTGACCTACTTAACATTTAATTGATTTAATTAGCTACCCTTTTCAGTCCTACTGCTTCAAATGCCGTCTTTACATCTTGGAACACTTCACCTGGTGACACCTCAGCATTTATTCTTCTCACTAGGTTTATCTGGTCATAATGATTGATGATTGGTAATGTGTCATTGAGGAATGTGTTGAACCTTTTCTTCAAGCTTTCCAAGTTGTCGTCGGAGCGGCCGCTGCCAGCGGCGCCGCGCCCCAAGCAACGTTCGATGCAGATATTTTGAGAACACTCGAAGAACAAAACGAACAGTAGTTTCGTCTTGTCCGACATTACGCGTGTCCAGCCGTCCAAATTGTCTTTGTTTCGTGGGAAGCCATCTATGAGGAAACGCGATTTGCCGGAATTCTGCATGGCCTTGTGAATCAGGGAGCACGTAACCTCTACAGGTACGATCTGACCGTTGCGAATTTTTTCCTCTATCATCTCACCGTACTCTGAGCCAGGCCGCTGTCGCTCCTCGCGAAGCAAATCACCGGCTGATAGATGGACGAAATCGAACTCATCGGTGATCATTGAACATTGAGTGCCCTTGCCGGCGCCGGGCGCTCCTAACACGAATACAATTTCAGGCACCATTTTGTTGAGATACAGCGAACTATGCCGCACCACGCGAGTCAGCATCAACAACGAGACTAATTAATTTTGCAAAATTCCAATTGAATTTCTGTAGCATGCGCAAAACTACTGCTGCGGCGGCCTTGACTTTTTTTGACACGAGTGGAGGTGGTGTGTGTTCCGTCAAAATGACATTTTGTTTCTTGTCCTTATGTACACTATGAAATTAGTAAGGGATGCGAGATAGCATTGCGTCGACAGAACCGTACTTCTTTGACGTCTAACTTTGAAACCGTAACGTCAGTCAGTCAGACATTATCAAATAGACAGATAAATTTATTTTGAAGGCCCTGGATACTAGTCTTTTAGAGCCTATCAGTATAGTAATACAATATGCACAGACCCTGGTCTGTTATAGCCTTCTGACCCAAAGAACAGGATAATAGCATGAATATCTTGAAGGAAGTATGGCCAGGCTTAAAAATTGCAGCGGCACTGTTCGACGCACAGACCAATAAGAAAATACGTTGGTTCGACGCGACTGAAACGGCGAAACGGCGACGGCGAAAGTTTGTAAGTATACTAAACAAAGAAACTCCGATACTCCGTTGAATCATAAAACACGTGTAATTATTCAATTCTCATATATCATAAAGTATTTACATGACAACAAAAAAAATATTTTCGGACATGACGAAGGACAATAATTTGTTCTTATGTGGATACGGCAGGTCTGAAAAAATTAAAAAAAATCATTTTAGTTTGAGCTCAAACACACAAGAGCACTCATAGTTTTGCGTTTTGGATCCGCGTTCACGCACACGCAGTATGCTAAAAACTCTCCTGTGTTTCTGTCTGTGCTCTAAAGTGTCTGATCTTATTACAAATTTATTTCTAAATGGGTACCTACCGATTGCAATTGATTTGTGTTTCACAAGAACCTACAACGTAGCTCGGGCAGGACCACAGACATACACTTAATTTATTCTCGATTAGTGTAAATACAAATTACTTCTTGTCATCGGCCTCGCTGGCGAAGGTCAAAAACACATCTTCCAATGTGGTGTCGGCCACGGAATAGTCCTCCACGAGGTCTCTAAACTCCTCCCCCACTTCCTCGATCTTGGTGAAGATATCGCTGTATTGCAGTTTCTCATTGATGCGGTAGTGGAGTGACGTCTGCCGGGCAATTATAATAGTTGACCATGTTTTTGGTATCAGATAGCAATGTTGACACTAATACGGGCGACGATATTGTTAGTTTTAGCCGGCAATGTTGTCAGTGTAACGGTGACAATGTTATTATATACTAGGTGCATATTTTGTTAGTATCATCCTACATAGCAATGTCGTTGAATGGCTGGCGACTTTTGCTAATAGAACTAGTGACAATATTGTTAGTATCGGGCAGTGCTGCCAGGTTTTTTTTGCCAAGTCGGGATTTTGGAACTTTTTGAGTGAAAACGCGGGATTCTTTCGTCGAAAGCGGGACATAGTAAAAAAACGTATATAATCAGAAGTTTTCAAATATTAACTTTTTATTTGAATTAAAATTACGTTTACGCGACAATAGATAGCAAAAATAGCCATAGAAAATGTATTTCAATAAAAATATAATATTTTAAATCGGATTTACCCTATCGTTAAATAGTTGAGTCTTATTCGTCTTCAGAATAAAAAAAACAGTAATCAAAATCTCCGAAAAGCGGGACTGAGCCTGTCCCGCGCGGGACATTTAATTTTGATTTAAAAATCGGGACGTCCCGCCAAAATCGGGACGTCTGGCAACGCTGGTATCGGGCGATAATTTCGTCAGTGTAACAGGTAATAATGTTGTCAACAAATGGTGACTAAAAGTGGCCCAAATAAAAATACTGTTGTCTTGCTCATACATTAGACATGGGGTGTGTACAGTGTGCGGTATTAACTACACT
This sequence comes from Pheosia gnoma, assembly GCA_905404115.1. Taxonomy (NCBI): domain Eukaryota; kingdom Metazoa; phylum Arthropoda; class Insecta; order Lepidoptera; family Notodontidae; genus Pheosia; species Pheosia gnoma. Next base: position 1,204,163 of record FR989910.1, read on the forward strand.
TAGTTTAGTCAATTTCAGTTTGAAATAAGGATCAATATGCTATGCTATGTTTACTAACTAGATGTTCATCTTTGAGGCTGCAATTAAATGTTTCCTCCAGTCTGCCTTTCAGCTGTCGCACTTGCTCTGCGCCGGAGGCTATGAGCATAAAAAAGTTTTATCATTGCGGTAACACTCTTTATTTAAAAGCTATAGGTATCTCTATGTCATTGGGGGAGGCCAACTATGTCAACGAATTCATCTACACAAATAAATAAAATTGGAGTGTCTGTTTGTAATATTAAAACAACCGCTTCTTACTAATTGCATTTGGATGTATACACGGTACATACACCAAAAGAACATTTTTTAAAATTTTTGTCTGTCTGTCTGTCTGTTCCGGCTAATCTCTGAAATGGCTGGACCAAATTTGACGGGACTTTCACTGGCAGATAGCTGATGTAACAAGGAGTAACTTGGCTACTTTTATTTTAGGTAAACTTTTTTGTTAAATACCACGCGGACTAAGTCGCGGGTAACAGGTAGTTTGTCATGATTGAGGGAGGCCTATGTCCAGCAGTGGACATGATGCTTAATGAACGGATGGTGAGTACATACGGCCCTGCACCACGTCGGCGCGCATCTTCACGAGCACGGCGTGCCCAGCCGCGAACTGGTCCCGCAGCGCGAGCGGCGCGCCCAGCACGCTCATCTCACCCTTCGTCAGGATCGTCACGCGGTTGCACAACATCTCCATCTCATCCATGCTGGATATGAAACCGGCTATTGGATGATACTCAGTATAATCAATTAGTGTAGGTACCTACCTATGTTATTATCACTTTGTGCTTCTTAGTGTCATCTTGTGTATGTTAGTGCTACCTAGTGTATGATAGTGTCACATTATGTACCTATGCATATGTCGCTTGGTGACCCTGACTTCCACCAAGTGTATCTTCGTGGGCTCGTCCAGCATAGTCTCCCGTACTCACTTGTGCGAGGTGATGACGATGGCCCGGTCGTGCTGCAGCCCCTTCCTGAGCGCGGCCCACATGAGCCGGCGCGCGGCGGTGTCAACGCCGGCGGTGGGCTCGTCCATGAGCGTGACGGGCGCGCCGCCGCACAGCGCCGCCGCCGCCGCCAGCCGCCGCACCATGCCGCCGCTGTACCCCACCACGACACGATCACGGTACTTTGTCATTCCTGGTTAACCATGACGTCTTTGTTAGCTTTCATCTCCTCCTATTTTTATCTTTCGATTAATTTCGTGCGGGTTCCAAGACAATTAACTTTATCCCGGGACTCGCCGAGGGTCAAACCTCGGTGTCTTCATTGGACACCACTGTAGGTCCTGGCTTACAGGAGTAGCAGTGGTGGGAGTGTGTGGCGGGCCTGGTCTCAATTTTTTTTTCTCCCTCCCTAATCGACGACGAATTTCCTCGTAACATAAAAGATAGTATTATACCAAAAACATTTTTTTCAACTTTTTTTAGCATGTTTAAAAAAAAATTACGTGTCATGGGTATCTATTGTCAGTAGATACCTATCGTCATTAGCTGCCGATGACGAAGACTGCAAACATTAAGTACCATACGAATATTTTTGGCCTTGACTTGAGTTTGTGTCGAGTCCAGTTGAGTCTATGTCGAGGTTGCTACTTGGTTTAGCTATATGATGGTAGATATCTTTAGCGCCACTAGTGGAGGACGCGGATACAAGGTAGCGTCGTCTTTTGTCGAGCATTGAAACTAAAAGTGATAATAAAATGAGATGCAAACGCCAGCGTGCTGTTCGAACGACGACCGCCGACCAGTGTTGCCAGAAGTGATTTTCTATTTCTACCCAAATTTGAATTAAATTAAAATTAAAAATTATTTTTCTCCAAAATGATACAATTTGCTTGAGTTTTACCCAAAGGCAAAAAGTTAATAATATCGGTAACTTAACCAAATGGATGATTCAATTTTATTAGCTTTTTGCCTATTTTTCTTTGAAATACTGTTCTGATTTCCAAACTGAAACAGCAGAATGGCCTTTTTTTTTACGTTACGCTTCCCCACTGCATGGCTATGACGGGTATGATGATTTAACGGGTGCGTTCGTAACAGAAACTAAAAAGTACCCAAAATTCTCCATGGTATTTTTTTTTTCTCCAAGAATTTCATTTCTCCAAAATTTCTCCAGAGCCAAAATTTTTACCCAGAATTGCGAAAAAAATACCCAATCTGGCAACACTGCCACCGACAGACTGAACATGGCCACGCCCACCGTGATGCCGTGAGAGCTTAACTAAGAGACCCAGTGCACAGTTGGTTGGGACATCACCTTACTCGGTGGTCCCTAGTCGGTTAAACAATTTTGATGATCACCAGAGACGTCAAGCCAAGCTGTAGTTTCCCTCTCCACGTCTTGGTCCGACAAGCCGCGCATTGTCAGCAGCATTCGAAGGTTATTCGCGCCGGTTCTGAACTCATCCAAGCCGAAGAATTGCGGGCAATAGCCCAGGGAACGCATGTACTAGAAAAAGTAAACAGCATTCACCGGTGATCTGAAAGGGTATGCAGGCGGAGGAACCTACAGTTCTTTATTTAAATTTCGCCCCTAGAATTACATCCAATGTAAAAAAGGTGATTTACCAGGTAAACTTTAAGTTTGGTGTGTGTGTGTCTATGTGTATGTGAGTGTTTGTGTTTGTGTGTATGTGCACAGATGCATGTGTGAACCAAGGACCTTATGATCCGCCAGGACTTGGACAGAGCGTGTATATGTGAGATGTGTGTGTATGTAAGATTTGAGTGTGTATATATGCGTGAACCTAGGACTTCACGATGGACTTGCGACTTCTAACGTATAGAGACAGAAAAGCTGTAAAATAACAAACCATTGTAGGATTAGTGTGCAGGAAGTGTCCGTTAGCGAAGTTCTTGCCTTTAGTGGCGGACTCTTCGTGTGAGAGCACTTTGAATGTGGTCGTCTTGCCGGCTCCGTTCACTCCGAGAACACCGAAGCATTCCCCTGGGTACATACATAATTTGGCGACCGTTATCGCTGAGGGGTTGGCCAGAGACATTCCAAACAATTGAACGATCATTTGGAATATCCACTGTTGCGTGTAATTACCGGTGAATATACCTAGTTGGGTATGTAGAATGCCCAAGCCCACGCTTTATGAACGCTTCCGTTTTTTTTTATAATACATTTATCCAAAAAAGGTGCTTTAGTTTAGTGCTTTTTTGTAAACTTCTATTAATAAACGGATAATAATAGTATAAGTAGTAAATGTAAATGTAAATGTACGTCAATTTCAATGAATTTCATTGTAAATAATAATAATACCGCATTACAACTGATATAAGATAGCTCTTATCCCTGGTAAAGGGAAACAAAATATATTTTCAGCCAAAAACACAAAATGTATGTTGCATTTGTCAATCCTTGGTAATACCAGACGATTGGTTTCTGAAAAGGCAAGCATCCACATACCTTTCTTAACAGAGAAGTTTGCATCCCTTAGCGCAAAAGTTGGTTTCCCAAATAGCCGGTAATAAGTCTTCCACGCTTCGCTCAACAGCAACGTGTCTTGGATTTGCTCTTGAGCTGAAAAAACAGGTACTTATACCCCTTGCTCGTACTCCTGTACTCACAAGAACGTATAGCATCATTATAAAAAGAGCAGCCATGAAGTTTCTTGCCATCTTCCCCACTGGAACACAATCCGTAGCATAAATATAATTTTCTTACATTTTTAACGATTCATAAGTAATGGATTAAGTACATGAATTAATCATTCATGTCGGTCTGTACGTAAGCACGGCTTCCTCGTATTTGTCACTGGCATGTTTGTGACTCGTATTGCGATCTGCACGCACACCATGTATCCTTATCTTTGTCTTAACTGTCAATATACATGCAAGTAGCTAGCACGTCCAAGTTTAATTGTATGCGAACACACATATGTATTTTGGGATATAAGAAAGTGTAAATAGAAAAAAAAGCAACAAAATTTCATGGTTTAAGTAGTCGATACTCACGTTGGTTGATAGCGGTCTTAACGTACTCCGTCTCGGCGACTACTAGCGGACAATTGTACCGCTTCTCCGGCAGCTGGATGTTCTTCCTGGCGACCTTGTTCCACCATCTGTTGCAGTACCCGTACTCGAGAAGGATGACCAACGCCTGTGGTGCACGATATAGGGATTGCAGGGTTCGCTAAGTTGGCGTTTGTTTCCTAAGGTTGGTGTACGGAGTGGGAGGGATGAAGGACGGACCTTATAATAGCATGGTCACTTGTGGCGAGCGAGCAGGGGCCCCGAGTCCCCTAATTTTATAAAATATCTAATATATCATAAAAAATGTGACGCAATGAGAATGACGTATTAGAAAAGTAAGAATTATCAGTAAAGTTGTAGAATATACAATCGCTAGTATTGCAATATAAAAAAAAAAACTTGTAAAAAACTAAAATGATAAAACACTTGTAGTACCTGCCTAATTTTCCTAACCTACAATTATATTAAATTGTCATTTTCATAATACTGAGAATATTGTTAGGGGCCTCGGTCCCGTATGGTGAGTAGTGCTATCCACGGATCCAAATGCCCCAAAGAGTTGTTTAGGGTGGTGACTTTTTGTAGTCTATGGACATTTTTGTAGTGTATGCCTATATTTACTAGGGTACCTAATGATTTATCGAAAAAAGGCGAATTCGCCGGGAATCTAGCTGCTACCTAAATAGTTGCCACATACCGCAAATACGAAGAACTGTATCACAATCAGCACCAAAGGCACGCCCATCGCATGTCTGTTGAATCCGAAATGGTTGAAAGGTCCGAATGTAGCGGTACCCATATCTAGAGAAGAAGAAAAAGCTAATAAGTACCCACAAAAAAAAAACTATAAACTAAGTGTGAATCAATTTACAATGACGAAAACTTAATAGATCATATAGTAGAATTTGAAGTTTTGGTTTGGAGCGATACGTTTGTCCGGTTCCTTACCAAGTTTAGAAATATAGTTTACGCCGTTAGTGAGATCGATTTAAACAAGCATCGACTGTAATTCGTTCTCATTTCAAATACTATCGAGAAGAGATTCGATTGCTAAATCGAAAGCCACACTCACCACAACACTTGGTAATATCGAAACCATCACCAAAATCGAACAGATTGGGGCATTTTTCGATGTTGTGCTTGCAGAAGGAGTTGAGCCTCGAGGTCTCCGTCATCCTGACCACGGCCTGCGTGATCACGTGGGCCGGCAACAAGGCCCCGAACACGTTCATCACAGTATTATACAGCGGCACGCTGGTCGTCATCTTCACGTCATCCAAGCCCATCATCAGCATCGGTGATAGGAAACCTGAATTGATGATGACGATACGTTTGCTGTACGATATTCAACCTTAATTGAGTCATATATTAAAGTTCGCAACTGTAATTACATTATTTGGTATAGATGTGTGCTGTCCCCTTCTACTGAGGCTTCCGGGCAATGCAATACACACCTATAAAGGCCATTATAAGCCCGATCGACCACCAAACACACACACACACACAGAGAGAGAGAAAGAGACAGAGCTATATGAAAAAATGAAACTGACGACAATTGTCATTACCATATAATCACCCTCCAATCTGGTTGGTGTGGAATTTTTTTTTTTTTTTTTTTTTTATTACATTATAGGCAAGTATTTGATCTCAATCTCACCTGATGGTAAGTGACGATGAGATCTACGATGGAGCATACTTGCCTAGGTAGGATGGCGGCAGTAGACAGAGACGCTACATTCACTAGGCACATGCAGCGCAACTGATCTGACCCGCCATCCATGGGCGGTTGATCCGTACAGCATCCGCGTCAAAGACACTTACCAAATAGGACGGTCAGCCCGATAAGAAACAAAGATGCACCGCGCTCGTTGAAATAGTAGCTCACGAAATAAGCGAACACGTAGAAGTCCATGCCGCTTAGTACCAGTGCTACCGCGAAAGCACCTACAACAATACGAGGTGTAAGGGGCATGGTAACGAAAACTTAGGGGCAAGGGTTACGCTTTCCATGCATGTAACGCGCCCTTATTATTTTACATTTATATATAGACGTAATAAATAAATATAGGTATCTAATAACGTGCCCAATTTCAGTCTCAATAGTCAGCGAATAAAATGAGCCCTAAGCCCAAAGATATTACATATTTGGCTGTGATATACAGAAAGAATTCCTGTACTAACATTTTAGGAATCCTTTATGTCGAATATCAGGGGTTACACATGTAGTAAGTAGTGATAGCCAAGTTGGTAGAACGCTTGCCTCGGTAACGAGGATCGCAGGTTCAAACCCCCCGGCTCGCATCTCTGGGATTTCTGGATTCCATGTGCGAATCTCATTTCCAACCACGATTATCACTTGCTAAACGGTGAAGGAAGACTTTGCGAGGAAACCTGCATGTCTGAGAGAGCCCCTCGAAAGATGTGTGAAGTCCGCCAACCCGCACTGGGCCAGCGTGGTGGACTATGGGCTGATCCCCCTCGAATTTAGGGGAGGCCCGTGGCCAGCAGTGGGACATTAAAAAAGGGCTGGTATTATTATTATCTTACACATGTAGTAATGTAACCACGCCATCACTACACAACGCTCGGCGCGATATACAACAAAATTACATTTGCGAACATATATTCTTTTTTAATTGACATTTCGAAATTCTGACTTCTAATAATTATTACAAATGCGGTTAATAAGTACAGATTCCGAGGTTTCCAAGGCTAGTACCTATACCCTCTCTGTATCATTCTGTATACAAGAACTACAACAACCCTGGGGGCACAACAGCCAACCCCGCCAGGCTTTACACCGCCTGACTTGAAGATCTTCCATTCAGCTACGAAAATAGCTATGAAAAATATAAACACTTACGTAACGACTGTCCGTCATCAATGGTCTTATCATTGTCACAGATAGCGGCCGCCAGCAGAGAGGCTGGGCAGCAGAACAGCAGGTAACCGATCATGTGGTATATGAAGGTGGTAGCCCAGTACAGGGCGGGCGGGCAGCCCGCCATCTCGTGGGTGTGCCGGGCTACCGACAGCCGCTCCTTGCACGGCAATACCACGTCATTGACGGAGGTCGCCATTAGGACTGCAATAATCTTACCCTCAAATTTATAGAAAGTTATAATAACATTAATATCATAAATGTGAATGTTTAGAATTTAGATGGTAGGATGGATGTTTGTTACTCAATCACGCCAGAACGGCTGAACGGATCTGGATGAAATTTGGCACAGAGATAGATTATAGTCTGGAATAGCACTTTTTATCCCGGTAAAAAGGACACTGGCACTTTTTAATCGCGGGTAACACCGCGGGGCGCTGTTAGTGAATTATAAAGCTATTATACGCACTATACTATACTATAATCGATTATAACTTTCTATAAATTTGGGGGTTAGTTTTTATGGCGTGTTTGCGACGGTCCTTTTACTTTGACTTTGTTGGCTACAGATGACTTACAGCTACGCAAGGCCTTAAGTATTCTATGAATACAGTTTGTCTTTTCTTTAAAAATAAACTATTGCACAGGTAGACGGGTAGAGACGACTATTACTCATCTATAAGATCTTGCAATTATAAAAGTTTTGGTAGAGTAATAAATCTACATGTAAATTATTATTTAAAAGTAGAGTAAACAGTGTTTCCTACAAGTTCACCATTATTGTCCCACGACGAATGATTGAGAATAAGTTTCTCTACCAACCGTATACACGAGTCAAGTAGCCGGTAGAGTAGAGCAGACAGCGGGGCAGAAAGCGAGTGGTAGAGTAACTTGCTTTTGATGGTGCTAGCTATACGCTAGCTCTTACAAATTTTAGTACTCTACAAATGTCGTCTATATTGGTATAGTTAGTACACTACTCTACTATGTAGTTAACTCTTCCTTAACAGTAAATTCGCTGCAAACCGTTAATATTTACGGTACTTTAATTTCCTTTAAGTTCCTTTCGTTTGACACACACCTCACTTATAAATCAGGTACTTACTGCATATATTAAAGATGGCAAACAAAGCGCAGTTAGACTTCGACTTGGGCACATGGTAAGCGCTTTCCTGGAAGGGATCGTCGTTCAGTATCTTCGTCGATATAGTCCTCCCGCTCGGATCGTTCAGCCTGTACGCGGCTATCAGATTGCTGAGCAGATTGACGCCGACACTGGCGGTGTACTTGAGGGTGGGGTCGTAGAGGACCCTCACTTGTGTGTCGTTGATGTCGATGCCCACAAGATAGTCCTCCGGCTTGGCGTACGGGTTCCCGCAGTTGCAGGTGGCGTCTACATTTTATACAAACAAAAACAATTCAATAAAAAAAAATCATTAAAAATAATGAATGATTACACTTTTCTTACCTGACTACCTAATTATAGTTTTTGGCAGTGCCGTTAAGTGTTTTCAAATTTAAATTGAACTTGGCTTGGACTTTAGAAATGGCTTTGGTATCGATATAATAATTCTTTTATTTCAGGTGATACACCTACCTATACAAAATTAAATAAAATAAAAAACAAAAATTGGAATATTCAAATCATATGAAATACCTAGGCTACCTAGGCTGTATTTGATTATTAATTATTGTGGCTTTAGTCTTCAGACAAACAGAATATACAGGCTGATTCAGAAAGGGTATACTAACCTTTGAATCTGTGCTACTTTAGGGCATTTTTAATCATAATTTGAAATCAGGGTTTAGATACATCTATTAAAAAACACTTTTTACGTAATGCAAAGAACAATTGTGATTTCTGTTTTTTTTTTAATTGATATATCGTAATGCTGACAACGAAATAATGATTACAAATGCGTTTAAGAAGCGGTGATTCAAGGCTTAGTGTTCCCTTTTCAGAATCATGCTGTATATCTAAAAGATAAAGGTCTCACTAGGAAATTCGTCAACGCTCCTGAGCTGTAAGCTGGGGTAGACGAGTTTGACGGCGTCGAGCGCGTGGTCGGGCAGGTTGCGCCCGCGCAGCCGGTAGGCGGCGCGCGGCGCGGCCATGCCGTGGTACATGTGCAGGCTGAGCTGCAGCGACACGTCCACGTACTGGTTGTTGAATAGCTGCGTCAGCGCCGTGCACATCACGTACGGCATTATCACTTGCTGCGCGACCATACACAGCGACATTTAGCATCACTCGTCCCGCAGTCATTTAAAAGTCACGCTCCAAGCGTCCAACGTCAAGCGTCAAAATAAAATTAATGGATAAATTGTGATGGTGCTGGATGTCCAAACAGTGGTGTTTTTAATGACTTTAAAAAGCAATGATAAACGCTTCCGCAACTAGCGTCAAGCGTCAAAAAAAATGGAGTACATGTGATCATGTCGGATTTCAAACAGTGGTGCTTTTATATCACTAGCCCTGCAGTTAATAAAAAGCGACGCTCCACGCTTCTGGCAACCAGCGTAAAGCTTCCAAATGTATGTAATACACTGCTACTACGTTCGGCAAATTTTCAGTAAAGTATCCTATATCTTTACCGATAGGGATAGGGGGGGGATTCATCTCATCATCATCCTCAACATTATCATTATCATCAGGGGTACATATAATTTAGTAATAATTATCAAGAATTACTCGACACTGGCAAAAATAACACTATTTTGTAGCTGATTGCCAACCTAAAAAAAGGAGAAGAAGAAATATATACTGAACTCGTTGGTTTATATACAGAGAAACACCTACGAGTATAAGGTATGCAGCTATCTTGAATTTGGTGTAATCGATCTGTCGCTTGATCAGTTCCCACATTTGTCGGCGCAAGTGCTGTTTTCCAGTCACATACTGGTACTGGACTGGACAGAAAAGCACGAGATTGACATAATGATAAAGGACGGTATAAAAGATGATTCACTAGAATTGGATGCACAGACTACGTTCACTTAGGCTGAAATTTAGAATGTTCTTAGTTCATATTAATAACAAATGACGAAAATAGACCTTGTCATCCTATAATGTGCAAACGATATTCGACCTTAAGGTGATAAAGGAATTTCTTGATCAACTATACGTCGATGTCGAAATGTCGAAGATGTCCAAAAAATTAATTGGTCAAAATAAAGTATTTCAGTGTGAATAACAATAGGACGTTTACGGCTTTACATGTCAGTCATGAGGTTGGGCAGTAAATGATTTACCTAGACCCGGTTCTTCTTCCTCCATTTTGACATTGGCGTCAACGTCACAGCATAATCTGGTGAAAAAAAAAACCAGTCAGCTGAGTTTGAAGTCGGATCATTGACGTTCCGATCTGAATATAAAATGTCAATTTGTAGGTGCATCTATAGAAAATAATGATTTGAATGTTAGGTACTCAAACGTTTTTTAATTATTACAACTCCAAGGCTTAACGGTTTAAGACGTCATCATCTTGCATTTGTCCTATGATAAATCAAAATTAAGTTGCTCTCAAATCTGAGTTGTATTCGGTATTTATCACTCCTTGATTCATCATGTACACTTACTCAATGAACACCTCCTCCAATGTAGTGATGCCGACTCCCAGGGAATCTATGTTCAGGTCCTCCTTTTTGCTTTCGATGCTGTTGAACAATCCGGGCATATCGGCGCCAGCCGGCAGGTCGTATACCACCGAGGTCATGCCCTTCTCCCTCAGACTCGCCTCCGGCACCAACTCCTGGACCGCCTCAGTTATCAGTGGCTCATCTGGCTCCTTGATTGTGGTAATTTTTATCCGAAAACCGGAGCCTGGAAGGGACAAATTTATTTTGTAGTAAGCCAGAAACAGACTCGTCCACGACTTTATTTGATAGAATTTGCGTGGCCAATATGTTAGATAAATGAGTTGTGGATATTCACAACTCATCAGATGAAACAGGCCTTTAAGTATCCCAAACACTTTAGCGACATATCTATTTGAAAATGGATGGTGGTGAGTGGGTCATACCGACAGCTCTCTTAAGGAACATGGGCGAGGCGTGGCAGCGCAGCCGGCCGCCGTGCAGCGCGGCCAGCCGGTCTCCCAGCACGTCCGCCTCTTCCATGAAGTGTGTCGACAGCAGCAGCGTGCGGTCGCCGCGAAGCGCCTGACAAGTTATACAACAGGCCTCTTGCAGTCCTTTTGAGGTGCACGAAAGGAACCACCCCAAGCTACCTGACCAATCAACAGCCTATCTATTAGCTAATGAAAGAGCAACCATGGAGTTTCTTGCCCCTTCGTCTCCATAGGAACGGCATTCCAGACGGGCGGTAGAATCTTAGTTTATCATTTTGGGACATGTTTGACGATTCACAAGTAGTACTTGTGTGTTTTGTATAATGGTTTACATGAATGAAAACATTCTGATTCTGATGATAATTTTTTCACAGCCATGTTGGCTAATATAATTTTACCATCAACGCGATAAGAAGTCTAGTTGTGGTCTTGTTTCTGTGGGCGTTAATCTAGTTACCGCTCTTTTTTGTTTCAGATTTGCATGCATTAGAGGGAAATGGATGATTTTCTATCGACTCCTCCTAGATTTTTCTAACCTCAAAATTTGTTGCGGATTCCAAGACCGTATGCTTTCTCCCCGGAATCTGTCGGTCGAACCTAGGCGTCTTCTTTGGACACCAGCTCTAGATCCTGGCTTATAGGACTTTAAAAAAAACCGGGAAATAACAGACCCTTAATAGCGTCGACCCACATTAAAGACCAAACTCTAGCATATAAAATTCATAGCTTAATTAACACAACTAGAATTATATAGTTTTGCTTGGCGAAAGCTTTAATGGTCAAAACATACGAGAGGGCAGCATCCAATTCAAAGAAGAGAAATTGGGACACGCTCCATATAAATTTATGGCATCTTAAATTTGTGTGTGTCTATGGAGCATTACTTACCAACAACATGTCCCAAAGTTCCCTCCTCGCTTCAACGTCGAGGCCGGAAGTGGGCTCGTCCAGTATCAGCACATTGGCGTCCCCGCACAGCGCGCAGCCCAGCTGCAGCCGCCGCAGCATCCCGCCAGACAGCTCCGACGTCTTCCTGTTAGCTTTCTCGTTTAAATCCAGTCGTTCTAGTAAATCCATTGAAGACTTCTTCGCTTCATGGAGGGTGCCACCTTTGATCTTGAAGATAATATAAATATTAGCATGATCAAGCCTTCCCAGGATGCGATGGGAATTAAGGCCATAATCCATCCCGTATAGTTCAATGCGGATGGATGAACTACCCACTCTGTTAGTCTTATCAATTAGAGCAAAATTCACGACAATTGGCACTGATGATAATAAACCATTTCTGTAAGGGTTTGAATCATGTTAGGGGCAGATGTTGTGCAATGAGCACGAATGTTTGAACCCGAGTCATGGATATTTATGTATATTATAGTTAAGTTAAGATAAGTAATGATATACCGGGTTTGCCTCGAGCTCATTGTACAGTACCCATAATACAAGCGTTGCTTAGTGTGGGACAGTACAGTTTTTGTTTGTCTGGCGATATTATATAAAATATATTGTATAGTGCGAGCCATCAGTCAAACCTATATTGAAATGGCTGCTAGCAATAGGCAACCAGCCTTATTCTAGAGTATTTATAGGTTATCTTACCATAGAGAAGAACAAGAAGTGTTCTAGTACAGTTAGGTCCGGAAAGAAGAGGTTGTGCTGCGGGCACAGGCCGAGCTGGCGGCGGATCTGATCCTGCTGCGTCACAGTGTCCAGCCCGTTCACGTAGATCTTGCCCGAAGTAGGATTGATCATGCCTGAATGGCATCTCATCTTTACCTTACATCGTCTTAATGCCTTTATAAATCGCACAATTTGACTTACAATCGATAGGGCCGGTCCAGGGCGGCCTCTAGCCCGGGATGCGCGGGCAAGGCTCCCGTGTGCTGGGCCAGCATCAGGGGCGGGGCTGATGCATACCTCAGCCCCGCCCCTGATGCTGGCCGGCCGAAAAATAATGTTTACTCACCATAAACCAGGCAGTATTCATTTACCAAACTACGACGGGGGGAGGTACTGAAATAACTCGAAGGAGCCAGGGTTTGCACCCTGGCGCGAGAAAAGCCAGATACCCCTGAGCCAACCGGGCCCTACCAATTGGCATATCAAAATGTCAAGGCATGTTGGCTGGTTATTTCACGCGAATGAAACTCACACACAATAACCCTTCATCGATTGTACCTACTTACCTGTAATTATAGACATAATTGTAGTCTTCCCGGCTCCATTATGGCCTAGCAGCACGGTAATCTCGCCCTTATAAACCTTGAAGGTTACGTCGTCCAATGCTTGACATTTCTTGTCGCCGGACCCGAATATCTGCATAACGTTTTCATATTGGTATCAACTATTACAGGGCCGTCTCTACCCGGAGTGCGCGGGCGCTGAGGCAGCGGGGGCCGAGGCTTCGATTGAAGGCGCCGAAGGCTCAGAAATATCTTTACATAAATTACGAACTAGGCAGCAAAATAATATCCTTAAGGGGTGTTGGAATAGCTTGGAGACGCCTGAGCTATGTTAGGTTCGGAACTTGGCGCCAGATTAGCTAGAAACTGTCTTAAAAACGTTCGAAGCAAGTCCCTCAAATGAAAACAAAAGGATGAACGACTCGTTATTGTCGATCTGCGTCAGGCCGGCAACTCGTGTGGGTCGACTCAGAACGTCTCGATATGACACCGAATCGATTTAAAACCCCCTCGTCTCGTGCAGATATTTTTCAAGGCCATTTCGAATAGCCGCACGGAAAATTCGATACAAAGCGATTGCGATTGGATGGTCGTTCGGATATGATCGGGTGTGCGAACTTTGCCGATACTACTTTGAGGATGTGTAGTAGGTACTGTGCCTAATAACCTTAGAAACGTGTGATATATTGATGCCGGCGTACATATTCTGCGGCGGCTCCTCGAAGTACTTCTGGTAGGCGGGATCGTACGCGGTGCCTGTCTCCTGGCCCCTTTCCGGCACAACAGGTTTCTTTTTCATCCAGTATTCTTTCTGTTAATGTTTACCACAAGCTTCGTAATGACAGATTTTCGAGTAAATTTCCACTCCTGACATTCCAGATCTACTTAGAAATGTGTTCGATTTGGATATTTTTGGGTCAATTGATACTACCTAAGTGGCAGTGATCGGGAGCAAAGTGGAAATTGGATAGCATTTTAAACTTTACCCATATTTGTAAAATACATAGGTACCTACTTATATAGATTCCGTTTGAGGCTGATTGTTGAAACTGCTAATAAATTATGGCTTCGCTGCCAGACGCCGACATCTCGAGTTGAAGTGACAACTAATTCAGGCAAAGACAGTGTTCCCTATATATATATTACATCGTAACAAATCCATAATTTTTACCAGTCCTAAGACCTGTAACAGTGCCCCAAAGAAGATTATCCGACCACTCACCACACAAGGGAAGTTCCAGGCCTGCGCGATGCCGTACCTCCCCGGCCTCACTCGCTCCAGGTACCAGGAGACAGTCCACAGTATTGTGATCTGCACGATCTGCATGAAGAAGGCGAACTTGGTCGAGCCATTGGTGCCTTTGTCAGCATACACGCCGTGCTGATTTCCCCAATTGTCGAAGGTGATACCCACTTGTTCTGGAAACAAACTTTTCATATTGTTGACAAGATACTAACCAATTTATGAGCCCAAACCCAAAGGAGAGCGTTCAGCGTTCTGCGTCTAACATGTTTCATCACCCGAACAGTAGGGGGTTAGCAACCCAAACATTTTAAAGGCCGCGGAACGTGGAACGCAGAATGCTCCTGTCTGGCGGTTCTTCGGACAGTTTTAGGCAGCCTCCACGCTGGCATATGCACCAGCCAGAATGCTGGCACGCGTATTGGACAGCGTGGGAGGGGCCTTAAGAGTGACTCTTACTATCCGGGCAGACCATCCCAATGAAAGCACGAACCTTTCCGCAATTTTATATTTATTTTAAAATGGTAAGTATATGTATAACTTATCTTTTCAAGTTCTCCGAATTTATCCGGATTTTTTTAGTAAGTCATCATCAGCTTTACTGATAGGGGTAGGGGATTAATTCAATTGTTATCAACGTCATTGACCTCGTCATTAAGATCAGGGGTAATAAACATAAAACAACGATCCGTTTTACTTGACACTAGCAAGTGGTTCTATTTTGTAGACTATTTCCAATGAAAAAAATTAAGAAAAGACGTAGGGAATTTTAGCAACACTGAACCACTAACTGTAATAGATCTCTGTCATGTGCATTTCATTGAGGAACCAATACACTGGACAGTGCGGCAGCAAGCCGAGCATGAAGAACGAGAAGTTTGATCGGCCGTCCGGCTCGAACCAGCGGATCGGGATCCACGCGCCGATGTACGAGAACATCGCCAGGGAGACGGTGTAGTTGGCTGAAAATGGGATGATACCAACTTATATACTTACCTCTTGCAAAATAATGAATGACCACAAGGTTACATTTTTGAGACGGGTATTTTTTTAAGCCCCAACGCGCGCTTTACGCGCTAGTTCTAATTTTGAAGCCGTTGTTGCATTGTAACTCCCAAACGCTTGGACCGTTCGCTGATTTTTTTTATCGAAAGCTGGTGATTAGAGATTGTTCTTAGCTATGTATGAAAAAACTATAACACAGTAAAATAATTAGATACTGAAAAGGCTGAATTCATTGATAAAGCACTGGAAACGTATCAACTACATTCGGACTATAGTAATATATTTTCCAATATTGATTATTACTTGCTAAGCTGTGAAGGAAAACATCGTGGGGAAACCCTGCATGCTTTAGAACATAACTAGTTCACGAAAAACGTGTAACCAAACTTTAACTGGGCCAACCCTGCTGCAGGGAATATACATAGCAATATAACTAAATTAAGGTTTAATTAAATCTACTAACCATTTCTACCAATATAGCTGCAAGCGTAAGCCAAAGCGATGAGAGTGTTGAAATGCAGGAAACTCCCAATGCATATGAGGACTGGGCTGGTGGCGGGCACCATGGGCACGTCGGTGATCTTCAGCAGGGTCGTGGTGAGGAACGTGAAGATGAGGCAGGAGGGGAGGGTGTTGATGTACTGAGTTACCGCTAGCATTCTGGGGGTCACGCCGACCATTTTTACTAATTCCTGAAACACATGTGTGTTTAAAACCGCAGTGATTGTCAAGACAAACGCTGGCTTTTGATGACCTCTGGGATTTTTAAAATTCACGGGCGAATCTAATTTTTATTTATTAACCAACACTGGGCCAGGGTGGTGGATTACGACCCGAACCTCTTAGGTTGTCTCAATTTACATAGAATGGTTTGGACGGAGTGGATACTGTTGGAGTACATACCAATACCAAAAAGCTTCAAACATAAAAAAATAAGAAAGTTGCGCCTGTCAACTGTCTCTCTTCCTCTACCTCCTTCAATCCTAGTCTTTCTTTGCTCATAACCCATCAGATACATTGGGGCTAAAAGCCATCTGCAAATTCTGGGGCATAGCAGTGCACTTTTATCCCTTACAGAAACTCCGGCGTCACGGAGTTATTTCAATTGGAAATCAGGATTTTGGCTAGCTCTACATCAACATGCCCAAGATACCTGAATACCAGAAGACCGCTCCTCCAGCAGCCTGGTCATGAGGAAGATAAATGGTAGCATGGGAGACAGAAAGCTCATGTACGGAAGCAGGTAGAAGATATTGTTGACGTATCTCAAGTTCACAGCTCTCCGTACTGGGTACTGCCCAAGAGTCTGCATCGTTAGATTCTGAAACACGCCGTTAAAAGATTGACAGGTCTCTGTACCGAGGGTCACAGGTTCCAATCGCGGTAGGGGCAAACTTTATGTGATGAGCACAAATATTTGTGCCCTAGTCGAGGCCATTTGATATCTATGTCAGTAATTATATTCTGGGATCACCCCCAGTCCATTTTTCTAGCGCTGCTTATTTTGCGAAGGTGCTGGTAGATTGTTGGTCTGGTGATATTTATTAGTATTCTTAACTAGATATAGGTATTCAATATCTGGTCTAGACCAGATATTACCAGGTACCTGTATAGGTATATCCTCTTTGTCGTCCGACCTAAGTTGTACGAAACTCGTGTCGATTACCCATTGCAGTCGTATGAACAATTTTCTGGCCTTATCTGTAATTATTTAATGGAGCTAATCTACATAATAAGTGTAAAATGAATGTAAAACTAAACATGTATGTTTTAAACAAACATTTATTTCTTACATATTACGCAAGCAACGATGAAATATCGTTTCATCTCATTCTTACACACACATAAGTACAGTACCGGCCGTAAATATGACGCCTTGTCTTTAGATGGAGACTAATTAGGCACAGAACACATTAACTCAGAGCTATTAGGCGCGGTTTCCACCAAAGCCGAGAGAAATAACGCAGATACATATTTTTTTCATTCGTCTAAGCTTACACAAATCAGCATGGTTTTTTGTGCTTTAATATATTTGTTAGCGACACTGCATCTGTATTAGTTTTTCGTGGGAGTACAAAACATTTTTTTTTTAAATATAAATCAAGTATGTGCCTAAATAATAAATGAATAATATCTTACCGAAAGCCTGAAACGTGCGCATTTTCTCGCTTATTGTTTTTCTGGCGTCAAACGATAATGTTCTGAGCGTGTAGTTTAGTCGGTTAGGTATTTGTTTGCCTTCCATATTCTGAAAAAAATACAATGCAATCCATGCCAGTTACAAATGCACTAGCAAGATGAGCGCGTCGAATTATTTAAACTTTTTTATTTTATTTTTTTTATATTCCCGCCCTTTTTATATTTTATACTTACGTTTATTTTCTATTGCACTTAATACAAGATTTTAACAATGATATAATACAGAACAATTTTAATATACACAGACATTTCACGCACATAAGTACCTACTACAATGTAAACACAAAACGGTACAACAGCCTTAGAAAAACCATTTAAATTCTTGCCCATTCATGCTACATTTTGTTCCACGATTCCAATTTCAAATTCAACATTCTTTTTTGAACTTAGTACATGCCTACATTTATTTGTATCATGTTGCTAACTTTTAATTGTTATACTTACATTGAATTTGACCACAATTTCAAAATTTGGCTCTGACGTTGAATCGTTCGCCTGATAGGAGCCACGCCTACGTGTTGGACTCAAATATGCGAAGAATTCTTTAACGCTATCTGAAAGAGAGGAACTCATTAATTACTTATGGTAAGTATCAAGCGCGGTTGATATAATTTTTTTTTTTTTTTTTTTTTTATACATTATAGGCAAGTATTTGATCTCGATCTCACCTGATGGTAAGTGACGATGAGATCTACGATGGAGCATACTTGCCTAGGTAGGAAGGCGGCAGTAGATCGAGATGCTACAGTCACTAGGCACACACATGCAACGCAACTGATCTGACCCGCCATCCATGAATGGCAACACCGAACATCATGCCGGAACACGGCTAGGCCGCTTGGCGACATGGCTTTGTTCAGTGGGTGGTGACTAGCCACGGCCGAAGCCTACCACCAGTAGAGTTGTCACCTGGTTGGCACCACCCAGGGTCACGTGTAGGGTATCTCGAGGGTACTTAATTCTCCTACGGACGAAGGTGACTCGACCCCAAATTTGAGTGCCTAACAGTAAAAGTCTTATTATTTTCTATATTCAATAATAAGAAGCAGCCGCAACTTAAATTGGGGGCGTTACGTATTTCAACACTGAAGTCAAAACCACCATTCTTAAAATATATCCATGGAAAACTAATGGATGGGTTTTAATTAAACTTGGCACGGTGATAGTGTAAATTAAATTCAAATCATTTATTTCGTATAGGCCTACGGGGGCACTTACAAATTGCCATTTACATTATTATTTTCTTAACTCTACAATAGCTTAGTAAGGTATATTTTTGTCCAGCATAATATAAGTGTTCCTCCGAAATAATCAATAATTATCTCTGTCACTAAATTGTCTGTAATAAAACTTACTCCTGGACGCTTTTCTGGAAGGTATCATCTCGAGCTTCTGGGCCACTTTGCGCATAAGCTTCCGAGTCGCTGGCGTGTCCGGCGTGTACAGAATCCGCATCGGAATATCCACGGAGTTTAGCGAAAACCTCTCCTGAAAACCGAATACGTACAAGTATATAGTAACATTGAAGGCTACTCTACAAACGTAGATACGAAAATACCGTCACCAAAAAGTACCTAACCTAAGGCGTATAAAACGTGAAGGTGTGTTCATTTGTAAGTATGTGTGAGAAGCACGCAAAAACGGCTGAACACATTTAAATGGAATAGATGTAGACACAGAATACAGTTTATCATCTGGAATAACGATTTGCAATGCTGTGCTACGTGGACGATGCTGAAGATTACGTTTAGGGAGGGAGGGGGGGAATCAATGTTTGTATGATTTTACCTATCGTTCAAAGGAAAAAAAAATGGTGTATATAAAGAACTTTAGCCGTAACGCTCCCCCTATCTTGTATCAGGGCCTGCTTAATATGAGTTGTTATGGTAGAATCGAGCTGAGGCAATGCTGGTCTGGTGATTGTATATGGTGGACCTTTAAGCCAATGGGTGCGAGTGGCAAAAGATCGTAATGCGTGCCATAAGCCTCCAATAAGCCTTCTTCGCCGATTGACGCAAGCAAACCGCTCTCTTCTCTCCCTCACTCTTCTCACTTTAGAGGATATTATACTTACAACTATCGGCTCCTCCCTCAACAGGCTTTCATACTTCTTGAGCATGGGTCCTTTCAGTAGAAACAGTACCACCATGATGCTAGACGGAGCCAAGAATTCTACGATCGTCTGTATCACCCGTCTCTTTCGCACTGTGTAGTGCTTCCACATGAGAACTTTGAAAGCACCCATTTTTAAATCGACACAAAAAAGCGTTTTATTTCACGTCCACGACTTCTGTGGACTCCCAAAAATGAGAAACATGATTGTAAATATGATTTTTGTTGTAAATATCCTCTAAACAGTGGCGGCTGACGTGCCTTTGACGTGTGGGAAGGAAAATTCTAGAATGTGGCCAGTGTTGGTTGAGTGCAAAAGAGGATGTTACTTATGAAACTCCGTGCGAATATACTTTTTAGGATATGCATAGACAAAAAAAAATCAAGTGAAATTTCACTTGATATTGTTTTTGTTGGATGTTATATTATCTTCAATAATAATCAGTTAAGATAGTATAAATTAAGATATACAAAGGACACGCCATTTTCATATCATCATGTCACATCCATTATTTTATTTATAATGTGTATATATTGAATGTGTTATTGCGATTAATTACTTGACATTGGCAAAATACCCGCTAAGTTGTGGGTGAGGCCATATTCGTATCCATTTTATTTCATCGCGTCTCATGTCGTAAAGAAAGAAGAAGACCGCATTTTTGAGTAACAAAATATAATATATTGTCAACACATATATATCGTATTGTAACATTGCAATTATTACGTACTATCCGGGACTTTACTACTTCCACTTTAAGGTCGTTTTCGCGTGGCAACATTCTAGCAACGGAGCTGGTCACGATTATTTTTGAAGTTGGCAAGGAATAATATCTCGGATAGTACATTACCAGACTTATACTATTCAAGTTCTTACTTTACAAAAGAAAATTAGGTAAGTAAGTATTATATTTATTTTAAACTATAGTCGTGCCCTTGAAAGCAGTGATAGCCAAGTTGGTAGAACGCTTGCCTCGGTAACGAGGATCGCAGGTTCAAACCCCGGCTCGCACCTCTGGGATCTGGATTTCTGGATTTCATGTGCGAATCTCATTTTCAACCACGATTATCACTTGCTAAACGGTGAAGGAAAACATCGTGAGGAAACCTGCATGTCTGAGAGAACCCATCGAAAGATGTGTGAAGTCACCCAACCCGCACTGGGCCAGCGTGGTGGACTATGGCCTAATCCCCCTCGCATTGAGGGGAGGCCCGTGCACATCAGTGGGGCATTAAAAAGGGCTGATATTATTATTATTATATATAGTCGTGCCCGCGACATACCTAGTATGTGGAATTTATGTTTTTTAATAGCCCGGGAGATTTGTTTTATATCCAGGGCAATACCCTTCAATTGTAAAATAATATTTTGTAAAAATACGGTTACGGTAAAGTAAACATTAATTGCTGACCCGGGTTATAAGCTATCATCATGCCGAGTTATATCAAAATCTGTCTAGTTGTTTTGCCGTGATGCGCATCTAGATAAATAGTCAACAATTTCAAAAATGCCATATTGAACGTCTGTATTGAAAAATTATCGAAAAATATTGTCCTATTTTTTTACAAACATATACAGTGTTCAGACACGATCGAGATACAGGTCACATCACATAAAATGATCATACATGATGGCTTGCTCATGCCAAATTCATACAATCAGGCGTGCACAGAGCCGCCATATTTGCTCATTTTATTTGATGCGACCTGTACAGTCATTTCATTACAATCATATTTTTGACCTGTACGGCAGAAGTCGCCACTGAGACTGGATCATTTCCTTGTTGTTCTCAATAGCCGACAGCTTAGATTCATCTGAAAACAAGATGTTTACCCAGTTTACAATTTGAAGTCTATGTTCACCGATCCAATTCGCGTCCTCGCACTTCATCGCTTAACTCTCCAACAACGTACCTCTGTCGACCAAGAACTGTCTTAGCAGCGAGCTAAAGACCCTCACAGGCACAGCCATGTTGATGTATGGGAAACAGGCGCCGCCGTCCGTCTTTGCGTTGCTTGCTATAATACCTACCACTTCTACACGGTTCTGGGGCCTGGACAGAAAAAAAAAACAACTGTACGGTACTTGTCCAACTAAGCAACGCTTGTATGGGTACTGTACAATGAACTTGGGGTTAGATATTAATATAGCCTTAGCTCGGGTACAAACTTGTTCTTCACACAATGTTTGCCCTTACCGGTATTCGAACCTGGGACCCTAGGTACAGATTGTAGGGTCTCTAGATTAAATCTACTGGCTCTATATTAACGGTGCCAACCCTATTATAATTATGTATTATATAGTATTCCAATAAATTACGGGCCTGACTAATAGGAACATAATTTTATTTACACATTTGAAAAATGTGTACTTCAAAGTGATTCAGATCAACAAAATTCTCGACTTAAATTAGTCTTCTTAATCTACTGCTACAAAATAAGAACATAATTTTCTGTTCTATCTCACCAACTACTAAGTATATTTTTAGTTGCAAGTATCTCCAAAGTAATTTATTTGGTATAAAAAAAATTGGCAACCCTATTATTTTTCGTCCGTACCGGCTCCGAGGGACGCCGCTATAGTACCTGGTAATCCTAAATATAGGTCCCCCGCTGAAGCCGGACTGCACGCAGCAGGACGTCTGCAGGAGCGAGGGAGACGCAGTGTTGACGTGGCCTGACGTCACTGTGGGCGTTAGATTCTCGAGGTGGGACTCGTTGAAGTACGGAAAACCGGCCGCCAGGACCGACTCTCCTGTAACAAGTGTTAACATGGTCTTAACCACCATCCTTAAATGTAGCGTTACGTTAATATAAGCATGTTTTGTCCTGCTTACACCACATAATGTTATTTGAATCACCAGAGCTGTACAGAATGTTATGTTCGATAATTAGAAATATTGCCAAGTTATAATTTCACGAAAATAAATAATTAAATAAAAGCAAGGCATAGTCATAGTCACTTTAAAAAAAAAATCGGTCCAATTTCGTAGGAGGAAACAGGCGAAGATGACACTACGATTTCGTTCTTTTAACATATAGGTATAATCAGTCCGAACTGCAGTTGTTTCTCTCACACCTTATTCGAGAAGGTTTGTGGGCGCGCGACAGCAATAGCAATAGATTTCTATAATCTGAAATCTTTAAATGTCATGCCGACCGCGTTTCCTCTTAAGTAATAAAAATAGTATATTACCTTTTTCAACTGGTCGATCGGAGAGTACGGCAGGGTTCATGTGGCCGGTGTGTTCAGGGTTGGCGTAGAGCAAAGCCAGGTCGTATGCCTTGTTGTCCGGTGTCTTGTAGCGCACTATCGCGGTCTCCATCACTCCTTTGCAATACAGAGACACTTTGTGGATTGCGTGCTGCAATTTTAATGTAACGTGTAACTATATAATAATAATAATACCAGCCCTTTTTAATGTCCCACTGTTGGGCACGGGCGTCCCATCAATGCGAGGGAGATTAGGCCATAGTCCACCACGCTGGCCCAGTGCGAGTTGGCGGACTTTACACATCTTTCGAGGGGTTCTCTCCAGTGGCGTAGCATGGGTTGGGTGCGGTCCGCACCCGGCTCTCTCCCTGGTTCTCTCTCACATGCAGGTTTCCTCGCGATGTTTTCTTTCACCGTTTAGCAGGTGATAATCATGGTTGAAAATAAGATGAAATCCAGAAATCCCAGAGTTTGGTTTTGGGTTTGAACCAGCGATCCTCGATACCGAGGCAAGCGGTCTAGCAACTTGGCTCTCACTGATAGCCTAGCCATAGCCTAGTTATTATATTTAACAATTATACATATATTTGATTTATTATTGCTATTACTAACATGACATTGGCATAATAGGTACCCACTGTTGGGTGTGTGAACGACAATGTTCTTATAGTTAGTAAATTAAAAAAATTAATAGTAATACTGACGGTTCTGACGACGTGCGCGCAGGTGAGCACGAACCCGCGACCCACGCACACGCCGGCGCCCCACGCGCTGCCGCACCGCACCAGCGCCGTGCACCCGTCGATCTGATCTGGACAATATACCTACAATTACAAACCACCTTCCAGATTCGCTCTGGTTTTGACGGCCTGATTAGCGCAGTTGGCAGTGACCCTGTTTTCTGCGCCGAGGGTTTCGGGTTCGAATCCTGATATGGACAATCTTTTTTTGGATGATGGGCACGAGTTTTTATACCCGAATGTTGAATATCTACGAGTATATAAGTATTATATTATTATACTCAGTTCATGCTCAGTGTAAGCGTTGATTAGTGTGGGACCGTATAGTTGGTGTGTTTGTCTGGCGATATTATTATATTATAGTGCATCTAATGTAATAAAGTAATGTAATTTCGTTGTTGAATATCCCAGGGGAACCTCCAATTCTCCGGGATACAAATTATTCTTGATGGTGATCTTGTCATAAGCTATCGCCATGCCAGGTTCCATAAAAATCCGTCTGAAAGATTTACTGGGATGCGCGAATACACAAAAAAGTATCGCGAATCCGTGAAAATTTGTATTTTATTTATACAAAAAAAAACTTTGTATATGAATACAGTGGATTGTAAGTGGATGTTAGTGTTTTGTTTCAGTCAACCGATAATTGGTTACCCAATATCCCCTGCAGTTGTCTCGAAGCCAACGGTTTGGCGGGCGCCGGCGGGGCGACCCGCAGCTTGGCCGCCAGCACGGACACGAGCGGCGCGATGAGCGTGAGTCCCACCCACTCCCCGCGCCACCACGCCACGCTACACACCACTGTGCCTATCAGCTCCTTCCTAGAAAGATACACAACTAACAAACCTTAAGCCTTCATTCTATCAGATGTTACTACTACTATCAGCCGAAAGACGTCCACTGCTGCACATAGGCTTTCCCCAATTATTTCCACACATCGCGGTCCTCCACCACTCGCATCCACCGGCTTCCTGCTACGCGTGTGATATCATCGGTCCACCTTGTGGGGGAACGTACTACAATACATCTTCCGGTTGCCACTGGTCGTCATTGTAGAACCTTTCTAAGCTAAGCCTTTCTAAGCTCTATACCAATTGTGACTATAAAGTATACAGTTAGCTTATGTATAATCTCGCACTTAAGGTGGAAGCTCAGGTCAGCAAACTTAATACATCGAGACATCCAATGCATAATGCTAATATCGCAAAAAACTAAATTACATCGTAAAGATGTCCAAATTTTTCGTAAAAAAAAAACCATTGACATTTTGAATTTCGCGCCCTGACCTGAGCTTCCCCCTTAACGTAATCGGTTATTTAAAATCGGAAACTTTAAACGTCTGTATTTTTAGTTTCTTATCGAAATTAAATTGTATACTCTCGGTAAGTATTGCTTTGAATTATAAAAAATAACACTCACGAAGGGCCTTCAGTGAAAACAGGTCCGCCCTCTGAGCCCAAAGCCGTAGCAGCATCAGTCAGTAGGAGTGAAGGTCTCTTGCCAACCACTCCGCATATAGAACCTCGGGTTGCTGCGTTTAGAAATACCTGGAATGCAATAACTGTTACTACAAAGATCTTCATACTAGATTTATTCGTATAAAGCAATTTGGGATTCTTCTTCCTTTTTTAGGTTGGCAATCAGCCACAAAATATTGCCAATTTTGCCAGTGTCGAGTAATTCTTGATAATTGTTATTGAATTACATGTACCCCTGATGATAATGATAATGTTGATCATGGCGATGAAATGAATCCCCTAAAAGAAAACAAATAAAATAAAATTGACAACTTCACGGTTCAATTTCCCGCCAAAAAACAAATAGGGGATTGTCTTAAGTAGGTAGTTAGGGTTGGCAAACATGGTTAGGGTTGGATGCATCTCAAAATCGGGCAAAAATAACTCTGCAATAGGCAGTTTATTTGGAAATATCTGAATTCAACAGATGTTTTTTTAGAAATCTTGTATGTTCAAGCATCACTGGAAAACTACTATACCAATTTCAACAGAGAGTTCACTATTGTACAACCCAGGATTCATCATATATAATAGAGAAGTACTATCCCGCTATGATGATTGGAGGTCGAGTAGTAGAGCAAAATCGATGGCTGTGCGGACAACAGCTAATGAATATTGAACTATATATAATGTTAAAAACTTTTAAATTGTAAAATTACCTCACAACCAAATGGCGTAGAGTGGACTTCAACTGTAGATCCTCTACCTGGCGGTGGTCGGACTATGTCCAGTAGAGACGACAGCGGCCTTAAAGTATTTGTATTAGCTAGAGCTGTAAAAAACATACTTTTATTAATCCAATACCGAGAGAATTCGAAATACTTATACGGCCTTCTTTGAAAGCTGCATGTATTTAAAAAAAAGTAGCTATGTGGACTTTTTGGCGGGAAATTGAACGGTGAAGTTGTCAATTTTGTTTTATTTTCTTTATATGATAAATATTGTAATATTAGCCATTGTATGTTCATAAACGTGCAGGAGTGAAGGGAATTAAAATAAAATAGTATAACCGGATTGTTCAAGTTCTCACAAGATGTCCGGAAAATTTACAGCACGGTATTCACAGCTTTACTGATAGGGGTAGCGGGTTCATTTCATCATCATCGTCATCAACATCATCATTACCTTCAGGAGTACCTACAAATCAATAACAATTATCAAGAATAAAAATAGTCTGACAACAAACTATGTATCAAATAGTTTGTTGTCAGACTATTTTTATTTTTTTAAAGTTTCCTATTTAGTTTAAAAAATGAAATAAATAATTTTAAACAATATTTGTATTATAATCGTGATTAGTGAAAAATTACAGAAAAAAAACTTTTTAAAGAAATACTAGACACTAGCAAAAATGGTCACTATTTTGTAGCCGATTGCCGACCTAAAAAGAAGAAGTAGGTATTTTTTTTTAATACTTTATGCACCATATTCTGTCAACGTTATAAACGTTTTGAACCCTCGGAATTGAATTCAATCCAAAATATGACCAGGCTGTATGTATGGCTTTGTCCTTTGCCTGACTATTGGCGAATTAAAAAAACAACAACAGCAAAATATGAACGTTTTGTAAATTTGTTTTGACAACGTCACTCTGGCAAAAATGACGTGCGAATGCACTAAACCCAAACGGAATTACTATTGCTATTATGATACTCCCGAGGGTTGCGACATTGAGAAGAAGGTATGATCTTCCAACTTGTGCTTTCGTCTCTTTTTCACATTGAATAAAAATCGCTGGGAGTCTCACTCAAGTCCGAAAAAATGTTCCTATATGTGCCCTATCCTGAAGAGACACCTTACCTCGAACCTACAAGCCAGAATCTACCGCCGTCTCTAGCAAGACATTAAAATTTCACCACCGGCGTGTCTAAGGCAAAATTCAATAAGAATACTTGAAAGTAATCCTGCAAAGAAAACTTTCATAAAATAAATTTCCTAACATTTCTACGTAGGCAACGTTAGGCTTCTGCAGCCAGTCTACTGAAGTCTTTGTTCTAATTGTAAAAGGAATATACTGATATTCTGGGTATATAATAAAGCTTGGAACCAGCGCTTCATTTTCTGGGGCAAGCCAGTGGTTCGCCCTCAATCCATTGTACGGTATCCGTAATACGAGCGTTGCTTACTTTGGGACCGTACAGTTGGTGTGTTCGTCTGGCGATATTATTATTATTACAGGTAATGGCAACAACCCGCTATGGTGTGGTGGTCGGTCTCTTCGCTTCGACGTACGATGTACTTATGTACTCCCATGCTATTGGCATGCGCCCTATCATGAAACGGTAAAGCCCAAAAAATCCATAAACTCTCATAGGGCCAAGACAATATACTGTATCTCAAAGAAGGGTCTTTAGCGGAAAAGGGAAGATCCAGGCCAGCGGGGTTATTTTAAACCATTCGGAATCGATATCGGAAACGGAATCGAAAACTTCCGAACTGGATCGCAATCACTATTAAAATTACCAAATTTGATTGTCTTCGATGTATCTTGATAACAATACCAAATCGTTTTTTCAAAAAAATCCGTCAGAAAGCCCGTCGGGAGCGACATCAACATCGGAAAGTTTCAAATTCGTTTCCGATGTCGATTGCGAATGATTTAAAATAATTGCCTCGCGGGACGGCCGCTATGCCCCAACGTTTCTTGTCGGGATCTTGTATATATGATTCGTGCCCGGAAACCTCTTATAGCGCATTTCAGGATTGTATTGAGAATTGTCAATTGTTTTCAATGCGTCTCCAGCGCCATCTGTGTAGCTTGTGGTGCGGTTGAAGTGGTCGCTACAAGTCCAAAAAAACATATCTCATTTCACGACTTTTAATGAAAGGGATATTTTGCCATACATGGCGCGCTCGCAAATTACAACATTAACCCATCACTTTCAATTTTTTTTTACCTTAACCCAAAGTGTTCGTTACCATGTCCCCTACACTCTGTATATAATAGCAACCATAATACCTTGCTTAAAAAGAGAGAATATGTGATAATTCAATTTTAACTTAAAGGTACATGATGCACACAGTTCCGCTAGCTCTCATGGGTGCGACATTCTCATTAGTCGCTAATGGACTTCAGATAGCCAGGGAAGAAAATGATCATATCAACTACTTCCTAGGTAAGATTTTTGATTCCTTTACTTCATTGCTAGCCCTGCTTTGACGTAGGTATCAATTTTACGAAAACTCCTGTGTGGTGGATACTCTATGATGCAAACAAACACACATTATTTCTCGATAGTTTTTGGACATATTAATAATACCTATACTAAATTTCTATTCAAAATATTTGTAATTTAATTAAATATGTACTTGAAAGTAAGTATTATACGTAATGCATTGAAGGAAAGATAATTTTGGCGCCATGACAGTGTTCAAGCCGAATTTTAAAATAATATATTTGTAGAATACGAATTTAGCCAATTTTATTTCATTGCGTTTATTAGAAATACAGCTGTTTCGTCCAAATTAATCGAAAGTGGTCATTCATTTACAATCACTAAGTCCTATTTTGCGTACCAGGCGGGCTGGCCTGCGGGCCAATCCTGGCCGCGTACTTAGGCTCAGGCCACGCGGTGCTGCTGGGCGGCCTGGCGCTCGGGATCTCGGCCATGATCAAGAAGGACTCAGTGGATAGGGGGTATTTGTTTTTCCCGCATATACCTCGTCCAATGAACACGATCGATGACTGGAGGCGCGACTATACGCTTGCAAAGGATCCTAGAGACGGCAAGTTTTTATGTACATACTTATAGAACCCATTTTGCGACTTAATGGAACGTTGTGAAAAGGGCAGAATGTTTTATGAAAATATTAAAATAGACAGACACAAGAGTGTTCCTGTAAGTGTTAATTTTTTGCCCGTCAAAGGTACGGTACCCTAAATATGTGAATAAGTCAATCTGGGAGCTTAGTGCGAGTATTGACAGGATCTAACACCGATCTAGTGATCGAATAATTCCATGGATTACACAGAAGCGCCCCTAGCGAGCTCTTGCAGCATTACTGGTAAATGTATTGACACATTAGCTTTTTGTTAAATACCACGCGGACGAAGTCGCGGGTAACAGCTAGTACTTAATAATAATGATCTTTATTTTCTTACAGAAGCATCTGTGCATAGCTGCGGTAAATAACTGGGATATATTTCGTTGTTCAAAATATTCTGCTATATTTTAGTGTGTTCATTTCAATAAATAGTTTGGTCGCGTAAGTACCCATGATTTTGTTTTTTTATTTCATTGATACGTTCATTTGTTAGTTTGGCTGAGAGGTATGCAAAAGCGGCAGAATGAAATCGTAAAAAAATCTAAGTCCATTGCGGTGTATGTTTTAGTACGGGTTATGAAAAACTGTAGTGAAGCAACCTTAGGTAGGTACATTATTTTTTTGCCCACTAATACGCGTAGTATCCCTCATTTCGATATGAATACAAGGTGTTCATTGTCAACGACACCACTGAAATCGTAACGACACCCTAAGTCGTGTAACTGACAGAATTATTTTTTAACCACATCAGACATATTGTCAATGACGCTGTGCGAGGTGAATTGCACTTTACTGCGTCGTAGCAAGAGTCGGTATTTCTTTAAATGTAGTGATTCTTCTGTACAGAGGCAAAGTACTAACCTCTGAAATCGCTCTCCAAGTCAATAAGCACGAAGACCGAGAACAGTGCGTTGCCAAGTTGCGTCTGCTTGTCTACGTCCCCGTCCCTGTGCCCGATGGTCCAGCTGTAGAGGATGTCGTCCGCGCACCGGTCCAGGATCGGACACTGCCAGACGTGGCATATTCTGGACAAAGAAAAAATAATAAATAAAATATATATCGCCAGACGAACATACCAACTATACGGTCCCACTCTAAGCAACGCTTGTATTATGGGTACCGTACAATTGACTGGGGCGAACCCAGTATATATTACTTATATAGATATTATTAAACATACATGACTTGGCGACAAACACTCGTGCTCATCACACAAAGTTTGTCCCTACCAGGATTCGAACCCGGGACCTTCGGCACTGAAAGCAGGGTCACTACCAACTGCGCTAATCAGGCCGTCAAAGAAAAGTCACTTGACGGCCTGCACGGTTATTTGAAACCATTCAAAGTCAAGTCAAAGTCAAATCATTTATTTCGTATAGGCCTACGGGGGCTACTTACAAATTGTCATACATTTTTTTTTCTTAACTCTACAACCGGATCGGACCGCGACCTCAACTGAGATCTCGGAATCGATGTCGAAATCAGAATCGAAAACTTCCGAGCTGGATTACCGCAATCGTTATTAACATTTCCGAATTTGATTATCTTCGATGTATCTTGATGACAATATCAAATCGTTTTTTCAAAATGTTTCCGTCGGAGAGCTCGTCGGGAGCGATATCAACATCAGAGAGTTTCAAATCCGTTTCCGATGTCGATTCCGAATGATTTAAAATAGCCCTGCTGATTAGCACAGTTAGTAGTGACCCTTATTTCTGTGCCGAGGGTCCCGGCTTCGAATCCTGGTAGGGACATACTTTGTGTGATGAGCACGAATGTTTATACCCAAGTCTTATCTATATGAGTAATATTTCCTGGGTTCGCCCCCAGTCCATTGTACGGTTCCCGTACTACAAGCGTTGCTTAGTGTGGGACCGTATAGTTAGTGAAAATCACCGAAGATCGGTGGAGCCGTTTACCCTAAAAATTGAATTGAATTGATTGTCATCTTCAATTCAATTCAAGGGTGCACCTCAACCGATAACGTAGCCTTTGGCGTAACATACATATTATACCATATTAATACTCAAGCAGACCCATTAAAACAACAAAAGCTGTGTAGTGTGTATTCTTTTGTTTTCTTACCGGCCAGTCAGCACTCGTATCAAATAACTGCTATGATCCAACTCCCCCGTATCCAAGTTTCTTTCTCTACTCAATTTCTCCACATTCTCATACAGATTCGGATTCTTTGGCGCTTTTTTCTCGCACGTCACATGTATCTCTGGAAGGTTCGAATAGAAGTCGTCACATAAGATCGGTTTGCCTTTGGCTTTGCGAATCATTTTGGCCTCCTTGAGCGGGGATAGTATGGACCCGTGCGTTAGAACCCATCGTTTGGAGAACCTTATGCCGGATGCTGATACAGTGAGAATGTTTGCTAGCTCTTCGTCTTCTGAGTAGTTGTAAGAAACCATCACACCTTCGACGGACATGATTCTGTGGAGTAAAGAGTAAAGGTTTGAGGTAAGGTAGGAATAAGAAGGTGTTTTATTGCAAACAATAATTAGTGCTTTTAATTAATTAGTGGCACTAATACCAGGATAAACGGAACAGTGTTACCTATTCCGTTTATTTATGTGTAAAGACCTCTTCAACCGCGCCACAAGCTACACAGATGGCGCTGCAACCACATTCAGAACAATTGACAATTCTCCATACAATCCTGAAACGCGCTATCAGAGTTTTCGGAGCACGCAACATATATACAAGATCCCGACATAGCGTCCGCCCCGCCTGGCATACCACCCGCCTGGCTGGAAGATCTTCCCTTTTAATATGTAAGAGCACATCCACCATCACGTCTGTTATGCCCAAAGGAATAGACAGAGGTGCAATGCAGTGCACCCACTATTCGCTGATGGTATTTGATCCCAATGAAATATGGGGCGAGCTTATTACCATTGAACCGGGCACACTCCATGCTAAATAAAGAGGAGGATGGAAGCCACAGTCCACCAAGCTGGCCCAGCGCGGTTTGGTGAACTTCATACGACTTTCGAAAGACGTGCAGGTTTCCTCAAGGTGTTTGCCTTCACCGTACAGCAAGTGATGATCATAATAGAAGAAAAAAACAGATATCAGAAAATCTCAGAGGTGTGTGTCTGGTTTTCAACCTCCACACCTTGGTTTCAAGGGTACCAACTTAGCTACACTGCTGCATGTTAGCAAGTATTTTATAGGTACTAATCATTATTAATCTCTGTACTAAGCGCGCGCGCTATTCTTGCATCGCTATCTTGCAGTCAGCGCAGTTTCCATAAATAGCACAATCCAGATGATATATGCTGGTTATAATATGTGAGGAATTCCACCAGACGATATGTTTATTTTTTACCCGATTGCGTTCTAGGACAAAGGAGGGGTATGATGTGCGCTTCTATGCTTATATATGTACCTATTTCTGGATTTTATTAAACTGATTTGAATTATTATATTCCTTGGATTTTGGATGTATCGAATCGATGTAGTTCATTTCTAAATCAATATGCTTTATGACGTTATTTGCGCGGGATTACTGCCGTCTGTCCTTTCCAAGACCGGATCTAGTGGCGCCAGCTCGTTCCTGGTCGGCCAAGGGTTGGCTATCCAATCGACTCGTAATTGAATAGCAATGAATCGTGAATTGGGTACACAGAAAAACTAGTTAGTATGTACTTACTTACATACAAACTCGTTTTAAAATAGATGGGTTTCCGTGCGATGGTTAAAAAAAAATTAACTCAAAAATAACTGGGCGATTTTCACTGAAACTTGTCTTGGAAGCTTATTTATAACAAGTACAATATCTATATTAAAAAGCCCGATATGGTAAGCGCGTAAGCGTTACGCCGGAATAGCCAAAAAAATACTGAATCATAGCGTATAAGGGCACTGTTACTGAGTACGTAGCTATTCTTTTTCGAATTAAAACATTCGATCACTGACTGACTTACAGACAACGCACAGACCAAACCGTTGGACCTAGAAGCATGAAAATTTGCACAGGTGTTCCTTATATTACTGAGGTGAGCGCTGAGGAGGGGGGTTTCGGAAAATCTACCCCTTAGAGGGTCAAATGGGGGGTCAAAGTTTGTACGAAGAAACATTTTAATTAATGTTACGAACGAAATTATAATATTATAATAATACCAGCCCTTTTTAATGTCCCACTGTTGGGCACGGGCCTCCCTTCAATTCGAGGTGGATTAGGCCACCACGCTCGCCCAGTCGGGTTGGCGGATTCACACATCTTTCGAGGGGTTCTCTGACACTTGCAGGTTTCCTCACGATGTTTTCCTTCACCGTTTAGCAAGTGATAATCGTGGTTGAAAATGAGATTCGCAAATGAAATCCAGAAATCCCAATGGTGCGAGCCGGGGTTTGAACCTGCGAACCTCGTTACCGAGGCAAGCGTTCTACCAACTTGGTTATCACTGCTATTGAACGAGTTTATATGTGGTAAAAAATAAAGTTTCCTACAACCCTAACCGACATCAGATTGAAGTGGGTACCTACCTACATATATGACAAGTTATTTGCTTGTGTGTTTCTTTAACCAACGATAATAATCATGCCGTGACGTGGGAGGTCGCTTCCAGTAGCAAAGCCATTCCACCCTATCGCCTTTACTGCATCCATTGCTTTGTAAGTTCGCCTTGATACCCTAGCTTGCCGCGTTCAAACAGAAATGTATTAGTGTGCAAGCGAAAATATTGTTATACAGATGCCATTGGTACCAGTTTAAGATGAACACAGGGTGTGAACACAATTGCAAATTAGATATAAAACACCCCTGGAATGAAAGTAATGAGCTATATTCAAGCGGGTGGCCAATAACGCCATATAATTTGCGTCGGTATATAAACCATGGGGCACATGTTTGAGCCAAGTGCATTTGAAGCGCCGTCGCAGAGGGCGCTCGTGAACCGCGTTCCGTATTCGAATTTGTATATTTTTTTCTGTATCCTGTGCATCTGTAAAGGTAAGTTTGTCTAAAAAAAACATTTATATTTTTTTTATTTCAGTAGTCTTAGGGGTTGAAAAGTTAATGAATAAGTTCTTATAAAAGGTTGCCTGGAAGAGATTGCTGTATAGCGATAAGGCCGCCTTTGTGCACACTTTGAATGTTTTAATATATATATATATATATATTTTTGTATATTGTATTTCTAATGTGTGTGTGCAATAAAGAATATCTTATCTTATCTTATCTTATCTTATAAAAAGACCTATTTCGTGACACTTAAATAAGTTTCCGTAGTGTAGCGGTTATCACGTGTGCTTCACACGCACAAGGCCCCCGGTTCGATCCCGGGCGGAAACAGTTCTTCTTTTGCATCAATCAGTATTTTCTTTATTACTTAAAATTTTGTGACCCCCGAATAAATCGACGTTGCTTTTTACTCCTAACTAAAAAATAAAAGTATAAAAAAAAACACTCCTTCGAGCCGGATTTGAACCAGCGACCTATGGATGTCTACAATACTTCACGGCTACAGTCCACCGCTCTACCAACTGAGCTATCGAAGGTTGATAGTTGCAGTCGAAATTTTAAATTGCTTACAAAATGCCAGGCCAGTCTATAGGAAAAATCAAATTAGGATGTATATCATTATTTTATAAAAAATCGGGATAAGGCTTGCTTCCTTGATGCATTGGTATGTCGATGTCGCCCTAATCGAATGACTACCTTAGCCAATTTATCTTTGTCAGTTAAAACTGAGTTATATAGACAATAATATTATAAAGAAAGAGAAATAATTTACCATTACATTAGAAAAAAAAATGCAAAAATAATATATATAAAATAATTATTAACTATATTACATTGATCGTGATCTTGTTAATAGATATATACAGATATTGAATATGACAGATTAACTAACATAATAATATTACTATAATGTAATTTATCTTATCATGTCTTGCGTGCCCACTGTCATAACTGGTTCAATTCAGATTTGTCTGATTCTGAACAAGTTTATAAACGAATTAGTGTGGTAATCCAGTGTCTTTGAGTATATATTAACGATATTTAAACTTGTTACATCATATTATTTATACGGTAGGTAATTGTAGAAATATATTAACAAACTTTTTCAATAACTCCAAATCTGTTAAATATAGCAAGGGCCCTGGGGTGAAAATTATAGACTTCTTGAGATTTGTATAATTATAATTTAATTAAATACTCAGAAGACTTTTCAAAACAAAACGATGTCGAGGAGACGCGATAAACAAGAGAAAGAAAACCATAGAGAACATTATGTACAGAGCATTTTGCATAGATTATTGTCCAAAAGCCTCTGGTTTATCAGTAAAACGTCCCTTTCTTGTGTAGATTATTGTTATATAGGTAGGTACTACATGTTATATAATAGGAACTTAGTAATAATAAAGTATCAATAAACAAAGTAATTAATTTTCAAAATAGGTAAATTGAGTGAGATTAGCACAAACGGTGAATGATGATAAATGTATATGTAGGTATATCGCAGTGGGTGAAGATAACAAGCAAGTACCTTAATACCTTTTGATTACCTAATGTTATATTTTTTATAACCGCTCAATTTGTATTGGGTAAGTAGATAAATTAATTAAATCTATTTTAAACATTATAAGTAATATTTTCCTTGAGTGAACGCAGGTTTGTATTAATTAACCAATAGTTCTCTTCGTCTGCACGTAACCTGACTACCGTGCATTGAATCAATATGGCTTCGAGCTCCCCTTTCTAGAAACAAACTCGGTCGAGTACGAGGTTCGTATTGATTATTAACGAGAATTTCCCTAACGACTCGTTATTCTGAAAGTTAACCTTACGTTCATTTAAAAGTTTTTGACTCCTTTTTTTTAGGTTGGCAATTGGTTACAAAATAAAGCCATTTCTGCCAGTGTCCAGTGTTTTTTGATAATTATCATAAAATAATAAGTACCCGAAATAATAATGAAAATAAAACTAAATTGATAACGTCACTGTTCAATTTCCCGCCAAAAAGTCCAGTTTGTGAATTACCACGCTGAGAAAACAGTCGCCATAGAAAGGAGAAATTATGTCCTATCGTAGAATGATCAGCCTCGTTATGTTATCCCGGCTTCATTAGGCTCATAAGCCGGCCACAGTAACGGGACTTAAGGTGATACTAAGCGAGGTATCAGTCGACCTTACTTCATAACTACATTACTTTTGAACATTATAAACAATAACAGTGAAATTAAACAACACAATCTATCATTATTGCTTGCCGCTTATAGGCCGGCAAAAGGTTTTCTACAAGGATAATTCAACATTTTTTTTATTATTAAATAAGTCGAATACTTCTATTACGCAAAAGTATATACCGACAGGTCCATCTATTAGCTAAATATATAGATTTACTAAAATAGGAAAGTGCTCGCGCAGTTTATTTACTGAACAGCGATTGGTGGAAACCAGTGGTGTGACTGCCGTGCCTCGGTAGCGATGGCGGTGGGGCAGGCCGTTACACGCACAAACATCCGTAATAGGAAACCTTTCTATAGATAACTGGCGTATCACGATCCAAAGGCTGAACAAAGACTATGCCTGCTATTATTTAGTTTGTTGGCTACGTGATCAAGGCTTTTAACCATGCTTGTAGATATGAAGAATCCGGTGTCTGCGATTATATTGCTATAAGCTAAAGATGGAGTCTAATACCTTTAATTGTAAAAAGAAAAGGATCAACTTAAGTATAGGAAAATGCTTTCAAAATTGAAAATATTATGGAAAAGTAATAAGTAAGTATTATATACAGTCAAATGGTGGAATAGTCATAATCCACACAGATTACTTCAAACTGGTTTCTAAGTCATGTTATTAGCAACATTGTACGCCGAGGTGGGAGTTAATTAACGTAGGTATTCAGGTTGTTTTAATTAATTATTGATCTAACTACTTCACTTACTGGACGTAATAAACTCTCCATTCAATTAATGTGATTCAATTCTAACTAGATCATGTTTAAAACACCCTATTATGACTCATTCTCAGGACTCCATAGAGCAAGAACACGATTCGCATTTCTGATAAAAATAATGATTATACAATATGAAAAAAAAACTCCTTTCCTTAGCGGTGGACCAATGAAAAAAATTACGATTGCTCAATCTGACCTTACGGACTCATTGAGCGTATCCTTAGACGGATTTGATCGTAAGGCAGGAGCGCCGTGCCCTCCCTATGTGCAATCGACCATCGGGCAACGACACCGTATATGCTCGTTCAATCAGGAGAAATGCAGTTAGAGAAGCTGGATATACACCACACCCACCCTATTAAAAACACCTATGAAACTTAAAATACCTATGAAATGGACCTTTAACCCTTTTACTCGAAGGCACACAGTATATTTTGTTATTAAATAGCTTTGAACATGTTTAAACAGTAATCTTCTGCAGAAAAGTCACTCTGACTCCGTATTATTTTCGAGCTTCGGCCTATTCGTAGTTCACGATTCCCTTCAAGGGGTCCTGTGTGAAATATCAACGGATACTCTGCTTTAGAGCTTCGCCGGTACTTAACTGTCCAATTGAACAAACGAGCGCGATAATCCTGGATCCGGTCCCGTGACTTGACTCGTTGTGGCCTCTTAAATGTACTAAAAGCAGTCATTATCACTGACAATGTTAATGTCACTGTATCAAAATTAGAACGCGGTACATTTTAAATCTAGGAATTCTATTCAATATGTCCTATCAATCAATAGATATTTTAGAAGATGATAAAAGATGGACCGCTTTAAAGATGCACTTTTTTTTATGAAAAACTCAAGCCCCAATTCCGAAATTCCCAGTGCCGATCACTCACGCGGCCGGGGTCAGCAATTTAAAGAGACACTAGCACTACGATGAGCCCACGACAATACAATAATGGTCGCTCTTTTGCCTAATGGGTGGCATCCTGCACGACCCAAGCGCAGTCCAGTCAATGCTAAGAGCTCGGTTCCCCCGCCACGTCACACCGTTCCCTCCAAACTAAAATTAAAATTCATTGTTCGCGTTTCATGTTTCCCTAATCGTGTCCGCGATCACGTTTCATTGTGGACATCCTAGTGTGGGCTGTGTCACGGCGCTGGCCAATCGACCGTCGCCGTCGGTAACGAACGATGTGCATTTGGCGATCTCGAAAACGATAACGAAATCCGATAACTGTAAACCACGGTTGTACGGTACGGTCTTTTTACAACGGATGCAGTGTTAAGGATGGAATAGTGTTTGGTTGTGAAGAGAATTTCACGTGTGGTGCATAGTGACGGACATGCCTGAGTTTCGACGTCTGGCATCAAGTGTTAAAAAAAAGAAGTCGCTTTCGCCGACACGGCTGTTGTTGATTCACTCAAGAGGTTCTATTTACTTGATGCGTTAACGTTTTAGGTGAGTGTAATTAGTGTAAAACGACATACCCCCGTATTTAATGGCCACAACTCAGTTGCAGTGAACAGGTGTGTGGTTATTACCTGTCGTCTTTCCATGAAAATGATTATTTTTAATGTGTTCACGTTATCTGTGCCGGTTGCGAGGTAAGATTTGTTTTTTTATTTTTTATCGTTGAAGTACTATAAATGTGTGGGTAAAATAATATAAACAGATTTAAGTACCTATGTGTACTTACGTGCTTAGTCAAGTCGAAGATAGGTCATAGTGCATAACACTTACCTATGTACTAAAAAGCTATAATTCCTTCATAACTAAGTCAGTTCCAGCTCGACTTTTAGGCCATCAAAAGGACCAAAACTTACGACAAAGTTCAATTACCAATCGTCAATAAAATAATATCATCAAAAGGAAAAAACTCCGTTTATAATTCGTGGAACAGTGATTCAAAATTCATAAAACATAAACCAATACTTAATTAACAAGGGATAAACAAAATTTTACTAACCTTTGATATTTTGTTCACACTGCGTTTGTTTATTAGTTTCGAGGTTATGTTTTTAGTTTTAGTGTCCGCGAAAATCTAGTTTCTTGTTTTATGGACGACCTACAAAAGTAAAAATCACTATTTACTGCTTTAATAATTATTCCAATCAAATATTTATTTGTTATTATTCACGTTTAAGTTGTGCAATGATAATTTTAACAAGAGATAACAGCTGACTGTCTGTTTTCTATTATTTTGTTGCATTATTTATCAATTTGACAGATATTATAAACGGTATCTCACGGTTTCATTCTAAACTACGTTCATTCATAATTTACTATCAACCACGCGGTTACTTGGGGGAACACTAGATGGCGTTAAAATAAAATTACATTTTGTTCTTAATAAAGATGTTTTGGCAAGAATTTATTTATATATACCTAACATCATACTTTTAAGATCATACTTACGTGAATATAACAACCAAAATTATTACTAATGTACCTACTTATTTACAATGATTAAATATGTACCTACTAGAATGAAACAAAAACGATAATTCACGGAACAACACTCACCTACCTAGTACATGGTATAAAAATATGTAAGTAATACCTAAAACATATGTTTATACTATTGCTACTGTATATTTTACTATGGCAACAAATTTTATTTTATCCTATGCTTCTAAAATTAAATGATTACTTACCCAACTACCAACCTGAAAATAACATCCAATATTTATTATAAGTTATAGACTAAGGTCGTTTTTAATTGAAATTTTCCAATCAATTACCTACCTATACAGTCAAGAAACCTTACATTGTTGTTACGCGGACCGCTTTGATTGCGTCTTCTCTGACCTATTCGTTTGAAAATTAACTAGGTATTTACTTATATAGTATAATAGTAGGTACCTACCTTCTTATTGCTCATCTAATACTTAGGTTAAATAAGTAGATATCAACTTGGGTATCTAACTAAGTACGAACTAACTCTAAATTACTAAAGCTTTTTTATAAAAATAATTTTACTCAACAACTCTATGTACATATATTTTATGATTAGTTTAATTAAATGCACTCTCTGTTCTTAAAGACAACAAAAATCGCGGGCCGGGTCAAAAAGCGCCTGGACAAAAAAAAACTTATTAGAAGTAGGTACCTACCCGTTCCATATTTTTTTCCAAAGTATTTTTTTATTTTTAAAACTCATCGAGTATTTTCTCGCGAGAGCCGGACACTGAACGCATGATAAATAATGCGATGACATTAAAGTTTGTAATGGAATAAGTTTTCCATCACGAAAGTGTTCATAATACCTAGAACCTACATTGCCTTGCATAAGGGATTGCTTATGCTATGAACACGGTACGGTAGTCAGGCACGGAGGCAAAGTATTCTACTTTAAATATTGTAGAGAGGATAATTTGCTTTATGACATTATTTTGTTTTTAAAAGTAAGTTACATTGTATACAAAGTTTTTTTAAATGTTGCTTGTCACATCCAACCGACCAAATGTAAAAAAAGCAGCCTGTATTTTTATGATGCTAGTAAAAAGGGTCAACTATAGAGATTAATTCCTTCCGAGTAACATAGTGGCATAAATTGAAGGAACACCGTGAAATGTTACATTTGTGTTTAGGAAAATGAATTTCAATGACTTATTCCTTTGATCTAGTCTATACTAGCGTCTTTTTCTGTCGATTTTTCTTATTATAATTGTAATAATGTCGCAACTATCTAAGTGTTCCTTTAATTATTATGTCAAGTGTTGAAATATAAAAATATTTATTTATGTACAAGGCAAATATAAATTAAAAAGAGAATAGAAAAGCTTACCTACTTAATATGAATACTTCTTTAATTAACTAGTCAATAATTAAAGCTATCTATGAAATGGAATATGGAGCAGAGGAAAATTAATAGTTGCGCAGGCAGAGTCACGGGTACAAGCTGGTAATAACCCATAATGGCATGGCTGCCATGATTCACGATTAATTGCTACTTCTGCCAGCAAAAATTGCTCAATGGAAACCTAGCTCCCGGGGCCAAACACCGCTTAGTAATCTAAACACAGCAATTCATTAATAATTACTGTACCTATCGAGAAAATTATAATGGAAGTTTATGGAAGCACTGTTGAAGTACTACGGAAAACCACTGTGGAACTTATAAGACCACAATACGGGGAATAGGGTAACCACATGTTAGTAATCAATCAATATCTATTTTGTTTTGTAGGATCCTTAACGTCATCTTATTAAAAAAGTAACACACATTGTTCTATTAAACACCAAAACATAACAGAATTTAAATAAAGAAACAATACTTACTTAACTTAACAAAATACAAATTATTTACCTACTGATGTATTTTGAGTAATACACGGCCAGATAGATATGCCATTATCGTATTCTTCGACAAATAGTTATAAGTTGTGAGTTAAAATCATAGCTTGGTAGACACGTCGTTCGTAACCGAGACATTTCATAACAAATATATATAAAAAATATGGTAATTTTAAATGTAGGTACTAGGGTAAACATAGGACCCGACGAATATTGATACATAACGGACAAAAGTAAAAAAAAATATTTAAAAAACCTGATCTAATATTAATCATCGGGCTACGAACGTGTGAAGCTGAGTATGAGTCATTCTTATTACTGAGAAAAATGTTTTATCTGTCCACAGTTGACATGTCTACGATCGGTTATCTAACTGTCAGATACAAAAACAAATATTACGACACGATTTGAATTGACATTATGTTTTTAAGTGTCGTCGACACTGCCCTAGCCAATGTCTACACCTCCCTCGAGGGGTTCTTGAACTAGTTTTACACTTAAACAAATAGAAGAACGCGATTCGCTCTTGCCTTTGTCACCATGACTCACTCCCGCCAATTAACACAGAGTAGCCAGTTTTCATGAAATTTTACTTATATGATAGGTGTTCTGCGAGCTATGTGCCCTGCCCACTGCCACTTCAACTTGGAAATTCTTTTAAAGAATTTCATAAAGAAAGGTTCTAGAATGGCGACCACGAATCGGTAGACGAAGTGTAGGATGGCCCCCCACAAGGTGGACTGATGACATCACACGCGTCGCAGGAAGCCGGTGGATGCGAGTGGCGGAGGACCGTGATGTGTGGAAGTCGTTGTGGGAGGCCTATGTCCAGCAGTGGACGTCTATCGGCTGATAGATAGATACATAGATAGGTGTTCCTAAAGATACCCAGGTTTTGATACGTAAACGCCAATAGCATGAATCGATAAAAAATGTATTACTAATATGATATTATTCATCGAAAGATGTTATTTTTTATTAGGGGCAACCTGATATATTTTTCGTTGCCTCAACAATTAGGTACCTATAGTAAGTACCTACTTAAGAGGCAACGATATCCGGATTTTTT
Source organism: Pheosia gnoma (assembly GCA_905404115.1). NCBI lineage: Eukaryota > Metazoa > Arthropoda > Insecta > Lepidoptera > Notodontidae > Pheosia > Pheosia gnoma. The sequence goes on from FR989910.1 coordinate 1,246,402, forward strand.
TTGAACCGCCTCATGGTTACCGCACCACTAATACTTTAATTCACACCATGATACATCCACTGGCATACATTTTGTAGGAAAACATACAGAGAACAGAATAACGAGGTACGTGTTAGTTAAATGATCTAAGTAGGTACTCCCTACTGCTCCTAATCAGACTCGCTCCCTCCTTGCACATCTTCAAAGATCGGGGTAAAGGCGATTTACATCACGTCAATTTAAAAAAAAATATGGCTTCCATCTGATATTATTATGGGTATGGGAGAACAATGTAGGTTAGACACTAATATGTGGACCGGTCTATTATAATATATTTGAGCACGCCTCCGACTATAAACAAAAAAAAAGTGGTCCACTTTTTTAGTCATCGTCGAACGTTGTTTTTTTTCAAAATAAACTCCATTTACGAAATTGCTATTGATCACCAAAGAAGCCTTTAACATGACATGCTTAGTTTAAGAAGGATAATATCCTGTTGGCTCTTTTGTCTGGCGATAACTATTTATTAATTGACGCTGTCAGGATTTACTACAATGGTCAACTACAATAATACCAGCCCTTTTAATGTCCCACTGCTGGGCACGGGCGTCCCCTCAATGCGAGGGGGATTAGGCCATAGTCCACCACGCTGGCCCAGTGCGGGTTGGCGGACTTCACACATCTTTCGAGGGCTTCTCTCAGGCATGAAGGTTTCCTCACGATGTTTTCCTTCACCGTTCAGCAAGTGATAATCGTGGTTGAAAATGAGATTCGCACATGAAATCCAGAAATCCCAGAGGTGCGAGCCGGGGTTTGAACATGCGTTCCTCGTTACCGAGGCAACCGTTCTACCAACTTGGCTTACACTCGGTGAACTACAAAAGCAAGTTTAATACTGTGCGCAACTCAAATACTGCCTATATTTTTTACAAGTCGCGAACGTTCAAACTCCAACGTCGGGTCATATTTGGTGTCGTTTTTTGTTGCCAATCACTTGATCGACTGTCTGTGTTGATTTTTGTCTAAAATATAATGTTACCAGCATTACGGGATTATATACGGGACTTTTGGTGCATGTGTGTCTTTTTGTAATATACTCTATCTGCCCCACATACGTCGTTTTCAATTTATCGAGTAGTAAGTACACTTCGAGCATTTTTAATTTAATATATATTTTAATGTATAGATATATCGGGCATGAATTAAAAAAGCCTACCGCAAATAATGAATATCTGGCACTTATTCTAACTAACACATGAGTATTGCCATTCAACGTGGCACCCTGCCGGCCGATGAAGGTGGGGATTTGCTGAGTGCATTCTGATACCTGTTTAATTTTAATTTATTTTTTATTAAAAAAGAAATGAATATCTTATTATGAATGAGACATTAGCGGCACTAAGGCTAGCTGAGAGATCCTTTATTTTTGTATTATTAGAGCGAGACAGCACGTTTACAATCTATGAGTTGGTATAAACGTGAATTGTGACCGCAAGTCTTATAAGGGCTCTACGGTCAGCCGAAGTTTATAATAATAAAATAAATTCAGGCCAATACAAATTGGAAATCTCTCATTGGCTTAGATTATTAATTAACTTTTTACAAAGAGCACGTTTTCTACACGAATGTTTTTCTTACCATTAACGAGATAAAATAAAAGCTATTGAGAATTTCGTTCGTTCATTGATCCTCGTCTAATGTATTAATAGCGTATTAAAAAGGCATGCAGAATGGATGGTGATACGGGTCATAGTCCACGAAACTGGCCCAGTGCGGTTTGGTGAACTTCACACGCCTTTCCAAAGATGTGCTGGTCTCCTCTCGATAGGTATCTCTTCGGTCAGTAAATGATGATAATTATGAAAATAGGATGGGGGACTACTTGTTACAACTAAAGTGATAAATGCACGGACGGAGCCGCGGGTAAGTTAGTTATATTTAAAAGTCTATGTTACTTGCCTTTCAAATACCTTGATAGAGTTTTCAACATTCACATAACCAATCAATTAATTATTATAGAGTCGTTTTATTTATCGCCAACAAAAAATTGGCGCCACACGACCTGAACAACCGGAAGTGGTCGGCCTTCAACTTCAGATATATGTTTGAACTTTACGTCAGATTATTCGTAGTTATGGACTCTTGTGCTTCGTTCAGATAAGGCAAACAAAAAACTCTACCTTAACGAAGGCTCAAAATGACGCCCTTCGAGCAGTTGAATGCAAGGCCCTACCTTTAGGCCAGCCTTTCCCATAGTGGGCGATAACGCCCCCTTGTGGGCGCTGCAGGCCTAAAGGGGGTAAGAGACCCAGAAAAAAATGGGGGCGTTGTGTAGAGGCTTACAATAATGAATTTAATTTGAAGTTATAGTGGTTTTTAAGTAGGTGAAAAAATGGGGGCGCTAAAAATAATTCATTCTCAATGTGGGCAGTAGACAAAATAAGTTTGGGAACCCCTGCTTTAGGCGAACAGAGCGGCTGCTCCAGGCGCCAGGTCTAAAGGGGCGCCTGAGAGAGCCAAATCGTAGAGTAGTAGAGATCTTCCGATAAGCTCCATGCGCAGGCCAATCTGGTATATATTAGAGCAAGGGGGCGCCATTCTCGGGTCTCGCTCCATCCTAAAACCTGCACAGGGCCGGCACTAGTTGAATGGCAGAGTATTTAACGTATATACATATCAATGGCAATATGAACTGGTTTCAATACATTACTCTACTAGGTAGTAAAATTGTTAGTCAAGTCAAGAGCACTGCATGCTCTGCAAGACTTGCATCATGGTTGTTGGCGACGCATAATTATTATATTTTAAATTTGATTGTCTATATTTTGTAATTATTTTTTGAATAAAGATTGATGTTGGAGCTGACGTTTTGACGGACATTAGTGACCGAACCGTCTTTTTTGTGTCCTTATCTTATATCTGCCTCACTGTCCCATCACTAACAATGGTCTTACGGACACGCCATTTTCATATCATCATGTCACATCCATTATTTTATTTATAATGTGTATTTATTGAATGCGTTATTGGTAATAATTACTTGACATTGGCAAAATACCCGCTAAGTTGTGGGTGAGGCCATATTCATATCCATTTTATTTCATCGCATTTCATTTCGTAAAGAAAGAAGAAGAATGGTCTTACGAAAATGCAAGAAGATCCTGATCTTGGGCAACACTACTGGAAAACGTCCTTATTTTTGCAATACCTATACCATTCATTATATTCTTTACCGCCTCGCAAGTACTTGGACACTAAAGAAAAAAACATAGGTACTGACGAGAATAATGTAAAAAGGGTATATTAACAATGTTGTCGTATTTGTTCATACGGAGTCCGCCTGCTTGAATAACAATGCAGCTGATATGAGCTACTGTTTACATACGAGCTGGGATCTTTGGACTACAGCCCATTGATGTGGGGACCGGGAGCGGCGCCGGCGCATACCGATAGTGCGGTGTACATTGCGCGCCGTCCTCTAAAGTCCCAGACTCACACTTGCATTATGGGTAGTGCAATGGACTGAGGGTGAACCCAGTACATAATACTTGTATACATACTAGCTGCGCCCAGCGGTGCTACCCGCGATTAAAAAGTATGTCTTTTTACCGGGATAAAAGGTAGCCTATGTGCTATTCCAGACTATAATCTTTCTCTGTGCCAAATTTCATCCACATTCGTTCAGCCGTTCTGGCGTGATTGAGTAACAAACATCCATCCATCCAAACTCTCACATTTATAATTTTAGTGTGATAGTGTGATTAAAACAACATCCATCACACAATGTTTGTCCCTACCAGGATTCGAACTCGGAATCCTCGGCACAGAAAGGAGGGTCAATACCAACTGCGCTAATCGTGATTACCTTACACTTATACCCTCAGCGTACCCTTAAAAGCCAGCCAGCTTATGGCGGTGAAATCAAACGTCAACTGAGAATATCGGGAAAATAAGATAAAAAAATATAACACCTGCCGTTTTAGCTGTTACATTGGGTACACAAATCTTGGTACAGAACACGGTGCGCCCTAATTACCCCTTAGGGGTGGTATACTGGTTAATATGTATTAATTTTGATTATACCTCATATATTCTTTTTATGAATATATAGCCCCCGTCGCCTTGCAGAATCAGAATCAGAATCAGAATATTTTTTATTCATGTAAACCATTAAGTACAGTACTTATGAATCGTCAACATAGTCACAAAATGCTAAGCTACAACTTTACCACCCTTTCTGAATGCCGTTCCTATGAAGTAGTTCGGGCAAGAAACTCCATGGTTGCACTTTTTTAAAAAGATCTTTTAAAAAAACCACTTGTTTTATGGACAACCAACGTCAAAGTTAAATCAGAATTAGAGCCGTCGTATTTTTCATTTACTATTTCTATGTGTTTACTGTATTGCAACGACTGATCTTTAGTATCCAATAAATTAAATCGTTGTTGCATTAACCCATCGATGTACGACAACCATGGAACCACGCACTCGAAAAAAAAAATATAACACGCGTTACCAGACAGCGCGTCGACGCGGCTATTTAACTCCAAACGATAAAAATATAACCTTATCTTAATTGCTGCAAGTTCTAAACTCATTTAACAAAGATTTAGAGCACCAATTGGTTTGTCGTAAGTACACGCGCCATGGGTGATTCGATACGTGTAATGGGAAGCATTCCATTAATAACAGGCTGTTAGAAAAATGGACGAATAGTAGCCGATTTTCAAAATCAAACGCTCCCTGCGTTCAAGTATTACGTAACGAATTTGGGGGGAGGGTCTTCTGAAACGTTACGATGCGTTACAGGGGCCGGCCTTAAGTATTTGGGTATCGAATCTTATCTAATTCCATATTTATCTTATAGCGGGATTGCATTACTACACTGCCTGTAATTGAAAACTAAAACAAGCTGAATATATAACTTCATAACACAATCCTTCGAATCATCCAACGTTCAAGTTCATATAGGCACCAAGTGGCATGCGAACCATCATCCAACATAAGATACCATGTCCAAAACGAATCATTCAACTTAAACTACAAGGAAATTAGGTTCAAATTAAAACAAAATATAATTTTTGGCCGGCTAAAAATAATATTGTGGATCCAATGATAATTATTCAGAAAGATTAGGAGTAATCTTTTTGTAATATTTTTTTAGAATAAAAAGCGCCGCGAGCGCTTTGCGTCATCGTCTGCGCACGCGCTGATACGCCGGCTCACCGATATTAGGGGCAAACGAGTATGGATGTACATTTTGATTATGAGGAATTATTAATGTGATCTTAATTTAGTAGAGCCAGTCAAAGTCAAATCGTTTATTTCGTATAGGCCTACGGGGGCACTTACAAATTGTCAGTACATTTTTTTCCCTAACTCTACAACCGGATCGGAACGCGACCTCAACTGAGAAGATCCGGCAAGAAACTCGGCGGGCTTGTCTTTTTTTTTTATCCATTATTTTTAGAGTGGAATAACGACTCGTTTTGACCAACTGCTAAAGTCTGCTTAGCCGTTCCTACATTGTTCTAACATACCCAAACAATGTACTGCTCAAAAAAGTTACGGATCTTTTTAAAAAGAGCAACCATGGAGTTTCTTGCCCGTTCTTCTCCATATGAACGGCGTTCTGAACGAGTGGTAAAGTTGTAGCTTAGCATTTTGTAACTATTTTGACGACTCATAAGTACTGTACTGAATGGTTTACATACATAAAAAATATTCTGATACTGATTCTGATTGCCATCCGATAGTAACTTCTGACATTTCATAAGTCCCTTTTTGGCCTACATATGATTTGATTAAATAGTTCTGAATCGGTCTCCTACTCCTAGTAAGAGTGTAGTCTATGTAACTTTAAGTTGTCTCTTAAAAAAATTGGTCCCCAGTTTAACGCTCAAATAGATAACACTTTTAATCAGAGGTTAAGCACCTGTATAGTTATTTTAACATCAATCAGTTTGGCACGGCGTTGACATGCCTATCGATGTATCTGGCGTTGATATACAGTTGTCGATTGATTGCGAATATCGATTGCAATTCGATATTAATCGATTATCGATTCGAAATGATGGGCACCATTTGTTTTGAAGGAATAAATGTTGCTTTACTATATATTCTACACTTCTATTTATACACCTTATACTTATACGCGTATTTTAATGAAACAAAGCAACCATTGAATTTCGTTTGAGGATACGGCGACAGTATCTTTACATTCCGAAAGCAAGGCTACTATCAGTCAATAGTTCAAAGCATGGTGGGTGTGTTTACCAACCCCCACTCCGTCTAAGTATATGTAAACGCTTACCGAACTTACATCAGCTAGCGCGGCATGGTAGTGACCTTAATGCGCTTACGCAAGCATTCTTGCGACGCTGCACTCAATGACTGGGCTTCCGAAATTGTTGCATCATATCCCGGGCACGTGGTGTGGAAAAGGTAAGTTATGGGATAAAACGAAACGTATAAGTCACATTATGAAAAATGATAAAAGATGGCGTCTGTCCGCCATCTTTGATCATATTACTCGGGAAAAGCGTAGTGAAAATATGTAGTACCTATATTAAAACTGAAAATTGTTGTACGCGGTGCACGATTTAAATGTTGAGTACATATGTTTGTACCCGAGTCATAGACATTTAAAATCTTATATAATTATAATATACTGAACTCGCTCCCAGCCATTGAACGGTACCCATAATACAAGCCATGCTTAGTTTACGGCCAGACGACATTTATTTAGCCATGTTTGACGGCCTGATTAGCGCAGTTGGTAGTGACCCTGCTTTTTGTGCCGAGGGTCCCGGGTTAAAATTCTGGTAGCGACAAACTTTGCGTGATGAGCACGAATGTTGTACGTTGTTATATTTATATATAATGTGAATACGAGCGTTGCTTAGTGTAGGACTGTATAGTTGGGGTGTTCGTCTGGTGAAATTTATGTGCCTGAGTGTAATTAAAAAAAAAACTTTGTACAAACTTTGACCCCCCATTTGATCTGCTTAGGGGTCGAATTTCCAAAATTCCCTCCTTAGTGAACATCTAGGGTAGTCAAGGAAATATATAATAAAAATAATAATACCAGCCCTTTTTAATGTCCCACTGTTGGGCACGGGCCTCCGCTCAATGCGAGGGGGATTAGGCCATAGTCCAACACGCTGGCCCAGTGCTGGTTGGCGGACTTCACACATCTTTCGAGGGGTTCTCTCAGACGTGCAGGTCTCCTCGCGATGTTTTCCTTCACCATTTAGCAAGTGATAATCGTGAAACGTGAAATCCAGAAATCCCAGAGGTGCGAGCCGAGGTTTGAACCTGCGATCCTTGTTACCGAGGCAAGCGTTCTACCAACTTGGTTAACACTGCTATTAGCCTTTACGTCGGATATTGTAACTTGGTGGTTCATGCAACTTCACTCATGTTTCATGATAATATGCAAATGTGTATTAAAAAAAAATTGCCATGGAAAAGGCCATTAAGGAGAACAGTATGTGCATACCTATACCTAAATAATCATGATACTTGATATCAGCCCAAAAAAATGGATTAGTGTGATTCAACGTATATTCCCATGAGGTCACGGCGGTGGCGCCTCGCATTGCGTGTAGGGTTGCCTGTCACACACATGGCTTAATTAGCTTTTTGGGGAACACCTAACGTCAGAAGACGTGAAGACATAACACGGACGAAGTATTATTATTATATGCATAGTATTATTATATTACTCTATTTTGCGCTAAATAATTTATAGACAAAATATCACCTAGGTTGATTGCCTCCATAGGTGACAGGAGGGCTGGCTCTTTCCTCGCTCAAAAAATAGTTTGATTATACAGCGAGGAAATGCAGCCAGTATTCTTGCCATCATTCCACGCGGACAAGGTCTTTTTGATACATAGTTTGTTGTCATACTATTTTATTTTCTTATTTAGTTTAACTGTAATTGTAAATTTTAATTCAATAAATAGGATCATTTACAAAAAAACAACTTTATTTTTATAACAGTCCTTCTCTAACAGCATGTCATAACGAAATCGTCTTGTGACCGACGCGACGCGAGCAATCAAATGACTCAGCTTTGATTTTCTGATAAGGCTCCCGTTATCACCATCATTCTGTTATCATCACTTATATCTTCACGATTTTGATGTAAATTATTACGAGCAGATATGTCCAAAGCAACACTTAAGGAATATTGTAAAACTGTTGATACTTCAGTGGCATTATGGAACTCCTTATTATCTCTTCTAATTTAAGGGTTAGACCCACAGATCACGAGAGATATGCCGTGCGGTTCAAAATGAATGGGAACTCGCTGTCTCCGTTTTGTCCCCGCCACTCGCCACAAAACACATGCAATTACATAAAACCAACCAATACGAAGTCTCACACACACACGCGTGCCAATAATTCGGTGCGTGCTGCGTCGTCGCCGCATGCAGCGGCCGTACCACGCGACGCACCAGTTTATTCAAAGTATCGTTAGACGATCTATCCATTGCCTCGTACATTCACTCAGTAGCGAACATAGGTGGTACTTAAAGAGCCATGTATTTTGTACAAAAATAAAAAAGTCGTTGTGCTACATGAAAACTAAAATAACATAATAAAGGCATTAAATATTTTTTGATTTGTTGTTTTTAATGATTTTAAAGACGAATAAATAAAATACTTAATACTGGCTGGTGAAATGAGATTCCATCTTTCGCGTAGTTCACTTTGCTGCTAGTATTTTAGCACACAACCACGGAATAACACGGCATTTAAAAAAAAAGTTAGAGCTCCGATACCGACGGCGACGTGCAGTTGCAGTCGACTGACGGCGAAAACTCTATGTTAGCGTAATTTTGGCTAAAGGTGAGCGCAAGCCCACCGCTTTCATAACATATCTCCTCTAATATATCTGTGGTTAGACCCTTGCCGGTGTAGCTGATGAAGCTCTTTCCATCTGTCTCTATCTAGAGCAGCTTCTTTCACCTTCTTGTTCGACATGACACCGATCCTTTCTTTTATCTGACTTATGTAGCTTATTCTTGGTCTTCCTCGTCCACGTCTATTACGTTTTTCCAGCCGCATCGTCGACCCATTATAATGTTGCTTATCCACCAGTTTGTACATTACTTAACCCAAAGGTCATAATAACACTGGCTCGGAAGAAAATAACGTATGCATGTTGCGACAAAAAAAAAGGTTTCCTCCGAATTTTACATGAAACCTTTCAAGATTTCAGTAGTAATGTTATATTTATCAATGGCAGCCCTACCACGTACATTTAAGTAGGCATTTAAATGCGATCAGAACACACGCAAACACTTGCGGTTAGCGATATAAAGCCTCGTGCAAACTGCGGATGAAGAGAACGACGGTTCTTTTAATAACTACTCTCGTATTGATAATACGAGTATAATAGCAAGATTACATGAAGTATTAGATACGCCACTTTTGCCTCTGGAACACTGTATATTTGGATCTAGATTCCGGGCGACTCTGCACTGGTGGTATGATGGCTGTGACGAGACAAAATGTGAGATAAATCGACTAACGACCCCTCCATACTTATTATTATAGATGCGAAACATCAATGTTTCACTATAGTATAATTCTAACATTGAAATATAAATATTTTATAATCATTCATAACATCCAACATCAGAACCCCTCATCTGAATGTGTATCTCAAAGAATATACTGCCTATTATTGTAAATCGTCTAAAAACCTACATCTCATGTGTCTGTGACTTTCTTCATAATGTTGAAGATCTTAATTACGTATTTATAAGGTCCTGGGAAAGCCCAGTTTTTAGAGATATTTATCACGAACGTAATGTTTAAAAATTCTTTGTTTTTTTTACATGTTGTCGCAGTGGGTAAATCCTGACGGCATCGATAATGTAAATCGAGTGTATGTGGTGTCGATCCAATCGAAAAATCGTGAATCATCTTAGTTCATTTTAATGCTTTCGCGGAAAAGGAAAAGATTTTCCAGCCAGGCGGCTGGTATGCCTGGCGGGGCGTCCGCTATGACCCGATGATTAATATCCGTATTTTGTATATATGTTATGTTCTCCGCAAACTCTAATAGCGCGTTTCACGATTGTATGGAAAATCGTCATTTGTTCTGAATGTCTGTAGCGCCATCTTAATTTTAATGTTATAACATGTTTTTTTTTCTATAGTTGAGAATCTGAAAACTATCGAATTCCCTGAAAGAAAGTACGATTGCTCTCTACAGTTTGTCCAAATATTTGATTGTGGAAATAACGGACTTATGAGGATTTAGTTAAATACTAAGTAGCGTGATCCCTGATAGTGGCTGTGTGATTGTAAGTCATGTGATTTTGTTATGTGCTATGACGTGACACAGTTATGACGTCATAACACAAATAATGCAGTCAATGTATCACACATGCCGAGTTCAAGCACGCGGCTTCTTTTAATAACAAATATACTATTTCAGACCTGTGACTTAGTACCAATTCACTTCAAAAATTTGTGTTATTAGTACAAAATACATTTCAAGTTGCACCATGAAGCTGCATCCATCTCCGCAGCATCGGCGATTTCTACCGATCTGTTAACGTACGGAGTAGAAAATAAATTATTTGTAACTAGCTGCGCCCCGCGGTGTTACCCGCGATTAAACAGTATGTTCCCTTCCTCTATATCCGTTTGCAAATGCACGGTTCCTGTATGCTATCCCATAGGAACCATACATTTAACGGGATAAAAAGTAGCCTATGTGCTATTCGAGACTATAATCTATCTCTGTGCCAAATTTCATCCAGAACGGAGCAGCCGTTCTGGCATGATTGAGTAACAAACATCCATCCATCCGAACTTTCACATTTATAATATTAGTGGGATAACCGCAGCTACGCTTACAACTCGACTCAATACAGTTAAAAATAAATATTTATTGAACCTGTCCAATTAACGACGAGATTTTCAATCATGTTTGAATGATTAAGTACAGCTTCCACGGAGAGGAAAAGTTTGGTTTATAAATGTCGATACGATTTGGTGGATTTCACGAGAAACATATGTGTAACTTTATGAGAATTTAGATTAAAATCATTATAATGTAGGTTAGTATTAATCTTATTATTCTTTGATCTCCATACGTTATTACTATTAGAATCAAAAGATATTCTGATTTCTGCGATGAGGGTCCCGGGTTCGAATCTTGGTAGGAACAAGTATTGTGTGATGAGCACGAATGTTTTTACCCGAGACATGGATGTTTAATATCTATATAAGTTTTATATATTGAGTTCGCCCTCAGTCCATTCTACGGTACCCATAATACAGGCGTTGCTTAGTGTGGGACCGTATAGTTGGTGTGTTCGTCCAGCGACATTATTATATTATACTAGCTGTCGCGGCGAACTTCGTACCACCTCAGAATCAAATATATGAGAAAATGAGTAACCTATATAATTATTTTTGTGTTAATTTTCTCATGTTTTAAAAGTTATTCTGCTATTCGGGGCGGAGAAAAAATCAAAAAATAAAAAATAAATCGGCCCACCCGTTCTTGAGTTATAAATGGTGCAACTATGTAGATTATGTAGACTAACTAAATAGATTATGGTTCAAGTTTTATTGATTGGTAAATGTAAGCAGTAAGCACCCGCTAGTGTCTGAACAAATTCGTGGAAATATAAAAGGAAATGTTTAGTTTGTTTCCTGAGTTAATTCTTGAGAAATGAGTTATAGTTGCAAGACTTTAGAGGTAATATAAGATAGATAATTTTGTCTAAAGAGCATATAAAAAGGGTACCATAGACAACCGGCTTACGCATGGCTACAATTTCAAGCCACAAAATAATCAGGTATAATCGCTATCAGAGTTTGTTACGATCGTATTTTTTTCTCTGTCACGCATGCGATAAGTCGCTTTATACTGTGTTCCGTTTATACTGATCGGAACCTTCAAATGTCTTCATTTTTATATTTTCTAGAGTTATTCCGAAAATAATGTCACTAGTTATTAGTGAATAATGAAAAAATAAGCCTCAATACAATTGTGGGACCTCATAATTATAATAGATCTGTAAAACTTTTTTATAATTTCTATCTGGAACTACAAGACAATATTAATTTAATCATATTTAATGCTTTCAATTGGATTACAGAATAGATAGGTCAAATTAGTCACTAGAAACGGTATTTCACACTTGAAGAAACCCAATTTTTTGTTGCATTGCTTCATCAGACTTTAATTAGCGGCTTGTTCCCCAAAACATTAAGGAAATAATCAATGAATCATTGTCGAAAAAAACTCAAAAGGAAGGTTTTCTTAAATTATAACGTGAGCAGGTAGCTACACCTACCTGCATTTGTTTCCTGCTGCTGAATCGGTTCGTACGTAATCAAATCAGTGGAAACAAGGTTTGATTTTAATTCGATTTATGAATAGGTCTTTTTTAGTGCGAACATTTCTAGGAAAAGTCGATGATGCAGATTTCTTGTATATTGATATGTTGTGCAACAAGCTGGCCGACTTGTTGCCCGATTTAGTGAAAATAGTAATACTAGTAGTATACTCGTACTAGTCTACTAGGAATAGTACCTACTAAAACGTGTCGCTATGGATCGTATGGCTATGGACGTGATATTACACATATCTGACATAGATGTTGGATGTCATATATATAACAACATACGTGTTATTCTATGTATCTATGCTAATTTCCGAAAGTTTTATGCATATATAGTTTGTCTATGATCACATATATGATCATAGACTGACGCCCGAATTTATAGACTTTTTATAAATTTATTAAACGTCATATAGTAGGTACTGTACCCAAGAGTTATGCTTCGCGCAGTAGATACTATATTACGTTCGATAAAATAATGGAATGTCTATAAATTCGGGGGTTAGTCTATGATCATACTGACTGTTATATAAACCATGTATGGCCCCAGATCTATCTCATAGATATAACATAAGATAATAACGCCATAGGTCATATATGACGCCAGGCAAACTAGTAGCTAGCTAGACCTTGACAAAATATAGTCAAACATTACTTAAAACACGAGTGACAAGGAAAACTTCACTTTTTCACAACGGTATACCTTATGGTTCATCATTGGGCATGACTGATACACCATAAGGTGAAGAGATATACTTAATTAAAATGCAATTTAAAAGTAATCAACCGCATGCTTAAATGCCACTGGTGCGAGACCTTTACAATGCTGTTTAAAAACTGGTAGAGCTAAAATAAACGCAGCAAATAAGTGCAAGCTTAATAGGTGCATTCGTTTTATTTATACACACATTGAAATAAAACTAATATTTCGAATTTTATCGCGTTTATTTTATGTTTTACGTTCTGACGTTTTGGCTTAATGCAACCATGGTCACGGGAGGACTGAGGTGGTTGACGTCCTAGTGTCATAGTTTGGACTGGGGTACCCTCATATTTGTTTGCGTTAATATAAGAAATGAATATACACACAAATTCAAAAGTTCAAGGCGATATACAGCGCTATGTTTAATGGAATTTAGAATCTGTCATATTTGCATCTCCGTCAAAGTCTTGGTTGGTCAAACGAACTTATTATGTGATTCAGTGGAATCCTCAGGACGTCGAATTAGTGTTACTCTAAGGGCTTGTCTTATAAATCTTATCCGTAACTTATTTAACAGACGGTTCATACAAATACAGGCAAATAAATTGTGGATAGAGTTTATCACCACATTGGGAAAGATACCCTAAGCTTTGAAACTATGGTAGAAAATCGAATAGCTCCGCATTGTAATGTAGTAGAAAGAGTACATGTTATATATTTGTCTGGTGTTTAACGACATTATCTGAATCTGGCCGTCAGGCCTTCAGTAGCAATACCGCTGTGTAACGGTACCGCTGAAGCGTCATCCAAACTAATGTCAACTGACGTCAACGTCACATGAAGTTATTCTTTTTTTTAATGTTGGCAATCGGCTACAAAACCGAGCCATTTTTGCCAGTGTTAATTATATCTTGACTTAATAATTGTTTTAAAACGATAAGTACCCCTGATGATAATTATTATGTCGATGACGATTATGATCATGAAATGACGACGATCCTTTATCCTATCAGTAAAAGCTGTGGATACTTTACTGATATTTACCGGACATCTTGGATAAATTTGAAAAGTCAAGTTATACTATGTAATTTATTTTAATTTCCTTCACTAATGTGCATATGAACTCACAATGGTTAATATCCCACCAATATTACATATATATATTTTTTTATATGAACCAACCAATTTGTAAGACGTCCACCAATCCGCGGCGTCCAATGTTTGAACTTTGAACCAACTAGTAAGAGGCCCATGCACAGCATTGAATTGTTAAATACTGCCAATTTTTAAACGTTTATTATAGAAACACTTAAAACCCATTTCAACGGTACTACTGTACTGACTGAGTTTTATTTTATATTTTCCTACAATACATTCACACAAGTGAGTTATTGCATCATATTGTGTTAGTAGAGACACCTCTCGCTCTTAAACTTCATAATAATTGGCATTAATGAAGACATTATGCCCGGCTTACACAACTATGGTACGCAAAACAAAGAGCAAGGTTCTACTAGCTATAAATAGCTCAAATAAAAATTAAATAAATGAACTCCATTATACCCATAGACTATACAATGGCGCCTATAATCCCCGATGGGATGAGGAGGCAGAGGTACAGTGTGTGCACCCACAATTCGCCGATGGTATTTGGTTCCAATCTAATAGGGGGAAAACTTATAGCCAGTATTATCGGGCTACCTTTCACTGGATCCGAAAGGTAGGCCAAATGCCACCACGCTGGCCTAGCGTGGGTCGGTGAAGAACTTCCCACGGCTTTTGAAAGACCAGCAGGTTTTTTTACGTCGTTGCGATAGTGATTCGAGCCATAGTCCACCACGCTGGCTGAGTTAGAATTGGTGAACCTCACACGACTCTTGATAGACCAGGGCCCCAAATCTGCTAACACAATCGATTCGTAATCGAACAGCAACCGCATAGTAACTGTCACTTTTGACAGATATCCCATACAATATCTGTCAAAAGTGACAGTTACTATGCGGTTGCTGTTCGATTGTGTTAGCAGATTTGGGGCCCAGTATGTTTTTTTTAAGATGTTAGCTTCACAATACTGAAAAAGATATTCATTTTTGAAAATGAGATTTGCACACGAAGTCCGATTAGACCTGGCTAGTGTCCTAAGCAAGAGGTCGATCTTATACCACGGGTACCTTTTATCCTTATCGACATTGTAACGTTATATATTAAATGTGGAATATCAATTTCTAATCAAAGTTAATTAGTTAGTTTAGTAGGTACCGGTAAAAAAACATTTTAATTAAATTTTGTTTGACGTAACCATAGCCACTGTGTTATCAAGAACCGTATTTAATCCTATTTGTAGTTACACAAAAAGTTTAAATATAGTTTTCCGTACAGGTAAACCTCACAGGAATTTCGGGAGGTACCTAACCTATCGCTATCACTCGTAATTACCTCCGAGTACTTGCAATCTAAATCATTAGAGGGTGCGTGTTTCTTATTAACCTTATGTGTCCCCACATGTGTCCCTATTCTATAGGCCTCCATCAACTCTATATAATTTATAATATTATAATTTCTTTAAATTATTTTGTACGTAGGTACGTCATAGGCTGGTGGAGGGACGTCCCATAATGTACTTAATTATAGACGATAGATATGACGTCACTTTTTTAAAACGTGTCACCAGCTGCCTTCGTCCGTTTTCATTAATACAAATTCAATGAATCCGACCCGGTGAATGGCCGAAGCCTTGATGTTAATGTTAATAGTCGGTACTTTAAATACTCGTTTCATTATTGTACTTCATACTAGCTGTTACCCGCGACTTCGTCCGCGTGGTATTTAGCAAAAAAGTTTTTCTAAAATAAAAGTAGCCCAAGTTACTCCTTGTTACATCAACTATCTGCCAGTCAGTCTCGTCAAAATCGGTCCAGCCATTTCAGAGATTAGCCGAAACAAACAAACCGACAGAGAGACAAAACTTGAAAAAAAAAATTGGCTTGGTATATGTACCGTGTATACATCCAAATGCACTTAGTAAAAATCGGTTATTTTAATATTACAAACAGACACAAATTGTATAGATAATAATTGATAAGCGACAAAGCCTTATAAACCCAGCACACTGTTACGTATCGTACTAATAATACACTTTTGATTCACTCCAGGTTCGAATCTAGGTAAGGGCAAACTTTGTGTGATGAGTACGAATGTTTGTACTCGAGTCCACAGACTTGTTTAGAAGTTCAGACGTGACGTTGCCACTAGCGAAGTGAGGCGACATTTTCAATGTATCTGTAGTGGTATATGTTACCACATACATAACTTTTTGGCTTATAAATAGACTAAGAAGATCTGGACATAGTTTTGTGTGTTTACATGCTAGACTAGAGTTTTTTTACGGTTCACTTGCAGCGCACGCCGTCTTGTTTGAGTGTTCTAACAAGTCTGTGCCCGGGTCATGAATGTTTAACAAGTAATTATGTAGGTACCGGGACCGCCCACAGTACATTGTACGGTACCCATAATACAAACGTTGCTTAGTTTGGAACTGTACGTCAGGTGCGAGATTATTTGTAATCTAACTGTATAGTTTATAGTTTATGTATTTAGATATTTTGTATGGAGAATTGAAAGTTTTAAAAACTGTCCGCTAGAGGCGCTGTTCAATTCTCCATACAAAATGTTTAAATATGGTAGACTATAAACTATACCGTTAGCTTACGAATAATCTCGTACTTGACGTACAGTTGTTCGTCTGGCGGTACTTATTTATGTTAATACATATTTTATGTGACGGATATGTCTGGTCCCACGTCAAATGTCTGTGCTATTCAGCTATGCTATGACTGTGCTCACAGAATAGAGGAAACGAACACATTATAATACGGGATTATTTTCCTGTGACAAGTATTTGCGTCACGAACTCGATGTTATCAAACCTTTCAACCTACTATAAACGGATTTTCAAAATTGAATTTTAATAACTACTCTTAGAGATTAAAGTTAAAAGCCTGGTTGCATGCAGTTGAAATGTTACTGCATAATGGGCAATATAATCTTTAGTATCTCGGCTATACGTAGTTTTCGTTATCAGATAAGCGAGATGGCCAAACGTTGTTTAATAAACATAAATATTGTTGTTTTTCCTTTTCCGATTCCGTATATAATACATAGTGGGCTTATTTTAGTGATATTTCCTCATAATTCTAAGCAAGGAAATAAACTATTAATATAATGCGTAGATTATTTTTAAGACATTGCGGAATTTTCCATTTTTTTTTTTAATTTATGGTTCGGTCATGTTTTTATACTCATCCAAAATCTGTGGTCGAGCTCAGGAACAGACACATTAGTAAGTACCTATGTATAGGAATTCTGAGGGGTGGGGATCGCACCCCTAACCCCCCCCCTGCCTACGGCCTTGCGCGAAAGCGACAAGTACAATAAATATGTGTACTCATAACATTTTCCCATTCAAGCATTTATACAATTTTTTTTCAAGATATTTATTATATAACGTTTAAAGATAAGCGATAACACCATGTAGAGTCGAC
This sequence comes from Pheosia gnoma, assembly GCA_905404115.1. NCBI lineage: Eukaryota > Metazoa > Arthropoda > Insecta > Lepidoptera > Notodontidae > Pheosia > Pheosia gnoma. The sequence goes on from FR989910.1 coordinate 1,264,008, forward strand.
ATCACTTCGTAATCAGAGCGACTGCACAATACACATACCAATAAAAATATTTCAATTGCGATTTGAAGCCGGCTATCAGGTATCTTCAGATGAGATTATACAATGATAATCTTCTTAGAAAAGACTTCCGCCTCTCACCCTTGGCTCTCCAGCCTCCGCGACTTTCCAACGAAACCTTGATCCCCTGACGGGTAAAATTTCCAAAAAATCCCTTCTTAGTACTCTATGGTACTCAAGGAATATATACTCCGAATTTCAAGTCCACCGGCTTAGGCTGTACGCTGCCATTCGGACAGTGTTAGGGATTTGATTAAATACAATATACCTATAAATGTCATTACAAATAAATAGTTTATTTGTCCCCTTTATTTTTTTTATATAATATGGGAAAAAAGGAGGTTCTATTCTTAAGATCGGTCTTTAAAAAAAAGTTACAGCCGTTACACATTCAACTCTTGAGCCAATCGGCTATACATACATCAAAAAAGGTGTCACAAGCCACAACTTAAAACTTATAAAAGTTGCGTGCTTTCCACTCGTGACGTAGGAGAGTCGCGGGGCGCGCCGGCGCTCGACCAATCGCAACTCGGACCGATCCATTAAATACGTCACCCGAGTGGCGAAACGGCACAAACTAAATACGTACGCGGCATCGGACGCACGCCGGTCTCACACAAAACGCGCTACATTTGTTCGATCATAACTTTACGTGCGGCATCACGATTAGTGTTGTGTAGTTCACATTCGGAATTTAAAAGTGAGTAAATTTTTAAAAAGAATATTCTTTTTTCTTTTCTGTCTATCTCGTGGGTGTCCAGTTGGAACCGGCGCGTTATCGGACACTGGATTAGAACTACTGATTTTATCTTAGTTTTCAAGTAAGCAAACATTTTTTTTTTCTTGTTATACTTTTTTTTTCTTGGTTCCAGTTTGTTTATGCAATTATCGATTTGGTTCCAAATGGATATTTATAGATTTGTAAAGACGCAATAAGTGGATTTATCTTTTTTCGCGTGTTTGCATTTTAATTAGTGGGTTACGAAGTCATATTATTTGCTGTACCTACTTGTTTCTCAATGTGTTAAATACGTTCTTGTTGGACATGCCTATTTATGCCAATAAATTTAATTCAAATCTCTGGAAAAAAAACTTTGAGATTTGTTTTTTTTTCTGAACTGGTTATCTATGTTGAGAAACGTTGTGCAATGCCACCTGTGTCTTGCCATTGCTTGGAAAATATGAGATAGTTGACATTTAGTGTGATCTGCACATTTCACAGCGACCAATCAGCCACAGATGGAATATGTTGCAATTTATCTATAACATAAATCTTATCGGCCATTTAACATCTCCAGATTGTGAATCTTATTAGATTTGAAGTGTCATTCATTTATGTATTAAAAATAAACCTAGGTATATAAACTATAGGAAGTGCGTTTGAGAATACTGTTGACTCGTACCCCGCGTATAAAGTACATGCCCGGGGGCTAGATTTGGGGGAGGCGGGGAGGGGGGGGGGAGGGTTGTAGTAGGTATAGGTCTCAGGGTGGTATAATACAAATAAGAAATATTTAAAAGTAAACAATGGTCCAAAATAGAAAATGATGGCCTTATAAAATCATTGAAAAAAAACATATAACTTGGTATCGTCTTAACGACGAATATACATAACATTAAAACACATAAGGAAACGTTCGATGCTTTTAAATTGTGCCAGAAAATTAATTTACATTTGTATATTTTAAAGTCTAGGCAACTATAATATTAAGACAAACCCCCAAATATGGTAGTGGTATTCCTGAAATCCACACGATAATAAATGTTGAGTCAATTTTAAGGTGTGCCCATTGCAGACCTTAATAAAATAATTATTCAATACGTGCAATGACAATAGCCACAAACTTTGTATATGATTTATTAACACCGAAGAACTCATATATTTTTATTTATAGCGTCCATAGAGATTCACCTTAGCTTACTCGTTCAGAAACACGCGTGGAAAGAAAATTATATTTCATGACCAATCGTCCTTGAACGCAAACCAAATAAATGTATTTTTCCTAAATGACTGCACACATCTGATACCCATAGCCGTCTGCTCTCATTTGCTTAAGTAATACTTATGCCAGACCGTTTGCTTAAGCAATACTTAAGTGACGAATTATTTGTGTTACTCATTTGTATGTACCCGCTTATGAGTCGCATAGAGTGGCCCATTTTGTTGAGTGTTTGATGTTTTTCTTTGCCTTTCTCTAGTCGTTTTCCACTTCAAACAGGGTGACGCAATAGTTGTTACGTTTTGATCAGTTTCCCGAGATGTGTTCCATGTATACTGGACATATTATCGTAGTTAATTTGATTAATAAAAAAATGTATCTTTTTATTCTCGATATTTAAACATAAAAACCGAAATCTAAACTAAATGGGAATCCTCCTCTAGGTTGCCACCGGCGCCGTCGCCCGGTACGGTACCCAGAAAGTTGCCAGCATTACCCTTTGGATAGCCAAGCTGATTGCATTATTTGTTTTTATACTAAGCAAGTACTTAAGTAGTTAAACCAGACAGAATGGTGTGTGGTTTAGTAATAAACCATTAAAGGCTATTAACACTTGGCCGTAAAATAGTGTTTAGTTGTACCGTCTAACCTCACGCGTCGCTGTTAAGGAGCTTGCAGAACAAGTTTATTTATAATTCAAACGTAAACATACTCGACGTTTCTACTATTAACTGTCGCATGTAATATAGAAGTGAAAGATTGATTACGTGGGAGTGGGATGAAATGATGACAAGAAGAAAATAATAACAAGCATTTAATACCTATTGCCGTGAAATAAAACTAATTTTGCGAATTGTATCGCGTTTATTCTATGTTGTTTTACGTTCCCGACGTTTCGGGTGCTTTACAGCGACCATGGGCACGGGTGAACTGAGGTGTTGGACGTCCTAGTGTCATAGTTTGAACTGGGGTACCCTCATATTTAGTTGTGCGCGGTCTGATCTACGCAGAAAGTGCTCACAGTGTCAGATAAAATTCGCAAAATTAGTTTAATTTCAATGTGTGTAGTATTCGTGTAAAGATAAGAAATCAATACCTATTGTCTGCTTATACATAATGCTAAATAGTTTGTTAGTATATATATCGTTCAGAAGGTTTCAAAACATAGTTTTACATCATATAAGGAAGATTCAACTAAAAACAGGACATTCACATTCAAAATAACTAATCGATAATTTCATGAATCTTAATTATCAGTCCGAGAATCGCTAATTTTCAAGCCATAAATCACGCAAAGAATAAAATTCAACGCTGAAATATTATTATTTAGCGCCCTATACAAAAGACATCAACGCACACAGGCCCCATACCGGCCGCTCGGTCCTTCCGAGAACGGTTCGGTTATCTTAACGCGGTGACCCCTAGCGGGCTGGCAGATGCAATATAAAGTATGCTGCGTAAGAATACTCCGCTTCGGTGCCTGTATTGTGAATGAAATGCTTGTTAACACAGGGAGCTAACTATATAGTGTGTAACAAAAATAGTGTAAAATATTTTAAGGGTTTAACGAGTGGGTCATAACAATTTAGTTTTTACATGAAATACATGTATAAACAGTGTTTGATTTTTTCCCTATAAGAAAGCAAGCCACTGACGTTTTAACGCGCACTTAGTTGTACCTGTTGTACTAGAGTTATTTGAAATATTGAAATAAAGTGCTATTTTTTAAATTTTAGATAATTTGTTATTTTCCTACGGGAATGTGACTTTTATAGCCCACTGATGGACCTATTAAAATATTTTACATTATTGTTATTACACCTGATATAATCCCAGAAGAAACCTCTAAGAGAAAATTAATATCATAATTATAATATGTAAATTGTTGGGATCACATTACTATTTATAGGTGGAAAAAACTGACGTGATCGTTGTTTTTTTTATGTATAAAGCCAATAAAAGCAAAACCGTATAGGTACTTATCGCGCAGGTGTCGCGACTTTTACTAAACTAATTAGCGAAAAATATAATAATTTGCATAATTTTGTAACAGCGGGAGTCCCGAGTGTGGGACATAGATCTACATATATTACGATACTATTATTAAAGATACCTGTCTATTGAAATAAAACATTTTTTTTTTCGAATTATATCGCGTTTATTTTATATTTCTACGTTCCTGACGTTTCGTCGAAAAAAATACTTTTATTTGAATGGTATTCGCGTAAATATAAGAAATCAATGTGATACCTGTCTATCTACAGTACATCAAGTGCATGATTATACTTATGCTAACTGTATACTTTATAGTCTACGTATTCAGACACTTTGTATGGAGAATGGAATGTTTTAAAAATTGTCCGCTAGTTGCACCGTTCAAGTCTCGATACAAAATGCCAAAAAGCGTAAACTATCAAAGTGTTAGCGTAATCGTTATCAAAGTAATTATGGCATTACCTATTTGTAACTGAATTACTTTATCAGACACCGCTCCGCCACCACCGCCGCGGCCGGCGCCCGCCATGCGCCAGGCAGCGGAATCCTTTGTTGCCTGAAGGCTGAACCCGCTATCGCTTCAAATGTCCAAATAACCGCCATTCGCCTTTCCTCCATGAGCCAAAGCCTGTTCATTCTTCAAGGTACCTTTTATCTGGTACATTCCCCTAACATCCCCTCTTAAGTAACTGAGTGTTTTCTCAGTTCAAATAACAAAAGAAACAATACTCTCTTTTTCTTCTTATTCTTCATTTTATCATAGTGTACTCACATTAGAAATAAGCACCTGCTCCCAAAGATGTTTCACAGTGTAAAATTCGATATAGAACTCTATAAACATTATAGATAAACACACCCATTTAAATGTCCATAAACATTATAATGAGAATCTATAAATTAATTCAAATTATTATTAAGTTAAACATATAATTTACAATATTTGAATATGCGCACACCTGTGTTATATGATACGCCGGCGGCGCCGACCGACCATAATTCGACCATTAATTTGATTATAACCGGTGTTTTTTTTTTAATATATTATGACCCGGTGTTTTTTTAAATATATTATGACTCAGGATCCCTCAGGTAGGTAGATCACAAGAGGTTTTATTGATGAAAACTGACACCGTTTTAATTTTCCAATGCCTAGAGAGATTTTGAAAACATAATAAAAAACTTGAGTGGTGTCAAGGGACACCCGGATGGAACGAAGTTCCTTTAATATTTTTTATTATTTATTATGTTCAAAAAATCAATAATTTTGGGAAACAAAAATATATCGCCCCCTGGTGGGCTCGAACCACCAACCTTTCGGTTTGCGCCACGGAGGCACTTGTGCAATGTCTCGAAAATACTGACCATTATGTAAATGCAAACGACAAAGATAGCAAAAAGTGTCGTTACAACTTTTCGTCTTAATTTTTTCCGTCTAGCCCCCTTTCGTAACGCGCGATAAGGAACTTCGTTCCAACAGCTAATTTCAATCATATTGGCAAAATTATTGTAGTTTTCTGTAACTAAGGTGTTCGGCGAACTTACTCATAGTACAGATTCATATCTCAATTAGTGAACTAAGAACTAAGAGTTTTCAGGCTTACTCACCCGCTGTAACAATTACATACAATCATCGCGCACGCGTCTGCTTCGCATCGGTCAGCACAATTAGCTAAACAGAATAAGCGAATTTCAGGATGCAACACTAAAAACTGCTATACCGCGTGATTTATAAAGAGTATACTAACCCTGATCCCTGCGCTTCTTACATTGCTTCACTTCACTTCACATAATGATTGCAAATGTGTTAAACGAAACGCATGTTTAAGGGCTGGCGTACTCTTTCTGAAACACGCTGTAGGTACCAACTCCTAGTGGTGAAAGGTGGATTCCAAGTGTCCATATAGAATGGGAATAGAAAAAAATGTATGAGAAATAAAACTAATGAATATCACACCATTTTTTTATTGCGTTGGTTGACTTTAAATGCCATTAAATTAACAATGATTAATTTACATTCATTCGAGTTTCCTTAAGCCATTTTCCTTTACCGACTGTTTTATTTATGTACGTAATTATTGTATATTTATATTTAGCTGTTATTATTACATAGAATCAGAAATAGAGTATTTTTTTATATATGTAAACCATTAAGTACAGTACTATAGATTCGGAGGACTTGAACATATATTTTTCAGGATGGTTATGAGTATAGCAATGAGCATTATTATGTTACAAAAACTAACCACTACAGCCCTTCAGATGTAACTAACGTTACTGGTTCTCTTAACAAATAGTATTTTAAACCAATTTCTTCTTCTCGTTAAGCCTATCTATACATCTTTCTATACATATAAATAAAATTGGAGTGTCTGTTTGTAATATTAAAATAACCGCTTTTTACTAAGTGCATTTGGATGTATACACGTTACCTATACCGAAACAACATTTTTTACAATTTTTGTCTGTCTGTCTGTCTGTCTGTTTGTTTGTTCCGGCTAATCTCTGAAATGGCTGGACCGATTTTGACGGGACTTTCACTGGCAGATAGCTGATGTAACAAGGAGTAACTTAGGCTACTTTTATTTTAGAAAAAAACATAGGATCTCACGAAAAAAAAATTAAAACCAATGTTGCAGCGCAGCGCCTGATTAAGTTTGATAGCAACAACCTGCAATGCGTCCCGCGGGCTCAGAATGGGCGAGCAGGCTGTTGTCAACGGTTGTCTTTGTTAAATACCACGCGGACGAAGTCGCGGGCAACAGCTAGTCTGTTATAATTAAATAACAAGCTTAGTCATCGCCCCCGGCAAACCCTGTTGAAATAGATCCATAGTATATTTTCATTGATGCTCGAAAAAAATAGAGTTTGCAACATTTTTTTCAACACCTTCAATGTACAAGCACAGCCCTGTTACATTTTTATAATAGTATAGATATAAATTGACATAAAACTATTTTTAGGATTTTATCGCGTTTATATTCTGATTTTACGTTCCCGACGTTTCGGCTGCTTTACAGCAACCATGGTCACGGGAGGACTGAGGTGGTTGACGTCCTAGTGTCATAGTTTGACGGGTATTCGCGTAAATATAAGAAATCAGTATGGATATAAAATTTGTTATCGTGTACAAAAAAATATTGTATAACAAAATATTATAAACGCGTAAAAAAAACGGTACACACTGGAGTTCACAATGCGCGTCTAGTTATTCATTGCGTAGTCGTGTGTGTCCGGAGACACTTGTAAGTGAACACCAGCGGGCATGGTTACGCGGAAGCCGCCGGTATGTCAGCAGACTGTTGCCAACGACACTTGACCTAACCGAGCCGATGTGCGGATCGCGATCCGTATTCATTTTACCTGTTCCTCCTTCAAAACCTTTATACTTTACCATATCCGGTTTTTACCGATATGTACATGGCATGATTGCTATCTGCCCTTCGACACCTTACAAGGGTTTTTTCAGGCTTCAGACTACATGTAACGACTGTCAAAGAAGTTGGAAAGACTACCGATAAAATCAATTCAAACGTGCACTCCGAAACATGGAGGAAGTCGGATGGTGTGATCGACTCACGCGCCGATTTATCGTTTTTACCATAAATAAGCTCAGACCTCCTATTTATTTTTCTTTTATTTGGAGGATGTGGTTTTAATATTTAAAGGAAGTTTCTCTACACAGCCAACGGTCACGATTACCATAGCTATTACATGCGCAGACGCCGGATTTAACGCGAATAGTCTTGAGGTGTAAAGTATTTAGTACCGGTACATTCGTACGCTTAAATACACATTAAAGTGGATACATTTACAGCTAAAAGTTATACAAACGTTTTGCAATTTTCATAATCTTAGGCTGCGTTCAGATAGGTCGGCGGTTGACGCGCGTTTTAAAATGGATAAACATAAGGGCGCGCGCTAACATTCTCCATATATGGTGATAAGTGCAAAAGCATTGCTAGCTTCTATTAATACGTTTTTGAAAAGTACTGTATCGATAAATTTGTCAACGCGCGTCAAAGTTAAGGCTCATAATATATGGTTTAACAGAAATAGTGGAAAATATTTTAACAGATCAAACAGTAAGTTACATGAATCACGTTGATGAATAAAATATTCGTGTAAATGATGTTTGACTTTTTTTTTAATCAAGGGCGAACCAGGCGAATCAAGGGCGAACCAGTAGCCTTTGCCCGTGCGTTCAGTATAGGGTGTAAATATTTTAATGTCTAATAATTTTATTAATTTCTTTTGAAATGTTATCTTTATAACTAACTGGTGGCCCTGTTAAAATATATAACACTATTATCTCTCTCTTCACACGGGCCATACACTTTTCTTTGGAAGGCTTGCGCGGGGACATGGGTCCAACACGTAGAGGTACTTTTTGAGAATTTTAATGTTATGTTGTCAATTGCTGACAATGATTACACTACACTATTTTTGTTACACCTTGTATTAACACAGCTTTATATCTTGAACCGGCTTTGAGCGGAGTCGGCGCGAAGTGCGCAAGAGTCGCCAGCAAGTCTCGATCAACCCATTAATAAATAACCTGATCGGCTCGGCTGAATATTTTTTTACGTTTTCTTATGCAGTTAGCCATTTTATTTATATGGTTTTGAATGTGAGTAACTTCGTCTATAGGTACTATATAATATACCTGACGATCAATTAACATATTATGTAAGTATGTACGATTTAAATTTAGATTTTTACCGCAGTATATTATCCATTATGGGGTACAATTGGGGTGAAGTTTCGTCTGCCTTCAGACAACGCGTTGCAAACGCAAAACGGCAACTTTACAGCAACTATGGTCATGGGAGGACCGTGGTCATGGTTGCTGTAAAGCAGCCGAATCGTCGGGAACGTAAAAACATAAAACAAACGCGATAATATCTGTTAAAAAAAGTTTTTATTTCAGTGTGTAGTATTTAGGTATATAACTGAATCATATTTTAAATAAGAGTCCCTATTTTCATATCGTTCGTTGGTTAGCAATCAATATAGGTAAGCAGTGAAAGGTGCATGCAGGTATCTTTGATTAAATCTCAAGTGTCTGTTTCCTCGCTGTTATAAATGCGACGTCAACTCAACTGATTTGGTCCGCGTGATTAGTGACCGATGTAACACGACAAAGTATCAAGCTAACTGGCTACTCTTATCATGAGAACGGCCATTGGTATAGATTGTTGCACCCTCCTTATTTGATTAACGCATGGCTACATTTTTAAGTTTTTTTAACAACTCAAGGGCAACAGAGATTTCATTTTATCAATCCGCAATGTATAATTTGTCGCACTTAACGAATTTTACAAGAAAATCCAATTACATTAACTTCTAAAAAAAATGAAGAGGTAATGTATTTCTTTGCAGTTATATCCCCGTCGTCATTTTTGTCCGTATCGTCATTTTTGCATCTATTTTAGCTAAAACCATGCTCCAATACTCCTCTGTCTATCTAATTCAAAGAGAGCAAAACGAGCCAGCGAAATAACTCCATCTTCCTGTAAGTATTTCATCAGCTTTGCAACATAATAACAGGCTAGCAGTAATGCAATGTAGATTGGGTAGTCGCTGGCTGCGCGTGCGCCGTATATGGCGTCAACTTGTCTCCGTGTGTCTCTGCGACAACGCACACACGCACGTCAATAAAGCCGCGGAATAACGTTATTTACACTTCGAGAAATTTCTTATGTACATGTGGAATAGAGCTTTAAAGAAAGGCCTCTTAATGTTAAATAGATAAACGTTTTTTATTTTTAAATTCACTTAAAAATGATGACCGTGAAATATGGTCTTATTTGTGCGGAATACCGATTTGTATAGAAAATATAAAGCAGTTACAACAATCATATTATAATGAATAAACCGGAGGAAAATAGATTGATCCATATTTAAATATAATCCTATGTACTTGGTTGGTTTTAAACGAGCCTTTATATGCGCAAGCGCGCGTTGCCACCGAGTCTGCCGCAGTTCAAGCAGGCACGCACACGCTCTGTCGCGTGTGAAACTCGATACACACACACACACACACAGACGCGCGCGGGGAAAATCATCGAGCGGCGACTCCGGCGCACGCTCTACGTAACTTGACGTACAAAGTTATTGACTACGCCTTTCCTGTACTGAGTTTGAGAATACGGTTGAAGTGATAGATTTGCACTAATAAATTCACAGTGGGAGCCAAGTCACCGCTCGGCTTGGGAATAAGGGGCAGGTTCAAAGCGCTGCACGCACCTTCGGTATTCTTGGAGTTCATGTGTGAATTTAAAGTTTGCCAACCTCCAATGAGTCAGTGTGGTGAACCATACATCTAATCTCCCTCATCCTCCCTCCCTCCCTCCACAGGATCGCTCCTATTACATTGGGGCCAAATACAAAAGTCGAAATGTGGATGCACTGGAGTGCACCCCTGCTTTTTCGGAATTTTAGGTGTGATTTTTATATTTTTTTGATTAGTTCAACTACTTTATTATTTTCTATACTAATGTCTGTTAGTGGATAATAACATCATAGTCGCACTATGTCTATAAAATAATAGAGCTGTTAAAATAAATCAAGTTATTGATAGATCAACAAACATAACAAGCCGTATTGATGCAAGTCACAGATTCTACATAACGCTGTACAATTTTGCTTCGTATTCGGACACTTAGCATCTCTTCATAACATATACTACTGGCTATTTAGTTAGCCCATCTTCGAGAATGAATCATTCTCGCTTGCCAAGATAATTTAGCACTTATTCATATTGCCCTAACTGAGCGTCGCGTCGTTATACAATCATATTCTTGGTATTATTATTTCAACGTTTCGGCTAGCGCTGTTTTGGGTCGAATAGCGTTTTTTTTTCCTGAAAACTAACACACAGTAACCTAGCCCCCAGCTCGGATTCCCTACATCGTGTGATTTAAACAAAGATATATAAAGCTTCCAGACGACGACTGGAGTACATTATATTTTTCTTTTTTCCTGAACTAAATATAAAATCACACAAAAATCTCCCCCCCCCCCCACAAACAATCAACCCTTTATTCGCGGCCTGATTACTTTCAATTCTAATTTAACAAAGGCATCTTGGACACGCTACCTCATTATGATTATATTATGGGCCAAATTTTTTACACTTTTTGTAAATATTAAGGAGGTAAGCTTTTCTATTCTCTTTTTTATTTATATGTGTTTTGTATAATAATGTAATTTCCTTTATATATTTAATCTGTAAATTACGCCGCAGGCGTAATTAATTGCATCTTTTAAAAATTATTATATACTATAGTATGGTCTGTTTGAGACTTCAAAAGATTAAAGATGCCTCTATAAGTACGTAGCTCGTTAACGTATAATGGGTTTCATGAATTCGTATCCCATACAATTGGAACGCGTATTATTCGCGGCATAAAACACGTAAAAGGTACCTGGCAAGGTTTTTTCCAAAGAGTGCACGCTATACAGCTAATTGCTGCTATTACATCGTTTACCCGACTACGTACAGTTATAGGGTAAGGTCCGATTTATCATGTGGCCGTAGGTGATGCATCCATACGTGACTATTACCGAGGGTCGAGTCACCTTCGTCCGTAGGAGAATTAAGTACCCTCGAGATACCCTACACGTGACCCTGGGTGGTGCCAACCAGGTGACAACTCTACTGGTGGTAGGCTTCGGCCGTGGCTAGTCACCACTCACTGAACAAAGCCATGTCGCCAAGCGGCCTAGCCGTGTTCCGGCATGATGTTCGGTGTTGCCATTCATGGATGGCGGGTCAGATCAGCTGCGCTGCATGTGCCTAGTGAATGTAGCGTCTCTTATCTACTGTTGCCTTCCTACCTAGGCAAGTATGCTCCGTCGTAGATCTCATCGTCACTTACCATCAGGTGAGATCGAGATCAAATACTTGCCTATAACGTAATAAAAAAATAATAATAATATAATTGCAATTGATGCTATATTTATGTAGAGTCGACCATTAATGTGGTTTATCAATTTTGACAACGACTCCTCGTTGATGAGACATTAAGGCTGTGATTTATAATAAGAAAGGAATGTAGTAATTACGAAAATATACATTCTTATCCTTACATCTGCAAACGATATTCAACCTTAAGATAATAAAGAAATTTGGGCGACTGTACCTATGTTATCTTGTTTTACATAAGGATCCCAATATAGTGCGAATGTTTTTCTATTAGCGTTTGGATACGGTGTCAGACAAAACACCGATCTGTTAAAAAATATAACCATAATATTTTAAAGCGTTTGACAAATTAGGGCCTACTATGAATGGTGTTCCTCCGTTCCCAGAATCCATAGTCAATCCATCTATAGTCTTGCTAACAATATATCACTCTATGAATGTACGTGTAAACATGGCTATGACCTACCTGAATATATCTTATTATTTGTAACACGAAAGCATGAATGGAGCATTTGTAATGTAATTAAATTCAACAACACATTGATATAACATGTTAGTCATTTAGAATTGCCCTTCCTCGATTGGAAACAATGAGTTATTTGTAAAATCAATTAAATAATAGTTAATAATGTGTGGATTGCGTAACATATATCATGACGCTATTGCCTGCTGTATCGTTCGGAGGGTATTCCATTATCGATAATCTTGAAACGTAGTGAAAGCCAAGTTGGTAGAACGCTTGCCTCGGTCACGAGCATCGCGGGTTCAAACCTCGGCTCCCACCTGTGGGATTTCTGGATTTGATGTGCGAATCTCATTTTCAACCATGATTATCACTTGCTAAACGGTGAAGGAAAACATCGCGAGGAAACCTGCATCTCTTAGAGAACCCCTCGAAAGACGTGTGAAGTCCGCCAAACCGCACTGGGCCAGCGTGGTGGACTATGGCCTAATCCTCCTCGCATTGAGGGGAGGCCGGTGCCCAATAGTGGGACATTAAAAAGGGCTGGTATTATTTATTATAATATAATTGGGCACAAGTTTAACCGCTTATATAATCTTGAAATAGATGTAACGTTTCATTATCAAGCTATTATCGTATCACCTATGTGTAGACAAGATAAATTATTGTCGCTATAGTCCGTGAACTCGCATCTATTTTAATCTGCGTTGAAAGCATCATATTCGATGATAAATAATTATAGTGCTGCCCAGCTTCATTCCCTTCTGGAGACATTAACAGTTAATTTAGTTTTCTTTTACAGGGTTCATGTTTTTAAGGAAAATGTGCGACCGGTCTTCCATAAGTAAATAACAACTACGGCAGCCGCCCGTAGTTTAACTAGAGAAAATAATATGTGAATTAAATTTCTGTTTTGTGAAAACAATTCAATATAGGTAGGTGTATGTATATAAATTTGATTCACACACTGCTAAAGTGAAAGCATTCGTTTAAGTGCGATACAATAACATTGACTCGTAAATTGCTTTCAATGTGTGAAAATAAATAATTTAGAAAACCTATGCAGTTGTAACTAATATTGCGAATCATAATAAATATCTTTGGCGTTCATTCACCGCATCAGATGATAATTAGACACAAGTTTAACCGCTTATATGATCTTTAAAACCAAATAAAGTTGATATCAAGTTAGAATATATCGACTATCATGTAATATATGAGACCTACAAACAGACTCCCTCGGCGGTGATATCTTGCAACTCGATACATCGTTCTAAATTTACTCGACTCTATATCGATTACGTTATACATCGAGAAAATCGTTACAAATTCTATATTTAAACATTGCAGTTTTTCATTTGCTAGAGAGCTCTTGCTGATTTTAATAAAAGCTATTTATTGTCATTTTCACAGAGCTAATGTCTATCAGCTATGTCAAGAATATAATATATCCTAGTTATATACGAATTGCAATTCTCTTAAATCATCTGTGTTTAAAATCTATATCTGTCGGAATACTTATAAATTAAGATTGTTTATTGTGTATTAATAGTTGTATGTCTCCTCTAAGAGCATTCCAAAATGGATCAGATCCAAACTATGTTACAAAGTAAGATCACTTACAATAAATTAAATAATATACAATTTGGAGACTAGCTAAGTAGGTATATTCAAAGCCGCGATGTTTCAAGACCAAATTAGCCAACAATATAGAGTTAAAGATACGCCAGTCGGGACACCAATAAGACATATTATTTATAACACATTGACGAGTAAAACAAGTGCAGCGAAGACAAGGCTATACTTAGCATTTGTCGCTTGCCAATTGGATGTCTGGTTTAAAAAGACTTTCATTTAAACGCAGTTTATTATTTAGATCTACAACTGTTTGTGTTTAGTTGGTACCTAGGTGGTTCTTAATATAGCTACTAGAAAAATAAGTCTTATTGTTTTAAAAATAAGTATACGATAGCAGTCAGAAATGTTTAAATTTGAAATACCTATATGCCCTATGAATTAAATGGCCATCATTTTCGAATTTTATCCATTACAAGCCGCCTCGGCGAACTTCGCAGAATTGAATGCTTGAGAAAGTAAATTATCTTATTTTTTTTTTGTGATTCTTCCTGCCTGATAAGCGCTGTTTGTAGTGACCCTGCTTTCTGTGCCAAGGGTCCCAGGTTCGAATAGGTAGGGAAAAACTTTGTGTGATCACCACAAACGTTTGTACCCAAGTTATGGATGTTTAATATCTATATAAGTAATATATACTGGGTTTGCCCCCAGTCCTTTGTACGATACCCATGATACAAGCGTAGCTTAGTTTGGGACCGTATAGTTGTAAAAATGATATCACCAATAAGTGACGGGATCTACAGTACTGGCTGCTTGAACGTGTATGAGATCTTATCATCACATGAAGTTATTAGCGTCGCCTTTCTCTGAAATCTTTCGTTGAGTGTCTACAGCTTCGATAGTTGGAAGTCTCTCCAACATAGGTCGTTTATTGAAATAAAACTCATTTTGCGGATTTAATTGTATTTATTTCATGCTTTTTTTACATTGCCGACGTTTCGGCTGCTTTACAGCAACCATGGTCACGGGAGGACTGAGGTGTTAGACGTCCTAGTGTCATAGTTTAAACTGGAGTACCCTCATATTTAGTTCTTGTTTGCAACCGCATAATTAGTTGTACTTCAATGTGTAGTATTCGCGTAAATGTAGGAAATCAATAGTACGTTTAATTGAATTAAATAAAATGGAAATTATTACAATATTACTAGCAATTTTTATCGTTATTTAAAAAAGGAAACCTCACCAAATCAAGATGTCTTCTTTAATTAACAAAACATATTTTAAGAAAGTAGCTAGCAGGATGTCGGGACTACATATTCACGGCTGCCATACGGCTTCACTATTAGTATTTGAGAGTAGATCTTATACACTCTTTTGTTGTTCCCCTATCTTTACTGCTCCTGTCAAATATCTGTGTATATTTCCAAAGTATCTACCTACACATTGGCAATATCTTTGACATCTTTATATCGGCAATCGTGAATCGGAAACCGCACGGGTAACCTTCCAGCCCGCACCCTGACGCCCTGCGGTCGAACATGGAATAACCGCCTTTACGTGGGCATCAACAAGGGACGGACTCGGCAGGGTGCAAATTGAAAAACAAGTGAAGTTGATGGGTGCAATAAATCCTACAATTCGCAGTTCATCTGTGTCATATTTGCCAAGAAGTGAGCGGTGCAAATGTAATAAGTAGGCATGTTATTTGCTTTTATGGTAGGTAAGTACATATAATTAATTGAATACGTCATTGAACACATTAATAAGGTTTAATTATGACAGTAAAACAATAATCAGTTTTACTTTATACCTACTTTATCTAAAGACTGTACATGTTACTGTTTCACTTAAGGCTTATTTATTTCATAGTGTTAAGCTTAAAACACCCATTGTAAATTCAGGCCCGATTCCGTCCCTGTTTTATGGGTGTCCGTCGCCGAACGCGCGCCGTCTCGAGAGCCAGAGATCTATATCACGGAATATACAACTATATTTAAATCGTACAATATCCACTGACTGGGTGGTCGTGTGACAACGGGAGTGAATGATTTCTTAGTTAAATTAAGCACCTACTCAGGTATTGTTTATGCCCTAGCACGTATTAAAAAAAATCCGCGTCAAAAAGAGAAGAAAAAAGTTTATATCGCCGAGCGAAATAAAGAAAAAAAACTAGACAAGGTGTTATTACAAATGGTTAGCGCTTATAAATGTTGAATTTATCTAGTTTATATAATTTCCACGTCGGTATTTACCTTCCATTATAATATAGACAGATCACCGGATTGTTAGACAGTGTCGACTAATAAAAATACATCACGATTTTTAAACGTACCACTGAGCGCAATAATTTATATCGCACCAACACTATTTATTCCTCGTAGCGCACCAATGGCCTTTAGGTATCTAAAAAGGGGATTTTAATAGCTAAAAGGATATAATAAAAAATACAAACGTAGCTTTAAACAATATTGTCATCGAATACAAATATTGATAAATTTTAGTTACTTGCATGAAATAAAATAATAGACTAGAAGTAAGTCGTGCGCGATACTGCGTATTTTCAATTTTATTTTTCGATGACCTTATAAACTTTGTACATGTAACATAATAAAAAATTTGTAATACCCATTTTATCTATATTTACCTACCTCCTTCTATGGTATAGTATCCTAGTATATTTAAATAGACTGTATTGTCGATGTTTGAATAAGACCTATGTCATGACATCTTTAGCCTTTTGGTGCTTCTACTGAAAAATAAATAGTTTTCGTGTGATTCAAATGTGTCTTTGGGGAATGCTCCCTTTTTTTTCAAACATCGTGTTGAATGGCGTCCCACGCTTATGCCGCGTGAATGAACATTGAATTATGACATCCTTACGATGATAAGCCGAGTCTGGATGAAAGCCAAGCCGCGATTATATTCAGGGTATATGTTATGTGGACGATAAACAAAGTTATTTGCGCCGGCCAGACGGCGTTGACACGTTTAGTAAGAGCTCTTTTTTAAGAGGAAAATTTAATGAGCCTCTACAATCAGAGCTGTTCTACGGTAGCTACGCCGCTGGGTTGCACGCACAAGTCATATACTTATATTAGGGGCGTCACAATCGGGTTTCACTCCATCCTAAAAAAAATATATTTTTTTTTTTTAATTTCATTTATTGTATCAACATATTACACATCTTGTTACATTCTGTGCCAAACTGCGCAGCAGTTTGTCGGCATCGGGTTTTAAAATTATTAAATTTAGCGTCACGGACGTGTAAATTAACTATAACTAAACTAATAAGTATTAATAAGAAAAAATATAATTAAAAACATTACATATCAGGTCGGCACTGTCTATCAGTCAGTTTTAAAAGATGTTTTAGTCAAAGCACAGTTGAAAGCGAGTTAAATATAGCTACAAATCCACTTCGCAATCAAGATAATCTCTTACAATTTGATAATTTTCCGTGCCCGATGCGCGCGCGCAACCATACTATTGTTGCTAATGTATATGATTGGTTAATTTTGGTCCAAAGTAACTACGCAGCCGTGGCACGGTGA
This sequence comes from Pheosia gnoma, assembly GCA_905404115.1. Taxonomy (NCBI): domain Eukaryota; kingdom Metazoa; phylum Arthropoda; class Insecta; order Lepidoptera; family Notodontidae; genus Pheosia; species Pheosia gnoma. The sequence goes on from FR989910.1 coordinate 1,281,516, forward strand.
CACGCCACCTTGTTTATGAGACCGTCTGCGTCCGCGACGGCCGGCGAGACGACCGCCCTCACTCACTGGAATATTTGTTTATTTTGTTTTTTTTTTTTATAACTGAAGAGTTTTTCATCGTCGAATATTGTGGAGACAGGTTTATGTTTCGATGTCTGCGTAGTAGGTACTCTCAGAATAGCGTGTATATTGAGTTTTCAGCCATTCTATATATTTTGTGAAAATTTAAAAAAATAGAAGCATAGGCCAGGATTGGCAAATGCGTATATAGTTTACAAGACAGCTCGAGAATAACCTGGGCCCCAAGTCTGCTAACACAATCGATTCATAATCGAACAGCAACCGCATAGTAACTGTCACTTTTGACAGATGTCCCATACAATATCTGTCAAAAGTGACAGTTACTATGCGGTTGCTGTTCGATTATGAATGGATTGTGTTAGCAGACTTGGGCCAAGGCAATGGTTGGTCGAATTGGTTTGACCATTGTCGGTTGATTTGTATTTGTAGTTAAATGAACGCAATAGTTAGTTTGATTTAAAATTATAACTAAATTACAAACATAACTATTAAATAACTAACATCACCCATTTGAATCATAATAATGAAGTAATGGCATGGTAAGTACGGTGGCGAACTAATATGGGACCCATTTCCTTTATATTTTCAATGACACTTATAATGCAATAAGGTTGTATATCTGTATGTCAACCATGGAGTTTCTTGCCCGTTCTTCTCCATAGGAACGGCATTCCGAACGGGTGGTAAAGCAGTAGCATAATATTTTTGTAACTTGACGATTCATAAGTACTGTACAATAATGGTCTACGTGAATAAAAAATATTCTGATTCTGATTCTGATTCTGTCGTCATATCTGAGAGCAGTCGGTCCTAGTAACGTCAGTCCAAATAGTAGCTCTTAAGGTATACGTTTGCCGTACGATATTCAACCTTAAATGGGTTCCAATAAAAGTTCGCGACTGTACCTACCTCATTCATTAATTTCTACGCCTACTTTTAGGTATAAGTTACATATAAGCGTGCAAAAATAACAATTAAGTACATGATTCATGGGTTTTCATTTTGCCACAATATTATTATTGAATTGGATTATTACATAAGGTAGGTATCTAAAGTTTACGTCAGGTTAAATTGCAATTTTACCGTAAATATGTTTGTCAATTTGTTGAAAGTTCCTACGTGGGAATCGTACGATTTGTTGACGCACACGTAGATAATTGTAAAGCACTCGATATTATTGGTAATACCGACACATCCAAATCCGACTTACTGCCAAGTTTACCATACAGGAGACTTCAGGTGAAAATTTGCACCATTCAAAACTGCTGCTGAATCCCGTTCTGACATATGGTGCCATCTGTTTGATAATGATGTGTAGAAGGCCGTAGGCAGGAGGGGGGAGGGGGGTTATAACCCCTGAACGAAATGTCTGAGTAAAACAAAGTTTTATACACTTATGGGCCTTTCTAAAATATTTTCGACTCTTTTCGTGTGTTGCTGTTGTTTTTGATTATTGTCTCTGGTTCGACCCCCCCAAGGGTGTATTGTTGCTTATTGTCTCTGGTCCAGAGCTTGACTCTCGACCCTCGACCCAGAGATTGGCTAGCCTATGGTTAGACTCAAAAGATGGAAGACATTTCATCAAGCTGTGGCTTTTGGGGACCAAGCTTCATTGCAAATACGATAGATGCGCCGGCGCAAATAACGCAAGTGCAATAGCTAATGTTAAATACATTCTCTTTATCGTAATGTAATTAGTAGATTTCCACGCCTCTGAGACGCCATTGTCAATTAGCATGTCTTGTGTACATGTCCGCTTCCGAGTCCAATGTTCCGGTTATGTGTCATTATGGGCAATCATATAATTATTACAATATTATAACAGTGACAAAGGTGAAGGCAAAGGCGTAAAGAAAACGCTCTGTCATGGTCACTCAATAAAGTTACTTTATTTAAAAGCTGACACACCAATCAATTCAAAATCGAATGGGAATAGCATAGTAAACGTCAATATGACGGACGAAATATTTTGTATGAAAAATATGACAACTACAACGCTATTTGCCCAAGCCCCTCTTTCCATTAGCCATTCTGGGCAAGTGCCCAGGGCCCCGCTATCATGGGACCCCCTAGTTCCAGATCACCAACCGATACATTTATTTATTTTTATGAAATCTAACGACAATTGTCTATATATGACCAGGGCGCCGATAGGTTAAATACGGCCCTGCATTTTCCGTGTCTGATCGACCGAAATGCCTTGCGAGGTTGCGCGCTAGGTCTGGGCGTTCCCCCATTCCTATTCGATTATCAATTATGATTCAATCGTTTAAGCAGCCTGTAAAACACCACGCATGTAGAGTGGAGTGCTGCATGTACGTTTTCATTTTATCTCTCTTTCTGTCTCCATTACGTACCTACTCTCGGTTTCCTACCGACAAACACACGTCAGTCGGTAGGTACTCTATTATTAAGCCGTATTAAATTTATCTCTACTGATCCAAGGACCACCTGTGCGGTTCAACGCCTCTAGCCCCAACCAGTCAGTCTGGTTAACAACACGGCGTTAATTTACACCTGTCAAATGATATTTTATACGATATTCAACTTTATTACAAGCATAAAAGTTGTACACAGAGCGTACGATCGGAAACAAGTTTTGCCGCCAAAGCGCCGTTTGTGTGTTTATTCTTTTTTAATCTGTATCTCGGCCTGGACGTTCGCGATTAATGCCTTTGCTTGCGAATGGTGTATTTTTTTTTAATTTATGCCCTCCAGGGTGGGCCGTGTTAAAAAACATTAAATTACCACTTGTTCCCATGGCAATGTGAGATTGGAAGAAACACGGGATGGACCCTGATTTCCCACGCTGCTTGGTAACTTATTGGGTTAATATGTATGTGCCAAGTACTTGTTAGTTGCGCAGGAAGACTAAGGTTTGATAAGCTTATCATTAATGACTAAAATAGGTATGAATTTACAATAAATCGTCATATGTAACCTTCAGACTGTCCGCGTGAAAATACCCGTGCAATTGTTTTCTTCTTTACGAGGAAGGTAAATGTGGTTTTGTTTATTAGTCGGCATAACTTTAATAGAACAGACATTATTATAAGTTACCTAAACCGATAAAAAAAATAAAGAACTTGACTATATACACTCACTTTCATAGATAAAGCTGTCATTAACCAAAAACTAAAAAAAAATAATTAAACATGACACTGGCAATATACACGAAGGTGTGATGCCAAAAAAGAAAAAAAAATAACAATGAACAACATTCGCGCTCAAAATTCAAATTGCCAATTGTTTAAATAAAGCTCTGTAATGTTTTATCGTATTTAAATGGAATACGAATCACCGTTTCGACAGGTATCCTTTAGTTCATGGTATAATAAAACTCACGGCCGAATGCCGGTTTACCGACGAATGGAATCAGAAACCGTCTGGACAATAAATATGGAATATTTTTTTTTAATATGACAACAGTCGAATCAGCTGGTGTGACGTCATTTTCTCGTAGCTTCCATGCTGAGCTCCCGTGGCATAAATTCTCACCTTCGCGACCTCTAAAGCTATAGTAACAGACGGCCTCAGTTAAATAAGTATTCTTCCAAAAAGTCTAGTTACTTGTCAGTATGTAAAGTGACCACCTCTTTACTAATAGGAGTAGGGTTACTAATCGAAGTCGTGATAGTTACACCATTTATAACTGTAGAACGGGTGGACTGATATTTTGGTCTTTGATGTTTTTAATTTCTCTCCCGTGTCCCCGAATAGCAGAAACATTGACAAAAAATATATATAAAGATAATTCATTTTCTCATACATTTGATTCTGAGGCGGTACGAAGTTTGCCGGGACAGCTAAAAACTAAAAAAATATGTTTAACATCGAATATAGGCCTTAATGTCTATGCTTTAGTGGCTCTATTTCGAAACCTGAAGTTGAGAAAGAATTGCCCCAAAACTCATAGAAATTTTTACTAAATTTTATATTTTTTTCGGAGAGTACCTATGCTTTGTAATGTAAATCTAAATAGGCGAATACTTTTACTAAATTTGGCGGTTAAGTTATAATTAGATACATACTTAAATAATTCAAAATAAGTGTCGAACCGAATCCCTTTAGCTGCTTAAACTGTGTGTCGATTGAGACGTTAATTTTCGTATCGTGTCACAAGATAAAAGTGTGGGTACCTAGTAACGTTAAGTAACCAGCTAGCTCGTTTCTCTAGAACTTTGCTGACGAGTTTTTCATCGACAATTTTCCATTACTTTTTTTGCATAACATTTATTTTCTTGTCCGTCCAGTTCTACACAAATAAACTTGATCTAGTCTTATAATAAATCTTGAAGGGGTATCATAGACGGGTATAATGTTTCCTTCATGATTCCGTTCAGAGGCGCTGCTAGAAAATGATGATTTCGCAAGCAAGCGTCAAAACTCTTTATATAGCAATGAGAGAACTAGAGCAACAGATTTAGTAAATAACGTAAAAATACTATTTAAAAGTTTTTTTTTGTCACATTACTAACACCGATAAATAATAGCGATGCACTACAGATTCAAAACCATAAAGCATAGGTACCTACATGATTTGCAATTCGTTAGGTAGTCTATGCCGCTCACGGATCACAAAGCGTACAACGACACTAAAGCTATTTAAATGCTATTACGTACTAGTGATGTGCTGTGTCGTAGAATTACAAACTCGAGTATAAAAAAAATATCTGGGGGTTCTCTCAGACACGCAGGTTTCCTCACGATGCTTTCCTTCACAGTTTATCAAATTTAATCGTGGTTCAACATGAGATTTGCATATGAAATTCAGAAATCCCAGAGGTGCGAACTGGGGTTCGAACATGCAAACCTAGGTCCTGGGTATAGCTCTCGTATTTATTAAATTAAACAAGGATTAAGGTACAAGCTATGGCATTTTCTGTCACACTATAGAAATACGAAACTTAGACTTGTATTTCTGACTGTAGAGTCAAAGCCCGTGACTTCAAGTCCAGAAAAAAAATCTACTGTCCGGTATTCTCGTTTGCAACCCCTGACCATAAATTAATAATTGTCATAGTTCGGACTTAACCATAGATTTAGCAGTTATATTGCGGTGAACAAGCTTATAATTATTAATAATCAAGTTGCAAAGTTTGAACCAAATCTGATTTCCTGCGGTGATCATAAACCTCAATTATAATAATCACCGGCCATTTACAAAACTATGACGAAATCAAATATAGAATTAAGTTAAGTGACAATTTAATTTATTTATTGATATAAATCATTAGACATGTCATGGCATGTTTTACGACCTGATCAGAGCAGTTGGTAGTGACCCTACTTTTCTTGCCAAGGGTCCCAGGTCCTGGTAGGGAACAGACTTTGTGTGATGAGCACGAATGTTCGTATACCAGAGTCATATACTATTGGGCTCTCGTAATGCATTTAATACATATATATATATATATTTATTCCGAAACTTTACACCCCTGGGCTGCTGATTTAAATATTAAATAACTCTACAATGCTATAGGTATGCAATTAAATCGCTGAAATTAAGGTCTTTAATTTACTTTACATTCATTAGAACAACAAACAACACTAGCCAAGGTCACTATGTTCTAGCACCTTATTAACGTTCCTATTATATATCCGCGGGCGACGAGCCAATCAGCCAGCCGCGCTGTTGCGAAAAAGAAAATTCATGTAATTTCCACCTCTACTGCACTTAGGGCTAGCACCATTTTTGAATATTCAAGATTCAATAATCAATAGTATTATATGCCCATCTTAAAGTAACTAACCTTACAGGAGGTCTGTAGATGCTAAACTAGCGTCGTGCCATAAATTATCTATGTTTTTTAATACGTTATAACCCTGAAAATGGCTTGATCTTAAAATCGATGCAAATGAAATCTTCTATGACGTATTTCGTTTTAAAATGTACCTATTTAATTTTAAACCAAATCGTTTGACACATCGCAACCCTACCGCTATCAAGTATCCCGCGTACACACACACCTACAAATCCCTTCTGTGTGTATATTTACGCGTGTGAGTGTTGAACCGGGCGCAAGTAGGTACGCCGTCGGTTCGGTGCAGACTGCGAGGCGGCCTGTTGCGCTGGCGCAAGACAAGCCCCAGCCCGCTGCCAACTGATCCCCATATTGAGATAGGCAGAAACGCCGTTTTGATTGTTATTTTTCCTCTAAGTAAACGCACTGCGTAATATATTCATTAACTTTGAATATACGTCATAGTTACAAGGTAGGAAAGGTTTCGGTTCCTTTTTAATATAACTATAGAATATAGAAATAACCGTTTTGCGAATGCTATTGTGTAACAAACTTTAAGAGTTTTTTCATACCTAGTAGGTATTTGATGAATGAATGCTAAATATAGCAATAGTGATGATGGACTGACACTGGACTCCCACGGCACCTTCCTAACGAGGGCGGAAACACGTCAGGCTTACGTCAATTCACATTATTTGGCATGGAGGAACGGGCGGACTCTAGTTATACAGTAGCTGTGTAAATAGGGATAAATCTACTTGTAATTACTAGAGATCATGTCGTAGAATTATCTGGGGTGTTTGAAAGTTTCCTTATTGGATAATAATCTATGAAAAATGCTCTATATAATGTTCTCTATGGTTTTCTCTCTCTTCTCTATGGCGCCTCCTTGGCATCGATTGTTCTAAAAAGTGTTCTGAGTATTTAATAAAATTATGATTACATAAACCTCAAGAAGTCTATAATTTCTATCCCAGGGACCATGGTATATTTACCACTTATAAGTAGGCAGAAAATTATGCCCCAATAGGTTTGAAATGAGCTCAACACTTCTGGAAAATATACTACAAAAAAAACACTCATTTCATAATTTCTGTAATAGTGTACAATAATAAGTTATCTAACTACATATACTCTGTAAAGAATTCCCAATTTAAATTCTGATTTTGAGTGCAAAACAGCCGTACAAAATCTTTGAAATAAGAGTTAATTGCGTCAACCAAATCGTTAACAAACACCTTTGCTCTGAATTAAATTATATACAAGCCTATAACTTAACTTTCCATCTAAAAAGTCCTTATAGAATTTAACTGGTTAATCATGGATACCAAAATACAATGTACAGAAATAGCTCGCCTAATAAATTGGCATCGGACAATGGCTGACGGCGAGATCGTACTAATGACACCGCCACCGACGACCAACTTGCTGGATATGACTAAGAAAATAATGTACATTCTTTGAACGCACTTTATTTGATAATAGACGTCTATTTATAGATTCGATTATTCATTTTCGATGGCGCGGTAGGGAAAAATGCACCTAGCTTCCATCATTTCTTTATTGCTATTTCTTTGGCGTTATTAAATTAGTAGAATACGTTTCTGGCACGTTCCCTAATCAACATTACAAAAAAAACTACTTCCAACTAACAAGTATTCTCTTATGTCTGTGATGGAAAGTAGTATTTTTATAGGCTACGTTAAGGGCCCTATACATCATGTTAGTGTAGCTACAAAACATTGAGACACACCAACTGATGTTAACTATTTCTTCTATTAAGTATCAATGTTTAATCAATTGAAAACTTGATTTTTTTTTCATATAAAGTGACCCCTATTTATGAACATTGTAACGGATTCTGCTCTTCACTCTTTTCGCTAGAGACGGTGCTGTTAAATTTACGGAATACTTCGATCAATGAATCGGTATTCGATGCTATCAAACTAGTACTAAGCTCCCAATTTCATATCATATGCAACTGCCTACGTTATAAATCCATGTGAACATTTGCTTCTTCTTGATTGTTCATATGTACGCGAATGGTAGTTATTTACATACGTAATATGATACAATAAGAATTGTAATGAGTCACTGAAATTCCTCACTATAATTTATAGTGTTATTGATCAGATTTTATCATAATTGTTATCAGATAGTTAGGCTTTGTACCTATGCACTCAATGGCCAGAATTTTGTCACTTATTAATTGCTGTTTTTGGACTAAAATAATTGGTTACCTCATAAGCAAGTATCAATCTAATTACCTATTGAATTCATATAGAAAATGATAATTTACATTTGAAGCTAGGATACGGAATATCCCTTGGACCAAATGTACCAATCTGATTTCTGAACTAAAGGTACAGTCGCGAACTTGAATTGGTACCCATTGAGGGTAAATATCGTACGGCAAAAGTATACTTTAAATTCGACTATTCTGAGTGACGTTACTATGGCAACTGCTCTCAGATATACTATCTTAAAGCATTATAAGTTTCACTGAAAATATTAAGGAAATGGGTCCCATATTAATGTTCGCGACCGTACCTAGGTACCTATAAAAAATAAAAATATATTTGACGACCTGATTGGCAGTTGGTAGTGATCCTGCTTTTTGTACCGAAGCTCTCGGGTTCGAATCCCGGTAGAGGCAGACTTTTTGTGATGAACACAAATGTTTTGTACTCGAGTCATGGCTGTTTAATATCTATATAGGTAAGTAATTATATATTGGGATGGCCCCCAATCCCATAATACAAGCATTGGTCGTACAGTTGGTGTGTTCGTCTCAAATAATGTTGTGATCTCTGTTTAAACGCCAAAACGCACGCGCAATCCACGTTCCCCTCGGGATCAATCGCGTGACGTTGGCTTCAGCAGCAATAGCTCCGCGTTGACCTACATTGCGCCCGCGCAGCACGCTAATTGCCGCCTATTGGCGGGTCGGTGGCGCGCTCATCACGCGACGACGACCTAGCCAGCTAATTGTTTCTACTAGATGTTACATACACTATCATTAATGTTTATACTTCGTGGATGTGTCGATGTCGTGTTGCATTCAACGTGCTTTGTTGATCAACAGATAAATACCGCGAATTATTTGTAATAGAACTACTATTGCCATGTAGAGGTATACTTACTTCTACTATAGGCGTTGCCATCTTAAGTCTTACAAAATGCTTGCTTGGCAAAATCGCTTTTCTAAGCTTACCGCTTATATATTTTTGAATTGAAAAATACTTTGCATAAAATGGCTTCAGCTTAACGTGATCTGCTCTAGTTAAAGGCAAAGATACCGTTTGACTAGGTACGTTAGAAAATTAGGGATACCATTAAAGTTCGTGGCAAAGATACCACAGGGAAATGTGAGTCTCCAATGAAATTAAGAAAAGGGTGCTGGAAATTAAAATTAAAAAATAAAATTATGTCTCATTTTACAATACATCTTGATCACTTACTTCCACGCAGTGAAGCTAGGAAGTGAGAGCGTACGTGAATTCGTTTGGTAAGGCCGCATGCGCTGAGGCCAGCGCGAAGGTTGCGCCCGCGCACCCAACAATGGCGCCGATCGTACGCACCGATACCTGCGCATTGTCTTTTCATTTGACGCAAGACAGGACCGATCGGACGATAGATCGCCCAATGTGGTTGTGTTTGCGAATCTGTTGACGTAAAAACACGATGGACATAACCATGTTACTACAGAAATCGATTTCTATGCTATGTCTGTTTCATTCTAACCGGTGGATAAGGTACATTCAGATAGATAACAGACACAATTTACGGTACCTTATATTCGTAGGACAGTACTCAGATACGTTTATATATACGATTTTAATCAACGGCACGTCAAGTGCGAGCTAACTGTATCCTTTATAATAATTCCAGTCCTTTTTTAATGTCCCACTGCTGGGCACGAGCCTCCCCTTAATGCGAGGGGGATTAGTCCATAGTCCACCACGCTGGCCCAGTGCGGGTTGACGGACTTCACACATCTTTCGAGGGGTTCTCTCAGACATGCAGGTTTCCTCGCGATGTTTTCCTTCACCGTTTAGCAAGTGATAAGCATGGTTGAGAATGAGATTCCCACATGAAATTCAGAAATCCCAGATGTGCGATCCTCGTTACCGAGGCAAGCGTTCTACCAACTTGGCTATCACTGCCTTATCCATTATAGCCTACCGTATTTAGACATTTTGTATGGAGAATGGAAAAGCGCCTCTAGCGGACGGTATTTAAAACTTTCAAATGTCCATACAAAATGTCTAAATACGGTAGACTATAAAGTATACGGTAATAATCTCGCACTTGACGTACAGAATCTCAGGTGAGGAACATTGCCTACCCAAACTTAATCGGTGTTACAAGGGGCCCTTATCGATGAATGTTTAAGCATTTTTTCGTCTTTATTGTGCGGCGCGGCTTGCTATTACAAATAATAATATGAAAAAAAAACCACATAAATAAGCTAAAAAACAGCAATGAACACATTAAGCCGACTTTATCAGGACCCAACCCGTACATTGTTTTGAACAACAACTTCTATATATAGAAATATGTAATAAGCCCTCGTATTTCGACTCTATTCTTGGAGCTGCCGTTTGTGGGTGCAATAAGAACAAAATATTCATAAAATAAATTGGTGCCATAACGTCTATAGTAAATTGACCAGTCTCTTACGACCCACTAAAGCTTTGACCAACTATTGAGTTTAGAGATCAGCTGAAATGGTTTTTAGACCTCATAATAAATTTATTGTTTATGCCTTTTTAAGGACAGAACACAAGTACTTATTGCAGACGCCAGTTTATGTGGACGATAAAAATTAGACTGCAATATCAATCCATCTGTTTGAAAACAAACTTATTTATTAATTTTAATACTGTGATGCAACTTTAGGTGATACTAATAGATATCCCTTATTATTTTGGGTCGGCGCAAGCAAAAGCATAGTCTACTTATCTATATTAATTTTATTCGAACCTATGTTTGCCGAAGCAATTTAGCGTTACGTAAAGTAAAGATTAGATAGATTTTTCTACAGGTTAGGCCGCCCTTTGTTTTAGAGTACCAACTCTAAGACTATCAGCCTCCATGTTGCCACAAAAATTCTTACATTTCTCGACAACCTATATAGAATATCGTTCGTATGCAACACGACGTCGCTCGCTGGGTGGCAGCCGGGCAGTCTAGCCGCGTTCGTAATTGCTATGCACCCTGTGAACGAGACGCGAGTGGCTGCGTGTGCGCAACTGTAGGCGAGACCATGGGATAATAGTATACCACGCCTGTTCTCTTCCCGTACTAGATAGGTCACATAATTAGTCCAAGACTACATCACCGGCCATCTTCGACCAATGAGCGGTGCTAATTCTATTGAATATGTCAATTAATGGTAGCACTGATCGCGACGTATTCTTAAGCCATCGTGGGAAGAGAATACCCGGCGTAGGTAGCATATTATTATACCATGGGCGAGACCCGCCGCGCATTGCGTATTGCGAGGCTTGTTTGAGAATTACTTACACGTTTGTTTAGACTTCATTATGCTGGTAGGGAAATATGGAAAAGCAGCGAAACCACCTCACTATTCACACGTGAACATTTAATAATCTTTTAGGAACGAACTTATACGAGAGAGTTCAAAAACCCATGTAATGGCGACGTCCAATTACAGCCTTAATTGTTAAAAATCAACTTTATTTCAAGTGTATCAGTGATATAATTAATACATAAAATAAGATGTACTAGCATCGGAAAATAGCATTCAAATTAAGAGAAATGTTTCCTCCAAGTGCGTTCATTCCTGGGCCCCAAGTCTGCTAACACAATCGATTCCAAATCGAACAGTAACCGCATAGTAACTGTAACTTTTGACAGATATCCCAAACAATATCTGTCAAAAGTGACAGTTACTATGCGGTTGCTGTTCGATTATGAATCGATTGTGTTAGCAGACTTGGGGCCCTGGGCATCGTATAACGACGGAATCGAATGTATAATTAATGAACGCCTTATACGCCATCGCATATTTCAGTCAAGTGACGATTCTTTACGAATGTGCTGCGGTAATGTAGATCACTACTTTCGGTTTCAATGAGATGATTGGTATAGTTCAATGAACTTAAATGACGTAGTTTTTTATTACAAAATATTGTAAGGTCAAGGTGAGAACTTGTTGAACAGATTTTAAAGTCAAAGTCAAATCATTTATTTCGTATAGGCCTACGGGGGCACTTACAAATTGTCATTACATTTTTTTTTTCCTTAACTAATTATATCTACATAGCATTGACAAGCGGTCAGTTAGGTCTGACGCAGAAGGCAAATGGTCTCCGACAAGATGGGTTGACCTAATAAAATCTATCACGAAGTGACGCATAGTCGAATGTTCCAGAAAATCTTTGCATCGAGATATGTGAAGGAAAAGCGGCCATAACTGCGACTACTCTGACAAGAAGAACATAAGATCACGACTGTTATCGCTATAGGTGGTCACAGACATTCCTAAAAAGTTGAACATATTTGAAATATTCAATTTTCATCAAAACTTGAATACTTACGTAAATGTACATAACACCATCATTATTATTTTTTCTACACAAACATAACATTATGTTGTCCTTAAAAGTCTAGACGGTGCGTAATCCAAAACATCCCAGACCACAAAAGTGTTATTGTATTATAAATAAGTGAACAAGGATTATACGCTGTTTCCTAATTCGATGACATTTGTTCCATTTCGCAAGCGACTAATTCGACCAATGGTTTTGCCGCGGTTGAAAGCACCTCAGATAACAGCGATGGGACGCCCCGGTAGAGGTGACTCATGAACTTCTTTACCACGTCATTACGCCCATAAATACATCATAACATAGTTGACTTATATTGATTTCGTACATGTACGCGAATACTACACATTGAAATAAAACGTCAACCACCTCAGTCCTCTCGTGACCATGGTTGCTGTAAAGCAGCCGAAACGTCGGGAAAGTAAAAAACGTATAATAAACGCGATAAAATCCGTAAGATTCGTTTTATTGCAATAGTTGACTTATTATTGATCGTCCTGTTTCATTTGCGACCACTACACCATCTTATTGAAGACATTTAATACAAGTGTTGCTTAGTGTGGGAACGTATAGTTAGTGTGTTCGTCTGGCAATATTATATTGCTATAATTTTCTTAGTTGATATGATTGCCATTGGAATAGCATGCCATCGTGGCTACACCTGTCGTTACAAAATAAAGAGTTTTTTTTTAAATTACATTATAGGTAAGTACTTGATCTCGATCTCACCTGATGGTAAGTGACGATGAGATCTACGATGGAGCATACTTGCCTAGGTAGGAAGGCGGCAGTAGATAGAGACGCTACATTCACTAGGCACATGCAGCGCAACTGATCTGACCCGCCATCCATGAATGGCAACACCGAACATCATGCCGGAACACGGCTAGGCCGCTTGGCGACATGGCTTTGTTCAGTGGGTGGTGACTAGCCACGGCCGAAGCCTACCACCAGTAGAGTTGTCACCTGGTTGGCACCACCCAGGGTCACGTGTAGGGTATCTCGAGGGTACTTAATTCTCCTATGGACGAAGGTGACTCGACCCCAAAAGTGACACCCTCTTCCTCCGTGCTAATCATTGAACTTTCAAAGGACGTACTAGGATCACATAAAAGAGGAGCCAATACGTCTTACAGGAGGTGTGACGATATTTTTATAAGCCTACAAACAAATACCAATAGGTACACGTTAGAGATTCCATTTCTAATTACACCACCGAGAAAGTGAATGAAAGTGATATTATTTAAAGTACTTCCACCATTAAGGTAAAGCTTTCGCAAATATGAATGTCCATAAAAAAATAAGGTCAGTAACGCGCATTAGTGGGTATGAGCCTACCATAAAAAACGCTCAAAAATATTTTGCGCGTTCAACGAATGTTACTTTACTTTCAATTGAAATTAAACCTTCACACCTTAATTTATAGAATGTTGTCGGCCATCTTTACTAATTTAGTCTTCTACAAGGGCGTTAAATATAAGCCTGTTTAATGTACGTTTTGGAAAGAATAATCGTAAGGCTCATTATTTACAATGCAGAAGCTGAATCAGCCAGTTTTGGATTGTTTGTCTCTGTGTTTGATCTGTCAAAAGTGACAGTTACTATGCGGTTGCTGTTCGATTATGAATCGATTGTGCTAGCGGACTTGGGGTCCAGGAGATGGCGAAACGAAATAGACTCGGACCTAAAATAGTGGCCAATGATAGCCCAGAATAGAAAGGGAGAGCCAAAGGCCTTTGCCCAGCAGTTGAACATAAAAGGCTCATAACAAACTATAGCATTTGGCGTACAAGCCGAGCAACGTGATTAAATACAATTAAATGTAAGTACCGCGCTACATACCTATAAAATATTACCTTCAATTACGATCCCAGGAATTACCCAAGCAACGAGATTGCGTTACATTTTCGTAGTCCACGGTAATCGCCGGCGCGGCCAGGTGGTCCTCTTAATCGACGCACTATATTTAAACTCCACTCCACTCCACTATAAACGACCGCTCACTTTACACTTTAAGGCATGAAAAGCGGATCCACCGGTATTTCTTTCTGGGACTTTTTCGTTATAGCCCTAAGTAAGCTGGATACTCGAACGCCACTCGAATTGTGGGCTGTTTATCTGCAGTCACAGAAAAAAAGCAAGATTATTGCGTCTCAAACAGTAAATAAGCACGTTGGCTGCTGTAATCCAGCACTACTAAAATGGAATGGTCAGCGTATAATAGTAATACCAGCCCTGTTGGGCACGGGCCTCCCATCAATGCGAGGGGGATAAGGGCATAGTTCACCACGCTGGCCCAGTGCGGATGGGCGGACTTCACACGTATTTCGCGGGGTTCTCTCAGACTTGCAGGTTTCCTCACGATGTTTTCCTTCACCGTTTAGCAAGTGATAATCATGGTTGAAAACGAGATTCGCACATGAAATTCAGAAATGTCAGAGATGCAAGCTGGGTTTTGAACCTGCTATCCTCGTCACCGAGACAGGCGTTCTAGCAACTTGGCTGTCACTGCTATTACTTAACAAACAATTATTTAAGTGAGATTATTTCCCTTTAACCGTTAATATTAACTGCAATAGTCGCGCCGATCGGTCCGCTTCCCGCGACGTTGGCGATTACGACTCGTAATCGTTGCGATACCTAACACACCGTGCCGCGACCAACCTATTTTTATCCGTACAAGACCCTGCTAATCGGCTAGTTAACTACGTTTCTTTAATTGCAAACTTGTATAATTTATGTTCTAAGATTTACTATCAGTGAATATTACAAACGTACGAACGTTTCATGTTTTCCACCAGGAAAAACTATAACAGCATAGAACTACAGATGTAGTGATGTCATCTCCATAAGACAGCGTATATGTGAAAGAGACCCCACGCGCTCGCCATGACTTGCTCTGAAAACTGTATACCTGGTGGTATATTATTAAAAAAAAACCAATAATGTTTAAAATGACGTAAAATGACACTTTAAAAGTGATGATCCTTTGTTTACATTTTTGCTACAAAAGTAATTCGCATTGAATGAAATAAACCTTAAACGGCGTATGTATTTCATAAAAAAAAGAAAGACCGATATATCATATTCCAGTCACAATGAGGGTAGTTTGCAATCAGTTCGAGAAAACGTCGATAGAGACGAACTCTAGTCCAAAAAGAAGACTTACGTTTGAATTTGTTTCAGATGCATCTAACCTCAATCCAACTGACGTGCGCGTGCGTGGTGGCGGCGGCGCTGTGCGCGGGCGCGTGGAGCGCGGCGCCGGGCGGCGCGGGGGGCGCGGGCGGCGCGGCGGGCCACCACGTGGCGCGCCGCTCCTTCTTCACCCTCGAGTGCAAGGGAGTCTACGACGCGGCCATCTTCGCGCGCCTCGACAGAATCTGCGATGATTGCTTCAACCTCTTCAGGGAGCCAACACTGTACACGCTATGCAGGTGTGTAGTGTTTGAAGTAGCTTGTTGATTTGTGACGTTTTTCAGTTCTTAAATGCTGCCCATAGATGGCGGTATTTTTAACTTTTGTGATTGACTTGAGATGCGATCTTTGTAATGTTTTGTTACGAAATCTAAAAGTATTATTGGTTTAAGAATCAAATATTCATTGAAAAATCGCAACTTCAACTCAATCAATATTGATCATATTTGACCCAAAAATAAAGTGCATTATTCCTTGTTGGGGCACAGGAAAGAATGTTTCACGACAAATTACTTCAAGGGATGCGTCGAGGTGCTTCAAGAAACCGACAAGTTAGAAACGTTCAAGGAATATATCAGAATATTACATGGGGCCGACCCAGGGATTTAGGTACCAAACGGTTTTTGTATTATGCCTCTCACTCTATCTACTACTATAATATCTTCTCTATGCATAGAGCATCCTCTACGGCTTCTAATCTATATTGGGGTATCTAACTGCACGCTAATATATGCACATTTTTATATATTATTAACTTAACCCTTCTATTGTTATCCAGAAATTGGACTAAATTTAATTCCATAGGACTTAATTTATTGCTACATTATTCTCTTGCATGAAAATGGCGGCAATAATCAAGTCTTTTATATTTAGCTCCTATTTTTGTTCACAATGTAATTGGGATGATTATTTATGTTTAAGTACGTAAGTATTCATGTGTTTGACTTTTTTTTTATTTCAGTAGAAAAGTAGATAAGCTATCTAACAGCATGACTTAACACTCTTTAATTACCTATGATGCTAATTTCTCTATTTTTATGCATGTTAGTAGTGTAACTCTAGAGCCGAATACTATTCAAATAATTCAAACAGGCGGAAAAAAAAACAAAATTGATTCGCTTCATTATGCTCCCATGGCGAAGGAACGAAGTATTCCAATTATTGTTTTTTTTTGGTCTCTTATACAGAACTATATACCTACCTATAATATGAGAAATATCAATCCTCTTATGAATAGAGATAAAGACAGAAAATCTGATACAACTTCTATTAAATATCTCGTCATCTACGGCTTGAGCTCCACACTTGTAATCATACGACTCAAACTCCTCTTATCTCTTACTTGTTTAATGTAGGCACAAGCACAGTAAAAAAGTAAACATTGACATCTGTTAAGACACCGCTAATGATTTATAAGTTACTAAAAAAGAAATATTTCAGAAAATCACCGCAATATTTCCCAGTCTGGTCCACGTAGAGGCAGAGGCAGAGTAGAGCAGATTAATGAATGTTTACGTTTTAGTTGAACACATATCCCGAATTTATAGACGATTGATAAAGTTATAAAACGTCTATAAATTTGGGGATAATTGTGCGCCAGTGCCTACGCGTATTTTATTTAATATTTCTAATATTAGTTATTTATGTTTCCAGGGCGAAATGCTTCACCACGCCCTACTTCAAGGGATGCATGGAGTCTTTGTACCTATACGACGAAAAGGAACAAATAGATCAGATGATCGACTTCGTCGGTAAACGCTAACGCAAATCCGCCAACTTTTCGCGCCACAACGATTTGACGTATAACCCTACCATGTCAAATATACAAAATAACATACGCAACAAAACAGTGCAAAGGTATTCACAATTCGACCGCTTTGTCAACAAAAAAAATAAAGCAGAAGCAAGTCAACGCTCCTCCATTTTGACGGCTGCTTTCTATCCTCAAGATATTCTAGTCTAAGGCGACGTAAATTAATTTTATGTTCGCTTATAAATGTAACGTTATTGTAATTCGAATTAAGTAATCATATTTAAGGACATTTATTATGTATTCTATGTTATTAAATGTTGTAAGCTTCGTATGTACCTACGGAAGTGTGAAATACCTTAATTAAAGATTTGTTTATATTGAATCACCTCTTAGGTATTTTGAAATATGTAAAAAAAAATGAGTCAGTCTTTTGGTGTCGATGCTGGTCATCTGATTCCTGTCTCATTGAAAAACATAAAGATTTAAATGTGAAGTTGCCATTTTGTATTGTGCGATCGACTAGCAAGTCTTTATTTCTTAAATGCAATTGCGATTGAGGTCAGTAGCAATTGGGGTTAGGTGATAGACCAGTGGAACTTGATACCGGGGACAGATTGCTTCACACGATCATGCTTCGCGAAATAGTCAGCTTATCCGTTATTCAATAGCCGTAAAGGTCCAAGATACAATTGCCAGCTCGGTTCGCACCCATCCCAATGGCAACTGCACTGCGACGCATTCCAAAAACAGTATTTAATAAAAAAAAAATCTTACGCTTTTTTTCAATCTATGTACAGTTCATTTTATATAAATGCGGTAGTTTATTTTTGTAGTATCTATAACATTATGTACCTATTTAAAAGCCTAACGTAAGCCTTACATAGTTGATAACGGAGTTGTGATAGATTGGATTTAAAAAAAATAGGTTTTGCCTCTACGAGAACCAAAAGAAAACACTATTTGAAATCAATTTTACCTCAATATTTTTGTAACTAAGTATACATATTTTGAACGAAATATATCTACCCCCAAATTTATAGCCGTTTGATAAAGTTATAAAAGTCTATAAATTTGGGGATAAGTATATAAAGTTGTAAACTATTAACAATTGCATTACAAAGCATTTTAGAAGAAAAGAGTTTTTATTGCCATTATAATTGGATGAAAAAGTATATAGATATTGTAACAAAATATTTTCTACAAAATGATGTAGTATTTCCAACTATTGCAACTCAACTTTAAATGTAAAAAAAATATGAAAGTGGCCTATACATCACTACCCGACTGTTAAGTTTACTACGCCTTTCATGCATTGTGTGTTTATTTATTTCCAATATTTCAAGGTTCAAGTCGATTTCATTTTATTATTTAAAATTCTATTTTAAATACAATGAAAATTTTATTTAGAATAAAAAAACATGGTCTTATTACGATCGAGTGATAACGGCTTATGGTTCTGATTTGCGCGTCGTAATTTGCATCGGTAGTATCTTTTAGTTAATATATTAATGTTTGCACAAATGAAAATAGAGCTTTATCAACATATTTTTTTAAATGCTCAAGCATCGTACATTGCCTTAATCCGATTTCGGTTGTAGAGCGAAAGAATTTTGTAAATTATTTTTTTAATAGTTAATTTACTAGTTATTAAGTATTTAAAAAAGATTTATTTTTATATACTTCCGACCTATTTATTATCTACTGTTACTTTTTATTTATATTTTTAGAAATAATGTACACGGATAGACACTTTTTTGTGCAGCGATATAATAATACCAGTGTGAACGAAAAACAACTCCTCTTCATATTATATTAGATTTTTTTTTATTATCTTTAAGTTGCGGTTTATACTTAGTTAAAATGAATTTTATCTAATTCCGCTATAATTCTTCTCTGTGTCTGAATCTCATCTTTTTTTTACTTTAGCGTTTCTTACTTTTGACATAACCAGTGGCGAACACTTCGACACACAAAGCCTGTACTGTGACGTAGATAAAATGGTGCCAATTATTGTCAGCGAGACACTAGGATAAACAATTAGCTAATGGTATATAACAATTTAATATAACAATTAAAAATGAATTAGTAAATTATTATAAATAATTGTGTAAATTTTATAAAAACAGCTAAGAAACGCTACGGGTTCCATGAAATATATTTCATTCGAAAATCATTTACGTTTTTTTCTTGATCATCACCTCCACCACAGGTGAGCCAAACCTCTTTTGGGCAATTTCAATATTATTAGCCAGATAAAAGATCACCTTGTTGCATACAGCATAAGACATATTTATAAATGTTTCGTTCCCTCATTGTGAAGTCATGAGACAGAATCTATACTTACCATAGATTAAAAATATCAGTGCAAAATAAACACAAAGATAATAATATAATCTGTCTAATTCATGTATTTAACATACACATTTGACATTGTGCGGATCACAGTAGGTAGGTAGGTATACACAATCACATAGAAATTATATTTATAATAATAGGCTATAATGACATAATAAGTACTTAATAAATTTAGTATAAGTCTAAAATTTATTGGTTCGAATTAATTAAAATTAAACAACAGTGTTGCCAATTTGATGAGAATAATAAAAAAAGAGTTTAGTGCAAGACAATATTAATGATTGCCGCTAATTCTGTTGGTAAGTACAATTTAAACTTTACTAAACTTAATGTATTGCCAAATTTCTATATGGCAATATTTTTAAGCCAATATTTAAAGTAATTTATACAGACATATTAAACAGAATTGGACTCATTCACACTAAAATTCTCAAGGTCATACTGATGAATCCCACCAAAATTGTTTTAATTTGAATTAAAAAATTGGCAACACGGAAGCTTAACGTCACATAAAATAGTCTTATTTAAATTTAGATTTGCCAAAACAAAATCCAGTCTTTTGTCAATCACACGTATCAGGATGTAGCAAGTACCTACTCCTAATGTTGGGACACTGTTATACAATTATATCTATAGGGCCAATCACAAGAATTTCGGCTCACCAGCGCCCCTAGCGGCAACGTGGGGCAAAAAAAATATATGAAGTTGTTCCGTGGTAGATGACTGTATAACAGTATATAAAGCCAAATAATTTATAAACTATATATCTTAGCAACATTATTAATGTATATTCTTTGAAAAGCCATGCTTTGATATTTTTTCGGCCGAGCCAAATGTTATTACTTACGTCAAGACTGAATCATCAATCGTACAGTGAACAAATTACAATTCAAACAATATAGGTACGTACTTATTATAATATAACATAACTATCTACTTTAACTAAAATGGCACAAGGGAATCATTAACAATTAATGAAGTATACATGTTATACCGTGTGTAATTTACAAAATAATGATATAATGTCAGGCCAATAGATGGAGCCACTATAGCTTGTGCCTCTTATAGTGTTACTCCAAATTCCTTGTAGTTTTTATCCATTTACAATGGCAATACAACATATTTTTATAGATAGTGCTATGTGCTACATTGTAAATGGATGAAAATATGCCATATATGTCTTTCGGTTGGAATATAAAAGTTTCGGAGTTATTATTTCAGTGTCTATTATAGCAGACAGTACTTTTTTATTTTACACATTTTGTACAAAAATATAATGAATATATCTACTACGTGGATGGTATGACCTAATTTCACAGATTCACTACAGGAAGGTAGTCACTAAGATTATATAAAGTAACGGCTAAAGTCGCGTGTCCTACTTAAAAGTTTTTCGAAACATTCAACAAAAACAAATACCTACACATTATCCGGCGCTGTTATATCGTTTGTATCGAAATGAAACGTTTTGTTTGATAGTTTGGTACTATTATTAAGTATGGTTAATGGTACGCTATTTTTAACCGACTTGAAAAAAATTAGGAGGTTCTCAATGCATTTTTTTTTCAGGATACTCGCCATCGTGTGACCGCGCTGACGGTAAACACCTGACGATGCTAAATGGTGCTCTAATGTACACCGTACTTAGCGTGTTAAGCATACCACGCGCTAGAGACGCGACTTTAGGGGTACGTGGGTAGTATTTTATGTATATAATTATTTATATTTTAGGTAACTTCACAAATTTATCGAAACCTCATATTCGTTAAATCTACAATTGATTACGAATTCAATAGTAATTTTGAGTTTTTGCAACATTACCAATTTCAGGATGGGTTTACAGTCACACTGACCGACGTCGACAACGCGTAGCAAAATATATGAGCTATATACAATCATTAGTTTCGCGAGCAATCCGTGCAGACCAACCTTGTCATTTTTATATGTATTTACCATGCGGATATGGTCCGCGTGGCTCTAAAACGGACTTGAAACAAACCACAAATGAAACCATTCACTCTAGACCAGGGCACTTAGTATTGATTTTTTCATTCATTCAAATATAATTGATAGAACTAGGCGATACTTGGCGGAAATCCTATGTTAAACAAATGGGGGAAGAGGAACCCACCACTGACCCTCGGCTTTTCGACATTTCCAATTATAAACCAAACAAGAAGCCAACGACTCCGAACTCCTCTAGAATTTTAGTCGAGAAACTATATGTCACGAGTGACGGGACCCCAAATAAAATACAATTCCCCGCGAAACGAAGCGAATCTAAAAAAGTATTCGACACATGTTTCGCCTCTAAACGAGGCATCCTCAGGACGGTCATTCAAATACCGATCGAGTGATTGAATATTACCTATACAGGCCGATTCAGAAAAGGTATACTAACCTTTGAACGTACACACATTTCAGAATCAAGTTGTATAATTCCCAGTAAAGCTGCACTATTCCGCTAGGGGCGCTGCTGTGGAATATATGACAACATTCGATCACTCAATCCGTGTTTAGTGTTGTCGCAAAAAATATATAAGAATGATATTATCAGTGAAATTGTCTATAGACTGATAACATTGGAAGTGGCCAGTGAAGAGAGGCAGGAGTAAAGATAAGTTTAAATTAAGAACCTTTCATTTTGGCTTATCGAAATGTAGAAACGTTTGTAAACAATCATCTTGTCTATGGAAAGATAGTACCAAGCGAACGAAAATGCAAGTCCTCTTAAACATTAGTTTAGGCGTTTATTTACGAATTTGGGGATGCGCCTAGTAGTTCCAACCGGCCTGGCCTGCCAATCGGGAAGTGCAGGTTCGAGTCCTAGATGAGAAAATTACATTTTTTAGGTGTTACATAGATTTTGGTATGTAACTGGCAAGTTACTAATCGATCACATAATAAAAACAACGATACCAACAATATTTTTTTTGTAGTCTTTGATTTTTAATTTCGTTAGCCTTAATGGATCTCGAAATATTTTTTTAAGAACTTTCAATATTTTTAAACAATAATGACAGCGTAACATTTCATTATAATGTCATCTTATTTCAAATCATCATGCCATTGGTTGAAATGAAACGAGCCGATGCTATTATTGTTTACGATTATTGAAAGTTTCATTGAACAAGGGGGCGACCTGGGGGCGTACTATGATCTCTTATTTCGAGGCAAAGCCTTAAATGTCTCAACTGTATCATGTTAATGACATAAGTTCCCGCTATTTAGTACTAGTAAGAAGCGATAATGGCAAGGAAAACCGGGAAGTGATAGATTAGCAAATATAAGGTGACAGTAATAAATTTAAAAACGTTTAAATGAGGTTGCGTTCTATTCCATCAAGTCTCAGCCTGCAATTGTAGTTATGACCGAGAAGGTGTGGGAATCAAGATAGTATTTTTTTTATAAGGATAAGTATGATTGCGTTAAAATATAAAATTTTCAGGCAGTTCAGTATACTGTCTGGAAATAAGAGTTCATGGTAGGCCCCCTGGTTCATATGAATCGTAGGAGTTAGGGTACTTACATTAAAAGTCGTCCAAGCAGAAGTCGAAGTGCTCCTCCATCAGCTTGTACTGGTCGCAAGAGAACCTCATGCACTTGGGACACGTGTACACCTGAAATATTAAATCAATAATAAAATATCATCAACCAATCAAATTGTGTGCTAGAAACTAACATACTAAGGGCCGCATGCCACAACTATTTTTCAAACACTCGGATAATACTTTAGTTAATCAAAATATATAATATATAATCGCTTGTAGCGGCCTGAAAATTCGTTACAGAGTACTGACAGATAGCGCACAAACGATTTTATGTCTTATTCCGACTAAATAAAGTATGTTAAGAAGCAGCCTACCCAAGTGTACCTTTGGAGCATTGGTAGAGGAGGACGCGGCGGCCCTATTACCTTTCGGTTCGGGCCAATTATGTTTTCTTTTTACCTTACAGAGTAAAATCCGCGATTTTTGAACTATAGTAAAATAGGTTAAACATTAATGACGTAACGAGTTTTAGTAGGTAAGAAAATCTTGTGTAAAGTAAAGTCCAACAGTTAAGTAATGATCAAGCAACTATTAGTTTCAATACACATTGAAGGAGATCACACTGGAGTAAAAATACGCAATTAAATTTGGGTACACACACGCACACACAGATAAAGGTCAATCTGGGTAACTTAGCTGCTAAGATCGCTTACATAACATTTAGTTGCATAACTATTAATTAGGAGTTACGAGTGGTCTAGAAACGTCCATGCCGGATCAAAATACATACTCGTACAGTACTGCACAGCTCAAAAGAAGCTTCGGCAATGTTCGGAAACCCGATCGCATCCGAACAAACAACCAATAACAATAGCCGATTTTCACGTTATTATATAAAATTGACCAATAGTGTTGAAGATCTGTCCCACGCGCGAATGAGAGATTTTGATTGTTACTTGTGTGATTCCGATTGATGCAGACACTCTTTGGAGTTGTGCTTTATACTGTTTCAATGCAATTAGTATTTATTTCATATAAATCAATGACAACAACACGCAACAAACAAACATTTTCTCACCCAAAAATCTTGCCATGTTGTCTATCAACTATATAGTAATAGTACGCAGTAAGTATAGTAATAGTTTAATTAAACCAGAATAAGAGTACAAAATGTGTATATTTGTTTTCTATCACAAAACGGTACATTAAAAAATAAATGCACTGGATTAGTACAACGCTCTGAACCTCTTAAAAGCATGGAAAGCGTATTTAAGTGTAATAATAATTGTTCCTGATTAGAGTTTACCAGCCCATCGCTGTGGATGCGAGTGGCGGAGGACCGTGACGTGTGGAAGTCATTGGGGGAGGCCTATGTCCAGCAGTGGACGACTATCAGCTGATAGATTAGAGTTTACCAGCCTGGGATCCCGAGGCCTGGGATACTGGCATGGACGTACCCACAGTGGGGCAGAGTGAGGCATCTGTGCCACCCTGGCTCATGGAATTAAGCGTAAAGTATAAGACCATATACCTACCGATGTCAAAAGATTATGTTCCTATACAGGGTGTAAGGGGCATGGTAACGAAAACTTTGGGTAAAGGTTACACTCAATGCCTATAATAACATAATATAAATAATTTATGTCGAAAGTCATGGGTTACATTTTTGAGCGCGCAAGGTATCGTAAACATCGCGATCAGAACAGCATGCTCGGCGCGATATTAAAAATACTGAAAAAATGGGTATAATTCATGAAAAGATTAACGGAAAATTCCATTTCTCCGTCCAGAACCATAAGTTGAATCCATGGTATCAGTATTCGTTACAAAGCCACTTACATCCTGTGTATATTTTGGCAAATGAGAGCTCTGTCTGACATATCAGGGAGAGAGTAACTTTTTAATTGTGTCAGATTTTTTGAAGTGGAACAGATGAATTGTTTCAATTCGAGTTCCCTTACTTTGCCCCACTCTGAAGCAAGCCCTGCTACGCTAAGGATACTGGGATCACGATTTTCTTGTCCCAAAAATCCCTGGATATATTCAATTGGAAGAGGCGGGATTCTAGCCTCTATTCCTAATATAAATAGAACTACAATCGCCTATGTGAGTAGACAAAACAAATGCAACGAAAATCCGTCAAAAGTTATATAAACATAATATATAAAATGTAAATGCTCAAACAATTAAATTACTCCAAGTGTACTCAAACAGAGAATTGGCCTAATAGGTACTTTTGTACTACAGCCCCTAATCTTCAAACTATGGGTCGATTCAAGCTAGCGCAAAGTTGAAGCGCATCGAAGCGTCAAATTCTTTACAAATTGACGACCTGATTAGGTAGTGACCCTGGTTTCTGTGCCGAGGGTCACGGGTTCGAATCCTGGTAGGGACAAACTTTGTGTGATGAGCACGAATGTTTGTACCCGAGTCAGGGATGTTTATATCTATATAAGTATCATATACTGTGTGCGCCCTCAGTCCATTGTGCGGTACCCATAAAAGCGTTGCTTAGTTTGGGACAGTATAATTGGTGTGTTTTCATGGCGAAATATATATGGCGGCTATAAAAAATAAATAGGATGTTGCACGAATGCGCACACATTCCCGTGAATTCGCGCACATTCGTATGTTTTTTTACGTTCAGTAGTGATGGACTTTAATTGCCATTTTACGCTTTAGTTCGCGTAGTAGGCGCTTGGGTTCGCGCGAACGCCCGCGCACCAATCAGCGCCGGCCGCTCGCAGACGCAGACGCGAATACACGCATCTTTTTGTATCACCACAGAAATATATGCAATACGTTGTGGATATAAGGGTGAATTTGCTATATTAACTACTAGCTGTCACCCGCGACTTCGTCCGCGTGGTATTTAACAAAAGTTTTTCTAAAGTAAAAGTAGGCTTAGTTACTCCTTATTACATCAGCTATCTGCCAGTGAATGTCCTGTCAAAATCGGTCCAGCCATTTCAGAGATTAGCCGGAACAAACAGACAGACAGACAGACCAAAATTGTAAAAAATGTTGTTTTCGTATATGTACCGTGTATACATCCAAATGCACTTAGTAAAAAGCGGTTATTTTAATATTACAAACAGACACTCCAATTTTGTTTATTTGTATAGATGTATAGATTAGATTGACTCTACAATGCGCTTCGACTCTACGCAAGCGTGGATTGACCCTGAATGATAGCTATTATGGCAGGCAGCTCTCGACGTGTTGTTGCAAGAATATTAATGTTTTAAACGGCTTGTCGCACACCGGACAGTCGAACCGCTGCGGCGGCGGCGTGGTCTCCTTCGCCGCGCCCTCTGGCGGATCTTCTGTGATTTTCTTCTTTTTGCGAACCTTGTGCGTGTAGGATGATGTCAGTATGGTTTTACGTTTAAATAGGGTTGCCAGATGATATTTTCTAGTTCTACCCAAATTTGTAATTATTTTTCTCCAAAACGATACAATTTGCGTAAGTTTTACCCGAACGTAAAAAGTTAATAATATCGATTAATTAACCTAATGGGTAATTGCTTCATATTATTAGCTTATTGGCTTTTTTTTCATCAAAATACTGTTCTGGTTTCCGAACCGAAACAGCAGAATAACCTAACAAACAAGTGAGCGAATCAAAAGAATGAATAATAGTAGAAGTTCATTTTGTGTAGAATGAAACAACCAAGTGAACTGTTTTAAACGGGTGCGTTCGTTAAATGCACTCAAATAAATAAATGTAAATGCGATCAGTTATTTACATCCTAAGGATAGAACCCAAAATAAGTGTCTCAGAAGTATTTTTAGCGAGTGCGTTTTTTCGATCATCACTGAGAAACTGATGGACTGTATCTTCACGCCCGAACCTTCGACGGCCGAGCAGTAAAGTAAAATCGATGGGTGCGCAGGCGCCGCCGCGGGATAAATCTAGTCGATAGTAATGGAGGTTTACTCACCATGTTGCCAGTGGTGGTGTTGGCGTGCGAGGCGGCGGCGGGCCGCGCCGGCGCCGGGCGGGCGGGCGAGGCCGGCGCGCGCGCCGACGTTGCGCTCCGGTGTACAGCAGGGTTTATCTTACGTACCTCGTCCAGCTAGATTGAATGCATTATATTAATACGCTTCGGTGACCAGTTCCACATCGAGCTTATAAACTTATCTACAACTTATGGATCAGAACTTGTATAGGTTATCTGTCAGATAGGGTTAACAAATAAGGACATTTTAAAATTGGATTGAACTTATATATTATTTATCCCGTACACACGATTTTGTTAAGCTGAATCATGATTAAAACTTGGAGTATAGTTATCATGAAGGTCTCTTGAATAATAATCACAATATCGCCAGACGAACAACGGTACGGTGGTTGTACGGTACCAAACTAAGCAACGCTTGTATTATGGGTACCGTACAATGGACTGAGGGCGATACCAGTATACAATACTTATATAGATATTAAACATTCATGACTCGGGGACACATTTTAGTGCCCAAAGTTTGTCCCTAGCAGGATTCGAACCAAGGACTCCCTGCTAAGAAGGCAGGGCACCACCAGCTGAATACTAGGTACCTGTTGCTGCAGCTCCTGGTTGCGTCGCTGCGAGGTCCTGAGGTCGGTCAGGATGTTGTCCTTCTCGCACGCCATCTTCTCGCGCGCCTCGCGCTCCGCTTCGAAGTCACTCCTGCCAATAAATTCATTTACTTAACCGAAATATACCACCACTGACCCTCGGCTTGTCAACTTTTCCAATTATAACCCAAACACGTTTGATCGATAATTAAAGAAGTCAGCAACACCGGAGGTTTAGGACCAACCAGTATTTAAACTCTCCGTGGTGCCTTACACCTGGAATTAGTCCAGCTGTAAGAGTCTTGCTTCTGTGGAAATTTGTCTACCATTTCTTTTTGTCTCCCGCTTTGCAATGGAGGGAAGTGGATAATCTTCTTCCAGCTCCTCCTATTTTCATCTTTCGATAAATTTCGTGCGGGTTCCAAGGCAGTTAACTTTATCCCGGGACTCGCCGAGGGTCAAACCTCGGTGTCTTCATTGGACACCACAGCAGTAGCAGTGGTGGGAGTGTGTGGCGGGCCTGGTCCCAACACCGGAGGCGAGCTTATTGCCATTATAACGAGCAAACCTCCCATTAATGTGAGGGGGATTCAGGCCATGGCCCACCACACCGGCCCAGTTGGCGAACTTCACACGTTTTTCGAATGAGATGCAGGATTCCTGATGATGTTTCCCTGCACGCTACAGTAAGTGATAATCATTATCGAAAATGATTCTCGAACATGGAACCCAACAATACCAGACGTGCGAGCCAGGATTACAGACTTTCGTAGTTTCCATTTTCTTATAAATATGACCCAATGAAAGAAATATCCTCTATTATATACTTGGAGTTGGTACATTTCTTGACCAGCTGCTAATGTCTGCGTAGCCGTTCCTACATTGTTCTCACATACCCATAACAATGTACTGCTCAAAAATGTAAAAGATCTTTTTGAGAAGAGCAACCATGGAGTTTTTTTTTTGCTCGTTCTTCTCCATAGGAACGGCATTCCGAACGGGTGGTAAAGTTGTAGCTTAGCATTTTGTAACTATTTGGCGATTCATAAGTACTGTACTTAATAGTTTACATGAATAAAAAATATTCTGATTCTGATGTCAAAATAAAAAAAATATTACCAAAGAGCACGCACTTATACAAATCCAACTGCGCCTTCATCAACTCCGTATCCTCCTTCTCATTCCTAAGCTTATTCAGCTCTCCCTCCAGCAGCTGCAACTCCTGCCCCCTCGCCACTAAGGCCGCGGTCAGAGCCTCCACGTTGGCGGCCGAGGACGGCCTCTCCAGCTTCTGTTTGGTCAAAGCCTTCTTCAGCAGCTCGTTGTAGTCTTTGAATATGCCCTCGAATATTGACAAGATGCCTCGGACTTGACCACTGAAAAAAAACCGTTAAAAATATTCACGCCTTAGTTCTCCGAAGTGGTAAGCAAAGGTGCACTGTGGCACGTCTACATTTCCCCAATATGATTAAGTCCCAATGAAATAATCCGTTTTTGTTTATTTATACAGCCTGATTCAGAAAGGGAATAACCTAACTTGAGCTTGTGCTTCTTTGGCGCATTTGTAATCATTATGAGAAGCCTGGTTTTCGCAGCCAACTTTAAAAAAGAATTGCTCACAAAAAATCAGGATGAAAATTTTGTGAAACAATTATTTTTTTCTTAATTCGACGTATCAAAATTCTGACTTCACATACTGATTACAAAGGCGAAAAAGAAGCGCTGAATCAAAAGGTAGACGCTTTCTGTATCACGCTGTATATGTTTTGTGCCAATTGTACCGTCGAAGAGACCACCACCATATTGTACCAAACTAGAGAAATTTACTAATTTTACGGATTTTATCGCGTTTATTTTTCGTTTTTGACGTTACCGAAGTTTTGGCTGCTCTACAGCAAACATGGTCACGGGAGGACTGAGGTGGTTGGTTTTATTTCAATGTAGTATTCGCGAAAATATAAGAAATCAATATAGAGAATTTTACTCAAGCTCATAAGACAAACAACGAAGATTCAGCATTCTGCGTTCCACGTTTGTCTGGAATGTGTAACCGATTGCAAAGAACGCGGAACGCGGAACTCTTCTGTACGCGCAAGGTCTTACATATTGTTAAGCGCCGTGCTGTGTTGTCCCTCCAACTGCTGCTTGACCTCTCCCAGCCCGGACTTGAACTGTTCAATAGTAGTCTTCTCCAGTTTGTAGTCATGCAAGCTAGCTACCAAGCCTAGCGTTTGCACTAGGCTGTCCGACATTCTGTGATAAGAACAAACATAATGGACTAAAGCTATTAGCCATCTTCTTCCTAGCTTTTATTAACCTCCGACGCAACACGAGGGGAGTTTTAAATTTAAAACCTTTGTGTGTTCTATCTATGTAATCGTAGTTCCCATATTTTATTTGTTTAATTTTTTTTATGTTTTAATTTAACGGGTTTCCCTTTAATTTTGTTTGGATTAGTTACCAGCCTGACAAGCAAATAATAATTAAAATAATATCGCCAGAGGAACCCAAAAACTATATTGCAGACAGTAAGTATTATCGGTACGGTACAACGGACGGGGGGCGATCCCAATATATAATACTTATGTAGATACTATACATTCACGCAAAGTTTGTACCAACCAGGATTCAAACCCGGGACCCGCAGCACAGAAAGAAGGGTCACAACCCACTGAGCACCCAATGAGGCCCAAGGCCCAAGGCCCAACAAGAAGAATGAGCAAGAATGCCTCATTGGGTTGGGCCCAAGGCCCAACCCAATGAGGCATTCAAATGCGGTCGCCGAAGCACTGTCGACTTACAATTCTGTCATTTAACTCCATAGTAACTTAAAGTCGTTGGAGTTAGGGTGCATTTCTTTTAATTCTCCAATTAAATTGATGTCCTGAGCTCCGCTCGTCACCCAAAGGCCGACAGCGTATATTAATAACTAGCTGCGCCCCGCGGTGTTACCCGCGATTAAATAGTATGAAAAATTAAAACAAATCTATGCCACGGGAACCATACATTTTACCGGGATAAAAAGCCTGTGTGCTATTTCAGACTATAATCTATCTCTGTACCAAATTTCATCCAGATCCGTTCAGCCGTTCTGGCGTGATTGAGTAACAAAAAACCATCCATCCAAACTTTCATATTTATAATATTAGTGAGATATTGAGATTAGTGAGAAGTGAGATAGTGAGAAGTGAGACAGTGAGATATGGAATATAACTAACCCGTGTGTCAATATATTGAATAGCTCCGCCAAATGCTTGAGCGTTCGATCGTACAGTTTCACGTTGGACGTGAAGCTGGAGTACTCTGACGCCGCGGTCTCCGGCTCCGAGCTGATCGAGAGCCGCACCGGTTGGAATACCTACGACATAAAATCAACTTTAAAGCTTTTGCAATACGACTTGAAACGTAACAATGAGACAGACGCGGATGAATGATTATCATTTATACCTTCAATAAAATTCGACTCTCATTATATTTGCTATTAGATGTTAAAAATTATTATAAACAAAAATAATATGTCAGTTGGTGATGAGAAGAAATAATACAGGAGACGCGAGTGTCGCGAACAACATATGGAAGCAAAATGCGAATTTACGTGTACTACACAAATCACTATGAAAATAAACTAAAAAAGACGTTTTGATTCCTGATTCCTAAAAAAAAACTATATTATTTCATGCATGAGACTGGCAACCTTTTATCGACTGCGTCCTTCGGGGATCAGTAAACCAAAAAATATATATATTTAAAGCTCTATACTCACAGTAGTTGACGCCTCCTTCAACCGCCCTTGCAAATCCTGTATTTGTTCCTTGTATATCTTAGTTGATTCGGATACGCCGCACTTGTGTTTAGTGAATTCCAACTATAAAAAAAAACACTGATGGTATTCGGTCGTTAGCCTCACGCTCCGGCTACACCAGTGCTAAATGCCGTTAATTATCGCGTTAATCGACATAAAATGTTGTCATTTTATGTCGATTAACGCGTTAATTAACGGCATTATGCGCAGGCGTAGCGCTGACGTCAAAACGAACAATTGACGTTGGCGATACGTCACTCCTGCGATATTTGAATTGCTGTTCATTCGAATTATCGCAGTTATGTATCTTACCTTAACACTTTCAAGTTCGAATATCTTGAGTTGAGCGTTCTTCAATTCGTTTTGTAACATCGTCACTTTGGCTTCCAACTGCTGTATGATGGTGTCTCGCTTCACCAGTTCCTCTGAAGAGACATGTGACTGGAATGTTATAGATTTTGTAAGCCAACTGATAATCTCTATCGCCTTGTATAGATAAGTAAGTTCTTGCTTAAGAGTGGGGCATTCAAAGGGGTAATATTATCATATAAATTATGTCTTGAATGACATGTACTTTGAATTATTTATTTATTAAATTATACTAACTACAAAATAATAATAATACCAGGCCTTAATAAATGGGGGAAGGGGAACCTATTACTGACCCTCGACTTGTTAACTATTCCAATTATAAACCAAAAAAGTTGATCGATAATTAAGGAAGCCAGCAACACCGAACTCCTCTAAACATAAGTCGAGAAGCTGACTATCACGAGTGTCGGGACCCCAATTAAAATGCAATTCCCAGCGAAACGATACGAATCTAAAAAAGTATTCGACACATGTTTCGCCTCTTAAAGAGGCATCCTCAGGACAGCTGGGCTACGAATGAGCTGAATAACACCAGGCCTTTTTAATGTCCCACTGTTGGGCACAGGCCTCGCATCAATGCGAGGGGGATTAGGCCATAGTCCACCACGCTGGCCCAGTGCGGGTTGGCGGACTTCACACATCTTACTTACTTATATAGGTATAATAATAATATTAACATGGTTTGACGAACACATCAAGTATATGGTCCCAAACAAGAAACAGCTTGTATACAATGGACTAGGGAAGAACTCAGTATATATTTAGGTACGAGCATTCTCATCACACAATTATAAAAAATAATATGTTGTTTTTGACATAATTTTGACATAAATAAATACTTACTATACTACTGGCTGATTGTAATTGCATATTCAGATCTTGTACAGTGTACTTGAGTTGACTTATTTCTGTGCAATACTCGCTGTCTTTAGTTGATAATTGCAACTAAAATAAAAACAAAATAAATACTTAAAATAAAAACAATCTAGGCAATTATGAATGCTCTATTTAATGAATCAACAAAGCATACTAACTATTCCGTTAATTATCAGTGCAATACTTTGAACATTATATTCACAAAACTACTATTCTGTACGCGTTTGAATAATTTGACTATGAACGGAGATGTTTTGTTAAATTAAAATATAGTTCATCAAGCATTATTTATTATAGTATTATTTGTAGATTAGTACGGTATTTGCTAGATACACAATTGTATATATTACGGCAATTATTAAATAAAAACTGAATAAATCATAGAAAAAAAAACTTAAGTTGTGTTAAAAAAGTCAGCATTCACACATCTTAAAAAAAAATGAATTTGAATAAAACTGTTAACTTAGTTGTGTCTATAAACGTATAGACACAACTAAGACAATACAATGGTATGTAACTCACTTCAGCATTCTTCAATTTCTCTCTGAGATCATCTCTCTCGTTGGATGTAGCGTCGACTATGTGCTCCAGCGATTCCTTCTGCCACATGAGCTTTTCATTATCAACAATAACCTAAAATGTATATGAACATTACTCGTTTGAAAGCATTGATATAAATGTGTTACGTTCTTGATTGGGCGCTCAAATGGACTGTGGTTCCGGAACCACAACTTGTTCAGTCAGAATCACATTGACATTTACCTAGTGCGTAGCGGATCCGAATAGTAATATTGTAGTTGGATAATGGGTAACAAAAAAATATTGTAAGCAAATTGCAATAATGTACGATTACAACAATTAAATCCAGGTCTCAACTAAAGAAAATCCTGATGAAGCACTATCTATCACTATGTCCATAAAAGGGCACAGATATTTATCTATTTTAAAAATGATTTAGTCTTTCTTTCTTTATTAATTTCTGTCACTGGTGAAGGGAGCTTATAAGGTTTTTGTTATTAATGCTTTTAATTATATATTTTTTTTTATTAATGTTAGTTTAGTTATAGTTAAAATGATTTAGTCTGTCTTTCTTTCATTATTAATTTCTGTCATTGGTGAAGGGAACGTATGTGGTTTTTGTTATTAATGTTTTTAATTATATTTTTTCTTATTAATACTTATTAGTTTAGTTATAGTTAATTTACACGTCCGTGACGCTAAATTTATTAATTTTAAAAACCGATGCCGACAAACTGCTGCGCAGTTTAGCACAAGATGTAACAAGATGTGTAATATGTTGATACAATAAATGAAAAAAAAAAAAAAAAATTAAATCATTTTATTCTGCACGTGGGCAAGTCCAATACTAGACTCTCCCAACCAGCGCAAACAAGACACTGACTATCTATCTCTTACGGCCGGGCGCCGCGCGTCCCGTACCCTGCGTACATCGCAAGTTCAACATGCATGAACGTTGTCCTGATTTTCTATTCTAGGGTAACATTACTTCAATGTCTGAGTGTGTCTGATTAAGACCGTCGGCAATCCATCTGCTGTTCAGCTAGTTGAATTATACTGAACAACCGCGTAAACTACCCACGGCTTGTGGAGTGCGCACAAGATAGCCGTGTACACACCAATATATCCTGCCTCGCCCACATAAACGGCAGATTTTTTTTTAATCTAGATGGAATTGTAGGTATATATGTCAATATACATAAGGTGTATTCGCGGCGCCACCACCGCAAGCTATATTGCGATAGCGGCGATTC
The DNA here is from genome assembly GCA_905404115.1 of Pheosia gnoma. NCBI lineage: Eukaryota > Metazoa > Arthropoda > Insecta > Lepidoptera > Notodontidae > Pheosia > Pheosia gnoma. The sequence continues at coordinate 1,316,093 of FR989910.1, forward strand.
TCCCGAAACTAAAAAAAAAAATCTATGCTATTACGTGACAACACCTCTTACCTGTCTCCTCTGCTTCTCCACCAACTCCAGCTGCATAGTCAGCTTATTAATGGTGTCGTCATCGGGTGACGTCACGAACTCCATTGCCGATGGAGGGCCAGATTTGGTCGCCTCTCCCGTCTCACTGTTCGTGGGTGATGTCTCGCTCTCGGCGAGTCGTGTCACGTCTTGCTTGAGCTTCTTGTTTTCTTGGCGTAACTAAAAAATATGAAGTCCAGTTAAAGATATTTTTTTTGGTTTAGTATCAATTAATTTTAAGGGTTCTAATTATTTTTTTGGGTAGAAGTGATCCTGATTGTTGTTTTCTCATTAATTGATCATGCTAATGGATACAGAATGTCTTTAAAATAAACGTGTTGTTTATTTTCTTTTATCTTTGAAAATTTCTTTGAAAAATTAAAAAACAAAAAAAAAACAGAATACATTTGATTACATTGAAATAAAATTAATTTTAAGGACTTTTTAGACGTAGATCGGACCGCAAGCAACAACTAAATATGAGAGTACCCCAGTTCTAACTATGACACTAGGACGTCATCCACCGCAGTCCTCCCGTGACCATGGTTGCTGTAAAGCGTAAAGCAGCCGAAACGTCGGGAACGTAAAATCATAATATAAACGCGATAAAATCCTTACAATTAGTTTTATTTCAATGTGTATTATTCGCGTAAATATAAGAAATCAATATATATCTAATGAGCCTTCTTGGAATTGTGTTCATGATTCTATATAAGCACTTACCCTTTCAACCAGATCTCTGGTCTCCTCAAACTTCTCTTTATGCATGAGATGAGTCTTCATCATATCCTCCTGGCAGGATGCGATCAGGAGGAACTGTTCCTTCATCGACTCATTGTTCTGTTTCAATGTCTCCTTTAGAATCACATTCTCGTCGAGGAGTTCACCGAACCGTTTCTGCAGCTCCTCTGTGCTTCTGTCGTCAGTCACGATGGTACTGGCTACCATCAGGCTAGCTGGTGATGGCTGGAACAATGGAGATGACGAAATAATTTCACCATCATGATCATCGGTTTGGTCCCAAACTAAGCATCGCTCGTATTACGGGCACCGTATAATGAACTAGGTGCGATCCCAGTGTAATACTTATATAGATGTTAAAGATCCATGACTGGGGTACAAAAATTCGTGCTCATCACGCAAGGATTGCCCCTACCGGGATTCGGTTCCAGGACCCTTGGCACCGAAAGCAGGGTCAACCCGATCTGTGCTACTAGCGCCCCTACTTAGTTTCATTATGAACACTACCAATCCAGATCCTTAACTGCCTGTTCAGATTCAAAATCTCAATATAAAAATGGCTATTTTATACTGTAGCCGTACGCACAAGGCCGTAGGCGGAGGGCGGGTTGGGGGTCCATACCCTGGCCCAATATTCCTAAGGGAACCAATGTTTTATACATAGGTACTCACTAATGTCTCTGGTCCAGAGCCCCCGAAGTGAATTCCCGGCTATGCCCTGGCGTACGCAGTCCACAAATACACATTAAAACTAACCTAATTTGTCTCCAAACTAACTACCATCTACTTACATGTCCCACCGCTAAAAGATCCTCTCACGAAATGCCTTAATATGGTACAATTTTATACTAAAAAGAATACACAACGAAGACAACATTCGCAATGGACCACTTTTACGCAATATCAACCCACACAATATGTGCATGTATAAGACATTTCCTTAATACAGTTATCGAAGGTAAAGTCCCTATAGCGGCGCTTGCACACTTATCTTTAGGCGTTTATTTAAGGCTTTATACAATTGAGATTAATGGGAAATGCCACCTGAATTGAAATAGAAAATATGGAGCAATGAATCAGATTATAAATATTATTCTTATCGTATGTAAATAAACAAAGTAGATAAAAAACAAAAACAAAATGACTGTCGTGACATAAAAAAAATACTCCTATATGATAGGTATTCGTGCAGGAGCAGCGGAGACGGAGTTGGGAGCTCTCCGTCATCCGCTATACCTCATCAGACCTTGCGCCTAAAGACTTGTACTTTTTCCAGAATATGGATAACTTGTTGGCGGGAAAAAAAATCAATAAGTACCCGGGAGGCATTACAAAAGGCCGTTGAAGAATTTGTTGCATCCCGTCCAGCTGATTTCTTCAAGAAGGGCATCAATAAACTGCCACTGCGTTGGCAAAGATGCATCGGAAGCATGGATGACTACAATGATTAATAGAACAAAAAAAATCCGTTAACTTATTTCATCAAAAACGGCAATTTCATAGGTAAAGACCTATTATTATACCCTGATTAATATGATTACTCAAACACTCAACAAACAGAGTAACTGCCTACCATCTATACGAAACCAGCAAGAAATCAATAACCATTGTATGAAATTGCCAAAATTGGCCACCTACTTCTCGAACAGTTTCCAAGTCTCAATTATCAAAAATCCTAGTGATCATGCCCCAAAGTGCGTTATTTGAATCCTGCTTAGGGTTATATGTAGGCTCCTTTACAATACATTGAACTAACAGGCTATGTCAAACGCCAATGCCATTCAATCATAATTTATAGTTGGGTTTCTATGTGTGATAGCATATTATGATCTGACATGATATGCAAATCCTTGAACTAAATCCCTTAGGAAACAAATACCATATACTTAGAAAGTACACCATTTTCACAAGGCTCACATTGAGCCTAAAGTACTTACTACATGCCTATAAATCGATAAGTTAGTCTGTCTACTCAAGACAGGAAGTTAGAAAGTAAACAAACAAACGGAAAAAAAAAAAACAGAAATGAAGATTTCTACCAGTATCCATAATGTCCACAGATAACCTACTTATTTCGTAAACAAATATAAAATTAAGCTTTGATAAAGATTTAACACCTACTCCATAAATTTTAGAAGTTTTATCCAGCTTAAAATGATATTACGAAGCATTTTATTCTTAAACTAGTTGTTACCCGCGACTTCGTCCACGTGGCATTTAACAAAAAAGTTTTTCTTAAATAAAAGTAGCCTATGTTACTCCTCGTTACATCAGCTATCTGCCAGTGAAAGTTCCGTCAAAATCGGTCCAGTCATTTCAGAGATTAGCCGAGACAAACAGACAGACACACAAAAATTGTAAAAAAAAATGTTGTTGGTATATGTACCGTGTATACAATCAAATGCACTTAGCAAAAAGCGGTTATTTTAATATTACGAACAGACACTCCAATTTTATTTATTTGTAGTATAGATTGCTTAATTTTCAATTGAGGAGAACATTCTAGACTTACTATACTTGGGGGATAGTGTGTATCCAGTAAATATTCTTATTAAATTCCATAACTTGGAAAGATGGTGCAATTGAAGGTAATTTACCTATGTTAAGGAAAAATATTTATAGCTTTAGTAACAATGCTTTCCACAAAATCAGGTTGGTAATTAAACAGTAGGTATGACAAGTTCTTAAAGTGCTTAAGTACGATCGCAAGTAAGATAATAACTCGACTAAAGGCTACAAGACTAATGACTCGACCCCAATTGTGTGATAGAGACATTTGTACCTCATACCTCGACTTATGCATATTTAATACAAATTACGAGGTCCGTAAATAAGGTTTGAGGTAAGGAACGAGGCCAGGAACGAGTCTCGAGGTCAGGAACAAGGTTCGAGGTTACGAACAAGGTCTAAGGTCAGAAACGCTAAACAAGTCTTGCATAGCTCTCTGGCCTCATGCGCAACGTACTTTCGACTTAAAATACATTACCACATCAAAATTAACACGCTCCTACAGACTGCTCTGATGCTGAGCCCCAAGTCTGCTAACACAATCGATTCATAATCGAAAAGCAACCGCATAGTAGCTGTTACTTTTGACAGATATTGTACGGGATATTTGTCAAAAGTGACAGTTGCTATGCGGTTGCTGTTTGATTATGAATTGATTGTGTTAGCAGACTTGGGGCCCTGGATGGAAGTCAAGGTGATTAACAGGGTGCCTTATTTCTTTGTGTACCTCTTTACTCATGCATTAGTCAACGGGCCAAGTTTGTTTACACAATCGAATATCAATAGCAAGGCTATTGTGACCTTTATTTAACAGTTTAAAACTGTCAAGTATGACAAATTCTGATAGCATTATCATTTGAATATGAGACTATGGTGTTAGCCGACTTAGGGTTGTATGTATTTAAAGTATTCAAAATGCACTGTATGAATCATACTCGAAATTTAGATAACTATAGCCAAATACATGCATTTCCTTTTTACCAAGGTACATGATCAACAACCAAATTTCGTTCTGCAAAACAAAAAACAAAAAATATTTTGTTATTCCAACATTCCGTAATGTTAATGTTCGTATGTATACAAAGTTATTTAGTGAATTTGAAAAAAGGTACTCACACAATCGCCAACTTTAAAATGCGCCTTCAGTGCCATATTAGCCTCGATGGGGAGGTCCTTCATGGCCTCCTCTATTTGCTCTTTGTTCAGCGAAACGCTGCCATGCTCAATACCATTGCATTTGACATCTAAGCTTGAGCCCGGAGAGGTTCCCAATATGATGAAAGAGTCATCATCAATTGCCTCTAGCTTCGTTGCCATGTTTGTACATAAATTTTTCTGTAAAATTATTTATAATGTTAGACTTATCGCGGCCAAAGCTGATAAATGGGAACATTTTAAATGTAGAACATCAGAATGATAAGTAAATAATTAATTTCAATAAAATCTTTCCAATGTTATATATTCTAAAATCTGAACTTACAATACAACAGCTTATAGCCTAGCTGTGGTCAAGACGAATCATTTAAACAATTTTAATAAAGTGGAATTTAAATTTTAAAACATAAAAAGCAAATCATTATCAAAACCAGCTGTGTAAATATTCTTATAACTAAGCACATACAAAAGTAAATAAATTATTTGACTACATCTTCTTTTCACAGTTACCATGCTACCTACCAACCTAGCTCTGCAGTTCTACTGCACATCATCAGTATGTTTTTTTTACAAATTGACCCTACCAACTTTAGCAATTGGGTTGTCAATCAAGTGCATAATAGATAGACTGATATGGTATTGTTTCACCATGTTATTTTTTAACTGGAACAACTTGATATAGGTTCTACCATGATGATAGTGTGTCAATGTTTTTTCTCAAATCAGGATGTGCCGTATATGATAGCAAATGTTAATAAATATTATAGAGGTAAACTTAGTTAATTTGTGTTTGGATATAGGGGGTAATCTCCCAATTTACTGATACAATTCTGAAAATTGGAGAAGCAGAAGCTAATATTTAATATTTGTGGGTAAGTTACTACCACAACAGTCAAATTTCACTTCTTCTAAACAACCCATGAGTCATCTAAGACAATCTATTCCTTATGATTGATGAATAGGTAGATATAATAGCCTTAGTCTAGGGAAATCCCCCCTACCGAGTATTATTTTTTTATGAGTACCTAAAAACAACAACTAAACATTAATTTATGATTTCTAAACGGCAATAATAGTAACCACTTTTATAATGTAATAACTAACATCGTAAGCATACTTCAGTGACAAATCGAATCAATACTATTATAAAAATAAAATTAAACTTATAATATTTTTGTATGCAGCAAAATAACTGACTTACCGAGCTGACTATACTTTATCTAAAGACGAAACGCAACTGAATTTTAACGTGTATTTATTTTTCCCGATACACAACACGAACTGAACGGTATTTTTGTTATAATAACATCTGTCCTTTTAACAACACGAACGAATTGGCGACGAAAAATAATATTTAGTGTATTTTATCTAAAAGGCAAAACCCAACACGTGACCTTGGTTGGGTGGTTTTCTTGGAATTCGGATATTTCACAGATTAGAGATATGTCTAATGTCACGGGTATTTTTGTCAGTTTGACATTTCTTTGTTTGACAGTAGCTAATTATAATTTAGTAAACTGTCAACCTCAGTGACAAAGAAGTTTGACATCTTCAATCTTAGAGTTTATTAGTCGTCTGTCGTCGTAAGTCGCCCTATATTGTTCGTCGTGTATTTTCGTGTTTTTTTTGTAAATATCTTACAATCGTGAAAGAAATGTCTAATGAGCATACTTTGGATCTACACCACGTCCACCAATGCTTCCAAAGGAGCCTCAAAGAAGAAGATGACGTTGTCATAGAGGCTTATATCGACGGTTATAATGAATTAGTCAAGTATGTTTATAATTTTCATGTTTCCATATGGATTACGAAATATCTCCTCAAAAATGATAAGATATACAGTTCGATTTGTAAAATGAATCTAGTGTTATAGTGCAGTCTTACAAACGCTACTTAAGCTCGATATCCACGTTTACTGGAGCGAAAACGGGAAAAAAATCACAACTAAAATAATATAGTAGACGGGATAGACACCTTACCATCTAAAAGTCAAATTATCAATGACACACTTCGGACACTTCTTATTGTATTCTTACTTTGAAAAGTCTTTATACTGACACATTAATAGTTGTGTTTTACTTGTTACTAATAATGTTCAATACCATTATTCTCAGTAGAACATGTAATGACTCACAGTTTTCTCTTTGTTTTGAATAAAACATTTCTTATTTTGATTAATCCACTATTATTGAATGGGGGCTTTTTTCCTTTGAAAGATATTATGTTTGTAACCAAGTTAGATTAATTGTATTCAATACAAATGGAATAGTTAATGCAAGCTTACTGCACAAATACTTATATGCTTCTTAAATATTTAAGTCCTACTGCCGTTTCATTTTTTTTTTTTTTTTTTTTTATACATTATAGGCAAGTATTTGATCTCGATCTCACCTGATGGCAAGTGACGATGAGATCCACGATGGAGCATACCCGCCTAGGTAGGAAGGCGGCAGTAGATCGAGACGCTAAATTCACTAGGCACATGCAGCGCAACTGATCTGACCCGCCATCCATGAATGGCAACACCGAACATCATGCCGGAACACGGCTAGGCCGCTTGGCGACATGGCTTTGTTCAGTGGGTGGTGACTAACCACGGCCGAAGCCTACCACCAGTAGAGTTGTCACCTGGTTGGCACCACCCAGGGTCACGTGTAGGGTATCTCGAGGGTACTTAATTCTCCTACGGACGAAGGTGACTCGACCCCAAAAATGCTATCTAAGAAGCAGGTTAGGCTTCCATGACAAAGTGCCACCACATGCCAGTTGCCCATAACTGAAAGTACCGATAACCACAACCAATATTTGTGACGTTCATGTAACATTGTGATTAGTTTAATTGATAAATATATGTTGGGAGAGTTTTTGCTAAAGAAATAAACCTACGTATAAAACTCACATTAATTAGCTAACACTACCTAAAGCAGTGACCCTGAGATGATGAGATTTATGGTTTGTCACATGGTTATCTTTTATTTGTTTTATGATGCATTATGGCTCGTTTACATTTGGTTTAACCAAATTGGTTAACCAAGTATGTTCCATAAGGTTGATGGAAAAACTACAAAAATCAAAAAAATAACTATTTACACTATATTCTGTGAGTGATCACAACCAAACGGAGTAATATAAATGTATGGCAATTAGACAGTCCAGCAGTGGATGTCTTTCGGCTGATAGAATAGAATAGTAATCCTGCAAAGACCTTAATTTACTTTTTTTTTGCACTTACTTTACTTGTATGTATTACATTGGAAACAAATACTATCAGTCTAAATGTGGGTGCTCTGTAGTGCACCTTCTGCCTACCCTGTCAGAGTTAACAAGCATGATGATATTTTATTTTGCCAAATAAGTTTTAACATATGCTTATACAGAGTGGTGATGACATATAATGATAGATAGATAGATGACACTTTATTGTTCCACCACATAAAATGAATACAAAATTACAAATACCTACTTAACTTACACAGAGAGTGTCACAATGGGCGGCCTTATTTTTAATAGCAATCTCTACCAGGCAACCTTTGGATGGAAACAATTTTAAAGAGATGTTTACGACGGGGGTGTACTTAATAATAGATACACACTTACAACATACACAAACATATATATAGCACAAATACATACATAAATACTCTATATAAATAATAAATATCCTAGGTACCTATGTGACACAAAACAGCTTAAAGGTACGATTTATAAAAAAATACCATTAATTTAAAACCTTATGACTTTTCTAAATGATAGAAGTAAACTTTATGCACATATAATATATAATTTATACTTCCTAAAGCTGCTAGTGTGTCGCTCCAATAATAATAATAATAATAACATATGACAACCTGATTAACGCAGTTGGTAGTGACTCTGCTCTCTGTGCCACGGGTTTAAGGTGCAAATTGTGGTAAGGTCAATCTGTGTGTGATGAGCCCAAATGGTTGTACCTGAGTCATGAATGTTTAATATCTATATAAGTATTATATACTGAGTTCGCCCTCAGTCCATTGTACAGTACCCACAATACAAGCCTTGTTTAGTGTGGGACTGTACAGTCGGTGTGTTCGTATGTCGATGTTGTTTCTGTATTATTGATATAGCATCATGTTTATTTTACAACTTTCCTAGCATGGAACACTAGCGGGCTGTGCAATTAATATATTTATTGTAGTACATACGAGTTGTAAGCAAGATTGATTTAGATGGGCATATTTTGTTTTCAGATTTTTAAATTTAATAGGTACAGTATTTTCCTTCGTAAGTTCCGAAGTGAGAAGTAAAATCAAGGTGATGGAGAAGCTTCGGGATGGTGAGAACACGGTGTACTATGACTCGTTCAAGAAGATGATGAAGTACGAGAAGGAGACGAGTCTGATCGAGAAGAATGGCTTCACGTCCGGCTCGAGAACTATGCTGCGTTTGCACAGGGGATTGGGTGAGCTCGCTGCACTTTAAAAAATAAAAAGTTCCATTTGAGTCATTTGAAATCCTAAAATTGTCGGTACGGAGAAGTATTTTTCGATAAAACTGATTGGTCTATTCTTCTCCGCGAGGGTCGTCTCCACTTTGGCAAAAAACTTGTCGTCATAGCGTGCTTATAGCGCGCGTCAAATAAAATAAATAAAGATGGTGACCCTCCCCATGCCGAACTCATACAATTAGGCATTAGGTACATGCCTAGTTATCCTATTTACCAATTCTTAACTGCAACTCAAAGCAATTCATAGGTCGTTTGGGAAATTGTATGCATTGAAGATTTGAATAAAGAATCATCGGTGGAATAAGCAGGAGTCGCAATAGTTGCCCGATTTGTTTAGCGATCAATAAAAAAAAAAACTTAAACATTTTTTAATTCTTAACGTAAATATATTATTCTCAGATTTCATCCGGCTGTTCTTGAAGCGCCTTGGTGAGTCCGACGAGACCACGAACACGTGTACGACATGCCAGGGGTCGTACAACGAGACCCTGGCGGAGTTCCACCCGTGGTACATCAGGAAAGCGGCAACCCTGGCGATGCACGCGCTGCCGTCCAGAACAGACCTATTAAAGAGGGTACGTATTTTTTCAGATGGTGATACCACTATTACCCTTATTTTTTTCCTAAAGTTATGTACTTATAAGTTCACAGTATTGTTACGTTTATTCAACTACCTACTAAAAGAAAATGACTCAGTTCTCGTGTTTGGCTGTTATATAGCATTTAGAACAATACTATAAAACACTTAGACAGCTCTTAGGTAAGTATCGAAATTGCAACAAAGATTATTTTTTTTATCAAAACATACTTTTCATTTAAGCCGACGACGTAAGCGGCTGATAACAAGTTTTATATCCGAAATAAATATTGATAATATTTTTTGGGATAATAGATTTAAAAAAAAATTAAAGAAAACAAGTAATACGATATCGCGGGTACAGTTACTAATTTTTTAATGAAATTGTTTGCCCGCTGTGAGTTGTTGGACTGAAATTGGAACAATCAATATCTGATCAAGATAATTATCCAAATTCGTGAGCGCTAAGTGTTCATAATTCATGTTGTTCGCTTCCGTGACGTCACGACTATATTCGGCGAGGTCAACAAGAATTATACAACAATAGTTTAACTTTATTGCCTAATACAATGTGATTAAAGACTAATGTAAAGAGACAAGAGTCCATATTTATTAACTCGAGCGTGATTAATTATTTTGTTCAATAGCAGCCGACTGTATTATTCAATAATGTTTTAAGCCCGCTATCCTGCGACTGCTATTTTGAACTATTCACTGCAAGTTAATAATGTCCATATTAATTAGACGTGAGAGTCAGCTGATCTCTATTATAGAAAGCCCACTGAAAATTGTAGTGTCTACAGAATTGATGGTTTCTTTTTTTTAAATTTAGTAGGTTCTCCAAAGATAACTGCAAAAGTTTAACCATAGAGGAAGGTACATCGGTAGAACTAAATGCTGATTGAATTGCGTTGCGTTAAATAAACAAGGCTAAATTGAACATATGAAATCTATCGACTTATTGATCGACCGATGTATCGATATCTTTATGGCTGATTATTTGAAGTGTTTCGTCACCGGTTTTATCAGTAGATATTTTATTGGCGGAATCGTGAACGCTGTATCCCACTTGTGATTGGTTTATCACCGAATTTTACGGGGCTCCATAATGCTGGTGATAGCCATACTTACCTATAATAGTGAGGCTCCTAATACAGATTTTCGGAAATATATTTTTTTTGAAATTTCCTCACCCACCTTGGGGAGGTATAAAACCACCGTCAAGTGGAATGTTTTTTAAATATCAAACATGGAAAATTCTATTATTCATGGGAGTCTACGGACTAGGCCTAATAAACACCCCGTAACCCTATCAGTAAAGTTGGGGATACTTTACTGACAAACTACCGGACTTCTTGGGAGAACTGGAAAAAAAAACTAATCTTACGGATTTAGTCGCGTTTATTATAAGTTTTTTACGTTCCTGACGTTTCGGCTGCTTTACAGCAACCATGGTCACGGGAGGACTGAGGTGGTTGACGTCTTAGTGTCAAAGTTTGAACGTTGTATTAACAAAATCGTGTTCCTTTCCCCTCACGCCACAAAGTTTATTAATAAGTACGAAAGAGTTCCTGCCTATGCACGATTGGTCAAAAGTAATTCTCAATTACAGATCTTCGGTGACGAGGAGAGGCTGGCGGCGGCGCTCGTCATCCTACCGCAGACGATGACGTCATGCGACCAGGTTTACCAACGAGTCCACCAGCTCTACACAGACTTTGACTTTCACGAGCTGCCCTAATGAACAGGTCATACAATTACATACATATTGTATGGAGAGACCCGCATACGCTGAAACGCAAGAGAAATATGATGTGGATTCATTCAATGCTCATAATAGCGATAATACTTCAGCAACGCTTATGCTTAGATATTTAAAGCTACGTGAGGCAGGCTCGGGCACCTAGCTTTGATCCAAGCAATCAGTTCACAGGATATACGGATCACAGTGCTCGCGCGAGGCACTGCGAGCTATGTACTGACTGAGCGAGCGGCCGCCTCGCGAGGCTGCTCGGTCCGTCAGTACACGACTATCTACTTTAAAAAAAAATAAGCTTACATCTCCCATTTCATATATCACTTCGAGCTGTAGCAAACTTTTATATAAGAAGTGGATATTGCTGGCAATATCTCTGAAATGCCGACTACTTTATGTAAGTATATAACATTTCAGAATTTCTTATGTAACATTTGGGAATCATCGTTGAGATCAATTTATTGACCTAAGTGTCATGATTATCATGTACTATGGAATCAAGATCGATTAGATAATTATATTTATCATTAAAACATCTTAGTTATTATCGTTCCTATCGTTAGGTATAAATAATGTATACAGTGTTTATTCATAGATAAGTGTAAATATGCGGTTCTGAAAAAAAAAACTTTTAACAGTCCATTAATTTTATCATTTTGATAACGATTTAATATCTTTTTTGAACGAATTATTAAACCTTTTTTCTTTATTATAACATCTACATCTGAAATCAACAAATAGATTCGAAATGAATTTTATACAAAAATATTTATTAGTTTTTTAATGGGCTTGTGTTAATAAATCTTTATCAGCACTCTCTAGTTGTCCACTGCTGGACATACGGTGCTAAACGAAAGCTGTAAACTACTATTGTGTTAAATTGATCTCGTGTTTTATAGACACCTGTACAGTTCATAGGAATAGTATTATTAGTATTTTTGGCTCATTAGACACGAATGCAGTTGAATTTTTATTTTTTAGAAAAGTTTATTTTCTATAAAATATTTTGAAACTCCGACATTTAGCATTATGTAAGCCAATTACAAATGCGCTTAAGAAGTGCAGGTACAACTTTGTAATCATTATTTGAAGTCATAATTTCGATATGTCGTTTTTTTTTAAAATAATTTTGTTCTCAACAAAATTATACCTAATTGTAATTTTAGTGACCATTTTTTTTTTTAAATAGACCTCGAAATTCTAAGTTCACATAATGAGAACAAACTTGCTAAAGAGGCGCTTGTAGTATACCCCATCCGAATCAGGACCCCTGTATAGGTAGAACTCCATATAGAGCCCATTGTTCCTTGCTTCCCAGTAACTCATTTAATTAAATCATCTTATTTTACACATCGTACACTTTTCTTCATATTCTAGCTATAATAGTATAATAAATAATACAGCCTTTTAAATGGGCCACTGTTGGGCACTGGCCTCCCTTAAACGGAAGAGGTATGGCCCAGTGCGGGTTGGTGGACTTTACACGTCTTTCAAGAAGTTCTCTCGGACATGCAGGTTTCCTCACGATACCAGGATCACAGGGTCACTCAGGATTGTTCACCGTTTAGCAAGTGATAATCATGGTTGAAAATGAGATTCGCACATGAAAGTCAGTTATACCAGAGGTGTGAGCCGGGGTTTGAACCTGCGATCCTCGTTACCGAGGCAAGTGGCTTACCAACTTGGCTATCACTGCTTATTCTAAGGAAAAAAAACTATTTCTACATATTTATTATAATTATGTTACCTATATAGTTCTAGCTTTTATCAATAATTTCACTGCCTTATCACCTGTAAATACATACAGATAGTTTTGTAATAAATTACGTATTTATTTCATTATCTTAAGATGTTTATAACCGTCTAGAACTATGTTATATTTTTATTTTTTGTTTTAATTGTTGATTGTTATACAGTGTTTACGACCTTCTGGTTTTCTATAAAAAAGTTTCACTTTTAGTAATCATAAGGTATATTCATTATTAATCATTATAATTAAAACATAGAAGGTTTATTAAAAGGAAATAAGCTATGTCATATTGGCTTATACATGCTTAGATTTAAGCTTGATTTATTATTAAGCGTAATTATTATTAAGATTGTTTACTGCAGCTGCTTTGTAAATTGAAACTAATATTAGACTTCTTACAATGAATACGTAACGCTGCTAACAGCAGTTTTTAATAAAATAAATATTTTTAGGGTTCTGTAATGCAAAATTTAGATGATTATTGGGATAGCTGTCCACTAGAGTGAAGATGGAATGTATCACTATTTTGTGTCGCTCCTCTCTAATGGTCATTCAGCTTTATTATACGTGCAGGGTGTTTCAGAAAGGGTACACTAACCTTTGAACTTGCGCTTCTGTAGCGCCATTGTTATCATTATATGAAGTCAGAATGTCGATAGGCAAATTAAAAAAAAAAATGGTTCACTAAAGTGACACTTGTCATTTTAAAGATATATATTTTTTTTTTAATCGTAATTAAAATTCTGACTATACATAATGATTAGAAAACGTGTTAATGCGAAGCGGAGGTTAATGGTTTAGTTTACGGCTTCCGAATCATTCTGTATTCTGAAAATCACATTTAAATTGTATACAATGAGCTCAATTGCAACTGTTGCTCATTTTGAAATTGTTGGAATGTAGCTTTTGATAATTCTTGTAATTAATTGAAAATAGTTTTTATAAGCCATGGCACTTACCATGGGCACTTTGTATTGTATGGTGGTAGTGAAGGGTCGCCGATTAATTTGTACTATTTTATGTTGTCACGTTCCCGGCGATTCGGCTGCTTTACAGCAACCATGGTCACGGGAGGACTGGCAGCCGAAACGTCGGGAACGTAAATACATAAAATAAACGCGATAAAATCTGTAAAATTAGTTTTATTTCAATGTGTAGTATTCGTGTAAATATAAGAAATCAATATTAAAAACAAATGTTTCTTCATACACATTTCCAAAAATCCCTCCTTAGTGCACCTCTACGGTACTCAAGGAATATATCCTCCTGTATAATTTAAATAAAGGTATAATAAAAAACATTGCGTAGCATTATAAATATTGCATTTTATTCGATGTTTCGAGACAAACGCGCGTACTAGACGCAAAAACAACATTGATTTATATCAACAAACTACAATAACTAACTCAGATACTATATTTTTTATACATTCCTATGTATAAATCCTCCATAAGAATCATTCTTAAACGCTCTCAGCCAATTAAAAACAGTGTGCAGGTATCTCGGACAAAAAAAAACAAATATCGCACCAAAAATTTTAAACCAAAAAAATATGCCCGTTCGCGTAGTGTTGAGTATGAAGATAGCAAATTTAGGTATAAGTTACGAATGTAAAAATTTAATCTCGCTCAGAAATAAAGGCTTATATTATTATTATAACTTAAATAATTTCTAATAAAAATTATGTAAAATATCATAGGAGGTTAACAAGTAGTTAATTAATACTGATCACGTTTATGGATCAAATAACTACGTGTGGAAATGGCTTAATTTTTTTTTATATTATTATTAATGTTTAATATTTTATTTATTGCTATTTATTTAATTATATGACATACAATTTATAGTTATCCAACCTCCCCGCAGCAATATTTGTTTGTAAATGTTATCAATACTACCTACTGATTTACCTCTTAACATATTTTCGACGCCATTCCGACTGTAAATTCTTTACAAACAATGATAGTCCCAGTTTTGGCTGGGGTGGCACCAAGACCTGGGCCCCAAGTCTGCTAACATTATCGATTCATAATCGAACAGCAACCGCATAGTAACTGTCACTTTTGACAGATATCCCATACAATATCTGTCAAAAGTGACAGTTACTATGCGGTTGCTGTTCGATTATGAATCGATTGTGTTAGCAGACTTGGGGCCCTGTCTGTTATACCCGACACGAACTTACTAAGTCAATAGAATACAATAAATTGTGTTAATGTTAACTTACTTTTAGTTATAAACAAAGATACAAGGTAATTATATGCTAAATAAATACTAACATCATATATAGCAAACTGTGGTCCTTTTTACAGCGGTATTCAATATTTAAAAAAAAACTACTTTGTAATGGCATTATAAAATGATTAAAACTGCTATTAATTTGAAGTTAAACATAGGTATATACAATGGTTATTATAAGCTTGAAACTAATTTATTTTCCATAAAAAGAGGGACCCAAATTTATGATGTTATGTATGGAATCAAATTATATTATTAAATACAAAACAACTTTCAAGTACGTATACTAGATGGAGAAAGCTAGTAACATTTAAAATATTACATAAATCATGGAAAAAAAAAAAGTAGCGCCACTGTCACACAGGAATTTTCAATTGGAACTAAAAAGTACTACAACTATGGTGGCGTTAAATATCACACCCCTAATCTTCATGATCAACAATAATAATTTAAAGATACTTTTTTTAATGAGGATATGAGACATTGAGCTAAATATTATACTATGCGTTCATGTGAATTGCAAACCAATCCTATTTCGGCTCTGGGGGCACGGATTTTGGGTTTACACCCAGTTGTAACTGAGCTGCCTAATTTTTGAATCACGACAATGTAGAAGGTCCTGACCCGGCCTAGTACAGTATTCGGTGCTACCTGGTGAAAATTCCAATCCGATCGGATGAAGAGTATGATATGCCTAACCGCAACAAATTTTACATGTTTGGCTGTCGGCCCCACCAACATCGCATGAATAAGAATAACTGAGTCAGATTTTTTTTCTTAATTTCGAAGATGGCTATTACGCACAACATTGGACACCCTGGGTGCTCTTATCAACAAACGGCGATGAAGAGGACAAATAACTTTTCTCAAGGATAAAGAAGAGTACAGAAAGTAGCCTGCCAGATAGGGAAATTTTGGCAGGTTACACATTGGTCCCAGGAGTTAGTGTTCAGAAAGTTGAACCATTAGGGTTTATAATAAAATCCGCGTTGGCATCCCATACATAAAGCTTGTCTTTTCCCAAAACAACCTCTATTGGAGAAAAGCCATCTCACTCGTCCAGGGAAAACTCTTAACGGTCAAATCTAGTCCGAATGGAGAATATGATACAGAACCTTTACGAAATAATGAATAGGAATAAAGAGCCCGCGATTTGAGACGGCGGGCCACAAAGGAGAGGGAGCCTGCTATTCCCGCAGCCATTCCAATCTAGACCAATAAGGAATGCCATAGATTGGGAGAATGGTCTTAGCACAACAATTAGATATGCTGATTCCCAAAAGAAACTTCACGCCTCCAGAGTGTTGTTGCCTTAAGGTCCAACGAACTCTGCACCAATATTCGTAACCAAGCCAACAAAAAGATTTGCTATCAAAGTGCAACTCTGCGTTTGGTACGATAAAACATTACCTTTTGGCATAAAGACGGAAATTAAGGAAGCTTTAAAATAAGTGGCAGGACAGCATCCCGAGACGGTGGAATATCTAAAAATGTATTTGCATTGGAAAATAAATTCCGGACACTATCGGTAGATTTACTGCAATACACGTAGCAAACGCACAGGAATTATTGAGTCCGGCCATAAACTATATGTAAATATACGAAAAATAATTACTACCCCACCACCCACCCACTTATGGAACGAGGAAAAGCTCCAGGAAAAAAATTAAAACAAATGGAGCATTCCCTGACCATGCAGAGAAAGACAACATTAAAAAAAACAAATCACGATATTCACCACTCAAAGAAATCACAATTTCATATAAAAATCACGACTCTAAACAATGCTCCCAGAAACTCCAGACGTCAAAGGATTCTAAACGACCCAGTTATAAAGAGCTTAGCGGGAGGGAAAAGAGTCAGTATTATGGGTCAACTAGCCAACCACATTTGGGCCTGAAAAATAAAAGGTGCACCGAAATAGATACTAAGCATAATAGGAGGCTACGTGGTCTCATTATGAAAAAAAAATGCCGCCCATAATCTCTACTACGAGCAAGAACTAAAAAGCTCTCAAACACAAATATCTTCCCAGAAGGACCAAGAAATGGCGATGATGTTACACCAAAAATATGTTCTGGAATTAAGCTTAAATTGGTTAAGTTGAGATTGTTGAGGTTTGAATTACCATGGGACTGACATATGAAGAAGAATAAAAGTCCCTGGATAAAAAAAGATTAAAAAGAAAAGCTTATATTCTTGTGATATTAACTGATGATAGAAGACACACCGAGCATGAACCTCAAATCAAATGAATTTCAATGCTGTATAAAAAACATAATCACTTGTGCACAGTACATCCAATACTAACACTTGAATGATCGAATGGCGAATTGAATGCACCCTAAAGCAGAATTAGGTCGGTTTGCTATCCACTTTTACTCACGCCTTTAGTATGCAGCCTAACTCTCAAATTCATAGAATTTTTCAGTTGTCTGATCAATCTATCCTAGCAATGGCAAAATTTGCAAAAAATGGATAGCGCTCTACAAAAGAACACAGATTTGACACAGACATTTTTGCCGATTGAAATCATATTTTACTATTTCTGCTCTAATGGACTAGTATCCAGGGCCGTAAAACAAATTATAAAAAATACTATTCATTGCTTCCTAAAGTTCAATGGTAAATTATTGTGAATTACTGCGAGATAGAGACTTAGATTAGTGTCAAATTGACACTTTCCAGTTGTTGTTAAATTTAGACTAGTAATTAATTTTAATTATATTTATATTGTATTTCACTATGGCTGGTAAAACAATAGTAAAGTCCAGAAGTTATTGTATTACCTCAAAGAAATATTTTTCTAGTAGTAGTAGTAAAGCTTATTCAATAGGATAGGCGAGGAAGATTGTTCTTTTGTTTTTAACCTTCCACAGATTTCCTCTACCGAAATATAATTGAGAATGTTTAAAACGTTGTTTTATTTCGTATCACTGTGAATATTATTTCCTTTAACAACTAATTTTCTTTTGTTGTTTTTACACAATATTTATAATTATACATATAAATTTTACTTATGTAATATATTGAGCTAAACCAGCAAACAAAATTCTAAAGTTAAAAAAAGAACTGAAAGGAGATTTAGCAACTACCCTCACAATTTATAGACAGTTATAATCGATTATAACGAACTTTTCAGAGGGAAAAATAGGTTATAATTGCTTTATAATCGATATACCTTTCTATAAATTTGAAGGCATACACTGTCACGTTAGTGTGCCCCGCATTTCTACATTATGAAGCTTTCGTGCAACTCTTGAGTAATTTTGTTCTGTGGTTTAGTATGTATAGTAATGTTGGGTTTATCCCACACTATGAGTAATCTTGAAACAGCGAATAAAAAATCCGTAAACCTCTATGAATTTGAGGGTAAGACTATTCAAGAACGCTACGTCGAAAAGTCAACGTGACTTTCCACTTTCCAGAACCCACTCCCCAATGAATGCGGCCAATATATCGTGATCTATGTTTACATGATGTGTCAAGCTTGCGGCGGCTCGTGCAGCGGGTTGGCGCGCGGGAGCTCGTCGTGCTGCGGGTCGCGCGCGTCCGGGCACGCCGCCGCCGCCGCCGCCGCCGCCGACCCGCTGCGGCTGGACGATGACGATGTCGACGACGATGATGATGATGGTGATGAGTCGCCGACTTCAGGGTTGTTTGTGTCTCTGGTGATGAGAACGTGATATTATAGACGATATAGCTATTGCATTAGAAGATATTAAGGTGTAGTAATAAATTGAAAGCAAAAACCGACTTCAAAAAAGATACTAAAAAGCAAGAAATCATAATTTATGACTATGTACCTGATTATTATTTTTGAAGTTGGGTGAAAATAAATGTAAAGTTCAGTGGGGCCAAGTTTGCCATAGTTTTACGATAAGAAATGGACTTTCTTAGTTAGTCATCACCACACTATTGATGAAAATTTGTATCCATTATTTATTTATTAAAAACGGTCTACCAACAATTGTTACATAATAAATTTTTCAGTAAAAAATGTACTCATAAGTTGTCAAAAGTCATGGTGTCTCCAGATCTCGTTAAGTTTTTCGACAGTAAAGTAATGTGGGCACCCTTATAGGGTTAGGGTGAATCTTTAGGCTTTCTCAAGGGCCTGTGGCAGCCATATTTCTTACTTGTGGAATCCATTGGTTTGGCACGTGTTGTACGCGCCGCAATGCTGGCATTTCAGCCCCACCACATGAAACTTCACCGTTGACAACTGAAACAGAATACATACGTAATATAATTCTCAATAAAAGACAATGACCCGAATAGTGTATTTCATAAAAAAAAATATTATTTAGTGTTAGGTCCCAACACATTGCTATGATTACAATGATCTAATTGAGCTCTTATAATTACTTATAGAGCAGCAAATAAAATTAGAAATAACACTTAAATTACAAAAAGAGACAGGACGGAGCTACAGGGCCCCAAGTCTGCTAACACAATCGATTCATAATCGAACAGCAACGGCATAGTAACTGTTACTTTTGACAGATATTGTATGGGATATCTGTCAAAAGTGACACTTACTATGCGGTTGCTGTTCGATTATGAATCGATTGTGTTAGCAGACTTGGGGCCCAGGCATGTGACGTCAACACAAGCCAGTACGTGTTCGACAGATAAAAAAAACAATACTTACCTTATGACAATCCTTGCACAGTATAGTTGCTTTGTAGTCAGCGTACTCCGGCGGCATCGGCGTCGCGGCCACCTCGGAGTCCAGGTAGCTCCATAGCTGTGGATAAATTCAGTCCTAAAAAAACACCATCACACCTGTTATACCCGAAGGGGTAGGTAGGCTGAGGTATAACTACAGCACAAAAAGACTACAAGCATGATCTTTGGTCCCAGTGTAATAGGGAACGATTCTGTTATCATTATACCGGGCACACTCCCCCTGGTCCAGTACAAGTTGGTGAACTTCACACGGCTTTCAAAAGATAGGCAGGTTCTTTCCGAAACCACCGTACAGCAAGTGATGATCATTTTAGAATACTAGTTGCCCCAGAAAACTTCGTACAGCCTCATAATCAAATATATAAAAAAAATGTGAATTTCTCCCATGTTTTAATATAATTGATAGAATATTGATGTTTTAATAATTATTCTGCTATTAAGGGCGGAGACAAATAAAAAAAATAAGATCATAAAAATAGGCTCACCCGTTCTTGAGTTATAAATGGTGTAACTAACACGACATTGTTTTTATATATAAAGGTGTAACAATAATAGTGTAAAATATTTTAAGGGGTAAACAAGTAGGTCCGTTATGACCTCATCATGTTTATGTATAAAGTATGTTTGTATTTGTATGGTGATATTTATTTGTATAGGCTAATGTCTACTAAGCTAATGTACATTCTGAAAGTAAAAAATAAACATGAGGAACCTCCTCTTTATATAAGTCGGTTCTAGAGATTGGTTAGAATCAGAATCAGAATATTTTATATTCACATAGACCATTAAGTACAGTACTTATGAAACATCAACATTTACAAAATACTATGCGACTACTGTACCACCCGTTCGGAATGCCGTTCCTATGGAGAAGAACGATCAAGAAACTCCATGGTTGGTCTTTTTTTATGACGGCCTGATTAGCGCAGTGGTAGTGACTGCTTTCTGCGCCGAGGGTCCCGGGTTCGAATCCTGGTAGGGACACAAGCTTTGTGTGATGAGCACGAATCATGGATGGTACCCGAGTCATGGATGTTTAATATGTATATAAGTATTATATACTGAGTTCGCCCTCAGTCAATTGTACGGTACCCATAACACAAGCGTTAAGCTTAAAGTGGGACCGTATAGTTGGTGTGTTCGTATGGCGATTTTTTTTTTTAAAGTACTTGTACACTCACATTAGCCATGTCGATCATGCTCGTCTGGCAGGTGGGGCAGGCGTAGTGGCCCGAGTGCAGCAGCTGCTCGAAGCAGGGCCGGTGCAGCAGGTGGCCGCAGTCCGGGATGTGGCACGGGATGCGCGACGTGTGGATGTCCTCGAGGCACACCGGGCAGTTCGCGCGGGACACGTTCTCTACACACTACGATAACAAAAAAATCGAATAGAGATTGACCGTCCCCAGAACGACCGCGCAACCTCGCGAGGCAAATGACGTGCTTGAGCGAAGCATCATGAGCGCTTGCGTCGTTGCCATCTCATTTTTCACATAAGTCTTGGCAACTCAGTATTGGGGAAACCTGTATATATAGTTAGTTTTAAAAATCATCAACTTTGGACCCATGAAATTTGAACTAATACCCATAAAACCAACGAAAACCTGTTTAAATGTGTTAAACAATATCTTAAAACAAACGAGAACACCTTGTTTCACACACGATTTTGGTAGATTATCTCTTTTATTGCGATAATTTGTATTGGCGCTTCAATATAAGCTCACAAGCACTGGGAAGCAATTCACGCTATCCCTTTCGCTCGCGCTGCGATGCACATGCTGGGGTCTTAAGTGTTATAGTACTGCTATCAAACTCACCCTATGTCCGACTTGCTGCAGTTGGACGGGCAGGCACATGTTGCAGCGCTCGCAGTGGAAAAACCGGTCCCGCCCGCCCACGCGGCATATGCCGCAGCCGTCGCAGTGGTACTGCCGCTTATCGTCATCGTCGAACAAGTTGCAGATCAGACACGTGTACTGATGACAATAGGGATATCGTTAGACACCTTACTAACCTTGCTTCCTGGTTTATATGAATCTGAGTATATTACTCTATTGCAACCTTTCCCAAAGTGGGCGATAAAGCCCCCTTGTGGGCGCTGCAGGCCTAAACGGGGGCGGGGGCTGTAAGAGACCCAGAAAAATAATGGGGGCGTTGTAGGCTTACAATAATTAATTTAATTTGAAGATATAGTGGTTTTTAGGTAGGTGAAAAAATGGAGGTGCTAAAAAATTATTCATTCTCAAAGTGGGCAGTAAACAAAATAAGTTTGGGAACCCCTGCTCTATTGGGAGGATCAGTTTGGTCAAACCTTGGACGGTTAATCAAATCATTACATTTGACCTCTACCATGCTTCAAATGGAACATTTGACAGTTGTTACAGGCAGGCAGAAGCCTGAAATAATCTTCAATTTGGCCTCAACCTTAGATCAATAGTAGTACCATTTGTTTGATGTCAGAGGGCAGATAGTAGGGAGAAGGAACACCAAAGCCAATAAACAAAAAAAAAGGCAAAAAGGCTACAAAAGAGAATAGTTTACTTGATAGCAGAGAAATATCTCTTTCTTTTCTTAGTGTAGAATAGCATTTTTATAGATCCTGGTAAGAGGATTAGCCAATAACAGGTTGCGAATTACCCAGGGAGTGCCTGATGTGAAATCTTATTCAAAGGATGTCAGGGAGGCTGCATTAGTGCCCAAAATGTATAAAACATTATCTCACCTTTCCAAATCTTACTCCGCAGCTCTCACACTCGGCCTGCACCTTCTGCCTGGTGTCACATTCTGTGCATATTAGCTCTGTCACCGACTTCCTGTTGAAGTAGTGCTGCTCATTCTCATCGTGGCAGTAACGGCAGATGTATACCTTGTTGCAGCATGGTGTCTGAAACAAATAATATGTAGAACTTTAGTAATAAGATAGTACATATACTATTTTAGATATTAATTTATTTTTATATTACTGTTAATATATATTTTTTTTTAGAAATGGCCTAACCATCCTTTGGGTAGGTATTTTGCCAACGTCAAGTGGAATGTTTTTTTAAATATCAAACATGGGAGATCTTATGCAGGCCTAATCCGTAGACTAGGCCTAATAAACCCCCCCTAACCCTATCAGAAAAGTTGAGTATACTTTACTGACAAATTACCGGACTACTTGGGTGAACTGGAAAAGTCATGTTTAACTATTTAGTTTAATTTTTTTGCATTTGTGCATGTTTATGAACACATAGTGGTTAATATACCACCAAAATTACACATTATATTTCAAAGAAACACATTTTTCATAAAATAAAACAAAATTGATAACCTTACTGTTCGACTAACCCAAAAAGTCCCCCTGTGAAAATAATGTCAAAAATATTTGCTGTAAAAGTTTGACAAAAGCATGTAGTGGGGTGAGAATGAGGTCATGCACATTTTCTGTTGCATATGCGCTGAGTTATGACAGTGAATCACAGCTCTGTAGTTTTGTACGGAAATTTTAACTCCGTATTCGAGAAAAATAGACAAAGAATAACTAGACTTTAATAATATTGAATACATAGATATGTAATGTGTATTCTGGTGAAACATGCGTAATTTGTTCCTGAATTGCACCTTGTCACACATAAGTAATTCTTTGTCTTGTTATAAGCAAAATCATTGCCAATGGAACGCAGAATATTGGTGCATATACATCATATCATTTATTGTTATTAGTTAAATTAGAATGGCCATAGGCAATTATACTAACTAAACAGTATCCAACAAGGTTAACACGCTAGGTAAGTAAGTACATACATTGTCATGCATCTTTATCACAGAACTTCAAACAATCAAACAAAATCACCACCCATTCATCAACAAACAAATCTACACTAGGGTCCTTAAGCAGTGAGGGTGCAAGGTATATAATATCTACTTGTCTTCACAAAATCAACTCTAGATAGCAAGGTTAATAGAATCAATAACTATGATGATGACAAATGACATGTCTACACATATTCATAACTCATGCTCAATTTTAAAAAAATGGTAGGAAGGAAACCATTACGCGTTGTTTACGTTACTTTCGCCGCAGAAATAAATCGATGACCCGCGCTTTCAGTTCGTTGACATTCGCTTTGTTCCTGAAACCCGCATGTCACTCTCGTGGAGGGATTCTGACCATGTTTATATATAGCACAGGTAACATGCAACAATTGCTTTGTGCGTGATACGTAGCATAATATACAGGTTAAATAACGATTAATCATCGATTGGAACTCACCACGAACTTAGCACGACGTTTGTAATGTGCGCAACCAATACGCTTCTCCTTGGTACCTTCAGGATTCACATCATCGTCGATTTTCGCAATATCCTCCAGTTCTTGCGACATTTTTCCTTGACCAACACACAGGTGCACTCACGGGTAACAACACTTCAATGTCTCAGGACGTCATTCAATAATAATTCAATATTAATTTAACAACATTCTGTTTCTACATCTGTTCGTACGTGACATATGTATGGATATTGGATCATTTGGGTGAATTTCCTTCGATTCGTCAGACGTCTGTCGTCACAACACATGTGAACAGTTGAGAACTATATATGCAATACACTCTTGTATTGCAAGTGTGAAAGAGATAAAAAATAATCATATGCAAAAAATCACATTAACAGACCAGGATTTTGATTTTGACAAGTTGACAGTGCTCTTGCTCTTTACGTTTAGTTATAACAAAATGCTTCTTCATGTCATATCCATTATTTTATTTATAATGTGTAAGTATTTATTTATTTATTGAATGGTCTATTGCTATTAATTACTCGACATTGGCAAAATACCTACTAAATTGTGGGTGAGGCCATATTCATATCCATTTTATTTCATCGCATTTTTTTTCGTAAAGAAATAAGTAGAACAAAACAAATTGCTTCATAGGCTACCTCACAGCTTTTCTCTATGACATAAAGAATTCACCAAGAAATTAAAAAAAATCTACAAAACCTAATATTTAAAAGAAAATATGTAAATTCAGAAGTAATTAAAAAAATATATAAAATGAACAATGCCTCCTTATATTCAAGCGCTGCTAATTTTGTTTTTCCTAACCTACTCTGTATCTTTGATACCACCAAAATTCCAATGGAACATGATTGACTTCGTATGGGAGCCTGCGATGCGGGAGGAGGCTATAGCCAGTGGATCTTACATTCCCGAAAACAACATGCCCACAGGGCTAGCGAAGTGGAATGACAAATTATTTATCACCATACCTCGGTGGAAAAAAGGCTAGTCCTAGTTCTTTAGGTCCTTTTACCGCCCTACCATTTCACCCTAAGAAGCCTAGTAGATAGAAGAGCGATCAGCGTTCGAACGTTCTCGTGTGCGTTCGGGCTCTAAAGGGTCTATCTCTTTGGAAGAATCCAAAGTCATTAAACGCTGCATTTACCCCTACCTGAGTGAATGTTACGCCATCCTGGCCAATGAAATACCAACACCAACACTTATTTAATTTTCTTCTTGGCTGGTCCACACTCGCATTAGGTTTAGCGGGAATTCAGTGGCGAAATCTATGTACCTCAGTTCGTTGCTATGTCAGTCGGAAATAGACTTCAGCTCACTTTCCGTCATTGGCGGCAGGGCTGGCAATATATATTTTTTAACCTGTGTTTAATCATCTTTTTTAGGAGTGCCCTCTTCCCTAAACTTCGTATACCTTAACGGCAGTCTGAACGAGCCTCTGAGGCCTTATCCGAGCTGGGAGCACGCGTACATCCCGGATACCGCCTGCTGCGTAACCTCCAATCAAACTGTGGTCTCCACCTTCAGGGTACACGTTGATAAGTGTGATCGTCTATGGGTGGTCGATAATGGAGTCTCTGATATGTCTAGTAAGTTCAATAGGTGTACGTACCTTTCTTACATACTAACTACTCAGCCTAATGTGTTATCATGAGCTGGTACTTTTTAACGCTCCTTCTGCATTACGTGACAGACATGTTAATTAATTTCGTTCAAAGGAGCAGCCGGCAGTGCCCCGATTAGGTAAAAATAATCGTGGTGTCTCCTGAGGGGGCTTATTTGGGAGTATCATTAAATGTTTCAGCGAGAGTCATCGAGGTCAAATCTTGGCATCTTTGATGGAGACCACTGTAGATACACAGAATTAGGAGTGTGTTATACAATAAGTCATTGGACATCTCGTAGGTGCACCTATTGTATAGTAAGAATAGGTTTGTTGCAAGGTTGCCAGCGATCGTCGATACGCTACACCCAAAATGCTGTGCCCTTGCATAACAACAGCATACATACCCGCTTTATGTATTTCCATACCTGATCCTGTTCCATACGTACCTACTTCACTTACAGAGGACGTGAAACAAGTGGCCGAACCGTCTGTGTTAGTGTTTGACCTGAAGACTGACACACTTTTGCATCGCTACGTCCTCAACGAGGATGTATTGAGAGACTCTTCTGTTATGACCAGTATTGTTAGTACCTGTTGCACCTTACATTTAGTCGTTAGCTGAAGGTACCACATTTTACTTGCTAGGAGGAACATCATAGTTTAAAGGTGTAATTTGTCGTACCATTCAGCACAATACCGCAACAAAGACTAGGTACCAACTAGGTGTCGCCTGTCGAAAGAAGCGCTGGAAGCAACAACATCGGGTGTAAATCTTTCGTCTTCAATCATGTCTTTGATGCCTATTACTCCTGTCACGATGTCCATAAACTATCCAACGCAAACAGCGGCAGTATCTACTACCGATACCTATATTTAACTGACAATATCTGCCCTAGGTCGTAGAAATAGTAGGAGGCAAAGACTGTTGCCGTAACAATGCGTACGCTTACATCACCGACATGGGTTCCAACGCCATCATAGTGTTCAGCCTTAATGACAACGATGTGTGGCGTGTGGAGAACCATTACTTCCACTTCGATCCTCACGCTGGAGTGTACAAAGTGGGAGGGCTGGACTTTTATTGGAGCGATGGGATTTCTTCTGCTGCTTTGTCGCCGCCGAAGAAGGATGGGTAAGTGCCTTAAGACTAAAGGGGAAAGGTTCTCAGAATTCACATAATCATGAGTGAAGCATGCCCCACATGTAAATTTCATAGTTGCGGCTGAACTACGCTGAATGCCGGTGTTCGTACAAAAGACGTTTGATTATGTTTATTAGGTACCGCAACTTATATCTGTGGTCTTACTAGGTAATTATAATCAATGGAGCAGGCGCCTGAAAATGGATTTCTCATGTCAACGATCCTTCAGGTTTTACTTAATTTGAAGTGAAGGTATTATACTAACTCCTATAGCCATGTACTAGAGGTCTTTGCCCCGTCTATGTGCTGTTCGTCTTTTCACCTATAAAGCAATCTGTGGCTAGCAGCATAAAAAAACCTAGGTCCACTTTTTAGATTTTGTGATCTCTACCTCCATCCGACATCGAGTACCAAACAATTCAAGATGTCGACTAGACTGTTGAGAGACAGGGACGCGCCAAAGGAAGATATATTTAATGGCGTTGAGGTAAGCTATAGGTCTCCTTATTCCCATGGTACCTACTCGTTTGTTCTGCTGCCATCTTACGCCGAAGACCGACGGTCTTCAGAGCTATCTTCGCTGTCTAGATGGCTGCCTGAAATAGATATCTGGTACCCACTACAAAACCAGTCTGAGGACGTGCGTCTTTGGTCATGTTGTCTTGTCAAGGTTAAACTAACGGATAATCGTATCGACCATTTGTAAGTCAGTTACTCAATAATGATGCTTACTGCCCACATTTTTAGGTCATCGGTGACAGAGGTCCTAAATCGCAAGCCACCGCTTGTGACTTTGATCCAGGGACTAACGTTTTATTTTATACGCAGGTAAAAGGGATTTCAACACCTAAGTACAGTCCCGAATGTCTGGGAGTCTAAATAAGAAGTGAATTATATTCCACAGGTGTGCAAAAATGGGTTAGGCTGTTGGAATGTCGACAAGCCTTTTAAAGAAGAGAACACACCGCTCATAGTGAGCGACTGCAATTTATTGGAATTCCCTAATGACGTCAAAGTTAGTAGATCTCGATCTTATTTGTAAAAACATAAGAGTGAGAATGGCGCTTCATGGGTCATGGGAACCTATCAGCCTTAAGCCAAACATTCTGGCTATTTGCATAGTGGCTGGTCAATTAGGGTATCCTCCAATTTTGTACCTAATTCTTGTCTTGGAATTGTCAGGTGGATCGCGAAGGCAACGTGTGGATACTGAGCGACAAGCAGTCCCGCTTCTTATACGAGGCCATGGACTTCAACCAAGTCAATTTCAGGGTTATGACAGCGCCCGCCACAATGCTGGTACAAGGCACGCCTTGTGAAAAAAAATCTGGCTTCTTTTCTAGAAGGAATTCGGTTAAATGATCACATATAGCAGCTATGTATACATACCTAAGCCTAAACTAAATTATTAATAGTATTGATGTGTGAATTCAAGAATTTTGGGTCATTTGTTGCATTTTATTTTCTGCGTAATTTTCAGATGGTATAAATCATCTTTTTTACTAGTAGAAGGATTGCTATTTGATTTGACACCTTGATAACACACAATAATAGTCATATTACCATAAACAAGGTTGCGGGGGCGACACATTAGTTGCATTCACTCGAAATTACAAGACGTTAAATAATTTACTTTTTTATTTAAATATACAACATGGTAATTATAACTCTATGTAATTAAATAGGTCTATGTGATTGAAAAGGAATAATAATAATTTTGCACGTGTCATCCCTGTCGATACATTTTGTTATTTGATTTCGTTCACATTCGTCAGTCTTATCGCTAATTATTACATTTTGAACCGACGACACTTTAATGGACTTAGATTTTTTAGCACTCATTGCTTGAGTACATACCTAGACAGTATCAGAAATCCCAGTTGCTAAGAATTTACCAGCCCAGCGAATAGCCAAACTATTCTCGGCGCTGCGCGGTCCGTCTGTACACGGCTAATGCCCTTTTCCTATTGAGTCCAGCCCAATGTGGAATTTACTCCTTAGCTGCCATCTATCATCAATACTCTCTAATTTGACATAAAAAGAACAGTAGAATACTATTCGAAAAACAGAAAATAAATTAGTAAGTAAAACCTTATTTATTATCTGGTAGAATTTTTTTTTTTAAATTTTCCAGTTGGGCATAAATATTTCTTATGTGTCGGTATTATTGCTAAGTCCACGTCTGGTTCGAATGTCAACATCTTTCAATACCTAACGCGTGTCCAATACTACACTCGCGGCAACGAATGATAGCACCTATTATGACAGCTAACAATTAATCGGATTTTCTTCGATTTGATCAATCATAAGTAGATAAATATAGTACGTATTTTATTGTTTTTCGTACGGCAATATCATATTAGTTGCTCTCTTCTCTCATCTTCTCAGTTGAGATCGCGTTCCGATCCGGTTGTAGAGTTAAGAACTTTGAAATCAGAGTGAAAATGAGTGTGCCAACATTCGTGGCCGCGAGTTTAACAAACAATTTTAAAGCGTTGCGATTTAAAGTTAGATTTCTTTATTTACAAACTATCTTATTGCTGAATCGTCTACGATAGGCCATAAGATTGAGAAATAACATGAACAATATTTTATTTTATTATAAAATAAACCTAAACATAAGTGTTCGGGCGTAAGTGTTCAGTAAATATCGCGATGTATCGATTACAATTTAGCTGAATCGACTATTTTAATCAATTATAAAACCGGCAATATCGAAACGAAATTAAGACTCGATTACTTTGACTACTACTACTAATATATTTAAATAGTGAACGGTACTAAATATTTTAGGAATACCCATGTCACTAGCAAAAAAACAAATTTAGTCGTCGATATAGTCGACTTTACAATCGCCGTATTCAGCATAGTCGATTTGATAGTCGACTGTAGTCAATACTTCATATATATCTTAGACTAGCATACCTGATGCCAGGTCGAACATGATTAATACATATCTATCGACCACATAATACGGGACTTCCATTAATTGGTATTAAAGTATATTGTTCAAGCTATACATATCAATACGGCGTTGGTAATGTTTGAACATAAGTAAATAAATAATAAATAAATATCGCCATACGAACACACCAACTATACGGTCCCACTTTAAGCTTAACGCTTGTGTTATGGGTACCGTACAATGGACTGACGGCGAACTCAGTATATAATACTTATATACATATTAAACATCCATGACTCGGGTATAAACATACGTGTTCATCACACAAAGCTTGTGTCCCTACCAGGATTCGAACCCGGGACCCTCAGCGCAGAAAGCAGAGTCACTACCACTGCGCTAATCATGCCGTCGCAGGTAGGTACTGCGTCTGAACTTGTCTGTGAACTTTCTTACTAAATCGTCTTTGATATTCACATGATATTTATAACAGTTGTGTTTGTACAAAACAATTATAGCTAAGTATATTTTTTTTGTAGAGGCCGTTAAATTTTACTGACCATGTGTCTTTTTAAACTCTTACATTGGCAAAATCATCCACTTAACATGGTGGAAACCATAAAGATTAAAGTGATGGAAATATTGATTTCTGATACTCATGTGAATACTACACATTGAAATAAAACTAATCTCACGACCGACTTGGGATCCAGTAATTAATATTATTAAATCCAAAACCAAGCGCACCATTGCAAGACCTCAAGACACTGTGAGCATTTTCTGAGTAGATCGGACCACAAGCAACAACTAAATATGAGGGTACCCCGGTTCAAACTATGACACTAGGACGTCAACCACCGTAGTCCGCCGAAGCGTCGGGAACGTAAAAAAGTATAATAAACGCGATAAATTCGTAAGATAAGTTTTATTTCAATGTGATGGAAAATATCAAAATTGTCTCTACAATGCTTTACGCAATAAAAAAAGTATAAAATACAATTCTAAGAACACAAAAAAATCTAATCAAGACAAATGAGATTTGTTATATAAAATACCTTTTACCTTCCAGAGATATATTTCATGAAGTATAAATTAATCAAATGTGTCCAGTATTATGCGGTCGAGTCTGATCATTCAATACACGATTTTTAGACCACAAAGTATTAATAAAGAGGTGTTCAAAAGCGCTTTGAAAATAATGGCACGCAGGTTCATCCCTATTAGTCATTATCACATTCTAAAGGCAAACATCGTGAGATAACCTATATATCATAGGTCGCCGTACTAATTTTCAAAACGCGAAATATGTACATCATATACATCACAATTTTTCCTATATCTCTGTGGTATAACAACCATGATTTTCATACATGCGCGAAATACCAGAACCGTAGTAATTATGGCAAAATGACTCGAAGAGGGACATCCCGATATCTAAGAGATACATCGGCAATACACTTCGGTAACACGCCTGTAGACGCAACATCCCAAAAACATGTAAAGAATAAAAAACACACCCTAGGGCGTCACTAGTATTGTTCTATAAAACCAAACAGTAAAAAAAAGGTATCAAAAATAACTAAATATAAAGGAAGGTGTACAATTAATCTATTTTCTTCAAACACGCACATTTGTAACCGTATTGAAAATAAACGAACGCCGCAACATCGCGCCGTCTCTCTCTGATTTGAACCTCCGAAGTATAATGCCGCTAAGAGACGGTGGGTGTATCACCCTGAACATTGTCCTACCCTACAGGTCCATTTATGGTGTGAAAAAGGGAGTTTTCTACCTTACATCAATGTACCGTAAGGTCGATTGTGGTTTGATTATCTATTCTCGGTGCTTTCGGTATTTTTGTGTTGTGGGGTTGTTTTCGTGGCGCCGAAGCGTTTTTTGAGGGGCGTGTTGTATTCCCAGCCTTCCTCGCCTTTCGGGCTGAATAGCTGTAATAAGAAACGTTATGTTAGAGCGATCTGGTTGCACTGTGTCAACATAGTTTGGCACAAGTAAAATTATTATTCTTGGATGGAAAAGGGAAGGGATAATAAATGATCTAGATTCGTTAGGACTAAATAGTGAACTACAAAACGATTGTAATTCGTATTGATGTCAAGATTTTAACCAGCTACTCAAACCTACCTAGTCGTTCCTACATTGTTCTCACATACCCATAACAATTTCATGCATCATTTCATTTTGGGGTCGAGTCACCTTCGTCCGTAGGAGAATTAAGTACCCTCGAGATACCCTACACGTGACCCTGGGTGGTGCCAACCAGGTGACAACTCTACTGGTGGTAGGCTTCGGCCGTGGCTAGTCACCACCCACTGAACAAAGCCATGTCGCCAAGCGGCCTAGCCGTGTTCCGGCATGATGTTCGGTGTTGCCATTCATGGAAGGCGGGTCAGATCAGTTGCGCTGCATGTGCCTCTATCTACTGCCGCCTTCCTACCTAGGCAAGTATGCTCCATCGTAGATCTCATCGTCACTTACCATCAGGTGAGATCGAGATCAAATACTTGCCTATAATGTAATAAAAAAAAAATAAAAAATGCTCAAAATGTGTTAGAACGGCATTCCGAACGGGTGATAAAGTTGTAGCTTAGTATTTTGTGTCCATTTTGACGATCCATAGGTACAGTAAAACATATACTGATTCTGATAATATTCATATATACATTACACATCCATTACTCCCACACATCACATATAGTTTGTCCCTACCGGGATTCAAACCCGAGACCCACGGCGCAGAAAGTAGGGGCACTACCAACTGAGCTAATCAGGGCCCCGAGTCTGCTAACACAATCGGTTCATAATCAAACAGTAACCGCATAGTAACTGTCACTTTTGACAGATATCCCATGCAATATCATTCAAAAGTGACAGTTACTATGCGTTTGCTGTTTGATTATGAACCGATTCTTAGCAGACTCGGGGCCCAGGTCGTCTTTGTATTGTAGTGGACTGGTAATTTAAAAAAAAAGAGAAAAATAATAGTTGTGTCGTGTGGGCACCTGCGTGAGCCACTTGTCGGCGCCGGCGTCGCGCAGCTTGGCGGCGTCGCGCTGCGCCTGCTCCACGGCGCGCTTGGCGGCGGTGGCGGCGTCCGTGTCGGCGGCGCGCAGCGCGCACGTCACGTGGCGCCACACGCGCCGCGACTCGTGCGCCGCCTGGCGGCTCACCGGCGCCACCTGCTTGCGCCGCGCGCGCATGCGCGACACCTCGAACAGCGTCTCCGTGCGCTGACCACACACAACACATACACACTTATTGAACGGCAAACACAACTTTACCTAGGGAGCGTTTAATAATTACGTAACGCAATTTTTGGAGATTTTTGACCCCCCGCCCCCTCATATAACGCGCCGTTAGGCCTCAGCCTCGAATTTAGCGGGCAGCGGGGCGGCGGCGGCGGCGGCGCGGGAGCGGGGCTCGTTGGCCAGCCGCGCCGCTGTTTTCGAGAACCGGTCCATTTGATTTTACGCATAAGATCCTGCCGCTCCCCGCCGCCCGCTAAATTCGAGGCTGAGGCCTTAACGTTTTTCTTTCTTTACCCCCTCCTCCCCCCCTCCCCCCCCCCCTAGTAGAGAAAGATTCGAAATACAATGGAAAATAGTGATGACCACGATCACTCTAAGAGTGTAATGACGAAGAATGGAAAATAAAACTCACCCCTGAGTCAGTCCATCTCCCGTCCATTCTCGTATTCCACTCGCCCTGCGCGGTGTAGTAGGGCTTCTTGTCATTGGTCGCGACCACTTCGCATGTGACCCTGTGTTTCTTGCCGCCGTAGAATGGCTTGGTGATGAACTCAATGTTCGCCTTGTGGCCGGTCTGCGCGCATTCGATGCTGACCGACCCGCCGAGCTCGATCCACGGGACTGTTAGTATCGATCTGAAAATATATGTAGGATTTATAAAGCAATTTATTTGAAAGTATTGATACCCAATTTGGTTGAACGCTTGACTCGGTAACGAGGGATGCAGGTTTAAACTCCGGCTCGCACCTCTGGGATTCCTGGATTTCATGTGAGAAGGAAAACATCGTAAGGAAACCTGAATGTCAGGGAAAACCCATCGGGTCCCCCCTATTTCTGAATCTTATTGACGATTAATTCTCATCAAAGCACTATTGGTTATATTACATTATTAATGACACAGATTTACCCCCGAATTTATAGACGTTTTATAACTTTATCAAAGTTGTTAATTGGGGGGTAAAAGGGGATGAGTACAGAAGCAATTTAGTGCACTTGAACGAAGCACAATTCAATACATCATTTTAAAGGCCAATTAAAATAACAAATAACCAAAAGTCACTTACCTGCCATAACCATTGGGGAATGTTAGCGTATACTCCTCTCCTAGGTCCAGTAGGGTGACCGTGCCCCTGCCAATATTGTGGACACCTATCGAGAGTCCCAGGAATTTGCTCTTCGTCCACACCCACGCCTCGAACTGGATGCGTTTGTTGACGTGTTCCGCGTAAAATGCGGAGATGGGGGGATGGTGGGAGACCTGCTCCGCTACGAAGGAGAGCTGGTCCGGGGAGCACCACGGAACCGGGCCGTCGCCTACTTCCCGCTGTCAGGGGGTTTTTGACTCATTTAGTATTCAGCCTATTATCTATTATATTATAATAACTACAAACACATCAACTTTAAGGTCGCAACCTAAGCATCGCCTGTATTATGGGTACCGTACATTGGAGTGGGGGCGGGCGGTCCAACTAATAGATGTTAAACTTCCATGACTCGGGTACAAACATTCTTACTCATCACACAAAGTTTGCCCCTGCCGGGATCTGAGCCCGGGCCCCTTAGTCCAGAAGGCAGGGTCATAATCAACCAACTGTGCTAATCCGGGCATCCTAGTGGCTAACTCTGTACTCTTATGTAGGTATTTTGTTAAATAACTAATAATGTGCTATAAACTCATTACTATTAGTCCCGTTAGTACCCCCCAACTTCGACTTCTTGTGCGATAGTGACGTCAATAGTTGGAAAGCCAGGGTGAGGGTAGAATTCGGACCTCGCGGTTACGAAGGCGGTCCCTCTAACCACTTATATCACATTCATATTGAATCATTGATTATCCTCGAACGCTGCCTACTAGTGAAAGTGATTTGAAAGCCAACTGATAGAAATGAATGAGTGCAGTGAGTTCCACAGGGGTCGATCTTAGGTCCACACTTTCAAATTAGTGATTTATTTATTTAGCCAGACGAATGTTACCGAACCTTTACAAATATCACCGAAAAAAAACACCTAAGTTATCTCATATACGAAAAATATTTTAACAATAATGAACACAGATTATTAACTTAGATTACAGCTATATTGCCCTGCTCCAATTTCTTGAGCACCTATGCCATGAACTTCGACAGGCTGTGGCAGAACATATCGCTACCTACAGACAGGCTGTTGATGAAACTTGTAGCTCGTGAGTATTGATGTTACCTTATCGTTGCTAGAGGAATTGGTTTCAGCGGCGCCGTCCATGTCCCAGTGGCAACGGAACACCTCGCCCAGGATCGGGTTGTATGGCTTCTTCGCGACCTGCGACTTGCGGCCCGCGTGGTACGAGCTCAGGTACCATCGTACTACTTGCACCATGCGCTCTCGCGGCGTGGGCTGGTCTACTATCCTGCAGGGAGGAGATAGTTAACAAAAAAAAGTTACAAGTCAATTTTAAACAAAAATAAAATCCCTTTCGTTGATCGCATCACTTGTGAATGCTGAATCGATTTCGCTATTTTAATTTTAATGGTGGTAAAAAAAAAATCGGGAAAAAAAAATAACGAGACAGGACAACGTCCGTCGAGTCAGCCAGCTGATAATAATATCGTCAGACGAACTCACGAACTGTACAGTCCCAAATTAAGAAAGAATAATTATGGGTACCGTACAGTGGATTGGGGACGATCCCAGTATATTTCTACTTATACTATTACGTATAATATACCTTATATAGATATTAAACATCCATGACTCGTATACAAACATTCGCGCTCATCACACATGGTTTGGTGCTACCATGATTCCAACCCCGGACCTTCAGCACGGAAAGCCGGGTCACTACCAACTATATCAATAGACTGATCACACCACACAAAGGTACGCTACTTATAATCATCATAACAGTTATGAAGACACAAAATAAGTATAAAACACATCTTACTTAACAAACTGGTCAGGGTGTGCGAAAGAATCCGCGTACATCTCGAGAAGCGATCGCCTCTCCAGGATGAACGTAGGAAGTACAACCTGCAATACAAAGGTTAGCCATTAACAAACCACCATCAATGGATTACAGACAGTGTGGTCATCAGCAAAATACCTAGAATCGGAAAAAGTCGTATAGCACTTAATAATATCATGAGGTTCTGTACCTTAGTGAGATCCATTCCAATCTTGACTTGCGATAGCAGATGCGTGACCACGGAGCCGTGGTTCTCCATCGAGCCGAGGTCGCTGTCGGACTCATCCTCATACAATGCTGTAGAAAGAAATAATCGTGTACTAACTTACCCTTTATATATGCTGAAAGGTGATAAAGAAACCTATTGCCTGAATGCCTTTGGTTCATTTTTATACAATCATTGCATCACTTAAGCTTTTATTACAAGTGTAGACATTTGAAAGGCAGGAAAAAATTATGTTAGGAGGTAGCATTCCGCAGTTTGCTACCGAGACAGGCGACAAAGACAATCGTCTCCCAGCGACAGCGACGCTGAAGTACTAAATTGTTTCATACTAACTGACCCGACATACATTTTCGTATCCCGACTTTTCCAGACATTTTTTTAAATGTTTCCTTCGCTAAAATTCTTATTAGGAATATTACAAACATTAAATAAAAATTGCCCAATCGGTCCACCCGCTCTCAAGTGTTGCGATTATCAGCCAACACAAATTCTGTTTATTTATTTAGATTTGCGCTGATACCCGGGTAGCTATTTGTCGCACTACTAATCTGCATTCGTCCCTGTCTCGGTATCAGATGACGGAATGCTAACTTGAAGATCATTTATCTTAACATTAAAAGGAACGTACTTCTTAAGCTTTCTTAAAGCTTTCATTCTGCATTGTAGCCATTTTGTTAAAACACGACCTGACGCCTGATTAGCGCCGTTGGTAGTGTCTCTGCTTTCTATGACGAGGGTCCCGGGTACAAATCCTGGTAGGGACAAACTTTGTATGATGAACACGAATGTTTGTAACCGAGTTATGAATATTGATTTCATATATTTACGCGAATACTACACATTGAAATAAAACTTATTTTACAGATTTTATCGCGTTTATTTTATATTTTTTACGTTCCCGACGTTTGCAAGACCTCAAGACACTGAGCACGTTCTGCGTAGATCGGACCGCAAGCAACAACTATATGAGGGTACTCCAGTACTTACTATTACACTAGGACGTCAAACACCTCTGTCCTCCCGTGACCATGGTTGCTGTAAAACAGCCGAAACGTCGGGAACGTAAAAACATAAAATAAACGCGATAAAATCTGTAAAATAAGTATTATTACGAGTTATAGACGTTTATATCTATATAAGTATTATATACCGAGTTCACCCCCAGTCCATTGTACGGTACCCTAATAATACAAGCGTTGCTTAGTGTGAGACCGTAACCGTATAGTTGGCGTTTACGTCTGGCGATATTATTAAGGGCAAGTAAGTCATAATTTATTAGTTCACGAACGCCATAAGCTTTAAAGTCATTGTATGCAAATCCCTATTGTGCTTCCATAAGGCACGCGTCGCACTAATGCGTCACGATGCTTCAACACGCGTGCTCGCGTGTTGACGATATTCTGAGCAAGTGACGCGAAAACGTCTGCAATATCTTACTAAGAGCCGGTATTTACACGTTCTAGGCCAGATGTTACATGTATACGGGAAAAAGATTCAGGGAATAAAAACTGTAGAGATGCGATGTGTGCTTAGATTTTGGATCTTATTTGACCAGATTAATATTCAGCATAAATAAATATCGCTTGACGAGCACACCAACTGTACGGTCCCACACTAAGCAACATGTGTATTGGTTGCAACTTACAACGGTCTGTGGACGATACCACTATATTATGATTACTTATATCGATAGAAAACATGCATGACTTGGGTATAAACATTCGTGCTCATCACTTACAACAAGTTAGATCTACCGGGATTCGAACTCGAGACCCTCGGTATAGAAAGCAGGGTCACTGTCAACTGTGGCCGATGGGGTTGTCTTATTACCATTACCAAATCGAGAGTGAACAGGTACCTTCTAGGCAAGTATGCTCCATCGTAGATCTCATCGTCACTTACCATCGGGTGAGATCGAGATCAAATACTTGCCTATAATGTAATAACAAAAAAAAATCACATGGACTTACCATCATAGTCAATTTCGCCATCTCTGGTCCTGGGCAGGTCGACGGCGGGCTGCGCCGAGTCCTGCTCAGACGCACCCTCCGTCGGACAAGTCCGGCTTGCGCTGGAACAAAAGAAACGACCGAATAAAGACATTATGTGAAATTGTGTGTCTACGATATAGTTGATAATGGTTGAAAACATTGTGTATCTGTGGTGTTGTGGTGGGAATCTGCAATAGTCTTCGCGCCTCGCAACGATATCTTAATGAGTATATTACACGCGTCGCAAGAAGCCGGTGAATGCGAGTGGCGGTTGATTTTGCTTGGAAGACACCGGGGGAGACCTATGTCCAACAGTGGACGTCTTTCGGCTTATGGGTGGTTGATCTGGGGCAATTTCGTTTGAGGGGCATAAGTCTTTGGGTGATTTTACTTGTCTTTCAGCAAAAATATATTGGTCAACATAAAATACTTCGGTTGTGAGTCAGGGGGACGCAATAGCACCCATAACCCCCCCCACCCCCCGCCCCTCCCATATCCACGCCTGTCCCGGCTTACTCACGCATCGCTTAACACGTCCGCAATAGGTACGATCTACGTCACGATCACAAATGAGTAATATTGAGGAATATTTCGCGAATTCGTATCAGGATCATAAGCCCAATTACAGGTTCGCATGCTGCCGCAAATTACTCGGTGAACAATTAACACGAAGCCTAGCGAATGAAGCAATTATTGATTTTAAAGTGTGTATAAAAAATGTTGAAGCAAGCGTTTTTGTTTATCGGTTGATTTCATAACTGTATGTATTTTTCAATTTTATAAGGTGTACCAATAATAGGGTAAAATATTTGAACACAGCCAACAGTAGGTTATAAAGATAACATTCCCAAAGAAATCAATCACATTAGTGACATAGTACTAGCTGCGCCCCGCGGTGTTACCCGCGATTAAAAAGTATGTCCTTTGTACCTGGATAAAAAGTCTATAGCCTATGTGCTATTCCAGACTATAATCTATCTCTGTGCCAAATTTCATCCAGATCCGTTCAGTCGTTCTGGCGTGATTGAGTAACAAACATCCATCCATCCAAACTTTCACATTTATAATATTAGTAGGGTCTTATACAGCTCGACGGATCGATAGCCAATGAAACCGAAATCTCAATTGCTCTAGGAGTCCTTTAGACAACTTTGCCAAAGTACTAACGACCC
Source organism: Pheosia gnoma (assembly GCA_905404115.1). Classification (NCBI taxonomy): domain Eukaryota; kingdom Metazoa; phylum Arthropoda; class Insecta; order Lepidoptera; family Notodontidae; genus Pheosia; species Pheosia gnoma. Next base: position 1,355,583 of record FR989910.1, read on the forward strand.
CGCAACGAACAGCTCCACCAGGTCCAACCAGCCAACCAGGTCAAAAGACGATTCGCCTGTTTTCTCTACTCCCACGAATTCGGAGACGGATACTACGGCTCACAGTTCCAGGCGGAATATACCAGCAGTAGACTACCGAATGTTCTTTTAATCCACTTCGACACATTTTATCTTTAGTTTTTATATTTAAGTTACATAGAGGGAGGATTGTTGTATATCTGCATACTTAGGTAGGTACATAGCCTAGATATGTGTGTCGCACCATAAAGTTATTCGAGCAATGTGTTCCTAAGACCTTGGAAATATGGAAATCATACGTATTATGTGATTCGGCGTGTAATATTAGGGTATAAATAACGAGTCTCAGTGGGCCAGCTAATGGGGAAAAAGGTCAGGATTTGAATGCGACCTTGTGTGTAATGAGTGTGTAGATGTATGAGTAAACTGGAGGATAAAGCTATAAATGTTTTGGGTACGGCGAACTGATTAGCTCAATGGGTAGTGACCCTGGTTTCTGTGCCGGGACTGATGGTAGGGACCGGAATCATGGACGTTTATTTATACAGGGTGTAAGTGGCTTCGTAACGTAAACTGATACCATTGATTCAACTCATGATTCTGGACTGAGTTGAAATTTTCCGTCGTTCTTTTCATGATTTAAAAAAAAAATGTTTTTAGCATGAAATCGAACTAGAAGTATATCTTAACGTGATTTTAATAAAAAAATAACATCTTTAGTAATTTGGGCCTTTTCAGTGCAATTATAGTATTGCAGTTTTAGTGCAATGTAAATCAAAACTCGATACGCATGAGCGCGCTCGTCTCTCGCACGCGTCAGGTATCGCGCCGAGCGCTGTGTTGTGATCGCGTTGTTAACGATACATTGCGCGCTCAAAAATTACAACATTAGTAACCCTTAACATTTGACATAAATGATTTCTATAATTTTATTATAAGCATTAAGTGTAACATTGAAATAAAACTATTTTTAAGGATTTTATCGCGTTTTTTTTTTCGTTTTTACATTCCCGACGTTTCGGCTGCTTTACAGCAACCATGGTCACGGGAGGACTGAGGTGGTTGACGTCCTGGTGTCATAGTTAGAAACGGGCTACCCTCATATTTAATTGTTGATTGTGGTCCGATCTACGCAGAAAGTGCTCACAGTATCTTGAGGTCTTGCAATGGTACGCTTGGTTTTCGATTTAATAATATTAATCACTGGATCCCAAGTCGGTGGTAGCACCCAGCCATCTTCCCTATTGAAATTAGGTTTCTTAATTTCAATGGCCTCGCGTATCATCCTTGGTCGGAATCGGTGTTCTTTTGCGAGGATCGGTGGTTTATCAAATCTGATATAATGACCCCGAAATCCTTAAAAATAGTTTTATTTCAATGTGTAGTATTCGCGTAAATATAAGAAATCAATAGCATTAAGTGTAACCTTTATCCAAAGTTTTCGTTACCGCGTCTCTTACACCCTGTATACATTTTATATGAGTATACTGGGAGCACGCCCAGTTGATTGTACTGTACCCATAATAATTACAAACGTTGCTTAGATTAGTACCGTACAGTTTGTGTGTTCGTCTGGCGACATTATTTCCTCGGGGATAAAATATTATAGGTAATTTTCTTTAATAAACAAATTATATGGCAAATTGGTTGAATATGGTACAGTTATGGCTTTTATTAGTAACGTTCCTGCCGTAATGCCACCGTGAGCATGTTCGCTTATCAGCCCGCACTCAAGGTGAAAGCACCATAGTTTATAACTCATTGTTTGAACCATGCTATTTGGACAAAAATGAACGTAATTTACCTCCGTTGTTCTTCTAAGAGCTTTTAAGATAATGTTTCTTTGTTATAAAAAAAACGTTGGAAAGAAAGATAATATACATAAGCGTCTCGTTTCAAGCTCGGAATAGAGGTAAAAATAAATTTTCATTGTGGTCAAATATTTATGCTTATTTAATTTTAAAACCTGGCTTAGTCATAGCTTAGTAACGTGATCAATATCTGAGATATTTATAGTCTCAGTAAATCGAATGATTCCCCCGGGATAGACAACCAACCAAACTTCATGCGGTCGAAGCCGCGGGCACTTCTATTACCTCTTTAATAAGATCCTTCTTGCCTCAGAGTATATTATAAGACTTATTTACAAAAACTATATAGCTATATATAAGGCTATGTATAAAATATAGGTGTATACAGTGTTGAATTTTCCTGTTAGTAATCCAGCCAGTACCGTTTCGCCGCGCACTTAGTACGTAGTATTATTTTTAAATGATAATTTTTTTAGAGAATGTGACCTTTATAGCCTACCAATAGACTCCTAAAAATATTTCACACTATTATTGCTAAGCCTTATATAATAAATGTTGCCTACAATTTTTTAGTTGCAAAAGTCATTTAATCACACGGCGCGGGCACCGGCGAAAACTTGTCCCTCTAGTTACACAAGAAACATTAATTTTCACGAATCTAATTCTCCGACAAGAGTTATTAATAACTTATGGAGCTTCCCAACGGATTATATTTAGTCTGCAGACTTCGTTGATGTAATATCAAAATCTAAATTCTGTAAATTGATCTAATTAGGTTTGTGAATAAGATACATTTACAACATTAGCAATAAGTCAACCCCTTTTTCGCTCCTACAAACTCAACTAAAAACATACATAAGTAGGAACTTTTCGTGTAATCGTAAATTCATAAAGACAACATGCTGTCTCTGTCATACTTATTTATGACATCTGTGGTGTGAGAGAGATCGAAGACGCTTGGTTTACCGAAACCTAAACCGACGCTTGGTTTACCGCTACGTAAAAGGACTGTTCTTGAAGTACATATAATAATACGTACACGAGGCTAAAACTATAATATTCTAACATTTACTATGTTTTAAATTACAACTTTGTAACAGTGGGTAGGTACTCTATATTTCCACTACCTATAATAACCTGCGTCCTTGAAATCATGGCAACCTCTTGACCTTCCAAGTGACCTTATAACGCCACATAATATAAATCAAACTCACGTTTGTTGGCAGGAAAGCTGTAGTAATGCCGTGCGGTTACAAACAGCTGATAATGTAGAGCGGTGGTGAATAAGTATTGAAAATATTGAAAGCTAAATCAATACATGTAAAGTAGACCCCGTATCATAATTCTACTGTCTCTACTATGAAAATTTAGCGCTATCGTATACCTATTAATTTATAATACACCTGAATATAGAGCATTGATGAAGGAAAGGACAACACACTCTGTGCAATTCGCTTCATCTGCAGAATAAGCAGGAAACCCTAATTTAATTGTAAAGTCATCGAGTAAGCATGCTGTCATTGTTTCATACTTATTGAGTCTGTGGTGAGAGCGAGACGGACCACACTTACGTTAATATAACTCTACCTAAATATATTGTGCTTTAGGTCTTCTCTGGGTATCGGAGAGCACGTTTAACTTGCATTAACTTTTCATGTCGTGTGTATGGCTTGACACAAGGTACTCTACTTAATAATGATTCAGACGACTTTGATGTATAAACCACACAGAGTTAACCGTTGATTGATAGCGAATCAATCGTAGTCATATATTATGTTGTAAATATAAGGCCTGAGCAATCAATAACAGTACATGCCCACAACCCTGACATTGCCCGCTTGATGGCTTGATAGTCACATTGCGAAGCTTGCATAGTATGTTGCATGGGACACGCCGGCGGTAAAAATAACTTTTTTTAACCGACTTCAAAAAAAAGGAGGAGGTTCTCAATTCGGTTGTATTTTTTTTTTTTTTTTTTTTTTTTTTTATGTTTGTTACCTCATATCTCCGTCATTTATGAACCGATTTGGAAAATTATTTTTTTATATGAAAGGATATGTTTACAGATTGGTCCCATTTTTTTCAAAAAAATGTTCTGATGATGGGATCCATGAGGAATTGAGAGAACTCCTCAAATTTTATAGGCATACCGATAGCAATTTTGGTATTTTCATCAAGAAGTCAAGCATTTGCATTCAGAAAGTATCATTTGCTGAAGTGGAAGTGATGAAGAAGGCCACAAATGGCCAGCGGAACTTGTCAGTGATACGTATTTCACGGGTTGCGCCAAGATAATCTCGATTATTGGTATACCTATTATCCAGTAAAAAGATTGATTTACAAATCTTTTTAGTGACAAAGAATAGTAAATATATGCACTAAAAAGTTTAAAATAAAAAACTTTTTAACAAAATAAAAACCGTCTTCAAAAAACTAAAAAGCAAAAATAATCTAATCTTGAAATCTACCTTGTCTAACCACATCAAATATTTAACTAATCTGAAGTCGGTGCCAAATAAACAACCGACGAAGAATAACAAAAGTATACTCAGTAACGAGATGCGCGGACCAATTTGTAGGTATAGTCTTTGGCGCAGACCGGCAATACTCGACGCAGTTGTTAGTTTGGCACCGACTTCAGATTAGTTAAATATTTGATGTGGTTAGACAAGGTAGATTTCAAGATTAGATTATTTTTTGCTTTTTAGTTTTTTGAAGACGGTTTTTATTTTGTTAAAAAGTTTTTTTCTAATAAACAAAAACAAAGAAAAACTTGAAAAAAGACAAGCCCGATAAGCATCTTGCCGTAGCTTCTCAGTTGAGGTCGCGTTCTGATCCGGTTGTAGAGTTAAAACAACAAAAATTAGAATAACAATTTTTAATTCATCCCGTAGACCTAATTGACCCGTTCCAGATGAAATGCGACCCTGTGCAAACGCATTTTTACGAACGCACGCACTGATTCTAGAGACGCGCTATTAAAGTCTAGAATCCCTTTGTGTGGTCCGCCTGGCCTAAAATCGATTCACGCAAATGCCAACGGTAAGGCCACAAAGGGCTATGAATAGGGTAGTTTCCTTGACCCTGTCCTTGCATCTATAAACCTTCAATTTGCCCTCTACTGCCACGTGGTGCTATCAAGCCACATTTATTGAAGGGACGGGTGTTATCAGAAAATCAATAGCTACTCTCACCCGCTTCTATCGTTGACCGAATATTAATAAAATTGGAGTTTAATTGTGATCTATGTGTTGAAATAAAACTAATTTTACAGATTTTATCGCGTTAACAAAATATGACACTAGGGCGTCAAACAAACCAGTCCTCCCATGACCATGGTTACTGTAAAGCAGCCGAAACGTCGGGAACGTAAAAACATAAAATAAACGCAATAAAATCCGTAAAATTGTTTTAATTCAATGTGTAGTATTTGAGTAAATATAAGAAATGAATATGCGATCTCTGTGGCTAAACATAAATAAGACTGGCATCGAATGTGAATAGGCATCAGTGCTATTCATTTTTAACCGACTTCAAAAAGGAGGAGGTTCTCAATTCGGTTGTATTTTTTTTTTTTTTTTTTTATGTTTGTTTCCTCATATCTCCGTCATTTATGAACAGATTTGGAATTTTTTTTTATAGCACTGATTTATCGATAATGTATAATCTATGATTAGATATCGCAATTACGAGAAACCTAGTAGTCATATCGGTAACCAGCAGTCATTATAATGCATATCGATCAGAACATGCAGCGACCTCGAGAATATTTTAACAGAGTGCATATGGGAGGTGCTTGGATATTGTTGCAGTACTTGTGTGCTATTAATAAATATATCAGAATTTAACGGCAGAGTGGCCCCAAAAGATACGAAATGAAATTATGATCTCGACAAAGACTCGACCCGAGAACCTTTTAGGGCACATAAATATGCACAATATTAGCTAATAGTCACTCACTGGTAATATAACAAATCTCTGGACCGAGGGCTTTACATAAATAAATAGGCAATCCCTAGATAAGGCTTGACAACAATCTCTAAACGATTTAAAGCTACAACAATGTTGCACAATAACTTCAAACCCGTCGGAAGTCAGTCTCCACGCGTTGCCAAATATACACAGACCATATTATAAGCACTATAGCTCTTTATTATAAGCACTATAGCTCTTTATTATAAGCACTATAGCTCTTTATTTACCCCGTTCATGCCAAGTCGACACCCATTACGAAGAGACAATAGCACGGCGGGCGCTGGCTTTGCCGGTGCCAACATTATTTGATGAATCTAAGCGACTGTGCTGACGTCATGATAAACAATATTTGCACGTGGATTGTGAGTCCAGACCGCTTAATTCATATTCAGCTAAGTATGAATTCATGTGTTATTTGTCGGTTATTTAGTCTAGGAAGGTTAATAATTAAATTTGTTAGTGTCTGTAATGGAATAGGGTTTTTATTGTTTAATCTTACTCACGTACTTGACATGAGTAAGGGATGATGATAAGGGATGGACTGAGGTGATGCCACACAGTCGATGGTTCTGATAACGACATTGGTCAACGGAATTAATATGGCTTGCAGATCATGGCTAAATAACTATACAATATGATCTACTGACACAAAAAGAAAAATGTTTGTTTTGAAAAGACGCAAGCGCTTTGCAAAAGTCTCTGAAATACCTGCAACCATCCCCTATAATAAATCCCTGCAACCATCACCTACAAAGCTTAAAAGTCCAACTCCTCCAACACAAACATATATAGCTATTGGTCAACTTTGCTCAGAATAATTGAGACTTGAGTCTACATAGTTTGAATTTTATCAACGAATCCGCGAAAAGAGCCAGTCCAGGTTTCTAGCGTCAGTTACGGTGAAGCCAATATCATAGAAAAAAAACATGGTTTTTTAATCACAGTTGCTCAGTGGTCGTTGAACAAAAACTGTGCTGGATCACAGTGCGTGAAGAAGAGACCGCTATGTTGACAGCGACACGAAGCGTAGCGAGCGAGCATTACTCGCAATATTTAATGCAGAATCGATATTCAAATCGATATTATATGAGATCGTGATTGATGCTCTATTTGGTAGTGGTATTGTTCCGTATGAGAGTTGATTAGAGAAAAACGATTGCCGGACCTATGCTTCTATGGTCATATATTTAATAATTTTCTAGTTTCCTACTATTTTAAAACTGAACTTAAATATGCGTCATTGTTCTCTAATTTGGGTCTCAAAATGAATGAGCTGACCTTATGATAGCAAAGCTTACAGTGTACCTTTTCTTAAGTTAAATAAATATTACATTGTATGCAAGAAAATGAATGCCAAGCAATAAAACGAAAAACTTAACAGTTGGTGCATTCAATCGATATGACTGTATTGAAACGTTGACACCTCCAAGGTCTTGGTAGTTACTGAATCCAGATATGAAGGCGGAAAGGCAACATAGAATATAATTATGCATTGAAGTCTACTAGAAACGGGGTTATTTATTTTTAAGATCTTTCCTAGCCCTAGACACAATATAATATTTAAGTAAATGTTTAAAAAGGTATATTGAAATAAAGTGCGTAGAGCATTAACATTAGTTTAGTTCAGCCATTACCATTAACTATTAATGCGACTCAAATTAGGGCTTCAAGTGCGAGATTGCGCGCTGTTTAATTTGTCATACGCAATGTGTCTAAATACGTAAACTATAAACTATACAGTTAGCTTGTACCGATATATGAATACGAATAATCTTAAACTTAATAGTTCATGGGGCGGGGGCTTTTGACTCCACATAACAGATTGGTAAACTTCAAAATGCCACTATGAGAAGACCCCTGAGCAACAAACGCAAACACAAAAAGATATCACCTCCTCCATATACACATTAAGCAATTTCGACTCACTTCACTCTACAATAAAAAGATAACCCTCGCTAAATTCATATTACTGAAAAGGACCCGGGACGCCCTCAGGGAAACCATCCATTTATTACCTAAACGAGCGCTAAGAAAGGATATTGCGAAATATTATCCCTATGTTTTAGACGACGGGGCGAATTTGTAAGACTGATTTATTTCTGGCATGGACAAAACTATATAACTCTTATTTTCATATGGTAGAGATGTATGCGCCTTATCAACCTGAATCCGGGTTAATAGTTTTCTTTGTTGTTTCTCTCTTCTTCTATTCGTGTCTAATCTTATCTAATCTTCTATTTACAATTTTCCCAGGGTTCATTCTTGTTGTATCTTAAATCAACCCCAGTCCATTGTAGGGAACCCAACACGAGCGTTGCTTAGTTTGTGACTATTCAGTTGGTATTTAATAATTACACTGCAGCTCGAATAGGTCATAGGTCGCTAGCAACGCTACTGCCAATTATCACGTAGAAATATTTAATATCTCAACACCAAACATTAATATAATCACAATGTCTAACAAAACCAAATAACAGAACCAAGCTTTCATCAGTAATATCACACCCACGCAAGTAAAACGAGCATGTCATATCACCTCATCAAATAAAGGTCACAGTACTACAAAGGGATGAAGACGTCAACTCCCACTCGACAGCCAACAGCGCACCTTTGACATTATAATTTTGTGGAAAAAATAATGAAGCATGTCGAAATAGGCAGAAGATACGGAACATTCGGTTACGACTGTTGCGTGAGATTTTCAGGATTTACAAAGGCAAGAGTTTTTGTATACGAAAGCTTTGAAATTCGTTTTTGTTTCTAATGAAACAATTTGGTTCTCACCTCATATAGTAAGCTAATTTTGTCTTGTTTTATTTAGGATATCCATTGCCATTATTTAGGCTCAAGAATATTTTTTTTACGTTACCGTAACGAAAGTGTTTTCTGTTATTTTATTACATTATGACACTTCTAAACGTCAAGTTTGAGTCATCTTCAATATTCTATGGTCGTGTACGCTAGAGCGTGTAGGTTGCGAGAGAAAATGTTGGGGTTGTATTAATTAATACTAGTAGAAATAAAGTGGAACATTTGAACTATGTGGTTCACCAAAATGTAGACATAAAGCATTTTTTTGGAACCCGGAAAATTTTCGTTTCTACCAATCAAATAGGAATGTGATTTTCATGTTTGTTGTAGTGGAATGTTAAAACCGAATTTAACCACAAGTTCGTACGGTAAGTAGTCGTTGGAATGGTGCCTGCGATTTTATAAAAGTTCTCGTAAATAGTATAAGAACAGATTTGGGCCGAGGGATTATCTTCATCGAGATAACAGTACCTACGCTCGGAAGATGGAATTGCGGGCAAATGTTATTCCAATCTTATTGGATATCTTTGTTTTTTTGGGGGCTCAAGAAATTACATACGGGAGGATTTGTTTTTCGTCGGTATCGGTTAATATATATGGTACATATTTTTATATATAAGGCACCTAGAACTGGAAACTATGAAGCAGTGAAATGTAATTATTAAACCGAAAATAAAACCTCAAATAATTATCACCCTCTATTAAATCGTCCACCATTTCCTATTAATTATAACCTATTTGCAAGAACAGCACTTTCTCTTCCGATAAACATCAATCCTGCTGACGAAGCATAATTAATTTGAAACCTCGGCTTTAAGGAAAACAAAGCCGGGTACGACTCAACTATGTGCTATAGGTATCTGACAAACTGTTGTGCACTCAGATATGTTTTAACTTGTCTGTGGATGTGAACCTTGTCCGCCGAGGCAGTTCGGCGGGGCGATTCAGAACGTTTTAGCTAGTATCCGAATTGATTCGATAAGAAATTTTCTCATTTCGACGACGATCTTTGAGAGCCATTCTTCATCAAATCAAAGATTTGATACGACTACGCAACCGAATGCTTCGATTCGACCACTCGATGTGTTTACATAGTACATTTCATAATGCAAGTTTCAATTAATAGCCGAATCGGTCGATACAAGACTTGTCGTAAGGTTGTGAATCGGAGGGCTGTGGTGAAAAGCAAGGATGTACCTACCTAATTATTGAAAAGCAAACTCCAGTAGTATTACAGAAAACATATAATTTCTCCGAATTTCGGCAACAGAAACTCGGGTCAATTGTTTCATATACACGCATTCGTGCATACCGTGTCCGAGTACCTAAGTATTTGCTTCAAAGGCATGGCCTTGTATAAAGATCAACATACAATATGACCAGCTATTAAGTCTCATAATTCGAGAAGGTTCAGGCTCGTTCTGAGGCATACCTAGTTCATATTACTAAATACCACGGGATGGTGGATTTATAAACACAAAACGGTTCTCACCTCCCACTGTCTCGTCTCAGCGACCATCTTCGTGAAGTCAAGGCACGGAGCATTCTGCACTATTCAATACACTAATGTCATGACAGTATCTGGCGTCGGGTTATTCAACGTTCATTGTTTAAATACACAATAACTTCTCACTTGGTAATGCACGTAGGTATCGTTTTTAGAAAATCACCAACATTATCACACATTCGAGGCATTGATTAATATCTTGATGTTACAATTGTTCGAACGTGATGTAATAAGCACGTGTTCGCGCCTAAAAGACGAACAGTGCCGACGACTCCCGAGCCCCCACGCATCGTCGTCGGCGGTCCGCCGAGAGTCGCCCGCCAACGGTCGCCCGCGGAAGAGCCACCCGCCAACGGTCGCCCGCGGAAGAGTCGCCCACCAACAATCGCCCGCAACGGTCGTCCGCACACACACCGCCTACTAACCCTTATAAAAAATATATATACAGTAAAAATAAGGAAGTTGGTTTTACTTATGCTCAGACATAAGTTTTTGGCGAACGCTGAGGACATCATTATCATCATAGAACCTGCAATCTTCGGATGAACAACACGGCAGCGTACGACTCTGCGGGCGCACAAACTATAGTCAGCCAGGGGTCACCCGCACTATAGTCTTCTCTTCGCGACCATCAAGACTTCACATCAGCCACGTCAGCAGGGGTCACCCGCACGCGAAGTCTCTTCATCATCAAGACAGCAAGTACGAAGAACTACCAGCCACCGTCAGCAGGGGTCACCCGCACGTGTGGTCTTCATCGGTCATCATCATCATCAAGGAGTCGGCGAAGACAGGCATTATCCTTCCCATTCCTACCTACCTCTTTTCTCGTCTTGTTTAAGCTTAGAAACCTAATTTTCGGTGTTAAATGTGTGGCATTTCATGTGTGTTTGTTAGTGCCTAACGTTATTTTCAATTTATTTGCCCATTTGCATACTTACTTACATTTATACCTATTCAGCCTGGTGCTTTTACAGGGTAAATTGCACGGCAATAGGCTTATTTCCCCATTTACTAACATTATACATTATTTTCCCTTTGTTTTCGATGAACATAATCGCATTTTATACATAATTAATTTCTTTTAAAACAATTTTCCCGCCTTTTGCATTTTTTCCCACTAATTTATTTACCGGGTTTTTGGTTTTGTTTGCTTTTTCGTTCCTTTGCGCATTCCAGATAGTGTGCGAACGAGTGGGATATACCATCTCGCGCCTTTTCCCGTACGTGGGAAGAGTGCAACAACAGTCGAGGTTACCGCGCTTCGGTAGCGTCCCGGCGCGCGCACCCCACGCAGCGCAGTTCGCGCTTGGCGCGTTTTGTCGCGGAAACAGCGCGAATCGCCCCGTCTCGCAAAACGCCAGAACGAAGGAACGTAAGCCGGCCATATTGTTTTTTGTTTTTGGTACAATAAACTTCAAATAAGTTTGACATTTCATTCATTAGTCTGTGAACTTTTATTATTATATTGAAGTTTTGTTTTCGTGTTTCAAAATGAGTGATAGTGCAGAATTTAAAACTCTTTTTGCTAAACGTAGTGCTATTAAAGGCAGAATTACTAGATTTAAAAACTATTTAAGCAAGTTAAAGGACACTTTAGATACATTAACTTATAATGAACTCAACTTAAAGTTGAGTACAATTCAAGAGTTGTCGGCGCATTTTAGCGAACTGCAAACAAATATCGAGGTGTTGAACAGCGACAACCTGACTAAGGAACTCGATGAGCGTGAGTTCATAGAAGGTGAGTTACATATTGCCATTGCCACAGCTCAGGAACTTCTTGATAAAAGCTCTCCTACCAAGTCTTCATCGGTTCATTCGGCAGTGTCTGTACAGAATGCTGAAAACGCTAACCACTCTCAAAATGCACTTGGATTAAGGTTATCACCCATTGATATTCCTAAATTCGATGGAACATATAGCAAGTGGCTTGAATTTCGCGATCTATTTACAGCGTTAGTGCATAAAAATAGCAGGCTGGTAACCGCTTTTAAATTCAGATACCTAAACCAATACTTGGATGGAGAAGCAGCCCGCGTTATCTGTAACTTAGAGGCTTCAGATGCCAACTACACAGTAGCATGGCAACTTCTATGTGACAGATATGATAATAAGCGTATTTTAATTAACACACATCTTAATTTATTGTTTGACTTCAATCCAATTCAGCGTGAATCTGATAAGTCGCTTCGTTACATGATGGACCACGTCACAAAGAATCTCAGGGCTCTTAAGACTTTAGGCCAGCCCACAGATGAGTGGGACACCATCATCATTTATCACATGACTAAAAAGCTTGATCATTTTACTAACCTTAAGTGGGAAGAGTTCCGTAATACATTAAAAGCATTACCTACTTTAGATGATTTTAACCAGTTTCTCAAGGGTCGTGCTGATGTACTAGAAACTGTTAACCAAGCTAAGCGGGACAGACCGCCTCGTAGCTTCTATCCTAACAATCAGGCCAAACCTGACAGAAACTCTAAATGTTTTCTGCTTTCAGCATCAAGTGATGGTAATTCCTGGAGGTGCGTCGTATGTGGGGGTGAGCACCGCATATTCGACTGCAGTAAATTCAACTCTATGACTCCGGACGAGAGAGTGAAGCAGGCCTCTGACCTGAAGCTCTGCCATAATTGCCTTCGCAGTGGCCATGATGCGCGTCGATGCAGGTTAGGTGGTTGCCGCATTTGCAAAAAACGGCACAACACATGTTTACACAAACACACAGACACAACTACAAGTCAACACACTACCGATACATCTTCTTTAACGGTGTCAGCTACCACCACAGATGGGGTACTGCTGTCGACCGCACTTGTTGAGGTCATGAATCCTCACAACAGTAAAGTACAGACAATAAGAGCATTGCTTGATAGCGGAAGTCAGTCTTCATTTATCACGAAGTCATTACAAAATAAGCTTCAACTGACTTCTCAGCCACTAAATGCACTAAATATAAAGGGTATAGGTAATACATCTTTGAACATCATACCCGAACGATGTAAAGCATACATTAAGTCTAAAACTAGTAATTATAATGCTCTTCTTTCGTGTCTAGTGCTGCCACGAATCACAGACACGCTTCCTAAGCAATATATTGATACTAGACATTTAAATATACCTAGATCTGTTAAACTGGCAGATCCCAACTTTAATATTCCTACAGAAGTTGACATGCTCATTGGAGCCGACTTATTTTGGGATATAGTTGGATCAGGGCGCGTATCCCTCGGCCACAATCAGCCTACTCTTCATTCATCTAAATTAGGCTGGTTGCTTGCAGGCCCCATCACTACCAGTACTATCAGTACATATGCATAATTTTATACATTTTTATAAACACATCTTTATTTTGCAAATGTTTCAGCCACGGAGTATTATCAGAGAGCAGTCTCACAAAGTTTTGGGAGCTCGAGGACCTGCCGTGCGAGAACACACACACAATGCATGCCTGCGAGGAACATTTTATTACTCACACATACCGGCTAGGCTTCCAATTCCACCTCTTTCAATTAAAATCCGCTTTCTGTGATGCTTCACAAGCAGCTTATTCAGCTTGTATATATCTTAGAACTACAGATCAATTCAACCAACATCATGTCAGACTGTTGTGCGCCAAAGCACGGGTAGCTCCAACAAAGGAAACTTCTATACCCCGTCTTGAATTATGCGGGTACTACTCGCTTCACGCTTAACGGCCGCGGTCACTTCTGCGCTTAGAAAGCCAATATCGCGCTATATACACTGGACCAACTCCAGTGTAGTCTTAGCCTGGTTGAATACTGATCAAATTAAATTAAAAACCTTCGTTACTAATAGGGTCAAATTATTAATGAGCTTACAGATAGCACGTCCTGGCGTTATGTACCTACATCGTGTAACCCAGCAGACCTTGCTTCTCGTGGGGTGGACCCCCAGCTCGTACCCAACAACTCGCTGTGGTGGCATGGGCCACAATTTTTACAAGAACCAGAGTCAAACTGGCCCACTTTAGCGAAAACCACAGAGTCTTCTCTAACATTATTATTGCCAGAGATTAAATGCAACCTTATGGTAGGTTCAGCACAAACTTTAGGCATAATTGACTTCTTTAAATATTCTAAATTAAAATTTTTGCAACGTGTTGTTGCTCATATATTACGTTTCATACATAATATCAAACATTCTACAGATAGATTATTAGGTCCATTAAGTGTAGATGAAATTAATAACGCTTTATCATCTCTTATCATACTCGCCCAGAGAGATTCATTTCACAAAGAACTAGAGATTCTTCGTCAACATAAACAACTGAAGCCTAAGTCAAACATCGCATCATTAACGCCTTTCATTGACGCACAGGGACTGCTTAGAGTTGGTGGTAGGCTAGAAGCATCGGGCTACGATTATGGTAAGAAACACCCGATACTACTCAACGCTAAGCATCCTCTTACAAAGCTCATCTTCACACAAGAACACATTACACTAATGCACGCGGGTCCTCAGCTACTGCTCGCGTCTATTAGAGAACGCATCTGGCCACTGGGTGGTAGAGAACTAGCGAGACGCACCTTCCGTAATTGCGTCACTTGTAAACGTTTTAATGCTAAGCCAATGCATAATATTATGGGGAACTTACCTATACAGCGTCTTAATCCTGATTACCCATTTTCCACTGTCGCCTTGGACTTTGCAGGCCCCTTCATGATTACAGATCGTCGAGGCCGCGGTTGTAAAATAACTAAATGTTTTCTTTGTTTATTTATCTGTTTTAGATATAAGTGTGTCCATCTTGAAGCGGTAAGCGAACTATCTAAAGAATCCTTCATTCTAGCGCTGCGTAGATTTATTTCGCGTAGAGGTAAAGTAACTGAGATATTCTGTGAAAATGGTAGGAACTTTGTTGCCGCCGCACGTGAACTTAGCGATTTTCTCAAACTTAATTCTGATACTATCACTGATTTTGCGGCTGATCAAAACATTAAATTCACATTTTCGCCGGCTTACGCTCCGTATAAAATCCGCGAAATTTCATATTAAACGTATAATGGGCACCACACATTTGACATTCGAGGAATTGGCTACTTTGTTTACTCAGGTCGAAGCTATCCTGAACAGCCGTCCCCTCTACCCTATGTCCTCCTCTCCTAACGACCTCTCTCCTCTTACCCCCGGCCACTTTATCATCGGTCGACCAATGACATCTCTGCCTTCGCCACCCATAGAAGACGTTAATCCGAATCGACTAGATAGATACCAACGCATAGAACAAATGCGTCAACATTTTTGGAAAAGATGGACATTAGAATATGTTTCAGAACTACAGCAACGGACCAAATGGCGTCAACGCTGCAAGGATCTTGAAGCGGGTGACCTCGTGCTTCTTAAAGAGGACCTCACACCGCCCCTCAGCTGGCGTCTAGGCCGTGTCAAGCAACTTTATCCAGGAGCAGATGGAGTACCACGCGTGGCCGACATTACAACGGCCAGAGGCACAGCGCGCCGTGCTTTAAATCGGCTGTGCCTCCTCCCCTCCTCGGATCATAACTAATACTCTACTTTCCTTCTTTTTTGGGCCCGGAGGATGTTCGCGCCTAAAAGACGAACAGTGCCGACGACTCCCGAGCCCCCACGCATCGTCGTCGGCGGTCCGCCGAGAGTCGCCCGCCAACGGTCGCCCGCGGAAGAGCCACCCGCCAACGGTCGCCCGCGGAAGAGTCGCCCACCAACAATCGCCCGCAACGGTCGTCCGCACACACACCGCCTACTAACCCTTATAAAAAATATATATACAGTAAAAATAAGGAAGTTGGTTTTACTTATGCTCAGACAGCACGTATTAATATCTATTATGTATTAGATTTTTTAAATTAGGAAAATAGGCTGGCTCCTGCGGGATATCCCAAAAATAGAAGTACATATCTCAAAATACTCAATGCGGATTTTAATAATACCTGACATCGTAGCTTTGACATCTAGAAAGAAAATTGTCTTGGAAAATGGAAGGGCTCTCCGCAACACTCGACGAAACAAAAAGACCCAAACGAAGTCGCGGGCAATGCTAGCAGTTAATAATTATCAAAGAACGTTGCACCGAGAGAAAGTGCAGTCGTAGACAATAGACGTTCCACAGTCGTGATGTCATACACGTGCTAATTGAATCGATACGTACGGAAGAAATTATATACACCCGAGTTTGCATACGAAGAAAACAAAGCAGAGCAACAATCGCATGCTTAACATCAACTTGCGATCGAGGCTCGTCCATTCAAACGCACTTTAAGAAACGATCTCCCCTAATTTAGTTTTCATAACTAGCAGTTTTCCTAGGGACAATGCCACGGAGTTCAAAGCCTATTAATTCATAACTTGCCCCGCTGCCAATCCTATGAATAATAATCATATTAAAATAGTCGAATGCAAAATAAATGAATTTGAATATCATGTCCCGGTCAACGATCGAATAAAAAGTAAAACTCACGCATCATTGACGATTTTACACTTAAAAAAAATGATGCCTAATTCTGTTTTAAAATCATGCTGCAGGGTGAGCAGAAACTACTCTAGGAATCCTAACTTCACCGAGAAAAGATTTCACCGTCCTACTCATTTATGACATCTAAGGATTTAGAGGGACTGAAGGGGATAGGGATTAAATATATGAAAGGTTTTAAAATATTGATATCATTGTCGTGAAATAATATATCAATACCTTGGTTGTATGTACAGGGAGAGAACTAGAAATACTGATTTGTTATAAGTTCGTCAAAATGAATGTGTTATTGTACCCCTTTCGCGAAGTTACTCAAGCCATTGTATATTGACGATTTATGCCAGAAATCTTATAAAAGGTTTAAATTAGATGTATTTGAACCTGAAAATAACCACTAAATTGAGTAAGCAATTTCTTTTATGATGTGGAAATCCATTATACCTAATTATAGAATTTGACCTTTGACATCGCTAAGCAAAATATTTTACAAAATAATTATACCATCACCATACCATACCATCAGGTGAGATCGAGATCAAATACTTGCCTATAATGTAATAAAAAAAAAAAAAAAAAACAATATTTTTTGGGGATTAAAAAAATAAACAGTACCTTCATCAAATTACTAATTCTAGGCCTACATTTGTGGTTTGTTATTCAATTAAATTCAACTATAAATTTAATGTCATAGAATATTGGTGTAGGATTGCTTTTATAAAGGAATAGTACTAATTAAAAAAAGAACATGAAAGATCGACAAAATGAAATGCCAGTTAGTTCGTTATTTCACATGAATAAATACTTTTTTTTAAACCAAAACAGCTCTACAACAATTTAATTAGCGAAATAAAATGAAAATTGACCCTCGGTTTCTGAGCAGGATAACCCTCGAGACAAAATATGATAGTAGTAAATCGTGATATACCTAGTCTAAGAAAATATTTAATAGGGGTCACCTCAACAAAAAAACAACTAGAAAAACTGACGTAACACTCGTTAAGGATTGTCAACCAGCATCCAATTGCACACGACTTTATCACTACTTTTGCCATGAAACTGAGCCCCACAATGATACAATGCGAAGACACTCTACTAAAAACACACACTTTTAAAACCAGATACGAGGTGAAGAGAGGCAAGTTATTTTCCCCGCTCGCGCAAATGAGAACGGAATAACTCTATTTTTACCATTTACAATCCTAACATTGTTATAACAATAATAAGGTTCACATCCCGTTAAAAATAACATTATGGAATTAAAAAGTTTGTTAATCTCAACATAACAATGGGTTATACTTTTATAAATGGAATGTAAACACGACCAGAGGAAAAAAACATATCATCACACACACAAACCGGGACATGCGCTCAAAACAAAGACTTTTCAAATACTTAAATTATTATTATGAACACGTTTTTATATAAGACGTACGTAATTTTGACGGTTTTTTAAAACGAAGATCTGGAGCCGGGTACAGTCGCCGACGACGGTGGTTGGCTATCGATCGCGTTCGTAATGGCGTCTCAACCGTGTGGCGGTGTGCCGCGCGGCACGTACCGTCGTGCACTGAGGTGCGGGCGAGCGATATGATCATAGAATAATAGAGAACAAATTACCAGACAGTTCACTCGATTTTGTTTAATAAATGACAGACTAATTTATTTTTCGTATTATATGATATGCTATTATTGTACCAGCTTAACAATATTCGCTATGCAAGAAATATTACGTACCTTCATCACACTAAAACGAAGAGAAAATTAAGATACTGATTATATCATTTAAAAAAATAAAAATAAATTATGTATTGGATGGTAGAAAATGTAAATAAATAAATATACATGAATGCGAACAAATTAAATATGAAGACGGCTTCAACATTTTTATAAGTGTGTATTGAAGGAAATTGAATTATTCTAACTTATTACAAAACAAGGAAAATAATTAAGTTAGTCGGAATTTTCAATGGCAAGCATTCTATATAAATAATAATATCATTGAAAGCACTATCAGGTACTGCTTGAAATAAATAAAAATATTGGTCGAGTCACCTTCGTCCGTAGGAGAATTAAGTACCCTTGAGATACCCTACACGTGACCCTGGGTGGTGCCAACCAGGTGACAACTCTACTGGTGGTAGGCTTCGGCCGTGGCTAGTCACCACCCACTGAACAAAGCCATGTCGCCAAGCGGCCTAGCCGTGTTCCGGCATGATGTTCGGTGTTGCCATTCATGGATGGCGGGTCAGATCAGTTGCGCTGCATGTGCCTAGTGAATGTAGCGTCTCGATCCACTGCCGCCTTCCTACCTAGGCAAGTATGCTCCATCGTAGATCTCATCGTCACTTACCATCAGGTGAGATTGAGATCAAATACTTGCCTATAATGTAATAAAAAAAAAAAAAAAAAAAATTGACAACTTTTTCCGTTTAATAATTGTATAATTATAATTTTCAATGAAACTGATAACTTTGCTGTTAGTATAACAAGCACCTTTATCCTAAGTAATAACTTTGCCCGTAGCTCAAAGCATTCTATATAGCATCTTGTGTACTGAATGCGCCAGCTGGCAAAATGTGTTCGCTTGAATGTGACTCGTGATAGTTTTAGGTACCAAACAAAGAGTGCGTCATGTTATATCTGTATTAAATGTTTACTCTATGCCAACCGCGCGCATCGCGGCGGCGCACCGCTGCAGATCTAGTCCGCGGATCACAAAACGCATCCCAACAGTTGTTTATAAATAAAACCGACGTTTGCGTGCGCATTAACAATAAAAATACATTTCCTTACTATAAACACGTGTTACGTATACATATAATTCATATTTAAAGAATGCTTTCGTTTATTTATAATGGTATTACAAAGCACATTGTAATTTGATAAAAATATACATTTTCGGGCTTAGTATTCAGGGATAGTGATAGAAACCAATGTATTGTACAACGTACGTGACTCAGAAATGGGGTACTAACGTTAAATCTTGTGCTTCATTAGTGCATTTGTAATCATTATATGAATTCAAAATAAGAAGCGTAGGTTAAAAGGTTGGTCTACCCTAGTTTTAAGATTTTACCACATAAAATGAAAAGCATAGTCAATGTTGGTAGGTCATTTATGCTAAAGCAGCTAAAATATTTATGAAACAATATTTTATGATACCTTGGAAATATGTGGAAGTTAAAATGAAAACGACCAAATAGACGATAAAGTGTTAACACCTAACCAAATAATTCACCACGTCATTCAGGCAGCCAAGATAACAGGCGTTTCACGGAGAATTGCATTTTATTTGGGGTCCCGTCACTCGTGATAGATAGTTTCTCGACTAACATCTTAGAGGAGTTCGGTGTTGCTGGCTTCTTTGATTATCGATCAACTTGTTTGGTTTATAATTGGAACAGTCGACAAGCCGAGGGTCAGTGGTGGGTTCCTCTTCCCCCATTTGTTTAACAATGGATTTCCGCCAAGTATCGCCTAGTTCTATCAATTATACAAGATAACAGGACCATTCATGTTTCTCCTTACATCAAGCAATTAATACAAACACTACGCTGAAGATAAAATATAGAATAGAAAATATTATTGGTAGATAATTTTACTGGTGGTAGGCTTCGGCCGTGGCTAGTCACCACCCACTGAACAAAGCCATGTCGCCAAGCGGCCTAGCCGTGTTCCGGCATGATGTTCGGTGTTGCCATTCATGGATGGCGGGTCAGATCAGTTGCGCTGCATGTGCCTAGTGAATGTAGCGTCTCTATCTACTACCGCCTTCCTACCTAGGCAAGTATGCTCCATCGTAGATCTCATCGTCACTTACCATCAGGTGAGATCGAGATCAAATACTTGCCTATAATGTAATAAAAAAAAAAAAAAAAAAATTCAGTCGAGCGAAGCGTCCTGATTTACATCTACTAGATACATTATACACACAAGATAATAGAACCGTTGCTTGAAGCCGGTCAAGTGCGCGTCAGACCACGCATAGTGAAAAGTTCCGTAGTCACGTTTTGAACTAATTTGGTGCCACAGAATGGCACTAACGTCTATTAAACATTAGGTGCGCCATTGTTTCTATCAGATTTGGCGGTCAGCTTTCATCCGCTCGGTCAGTAGCACGAATTTAGGCCGCGATTAAGTACGGCCCAGGGTTTGACTTCTGGCGCATGTCAGATAAGCCACGCGTTGATGTTATGCCGTGACTAATTCAATAGTTTTTTTTATATTTAATCTTCAAAACTTATAAAAAAAAAATGTAGCTACTTCAAACGCGCCAAGCTACACAGATGGCGCTGCAGACGACATTCAGAACAATTGATAATTCTTGAACCAATCCTGCATCACGCTATGAGAGTTTTCCGAGCACGAAACATATATACAAGATCCCGACAGTAACCTTTGGGGCATAGCGGCCGCCCCGCCAAGCATGCCACTCGCCTGGCTGGAAGATCTTCCCTTTACCGCTAAAAATATAAGCTTTTTAACATTTAACGATTTCACCTATAGATAAAGTTGCATCCACCCACTAGTAAATAGTTGATGAATACAGAGAGGGCAATATAATCCCTTTCCAACCCAATGTAGAGACCTTAATCATCGGCACGTGAATCGCGTATCGAAATATAACGAGGGCACCGATTATTTAAAATATCGCATTATAATTAACAAGTCAAGGTTAGGTACGTAATGACCAAGTTAATTATAAAGCTGGCGAGGCAAACGTACGTGTTATTATGTTATAAATGTACTGTTGCATGCGGCTCTACCCGCGCAAGAATCGATTTTGCTTAGCTACTACAATCCTAATGGTTATAGCGCGATAATATGTAGAGTTAAATCTATCCAAATAAATAAAATTGGAGTGTCTGTTTGTAATATTAAAATAACCGCTTTTTACTAAGTGCATTTGGATGTATACACGGTACATAAACCAAAACAACATTTTTTTACGCAACGCTAGTTGTATTATAAAGCAACGCTAGTTGTATTATAAGGCGACGCTAGTTGTATTATAAGGCGACGCTAGTTGTATTATAAGGCGACGCTAGTTGTATTATAAGGCGACGCTAGTTGTATTATAAGGTCGGCTTCCAGTCCATCCCAATTTAATATTGGCCATAAAGGATATGACCAATATTAACACTGGAGAACACACGTAAACGTTTGACGTCACTAACACAACAACATTTAATTACATATCAGCATAAAAAAACCTATTACCTAAGTGTCTTTTGAACGTTTTTTAAAGACGTACCAAAAACAACGCTCAAATATTCCTAATTCGGTCATATCAAAAGCATCTCCTCCTTTCCACACTCATATAAAACAACAAAGACGACAAATATCTACGTTAGCTTCTGTTTAATTAATTTACCAACACGATCGGCAACACCAATAACCGTTCACCGTACCGGTAACATGTTAAAAAATACGGTCGCAGTAACGATAATGAAATCGTTTTCCAGTTCATCGACCGTTTATTTCACTAGTGACTGATGGCGTTTGACCTAAAAACAACAATGCATGTCGAGCTCATCCGTAACCCGGATAGCTTCCCGATAAAGC
Source organism: Pheosia gnoma (assembly GCA_905404115.1). NCBI lineage: Eukaryota > Metazoa > Arthropoda > Insecta > Lepidoptera > Notodontidae > Pheosia > Pheosia gnoma. The sequence continues at coordinate 1,377,748 of FR989910.1, forward strand.
TAATGGTGGGTAATAGCGAGCGACAATTTGGAGCAATGGATGGCTGTTTAGTGTATAAATAGATAGAATTGACGTATGGGTTAATCCAATTGTTCTGGACTAGTTCGATGTTGAGGAATTGTTTGTATCAGTACATTGAATGATTTTGAAAAAGATAATCTTATGGAACATTACGTTAAATACAGAAGCCCAATCCGTCGTTGATGGAATTGGCTGTCAATTGTAAACTCGCATCACGGGAAAAGTGCTGGACGGATTATGATGATACTTAGCATGGTGATAGCTTATACACCGGATATATTATCGTCGCCTACCCCCCCACCCCCCACCCAAACCTGTATACGCGAATCAAAATGCGTTGCCACTAGCGCCATCTAGTACGCTTTGCTCAAATCACCGAAGTGACGTTAAGCCTTAAAAAGTTTTCTACCATTTACAAACCTTTAATGCTAATATAATTGGATTTCAAATCACTCCGGTAATGCCGTTCATTGTATTTTCGTAAAACACTAGTAAGAACTAGAACTCGCGCCCATACGTAAGGGTGGAATTGCAGATGAGACCCTGTTGAAATTCGTACAACGGTTTGTCCAGGACGTTGGCACATATGCTAACAGAGATATTAACAAGAAAACGAATATCACTTGTTTTGGATTCAGGGACCGTCAAATAGCAAACGCAGTTATGAACTGTCGTAATAATAATAGTCCAAACCAAATTTCGGTCACGGCCGCCAATCTCAACGGAGACCAGCCGTCTACGCAGGAGATATTATTGTGCACTCTCTTCTCTCTATCTAGTCCGATGGAACGGTAATAAGAGATCTGGCGGAGGACCAACGGCTTTAAGTGCTGTCCAAGTAATAATCATGGACGAAAATGAGATTCGCATACAGAAATCCCAATGGCATGAGACGGCGTTTAAACCTGGGACTCTCGTTTTCAAGACAAGCGTTCTGCCAACTTGGCTGTCACTGCAGACACATTCACTATAGAAACAGCTGTTTTATGTTATAGTATACAAAAGATGACTCACCTCGGCCCCGGCTGCATGTCCGCCGGCTCGTCGTCTGCGTCATAGAAGTCGTCCTCGCCTTCTGACGACGAGTACGATGTGTCCGGCACCAGCAGGGACATGGCTTGTCCTGAACATGGGATAATTATTGATTTCTTATATTTACAAAACTATTGATTTCTTATATTTACGCGAATACTACACATTGAAATAAAACTATTTTTAAGGATTCTATCGCGTTTTTTTTTTATTTTTACGTTCCCGACGTTTCGGCTGCTTTACAGCAACCATGGTCACGGGAGGACTGAGGTGGTTGACGTCCTAGTGTCATCGTTTGACGGGGGTACCCTCATATTTAGTTGTTACTTGCGGTCCGATCTACGCAGAAAGAGCTCACTGTGTCTTGAGGTCTTGCAATGGTACGCTTGGTTCTGGATTTTATGATGTTTACTACTGGATCCCAAGTCGGTGGTAGCACCCAGCCATCTTCCCTATTGAAATTAGGATGTTTTGGATGGATTGTATTGCGTATATTTTATGTTTTTACCAAGCTCTACTTTCTGCGTCGAGGGTCCCAGGTTCGAATCCTGGTAGGGACAAGCTTTGTGTGATGAACACGAATGTTTGTACCCGGGTCATGGATGTTTAATATGTATATAAGTATTATATACTGAGTTCGCCCTCAGTCCATTGTACGGTACCCATAACACAAGCGTTGCTTAATGTGGGACCGTATAGTAGGTGTGTTCGTATGGCGATATTTATTTATTACTAGCTGTTGCCCGCGACTTCGTCCGCGTGGTATTTAACAAAGACAACCGTTGACAACAGCCTGCTCGCCCATTCTGAGCCCGCGGGTCGCATTGCAGGTTGCTATCAAACTTAATCAGGCGCTGCGCTGCAACATTGGTTTTAATTTTTTTTCGTGAGATCCTATTTTTTTTTCTAAAATAAAAGTAGCCTAAGTTACTCCTTGTTACATCAGCTATCTGCCAGTGAAAGTCCCGTCAAAATCGGTCCAGCCATTTCAGAGATTAGCCGGAACAAACAGACAGACAGACAGACAAAAATTGTAAAAAATGTTGTTTCGGTATAGGTAACGTGTATACATCTAAATGCACTTAGTAAAAAGCGGTTATTTTAATATTACAAACAGACACTCCAATTTTATTTATATGTATAGATTATTATTAATTGTGAACCCACTAGCCGAGTCCATGTCGCCCAGCGGCTGCAGCGGGAGCGCGGTGGGGGACAGCTCGTGGCACTCCGAGCCCAGCTCCACGCGTGGGGATAACTCGGCATCTGTGGGGAAAATAACTAAATAAAATCTAAAATAAAATCTTGCACCTCCAGGTTAATGAGGTGTCATAGGATCCTATAAATGAAACATAGTAGAATGTGATTTTCATAATGGAAAACAAATTCTTCTATATAAATGCAGATTTCCTTACGATGTATGCCTTTATCGTTTAGCAAGTGATAATCATTGTTGGAAATGAGATTCGCACATAAATTTCTAAAGCCTTGGCGTGCAAAAATACATCTCCTTATATCGCCAAACAAACACACCAACTGTACGGTCCCAAACGGTATTATGTGTACCGTCGTACAATGGACTGGGTGCGATTCCAACATATTCAGGATTATTTAGAAAGAGTATAAACCTGCGCTTCATACACTAAAAAACCGCAGGTTCAAGGTTTCGGATACCCATTCTGAATCCTACTGTAAAAACACTTATATAGATATTAAACTTCCTTGACTCGGGTTAAAACAATCAAACCGGGGAATTTCAGTACAGAAATTAGGATCACTACCAATGTGCCACTAGCACCGTGTAAATCGAGTCACCAAGTCTTATCAAAGGTATCTTTACACCTGATTAAAAGTTTGCGAATATGATGTGAGTTTAGCAAATACCTTGTTTGATATGTTCTTGTGAATTCGTGGGTCCTTGGTATACACCATTAACCGGATTGACTGTGTTCTGCAAACAAATAAAAATTATGTCTAATTGTACGTTTAGATGCGGTTTAGGCGATACTGTTATTAAAAATTATACTGTTACATTATAACGAAAAGGTCCAAAATCGTGTTTACCTTAGCAATTTGCAGTAGCACTATGGAATGTTTAATGTTATCCAACATTACCTGTTAAACCAAAAACAATGATTATAAAATACGTTTCTTAAACATTGACAATGAACATAAATAATATGACACATGTTTGATATCAGAGTCTGGTAACTTTAGTCCAGGAGACCGGATGGGTTCCTCTGGTTAAGCCAAAAATGTATCTAAAAATGCAGTGAGCGCATTTTATCAGTACATGGTATGACCATAACTTATACACCATGTAGTAGCATAATATTTTGTAACTTTGGACGATTCATAAGTACATACTGTATTTAATGGTCTACGTGAATAAAAAATATTCTGATTCTGATGTACCCCGTCACAGTAAATATACGGTTCACGGAGTACATACAGAGAAGGTTATGTAGCAGTTAAGCCCTGACGTCATCACGGTGGGCGTGGCCTCGGTCAGCCTATCGGCAGTCGTCCTTTGAACAGCACGCTCGTCAACATCCCAGATTATTATTTTATATTAGTTTTACTACTCGACAAAAGATAGAATACATAGAAGGGGGGGGGGGGGGGGGGGGAGGTGGCTGTGTCAACGTTCCACGCACCCCGCGCAGTGCCACGCATTGTTTTATAGGAAAATCCTATCTGATCCAACCTCTCTATCTCTGTATGTATTCCATAACACGGTTCCCGTGGTTTAGTCCAAAATTTAAACTCCATACGAAGTTGTGGGCACAGCCAGTAAGTAGTAATAAGACAAAATCATACTCACATTAGAATGGTCTAAAATAACTTGCCCTTTGCTCTTTTCATGTGGATCGCCCAGCTCTGACACCCTGGTACTCATTTTCTGTAACAAATATCGGATATACATCATTCATGAACTGATTAAAGAAAGAAACTGTTAACCTAGGAGCCTCAACTAAACTTAGCAACTCGATTACCGGTTATTCAATAACACCGGTTTATTATTTTCATTTAAATGGTCAATTTAAGTGTGGCTCACCTCTAATCTTTCTTTTCTAATTATCTCACAAATATTAAAGCCATGTAAATTGGGTCGCTGGTTTTGAATACAAATGACCAAAACTGAAATTAAACTATTATTACTACATTTATTATGTATTCCTCCCTCTCTCTCCACACGAACTAAAACCGTACTTTTGAAAGGCTTGCGCGGAGACATAGCTCACCACATAAACGCCCTCTTTAAAAATGTTAAGGGGGAAGCTCAGGGTCAGGGCGCGAAATTTAAAATGTCAATGGTTTTTATTTTTTTACGAAAAATTAGGACATCTTTACAATGTAATTTAGTGTTTTGCGATATTAGCATTCTGCATTGGATGTCTCGATGTATTAAGTTTGCTTAAAAAAGAACCTAATCCGATACAATACCATAAGGTTTGTAAAAACCGCTACTTTTACTAACTTAATGGTGTTGTATCGCTTTAGGTACTTTTCTAAGCAAACTTAATACATCAATACATCCAATGCAGAATGCTCATATCGCAAAACACTAAATTACATCGTAAAGATGTCCTAATTTTTCGTAAAAAAATAAAAACCATTGACATTTTGAATTTCGCGCCCTGACCCTGAGCTTCCACCTTAATGTCATATTAGCCACCTGCTGAATATGATGAACATAAACAGCGAAGTGATCTCAGCTGACGGAGCAACTATTGCTAGCATATTTTAAGACAATTGGGACTATGGATTGAGATTTGCATGGTCATGTTGGTCAGGGTTGCGGAAACCTGCCATTATCAGTGTACATCTAATTATCATTAATTATGTTATTGCAAAAGTAGTGATAGCCAAAAAAATTAATAAGTAGTGATAGCCAAGTTGGTAGAACGCTTGCCTCGGTAACGAGCATCGCAGGTTCAAATCCCGGCTCGCACCTCTGGGATTTCTGGATTTCATGTGCGAATCTCATTTTCAACCATGATTATCACTTGCTAAACGGTGAAGCAAAACATCGCGAGGAAACCTGCATGTCTAAGAGAAACACTCGAAAGACGTGTGAACTCTGCCAACCCGCACTGGGCCAGCGTGGTGGACTATGGCCTAATTCCTCTCGCATTGAGGGTAGGCCTGTGCCCAGCAGTGGGACATTAAAAGGGCTGGTATTATGTTATTGACTTACAGAGACGAGTTCTATCATGATCTGTAGATAGGCGTCGGCCTCCGAGATCCGGCGCTCGAGATCACCGTGGCGGTGGCGCGGCGCGGGCACGCTGCGCGACCAGCGCTCGCGCCGGCCGTGCCTGGCGATCGTGTCCTCCAGCGCGCGCACCCAGCGCTCGCGCTCCGACCCATCGCGCGCCTGCAAACAGATACAGCTATACTGTACTATTATAAAACTGTTAATAAACTGTGGCTGTACATTGAACACATTGAAAAATGATGGAATTCGATTTTTTTAAATACATACGTCACGCAAAATCTTTTACACCAAACACAACGGAGAGTAACCATTGGTGACCATAACCTATGGTGTGACGGATAGGTTACATATCATGACACTATGACTTGAAAGGTATTGAAAGTCGAACTGCAGATTGAAAGTCGAAATCAATGGTTTCGCGAGAGGAATTAAGGGTGAAAACTAGTTTTTATAAAAAAAATAACTAATGCAATAATAGGTTGATTACACCTGACAAGTAAAATCGCGAGACAGTGCTCTCGGACGAGTAAACAAGGTTTATACGTACCGAGCACTGTTTACACCTATCGAGCACTCGTTTTGACTGCCCTGCCGCACTGTCTCGCCAGTTTACTCGTTACGTGTAAACTAGGAATAAGACACAGACTACCTTCGAGCATTTACCAAAGGAGATAGTAACGCGAACATTTTATGTATTTTTTTGCGAGTGGCGAGGCACGCTATCACACGCAGGCACAGTTCATATCAAATAAAATAAACAAAGACGGCCGGTTTGTGCATGCCTAATTTTATGAATTCAACATGCGCAGAGCTGCTATTTTTGCTCATTTTATTTAACGCGACCTAAACTCACCTGTAGGTACCAATAATTAATTCAGTGCCGGTAGCATAGAATCGAAAATGCACGTTGTCATTGACGTTCTTATTAAACCTGCGATGTGTGTGAGGAGGACGAAACACACGTATTTTTTTATCAAATAAAGTCTGAGAGTGGATCTGAGAATTCCAGAGCTTGCCTTGCATTTTCATTCATAAGATCAAGTCCTACGGAATTTTAAAAATGTATCACTAAATATCTCACCTGAAAATGAAAAGTCTTGTGGTCGACAGTGATGGTGAAGGTGGAGTCGTCCTCATCATCAATGCCAATGACCGCCGCGCGCAGGCGCACGCACCCGCGTCTCACGCCCCGCGTCATCTTCTCTTTTGACTGAAAATAAAGGAAGACAAAACAACTTAAGTATAGAAGAGACGAACAAAAACACCATCTAATTGAAATAAAACTATTTTAAAGGATTCTATCGCGTTTATTTTTTGTTTTTACGTTCCCGACGATTCGGCTGCTTTACAGCAACCATGGTCACGGGAGGACTGAGGTGGTTGACGTGCTAGTGTCATAGTTTGACGGCGGTACCCTCATATTTAGTTGTTACTTTCGGTCCGATCTACGCAGAAAGAGCTCACTGTGTCTTGAGGTCTTGCAATGTAAAAATAGTTTTATTTCAATGTGTAGTATTCGCGTAAATATAAGAAATCAATATGTACACCGTTTAATGTTAAGGGATCCATGATAAAAAAAAACCTACTAGGGAAAATAAAGCCCCTAAGCTAAACGCGCGCATGTCCGCATCGCACGGATCGTATCAAATGGAATTGTTTGTAAAGTTATAATCATACAAGTGGGTCTACTGATCCAAGGCGGACGGACCGCATCTGCCCTGACTCTCTGACCTCACGCGAGGTCTTCACTCGTCCACGAAAATTCGAATTCTAATGTTATTAAAACCAAATCCGATTCCTAAAATTCGTTTGGAAATGGCCGTCACGTCGGCGACCCGAACGCGGCGGTTACGCTGGACGAACTACGCTTAGAAATCCGTTCTATACGATTAGTCAGATACGTAGGACGGTACCTCAAGTTCTGGCTTGAAGGCAATAGTGATTTTTTGCATTATGAACCAGTTCTTTTGTCAACAATACTACTAATATAGGATAAGTAGGTATAAGATACATTTTACTGGTGGTAGGCTTCGGCCGTGGCTAGTCACCACCCACTGAACAAAGCCATGTTGCCAAGCGGCCTAGCCGTGTTCCGGCATGATGTTCGGTGTTGCCATTCATGGATGGCGGGTCAGATCAGTTGCGCTGCATGTGCCTAGTGAATGTAGCGTCTCTATCTACTGCCGCCTTCCTACCTAGGCAAGTATGCTCCATCGTAGATCTCATCGTCACTTACCATCAGGTGAGATCGAGATCAAATACTTACCTATAATGTAATAAAAAAAAACATAAAAAAAAGTAGATAGCTGTAGTAACCTACTGATATTTTCGTTAGCCTCGCAAACTAAGCTAAAGCTTTTAAGTTGTAGGCTCACGTTAATAGTGTGATACCCAGCGTGGCAATCGAAGCCGCAACATAACGATAACAAAGACAGCCCTCATTACCATTAGTTCATCGGAAGTGTATGCATTTACGTACAAATAAGTTTCTTGGAGTCATGAGGTCGAAATGGCGCATGAGTTTACTAATATTCAAGCGTGACTTTTGCATTGTGTTGAAATTAAATTGCAAATAAGCTTTTACTTGTAACGTGAGTCTTGTGGTGTTAAGTCGACGGGGACTGAAAATATGGACTTGATACAGAGAGCTTATAACTTGGTGTTCTACGAGAGAGCAGGTAATTTTCACTAGCTTCATTTAAGTACTTAAGTTAATTCAAGTGTCACATTTTGATCAGACTGCATTTTTAAGTTTTATGTGAAGTCAGAATTTTAATATTCCACACAAACACACACACATCACATATTCCATTTAATAAAACACACAATATCTACATACATGCATTTTGACTACAAAATGACGCCGAACTATTTTTATTTTAAACTTGAAAACTCCAGTATTATTAGTTCAAAAACAACCCAAATACATGTCGTAGTTAAAAATACTTGTGAATTAAAAAAAATCCTTCCCAACAAAATGACAATCGTGATTTTTGTGAGCAATTTTTTTTGACATTAACTTATAAAAAATAAACCTAACATAATGAAATAAAACGAATGTAATGGATTTTATCGCGTTTATAATTATTTTTATTTTACACTAGCTGTTGCCCGCGACTTCGTCCGCGTGGTATTTAACTAAGACAACCGTTGACAACAGCCTGCTCGCCCATTCTGAGCCCGCGGGACGCATTGCAGGTTGTTGCTATCAAACTTAATCAGGCGCTGCGCTGCAACATTGGTTTTAATTTTTTTTCGTGAGATCCTATTTTTTTTTCTAAAATAAAAGTAGCCTAAGTTACTCCTTGTTACATCAGCTATCTGCCAGTGAAAGTCCCGTCAAAATCGGTCCCACCATTTCAGAGATTAGCCGGAACAAACAGACAGACAGACAGACAGACAAAAATTGTAAAAAATTTTGTTTCGGTGTCGGTAACGTGTATACATCCAAATGCACTTAGTAAAAAGCGGTTATTTTAATATTACAAACAAACACTCCAATTTTATTTATATGTATAGATTTCCGACGTTTCGGCTGCATTACAGCAACCATGGTCACAGGAGGACTGAGGTGTTTGACGTCCTAGTGTCGTAGTTTGTACTGGAGTTCGCTCATATTTAGTTGTTGCTTACGGTACCCGATCTACGCAGAACGTGCTCAGTGTCTTGAGGTAGTATCTCATCTCAAAAAAATATCTGACAAACCACTACTTCTTCAGAAGTATATAAAGCCTCAACTTGGAATTTGGCGAGTATGCCGTCATAGCTTCTCAAAATATCAGCGAATAAAGTGAAACTCGATATTTCCGTTAAGTGATATACATTTGCATATAAACTGAATAGCTCCATATTCTGGAATGCAAGTATTCTGACGTAACGGTAAAAAACTTTCCTAGCTCACTGTCGATACCGCCAAAACGAGTCTGAAAACCCGCTCCGAGGCTAGACGTAATATTTCCGCGATTATTATCGTGACATCACGAGCAGAATCTGTAGAGATCGCGTTACATTTAAATCTCGTATAGACTAAGCGAACCAAGGCGCGAATGGCCTCCTCCACTGGCCAGTTTACAGAGCGCTGTTCGAATTTGATGTGTACAATCGCTACAATCTCAATTGACGGCCTGATTAGCGCAGTTGGTAGTGACTCTGCTTACTATAAAAGATTATTATTGTTTAAGATACTCATCATCATCATCATCATCCCCATTTTGATTTATCGCTCTCGATTTGGGGCCAAACAATATGGACCATGTACGATTTGTTGCAGAATCTAGGAAGTTACGATGTTATTACCGATCATTTATAATCTCATATGTAATTATTGCAATCGAAATTCAAATTGAATGAAGAATAAATGATGATGGCATCGACTTTGAATGTTACATAAGTAGTTTTAAAAAATATTATTCAGCCATTGTAATACGATTTCGTTAATTATCTTATGATTTATAGTAGCCGGAAGATGCGTCACGGCCTCTTTTATAATTAACTAATTGGCTAAAGGTCTGGCTGTCTATGAAATACGGAATATTATAATAACTATCTGTGACTTTTTAACATGACCGCCACATTACGATATCTAAGCTAATTAGTTTGTCCTCTAATAATAATAATACCAGCTGTTTTAATGGCCGATTGTTTGACAAGGGCTTTTTATCAATGCGCAGGGCATTAGGCCATAGTCCACCACGCTGGCCCAGTGCGCGTTGACGGACTTCACACGTCTTTCGAGGTCGACTCTTAAACATGTAGGTTACCTCACGATGTTTTCCTTCACCGATGAGCAAGTCATAAACGTGATTGCAAATGAGATTCGCTCACGAAATTTTTGAAGTCCTAGAGGTGCAAACCGGGGTATGAACCTGCGATTCTCGTTACCGAAGTAAGCGTTCTGCTTACTTGGCTATACTGCTTTGTTTGGCAACATGTAATATATGAGTAATTTTAAAAAAGACTATCGTGCCGCATTGAAGTTATTATCTTATAAGTATTTCTTTCGCAAAATGTTGATTAAATCTTCTCCAATCAATACAGAATTACGTCCGAACATGTCTAAGGCATCATCGATAGAATTATATTATTATCAATCCTTTCACTAGCACCACCGCGGCCATGTTGCAAAACTTTGCGATCAATGCGATTTAATATACCTTTGTGTAGGAAACAGTTTGATGCAACGATAACGCCGCCGTCAGCCGAGTTTAGATTAATTTACGAAGATATTAATCGGTACGTGGGGTTAATCGTGCGTTTGGGCATAATAAGCGGAGACGTTTGGGGTTCCGCAGAGTAAGAGAAGAATCACATTTATTTTTATACTCACGCAAGCTTTAAAGCTTGCGTGAGTATAAAAATAAATGTGATTCTTCTCTCTTCTCTTACTTTGCATTTTCATCGCAGTGTTGAGCTTTTAGAAATTAGAATCAGAATAAGAACATGTTTTAATTATGTAAACCATTAAGTACTGGTCTTATGAATCGTCAAAATTGTTAAAAATATTGCTAAGCTACAACTATAACACCCGTTTGCAATGCCGTGCTTATGGAGAAGAACGGGTAAGAAACTCCATGCTTTCTCTTTTTAAAAAGTTCTTTTACATTTTTGAAGAATTCATGCAAAAACATATATTTGGCATACCAAAGACGATTTCTAACAACTCGCACTGGGTCAGCTTGATGTCGTTATAAACTCCGTCTTAAGACAAACATACGTTATTACTTTAAACTTAAGCATAGTGTTATAACCAATGTTTTTCAGTGGCTAATACTGGAGTTGTCATTAGAGAAACATCATATTTTTTTTGTAAATACAATATTAACACCGATACAAGAACAGTTATGTTGGTAGCACTGTAATCAATTGCGTACTATTCATTAGTTATATACAGAACCCGAACATAAATGTCATTTCGCACCTAGCAATAACGTGACAGCGCAATTTGTATAGTTGCAAAATCCAGGTCACTCTGGACAAGGTAGCCATCGCGCAGTCGATGAACGCAATACAGCTTAATAACATCGATGTGTTAAGTTTAATGTTTTTATGGTGACGACGCAAAATCTTTGTTTATCAAATGGCAATTGGTTACCACAGCGTAAAATACTCTTGCATTGCTATTGTAATTTGCGCAATCAGGACTAATACTCTCCGTTGAATGACCTGTCCTTTAGTCCGTATCATCTTGTACTACTCCATTCTCACCACTTCTATGTACGATTAGACCTTGCCTTGGAAATATTAAATCAGTCACGCCTTAGATTTAAGAAGGTTTGGGACAGGGGTGAACTTTCGCCTATCTATCTAAACACAAACAAAGGCTTGTCTCGCTAAAACTCGAGAACGGCTGGGCCGATTTAGCTGATTTTGGTTTTGAAATGTTTGTCGTAGCCCAGGGAAGGTTTACCCGGTGAGAAAATATGGAAAGCGAGGACGAAAAATAAGTTTTTATTGTGCTTTATTTTTTCTGACTGTCAGTTGGTCTGTCCAACGTCAGACGACAGGTTATCTGTCATTCTGTCACCATTATACGTTAGGTATGGTAGACTCGGGTCTACTCGAATTGAGAAAGAAGAAGCACGATCAACATTTTCAGCCATTTTAGTGAAGGGAGAGTTTTAATGTCGTTAGGATAGGTGGTACGGAGTACACCGGGTCATCTAATTAGTTATATATAGTAAAACTCAGAAACTCATGTGTTGTGTGGATGGATACAAGACCAGAGGAAGATCGAAAGGAAAGACAGAATGTCTATGAGAATATTGCAAATAAAAAAGGAGACAGCTAATAAATTAAGCATGGTAATGATAATGACTAAGAAACTCTTATTTTACACCAGATCCTCGCGTCAAAGACTGGCTATTCATGACGTCACCTGTGCCGCTAGTCGTGATTGTAGCGACCTATCTGTGCCTCATCAAAGCCCTGCTGCCGGTCTACATGAGCAACAGGAAACCCTACAAGCTGAAGAGCATCATCAAGTGGTACAATATCATGCAAATCATGGCTAATGCTATTGTTACTTGGGGGGTAAGTGCATCGTATTTTTTCATCTTCATGGTACAATTTTAAGAGGCAAAAATCTATGTGGTCTTAATTATTGTCGAGAGTGAACAGGTACCTTCTAGGCAAGTATGCTACATCGTAGATCTCATCGTCACTTACCATCAGATGAGATCGAGATCAAATACTTGCCTATATTGTAATAGAAAAAAAAAATGGACATATGCCTCTCCTAACACGTAAAATCCAATACAAATTAGGCATTCACAAGCTCCATGGTCACTACAAAAAAAACTATCATCAATATTTTCAAAAATCATCTCATGACGCGCTATTCGCAGCTATTTTACAGTCGTGAGAAACCGGATAGTAAGTCATCGATGTATGCGTCCGACAGCGGCGGATGTTCCAATGTCTTGCTTGTGCGACACGCATGTTACAATTTGATTAGTTCGGTGCCGCCTACCGAGATTGCGGTATCCATAAAGGGGTTTACAATTTGGACGAGACCATATCGCCGCTGGCTGGTCCGACTGGCTGGAACGAAAACCGTGGACTGTTCGCGGAAATATATGAAAAAAAACACTACCGCAGCTCATCCCAATACCCGCACTGTACCGTTTAAACATTTTAATTAAAAGCGCCTTGAAGTGTTTAACTATGATAATAAATTAGATGAATAATGAAGCAAAGCCTTTAGCAACAAGAATTTTATCTTTAAAAGCTTTCATTGCCTAACCTCTTATCACACGGGCGGTTCGACACCATGTTTTCTATTTCTTTTCATGTCTTTCAGAGACACTTTTCTGGGGACATTTCATACCATAACATGTTTTTTCTATTAGTTGCTGTTTTTATCTGTTCAGTCCTTCGGCAATTCTTTGTCACCGCATCCAGCGTGGCGTTTACCAGCACGGGATACTTGTATAATAGGATGATTGAATGACAACTGTATGAGACAATGATATTATGGTTGCGTTTACCGCAACATAAGTTGTTATTAGTCTAATATGTTTATTCAATTTCCGTGTATGGGATCCGTGTAAAAATAAATTGCTTTTTGGGAGATGTCTTTATGTGCTATGTACGAGTAGGGTCTGTGCACAATAGAGTAATTTCTAAAATTACTTTCTGTTTTATTTGTAATAGTTTTGATACCGATAACTTTTTATATTTGGAGAACTAATGTTATGTGCATAGGTACATAAAACTTCTCGTAACCGTTCAATTAACTTTCATCAAATGATATTTCGTTTAGTGAGCGAGTTCTCAAACACACAATTATTCGTATTTATCGACCGTAGAATTAAACGCAGCTTGACTTTTGTGTGATTTCACGAATTTAAGTAAAAATCCTATAAGTGACGTTATGTCCGCTATGACTGTGTGGGAGACACACCCTCCACTTTCATTTAGTACAATGGAAACTTGGCCCACGAAATCAACGACGGCTGTAGTAGCAAAACCATAAAAATAAGTATTACTATTCTCAGGTATATCAGTATCAAAATTGATCGATGTAAAAAGATGATTCGTTTAGAAGGGTCGGTATTCAATCAAAATGTGTTTTGTAAAAGATCACATAAGCTACAGATATAAGAAGGTTATTGTAGAACATTTCATCTCCCATCTTCATATACACTTTAAATCCATTTACAATGGCATCACACTATAGATATATTAAAACTTGTATGAATTTATAGGTTCAACTACAAATTAGCGAAGAGCTGACATGTCGCTAGTCAATATCACCCGTCCACACCAATTAAGTACACTTTATAACCCTAAGTTTTGGCCGTTGCCCAATAACGGGTTTCGCGAACTATATTCTCGCTGTTCTAGTGGCCACAAACATATCCGGGCCATGTCAATAGATTAGTCAGTCCCATGAGTCATATAGTGAGTGGACTTGAGGCGGATTTAACTGCCCCGCGAGAGTCCGGGCAGAATTTTTACGATCAATTACATAAGATGATGATACGGGAAGAATTCGGCATACGAACGGATGTAAAGAGAATTTAACATAGAAGATAGCATTGAAATAAAACTTATTTTACAGATTTTGTCACGTTTATTTTATGTTTTTACGTTCCCGAGGTATCGGCTGCTTAATAAATGGAATTGAACACGCTACCGGCGTCTTGTTTCCCCGTTGACTTCAATCTGGGTGTGAACAGGTACCTTCTAGGCAAGTATGCTACATCGTAGATCTCATCGTCACTTACCATCAGGTGAGATCGAGATCAAATACTTGCCTATAATGCAACTGCACTTCGATTACTTTGCTGGCAGAATTTTTGTAGTTAATTATACATACATTAGTAAGTGTACAATTATTGTAGTTTAATATTTTCGAGAATTTTGAATAAGACCCAATAAGATAATGCGTGAATCGTACACTGCATCACACGAACACCGATAGAAGCTCTTCCCCAGGCCTTATAGGTACTTTATAGTCAGTTTTATAACTTAATTGTTAACACCTATAAGCAAGAACGAAATAAACGTATCAAGGATAATCTTGCAGTATTGGCAATAATACATTTCTCTCAAATTACCAATCGATTCAAAACTAAATTTAACAAAGACCCATTTATCTATCCATTTAAAATGAAGGCCAATCCGCAGATGCCGATATGAATATAAAATTACTTTTTCCCACGCTTTCAGCGACTAATTTCAATCCAATTTGTTTCCAGCGTTTCATTTTGGGCTCAACTTTAAAATTCAACAGGGAATTTCAATTAAAAAATGTCGATTTCGTTCAACTTCAGATTGGACAATCGGTGTCAATATTCAGTACCTACTTATAAGGCCTTTGGAGCACATTGGAAAGAGTACTTGATTTTAAGAGAGGAAATTATTAATAAAAGGTCATTAGGCCAAATATTACAATATATCTAGATATCAATTAAAAATAAACGCAACATTTTAAACCTTGGCTTGGATAAGACAGGCTGTAATCATTTTGGATGAAGCGAATTAAAAAGATAATAGTCTTTATTTGAACAACGCAACGGGTGTTTACTTCATTCCCACCATC
The DNA here is from genome assembly GCA_905404115.1 of Pheosia gnoma. Classification (NCBI taxonomy): domain Eukaryota; kingdom Metazoa; phylum Arthropoda; class Insecta; order Lepidoptera; family Notodontidae; genus Pheosia; species Pheosia gnoma. The sequence goes on from FR989910.1 coordinate 1,393,068, forward strand.
CCTTCAACCGTGGACTCGTATCTAACGCCACTATCTTTGTGCAAATACGCTCAAGTGTGTTTTCGCACTCTTGGCTCGATAATTGTCTAATATGGTGTAAAGGCTCGAAGCTAACTAAGTGTAGGGCTTCACTGAACGATGTAGTAATAACCCTCATTCCCTACATCTTTGTACATAGGCTGTAAGTGGCTTTGTAACTAAGACTGATGCCACGGATTCAACTCATGACTCTGGATCCCCCAGAGATGGAATTATTCTGCGATCTTTTCATGAATTATTCGATTTTTTATTGATTTTAGCATGAAATCATATTAGAAGTCTATCTCAACGTGAATTTAAATAAAAAAAAACATAATAACTACTTTAGGACTAAACTGCAATGTAATATTGAACGCGCTTGTCAATTGCACGGCGCGTCGTGTTGAGATCGCGTTGTTTACGATACATTGCGCGCTCCAAAATTACAACAGTTGTAGCCCATCATTTTCGACATAAATGATAGGCACTAAACTAGGTCGTAAACTACAACTACAATAATGGGAATTAAATATTAGGGATTGACAATGACACATTTTGGAAATACAAGACTATTGACATCCAATGAGCTGACTTTATATGACCGTATCATGGATCTGCATACTGATACAAACACTGTTTTTGAAGTAATCTCTCCATTTCAGATATTGACCTCAGGCTGGACCACTACCTACCACTTCGGATGCATGCTTCCAGACTATTCCATGAACCCTGAAGCTGTGAGGATGCTGCGATTCATGTGGTGGACGCTGGTGTTAAAGCTACTGGAGCTTCTCGAGACGACGTTTTTTGTGTTGAGGAAGAAGGATAGGCAGGCATCGTTTCTGCATGTTTACCACCATGTCAGCTCGCTGATCTGCTGCTGGGCAGGGACGAAGTATGTCGGAGGTGGGTTTCATTATGTACTTATACAAAATAATTAGCGTATTTTGTCACTGCGATGATGAATCCTGCAGTGGACTGGTAAGTATAGGCCATAAGACGAATATTGAAAGGAAACATCAACTCCACATGAAGGGTGTATTAATGACCCGTAGGGATACAGAATGGGATTATAAATCCTAGTGTAGATGAGGGGTGATCCCAGTATATAATTACCTAAGCCTACATGAATGTACTAGCAAATATGCAGAACTTTTAGGAGCAAAACAATTCTCATAGGAATTTACCTACAAAGCCTAATTAGAGCAGGCAATTAAGGAGGCCATAATAAATAACTCCTTCCAATGTACTACATCTAACTGTTGTTTTATTCACATATCGCGTGATCTACCTTCATTCCGGCGGTACATTTCTGTGGGTTATTTTTCGTAAATGGCAGCGTAAAAAATTCACATGAATGCATTTCTTCCGTACGAGTGAACCAATTTAACTGACTTTAGTTATTTATTATGCTTCATTTCATAAGGCGCAAGAGAAAGGGTTAGCGATTGACTCGATGATTTTCCCCTACTATGCTAGTAGTTACTCGGGATACTGCAGTCAGTACACAGATATCCAAAGGAAGATCCATGAAAAAATATGACATACTAGGTAGCTGCGTCCCGCGGTGTTACCCGCGATTAAAAAGTATGTCGGAACCATACATTTCACCGGGATAAAAGGTAGCCTATGTGCTATTCCAGACTATAATCTATCCTGTGCCAAATTTCATCCAGATCCTTTGAGCCGTTCTGGCGTGATTGAGTAACAAACATCCATCCATCCAAACTTTCACATTTATAATATTAGTGGGAAGTGGGATGTTCAGCCTCATATTTGTGTAGATACGACATATATAATAATGTCTTAAGCATTGTGCACATGTGTACAAGGTATAGACAGTTCAGGAAATCGCATTCGTAACAATTCCATAAAATGTTAACTTCAAGTTTTTTTTCCTATATCCTGAGGCTCCTAACCCAGCAATTGAGACTGGAGTTGCAGAATCCGCTATGAAGTTATTTTTTTCGACTACTTACGAGTGTACAGGCTGCGATTTTCAGGTATGCGTCGAAGGCCAAATTCAAAACTATAGGCATTAACGAAATATGCTTAAAGGACTCTCGAGACTCATTTAGTTTTCATCAAAAAGGATCTCGAGATTAAGCATTTTTCGATATTCCCTATAGTTTCGGATTCGGCCATAATCGTGCACTCGAAAAATTCACTCTGTATTACACAATATTTTTATAGTCCTAGTTAATTCCATTTAATTTAATGTATTACGACAATCTTGGTCCATAATACCGGTATGAAGTACGGTTGAACTGAGAAGAAGAGATAAAAGAAACCCAGGAGGATTGACTTACCTTTTCGTATTAAAAAAAATGTAATCGCGGTTACGTGAACGTTACGCGGACCTTAACGACAGTACTTTGGTACGGTAAGATATTATTATTCTCCGCAGTTCTCGCCCCACTCATATCTGTTTTCGACGGAATAATAAATATTTCAATATAAGGCCAGAGTTGAGTAGAAATTGTATTTCCATTAATTTTTTGTATGTCAGCCCAGTGCTGGGCCATCGACCTCTTAACCTTTCAATATGTGTCAGTGAGAGCTTCGCATAAAAATAGTTATGCTAATAAACACTATGATTTTTTCTTCCTTTCGATTAATGTCGTTGCGGGTTCCAAGATTATCTTTTCGACGGGACTCACCGATGGTCAAAAAATCTGGACACTCTTGATCTTTGCTCACAGTAGTAACCGTGGTGGGCGTGTGTGGCGGGCCTAGTGCCACTCTGAATATAGACATTATGGAGTCCATTTTCTTTGATCATTCCTTTTATTGATGACAACGCTTTCTCAAAGCGAATGAATGAATTTCGCGTTCTTTTCAAAAGCTATTCAAATATACACGTCCAGACTATTAAACGAAACTATGATGTATCATGGAAAAGTGTTCGATATATTTACCTGTATATTAGCACAAGTGTATCAAGTACTAAATGGTTATAATTTAATTGTGTCGCGAGCTAGGTGTATTAAACTGTGTAGCAAGAACCGAACATAGCCACTTATGTTGACCTGCGAAACGATATTTTAACGAATCCGAGAAATAATAAAACCGCTACGATAACCTTGTGAAAAAATATTTAAAAAAAAAAACCTTTAGCTGGCTCATGCCCATGGCTTTATAACCGGTTATATTTCATTGATCCCAAACCGAAATTATTTCGGTTACGGAGAAACTTGTAGAGTGTAGATCTTAAGTGGCCTCCGTTTCCCCTCATCGTGTCGTAAAAGGGGACTGATATGGGATAGTACAAGCGTTACATCATCTGTGATAGGGTTTACTTGATAAATTAAATATTAGGGGTCTTTTATACACAACTTGTTTGACGGTATTTGAATAGGCCATCTGTTAAACCTGATAGGGAGACTTAGTTGCGGAAACTTTACAACCTGTTTTAACCGTTCTTAGTAATCATCGGCTCGTGAAAATAGCAGAAGTTAACTTTTCAGTTTCAATGTGTTATCGCCTTGAACTCGTGTTGCCAATTGTTTGCACAGGGCGTGCGCCGAAACAATAGTAACCGGAGCCTTATTGACATTTGCGTTTTATGATAAGTGCTGGCTTTCCCTTTAGTATTGCCAACTTAGTAGCTAATTATTTGGTTAGTATTACGCAAGCGTACATTTAATAAACTTTTTATATTTATCTCATACTACACACTTCTTGTTTACTCTTTTCGCCAATTTAATAAATATAACGTTTAATTAATTATTATTGACTGGTATCGGCCCCAGACCGTTATTAGTTACCCATAATATAAGCGTTGCTTAGTTTGAGACAGTACAGTTGGTGTATTGGTCAGGCGATATATATTATCATAACATCGGTCAAATAGCTAGCGTCAATTAAGATTAATGATGTCAAAGTGTAGCGGGTGTGTGCCTCGCATGGCAGCACACTAGAGCTTACTTTTTTAAATTAACACGGCTATAAAAAAGTGTTTAAAAAGTAATTTTGTAAAACAAGACAAACCCGCTGAGTTTCTCGCCGGATCTTCTCAGTTGAGGTCGTGTTGCGATCCGGTTGTGGAGTTAAGAAAAAAAATGTTAATGACAATAATATATGAAATACATTATTTGACTTTGACACCTAATGATTAAATATTATTACTTACCCCCGAATTTATAGACGTTTTATAACTTTTATCAAACGTGATATAGTAATACGCGAAGCAAAACTATTGTGCGCAGTACTATAATGACGTTTGATAAAGTTATAAAACGTCTATAAATTTGGGGGTTAAGCTATGAGAGTCATATAGAACCGATACGTTGTAACGTTTAACTGATGAGTTTCATTCAAGTTATTCATTTCAGTGTTAACGTTATGGGCTATATAAACGGTTTAATTACATCGATGCCAAAAAGTTATGTGATGTGTTATAAATAACATTATGGCGGAAATGCGCCATATGTACATATAATATATACATCCGTTATTAGTTTAGTAAATATTTGGATCAGGTGGGTTATTTTAAATCATTCGGAATCGACATCGGAAACGGATTTGAAACTTTCCGATGTTGGTGTCGCTCCCGACGAGCTTACCATCGGAAACTTTTTGAAAAAACGATTTGGTAGATACATCGAAGATAATCAAATCCGGAAATTTTAATAGCGATTGCGGTAACCAGTTCGGAAGATTTCGATTCCGTTTCCGATGTCGATTTCGAATAGCTGAAAATAACCCCGCAGGAATATTAAATGTTGCGGTTGTTTGTAAATATTGACACGAGTTATCGCTAGATATTATTGAATCTGTATTCAACTGATATTTCTTATATGCATGTTTTATATTTTATCCAGGGGCGGATCCAGGATTTCGTTAAGGGGAGCAAATTTTGTGGGATCCCACTAATATTATAAATCTGAAAGTTTGGATGGATGGATGTTTGTTACTCAATCACGCCAGAACGACTGAGCGGATCTGGATGAAATTTGGCACACAGATAGATTATAGTCTGGAATAACACATAGGCTTTTTATCCCGGTAAAATGTATGGTTCCCGTGGGATAGATTTGTTTTAATTTTTCATAGAGCAAAGGATCAACATGATATTTTGCATATGTAGTGGTAGTTTAGGGGTCAGAAAATAACATAGGCTAATTTTTATCCCGGAAAAAGGAGATAGAGGAAAAGGACATACTTTTTAATTGCGGGTAACACCGCGGGGCGCAGCTAGATTTACATATATTTAAAAAATAAAACGAAATTGGTCGCAATTAAGTACTTCAGTTCAGACATGTACTATTAAAACCTACTGATTTAGAAAATAGTCACACTCTTACAAGTTTGATTGAGGTTCAACATATTGCTTAATACCACTTAAGGTTTTATTACTTCCCACATTCACACATTTAATTTGATTCCAATATAATAATAACTCCATAGGTCCGAGAAGCGTCACCTTGCGCCACGAAATTTGAAAGCAACAGCCAATTATCGTCTGTTTTCCAGCACACAGACAGCCCACACAAAAACCTTGAACCTCAAAGTGTACCGTACCTCTGGAAGAGCTACGAAATTGTAGCTTATGATAGGCACTGTACGTAACTTGAGAATTGAAAGCCCTTAGGCGGAATGTTTGAGAGAATTGTTGAACAAGAAAGACAAAGGACCTAGCCTAGATAGCGGTAGGTATAATAGATACAATATACCAAGTGTATTAACAGTGGAGATAGCTGGAAGAATTTTATGTGTAATTTGGAGAAAGCTCGATAGATTTTTACTTTTAAAGGAAAACTGAACTGGCACGAAACATTGCCAAAAAAAAAAGTAAAACTACCATATTTACTTCTTTCCCAAATGTTGTGAACAAAATTAAAAAATATTTAAATGGATCCGTTTTAGACAAGCACACGCAATAGTATAACGAAACTAGGTCGTTACGAGCTTTAAAAATGCCCGAAGCGAGCTAAAGTATAAAACACTTTTAATTGGAGGACCCGGCAAGAAGCTGAATAAACTTCTTTCATTTGCACTAATGACGTCACACCTTCATAGTTCCTAGCACAAATATTTATTAAGCTTCATACCAAATATTCATGGAATTATCTAAAAGAATTTCCAAGTATTACATAAGCCAAGTTTTAAACTCATATATCTTATAGGGCTCTTACGAATTGATAAGATATGTACGGCAATGATGCTGTCACGCAGATTACCTTGTGTTTACTTTTAAATAATTCAAATTTAAATGAAACACATGTCGGCAATCTCAATATATTATTCTTCGAGATAAGTATATTTTTCAAAATACTTACCATTTATTAATCAGCTATCTTTACAACGGTCATCTTGCACTTTAGAATCATAATAGTGATCTATGACGTATCGTTTAAGGTTTATTTTGCGATGGCCAATATCTTTGCCAATTGCTCTGACCAATGCTTATGGCCATCACGAAACCGATAATACAAGCGTTGCTTAGTTTGTGGCCTTGCAGTTGGTGTGATCGTCTGGCGATATTTATTTATTTTTAGATATAACTTTCCATAGAGTCCCCAGTTTTGGTATAAAAATTGAATAAAGAATATGATTGGTATCGGGTCTCATTGATTGTTCTGAAGACAAACCAATCAGCGCTTAATGCCAAAGGCCTTAAAGATTGGTCCATCTACTTTTGTCTATCAATTAATAGCTTATTTGAAACTCAACATTAGTCTTGGTAGCTAAAAGTGACCCTAAGCATTCTCTTGAGTTTATCATACGACATGCAATACAGACACAATATAGCAGTCAAGCGAAAGTGATGAGTCGGGCACTGGCCGGAACACCGAAATACCAGAAAAGCTCTTAGTAACCAACTTTTAAAGATCATTTTGGCTTGTGTGAAGACTGACAGGCAGTGATATCATATTTGCTATTGTATAACATCGTACAATTGGTATGTTGTGTAAATTTGCGACTGTAGATTTATTGGCGTAAGGCGCAGTGGCCGTTTTTGTCTGAGACCGATTTTTATCAGATTTTAAACAGACTCAATGCACGCATCTTATAACAGCCATTATTTTACAAGTTATTTTTGCTATCCGTATGCATTCATATCAGTTATGTCACCGCAGCGTTGAATACTATGAAAACGATAAACTAAGACGTCATTGATAGGTTCTGATAAACCAAAAAGGTGACACAACACTCTTTTTTAAGGTATTTAGTCGTATAGTTAGTTAGTCCACTAAGGAGCGATTTATGGAAATTCGACCGTAATCGAAGATTTTTTTTTAAGTTATGAACGGGCTCGTGGATAGTAGGTAATATTTTAAAACTGTAACTGGATATGTATGTATGTAGTACATAGTTACATTGAAGGTATTAAAATTGGCACTAAAGGTGATTGAGCCATCGTTAATGGCATGTCAGATATCCTTAAGATGTCAAAGGAACTGTTGACATGCTTGAGGAGATACTTGTGACCACAGACTTGTTAAGAAGATCAGACGTAACGTTGCCACTAGCAAAGTGAAGCCGCAACTTCAATGCATTTGCAGTTATAAATGTTATCACATACAACCTTTTTTCGCCTAGTAAACGTTTCAACATAGACTAAGAAGTTCTGGACATCGTTTCTTTATATGTGTTTATGAGCGCGTGTGTTTACATGCTAGACCAGAGTTTTTTAGCTTCACTTGCTGCGCACGCGGTTTGTCGTCTAAATATTATAGTCTGTGCTTGGGTGTGACCCAGTGGGACAAAACATAACACTAAATAGTTTTTAAATTTTGAAAAGTTTACCGCTGGAAGTGTTATTAATTTCTTCATTATCATATAAGTACTGTTAATATACTGTTATGTATACTGTTTGTTTACTTTACTTATATCAACAAATGTTGCAGGCGGCATTGCAACGTTCAGCCCGATGGTGAACAACACCATTCATATAATGATGTACAGTTACTACCTGCTGTCATCTGAGGGAAGTCCACAGTTGAAGATTTGGCTTAAGAAATACAAGAAATGGATTACAATTACACAAATGGTGAGTCAATCCAGATCCACGTCCGAATGTAAACATTCTTAGGCCCGGTGTCTACCGAAGCGTAGCGCTGTTTTGGAAACAATCCCATTGGTGTATTCCGCACATCTTTCCTATATGGTTCAAACCGGGCCTGAATCTTTGCAGCTATAGTTTATCTAGCGATATAAGCTGTAACAGCTATGCTATGTATGTGAGTTATCGCAAATCATCAAATTAGTTTATTCAGATGAAGAGTCTGTCCGTTCAAAACCTAGTATACGCTTTCTGAAGCACCCCTTATATATAAGTGCGCAATGTGTCACGAGTCGAAAGTCGATTGTGTGTGGCGAAGGGACATTTTCATAGTGTAATACCTACTTACATTTTTAAAATGAAATATATATATATGCTTGTATTATAGTAACCATACCATACTAGACAAATGGGGGAAGAGAAACCCACCACTGACCCTCAGCTTGTCAACTTTTCCAATTATAAACCAAACAAGTTTGATCGATAATTAAAGGAGCCAGCAACACCCGAACTCCTCTAAGATGTTAGTCGAGAAACTATCTATCACGAGTGACGGGAAACATTCCCCCCATTCCCCATTTGTTTAACAATAGATTTCCGCCAAGTATCGCCTAGTTCTATCAATTATACCATACTAGGGCAAATTACGAAAATATTCATTTCAAAATTTGCCGAAACCCGTATCGGGACCGCACTTAACCCACTAGACTAAAAAGTATGATATTCACAGATCCAGTTCACAGTTTTGTTGATATATTCATCACAAGTGTTCCTGCCCAGCTGCCCCGCACCGCTCGGCGTCAGTATTATCTACTTTCCTAACGTCGTGTTTGTATACTACATGTTTTACAACTTCTTCAAAGAGAACTATTTGAGCGAAGATAATGAAAACTGTCAAAATGGAAATCATAAGAGAACTGATTAATTTTATATGATCATAATATTCTTTGGTTGTTATCAAAGTGATTGATGTTACTTAAGCATTGATGTTTAGTAAAATATATTTATAGAATTGCTATGTACATTTTGTAAGTATAATAATTGTACTACTTTGTCAAAACATTTAAGTCAAATTTAAAAAAAAGGAAAAAATGATTTTATTTATTTTTACGACAGGCTCCACACCTTCCTATCCGATCCTAATTAACAGATAATGTGTAGGGCAATAGTCCTAATTTAGGATGGTCAATTGCATTACACATTATCAAACTTTATGCAACAATTAGGATCCGGTGGGAAGGTGTGGAACTTGTTTATGCCTTCTAAATACCTGTAGTATTGAAAAATATATTAGCATATTATTGAATTTTCATGGACACTTTCCCTTTTCTATGCCATAGAAACATAGCTTAACAATCAGTATTTTTTATTAAATACTTGTGTTTCTTATCCTTAACTAGAAAACTTTTTAACACTAGACAAGGTTGTCTTGGCTTAAAGTTTAAATTCAAATGAATATGTCATTGAATATAATTATACAACAGAATAACCTTACAAAACCTGAATACATCAGCTTCTATGTTAAGATATGATGAAGATTAGCAGTATATTAGCTTACAAATGATACCCAAATCTATTTTAATGTTATCCCACAAAAAAGCAGACTATCTTTTTGGCAAAAGCAAAATGTCATTGTTATATCTTATATATATATATATATATATAACAAAGTTGTATTAGTTACACCATTTATAACTCAAAAACAGGTGGGAAGAATTTAATGATGTTTGATTTTTTGAATTTGCCTTTACCCCTTATAGAAGAATTAGAAGAACAACTATTAAAATATAGGAACGATGTACTAAATGATTAATATTAAGGATAATTAATTTTCTCATAAATTAGATTCCGCGGGGTATGAAGTTTAGCAGGATAGCTAGTTGTTTATAAACATTGAGTTTTATTTCAAGAGACAAAAGGATTTCAATGCAATATCTAAGTTCTGCGGAAGGAACTGTACCTGTTTCATGCTTCATTCCGTAGCAAACAAGCGACCATAATGTAATCTTGACACTGGCATGTTATTGTTTCTATTATAAATTAATTTAAAATAAACTTGTTCTTTTAGTTTTTATAGAGGGCAGAGTGGTAGGCGTATTTATTTAGACTTCACTGATATATGTTCCCAAGTTGAAAATAGTTATGTGCGGTCATACCATGAACAAAAAAAAACTTTATTTATATTATTAGGATAAAAACTTGTCTGTGTTCTCAAAATAATGTAGACGAATAGTGGAATTAGTTATATCGCCAGTAAAAAGCTAATTTATTACTTGAAACGTCACTTACCGTGTAATACGAAAGCAGGCCAGCATTCTCGTCCAACACGAACCACCGGTACTGCCACCCTTTCATCACATTCGTCCATTTACTCAATGAACCCTCCATCATGATTAAGTCAAAAATATTTATCAAAATTCATGAGAAAATAAAAATGAATTTAACACTGCCTGCAACACGAGCGTTCCACCATAAATAATCCATATGTTTGACACTTCAAAACTGTGTTGCCAGCTGTGAAAAATAATATCGATATGATAAATCGATTACAAGTTTATTAATTTAAATCGATATCTTCTTTGCTACTGATTGATCTAACAGAAGTCAGCATAGGAGGTCAGTGAGCTTCCAGTATAAATATAATAGAGATTATAATACTAGGAAATATGGATAAAATAAAAGAAATATTTTTATAGGCAATTATTTTATATTGTACAACCATTATCACTTTTGTAAAAATATTACGACTATACGCAATAATCGCGTTGTTTTAATTTAGTAATACTAATACTATACTATTTACAATGATCAGATGCCACTTGGCATTTTGCTTTCGCTTACTATCAATGTGTCCTCAGTGACCGGCCGTGTTTAGTTTTACTGTATCCAGATAATATCGATATTTTATGTTTATTTTTCTGATCTAAGCTTACCCCCGATAAGTCTACAAATAATGGCACATGTTCAGACCCTTCTGCAGCGATTTCATCTTTTGCATCTTTGTTAAAGTTCTCAGGAATGCCTTCGCCTTCGATTGCCAGAGATTCAATGTCTTTGCTTAAAGAATTATTTTCTGCAGCATCAACAAACGCGTTTGACAATTCACCGCTAAGTTTATTTACATTTCCGGATGCAACATCGTACATGAAGATTTCCCTACCATCAGTATCCTCAGCCTCACCGTCCCTGCAAAATAATAAAATTATAAATTGAATAACCGCACGACGACCAATTATTATTAGATATACAACTATGTACATTCAATTTGAAAGCAATCTTACCCAGTCACGAGTAAAATGACAGATTGTAAATCAGTGGCAGTCTTCTTCTCAACATCTAACCATTTTTCAAAATTTTCCTTCGTGGGGCGTTTGAGTAAATCTTGCAAGCTTTCGCCAGCTACAAACTTAATTCCTTTCAAGTTTTCGCTTGCCGCTCGTTTCGTTCTTGAGTGGTCACCTAAGGCTTCAGTTTCAACAGGAGCTAATACCACGACTGAAGTAATCTTTCTCCCTTTTAGAATATCAGGCAATGGGAATTGATTACCACTTACTTTTAAAGGTAGGTATCTGTTATATTTTTTGTCATTAAGTACGACAGGGTCAACTTGGGTGGCATTTTCCTGGATATATTCCTTGGCTACGTTCTGACCCTCTGCAGTTTCCGGATCAAAATGCACGACCTTCATTTCTACAGCTTCATCTTTTGATGAAGGTGCAGCCACATAATTTGAAACGTTTTCTGAAGCGGCAAATTCTTGGTCATCGTCTACTTCCTCGTCTATTCTAGATTGAATGCGATCACCATTAGGTTTTACGTAAATTGGTCGATTTTCACTTGCAGCTATTTGTTGACCACCACCAGCACCGAAGAAGTTTGCTAACTGATCGGGGGGTAGTGATTCTAAAGGCGTTTCTCCTACTTTGTCGTAATCCAAAACACTTATGTCTGCGTTGTCTAAAATACCAGAAGACAGCAGCTGTTCACGAAGATCGTCCGGTACTTCATCTGGTAGTTCTATAGCAGGCTTCTTTTTCTTTTCAGCTTTTGTTGCCTCTGGCGTAGTACTACTAACAGAACTTTGAGTCGACGAAACGTATTTCTGAGTGGTTGGTTTGATTTCTACGGTCCTAGAGGTTGATTGATAGTACTGCGGAGACGCAGTGCTGGATACCTGTGGCCGTGATCTTTCTTGGATGTATTGTGATCTCGGTGAAGTAGCTTGGACTTGCTGGTTATAACTTTGTTGTAATTGATGTTGTTGCTGTTGCTGCTGTTCCTGCTGTTGTTGTGTATATTGGTGATGCTTTTGCTGTTGCTGCTGTTCTTGCTGATGTTGTTGTTGTGTATATTGATGATGCTGTTGCTGTTGCTGCTGCTGTTGCTGTTGTTGTTGTTGTTGTGAATATTGTAGCTGAGCTTGAAGTCTTTGAATTTCCTCTTGTTGTTTTTTGACATTTTCAGCTAACTGCAGCCTTACTTGTTGCTGTTCATTATCATGATATTGCTGTTGTTGTATTTGCTGATGCTGTTGAATCTGATGGTATTGGGAATTGAGATGACTAGGAGTTGGCGTAGGTTGACTAGGGCTTGATTGACCTAATCCACTGAATGGTTCAGCTGTTGGACCATTTACAGTTATGTGTTGTTCATATTTAGATATTGCAGGAACTAATTCACCGCCGTTAGGGACCAAGGAACCAATGTTTTGTTGGTGTTGTATGTTTGATTGGCTTTGGAAGTTGCTTTGATGGCTAAAAGGTCTCTCAGATGGGCCATGAGATTGTTGGTATTGTGGTCTTTCAGAAGGCGAACCTCGGTGCTGGAAAATTTCAGGTGTCGGGGAAGGTTGAGGGTGGAAATTAAACTGAGGAGCAGAAGAGGGCTGAGGTACAAACTGTGATTGAGGTGTGGCAGACGGTGAAGGGGAAATTGATCCGTGGAAAGTATGTTGTTGAGAATTTTGCTGTGTTGGTATCTGAGACGAGGGTCTGGGCTGTGCTTGAGGCCCGTGGTGAAAACCAAACTGTTGCTGAGTCTGCTGCTGGAATGACTGTTGGAAGGATTGCTGATGTTGTTGATGAAAAGGTGGACGATTATCTTCAACGTGTGGTGGTGATGGTTTAAGGTTAAAGAATGGTGAAGAACTTGGGCTTTGGGAAGGTGATGGTTTGTTTGATTCAGCAAATTGTTGGTGCGGTCTTTGCTGTGGAAGTTGTTGGTTATGTGAAATTACTGGAGGTCTGCGATGTTCTTGAAATTGAAGTGGGGTTGGACTAGGGCTTGGTTGAGGAAGAGAATTGAATGATTGTAACTGTCTATTAGGTAATTGCTGGTGTTTAGGTGGCTGTACTTGCTCAGTAGTAATTGTATGATAGTTCTCCTGTAAATATTTGGGATCGTCAAAATAGTTCTTAGACTGTGTAGGGAATGGTCTTTGAGGTCCAGAATGAAAACTGGTTCTTGGAGGACCATTAAATTGTTGTCTAGAGCCAAAAGAAGAAGGGTTTACACGGGAATGGAAGCTAGGCCCTGTATTTGGTCTAGGGAATGTGGTGGGAAAAGTTGGAGCTACGGGGCTAGAAACAGTGGGTCCTCCAAAATGTGAAGCCGAACTGATTGGGCCATTTGAAAAAGCAGCATTGAACGTTGGAGTTGGGCCAAACGGAATATGAGGTGTTTGTGACTGAGGCCTGAATGGGGAAACAGAAGGACCTGGTCTCGGCAAGTGCTGGTCATTAGATTGGTATTGAGGTTGGAATTGAATGCGGCTTTGGGCTAACTGTGTTGCGGATCTAAAAGCCTGCGCGTTTGATTGAATAATGGATGATTTTGTGCTAGATTCATGAAATTGCGGATTAGGCGATGCGGAACGTTCTAGGGGTGGGTGACTAGGACGCAATGGTTCATTAGGGAAAGCAATAGCTGGTTTCGGTGCAGTTTCTTCATGATCTTCGGTATGAATATTTTCTCCACGCCTGTCACTATAATGCCTACCTTCACTGCCAAAAGTTACTCTTACGCTACTGTCACTATGATATACTTCAGATTCAGGCTTGATAATGGCTCTTAGCGTAGTAGTTTTAGGAGGTACATATGGCTGTGGAGTCACAGTAACGTATTCATGATGATGATCATGGTCATCTTCATCGTTTGTAGGAGGCGTTATAGCTGGTATAGGTTTCTCATAAATTACTTTATCTTTAGAATGGGGGTCTTTGCTGTATTTCACGTAAAATACATGAACTGGTTCTTTCTTTTTCTTTTGAACAGGTGGAGGTGGAGGTGCTGGCAGAGATTCATTGGATTCCTTGATGATGATTTCAATTATAGGCTCGGGAGCTTCGTAGTAATGAGGATGCGGTTCATGGCTGTACAGAGGGGCAGTTGGCAAGGATCCATAAGGTGGTCCGTAGCTCTCGCCAGACTGATCTTGGACGTTAAGAATCTTAGACTGGGCATAAATTTCATTCTTGTTGTCTACTGCTTCATTTATGTTTTCGTGTGTCGGATCATATAGAGGATCTTTCTGCGAATATTGTACAACTGGTTCCATTTGAACAGCGTAAGGAGGCAACTTTCCCTTAGGTGCATGTGAAATCCGTCGGTTGGTCGGTAGCGATCTGAAATGTGCTACTCTTGAATGTGGCAGTACGAGGGAATACTGCAAGTTTTCATGTGTTCGTATACTTTCTAATTGTCGTTTCGGTTTCGTTTTTGCCGTCGAATTCTTTGCTGATGCTATGCTGAGCACAGCTAAGGCTGTGACCTGAAACAATAAAATAATATCGTAAGTCAGCAATCGAGTAATTAATCGACTACAGCATATTTTACCCTGTTGGCAATATTCAAGTGTTGCTATGATGGTCAACAGACGGTGATATTATTATTTTGTGTAATGTTATGTTCTTTAGAAAATGTTCCTGAAGTACTGCGAACTGTTTTTTTTATTTGTTTGAACTAATTAGAAAATGGATGTCATTCAATTATTTAATGTTTCTTATATAAATGTAAGAAAATACGCGAGTGTTTCGTTCTTTTGGATTGTTTGTATCCAAAGCTTTGCGCGCGTTCAATTAAAATACAAACTGCAACTTTCAAAGTTAAGTTTTGTTTTCGTTCGGCGGAATAAAAAAATAAGAGCCTCTAGCAAGATGGTTATGGGCTATTCTAAATTCTTTGGGTTATGGGTGGGTCGTGGTTCACGATATATACTTATAGAAGGTACATCTTATATTTTGATATTTTACAACTTTTACTTTTAATTTTCTTTCTAGCAGCTTTTTCTCATAATGTTTTGAACGGAGTACATTTTTAATATTTGTGTCTTAACATAAATTGTGTGCAAACAAAAGTAATTATGACGTATTTCGTCATTATGTATGATGAACGAAGAAGACCGTTGTCAGCAGTGGCGCACGCATTTATAATATTAAACAACATTACGACGCTACGGAGAAAGTGTTAAGGGTAAGCAGGAACTTCTAATTTAATCGTAATGTCATTGAGAAATCATGCTGTTACTGTCACACTTGTTTATGACATCTGTGGTGTGAGAGGGTTGGAAGAAGTTACCGAAGCGGTACGTAAAAAGGATTGTGCTTGAGTATTTACCACCTTTAGAACGTCAGATGATAGAGTGTGGTGCAAGCGCTTGTATACGTAAGAGCGATTTGTTACTTTGATTCACGATTCTATTGTTTTATTCGCTAGAGGCGCTGTTCAGTTTGCCATCTAAATACGTAAACTATAAACAATACAGTTAGCTTACGAATAATCTGGCACTTGAGGTACAGGGTACAGATATTCTCTTCCCCTGACAGGTCACGTGACTGGCTGGCCATAGCGACAGATGAGCCATATTACTTCTATCGAAGATGTCAATTAATGTTAGGACTGGTCATGACGTCATCTGCTATCTCATCACAGCCGGCTGTATAAGACAAAATGTAAGATTTATCGATTTTGTTTCATTCTTTCCAATGAATCTGACAGAGACCGAGCGACACGGTACTGATTAGTTTGTGAGATAAACCTTGTATAGGCACGCGTAGTAGCCAAGCCGGATGTAGCATACAATTGTACCATACGTCAAAACGCTTTCCGCTAACGTCTTATACCAATCGTTAGGAAATTTCGTGTGCTGACCAGTTGAGCCGCATTCCAATAAGATTAAATGTAGATGGGTAACTACCATTGAGAACGCGATGGCATCTGACATTCCTCCCAGTCTCATCCCTTACCTCCTAACTTTGATGGGATTCTACGGAATCATTTAATAAAACCATGGAATCGTAGCTGGTCATTATCAACCGTTTCTATATACAACATGCGACCTTATCCGTTTTCACGTAAAGTCTATTCTTAATAAGCTCAGCTTTACAATATTTACTGTGTTAATTAACTTAACAGGGACAGGTTCGAAGGAGTCGCCACTTTGATTTCTTCACCTCGACTCGATCAAGAACCGTGGCTTGCGAATTGAACCTTATTACATTGAAATACGTAATAATTTTGCGTGCTAAACGAAAGTGAACGCAGGTGGATTATATCATTGCATTCACATCTCAGTAATTATTACAGTGGTTTTAGATTGTTCGTCCATCTCGTAACCGCGGGTCGATTCAGAACGTTTCGACGTGGATCCGAATCGATGCGAATAGAAATTATCTCGTTTCGACGACGATCGTCCGACTCGACCACTCGCTGTGTTTACATAGTACATTTCATAATGCAAGTTTCAATTAATAACCGAATCGGTCGATACAAGTCTTGTCGTAGGGTTGTGAGTCGGGGGGCTGACCCGATATTTAGTGGAGGGAAAAATAATTCTGCTATACTATGAGAGCTGGGTAAAATGTTTTATCTAGCGATGCATTATTATTTATCGCCTCTCAAAAAAAATATATGCTAAAAATTCAAGCTTCTCGGTTTTGAGCGTTTTTGAATTAATGTATGAAAAGAAACGAGATTTCAAATTCATTTATTGATTTGAAGAGACACTTAATTTACATAATACCTAGTAATGTAGATAAAAATAAATCGTAAAGCCAGACACAAAACAAACGTTAATATAAAACCTATTCAGGTATTGGTTCGACTACAGATTTTGTAGATAAGTGAGTTTCATCACCTTATCTTCCACCGCTAAACGAGTGATTCAAGGTTGAGTGAGCCTCACACATTTCTCGCACGACTTTCGACAGAGCATCGCCTTTTTAATGCAATTAAAATACTGCAATAATTAGGTAGGTACTTATATTTATTTTGTAACATTGTATTTTTTTTCTCCGTCGGTATAGATTTCGAAATCTACGAAATACTTTACTTAGTGTTATAGTCTAATTAAGAATATGAAATCGTTATTTCTTATGTTTGCTTATGAGTAAGGTTTTATGCAATATGAAGCTTTGCGTAACTAAGTAACTGTGGAAAATTACTTTAGTTCAGTATAGGAAAATATATAAGGTGTAACAATAATAGTTAAAAATATTTAAGATCAAAATCCCATAGATATAAATCAAATTATTAGACATTTAAAAATTACACCCTGTACCGAGTGCACGGGCCAATCGCTACCGATTCATTCGCCTTGTTTAAAAAAATCAAACATCATTTTATACATCAATGTGATCCATATAACATACCAATTAATTTGTTAAAATGTTTTACACTATTTTGTTACACCTTATTTTAGGTTAAAATCAAGACGACAAACATGGCCCAATCTCCTAAAATCACCTACTTATAAGGTCAATATATATATACAATAGGTCAATGGATGTAGTAACTGCCTCCGAAATATTATATGTACTTTATAGTAAGTACCTACTGCACAACGATCTAGCAGTAGGTTAAATGTTAATCAACTTCTAAGCTCAAATAGTATTATATTATGTATCTATTTTTTATTTACGACAAATAGGTATCGTGGAATCCTTTTATTATCACTATGACTGGCTGCATCATCAAACCTAATCCATTTCCCATCACACCACAAGAAAAACACATCATTTAAAAGACAACTTCCTCATTGCAACCGCTAATAGCTACATGCGCCTGCGGTAGCCAAGAGTTGACGAGACAGCTATTTGATAGGCCGTGGGAAGACGGCAGGGAAATAATCTATTCACCCATAGTAAGTAGATTGTTTACACCGTGGAAGGGAAACATGTTATGGTGGTAGGTCAGTATGACAATTTAAATCGAGCATCGATAAGATTTGAGCTTGATTCTACGATGCTCGCGAGAGAAGGACGGAAATTGTCACCCAAAAGACGTCTGATGTCGGCGTATTTATGCCTAAAGAGAACTGGAATAACGATCTAGCTAGGTTTTTTCGACGAATGACGAATTCAAAAAATCAAAGATTATACAAATCGGCTCACTTGTGTGGTGTAATTAACACATCTTTGTTTTATATATAAAAGATGCATAAAATAATTGCAAATGCTGCCTTTTAACCATATAAGTGTTGTGGCTTCTAACATTCATATTCCTCATATGTGAATGTATTGCAAGCAACAATTAAATATGGGGGTACCCATGTTCAAACTATGACACTAGGACATCAACCACATCAGTCCTCCCGTGAGCATGGTTGCTGTAAAGCAGCCGAAATGTCGGGAACGTAAAAAACTAATATTAAACGCGATTAAATCCGTAAGATTATCTCTTAACAAGACGTTAATTATAACAGTGAATGACGATGATAACATCAAACCGTTAAAAAGTGAACGTGAATGAAAGAAATCGTACAAAACCACGCGGACAATGGGACGTTCCCGAGGAAATTATGTATCAGCTCTATGTGAGATACATCTATTGTTATATAGCGTCAAAACTCTAGCGAAATGGCTTACATAAAAACTTTTTAACAAAAAAAACCGTCTGCAAAAAAGTAAAAAGCAAAAAATAATCTAATCTTGAAATCTACATTGTCTAACTAAATCAAATTTAACGAATGTGAAGTTCATAAATGACGGAGATCTTAGGTAACATACATTTAAAAAAATACAACCGACTTGAGAACCTCCTCCTTTTTGAAGTCGGCAAAAAAATTATAATTGTCAGTAGAAACGTATATTAGGCCTTTGTGCTTTATTAATTATATCAATATCTCCAGTCGAATACACTAGCTGCTATACGGTAACCCAAACTAAGCAGCGCGTAGTATGGGACCATGCAATGGACTAGGGGTGATCCCGGTACATCATTACTTATTACGATATTAAACATCCTTATCTCGGGTACAAACATTCGTGGTCACAATGTTAGTCTGCTTGGCCTGCTGTGTTTCCGTTTCCTGCTATTTGGGACTACCGTCCGTCCGTACCGTTCCGTCCGTCTGTTTGTGATTAATCCGACACGCAGCAAATGCGAGTTATCCAGTTGTATTCTTTAAACGACAAACCATAGGTTCAAAAAATAATAATTTCAAAAATTACAAGCAATGCGTAGTTACGTAATAAAACAAAACTTTCAACGTCATTCTAATACCCTCGTCGATTAACATAAGTCTCCCAAAGATCGATCAAGACAATGGGTCAACTTCATAATTTCGAAACTGTATACAATATACTATAGCTGGTCACAATGGAAGTAATAATTATAATAACATAGAATCTATTGATTGATAGTTATATCGGATGGCGTTGGCGATTGATTGAAACGGAGTTATTATTAGGTACCTACAATTTGTGCCCGTGAAGCTATTACAGTTATTCCGTCACATTAGAGCAGGGGCTCCCAAACTTATTTCTACTGCCCACTTTGAGAATAAATTCTTTTTTAGCGCCCCCATTTTTTCACCTACTTAAAAACCACTATAACTTCAAGTTAAATTAATTATTGTAAGCCTCTACACAATGCCCCCATTTTTTGTTCTGGGTCTGGTTTCTGGTTAGGCCTGCAGCGCCCACAAGGGAGCGTTATCGCCCACTTTGGGAAAGGCTGCATTAGAGCACACGAAAGTGTTATTATATTATGGATATTAATGTAAGTATGATTATTTTATTATTTCTATGGATTAAGAATATGGTATTGTGTGGGTTAGTTTTTAAAACGCACTTTTTTAATACAGTCGATGTTATAAAATTCGATTGCTCGCGCAACAAAAACCGGGTGCCTACTTAGTATGTAAATTATAACTTACGAGCTGCGTCCCGCGGTGTTACCCGCTATAAAAATTATGTTCTCTTTACCGAATTAGCCTATGTGCTATTCCAGACTATAATCTATCTCTGTGCCAAATTTCATCCAGATCCGTTCAGCCGTTCTGGCGTGATTGAGTAACAAACATCCACCCATCTAAACTTTCACATTTATAATATTAGTGTGATTTATTTATTTATGAATAGTCACACCGACAGTATATTTTACTAATACATTGGTAGTATAAAATAAAGCAAAACAATTTTTTTTAAGAAGTACATTTTATAGGTGCGTACTTAATTCATGGTGAGTGATAATTATGTTATAAGTAGTGCCTAAAATATATACAACCTTTTATCACGAAAATGTACCTATTGCTTACATTTGTATTCCTAAACCGAACCTTAAACGAAAGAGCTATATGAAAGGTAACCGAATGATCTCGATTTGAACTCCTGACCTTTTTGGATAGGTAGCCGACGTATACCTTGGGAAATAGTAAACGTTCAAGCTGTTATTTTATAGCTTCGATATATCACGGGTCCGCTATTGCTAAATGTTGAGGCGACACTCTTAGAAGTGAGTAGGTCCTATTTCAACAGAAGTTATAAAATAAACAGAGTCTTATTTACTGCCAAATGATTTTATTATTTTAGCTCTAGTAGGTGTCCAGCTTTGGTTCAAATATGATTGGCAATATAATTGTTAAATAGCTTTTAAGGCTATTTGATTGTGTTTTAAAAACTATCTTAAATTGTTCATTATAGTTTAATATGATGCTAACAATATAGTTCTTTCATTCCAGTATTTTCGATAAAATGCGATGATAAAGTTTAAATAAATATAAATAGGTACCGCCAAAACGCGGCCACCGGGTCACGTGACCCTTGTGAAAAAAAATATAATCCCAAATATTACCACTATCGTATTGACAATCTGACACTGATTATGACGGTGTGTCGTCACAAGGCATCAACCAATAATTCAGAGCGTTTTTGATCACGTGACCGAACCAAAAAATAACATTATTTTATGTTATACTAGCTGTTGCCCGCGACTTCGTCCGTGTGGTATTTAACTAAGACAACCGTTGACAACAGCCTGCTCGCGTGTTCTGAGCCCGCGGGACGCATTGCAGGTTGTTGCTATCAAACTTAATCAGGCGCTGCGCTGCAACATGGTTTTAATTTTTTTTCGTGAGATCCTATTTTTTTCCTAAAATAAAAGTAGCCTACGTTACTCCTTGTTACATCAGCTATCTGCCAGTGAAAGTCCCGTCAAAATCGGTCCAGCCATTTAAATTGAATAAGAATCTGCTCAATGGAAATATTATGCTGAATACATTTCTCTTACAGATGGAATGCAAATAGAGTAGAAATTTTTCTAAAGTCGGCTGTCGAGTGTAAAGTATAAGAAACTTACTACCATCTATACTTAGAACCTATTTCGCAATGTACAGATAACAGGTAAATACAAATTTAAAGTTATATCTACGTATGTTAGTCAGTACCTATAGTATTTATGTACAGGCCCTATCGTCTAACTATAAAGAAATAATTGCTATCTATCGCACCGATAAGCATAGAAAAAAAGTACGAACAAGCTGCTTGTGTTTTCATTTTTTTTTCTACTTATAAGCTGTTAACTCCACGGTAAGTATAATTTAATAAAGAAAAAAAAGACCTAAAAAAACTTAAAATAATCGAATCTAAAAATCTACCTTGTCTGACTAAATCAAAAATTTAATTAATCTTGATTCGGTGTCTTAGACCGTGCTCCTCCGATTTTTCGTCGGTTAAAAATACCATTACTCTAATGCAAGGCAAGTATGCTCCATCGTAGATCTCATCGTCACTTACCATCAGGTGAGATCGAGATCAAATACTTGCCTATAATGTAATAAAAAAAATTGCTCCTAAACGCAAGAGATAGGGAACCTAAAATAACACTTTGTACAAACGAGACAAATAACCCGGGACCGGGAGGCCACGCAAGCGACTACGACACCAACAAGGTAGTATTTCTCTTCACCAAATAATAATTGTAAGTATGTCTACCAAACACCGCTACTAAACTCATTAACTAGTGACATCTGACGTATTAACACCGAAGATCAAGTTTACCGACACTTTCACCGCGACAATGGGTCGGGTCGGTACATTTGTCTACACATGCGCGTAATGAGCACCTACGCATTCAGTGCGCAGGCGCACGCATCCGCCTCACACGGGGGTTCGGCAGTTCAGCATGTTTTATTGCAGTTTAAATTTCTGTGTTTTCTAAAGGTTTGTCTAGGAGGGAAATCAGGCTCGCATTGATACGCACATACATTTCACTCACGCTTGTATCCCATGGAGGTTGACAGAAGCCACAAATTGTCACATACTACATGGTTGTCACCCCTATAAATTATAATTATAATTTCCATCATAACATTAATTAAGATCTATTTTTATTCACTCTCATCGGTATAAGGATCTTCCACGACCCGGAATCTCTTACAGAAAAGTAAAGCCCTCCTCCGAAAGGCTCCATGGGAGATTTATCTCGTCCTTACATTCATCATGATATCTTCGTTATAACATTCGGCTTTATTTGGTCTTTCCCTGTCTGATCCACATTCATACTATGCTACTATCACTCTTATAGCTCTTTTAGTCCACAAAGACATTTCCAACCCAATTGGAAAGCATTCACGATGTAATAGTTTTGACTCTTCAAACATTTATAAAGAAGTCGTGCAAAAATGTATAAACAGTCGGACAGAACGATATAACTTTCGCTAGTAAATAAGTAGACTCTTATCTATTGCTTTTCTTATTTCACCCGTTCGACTCTCACTCAGAACTACTTGACTAAAATGTAGTACCTAAGTACTCACCAAATTCATTTTAGTTCTGACCTAATCCTAGGGTTTTGGATGTGTTGTTGACCCAACCTATGCATACAGGACGACTTTAAAGGTTTTCGTCGAGGGGGGAGCAAATTTAGTTGGGGGGGAATTTTTGTATGGTTTTATCCATCTTTCAAAAATAAATGAAATTGGTCGCAAGAAAGTACTTTAGTGTTGAGTCAGAGGGGCAGGGCAACTGACTAGATGATGGGCGACGTAGTTGCTATACATTTTAAAAGTATATTTATATACTACACAATATAGCTAAACATCTCTGATAAAAAGAAATAGGTTTACCTAAAAGTTCAAGGACAATATTGAGAACAAGAATTTAGTATCTGTGCTAATTAATTTTATAAATTGAAACTGGACCTATGCGGAACTAATCAAATGAAGACTATTTTAGGATTTATACCAATTCAACTTTTGAATAATGCTGAATTAATTTTTATTCTAGGTATGAATTTTATTTTCTTTACGTATAAATGCTTTATACGAAACTTAAGAAAATAAAATGTGAATTTGTTGCCAATTTGTCATACAATTTGTAACCGTTTCACGAACATACCTATTTCGCCATTCAAACATGCTTAATATAACTAAAAACTACGTAAAGGCAAACAAAATAAAACATTTGACTAAATAAGCAAAGATCATTAAGCACAATAGCTTCCAATACCTACTCATTATAATGGAACAAGTTTCACTTTTTAGTGAACTTTTACTTTAAAACAAAAACTAATATTTTCCAGACCAAGTTACTGAAAATAATTGGTTTACAGTACTAATGGGTCAGTGAGGCGGAACATCGACTTAGTGGGATATCGATATAATTGCATAGTCAAAGTGATCAGTGATCATCACTACAAGCTGGACGTACAACAGATCCTACATCTTGTAATTACCTAACCAACAATCTCATCTTTAAAATCGTCATTAGTACAACTTAACGAGCACTAGTATGTCATCGAGGTGAATCGAGTCGAGGTATCAATGCAGCAGATCGACCTACATTGACAATCACGTAGTACACGTGCTATCGACTAGTAAAAGTGGGCAAGTTAGTCGATATTCGCAAGACAACCGAATAAATCGTTAGCTTAAGAAAGTTTGAAGATGATTCATTGATAAATTTAATTAAGGAAATATTTATATTGAGTACGGTGATTATACCTGTATTTTGGTATAATATGGCAGAAGTATTATCCTATCCTAAGATATAGAATTGAACAAAAATTAAAGTTCAAGAAGACTATGAGTGCACTATTAAGATGTCGTTTTCTACTAAAGTACATCTTACGAGCGCACCCAAGTTTGCTGTCAGAGTTGAGATCGATTTATTAATGCCGCCCTTAGTAAGTACTTAAATATTGATCATAACACATGCTTCTCTGAACAAATTGATACTTAAATCCGGGGATTTCTATAATCAATGATTGAATTAATTAACCCTTAACAATTTGCCGACTGCTCCTTAATACGATTGAAATGCCATTACCACGAATAGTTTGTACCTGCGCTCTTCATTTTAAAATAGAAAGTAAAATAAATGTGGCATTCTCTTATTTTCCATACATATCGATATAATGCATTAAACTCATCACACAGCGGTCAGAGTGAATGCAAATGCAAGCAACGTGCATTCCGCAAAGCGACGTGATTGGTTGGCTTTCTAACGAAGTGCGTACGCGCACAGCACATATCAACATGACCGATAGAGCAAACTGAACGAACAGTATTGTTTTTTTAATGTAATTCTCCTCTATGACTCTACATGTTCGTAGTCTTAGCTAGAAACTCTAAGAAGACATCTGCAACTAAGATTGCTCCCAGTCATCTGGCAACAATCATGGTATTTATTTTCTATATACAAATGCTTGGTTTTTATTCAAAACTAAACCTTCTTGACCTTTGTATATTGTCTTTTATGGCGTGACGAATCATTAACATTGAAGTAAAATATTTTTTTACCGGATGTTACCGCGTTTATTTTATGTGTTTAAGTTCCCGACGATTCGGCTGTTTTACAGAAACCATGGTCACTGGAGGACTGAGGTGGTTGACGTCCAAGTGTCATAGTTTGAAGTGGGGTACCCTCATATTTAGATGTTGCTTGCGGACCGATCTACGCAGAAAGTGCTCACGGTGTCTCGAGGTCTTGCAATGGTGCGCTTGTTTTTGAATTAAAAACATAAAATAAATGCGGAAAAAAATAGTTTTATATCAATGTGTAGTATTCGCGTTTATATAAGAAATCAATATGAGTCTTTAACATCTTTAAATTTGGTCGCACAACTTCCTAAATCACATGACTGTGACGTCAAAATCGTTTTCGCCGGTCTGCGAGTGACAGTCGAGACGCAACGGGGCAGCCCTGCGGACTGGTCAGGCAGGAATGTCGTAGAAAGCTGAGCGGACTTGGCTACGCAACCATGCCTGTGTTTTGGTGGCCGTAATGTCGTCACCAGATAAGTAAAGGCTGGGCCAGGAATATGAGAAAGTTAATAATGAAATAGACTTTTGATTTGCATACAATATCGTTAGGGATGTCCGTGTATTAAAGTTCAAAATAAAAAAAAACTGTATTGTGTTTTAATGAGAATTTGCTTGTAGCATGGTTAAGGTTGCTTATACAATCCTTAACCAAAAAAGTGTAAAATATTCAACAAATAGGTGATAACGATCACGTGTATGTATAAAATATATGTGTATACAGTGTTTGATTTTTCTGTGAGAAAGCAAGCCAGTACCGTTTCACCGCGCACTTAGACGTAGTGTTATTTTTTAAATTACAGATAAATTGTTTTTTTAAGAACGTTATGTTTATAGCCTACCTACTTACTACCTAATGGACCCCTTAAAATATTTAACATTATTATTATTAAGCTTTATATAGCTGACCTAATAATATGTTATAGTTACTTATTTGTGTAATCATAGGCTCCTAATCATCCTTCTAATCATCAATTTGGTTTTAGTATGCAAGCACCATAGATAAGGACAATAAAGTTCAAAGTACCTATGCAAATAATTCACCACAGCTCGCTATCATCGTGTGGCTTTCCACATTACAATTCTTTGCGAGTCTCCCTCACCGCATTTTTACATATTCATTTCAATTGTAGGTGCCTATGACCTGCCTATAATTCAGTGTTTGCAATTCCTATTGTTGTCGAGTTAACATTACAATAAAGTATTGCCATCAAGACAACATTAGTTGTTTGGTAGATTTAATCAATGGCCAACTTTCAAGTCACCATGAGTCACCCCTTCTTGCTTCAACAACTCGCGTACTATCGGTTACATAAAAGCCTATATGCAACATTCTTGTTAAAAAGGAATAAAGTTGTTATTCCTTTATTATCGCTAGTATTGATTACACGTGGTACTTTAAATCCCCGGGAGCTTAACAACGTATATTTACCAAGTCAATCCTACATTAGTACTTTGCGACAATTTCACAAAGATTTCACTAAACGAGTCGGCCCGTGAGAAAAACAAATCTCTTCTCTGGTAGGATGTTAGCGAGGTGAACCAGATAATACCGGTTACAGATCTTAATTATATCTCAGATATTGCGGATCAAAGGTTTCACTTTAACGGTCATTTAAATACATATGATCCGATTTAATTTTATTTTCACAATATAATAAATCAAGGGCTGGTATTAACAAGCACGCTCAGAAAAGCGAGCTAATTAAGCGACCGAATATCCGAGAAAGCTTGTTTATTTGATCAGCTCGCTTCAAAGAGCGTCTTATCTTAGCGCGATAACCTATACAAGCCTTATGATTAGTTCCATTTTTAATAGATGAATCCAAAACCAGCCATTACGTTTTAACGAGAAGCCACACCCTATTATTATTTTACCAATGACTTCATTATGACATTAGGAGCGGTTATTATTTATTCGTGCCTGATGTGTCATCATCTGATAGCAGCATCAGCATTCAGCTGTGTATTTTATTTTAATTACATAAATAGAATATTTCTCTATGGATCTCGGGTGAAACTAAAAGCCAAAACAATTACTACTGACATTTTGTTTTCAACAAAATAATTATTAAGATATCTCTTGAGCATTTCTTCACAAAAATAATTACAAATGAACTATAGAAGTGCAGCTTTAAAGGGTTATTTATCTATTCTGAATGACGCTGTACAATGGTTAATTTTCGAGTAGCATCAGTCATTAGAAATAACATTTTATTTAGTATTTTTCTATTGATTCTAGGCCCAATACGATTCTGCAAATGTCAACGTCGTAAGCTAAGACACGCAGGAGATTGAATTAAAATATAACACGAGCCGGAAAAATAAAAAAAAACCGTTGACACGACTCTTCTATTTTCCGTCACAAAGCCCGTACCTATTTGTAATTTACCGTCAAATTATCTCATAATTTGACATAAACAGCGCTCATTCTGTTACGTCGGTATCATTATGTTTATGTAACAGCGATTAGGGAACTATTGTTAGCTGTAGGTACATGTTTCAGTTTAAATTATGACGGAAACTCAAAACGTTTTACCGAGGTTTAAAATGTGGGTGCACCGCAGTACACCTCTGATCACACATTTAAGGATTACAAGCTTGATGGTGCAAACTTCTTTTAATGTATCCCAAATAACTTCACATTGACACGATATCTTATTTCATTTTTTTTACTTCAAATTCCTCGTCTATTTATTACACTTTTTTACTATATATTACATCCAATAACCTTGTCTTTCATCTTACCGTCATCTTGCTGTTCGGTATGACGAAACTTCTCAATGAAGCGAGTGTCACAGATAGCATACCGACACCGGCATTCGTGGAACTTTCTAATATGTGTAAACTAATAAAACCATGATATATAGATGTTAATTAACATTTTGTCATCGGACACAAAAGGAGTATCTATGCTCAGAACATTACTTCAAGTCTTTAAACGATTTTGTCGGTATTGGTTAAATCAGAAACTATGGAACTAATTATCAAGGTAGTTGAAGACAGCATAGAGTTCTTGAAATTATAGTAATCATGGTCTCATAGTAGACCCATTTAAATGATATTAATTTCATACTCTATAATCTCCATTGTAGTCATAAAGATAAATTGCTCTCCATTTGTAACGTCATATAAATCTCGTGTCTAGCATAAAAACGCACTCAAGAAGGCACCTATTAAGAAAATGACGTCATTTTAGTCCGTAATCATGGGAAATATGTAAATAAATCATTGAAGGGATTCGGGTATAGTGAACGAGCTTAGATTTTTAATTTTTTTAAGTGATTTGTCATACCCACCAAAAATATATTATGAATATAAACCTACCTATATAACATATAGTCAGATATACATACCGGCTTGGCTATAGTCGTTAACAGTAGGTACGTACACCTTAATATATTAATACGTTTTTTAAAAGTAAGTACTTACATGGTATATTATAACGTCAATCTCTACCTTACACTTCTTACAAATTTTTGACAATATTAAAATCGAATATGAAGTGAATGTTAATTCGTCATTGATCTCTTTACAAATGCTATTAAAGAAATATGAACCTTCAACGCAGCCCAAGCAGACTGTCAAACTGTTAGGTAGGTATGTCATGGGTAAACTTACGTGAATAAGTAAATACAAAGCACGAACGAAAGTGAACACCATGGTAAGTATATTTGCGTTCATAATTATCCACTTGTTGAAAAGTAAGAGCTGTCATCCGGATACTGAATCTATTCCAACATATTATGGTTGGTATTTAAATGCCTCTACAGTGGTAGAGCACCGCACATAATTTCCTATTACGTTGTATGTGTCAATTGCTTTTTCTGACGCGGACGTGAACTTTCTCTGAAGGTCGTACAGAACAAGGACGTGGAGATGATATTGCTTATTAAATATTATAAATACACAATAATATAACGAATATATTAGGTCCTATTTCATAAACAATATTTACTCAAATATACCTACCCAAAGATTTTTTTATCTACGTCACTCAACACATTCTTTTATCTACAGAAACCACTGCTAAGTGAACTTACTAGCAGTCTGCAACGAAACCCTATAATTTTGAAATAAATGTAATTATTTCTGACGCATGAAGTCCGCCAATATCGCAACCTAGGATAACATAGATAACTATGGAATAATCCCCGCTACATTGAGGGCCGGCTTCCACACAATAATGAGACATTAAAAGGGCTAATATTATAATTATTATTATAAATTTCCTGCAACCATTCAAACAGTGTTATAATCAAGTAGGCATCTGAGAGCGACTCTATTCCCACCTCTGTCCGTAACAAAAGGCTCCAGACTCTATTTACAAACGCACAATAGCACGTAACAAAAGAAACGCGGCTATTATCCAATTTGCTGCGAATAAGCTGTTTATTATACCGTAACATTGATTAGCAGTGCTTATTAAGTGTGTAAGCTTGTACTTTTGTCTTACTGCTTCATTCTTGTTCATTCAAAGAGAGCCTGTAAACAATTACAAGTAAGCATGTGTTTTTCATGCATCTCAAGACCTTTGGAAGACGTGAATTCCTTTTGTTTCCATTGCGTTTATTTTATGTCTCCTTCCGTGACCATGGTTGCTGTAAAGCAGCCGAAACGTCAGGAACGTAGAAACATAAAATAACGCGATAAAATCCGGAAATAATAGTTTTATTTCAATTTCTCAAGGGGTAAATTAGTATTCTAAATTAAACCTAGTTGAATATGAAAAATAAAAAGTGATTGGTTTTTTATTATGAATAAATTAAAGGTAGTAGTCGTTAGTAAGTTTCCTCGCATCAATGACATCGTCGTGTCTACGATTGTGTGATACCCGTGAAAAAAAAACAAATCAAACCGAATCATTGATTGGCTGCGTCCATTACCCTGAAACATGTTTCCGATTACGATCATCGACTTTTACTCAATCGATTGTTAGGTAATAAATAACATTCTGATGTAACGATTGGGGATAAGTAATCGATGTTAAATCGAGCAGGATATTGGACTCTTCTCTCTTTCCCCCATGTGGATATAAATGCGCATTTGCTTTTAAAATTAAATCGATAATTTATTGTAAACTTGCTTACTATACGATATGGTAAATTACGACTCGATTGGGAGAGTTGGCAGGGCCCTACATTTTGTACCGACAATCGAATCGGGATTGAAACCTCTACCGTGGTATAGGAGCAAACTTTTGTGTGTAAAACAATGGATGATTTATATTTATGTAATTATACAGTGTGTAACATGGAGATGTATGGCAATCAATGTATGAGTTTTTTTTCATATATGAATGTAGTTTTTCTTGTCTCTTAAATCGACGACACGGTTCCTTGGAACATATTTTTATATCACTTATAGTTTCGGATATCTATCACTTATGTTACACCTTGTATACTGTGATCGCACTCAGCCCAATGTATGGTACCCACAATATAAGCATTACTTAGTGTATGACCGAACAGTTGGCGTGTTCGTCTGGCGACATTATTGTTATAAAAAACTGTTGCCACATTATCAACAAATACGAGTGCGTCTCTTTCTTTTTCTATATACTTTTATTCTATTTTCTCTATTTACTATTACCGCATAGCTCGTCCCAGTCTATTTGCCGCAAGTTCAAGGCTGTGCTCAGCCGAGCGGAGCGCTAGAAACACCAGCCCTCGCTTACCTCAGCTTATGTTGTCGTAATTTAACATAATTATAGCATTGAAATAAAACTATTTTTAAGGATTCTATCGCGTTTGTTTTTATTTAAAAAAATAAACGCGATAGAATCCTTCAGTCGTGAATTACGGGGGGGGGGGGGGGATTGACAATAAAAGGCTGCTTAAAATTGTTAAAAAGAAGAAGCATAGGTATAATATAATATCGTCAGACGAACACACCAAGAACACGGAGCGGCCGGGCCCCACACTATAAGCAACACTTGTATTATGGGTATCGTACAATGGACTGAGGGCGAACTCAGTATACAATACTTATACAGATATAACACTTCCATGCCTCGGATACGAACATTCGTGCTTGTCACACAAAATTGTCACTACCAGGATTCGAACCCGGGACCATCGGCACAGGCAGCACGGCCACTACCAAGTACCAACTGCGCTTATATAGGTCGTCGTCAAATTTTACTAGGTAGAGACGATATTATGCGACCCTATGCACTTGCAGTCAGTATAGGCACTGAAAATAGTAATGGCGGCCACCGCAGTTCATTGAATTACAAAAGGCGAAAGTTTTATAAATTTACACAATAACCTACTTTTGTATAACCTTGGCGCATTCAAATTTTTCCGGCTATCATAAATGATTGTCCACATTTGCTTATCATTTCCATTCCATTTGCCATTTCCATTTGCAATATTTAATTATCATTTCCTTTGAAAGTCGAAAAATGATCAGTGAAGGCACACGTAAATGGTCATGGCCCTGTCGACTTAGGTTAAGGTGTACCAGTTAGTATTTCGAACGTGTGTTTATATGCGCGGGCGCAACCGCGCGGAGTTTCACCAACACACTGGCCGAATTAACCCAAAGGCGTACACGTATCGATAATATTATGCGTCCACGTTGTAAAGTTTTAATGGAATCGGTAGGTATATTCATGATTCATATCAAGATATATGACAATATCTCGTGTGTATGTAATGTAGGGCAAAATATATTACCAAGGTAATCAAATAATTCAAAGTCAAGACTTTTACTTTGTCCCTAGAGGCCTACTGCGTACGTAGTAGGCATATACAAATTGTTTATTTTTTATTTTGAATCGGAACGCGACCTCTAGTGAAAAGATCCGGCAAGAAACTCAGTGGGCTTGTCTTTGCATGCATGCGTGCATACATGGTGTGTTCTGTCTGTCCCACTGTTGGGCATAGGTCTCTCCATAGTGCGAGTGGGATTCAAGTCTTAGTCCACCACGCTTGCCTAGTATATATACCTACGGGTTGGCGGACTTCCCACGTCTTCTATGTCAGATTCTCTCAGACAGGCAGTATTCAAGGACATTACTAACATATTCTCATTTAGATTATGATTGAAATAACTTCAATCAATCAATATGTTTGAAATAACTTGCTTAAGTTTTATCTTGTCAACTCCAACAATGTTTTCATTCATAGTTTGAGGGCTTACCCGTTACCCACTCAAAACAGCGTGGTTCTGAATGGGTAGACTACCATTATAAGTTTAGCGCATTTGTAATGCAATAGCAATATGTAAACCCACCATTTAAATGTGTCAGTTTAAAAAAAATGTGAAGACAATTTCACTATGTCAATTTAAAAAAATAACTCTCAACTAAGTGACAATTGTGATTTTTTTTAAAGTGAATTTTATTCAGAAATTAACACATCGAAAATATGAGTTCACATAATGACTACAAGTGATAAAGAGAAGCGCAGGTTCATATGGTAGAATGCCCTTTCTGAGCCACGCTGTATAGAGGGCTATTGGCGCGTAACTTTCTTACCGTCACGACTCGCCCTCGCAGGGGCATCCTGCCACTCAGGTAGAAAGTACACTGCTGTTTTTGTCCTACTCTTCGTGTTGCGCTGTCAGGTTTTTTTTGAATGGGTTGACATAGGTAGCTGACCTTTTTTTTTAATTTTGGTTTCCCCTTTAAATATATTCTGTTAGATACTGTGTGAGATAAGCCCGTACAGAATGACTGACAATCTTGCCGTTCATTTTCTTATCTATCTGTATATATAAAATACAAACGCGTTAGTACCACCCTTTATAACTCAAGAATCGGCCTACCCGCGATTTTTATGATATTTGTTATTTTTTTATTTCTCTCCGCCCCGAGTAGCAGAATAACTATTACAACATTGGAAAAATTTACCGACAAAAGTATAATAAAGATATTTAATTTTCTCATAAATTTCATTCTGAGGCAGTACGAAGTTCGCCGGGACAGCTAGTTAGTTATATAGATGCTTCATACAAATGTTGGTTTTTTTTTTTATTTAACTGTAGTTAACGAGTTACCTAACTCGCGACGACCTATCTAGGTAATGTATAATGCTTCGTGGTTGCCATAGTAACGCTTTTTGACACCAGTAGCACTGTGTCAGTAATACCGTATCTTAACAGCCATGCAACACGTCTCATGTGGCCTTAACTTGTTGGATATATTTTAGTTTACTGGTGGTAGGCTTCGGCCGTGGCTAGTCACCACCCACTGAACAAAGCCATGTCGCCAAGCGGCCTAGCCGTGTTCCGGCATGATGTTCGGTGTTGCCATTCATGGATGGTGGGTCAGATCAGTTGCGCTGCATGTGCCTCTATCTACTGCCGCCTTCCTACCTAGGCAAGTATGCTCCATCGTAGATCTCATCGTCACTTACCATCAGGTGAGATGGAGATCAAATACTTGCCTATAATGTAATAAAAAAAAAAAAAAAAAATAGTTATTCAACCAAACTCAGCTATTATTTCTCCATCAACATTCAAGTAAAATCACTTTTACTTTTAATAAAATTCCGTAACGTTCGTATTGAACGCATTATGCTCTCCAAATTACTTAATAACCCGTCGTTACAATTTATAACTGTGAGCCAGTTTATGTTTGTCTTAACGCAATTATGATTTAACTGGATCTGTAATTTTCATATGAGTCGCAATGAACGCATATGAACGTTGCAATGAGCACAGATTGCGACATTTAAATGTATTTATGGGGATGCAATAATATTTTATATTATATTTTATGTAATGACGACTTGTGCTATTAATAAGCTATGGCTATATAAGGCCTTGTATCACCTGCCATCAATGCGAGGGGGATAAGGCCATATTCCACCACGCTGCGCTAGCCCATGGCCTTATAAATTTAAAATCGGCGTTATTAATTTGTAACTATGTGTGATAAGCACCAATTTTTGTAACCGAGTCATGGATATTTAATATCTATATAAGTATTATATACTGAGTTCGCCCTCAGTCCATTGTATGGTACCCATAACACAAGCGTTGCTTAGTGAGGGACCGTATAGTTAGAGTGTTCGTTTGGCGATAAAAATGAAATATGGAAATGATAGAGAAAGCGATATTAAGTATCATTATATCAAATTGTGTCTATATATTACCAAAGTGAAAGACTTTGATAATATATAATGGTCATATATCTATGACGACACAATAATTAAATAATCCAAAAAGCTATTACAGTATACATAATCTGCAATTAAGAAATAAATTTTATGCAAACGGTTCTAATCTTAGGTAGGTACATTAAATGGTGTGTTTGTTGCATAAATCTCGGGAACCGGAAGTCTGTCCGAAATGAATGTCAGTCGCTATGAGCGTAAACATTGACATTTGAGTGGAAAAAGTGTCATCTTTATTATGACAATTGAGCAATGTCAAATGTCAACAGTTGTGAATTTGGCATTTATATATCGAATAGGTAACCTATCAGTTTTTGAGTTATCGTCTTATAAACAAACCGACTTACATCACAGATAAGATAAGAGTAGGTAGTCGAGTTAAAAGGTTTTATTTTTCGTGTACCTATTGGTCATTTTACTTTTTTGAAAATAACAATATAATCAAACATACAAATATAACAAAAACCGGCTTTTGACATAAAATAACCAAATAAAATTATTATATTGTAACTTACAGACCTAAAAGCGCTAACGAGACACTCTCCACTGTCCACAAAGATAAATATAGAGAGTCAATATTACAACAAGTTGTATAATATAAACACACTACTCTACCAAGCCGGTGAAAACTCGCCTCTCTCGGACGCCGCGCGAGAGGCGCGCGTCGTTGTCTTTTACTTGGAGCTCCGTTCACGCGCTCGTCGATGTCTTTTACTCTGAGTTCCGTTGGCGAAAATCATCTCAAGTGTGCTGACCCACTTAGCGCATATATTGCATATTTACGTAATATTGAAGAGGATGTTAGACTGTTGAGTAATGTGTAGATCTAAAAATATATATTCTGAAGCTTGCTTCATGGAGATGAAAGGTTTTTATTATAATAATTTATGTTGATTTATCCGCTTTCATTTGAGTATCTACAGATATTTTAAAGTTTAATAGGATTAAGAAAAAATACGTAATAAGATTTTTTTTCTCTTTCTAACTTCGCTTATTAATTAATTTCGAGTTGTTTTGTATACATGTTATAGTTTAAAAACTTTCAGATATTTTTTTAGGCAATATTTTGTAAATTTTTGGTATCTTCAATAACCCTACCTACCCAATAGATCCACTAATATAAGATCCATACTATTGAACTAATTAAAATTCTATTTTTTCGCGTCATATTTCATAAAAAAAAATATGTTTTTACTTCATCGACAGCCCATTACAGATTACACCATCGCGATCGCGTATAAAACACAAATTAATCGATATAAAAATAATCGATCATGAAACGAATCACTTTCACCATCGTAACACCTTGAAAAATATCGACTTACCCAATATATGAGCCTCATGTTATCCGAGCACAGCACTTAAGAGAAAAAAAATAAAGTGTTTGTATGTGTGTCACTTCACATGCGCGAGCGTCCGCGCGGGCCTGCCGACTGGCTGCGACCCGCGCTGCGCCGGCGCAGAGCATCCCCGTCGAAGAAAGTAGACAACCTTCACATTACCTATTATGTAAACGCAAACGCAAGTGCATTATGTGATGGCGGTCAATTTGAACATTTTTGGTTTAGTGCGTAAATATTTTTAACCGTTTTGGCCCCTGTAGGGTATTTCAACATTAACCGGCCCGGGGCCAATGAGCTATTATTCGTAGCCCCGGCGTTAGTTGATGAGCCCTCGGCGTGTTAGGTTTGCCGCCCCATAAATTAACGAAAGATAGGTAATGAATATGAAACCACCCCTGGCAGCCTACCACCCCGAGCCATGGCCCACATGTCCGAAGGGTAAATACACCACTGCCGGTACGATAACTGTTATGGGTACACCCAGCGCCTCAATCTCCTTATCGTCATGCGTGTTGCAAAGAAATAATAAAATCGCCAGACGAACTCACCAACTGCACGTTCACACACGAAGCGCTTACATTATGGGGACCGCACAATACACTGGGGGCGACCCCAGTATGTTATTACTTATATTATAGATAGATATAAAACCTCCATGACTCGGGCTTAAACATTCGTGCTCATCACACAAAGTCTGTCCCTATACCATTCGAACCCGGGACCCTAGGCACAAAAAGCAGGGTCACTACCAACTGCGCCAATCAGGCCGCCAACTACACGCCATCACGACTGTAATGCCCGAAAGGGTAGGCAGAGGTCTGCGGTGCATCACCCCCCCCAACAAGGCGGGAGAAGGACCACCGTGGGGTTTTAGTCGGTAAAAGTCCGGCATAGCCCGCTTGCCCCCCTCGGGGCTTGCGGGTATCCATGAGGATTTCCCCACGCAAAAAAAAAAGGTCTGCGGTGCATACAAACTTTCGCTGATGGTATTTGGTCGAAATGCAATATGGGGCGAGCCTATTATCATAATACCGGGCACGTGCCTCCTCAAAATGAGTAGGATATAGGCCGTCGTCCACCACGCTGGCCCGGTGCTGTTTGGTCTTTCTAAATAATCAGCCATAAATAGATGTTGTATAACTTCATTAGAAAGTGTATTACGTCCGTTCAATATTATGTGCAAAACCAGTTCATTGAGCCGAATGTTTCAATTATTGAGCTATAAAGTGATCCGTTAAATACTTATGTTATAAAAAAGTAATATATATATAAAAAAGTCGTGTTTGATACACCATTTATAACTCAAGAACGGATGGTCCGATTTTAATGATCTTTTATTATTAAAATTTGTCTCCGCCTTTAATAGCAGAATAATTACTAAAACATGGGGAAAAAAACAGAAAAAAGCTAGTTAATTTTCGCATACATTTGATTCTGAGGCAGCACGAAGTTTACTGGGACATCTAGTAATATAATAAATTGAATGCCCATTCTAAGCTATTATAAATTTGAAATTACTCTCTTATGAGGAAGATCAGGCAAGGAACTCGTGAACTTTCGCTTATTTAGAGAATTTGTAATCATTATGTGATGTAAAAATTTCGATGTCGAATTAATAAAAAAGAATTGTTCCCAACCAAAATAAAATTTAGCTTTTTAAATTTAATAAAAAAAATCTGATTACATATGATTCTGATTACAAATACGCTAAATAACCGTAGGTTCGAGATCATGTATTATGAGCATTAGCTAGCTAGCTAGCATTAGATAGCTAATGCTATCAGTAGCTAGCATAGATAATACATGTAACGTTCAGTCCATCTATTAATTTATAAGATTTCATAAACTCATCTACAGTTGCAAAACAAGACGATCCGCTGTAATGCACGTGTTGACCAGTAATTACTACTTAACAGTAGGGTTGGCAATTCTAGTTACCGACAATTTGTTCTCGCGCACGCAATACACCGCGTTTCACCACAAGTATGCGATTGTGATCAATCAGAGCTGACCTTCGACTTATCGATAAATAATCGATTAAGGTTTTAGAAAAAATGCCAAAAAAAGAAAGGGCGGTATGGTCAAAATAGGCGTGGCATAGATGTGGTTATTACATGATATGACGATAGTATTATTTAATTTGTTCGTTCAAAATAATACAATGTGGCCAATACACTACTCTACTCTTCGCTTTTCGACGGTCGAATAGGAACCGAATCTTGGTGACGATTGGTAAGATCAATCCGCTCCAATCTACGCAGAAAGTGCTCACAGTGCCTTGACAAAGACATCGGACCGCAAGCAACAACTAAATATGAGGGTACGGCAGTACAAACTACGACACTAGGACGTCAAATACCTCAGTCCTCCCGTGACCATGGTTGCTGTAAAGCAGCCGAAACGTGGGGAACGTAAAAACATATATTAAACGCGATAAAATCTGTAAAATGAGGTTTATTTCAATGTGTCGTATTCGCATACATTTAAGAAATATATACTTTCTGTTTTGTTACTTCATTGTAGACAAGCTATGACTTGTGTGTAGAACTGTATAGTATATATTTTATATAGTATAGTGTGTATAGTAGCGAGTGTAGTATAGTATTGTAGCTATGACGTATATATTAAAATAGGCAGTAAGTGAAACATTTTTTGGCGTAGTGATTTGTGAGTAGAGTTACTAAGCTTCTTCCAAAAGTCTGTTGCGTATTATTATCATAGAGCTGGCCATTTTTAATAATTACTAAAGTTTATAGATCCCTTAATTTAACTACCGCAAAGGTCAAATCATTAATATAGTTTAAAATGAAAAAGTAAAATAGCCTTGCAGTGCCACTTTGTACAATTAGAGTGAGTTATTTGTAAATAAAACATGTTTGTAATATGAAATAATTATACTTGTTAACAGACTGACGAATCTTCAGATCCGGTGCCTTGACACGATTGCTAGATTGTTGAAGAAAGGATTACAAATGATTATGTGCATCTTGAAAAGTGTGTTTCATGAGTTAGTTTATTAATCTGATGAGTAGAGTAATTGGTTGCAATAAAACTATTTTTTTCGGATTTTATCGCGTTTATATTATGTTTTAATATAAACGCGATAAAATTGTCCCGCCCACTGCCGCTTCAACTTTGAAATTCTTTGGGCTATGTTATGTATGTGTTACTTCAATCAGTACATAATTATATAAAATGGATTATCAATTGAAAGACGCGGACGAAGTAGCGGGCTACAGCGATTTGTGACAAACATTTGAACGTATGCCTAAGTGATGCACAAAGATAGGTTATATTATATGTAGTGTTGTTCAAATGTATTTGTTATAAATAAATGTTTTTTATTTCTTTCTATCACAAATATAACATTACAAGAAGTTGCAACACCATCGGCCAAACGTCGCCGGGTGACGCCGACGCGTGCGCATGCGGCGGATTCTGCAACGCGTCATTATACACTATGACACAACGAAAGGAAATATTAATAAGATCACATTTCTAAATGATTAAATGAGTTATTTTTAAATTCGTAACCGGTACCAGTTCTGTTTTATTTCAAGATTGACTGTTTATCTGTCTATCTGTCCGACTTTGAAGATAAAAATACTCCACAGATTTTGATGAAAATTGGTAGGTATAGTTATAGCATATAATTCGAGTATAGGAAACCGTTTATCTCCGGAAATGATGGGTTCCCTCAAGATATGTAAATAACTGCATCTCAAATTGCACTAAACGGATTTTATAGTAATCCCGGCTAATTATGACATTTGGTAACTAGGTTACTTTGATGATGTATGAGTAGTATACAGTGTTTTTTCTCCACACCTTGTCGCGTGCGCTTCTCGCAAGACTCACTTATAAATAGCAAATTATAGCTTACAAAATTCGGCATTAATTCTGGCAGCAGCCATACAAAATCATGCACGAGTTTTCCGCTCTCGTAACGAACACACGAGGTAAGTGGAAAATAAAACAATATAACATAATAAGTAACTATACATATTAGTGAGTGTGCGGTGCAGTGTACGTTCTCTCGCTTTTGAAACGGCTGCAGTGTTGACTGTGAAGCAATAGCTAGGAATACTGCATAGAGTTTAGACTTCATGCATTTATTGAAATAAAACTATTTTTATAGATTTGATCGCGTGTATATTATGTTTTTACGTTCCCGACGTTTTGCAAGACCTCAAGACACTGTGGGCTCTTTCTGTGTATATCGGACCGCAAGCAACAACTAAATATGAGGGTACCCCGGTTCAAACTACACCAGGACGTCAACCACCTTAGTCCTCCCGTGACCATAGTTGCTGTAAAGCAG
Organism: Pheosia gnoma; assembly: GCA_905404115.1. NCBI lineage: Eukaryota > Metazoa > Arthropoda > Insecta > Lepidoptera > Notodontidae > Pheosia > Pheosia gnoma. The sequence goes on from FR989910.1 coordinate 1,432,921, forward strand.
CCGAAACGTCGGGAACGTAAAACATATGTTTCACGTTACGGTATTGTGTAAAAATATTTCAAAAATAAATTCATCATTACCTATTCTAGACATACAAGTTATCTATAGTTTTACTACGCGTTTCGCAAGTTCAGTTGGCCAATAGATAGGTACGTCTTCAGTGGCCGAGTCCCCTCTCACTGCGATGTTATGTAGATTACAGCAACCAGAATGTGTTATGTACTATCTTCGTTGTGTATCGGGTAACAACATGATCGTAATTAGATCGGTGATTGGCTACCATCAGCGGCTTATTGACCCCTTCTTGCTCAACACCAGTGGCGTAGCTATCGTAGGGCTTGGCGTATATTGGCGTATAATAAGGTTTGGCACCCCGGGGCTAAGAGCCCTGGGCCTATTACGTTTGCCGCCCCGTATATAAACGAAAGATACGTAATGCATATGAAAGGTACTAAAGCTGAGCGCGAGGAGCAGCTTGCGCCGCCGCTAGCAGTCTGCACTGGCCGACATGGCCCAGGGCAAATAAGCCACTGCCTAAGGGCCCTCAAACTCAAGAGGCCCCTCGGCATCCATGAACGACGTTCGATAAAGTAATATAATATCCTAGTTGAATAAAGATCTTTTGACTTTTTTCTTTTTGAGCCCTGACCAACAAACCACGAACGGCATGAACTGAAATAATAAAAAATCATTAGGAAGTACGATTTCATATTGTCCGCTGCGTTACACATAACATGTAGTTAGCTAACTGGCTTTGCTTTATAATGCGATAGGAGTTGGTGATGAAGTATTCTTTCACCTTCAAAGTATATTTAATTTAGTTTCAATAGGGGCCCAATTTCATTTTCGTCCGGGGCTCTTAGTTTACATACCTACGCCACTGCTAAACACTGACTCTACTTATCCGTTTTATGAAATATGTATACCTAGTATATATATATATATTAAGAATACTCTAGGTGTAGTAATTATTAGGGATCATTGAGAGTTTTGTAACAATCCCGTGGGAAATCATTTGAGTGACAGTAAAAATTAGATGTTGGCATCTTTGCCTCATAGTTAGTCTCCATTTTTTCATTGCTGTGTGTCACGGCACGACGGACTAGGTTTTTGATGTTCATTTTTGAGACGGCCCAATTATAATTTACTATGTTTATTGGGTAACCAGTTACCGTTAATTAATAAACCTAAGTGTTATTTTAACTATTAAGTAATAATGTCTAAATCTTCTGTTAACTGTTACCTACTTTACGAGCGTTAACCCACTTTACATTTTTTTCTATTATTACCTCATACACATCAATTTACCATTTTTTTATATATATGTATAAGTATAATTGAATTGGCTACGTTTATAAATTGCATTAACAATTCTGATTATAATATTTAAGAATCGGTTATTTAAGTGTTAAGTAACCGAAGGTCTAGAAATATTTGAACCAATTTTTAACTTTTAACTGCGATCGTCAAATATGTACGCCCTGTAAAATAAAGCATTTAAGTTTATGTACATAAAGTTATATGTAGGTTCTTAATTACAGTCTTCTTGTTTTAAAAGTCGCTTAATACGAAAACTAATAAATAAATCATCATAATATTAGGTTAGTAAAGTAAAGTAAAATTATTTCAGTTTTAACATTTAGCATTGGGTTAAGGTGCGTTTCGAAACTAATCGTAAGCCTGTATCTTGGAAATTGTATCAGTTTGCTTTATAGTCAAGCACATTATTATATTCTGATATAAACAAATGTTGCGTCGGTATTAAATAAAAAAACAAGTTAGGACAAAAAATTAATTAAATAAATGCATTATTCTTTTAAAAATAACATCAGTTCGGAATGAAATGAAATAAGGATTGAAAGTTTAAATAAAATAAAATTAAAGAAACAAAAATAATTGTTCAAATATTATAAGATTTTTTGTTCGATATTCAAATCAGAATACATACATAGATTTCTTATTTTTTCAAATGTCACCTGTCAAGTAGCATAGTTTTGCTATAAAAAAAACTAGTTGGCCATTTGGGGAAAAGAAAAACTAGTTTTAAAATTGCTTCATACACATCCGATATCAGATTGTATAAACATTTTTATAACTAGAACCGTGAGTTCTTTTGCATCTTTTGATTACGCATTATAATAGACACGCATTGATCTTGTAAGAAGATCAACATTTATATTAGCATCATATATATGTACTTATTGGTGATAGAAATAGGTACAGATTTAAAAGCATAGGTTATATAGACACGAAATTAAAAAAAAAAACAATTTTCTCGTGCCATTCTTTGAATGTAAGTAGGATATTGTGGCTATTTAATAAGATTGAAATGTGTAAAACTAGTGACACGAAAAAATAAGACTAGAGGCCGATCGCAGCAACATTTTAAGATTTATTTAAATCCACTGAGTGTAAGGAGCATGATAACGAAAATTTTGGATAAAGGTTACACTAAATGTCTCTAAGAAAATTATAAAAATATTTTATGTCGAAAGTCATGGGTTACAAATACTGTAATTATTGAGCGCGCAATGTATCGTATACAACGCGATTACTAGACAACGCTCCGCGAAATCCCGACGCGTGCGCGGGATGAGCGCGCTGGAGCGTTTTGAGTTTTAATTTACATTTCAGTTTTAAGTCTAAATTAGTAATTATGTTTTTTCTCACTTTCAAACTCATTCCACTACGCTGTCATCTGTCCACTACGCTGTCCCAGTGCGGATTGGCGGACTACCAACATAAAAGTATTAAAAACTAATTCCTAAGTCTCATATTGCAACTAGGCCGATAATAAAGTAAGAATACTGAAGTCGGTCAAGAGTTGTTGGAAGATTTGTGTTGGTACCAAGCTGCACGCTTGCATTTCCTGATGCGCGTGCACGTATTATACTTTCAACATAACGTAATACTTTGTAATCGCGTAACATAAGATAATTGCTTTATTCCATTTTTAATTTTATTTGGGCTACCTAAATAAAAATAGGTCTACCTATTAAATTGCCGTTCTGCAGTACTGGCCATTTCAAATCTTTTTTTTTATTGTCTTAGAATTCTAAATTCAAATTAATTTTATTTTAAAAATATGGAATTATTTTTTCAAAATTGGCAATTTGTTTATTGTTTAGCGTTATGTTTTCATCGCATTTGAATCTTTTAAGTTCGAAGAGCTGGGGTTGGACCCTAAGGTTTATCAGAATATATGTACCCTGAGCTTTATCAGAATATATGAACCCTGAGGTTTTTCAAGAACTATCGGTCGTTTTATAACCAACGAACGAGTTCGACCTCCGATACCATATTAAATTCGAATAGACCTAAATATTATCATTTATTTACATATTAGCGAACATTCACTTCACCTGAGTTAACCAATGTGTTGCAAATCTCGGCGAGCGTCCTTTCGCCACGAGCTGACTCACTCACTCTGTGTACTGGAGCCGAGAGGAATAGCCGTGGCCTTCAATTAAAACTTATCCTCAAAAGCCTATAGTTTCTGGAAAGTGGTAAATAACGTTTAGTTATTGAAATAAAACCTATTTTAAGTATTTTATCGCGTTTATTTTCTTCTTTGACGTTCCCGACGTTTCGGCTGCTTTACGGAAAACATGGACATGGGAGGACTGAGGTGTTTGACGTATTAGTATCATAGTTACGTGATTTTATCGCAAGTTACGCGATAAAATCCTTAAAATAAGTTTTATTTCAATAACTCTAAGATCTAAGACTAAACATTTCTTCGACGTGCCAAAGATGGTCAATTTGTGATGCTTGATAACTGTTAAATATTGGAATCCCACGAAGAATTCTTGGTTGCGCAACAATAGAGAGGCGATCATGGCTCGCGGTTCACACGTTCACGCCAAAATGCGGGCCCATCCCTATTTAAGGCGCGCTATGATAAAATATATTTTAATCCCTAAATTTAAAGATGTTTTTTGTTATGAAAAAGCAACATTCTTCTGTATGGACAAAACAGCTACGAATTGTACTATTATGAGCAAAAAATACTTAAGTCTCTTAATATTAAAACTGTCTCCCTTTACTGTTCAACAATTTGATAATTATTATTGAAAAGGGATTTTTAAAAATCATGGTGAATTATTTCCCCCTACCTCTGTCCCCTTATTTCCAAGGCAAGCGTTCCACCATTATAGCTGCACTGTTAACTTATAAGTTACATAATACGAGTATATACCTAAGTAGTTCATATTTTTTAACCGACTGCTTATTCGTCCATATACGGCTTAATGGCCCAGTGACCGCCATTTTGAACAAAAAAAGAAAGGGTCTTTGGTTCGAACGCGAAACAATACAGAGAGCGATATAAAAATGATCTGCTGTCAAATATATGAACCGACTTTACTTACTATTACATAATAATAATAGGTATACGAAATTTGGTACTTTTCTATGCCGTCTTCAATCATTTGAAACTATTATAGATAGCTTTATAATAAGAGTTATATAGTTTTTTTTTGTAAGTTTTTTATCGGTAGGTACCTATTTTTTTTACTTAGGAAATTGTGGTGTAGTAACTATCATTACTTGATAATATAGCTATAACGATTTTTTTAAAATATGCTATTGTGTCCTTTCCTTTAGAAAAAAAAACAATTTTATAGCATTCCGCTGTTGGACACAAATTACTTACATATTTCTTGTTAACCTTTTTTACAAGCTAGCTGCAGCTATGCAAAGTACCTACTGACAACTACATGGTATGTTATTCAGCGCCCGCGCAGGATATGAATCACTGAACGTGACATACGGTTGACAGTAGGTACTGAAAATCCATGTCAACATTTTATTCTTCTTCTTTTTTTTAGGTTGGCAATCAGCTACAAAATCGTGCCATTTTTGCCAGTGTCAAGTAATTCTTGATAATTGTTATTTAATTATATTTACCCCTGATGATAATGATAATGTTGATGACGTTAATGATGATGAAATGAATCCCCTACCCCTATCGATAAAGCTGTGCATTCTTTACTGAACATTTACCGGACATCTTGGGAGAACTTGAAAAGTCAAGTTACACTATTTTATTTCAATTTCCTACACTCGTGCACGTTTATGAACACACAAAGGTTAACATCACACTAATATTTACAAACTAATATAACTTAAAAAGAGTATAGAAAAGCTACAAAAAGTGTACAAAATTTGGCCCATGCGGTAGCGTCCCCAAGATGCTGGCCGCATTTCCTCGCTGAATAGCCAAAGCTACTCGCTGAGCGAGGATTACTTATTATTTATCAAAGAATCATCTTTTGGAAAGTAATGGCATACCATTACCTTACTCACTCTATAGGATCAAACGAAATGTCAGCCCTTCATAAGTGCTATATTAAAAAAAACGCAGTAGGTAGATAATACTTTTAAAACACTCCTAACAACTCTCTAATACCAAGTCCTACAAACTCCTTCTTCTTCTTCTTTCTTTACGAAATGAAATGCGATGATATAAAATGGATATGCAAATGGCCTCACCCACAACATAGCGGGTATTTTGCCAATGTCAAGTAATTAATAGCAATAAAACATTCAATAAATACACATTATAAATAAAATGATGGATTTGACATGATGATATGAAAATGGCGTGTCCTACAAACTCCTTACAAGTCGCACTGCATGCTCGTCAACCGTTCCTCCAGTATACGTCACCACCAAGTGTCACAAATCCGCGTGTGCGCACACGCGCGCCGAATAGAAAGGCGCTCGCGGTGAAAGCGATCTATCCGTGTCCTTGTGATAAATATAACATATAACATGCTTCAGCTATTATTGTATGCTGCAGTCCTTGCTAGAATTAAATATACGCTGTTTGACTGTTATTGTAGCTAGAAATATGCAAGCAGAGGCCTTACTTAGTACGCGTGGACTCTTGTCTTTTACACGCAAAACTCCATGCATTCCCCAGAATAAAATGGGCTTGGATTGTAAAGCTATTACTGACCTAACTCCTTATTTACCCTCTCCGTTGTATTTCCGTCCGTCGAGGATTTCTTACTGTGGTATATATCTTCTTGACTCATATGCTCTCGCCACGACTTACTAGCGAACTGCGAATCGTTATCAGACATTATCGCTGATGGCTATATTATGTCTAATATTTTTTTTACATTTCCTAGTTGTCGCTTTCTTGAGTTAAAAAAAATACAAATTTACTAAACAAATTTTGTATTGCTAATATATACTTAGATCATCCCGAGAGCTCCGGACGCAACCATGCAAAGTTTTATCACAATGTGTCTAGTAGATTTCCCCTGATGCGCAAACACACAGATAGACAGACTGAACGTCCAAAAATGCCGGATTCGGCCTCTGTAGTAATTTGACTCTTATTATTTTTTAAATATTCTATGTAAGTAGATATGTCGATGGCTGTCTCATAGTTGCCACGAAGGTTGCAATCGCTTCATAACTTAATGAATGTTAGAAGGTAATTAGCTGAAATATCTTGCAACATACAGGGACACAGACATTATAATGATGCTAGTTATGGTTATCTTAGGCAATACAGTCAGTACTGCAGCGGAATATATTGGATAATGGTTGAGTTAGAACTCTTTATTTATACAAATCTCATAGATTATTGTGTACCCAATTTTCATCTACATAAGGTACAGTGCTTAACTATAATCTGTACCAACATTACTAACTACCGATTGGCTAGTTCGGTTGTGCCAACATCATAGTCGTATATAATTTTGTTAGTCACTTAACACTTTCAGTAGAGCAGGTGAGTTGGTTTGTCAACGCTTCTATCGTAGTTGACTACTATCTATTCCTCTGCTAAAGGCAACCCCCTAAATTTATTGCCGAATTTCGATCCGGTTGTAGAGTTAAGAAAAAAATATGTTAAATGACAATTTGTAAGTAAATATACGACGAAATAAATGATGGACTTTGGCTTTGACACAGTAATAAACACAGGAGACCATTCAATATTCTGTTTACTGCATAATCTATGGGATTCGTAGCGTCTGCGCAAGCACAACAAGCCGTCAGCATCCCATACACTTCAAAAAGCTCTGAATGTAGAACGCGAATTTCTACTATCCATCAATCATGATCTCTACATTATGCAGTAGAGTCTAGACTGTGCGCAGTTGAGCTGAAATAATTATCTAATTGCTTACATAAGGTTACACATTGCGATTGAATAATGCTTGCAACGAGATCAACCGGTTGTTATGTTGTGAATATTGTCACCACGTGTTTGATTTTGACAGCTCGTGGGTGGTGTATAGTGTTTAAGGCGTTAATGTATTGTACAAAAAATAATTCAGATCAATCCGTGTTGAAATAACTATGTCAAAGTTTATTTTTATAGGCCTACAAGGGCACTAACGAATTATCATTTTACTTTTTTTCCCTTAAATCTACAACCAGACTAAAACTCGATATTCACTAAGAAGCGAGTTTGTCTATTTTGAATATACATAAAGGATTATAAATTCTTTTTAGCTTTGACTTATTCATTGACGCTAGATATACTCTATTCTCTGTATAGGTACTCTATTTATCAGGACCTTATCTCCCTTTTAGGAACACACGTGGTGATTTTGTAGTGTGCTTATTCACATTAGGTTAGTGTGCCCCAAATCTCTCAAGTTTCGTTGCCCGGCTTATTTAAAAACCGGTCAACAGTTTCGTCACTTAACTCGACACTGATGGACAGACGAACAAACTGGTCCTTGTAACACTATTTGTTTGTACCTGGATAATCCCATCAGTCAACGAACTGGTCTGCCTTTTTTTTTTTTTTTTATTACATTATAGGCAAGTATTTGATCTCGATCTCACCTGATGGTAAGTGATGATGAGATCTACGATGGAGCATACTTGCCTAGGTAGGAAGGCGGCAGTAGGTCGAGACGCTACATTCACTAGGCACATGCAGCGCAGCTGATCTGACCCGCCATCCATGAATGGCAACACTGAACATCATGCCGGGACACGGCTAGGCCGCTTGGCGACATGGCTTTGTTCAGTGGGTGGTGACTAACCACGGCCGAAGCCTACCACCAGTAGAGTTGTCACCTAGTTGGCACCACCCAGGGTCACGTGTAGGGTATCTCGAGGGTACTTAATTCTCCTACGTACGAAGGTGACTCGACCCCAAACCGCTTACTAAATACTGTGAATATATTTTAATTGAAGGATAAAGTAGTAACACTACGCTAGTAGCTAGTAGTTTTCAGTCTGAGTTCACAATATTATCGATATTTTTTTTTATTAACTTAACACGTCTCTAGTTACCTTAATAAATATAAATAAATATCGCCATACGAACACACCATCTATACGGTCCCACTTTAAGCTTAACGCTTGTGTTATGGGTACCGTACAATGGACTGAGGGTGAACTCAGTATATAATACTTATATACATATTAAACATCCATGACTCGGGTACAAACATTCGTGCTCATTTTTTTTTTTTAATTTTTTTTTATTACATTATAGGCGAGTATTTGATCTCGATCTCACCTGATGGTAAGTGACGATGAGATCTACGATGGAGCATACTTGCCTAGGTAGGAAGGCGGCAGTAGATAGAGGCACATGCAGCGCAACTGATGTGACCCGCCATCCATGAATGGCAACACCGAACATCATGCCGGAACACGGCTAGGCCGCTTGGCGACATGGCTTTGTTCAGTGGGTGGTGACTAGCCACGGCCGAAGCCTACCACCAGTAGAGTTGTCACCTGGTTGGCACCACCCAGGGTCACGTGTAGGGTATCTCGAGGGTACTTAATTCTCCTACGGACGAAGGTGACTCAACCCCTACTCATCACACAAAGCTTGTGTCCCTACCAGGATACGAACCCGGGACCCTCGGCGCAGAAAGCAGAGTCACTACCTACCACTGCGCTAATCAGGCCGTCAAATTAATACCCGTTAATACCCTTACAGCGTGAAAATAATCGGTTCCATCGTTTTGAGGAATCTTACTAAACGATTAGCAGTGTTGAGATAAGTACATGGACTGCTAATTACATAGGTAGGTAGTGTACATTTTAAGCAACGATTTAGACAATGGTCATTAGGTATTTATGCCTATTTGCCAGCCGTTTTACGGCCTTGGAAAACAAAAGAATGTCCTTCTTGTATCACAATAGGTATAGGTAGGTATGTACTCAGAATATTTTTGTCGGCAGTATACGGTCAGGTCATTAGTGTTTACACACACACCTACCAGCTAATTAATCACATTTACGCATATTTTGTCAAAGCGTAATTTACGAACGTGGCAAGCATTGTTCTGATTTACGAAATTTCACGAACGCCTTTGTCCTAAATTATGACAGTGATACTAAATATCCTCGTGGCTCACGCCTGCGTTGTTAATTTTTAATGAAAAAGTGTTAACAAGGTCTTTGTCGTGAATATTAAGATGAATAATGTAAGTAATTGTGCTGCAATGAATCATAATACAAGCGGCGTTCTTTAAAGAAACGTAACACATTATTTTCTGCATTGAAAGGTTTCTCGTTGTAGTAAAATATATAGTATTAAGTAATTGGGTAAAATAACTTAATGACGTGTAATAATAATAATATTGCCAGACAACACATACCAACTATCTATACGGTCCCACACTAAGTAACGCTTGTGTTATGGGTACCCGTACAATAGACTGATACGAACTACGTATATAGATATTAAATATCGGCGACTTGAGGGTACAAACATTCGTGCACATCACACAAAGTTTGTCCCTACCACGATTCGAACCCGAGACCCTCGGCACAGAAAGCACTACCAACTGCGCTGAACAGACCTACTACGTTATTACTTTTACAAACAACAAATAAGTAGTAGTACCTACACCCACACTCCCCCACAAAAACTTACATCAGTACAGGGTCACCATGTAAAAACCTTCCGCGCTACTCGCAAACGAATATGTAGGTAATCTCCGACGATTAAGAAATATCCAGCCTCGCTACAAATTTAACAACTTATTGTCCGAATCAAATTGTATCACAAGACATCGTTCTGATTCGATTTGCGCCTCCGTTATGTGGGATTTGAAGTGGTCCAGTTTTGAAATCCATTGTCGTGGCGACCCAGTTTGCGAGATGGTAGGTAACAGTCGGTGATGTGTTGTATTATTGCTTTTTCGTAACGATTTTCGAATGAACGCCCCATTTTTTATTCTCGGAACTTGGTAGTTTGTTATGTAACGATACATCCGATTGTTTCGAGGTTTGTAAGTAGGTATGTATGTGGTGTGTATGTATCCTTTCCATCCAAGGTTGCCTGGTAGAGATCGCTATTAGTGATAAGGCCGCCCATTGTGACACTCTCTGTATAAGTTAAGTAGGTTTGTGTAATTATGTATTAATTTTATGTGGTGGAACATTAAATCTATCTATCTATCTATGTATAAAAAAACGGTGACGCCGTCGGCAGCGGGTTCCGAACTGCCCCCGAAATTGACTTAGATAAACCAATATTTTTTTACATAGGTGCCCTCTCAAATATTTTAGTCTTTTCGGAGTGTTGTTGTTGTTGGTTACTGTCTCTGGTCCAGACCTCGACACGCCTCTCCCTCCCTTCGTAATGAATTCCTGGCTGCGGCCCTGCAAAAAGGTGCTTACCAACGCCACATAGGCCCGGCACCGCTTGTCGGGACGATACCGTAAGGATTTTTTAGGGTACGAACTATATTATGACATAATATTATAGTTGAATGAATGTCACGGATAGACTCAAACTTATAACACCCTGATGTTCAGAGGGGTTAAAAAGAACGCTGAGGAAATCTTTGGGATGCCGTTTTGGCAGCTTCTCGCTGTCAATAGGTATCCGATTTCATTTAGGAGAAACGTGCAGCTTTATTGAAGGCGGCTTAGTACTAGTTTTAAAAGATACCTACAAAGTTTATCTTCCCATACATTTTACAGTAGCGTAACTGAATCGTGCAGCCTTCGAAAGCCTCTCGAGCTCAAACTGATGACAATGGGCTAATTGGATTACCGAGACCACTTTCTCGGTGGCCAACGGGCGGGCCTAGCGGATTATGATCTAGGAAGCTCAGTACAATAGCGCTAAATAAAAATATTGTTAGGCCGCGCATTTAGTAGAGCTTGCACTAAAGCGATTTTGGTACAATAACTTGTAAGTATAACTCAATCACCGAAATAGATGGGCAGGCAATTGTTTGTCGTGTTTTTTGATAGAAAGGCAGGCAGGTAACTCATGGAAATAGCTATGGTACTCTTTTAGTCATTTCAATATCAATTGCAGCGTGGAAAGGAAATAATTTCAGATACAATGTCGTGGCAAGTAGGTAGGTATATCTTGTTTGCACCGGTCTAAGTAGATGTTAAGGGGAATGCGTATGTTCATAATAATGTACAGGGTTATTTTTATCTTAGGTATATATTATGAGGTTGATTATAGTAAAAATATTGGAAGCTATCGGGAACATCATGGAAATAATTACAATAGATATATGTCTAAATTACATTAGATACAGGGTGTGTAGGTATCTATATCACATAAATATGACTTCGTAGATCTATAACAATTTAATATTCCCCTATAGTAGTATCTATTAAAAAAAAAGATTTATGAATGCATGTCACAAAAAAATCGCCCCAGTTTGTTCGCCAACGCTCTCCTACAGTGACTCGCTTTACTTATTGCGTAATCGTCACGGAATCGTCTCGGAACAGTCGCCATTGTGTTACATTACACATCCGTCCTTCCGGTTTCATATTTTTTATTTCTATTTTATTAATTCGTACGAGTTTGAAGTATGTCATAGAAAATATGCAAATACATTTGGCTGATAGATAATATTTTTGTTAGTTAAACCTAAATTGATTTCTTATATTTACGCGAATACTACATTGAAATAAAACTAATTTAACGGATTTAATCGCGTTTATTTAATGTTTTTACGTTCCCGATGTTTCGGCTGCTGTAGGTACACTGTACAGCAACCATTGCACGGGAGGACTGGACTGGAGGACTAGTTCTGCCGTAACCATGGTTGCTGTAAAGCAGCCGAAACGTCGGGAACGTAAAAACATAAAATAAACGCGAAACGAACGAACTATTTTGGGCAAGAGACCCCTTTTCCAAAATGAACGCATACCTAAGACCCTCATAGCCAAATTACTTTAAAAATCCTATGTCTAGTTTTTTCCTATTGATGCAAAATAATAATTTCATCTTATACGAACTTGTGCACGTTTATCGACTTGTTAAGTTTTAAAAAATACAACAATGAGACATCCTTTTAAAATATTAGTCATTCTTATAACAAGTTGGTACACGTAACACAACTTATACAGTATCTTGAAAGTTTCAAATAAGAGCTTGTGTTAATTAATAGGGTTCGATTTTTAGACCTCGTCAACCCCCAAATCCAGTTTTGGTTTATATCGACTCCTAGGAAACCGATATCGACCACTTTAAGAAGGAAGATATTAACCTAAGCCGACTAAGTCCCCTAAAATGTTACTTTTACTCATCCATATAGTTGAATATGTCGCAACCCGCTAGGCTTGTTCTGATGCACAAAACCAACAGAGATGAGATGATGCTGTGACGCAATAATCTCATTATTTGAGTTAGCGGTCAATTTGGACGGCGCCGCGTCGTTATGAAACAGTGCGCCTTGTAAGCGGTGAATGTAAATGCATTGCCTCGGTTTAGGAGTAAGTGGATGTGTGAAGGACGAACGGTAGACTTTTGATGTGAATTTTTACCATCGCGAAACAAACTCGCCGATGGATACCTAAAATACTTTGGAGATGACACCAGCTCGTACCTTAATAAAATAATAGATTAGGTTTAACACATAAGTATGTAAGTGTTTTACAGAGGTACCCTACCTAACTATAGTACAATTATAACTGCTTATGAACATAGAGAAAATTATGATTAATGAAATAAAAAGCTTAAGCAATCGTTTGAGAGTTATAGTACCTAGGTAGAAATATTAAATATAAAACTGTACCTATTAACGATTAGTCCTGGGATAGAGGTCTAAAACTCGCGCCGGACTAATTCATCCAATGAGCTTCTGCATGCATAAGTGCATATATGGACATATCACAACCGCTTACCTAGCTAGGTAGGTACTTGTACAAGATGACTAGGTACGGTCGCGAACATTAATATGGGACCAATCTCCCTAAATATTTTCAAAATAATAAAACAACTCAAAAGGGTCCCAAAAGTTCGCAACTATACCTGTAAGTATTGGGGACCATTTCAACAATTTCAAACTCTAAGTAACAATGAAACTTATCGTTAAAATCAGTTCTCAGAATATTTCTCACATGTTACTGATCCACGTTCACATGATATACCTTCTTATGTTGATGTAACCACATTGTCCAAATTGCTATATGTGATGGAATTTACTTGATTTCAAGTGCATATAGCTGACGAAGAATGTATGAGAACGAGGATATGCTTGAAGTATTGTAATGTAAAGTAATCTCACCTTTTTCTTTATGAAATGAAATAATATGAATATGGCCTCACCCGCAAATTAGCGAGTATTTTGCTAATGTCAAGTAATTAATAGCAATAACACATTATAAATAAAATAATGGATGTGTCATAATGATATGAAAATGGCGTGTAAATATAATAAAAAAAAATACAAAAACACTCACCTTTTCAAGGGTCTTAATCTATGAAGATACAAAATAAAACTAATAAAATTTATCACAATAAAAAATTTATTACTATATAACATAACATCGGACCATAACCGTAGAATGAAACGACTGTATATTACATTGTGTATATTATATGTATATATGCTATACATGGCTACGTGGGCGCGTTACAATAACAATATACATTTAATAACTTCTAATATTAATTAAGATATACTTTAATATGGGGAGCTAGCACCGACTCTCTCTCCCTTCCGTAATTGATACGAGGGAAAGAGACAAAATCGATTTATGTCATATTTTGTCTTGTCAGAGCTGGCTGCAGAAGTGGGCCGAAGACTAATATTATGATAGATGGGCAAGTAGTTAAAGAAATAGCGGTCACTTTTGGCTCCAACCAAAGCAACTACATTATGGCCTTGCAATACCAACCTAGTGTGGGAAGATATTACTGGTAATTCATCAGTCTATGGGTAAAATATATTTTTTCAGTTTTGTTTTCTGCACACACGGAAACAATATTTTCGTTAATAATTATTGAGAATCCTAAATATATTTCTTAATCTAGAAACTTGTACTATAATTAATATGAGAACCTATTCCTGACTCACCAATATTAATTTCAAAATAAATATTTACATACTCTAGTAGGTCATATACATTATATATTTTTTTTGTTAATGTAACGCGCCATGGTACCTGGTGTGATAACGCATAGTTAGATAAAAAAATGGCTACATATTATTAATATTAGCTACAAATAATTTAAATAATAATATTAATTATTATAAAAAATATAATTTCCTCGTGTACGGGGGGCTTGATGTTGTAAGAAAATACATTATTTTCAAACCATGATGTTTAAAACACTTAATACAACCTGTCTAATGATATTTTTTAGTATTGATAGTAAACCAATATTTTGGAAGATCAAAATTCGATGTAAGTATAGCGAATGACAAGAAATAATCGACACGAAATATAGATGGATCCAACACAAATTATCCTAAGGTTCAAAAGCGCCACACAAAACGAACGTCTAAATATTAGTTTACAAGCAATACCCGCCCATACTGCAAGGTAAATAATGTATAAAACGGTGTAAACATGCTGAGCGTTAGCAACCCCAGGTACCGCTCGCAAGACGTCACGTGTGATGCTTTACATGAAGTCGTCGTAGTCGACTTCATAATTCCCATATGTGTCGTACTGATTGAGATGAGCCTGTGGAAAAAAAACATCAAACATTACCTTGGTAATACGCCATCACCATAACAATGTACTACACAAAAATGTATAACCCATCCTCCAAATTTATAGACGTTTTACAACTTTAGCAAACGTCATAATATAGAACTGCGCACAAGAGTTTCGCTTTGCGCAGTACTTACTATATGACGTTTGATAAAGTTATCAAAAAAAAACTATACTTTTGGGGGGTATAAACAAAGTCGTGTTAGTTATACTATTTATAGCTCAAGGACGGGTCTGCATTTTTATTTTCAATTTTTAAGCTCAACCAAAATAGCGTAATTTCGCGTAATTAGTGAGTATTCAGTAGGGTAAGCAGGAACTTCTAACGTAATCGTAACGCCATCGAGAAAACATGCCGTTACTGTCATACTTTTGTATGAAAACTGAGGTGTGAGAGGGATAGAAAACGTTAACGTTACCAAAACGGTATGTAAAAAGGATCGTGCTCGAGGTACAGATGGCATTTCCGTTTTCATACAGTATACCAGTTGGTAATTGACTGCTTCTTTTTCAATATTTAGGCTCAACCAAACTAGCGTAATTTCGAGTACTTAGTGTGTTGGGATGCGCGTTATTCAGGTACGTTTCCGTACAATATAGCAGTTTGCACTTTGTACCATTAGACATGATTAATTATGCGAAATCGTATGCTCTTTTGGTGATTGGTCAGACTCAATTAGAACGCCATAGAGACTTGATAAAGGCTTACAACGCCTTGTAAGTTGTCTCGCATCTATCTTTTCGCAAAATCTGACATCTGATAGCAATAATCTTAAGCTCATAAAATTCCTTTCCTCCGCTTAGTCGGAAATAAACTGTCCAAAGTACAAACATCTACACCATGCCAATTCCTAATCAAATTTGTTTACAAATAACTAATTACTCAAATAATATAAATAATCAGTGTAAACCTGACCTAGAACTGATAACGTGGCGATAGAGAAATTACTATCATTCGTACTGTACGATAGGAGAGAGTAGATAAGCGGCGTACTATTGTACTATCAGATGAATAATCAAACTACAGATATGAGCGATAACGTGATTTTGCTGAAGTTGAAGGAATAGTGGAGTCACAAATTTGTGTAACATACTGAATGACGACTACACATTAAAAAAAAATTCAAATTTTCTAGATTTCGACGTCAACGTTTCGGTTGCTTTACAGTCACCATGGTCCTCCAATGGTTGCTGTTAAGCAGCGGAAACGTCGGGAACATAAAATAAACGCGATAAAATCCGAAAAAACTGTTTTATTTCAAATTATTTTAGATATTTAACATCCATGACTATGACTCGGACGAAGAAATAATACAGACGGAGTGTCACGAAAAATAAAATCAAACCGATTTGTGTATTACACGCGAATTCGCGTGTACGTAAGGTCGTAATTCGCGTGTACTACTCAAATTGACTTGTTGTTTTGTGCTTCACTATGTAGATCGCGACACATAGTCTGCATTATTTCTTTGTCTATGACTCTGGTACAAACCAAGTTTGTCCGCACTAGAATTGGATAGATATACATGATTGTATACTTACATTATCGCCCTCGACTTTTAATTTAGCCTTCCCCTTGCCCTTGGTGGGCTTCTTGCTCTTGTCGCTCTTCTCAGACTTCTGCTTCTCAATGTACAGGTTGTCTATTGTCATCTTTATCCTCTTTATATCCCCTGATGGCACTGAAACGAAATTATTTATTAATTAATATTTTTTATAAATTAATAATTAACAAAATTAATTAATTAATATTGTACTACAATACCGGGGCACCATCGTGCCCACTACAAATCTACACCTGGATCCGATCAAGACCTCTCTGGGAAGATTCGGCAAGAAGCTCAGCAGGCTTGTCATTTTTGGTAAAAAAAAATTTATCGCCGAGAATCATAAATATTACAAAAAGTTTTTTTGTTCCGTGTGTTGCTTTTCGAGGCACTAAACATTACATCTTTATTAATGCTAGATATGTATCCCTAAAAGTATGTATCAATCGGAACGGGTGATAGGAGAGAGTATGAATTATCATTTCAACTCTAATACATCCAGTTTAATTTTAGACTGTTTAAAAAAAATTGCCACCAATTTGTATATGTGAGATTGTTTAGGCGGTCCCTCCAGCTAATGCCATCTCCAGGAAATACCTCAGATTACACCTCGAGGTATGAGCAGTCCAAAGTTTGAACTGAATGAGGCAGGCTTGCAGGATAGACATGTTTCATTCTTTGTCTATGCTGTGTTAACAAATCTCATATGCTAATACTCACTTTGAACAACAATATTCCTAACAAGATCATCAATGAAGCCTGGAAACTCATCCTTGTCCTTATAGTAGGAGAGCTTTTTCGTAAGCAACTCCCCGAACTCTGTGAACTCGTCCTTGTTGGTCGGGTGGAAGCTGTCCAGCTTGCCGCCACCGGTTTCTGATACACCTGCAAGAGATTTTAATTTGAGACACATACACATTAAAAACATAAATATAATATCCATATATATATAATCGAAATGCTGTGTAGTCTCAAGTAGAATAGAGTAACAAACCAAATGTCTCCATGGCGAGCCGCAGATCGGACTCCTCTTGGAGTTTTTGCTGGCGCAGCTTCTCTGCCGCCTTCTCTTCAGGCGTCATTTCCTCCATCTTCTCGGCTAACAAGCGCTCAGCCTTCTCGCGTTCCTGTCGCTAAGACAAAGTGAATTGAAAGGCTTATTACTATAAAATAGAGCCGTGGCTGCATGTGGCAGTATTCAACTTGTGCATTTGCATAGGTAAGTGCGTACGTGTACGCCTACTATACGGCGTCGCGCTCACCATGAGGCGTCACGACGCTCACTGTGAGTTCGATTTCGATTAGGTGTTTCAATGAATAAAAATCATTGATTTCATGACTTAAAAAAATGTGTACTAATAATTAGTGTAATATACAAAATATAATAATAGTCCAGCATTCTATACCATACCATGTTTTCTTATATTGATTTTTTATATTTATGCGAATACTTCACATAGAAATCAAACTTTTTAAATTTTATTCCTGAACGTCGGGAACTTAAAAAAATAAAATAAATGCTATAAAGTCTGTAAAATAAGTTTTATTCCATGTTTTCTTAATAATTATTAGAACATTCTTGAAATATCTCCACCTTGACCAGACTATCAAAGAGTATGCTTTATATAGTGATAAATTATGCTGTAATTAGGGTTATTATCGATACAATTATACACTGTCAACAATACATTAATTGTTGAAGCATACAAAGCAAGAATAGGATGCATACACACATCACAAAAAGTATTATATAGCATTTATTAAACATACAGGAATTTGAATTGATAAAAGATAGACTACTCATACATATTGCCATGTGTGTGTAGTATGTTGGCAATAGGGCTTAGCAATTTGGTAGTTTAGCATACCAAATATATTATAATGGCACAGTTACAAAAAGTATAACATACAATTGACAGACAATGTTTAAGTAGGAACAACTTTCTATTTCACAGAGAAACTTGATTTCTATTTCTGATTTGATCTCTCTACATCCTATAACAAGTCTTTTACTACCAACTAAAGATCAACAAGTGGTATATTATGGATATCAAAGTAGGTTTTCGATCGCCCTATCATATTAGTTCAACATTATTATTCAAGTATCAAGGTTTTTGCGATGTAATAGGCACGACACACTCTAATACACGATGATACAGACACCAATGGCCTTGTGACTACTAAGTTCAGAACCACATATGTTAGGCGTAAACTCACCTCTCGCTCAGCTATTTTGTCATGAATTTTCTTTTTGGGCTTCACGGCGGTAGCTGGGGCGGATCCTTCCGTTTTCTCCTCATCCTTCTTCTCCTCCTCCTCATCTTCCCAACTTTCCTGAAAAACCACCGACGTCAACACGTATGCAATATTTAGGTTATGTACTAAAATCTCAAGAAAAGTCACTCTACACAGGCCAAACTAGCAACGTATAACGAAAATAAATATTTTGGCACTGCATACGTTACCTTCACTGCATCATCCTCGTCCTCGCCTTCCCATTTATTCGAACCAGTCAACGTGGTTGGTAGTTTTGCCTCAAAATTATCCGCGTCTGGAAATTATCATGTAATGAAATCAATGAATAACTTGTATCCTAAATCTATAGTTATTACGCTATTACAAACACTTACCCCACGACACATCCATGATTGCGAACTCCTAAATAGCACCAATCTAATTTTGTTACCAGTTTCACGTGAAGACAAATTCAGACAGCGAAGTCACTTGCCGCGATAATGGTTTTCTATCACAAGATGTCTCCAGGGTCGACCGACAGAGAATATTATAACAACAATACTATTCTCAAGCGAATTTTGTCAAACGACTGAGGATTTTCTGGAATGACCGCGACCGGATTGAGAAACGATGGACAAATGACATAATTTTGGCGAATACTCAACAAAAATATGATCAAATTTTGATAAGCAAAAATATGACTCCATTGCAGACGATAATTTCCGAATCACTAAAAAGTTCAATATGGCTGACCTAGTGTTGCCAAGATTGATATAATGCTTTTGATAAAAAGGTTAATATTGTACTGAGTTAGGGGCTTTCTTATAGCACTTGATAAGTCTGAGGTCGGCTAACTCAAAACCCGATAAAACTCGTTTGGAAGGGTTCCCAATATAACACTTTTTTCAAAGACAGTAGTTTATTTTCCATTATAAATCAGGAAATCATTTAGGAAACCCCTTCATAAGGGAAAGTTAAATTATAGCTCAGTTCTCGCGTTCGATGGAAAAGTAAAATTTCCAAAGAAATCTCATGGTTTCCGTGTTTTCATCAATTCAATTTTTGAAAACATTGTGGCTCTCATGGCTTTTTTAGATGATTTTACCAAAAAATATAGTTGAAAGGACTGGATTTTGTCAGTTTAATGTAATACACGTAATATGGCACCCTACTTCTAGATGGATATTATTTTGCTAGCCCCATTAATGGTATCGATCGCATAAATCACGTTTGAAACAAGATGTTGATTGTTATTCCAGTATCGTGATCCGGATTGACGTTATGAACGGTGTCGTCATTCTTACTAACTTGTTCACTTATTGGTCTGTGTTCTTACTAAATTAATTTGCTGTGCATTGCATGTTTATCCGCTAAATTTGAATTTGTTTCGTTTTCAGTTTATATTTGATAATATTCTTATTACTATTATGTGGAGAATGTGGGAATCTGACAAACAAAATAATTTTGCAATAGCAGTGTTAGTGTGGAAACATCTAAAAGAACGTAAAAGATGCCTTTGTCATACGATATGGGAGGTAACAAGTGGTGTTCTAGTATTCGCTGTACTCCTTCTAGTGAGCCAAACGTTACAGCTTGAATACCTTCACGAACCTTTACCAAAATCAGTAAGTATTCTATAAATTAGCGATGGGCAAACCAACCCTTCAAATTAATCTAAGAGTCCACTTTTATTAAATGTTTATTTTTATTTCATTCTGCTTATGTTAATTACCCAGTTACTAAATCAAATTTCTAAAATCCCTATGCACAAGGATAAAATTACTGCTACTTATAAATTATAATTGCCACCCAGATATAAAAGGTATAGGTGTCCTATATCTGCAGTAGACTGGGACCGTCAAAATAATACTTTAAGTGAAAATTATTAAATTAACACATTCTTATTGTGTTTCAGATAGATCATAATGATATAAATATAAGTGAAATTTTCTTCACTCCTAACACAAGTTCTAATCTGCGGCTGATGAAGAGAGTTGAACTAAAGATAAAGGAGGATAATAAGGATAGTAACTCTAGTCCTGCAGGTATAATATAAACTAAGCCATCTAATTAAAAAAAGTGATAATCAATTTACTATGCTGCTTGTAAAAAGATTACTTCTCAAAATCTTATATCTTGCAAGGTATCGCATTTGCCCCTTCCTCCCACGCTGTCCACCTGCCGTAATTATGCCGTAACAGCGTTTTCAGCGTTGTCACTCAACCGTAGCCACTCTGTCCCCCAACTGTAGCAGCTCTGTTACCCCAGTCATACCTGCCTTATCCCCCAACCGTAACCATGCTGCATCCTACACTGTTCTCACATACCTATAACAATGTATTGCTCAATAATGTAAAAGATCTATTTAAAAAAAAAAAAAGAGCAACCATGGAGTTTCTTGCCCGTTCTTCTCCATAGGAACGGCATTCTGAACGGGTGGTAAAGCAGTAGAATAATGTTTATGTAACTTGACGATTCATAAGTACTGTACAATAATGGTTTACATGAATAAAAAAATATTCTGATTCTGATTCCCTAACCATAGCCGCTCTGTCCCCCTGCCGCTACCGTGTTATCACTCAACTGCAGCCGCCTTGTTCCCGGTCGCAGCCATCTGCCGTACCATCGCCGCCTTGTTCCCCAAACGTAAACGCGCATCCTGTATCCATTAGCAGGACGAATAAATACAACAACTAACAATATTGTGGCCCCTAAAATATATGAGCGACATTACAATAAACTGTTACTTTCTCAAAAAGTAATTAAGCTGCCCCCCATCCCTAGACACACTATGTCTGCCATTGTAGCTGCACTGACCCCGCGAAGGTGCTGAGATGCTCTGATGAAGTCTGTGTTGCATGAAGGGCTGCCGATCTTGTGCTGCACTCATGTCTGAGTGCGCCACACTGCACTAAACTGCTGTACTCACCAAATCCAATTTCTTTTTCAGAAATTGTCCATGGTTTTCGGAGCTCTGATGACATGTATGACTTTGTGAAATTGCTTGACACAAATGGAATGGTTTTGATCAATTTCGGGGTAGGTATAGTACTTTGAAGGTTCGCCATTAGATCTAGGTGAGCCTGTCTCCCGATTCACAACCTTAGGTCGGGTATTATATCGACTGAATTCCAACGAGTGGTCAACTCTAAGCTTTCGGTTGCGCAGTCCTATAGAATAATTTATTCGGTTATTCTGAACGGCGGTGCTTGTTGCGGCGTGATGTCGGGGGCGGTCAGTATTCTGGGAATATTGGGTGATAGAAAACGTAACTGTGTGGCATGGACACAAGATGCATTATTGCGATACCATAAGCGCCAACACCAGAATACAATAGAACGAATGGAACCTCCCAGAACATGGTTATTTGAATATGTTTCAAATCATCTATAGCGTAAATATCGACTCTTATCTTGTGTGATAGAGTCTTTAATAAAATTGGCAAGATGCAGGTGCTTGCATCTTTTAAACATTATTGTGTTAGTGTGCTTTTTAGCCCCCCCAACTAAAGCTGGTGCTAGAAGTAGTCTCTAAACCGCAATCTCTTGGTCACAAGGGCGATCCCTATAACAACTAGGCTATTGACACAAAAAAAATATGCAGCGATTTTAATATTTTTGTGTTTTTATTGGTCAACAGAGCTACCCCATCCATCATCCATCTTCTAATCACTTCAAGTATTCCTTACGGAAGGTTAGGCCGGTGCAAACAAACGAACTGCACTGTATGTTAGATGGATATATTGATATGAAAGCCATAGGTGTGTATCTGTGTACTTATAAATATTTATATTTATGTTCTCCTCCATAGGAACGGCATTCCGAACGGGTGGTAAAGCAATAGCATAATATTTTGTAACTTTTGACGATTCATAAGTACTGTACATAATGGTCTACGTGAATAAAAAAATTTACACAATTTTCATGCTTACACCAGCTGTCAAATAAGTTAAAGATAATGTTTATCAGCACATTGTGAGAAATAATAGACCATCTTTGACGACCGGCACAGTTGATAGTGACTCTGATATCTGTAGGTACCGTAGGCACCTGGGTTTGAATCCCTGTAGGGGTTCGTAATCATTATGTGAAGTCAGAATTTAGATATGTTAAAACAACATTTTTTTCGCAATCAATCACATTTGTTGGGGACCATTTTTTTTTAATGCGCTAAAAAGATTAATTTTCATTCCTGGATTAGTATACCCTCTCCGAATCAGCCTGTATATATACTACCGAACCCATTATTATTACAGAGGACGCTGCAAGTCAGTCCCTGGCGAAGTTACAATGGGCCATCGACAGTACGTATATGGAGCAACTGTCAGACGAAAATATTACACACGTAAGGATTTATCAATTGAGATCTAACGTGTCAAAGAATACGATCTATTTTAATATAACAAATATAGTTAAAAATGTTGACCACATTTGAGATGGTCCTTTTTTTTTTTTGACAAGGGGGAAATCTTCGAAAGATACCCGGCCTCTGTGTGGGAGAGGGCCGGGTTATTTGGGATTCTTGAACGTAGGCCTCCCCCAATGATTTCCACACATCGCGGTCCTCCGCAGCTCGTATCCACCGGCTTCCTGCTAAGCATTTTTCGATTCGATTTGAGATGGTATTGGAATTGAAACTTAAACTTTCAAGTTATTTTGTTAAATTTTAATAGAACTATTGCATGCAAACTTATCGCTAAAGAATTTCTTATCTAACAAGAAATTGCAACTCTGATACGTAGAATATAAAGTTGCTTTTACGTTACGTTGCTTTTACGTACGTACGTTACGTAGAATATAAACCAATGGATTTATTTTTCAGATCATAAAACTCCAACCGCCAACACATCGGGTGTCCAAGGAGATATTTACGATTCACAGCTTCATAATACTGTGCACTATTGTTGCTCCTCTGCCATTTTTCCTGTATCACTCATCTCGGCTTATTGTCGAGAGGAGGTCTGGTTTGAAGGTAACAAATGCGTTGTGAAATGTATTTATACTTTACGCTATACAGAGTGCAAGTGGCTTCGTATAGAAAACTGATACCATAGATTCAACTCATGATTCTGAACGCCCCCAGAGTTGAAATCTTCCATTGATATTTTCATGAGTTACTACTTTTTTATTCAGTGTTTTTAAATTAATTTTAGTATGAAACTATAGTGGATATGTGTCTATCTCAACGTGACTTGAAATAAAAAAAAACAATGATCAATTTTGACTTAAAACTGCAATGTAAGGCGCTGTCTCCACGAGCGAGAGAATCGGGACGAGTCCGCCCTCATATCGTCGGAGAATCTCCACGAACGAGCGATAATTTCGCCGCGTATCGTCGCGAGTCGTAACGGTATCGCCGCGTATACGCGGTATGACGCTGCGTTTGACAGTGCGCCCGCTGCGCGCTCGTCGCGAGAGCGCCACGAGCGCGCGGCGGGCCCGCTGCTAGTCGCGACGGGCTAGCGACGATGTAACGACGTTTCGCGCGCTCGTTGCCACTCGTCGCATCGCGGCTTCTAGAGAGTGTATAGAAATACGTGGCACGACGATAATTTCGCCGCGATTCTCTCGCTCGTGGAGACAGCGCCTAAGTTAAAACTCGATACGCTCACTCGTCCCTCGCACGAGTCCAGTATCGCACGTAGTGTTGTGTTGTGACCATGTAGTTTACGATACATAGCGCGCTCGAAAATTACAACATTTGTAACATATGACTTTCGACAAAAATTATATCAATAATTTTATTATAGGCATTAAGTTACCTTTACCCAAAGTTTTAGACGGACATGATGATATAAAAGTTCCTAGTTTGTCAAAGGAATCAAAAAATATACGGAAGACTCATTAGATGTTTCTCGCCAAAACGCTTTCGTTTTGTTTTCAGGAATTGATGAAAATGATGAGAGTAACTCCCAATACGTTACGTTGCTCGCATCTAATAGACACTGCGATCGTTGGTGTTGTTTATTCCGCACTCATTACTATATTACTAAAGGTATGATTTAATTTTAATAGGGTAGTACACCCAATTGTATTTCTTTTTGGTAATAATTTTAGTTCGAGAATTTCGTCAGTGTTGTTAATCCTAAAATTAAAATGACATAAGTAATTGAGTAATTGTAACATAAACTATACTATAGATTTATTTTTATTCTATAGATTCTATGGAATAAAAATTAATAATGAGTAATAAATATAATGTCAGTAAAGTATCCTCAACTTTACTGATAGGGTTAGGGGGGTTATTAGGCCTAGACTACGGATTAGGCCTGCATAGAATCTCGCATGTTTGATAAAAAAAAAAACCACTTGACGTTAGCAAAATACCCAACCAATGGTGGGTGAGGCAATTTTCTACAAAAAAACAACGAATATCATAAAAAGCCGGTTTTACAGGTGATGGTTTTAATCGGTTTCTGTATTATCATAGGTAACCGCTAAACCGATTTTACCGCACAGTAACGGCGCCTTAATAGCGGTAACTATAATCCTGCACTTCCTGAATACGACGTCGTTGACTTTCATCACCAGCGCATTGTCACAGGATTGTGAGCATGCATACATAACTAGAATAATTAGCCCCTTTAACTTCAACCTTGTACCGTTGTTGGGCACCGGCTTCCTTTAATGCGAGGGGTCCAGTCAATTGGCTACTATGTGGACGAAATAGGGGTTAAAAAAAATAGAAAATAAAATAGAAATAGACAAGCCCATTGAATTCATTGCCGTATCGTCCCAGTTAAGTATACGTCTTTCACGAAATGATTATGGTCTCAGACATACAGGTTGCCTAACGATGTTCTTGAGGTATCTTAACGACCAATTGAGATGCCGCCATTATTATTTGACAACTAAGTGAAACTAGGTAATGAAAAATATTGTCTATTGATGTTTGTTCAGCAGCGATTACCCAACCTGACAGACGCTCGCCATAGAAACATTGGTTGCAGGCTAAAACCCCGACTAGCACCGCTGATATTTCTGAATTTCATGTCCATATCTCATTCTCAACCATGATTATCACATACTAAACAGTGATGTCTGAGAGAATTTAACGACAGTCTAGAAAGATGTGCGAAGCCCGCCAACCCGCACTGGGCCAGGGTTATGGAGTATGGCTTTCTCCCTCTCGCATTGAGGAGAGGCCCGTGCCCAGTCCAGTGTGACGGGTTAATTATTATTATTCAACAGTCAACCACGCCGACAGCCTAGCGATGTTAATATATATGTGCACGTACATGCTGGGTTTAATTTGGTACACCAGTGCGCCGGCGCAAAGTAAAATGTGCCTGTACTTCATGTGCTGTGTTATACCGCACGCGCCCATCTATGTGTTCTGGGATGAGGTGATCTCTTTGGAAGTGGCTGGTAAGTTCATTCATCTATCTACACCTAGGAGCGGAACGACTATTCACCGAATAGTCGGTAAAGCAGGCTACCCGGCACCTTTTGTAGTCGACGAATCGTCGGTAAAAATAAACTGGAGTGCATTTAAAGTAAATTTAACATTTAACGATAACTCAACCACCTAACAGTGTTAACAGAATGCCTTAAGGATCAAGGCGTTCTATCGCCAAATAAATATTTATCATAATTATGAGCGTTGCCAGTAGTCTGACATTTTGGATAACGATTAGTCTGTTTGTGGGCAAAAACCATAGTCATCTTTTCACATCATATTTTTTAGTGGGGTTGCGCTGCCTTCGCCCCATTTTAGTACCTACGCTTGCGATTTCATATAATGTTAAAAAAAAGAATAGTACAGAGCTACATGGCCTTGAAGGTGAACCCCATAAGTCAGAATAGGTGCAACAGGGACAGAGCATAACCCCAAGCTCTCCCAAAAAGTGCAAATATTTGTGAAACTATACTTATTTGGAATCTTCTAGATAGGGTCATAAAAGAAGAATTGTATTGGTATATTATAATAAATATATTATGCTAACTTAATTCAATATTATTGAAAGTGTGTCCGGTAAATGCCAATAGGTTTACTATTGATAATAACAGTATACTTTATTTCTATCAGGTGAAGGATCACATTCCTTCAACTTGTTTACTTCACTGAAAGATGAAGGTATGGCAGTAGCAGCTGTGTGGTTAGTTTTCTTCATTCAGCTGGCGATTATAATGGTGCTAGCTTGGTATATCGACTTGATCAGGCCTGGCCGATTCGGGATTCCCGAGAAATGGACGTTTGTTTTTAAGGTAATATGGACTTTATTACCGTTTTACTTTTATGTCGCGGCCTTAGAACGAGTAAGGGCCGCTGATAATTAAATTATATCTATTACAAGGATGACATTTTTAAATAGGGTTCGAGCAAGTGTTCATAAAATTTATGTTAAAAAACAAAGAAAATTAGCAAACTTTGATCAGATTTTTTAATCTTTAGTTCTTTGCTCGATTCTCAATCGTATTTGCATTTATTATAATTTTTTACCTTCGATTATATTTTATAGCATAAATACTGGTCAAATAAAAAAAAGAAAGTAACATTTCACGTAACAGCGGAAAAGGTGGAAGTTCTTAGAGATGACCGGTTCTTTGAGAAGGATCTTAAAGGAGTCGATGTGGCTATCAAAATTATCCGTGTTTCTAAGGTGCGCTATGAACAAAGGTACCTACGCGATAATAATAACCCCCAAATTTGTAGAAGTTTAATAATGTTACATCATTTTGAAAATTCTGTAATCAAAGTCAAATCATTCATTTCGTATAGGCCTACGGGGGCACTTACAAATTATCATTTACATTTTTTTTTCTTAACTCTCCAACCGGATCGGAACGCGACCACAACTGAGCCGATCCGGCGAGAAACTCGGCGGGCTTGTCTTTTTATTATTATTTTTTTTTATAAAAAAAATTCATCATATACCCTATTGTAATGGCATTATTGTTATTTTTAGGTGTGTTCATTAATCTATCTATGGTGAGTTTTTATGATTGCGTGTTAAATGAGGATCAAAACGAATTCAGGAATAAAGAAGAGCAGTCAATATTCGCTTTGCAGATATTCCGTACGTCGGGCAAGCCTGATGTTCTAGCGTTGGACAACATCAACCTGGATATCAATAGAGGCGAGGTCACCGTGTTGCTGGGCCCCAATGGCGCTGGCAAGTCCACCTTGCTGTATATTATTACAGGTCATTAGCAGCTCAGTTATTTATTGATTTCTTATATTTACGCGAATACTACACATTGAAATAAAACTTATTATACAGATTTTATCGCGTTTATTTTATGTTTTTATGGCCCCGACGTTTCAGCTGTTTTACAGCAACCATGGTCACAGACATGTGCAGGATCGCACGCGCCATTATATGAGATTTGATAAACCACAGACCCTCGCAAAAGAACACCGATTCCGACTAAGGATGATACGCGAGGCCATGCCTATGACACTAGGACGTCAAACACCTCAGTCCTCCCGTGACTATGGTTGCTATAAAGCAGCCGAAATGTCGGGAACGTATAACATAAAATAAATGCGATAAAATCCGTAAATTAAGTTTTATTTCAGTGTGTAGTATTCGCGTAGAAATACTTAGCACATTTTATACCTTATACCAATTTTTTTTCAGGAATGTACAGGTCTACCAAAGGCAAGGTGTACATTAACGGATTGAACATAGCGCAGCGGATACAAGAACTCCGCAAGGACTTGGGACTTTGTCCACAGAACAACGTGACGTTCGAGTACCTTACTGTTAGGGAGAATATTCGGTTCTTCGAGATGGTAAATATACAGGATGACCCAGAAAGAGTATAGTACAATTTGAGCACGCGCTTCTTAGTATTAGAAAAAACAATTGGGATTTTGTAGATACCATTTTTTTACCAATATAATTTTTTTTTTGGAATGATAGTTTCCCGCTATACGAAATGCTGTATCCGCGCGTGTAAATACTTGTTAGCATTTGTGTATATTTATATTTTGTTTGTTAAAGTTAAAATCCCCGGAGCAGACCCATCGAAGTCAGGCGGAGCGCTTGTTGCATAAACTCAAACTAATAGATAAGGCGGATTACTTCAGCCATCAGCTGTGCGATAGCAAAAAGAGATGCTTGCAGGTTATTTTTTTTTTTCTATTGCCTAATGCATTTATAGATGTATTTGAATCGCAATCAGTAGAGCCGATTGGTCGGGTTGTTGCCAGTTTTAATGTCTTAACATGCTAATTCGTAGGGACAGTGCCGATCGGTCCTTCCCTATGGGATCCAAATTTTGCCATTCGTAGAGGCACTGTTGACATTCCTTCGGTTCGTACTAACTCGTTCGTTCGTTCGTGTTCGTTCGTACTCGTTTTGCTTCTACTTTCATCGTGCGAACTGCCAAGGAATGGAACACGCTGCCGGGCGTCTTTGTTCCCCGTTGACTACAATCTGGGTGTTTTCAAGTCGAGAGTGAACAGGTACCTTCTAGGCAAGTATGCTTCATCGTAGATCTCATCGTCACTTACCATCAGGCGACATCAAGATCAAATACGTGCCTATAATGTAATAAAAAAAAAACCGCAACGATCCAATACTGCTGTAAGTATAAGCAAGAATGTGTAACGGACTCGAAAGGTCACCGTGATCGCTGTGTAATTATTATTCATTTTATATCATGATTGCAAGGAGGGGTCCTTATTGTGTGAGCTGTTTATACTTGATTCCAATAATAGTTATAGCAAACACGCCGTCGAAGTCAAAGCCATAGTCAATCGCGACCTCACGTAATACACGATAGTCGCCTTTATTGCTTCTTGATTTTATGGTGTAGGTGGCGTGTACGATAGCCGGTGGATCTGATGTGCTAGTGCTGGATGAGCCAACCACTGGCATGGATGCCGAGTCGAGACATTGTCTATGGGATATTATAATGGTAAATACCATATCCAATCCTCATGTCTGTGTATTACTTTTGTGCAGCGGTAACATAAACCACGAGGTCTTTAAAATGACGAAGAATATTTAGATCGTATAGAGATAGTCCACCGGTGACAGATAATTTATGAAGCTGGAGATTAAATATGTAGTAGAAACGTCTGCCTAAAACTGTCATAGGTTTGAATATGGACATACAGAGATAATAAAAATACGGATAGCTTGTTTTATGTGTATGTGTGTGTGTGTGTGGCGCGCCAGGTCCCAAAAAATAAAATAACAGCGGCCACATTAAAGGGTGAAAAATTGAGAAATCACAACAGTTGATTAAAATTGCTTTTTTTTCGTCATAAAATTGTTATTTGAATTATGCAATTTTTAACCTAAATTTCATATACCTACGTGAAACACTAATACCAAAAGAATTTTCACCTTGCAATGTAATTATTTGTACAAGGGATGCCACTCGTCAGTATACTCCTATCATTAACCCGATGTGTAGGAGCTGCGTGGGCACAAGACGGTGCTGATGGCGACTTCCTTCCTGGAGGAGGCGGACGCTCTGGGCGACCGCGTCGCGCTCCTCAACGCAGGCAAGCTTCGCTGCCACGGGACGCCGCAGTTCCTTAAAAAAGCCATCGGTGAACTTATTTTCTTATAAAGACCCTCGACAGAACGACAAGCGTACAGGGCCCCAAGTCTGCTAACACAATCCATTCATAATCGAATAGCGACCGCATAATAACTGTCACTTTTGACAGATATTATATGGGATATCTGACAAAAGTGACAGATACTATGCGGTTGCTGTTCGATTATGAATCGATTGTGTTAGCAGACTTGGGGCCCAGCATTCTGTTCCACAGACTCCAGTATAGTACAGCAGGTGGGTTATTTTAAATTCATTCGATATCGATATCGGAAACGGATTTGAATCTTTCCGTTGTTGGTGTCGCTCCCGACGAGGTTTACGGCGGAAACTTTTTAGTCAAAGTACGTTGAGAGCTCACAGACTGGGTGCAAAAGTATCCAGTCTGAAAGTGCTCATAGTACTTCTGGGGTCCGGACATTTCAGTGATGGAGGGAATTGATTTCGCATAAAAAGCTTGGCTTTGACAATTGGGTTGAATTTCGATCATCGATTATTATGTTGTTGATTAATGTAAAAACCGGTATATTTCCTAATTAAAAAAAAAAACTTATTGCTTGTTTCAACAAAAACAGGCACCGGCTTCAACCTAATAATTACTCTAAAGCACCCAAAACACGCGGACAGTGTGAAGGAATTAGTGGAGTCCACGGTACCCCGTTCCTCGTCCAAGATGTTTGAGAAGAAACGCATCATATTCAATCTGCCGGCCACCAAGCACAACCGGTTCCCGCATCTCTTCGACCTTCTGGAAGAGAAGAAGAGGGACTTCGGAATAGCTCTGATCGAAGTCGGCATGCATATGGAGGAGATATTTTTGGGGTGATTTTTTTTTTTGCTTTAGTACCGGTTTTTTCAGAATGTTTTTTACATAGTGCGTTTGACCACGGGTCAGTGATAATATAGATTCAGGAACTAGACCTAGTTTTATCGAAATCACTGACGTCTATTGTCACCTATAAATATTATTATAATTTAGTACTATTTTCTCAGTTTGTGAAAAACTTATAAATAGTATGGTATTTTCAAGCGTAATTGCGTAAAACGTGCAACACGACTCATCAGTAGTATTAATTGTTCATCCTTAAGATTTTTTTTATTTTGCAGGTTCTTGTGGTTCTTGTAAATTGTGTTTTTTTCAGATTTATTGACCAGCAAATAGATAATGAGTTGTTTATTGACGTTAGTTTACATAGTGAGTACTGCTTTATACATTACCAATTCATTTTTCTTTCGCCTTTGAGTTTTATATGTTTTTTCCGACCCGGGACTCGAACCCAGACCGCGTTTGTGACCACTAGAACAATGAGAAAATGGTGATTATTTTTTTAAATTTATTCAAATGGGAATTCGAGTTCCATTTATAATCACCTGATGCAGTGAGCCGAGTGGTCTCAGATCAAACTAATAGACCAGGGCCCGAAGTCTGTTAAACACAATCGATTCATAATCGAACAGCAACCGCATAGTAACTGTCACTTTTGACAGATATCCCATACAATTGACAACGTATTGATAAAGTTTGTTTTGCAGATATCCACGACCAGAGATTGGAAGGCTACCATCTCATGATGCAACAAATGAAAGTGCTCCTCATCAGAAATTTCATTTATATGTGGAGGAAAAAGACACAGTTCGCTGTTTTAGTAAGTCCTATTAACGATTATTGTGGTGCTCGAACGGGCAATGAATCACATTTTCTGAGGAATCAAAGATGTCCAGTCAAAGCCTTGCTACATTTATTTTTATTATCTTCATTGGACAGACAATGCTGTGTTATAGTTTTACCTTCCAATTCGTAGAAGTTACAATTATTAAAAAGGTATACCATAAAGCATTTATTGCGTGTTGTCCTGTTCTAAGCCGGGCTATAAGTTCAAGTACTTAGTTTCACTAGCTTTCGCTAGATGGCGTTGTTTTAATTTCCAAAAAGTATTTTTCAATTCAATTTTTATTAAATTTTCCTTGTTGTAGTTTTTATTAGTAGTTTATTCTGGTCTGGTTGTTACCTGGATCGCATCCAGACCGTTGTACGGTATGCACAATACACGCGTTGCTTAGTCTGGGACCATACAGCTGGTGTATACTTATAAGGTGATTTGTTTTCTTTAGCAAATCGTTATACCAATACTGAGTATAATACTAATAACGCTCACGACAAACGCTAAATTTGGTTTCGGAGTGATGAATGATAAGAATAAGCCTAGCATATTGAGGCTTGTGTATAATACGGGCCCGTATCGTAGAAGCGGGCTTTTTGACAACATAGACAATATCAGTCCGGGGATACGGACTGTGTATAGCAAGGATGTGCGTGCAGGTGAGATAGTACTGTGTATTATACAGGTTGATGCAAAAAGGGTAGGTTTACTAAGCCTGGACCTTGGGCTTCATTAGGGCATAATAATCACTATGTGAAATCAAAATTTCGATTTTTTTTTTTAATTTGTTCACTGCGCGTTTTGACGTGTTAACTATAGTAAGTATGGAATAAAGGTTTTGCTTACTCCATCCTGTCAATATTTATAAAATATTAAAAATTATGCGTTAGTGTCACCTGCCTGTAATTTTTTATTGTTTTCTTTTATTCGATCTAAAACTTTTTTTTTATGTGAATGTTTCACTGTCAGTAATCATTCCAGCTCACTACTTCCCCCGAACAGTGGGCTTCGAAATGACCGAGAACTCATCAATTATATACTACCCGTTGGACTCCCAATCTGTTGTCTCGAAAGCCGTTAACATATTCAGTAATATTTTCATGTCGATGCACATGCCTTATGTGGTCAACAGTAGTATACAGACGGAGTATGATAACTTCAAGATACGGGCAACAGATGGCGTTGTTAAACCGAAACATCTGTTGCTGTGTATACAATGGGCAATGTGGATTGTCTTCTGTAAGTATCTGAATCTATAGTTTAGATCTTTTGACTTTCTCACTCACACGTGTGGGGATTCCTTAAGGTGACAATGACCCAAATGGCATTGGTAGTGATCCTGCTTTCTTTCTGTACTGACGGTACCGGATTTGAATCCCGGAATGGGCAAACTTTGTGTGACCAGCTAGAATGTTTGTATCTTAGTTGATGTTTATTATCTATATAAGTAATTATCATCATCGATAAATCTTGCTGTTACAGTCATGACTCTATTCATTAGTCCAGGGCCCCAAGTCTGCTAACACAATCGATTCATAATCGAACAGCAACCGCATATTACCTGTCACCTTTGACAGATATTGAACTGTCACTTTTGACAGTGATGGACTATAATAGCCCTAATTCCCCTCGCATTCAGGGGGTCTGTACCCGGTATAATGGCTGTAGGCTCGCCCTATATTACATTTGGCCCAAATATCTTCAGCAAAGTTTGGGTGTACCATACCAACTCTGCCCACCCCATCAAGGCCAACAGGTGTGATTATTAGTGTAAGGTTTCCTGAAGACTAAAATGTTGCCATCTCCCCCCCCAGTGTCCGTTCTCCCCCTAGCACCTCATGTTCTACTCTCCATCCGTGAAAACGTGATCGGTTCTCGTCACAACCACTACATGGCTGGCTGCACTCCCGTGATGCACTGGACGTCGAAACTGGTCGCGCAAGCCTTAGTGTACTTAGCAGTAATACCTGTTACTGTACTGTTGGCAGCTTGCATGCTCGATTTTGATAATACTCTGAATCAGTTGATGTTTTTGGGTATGTAAATATGTTGTTACTAGATGTTAGGGAGGATAGGATCCAATTAGCCTAGTTAGTAGTGACCCTGCTTTTGTACCGATGGTCCAGGATCCAATCCCGGTAGGGGCCTTTGTGATGTGTGATGCTCAGGAATGTTTGTACCCAAGTCATGTAATGTTGAATATCTATGAAGTACTTATATACTGGTATCGCCTCCAGTCCATTGAATGGTACTCATAGTAAAAGCGTTACTTGGTTTGGAACCGTTCTGTTGGTGTGTTCGTGTGGCAATATTTTTATAATCATTCTTATCTCAAGCAAGGTTTATAGTACATTCGAGTTTTAGATTATCATAAGTACTACGAGTATTCCACAATTTAGAGTAGCCACTAAAGTTATTTATTGAATTCACAGGTAGTATTACAGCATTGTTGCTAGCATTTGGCCCGGCTTTTCTAGTACATATTTATGTGCTAAGCTTCTTCCTAACTGCTAAACGGGCTATAAGTATGATATATATCATGACACTGGTTTTTGGTAAGACAATCTTCTAGTTTTCCGTTTAAATTACGAGTCTTTAATCGACTCTTATTGCTTGGAGATACGATCTATTTTAAGGAATGGACTTATACTCCGAAACGAGTTGTAATATCATCCGACTTTTCACTTGGTGTTGAACGATTTACCTATTTTTTTAATGTAAGATCTGATTAATTCGAATTACAATAATCAACAAAGAAAAACTTAAATATTAGATACAGACATTGTCTAGTTTGGAGCTCACAAATACTTTGTTGATGTAAATGTTAATTGAAATAAATATTCTATTCTATTCTATATTTACAAATTAAAGATATACTTAACAGTTAAAAAGAAAAAAAACTAATTTGTATGTATCGGGTTTAATAGTATTATGTTTATAATCAAAGTAAACAATTGAATTGATAAACAAGATACGCGTTGACCACGTGTTTTTTCAAGTTTATATTTTATTTGAACGTTAGTACAGAACATAATCATTATTGTAATGTATTCCTTAAATAAAAATAATCGCCATCAACGTTACGCACTCTGCGCGCATATTATTAGTTTCCATTTACAAAACTAGATGTCGCTGTATCGTACACGATGATTTTTGAAACGCGGTGTTAAGATCGCCGCTCGATTCAGTGACCCGACTCGTTCGGCTTCTTTGAGTTAAGACCTTACTTCATAGGATCATTTCTATAGTAAGCTCTTCCCGAGACTTTCACACTATGTGAGTCCCCGAAAGCCGCGATGAGGAGAAGTGGCGCGGCGCCCTGAGCGTGAGGCGGGCGGTGGCGGTTCGCTACCAGCCCTCGATGATCGTTCGCTCCCCTCCGGGGGAGAGTGGGGCGCTGTCGCTTTCTGAGTGGTCTTTTTGAATCCTTATATAAACTCTGAAATAATGGACAAAGTTTTAATAACCGTTAATCATAGTATGTTTGTTTGATTAATTAACGTCGTAATTTTAATGTATTTATTAATAACTATAACCAGGTAAAGAACCGGGCCTGGAAAAGTTCATATTTCATTATAATAAAAATTGGTTAATTTCCAACATTTGCATTTAGTTATCTGAAAACGTATTAAAGGGGCAATGATGCTTATTTTTGGAAACAGAAATAAAACCCAAAATTTAGTCAAACCTATGGTTATGACATTCGAAAATCAACCCTAATACCTTACACAACATTTATAATATAATTAAAATTCCAGGTATAGTTACACCAATATTTATCTACGTACTAGACCATATAAGGCGCGTATTCGCGTGGCTTACGGTACCCCACGCCATACTCACAGTACTAGCGTACGGTAGTCCCGTGTACCCGTTCAGTGTAGGCATGTGCAGACTGACGTTAATAGCTAGGCTTAATGCCTACTGCAGTCTGAACAAACACTTATGCCCCAACCTGATTGTTGATGATTTGATGTTTTCGCACGATATGTGTTGTGGTAAGTAACCTTTATGTAAATACTATCCGTTATAATAATAATAATCGCCCTTTTAATGGCCCACTGTTGGGCACGGGCCTTGCCTGCGAGGTCAATTAGGCGATAGTCCACTACCCTGGCCCAGTGCGGGTTGGCGCACTTCACACGTTTTTTCGAGGAATTCTATAGTTTGATGGAACACCTCGAAATATGTTTATGCAAGTTTCCTCGCGATGTTTTTCTTCGGCCAATTATAGAATGATAATCATGTTTAAAATAAGATTCACACATGAAATCCAGAATTTCTAGGCAAGTTTTCTACCAACCGTTCCGTTCGTTTTTTTTCATCCCTTGGTACAGTAAATTCGATAATCCCAGAAATGTGTGCCGGGGTTTGAACCTGGTTTCTAAATCGAGGGTTGCACCTACTTGGCTATCATTGCGCATGCGCTTCTCTTTTTACAGAATCGCCGTCGAGCACACCATTTGGCTACTTCGTTTCGTTCGAAAGCGGATTATACGATTTATTGTTACTGTTAGTTCATTTTTTTGCCAATTCGGTAAGTAATTTTACTAATACTGACAATGTTGTTAGCAAATAAATAATTGAATTGTTATGAAATGAAATGAACCTTAAACGACACAGATTACATGCAGAGGTTCAAGCATTAGTTAGTAAGGAATGAAAACAAAAGAAATGGTTTACTGATTTTGATCATAATGTGTCTCTCCACACGGGCTATACCCGGATCTTTGGAAAACTTGCGCGGGGACATGAGTCCAAGACGTGGAGGCCATTTTTGAGAATTTTAATGTTATGTTAGCCACCTGCAGGGCTATTATGTTACTCAGTTTCAGTTTCATTTCGTGTATTTCTATCCACTAAGTAGTCGATAGAAATATGCGAGATTACAATACTGTTGCAAATCTGTTTCAATAATTTCTTGTATTTCTATCGACTATTAATTTACGAAATTATTGGAATAGTGTTACAATAATAGCCCTGCTGCTTGATTTTTATTGTTGTTACTAATTGCCGTATTGTAAACCTGCTCTGTGCTTCAAAAAGCACCTGACTGTTATTCTAGATTGAACACCGATCTTAAGATAATTGGAGCAGACGATACAACGTAAGGGCACTTTTTCGTCAGTAAGCTCATGCTATAGAATTTAAACTCTATTGCGATTATCTAAGTTGTATTTTTCTATACAGTCCTTTGCCATGGTGTCAGTCGGACTAAATATATTTTGTGTCCTAAGTATGTCAATGATGAGAAATTGTTTTTTTTTTTGGAATATTACAGATAATAGTGATATTGCTTGAATACAAATTACTGCCTAATTTATTGAACAGTGTCTTGAACTACTTCTATAAAGAGCCTGCACAGAACTATGACGAGCCCACCGTGACCAGGGAGATAGAATACGTCCAGAATAAGATGAAGAAACGTTAGTGGATATAAATAAATAAATATCGCCCTTCAGAGCTAACTGCCAAAGTTCTAGAATGGAATCACAATCAGAATATTTTTTATTCATGTGAACCATTAAGTACAGTACTTATGAATCGTCAAAATAATTACCGAATGCTAAGCTTCAACTTTACCGCCCGTTCAGAATGCCGTTCTTATGGAGAAGAACGGGCAAGAAACTGCATGGCAGGGTACCCTAACTACGGGCGATCCTAATAACACCCAAACTGGGGTAAATTATCATTTTTGAAATTTGTTCCGTCGGGCAGCAATCCGCAATAACCTGGTGCAAGCTGTACGGTCCATGTACGGTATCTTATGTAAAACATGTTTTCAGGTGATTTCAAAGACGACGCATTACTTGTATGTAATTTACATAAGCACTACATAGTGTCACTAATGACACGTAACCAGTCAAGGTACATTTTTCCAGTGAGAGGTGTCAGTTTTTCAGCCAAATATGGTAACTATTGTAAGATATTAAGCGTCATTTTGGAATAGAACCATTGTTTCGAGAATAGTCTGATTTATTTGTATAAACAGGTCAGTGTATGTGCATTCTTGGACCTAATGATGCCGGTAAGACAGATGTGCTGCTGATGCTGGCCGGCTGCTTGTCCATGACGAGGGGCGACTCCTGCGTCGCCGGGACCTGCATCAGGCGGAACAGGTCCCAGGTAATGTACCTATTCTATTAAGCAGGATAGGCACTTACAAGTATAGCACGTCGTTTAGGGGTAGGGGGATTTTTTGTATGTATTTCTAAGCCTTACGGAAAAATCGTTCTAAACAAAAAAAAACAGTTCGTTATACATGTATAATTAACATTTAAATAATGTTCTTTGTGTATGTGGTCAAAAAATATGCGAAAATTAAAAAAAAATGTAAAATAAAGTGCGTTAGTCGAGAGTCAGGGTGGGGCAATTGCTTGTACCTACATCTTCTGGATTCTTAATCTAATATTAGACCATCACTGCATCTTATTACAGTACCTGCACAAGATAAATCTAATATCAAGCCGTAATGCCGTAGACGGGTTTTTGTCCGGACAACAAAATCTGGTACTGTTCGCGAAGCTGCAGGGGTACATGGAGCACGCTTGCAACAGACTCGCTCAGGAGATGCTAGCTTATATGGGTAAGATCTATTTCCCTAATAGCAACAACAACACTTCTAAACGGTCACGTCAACTGTACAGTCCTTAAACTTATTGACCAGTTATCTTGCGGTGCATCTTACGGTAATGTAAGCGTCTCCCATCCCTTTCACACTACAGATTTCATAAATAAGTATGACGGTGACAGCATGTTTTCTCGATGACGTTATGATCACATAAGTTCCTGCTTCCCTACTGTTGCCCTTCTGGTACACATTTTTTTTTATTACATTATAGGCAAGTATTTGATCTCGATCTCACCTGATGGTAAGTGACGATGAGATCTACGATGGAGCATACTTGCCTAGAAGGTACCTGTTCACTCTCGACTTGAAAACACCCAGATTGAAGTCAACGGGGAACAAAGACGCCGGTAGCGTGTTCCATTCTTTGGCAGTTCGCACGATGAAAGTAGAAGCAAAACGCTTAGTACGAACCGAAGCAATGTCCAAAGTGTACGGATGACACTTATCGGTGCGTCTTGTCGACCTACGATAGAATGGAGATGGGGGAATTAATTCGTGTAATTCCATCGCACACTCTCCGAAATGTATTCTGTAGAAGACTGATAGGCTGGCAACCCTACGTCGGTGTTCCAGGCTCTGTAGCTTGGCCTGCACTAGGGTCTCGTTATGATACCCATGTTTATCTTACAGGTCTTCAGTCTTTCAGCAACACGAACGTGGCTAAGTATAGCGTGGGTTGCGCGCGGCGGCTGGCGCTGTGCAGCAGCTTGGTGGTGTCGCCGGCGCTGGCGCTGCTGGAGGAGCCGCTGACGCTGGTGGACCCCTACACGCGCCCGCTCGTCGTGCGCGCGCTCAAGCGCATGCTGAACGATGCCGCCACAATCGTAGTCACTGAGACCAGGTATGCTATTTATTGCCTAGGGGCCATCCATAAATTACGTCACACGAATTTCATGAATTTTTGACCCCTTCCCATCCTTGTCACAACTGGTCACATTTGTGAGACCCCCCCCCCCCCTACCTAGTGTGATGTCACATATTTTGCAATTTTACATTTAGAAATTTATGAAATTAAAAGCAGTGTTCCGAAATTGTTTTTATTTCCATTTAAATTATGTTTCAGTAAAATCAATAGTTCACACTTCGTCGACCCCCTCCCTCCCCCTTAACGTGTGACGTAATTTATGGATGGCCCCCTAGGGTATTATCATCACCATCATCAACCAGAAGAAATAAGGGAATCCGTAGATGAAGTTGGAGTAACTGAGAGCTCTAAGAATAATAATAATATCGGTAGATGAACACACCAAATGTACGGTCCCAAATTTAGCAACGCTGGTATTATGGGTACCGCACAATACACTGAGGGCGATCCCAGTATATAATTATAATTACTTATATAAATACTAAACTTTCAGAGCTCTGGTACAAACTTTTGTGCTTATCACACAAAGTTTGTCCCTACCGACATTCTGACCCGGGACCCTTAGGAAAGATCTAGGCTTAGGCTTTTGCTGCGTGATAGAATAATAAATAAAGAAATTCCTAGCTGAACTTGAAGAAACCGATAACTGTGAAATTGAAGTTACAGGTGAAAGTTGTAAGTCACACAGACAACACTTAGTTTGCCGAACCCGAGGGCAGATTATTTTTAGATTAGCGAACATGATAGAATTTGGAGGTGGCCTATGTCCAGTATTGGAAGTCTTCTTTCTAACGAAGGCCTGATTAGCGCAATGGTAGTGACTCTGCTTTCTGCGCCGAGGTTCCCGGGCTCGAATCCTGGTAGGGACACAAGCTTTGTGTGATGAGCACGAATGTTTGTACCCGAGCCATGGATGTTTAATATGTATATAAGTATTATATACTGAGTTCGCCCTCAGTCCATTGTACGGTACCCATAACACAAGCGTTCAGCTTAAAGTGGGACCGTATAGTTGGTGTGTTCGTATGGCGATATTTATTTATTTATTTAATTAATCGGTTGATGGGTGTGCTGATGTCTGTACGACCAAGTTATCATTCTAGCCTGGAGAGAACACAAATGGAAATGATATTCGACCGTGTGGCGATAATGTTCCGCGGTCAGTTCGCGGCGCTAGGCACGGCGGAGGAGGTGAATGCGTCTCTAGCGACCGGGTATAGCGTTCGCATCAAGCTGCGAATGGAGATCGCTTACAAGATTGCGGAGGAAATCGTAATTGGTGCGTAATCATTCAAGCTAACCACTTTTGTTATATTTGGCTCAAAATCAACATAATTATTTAAAATACTATATTTATGATAAGACCTACGCGGTCGTCTGCATTGAATATTTTTAGAAAAATAAAAATATTTTTGGAAAAAGTAATCTCAGCACATGCTTATCGAGGCAGACTAGAGAGATAAATCCGCTATTTT
Organism: Pheosia gnoma; assembly: GCA_905404115.1. NCBI lineage: Eukaryota > Metazoa > Arthropoda > Insecta > Lepidoptera > Notodontidae > Pheosia > Pheosia gnoma. The sequence goes on from FR989910.1 coordinate 1,473,773, forward strand.
TGTACCAGCTATACCTGCGGCGTGTATCTATACCATAGAAACCTTCGTGCCATATTTGTGGATAATTTGTCACCGCTACAAGGAATACAAATTAATTGTGTATCGGTGACAAATATTTTTAATTATGCCACATTTCAGCCTTACAATCCCTATATTATCTGAATAAAAAATGACCAGACCACGGGGCATGGTAGAATTATAGGGTTCCCGAAAATAATTAGGCACCTATTTTGTCGCCAGTCCCAACATCTTTCAAGACCATACTGATCAAACCCAAGACGATATCCAACAGCGGGGATCCGAAAGATTCGAAAGACGTGGAAAAAGCGAAAGGTTCAGATGAAGTGGATTTGAAAGAAGCGGAAGATGCGAATAAAGCTAAAGATTCTGATGGCGAGGATTTGACAAATGCGGAAAACGCGAATAAGGCGAAAGAAGCTAATAACGAGCATTCGACAGATGTGGAAGACGTGGAGAAAGCGAAAGATGCCGATGACAAGACTCCTGAAGATTTGAATGAAGTGGAAGATGCCAGAAATTCTGAGCACGACACAGAATCGGGTAACCTTAGGCAGAACAGCACATTGTTCGCGGATGACGTCAAAGAATTGAAGAAGGACATGCAAGAGATTTTTCCGACTAGCGAACTGACGAACGAACACTTGGTAAGTAATTTGACAGCTAAGCATTAATTTTTAGTCTATAAGATCGTCCAATGCGTACGTCCATCCCAGCATCCCTACAAGCAAAATGCCAATCCGCCAGTATTGTTTATAGACTTTGAAGTATCGGTACGTAGAATAATAATTTAGTAACGCACTTGATAGGCGCGTAATCTGTCATAGGTAGATTTTATTCTTGGAAAAACTATAGTATGTCATATTTCAGTGCATACTCTATTACTACATAGAAGACTTCGAGAAGCAACTACAGTACAGCAATCTATTCACCAAGCTTGAGAACCTAAAAGATAGGTATGAAAACACCATTGAGGACTATACCCTCAGCGTGGCCACGGTCGAAGAGGTGTACAGGACCCTAGAGGAGGGACATTTAAAAAAAATTGTTATAGAAAAGAGTGGACGTAGTCAGAACACCTTGTAAGGTAAATTGGACTCATTATCCAGCGCCTAAAGTTGAAAATGTAAAACAATAAGTGTTGATTATTCGTATAATTTCGTTATTTAGTTTATAAAACTTATTTTAGCATTTTGTATATTTACCTTTGTTAATTATATGTATTGTTGTATAAATCCATTTGTTTTATTACTATTTTTAATAAGTTAGATGGCAGTATTCAGCTTGTATTACCTACTGACTCGTTGGCCAAGACTTCAAATAAGATGTCATTCAAACATAAGTTATATAACTACAATCAGCTTTATTACGTACCAAACGAAGATTTAAAAGCCTGATTATGTTCAAGGATTGTTGAGTTTTCACTCAATCTTTATTAAATACTAGCTGTCCCGGCGAACTTCGTACCGCCTTAGAATCAAATGCATAAGAAAATGAATTATATTTTTATTATTTTTCTATAATAAAACTTACTACTAACTTAACTATACTATATATACCTAACTATACAACTTAAAAAAAATCAATGATCATAAAAATCTGCCCTCCCGTTCTTGACTTATAAATGGAGTAACTAATACTTTGTTTTATATATAGATTAGGCACCTATGAAAAAAATATTGAAATCCTTTTATGAAAACTGAGGCAAAACATTATAGGAAATCGTGACCAAAGTGATTAGACATTGTGTTTTATGGTGTGTAAAATGGCTGGAGCTAAGAAGAAAATAGAATTGTTTATAGAAATCCAAAACGATAAGGAATTCGGCAATGTACTCAAAAATAATGCGGATAAACTTATTTGTAAGTATAAAAGTAAATATAAATAAACCAAAACTACGTCAGTTTTTTTTTGTGCAAATAATAACTGTTAAAAATTCTAGGTGCCGAAGTCTACAGCAAAGCATTTGGATCCTGCACAGTTCTCGATAGATTGTTTACCAGAATCAAATTGGATTGGGGCGATGGCCAAATAATACTGCTAAAAGTACTCAAGTATCCTTGAATATTCTAAACGAATGGGGTCTATCTCATATAAATTTGAGAGTTTGCGAAAGTCAAATTCTTTACCAGAATCTTTTTATATAACGGTTTTGTTGGGGGCTTTGAGTATCTGGCCAATGGAGGCGCCTACAGCCAAGCTCTGTACTGTGTTGTTTCTGCCAATTCTTGGGTGATAGAGGGGTATAACTTAAGTCATTTAAAATGACAGCAATGGAAAGCAAACTAGTTTTTAACCGATTTCAAAAAGAAGGTTCTCAATTTGATTGTATTTTTATATGTACAGCTTATGGTCACTGCTTTTGGCTAAGAGGTAAACCTGTCGATGCCATATCCAGGCTATCTGGGCTGAAGTTAAGGGTGGCGGGTTGAATGTTATGGAACCATTCTGTAACGACTTGTGCTAAGCCCTCCTTGGTAAAGTTTGTGATTACTGGTGGTAGGCTTCGGCCGTGGCTAGTCACCACCCACTGAACAAAGCCATGTCGCCAAGCGGCCTAGCCGTGTTCCGGCATGATGTTCGGTGTTGCCATTCATGGATGGCGGGTCAGATCAGTTGCGCTGCATGTGCCTAGTGAATGTAGCGTCTCGATCTACTGCCGCCTTCCTACCTAGGCAAGTATGCTCCATCGTAGATCTCATCGTCACTTACCATCAGGTGAGACCGAGATCAAATACTTGCCTATAATGTAATAAAAAAAAAAAAAAATTCACGTTCATTGTAGTTAACACGTTTCCTTTGTGAATATGGCGCTTAGTTTTCCTAAATGCAGGTACCCGCTGACGAGGTGGACTGTTTGAGGAGGTTTAGACAGCAGAGCGAGCCTGTCTATGTGTTTATATTGGTAACTAAAAAGTAGTGTTCGAGTTTTTTTTAAATGCATAACTAAAAAATTGTAGTGGGCCTGTCTGGTCGCGCGTATAGGCACGCGAATATGGGCAAATATAACAGCCAATTGGATTCCCAATGATAGTCAGCGAGGTATAGGCTGGTGAAGTAAAATATGGGAAGATGATTAAGAGATCTTGGAGGGAGCATCGTGCCAGGAAATGGCCCAAGACAGACGTGTTGTGAAGTCAAGGGTAGACATTTGCCCAGGGATTGGGACCATTAAAAGGCTAAAAATATTTATGGCAAATTTCGCCTACAATATTAAGCAGATACTGATATTGATTCTATGCTAGTATTGTCTTAATCTTGGCTGCACTAAATTAGAGATAAATGAGTAACACATTTTCGTATTCCTACGCGCAACTTGTCTCTAAATTTGGCAAAGTTTAGTGAATATCCTCCAAAAATTCACTAAAATTAGTGACTTTTTGAGATAAATTGCGCGTGGGAATACGATTTTCGTATTTGACACACATCTCTTATTAACGTATTGCAACTTTGTTATAGCGAATGCTGCGTAGAATTGACACCATTACTTGAAAAAACAAAAAGTATAGTTTATTTGTTTTTAAATACATTATGCGTATGCGCGTTGTATTTTCATCTACCTACTTTATGTACACAGAAAACGAAAGTGACAAAAGTATTTCGCGGAGTAGACAGCATCAGATTCACTGACGTCGCAAAAAATGAGCTCCATTGCTACAGACAAGAATTACAAGGTTTTGTAAATCGAGACACATACGACCTGGACGAAGCGACGCCGGATGAAACAGTATGTATATGCAGTCTATATAAATAAGTATGAAACTAACCTATCCCCGCGGCTTCCATCGATTTTTCTCTACAGTTCAATCCCAAATGGTAATAGCCTGATAGTGATTTTTTTGAGTTTACCGAAAGCTTTCCAATATTAAAAATTCCTTCAAATTGGAATAGAAGTTTTTTTGTGATGCTCGAACAAACAGACGGATAAGAATTCTAAAAACAATTATTTTGGATTCAGAGAAGTCCAAATAACCCATTCAGTTTGTGTTCACATATGTGTACACTATGTACAGACACAGCCCAAATACAGTTGAATAAAAGTATGTATGTAGATATACAGAATGAGATCAAAATCATTAGCAATATTTTAAACTAACATTATGCACGAATCTGATTATTTAACGGCCATTAAACTTCGATTGCTCAAAAATGAATTTAAAATAAGCCCGCCAATAATACATAGTTAACATTAATTACTGCTCAGGTGAGCAAATGAGTGAAAAAGAACATTAATATTTTAAGGGAAACCGGGATCACATTTTAAAAGAATATTCTACGATGATTTACAACACTCGTCCCCGAATTTATAGACGTACTATAACTTTATCAAACATCATATTGTTCTGCGCAAAGCAAAACTCTTGTGCGCAGTATTATATGACGTTTGATAAAGTTATAAAACGTCTATAAATTCAGGGGCCAGTTTTCAAATTAATATTTATTTATATAATCATTTGTTTATCGGTACTTAAAAAAATAAAAATGTATAGAAATATAGTTTAAAATATTTCCAACGATTATGATTTCATCCTGTAGATACAGATAATAAATGCGCTTGCAATATGAAACCGATGGCTGTATGATCTCATACAATGTTTACTTTATGCTTATTCGAAGTTAGATAATATAATTACACGGGAGCAACTGCAGTATTTCAAAATCGTTGTCAAGGCATTAAATTGTTTAGGAAAAGTCTCTGTGTGTGTAGTATAGCAGGATATTATATTATCATACATCTGTGACATATTTCTAGGATCAGATATATTAATATAAATGTAATAATAATCATATATTCAGACGAACACACCAACTGTGTATTCGATTCCAATGATTCTATATTAGGACCTTACAATGGATTTTGGGCGTTCCAAGTAAATAAATACATATACTGATATAAAACATCCATGACTCGCTTATAAACATTCGTGCTATTCACACAGAGCTTCCTCTACCGGGATTCGTACTCGGACCCTCGGTACGAAGAGCTTCACTACTAACTGCGCCAATCGGGTCATCATATCTACCGTAAATATTGATCACAGATAGTCGTCCTATGATAAAATTGGTAATGTAATTTGCCCCTAGGACTGGCTAAACAGTAGAGTTCTAGAAAGAGAGGCGCAATCCGGGTCTCTTTCTGCCCGCCGAGCGGCGCGGCAAGCGGCCCGCAAGCGGCACCGCGCCGAGCTCATGGTGCCGCACTTATCCGAGCTCAACTTCGTGCTATTCTGGCCGCACTGTTTCCACGCACACCCCGAGCTGTACGAGAGATGGGACGCTAACCGTTAGAACAATGATCCTTATTTCCTTCTACACAAACTCTTGTTTCGTGCTAAGGATTCTGTTGAAGGACGAGTCTGTAAGTATTTACATGCCATGTCACCGCCAAGTGGCTCCAACGGAAGACCAGTGAGGTTTGTTTTTAAAAGCAACACATGCTGAGTCTGGGCTGATTTCTGGCAACCATTGGCATATCACCCTAACTTCTAGTCCGTGTTTAGTAATAAGATTCTTATGTTCTCTTTACACATAAATGTATTTCTTAATCTTCTAATGCGTGCGTGGCTAAACTCCGCGTAGTATCACGCCAATTCACTTTCAGAGTTGCGAGTAACTAATTTGTTTATACCAGCTATAGCATCGGCAATCAGTCAGAATACAGCTATAAGTAAAGCCTGTAAGAATGTAAGAAGTGTATATGAAATCTTTTCGTCCAGATATAGTAATGGTGGGTCGCGAGGAAATAAAACTAACAGAAGAGATAGTGGGAGATATATTCTACGCAGGAGACGCGCCATTGAACGAAGCTTCGCTACACAAGCTGCTGTCGGGGCCGGCTTTAGCGATATGCTTTCGCTTGCTTGATGATAAAAACAATTTTGTGTGTTAGTATTAAAGCCAGAACTAAACTGAAGCTGAATATGGCACCCGCAAAATACACCAGGGTGCTACGGCAAAAAAACCGCTAGGATCTTCGAATTTCATGTGCCAACCCCATTTTCAATAGTGATCATCACTATTGAAAATGGAACATCTTTCGAAAACCGAGCACGTCAACCCGAACTGCGCCAAAGTAGTAGAAGTTGTCCCGAATGACCCTCACATTGAGGGTGAGTGTGCCCGATATAATAGCAATAGGCTTGCTTGTATTAGGTGTAGATAATAAAAATATGTCGAAAACATTGGGACCAGAGACCATCTGCAAAATGTGGGGGCACTGAATTTCACCTCTGTTTACCCTATTGGGATTTACAGGCTTAAATCATAAATCGATATCAAGCAAATAATAAATAAATGGTTGATGAATTGTTCCGGCAATTAGCTTTTCCTAAGAATTAACACAGGATTAACTCTTATTATTATTTTTGACAACAGCTTTGGTCGAGGATAGACTCGTTTTATTTTGATTGTTCTCAACAGCTCTGGTGCGTAAAATCCTTTACGAGGAATTACCCCAGTACGATGATACGAAGCGTATAGAAGAACACCCGCCGAGGAAGACTGCTTTTGATCTTTATAAAACTTTTAGTCCTACAAGAGAAGAAATATGGCAGCAGCGTCGTGAGAATAAAGAGAGAAGGAAGGTATTTAAAGTACCTATTCTTAAAGATCGACGATTCGGATAAGCAGGATTAATGACTGAACATATGGATAGACGCATCTAGTATTTGTCCCGTGTAGCTACTGAAACTATTTAGATATTATTAATTTTAAATTCCACCAAACACTTCTCGTCAAGAACTGCTACTAGTTTAAATCGTAAGCAAGGACTGAAATATTATAACCTTGATCAATATATTAGCCTACTTCATAGGAAGAAATAATAGAGAAACGAGCCAGACGTCTGTCTGAAATGCAAAGGCTGGCCAGACAAGCGATAGTGGATGCGCTCGAAGCAAAAAGAGCTGCGAGGGAGCAACTTAAACTGGATTTATTGAAAGCTGGAGTAAGAACATGCAGAATATTGAACCGTATGACTCTGATAAGATCTCCCTAATGCACTGAGGCCTGATCGAAAGTCATTCACTTTGGTTACAGAATCTGGCAGCTTTGGATGAACTACGGGACAAGCCCGATGAAGAAGTTGATATAGTAATACCTGAGGTAGGTAACCTAATAACAAGTTATGTAAAGGTGATATTTTTAGGACTTACATATGTTATATTTACAGATCTTTCAAATAAGACTAGTAGGTGGGTAATAATGTATAGGAAAAGTTGAGGCTTTACTAAAAATAGGAATCTCTACCGGGCTACCTGTGGATGGACAAAATCTAAAGAGGTGGCACAAGACAGAGGTTTACTTAATAAATCCTTACTAAAATATAGGTATACTACTCAGACATTATTATTAAAATAAATACAATACCGGCTTATCGACGTATATATGACCACAGTTATTTTTAATTAATTAATCCCCATAATATTCAAACTAGAATCACTCGTGTTTTGAGGGTCATGGTGAGATGCAGTAAATGTTTTTCTTTGCGTCTAGGAATTATCTGACGTAGAAGAAGAAGAATCTTCAGAGGAGGAGAACGACGATGAATACTTTCCACCGCCAGGTCTCCCGATACCTGGCTTCTATGCCCCGCCGAATGACGTAGCAAAAGCCAACGGACTTGCCATACTGTTCCCTAATGTACCCTGCAGTTGTAACCATACACCATAGATTTTCTTGTCCTTTATTAGATAGCCAAGATAGTCGAAGACTTGCTTTAGAAACAAAGTGTGCCGGCCCAAACACTGGCCCCCACCTAGAAAAGTCAAGCTTAGCTATTTTATTTAAATTTCCTACACTTATGCCCCAATATTCCACCAATATTAAACATTATAATAAAAAAAAACACATGTTTTTGGAAATAAAACAAACTTGACAACTTCACTCTTCTATTTTCCACCGAAAAGCCTGGATAGGAGCCTTGGCTTCCTAGTGTTGCCAACCTGATCGGCTGTATTAGCCGTCTATCTTTATTTACAGTTGGTCCTAGAGCGGGTCACACCACAGCCCGAGTTCTTGCCACCGCACCTCTTGGTTATGGTCGAGATAGCAAAAGGATATAAAGCAATCAATGGTCTAGCTCCATACAAGTCTGCTGTCATACATGTGAATATACTTTGCTCTATAGTTTAAAATTTTGTAGTATGGTGTTAGTATAAATTTTCTTTAAAAATATTTTTGAGTGAAGGGTGGACTCAGACCATAGTCCATTATGAAGACCCAATGCCCTGGTTGGCAGCTCAGGTCTATAGTAAAACTAAAACGGTATAATGGTCTCTTAGACATACGGGTTCCTCACCATATTTGATTGGACTGTTTAGCATTGGAACTTCTTAAAGGTGCGCGTTTTAAATTGTTTCATTCAAGTCTAGTGAACAGCTAGCTTGTCACATCCATACATCCATTCATCAACTTGAAGATGTCTAGACATATATATCTCCCAAGGACCGCGATCCACTGTCGCTATCCATTCCCGTTCGTTGCCGTTGGCAACTGGGTGTTTTTAAGTCGTCCTAGTGATTGCCAGTGGCAACCAACGGGAAAAAACGCGCTGCCCACTTCAATAATACTTCTCCATTTCAATCCCTGAATACGAGAGTTTCACAATATATTTATTGATAATTATCAGATTTAGTTACAAAGCTCCCGACACTCAAATGCATACCATTATTTCTAGGTACTGCAATGTTGTTACTCTATTACCGATACTCTATTATTTATTGTACCTAAGAGTTTCATATTACAAAGATACGTATAACAGGTACACGGTAGGTAAGTAATTACACCTAGATATAGTGGCATTATGAGATAATTTAACCGCTTTGAATAACTCAACCCGTCCTCTCAAGGGTTTTTGGGGTTCCGAACTACACCTCAAAGGGAAAAAACGGGACCGTTATAAGTCCTCATATTCGTTGTGGTCCCGCACAACGCAGATGTAATTGAAAGTATTATTCCAGTGACAGGAGCTTTGTAATTTCATTGCTAACATTTCTAAGACTATGGAAGTCAGTATGAACAAGCGCGGGTGGGGTGTGTTTATACCTACTAGGCGGCGCTAGCTTAGGCAGCTTTCCTAGATCAACTCAAATCAATTGGTTGACGAATTCGGGTAATTGAGGAGGTTGAAAAACCCAGTGTTAGTGGGTACTAACCTTCGGCTCTTCAATCTTCCCAATTATAAAGATTATCGATAGTTAAAGAGGCCAACTATAACCGGTCTCCTCTGATACCAACTAATATACAATTTTCTGCGCAACGAAGCGAAAATACAATTGTTTTACTAGATTTACCCGTGGCTACACCATCATCAACTGATAATAAAAAGTAGCCTAGATGTTATAAGTGCAACCTAAACCGCTCAGCTGCTTGTGTTTTAGCCTATTATGACTAGTCAAACTTACAAACTAACAAACACTTTCGCATTTTATGAGTCAGATTCAGAATCAGAATATGTTGTATTCATGTAAACCATTAAGTACAGTACTTATGAATCCTCAAAATATTTACAAAATACTATGCTACAACTTTACCACCCGTTCGGAATGCCATTCCTACGGAGACGAACGGACAAGAAACTCCATGGTTGCTCTTTTTAAAGAGATCCGTTATGCTATTAAGTTGTTTTTATTTATATCAAAATAATCCATACCGCAATAGCTTTAAGTTACAATTTTGAATGACTTATAGGCATGTCTTGAATCAGTTCTGCGCGAGTCACATAATAGTTGTATATAATCTTTTGTAGATGGGTATATTCAAAGCAACGTCGCCGTACGACGGTATTCACATCGCATATACCATGAAGCAATTCGAGACCTTAGATAACAGTTCGCTGAATCTGTGAGTAAACAATTGTATATGTACACCGGATGGGTTCTTTATTAGTGCCCAATTTTTTATACATCATCACGCCTGTAATCCCAGACTGGTAGGCAGAGGTGCACTTCAGTCCAACCACATCTAAAGCCGATGGTTTTTTTTAAAGGAGGAGGTTCTCAAGTCGGTGCTAAATAAACAACCGATGAAGAATAATAAAAGTATACTCAGTAAGGAAATGCTCGGACCAATTTGTAGGTATAGTCTTTGGCGCAGACCGGCAATACTCGACTCAGTTCTTTGTTTGGCACCGACTTCACATTCGTTAAATATCTGATTTAGTTAGACAAGGTAGATTTCAAGTTTGGATTATTTTTTGCTTTTCACTTTTTAGAAGACTGTTTTTATTTTGTTATGGTTCCAATGCAGTATTGCCATTATGACACTCCCCACAATGCGAGGGGGATTTGGGTGATGGTCCACCACGCTGGCTCATTGCGGTTTGGAGAACGTGCATGTTTCCTCACGATATGTTTGACTTCACCGTTTAGCAAGTGATAATCATTATTGAAAATGAAATTCCCACATGAAATCTGAAAGCTGAAGCTGAAAGCTAGTAGTGTGAGCCTGGTTTGAACCTAGACATCTTGATTCAAATATGCGCGTTCGATCAAAATTTCTGCAAATACTAATAAAAATAGTCCTATAATATACAACTGCTAGGCATAGGCCTTGCCTTCATTGCGAGGCTGATTCAAGCAATAGTCAACCACCCTGTATCTGTCACATCTTGTATACCTACCAATGTTACATAATACTGTAATATACAGCGTGATGCAGAAAGGCTTTAAAAAAGTATTGTGATTTATTTATATCGAAATTCGAACTTCACATAATGATGACAAATGCGCCAAAGAAGTGCAGGTTCAAAGGTTAGTATACACTTTCTGAAACACGCTGTATAAATGTGTGATATGTTAAGCCTTTCTAGAACTTGAATGCATTCTTACATTGTTTCAGGGATGAAATATACCTAGTATTCATGTTGTCGGTTGAGGTGGATCTGCCACTGTTGCAGTTGATGGATTTGAACCCGGCACACGTTAGCCAGGACACCACCAGCGGGGAGGAGGAGTGCGCCGCGATGTTCCCAGTCGCATATGGAGATAACTACCAACAATTTGAAGACTTTATTTAGATGTTGATGACGTCATTCTTATTGCTGTTATGGTAAGAGTCTGTTTTCATATCTATCATCAGATGCAGATACTGGGCAGAGGGGGGCAATGGGAGCTATTGTCTCCCCCCTGAGTAGGGACTGAACTTAAACTAAAGTATTTTAGCCATTTGTAAAAAAAATATGTAAAAGATAGGCAAAATCACACAAACATTGCCCCCTCAATATGAAATTAATCGAACCCGGGTCTCACGAGGGTTTTCTGGGTTCTGAAACGAAATTTATAAAAAACAATTGGCGATGTGTGTTTTATGGGAAACCCTTTCGAAAGGGTTTTATCGGGTTATGCGTTTAACTTAGCCGAATCTAAACTTGTCTCGTGTTATAGGAATGCCCTTTCAAGAGGTAAGCAAAGTGAATGGGTAACTCAATCAACACCCGTTCTTAGGTTAAAATAGGTATCTACCTACGCTATCTTTGTCAATGTGCAATAATCTATAGTTATATTCATCAGTCTTGTCAATGCGCTTAACCTAGCCTAATCAAAGTCCAAACATACCATTGCAACGTTTATAGAACGAATAATAGAACAAAACAAAATATATTTTTTTGTTAGTACAAAAGTGTTTGGTATGCGTAGGCACTATCCATTTGCCCTTTAAAGATAAGGCAGTATTATCGATACGACACTGCACTATGTGGTTCGACATGCACTTGGCCGTTTTTAAGACTAAAGCTAGTGTCACATTTTAGGACGCGTTTGTGAGCCGCGGCTGCGAGTCGCGTCTGATGAGTGTAAGCCGTGTAGAGATAGCCTTAAATATGTACTCATAAGTAGTGATACTAGTAATGCACTGACAATATCACTCACAATATGTAACTGCCGAAATAAAAGAAAAAAGTACGTAATATGTTTATTTCAATAATTCTTTCACAGTATACAGTATGTATATATATAAGCATATATACCTACTTATAAAATTAAATACAACAAATCTACAAAATTCGATAATAGTTGAAATGTTCTATTGATTATTTACTACATAAAAAACGTTAAAATAAAACTAATCTTACGGATTTTATCGCGTTTATTTTACGTTTTTTACGTTCCCGACGTTTCGGCTGCTTTACAGCAACCATGGTCACGGGAGGACTGAGGTGGTTGACGTCCTAGTGTCCTAGTGTCAAAAAAGTTCACCTTATTTTAAAATAATGCAGCAAGTTCTACGCTCAATTCTGAACCAACTAACATCAGGGTTGGCATTATTTAAATCACGTGTTGAATAGAGATTAAGACAAAAATACCCCAACGGTCGGTTGAAATTTTTTTTTTTTTTTATAACATTATAGGCAAGTATTTGATCTCGATCTCACCTGATGGTAAGTGACGATGAGATCTACGATGGAGCATACTTGCCTAGGTAGGAAGGCGGCAGTAGATAGAGACGCTACATTCACTAGGCACATGCAGCGCAACTGATCTGACCCGCCATCCATGATTGGCAACACCGAACATCATGCCGGAACACGGCTAGGCCGCTTGGCGACATGGCTTTGTTCAGTGGGTGACTAGCCACGGCCGAAGCCTACCACCAGTAGAGTTGTCACCTGGTTGGCACCACCCAGGGTCACGTGTAGGGTATCTCGAGGGTACTTAATTCTCCTACGGACAAAGGTGACTCGACCTACCTCACTGAGGCACACTATTTGTACCTTTTCATAATCATTGACGTGTGAACGTTTCTCATTACCAAAGCTCAGCAAAATTCCGAGCGTCGAATGTAATGCCCCGGTTCCCATTTGAACTTTGATACTCATAATAAGTGCGTCGCAATTCGTCAGTTACACTACACGTATAAGGTAAGTTTTATTGATTAACGGTTTTTTTATATTGATTTATTTTATTTACGCGAATACTTGACATAAAATTAATTTTATCGCGTTTATATTTTGTTGTAAAGCAGCCAAAACGTCGGGAACGTAAAAAACATAAAATAAACGCGATAAAATTTGTAAAATCAGTTTTATTTTAACGTTTTTTATGTCGGCAAATACCTAATCAATAGGACATTTCAACTATTATCGAATTTTGTAGATTTGTTGTATTTAATATTGATTTCTTATATTTACGCGAATACTACACATTGAAATAAAACTATTTTTTTAAGGATTTTATCGCGTTAAATAAACGCGATAAAATCCTTAAAAAATAGTTTTATTTCAATTGTTGTATTTAATTTTATAAGTAGGTATATATGCTTATATATACATACTGCATACTTTGAACGAATTATTGAAATAAAAATATGTAATTAAGTGATATATAATTTCAAAGCTCACTGTTTTTGTTTGATCGGGTACCAAAACGTCTGTAAATATTTTTTTTTTGGAAATATTTCTTAAGTTGTTTCTCTATTATTCATCATAAAATGTTCTCATCATCTCATCTAAACATAAGAACCTACCTATACAATAAAATAATAGTCAAATACCCTATAATATCACGTGTATTCACCGCAGCGGTAGGCAGAGGTGTACTCCGGTAAACCTACATTTCACCAAGTGAAAAATGCCGTTAACCGACCACACTTCTCTTATTTCAAGGATTATTCAGGCCATACTCAATCACACTGACCCAGTGCGTTATGGCGGACATTAATGCCATCGAAAACTATTAAGATTTATCTCAGACAAACACGCTTATGTTATTTTTCAATATCAAGCCAGTAAGACGTAATGATTGCTGTAAAATTCAGATCTAAAATCCCACCCGTAATGTGTGTCCATTTCAGAAGTAAGATTAACAATTTTGTTGTTCTGTGCGGTCTTGTAAAATTCCTAAACAATTATTTTTTTCAGATTTACATAATTATTGAGGACACACACACCGATGTTGGTTAGAATGAAAGGTGAGGTTTTTTTTCAGTTTAAAAACAAAAGCATGTCGGACTGAATACAGTTAGTTATGGAATTATTCCGCTATGTACGTTTAGTACATATATTGAATGAAATGAAGAATATTCTTACTAAGTATTTTTTAAGCCAAACGAACACCACCTTTACGGTCCCACACTAAGCAACGCTTGTATTACTATAATAAGGACTGTTGGCGCTCTAAGTATATAATTACCTCCTTATGTAGATATTAAACATCCATGACTCGAGTACAAATTTACTAAATACGCGTAATATGACGAACGGGTTAGTAATCAAAGCGTTGATAAAACTGGGTGGGTCTCAGGTTCGAATTCTATTCTGGGAAAATTACTTTCTAATAATAATAATATTACCAGCCCTTTTAATGTCCTACTGTAGGGTATTACGTCATAGTCCTCCACGCTGGCCCCACGCTGGAACCGTACAGTTGGTGTGTTCGTCTGGCCTAATGTTTTGAAACAACAATAATAATAATAGCTATTATTATTCTTAATGTCCGAAAACATTTGTGTATAAGTCTTGAAAAATCGTATAGTTTATACCTTCCAACTCATTAACCCTTTTTATTTTCCTTTTCAGTTTATAAAACACTACTAGTGCTGCTGGCGGCGGCGTCTCTAGCAGTGTGCTACTGTCCGCGCGACAAGATGCACGGAATCGGCCGCTGTAAGTACCGCATCCAGTGCAACGGCAACATCCGCGGCATCCAGCTTCCCAACGAGTGCCAGGAGTCCACCAACTACCCCGTCATCGTCGACGTCACACTCACAGAAGCCATCGAAAGGTTTGACGATAATCTCGACAGAGACTTCTTAGGCTTCATCACCACACTCAGGATCTCTGGAAGATGGAAGGAAACCGAACTCGCCATACTGCAATACACACCCAAACTACAACACTTTTATTTTGCCAATAACGGTATAGAAACTATATCTGGTGCGCCATTCTTTACCTTGAGCCGTTTAGAAATAATAGACTTATCTCACAACAGATTGACTGAGATCAGAGACCTGTTTCAATTCGAGACCCACCCGAACCGACTCAAAAAACTCTCGATGGCATACAACGCTATTGAAGAGTTACCAAGTTACGCTTTCGAAGAATTAACTTCCTTAACCGAACTCGATCTCTCGTACAACCTCATTTCTGATCTAACAGCAGAGCCTTTTCGCAATTTGACAATCTTGGAAACATTGAGACTCAATAACAATAGAATTAAAGATCTAAACGGCGCTGTAAACAATCTGCAAATCTTGAAGCATCTGTATCTGCGGGGTAATCAAATAGAGAACATTGACATGGAATCGCTCAAAATCATCATGGACTTGGAAACATTTGACGTGTCGGGAAATCATCTTGAGAAAATTAAACCAGACTTATTTTCAAGGCATTGGGATCACTTCAGCAATCATTCGGAGTGCAAAATTATACTTTCTGAGAATCACATCGTATCCGTGCCCAACGGCACATCCAAGGAGATCTCAGCTAGATTTGTAAGGCACTTGGGCAGAAACCCCGTTGACATTCTGACGAAAGTGGACCTCTCAAGAAATTCCATAACTAATATCGAATACAACGCCTTCCAATCACTGGTCAGACTGATATCTCTGGATCTGTCAAATAATCAAATCATCGACTTCAGAGTAAACGCGGACGACCTCGCTCTCATGAAAAATCTGAACTTGAGCCGTAATTACATCACTCATCTGTATTACGAAAGTTTCGCTTCCATGACTAGCTTGGAGAATCTCGATTTGTCATTTAACAGATTGGATTACATCCCGGATATGACTTTCAACAATAATTATAATCTGCAACTTATCAATATGACCTATAATGAAATTGAAAAACTCGACAGTATTCGCATAAAACTGTTTCATCCCGAAGGAGGTGTGTTAGATTTATCCAATAATGGGCTGTGGAAGCTCAAAATACCATTCGGTGAAGGTCTGCGTCTATTTACTTTGATGCTGCGCTCGAATAATATATCAGATATCTCACTGATCGATTTAACTCATCAGACAGATCTGAAATATTTGTTTCTAAGCAAGAATTTTATTACACAATTGAATCATACGTCTCTACATTTGCCTGGTCACGTTACTTTCTTAGATCTGAATTGTAATAAAATAAGAAAAATTGGTCCGTCCACATTTCACAAGATGGCACACTTGAAAACGCTGCGCTTAGGCAACAATTTTTTGAGTGAAATTGAGTACGGTGTATTCCGAGGGTTGACTGCTCTCGAGAATTTGGATCTGTCATCTAACAGAATAACCTATCTAGACTCTAGGCTGCTGATGGATTTGAAATCGTTGCAAGTGCTCTCGATACGGTCCAACAGGATGAACGTGTTGGACTATAAGTATTGGTTTGGTCATCAATTTGATTTGACAGTCATCATGGACAATAACAACTTCACTTGCGATTGGTTGGGCACAGCATTGAGCGATTACCATAACGGGTATTCGAGGATGAAGCCTACAGTGACGACGTCGATCAACTCTGGTCATTCCTTGGAAGGCATTCCCTGCGCGGTTGGGGAGAGTGAGTCGTTGACTGAAGCTAAATTGGTGATGGTGGATGAGCGATTGCTGGCGACCAGTCAGAGGATTCTGGAAGCTGTTAAAGAACAGAATTCATTCTTTAGAAAGATAATGTTGCATGCTATCGATGTTAATAAATATGACGCCATGGAGTGAACCTTTATGTATTTATAAAAATGTTAGGCTACAAATTTATTTGGTGTCGGTGTGGTGGAAAGTAGAACTAGTGTTGCCATTGTAGCGAAATAGATTCCTTTTCACTGATTTGGCGGTAGCAGTGACACGTCACTGGAAAAGAGAAGTTTGTAGCACTTTTTGTTTGTTAGATTATTTGTGTAAGTTAATATTAAATTTATTGTCAGTACAATTATCTCAGATCACGTACAAATTGTATGAGAGCCGAAGCATCCAAATTAACTTACGTGGTTTACAGCTCAGTGTAATTCTAGCTTTAATTTTAAACTATTACGTATCCTAGTGATGAGGCATTGTTTAGGCCTTAGATAAAAGGTAAATAAGTCGTGTTCATTTTGCTACTTTGTTGTTTTATAGTCCTAAATGCTATTAATTTGTAATAAAAAAATATTACTGTTTGTTTTTTTATAATTATCTTATATTGAACTTTAATAAATATAATCTTAATAATTAATGCTGTCATGCTGTTTTTTTTAACGTCCTACACCTTACCTTAGTTACCTATTAGTTATTATGAAAAGGTTTAACTGTTATAGAGTAAATTAAATATCTACATACGAACAGAATATATAAATATATTGTAGTCAACGACACACACACGTTTTCCACAAATCCAATAACAAAATTCTAACAAAGTATACGCGTAGAGATCTTATGAAATATTTTTTTATTTCATTTTTCATTTTTTTTTTACCTATTGTACGTATTATTTTGAATAAATAAAACAACTTAAAATGATTAATGTAACGATAATAAAAATACGTATTTTTTGTTAGGACAACACTTTATATAGTAGCAACATTGATCCGGTGTTTCCCCCAATAACTCATGGTAGCCAGCGAGCTATATGGTAGCTGATCAAGCAATAAAAAAACTGCTTAATAAACATTAATTATTATTTGCTTATAATCATAACATTGTATTTAGATATATTGACATGAAACTAAACAACAGATAGTCGAGTTCTCTGGAGACTATGAACTTAATACCTAATTAATTAGCAAGTTGGTGTATTTATAAAAATATTTTATTGTTAAAATGTAGGTAAATGCCTTGGGACGTAGGTCTCGTCTAAGTATTTCCATTCTACTATGTGTGCCTTAGACATAGTACACCAGCCACCTTCAAGAGGTCTTCCAGTCTCCCTCTTCTTCTTATACCAATTGTATGGAACCATTCTGTAACGAATCTGGTCAATCATACTTTCTTTTCACGCATTATATGACCTGCCCATCGCCATTTTAACTTATTTCTTCCTCATGCATAAAGACCAGTGCTGCTTCAATACGCGCTCTCAAATTAAACTTGATAGAACTAAACGTATATTGCTGTCCTACTCATATACTATTACGACCATGAAACGGCAACACAAATGGGTTGCAAGTAATTATAATAAATACGTAGATGTAGGTACTCTACGTCTCCTGCAAATTTATATTTACGCCATCCAGATGCATGAAATCATCGATGTAGAATAATGTCGAGAGATGCATGAAATAAAATTATGCAAAATATTTTTCTATTAAGTATGATTGCATGATTGCTTTTAGTAGTGTGAAGACTTCTATGTTCTTAGAAATAGCGGTTTTTTTTAATTCGTCTATACACAAATGTAACAGTGTCACAAGTCAGTCATTACCAAGTATAGGTATTCTTATATATTATGTTCTTTTAGTATAAATGAAAGACCGAGAAATTAAGGTAAGAACAACCTCGTAGTAAAAAGAAAATACAAAAAAGCTACAAATAGTGTCGCAAATGCAATTTGGCCGCTGACTAAAAGCCCTGAAGATGTAATAACAATTTTCAGTAAACTTGATTTACTTCGTCACTTGACTCGTTAAGGAAAGGCGGGCCGATAATCGGGTGACCACAATTTCTGTTAAGTAAGCATACAATGTAATAAATTAAATATGTTTAATTTATTTTCTGTATGCATAATTTGTGACGAATAGGTAGGTACGGGAAAATACTTGAGTAAATATTCAAATTAGATAGATTTTTGAAAAACTTTGAATACTTGTTAAAGCGGGTAGATCCGTGGACGAAGTTAGTCCATAGGTATTCAATTGGGAAGTTGCCATTTGGTCTAGCTTTGATTCAGAACCAGAATATGTTTTATTCATGTAAACCATTAAGTACAGTACTTATGAATCGATAAAAATGTTAGAAAATGCTAAGCTACAACTATACACGTGTTTGAATTCCGTTAATATGGAGAAGAACGGGCAAGAAACTCCATGGTTGCGCTTTTGTACCCGACTGCGCGACGCAATGGAGGGTAACGTGTTTATTATTAACATGATCTTTGAACACCTGTATTCCGAAAATTCACATATTCTTAAGTAGATAGAAAACAAAATTATACAAGTCATATGTCCTTCTTTAATAGTACTGTCTTCAAAAATGTTAACATGATGGTCAATCTACAAAGGGACGACTTTTCCTTGCCAAACATCATTTATTTTGTCGGAATCAAAGTGATATTCAGCTGAAGATGTTCTACCCTTTCGATTTAAATATAGTTTCGTTTTGTAAAAAAAACGGCCTTAGAGACCCTACATAGTGAAAGAAAGCTGAAGTCGTCTTTTTGGTTATATAATATTTTTTTATTATGGGTCGTAGTTCGCCAGTCTCTCCTACCACTGGTACTCCATTAAACTATGATCTAGAATAAGCTGTGAGGTGTGTTATTTAATGTTTTATAGTGGACGACCTGATTAGCGCAGTGGGTAGTGACCTTACTTTCTGCTCGGGACCCTTGGCGCAGAAAGCACGGTTCGATTCCTGGTAGGGACAAGCTTTGTGTGATGAGCATGAATGTTTGTATCCGAGTCATGGATGTTTAATATCTATATAAGTATTATATACTGAGTGCGCCCCCAGTCCATTGTACGGTACCCATAATACAAGCGTTGCTTAGTGCGGGACCGTATAGTTGGGTGTGTGCATCTGGCGATATTATATTATTGTTATTATAACTGCTGTGTCGGAGCACCCAAAGAAAACAATTGATAGCGCGATACTTGACTTCGTTCAAAGCTTGTACGTAAGAACCCTGCATGCATAACTAAGATTAGGAACTATATGAGTCGACCAGGCCAGCGTGGAGTAACGTAAAGGCACTCCCACCCATCATTTAGCGAGGCCTGCGTTCGTAAAGGAACATTGGAGACTAGCTTACTGCATTTATCTATTCCGAAATGATTATGTATTTAATGAAACGAGTAAATTCCGAATCCAAACTTGCCGAATGCCCTCTATCTAATGGCGCTTTAAGTGCTTTTGTGTCGGATGTATGAAGCGGGGACGGTTGGATGAGACGAGAATAATTTGTGCTATTTTGAATTTAACATAATAATATAATATCGCCAGACTACATTGACTATACTGTCCCATACTAAGCAACGCTTGTATTATGGGTACCGTACAATGGACTGAGGGCGAACTCAGTATATAAAACTTATATAGATATTAAACATCCATGACTCGGATACAAATATTCGTGCTCATCACACAAAGCTTGTCCCTACCAGGATTCGAATCCGGGACTCTCGGCGCAGAAAATAAGGTCACTACCAACTGCGCTAATCAGGCCGTCAAGCATACATCTTTTATACTAACCTGCCTGTTAATATAAGTACAAATATCAATAAAATAGGTTTACCAACATTAAATTTAAAATATGTACCTCTAGTATGTAGCGGCAAGTGACCTATATAGGAGTACAACGTTCAACTTCTTTTTTTTAAGTTGGTAATCAGCTACAAAATAGAGCCATTTTGCCAGTGTTGAGTTGTTGATGGTTGTTATAAAATGATCAGTAGCCTTGATGATAATGATGATGAAATGAATACCTCGCCCCTTTCAGTAAAGCTGTGGATGCTGTACTGTAAATTTGCCGGATATCTTGGGTGAACTTGAAAAGTCAAGTTATATTCCATTTTAATTTCCTTCACTCGTGCACGATTATGAACACACAAAGTTTAACATCTCACTAATATTTCACTAATTTTTATTAAAGGAACACATTTTTGGAAAATAAAACAAAATTAGCAACTTCACTGTTCAACTTCCCGCCAAAAAGACCGAGTACAACGTTGATCTCCGAAAACGCTTTTTTCTAGCAAGATTGGCAATGTTTCGTGGAATTTTGACAGTTGAAGCGAAAAGGAACGAAGCTGTTCGCCTGTTCTTCTTTCTTTACGAAATGAAATGCGATGAAATAAAATGGATATCCTACTGGACGAATTAAACTACTACTACTGTTTACGACAGCATTTTTTTTTCATAGATTATTTAAATGGAAATAAAAGTTATCTGCTCTGTTATCTTATTTTTTTTCCATAGCAAAGCTACTCAATATACTTCCAGTTTCCACTCCACTCTATCAAAATAGGTTTTGGTATCTTAAGTCTGTCTCTGAGCCACTTTCCGCAATCGTGGTTTTTCTAAGATGTTTTCACAGTCCCGCCCCGCTGTTTGCCGAGGGCGCTCCACTTTTTTTCTGCATAATGACAGCCAATAATTGTACCTATTCCTTCGTCGGGCCACCCCAACGAATTACTTTAAGTATTCATGAGGACACAGCGACGTGATCATTCCTGACACATTACGGGCCAAGTCGGGATTGAATCATGAATATAATTCATTTTATTCACTTTTTACATTGAATTTCTTTTGACATTGTCGAGTAATTTGTCATTTCAACGTGGGCTTTTTGTATATTGTGAGCTGACTGCTCCCATGACTTCGTTGGTTTGCAGATATTATTCATTTTCTGTTCCTTATTTTTTTAAGATAAAAGTTGATAATAAATGTCATCAGTTTAATATTATGTTCTTGCAGTGGTTATAAAACAGACTAAGATAAATTAAGGACCAAAACAAAGCATGTGTACAAGCTTTTTAATTACGTATGTAATGTGGGACCGTATAGTTGGTGTGTTCGTCTAGGGATATTTATTTATTTATGTATCTAAGCACTAATTTGAAAAAAAAAAACACTCAACATGTTTTATGCAATTGAAAAAGCAATTTGTTTCAAAAGAAAGAACATTGGAGACGCAAGATTCGCTCCGCCACTTAGCGGATAAAATGGAGGTCCCTCGTTTAGAAAAATTTAATAAGACACCTAATATTTACACTTATCTACGGTGCTATTTTGAAGCACTTTACTTTCTCGCGCTCCCCGGCTTCAGAAGGATTCAGGAGGCTGTAGTCAGGACTGAGTGATAGAGATATCGGATTGAAATATATTTTTTGCTTTCGTTACTTAGACCTAGAATTGAGTTTTTTCGTAATAAATTAAATGAAATGTAATTTTCTTTATATCTTTAGTTTGTAAATATTTACATTATTTTCTCTGTAATTATTGTGAGTAATAAATTTAATAATGTATATTAAATAAAATAAATATCGCTAGACGAACACACCAACAATACGGTCCCACACTAAGCAACGCATGTATTATGGGTACCATACAATGGACTGGGGGCGAACCCAGTATATAATACTTATATAGATAATAAACAACCATGACTCGGGTACAAACATTCGTGCTCATCACACAAAGGTTGGCCCTACCAGGATTTGAACACGGGACCCGCAGCGCAGAAGGCAGGGTCACTACCCACTGAGCTAATCAAGTCGTCACGATTTGTTTGGTAACAATATTTGTTTGGTGTTCTTTTCTGGTGAATGTTGCTAGAAGTTGGTCGCCAGCTGTCAGTCAGGGCCCCAAGTCTGCTAACACAATCGATTCATAATCGAACAGCAACCGCACAGTAACTGTCACTTTTGACAGATATCCCATACAATATCTGTCAAAAGTAACAGTTACTATGCCCTGGTCACCCGTTCTTATGTAGTTTACCGAATTCATTATATTTCTCAACATCTCAGAGGTCTCGCCTATTCCGAAATTTAATACTGAAAGGTTTTTTATGGTAATCTGCTGATCTTAAATAATGAGGGGCGGAAAAAACAGTCACTTCGTTTCGCAATCAATATTCAGTTTGATTACGGTAGACTGGAAACCTGTGCGTCAATAGTCTACTAGTTATTGGGGCCGCCTGGATAAACGATGGTTCCGAGTTCAATTCCACCCTTGTCATTAAAAATAGTTAGACATAGGTAATTTCTGGCAACACCTATGACATAGTTGGAAGAGTTAACGGGACTTGTATATCATATCTGGTGGGGGGTAATCTAGTTAGGCACTTTAAGGCGTTCTCAACCGCCAGCAGTCAGCCCAACCCCTTGGGGGTAATGGTTTCCTCCCCACTCTCGAGTCACGTTCCCAGCACTTCGGCCGTGTCTTATTTAATTAAAGAAAAATATAAATTAGAATACATTTTAATGGGGTCTGCGGGGCGTTCGCGAAACAACACGTGAGCTTCTTTCCACCGGGCTCGGGGATAATTTGAATTTTGTTAAATTTATTTTTTTGCATGAGAATAAATTTGAAGTTGCCGAGTTTAATTTAAACTAAACATTGTAGTTTATGAGTGAAGGTTTAATTTGTTATATATTTAAATAAAAATATGCACCAAATATTTGTTATGAATTGGAGTATTTAGTAACTTTCTATTTAATATATAAGATTAGCCAAAATTAAAGGTATATACTAACTAATAGTACTACAAGTACTAGTAATTAAAGGTACTACAATTGTTTTAATGTTTACGAATAATAAAACGTTTTCTTAAGAGAATTATGTTACATACATACAAATTAAATTGATAGTCACTCAGTGAATAGTGTTTGTCATGACTACTGTTAAAATCGGGATAAAACGTAATGTTACAACGACGGCGTTCACATTGTGAGTAAAAACACAATTATCACACGAATCTCGATCAGAACCATCGGTATCGCACGCAATAATCACGAAGCTACTAATACTATAATTATGATATAATGAATCCTATTGATGCTGTAAACAGCGCCAATAAGTATATTTTGTAAAAAACTCTAATCTAAATCAATAAGTCTTGAATCGTGTTTAAGTATAAATAATAACCAATATTTATAAATAAAATTAAGTAGCAAGCAGCCTACATTTTGGGCTCGTTCGGTAGGTAAGTAGCTACCTACCTACTTGATACATGGTCTTATATTATAACTTGCAAAACACATAAATAGCAAGTCAGAAATCATCTCAACTTAAGGAACAGTGCTTCCACAAACAGCGGGATATTAATAGACTTACTTTGGCACAACAAAAACTCAATTAAAGAAAAAATTGGAGGACAAAGAAACGAATTATTTACAATGTCGACCAAGCCATGGTGTCTCTTCACATTGGACTTTTTATTCCGAACGGGAGTGGGGAAAAACTCCAATTTATCATTCAGCTGTCTGTTTTGGGGGTTGAAACAACCCCGACTGAGTTAATTATGTCAGTACAATGGTACTGAAAAGGGTTTGATAAAAAAAAAGTATGTTGACGTTACAACATATTGTTTGTTGTCCTACGTCTGCTGCTGCGAAGTTTTGTTTATGACTTTCCTTTTTGTGTGTTTATGGTTGGTTTGTTTGTGGTTTATGTTTTATTAGTGCTAGGGTTGCGAAGAGCATTAATGAAATTAAATTAGCGATCTTTGTCAGAGATTTGGTTCCAGCGTTTATTATTTGTGACTGTCAGTGACATTAGTTAGGATGGAGTTTAGCACAGGATTTAAAATGAATTAATAAATCACCTGTACCCTAGAGATACCTAATAATTTTCATATCACCACACCCATATTGGTACTCCGAAGGAACGAGCAGACACTTACATAAATATCGTTTAACAAACCCATGGTATATAATATTTGTTCCATTAGCACGGCTTACATTTAACAGAAAGGCATTGTCCACCAGCAATTAAAATTTTACATGAAATTTCAGCGTTGCTGCGGCATTTTTTCCCGCGTAATAAAGGTCGCGTGCATTAAAACCTAGCCTTTTGAGCCGGCGTTCCGTGATTCATAAACACGCTTGTTGTATTTTTTTTCCATGTAATATTTTGAATACTAGTTCCTTTTTATATTATGCTGAAATTATGGAAATCTGGTTTATTGTAGAACGCAAATTTGTTATCAGAGAATGAGGTATGCTCATTTCTAATTCCATCGCGTAGCGAATTTAGTGCATTGTTCTCTATCCATTGCGCGCTAAATAACAATGCTTAAACGACGTGTGCTACTTTTACAATACATAATATTTTCGCAATACCTAACCTAACCTACCGCTAACTCTGGTGCTTGCCATCCTCCTCCATCCTAAACTGGTCAAACGATACATTTATAGAGGTAGAGAGGCATTTATGCCCCAATAATGTCTAAGTAGGTATATTTACAGCACGTCAACATTAAAATGTGTCTATCATACGGTATTAAAGTACATATCCTCAAGCTTAAAAAAGTTTAAAACTTGCGATTATTAATCAGATGAAAAGTGTTTTGTAATGCTATTGTAAATTTGGGGGTTAATCCATATGAATTGCCTCATAATTACACTGTTTAGCTAAGCTCGTTACATTTTATAACAGCGTTTCCTACGCTCGAAGCGAAGTAAAGAGCTTGAATATAAATTAATTTCTCATGTTATAGCAGACTGTTGAGATTAATATTGTATCAGGAAAACCTTTTACATTGCTATGCTGTGTTTGAACGTATTAGACGCGATCCACGTATTGAACTCGAAAACGTAAGATTTGTGTTAACTTTTTTAAATAACCTCTTTCATTTATTGATTTCTTATATTTACGCGAATGCTACACATTGAAACAAAACAATTTTTTTTCGGAATTTATCGCGTTTATTTAAAAACCGTAAAGCAGCCGAAACGTCGTGATCGTAAAAAAATTAATAAACGCGATAAAGGCCGAAAAAAATAGTTTTAACTATATACCTACCTCCATCATTATTTTTTACTAAAAGAAATGCGTTGAAATAAAATGGACTTGAATATAGCCTCATCGCCCACAACTATGTGGGTATTTTGCCAATCTCAAGCAATAAATAGCGATAGCAAATTCAATTAAAACACATAATTAATAAAATAATAGATGTGTCATAGAGATATTAAAGAAAATGATGATAAATCAGTTTGGCACTAAAACGTAGTAATATTACCGCCTATGAAAATGACAAAGTCTACTGTGTGTATCCTATGCGAGGTAATACACTGCAGAAAATAAAATATTGAACTTTCTACTAGTTCTATTAACAAAAGCATGATGTAGACAGTTGAGGTTCGTTCCGATCAGGTTTTACATTATATGGAATAGGTATAATCCGAAATAAATGATATTAAATTCTAACGGCTAGTTTGGCCAGTAGCGCGCCGCCGCCGCCCTGTACCTGTACCTGTGCCAAGCGCTAACCAGACTAGGTACGTATATACTGATAGTAACTAGTGGCTCATAGTCAGGAATCGCCGCCAGCTTCTATTAACCGCAGTCTTGTCAAAATACGATTGGTGACTTTTGGCAATACCTAATATTTGTATTCGAATATAAAATTGCACGATAAAAGGAGAGTCACTGTCCTTGCTTGATCAAGTTACTACACCAATCAAGTTACTATACCAATGCAAAGGGGGCACCGCTCGTGCAGCGAGTAATCATTCTCACTTAGCCCACACTCCTGCCCCCATCGGGGATTCAAACGAAACAAGAAAAAAATTAAAAGTACTTCACACATTATATTAAAAGCTTAATGTTATGTTAGAATAGAGTGCACTTTAGCAGAATATATAACTTTAATTCACTTAAAACTAATTTGCTCTCAGCTATTAGCATAATAATTTAGCATTCGACGATTGCCACGTTATTAAACGTTAATCCTTACTTTAATTTTGAATTTGGAATATTGCATTCTGTGGTCCCAGTGCTGGCATCTATGTGTTCACTAGTGAGGTTTGCGAACGAGAACCGACCCAACAGAACAAGCAGCGACGAGTTCCTGCTTTGACATACATCGACGGATCGCATTAGTAAACTATGTAGCATAGCAGGAGAGCAGCGTGACATGTATGCTAATGCTAGAGATTTGATTGTTTATGTTTGAAATGTTTAGTACAGGGTCGTTATAATTTTAAAAGTAAGGAAGGTATAGTCAAGCTATGGAGTTACAAGGGTAGTGCAAATGTTAGCTCGTAACGTTAATGCGTTATATAAGGTGGTATTTTATTTTTATTCTGAGATCAAGTTTGGGTTGCGTTTTTTTAGACACGTCCGCGTTTTTTGGTATGTATTTATACTGTATATTTGTAGGTGATTAGCTATAAAGATTTATATTTATATAGCATTAAGGTTCTTTCTTATATAATTGTTTTGTTATTCAGCGTTACTACATTGTAGGTATTAATTATACTTATAGCTAAGTATATATTTTAAACAATTTTAAGGACTGCGAAAACTTTGAAACTCAACTTATTTCCTTGCAAAATTACTAAAATATATTTTAATATAACATTCAACTTTCACGCCGCAAAAGTTAGATGGTTTTTAAACTTTCTCTTATCGGATAAAACTCCTTAAGACGTGAGAGATAAGGATTATTTTCGTGTGTATTATTATGACGGCTTGTCAGCCAGCCCTGCGATATTTTCTCTTTTTTAAATGATGATGTAAAGCTTTGAATTTATGCCGGTCCCTCGCCGTCGGAGCAATTTTCTTGTTCAAGTGTTTGCGCCGTAGAGGCTCTTAAGAATTTTGGGTTCCGGATGCAAAATAGGGATTAAAATTTCGTATATATGTAATTAGTAGAGCTACATTTTAAAAAAAGAACAAACTCCTAAACAGAGTTCGTTTTTCAAATTAAATAAACCTTGATCGTTTAATGATGATTGAGTATTCTTTCATACATCTAGAGGAGTGTTTTTTTCCTTTAATAATAATAATATTGCCAGATTTATTATGGTTACCGTACAAGGGACTGAGGATAAACTCAGTATACCAGACTTATATAGATATTGAATAACCATGAGTCGGGTACAAACATTCGTGTGCATCACACAAAGTTTGTCCCTACCAGGATTCGAACCCATCATCAAAACACTAGAAACCCGAAGGAACCAATTGAAAATTATATTTCAGGGCCATCGAGGTTAATTATATTATTTCAAAGATCGGAGAAATATTTTACTTGACACTGGCAAAATGGCACTATTTCGTGACTTAAAAAAAGAAAAAGAACCTGAAACACACTAGACAATGATATAATTAGAGTAAGTACTTTTTGACCAGCTGCTAGAGTCTGTCTACCCGTTCCTATATTATTCTCACATACCCATAACAATGTACTGCTCGAAAATGAAACGGATCTTTTTAAAAAGAGCAACCATGGAGTTTTCTTGCCCGTTCTTCTTCATAGGAACGGCATTCCGAACGGGTGGTAAAGTTGTAGCTTAGCATTGTGTAACTATTTTGACGATTCATAAGTACTGTACTCAATGGTTTACATTAATAAAAATATTCTGATTCTGATTCCGAAATCGCATACGGAACCCATTTGAATGAGATATGTATTTCCGCTGTGCTTGCTCCTTAAGGATCTTACATTTGAAAATATTGTTAATGTCGTCATATTTTCTTTGCCTCTCTGTCTAACAAATAATAGGTGTTTGTATCGCATGATGCTTGTTTTTCTTGGAATATGTTTAGGTCACGATTTTAAATTTTAAGTCGGTGGAGTACAGTTTATATTTCAACACCAGACGCATAGCAAAGTGGAATGTTCTTAATTTTAAACATTTGTCTGTTTTCTATTGAATCGCAGCTCTAATTTGAACTACTTATTTCTAGAGCCTTCATTTGGTTGATAAAGGTATTGGCGACTTGGTTTTACAAAAATCGGCTTACAATGAAAAATATTATATTTACACAACATGTACAAACATCATTTTAGAACCAAACCACTCGTATGTGTATTTAATATGAGAAGGTATAGTTACAAAATGGTATGAATGATTATGAGAAAATTACTATAACAAAGAATAGAAAACCGCGGTATACAGAGTGATTCAGAAAGGGTATACTGAGCCTGAAACGTGGGATTATTTAGCGCATTTGTAAACACTATGTGAAGTTAGATTTCGATAGGTCTATTATAAAAAAATATTTTTTTTAACAAAATGACAATTGAATTTTTGTTCTATAAATTAACCTATCCAAATTCTGACTTCACATAATGATTACAGATACACTAAAGTAGCGCAGATACAAGGCTTAGTATACCCTTTCTGAATGACTCTGTATAAGTACGTTATTTTTAAACCCCTTTCACCTGTCGACTGCAAATGCGCACAGTGCAAGTGCTGTTGAAACGCAGACTCGCGCTAATTGGTGCTATTCATTACACATGGAACGGCGCCTCTGGTAGTAGCGCCTGTATACTAGCGCCAGCAAAAGCGGTATTTACCTCCTCATTATCGCTTTTATGAGCATTACCAAGTTCCTTTTCTATTGAAGCGTACACCATCATCACGCCTATAAGCCCCCAAAGGGGTAAGTAGGTTCATCGATGGTATTTTCCCAATAAAGGTGGCAATTCTATTGCCATTATACCGGACACGCTCCTTCTCAATTCCATGAGGATTGAAGCCGTATTCAACCGTTCTGGCTCAGTGCTGCATGGTGAACTTCACACGGCTTTCGACAGACGTGCAGGGCCCCCAGTCTGCTAACACAATCGATTCATAATCGAACAGCAACTGCATGGTAACTGTCACTTTTGACAGATATCCCATAGTTACAGTTACCATGCGGTTGCTGTTCGATTATGAATCAATTGTGTAAGCAGACTTGGGACCCAGGTTTCCTCACGATGTTTGCTTACACCGTACAGCAGGTGATAATCATGACTGAAAATGAGATTTGCACATGAAAAGTCCCAAAATCTCAAAAGAGCGAGCCGAGGTTGGAACCAGCACACCTTGCCTCCAAGGCAAGTTTTACATACACATGTGTTAAACCAAAGACATAACTTCATAGGTATGTTTTGTGTTTTAATTCTATTTTTTTCTTAGGAAGAGCACCTCTTCCAGCAAAATATAATTATGACAGTCATCCAATTTCAGCGTACATATACAGGCTATCCGACTGAAAACGGTAAGTACCTATTTGTTTTCCTTTTCGTAATCCAAAGGGCTCTAGTGTTGCGTATCTAGCCCTACACTAATCCGTGCTAATCCGAAGCTTCTCCTAGTATTTTGTTGTGAGCGATGACTGTGTAAGAAACAGTATGAAGATTAACGAATATACGAACGCCGAAGATACGGACGCTTAAGAGCTTGTCTTCGGTATCATAGTGGCGTATCGTATCCTGTACCGAACCCTGCCCCGAATATTGTTGTAGACGCCACTATAGAAGGTGTAACAATCCCACTATATATCCCACTATCCCACTAATATTATAAATGTGAAAGTTTGGATGGATGGATGGATGCATGGATGTTTGTTACTCAATCACGCCAGAACGGCTGAACGGATCTGGATGAAATTTGGGACAGAGATAGATTATAGTCTGGAATAGCACATTGTGGTCATTCATGTTAAGATAGTATATATAAATTGCCAATGAAATGTTGTCGGGTTTTTTAATGATCTGTTTTACCTACCCCCAGACAAGACGTTAATTTAAAAATCTTTCAAGAAGATTGGTCGACGCAACCGGCGACCCAGAGGCTGGGCATTTTCTCGCCCAGCGAGTAGCTTTGGCTATTCAGCGAGGAAATGCGGCCAGCATCTTGGGCACGCTACCGCATGGGCCAATTTTTTTTACACTTTTTGTAAATATTAAGTATCTTTTTATACTCTTTTTAATTTATATTAGTTTGTAAATATTTAAGTTATTTTCTGTGTAATTATTGTATATAATTTAAAAAGTCATAATAGTGAATGATATGGAATACTATATGATATGGAATACGAATTTTTACCATTTGTTTTGATGTTACGCGAACGTTTAAAGAGGCGGGCGGCGCCGATGGCGGAAGGATAGTAAAATAAAGATAAGACCGGGGTTCAAGGTTGGGGAAGTTATTTTTATTGGCCGTGTTATTACCGTCTTGGACACGATTTTAAGACACTCGTCTGAGTGTGGTACAAGTGGTTTTTAGGGGTCTGTATAAGGACACCTAATAATTTGACTTGTAATTTTAATATAGATAGAAAACTATACATGTAAAAGATATACCCACTGACTGACCCACTGACTCACTACTCATCACGAAAGCTAAGATAGGATTTTAGGAATTTCGGTTAAGGGGCTACTAGTGGGGGGGGGGGGGGGGGGGGGTCAAGGTTTGTATGGAAAATGTTATTCTGTGGATATTTATAATGTTCTACTTTTCTACGCGGACGGAATCGCGGGCAACAGCTAGTTTTAAATATGACGCATTACTTGTTGGTTTTTATTAATCTCTTACGATATATAACTAACAACAAATAACAATGATATAAATAAACAAATAGATAGTGAAACAATAACGATGACCTGACTTGCTTGTGAGCACTAACTTCTATGCTCAAGTTGGGATTGTGTATATAAATATTATCTAAATAACACAAAATATCAATTATATTTAAGAACTTTTCAAAGGAAAAAGTTTGTTAATGCTTTTATAATCCATTATAACTTTTTATAAATTTGAGGGTATGTTATCATTTTTCCACTAAACGAGGTATCACGTTAACGAACAACGTATTTAGGACTTTTTTCAAACGTTTTTTAATACGTAGGTACTTTCCAGGTTATGGAAAAGTTCTGAAAAAGCCCAATAACCTGCAATTGGCAAACCCCTTGATTCAAGCTCAAGCCGAGCACTTTATTCTTTATACTACCTTTTTGATATTTCTCTATCTCTGAGGGGATGCCCATGCCAAGTATAAGCACGTTAAAAGGTCTCTTATAGGTCAATATACTGAACAGTAAGCATTAAAAACGAAAAATATAAAAAGTTTATACCACACTAGCAGTACTCGCGACTTCGTTCGCGTGGATTCTAGTTTTTTGCATTCCATTCCCCGACATAAAAATATTTTATATGTTGAACCGGGTGATAAGCTATCACCATGATAAATTTTATCAAAATCCGCCAGATATATTTCCCATGACACGTGAACAGATAAGACAGATATAATTGATAGAACTAAGCGATACTTGGCGGAAATCCATTGTTAAACAAATGCTCATTCGTAGCCCACCCGTCCTGAGGATATCTCGTTTAGAGGCGAAACACGTGTCGAATACTTTTTTAGATTCGCTTCGTTTCGCGGAGAATTGTATTTTATATGGGGTCCCGTCATCTCGTGATAGATAGTTTCTCGACTAAGATCTTAAAGGAGTTCGGTGTTGCTGGCTTCTTTAATTATCGATCAACTTGTTTGGCTTATAATTGGAAAAGTTGACAAGTCGAGGGTTAGTGGTGGGTTCCTCTTCCCCCATTTCTTTAAGACAGACAGGTGAACATTTCATAATTGTTCAATTCCACCTCGAAATTTGAAAATTATAACCGTTACGATTATATTGTTATTTGAAAAATACAAACGTAAAGACATGACTACGGCACAGACTTGTTGTATATATAGAGTTAATATAAAGTTTATATTTTTTTGTGCCGTGCCATAACTTGGGCCAACCGAGGCGAATGCCCCCCAAAAGGCTAGTCCTACAAGATCTCTGACGATCTCAGTTACGGCGCCATAAAATACCTCATGCTGTCCCTTTCTTAACGACCGCCTCGCTCCAGGGGCCTGTATAGTTTTTAATCTTCCAATATGGCGGACATTGAGAGAAATTTACGTTTCGTGCGTGGGTTCGTGAAATGTTTGAGTGCCTACTGAAAGTATCTGAGGAACGTGAGTGATATGATCATTAAAAAAATCGTGTAAAATAAAACAACTTTTTTTAGTGATAAATAAACGACATTCAGCTGCTTTGCACTCCGGAAGTAAACAACCTCCGCACTAATATGGCACCCTCAGAACGATAGGGGCTCAACTCAAAAATCATTTGTTTTGGGAAATCGCAATCATCTTTCCAACTGAACGGGGAGAACGAAAAGTACCGGTGTCAAAGAGACGGAAATATAATAAGCTTTTTCTATCATAAAAACGCCTTTGTTTTAATATTAATCGCATAGAACATACATTAAAACCATAATTTTGAAGCATAATTTTGAATTGAGCCTCTATCGTTCTGAGGGTGCGATATTTCAAATGCGAAAATAATTGTTAAAATACCCACAAATTTGTGAGTAACTGAGACCATATCTCGTTTTATTCAATGTTATTTCATTTCGTTAAGAAAGTGTGGCAAGTACGGCCAAGGCCTTTGATTATGGCTAGCTGACGATGTTTTCCTTGACCATTATTTGAACACTCAACATTTGACGTATAACCTCGCTGGTAACATGGTGAGCTGTTTACCCGGCCCTTGTCACCGGGTATTAGTCGTGGTTGCCCGCTGACTAGGGAGGGAGGAGGATCATAGCGGAACACTTTCTTAGGCCGAGCAAATAATCCAGTAGTTCAATTCAAACTTGTTGATCTAACTAGGGCGGAGGTAGCAAGTTTGTGCTTTAGTTTTCAGCGCACGTGACCGCAACATACCCCAAGCTGCTTCAACTGTTTGGATTATGTTGTCTGACCAGTCCTTTAGGGATCACGGTTGTGATGTTATGTACATACTTCTAGTAGTCAGAGGTATTGTCGGATAAACTCATATTCAGTTCTGTCAATATCCACCATGGCTCATTGCGAGTTGGTAAACTTCATTCGGTATAGTCGCGCCGTTATTTATTGTAAGTATCTCCTTTTATTTTATGTAATCCTAGTACATTTTCTGTCTAAGATTTCACTATAGGCACTGTTTATTCTGTTTTTTTTTAAATTAAAAAACAGGTCTAACGTCGAAATAGAGATTTAATTTGGTTTCAAATATAGTACTTTTTTAACGATGGAGAACAAATAAAATTACTATAATGAGTGGGTAATTAAATACTATTATCCTACAGTGTTATATTTTTTTAAAACACAATTCATGAAAATTTACTTTTAACGAAAAAAATTCTAAAATTAACTTTCAGATTGAATTGTGTGTAAAGAAAAATGTTTAACTCAACACTTGCCTAATGATATGCAAATAATTTAAACAAAATGGTTACGTTAAAAATGTTTCGTCAAATTTCGTCAAGGATTTCACATTTTATTATGTTATTAAATAAATTCGATCAAAAAGCTGAGATTGGAGCATCACGAAGGAGACACTATTTACGATATGTGTACAGTCGGCTGGAAAAATTCATAAACGTATGAGCGGGAGAGCAATTTTGAAAATAAAAACATAGAGTAGTGAAATAAATCGAATTGGATTAATTTTATGGAAACACCCAAATTAAGTTCACTTAATTCAAATTCAAAGTATACTAATTTATTTCGTATTGGCCTACAGGGGCACATACAAAATTGTAATTTTATATTTTGGTTTTTCTTAACTCTACAACCGGATCGGAACGCGATCACAACTAAGAAGAAAATTGAAGTTAATTTGGACGTTAAATATTAATAATAATTATGTCTATTTTCTTAATGATTTAATGGTCATAGGTAATTTAAATAGGATGACGTCGTAGTCTAGTTATAGTAACCTAGGGATCCAAGTGGCCATTCTAGCATTTTTGACAGTCGTTACCTGTGGTCAGAAGCGTGGTAAATTCTGACAAATAGTCTTACCCTTAAGTTAAGACCTAAGGGTCTTATGCTAAGGCCCTTGCCCGCAGTACTTGCAAGTTTTGCGGGCAAGGACGTGTTCGGTTTCGGAGGGCAGATGTCGGCATATAGCCAAATCACGGTAACAATGAAGTACCCACTTACTTAAACTGCCAAAAACCCTTTTTGATAGCAATTCCAAATTATGAAAAAAAAAATCAAAATATTTTCAAGCCCACTGTACAATATAATATCTTGTGCTTGTGTACAGGGTGCGTTTAAAGTTTAAGTCGTAGGTCGTAAGGGGTCGTGACACGCGCTGTCTGGCACCCTGACAATATTGGGGCGGTATCTTTACGAGCTGATTGTTAAGCTGAGTTCATCTTGCGTTCGAGCACTTCCAATAAATTTGTGGTATATTGAATCTTTTGTAAGCTATTGAAGATTTTGAAGTCAATCGATATTGGATGAACCATTACCATTCATCAACATAAGTGTCTGTCTGTTCTTATTTTGAAAAGGATTTTAGTGTCGCTTGAGTATACTGAGAAAATATGAGTAATATATTGGCAATCTGAATAGACCAGAGCCTCCTTGCGGATATTATCTCAATTCTTATATAATAAATCCAAAAAAATGCCACAAGATAGAATCAGAATATATTTTTTATTCATGTAAGTAAACCATTTAGTACAGTACTTATGAATCGTCAAAATAGTTACAAAATGCTAAGCTACAACTTTACCACCCGTTCGGAATGCCGTTCCTACGGAGAAGAACGGGCAACAAACTCCACGGTTGTTCTTCTCACAGAGATCTTTTACATTTATGCGCAGTACATTGTGGACAATAATCTATGAAACTGCTCTATATAATTTACTCTATGGTTTTCTCTCTCTTCTCTATGGCGGCTGCTTGACAATGGGTGGTCTAAAAAGTGTTATCTGTACTTAAATAAAATTATGATTGTTTAACTATAAAGAAGTATAATTTTCCACCCCAGGGCCCTGAA
Source organism: Pheosia gnoma (assembly GCA_905404115.1). Taxonomy (NCBI): domain Eukaryota; kingdom Metazoa; phylum Arthropoda; class Insecta; order Lepidoptera; family Notodontidae; genus Pheosia; species Pheosia gnoma. The sequence continues at coordinate 1,509,180 of FR989910.1, forward strand.
GGATACATAAACACATTGTTATGGGTAGGTGAGAACAATGTAAGAACGGCTAGGCAGACTTTAGCGGCTGGTCAAAATATATGAGTCACAAAATGCATATCATTGTACGCAATGATACTCATTGCTAGTAACATCATGCATTTATATATGGTGGAGAAACTCATTTTTTTGTCTGCATAAATCAGAACAGCACCGGTTGATTTTAATTAACTAAACGACCATTTGAATATCTTGTTGTATATTGATACAACAAGGTGTAAATGATGTTATGTATTGATACAACAAGTTGTAAATGATGTTCAAACGGTCGTGCATCTTTCTCGCAGTCCTTTAAAACGTACTTACAAAAACATCGCCCAATCTTACACTAACGTCTAGTCATCCAAGACACACACCCAGGCCTGACCGATTAACCTTTTAAGCTTAGTCAAAATAAAGATCAAGGTGACGAAGACTAAGTAGAAATAATGTAACGATGATTTAACTTTAAAGTTATTCAATTAAAGTCAGCCAGTTAAAGCTAGACGCGTCAATCGCGGGATTAAGTTTGAAGTTTTTGTCCCCATCCCGAGTACATAGCGCAGACGTTTGTCAAATGAGAGCTTACAGTAATCCACTCGCGTGTCGAGACAATTTTCAAGATAAAAGTGAATAATTTCATTAAATTCATTATGGCAGAACAACTCAGCCCTTATGAAATTCAAAATGCATTGTATAAGGAGCAACAAAAAAGTATTTTAACAGATGAATAAGTAGTACTTGGTAGATAACAGTAAGTTACTTGGAACACGGTGATGTGTAAAATAATTGTGTAAATATTGTTTGTTTTTTTTTAAACAAGGATCTAGTAGCCTTTGACCATGCGCTCAATATGGGGTGTAATTTTATAAATTTCTAATAACTTGATTTATTTCTTTGGAAATGTTATCTTTGTAACGTACTTGTTAGCCCTGTTGAAATAGTTCACACTATTATTATTTACGCTTTAAATATTTTGTGTTTTTATATACATTATTAAGAAATTGCAATAATATTATGTGACGAAGATGTTACTTTTATCTATAGTTCCATTAATCCATCAGAAGACTGAAATAAAACTTACAATTTTAATTAGCATTTACGTTCTTTAGCAATGTTGTGAATACGCTACAGTTACACAAGAGCATTAATCATACTATCTGCTTGTATCCGGATAACAATGGCAATTAACCGGATATCCGTGTGACCGGAAACTTGCGACCTGCCACTAACGAACGACTCTAACGAGGTTATGGCAACTTGTCCTGTCAAGGTTACTGATCATCCGCCGTAATCCGGATAACCGGCCCCCAGATTACGTAACTTTTCAAGCTTAGCGAAAGAAAAGCGACAGCAATAATCTCGCAATAATTGCTTTCAAATCGCAAATTTGTATGACGTCGCAGCGCTACGTAATACGAATTAGCAATTTAAAAGCAAATATTGCGCGATTACTGCTATCGCTAGGCTATTGCAAGTTACGTAATCAGGGGGCCGTTCTCTATCCTTACAAATGACACACAAGTGATTTTTCATAGACATGAGGCTTACAAATTCATAATTTTATACCAGTGACTGTTGATAGCGTCTTAATGCTATTTTAATACCACTGTCTATGACTCTATCAATGCTTATAACAGACGTTTCAACGAGACAACAGGCACATATAAGAGAGTATAAAAAAAAATCAAATCCCTGATCGAACTTGAGTTCGCTTTTAAAACCTTATTTTCGTAGAAAATGCAGAGAAAATTACATCTCAAGTATGCACTAAATTTCCTATAAAAGTTGGGATTGATTTGGTAATACGGGCGTACGTGGAGTACCGACTTGTAAACTATAGCATTGTAACAGTCTCTACGCTCATGTCAAGAATTTTTAATCTGAGCAAGAACTTATTCTTATAAAAAAAATCAGGTAATAGTTATATTCAAATATTCGTTCTCGCCAAAAGTGTAGAGCCAGTGTTGCAATTAGCAAGAAACGTTTTTTAGACAGTTTTGTGGCCTAAGGCCTACCCCTTAGGGCCACAAAACTGTCTACAAAACGTTTAGGAGGAATGTTGATGACTTGGACCAATGGGCATTGTCTAAAAATTTTTACCCCCAGATTTTATATTTTTTTTAGGAAATATAGTGTATTTTAAGGAACTAATTTAAATATGTTTGTATTCTATTGCCTATTTTTTTTTATATTTAGATTTTAAATTTTGAAGGTGATGACGTCATCGTCGGCGACAAAAAGTTATTCGTTTGCCTACTAAAAATGAAAAAAAAACTCATATCCGTCAATCGTCTGTCAATGTCAAAATTCTTTCTTACCCTTAGCTTTTACCTTGGTATTTTTATAATCACCACGTGATAAGTGCTCTATCGATCTTTATTACTCTTAATACATAATACCTGCGCTAAATCCTAATAAAAAAATATGGCCGGCTCTTCTAATTTAACAGAAACGAACAGAGAAAGGTTATGTTTTTGTTTTGACATTGACACTTGCGCTGAACAGACTACTTTTTTTTTAATTTAATGCAATGCAATGGCATTATAATCCAAGTGATGACGTTGATGGATTATGGGCAAAGTTCAGCCCTTAAGTCACGCTTCCACCACATCTCCTTGTATTTTAGTTTGCATCTCTGGTAATCAGCAACTGTCACATCCTGTGGAATCTCCTCCACATACATAATCGACATTATGCACTTCAAATAAATACTTAATTCCATATTATTTGACATGTGACACGTAGCACCAGAATCGACGTACCATACGCTGAAATATAATTCCATAATTCCATCCACGTAAACGCTCGATGACTTCTCAAAGCAATGCTTCACAACTATAATTGTTATGCTAGATGTGATGTTACAGAAGTTTCAATGACTCGGCTAGGACTCCTTACTTGTCTTTTCAACATCTTCTCGGCATATTTTCCTGCGGTAATTTACATTTCTCAGTTCCACTGGACAATCGTACGCCATCAACTCCTAGTGATGTATCGCGTAGCTCTTCGACGTAACTCATCTTCAACAGATACGATTCCGTCCTTGAACTGATCCAATATCAATCCCAAATAAATCTCAATAAACTCAGTATCCTTCACAATCCTCTCTTGTGTGTAGGTCTTCTTTGCCTTATCTGCACATTCCTCTTAACCATATACCATGTATTAAATAATCCTATTTAAATGGTTAAGCCTATACTGCTCAAAGTTTTGTTGTTATTGGTTACCTTCCGTATCGCAATACCATTTTCAATTTGATACTGATACAATCTCCTGAGTCCAAAATGCACCAAGTCCAAGTACATTTTCATGAGAAATTCCAGAATGGCCTAATTAGTTGAACCATTCAACTTCTCAAACCTGACTCGAGATTCCCGATGAAGATACCGCAGAGCTATCCACTATCTTCTGACTTCGGGTACTGGCACCGAATTCGCCTTCCGGCCTAACAACATATTTTTCCTTTGGCTAAGCAGATTTTACAAATTACGCATAACTCGCGTTCCTGGGCCCATAACCTGATGGATTATGGGCAAAGAAGACCAGGATTGAATATAGTAAATGAGATATAATTGGGTATAAAATATAAGGAGTGTAAAAATACGATGTCAAAAAAAGGTGTCAAGAAAGTTGACATGTGCAACTTTCTTCTCTTTGTTACTAAAACCTTTTTACTACTGGGATGTCGTTTACATACTCCAACAGACGTCACTGAAGGTGAAATAAAGGTCAATCATATTTTTCCATAAATCTTAGAAATGTGAAAGTATTTTTAAATTTTTACTACATATAAGACATTAGTAACCCTATTCCTCGAAATGCTTTTTCAATCACAACGGTTTTAAAAAAATGGACAATCCCCATTATAATGGCTTAATTCCTGAGCGCACTAACTCACCCCCCTCCCCCACACTTTAGTAGCAAATTCTTCACTAAAACTGCGATGAAAGCATTCCAGGAAGTCCTTTTCCATCAAAAGTCTGTAAGTAATTACTTACTTACTTATGTATCTTTCTTTTCCCGGAAGCGTTGCTTATTAATTAATAAGTGCACTTAAGTTACTGTCTCTTATTTGCGAGACAATTAATTAGTGCCTTTGTTATTTCCGAGAACAATCAGTTTACTAGAAGCTGTTTTTTTAAATGTTCGAGGAAATTAAGTTAAATTATTTTAAAGATTTCTTTTAATCTCTTAATGTTTCTTTTTTTTTGTCCCGTATTTGTTGCAACTTCCAATACCATTCACCCGATTGCAATGAACTTCTGTGGCAATGAGTTTCTGTAGGCCTATACGATGTATTTGATTTGACTCTATATTTGTACTATATTTTACACTGAAAATAATTTAAATCGGACCCAACAAATACTAGCGTTTTGTACCCAATACCTATCAATCGCATTAAACTAAGCATGAATACTTTGCCGAGATGTGACGTGACGCATTCATTCCGAGCTCCCGGTCAGTGGCTCTCAAAGATTTACCTGACACCCACCATATTTATTTCTTATATTTACGCGAATAATATCTATCGCGTATCGCGTTTATTTTAAGTTTTTACGTTACCGACGATTCGTAAAAACATAAAATAAACCAGATATAATCCTTAAAATTAGTTTTATTTCAATGACGCCCACCAGTTTAGTTTGTTTAGTGTAAAAAAAAGACTCAAGGCCGAATACTAAATCGCCACACAAATTTGAAAGCTGCTGAATTTTAACGCGACTCACAAGAAATGCAAGGGGCGAGGCCATATTTCATACTAGCTGTTGCCCGCGACTTCGTCCGCGTGGTATTTAACAAAGACAACCGTTGACAACAGCCTGCTCACCCATTCTAAGCCCGCGGGACGCATTGCAGGTTGTTGCTATCAAACTTAATCAGGCGCTGCGCTGCAACATTGGTTTTAATTTTTTTTCGTGAGATCCTATTTTTTTTTCTAAAATAAAAGTAGCCTAAGTTACTCCTTGTTACATCAGCTATCTGCCAGTGAAAGTCCCGTCAAAATCGGTCCAGCCATTTCAGAGATTAGCCGGAACAAACAGACAGACAGACAGACAGACAGACAGACAGACAGACGGACAGACGGACAGACAGACAGACAGACAAAAATTGTAAAAAATGTTGTTTCGGTATAGGTAACGTGTATACATCCAAATGCACTTAGTAAAAAGCGGTTATTTTAATATTACAAACAGACATTCCAATTTTATTTATATGTATAGATTATTCAATTATGTTTCCTCGCATTTAATTTCGTAAAGTAAGAAGAAGAAACATTAACATCAGCAAGATAGTGACATATTTAACAGTTAAGTTGGACTTGGAAATAATAAGCATCTAGCTTTTAAGTATTTGGCCGTAAGCTTATTATAATCTGTGAGTAAACATTTGAACACTATATAGTATACAGTATAGGTAACAGGTGAGGGAAGTCTACATAATTTCCCACAAAATAAAACCTAATTCAAATTTTACTTGCTATTAAATAGATTTAGAAAATACACTTGAGTAGCGAGGTTGCCAGCCTCCGGCTTCCTTTGTTTATTTCGCCTAACATATATTTAAATGTAAAAAGGTTCATAAAACTTTGACAATCCCTAACCGCAGTACCGTCAACGTCACCCTGAATGAAGCTCGGTACGACCTAATGAGACGGAAGGGTCCATTTGAAATCATCATTTGAACGCGGCTGAGCCTCGTACCGCGATACAGTATGCTACCCGTCGCGTCGCGCTGGCCTTTCAAAGCTGTGATTTAAGAGTACCAGTTTAAATGGAAAGTCGACGCACTTTTTCTATTTTTTGTTTGGAAACTTGGGCTATAATTTGTGGCGTAAAGTATAGGTATATATATACATAATCGGCTCGGCTTCTGTTTGGATAACCATTTCAGGGCGATTGGCACTAATAGTTTGTCAGGATGGCTACACTTTCAATTCAGTTCTTTTATTTTTATGTGAGAAAGCAAGACAGCACCGTTACATCGCGGACTTAGTTTGTAATGTTGTTTTAAAATTTCCAATAATTTGTTTTTTTTTTCGGCAACGTGATCTTTATAGCCACTAAAAATATTTTACACTATTATTGTTAAACCTTATACATAGACTATATACACGGATAACTTCCAGTCAATTGTATGGCTACCCACAACTCTAGCGCTGTTTAGTTTAGGATCGTGCAGTAGGTGTGTTCGTCTGGCGATATTATTATCATTGTTCTGTGCATAAATATGATTGAAAGCACACGGATTATTACACCTCGGGTTCCAGCCAGCTATTACGCCACGATTACGTGAAGAATCACATTTTAATACCCCGTCAGCGTTTTGTAAGTAAATAAAGATGGGAAACAATTAATTATTCTAAAATGAAAGCAAACAGTGAACAAAGGGGATTTGTTAGTACAGCATTAGTATGCCGCGCTCCCCCGACGTATGCTGGTCGGTAAACATCATACGAATATAGGTATAGTTTAATGAGCAAACTTTTCGTTTGACGTGATTCGCGTATTTGTCAATTTGGCGAGCGATAAACAGCACGTCAAGTGCGAGATTTTTCGTATGCTAACCGTATACTTTGTAGTCTACCGTATTTAGACATGTTGTATGGATAATCGAAAGTTTTAAATGCTGTCCGCTAGAGGCGCTTATCAATTCTCCGTACAAAATGTCTAAATACGGTAGACTATGAAATATACGGAGCTTCGAGTATTCTCGCACTTGACGTATAGAAAGTATACTTCAACGCAATTGGTTTTTTTTTTTCGGATGTTTGGTTGCTGTGAAGCCGCCGAAACGTTGGAAACGTAAAGTAAACACGATAAAATCACATGAAAACACATTCAATGTCCTATTAATAAGTATTTTTTAGATTTTTGTTTGTACATGTAAATAACGATTGTACATAATTTATTGAAAATAAACTCTTCAAAACACCCAAATATTACCAAACTCGGATTGACACCCTGACACTGATTACGACGGTGTGACGTCACAACGCATCACCCAATAATTCAGAGCGTTTTTGATCACGTGACCGAACCAAATAAACATTTAATTTTATGATATTAAAGAAAATAATCTATATTTTTGCAGAAGAATTAAGACTAATGGTTATAAAAAGGTATAATGTTTTAGCATGGCCACAATTTAAAGCTTATGTTTCATACCTTCAAATACCCTATTGCGTTTCCGTACTTACATATATTCTCGCAGAAATTGTGTAGGGATTATAAAAATAAAGCGACGACCTGATTGGCTCAGTGCGTACGTATTGTCCCTGCTTTGTGTGCCGAGGTTCCCGGGTTCAAATCCTGCTAGGGACATACTTAGTGTGGACATACATAATGTTTGTACCCAAATCATGGATGTTTAATATATATATATTATGAGTACTATACATATACCGGGTTCGCCGCCAGCCCATTGTCGGGTACCCATAATACAAGGGTTGCTTAGTGTGGGACCGTATAGATGGTGTGTTCGTCTGGCCATATTATATTCAAAATCTGAGTCTAGACTGCATAACAATCTTATTATTACAATGAAGCTATTCCCTTTACGTGGCACTGTGAAATAGTCTCTACTGCACTGACCTCAAGGTCGTGTGTCACACATTAAAGTGTCGTGTCACGATTCCGTGTCGCCAGTTTGCAGACTATTCAACTTGATGGAACATGGCCGGTTGGGCGCGGACATAGTAGAAGAATTAGCGGAATAACATTTTATAAACGTGGCAAGTTAAAAAATGGTAGCGCGATAATTTGTCAGTTAGTGATACTGATACAAATAAACCAATTAGAAAACTCCAACGGTGCATGTTAACTTGTTCAGTACAAAATTTGGGTAAAAAATTATAGAAATAGTTTATGTCAAATGTCATAGGTCAACAGGTGTTGTGATTTTTAAACGTGCAATGTATTGTAAACATGTGATCACAACATAACGCTCCGTGGGCTACCCAACTCGGGCGAGTAACGAGCGCATTAAGTTTGAATTTACATTGCATTTTCAGATCAATATTAGTAACTATGTTTTTTTTGGTATTTAAAATCAGATTGAGAAGACTACTACGATGCCATGCTAAAATTAATTTTAAAATGCAAAAAAATAAGTGTAATTCTTAATAATATCGACGGAAAATTGCAACTCTGAGAGGTCCAGAATTATGAGTTGAATCCATGGTATCACATTTTGTTACAAAGCTACTTACACCCAGTAATGATATCTGTCTCTCTCGCTCTCTTATGTACTGAGTGGCTTTCCAAACAGGGACTGTTTTAGCTAATGAGTAACTCGCACATTCACCTGTCTGTCGAGCTGGAACGACTTTCCTTCACTGATATAGATGTAAGAGAGTGTGTAGTGTTAGTATTTATAATCAATATAAAAAAGAAAAATTATGTGCGTTAGTAAGTGCATCACTGAAAACAGCTGAACCAATAAAGATTAAATTGGACGAATAATGCTAGAAAGATGATTACAGCTTTAATATTACTTCCACCTCCTTCCTCAGTTTCTTCCTCTTTTCTCTTCTTGTAGTTAATAAGTCTAGAAGGTGTCACTCTATTATATGTTTCCTTCATCACTAACCCACTAGCCACATGGTCCCGGAAGCTTAATGACTCCCATTGAGATTCCCGGACAATCCCGATGGGATAATTAATTCAACGTTAATATATTCAAACGTGTTGCCAGATCTTAAACGTGGTTTGAACTATTCCGTTGTCTTGAATTTAAGACACTTTGATATAAGACTATGAACCCGTAATCTCAATAATAACGACGCGAATACTTTGAACGACAAAAATTCAAGTAAATTTTAGTTCATGTGTAGGATACAATTATCATGATAGACTGTAAGCCAGGGGTTCCCAAACTTATTTTGTCTACTGCCCACTTTGCGAATGAATTATTTTTAGCGCCCCCATTTTTTCACTTACTTAAAAACCACTATAACTTCAAATTAAATTAATTATTTTAAGCCTCTGCACAATGCCCCCATTTCTTTTCTAGGTCTCTTACCGCCCCCCTTTAGGCCTGCAGTGCCCACAAGGGGGCGTTATCGCCCACTTTGGGAAAGGCTGCTGTAAGCTGTCGTCCATTCAAAAGAGAAACGACAAAGAGTTTGGAGGAAATTAAGACCGAAGAGCAACTATAGAGTCCCGTTTTAAATCATTCCACGGAACCCTAAAAAAAACAAAGCATATTCTCAGTACACATACATATTCTCCGCTACATATTCTCAATTTGTGTCAAACATTTGGATATTACCCAAACTTGTAGCCCATATGGGACCTATGTTCAAATGTACATAACCTACGTTCAAATGTATTTGCACAAATAAATATATTTCTTTCTTTCAGTAGCCAGAAGTGAACGATGACCTGACTCACGGTCATTCTTATCAAAGGTCACATCGCAAACAAAACAGTTAATTACTTGCAGTTCGCGTCGCTCGGTGACGACGCGGAACGAGTGACTGTGCGCAAGTCACCGCGAATATTACTTTTTGGCTGACGTCATTATTACGAACCCCCCTCCACCCACCACGGAGGCAGTTGGTAACAGCGCTTAGTTGACGTTAAATAGGTTAGATACAGAAGTACAATTCTTAGTACCGGGCGAGTAAAACAAAAAACAAATTAGTACCAGGCGAGTAAAACAAACGATTTTTAGTACCGGGTGCGTAAAACAAAATTAAATCTACTTAATATTATTATTATATTATTAATTAATTTTTTACTGGTGGTAGGCTTCGGCCGTGGCTAGTCACCACCCACTGAATAAAGCCATGTCGCCAAGCGGCCTAGCCGTGTTCCGGCATGATGTTCGGTTGCGCTGCATGTGCCTAGTGAATGTAGCGTCTCTTATCTACTGCCGCCTTCCTACCTAGGCAAGTATGCTCCATCGTAGATCTCATCGTCACTTACCATCAGGTGAGATCGAGATCAAATACTTGCCTATAATGTAATTAAAAAAAAAAAAAAAAAATCTTATCTTACTGACAAAAAGATTAAGTTTGTTTGATGATATTTAATTATTTTGCCTCAAACATGCCTAATTTAATTTTTTATCTTATTTTAATTTTAATTTATTAATATGTTGTTAGATATAATTATAATTTCTTATTAAATAAATGAAAGACATTATTTTGCATTCCAATATTATCATGTATTTATTTTGTGCTAGTTAGAGAGATACTTAACACAGTACGGTAGATTAACCTTGACTCTATGGATTATTTAGCGACTTTTGTCTAGTGAACGTAATAGTGATGTGATCGTAAAAGTACGGAGTTAAACTTCTGTAAGTGTGTCAGCGTTCATTACGCTATTTACGGAAAACTGTAATTTATCACTGAAATTAAAAGCCGCATTGTTTGAGTCACAATACGGGCGAATTTAGTATGATCTATTGAGTCACTTACTAATTATTGTTCATTTATATCATTTTATATATTTCTATTGTTCTAAGGGATAACAGGGGTAGAGGTTTTGATCACACTGGATTGTTTGTTGGGCCCTTTGGCGGTCTATAAGGTACCTGTTAAATCGCCAGTCGTACTGACATCCTTTTGTCTCGTTAAAATGATTTCCACCTCTACCTACTAACTGAACGACGGCCTGATTAGCGCAGTTCATAGTGACCCTGCTTTCTCTGCCGATGGTCCTGGGTTTCCGGGTAGGGACAAACTTTGTGTGATGAGCACGTATGTTTGTACCCAAGTCATGGATGTTTAGTATCTATATGTAATATATACTGGGTTTGCACTCAGTCTATTGTACGGTACCCATAATACAACCGTTGCTTAGTGTGGGACCGTATAAGTATATTTATTTAAGTAGAACGCGTAAAGTCAAAACTGACTTCTACGTTAATAGTTATTTGCAAGAATTCTGATGATAAAGTAGTCATAGTAAACCCGCCGTTGTAAAAAAAGAGGGTAAACTAAATTAGAACAACGAAATGAAAACTTTTACCTTTGTTTTCCTGAAAAGCTTACAGAGAAAAAAGTAACCTGAAATTCTTAGTCATAACAATAAAACAAGTGTATCCTTAATTTGAACGGGTAAAAACTCGTATATTAACAAAAATAATTACTTACCGTAAGTAATTTGGTATTTCACGCGAAAACGCTTTCGCAAAACAAGATGGAAAACAATTTCGCCCTAATTAAACCTTTAAATCGTTCTCCGGAAAATATTAACACCAGTCTCATGGACCACTAATCAAGATAATTGCTGACGTTTTGAGCTCTGAGTACCGGTGTGAGAAATAAAATCGAGCATCGGGCGGTGGCATATTCATAGGCGCAAGCGGTAGCGGACGCGATGTTTGCTATACGAATACACACATACATATCGCTAGACGAATACACCAACTGTACGGTCCAAAACAAAGTAACGGCTATATGATAGGTAGCGAACAATATACTGGATCTATGACTCGGGTACATGGTCTTTCCAGGATTTGAATCCTTGATTCTCGGCACAGAAACCAGGGTCACACCGAGGATCACTACCATCTGAGCTAATCAGATCGTCGACTCTTTGCTCCCGAACTTTGTTATGAGTATGGGCCATATTAAGTAAAAACGCTTGTGAATCGCGTGTTCATCAAATTTTCCTGGGATTCTCTTACCTGTAACCAGACATATTCTTTCTTATCTTAAATTTGCATATATAACATTGACTGATATTCACAAATATGACACACACACACACACACAGATTTAATATCATTGTTTTGAGAGGTAGATAATATAATGGCCCTCAGATAGTTCAACGAATGAATTGAACTCTTGGCGCAAGGTGTAACTGTTCTGCTCATATTAATATCATGGAATTATAACATTACATTTATAACCACGAGCTTATTTTCGCTATGAACACACTCCTAACTTTTTATTATAGTGCTGAAAAGCATTTCGGGGTATTACAAACATGGCATAGGTACTCGGAAACTATGCCAACATTATACGGAATGGCATTTAATATTTACCAAAATGCCCCCAACTTGTGTCCGAGCCTTGAAGCCACCATGCACCAAGAATTTTGGAACTATTTAAACTTGGAGTGTCAACTGTATTTGTATTTATATTTATATTTATTTGTATTTGTAACTGTATTTTTGAATCATCTTGTTCAACAATGAAACATGAATATAACTATATTTTTATTATTGTATCGTGAAACGAGCTTTTGTGATTTCAATGAAAATGAATAGAATATTAAGTATGGTGACAGCATTCCGCTGTTATGGCGGGTCCAGCCGTTTTGGAGATACGATGCCGTCTATGAACAAACCCGTCAATAACTAATCGCAACTCAAATGTATAACGCGTCATACAAAAACAGCAAACTATTACCACCGAATTTATAGAGGTTCTATAAATTTATCAAACGTCATAATAGTACTGCGCAAAGCAAAACTCTTGTGCGCAGTACTATGACGTTTGATAAAAGCATAGAACCTCTATAAAGTCGTGGGTTAGTATAGCCTCTATCTCTCTCTCAGAACAGTAAAGTTGAACTCAGAATTTAAGTAGTGTTCGAGTATTAGACCGTACGACATTAAATTTACAACAACGCTCTTTGTGTTACGTGAGCGGTTAACAAATATCAATCGATACTAACGCTTATGGGTCCATGTCCTTACCCTAATACCAAAAATAAAGAGCCCTTAATTCAACGTGGCAACCCTTTTAGCGCCCTTCCAACAACCAGTCCTTTGTTAAGGTGGGCAGATTAAAATTATCAACGTGTTTACCGTCCGCTCCTATGCTTTTATTTGCTTATTCATTACAAAAATAATTCCAACGATAAAACTCCCATATGTCCACTTTATTCAAAGGTATTAGAGTGCATAATCGCTTGATATTATAACGGTCAGTGTAATTTCTTTTAACAATATGCCCCATTGTTTCGAAGTTTGTCCCTTTATTTGGGTTTCGAATGTAGTAAGCTTATTGTATTAATGCTCCTTGCTGAGTTAATTCGTCGTATAACGAATTCTTATTGAGATAGAAATAGTTATGTTAACAATAGCAATGTCGATTAAATCCTTTGTTATTTTTGTGGTTATGCTACAAGCTGCATTGAAGGTAAATGCTCTATCCTTAGGGGTTTCGTAATTACTTTTTTTAATTTACTTCGATAGAGATATAGTTTTATGATCTGATCTATATATCTCTTTGTGTGTTATGGATGCACACAAATATACAGGCTCATTCAGAAAGGGTATTGTGATCTTTTAAATTTTTTTTTAATTGTCTTTTTCTAATTCTGACTTCACGTAATGTTTACAAATACGCTAAAGAAGATCAGGTCTAAGGCTTAGTATACCCTTTCTGTATCACTCTGTATTTATTCCATTGCATATTCCTAACTATATGTCAAATTAAAAATTCACCAGGCGTGCACATTTTCCTTTAGGCGACGCGTATATCACAGTCCCAACGAAACGAGGGACCCGTGTCACTTTGATTCTAAAACGACCAACTAACGTGACCTCCCATACGTCCCTCACTTAATGTATTATTAACAGAATTAGAGGTTAACGTTAAAAGAGGACGGGATCAAGTTGTAATGGATAGTGTTAGGGCACATTGTGACATAGTAATAATGAGACAATACGGTTATGGGTCGTAGTTTGGTAGTAGGAAGGAATTTGATTGTTTTTGTTAAACGTTCTATTAACTCGGCTGGTATCTTTGTAATGTTGAGCATGTAGAATGTCTGAATAACATGTAAGGAGTCGCTGGAAAATATTAAAAGCCTACGCTGTCTCGTTTCGACCACTTGACCATCTTGAGGAGAGAGACGAGCAAGTAATAAAAAAAAATTACGGTCGAGATATTGATTTCTTATATTTACGCGAATACTAGACATTGAAATAGAACTAATTTTACGGAATTTATCGCGTTTATATTATGTATTATTGATCCCGTAATTTATATAATTAAATCCAAAACCAAGCACACGATTTCAAGACCTCGTGACACTGTGACAACTTTGTGCATAGATCGCACCGCCAACAACAACAAAATATGAGGCTGCCCCAGTTCAAACTTTGACACTAGGGCGACTACACTTCAGTCCTCCCGTGACCATGATTTTTGTAAAGGAGCCCAAACGTCAGGAACGTTAAAACATAAAATAAATGCAATAAATCCGTAAAATTAGTTTTATTTCAAGAGAATACCTCTTTATGCTAAAATAATCAAAATCTATTCTGCTCCATGTCCCATAAGAAATAAGGTGTATAATTGAGCCGTATTTTACACCTTAAATTTTCCACGTGAAACGTAGTAGGTATATGCAATAAATAATAAACTCGGAGTTTTATTGTACAATTTATACATCAAAGGAAAGATAAAAGATTCGCTAACAAAGGCACTTCGTATCAGCAGCTCGTGACTTGGGAATGTACTAGCCTGATCTATTCCATCTTTGCGTTCTAAATTATGTATGTATGGGTGAAGGTAGCAGCCATCATTTTTTATTCGTCGTTTTGTGATCTTTCTAGGTCTATTAATTTTGATTACTGATAGAATTATATAAGTGATATGAGAGTGTACCCGTACCTGTATTGCCTTCACCGATGTACGTCTTCTATATTCGAATCATACTCTATACTCATAGAGTGAGTATATATACTGTGCCCAATGTTAGATTGTGGCCTGTTGATATAACAGCAAATCCAAATAACCAAAACGTCTGTGATATGCGTGTAGGCAGAGGTACAATACAGTACACCAACGTCTCACCGGTGGTATTCGAGTTACAGGATTCGGGCGATATTGGTCAACGCCGGTCATTAAAAAAATTCGATTGGTACTGTTTTAATTGATTTTAAGTTACTTATTTTAAAGTAGTTAAAATAAAATTAGTAAGACCACCGAAATACCGAAAATACCAAAATAACTGCAACACGACGAATACAGTAGTTTTTAGCCGAGTCTTTGATATTATAATTTCAAAGGCAGCCATTCCCTGGTGCCCACAGCATGTTTGTTCTATGCATTCCCAACGCAAAATGTATATGAAACGTAGAAATATGAAATAGTATTCTAACTTACATGGCGTTTTCACTAGCAGTTAATACTGGAGTAGGTAACATGTGTCCATATATGAGGCACCGTCTTGGATGGGTCACCGGTATTTTATATCTTACTGTGACTTGTCATTCTACCATCCATGACAGTTGATGGCATGGTTATAAAACTGGGCTTAGTCCAGTGCTAACCTCGTCCTGCTTGCTCTCTATAGCAGTCAGCTTATTTATACAGTTATTTTGTTGCCTTCCCCTTTGAAATGGTGGGCAGTAAATAACTTCAATTCCAACTTCTACTATTTTCTTAAGATTAATTTCGTTGCGGGTTCCAAGAAATTTTGGCCCCAAGACTCTCGGAGAGTCAAACCGTGACGTTTCCGATGGCTTACAGGAGTGAGAGTTAGGCGAGTCAATCCGAACATAAAATGTTCTGGGCCGTGAAAAGGCTGAAAAATTCCAACAACTAGGCTATAGTTAAGTCAAACTAGTTTGCTCTAAAAGTTTCTCCTTGTCTGTACTCCTTGGCAATATTCGTAGGAAACACAAGATCAATAGCCAACCCAATAAAGACATCACAAAAAAACATGGCATTGAACATTTTCTTGGCCACTTAACATAATGCCAACGGTTACTTTATCATTTTAAAAATGTGAAAGTGTGTTTGTTTGTAAGTTTTATTAAGCATCACGCAAGAACTCCTGAACGGATTAGAATAAGGTTTCATAAAGAGGTACTTTATTCGAATATGCATCCTAAAAGGGGTAACATTTATGTATTAGATCAAATTTCATTTCCAATATTTTATTTAGAGGTAAGCACCAAATATCAAATCTGACTTCAAATTACGCAAAATTCTGCCTATGAGGCCTATGTCCAGCAGTGGACGTCTTTCGGCTGATAATAGTAGTAGTAATTACTAGGATATAAGTATGTAATGGCACAAAGGCTGCCTTTAATTCGAATGCTAGCGCGGGTAGAGCCGCGGGTAGAGCTAGTCTGTTAATATATTCCAATTTGTTGTTCCAAGTGGGGACATTATACAAGCAGGCAATATTGTTTCAATGCCAAAAAGCAATTGCCTTGCGCCTAATGCAGTTCGAGCCATAAATCCTGAGCTTGTCACGAGGCTAGAGGAAAATGTAATAGAAATTACAATCTTAATGGCCTTGCCATAGAGGCTATACAATTTTGTATACAAAATTTATTGCCTGAAAATTATAGAGTAACTGATAGATTAGGATAGTTTACATGTTTCTGTTTCGGGGATTCTGTGTTAACATTTATATTATTTTGAGACGTTAAGGTTTATAGCAACTTATAGCAAGCTATAAAGCATTATGCTGTATAGGAGAGACTATAGAGTTCACAAAACAATTACTCGTCGTCGTCATTTAATATTCCATTTTAATGCACTTTCATTGATATACATCCTCAAAGGTCCACCATCCCTCTGAGGGAGCAGAGGTATACATAAGGAAGGCAACCAAAAGGTGGATAAGGGCCGGCCATTTTCATGATAAATGGGAATCGATGACCCTGTGTTATTATATATTAGAATGAGATCCCTCCGTTTATCAGAACACTGATATCATTTTCCGGGTAAAGAGCCTCGACCTTTAAATTCTATGCCTTATTTACGAAAATAAATTTATTGATTAGGTTTACAACAAACAACAATACCAGCCCTTTTTAATGTACCACTGCTGGGCACGGGCCTCCTTTCAATGCGAGGGGGATTAGGCCATAGTCCACCACGCTGGCCCAGTGCGGGTGCAGACTTCACACATGTTTCGAAGGGTTATCTCAGACATGCAGGTTTCCTCACGATGTTTTCCTTCACCGTTTAGCAAGTGATAATCGTGGTTGAAAATGAGATTCGCACACGAAATCCAGAAATTCCAGAGGTGCGAGCCGGGGTTTGAACCTGCGATCCTTGTTACCGAGGCAAGCGTTCTACCAACTTGGCTATCACTGCTATCATTTGGCTATCACTGCTATGATTAGGTTTACCCCAATTTAAAAGTAAAAAATTATTTCAACTAATATTTCCGTTCCATTAAGTTAACTATGAACCCTGAAAACGTAGTTATGTTAAGCCATGTATTATTTGACGATAAATAATTCACGCCTTTGTAGTTTAGTTATTACACAGCTTGTTAACCTTAAATTATAATTTTCTAGAGTATCTAGGACGCAAAACCGTTTAATACGTGACAAAACCTTGAAATATTAGTTTATGAAAATTATTCGCACATCAACATGTTTTAACAAGGTAATGATTAATAGTTATAAATTAAATGTACCTATTACTAACTCCAACAAAATTAACTTTCATTTATTTGTCAATTTACTTGCAAATTAGTTTCTATAGCAACATGATGAAACATCCACGTGTAACCTAGATAGAAGAAAAGTATACCTATTTAAAATGTATTTTCTTAACAAACAAAGGCTACATAAATAACTAAGGAAATGAGATTGTGAGTTAGCTGTGTACTGACTTAGCAAGTAGCCTTATGAGGCAGCCTCGGGGGAATGCCTCGCGCATGTATCTCAGTTTTGACCTAAGGATGAATGAATCATTTTTGCCTATCAATGGAGGCTCTATGTTACGTTGCCCCGTAAAAGACTACCCTCCAAATTTATAGACGTACTGTAACTTTATTAAGCGTCATAATATAGTACTGCGCAAAGCAAAATTCTTGTGCGCAGTTCTATACAGAGTAAGGGATATGGTAACGAAAACGTTTGGTGAAGGTTACACTTAATAATTTAAGTCGAAAGCCATACACATCATGACCTTTACAAGTCTTAGTCTTGAAACAAACTGAATTCCTTGGAGACTTGGGCTCCTGAGGCGCTTAGTTTGCTGAATGAAATTTCACTTCAAATTTAGTTTGAGTAATATTTGCTGTGCGTCAGGCTAGCCTAACCACCACTATCCTAGAGGCTTGGTTCGGTATGGTTGATGGGTTGTAAATGTATGGGTCTTGGCCGAGTGCTCGGTAGGAGTAAACTGTGCTAGGTAAGTATAAACCTTATATACTCAGCCGAGCACTCAGCTGAGAGCACTATCTCACCATTTTACTCTTTACGATTAGCTCACTATTTACTTTTCACTTTTACTCTTTAGAATTACCTGCAATGGATGAAGATTTACGTCACAAATGAGTTAGTTCTCATTGTCATCCCCAATTTCAAGTAACCCCTAGAACAGTATACTTGTAAGCTAAGCGCAAGATGTTCCAAAGTTCTAGATAACACTCCATACAGTGTACAATCATCTTAGAACCACTAAGTTGAGGAACGGAGCGGCGCTAGGAATATATAAAATAGCACGCTCATGTCTGCGGAGTTGTATCTGGAATACGTACAGGGAGTTTGGTTAAGCTGTGTTTTGGTTCATAAGCGGAGCGGGTAAAGGACAAGGGATCATATAACGCCGAATCATTTTTTCATAATTTTGCCTTTTCATTGCGAAGTCTACCTAGGGTTCCTGGAATCACCTTCATTCCATTTTACAATAAATAATCATTATATAATTGCTCCTTTAATGACATAGGCCGTGCCTCTTGTCAATGCGAGGGGGATTGAGTGTGGGTTCTTCCGTCCCCTTCATACCACAAAATTCATAAACAAATATGACAGTGACAGCATGCTTTCTTGGTGACGATACGATTATATTAGGAGTTCCTTTACCTCAAGCACAATCCTTTCTACGTATCGTTTCGGTAACATAACGTCTTTCATCCCTCTCACACCAAAGACTTCATATAAAGTATGACAGTGATAGCATGTATTGATTTCTTATATTTACGCGAATACTACACATTGAAATAAAACTATATTTTTAAGGATTACATAGGACAAACTAAAAGAGCAATAAAAACCCGCGTAAAAGAACACATCGCTGACGTGAAACACCGGCGCTCCACGAAGTCTGCAATCTGTGAACATGTACAAGATCGCACCCGCCATTATATCAGATTTGATAAGCCACACATCCTCGCAAAAGAACACCGATTCCGACCAAGGATGATACGCGAGGCCATTGAAATTAAAAAACATCCTAATTTCAATAGGGAAGATGGCTGGGTGCTACCACCGACTTGGGATCCAGTGATTAATATTATTAAATCGAAAACCAAGCATACCATTGCAAGACCTCAAGATACTGTGAGCACTTTCTGCGTAGATCGGACCACAATCAACAATTAAATATGAGGGTAGCCCGTTTCTAACTATGACACCAGGACGTCAACCACCTCAGTCCTCCCGTGACCATGGTTGCTGTAAAGCAGCCGAAACGTCGGGAACGTAAAAACGAAAAATAAACGCGATAAAATCCTTAAAAAAATAGTTTTATTTCAAGTGATAGCATGTTTTCTTGATGACGTTACGATTTAGAATATTTTAAAATTAGAAGTACCTGCTTGCCCTACTGCTTGTCTAACTTGTCTCGAAAATGTGTGGGATTATGGTGTGTATTTAGAAGTTGAAATCGCTACCGCTCGTGCACTATGTCCGCGCCAAGACTGCAAATGGCTTGTCTGCTCTCCACACCAGAATGTATTATATATACTAGGTATATTAAACTGTTCGCCTTGCACTCAACGCCTAAGCCCTGTATTTATATGTGCGTTAAAATTTTTGATTTTCAACACCTCGCTCTCAACAAGGCGTGGAAAATGCAGCCTTCATTAAAACTTTTACACCCAAATTCATAGAACTTTGAATAAATTCACAATTGAAGGCATTTATTTAATTATAAATTAAAACATGAATTATACTTTATGCAGTTAAAAAATAGGCGACGACCTGGGCTCCAAGTCTGCTAACACAATCGATTCATAATCGCCCAGCAACGGCATAGTAACTGTCACTTTTGACAGATTGCGGTACTTAGTGGAATCTCGTCGACTGTCCTGTACTACGACATTCACATTACAAGTCACGCAAAGGCTTACAAAGGATTCCATAAGTTTGTTTTTCCAATTGTTTTCTCGGGAGTCACATCTTTTGATTTGTTCGTGAAAATCCTATTATCTGATTGAAGCTCAATCTCGTACGAAAATAATATTCTGTCGTATGTGTCACTGACTTATGAAATGGGTTGTTTTTACGTCTAATATTCATACTCTTTGGTTATCCAGCAATAATTAGCTGCCTATTTAACATTGGCAATGCCGGGGAAGTCATATGCATGGACTTGACTTCGCTGAGAATTTCTCCATGTTTTGGGATTAAAGCTATCCTTGATCTTGTTATTATTATCATGCCATCAATATTCATCGAGTAGATTTGTAGACAGGCAGTCAAATATTTAAAAATAATGACAGAGCCTGTATCGTAAATGATGTCCCAAATTATATTGTTTCACTTTTTCCTGCTCTATGGCAATTTCTTTTTGAGCCTCTAACATCTTTCTAAACCTCCCACTTTACTTTTTTTGTTAGCGTGTTTTTTTGGTAGTGTTAGCTTAGCTTATAGTGTACGATCGTCCTTAGAGAATGTCTTAATCAAAAACTGTAACAAAGGCATCTTTATTTAAAGAAAATCTAAAAACAAATGTTTCCACATTATTAGGACTTTCAATATTTACGATATTCTCTCGACTTGCTCGGTGATTAAAGGAGCTTAAAATAAGACATCTCAAAAGAAATACGAATTATTTATTCAATAGATACCAATACCTATTCAGTTTTATTAAGAAACATTAACGTCATTTTTCGAAGTTTTCAGATAATTATGCTTTTTTGAATTGATTTACTAAACCTAATGGTAAATAGTAATAGGTTCGTTTAATTTGATTCGGTAGCGGTAACAATTGGAGAGTTCCTAAGAATACGTACAGAACTAATGTTATGAACAATATCTAGACCTTTAGTGATGAAGTTTGTAATAAACATACTTCGAAGATTTCACCTCCGCCCTACACGCCGTATAACATCACAATATTCAAAGCAACACCTCACAAAATTGTGTAAAGGTATCCAAAATTCCAACAGGGTGTATACAAACATCCTATAATTTGTAGCTAATTAAAAAGTAATCGTACACTGGGGCCTCCCTGTATTCGTTCGCGGCAGACGAAATGAAACGACCTTTAATTAAGGTTCGCCCGGTTTAGGTATGTACCCAGACATGTGTCGAGGTACCCTTTTCATTGTCAGTGACGCTGGGGACCGATAAGTACCAGGGGTTCTCGGAATACGCTCCCAAGTAATGACACGTGAGACGTCATTTATCGGAAATATGACCTATTTCGAAGATATGTTTCGTTGATAAGGCAAAAGAATATTGGATGGTTGGTTGTGTTTTGATGTCGGCGGGGTATGAGATACCGTTGAGGGAAAAATATTTTGATTACGTTGTGGTTACTGCCTAATTGGCCGTATTAATTAACTTTTTGGGTAATGTCAGTTAATGAGACTGTTGTAGGTAGTGAAATTGTAGTGGAAACATCGATCAAAGGTAAAATAAAACAAGTTATAATAGTGCCTAGGCCAGAATAATTATAATATCGCCAGACAAACACACTAGTCTACGGACCCAAACTAAGCATTGGACTGGGGGCGGTTGCAGTATATAGTTACAGAAGTATAGAGATATGTATATGAATCGTTTACAAATATTCGTGCTCACCACACAATATTTGTCACTACCGTGATTTTAACACAGGACCCTCGGCACAGAATGGAGGCTTACTACCACTGAGTGCACGCCTGGTCGCTCGCCGTCTGCGTTGTATTGTTGACGCTGTTGGGTTTTTGTGGCTTTTTATAATCAACCGAATTGTGTTGTGTATTCAAGTTTAGAATTTTTGTTAGAGCATAATTATTTTGAAATAAAACTAAGTTTACGGATTTTATCGCGTTTATATTATGTTTTTTACGTTCCCACCATGACCATGACCTCCCGGCGGGGACCGTTCGTCCGTCCGTCGGGAACGTAAAAAACATAATATAAACGCGATAAAATCCGTAAAATTCGTTTTATTTCAGTGTGCAGTATTCGCGTAAATATAAGAAATCAATACATAATATTTTTTCTTAATATGTTAGATTTTAGTCAAACTTATGTTCTATGGTAAGTACGGCCTATGCATTGATGTGTATGCAATCGATTAGTATAAGGATTGCTGAAAAAATATCGAAAAATGATGTCTCTACAATTAGTAGGGGCGAGACGCACGCCCCATCATAGAGGCAGGTATATTGTTTACCGATCCCACATAATGTCCCACTACCGCATGTCAACCCGACCGGTAATCTGCCCAAGTTCTTTCAGATAATGACGCGTTTAATTACGTACATTAACATTTGTGGCACAGGCTAGGCATTTAGATATATAACGCATGGTTCACAAAGGGTTTACTTAAGCCAGTTTAATCGCAAAACCCCTCGACGATCTTCTCTTCTATCTTTACGAAATGAGATGCGATGAAATAAAATGGATATGAATATAGCCTCACCCACAACTTAGCGGGTATTTTGCCAATGTCAAGTAATTAATAGCAATGACACATTCGATAAATACACATTACAAATAAAATAATGAATGTGACATGATGATATGAAAATGGTGTGTGTCCCCGACAATACTTTAGTTTCTTTTTTAGGTGGCTTGATAACGAAAGTTGTTGATAACGATAGCGACAGAAGAGATATGTTTGATATAGCTTCTCGATGGCGTTACGATTACATTAGAAGATCCTGCTTACTCTGCAGAATTTAGATTGATATCGATAAAAGCATTAAGGAGGGGAGACCTTTGCCCATCAGTGGGATGATATACAGAGTGGTTCATAAAGGGTATACTAAGCCTCGAATTTGTGTTTCTTTAACGCATCTGTAATCATTCTCTATGTGAAGTCAAAACTACGATAACTCGATTTTTTTTGAGCCATATCGAAAATCTAATTTCGCATATTGATTTCAAATGCCCTAAAGAAGCGCAGGTTTAGTATACCCTCTCTGAATCACCGTGTATGCTAATTATAATTATTTACACGGTACACTGGAATCTTTACGAAGTTTCCTTATTTGCCCATGTTTACCCAATCCCCAGCCCTTAGCGCCTTAAAATGTTGCTTTTTATTTGTTTTTTTTTGTCTTTTTCCGGCATTTTTAACATTGCGTGAGCGCTGGAGCGTATTTTCCCTCGTTCGCGCTCTCTTTG
Source organism: Pheosia gnoma (assembly GCA_905404115.1). NCBI lineage: Eukaryota > Metazoa > Arthropoda > Insecta > Lepidoptera > Notodontidae > Pheosia > Pheosia gnoma. Next base: position 1,532,436 of record FR989910.1, read on the forward strand.
ATCCGCTTCGTTATGTCACCTCATTATTTTGGGTAATTAAGTACTTTTTTTGCGAAAATAAAAATTAAATTGTTACTAACACGCTATGGACTTCGGTCTGAAATAAACGTATTTATTTATGTTATTAAAAGAAATACAATTTTCATTTTGAATTAAAACTATTTTTAAGGATTTTATCGCGTTTAATTTTTTGTTTACGTTCCCGACGTTTCGGCCGCTTTGCAGCAACCATGATCAAGGGAGAACTGAGGTGGTTGACGTCCTAGTGTCATAGTTTGACGGGGGTACCCTCATATTTAGTTATTACTTGCGGTCCGATCTACGCAGAAAGAGCTCATTGTGTCTTGAGGTCTTGCAATGGTGGTAGTTTTATTTCAATGTGTAGTATTCGCGTAAATATAAGAAATCAATTCTCATTTAGTTGGGAATATATTTTTATAATCTACATTTCAAAAGTCCGACTCTACAAAATTATTACAAGACTGCTAATGAAGTACAGGTCCATGGGTTAGTACCAATACCCCTTTTGAATCAACCTGTATATGGGGATAAAGTTGTTAAAAAGATTCCAGGCTTCCGTTTGTTTCAGGTACCTTAAGTGATAGGTTCTAATAATTTTCGGTGTCGTGCCGCAGTCGTGTCGTCACCGGAACGTTAATTAGTTCCGCTGACGAGGGTCCGAGGCGACGTCGGGACGAGCACTGACTCTATATTGTTAATGGGCCGCGCCATACGTCACTTGTTGAAAATTATTGCTCTAGCTTTATTGGATGTTGTGGTCATAGAATAGGCATTTTCGGTCACCCTGTTATTTCTGTACGCATGCGCGCGCGCGGGATATTTACCCCCAAATATATAGACGTTTTGTAACTTTATCAAACGTCATATAGTACTCCGTAAAGCAAAACACTTTTGCGCATTACTTAAAATGTGTTAGGTTACTACAAGTTAATAACAAAAATAACCGACTTTTAAACTCAAAGCTTCTAAAAAAAACACTAAAGTAAAGTTTATTTCTGTTTAAGTATGTCACATTGAGGGGAGGTAGTACGTGCCCAAAAGTGGGATATTAAAAGGTATACAACAAATCCTTAGCAAGAATTATTGGTTTTTTCTTTGAGAAAAATTCTGATATAGTAGCAAGAATAACGCAAGGATTTTCTTCTAAGCATTCGGCAAAAGTGTGTGAGTGGGTGACATAAGCGTCTACTAAGTTTTCCAGCGGGGTCACTGCCTAACGTACTGTTCGCAGGTGTAGTTTTGTAGAATGGTCCCGGGGGCTATAAATCATGGCTGCGACAAAATTGCGCTCTGGGCTTACGGGAGGGTTGTGTAAGCGTTAACGTTCTCTTTATATGCCTACGTATTGACGTGAGTGGACCCGCGGGTCGATTGGAAGCTTATCGATAAGTAACCGAATCAATTCGATTAAGATTTGTCTTGTAGAGGTATCTACAGAAAGCATGCTGCCTCCTTCATTCTTATTAATGAACTCTATGATGTAAGAGGGACAGGTTACGTTCTCGTTACGGTTGTTCTACGTAAATAATTGTTACGCCAGTGTTCCTGTTCTTCACACGTTGTATGGAAGCATGACTAGCAGGTAATTTACTAAGGAAAGTAGCTCGCAGCTAGAAGATTTATTCATTCTCCAGTTGGTGCCAGCGCTTATCTTTCAAGTAAACTCGATTCGAATGCGCAGCTAAAATATTCATACACCAAGTAATTTATATAAGGATTCATCTGGCGCCGTTTGTGTGCAGCGTTATTATAACAACTTTGCATTAAGTGTAGCCATTGGCTGTGTTATTTTTTTACCAGCCCAAATTACGAAATTTGTGTTGAAAATTGAATGTGATTGTTGTGATAGATACTTTCAGTAAGTGAGATTGTATGAGCTTGTGATGAACACTAGTGTTGGGAGTTTTCAGGCCGCTCGAAGGCATCCGGCTAAGCGACTGTAATACCTGAGTCAGACACACAAAGTATATTATATATGTCAGACAGTCTATATCATTTTTAAGACATAGTGCTGGTGCTATGTGGTAAGGCAGTGAAGATGCTGCTATGAATGCGATGCATGTAGAGAGCGTCATCCCAGGATCTTGTCATGGAATAATCAGAAGAAGTCTTAGAGCGTGATTCAGAAAAGGTATTTTAACCTTTGAACCTGCGTTTCTTCAGCGCATTTGTAATAATTATGTGAAGTCAGAATTTAGACCAAAAATTACTCACCAAAAGCGACAATGTGTTATTTTGTTGGGAGCATTATTTCTGTATAAAATTCCTACAAATATGTTGTCACTTTATAACTTAAATCAATCCTTACCTTGAGTATAAGACGCGATTTAAGATTCAAGAGCTCTCCTTAAACATAGTTGCTTTTAAGTAACTGAAGCTAAAAAGTATTCCGGTGGAGTTCTCCCGCGGGGTAACAAAGCGCTTAGCATAAACGTGGGTGAGCAGGAAAGACGTTGTAACCGCGCTGGATTGCGGCAATTCTTATTTCTATTGTACTATCTTGAATCTCAAGCCGAGGTTAAACTTTCTATGTTAAGGTGCGCATTTGTTCAAACAAACAAGGCAAGTTTTTTTTATATATATATCTGTGTACACGGTAGTTTAAATCGCGATTCTCAAATATGAAGCCGTTGATGCCGAATACTCAAATACTACTCAAATATTATTAGCTCAGCTTGACGTTTGGCTACAAGACACGCAAGACAACGACGACATATTATATCGTAATGTTAGCTGGACTTTCTGGACTTCATAAGTTAAGTACTAGCTTATCAAATTGATTAGGCAAAGACTACGCTTGCCTAAGTATATGAATTCGACACGAGCACAGCCGCCATTTATAATAATGTTATTTAATGACGTGTAAAAGTGCGTTTTGTTATTATCATCGCAAATTGAGTTGTGGCTAATTCATAATATTAAAATCATCTGACATAAAATTTTCACTAATCCTAAATACTATCAGACCCCATGGAACTATGGTTCGAATTTTTAGTTCTTTCATGAAGCCAAGATGTGCGCAACATTAGCTCCTGAAATCCCGAAACTGAAATACAACAACCGGACTCCGACAGACATCTATCTGGAATCATTTATATTCATAGAAATTGTTATACGTTCATTTCGCTCTGTGCTATTATTGACGTCGGCCAATATCACGAGGGCTGTCGCCACGTTGACATATTATTTCTGTTCCTAAGCCCTTCTCATACGTCAAGAGAACATGATTGTGACGTCACGAGTGCGGTATAATTATTTGGAGGCATTGTATATTTGGGAACGTATAGATCATGTTATATCTGAAATCATGTCTAGTGCAATTATGCAAATATGACGGCCTGATTAGCGCAGTTGATAGTTGATTGCTTTCTGTGCCGATGGTCTCGGTTTCAAATCTTGGTAGGGGACAAACTTTGTGTGATGTTTTAAATAAAGGCGACCTAAAAGTAGCAAAGTAGCCTTTGGCCATGCGCTCAGTACAGGGTTTCATGTTTTAAATGACTAATAATTTGATTTATTTCTTTTAGGATGTGTTCTTTATAAGCTACTGTTGGCCCTGTTACAATATTTTACATATTTTTTGTTACACGTTATATATATAACAAAGTAATGTTAGTTACACCATTTATAACTCAAGAACAGGCGAGCCGCATTGTATGATTTTTATTTTTTTGAATTTTACGCGACCCCGAACAGCTATTAAAACATGGGAAAATTCACTATTTTCTCGAATCTTCATACCGAATCAAAAGCGGTACGAAGATAGCCGGGACAGCTATAAAAATATATAACTCGTAGGCTCGTATATACTTTCCCCCAAATTTATAGACGTGTTATAATTTATCAAACGTCACACAGTACTGCACAAAACCAAACTCTTATGCGCAGTTTAATATAGTTATAACACGTCTATAAATTTGGGGCAAAGTCTCTATATCCCCTCGTCTATGTGCTGATTAAATACAAATGCAAAATACTATGGGTATCGATTTAGAATACGTCACGGCAATACTCATAAATATGTATAGATGGATCCGAGAATATTGGGTAGGCGGCATTAAATATTCAAATGCATGCGATTGGGTGCAGTATTGGGATGGCGGGCCGACTGCGGAGCGCTCGACGACGCGACAGATATATGCCGTTTGAACATATCTGTTTGTCTTTGATTGGATTGATTTGAATCCATAGTCCGAGGGTCCCGGGTTCGAATCCTGGTAGGGACACAAGCTTTGTGTGATGAGCACGAATGTTTGTACCCGAGTCATGGATGTTTAATATGTATATAAGTATTATATACTGAGTTCGCCCTCAGTCCATTGTACAGTACCCATAACACAAGCGTTAAGCTTAAAGTGGGACCGTATAGTTGGGTTGTTCGTATGGTGATATTTATTTATTCATAGTTCGCAAGTATGGATTGAAAACTGTCCCAGCGAATCTATGTGTAAACGCACTGCTATGTTTGATGCTAGTTTATCGAGAGGTTTTGGGTAAGACCTTATACGTTCGTAGCTCTGTGAGGTGGATTTTGTTTTTTTTTATTGCCAGACGAATACACAAGCTATATGGTCCCACACCAAACAACGCTTGTATGTTACCCGTAGAACGTACAATAGACTGGGATCAAACCCAATATATAATACGTATATAGATATTAAACATCCATAACTCAAGTACAAACGTTCGTGCTCATCACACAGTTGGGCCTTACCAGTATTCGAGCCCGGGACACAGCACAGCACCAGTGCCCCTCGGCACAGGAAACAGGGTCTCTACCAACTGCACCAATCAAGTCGTCGTTTTGTTGGCAATGATTGAGAATTATCAAAACTAAAGTAGAGATGTATCTTCATATTGTTCAAAGTTTCATCTCAGGTGCGTCTAATTACACGTACCTTCGAGATTTAACACGATCCCTTACACCGAAACAAAGCTAACAAAGACAACAAACCTCAACACGGCGAGACAACCATTGTTTTCAATATTTCAGTCCCCGAATAGATGTTTAGAACAAACGTCCCGGGATTTCCTTTTACATATTTTAATCCGGGATCTTATATAATATCCCCGGGTTTTAACTTCACTGCCTATTGTTGCCGTGTTTAATATAACATTGAACAATTCGTGATTCTTAAAGAGTCTAAGAGCTGGATGAAAATGGCCCTTATTTCTATACAGATCTAATTTAACTAATTGATTTTTTATTTTTAAGCGAATACTACACATTAAAATAAAACTAATTTTACGAATTTTATCGCGTTTATTTTATGTTGTTTACGTTCCCCATGGTTCAGCTACTTTACAGCAACCATGATCACAGGAAGACTGATTGCAAGACCTCAAGACACTGTGAGCACTTTCTGCGTAGATCGGACTGCAAACAACTACGAAATATGAGGGTACCCCAGTTTCTAACTATGACAATGGGACGTCTAACACCTCAGTCCCACTATGACCATGGTTGCTGTTAACCAGCCGAATCGTCGGGAACGCAACATAAAACTAAAATAAACGAGATAAAATTCGTAAAATTATTTTTATTGCAATTGTCAGTAACATAAAAGAAATCGATATTTTAAAATAATAATATTTTAATAGGCAAGCGTGTACAGATTCCTGTCGGATCTTTTCGTGAGAAGTCGTGTTAAAAACGATCACCATACTTCACCTGCGATATATAAAATTACATAAAATGCTGTCATTCACGCGGTAAAAAAAACACGCACGACTGCACTGTAATTCTCCCAATTCATTCTCGCTATTAGGTCGATATTCAAATTTGTGAATTACTATAAAAATATTAGCCATTTGTCCACCAGCTCGTGGCCTACACGCCAGTTTCCGGGCGTACCTACGTTCTTGCAAATTGTATTCCGAGCGAAAAGGTGTATTGTGCCGGACTATTATTGTTTCATGTGGATTCAGGACCGTTTATTGCACTTTTTCTCCATTTTCACAAAACATTTAAATGCAAGGAATTTTATATTATAACTAACTTAACATAAAATTATCAAAAAGGGCCTCTACGTGTTGGACCCATGTTCCCGCGCAAGCCTTCCAATGATCCGGGTATAGTAGGTAAAAATCCGCTACTGCACCACACATAGGTACTTACCTAAAGAGATAGGAGTAATTGCTAAAGTAAAATAGATATTCCAGATTTTTCAAAGCGGAATACAGTAGGAATTGGCGAAAAGACAACCGTATTCAAAGATCCAAGGTATAGTGTTGTTTGTACGAGCTGATGCTATTATTTCTAAAGGCTGAGAATGAAGAACTCCTCTAAATTTACAGATAGCTTTCCCTAATTACCTATTACGGCCGTACGCTTCAACAATTCACGCTTAAGGCCTAAGTTTGCGTGCAGCAAACATAAGAACAAACAACAAAGTTCATTATAAGGGTATTTGCCCTTCGCGATGCGAATTTCGAGTTTAGCACCGTCCTGTGCGCTATTAATTTTCATTTTAAGGTTTGTGCAGATTAGATGAACGAACACTGATGTAGATCCAATATATAACAATGTTGAAAATGTTTGAAACACCCGGTTTCAGTATAACAAGAGGAAATCCGAAGTCACCGAGGGAAAGCCAGTAAGTTGTGGTGCACAGATAGTTCTAGCTCCGACTATCAGCCAATCACAACAAAGGTCAGAATTCCAGGAGCGAATGAGGTGTAAGACGGAATTTCGTAGCGTCCATGCATGACGAACAAATTGTACCATTATTACACATCGTTAATACATTTACCATTATAAAAAGATAAACTAAGAAGGCAGTGTTCACAATATTGTAAATTCCAAGTTTCATTACATTAGCCATTTTATCATCCAGACAGACAAAGTTATTTCCGAATAAAACATTTAGCTCGGTGTGTGCCAAAATATGCCAAACCACGCCCAATATGCCAAACAGACTCGCAAAAGACGACTCGCGTTTGTAAAAATGTAAATTTTATTGCCAAAAAGCAACCGGAGCCGGAATAAATATTTGAAGTTGAGCCGATTGCATGCGGCGCATGCGCTGTGGTAATCTTCTTATGGCCGAGTATCACACCGACTTAGTAACTGATAAAAGCTTCGTGTTAATCACGCTAAGTACTTATGCTATAATGACACTGTGACTGTGCTTTTTTCTGTACATACATTGAAGAAATTTAAAATAGGTCCAATAGACATTTTGTTAAAGATTATTAGTGATGTGTTAGCCTCTCCAACTAAGTCAAAAGTTATGCTAGGAGTGGGTTAGCGTTTATAGTTTAATGGTCTGGTCTGGGATTGAAACCGGGACCTCTCCATCAAGAGAGTGGTCCCTCTAACCACTAGATTATTGATGCTCATTTGGACATTACTGAAGCCATAGCAAGTACTCTTAAAATGGTTTTATGTGTGTCTGTTTATCCGTTTATTTGAGCATCTCGAAAACAAACTACTGCGCCAATTTCCACGCGGTTTTCACTAATGGATAGCCCATATCAGAACCATAAGGATCCCTATAATCACGCTATGATCATGAGGGAATAATTAACAACGCAAAATCCAGAGCCCTTGGCAAAAGTAAGTTTGATTGAAATTTGACGTTAAGAATATAGCCCCCATGTTGGCTTGTAACTTAACAATTATAGAATGAAAATTGTATCTTAACCTGCCTCACACACGTTCCACAATGTCATGTTCTACAATGTGAGCCTAATATATTAATCAGTAACTTTCAGTCAATACCCTGAAGGCGTTCAAAGTTACCTTTACCTTTACGACGACTGATGAAATCTTATAACGATAATTTTACTGAAATTGACCTATTTTCTTTGACACTTTCTCAGTTCAGGAAGGGCTTGCTTCATAAAACAGAAAATATACATGTATAATATAATTTCCTGTCAAAATACTTCCTAAAAGATGTTCATTGTATTTTTCTATACTAAGTCTATTTTCTACTTTTTATATATTTAAATGTGTTTGTTTTCAACATTCTGTGCCATAAGAACATTATTTTGTGGATAACGGTGCTGGTTGCGTAATCGCTCCTATTTTTTAATATTATATACATAGTTTATGCTTTATTACGCAATTGTTTGTTATCCTGAAGAAATAAAAAAAAAAAAAAAAAAAGTTGGTGTCAGGTTGAGTCGGCCCCAAAAGTACGTTCACGAGGGACTATTAGGCCGGCAGAAGCCATGCCTTAAAATATACATGGGAAACTTTCGCTCATCGGTAGGATCGATTTATCTATACAAATAAATGAAATTGGAGTGTCTGTTTGTACTATTAAAATAATCGATTTTTACTAAGTGCATTTGGATGTGTACACGGTACATAAGTATACCAAAACAACATTTTTTACAAATTTTGTCTGTCTGTCTGTTTATTTCGGCTAATCTCTGAAGTGACTGGACGGATATTAACGGGATTTTCACTGGCAGATAGCTGATGTAACTTAGGGTACTTTTATTTTAGAAAAACTTTTATGTTAAATACCACGCGGATGAAGTTGCGGGTAACAGCTAGTCTTGTATATGAAGGCTGCTATTTGTAGTAAGGGAAGATGTGACACGAGTATAAAGAATTTGTCTGTCTTTTGTATCAAAGTTACAGAACGGATCAACCATTGTCAGTGTAGTTTTTGTTTGACATTAGGTTTTCGACAAGTAACTCCTAGTTCTATTTATATACCTTTTATATATTGGTTTCTTATATTTACGCGAATACTACACATTGAAATAAAACCAACTTTAACGGATTTTATCGCGATTATTTTTTGTTTTTACGTTCTCGACGTTTCGGCTGCTTTACAGCAACCATGGTCACGGGAGGACTCAAACGCGATAAAATCCGTTAAAATTTGTTTTATTTTAAAATATTTTTATATGTATAAATATTTTGCCGTTCGCTGCAGTGTCACAGCGCTCTCAGTCCGGTCCATGTGCATTTACTCCGTTGTCCACGAAGCGTGCCTCCTTATGCATCGTTAATCTTGTTTATTATACTATTTATTATATCCGAACGCCGCCCGACTGCAGGCGAGGCGGAGAGGAAAATTTTTAAATTACACCCGCGTAAACTATGATTTAGATGACTCACTTACCTTATATAAGGTTTTACGAGTATTTTTAGAATTGTCCGGGCTTATAGGATCAGTTTTAATAACAAATAAGGAACCTTTTTAGAGTTGCTTTATGATACGTTAGAACGTTGTTTAGTGTAAAACCTTTTAGGTACTGATTGGACTAATAATGCTAGCTAACGAAGGATTAATATTACTTGTAACATAATAGAGTTATTTTCATAGAGGGAAGATAATACAGTATACGTTTAAAATTTGTATAATATAATTTGGTAATGTCATAAATAATAGTTTTTCTCTCGGAAAAGGTCGTGGAAAGATAATTATGAATGTGTATCTTAAGCCCAAAGGCGACAGTGTTGTGTTCATATCGTATACCTATTATCTCATAGACCATAGGTTCTCAACCTTATTTTGCCCACTTGGAGATTTTTTTTTCTAGTGGCCCCCCCACGTTTTTTGCTTCTATCTGTCGCAAATCTTAAACAGATATTGCCACTATTATATTTAAATGTGTAATATTATATAGTCGACAGATATAATGTATGACCCCTATTCTATTTCTATGTTTAAATAATTATGATTCTATGCGAACAATAAAAACGCAAACTTAAGTATATTGAGCATTATTAATATTTGAAAGTCATTTAATTTGTAACTTATCTAATGAGAACGTTGAATTTGATTAACATATTAATTATTAACTTATTATTTATATTAAGGAGTTTGTTAATATTAGGCTCGATTTAATTAAAAACAACCGTAAGCCACTGCTTTCATGACGAGTAATTAGTACGTGATTAGTGTGTGTGCGTCTTTTGGAGACTATTTTTTTTGCGCTCTCAACGCCCACTAATTTTCTCTGGGTCTTCTATTGCCCCCTTGTAAGTCTCAAACACAAGGGGGCGTTATCGCCTACGTTGAGAACCTATGTCGTAGACCGTCGCATAAAATAAATATTTATTTCCTCACTCCAATATCCGTGTCATTAATTAAATATTTATATAGTACCGAGCACAACAACCAACCGGAGCGTCACAATTAACACGTGTGAAATAATCATATTGTTGCCTTCCACATGTGGCCGTATCTCTAGGTTATTATTAAAAATAAACTAACTAAGCGACAAGTTGGGCAATATGTTGCCTGATATGGCCACAATGATTAAAAACATCTGGATTTTAAATTTACTTTAATAGTTTAAAAAGGAGTATTTTATTAGTCGTATTATAACAGAACTTAGCTATGGGAACTAAGTGAACTTTGTTGAAATCAAATCCGCTCAGTGATGAAATTGGCATTATTTAGTTGACTATATTTTGTTTTATTGTATGGGAGAGAAAGGATTCACTAAAACAAATATGATTGAATATTTTAATTTTGCCGGATTATCTGATCTTGTTTGGCCATTGTCACTAAATAAATTACCTTGGCGTGAATTAAATATCAGAGTTTGCAAGCTCCGCTGCGCTACGCTGCTACGGCGCTATACGGTACTACGGTGCTACGGTACGATAATAGTGTCGTGAATTATTATTGTTTCACACTGTCCGCGTTGTTTGCTACTTGCAAAATGGCGTTAGTTAATAAATGGTTTTATCATGTATTTTTTTAAAGTGTTCTGGTACCACTAAGGCTCCATAAGAGAAGTAAACATATCATATTAATGATGGTATAAAATATAATATGTGATTCATAGTTTACTTAGGAATAAGTTAATAATTTATGTCGGCACAACAGGCGACCCAAGGGTCGGACTTTTCGTCGCTCAGCGATTAGCTTTGGCTATTCAGCGAGGAAATGCGGCCGGCATCTTAGGTACGCTACCGCATGGACCAGTTTTTATACTTTTTGTTAATAATAAGTAAATAAATATCGCCATACAAACACACCAACTAGACGGTCTCACATTAAGCAACGCTTGTATTATGAGTACCGTACAATGGACTGAGGGCGAACTCAGTATATAATACTTACATATATATTAAACATCCATTACTCGGGTACAAACATTCGTGCTCATCACACAAAGCTTAACAACACAAAGTTTAAGTAGGTAGTAAGTTTTTCTGTTCTCATTTTCATTTTTGTTTTCGTTGTACATATTGTCTAAATAAATATACACTATGATTAAAACCTTCCTTGCAATCCACAAAAAAAAACATAATTATAATCAGCAACCTAAAGATATATGTGTTCGCTTGATTTTCGTCCTACTTTTTGTAAATATAATATTATTGTGGGTACATGCGTACCAGAAAACATTTAATTTTTCCATAGACATATCAAATTGTAGACAATCCGTCATGAGTTTGTCAAGTCTTCCATATCTGGAGTCTGTAGTCCTAAATATAAATATGATATCAGATTGTGCACCAGCTGGCTGTCACCGCTAAATAAATTCCGACAGCTTGATTTAAACATCGGAGCTCGTGGCCCCCGCGTGCGCCGCGATGCCAGTACCTCCTACCAAAATTATTTGCCAAAAATATTCTCAACGTTCCCAATAGCGGGACATTATACGATCATAACTGTATAAGTACTTACATTACTTATATACTGATTTCTTATATTTACTCTTACGGATAAATATGGCAAACTAAAAAAATCAATAATGATCAATAAAGTTGCTTAGTTTGGGACCGTACCGCTGGTTCATTCACGACAACGCTTGTATTCTGGATATTGCAGGAGGGGGGGAGGGTGAGGAAAACCTAGACAATGATAAATAACGAGAATATACACTATTACAAGTTATACTATAGAACGTCTTTAGATCACGAAGGAATGCGCACGATCTATTCAATAAATCCTTAACAGGTATTTTTACCAGAATTCCGTTGCGCATAGTGCACCGAACAGGGAGTATTTCGGGCGGGCAATACGCCGAGTACTCGATGAATGAGGTTGCCGAAGCGAAATACTCGCTCGTTCGAACACGTTTTGGGAATTGGAATTTTAGCTTTAAATACATACGAGTATAAGGTCGCTATTACAATTGTAACGGTGGGTTTTATTACCCCTCACACCACTGCAGTGGTCGTCTTCAACACTATAGCAAGGCTCTGGCGTTTCTGTACACGGTCCCGAACCTTTGTTTTTAATTGTAAGTAAAGTAATGCATCTATAATTATCTCCAGCAGTTCCGTTATACCGGACTTTTATTTGCCATAGTTCAATCACGATAAGAATGATGTCACTATTATTATAATGTAAAGGTAGTAAAGGCAGTAGGGGGGATTCGAACCCCCCCCACCCCCGAAATGCCTAAGACAACCCATCGTTTTATACGATGGTACTCAAGTCTGTGATCCAGAGCTCGATCCCCCCGAAGCGAAGTCCAATATACTATTAATGTTATAAAAGTCAGATACCGCGATTCAGTCTTATAAATAAATGTACCAACCATAATAGGTATACTATTTTGAAAATACCTACTTATTATGAAAGATACAATATTTTTAAGACCTACGTAAGCAGGCGTTATAAAATTAAAGATTTCTAAGCTACAACTGTAGTATATTTTATGAAGGAGCGCTCTACACGGAACCGGCGACATCCCGTTGGGTGAAATCCTTTGTTGCATAAAATATAACTACGCTTCCAGCCTCCCACATTCTCAGCGCGAATCTCTCTATTTTTGTTGATAGAGTACCCACGGGGTTTTGTTATATGAGGTGTTGAGTAGGTGCTATTTCTGGAAAACCTTTAGCCGTGTCCACACTGACCACGCTGCCTCACTATCCTCGCCTTGGAATGCGCTGCCATCTGCCATTTACCTCGTTACTGTAGCCTGCCAGTTATGCGAGGCTGTGCGCTGTATCAGAAACGATCTAGCACAGGGGTTCCCAAACTTATTTTGTTTACTGCCCACTTTGAGAATGAATTATTTTTTAGCACCACTATAACTGCAAATTAAATTAATTATAGTAAGCCTCTACACAAAGCCCCCATTTTCTGAGTCCCTTTTCTGAGTCCCTTTAGGCCTGCAGCGCCCACAAGGGGCGTTATCGTCCACTTTGGGAAAGGCTGATCTAGCTGCTTTATGTGAGTGTAACTAACAAACAGAAAAGGCCTGAGTCTTTTGCTAATCGAGCAAGTACCTAATGTAATCAGAACGTTTTAGGAGTCCTTTGCGCGAGCAGTGAAATGAAACAAATTCGATAACTCATTGAAATAATCCCGAATAAAAAAGACTCGTGCTCCCATTTGAAAACATCCAAGCAGAGTCGCTGCTAAAACTTAGTGCATTAAATAGTGGCTTCAGAACAATGGCCGCGACTGGTGCTTCAGATAATGGAATCGATGTGCTCTCAGCGTGTAAGAATCCCTGATTTAAAACGTTCCATTTGTTACATTTTCAATTCTGATCCTTCTCTGTGGTCTGTAGATTTTGAGATCAAATAAAGAATATTTGCTATTTAACTTCAAGTTGGATTGATTACCGGCATTATACTATACTAGCTTCTACACGCGATTCCGCCCGCGGTTTTTCGATGAGCATAGCCTAAAGCACTCTGGAAAAATGTAGCTAATCAGCAAAAGCACTTTTCAGAATGGGATAAGTAGTTCCATGGATTACCTCGTACAGTCAAACTCAGAAACAATCAAAATTTACCTCTTTATAGTATGATGATGTAGTGATGTGTAGATGACCATAAAATGCGGACAGACGCCATAAAATTTTCCAATTAATAAAATTTCCGCACATTTATCTTCCAATCCAACCCGCGGCCGCTCGTGGACCGCAATAAACTTATATTTCGTACGTTATTAACCGTCGAATGAAAACATCGGCCCGATACTTGATTTAGTGTTATTAAGCTGTCATTCGCCCGCCCTCAGGGGTCTGTGAGACCGCGCATGGAACAATAGCGCTCGATTAACTAGTTAACACTGTATAGCCCGTATTGTATGCACTTTAAGTTCAAAACAATATTAACGGTTGCGTTCAAACAATAATATGTTTCGTTCGTTACTACAATCTATACTTTATTACTCGGGCTTACAATCTATATATCTATAATAATAATAATACCAGCCGTTTTTTTTAATGTCCCACTGCTGGGCACGGGCCTCCCCTCAATGCGAGGGGGATTAGGTCATAGTCCACCACGCCAGCCCAGTGCGTGTTGGCGGACTTCACACGTCTTACGAGGGGTTCTCTCAGACATGCAGGTTTCCTCACGATGTTTTCCTTCACCGTTTAGCAAGTTTAGCTATATCTCTATATATAGAGCAAAGTTGTGTTAGTTACACCATTTGTATCTCAAGAACGGGTGGACCGATTTTTATGATCTTTGTTTTTTTTAATTTGTCTCCGCCGCAAATAGCAGTATAACTTATTATAAAACATACATTTGCTGACAGCTAGTGGAAAATAAAATGAATATTTATTTAGCTGTTGTGATTCAATATGGTCGAATTTAGATACATAGGTACTTACTTCAAACATATTTTTTTTTATGAGACAGGTTCGTTTTAGCGTCTCAGTGGGTTCCATACCACTGATCATTTCAATGTTACGAGTATAACAATAATATGCATGTTTAAAGTAAAACGCGAAATAAATTGTTATCTCGTGCTGAAGTCAAGATCAAATATTAAAATAACCTGGCTGGCAGTAATTAACAAAGTTTAGTTTTTAAGCTATTCAGAACCTAACTAACCTTGCATAATTTTAGTTTTTTTTTTACAATTAGCCCTTTGTTGGAGTAATTAAAAAGAAAAACCACGTGTCTCTTGTCAAATACGATTAGGTACTCACTATAAAAATATATTATAAAATTCTAAGATAGGTATTCATAAGTTTCAGATAAGACGCACCCCCACTAAGTCCTACTTAATAAGGGAAGTAGTTTGCAGAGCTATTAAGATAATTTTTGTAATAAAAAACTTACTTACTTTGTATAGAAAGTTTGACCTGATTTTCATTCAGACTCCAACTTTGAGGGGGAATTATTCAGCAGGGTAGTTTTAATTTGTGGATTTAAGTAGAGTAGAAAGAAGTATTACTGTTGGATTATGTAAAATAACAATTACTGACTTCATTATCTGAAAATTAAATATTACATTTTAGTCTTGGAAACAGTATACAGGGTGTTAGGGGCATGGTAACGACAAATTTGGGTAAAGGTTACACTTAATGCCTATCACAAAATTATCAAAATAATTGATGTCGAAAGTGACAAATGTGACAAATGATATATTTCTTGAGCGCGCAATGTATTGTAAACACGCGATCATAACAACGTTCCGCGACGCGATACCCGACCCGTACGAGTGATGAGCGCCCTCGAGCGTATCGAGTTTTCGTTTACATTGCAGTTTTGTTACTAAATGTTTTTCTGTTTTTTAACTTAAATCAAGTTGAATTAAACTTCTGTTGCGATTTTATGCTAAAATAAATTTAAAAAATTTGAAAAAATATTGTCTTGTTTTAAATGTATCGTTTTGACAAAAAAAGCTCCGTAGGGGACACCCGGATTTGAACCGGGGACCTATCGATCTGCAGTCGATTGCTCTACCACTGAGCTATATCCCCTATGCTTATATATCATGTAAACTGATATTATATTCTTGTATATTTGTCACATTCATTTACAATATTATATTATGGTACTTCTAGAAAACCATTGTAGTCCTTCAGTCAGCACATAGAAAAGTGTGCTTTAACACACCCCTGAAAAGGTATATTTTTCAAAGCGCTAATGCAGTCTATTTGAATTTAAAAATATCAATGGATAGCTTTCATAGAACACATAATTCAGTACATACTGAACATTATCCTTCTGTACATTATCTGTGTTATAACTTCACGTCCCAAGTGTACCAAATTCCCAGCTTTTCTGTGTTACCGGTTTTAGTAACTTTTTTATTACAATCCGTTTTAAAATCCTTTCAGTTTGAACGTCACGTTTTTTAAATCATAGCCACCGATCGCTGCCGCATACAGATTCTGTGCGTGGTTGTACTGAAATTAGGTGTCGTACAGTTGTGCTCTGAATGTTATGAATGCTTGATTTTGTTTAAAACGTTTATAAAATCGGGAATTTCATTGGACAATTTTGTTTTTGAGTGTATACGGCGGAGGACCGCGGTGATTGGAAGTCTTTGGAGGAGGCATACATCCAGGAATGGACGCCTTTCGGCTGTTGAATGTATGGATCCATACGTAAATTACCTGTATGTCCGCCATACCATAAACGTAACGTAAAAAACATTTTGAAAGAAGGAAAAACGTGTTAATCATTTATTTTTTTTTTTCATCGAAAAATACTTTACCCTCAAGTAGAACCAGGAAGTATTTTCAGTACATAAATATTATGTTTGTTTCCTGCTCTTGTTAGGTAACGCTCAAAACAAACACGCGATTTTTGTTACCTTGTGTTTGCGCTGCGAAAGCGAGCAGCCCGGTTACGTGGGGTGTTTTCAGACAGATATTTTTCGCGGCATTTGGTAAGAAAACCAATTTCTGAAGCTATTCAAAGCGAATCGAATGTTTTTTGTAACTGAGATTGGTTATAGTTACTTAGATATTTGTATGTAATTACATTTGACACCGCTTTTAAGGGATTTTAAGCTACGCATATTTTTGGGACACCATTTTATAAAAAAATTAAATGTAATGAGATATTTGAAATAAAATAAAACGGGCTTATTTGTTGAGTAATGTTTATAAGTAATAGCGAGATAGTCAAGTTGGTTGATCGCTTGCTTTGAAAACACCATTTGCAGGTTCAAACCTCAACTCGCACTTCCGGAATATAGAGGGGCAAATTTTTATGTTCAATCTTTATAAAAAAATATATATATCGATTAAGTAAATTTTTCCAAGGTAAATATAAAATACTTACCGTAAAAAAAATCACAAGATCAACTTTTTTATCATTCAAGGGGGTAAGTCAATCGTTTAGAATAAAGGGTTCCGGTATTACCCCCGAGATACGATCGGGGCAACATCAGTGCAATATCAGAAACTGCAGTTTATTTCACCCAGCTATCATCCGCAGCGAGTGTACGGAATAGTAATGGCGGTACTGTAAATTTTTATAGCTAACAGATGCACTGCAATGTGGGCTATGTCTTTTATATTGTTCTATAGGTTAGGG
This sequence comes from Pheosia gnoma, assembly GCA_905404115.1. Classification (NCBI taxonomy): domain Eukaryota; kingdom Metazoa; phylum Arthropoda; class Insecta; order Lepidoptera; family Notodontidae; genus Pheosia; species Pheosia gnoma. The sequence goes on from FR989910.1 coordinate 1,549,633, forward strand.
CCATGAGAAGTGAGGATCGAATCAAAGCGTCAACGAAGGTGCCAAAGTAATAATAATAATAAATATCGCCATACGAACACACCAACTATACGGTCCCACTTTAAGATTAACGCTTGTGTTATGGGTACCGTACAATGGACTGAGGGCGAACTCAGTATATAATACTTATATACATATTAAACATCCATGACTCGGGTACAAACATTCGTGCTCATCACACAAAGCTTGTGTCCCTACCAGGATTCGAACCCGGGACCCTCGGTGCAGAAAGCAGGGTCACTACCACTGCGCTAATCAGGCCGTCAAAGTGCAGCGTAAGGGGGTCTCGGAAGGCAACACACTGGAGCTAAAACAAAATAGTTAAACTTTTTGTAACATACATGCTATTTGGCTATATAAATACTGTGAAAAAGACAAGTCCGCTGAGTTTCTTGCTGGATCTTTATAGTTGAAGCCGCGCTTAAATCCAATTGTAGAGTTAAGAAAATAAAAATAAAATGACAATTTCTTAGTAGACCTTTACAAAATAAATGATTTGGCTATGTGCCATACATCGTGTGCCATACATCGAGGTTATCCTTTTATTTAAATATTAGCTTTGGCCCGTGGCTTAAGCCGCGGTACCTTATTGAAACGTAGCCTATGTAGCACTTAGAGAATATAATAGTGATAGAATGTTCTAAATCAGATCGATAGATCCGGAGATTACACCCATGTAATCTCAAAAACTAACAAATAGATATTCGCTATATAAGCGATAATATATGAACAGCAGTGATAGCCAAGTTGGTAGAACGCTTCCTTCGGTAACGAGGATCGCAGGTTCAAACACCGACTCGCACCTCTGGGATTTCTGGATTTCATGAATCGAATCAGCGAATTTCAGTTTCAACCACGATTATCACTTGCTAAACGGTGAAGGAAAATTTAGCGGCCCGTGGTATACACCTTCGGGTACCACTAACTTGCTTCCGTCAGAATGGAACCTTGTACCAGTAGCAGCGCAATATTGCGTCGTCAGGTAGTTATTTAAACTCGCAGCAAGTCGTTACTTATTTATTTGAGATTACTTATGTGTACAGTAGCTGATATAAAAAGTTCTCTAGCACTGAAGTTACAAGGCCTTATATAGGCCATCGTAAAACCGATCACCCTTGGCACCATCCAAGCGTAGTGGGGTCGCCGTTAATCATGGCCGCCGATCGATAACAAAAGGTGCGCGTGAGACGCATAGGTGCGTGGCCTTGTTGCACCGTGCAAGGACAATAGATGCGTAAGCAGCCATCTTGCAGTGGGTGTGGTCAGTCCGTGACGTCAGAGATCACGCCACCCGACCGTCAGAGATCACGCCACCCGACCGTCAGAGATCACGCCACCCGACGTCATCGATCATACGATGTGGTGCTGCGTTGAGTCGGGCGAGTGACTTGCCAGCTCGCCACAAAAACATCGTGAGGAATCCTGCATGTCTGAGAGAACCCCTCGAAAGATGTGTGAAGTCCGCCAACCCGCACTATGGCCTAATCCCCCTGGCATTGAGGGGAGGCCCGTGACCAGCAGTGGGAAATTAAAAAGAGCTGGTATTATTATTATTATATTATTATATAAGCGATGTAGAGCTTTTTATAGCGCTTTTAAGGGCCCCAACGCTAAAGCCAGTCGCGGCCAGCTCTCCTCACAATATAGAGGTCTGTTCAGCATTCAGAATGCATCGAAGACTGGTGTCTAGTCCCGCGAAAAGTTCGCTTCAAAACTGAATTCTATATTCGTTTCAGAGAGCAGCTTTCTTTGCGGGTATAAAGTAACATAGAACTTAAAGTTTAACTTATGTGAAGTTTGATCTGCCTGAATTATGATCTTAGGTGGTGGATTCGGTTCCAAAGTTTTAGCTCGTTGGTTTTTCTATAGTAAATATAAGAAATGTGTTTGTGTGTAAGTGGTAAATCACCACACCACCTTATTTGGAGCTTTAAGAACTTTTAAATAAAGTATTACTTATTTCCAGAGCGAGCTTTCTTCTTGCGACCAACTTGGCTAACAAAACATTATTATTTACAAAGCACTGATTATTGTTTATATACAAAAGATTATTATGTAACGTCTTAAATATGGTAAATTATTATGTATAACAGCGTACTATTCTATCTTAAAATCAAGCTTTTCCTACGCAAAAAGAATTAGTTTACACGACTTAAAAGTTACAAAACTCGCGTGAACATACTACAAAGTAATATATAGGTATGCGTGAAGGTCCCACAAAGACGTTGTTCAAACACAATTTTACTCGTTAATAGACAAACAAGGTCTTACCCAGTCGAGGCCGCGACACATGCCTCGCGGGGCAATTACATTGAACATTTTATCGGCACTGTGTTTTCACATCTTAGACGGGAATGGAAAGTTACATAAGCCTACCATAGAAGGTCGTTCTCGTAATGTTGATCGTCGATCTAGCGGTCGATCGTCGTATGATGTTTTTTTTTTAACTTACATCCGAGGACAGCTATGTAGTGTGTTTCGCGTTGAACATTTTTTTTTAATTCTCTAATATCGCACATAACTAGTAATCTTTAAAAAGTTAAAAGTCTTGTTGGCCCCTCTCATTAAATTAATGCTTGTATAAGTAGGGAATAGTTTAATAGCCAGAGTCAAAATCGAAACGAAACGCCTTGGGGCCTGATTATCAATATAAGTGACTGAAATTGTCCTGACATGACTTTTTCAGGCAGTATTAACTATTGTTTTATAACTTTCTTATTTTTTATGGCAATCTGCTGATCTTTTTGGACTCATCAATTTCTGACAGGTTCATATGATACGAGTAGCTACTCATGTGTATGTAGTTTTTAAGTATTTAATCTGTACATGACAGTTATTTTCAGTATCTGAAAAAAATGCCTATAGTTAGTGAATAAAATGCTTTTACTAAATAATATGTACAAACATAAATAGATAACACATTCTGCTCTACGCTAGTAGGTTCATATCGTTCCAGTTCTTCCTTCAATTTGAACTATATGACTTATGCCTATATAACTATACGACTTATATGACTATATGCTGTATGGCATCTGTCTAGCATGTTTCGCCTGTTTATATGATAATGGTAACCTTACATGTCTTGTCTTAAGGCTATAACTAATTATAATTAGCATAATATGTTCCTCACAGTACACGTGCTCTTAGCATGTGAGTATTTTGTATATTTAAGCATTCTCCTACTGAGCTAAATGTAATTATTTCACTAATAAGCAAACAAGGCGAAACACTCTCGCCCGGGTTGCGATGCGCCTCGCCCGCTAAGTAATTATTTTTAACTGAATTATCTAAAAATGGAACATTTTCTTATTTAGTATTTAACGTTTACCGTTGGCCTAGTTATGCCGTACCGTTTTGGTAGCGTAACGTCATCCATCCCTCTCACACTATAGTTCTCATAAAAGAGTAGGACAAAGACAGCATGCTTTCTCGATGATGTTACACTTACATTAGAAGTTCCTGCTTACCCTACAGCAGGCTATGAAGATGAGACGACACACACACGCTTTAGGTAATTCGCACACAAACACACATACCTCTTCTCATACACACGCATAAAAATACACGGTAGGGCCCACGCACACTCCAATAATTTATGTGTAAGTGTGAAGTAGGTAATTAATAATTTTATTTTCGAATAGTTAATAGATTAGTATAGTTGTTATCGGTTTTCTCAGCAACAAACAGGTCTAGTATACTGGCTTTACAGACGGAGGCTGACATACTGACCTATTAGAAATGAGAAAGGTGCACTTAAATTTATTGATACCCGTGTGGCAGTGATTAATAATAATATCGCCAGACAAACACACTAACTATACGGGTCCACACTAAGCAACGCTTGTATTATGTGTACTGTACAATGGACTTACTATTAAATATCCATAACTCGGGTCCGAACATTATTCAAACCCGGGACCCTCGGCACAGAAAGCAGGGTCACTACCAACTGACCTAATCTGTACTAAAATGGAACTGAAATTATTAATTAAGAACTCGACATTGTTAACGGAAAAACAGGAAGACAAAGACAAGCAAAGATAATTGTCATTAATTAGTTCAAATGAGGTTGCATTATATTCCATAGACATCTGCAATAGCTATCGATTTAGTTCATCCATCTGTTTAATAATATTTTATACTGCTACATAAAAAACAAAAAGCTATACGATAAATCATATAGTTACCTACCTACTTATTCATTTTATAACACCCTAAGGGGCTTTCATTTATTTTTTACCTCCTTAACTCTACATCCGGGAACGCGACCTCAATTGAGAAAATGCTAAACTAAACGCGTCGAAAGTTGGGTTGTCTTTTTTACAGGAGCACTGACCTCTTCCATCCTTGGTTACACGCGCATGGCTAGTTCTAAGAAATCTGAGGAAGAAAACGGGCCGTGTAGTCAATAAGCCTTATAAATTTGTTTTCTTGTAAAACTAAGGTATATATCGATACCTTTCCCCACTTTATAGAACTATCGATACTGACCACGTTGGTACATCACTACGCGTTCGTCGCTAATAGGTAAACAAGGTGGCAGTCTAGATGAGACTGCGGCGCCGAAGCGCTCTCCGCCACGTAATTAGTTTGCACCACAACCGGCGCCTCAAACGAATTTAAGACCTAGGTACGGGAATTTAAATCTTAAGTTACTGTTATCACTGCCTGCTGCAATACTCAAGCCTGCCTAGCCGTTCCTACATTGTTCTCACATACCCATAACGATGTACTGCTCAAAAATGTAACGGATCTTTTTAAAAAGAGCAACCATGGAGTTTCTTGCCCATTCTTCTCCAAAGGAACGGCATTCCGAACGGGTGGTGAAGTTGTAGCTTAGCATTTTGTGACATTTTTTCGACTCATAAGTGCTGTACTTAATGGTTGACATGAACGAAAAATATTCCGATTCTGTTTGCCAGCGGGCATAGTTTATAAAAGTATAATAAGTATAAAGATCAGTCGCAAATATGGATGCGTAACATAATAAAAGACAAGACAAACTTTTTTATATCCACTAATTCGGATATAACCAGCAGCCATCAGGCCGGTCGTAACTCAGAAATCAAAGTTTATAACGATTACAACATACGTTAAAATTAACGACTTTATGATGATAAAAACGCCGTAAATGGTTTGACGCCGTTAAAATGAGTTTACACCTCGCTTGCCAGGGCTTTTGCGAGACTCTCACTTTACTATCTCTATTTGAACCCTGTGAACCGTAATTGTGGAAGATGAATATAATGTATTAAAATTTGATATTACTTGAAGGTATCGACAGGAAAAAAGTTCTCAAGTATATTGTTATAAATATGCTATATGCAGATAAGTAATCTATAAGTACAAAGTAATTTAAAAAAGAAAGCGGCTGGAGCTTATTAACTATTTTACACTTTTTTGAAAATATTAAGTAGTTAGTAAGTTGTTCTATTCCCTTTTTAATTTCTGTTTTCGCTGTTCATATTGTGTGACTAAATTGTATTTAGGTTCAAAATTAAATTTAGGTATTATAGATTATTTTGCTAACCATACCTACACTCACGATAGTTAACAATAATAGTACAGAAGGGGCTTCCCGTGAGGTCATAAAATAAAGTAAGGAGGTAACTTAGAAATAATTAAACAGTAATTTATAATCATTATATTTGAGAACTTAGTATACTAATGTGTCTGTGCTGTGCCTACTACCTATCGTTAAGAATAGTGTATGTACTTAATTCAATTTCTCGAAGCATTGGATTAAAATAATTTTAATGACGTGTATGTCCTATTGAGCCGTGTAGAGTCCGGCCCGGTAGAATAGCACAAACCCTAGGATTATATTTCAAAGAAACACATTTTTCACAATATAAAACAAAATTGATAAACTTTCTCTTCGACTACCCCCAAAAAGTTCATTTAGCGCATTATTAAATTTGAATTGCCCCTCAATTGTCACGTTTGACAGATTCTCGCTAAACCTGGACAAAAGTAGCAATTACGATGCCACTTTACTTCCGTTGCAAGTAGTTTGGTGTTATCAGAGTTGGAGCCCTGATGCTATGGCTTAATGTGGTAGAGAGTTAAATTAAGGTAATTAGTCATAAATTATCCTGATTCAAATTAGAAATTTTATCCAATAACAAACTTGATTTTAATCATTATACCATAAATATATTTGTGTATTTTCTACCCTGACAGACTTGCTCACTTTGTCAATACTCTGAATAAACGTCTAATTATTCATTTTGGCGAAATTTCCGAACGAACAAATAGATTGTGCCGGTGAAGTTCATCGAAGTCTGTTTGGTTAGAATAATTTTGGGCGAGTGAATATTAATTTTGTTTAAATATATGTATAGGCACTTGAAACAATGGCATTAATTATTCGATAGTTAATCTCAATATAAGTATGAAAGAATACGAAATGAACGGATAAAAAAATCTACATTATGTCCAAGTACCTACCAAGACAACAGAACACAACATGAAATGTACTCGTAACTCCAACCAGTGAAGTGAGCTGCGTGGGCTACGCTTAAGCTACTAGCTTGTAGGCCAATTACAATTGCTAGACCTAGTCAAAGATGACGTCATTATCGTTCGCTTATTAAAAATCAAACCTATTGTAATTGTATAAAATTAATTAAGTAATCTCAAAAGCAAGTTTGAACCAGGTATCCAAGACACAGGCACTCGCCTAATTTGGACACCATATTTTAACCTACTAAGTTGCCATGTTTTTATGTATATAAACGGTACTTTATTTTATTTTTATTGTACGCCACTGAACTCTAAAGCCATGCTGTCACTGTCATTCTTTTTAATGAAGTCCGTAGTGTGAACGATGCAGAAGATTCTTACGTTACCGAAGAGCTACGTAAAATGATATTGCTTAAGTTGCAGTAGGGTCTATGCGTCAAGTTTCTGCCAGGCCCCTTCTGATTGGTCTACGTACATAAAAAAAAAACGATATTTAAAATAAACTCGCCCCGGATGCGGTTAGGGGCGAGTTAATCACAGCGAACCGCACGTGCGCCGCTGCCGGCCCCCGACCGCACAATAACCGTTTTATTAATGAGTGCCGTTATGTACTTTTGTAATGAGACTGGCCATCCAACAAAGTATATTACCATGCCAGTTGCAATGCAGGTAAGTTGGAAATTGAATATATTTTATCCCTATTTAATACGGCTAGCTGTTACCCTTCTCGCTCGGCACATTCAGGCAAGAAGCGACCTTAAACGCTAACTTAAACTCTAACAACCAGAAGCCATGCCAACTATGCTCTCTGAGTCTTTTTAACTGAAAGAGAATATGAGATAGAAGGAGACACTAAAAAACTTATTGTAAAAAGTCCGAGTCAAATAAATAATTTATATAAAATTGGTCAATTGGAACCACACAGTCTCAATAAACAGCGGTCCAAGTCAACTAAAGACAGAGTATTATTCAAATTTCGACCAAAATTTATTATTCTTAATGTCATGATTTCTTATATTTACGATTTTATCGCTTTTTATTTTATGTTAACCAAAGATCCTCGCAAAAGAACACCGATTCCGACCAAGGATAATACGTGAGATCATTGAAATTAAAAACATCCTAATTTCAATAGGAGAGATGGCTAGGTGCTACCACCCACTTGGGATCCAGTAATTAATAAAATTAAATCCAAAACCAAGCCCACCATTGCAAGACCTCAAGACACTGTCAGCACTTTCTGCGTAGATCGAACCGCAAGCAACAACTAAATATGAGGGTACCCCAGTTCAAACTATGACACTAGGACGTCAAACACCTCAGTCCTCCCGTGACCATGGTTGCTGTGTAGCAGCCGAAACGACGGTAACGTAAACACATGAAAGAAACACCATGAATCGGTATAATAAGTTTTATTTCAATTCTGAATGTCTCTAATCAACCGTTCATAGATAACAGACGTGTTATGTATGTGTCAATCACATGCACACACAATTTACTGCGAGCGTCAAATGTTTGGTCCAGTTAATGCGGTTTACAATGAAAATAAAAATAAATAAAAATTGATTTATTGGTGAATCAGCTACGCAGGCAACATAATTAAAAAATATACATGAACTTAATGTAGAAATAAATTAATAAAATAAAAAAAAATGTTACCGTACGTAGCTGCAACCAACAAGGTCTGCTCTCAGCACTAAGTTGGGGCATCCGGGGGATGCCTCAACGCTGGTTTTCAGAGCAAGGCCTTGATGACGCATTGACGCCGCGCAACATGATAATATGTTGAGTAATTTAAAATGATAACAATGCGTATTGATACAATCCGTTTAATTATGCGCAGCCGTAATTAGCTGGCAGATACCGCGGATTAGGTGAGCGCATGCATAGGTGTGGTATATCATGTCTGTTTCGTGCCGAAACAGTATTTTGTTTTCTCTTTAAGGGGGAAGCGCAAGGTCAGGTTCATCAGGCGCGAAACTCAAAATGTCAATGGTTTTTATTTTTTTACGAAATATTTGGACGTGTTTACGATGAAATTTAGTTTTTTGCGATATTAGCATTCTGCATTGGACGTCTCGATGTATTTAGTTTGCTTAAAAAATACCTAAAGCGATACAATACTAAAGTAGCGGTTAACCGCTACTTTTACTAACTTTGGAGTATTGTATCGCTCCAAATTTAGTAAAAGTAGAAGACAAGAAAAATTTTGTGATATTATGCTAATTTGTATATTTTTTAGAATATTTCTAATAATCTATACTATACTAATATTATAAATGTGAAAGTTTGGATGGATGGATGGATAGATGGATGGATGGATGGATGGATGGATGTTTGTTACTCTTTCACGCCCGAACGGCTGAACGGCTCTGGATGAAATTTGGCACAGAGATAGATTATAGTCTGGAATAGCACATAGGCTACTTTTTATCCCGGTAAAATGTATGGTTCCCGTGGGATAGATGTTTCAATTTTTCATACTTTTTATCGCGGGTAACACCGCCGGGCGCAGCTAGTATTAAATACTCCATGATTTTGGTTAACATTTACATTTACCCCACTGGTATATTAATGGTCTGAACCTTAGTGCTAACCATAGCACGATATCTCAACGGTTATCGGTAGGGTCACCATAAAAAGGTATTAACTGTGAACACTTAAAGAGCATCCCGGTTTGATCTGAACACAGTTGAAGATTTATTGTTAGCGAATCTCATCCCTAGAAAGGGTCAAAGAATGACTGAGTAGTTTATTTCACGGAGTAGACTTGTAAAGGTAAGAAATTTAATAGAATAAATCGTCAAGACACTCAAGCTCTTTTAAAAAGAAGACCAAAAATGAGATCATCAGTAATTATCTTACCTTTATCTTCTTTAATATAGAAATGACATTCTTCATTCATTCATTGTACAGTGGTTCAGAATGTAATTCATACCAGTGAGTAGAGTCTTTTGCAATTTTAATGGCTGTGATTCTACTGAATTCAATTCGGTACTATTTTGAAAATGGAACGGTCTCGAATTAACACTAAATTTCATGGCGACCTAACTTATCGACCACTGCTGAAGTTTAAATTGAAACTATACTACTATAGCGTCTCTAAGCCGTTAGATTCAGTGCTATGCTCGTTCACAGTGCAGCTTTGATTACTAGGTATGTAGGTACTTACTGCTATTCTCGAATTGATTCTAAGGCATACCACCAAATATATCATAGGTAGATAGACTAAGTACTAACGTACGTATTTCTGACCAGAGATCTGTGATCATCATAATAACATATTTTTAAAGAAAACGAATTACTGTAATTCAATATAGATAAACAACTTTTCATTGTAGGTACACAAGTGATATAAAGACATCATAAGAGAGACAAAACAAGGAACAGCAGTGCACATTGTGCGGTCTTGTCACGAGCTGCGATCACCTATTACTATCTCATTCTATCTTCTTCAATTTCCATGCACTATTCATAAACTTGGAGCAAGAATTCCGAAGCTGAGGGTTCAAGTTTTAATTGAAACACTCGAATGCAACTGCGTCTGGGGCTATTATTTTCACTGTTATCGTCCATGCTAGTGTTTCTCTGGTGGCGTAAACTAACGTTTTCAGTATGCGCTGTGTGTTTATGTTTAAATTCATTTTCAGTTACAAACAAACTAACAAATTTATTACTTGATGTATGGTGAAGACAATTTCGTAAAGAAGCCGGCAATCTTTTGAAAGCCTTTTCGCCAATGCGCACTCGGCCAGCGTGGTGGAGTATCACCCGAATTCCCCTTGTTTTCGGCTTCGGCTTTCGGCTCGCCCTTTATACATATACATACACACTATAGGGAGTCCAGATACCTTCGACGAGAGGTGGGTGCACTACAGCACCTATGCTTGTTCCTTCGACGAGAGGTGGGTGCACTACAGCACCTATGCTTGTTCCTTCGACGAGAGGTGGGTGCACTACAGCACCTATGCTTGTTCCTTCGACGAGAGGTGGGTGCACTACAGCACCTATGCTTGTTCCTTCGGGATTAAGATGCAAAATTGCGAAAAAGCCGTATGTGTAGTTGATAGGTATGACATGGTTTTTAAGAAAAAAGGTAGTTTTATGTTTTTCTATAAATACTTCACATAATGTTCTGTATTGCACCCTGATCGACGGTTTTTATATTTTTTCGAAAAATTTTAACATAAATATGGCTCGTAATTTTTTTGTTTGCGACAACGGCATATTGTAATGCATTGATCTACCACTGACCCTTGGCTTGTCAAGTTTTCCAATTATAAACCAAACAAGTTGGTCGATAATTAAACAAGCCAACAACACCGAACTCCTCTGAGATGTAAGTCGAGAAACTGTCTGTCACGAGTGTCGGGACCCCATTTTAAATGCAATTCTCCTCGAAACGATGCGAATCTAAAAAAGTATTTGACACGTGTTTCGCCTCTAAACGAGGCATCCTCAATACGGCTGGGCTCATTCGTAGCCCAATCCAGTCGATTACAAAACTATCGAACTTTTTATTTCACGCCCTGACCTAGCACTTTCACTTTAAGTGTGAGAATTTAAACTACATATTTTATTAGTAGTACTTATTATTTAATATCATCAATTTATCTCAAGGTTACTAATCTATATGTATCGCCGCTGGTCGATTGGGTATTGGCTATCCGAGTTTCGGAACTTGGTCCTCCGACAGCAAGTTATCGTAAGGAGGATAATATTGTTCCGCCCACAGTTCGAGGCTTAGAGCACTTAGTTGAGTCCCCTTACCGAACCCTTGTGAAGCTAGAAGGGCATATTATTATAGAATAATAAATATTAGACATATTGATATGCTCGACTTATATTAAAATGAGCAATAGGCTCAAGACGAAGGATTTCTTCCTAGCTTCGCAACATTTTTTTTTTTAGTTTTCCTGGGATTATTATTTTAAATTTGCAAAAACACATTACTAGTTGTTTTGTCTCATCTTTTCAGTTAAGGTTGCGTTCCGATCTGGATGTAGAGTTATATTAGGAAAAAATAATTGTGTGACCTAGTAAAATTTATTATTAACTTTGAATTATTATATATGCTATAAATCACATGGTCAGAGTGTAAATTAAGGAAAGCCGTCAATCTTTATAGAAAATGTTCACTCGCCCACTTACAAAGGAAACGTTTTAAACAGACAAGAGTAACGGGCCCTTTCTAAAACCTCCAAGACATACTTCACAAGAATTTAGTGGGTACATAAAAATATATTATGCCGGCTATTAGATAGATTGCAATATATTACCTTCAGTGGCCGTTATCGTGCCAAATGCTGAGGTTTTTTACTCGAATAATTTATCGACGCATTTCGTTTGGGGAAATTATTGAATTTTATGCTCTAGGTAATAATAATAATAATAATAATTATTTATTTATTTTTTATTTAATAATAATAATAATAATAATAATAATTATTTATTTATAAATGTTGGTTCATAACAATGTGTTATCTGTGCCTGAACTAGGAAAGTCCTGTATCTCAGGCAACAGAGCTCTTTCAGGGACTAACAAATGTGGCAACTATAATAATAAAAGGAACAGTGAGATTAAATAATGAAAATTAAAACTAATGTACACCTCTCTGTGTGTAAGGTGTGGTTGTGAATGGATGTATGTGAGAGGGTGAGTGAAAGTTATATATAAATAGAATTCAATTAACATAGCAATAACAAAGAGTAGGTTAGGACTGAACATACAAGAGATTTTCGGAATCCGAGTAGCTTAGTTTTTGAAGAAAATCAAATAATTTCAATTTGGCAGCTTTATTACACAAATGATAAAAACTTATTTGACTATTTAACCTATTGTATAAATAGGGGCCTAAAAATGTAAAAAAATGTCGCATGTAAGGATGTTTAGTTGAGGGAGTACAACAAACCAAGTCATTTCTCCGCTTCAGAAGATGTGTCGGATCGAAAGATAGAGCAGCATGCTGTTTAAGAATAGTGTATAGGATGAAAAGCTTACGCACAGATAGGACATTACAAGTTTGATAAAGAAAATCAGTGGGAAACAGAATTGATCTAAAAGTGGACACCTTTAAGACCGCTCTTTGAGCTCTTTCTAGGCTGATAAGATGCGACTTAGCTGCGCCACCCCAAACAGTGATGCAGTAGGTTATGACTGATTGACAGAGAGCAAGGTAGATGCGGTTAATTAGAGTCGGTCCGGCAATATGGCGTAGGTTCTTAAAAACAAAAATTAGCTTTCTGACTCTGTTTTTCAGTGCATCAATGTGTAGTTGAAAATTCAAATGTTGATCTATTATTATACCAAGATATTTAGTGTTAGTGGTTTTAGTAAGTGGTGGACAGCAGCACGTATTTGAGCTGAAATCGGTGCAGCTATGAGCAGTTAGTTTGTGAGTTGCCTGGGGTTGAGAAGAGCTTTTCATGCTGAAGGTAATAAATTGTGTCTTATTGGTATTTAAAGTTAGGATGTTGGAGAAGAGCCAGTTTGATACCGTGTCGAGACCATTTTGAGCTAATTTATAAGCTTCCTCCCATGTTCTTGCCGAAAAGAGCAATGCTGTATCATCCGCGTAGGAAATAATTTTACCTTGAAGAGAAGTAAGACTTAGAAGGTCATTTATGTAAATTACAAAAAGAATAGGGCCCAAAATACTACCTTGGGGGACTCCGTAGTTCACACTTAGGTCAGAACTGAGGTAATGGCCAATTTTTGTGCGTTGCGTTCTCTCGGAGAGGTAGTCCTCAAAAAGATGCAACTGTACACCTCTAATACCCAGAAGCTCGAGTTTTTTAACAAGTAAAGGAACAGAGACCGTGTCAAAGGCCTTAGCAAGATCAAGGAATACACCAATGACCTTATTTCCTATATCCATATTTGTAGTTATGTAATCAGTGAGGTCGTGTACAGCATCAGCAGTTGATTTGCCGGAACGAAATCCAAACTGTTTCTCCGAGATTAAGCCATTTTTCTCCAAATATTGGACTAGTCTCGTGTTTATTAGCCTTTCCAAGATCTTAGAGAGAGAAGGTAGAATGGAGATTGGTCTGAAGTTACTGACACGGTCTCTGTCACCCCCCTTATAGATAGGGATGATAACTGACTTTTTCAAGCATTTAGGAAAAATACCGTGCTTAAAACAAAGATTGAAGATGTAAGTGAGGGGGAGTACTAAAGTGTTTTTACATTGCTTGAGAAGACGATTGGGGATCAGATCCCATCCTGTAGTGCACGTATCTTTTAGCTTCATTATTGTGTTTTCAATTTCTGCAGTGTCTGTATCTAGAAGTACAAATGATGAGGAACGAGGAGATATTGTAGAATGCGGAGAGTAAATGAGATTTGAGTTAATGATGCTTTCCGCGTATGACCTTCCAACATTACGAAAGTAACTATTGACATTATTAACAGAGGTTTGCTTATCGGGTCCCAGTAGTTCAGTAGCTTTGTCCTTATTTCTTGTGGTATGGGTTATCTTTTTTATAATATTCCATAGGCTTTTGCTATTATTGCCTGCCTCTTGAAGTTCTTTTTTATGATATTCTATTTTTAAGCGTCTAAGGGTGGCGTTACAAAAATTCCTGTACCTGATATAAGTAGTCTTTAAGACGACGTTGGTGGGAAACTTTTTAGAGTTCAGGTGCATGCGGTCTCTGTTATGTAAGCATCTCACAAGACCTGGGGTGATCCAAGGTCTGATGACTTTTAATCGTCGAGATAGTTGAGTAGTGACCGAGTTATCCATTAAACATTTTTGGATTGAAGTTGTAAGGAAATTCATAGCCTGGTTAGGGTCTTCCGAAGTGTATACCTCCTTATAATTGATATTAGCAATGTCCCGCTGCAAGCTGTCATAATCAATCCTAGTCACACTCGTCCGAACCACATTATTAAAGTTTTTAGTACTTAAAGCAAATAAAACTGCCTGATGGTCGGTGACTGTGGTGTTCAGAACAATTGTTTGTGACTGCTGTTTAGTTTTTAGCATGACATGGTCAAGGCATGCATTTAACCGTGTCGGGTGAGTATGAGCAGGGAGCAGACCATAGCTAGCACAGATATTTTGGTAATCCTGAGATGAGGTGTCTCTGGATTCCGGTCGAATATCAATATTTATGTCACCGATTACAGAAACATTGCCAAAAGATGAGAGATCAGAGAGTATATTTGCTAGTGACGAGTTAAATAAATCAAGATTCCTGTGAGATGGAGACCGGTAAATGGCCAATATAGCAGTATGGTTACCTACTTTGATAATAAGACAGTTACCATCGCACAGGTTGGGTTCCTGAACAGTTACGCGAAGGTTATCCTGAACATAGACCACGACCCCGTCGTTTTGAATAGGGTTTCTAGATGTAGCATGGGAAGTATAACCAGGGATAATAGGTAGAATATGATTACATGAAAGCCAGCATTCTGTTAAAATAATAATATTGCAATCAGATTGAACCTGGTCCAATATAACTGAGAAATCATCAAAATTACGCGAGATGCTTCTAATGTTTTGTTGGATAACTCGGAGTAAATCACGACGACCACTTAGTATTTTGTTGCAGTCGTCAATATCGCACACAAAAGATTCGGATATGGTGAGTTCATCAATATCATTATATAAACTATCACACATGTTTTATAAATAAACAAAAGGTATATGAAGAAATGTTTATATTTTTAACAATATAAATATTATCATAAGGGTGAGAATTAACCATATCCGAAACTATCCAGTAGAAAGTTAAGTAAATATCAGGTGGATGATCTATTGTAAATATGTTAAAGCGGACAAATAAATAGTTTATCTTGATAACAGAAAGTGGTGGAGAGCTATGTTTGGAAATATGTAAATAATGTAAGTGTGTTTTGTAATGTGTGAGTACAATTAAAGTAGAATGAGAAACAATAATAAACAGTGAAATAAGAAATAGTCAATCTGATATCACGTGCAATTTCTTTAAGTCCTCTTCGTCATTGATTCTTATGTGCGGGGCACCATCTCTTTTCCGTAAGAAAATTCTTCCGTATGCTGACCAGCAGTACAAATAATTGTGTGATTTGGCAAAATCCCGCGCAAGAAAATGGAGTCGTTTCGCTTTCGCAGTGAGACATTCCGATATGAATATCGGTTTCAGGGGACCTTCTAGTTTTAGGTGAGTGGAGTTGAGTTTATCGCTGCCCTTGTTAAACTTTTTTAACGAAGCCAAGAATCTTTCTTTTATAAGGACAGAATTGAACTCCACCAGTATAGGTTTAGGGGTATCTCCCTTCGAGAATCCACGAAAAACGTCCTTAATGTCACTTAACTGCAACGGTGAACTTATAATAGAACCGACATTCAGAATAAGTTTGGCTAGAGATTCTTTAGACTCGTTCACCAACTTCTGAATGTTACGAATCTCAATCTTGGACGAACAACTTGATCTTTCTAGGTTCTCGATTTTGACTTCGAGTAGATTTATATAGGATCGATATTCCACCCGTTCTTGGATCATGTTATTTAGCTCCGACTTTATATCGTCATAATCCTTTGAAATTAAGTCCATTGCGGAGTTAATTGACTCATTTTGGGTTTTCAAATCATTAACCGAAGTCATTAACTGTGTAAATTTGCTGCTGTGTATATCAATGAATTCTTCTAGTTTTTTATTTTGTGTATCCATAAAAACATCGAGGCTATTTTTCTGCGTTTCAGCGAATTGTGTAAAAATCCCTTTCATTTCGTTTATTATGTCATGTGTATCTATCTCTCTCTTTCTTTTCAAGCGTTCCATGTTTATAAAGTTTTCAGCCGTATCGTATGATGACTTTGGGTCATTTTCAACAGTCAAGTCTGTATCTGAACATGCTTTTTGAGGAGGAGTGCGATTTATTTTTGGCATGTTATCACTTAATTGAAATGTTGTAGTACGGTTTGTATATACAGATGAACAGTGGGATGAATGAGGGTAGATAGTTACTGATGGCGTAAACAAGTTCAAAATCAGCTGACAAAACTTAACCGTGACGCGAGGGCAGGGTTACGTACGGATGTAGAGGCGGGTTTAGTTGGTGTCGCAGCCTTCTAATCCAAGCGCGGAGCAGCTGCGCGTGGGCAAGATAGCAATTATGAAGTACTTCTCCTTTACTCGCTGAGGTCCGAACGGCGGCACTAAACTAGAGCCACTCACTGGTCAAAACTTTTACTGATTATAACTTTGAACTTTATATTCAGGAGTTTGAGGTGCTTTCTTCATAAATTGAAGTTAACATTAATTTTAATTTTCAATACACGACTGTCTTTGGCAAGGTTCAGACGAAAGATGAAAAAATTGCATCGGGTAATCGGTGGAATAGGACCAATACCAATAAATAACCGTTGCACACGTATTTAAGCAGTGATAGCCAAGTTGGTAGAACGCTTACCTCGGTAACGATGATTGCAGGTTCAAACCCGAGCTCGCACCCCTGGGATTTTATGTGCGAATCTAATTTTCAACCATGATTATCACTTGATAAACGGTGAAGAAAACATCGCGAGGAAACCTGCATGTCTGAGAGAACCGCTCGAAAGACGTGTGAAGTCCGCCAACCCGCACTGGGCTAGCGTGGTGGACTTTGGCCTAATCCCCTTCGCATTGAGGGGAGGCCCATGCCCAACAATGGGACATATAGATATAAAAGGGCTGGTATTATATTATTAGGTGTTTACGAAACAAAATATATTTGAATCCCAAGCTGTGAGACGAAAGACAATGTTCCTAACCAAAACGAACCGCACAATATGTTCACATAACATTAGTAAATATAACAACTCAACATCCGGCCAATTTCACGGGCGGTTCCACATAATTTCTGAAGGCGAAATATGATCTAAGTTCACAAAGACATGTTCCTGACAAGGTCGACGACTGGGAACCGCTCGAGGGCAAGGAAGTTTCGCCGGCATGTACTACATAGCTGTACTCTTTACGGCTTTGTTGAACGTCGTTTTAGTATGGGGTTGAACTAATTTCCTTTATTTGTTTACAGTTTACCTAATCCATCTCACGAAGTTTCATCTTTATTCCAATCACTTAAACTAGTTAAGGTATTTATTAAATAGTTAAAATTACCCTATAGACAAAGTGCATGACTATGTATATATACTTACTTACTTATTATATACTGAGTTCGCCCTCAGTCCATTGTACGGTACCCATAACACAAGCGTTGCTTAGTGTGGGACCGTATAGTTGGTGTGTTCGTCTGGCGATATTAATATATTATATTACGTTATATTAAGGTGGAAGCTCAGGGTCAGGGCGCGAAATTCAAAATGTCAATGGTTTTTATTTTTTTACGAAAAATTTGGACAACTTTACGATGTAATTTAGTGTTTTGCGATATAAGCATTCAACATTGGATGTCTCGATGTATTAAGTTTGCTTTAAAAAATACCTAAAGCGATACAACACCATTAAGTTAGTAAAAGTAGCGGTTTTTACAAACCTCATGGTATTGTATCGGATTAGGTACCTCTTTAAGCAAACTTAATACATTGAGATATCCAATGTAGAATGATAATATCGCAAAACACTAAATTACATCGTAA
Source organism: Pheosia gnoma (assembly GCA_905404115.1). NCBI lineage: Eukaryota > Metazoa > Arthropoda > Insecta > Lepidoptera > Notodontidae > Pheosia > Pheosia gnoma. The sequence goes on from FR989910.1 coordinate 1,567,710, forward strand.
AGTTGTCCAAATTTTTCGTAAAAAAATAAAAACCATTGACATTTTGAATTTCGCGCCCTGACCCTGAGCTTCCCCCTTAACTGCGAAATATTACCATTTACTGAGCGGCGGCGTTAAACTTTTGTCTATAAGTAGGTGCGGTGCGGAGCTCGCGGAATTGTGAAGTTTTAATTGAAACCACAGCATTTCATCTCAAACTTGGCGCCGTTGTTCCATTCCTTTATTGTAATTGTTCTTATATTATCAGCTGTGAAATCGTCGTGTGACGTAAAAATGTGAGGTCTTCGCTGGATCAAGTGTAATTGTCGGATAAGTAAATTTAGAAAAAGTTTGTCTAAAATAAAAACGTTTATAACCTCCTTCTGGAGTTTTATTGTCTTTACAATGTGCTTAATAAACTCTATCTACAACTTATTATACAGATGGTTTATATAATATTTCAGAAATAAGTTATGGTTAAAGTTTATTGGCATGTTGTGATACTGGTCTGAAGACAGGTGAACCCATTATAAATCAATATCTTTATATATACTAAGTACCTATATTATAAAGAGGTAAAGATTGTGAGTTTGGATGTGTTGCTATCTCCAAAACTGCTGATCCTTTTCAGATATTTTACGAATAGTAAGCTACATTATCCCTAAGTGCTATAGACTTTGTTTCATCGAGGTACCGAGGGCGAAGCCTCGGGCGGAACCTAGTATTAGGAGGAATACGAGGAACGTTTACACTTTATTTGTTAATAAAATGACACCTATATCTAAGCATGACTTATATATCCAAAACCTTCTGTAACGTCACATATGTGAATCAGAATATGAGTAATAAAACATCCAAGCCCATAGCTCAACATACATTCAACCGAACCGAAAAACTTTTTCACATATCCACTGTGTTTATAAAGCAGGTAACAGACATATGGTATTTGCTAACGTTGTATAACGAAATGTAAAGCCACATTCAGATTGCTGAAGCCGCAGCAAGTCACGAACCTGTTTGTGATAGATGTAAAATGGCTACCAGCCAGAGTTAAGTGTGTTAGCTTCCTTAAAAAAATAAAACTGTAAGAAAGACAAGCTCGCTGAGTTTCTTGCCGGATTTTCGGTCCCACGCTAAGCGTCCCAGTAAATCAGAATCAGAATATTTTTTTATTTATGTAAACCCTTAAGTACAGTACTTATGAATCGCCAAACTAGTTACAAAATGCTAAGCTACAACTTTACCACCCGTTCGGAATGCCGTTCCTATGGAGAAGAACGGGCAAGAAACTCCATGGTTGATCTTTTTAAAAGATCCGTTACAATTTTGATCAGTACATTGTTATGGATATGTGAAAACAATGTAGGAACGGCCAGGCAGACGGTCATTTATATTCTCGAGGAGCCGGACCAGCATGTATCTATGCATAAAATGTGTATAATTACTTATATATATATATGTCCAAGACTCAGAACACAAAGTTTAGTCCCGCCGAGTTTTGAACACGGGACTCTCAGTACAGAAAGCAGGATCACTATCAACTGTGCCAATGGGTCGTATAGTAGTTCAATAGATTATATTATCTAATTCGGCCACCCATCTAAGTGCAGGCCGGCTTAACATACCTTACCTTACTGCACTATCACTAATTTAATCAGCCGAATGAATCGCAACTAATCCAAACTCGTATGTGAAACATCCTATATAACATTTTTTATTACAAACACGGCGAGGCGCGGCGCTCGTACGTGCTCGCCGCTAAAAAGCTTATGTGAGCCTGTGAGCACCCTGTATAGAATAGAAAGAGTCTGGATTTTCACGCCAGATTGAAGTGAAGGCTTGGTGCATCGATGTAGCGCAAATAGACGTGACTCTATTGCTACCTGAGTAAGGGTGTGTTTAGGATATTACATAATTATTAAAAAATATATAAGATGTCATATCATTGGTAGTCTATAAAGTTGAGCGTTATAGTAAAAAAAAAAACAATTTACACAATAATTTTGTACATAAATTTGAAGTTTTTTTATTCGTATAACTATGCAATAACTTTGTAAGTTTTTTAGACAAAGTATGTGGAATGTAGACTAAAACTTGGGCAGTTTTTTTTAGAAAAGTTAGTTTGTTTGAGACCATTGAAGATTATGTCTAACGCCAGTGACAGTGGTGGGAGTGAAAAAAGACCTGCAGGGTTATTTTAAACCATTCGAAATCGATATCGGAAACGGAATCGAAAACTTCCGAGCTGGATTACCGAAATCGCTATTAAAATTTCCAAATTTGATTATCTTCGATCCATCTTGATGACAATACCAAATCGTTTTTTCAAAAATTTTGCGTCGAAAAGCTCGTCGGGAGCGACATCAACATCGGAAAGTTTCAAATCCGTTTCCGATGTCGATTCCGAATGATTTAAAATAACCCTGCTGGTAGGACATGATAAAAAAGAACAAGAAAAAGATAAACTTTGACATGCTGGTAATTGGGAGAATCTAGGTCTATTTTAAATCTATGATACCTATTGCTGATATGTCACTTCTTGGTGATCTATATGTTGTTGTAAATCCCAGGTTTTATACTTGCAATAAGGTGCACCTTGCACTGCAGCTATTTCATTGTGTATGGTATGACAATACTATATATTTGTTATTTATCGATAGTGTATCGAGATTAAAACTATATGGTGTATTTTATACATGTGTCAACAACAAATCTGTTTAGCTATACTGTCTACAGCGTGACCCAGAAAGCGTATACTGTCAATACTACAATTTGAACATGAGCTTTTTTAGCACATTTGCAATTATTATGTGAAGTCCCAATTTCGATATTATATTAATTAAATCAAAAACGCATTTGCACACATACATAGTATACGCTTTCTGAGTCACGCTGTATACACTAATTTCGGCTGTCTTAGGAAATTCCACGTGAAATAAGTAGCAAGTCGTATACCAAGTGGCGGTAATTAGCTTTTTAAATATGACGCCATCGTAATGCCTCCCTGTCAGCTATTCGTATTCAATTTCCTCGTCAGTTTCAAGCTATTATTATTTCACAAAGGGGTCATTATGTCAGTATGATATTGGAGGTGATAAGGGGCATAACCTTCCCAAACTCTTCGTCATCTTATTTGTAATTAATCTCCTTTGTTAAACACGATAGCATTATCATTTTAAATACTCTGCTCGGTAACGGTGTATCGATACAAATAATTAATGAATAAGCCTTTAATTACATTAACTGCTTCGCATTTAAAACGTTACTATTTATTTGCAAAGGGTTAATGTAAATATTCTTTGAAGTAATATTCAATTTCATTGTGCTGTGAATTAAAACGTGGTATTTGCAATGTGAACTGAAAGTGTATCGACCTTATATAGGTAAAGAAGATTATAATTGAAATAAAACTTATTTTACAGATTTTATCGTGTTTATTTTATGTTTTTACGTTTCCGTCGTTTCGCCTGCTTTACAGCCTTAGCCACGGGTGGACTGAGGTGTTTGACGTCGTAGTGTCATAGTTTGAACCGGGGTACCCTCATATTTAGTTGTTGCTTGCGGTCTGATCTATGCAGAAAGTGCTCACAGTGTCTTGAGGTCTTGTAATAGTGCGCTTGGTTTTGGATTTAATTATATTAATTACGGAATCCCAAGTCGGTGGAAGCACCTTTCCTATTTAGTTAGGATGTTTTTTTAATTTCAAGCTAATAAAATCTGTACTATAAGTTTTATTTCAATGTGTAGTATTCGCGTAAATATAAAAAATTAACAGGGATACAATTTAATTATTTAATTATAGACTTGGGATCCAGTAGTCAATATCATGAAATCCAAAACCAAGCGTACCATTTCAAGACCTCAAGATACAGTGAGCTCTTTCTGCGTAGATCGGACCGCAAGTAACAACTAAATATGAGGGTACCCCCGTCAAACTATGACACTAGGACGTCAACCACCCCAGTCCTCCCGTGACCATGGTTGCTGTAAAGCAGCCGAAACGTCGGGAACGTAAAAACAAAAAATAAACGCGATAGAATCCTTAAAAATAGTTTGATTTCAATTTAATTATTCTTTGAAGATATATTCAATATCATTGTGCTATAAATTATAACATGGTATTGCAATGTGAACTGATATGTATCGGCCTTCCATGAAAGAAGATTATAAGTTGGAATTCCAAGCAAGCTAATTCCGACTTACAATAATCAAATTAATACCAACCTATAGATTTGTACACTTCAAAGGCTAGACATGATTTGTCTTAATCTTATTTGGTACATATACTTAAGTTTTCAAAAATAAATATCTGTACGTACCTATGAAAAAAAATACCATCGGTAAAAATATGTGGTTGATATTGTTAAATCAGAATCAGAATCATCATATTTTTTATTCATGTAAACCATTAAGTACAGTACTTATGAATCGTCAAAGGTATCGATACCGTCAAAACCGCGTGCTATAACCTAGTCTCAAATATAAAATCAAGTAAATTTACCTAGTAGCTACAACTAGGAATGGCTTGGACGAAATTTCATGCCGTCGTAAGCACTTGCCTGGTTGGTTGATTGCTGCCAACATACGGCGCTGAAACCTGACGGGTTTCGAATTTCAGGTTTGGGAACGTTTTAGACATACACTCACTGACCGCACGGCCTCGTGAGGACGCCTCGAGCACACCTCGCCTGGCAACCTCGGCTTTGACCAGTAGGGTAAACAGGAACTCATAATGTAGCCGAAAGCATGCTTTCACTGTCATTATTATGTATGAAATCCGTGTTTTCATTCATAAAAGTAATTTGAAAATGTGGGAACTGTGTAGGCATTAACTTGTAATGATATACTTAGAGTTAGTACTTTTTTTTGACCAGCTGCTAAAGTCTGCCTAGCCGTTCGTACATTGTTCTCACATACCCATAACAAAGTACTGCTCAAAAATGTAACGGGTCTTTTCAAAAAGAGCAACCATGGAGAGTCTTGCCCGTAATTCTCCATATTATAGGAACGGCATTGGAACGGGTGGTAAAGTAGTAGCTTATCATTTTGTAACAATTTTGACGATTCATAAGTACTGTACTTAATGGTTTACATGAACAAAAAATATTCTGATTCTGATTCAATGTCTACGACCAATAAAATCTACCTTATTCACTAAAACTAACCTAAATAAATATTCCCCAAACTTTATCAGTAAATAGAATTCAATTTTCCTGGTACGAGCGCCGCTAGGATGAATTTAATGACGCCACGAACGAGCGAGCGAAAAGCTCAGTACACCCAGACGCAATCACCTGAATGCACTCGAGTGGTAGCGTCTGACTCTACTGGGTCTTAATTATCGTTTTAACTGTCCATATTGAAATTTCATCAGCCTCTCCTTCATACTTATAGCATGATTTTATAATTAGTGTCAGTCATAAGCTCTCTTTAAACATGATCTGCCGTGATGGGACTCTACTAGTCAAATATAATAACAAATATATAAGTCGAATATTGAAACCTTGTTAACGCCCCTACATCCAATCAATTGATAGAGACACAAAGAAAGGAGAGTAGTGATTGTATGAAGAACGAGATTACCTTTTAAGGTTATAGAATACAAAATACACCAATACAGGCTATTAACAGTGTATATGAGTTTGTAGAGCCATGTTGGACAAATTCTTGTATCGCGTAATTTCAGGCATAGTCTATCCGAATGGCCATTAGCATTAGTTTATGTTCAGTAAAACGCAGTAGTGATGACTTGATTAGCTCAGTGGGTAGTGACGCAGCCTTCCGTGCTGAGGGTCTCGGGTTCGATTCCTGGTAGGGACAGACTATTTGTAATTAGCACGGATGTTTGTACCCGAGTCATAGATGTTTCATATTATGTACTATTAGTATTTTATTTTATTTATTTAAATGGACGGTACCCATAAAACATGCGCTGCTAAGTTTGGGCCCGTTGGTTGGTGTTATCGGCTGGCGATATTATATTATTTTATAGCAATACCTAATATTTTGCTTTTCCCATTTTTGTGAGCTCAAGTCCGGTGTAAAAAATTACCTTTATTCGTCCCACACCACTTACAAAGCTTTACAAAGAGAAACATAAAAATAAATTATTCAGTGCTATGAAATCCTTAAAATGCTCGCTTTCATTACCATTCCAGTGTTTTTGTCTCATAAATAAATCAATTATGTACAGACACTATTCAGCATTTTAAGTGTAAACAGGTTTATTATGAACAACTTCTCGTTAAAATTTGATATTAAAACAATTTTTATATTTTCAAAAGGAAACCTCATCTCAACCATCGAAAGTAGACCTCGACTTTTCTATTTAACTGTTCCTTTAGCGTCTGAAATATGTACCGCGGATGGGGCGTGAGGGATCAGCTTTATGCTGGTAACATTAAGGTCGTTCTATTGAGGTCGGGCTACAGATAGAAAGCTCGGAATTTAATTAGTGTAGGTAAAATTCATCCACTAAAAATACTCTAGTAACATTCGTGTTCTGTGGTTGGAGCACTCGAGAATTTTAAGTGTCAATAATGAGGTTAAAATTCATAATTTGGACTTGTGCTGTAGTGACAATCGTTTTGTGTTCGTTCCTAAAATGGTGGTAGGTAGGTATATACCGGATTATCTCGAATAAGACTCGGGTTGGTTGAGCAAATTTAATTAAGTGCCTAATAATAGAGTTGGATTAGATTAACGATGGCCTTTAAGCACTTATATATAATAATACCAGCCCTTTTAATGTCCCACTGTTGGACACAGGCCTCCCTTCAATGCGAGGGGGATTAGGCGAAAGTCCACCGCGCTGGCCCAGTGCGGGTTGGCGGACTACAGGCGTCTTTCGAGGGGTTCTCTCAGACATGCAGGTTTCCTCGAGATGTTTTCCTTCACCGTTTAGCAAGTGATAATCATGGTTGAAAATGAGATTCGCACAAGAAATTCAGAAATCTCAGAGGTGCGAGCCGGGGTTGGAACTGCGATCCTCGTTACCGAGGCAAGCGTTTTACCAACTTGGCTATCACTGCTTTTGAATACTTATGTGAAATTCAGATCCCTTCTAGCCGAAATACAAAGATGAAAGAGCTTCTTTTTTTCATTTAAAAGATTATTTCCTGACAAGGTGTGCTCCAAATTTATTTCAGTCTGATCCACTGGCGAACACCCTGGAGGATTTGTGGTATACTTATTTAATTTTGTTCCATTCCGATCCCCTCTCGAGGTTTGCGCTAGATGTGAGCTTCCATCAATAATGTTTCGGTCAGTAATGGGAATCTAAGCCAAGACCGCTTGGGCGGTATACTACGAACGCTGAAAATTTCTCAAGACCTTATTGAAATCTTTGTCCAAAGTCCCTTAATTTTTGGGAAGGCTAATTAATTAGCCTTCCCAAAAATTAAGGGGGGAGGGAGGGGATGTCTGGCTGTACTTAAGTACAGCTTCAGACATCATTCTCTCAGCATGATTGCTAATAATGAAAACTGGAAATCTGACGACCCGATTGCCACAATTAGTAGTGCTTTCTGTACCGAGGTGTAAGTCTCGGTAGATGCACACTTTGTGTGATGAATGTTTGTATTGTAGAGTCACGTACATTTATGATCTATAATATAAATATTAAACGCAATGCTTCATCAGATTTTTAGGCACAAATAATAATTATAATATAATTGATAGAACTAGGCGATACTTGGCGGAAATCCATTGTTAAACAAATGGGGAAGAGAAAGAGGAACCCACCAGTGGTGGGTTCCTCTTCCCCATTAGTTTAATAATTATAATACTTTATATAATACAGCTCAATGTGTTCCGTACACAATCCGTTCCGTGCAATGGGGGTGATCCCAGTATATAGTTATTTATATAGACATTTAATCATCTATGACTTGGGTACAAACATACGCGCTCATCACACACAAAGTTGACCCCTAGTTTACCGGGATTCAAACCTGAAACCTTCGTCATAGGGTCTGCACAAACTGTACCAATCGGGTCGTCATAAATATACATTACTATCTGCGCACCGCGGTGCTACCCGCGATTAAAAAGTAAGAAAAATTTAAACAAATCTATTCCACGGGAACCATACATTTTACCGGGATAATAAGTAGCCTATGTGCTATTCCAGACTATAATCTATCTCTGTGCCAAATTTCATCCAGATCCGTTCAGCCGTTCTGGCTTGATTGAGTAACAAACATCCATCCATCCAAACTTTCACATTTATAATATTAGTGGGATTGTTTTACGTGATAGATATAGTAAACAGTTATCATTTGTTTTGTAAAAGGATCTTTCGCAGTGGCTACGTTAAGTACCGTTCACCGTAAGCCGCGCCCGTTGGAACCGAATGCACTGTTGCCTTTTTAACGTGTATTGTCGGACATTCTGTGGCCCGTATTTTCGCATTTCAGTCGCGTCTCATCGCCCGTGCGCTCAATTTTAGAATATGCAGTTCGATAGAGTAACGGAATTGGGTTTCTTTTCGTGATTCTTGATTTAAATGCTAAGTATAGGCCGCTTCTGTAGATAACTGCGTGATAATAAAACTACGCCTTAAAGTAGCTTGTAAAGAGATAATTATCGTAACAGGCACTTTAGACAGTTTAAGTACATATGAAAAACTACTATTAAGAAATGTTGTGTTAAATGTGACAGGTACAATTACATACCATCCATTTGTGAGCCAATTGGGGTGGTGTATTAAAAAAAAGAGTAAAAAAAGACAAGCCCGCTGAGTTTCTCGCCGGATCTTCTCAGTTGAGGTCGCGTTCCGATCCGGTTGTAGATTTAAGAAAAAAAAACTGTAAATGACAGCACTCCTGTAGTCTTATATAAATAAATTTATTAAATTAAATTACTTTGACTACATAGACACAGCTAAGCCTGAAATCGTTGAGCGTTGAAGATATTTCAACCTTATTAATATGATCGATTTAAGAGCTTCTTCATTTGGCTTTCTAAACTGTGTCCTTTGGTTTCCTAATTTTTAATTTGTAGCTATGACTGATTTTTCGGGACTTATCTCGCAACTCACTTCTACCACTGTCACTCCTGTAAGCCAGGACAGGTACCTATCAATACTTCAACAAGTCTGTTTATCAAATAGAACATAGGCTTTGTAACATTAAAGCGTTGTCGAAAATCTGGTGCTTAATCTCAACGGTTCATTAGCCTGGAACAGACTGTTCTCAGCGCAAGTGGCGCAATGCACATTCCCTTGTTGAAATTTACAGGTGTTTCATTCCCAGATCAGCATGCAAATTACTATGTGGCTTAAGCAAATGTAACGTGTAGAGCACAGACTATGTCGTTGATAAGCGAAAAGAGGTGTAATATACACATAGTAAAGATGTATAATATCATTTCCCATAGCTTACCTGCCAGTAAAAATCTTGTAGACATTAAAAATAAAGAGCTTGTAAAATGGATAACAATTATAATCTATAGCATCAGAACGTCAGAATATTGTTGAATCTCCTATAAATATTGTAATCATTATTCAAATTAATTAAACAATATTGTTAAAGCAATGAATCTCTGGAAGTTATTTGGCCGGTGAATACACAGTGCTGATGTTGAGCTGTGTTGATCGCACATGAATTCTCAGAGGTGCAAGCCGGGTCTTGAACCTGCGATCCTCGTTATCGAGGCAAGCGTTCTACCAACTTGGCTATCGTTGCTTTTTTGTCTAAGGTAAATTAAGATTATAATAAACATCGATCTTATAGTAATTTCAGCAAATGTACATTAAAGTAAATGTTTTTTTACCATACTCCAATTAGGTAGAAGTTAAAAAGATTTTTTTTATTTACATCTTTGTCATCGTTGTTGAAAAAAAACTAAGTAGTTATTTGTTTTATAGTCGCAGGCTTCCTACTGCATTCTCACCCTGCTTTGCACGTATATTTCCTACTTATTATTTATATCAAACACGAGCTCGGCACGTGCTTATGTGAACCAGTGAAATATAAGTTCTTTACAACAATTCCATTCAGCAACTTTAACAAATACCTAACACGCGTTCCGATAAAGGTTATTTACAAAACGCAATTCGTTTTTTAAACGAACATAAAAAATATGCTTATTATTATATACAAAGAGAAAAACGTACGATGTATCCATAATCCCTGGGCCTCAAGTCTGCTGACACAATCGATTCATAATCGAACTGCAACCGCATAGTAACTGTCACTTTTGACATATATCCCATACAAGAACCGTTTGTAAAACTCAGTCATCGTAACTTAACGTTTCTTTTTATCGAATCGAACTACGATTTCGTTGCGCTCGCTCAACGTTCGTTTGTTTTTGCAATGGACCCACCGATCCTCTCGTGTTTACTTTAGATTTGCCGTTGTTTCCACTGTCCTAGGCATATCGGGTGAATTTTTTTGATGACCTGACTAGCGCAGTTGCTAGTGTAACTGCTTTCTATACCGAGGGTCCCGTGTTCCAATATTGGTAGAGACAATCTTTGTGCGATGAGCACGCAAGTTTGTACACAAGTCATAGCTGTTTAATAGATATCTATATTAGTATTATATACTGGGTTCACCCGCAGTCCATTTTACGTGCCCATAATAGAAGCATTGCTTAGTGTGGGACCTTAAAATTGGCAAGTTCATCGGGCGATATTATGAATCTTTCTGGCCTAACGGCCATCGATTCTTCAAGCTAATTTTATAATATAACAACTATACAAAATTTGTTAATAGTCCAATAACTATTACATTAAAAAATAAGTGTACTTGGCGAGAGGTAAGAACCCCAATTAGGTACCAAGCTCAAAACATTCTCAACTGGAATATCTCAGTAAGCCGCGCCGGCTTACAAATAAGTGTTCGGATAAAAACGGTAGCGGCCTTTGTTTTTATTCAGCTACGGTAAGTTACCAAGCGGATGGGGGCTACAGGGTGATTATCTTTCCGCGCATGGTCCGTTACCCGCAATTGTTGTGTTCACCCCAACGCGTGTGGTGGAAAAAAAGTATTTTTTCCCTTATTACTCACATTATATTCAACTTAACTGAATAATTTCTGATGTGGAAAATCGAAGTTGAATTGTTTTTTGTTTTAGTGAAAGTTGGTTAAATAATTAACGGTGGGTAGTACCCACTTTGAGCGTAGAATACGGTGATTCTGGGTACATCAGAATTTAAAGTATTTTTTTTTAAGTCTTATACAGTAATAGGTCTTCAAAAGTCTACTTGTAATTTACTTATACTCTTTTCTAAGTGACTATACCTCAAATAAGTATATTTAAGACTTTTTTTAACCGATTTCAAATAAGGAGATGTTCTCAATTCGATTCTATTAATTTTTTTATTAAAAGTAATCTCTTTAAATCTAAATACAAAATGTCTAAATACGGTAGACTATAAACTATACAGTTAGCTTACGAATAACCTCGCACTTGACGTACAGGCTATTGACGTTATATGTACCCATATTATTATTTACAGGCTATGTTAAATAACACTTGCGGAGATAGTCTAAAGCGCAAGACCCAGTTGCAACAGTCCGTTGATAACATTAACAAGATACGCCCAAGAACAATGAAGGACAAATAAATTGTATCTTAATTCCGTTCAAATTGTAGCTCAGCGTAGCGCTGTGGGTCTTTACCACTAATATTGTGGCCGCTAAATACGCGGAACGATAGAATTAATTTTTTGTAGAGATTCAATCAATTCTCAATTGTCGAAATAAAACAAATTTTAAGGATTTTATCGCGTTTATATTATGATTTTTACGTTCCCGACGTGTCGGCTGCTTTACAGCAACCATCAACCATCAACCAACCAACCACGGGAGGACTGAGGTGGTTGACGTCCTAGTGTCATAGTGTGACCGGGGTACCCCCATATTTAGTTGTTGCTTGCGGTCCGATCTATGCAGAAAGAGCTCACAGTATCTTGAGGTCTTGCAATGTTGCGCTTGGTTTTGGATTTAATGATATTTCTTAAATGCTTAATTCAACCGTCCATCGTAGTACCAATAGCTATGAGAGAGATATGTCCATTCTCCAATTGTTGTATCATTAAAATGACTTCACTTTGAGTACAAACATTTTAGTTCAATTGAAGGTGTTTATATTAGTAATATGATAGACTCACATTTTTTTTTTTTTTTTTATTACATTATAGGCAAGTATTTTATCTCGATCTCACCTGATGGTAAGTGACGATGAGATCTACGATGGAGCATACTTGCCTAGGTAGGAAGGCGGCAGTAGATAGAGACGCTACATTCACTAGGCACATGCAGCGCAACTGATCTGACCCGCCATCCATGAATGGCAACACCGAACATCATGCCGGAACACGGCTAGGCCGCTTGGCGACATGGCTTTGTTCAGTGGATGGTGACTAGCCACGGCCGAAGCCTACCACCAGTAGAGTTGTCACCTGGTTGGCACCACCCAGGGTCACGTGTAGGGTATCTCGAGGGTACTTAATTCTCCTACGGACGAAGGTGACTCGACCCCGAAACACATTGCTAGTATTCTACAAAAAAAAGGATTGTGAGAACACGTATGAAGAAATCTCTTAACACCGTCTTAAGACAAAAAAAACTATGTTAGCAAGACATATATCTATTTATATTATTAAATAATTTCCATAAACAATGTGATCTTTACCAATTTATCTTTTTTGCAGCCCTGCAATCCGCTAATTATTATTTTTTGCAGCACTGAAATCCGCTAATTATTATTAGCCGTTTTTTATATCCGAACGAACCTTCCCTCAATGTGAGGGGGATGAGGCTATAGTCCACCACGCGGGACCAGTACGGGCTGACGGACTAACCAAATGTAGTAGATTATAATATTGTTTATTGAATAAAAAAATATTATAATTCGCTACATTGGGTTTTATGGCCCCACTTCGCCGCGTAGTATACATAGCGAAGTAGCGCCGGAAGACTGAGCGATTGTAGTTAGATAAACAGTTTGTTTTCGGTCCTGAGTTATGTGCTAAATTGTATCATAAATATACCAGCTAGGCTGGGGGTCGGAACACCCCCCATTTGTGCTATCTGAATATTTTTTTGGAGATAATTTCTTTATGTATTTCGTGATTGGGCTTCATTTGCTACAAGGAACGTGACGTGACTTAATAATAATGAACAAGATGGATAGAGTTGTTTGTGATGTAATCGATGTGTATTTTTTATTTACCTTTTTATTTGTAGATATAAAAGCTGTGTTGAATATAATCTTTGTATATAAGGTGTATCAATAATAGTGTCAAATATTGTAACAGGTCCAAGAGTAGGTTATAATTGTAAAAAGACATATCTAAAAATTCAACAAATTATTAGACATTTTGATTTCTTATATTTACGCGAATACTATACATTTAAATAAAACTAATTTTACGGATTCTATTGCGTTCCCGTCTCCCGTGACCATGGTTGCTGTAAAGCAGCCGAAACGTCGGGAACGTAAAAAACAAAAAATAAACGCGATAGAATCCGTAAAATTAGTTTTATTTAAATTATTGGACATTAAAAAAATTACATCTATGTAATGTATATGGCCAAAGACTATTAGTTCGCCTTGTTTAAAAAAACAAACATTTACACAATTATTTTATACATCAACGTGATCCATATAAGTCACTGGTTCATCTGTTAAAATGTTTTACACTATTTTTGTTAGGTATAGAACGTTTGCCGTACTTATTTTGAAGCTTTACATAATATTGAAACTTAAGGCTAGTCGAAGGTGCTATATGCAAGTTAAGTTTTAATAGCATTTACCTTATAAGGTACCTCTATTGACATATAAGTACGCACTCCTGGCCGTGTATTTGAAAATAGCGAAGCAAATTCATAAAACGATAAATTCGCGCGTAGACAAGTACTCGTATAGTTGAGTACCCTTATTTAGAAGAACGGCTAGGCAGTCAAAATTACTTCAATAAACTATTCTAAACTATAAAATAACAGTCACGACGGCACACTAGCGGCGGCTTTTGCCTACATTTTCGCTCAAGTAGATTTCACAAAACAAAATAAAATGAACAGTCCGTCGTAAACTCGACACGTTATTATAATATAAGAAAAATAATGGCGCGATAATCATCTAATCTTGGTTCGGTTATAAAGCTCGTTAGAGCCTCGTCTTCGATGCTTAACGGATTGTGATCTAAGTAATAAACTTAATAATCAAGCAGTGATAGCCAAGATTGTGTAGAACGTTTACCTCGGTAACGAGGGTCGCAGGTTCAAACCCCGGCTCGCACCTCTGGGATTTCGGGATTTCATGCGCGAATCTCATTTTCAACCATGATTATCACCTGCTAAACGGTGAAGGAAAACATCGCGAGGAAACCTGCATGTTTGACAGAACCCCTCGAAAGACGTGTGAAGTCTGCCAACCCGCACAAGGCCAGCGTGGTGGACTATGGCCTAATCCCCCTCGCATTGAGGTGAGGCCCGTGCCCAACAGTAGGACATTAAAAGGGCTGGTATTATTATATTTTATGATATATAATAAACTCTGGATGAAGTGATAGAAAACAATTTCATACTCGATAATGTTTATATCCTGTTATCAGCATGTCATTGTGATGCGAGGGGATACATAATGGATATAGTTTGCGGAGATGTTGTAAATGATAAGGGAGTGAGTGTTATAATATCACAGCTACTGAAGGGAGCTGTACGGTAGCATTGAATATGGGTTTCACATACCACGCCGACATCACGTAAGTGGGATAAAGACAGACGTAAGAGATAATAATGATAAGATCTTTAATAAACAAGGCCCTAAAACATTATATTTCATGAATAGACTGGAATCATACTAAAAGAGTAGTCCATTGTAATCCGAGATTGAGAGGAGAATAGGAAGGGAAGTATGGCATTTACGCAACAGTGTGTCATTACAGATTAATAGTACTTAAATGTAATCTCATATCATTCTCGAAGACATCCCAAGATAGTCATCTCAGGACATTAGTAAACGTATAAGGTTATTGAGGAAGTATACCCGCTGAAGGTAGTGAATTAGTCCACGCAACCGTTAATGGAGTAGGTCGTTAGCTACGGTACAGCTAAAGATTACCAGCGGAATCTGGACCAAATGCGTTTAAAATTTAATAAATAATAGGAATTGAAACTGGTATTCAGTTAGTGCATTTGCTGCTACAGGTCGGTAAATTGATTTATTTGAGTTGGTAATTATAATAATAATAATATCGCCAGACGACCACATCAACTATACGGTCCCACACTAAGCAACGCTTGTATTATAGGTACCGTATAAATGACTCAAGGCTAACCAGTATATAATACTTATATAGATATTAAACATCCATGACTCAGGTACAAACATTCATGCTCATCACATAAAGTTTTGTCCCGCGACCTCCGACCTTCAGCGCAGAAGGCAAGGATCACTACGAACTGAACTAATCAGATCGTATTTATGATATACTAGCTGCCCCGGCGAACTTCGTACCGCCTCAGAACGAAATGTATGAGAAAATGAATTTATTGGTATTCTATGAAAAATTTAAACAAATCTATCCCACGGGAACCATACATTTTACCGGGATAAAAAGTAGCCTATGTGCTATTCCAGACTATTATATTCTATCTCTGTGCCAAATTTCATCCAGATCCGTTCGGCCGTTCTGGCGTGAAAGAGTAACAAACATCCATCCATCCATCCAAACTTTCACATTTATAATATTAGTATAGATTATTGAAAATGAATAGTTTTCTATGAACAAGATATACTTAGTAAGCACATAAAAGTCCAATTGGAGCACTTGGGCATAAATTATATTGCGCACACAAGTAGCTTCTTCTTCTGAGTCTAAGAACTTAGCTCTTATTGGTGGAGTTTCTTCCAGTCCTCTCTTTCTCCTGTTTACTTCTTAAGCATCTGATGGCAGATGACGTATTCCTTTCCTTTACGCTAAGCAAAGGAAAAAGTGTGATAGCTTAGCTTGTCTTTCTTATTCCATCTTTCTTTCTTTGATTACCATTATCATTTGTCATCAATGTAGCTGAGATGATATTATTTAGCCAAAAAGAAGACTTAATGATTGTTTGATAACCACTTCATTTGTAATTGCTTACGAAACTGAAGCTTCCTACGTTAATTTATAATGAATAAACTAAACGGTCGTTCACATGCACCACGCAATGCCAGCTACATTGGCACTGACAGCGAATGCAATATTATCAGCGCAGTCAATTTCAAAAGAACAAAAGTGCATTCTGCTCGTATTTGGGGCGCGTTAACACTTGGCGCTCCGACAGCTGCGATTAGGTTGCGGACATGTTGTATTATTGCGATGACGTCACTGTAGTTTATTTAAGCAGAATAATATGTAGTCAGAATAGTAGTATAGAATAGAGCTCCCAACGGCTATTGTTCTGGGTCGAACATGAACGCTCGACATTATCAAGTCAAGTCATCTAATGCATTAGTTCCCAAAGTGGTCCAGGTGGACCCCCGGGGGTCCACGGGAGACTCGACGGGGGTCTACGTTATTTCCATAATTAGATCTAATCTTCACATTTTTGTCGAGTTTTGAGAATATGGTAGAAACTTAGCTGCAGGGGGTCCACCGGAACCAGCTAAATTTTGAAAGTGGTCTATGAGAAAAATAGTCTGGGAACCTCTGATCTAATGAAACGTCCCTTTGACAAGCAATAAGCTAATTTTAAGCATGCAGTTAATATAAATGGTCAATTTAAACAATGTTTCGTTCCTTATAAAAAAAATAAAGTAACATTTTTAGATTTTTTTTTTATAAAATCGCTATCGCTTTAGCGTATCACCAAATCTCAATCGACGCGTTCCAACTGCTGATACGACAAACAATAAACCAGTGCGGCGCGACGCATTTGTATCAACTCCAACACGCCTGTATGTTAACCCGCTTGCGTATGTATATTTATAATACACGATACACCAGTAATTTTGGGAGCTCACTTGCTATTTGTATCTTTTAGGTCGATGAACCCCTATACGAAATATCGAAACACAGTGTTGTAGGAATATGTAATAATAAATATCGCCAGACGAACACACCAACTATACGGTCCCACACTAAGCAAGGCTTGTATTATGGCTACCGTACAATGTACTGCGGGCGAAACCAGTATATATTACTTATATAGATATTAAACATCCATGACTAGGGTACAATCATCATGTGTGCTCATCACACAAAGTTTGTCCCGTATAGTTGGTGCGTTCGTCTGGCGATATTATATTATTATTATGAGAAAAAACTGTGTTTCTGTGAGATATTTTAGAAAGAATTCAAGTCAGTTATGTAGTGATACATATTGTAGTTCATGAATATTTACAGAAGGGATAAAATTGCATCAACACTTCTCCGTCCTCAACAAAAACAATTTTCATGGGAAGCGATTGAGTTTCCAATACAAACATTATATGCTGATGTCGAGGGTCGACCCGCCGGCAACTCCATATTACTTTATCGTGATGTAACCCACTACGAAAAAGGAAGTGCAAAGTTTTCTGAATTCACTCGCAGTATGAGGAGTCGAGGGTTTATCAACTTTTCATTAGGATCCTTTTGAATTAAAATATCTACTCTCTACATGGATCTTTGCGAAAAATACTTAAAAAAAAAAATATTTGTTTGGTGGCCTTTATTTGGTGATCCTGTTTCTACAATTGTGCTGTATAGCCAAGATACGGTTACAGATGGTACTATAAAATGCAGAATCCGCTAGCAACAGCCTCTCAACAATTCTGATCTAACGATCCGCAAAACATTCACAAGAATATTGTCATACATTCTCTCCAACTCCTTTACGTACAGGATGCGCGGTAAGTCAAGATTTTTTATGAATTATTTATGAAAAACCCCGTTTTTATCGCGCGGAGGCGTACGTCCGTCGGAGGCTGTGTTTACTCGCGGATTTACTCGGAGGTGAGATTAGGGCTGCGATTCGGGCCCGGAGTTAGTGTAAGCAGTCTCCGGATTTGAGGCGTTTGCTTGAAATTTTAATTATTGTGCTTAGTGCAAAGGATTTGTTGTTTTTTCTCTTCGGATGAAATCGAGGTTTGCCATTACCGGTTTGGGCTACTGAACATTTAAACTTATCTAAAATTCAAATCGCTAGCGGCTACCCGTACCTTTCTATTCGTAAAATTTTAATTTTGACCTGAAAGTACTGTTGAAATGGAAGCTGGTCCGATTGAAAAAAGTCTCTACCTTCTAATTTAATTATGCCACAACATTTTTTTTCGTCTTGAAATATTAAAATTCTAATTATTATTGTTTGGTTATACATCTTACATAAAACCATTTTTCTACTAGAATAATATTCGTGCCAGCCCTGAGCAAGTTCCGCGGCTTGGATCTTGTTGTCAACCCGCGTGTATTTTGTGATATTTTACGATGGGAATTATTTTTGCTTGAGAATTGGCACTTTGAGAGGCTCCCATCGATTTGTAGATGTAGAATCTGACGGCTAGTAAGAAAATTAGTCTTTATAGATGTTCCACGTGTAATTTATTAAGTGTAACGTCTAGATTTTATTTCAATAGAAATAGGATTGTGTTTATATGTTAAACGTATTATGTTTTGGCTTTTGAGGAGATGGATTGTTGCAGCATTGCTGCAATAAGTCCTCCAATTTCTGTAATCTTCATAAAGCCCCCCTTACTATCTCAAGCTCTCTCAAATCTGACCAAATCATTATACATTCTTCCATTTACAACTGTCTTTGTACTTCTAGGTGGTGATAATGTACCTTTGCATGTTCTTTCGTGTTAGGATATACATTGTGTTTTAGAAGCAAATAACTATGATATAAAGATTTTATACGACCTCATAGGTAACCAACATTTCAACAAAAATACTTGAGTAACAGTGTAATCGGTATTTCACTATAAAGAAAGGTTTAAATTTTAATTCTCTAAAATGTACCTCTCATTTTTGGCTACGAAAGATAGTGACGTTGAATCCGTCACGACATAATCCGGTGCCGTGGTGCCAGTGCTGGCAACTTGCCATTAAAGTGTTTCAGATAGACCCGTTGGGTACATTAATACACTCTTACCCTTCATGAGAACACTGTATGCTATTATAAAACTGTAACTCAGCTGTGTTATTATTTAGCTTTATTTACAAGAATAAGTTATACAGGCTACGAAAACTTTGGGTGAAGGTTACACATAATGCCTTCAATACAATTATAGAAATAATTTATGTCAAAAGTGATGGGATACAAAAGTTTCGATTTTGGAGCGCGCAATGTATCGTAATCAACGCGATCACAACACAGCGCTCCGCGCGATACCCAACGCGTGCATATGATGAGTGCGTTCACGCGTATAGAGTTTTAATTTACATTGAGTCAAACTTCTTCTATGATTACATGCTAAAATCTATTTAAAAATACAAAAAAAAATGCGTATAATTCATAAAACGATCGATGGAAAATTCCAACTCCGGGGACTCCAGAAACATGAGTCCCAAATCCATGGTATCAGTTTTCGTTACAAAGCCACTTACTTACACCCTGTATGAGTGAGTTAAAAGTAATGTTCTAGATATATAAGAGGATAAAGCTTACCCTTAAAATAAGAATTAGAAAATCCGTTTGTATATTAATGGGACCAAAACTAGGACATCGCGTAATTTTCAACAAGCCTCCTTTATTTAAATCCACAATGCTATATTTTTTTTAACAAGAGCATACTCGAACTATTATTTCACGGCAAACTCGAATCCAATTAGTTGGCAAGTTTAATCGATTACGTCTATAATTGCGTGAAACAATGGCGGCCGCTGGCGTCGGTGCGCTCGGACGTGGCGTCTGGGACAATAGAATTAATCAAATGGAACTTGGCAGCTTTATAAATAGTATTTGGACATTAGTGATGTTTAGCAGTAAAGATTATCCGTACGGAACTCCAGTTGGATAGACCCGTAATAGAGGCTTCATAGATATAGCCTCGTTGGAGCCACCGTAATTAATCAAAGCTGGATATATTTTTTTAAATGTCTCGATACTTTTTATCGATATTTATTAACTTGGTAGAATAGTTAACTTCTTTGAATCATCAACTTATCATGTCTAGACAAAGTTTTTTTTTTAAATAGCTATTAATCTGTGTACGTTAGTATCGGTCAGTTATGACCGAGCCAAAACTGTCGTTACTTGACCACGCTGAAGCTATCCTCACTAGACTAAGTCTAAGCTGTTGTGTCTAAACCAAGCTTTAGTTGTCGTCACTAGACGGTTTAATCGTAGTTCCTCAGCTCAGCAGACTGGTTGTTGATTCGATTTCCATCTTAGAAATTTTCGGAAATGATCTGTTCGTAATTTGAGTGTTCCTGAGATTTCATTTTACAATAACCATAATACCAACCATACCATTGGGCCCACACAGTGATTTGATATAATTGATAGAACTAGGCGATACTTGGCGGAGTATTACATTTTATTTGGGGTCCCGACACTCGTGATAGATAGTTTGTCGACTAACATCTTCGAGGAGTTCGGTGTTGCTGGCTTCTTTAATTATCGATCAACTTGTTTGGTTTATAATTGGAAATGTTGACAAGCTGAGGGTCAGTGGTGGGTTCTTCTTCCCGCATTTGTTTATACAGTGTTTTGTTTGTCTGGCGATGTTTTTTTTTATTTTACAGTGAGCTTCATCGCGCACGTCAAAATTCATGGAACACAAACAGTAAAGCGAAATCTCACAAAGACAGTGTCTTCGACATAGCCGGGTACTTACGTAAGCGTGGTGACGTCATAAGCCCGTCTCCTCGGTACTCAACGCGAGTACTTACCCCAATATACGCACTTCCATGTACCGTCTTGTTTGAATAAATTCCACCTGCCGTATTTTTTTATTGCCCACCGCATAAGTGCTGTAATAACATCAGATTTTATCGTCGCCGAAAAAAAATTACCGACTTGTAATCGCGATTCCTTATGCCCCATAGATCAGATTCCGGTATTATCGGTTTTTTCAACCGTAATTCCGAGTTCAGAGATGGAGTGCGTACTGCGTTATAATAACGGATATTGCTTGAGTGCTTCTTTGAACTTACTGTGAGTCGAAGCACCATTGATTTCTTATTCTGGGTTGTTTCAATTGGCATTTGAGAGTGCGTCGATAGCCGAGTGGTTAGCGGAGTCACGACGTCAACGAGAGCTTCCGAGTTTGATTGCAAATAAACTATAGTCGGGTCTTCACTCTGACTAACAACTTTGGCTAAGTTGGCGAAACTAGAGACTAAAATGTGTTTACCACTCTGGTATTAAAAAATATATTAAGTAACTAACAGACCCATCGTTGGCTAACTCGATACACAATACTGCACTACTTACTACCCTTTTCGGCGCAATAGACGCGCAATGGTTTATCTGTATTAATATTTTACCGCCACTAGTCGTGAGACTAAGATTCGAACAAAAGTGTACATTAAATAAAATAATGCACAAATTTACATCTAAGTAGACGTAGAACATAAAATTATTAGAACGGCCTTCACTTCTGATTTGTTCCAAAACCGGGGTCATCTATTTTCGAATGATATTATCAAAACCAATTTTTGGAAGTTTATGTCGGACGAAAAATTACTTGTCAATAAATTATGATTGACCACTGGTTCAGAACTTGATTAATTATACTAAGAATATCCGGTAGGGTTTCAATGGTCACTTTTTTCATAAGATAGAGAGTGTTGAGGTGTTCTGTATACTTTCCCCGGAACGTTAATACTAATGTTCTGTATTCCGTGACGTGAGAAACGATGACGTATGTTTACTCGTATTGTCATTTGTTTAAACGTTGTCATTTGTTTAAACATGGCCGTTCCAGTGAATATTATATATTCCGTGAGTACAATTCAACACGAAAGCAACTCACTACAATACCTTACTTAATCCTATTCCGTGCACATGTCCCATCCATCTCTCGGAAAAACTCTTGGAAAACTGGCGAATCTCGCGCCACTTAGCTCATCAATTAGGCAGGCAGCTGGTGATTATACCGAGAACATAATGTGCTTAACTCCAACGTTCGCTGCAAACAATTCCATCCACACGTTCGCACTGACACGCCATTAATTTAGGCTGGAAAGATTTTTCTGGGTGGGGCTGCGAAAGAAGCGACGTGATAGGCCTTTTTTTCTAATGGCCTTTTTTCATAGAGTCAGCCTTTCCATAGAGTCAGCCTCAATGTTACTATTTACGACTAGTCTCTGCATTTTAGTTGTTCATCAACTTAATAAAAATGCTAAATCTTATCCAGTATTGATTTCACACATCATTTTAACGTACAGGTTAAATTTTAATAAGTGCCTATATTGGGCGGTCCGTTATCTCATGGAGGTTCGGGTGTCTTTCCCTCAGCCAGGGCGGGTGTTCGATATGAATCACCAGGTGTAATATCACGTAGTGCTCTTTGTCAACTGCTCGTGGCCTAAATAATGACATTATAATGACAGCTGTGTAAGCGAGATGCATGTAGGTATATAAGATTTGCGTTAGAATGAGTAAGTAAGTAAAGTTTATTTCTGTTTAGACATTTCACATGGCAGTTAAGTTGCGGTTCCAAACTAGGTGAAAGCCTGTATCTTGGTGACCTTATTAGTTTGCTTTAAAGTTGAGCAAATTATTATATTCTTGTATAAAACATAAAGCGTACGTGTTAAATAAAGAAACGAGACAAGAATGAAATTAAAATAAAACATTATTAGTTAAAATAAGATAAGATGAAAGGTAAAACATTATTTGTATGTATGAGTATGTGTATTGTTTATTTTTGTCTTCCCCAGCGGATCTGTTTTTGTCTGTTTGCCACATATTACTAGGGGAACGCAATTTGTGGCGAGTGAATTCAGTTATGGTGGATTATTTGCTTTTTCATTCTTTATTATAGCTAGGTCTCTCTCTACCAGGTAGTTGATCCAACCGTCTAGAAGACGTTTAGTTTCCCCATTTTTACTTAATTAAGAAAATTTCTATCAGAGATAATGTGAAAAAAAACCGACCTCCGCTGGCTTCCTGGCCCGATGATTTCAGTGCGATAAGTACCTTACATTTCTTTGCGCGATGTGTGCCGTTGATAATTATATAATTACGGACAATAAGATACTTATTGTTTAGGTAATAAAATCCATAATTCCAAGACACTTTATTTTGGTAGATAATGTTCTGTGGTAAAATCAGGAGTAATCGATAAAATAGGAATTAATAAATAATTTGGTATTTTAATTGTTTAGGGTTTATTTATATAGTATAATATGTTTTATGCTATTAATACATAATATGGACTAATGCCTAATCCGCCTCGCATTGATGGGACCGTACCACAAGTGGGACATTAAAAGAACTGTTATGACAAAAAACTATATGAATAATTCAAAAAAGATTTATAATGACCTAATTAAATAGAATTCAGCCAATTAGTGTATCACTTTAAATCTGTAATAATTTCACTTTTGTTTTCAAAAAATGTATTCCGATACCGGGAATCGAACCCGAGCCTCCTGGGTGAGAGCCAGGTATCCTAGCCACTAGACCATATCGGATCGTACTGTCATTCTCGAATTTATTAGTCGGAGTATATCTTATGAAATGGTTTATTTCATGATTAGGCCGGATTATGCACAGACCAATAAATATTACAATCTACGGAATTATACTTGTATCTGCTTATAAATTATTTTTAATATAATTATAATGGAACCGTAATAAAATGACAATAGTTTATCACTAAGATTTAGATAAGCTGTATTTACAAATACCTACTAATTTATTTTGTATAGGTCTACGGTGGCACTTACAAATAGTGATTTAATTTTTTTATCCCTTACTCTATTATAATAAAAATTTTCTCGACTCTAGAGTCAAACTCCGTATGGTCCCCTCGTAACCCTTTATGGTTAACAGAAGAGGCTAGCAATATACTTGCAAAGTTGGTCCCTATCAGGATCGAACCCGGACCCGCTGCACAGAAAGCCGGGTCACTACCCACTGAACTTATAAGGTCGTCAGATAGAGCTATTAGGTAGTATAAACCTATATTTGTCAGCATAAGTCATATAAAAGCGTTATATAAACGATGTTTAACTCGTCAAGGGCTATTACAGCTAATATATTCGCTCGAATTGTTTGTACGTTTGTTTTTGTAGTTATTAATCATAATTATCGTGTTTGCTGTACACGGTGGCATGGAATGGGGCGTTGGTTGAAAGGTCGTAAGTCGGAATGTCACCGTAAAAATCATTAAAACGGTCGCGGGGTACTCTAGTTTTTAATATAAATGAGTTGAATCAATGAAATATTAGCATTTATTGAATGACAAAGTCCCGGCATACGCTTGCAGGTGTTCGTCGGCGGCGACCTTCGTGTAGGACGATATGAAAGTAGTTGTGGTGATATTAATATATAGGATATATAGGATGTGTGATTATAATTGAATTTAGTATTTTGTAATACTATCAAATTAAATTATAAGTGATTTAAATACACTTTTATTGTAAACTAGACGCGCCCCCCGCGGTGTTACCCGCGATTAAAAAGTATGTCCCTATGTCATTTTCGGACTCCTAAACTACCACTACCTGTGCATAAAATCATGTCGATCATTTGCTCTATGAAAAATTAAAACAAATCTATCCTACGGGAACCATACATTTTACCGGGGTAAAAAGCCTATGTGCTCTTCCAGACTGTAATCTATCTCTGTGCCAAATTTCATCTGGATCCGTTCAGCCTTTCTGGCGTGATTGAGTAACAAACATCCTTCCATCCAAACTTTCACATTTATAATATTAGTGGGATAGTGTGAGACGTATTAAAAATATAAAACGTAATTGATGGGCATTCTTTATTCTAGCTTGGTAAAGCATTCGTTTAGAGCGAGAGGGGTCGCGCTCTTTCCTTGTCACACGCGCGCTGATTTATGGCGGTGACGTCAAATGCCTGTAGCTCTGTACTGTATTCGTTTTTTATTTTTATCGGAAAATTTAAAATGTTTTATGTATCTTTTTTTCATTTTGAAAGTGTTCAGGAAGTTCATTTTCATAAAACTTAGTACCCAAGTTGTATGTTTGCTTGAGTTAAAAATATTTCATTGGAACGTTGCCCGCTGATAGTTTAATAAAAGATCGCTGTTTTAAAAGCTGTTATATAACTTGCAGTGTTATTAGTAGGTTTGTAAGTTATAAGGCTAATGATGCAAGCACAATATTCTGATTATATCACCAGTGTGGTAGCAATTGACATGGTCTGATGATGGAGCAGGAATGTAATTCACAAACCCGACAATCCCATAATGAAACCAGCTTATTGCTGTTATTCAATTTGCCTCAATGTGTTCTCTGATGGTATAAGGTGCCATCCATCTCCTAAATATGGATCTGGAATGTTGTCACACAGATCCGCAGACCAACTAACTCTAGTCTGTTCACATACTAAACTCTGACATTCTGAAGAAACATTTTCGTACACTCAAATATTACAATCAGTACGCCAAGCACAATCTTTTTACGTACCGTTTAAGTAACGTAATGTCGTCCATCCCTCTTACACCACAGTTTTCATAAATAAGTATGACAGTGACAGCATGTTCTCTCGATGACGTTACGATTACATTAGAAGTTCCTACCTACCCTACTTACTGGTGTAAAAAAAAATATTCAACATAATAATTATTTCAGTAGACAAGATTTTTTTTGCTATCCGTACTTATTTAAAACATAACACATGACAGTTATTTGTTCAGATATGGATGCTCTAGTTAAAAAGTTAATTCCGATACCGGGAATCGAACCCGAGCCTCCTGGGTGAGAGCCAGGTATCCTAGCCACTAGACCATATCGGATGCTGAATTTTAGTCTCAAAACGATAATAACATTACAATAACTCAGACAAAAATTACTCGTGTTATAATGTAGGTACGTGACAAGGTACCATTTTAGCACCAAAATAAGTTTTTTGTTTTTTTCATTTGCTAAACTGGTTTTCCTTGAATAGAATATCTTACCTATTTATCTTAAACTTGACCTTGGCATACTACTTAAGATACGTCATATTTTTTTAAAGAATAACAAGTTTAGTCTTCAGCTAATCTAGAGGTCTCAAATGATTTTATTCGGTGTCTCCATTTGTACTAAAGAACGCAACCCTTATCCCTTTTTATTTTAACACTAGGCTCCTATAAAACTGAGCATTTAAGAGTACCTATTTCATGCTATTTCCGTACTAAGTACCTACCGACTAAAGACAGATAATACATTTGAGTTCTGTTACTTTAAAATCACCAAAAATGATACCGATTTCCAGTTTACACGACCCTTGCGCTGATACACGGCGCAGCTGGCGCTCGAACATCCACTTTAATTAACTTTGCTATGATTAATTACTCCTAATAACAATTCATAATGAACGTTTGAGCAAATTGCTTTAAAGCCTTACATATTGATACGTACTACTAATAATACTATCGCCAGATAAAAACATCAACTGTTCGGTTCCAAGCTGAGTATATTATACATACTATAATATTATATACCAATTACTCACCAGCGAATTTAAACACACGGCTATTATCCGAATGATGCCTAAAGCCTTCTCAAGTTTCACTTAAGTCTCAAAGTCGATCCTTCTATTTTAATAGTTTCGCGAGTTTGATCTTAATCGGCGACTTAGTTTCTCAATGTCGCCAATGGTGGAACGGCTTAAATATGGCTGCATAGTTTTAACAACGATTTGATTAAATTACTTACTTCATTCAATTAATGCATGTAATTTTAATGGTGACTATTAATATGAATAGCTTTAGAAAAGGTCTTTAAGGGGCTAAACCTTATTATATATGAGATTTTAGTAAGGCAATCATGCACCCACTGCCTTAGGGTTAGGGTGCATTTAGTGCTTTGATCCAGTCTGTATGGTCGAGCTGGCGTAATAGCACAGCTTAGGACGTTACACTGTGGTAATAGCTTCAGTGACATAAAAATGAGCAATGAGCTCATTATAGCTGATTGTTATGTCAAAGAAGAGAACAGAGTCAGAGTTCAGAGTAAAAATGTCGCCTGTAGAAAAGTCACAGAAAGTAAAATAAAAAAATACTACTAATTTACTTTTGTTTTATAAAAATAGAATCAAATGTATGAGAAAATGAATTTATTGGTATTCTATGAAAAAGTTAAACAAATCTACCCCACGGGAACCATATATTTTACCGGGATAAAAAGTAGCCTATGTGCTATTCCAGACTATAATCTATCTCTGTGCCAAATTTCATCCAGATCTGTTCAGCCGTTCTGGCGTGAAAGAGTAACAAACATCCATCCATCCATCTATCCATCCATCCAAACTTTCACATCTATACATCTATACATATAAATAAAATTGGAGTGTCTGTTTGTAATATTAAAATAACCGCTTTTTACTAAGTGCATTTAGATGTATACACGTTACCTATACCGAAACAACATTTTTTACAATTTTTGTCTGTCTGTCTGTTTGTTCCGGCTAATCTCTGAAATGGCTGGACCGATTTTGACGGGACTTTCACTGGCAGATAGCTGATGTAACAAGGAGTAACTTAGGCTACTTTTATTTTAGAAAAAAAATAGGATCTCACGAAAAAAAAATAAAACCAATGTTGCAGCGCAGCGCCTGATTAAGTTTGATAGCAACAACCTGCAATGCGCCCCGCGGGCTCAGAACACGCGGGCAGGCTGTTGTCAACGGTTGTCTTTGTTAAATACCACGCGGACGAAGTCGCGGGCAACAGCTAGTTTATAATATTAGTATAGATAGGTCAATTTTATATGGAACCTGCAAACGAAAATAACTATAATTATTTAATAATCTTATTTTTGATACTTTTTTTCTGAAGTAATTTAATATATTCCAATCATGCTTATATCTTAACTCTATGACAGTACGTTTATTTACAAATTAATTCAGACACAAACTCAACATGTCACATCTTAATTATCAGGATAAACGGGGTTGCGACAAAAGCAACAAAATATTTATCAACTGTTAATTATTACCGTTTTCACATCCAGCAGGGCTTAGCGACAGTAACCATGGATACCTTTACAACAGTCCATTACAAATCGGATCAAGTAGGGTGACCAGATCATCGATATTTTTTAAATAGGTAATCCTCCTAATTGAATTCAGTTGTTTTTACATGATAAGCGATGTTGAAAGTCGGGTACACATAATATGATTTTTAAGATAAGTAATAATAATAATATCGCCACACGAACACACCAAATATACGGTCCTACACTAAGCAACGCTTGTATTATGGGTACCGTACAATGGACTGAGGGCGAACTCAGTATATAATACTTATATAGATATTAAACATCCATGACTCTGATACAAACATTCGTGCTCATCACACAAAGTTTGTCGCTACCAGGATTCGAACTCGAGACCCTCGGTGGAGAAAGCACAGTACTTACAACTGCGCTAATCAGTACGTCAAGCACAATCCTTTTTACGTACCGTTTCGGTACGTAAGCATCGTCCATCCCTCTCACACTATAGATTTTATATATAAGTATGACAGTGACAGCGTGTTTCCTCGATGACGTTACGATTACGTAAGGAGTTCTCGTTTACCCTACAGCACGTCAAGTGCGAGCTAACCGTATACCTTATAGCCTACCGTATTTAGACATCTTGAATGGAGAATTGAAAAGCGCTTCTAGCGGACAGTATTTAAAACTTTCAATTCTTCATACAAAATGTCTAAATACGGTAGACTATAAAGTATAGGGTTAGCTCACGAATAATCTCGCACCGTATATACTGGTCGGCAATGTATCAGAATCAGAATCAGAATATTTTCATTGATGTAGACCATTAAGTACAGTAGGTATTTATGAATCGTCAAAAGTTACAAAATATTAAGCTACAACTTTACCACCCGTTCGGAATGCCGTTCCTATGGAGAAGAACGGGCAAGAAACTCCATGGTTGCTCTTTTTTAAACGTAGTATTAACTATTAAGCTCAAATTGAAATTAAGAAATCTCTATTCTTATCTTTAAGGCAGCAATTTTCATCGGTAATTGCCTAGACACTGTGATATTATAAAGTACCTATTTAAAATTCGTAACTCCACTAAATTTTAGAAATACCATAGTAGAGAATTTTGCTCACACAAAACCCTAAACCCTACTAAATTTGGATTAAGTTAAAACAGCATTTTAGTTTATTTTATCTTAGTCACAAAGATCAGAATTATGTTACAGTTGGAATTAGTTTGAGAAAATTTGTCCATTTATAAAAAAAATAACGGACTAAGCTTGAATTGGGTCCATTTCCTGTTTGGTTGGGTCACTACCAACTGACCGAATCGGTCTGAATTAATAATGTTTTTTCCAACTTATTGCGTAAAACGGGGCGGAAATGGCGTTTCAAATGATTGAATACTGGCTTTTGCCCGCGGCTCCTCTCGAGGTACCTCAATGAAATATAGCCTTTAACACTCGGGAATAGTTCGGTTTTATATCAGTGAAATAATTTTCAGAATCGTATCAGTAGTTACGGAGATTAACCCCTACATCCCAACTCATAAACAAACAAAATCACAAACGTTACGTTTTTATAATATTTTTAGGTTTAGCAGAAAATGGAAGATCTTTCAGCCAGGCTATAACTTACTGATTGATCGATTAAAATGAATCGGTAAATTATATGGATCGATTGATTCTTTTTAAGCAAGGCGAACCAGTAGCGTTTGACCGTTCGTTCAGTACAGGTTGTAATTTTTATTTCTTTAGGAATGTTATCTTCATGACCTACTGTTAGCCTTGTTAAAATATTTTACACTATTTTTGGTACACCTTATATAGGTAAGTATATATTGATATTTATGTTTTCTTTTTTTAGTTTTGAACTAAATATCATCCAAATTAATAGGCCATTATAAATCAGCAAACAGTTATAAATTTAGTGTGCTGTAAAATGATTTCACATGCGGCCCCGTAAAACGGATGAGACAATAAAA
Source organism: Pheosia gnoma (assembly GCA_905404115.1). Classification (NCBI taxonomy): domain Eukaryota; kingdom Metazoa; phylum Arthropoda; class Insecta; order Lepidoptera; family Notodontidae; genus Pheosia; species Pheosia gnoma. The sequence goes on from FR989910.1 coordinate 1,597,709, forward strand.
CGAACCACCAATTTCCTAACGTTCACGTAACCGGAAACCGGCCATTTTGTATTCAAAACCGTCATTGTATCCGATATAAGGGATTATCATTGTGGTTTATGTGATGTTAAATTTACACGTCTGTTTGTATCTAGAGAATTGGGTGTTGTAGTAGACTGAATTAAAAAAAAACTGATGCATGAGGCATAAACATGCACTATTTGTATTTGTGAAGTCACCAGCGCGGTAAGCAGGAACTTCTAATGTAATCGTAACATCGTCATCGAAAAAATATGCTGTCACTCTCACACTTATTTCTGAAATATGTGGTGTGAGAGGGATGGAAGGCGTGCGTGCAGCCCCCAATCACACCCCGCCATGATGTAGAGTTTATATAATTACATTCATTTGCGTCGGCGCATTTTCAATGAAAATTAAAAAAGTGATTCCGATACCGGGAATCGAACCCGAGCCTCCTGGGTGAGAGCCAGGTATCCCAGCCACTAGACCATATCGGATATTACTATGACAAGTACAAATACGACCCCATTAGCGCAGTTGTTAGTGACCCTACTTTCTGTGCCGCGGGTCCCGGGTTCGAATCCTGGTAGGGACAATCTTTGCGTGATGAGCACGAATGTTTTTATCCGAGTCATGGATGTTTAATATCTATATAAGTATTATATACTGAGCTCGCCCTCAGTCCATTGTTCGGTACACACAATACAAACGTTGCCTAGTGTGGGACCGCATAGTTTGTGTGTTCGTCTAGCGATATTATTATTATTATATTACTAAATAGAGACTATCTTAAATAACACTTAAAGCATGGTGACAACAGCAAATTGCTGAGTGTGCGTTATAGGTGGCCGATCGAAATGGATTATCCTGCAGAAGCGGCATGACTAATGATCAGATTTAATATTGCTTTGAAAGCGTTCCGGCGGCCGTCGACACGGCGAGCTAGTTTGCACATTGATCCGTACTGGCTAGTATGATAATGTCCTTCATTTTGCTTATTGATGGGCGTTTTATTTTATTCGATTAACTATCACTTTGGTCGTAATCGATTATTTTATTTATTGACATTTTAAATCACGTCAAGGACACCGATTTGGCGGAAAAGTGAAGATTCTTTAGCCAGGCGGGTAGTATGTCCCAACGCTTCTGGACGGGTTCTTGTATTATTTATATATTGTTACTTGCTCCGAAAATTCTCATAGCGCGATTCAGGATTGTATTGAGAACTGTATATTATTCCGAATGCGTCTGCAGCGCCATCTGTGTAGCTTGTGGCGCGGTTGAAGTGGTCGCTACAATATTTACTGCGTTCTAGGTATCACGCGATTGGTGATGTCCACACGTGATATGGACGTCATAGATTAATTGAGCAGCAATATTAGCTTTTTTTAAGAAAACAGAATCTAAAGCGTTTCCGAGCTTATTTACTGTAACTAGACTAAGACAGTTAATACAGTTTTTTTTATGTACGGACAGTTATTAACACAGATCAGTTAACTATTAAATAAAACATCGCGGAAAATACAAACACGAAAGACTAAAGCATAAAACGGTCTACAATCTCTTTTATCAAACGCAGCGCTGATAAAAACATGTTTGTAACGTCAAGCGATGACGTCATAATCTCCTGACCGTGGACTTGATCCGGGATCAGGGGCGGACACTGTTTGACAGTTTCATCCTTTCAGTAGCTTTTTATAAAACTTGTGTGAACCGGATCAAACGGATATAACCGGATAAAAGTGGAACGGAATCGGACAAAGTGAACGGGCACCGGTAAATCTCTATTCGGCGGACATTATCTTTAGTTAACGCTTGGACGTATTTATTTTCAGATTGTTCATAGGAAATATTAGGTTTTATTAAAAAAAAATGTGTTATGGTTACCCCGAAACCCTTATCATATACTAGCTGTTACCCGCGACTTGGTTCGCGTGGTATTTAACAAAGACACAACCGTTGGCAACAGCCTGCTCGCGCGTTCTGAGCCCGCGGGACGCATTTCAGGTTGTTGCTATCAAACTTAATCAGGCGCAACGCTGCAATATTGGCTTTAATTTTTTTTCGTGAGATCCTATGTTTTTTTCTAAAATAAAAGTAGCCTAAGTTACTCCTTGTTACATCAGCTATCTGCGAGTGAAAGTCCCGTCAAAATCAGTCCAGCCATTTCAGAGATTACCCGGAACAAACAGACAGACAGACAGACAGACAGACAAAAATTGTAAAAAATGTTGTTTTTGTATATAGGTATCGTGTATATATCCAAATGCACTTAGTATAAAGCGGTTATTTTAATATTACAAACAGACACTCCAATTTTATTTATATGTATAGAGTATAGATGTATAGATGTTGTCTTAACACTTATAATAATAAATAATACTAACCGCAGGACAGCTTATGGCGTTGCTGTTGCTGAGTAGCGACACCACGGACCCGAGTTCTCTAGAGTCGGTCAGAGTTTACCTTGGCGCGTCTTCGTAGACCAAGTGGAAACCGACGGGGGCCCGCAGCAGTCGAGAGAAAAATAAATAATACGCTATCAGGAGTTTTTATCGAAACTTGTAAACCACTTTCATAGCCAACTTTACCTATCCTAAAGTGTTAGTAAAAATTGTTGCCACCCAGTCTTTTGGCAGCGGCGATGATAAACACGTGATTATCTAGAGCACAACATTCCCTCGTGTTTTATGGCCGTGCATGCCCTCGGCGAGATTAGCCAAGTTACAACCATCTATCATAGCCTTGCAACACATAATATTTTTTCTTAAACGCCATCGAGAATAGATTTTTTGGTACCAAGTCATAAATTTACGAAGGCTGTTAAAAGTGTTCCGTATATAATATATAAGGAAACAAATAGGTAGTCAGATATATAAATAAATATAGAGGGATGGACGTACGCTGCCGTAAGTGTGTGAATTCATTAAAGACAATCCAAGTTTTTTTTAATCCATATGTAAGAAATAAAATATAAAATTATACCTCCACATCAGGATGAACCACTAAGTGATTTCCAAAACTCCAATTCAAAGAGTTTATTTTTCTTTACAAAAAAAAGTTGTCTTTCTTCCTTTAAATGGCCTCACCAACTCAACGGTAGGTGTTTTGCTAATTTCAAGTAATTATTATCAATAACGAGTTAAATGAATGTATAAAAACGTATTATAAAAAAAAAGTTTCCAATAACAATTGACTGTGACAAACGGACAGCCGCGTGAGTGATGTAATATAGACATCGTCTATTTCCGTTCAGTTACGGAACCCTAAACAAGGTCAACCCACTCCCAACGCCCGTTTGATACATCGCCCCAAATAAACAATGGAATTTCACATTCGGCAGCAGTAACGAATGTTGGTCGCTAAACGGGGTGTTAACTCGAGATTTATACAACATGCGCGTACATGGCTGGCTTGTTGCGGTCACCGTGATATATTTGTGTAGACGACCGATGCGAAACGTCGATGGAATGAGAATATAAATGATTATCGTTATGAGTTACAAAGTATTTATAGAAAAATGACACTTATTTTATTTTATTCAATGACATTTCAAGCCAATGGACATATCACGTTGTACAAAACTGCCAAAATATGGCAACCCTAAAAATCACCATATTGAATTTCGATCGTATGTTAGCAAATGCATTGCCGCTTCACACTCGAGTCCTTCATAATATGCTCTATTATCAAGCAGTTATGGATAACTATTTAACGACGGAGAAGTGTGTCAAGAAGATTTTCACCATTTCCTTAACGGGGCCTAATGCAAATTAGTCTCTGGGACATCACTTCAGAACGGCTAGACCGATTTCCTATTTTTTCCAAAAATTCATAATAGTTAGCGAATGAAAGTAAAAGTGCTCTTTGCTATGGGATTGACTGTATGAACTCAATACGAACTTTAATGGAAATTGGACTTCAATACGAAATTTAATTGAATAATACGTCTGTCGCCAAAAAGTGCCATTTTAAAATTATTGACATAACATGTCATCGTGACATTGTATTCCTAAACAAACCAAATTGTCAAAATGAAATTTAACTCGGAAACAGAGCAATTTCGTCGGTAACTAAGAGAACAGCTATTTATTAGCTACCTGGGGGCTCCAGTAAACTAGGTCATACAGATATAATAATAGTACGCAGTAATGGTACCGCAGAGGTACTATATCTATAGTCTGGTTTAATATTAGTTTAATCATTGTTCACCCTTAACATAGAGCAGACTAAACTAAGCTAAAACCAGTGATCGCCAAGTTGGTAAAACGCTTGCCACGGTAACGAAGATCGCAAGTTCAAACCCCGACTCGCACCTCTGGGATTTCATGTGCGAATCTCATTTTCAACCACGATTATCACTTGCTAAACGGTGAAGCAAAACATCGTGAGGAAACCAGCATGTCTGAGAGAACCCCTCCAAAGATATGTGAAGTCCGCCAGCCCGCACTGGGCCGGCGTGGTGGACTATGGCCTAATTCCCCTCGCATTGAGAAGAGCCCCGTGCCCAGCAGCAAAGGGCTGGTATTATTATTATTAAACTAAGCAATTGACACCTTAAATATAGAGTCTATATCTTACGCTAGTGGTTTAAGCGTATAAGCCTCATATCTAACTGTTCCCGGTGGTTGCGGGTTTGATACCCGTCTGGGCAAATTCCGGGAATGATTGGCCTTACTCTTGGTGTTCAGGCTTACCGCCTGTCCATTTTTTGGTGCCCATAACACAAGCGTTGGGTATACCTACATGTAGTGTTTACGATTGGCGATGTTTGCGCGTTAATGAATTCAGGAGTTATATCATTCTATCTGTAAGTTAGTAATTATACTTAGGTTACTTCATACCCAATGTGTAAAGGTATTCGGCATTACGGCTGCACGGCATCCAAATTATCATTATAATTTTGAATTACACAAGTACCTTGGTATTAATTTTCACAAACAGTTTAATTAAATCTTGCTACACGATAAAGGCAGTAAGATGAAGAAGGAATCTGCGAGGGACTCTTTATCGAAAGATACACAGTGTTGAATACACGTCCAACATAGTATGGCGCAAAAACTTTGACAAATTGTGACCCAACATTTATCGTAAACATAAAAAACAAAACACTACGTAACCATCCTTCATCACCTCTGCTGATTGGTGTATGTTCAGAATTGCATTTCAAATGGGCCAATAGAATTCCCCATTCGAAATTCGAAAATGCTGCGGCGTCGCTTCGGAGTTCGAGTACATTACGAATTTGAAATGACGATACGACTCCGTGCTGTTTCACTTTTAGATTCGCGAGAGCGGTTTCGAATGTGCGATGCGTTTGTGAACGTAGCGACGGCTTGTTTGGTAGACGAGAAATAACTAGCTCTATGGTTGGATGGTATTATGTTTGTGTGACAAACAAGACCGTAGCCAGGAAATCACATCGGGAGGGGAGGGATGGGGGTAGGTCGAGCTCTGGACCGTAAACATTAGTGACCTATGTATAAGCCCACCGTGGGTTCTCTAAGGCATTTCGGTGAGGGGTTGCAACTCCCAATACCCTAAGTTGTAAAGCCTAGTTGTAACAGCCCTGCTTTGCGCTTATTTGGGCACCGTGCAAGTTGCAGCCCAGTTTGCGCAGTTAAGTGCTTGTGCGTGTGGATGGGGTATTTACCGCATTTAAGTGTGGTACGTTTGTTGTGTACACTTTACTCTCACATTGTATCAGTTTGAATCAATGATACAATTTCACGAATGGTTTTAACTCGAACAAAGATTATATTATCCAGAATGATTTTGAAAGGGTATACTAAGCCCAGAACCTGGGCTTCTTTAGGGCTTTCGTGAACACCGACCGACATCGAAAAAAATAGTCTCAACGAAATGGCAATTGTGATATTTACCTAGCATTTACATTTTCTTTTTTTAAATTCCCATATCCGTATTCCAACGTTACATAATGATTACAAATGCGCTTAAAGGCTTAGCCCCAAATTTATAGACAAGTTTCATTAAGTTATAAAACGTCTATAAATTTGGGGGCCAGTATACCCTTTCTGATTCACCTTCCTGTATAAAATATAATATATAAACTGTACAGTACCAGACAGTGTTTTTGTGGGTTGTATAGCGATTTTGCACTCGGAATACTGAGTAAGTACCTAGTGGTATTCCAATTAACTGTTGCACTTTTAAAATGTCAAACATTTTCGGTGTCCTTGCTGCAATCTGCTAAAGACACAGAATCACTCGTGTCTACAGCGATTATATACTGAGTATATTAGCCACAATTAAGGGCATTATATGAAGTCACAATTTCGAAATGACGATAAAAAAAAACATCTTTTTTTTTAAAATAGCTTTGATATTGTGACTGCAGAGGTCAACTAAATAGCTACTATTGATATAGAGTAATGAAGTAATCTTACAATGACACTTTTGGTATCAAGATCTTAAGGACGGAAAGTTCATTTTACAATAAATCATCACCCCCTCGCTTATACCTAGCTAAAGATAAGCATTTATCTCCCCGCTTTAAAAGAAAATAAATCTCCCGTTGAGGAATCGAATAGGCATCAACTGTCACCCGTACTATATTATAAGCTTCCGAAGAGGGCTGTCGACTCGAGGAAGTAAATCAACCGTTATTAAAGTGAGAGAGAGACGAATAATATACTTAACTGAAGTTTGATAATACGTTTTATATATAGCTTCGCTTGTGTGAGTAACAAGAAACAAAATTGTCACACAGATCTCTATGAATAGCTTTGTTCCATATATAGAAAGAACGAAAGAAAGAAAAAACATTTATTTGGCAACAACACAAGACACAAGATTACATAGAGAAACTTATAACTATTAACAGCTTATCATTGTTAAATTTAAATAATAGTGTGTCAGATAGGTATAGTGGGTCATGTGTGTCTCATGGCTGCGCCAAACAGGCCAGTCGGACAAATAAGCCAGGCATCGAAGACGCCTGGCGCTGATTTTCGGCTGGAACTAACAGTGATTTTTCACGGATGTTTGTCATTTTTTTTTTTATGTTTCCTTAATTATTATAATGTTAAATATAATTTAAAATGAGTATTTTAATAATAATGTGTAGGTTTAATATAAAATAAGTTGAGAAATAGTAATGAATAAAAAATCGGTTTATTGGTTAATGAGCTAAAAACAAAAATGCTATATACATATACACAAATATATAAAATTGGAATGTCTGTTTGTAATATTAAAATAACCGCTTTTTACTAAGTGCATTTGGATGTGTACACGGTACATATACCAAAACATTGTTTTTTACAATTTTTGTCTGTCTGTCTGTTTGTTTCGGCTAATCTCTGAAATGGCTGGACCAATTTTACGGGACTTTCACTGGCAGATAGCTGATGTACCAAGGAGTAACTTAGGCTACTATTATTTTAGAAAAACTTTTTTGTTAAATACCACGCGGACGAAGTCGCGGGTAACAGCTAGTCCAAAATAAAAATACTGAGTTGTAAATTGAGATATTTGGCGGCTCGACGGATATTATAAATATGCGTCCTAAAAACCCATTTACACGAAACACTAAGTATCAAGTGACGCCAAGTTTTAAAATTTGCCCCAGTCAGCCCGTTTTAGTTGTTTTAACTTGGTGCTGAAAGCGGAAGCTTGACAGCTGAGGCCCCCCATAAAAAGTTTGGCGGTAATAAAGTTTTCTTTTTAATGCACCCTTACACAACACTTTTATGTCCAAGGCTTAACCCAGTCTTGGATTTTTTTTAGGTTTTTTTTTGTAGATTTATGTTGGTACGTTTTATTGTAAATAGCAAAAATGTATAACTTTATGTAAGGATTATTTTTTATGACAAAACAAGTGTTAAATATTTTTACTGACGAATCAGTATGTTATATGGATCTCGTTCATGTATAAAATAATTGTGTGAGTGAAGTTATTTTTTTTTAAGCAAGGCGAACCAGTAGCTTTTAGCCATGCGCTCAGAACAGGATGTCATTTTTATATTACTAATAATTTGATTTATTTCTTTGGAAATGTTATATCTATAACCTACAGATGGACCTGTTCAAATGTTTTACACTATTATTGTTACATCTTATATACGAGAAATTTTACCTTAACTGGACGTTTTATACTACTTTCTACAGTCACGACCAAACGTTGCTCAGTTGACAGTTGTTTATAAGTAAGGGAAATACCTATTTTATAATATTATTATTTGTAACAGCTGCCGTGACATTCAGACCATCGTTAGATATTGAATACTGTTCTTTAATTTTTAGTTTGTGGCTATATGTCTAGTCTCGAAGCTAGGCCCAAAAGTGGAACATAAAATAAACTTAATAGGACTGGTCTCGGACGGGTTTTGAGGTCTTGTACCATTGCAAGACCTCAAGATACTGTGAGCACTTTCGGCGTAGATCGGACCACAATCAACAATTAATTTATGAGGGTAGCCCGTTTCTAACTATGACACTAGGAAGTCAACCACCTCAGTCCTCCCGTGACCATGGTTGCTGTAAAGCAGCCGAAACGTCGGGAACGTAAAAACGAAAAATAAACGCGATAAAATCCTTAAAAATAGTTTTATTTCAATGTGTAGTATTCGCGTAAATATAAGAAATCAATATTAATAGGACTACTAAAACAGACTGTTAGCAATACAGCTTTTATTTATATGGCTTACTTTAAATTAAATCTAGATTCGTATGGAAATAAAAACATGTATAATAATAAAACGGGCAAACTTTACGACTAAGACGCAGCATATCTATAGTTGACTAACGTCTGCTCCGGTCATAAACCGACTAATGTAGACATTTCGACTGCAACGATACACAAGATCGATCGACTATATTAGTCGAGTATTATGATTGATTCGAGTTGCATAACGCCGCCTCGTAATCATGATTTATGTCGCCTTAAGGGGTTAGTCGAGTCTAGGATCGTCTTTATAAATATGACAAATGAAAATATGTACTTACTTCTTTTTATAACCGACTTTATAAAGGAGGAGGTTCTCAATTCGGTTGTATTTTTTGTATAATTTGATGTGGCCAAGATGCTTACACCGAATGTCATAAGTGTAGTGTAAACCTCTTTTTATTATAAATACCGGTTAAAATGTTGTAAGACTTTTACTGCATAGAATACCTATATTATACAAATTATAGTGCAGTAAAATGTCTTATTACTACGATTTTATAACAAAATATTAATGGGGTTTGCAGATCTAAAATTCAGTTAGTTTACGCAATTACTGCATTTTAACCTATATACATCAAAATATCTGTGGCAGTAAAAGGATTTTTTTTATTTGCCCCCCATTTATTTAATTAAGATAATTTGAGAAGGAGTATGTAAAATGGCAAGAACGGTCCACTTGTCCCAACCACAATTTACACAGATAAACAAATAATGAATTGGCCCATTTCATCAAACATTGGTACAAACATAACAAACCTTGTTTACGCCATACACAAATTGAAATCGAATCACACGTGACCCTCCTCTCTGTTTCCACCGCATGAAGATGTTTCTTATCGCAAAAACTAACCAATACTGGCTCAAAGTTATCCCATTAGGCTCACATAAACGAGATTGATCTGGGGATCGTGCGCCCCTGGTCATCCGGTTATCCGGTTATGGAAACTTTGGTAACAAGCTTTGAGTTGTATAGAAGTTTTGGTTTTGGTTAGTCGATTATTGTGGGGCAAAAAAAAATCGACTATTCCGATCCGAATAGGCATTGTCACATCATTATATCACTATGCCTGTTTTAATTGAAGGGCGTACCCACCACATATCTCAAAAAAAAAAATATAGTTGGCCTTTGGGGCAGAAAGGTTCTAGATTGGCGACGTTGAGCCTAGGTGGACCGATTTCATTACAAGTGTCACTGGAAACCGGTGAGTCTGAGCATTTCTGAATAGCATGAGGCCTATGTCCAGCTGTAGACGTCTTTTGACTGAAGATTTCCAATTATTGAGATGATTCTTTGCCATAATAATTGAGAAAATACTAAATTATTACTAACGTCTCGTACGTCACGAGGCACTCAACATAGGTTGATAAAAACTATGATCCGTTATTGAATGTTTTTTTATCAGAAATAAATTATTATGGATCATCCTTGAGACTCAGATTGAAATGCAGACTTAATACTTATACAATTAGAAAATAATCGACTTATAAAATCGACTATAAAATCGATAAACCGAGCCACTAACTCTAAGTTTCACTGTTCCGTTGACACTAATCGGGCCAGGCAACGTAAGCTCTAACGCAGTAATGGTTTCCGAGAAATTTATTGAGAAGTTTGTAGTTTGCGTAACACATTACCTCTCTTGTATAATGAATGTTACCCTGATGGCGTAATTGATGTATGCTGAGATGTCAGGCGACAAAATGTAATTTGATAATCCTAAATGTTAAGGCATACATTTATGGTGTAAGCTCATTACGATTAAAATATATATTAATTGATGTCTCTCCAATCGTATCGGATTGTCGATTGAATCGTAAGGGAAGCGAGATAACACACACCCATAACAATGTACTGCAAAAAAATGTAACGGATCTTTTTAACAAGAGCTAACATGCAGTTTCTTGCCCGTTCTACTCCATAGGATCGGCATTCCGAACGGGTAGTAAAGTTGTAGCTTAGCATTTTCATATTATTTTGACGAGTCATAAGTACTTAATAGTTTACATGAATAAAACAATATTCTGATTCTGAGAGTGCACCAGTGCTTGCGCACACGCATGTGCAATATTATGTCCTGCGTATTTGGCTAGTCTCCGTGAGACTGGCCACAATGACCAAAATCCGGCCAGGGCTATTGTTATTATCACAGATCACGAGAGATATGCCGTGCGGTTCAAAATGTATGGGAACTCGCTGTCTCCGTTTTGTTCCCCACCACTCGCCACAAAACACATGCAATTACATAAAACCAACCAATACGAAGTCTCACACACACACGCTTGCCAATAATTCGGTGCGTGCTGCGTCGTCGCGGCATACAGCGGCCGTACCACGCGACGCACCAGTTTATTCAAAGTATCGTTAGACGATCTATCCATTGCCTCGTACATTCACTCAGTAGCGAACATAGGTGGTACCTAAAGAGCCATGTATTTTGTACAAAAATAAAAAAGTCGTTGTGCTACATGAAAACTAAAATAACATAATAAAGGCATTAAATATTTTTTGATTTGTTGTTTTTAATGATTTTAAAGACGAATAAATAAAATACTTAATACTGGCTGGTGAAATGAGATTCCATCTTTCGCGTAGTTCACTTTGCTGCTAGTATTTTTGCACACAACCACGGAATAACACGGCATTTAAAAAAAAAGTTAGAGCTCCGATACCGACGTGCAGTTGCAGTCGACTGACGGCGAAACCTCTATGTTAGCCTAATTTTGGCTAAAGGTGAGCGCAAGCCCACCGCTTTCATAACATATCTCCTCTAATATATCTGTGGTTATTATATTACCTATAAGTACTTTCACATTTGTATTGCTTTTTTTCGGCAGTCCTAGTTCTACTCGTAGTTTGAATGATATTACTAATCCGCTGCGTAAATTTACTGAAGCGTGCACCTTAAGGCTTAGAATTCAATAATATGAATGCCAATGTACATAGTTCAATAGCTTAACTTGTACATTAGAATCACTTTGGCGTGACTTTCGTCTGACATTAGAAGAACCCCACAAGGGGCACATTTGTATTGAATCGAGTTGCAATAGTATAATTATTTATTATGACACATACTAAGTACCTAGTATCTGACTCAATAAAGTTATTCTCATAAGTTATAAGGTTAAGACGACCTGATTAGATTGACGATCACATTGTATGGAGAATTGAAAGTTTTAAATACTGTCCGCTAGGGGCGCCGTTCAATTTGCCATACAATGTGTCTAAATACGAAAACTATACAGTTAGCTTACACTTGACGTACTGAATCGATGGTAGATTGATTAAAAAGTGACTAAGTGCTTTGTTCGAATAAACAGTCTCATTTTGATTTATTGTTTACTAGCTGCGCCCCGCGGTGTTACCCGCGATTAAAAAGTTAAGTTTAAAAAACCCGGTCTCTGTATGCTATCCCATAGGAACCGTGCCACTTTCCGGGATAAAAATTAGCCTATACCATTTTCTGACCCCTAAACTACCACTACCTATGCAAAAAATCATGTCGATTCGTTACTCTATGAACAATTAAAACAAAACTATCCCACGGGAACCATACATTTTACCGGGATAAAAAGTAGCCTATGCGCTATTTCAGACCATAATCTATCTCTGTGCCAAATTTCATACAGATCTGTTCAGCCGTTCTGGCGTGATTGAGTAACAAACATCCATCCATCATCCAAACTTTCACATTTATAATATTAGTGGGATTGAAATGGTTCTACCTATCGTAAACAATTCGAGTTATCAGTTCGATTATTGAATTATTCATGTTGGGGTGTAGACTTGCCGCCTAATCACTTTAATTGCTACCCTATTGGGCCTCAATAAATTTATAGGGTCCTATTGAAGCCTATCTATAATGTGTTATACATTTAGAACGATTTAATGTTCGGCCTGAGTGTACTTAAGTAATATTAATTTATAACAATGGTTTGATAAGGTACCGTTTGCCATTTTTTTAAAGTTCCTTTTAGATTGGCTACGAATGTCACTAGGTATTAATGTATTGATTTCGTATATTTACGCGAATACTACACATTGAATTAAAAAAAAATACGGATTTTATCGCGTTTGTTTTATGTTTTTTTATCTACCGACGTTTCGGCTGATTTATAGCAACCCGTCAGTCCTCCCGTGACCATGGTTGCTGTTAAGCAGCCAAAACGTCGGGAATATAAAAAAAACATAAAATAAACGTTAAAATCCGTAAAATTTGTTTTATTTCAAGTCTCTAGAATTAGCACAATTTTCAACTAACTAGATGTTGCACTAAAGGCTTTCGTTCCTGAAACCTTATAGTTTCACGCATTTTCCCTTTCATCGCATAGCTCTTTCTTTCTCTGTTATCCAGAGAGTATTATCATCTATTTCAAACACCCAAAACAAGGAAATAACAATGATTTTATTTTTAATAAACACTACAAAGTTTAAAGCTTTCATTGATTTTCGATAACGTTTAAATTTGTTTGACCACCGTGTCTATAAAAAAATATACTTCGGCTTTTAAAAGATAATTATTGTATCGTAGAACAAACATTAAAGCAATGAATACTACTTATTGCCTCACAATAAGGTTCATATTTGGCTGTGTCCGGAAATAGGCGAGCGATGCCATCCGTCAAGAGAAGACAGTGTCACAGTGATGGAATGGAATAATCAGCTAAAAGCATCGATCAGTAATGACCTGGCGATTGAAGGATGATTTTTCTGGTTGTATTCTGACCTACAGTCATCTAAAAGTACGATGGATGTGATTTTTGAAACGAGGATAAGATAAACCCACAGTGACCGTGCTTTCTGTACTGAGGGTGGCGGGCACGAATGAGGCATACTTTATGTGATGCGCAAATAAATCGTATATCGACATCCTGGGATATTCCAGTTAGAGCACCGATTTGTATATCACCAATAGTACTTCACTTAGCGCATCAATGGTCATGGTATGCATAGAGAAAGAGGTATTAGCGAATAAATATCTCTATATGTATTATGACGGTTGGTGCGCGAAGTGGATTAAAATAACATTTTTTTTATTGTTAGCCCGTTGGGTACTCTAGTGGAACGCTCTTGGTGATATTCGATAGGTAATATTTAAATCGGTGCTCTAACCGGAATGTCCCAAAAATCTGACTTCACACAATCAATACAAATGCGCTAAAGGAGCGCAGGTTGAAGGTTTAATATACGCTTTTTGAATCACCCTGTAGAATAAAATCGAAGGTTTCATCGTCAGTTATCACAAGCGGACCCTCTAGCTAGACCGTTCCCATCGAACTTAATATTCCCTTTGTTGCCAAATCGTATCGTAAATACACGCCCCCTGCACCCGCCGGGGTAATTACCCCGGATTTTTGCTCCACTCGACCGAGAAGATGACGTAATTAGTGCTTTTTCTGTTTAAATTACGAGCGGTGGAGTGCTGAACTTTGTAGAGCTGGCTGCTGGATTTTTATCTGTATTTTATTTTTTAATTACTCCTTCCAAACTATAGACGCAGAGGTTTGATGCCTTAAATAAGACCTACATGTCAAGAGCTTATTACGTGGTTTGGAATAAAAAAGACAAAACAAATAATAACGTAAGAGTATTTTTAACCGACTTCAAAAAAAGGAGGAGGTTCTCAATTCGGTTGTATTTTTTTTAATGTTTGTTGTTTAAATGTGTCGGGTTCGTCTAGATGAGCATTTGTTTTTTTGTGTACACCAGGCAGTCCTCGATGAATTTTTAAAATAAATCTTATTTTTGTTTAAAACTTACTTTATATTTGATACTCAATAAATGGATTGTATAGTATTATTTAGTGGTACCGCGGATATTTCTAAACTAGGATTAATTTAGGAAGCTGAGCCAATTTCCATCACACATTCAAGACTTTTCAAGTTCCCCCACGATGTCCGGTAATATTTCAGTAAAGTATCCACAGCTTTTCTGATAACATTGTCATTATCATCAGTGGTACTAATAATCTAATAACCATTATTAAGAATTACTGGACACTGGCAAAATGGCATTATTTTGTACCTTTGGTTGGCAATCACCAAAAAAAAAAGAAATCCAGCTTTAGTTCGCTCACACCCAGCATAAATAGGAACTTAACGACTTGGGAAAGTAAGAAATAAGTATGACGATGACCAACAAATTCGCGTTCCATAAGAATGTAACAACTATTCTACAATTTCGCTTTTCAATCCCCGCTCGAATATATTTTATAACGTTTCGTTTTTACATCCATGACAGAACAATAAGTCTGAAAGTAAATACACTAAATGTCTCCATTCGCTTACTTATTCTTCGTAGTTTCGTTAAAATAATGCGTTTGTTATTTCGGTTCTATTCTCTATTGAATACTAATTGATCGTTCACGGTGACCTTTTTGCTATAGCTTTCCCTGGAGGGCGTTCTGTTAGGGCGTGTTAACTGACAAACCTCTATTATGGTTCGAGTAGTTTTGAATTGATCTTGAAGGGAGAGGAGGACTGAAAGGAATATACAAGCTTATTTATAACCAGTTCTGTCCTGCGAATTTTGTTCGCGAAGGATAGATTTTTTATCATCCCACAATGGCCCTTCTGAAGTTATATTTCTCAAGTTAAAAAGTGTCATCATTGACCTAGGAAAATAGGATATAACTATACTAAAATCCACAAAGCGTTTTTAATTTAAAATGTTTTGTTTGTGGTTGTACAGCCAGTGTTTTAGAGGCTCAAAATATTTGTATCACCATCATTATCGTCATAAATATTTGTATCATCATCAGTATCGTCATAAATATCATCATTTTCATTAGGAGTAAGTACTTCTACTAAAAACAACTATGAAATAATTTACACTGGCAAAATTGCCCCTATTTTGTAGCCGATTTCCAACCTAAAAAATAAGAAACCTAAGCGCTTCATAAACAAAAGTCTAACCTATAAAATATAAACCGTAAGTGCTGATCATTTTTCTTCATCGTTACTCTTCAATCCAGCACCTGATTGGCTATCTATGCATCCTGTTAAGGACGGATATCAGCAGGAATTGGGGCAGCGCACCGCAAAAAAGGCTGAACCATGCCCCAATAAAAAGCGAGCGCTCAGAATGGAAACCGTATTCTGACGATAAAAAATGCATACAAATGAAAATATAACGAGAAATTTTATAGGATGCGATTTTCAAAAATGCTTGTAGGCAAAGGTCGCATAAAAGCAAATATGGGCATGCCGAATTGACTTGATGCGACCTTTACGATGTTTGCTGCATATGCACTCGGTCCATTTTCTGGTATTATTTGTAGGTTCTTATATGTGACGAGTCAATAAAATGACAAATATGCCAACGTGTATTAGATTGAATGCCAAAAACTATAAAATTTTGGTGTGGAGAAGAAAAATCTGATCAAAAATGTATTTCCGATACCGGGAATCGAACCCGAGCCTCCTGGGTGAGAGCCAGGTATCCTAGCCACTAGACCATATCGGATGTTGTAGTGGAAACCAAAATTACTGTTTTATGCCAAACAATTTGCACAGTTAAGAGAGATTATTATAATGAATTGTGTCATAATGATTCAGACATATCATGCGGGCTAGCTTTAGTGTTAATATTAATGCCTATATAGGCATTAAAATTACCACAATAAACGCTTAATTTTTTCTTTGTTCTGCTGTGATGTTAGTAAATTAACGTATTAAAATATTAGTCACATCTATTTAGTGATATTATAAAGGCACTAATTAGTGCAGCCACAGGTGTGGCCGAACCGTAACAAATAACTAAAGGTTGCATAGTAATCGTGTCGTCCACGCTAAAAAGTCGCAACTAACCGAATTCAATGTTATTTTAGAATCCGAAGCGTGTTGAATGCAAACCCGCCAGTTTTGAAAAAGAGCACTGGCTGAATAGAACGTCAGTTTTAATATAAAAAATAAGAATAATAAAAAAGAAATTCAAGCTTTTCGTTCTTTTTTCAAATAATTTTAAAAGTTGCCAGCTCTTTGTGTTCGTTGGAATGTTTGTGTGGTTTTCTGGTACCATGTTCCATCCAAGCTATGTTTCTCCTTTTGTACAAACTGTTATAAGTTTGTCTCATCTACGTAATAGGGTCCTGTCTGTATAATGGAGATATTAAAAACCATGTAATACGAATTAATTATTTTTTTGCATTCAAATGTTTTTGAGTACCTGCTGATCGAGATATTAGGTAGGCTTTAGCCATTAAAAAAAAGTTAAGTATAGGTACTCAATATTAATTTCCTGCACGCTTTATTTACGTGCAGATCCTGTCATGTAAACGGGATGCGCTAGGTAGAAAGCAGCTATGTTTTTAAAAATAAATAGAGCGCGGCTAATACATGATTAATTTTCTTATTAAACTCCTTTGTTCGTTCTAAAGAGGAAACTCATTATTCCACGTAGAATAGAAAGCTTTATACCCGCAATGCTTAAGAATGCATCGCAGTAAAGATCGCTGAAAATAAATACCATCACGCCTTTATTTAACGAAGGGAGAAAGGAAAGGTAAACCTTTTTACAATGTGCAAAGGTGCTTTGTTCTCCAACTGCATTGGGATAGATAGAGTACTATATCCTATAACCAGGGTTGTTTTACATTGAGGACATTAAAAAAATATTCTAGGATATTTAGACGTCTCTGAATCTAGAACATATGTTTTTAGATTGTTGGCTGTTTGTTAGAGCGTCACAGAAAAGCCACTGCACCGTATTATGTAGAGTACATATTATCATCATATGGCTATTAGGAGTCGAGCAGTAGAGCAAAATTGATGTGTGCGAGGATGGACCCGAGGATATAAACTAGTAACTCTATAATAGAGCATAGGTGAATGCTGTAATTTACCACAATTTTATTTTCAATTCTGATTCTATATAAAAGGTACCAGAGACTAGATAGTGCAGAATCACGATCTAGATGACTCTAGCAGAGCTGTTAGTTAATCTATGATCCTACTCTCTTGCCGACTCTGTGGTTTAGATGCCATAATGAAAATATCCGTAGGCGGTACAAGGTACAGTTAACATAAAAAGGGAAACCACTTTAATTATAATACGTAGGTACCTACGTCACACATTATTTTTTGCGCGAATGAAACAATGCGTAACGAATTTTTTCCACCGCTCCCGACCGCAACGAAGTTACACGATGGTATACGATGGTACCAAAACCACGGGAATTCGTTAATGAAATAATTTCCAACTTGCTGCGGCGTTGTTGTTTAATGACGCTTTTTCGGAAAGCTCATAATTTGTGTAGGTATATGCGAGATCGTGATAGAGACTAAATTTTTGACCTCAATGTTACTCTCCTTATTTTCTTTGCTCTATTCGCTTAGGCTCTGGTTCCGTGGGAATAGTTGTTACTGGCTAGGAACTGGCTAACGGTGAAGGAAAACATCGTGAGGAAACCTGCATGTCTGAGAGAACCCCTCGAAAGTTGTGTGAACCTAAACTTATTTTTTTTACCTATGCATGAAATTATGTGGAGCCTCTTCTCTATGAAAGATTCAAACAAATCTATTCCACGGGAACCATACATTTTACCGGGATAAAAGGTAGCCTATGTGCTATTCCAGACTATAATCTATCTCTGTGCCAAATCTCATCCAGATCCGTTCAGCCGTTCTGGCGTGATATAGTAACAAACATCCATCCAAACATTCACTTTTATAATATTAGTGGGATTCGTCAAATACTCAGTTGGTTAAAAAGCGTAGCGCAGTATTGCTAATTCCACAGCGATATAGCGCTTAGGGAAAAGGCCGGATTATCTAGAATAGCCACCGTCAGCAGCCTCATTTCGCCTCAACTTGCTAATTTAAAAAGCTATGTCGGGAAGTTTGGGTTTCAGACGGATTATCTCATTCCGTTGCACGTCTCTTGGCGAAATTCGCGGCTACAACATCTCGCGTTGAGCGAGTTCCGCTGTACTTTTATGCTTACATAATTTTATACGAGTTTACTTTTTTACTTTTTATTATGATTTTGCAAATAACAGCATTAGATACTTAGTGAGGTTTTAATGCATGCTTTAATATTTTTAAAATAAAAATGAAGGTCATATTAAAAAAAAAAACAAGGACTTTAGGTGGTTGAATATTTATTAAACAAGTAATATAAATCCAACTTTATCATAATTAACAATTATGATGACATTCTACCAATATTATATGTTAAATAATATTATATAATATTATATGTTAAAATTGCCAAAAACCTTTTTTTGGAAAATAAAACAAAATTTACAACTTCACTCTTCATTTACCTCTAAAAGCCATTATGTAATTTAATAAAAATCTTTTCCATTCCTCGCCTTTTACCATAATAATATTATTTCTGGAAAAACTTCCACCAATATAAGGCCCGTTTATACGGAACCAATGACCTGTAAGTGCGCGTCCGATAGTGTTTTCAACAGCCATAGAGATTACATTTTGATTCAATGCCGAACAAAAAAATGGCCGAATTTATTTGAAATAAGAAGAAGGTTTTTGGTTATTTTCACAAAATGCTCACGATTCAGTTCTATGGAGTGGTAATTGATTTGTGTTTATTTATGCTGGAAAACGTTTTCTTTTACATTATGGTCGGATCTTTTTCGAAAACTATGTTGTCTATTTTTATAACTACAGATACAATATTGAATATTTACTTTTAATCATGATTATATTAAGTATAATGTATATGAAATAATAGAGATTCGCATTTAATTTGCATGGCCAGTTCTAAAACATCGGCACTTCGAGAAAATAATTTCAAAGTCCAATCACACACCCGAACAGTCATAAGTCTCCCACTTTTAGAGAGTTCAGCCTGTAATACTTTTAAAATTAAAAGCATTTCCCAAGAGAAAATGGTATTATACAACGATTTCAGTTTTTAGTATACTTTAGTATTACCGCAGTTTGAATAGAGGTGAAAAGAGGTTCTTATTACTATAGTGGAGCTACAAAAAGGTTCTATTAATCTGGGGACAGTGCTTTTAAATATAAGCAATTTATATTTGCGGCCAGTGCGTAAAAAAGTTTATATTTTTTTTCAACTAGAAACTCCCGCGAAGCTCGTTTAACTTGTCAAATTGGAAGGCCACTTTATTTTCAAAATGAGAACAATTCTGACGCAACATAAACAGCCTGTGTTCGTTTCATTTCCAAAAATTCTAGCTAAGCAAAAAAAAAACTTTTATTTTTCTCGGAAACTTAGTTACGTAGGTTCTCGGAGGGAAAGTGAATTTCTTTTAAGCGAATTTTCAAAAGTTAATGCAGTAAAAGTTGGGCCTTGTTGCGTACCATCTAAGGAGATGGTATAGTTTTGGCACGTTGTGTGCTGGGAAATTTTCAAGATCGTCTACTTAAGTGTGTCTTTGAGAGTTGGGCGAAAGTGAATAGGCGGGGCTAAGATGGCGGCCGAGATTGAATTTAGTTATTTTTATTTGATGCCGTATCTTTTTTGTAAAGAAGAATACGGAATACAATTAAATAGAAAATCTTAAATTTGATTTATACATGCTGATTCAGACAGGGCATACTAAACCTGGAAGCTTGGCTTCTTGAGAGCCCGTTTGTTAAAACGATGTGGTCCAAATTTCGAAGAGCGGTTTAAAAAAAATGCGGATTGCGAACAGTTCTTTTTTAAATTTGAGATATCCTAATTCTGAATTCACATAATGATTACAAATGTGCCTAAGAATGACAGTTTACAGGCTTAGTACTGACTTTTCTCTAATAAAGTAGTATGTAGTACCAATTGAAAGCAGCTATATTTTTTTTCACATTTAAATAATTGCACGCGTCGAGTATAGCTCGCTTCGATTCCTGACGAATTTTCAGCGTTGATATTTTTCATGCACGGTGCATACCTATTAATATACATTTTTTAAAAACCATCCATTTGAGGAATAAATAAATAATGATTTATTAATAACTCTACTGAAATTCCCGAGGGAGATTATTTTTTATTGAATGTTTTATTTTTAATGACAATGTCGGGACAATGAAACAAAATATGTGTATACCCAAAACAACTCAATTATTATTGGCCAGCAATGATATCGCAACGTAAAAATAAAATTATAGCCCGTAACAACTACTTCGTAGTCGTGCCTAAACTTGTGTACGCTTAACTGAATATTTAATTTAGGTTATTTACTGACAAGTAATTGTTAAAAAAAAAGTTTTTAATTAAACGGCTCCTCCTTTATTATTTCTAACTATAATTTGTACCGAACTACACGATTCGCTTATCTTTACGCACGTGTAATACGGTCATAATGATTGGCCAGCTTTTATTTGTTGGGATTATCTAAGTATATTACTAAAATTAAAATCTTTCTCAACAAAGTATGGTTTTATATTTGAGGAGCCTACACGCAATGAAAAATGGGGTGGTGTAAGTTAGAAAGAGTGATCATTAGCTCCCAAGCTGAGACTTAACTCGTTTTATGGGATTTCTTATATTTACGCGAATACACATTGAAATAAAACTAACTTTACCGATTTCATCGCGTTTATTATATGTTTTTACGTTCCCGACGTTTCGGCTGCTTTACAGCAACCATGGTCACGGGAGGACTGAAGTGCTTAACAATGGATTTCCGCCAAGTATCGCCTAGTTCTATCATAATTACATAAATGAGTAGTTAAATTGTGTTTAAATAATTAATTGACAACATAATAATTATATGATAGATAGTTTAGTATAATAATTCCAGCCCTTTTTTTTCATATCCCACTGTTGGGCACGGGCCCCCATCAATGCGAGGGGGGTTTGGCTATAGTCTATCACGCTGGCCCAGTGCGGGTTTGCGGACTTCACACCTATGCCGAGGGGTTCTCTCTTTCACACATGCAGGTTTCCTTACGACGTTCTCCATCACCGTTTAGCAAGTGATAATCATTGTTGAAAATGAGATTCGCACATGAAATTCAGAAAACTCAGAGGTGCGAGCCGGGGTTCAAACCTGCGACCCTCGTTACCAAGCCAAGCGTTCAACTAACCAGGGTATCACTGCTAAGTTTTTGTATGATACCCTGATTTAATTCAAAATAGCGTTTAAACTGGAAATAATAAATTACATTACCATATAAATTCGCGATAATGTTTTTATAATGTTATCCGAAGATAAACGAGCGCCGGATCCCGAATAACAAGGTATCGATTGAATCGAGTTTAATCACTCGATTAGTAGGCGGTTTGGTCTATCGATTTCGTTACGCGACACTTGGATAATCTCGAAATGGAAATTAGTCTACCTATTCATTACCCTTTCCAGCTTAAACCTGAATTTCCATTTGTGAATACCTATTCGACGATTGTGGTTCTTAAGATACAAGTTATTTGAACTGGATTTCATTATACGGCAAAAGGAAATATGGCATAGGTAAGTACCTACTGGGATAACAGGTACTTTTTCCACCAGGAAGAGTTCAGTAGAGCCGAGATGAATAGCAACCAATCAGATTGTCTAAAAACACCGCTCGGTATTGAGCGGTGGATTTTAAACAATCTGATTGGTCTATGCCTCTTCGCTCGAGCGTCTCAGCTTTGGTGGAAACCGGCTTTTAAAAGTGAGCATCGAAAATTTGCTAGTTTTTAAGTTAAAGACACGTTACTGAGTATATTGATTCATTTTTTATTTCCAAACGTCGTCTTGATACATGAGAGACGCAAAATTAAACCTTAACCTAAATGCAATAAGCAAATTCATAGTTTGGTCTATTCTAGTCTGATGCCCTAAATTAGTTTTCACGCGATTACTATAATGTTTGCATTCAGCGTTGATTGAACTTTCTACATACGCACAAACAACTTCAGTTAACTACCAAATTGCCAACAGTGACTCTGCAAGAATACTGCCACTACAATACAACATAATCAAAAAACGTCATTATATCTGAATGTACCCTAACCGCACCATTACAAAAACTACACCAAACACGGCAATTATTTTTCACCTCGAAGGGTGAATGCAGGTACATTTCCACGGGTCGTCACGCTCGTCCTATTAAAATCGAGTAACAAGTACGGGAAACCTAAAGCATACAATGTGAAAAATCGCGTATAGCCCCGCGACTTAAAAAAAGTACCCACGAAATAGAACGGCAGCCACCCGCTACGGTTCTGTTACGCTATAAAAACTCAGCCAAGCAAACTCTGTAATTCCGCTTCGTCCCAACCGATATAAAATATGAAAGACTGAGCGAAATTCGCGTCGGCTCCCCTAGCGCTCGCTCGGCTGTGTCCGGCTGCCATCGGCTAACTTCGTATCGCCGTAGCGGCAGTCTCGTAGCACCCGCCGCGCTTCGGTTACGTTGCGTACCGACTTGTCTACACGACTTGTAAAAATCATTTTTCGGTGATTGTGTTATTAATTTGTGCGTTTTGCAGTGAGACGTATTATAGTGTGGTACTTGAATGATGTGTGTGTCGGATCGGCGTCGTCGCGTGGTCGTCGCCTCTGCCGTTTGATGATTCGGAAAAATGGTACGGACAATTTTTAACAAGTATGATTAGTTGATGACGCTTAACGTCTTTTATTAGCGGAAATTTCATTTAACGATTCGTCGGCGGATTTAAATTGCTTAAGTTTTTTGTAATTTTCCATTACCCTGGAATAAGGGTGAATGATGTATCGTTGAATTAAGTGGAGTTTTTTTATTGGTTTAGTGATTTTTATTATTTGGGTAGTATATTTTCTTTTGTTATTTCCTTGCAGATGGGTTCCTGCTTACAAATTTTATATGATGTTTTTTTCAGATAATTGTGAATTTATATCATAAATTAATTATACCTGCGCTTAATCTACGGAGGGTAGGTACTGTTTAATACATTATCTATTTTAATTTAGGGTGGGTGTAAAATTTTATTTTAAATGAACTAAAATTTTATTCTACATTTCAAGGAATTAAAAAACCTGAAAATTAGTATGAAAGAATAACAAAGAACAATCTAACTATTAATATAGCCCTGATAGATCCCACAGTAATTAACAAAATAATATGAGTTATTACCTAGTTAGTTTTCTGGTCTACACGGATCACGGGATCAGCTACGCCTGCCACGTTCAGTTTACAGATGGGTGGGTGACATATAATAGGTGGCACCTACCGGAATCGCTAAAGAGCTGCGGCTAAGCTTCATTCAGCTATATAGCGTCTAAGTGGGGTATCGCGTAGTAATCGCTATTGTATACGATCCATGAAACGCGGTGGGCCATTAAATTTTTATCCGATCGTATCGGACAATACGGAGATATGCAGCGATACGATAGTAACAATGTGGACACGGCAATGGGTCGTCAGACATTCTATGACATCATATTTTACATCCATTACATGACCTAGGACACCATTCTGTACGTCAAGTGCGAGATTAATCGTAAGCTAACCGTATACTTTATAGTCTACCGTATTTAGGCAGATTGTATTGAGAATTGTTTTAAGGTTTTAAGTACCGTCCGCTGTTCGATTCTTCATACAAAATGTCTAAATACGGTAGACTATAAAGTATACAGTAAGCTTACGAATAATCTCGCACTTGACGTGCTCATCACACGATTGACTTATAGTTGTAAGACAATAGCATTGCAAATGTTACATTGGATAGTTTTGCGTTCTAAAACAGTTGAAAGTTGACGATTAAGATGTCACTCTCATTCCATTGTGATTTAACTGTTTTAGCACACCTGAGACCCAAGCCAAGCAAGTGTGTAGCAGGCTTTAGTTACATGAGTGTGCTCTCAGACTTCTTTTATCATTGCGTTTTTTTTAATTTATTATGTCTGTCTTAGACAGTAGTAGGGCAGTGTGTCCATAAATTTATACGAAAGTTTTTCGCCATTGTACAGCATGTTTCAGGAATGGTATACTAAACCTTTGAACCTGCGTTTCTGGAGCGCATATGTAATCATTATGTGAAGACAGAATTTGGATATATCGATTTTGTAAAATACACATTTTCCCTACCAAATGACAATTGAAATAAAACGATTTTATGTATTTACGTTCCCGACGTTTCCGCTGCTTTACAGCAACCATGGGCAGAAATGGCAATTGTGATTTTGTGCTTATAGATTTTTTTTTATTGATGCATTAAAATTATGAATTCACATAATGAATACAAATGCGCTTAAGAAGCACAGGTTCAAAGTTTAGTAAATCATTTCTGAATCACTCTGTTTTTATTGTTTCTACATTAGGTAGCTATCCACTCTAAAATACTCCTGAACATTTTCAAGACTATTCAAGCACTCTTAACGTAAGCCTCTAGTTTACCAGGCTGAAAATTTCTGAAAATTTACAAGTTATATTTGCCCGTACAAGTCGGTCCCTTAATCTAAATAGAAATTTGTTAGTTTAGGACGTTCACAATTACCATTCCATAGTTGAATTATAATGAATAAATATTCATTGAATTTACCATATTTTGAAATGTAGTTAGAATGTGCGGGGAATATATGACGTCATAGGGTGGAAACCACCCCGTATTTGATCCACACATATTGTGTTTTACGTGTTACGGGGTGAGTAGAATAATTATGTGAAATTGTATTTTCATCGGCCAGTTGGTACAACCCGATTACAATAGGGTCGTGCACATATTGTCGGTTAATTTTTGCTACATTACTACTGTTATCTTTATTTATCTATCTATATATATATATATTATATGTATATCTTCAATTGTATAACTCATTTGTATTCTTCCGCTCAAAAATGTTAAACTATCATAGCGCTGAAATCACAGCCCCTTCAGTGCAACATTGAATAGACAAACACATATTTTTTTGCGTTTAGTGTGTACATCCGTATTCGCGCGGTCGGTATGAACACTGTCATTGAGGGAATGTGATCGTACAACAACGCAACTCTGTCTACCTTTTCGGAGAATACAAACATAATGACCTTAGTATGCACTATGCCATATTTGACGCATACATCTCGCTTAGCCTCGCCAATTAATCCAGCTCAACAATTTGTAGTCCCACTTAAGCTCTCCAGAGATGTATGTACTCTATCGAATTCAAGCGATTTTAACACACAAACGCTTCGCTGCAAGCGTCGTGTTAACGAAACCGCAGCCTAACGTTTAGAAACCACCAACGACCTCCACATACATAGAATGCTGTAAAATAAATCGGTGAGGATAAATATATCGAGCTCCGTGGGATGAGGATTAAGGTTTGTTACTGCGGGTTAGGGCTTGTCCATTAATCACGTTAGGCTCGAAAAAAAATCGCGAAATATCACAAGGGGGGGGGGGGGGGTGTAGTGAGATATCACCTGTAGGTATTTATTTCTCCGTTGAACGCGTCATTTCTTAACAACCTGCAACCTTAATGCCTTGCTGGACATTGTTATCGCGGTGCTTAATTTTCCGGAATTTATTGAAATAAAACAGTTTTATGCCGTGCCCGACGTTTCGGAACGTAAAAAAATAAAATAAACGCGATAAAATCCGAGAATTATTTTTATTTCAATGTGTAATATTTGCGTAAACATAAGAAATCAATCTTTCCAGAATTTCATTAGATTTTTTATTTGATAACTTAAATATTTTCAAACAGAAAATTAAAAAAAAAAACTTAAAAATAGTATGATATCAAACTATGTATCAAAAATTCGATTTTTAACTGTATTTAAAGACAATATTTTATTTATTTTGTTTTTTTAAAGACATTTAGTAACAAAACAATACACGTAATTTTCGATAGGGGGTTGTCAAAAACCGCACCATGTATAACCAAGGGGGAGAGGGTTAAAAAGTTGCCAAAAATTCACATCACGTGATTACCTCTTAGACGACCCCTTGGATGGATATAATAATAATCATGTCCTCCGACAAACACACCAACTGTACGGTTCCAAACTAAGTAACACTTATATTTAAGGTACCGTACAATGCTCTGGGGGCGATCCTAGTCTATTATAAAACTTATATACCCATGACTCAGGTACAAATATCCATGCTCATCACATAAAGTTTGCCCCTACCTAGATGTGAACCCGGAGTAAAGCAGTCAAAGAGTCAAATCTACTGCAACATTCAGGATATGTCACATCCAGCTCACGAAATGGTCCATCATACTTCTCAGAATTGCGATATATTTAAATTTAGGCATCCATTCTACGTGCTCATTCAACCGTATACTTAATTAACATACAAACATACTTACTTTTTACTACCTAACTAAATAAAGGGCGTAACATTCGTTGAACGTCTGAACTCAAGGTCGTCTCAGCACTTAGCCAATCCTAAGAAGTACCGAGAAAATGAACCGGTGAAAAGTTATTAAAAGTTGAATGGCGACGGCCATTTTCTTCTTAAAGAGATATTTTATATTCTGGGGGAAGCAGTTTGTCAGGCCGCTTTGTTCTGATATATTTTTTGTCATAAATTACTGTAATGGTGGTTAAGTTATTGGTTAAGTACCAATCATGAGCTCTCTCTTCGGTCGTTCCCTCATGACTGAGGATCGTGATCATCACGGCAGCGCTTTGGATCGGACGAACTGTCTCCATCGCCTCCGGTCTGTGGCCATCTTCACCGCGGCGTAGAAGCGGGACGTTGGTGTTTCCTTAAGTGGGTCAGACCACCTGGTCTTCCAATCATGATGAATTCAATCAATTGTAAATCGCCTGCAGTGTGTTATAGGTATAGCTCAAGAGATACAACTATGTGACTCTAGTGTGTCACTTATTTTTTTTTTTTTATATAATCCATCGCTGTTTTGTTTCAGTAGCAATTTTTGTGATACAATGGGTGTAAATACAACCGATCTTGTTTGGATGCTCTTTTTCTATTTTAGTATTTGTTTCTCTCGAGCTCAAGGTTTCATATAGTGTAGGTATGAAACCTTGACCAATGTTTAAACTTTAACTCACATACACAAATAGAAAGGGTAGAAGTTAAAAGTCTCTAACAGACTACGTTGGCACATAAATAGACGTCCGTTCGGACTCTGGACTCTCTAACGTATGGAACACAAAAAAATAATCTGATCTATAAATCAGATGTTTTCTTTAGGGATATTTTGTTAAAAATATTAACGATCGCTGAAACAATACCAATATAATTATGGTTTTTGTACCAACATTGTGAGACCATGTCATTACTAGTATTTTGTCTGGTTGGCCATGCCAATTAAGCTAAATACTTGTTTTATCAGTGGAATCACTTTAGCATCGTGAGGAATGCCTCACTATACTGTATATACTGGGGTACTAGTTATGTATTTAATGATCTACATTACTAGCAGAAATATTAGCCCCTAAGAACTGATTCAAATACTGTGTACTAGGTGTGGGCTTTTATAGAATATATATAAACTTATACTTAATAATTAATGCTATGATTTGGGCTGAAAACACGAGGAGTTTTATAGATTGCACGGCTTGTATCTGACCAAAAAGTAAACCATAAAACAAATCCATCAATGCGTGTCAAATGGTAACAAAAAGACGTAACTTTAACGCTTCAGTTAGTTTAATAATAGCGTAGTAATAAAATTGGCAGCAAAAATATAAAAGTTTCATTTGACATGACACAGAACTTTGAAAGTAGGTACCTATTAAACGTTAGATTATATTATAACAATAGGTAGGTACTATTCTTTTTATTATTTACTGGCTTTTGTGTCCAGCGTTGTCTGAATAAATTATGTCAAAATTAATCCAATTGTAACGAGCTGAGTCCGAAGTTTTATGCAGAGTGGAATATGAAAACGTAGAGTCATGAGTGTAGAGTACTCGTATGAAAACAATCGTCCGAATCAGGACAGGTTAAATGCTGAAAAATGTATATGAGTATTATATAGAAACACGTTGATAACCGGTCTAGAGTCTAGACCGGTTATCAAAGGACTCGCGAAGTCGCGTGGTTGGTCTAGACTCTAGACCAACCACGCGACTTCGCCAGTCCTTCAAGGACACCTGCCGCACGCGGGATCACTGCGTGCAAAATAACAGCGCTTGGGCGAGGCACTGCG
This sequence comes from Pheosia gnoma, assembly GCA_905404115.1. Classification (NCBI taxonomy): domain Eukaryota; kingdom Metazoa; phylum Arthropoda; class Insecta; order Lepidoptera; family Notodontidae; genus Pheosia; species Pheosia gnoma. The sequence goes on from FR989910.1 coordinate 1,626,380, forward strand.
AGCATTCGTTTGTGTCTAAATTGGGCTCGCGAACCTACGCAGTCTGAATAAGCCCATTATCACGGCTCAAAGCATTTCTCCGAACCGTGACCGTAGGTAAATAACAATCGTAAAATATCAGCATTAACCATAAGCTTGACAATAAAAATAAATAAAGCGCTAAAAGCTTCTCTTATAACGGCTATTTAGACCTCAAACGTACTTAATTTTGTATAGAAGACTTGAGAATTAAGTTATACATCTTTCAGCAATCTTGAAATAAAATGGTTTCGAGATAATGGTTATTAGAAAATGTTTGTGAAAATAATGTTGGTAATATCGTGTATTATAATTGCCAGATGGGCCCACCAACCATACGGTCCCACACTAAGCAACGCCTGTATTATGGGTACCGTACAATTCACATAGGGCGTGCTCAATATAGTATACATATATTAAAATTCATGGCTCCGGTGCAAACATTCGTGCTCATCGTAGTGAGATGAATAGTTGTGAGATTCGAACGGCTGCAAAAATATTTGATTCTTGTACCTTTGAATCCCTTGCTACGTACAGAATTTTAATTTTGAACTACTCGCTACGCTTGTGGTTCAATCTTAGAATTATTAGCTTGCTCGGTATTCTATATAAGCACTCGCACCCAATAACAACAAAGTTATTTATCACTAGCTGCGCCCGGCGGTGTTACCCGCGATAAAAAGTATGAAAAATTAAAACATCTATCCCACGGGAACCATACATTTTACCGGGATAAAAAGTAGCCTATGTGCTATTCCAGGCTATAATCTATCTCTGTGCCAAATTTCATCCAGATCCGTTTAGCCGTTCGGGCGTGAAAGAGTAACAAACATCCATCCATCCATCCATCCATCCATCCAAACTTTCACATTTATAATATTAGTATAGATACATGGTTGCAATTATAATTCAATCCTCATACATAAAAATAAAAATGTAATCTTTAATTTTGGATTTATAGACATTCAAATTGAATATTGCACAATATTTTTTTTTATATATTTCAATGTAATAAACATATAACACAACACAATCACAGTTTTATAATACCTAGTATAGACTTTACTATTTTTACAAAAAAGCATTCGCGATCATGCGAGTCCATAATTCATATTTTTCACATCAACTCAACTGTAATTTTCAGCGCTCATAGTGTCTTTTTAATCTTCTAATTGTAATGTCTGATTGTTTGCCAAAATAAAATAAAAGTATTCCGTGACCTTTGCGACCACACCAAACACACTCCCTAACTATATGAATACTAACAAGATTCCGATTGAACATAACAGTTATTCTTCGGGTTTGATTACATTTGCCAAACGCAACTTTTTGTATAACTCAATCTTATCTGTTTGCTAGTATTCGTAAGTTAGTTAAAGAAAAATAACTCGAGGTGTTTACGTGATAAAGTATGAATTCTCTTTTCGCTATCATTTGAGCGTGTAACATAATATACGGTATTGGTTAGATTATTTAAGATTTGGATAGAAATCATTTTGTAGTGGAAATCCCGTGACTCAGATCACGTTTGATACAAAAAAATAAATATCACCAGACGAACACGCCAACTATACGGTACTATATGTATTACGGGTACCGTACAATGGACTGAGTGCGTACTCAGTATATAATACTTATATAGCTATCAAACATTCACGACTCGTCACACAAAGTTTGTCCCTACCAGGATTCGGATCGGGGACCCTCGGTACGTAAAACAGATTCACTACTAACTGAGCAAATCAGGTCGTCAATAAAAAGGACTCGTGTCTATTGATACTTTAGGGGTATGCGACTACTAACGTAACATTAGTAGTAGTACAACAGTAGGTCGTTTCTATAATCTTTCCAGGCATGTGACCGCTGCTCTGTCACCCAGGTGGTATTGATATCACCATGGAAACGACCTAAGCAACTGTAATACTAATATGACATCAGCATATAATTTACCGCTCCTAGTAGATGCTAGTTTAAAATGGCTTGCAATTTCGAAATGTTTGTGAATGTATAAATGACGTAATCTACAATGTTTTAATATTCACTGTGCATAGAATAAGATGAGATGTTCATAAGCATAATAATTACTGGCTTCGGCCGTGGTTAGTCACCACCCACTGAACGAAGCCATGTCGCCAAGCGGCCTAGCCGTGTTCCGGCATGATGTTCGGTATTGCCATTCATGGATGGCGGGTCAGATCGCTTGCGCTGTATGTGCCTAGTGAATGTAGCGTCTCGATCTACTGCCGCCTTCCTACCTAGGCAAGTATGCTCCATCGTAGATCTATCTCATCATCACTTACCATCGGGTGAGATCGAGATCAAATACTTGCCTATAATGTAATAAAAAAAATAAGCAGAGGATCAATACGAAAATTGTGTAGCATGTGAGTACTAATGAGTATTTGCAAGTATCGTTAAAGGTGGGTCGTAGGATCCAATCCGGACTGTTCCAACGCGGTGGTGAGTACTCCTTTAGTATCGAGAGGTAACGCCTTTCCATGCGACGTTAGCCCTAATTATAATGACCACAAAAGGGCGTAGGGTTCCCACGCAATCTAGCTTTCCTACAATACGAAACCTCACTCGCAACATTAGGAAATAGTCGAGAATTGTAATGGGATTATAATTGAATCCGCATTTTCAGGAGCGTACGACAACAATAGCCTTTTACAATTTAATTTAGTACTGTGATGAGAATAGGTCACGCAGTAAAATTACTATTAAACTACAATTGAGCTATAATTATTAGTTCCCGGGCTCGAATACTGGTAGATACAAACTTCGTGTGATGAGCACGTATGTATTGGTATCCGAGTCATGGACGTTTAATATCTTTATGAGGTTTATATACTGAGTTCGCCCTCAGTCCATTGCACGGTACCCATAATACAAGCTTTGCTAATTGTGGGACCGTATACTTGGTGGCTTCGTCTGGCGATATTATTTAATAACCATGCAACACTATTCCTTCCTTGAGAAAATATCCCGACTACAAATAAATTTAAAAGGCACTACAAACAAAAAAAGGAAATAATACAAAATGATAAACAGACGGCCAAGTAGTGCAACACAATTTATTACTTTATACGTGTTGCCTCTAACTTAAATAAACTATTACATAAACGTGCGTACTAAGTATGGAATAAAACTTTACAGTCGTAGTAGTCGTAAATTCTGAGAGCATCGTTTGAATTCTTAACTTTATCTTTGTTGTGAAGTCTGTATTGACTCAATGAGTATGAAGAAGCATCCTTTGAACGTTTTGCCCCCACGCTATGCATCGAAAATACAACGGAATTGAGAACCTCCTTCTTTTTGAAATCGGTTAAAAAATTATGAACAACATCATTATTTATCTCACATCTGTTGACACTGCAAATGTCAAAGTTACGCAACTTTTTAAAGCATAAACAATAAATTATATATACTGTACATCGTCTATACTCTGTGCTGTTGATACTCTATTAACAATTATTTGAATTCGGAATATAACTCTCTGCGTTGCTGTTTATTACAAGCAAAAGTTAATCAGGCTATCCTTTTCGTACTACTCAAAAAAGGCGCGCCCAAAAAGGTTGTATATCTTTTTGTTTCCAGTGAATACTCTGCCTTAAAAGACCCACAGTTAGGATGATGTACTTACGGCACATAAGGGTGTCAGAGCATAAACGACCCGAGTCATATACATTCTCTAATGAGTAACTGCCCTTTGTCCTGTAAGGGGAAGTTTTACAGCAATATCCTTTGGTATAAGGGTCGTAATGGTGAGGCGTCTGCTTAGCTTGTTGGTGTTACGAGATAGTTTGACTTTTATGTACACTACTACACTACCTATTTTGAGATAGAATACCTTTTAAATAATTTAAAAAAAACTAGCAAAAAATGTTCATGTAGAATCTGTGTGTTTTATGGTTTGATTATATTGGATGTATAAGGTGATTCAGAACGAGTATACCAACCTTTAAACCCGCTCTTATTAATATCATTGCTCACAAAAAATCACAATTGTTATTTTGTTATATTAATAAATCGAAATTCTGATTTAACATATTGATTTCTTATATTTACGCGAATACTACACCGTAAAATTAGTTTTATTTCAATTAAAACTAATTTTACGGATTTTATCGCGTTATATTATGTTTTTTACATTCCCGACGTTTCGGATTCTTTACAGCAACCATGGTCACGGGACTGACGTGTTTGATGTCCATGTGCCATAGTTTGTACTGGGGTACCCTCATATTTAGTTGTTGCTTGTGGTCCGATTGACGCAGAAACAGTGTCTTGAGGTCTTGCAATGGTGCCCTTGGTTTTGGATTTAATAATATCAATTACTGGATCACAAGTCGATGGTAGCACCCAGCCATCTTCCCTATTGAAATTAGGATGTTTTTTTAATTTCAATGACCTCACGTATCATACGTGGTCGTCGGAATCGGTGTTCTTTTGCGAGGATCTGTGTTTGATCAAATCTGATATAATGGCGGGCGCGATCCTGTACATGGTCACAGATTGCAGAATTTGTGGAGCGCCGGTATTTCACATTCACCATGTACTTTTTATTGGTATGCTTCTTTACTTGCATGGGTGTTTTATAACCCAATTTCTTGACACAGCACGTCCCAAAAACAGGTCAATCGATTCGTTCCAATCACGTGTGATACGCTACACGACTAGGCGACTCACACCTCAGCCGTCGGTGTAAGTAATCGTTACGGGTTCCTACTCACAGATCTGGTACAGTTACGCACAGAGGTGCCATTATGTATAGTATGTTCGCGGTCCCATGACAAGGATTTTTAACGTGACAGCTATACTTGTTCTTACGTTAGTTTATTTTTCCTTAACACGTTATATTACATTGATATATCTATACTATAATGGCTTTCTAGGCGAACTTCGTACCGCCTCAGAATCAAATGTCCAATGTTTTAATAATTATTCTGCTATTCAAAACAACAAATTCAAAAAAATTAAAGATCATAAAAATCGGCCCACCCATTCTCGATTTATAAATGGTGTAAATAACACGACTATGTTTTATATATAAAGATAATATGACTGTAAGTTGTTTGTGTCTGTACTAACACGGCTAGAGTACATAGCAAAAAAACAGAAAATGTTTATTTCGCGTGGAAAGCATTTTCACTTTATACATACATACTATCATTCTAAATTATCTAGAAAGCTGTATAAACTCTCTCACTGGACTGGCTAAATTCTACAAGTATATAAGGTGTAACAAAAATAGTGTAAAATATTTTAAAGTGTTAACGCGCAGCTCGTACCGATAACATTGATGTATTTTTTTTAAGAAAGCACACCTCATCTTTACACTAAACACTCAGTAAAATAATTTTCCATGATGTCAATCTAATCCTGAACAAATCCAAGTCGTAAAAGTAGTCTGAGAGCAAACATAATGAACCATCTCGTAATCTAATACGTTTGCGAGTCGCGACTATTTTGTCGCGTGGTGACGTCACAGTATAGTGTGACGTCTTTGTTACGTCATCGCTTTGATTGTGTCATAAATAAAGGGAGGCTGTTGGGTATCAGATTAATTGGAATATAGGCGAGTTATAATAATATACAATTTATGATTCTAGTTAAATTTAGTACATAATCGAAGCGTCATTAGCCGCAAGGTCGCCCTTGTAACTGGAAGGTTCCGGGTTTGATCTCTGTCCTGGCAATTAAACCATGTATCAGCGTCAGCTCATTATCACAAGCTTTGGTTAGTATGTGTGTTGAAATCTCGGAGGTGCAAGTAAGGGTTTGATCCTGCGAATTTGGTTTTCAACGTAAGTGTTCAACCAACATGAGTATTGGTGCTTTAAAAAAATCACAAAATAAAACTCAAATTTTTTTTTTAAACGTTTAACACAGGGTGTAACTGGCTTCGTAACGAAAACTGATACCATGGATTCAACTCATGATTCAAGACTCCCCAAAGGTGGAATTTTACGTCAATCTTTTCATGAATTTTACACATTTTTTTCATTATTTTGAAATTGATTTAAGAATGATATCATAACAGAAGACTCTCTCAACGTGATTATAAATAAAAAAATCATAACTACTAATTTAGACCTAAAACTGCAATGTAATTTAAAAATCGATACGCTTGAGCGCGCTCGTCACTCAAACGCGTCGGTTATCGCGCCGAGCGTCGTGTTGTGGTCGCGTTGTTAACGATACATTGCACGCTCAAAAATTGCAACACTTGTGACTTTCGACATAAATAATTTCTTTAATTTTATTATAGGCATTAAGTGTAACATTTATCCAACGTTTTCGTTACCATGCCCCTTACATCCTGTATAATCTAATTCGCCTCCACCACAATCCGTATCAGCAATATTTGATGTCTACGTGACGAGTGTTTCAAATATTCCTATCTACATAGTTTAATGTACGCTTCTTTTATTATTTCTTTAGCCTCCCATGACGTCTAGTTAGCATATTGAGTAGCCTATAAGGTGTGTGTGATCCACAGATATATGAGAGGAGATATGTTATAAAAGCGGTGGGCTTGCGAACACAAGTGGTGCAAATTGCACTCACATAGAGTTTTCGCCATCAGACGACTGCAACTGCACGTCGGTATCGGTGCTCTAGCTTTTTTTTTAAATGCCGTGTTGTTCCGTGGTTGTGTGCAAAAATACTAGCTGCAAAGTGAACTCATTTCACCAGTAAGTATTAAGTATTTTATTATATTCGTCTTTAAAATCATTAAAAATAACAAATCAAAAAGTATTTGTTGCCTTTATTATGTTATTTTAGTTTTTATGTAGCACAACGACTTTTAATTTTTTGTACAAAATACATGGCTCTTTAAGTACCACCTATTCGCTAGTGCTCGTGAGCTCGTGAGTAAATGTACGAGGCAATGGACAGATCGTCTAACGATACTTTGAATAAACTGGTGCGTCGCGTGGTACGGCTGTATGCGGCGAATTTTTGGCACGCGTGTGTGTGTGAGACTCCGTATTGGTTGGTTTTATGGAATTGCATGTGTATTTGTGGCGAGTGGTGGGGAACAAAACGGAGACAGCGAGTTCCCATACATTTTTAACCACACGGCATATCTCTCGTGATCTGTGGTGTGATCGATGCTTTGTTTCATCAATTGACTTTTCAAGTTCTCCCAAGATGTCCGGTAAATTTTCAGTAAAGTATCCACAGGTTTACTGTTAGTGTTACGGGACCCATTTCAATATTATCATCGTCATTAACATTATAATAAAATTATCGCCAGGGGTACATATAATTCAATAACAATTATCAAGAATTACTCGACACTGGCAAAAATAGCACTATTTTGTAGCTGATTGCCATCCTAAAAAAAAGAAGAAGAATAACTATGTTTTTTTTTAATTGACATATCGCCATTTTGACTTCACAAACCCAATGATGACAATGTGTAGTAGAAGAGCCGTTTCAAATGCTAGTATACCCTATCTGTAACTGAATAGAATCTATTTGTAACTGTGCTCTCCCATCCTTACCCAACGTGAACGTATACGATACGTGACGGCTGTCTATGATTTCATCTGCCTGCCATGACAGTGACGTCACACCCTATTATGTGGAGAGCACGCGTAATGTGAACAGTATTACCATATGGAGGGCGATATGAACGACATCTGGTGATTCTGAGATGCTGATGAAAAAAGTGAAGGTTTTTGACAGGCTTTTGATGGAAAGGAGTGTTATTGGAATTCGGCAAACTAAATTATCAGGTCTCATTGTCCCGCAGAGTTGCGCAGTGGTTCTATGTTGTGATCAAATGTTTGACATGACCAAAAATATTGCTTTATCAGTCAGACACTACGAACACGAGAGGGACGGTCTCACAGCCAGCCCCAAATTTTTAAATTGTTTTCGTACTTTTACAATGTCATTGCAAAGGACTTTTCTGCCATTCATTATATTGTAAATAATAATATCTCCAGACGAACAAACCAACTATACGGTCCCACACTGAGCAATGCTTGTATTACGGGTACAAACATTCATGCTCATCACACAAAGCTTGTCCCTACTATGATGCGAACCCACGACCTTCGGCATAAAAACCAGGGCCACTACCAACTGCACTAATAAGGTCGTCAAATGGTTGAAAACCAAAAAAATGGGGTTGGTTCGATTAAGTTTAGTTTGTGTTCTAACTAAACCAGCGCTATTACCATGAGGACCTAGCTCTCGGTCTATGGTTAGATTGTGCTTATCATACTATTACATTGGGACCAAATACTATCGTTTAAATGTATATGGACAGCAGTGCACCTCTACTACCTACCCCTTCGGGAATAACAGGCGTGAAGGTGTTTTTTTTTAATCTTATTGTACTTAGGCTATTCCACAGTTATCAAGCCCAGATTACTGTACAGCTTGCTGCGATAGTAAACGACGCAAACTTAAAAAAAAGTAGCTAAGTTTTTAATAGCTCCCCTAAGGTTGCCCGGAAGCGTTGAGGCCAACAATAATGATGTTTCAACAACATGGGTAAACAGCGCGGCTATGAATTTATTGGATGGCAACCCTGGCCTTGACGGCACGACCTCGCCGGCACGAGCAATTGTATAACAATATGACGGACTGATTAGCGCAGTTGGTAGTGACCCTGCTTTCTGTGTCAAGCGGCCCGGGTTCGAATCTTGGTAAGGACCGAAATTTGTGTGATGACCATGAATGTTTGTACGCGATTCGTGGATGTTTATCCCACTAATATTATAAATGTGAAAGTTTGGATGGATGGATGGATGTTTGTTACTCAATCACGTCAGATCGGCTGAACGGATCTGGATGAAATTTGGCACAGAGATAGATTATAGTTTGAAATAGGCTACTTTTAATCCCCGTAAAATGTATGGTTCCCGTGGGATAGATTTGCTTAAATATTTCACAGTTTTTAATCGCGGGTAACACCGCGGGGCGCAGCTAGTTATCTATATAAGTTATATATACTGAGTTCGCCCTCAGTCCATTGTATGTTACCAATAATACAAGCGTTGCTTTGTGTGGGACTGTATAGTTGGTGTGTTCGTCTGGAGATTATAATATTACATTATTGTAGTTATATGCCAGACAGATTACCATTAAGTGTGATTCATTCAACAAAATACTACCAACTTAGGGGAATGTAATTTAGTTTAACATTTAACGTTTACAGGCGTGGCGGGATACCGTGTAATTCCTGAATTTAGTTAGAAACGGTTAACGATGTGCGTTAGAAATTGGTTTAATGTAGTAGGGTTTAAGTAATTTATGAGTTATTTGTGATAGAGTGACGCGAATGTCGAGCTTATTTGTACTGTTTCCATTTGTGAGTCATCTTTTTATTCGGTACGTCAAGTGCGAGATAATTCGTAAGCTAACCGTATACTTTATCGTCTACCGTATTTAGACATTTTGTATGGAGAGTTAAAAGTTTTAAACCGTCCGCTAGAGGCACTTTTAAATTTTCCATACAAACTGTCTAAATACGGTAAACTATAAAGTATACAGTTATCTCGCACACATGCGAGACTAGATACATTTGTACTGTATAAAAGTGTATTTTCGATCGTTATCTTTGTATATCTTATGCAAAAAATTTGTATGAAAAAAAAATCTCGATAAGTGAATTACTGTAATTCTGAATGAGAAAAATAATCATCTTAAACCATGTGTTTTGTGGTACACAATGTAACCACAATACTACTAGCTCTTGTCCGTGCCTTAGTTCGCACAGTCACCCACCTCAATTTTCTATGAATTACAGGAACCCTTCATAACAAGCACACAAAAAACAGCACTTCAGGTTTCTGGAATAACTTTCCCTGTCTAGTTTGTTTACTAAGATTTTCACACCAGGTGCCTCACTTACGTAACCCTACTATTAGTAAGCTTTACAAGCATGTTATGAAAATGGCAGCCCTAACAATAAAATATCCTATAATATATCCCGCCCTGGCTCTCATTTCATTCAATCCTAATTTATTTGGAACTTGTAAACACCAAACAAGACCTTTGAACTTTAATGACCTCTAAATAATGCGCAATTGTTCAGCGCAGTTCTTAAAAAATTAAATTATTATTAGAAGTTTTGGTCACCAGCGAGTTTAATTTTGCAGTAAATATTACTGGGTACGCCTTGCCATTAAGATGGAATTAATATTTTATCTGCATAACAGCTCGTGAAAGAGATATTATGAGTCGTCATTTACTATGAATCGTAATTTTCTAGGTACCTTATTGTCACTAAACGAAATAATTAGACCTACTAAAAGGATTCCATGTTAAAACGCATCAAAAAAAGCTTCCAAAACATTTTTATGTAAATTTTCATGGGTAATTATTTTAAGACTCTCTACGGAGGTTAGGTGATATTAATATAGAGCCACGGTGCAATTAGTGTGATCACTTTGCTTTGCTCGTTACTATAAAACAGTGTTAAGTGCGCACGTACTTAATAAGGTGGCTCGGGTGCCTTCAGAATGGATGTGAATATTGCGGTAGAATTTGTGTTCAGAAGTCTATTTTCGTGCAGAAAATTTATATTTGTTCTCTATAATACGTCTAGTTAGCTAAAGGTTATTAGTTTTATTTGGTATGATCTTGGTATGATCCAGGCACTATCAGAAATAATTGACGGCAGTAGTATACATAATAAAAATATCCGGTGATAAGTAAATAACAGCAATGATTTCGATGTTGGTGAAAAAAGTCCACGAAAGACGTGTGTAGCCTACCCCACTCGCACTAGGCTTTTAGAGTGTATTGGAGCCTAAATCATCGTCATATAGAGAGGTGGTCCCTGCCCGTCACTAGGATAATAAAAGGACTAATTCGAGGTCAAAACAGCGTTGGTCCAGAGACCTAAAAGTAAATTAGAGTATGGCGGAATGTAAAAAAAAAATACTCGTCTCGTAAGTTAGAACTACGAGTATTTTACTTATAATTGACCAGAGAGGGGTGTTCCATTTATACATTGAAATACCTTAGGTTATTTTATTCGGCGACATGTCACAAAAGGAACAATCAGAATTTACGAAAAAAAAATTATCTCATACGAACACTTAATTGAAAACAAAATGTCACCGTGTTCATAACTAAGAGGATTAACAGAAATAATGTTTTTAATAAAATAAAATCCAATTACAACATAGCAGCGGAAATAACAAAATGCAATTTGTACGGGCAACAGATAATACACGTCTGCGTAACAGAATTAAAAGTTCCCCAAGAGATATGGTCCGTTTCGTAGACAAAGAGCTCGTGGTTACTCTAAGTAAATTATATTCACCTAGAAAAACGCATGGCGCTTACATTAACCTTATTACATATTTTTAAATTTAGAATTATTTACTACTAGCTTTTTTTTTGTTAGGTAAGTTCATACTTGATTTTCTTTTGTTTTAAACATGATTTAGATTGTATTACTATCAGAGCAGAGTAGAGCGTTTTCTATTTTGGGAATGTAGAATAATGTTTATTTTTAAATTGGACTCGAGACAGGTAACCTTATTAAAATACAGTCTCGTCGACATTCTAGAATAAAATATCAAATGATTAATTCTCTGAACTAATAATACGATAGCTTGAAATGTTTATCAGAATATTCTATTGAGATTAGATTAAAATTTTGTGATACTTGAATATCGTATAACAAACCTAATTTGTTACTTGCGAAATTTTAGATTTAATAGTAGATATTCCAAGAAAATCGTGACTTAGAGTTTGTCCATCAAACAGAAACACTGAAATATTAGAAAAGTAACATGTGCTCGTGAAAGTTAAATGAATCAATTTCAAAATAATTTTTGTAAATAATTATTGTACATAATTTATTGAAATAAAATGAATAATCGTTATAATTACTTCAATATTAATTTAAAAACTGACAAACCTTTTCATTCCGTTACTGTGCTTAGGTATATAACAATATTATCGCGTGATGTAAAAATGCAAATCTAAATTATCCACAGTCCCTGCCTCTCAGACTATTCCCTTTATGATGCAGCCATGCTGCAATTGTATTATCCCAATGAAATGGAACACAGACTTGTATTTTAGATCCATAACAGTCGTACATGAATTCAAATATTATTTAATTTGTTTTAGGTTGTAAAAGGAAATATTTCTTATGTGTCCCAGCAGTCTGTTATCGCCTGCCAATCCGAATATGCGAAAGCCATTAGAAAAGTGAGGAAAGCGCGTAATAATCGGGGCTTTAATGGCTAGACACCTTAAGATCATTTTCGCTTGACATTGCTTAGCCCTACCAAGCTAGAGATAAAATTGTCACTCGCAGGAAGGTTTTCTTTTAAACGTAACAGGGACTTAGTTTCCTGTACTGTTAAAAATATGTTTTCACTTAAGTCCCAAATAGTATGTGTACACTTGTATACAAACATAAAAATAGATACAATGCAAGTTTGTATCACGTGTGCGTCCTAAGTGGACTTTCTGATTGATGTGTCTAGTATTCTATACAATAGTTTTCGCCAAACGTTTGATCGAGCCACGAAATGTTTCAATGTAAATCATTTGTCGGCATTTATAGTTTTTTTTTTTTTTTTTTATTACATTATAGGCAAGTATTTGATCTCGATCTCACCTGATGGTAAGTGACGATGAGATCTACGATGGAGCATACTTGCCTAGGTAGGAAGGCGGCAGTAGATACGAGACGCTACATTCACTAGGCACATGCAGCGCAACTGATCTGACCCGCCATCCATGAATGGCAGCACCGAACATCATGCCGGAACACGGCTAGGCCGCTTGGCGACATGGCTTTGTTCAGTGGGTGGTGACTAGCCACGGCCGAAGCCTACCACCAGTAGAGTTGTCACCTGGTTGGCACCACCCAGGGTCACGTGTAGGGTATCTCGAGGGTACTTAATTCTCCTACGGACGAAGGTGACTCGACCCCAAAAAGTTATTGCAACAATTAGCGAAGGTGCGCCCTGTAGCGTATAAAATATGCAAGTATGCTACCTAGGCCTACCTAGGCAAGTATGCTCCATCGTAGATCTCATCATCACTTACCGTCAGGTGAGATCGAGATCAAATACTTGCCTATAATGTAATAAAAAAATAAAAAAAAATGAACAGGCGGGCAATTTTACCGTTCATTTTCATGCTCGTTTGTAATAGTGTAAAATATTTTAACAGACAAATCGGTAGGAAGTAAGGATCACGTTGATGTATAAAATAATTATGTAAATGATGTTGGATTTTTTTTAAACAAGGCCAATCAGTAGCGTTTGCTCAGCGGAGCCGTGCGCTCAGTGGAGTGCACGGCCAAATACAGTATATTTTTTTAAATATCTAGTAATTTAATTTACTTCTTTGGGAATGTTACCCTTATAATCTACTGGTGGCCCTGTTAAAATATTTTACACTATTATTGTTACACCTTATATATACTCTTATTTTTAAAGAAGATATAATAAATTAAAAATAAATTAACATGGAAACCGCATGAATGCGCTAACTAAATAAAGAAACAGCAATTACTCTGAAGGCAGTTAGCGTGCCAAGGGGTTATATTCATTACAAAACAAAATTTATTAATCACTTAATATAAAACTTGTGTCTTTATGTAACTACTTAAAAACACTAATTAATTAAATAGAACGATGTAATTTATTAGCATTAATTTAAGTATATTAAGTTAATGGCTGCAATGATACAACATTTTTTAAGGTTTTCAGCTCAGTTGGTAAAACACCAGATATGGCGCGTGTCTCGGCCAGGTTTTGGATGGGTGACTGTTCAATAGTTTAACGTTTAGTTGCTAGTAGAACTTCAGTCCGTCAGCCAGTTGGGTTTTAGAGAGCAGATGACCAGGGTAGAGCGTAAACCGATACCAATAAAAAAGGGAAGGGCTCGATAAAAAGAAAAGGACAGAGATATAACATTATTTGAAGTAAAAAATAAACATTACAAATACTAACAGACACCGATCTTGCCAGACGAAACTCAGCTTCTGCCAACAGGTGCGTCTTCCCTAGAAACAGTCTTTCATCGTCCACCGCTACATTGGCAACAGCCCAAGTCTAGGTCGAGCCTCATGAGGGGTCCTTGAACTAGTTACCCCCTACCCTTCTGCCTAGAACAGCTTTAGCGCTTACCATTTCGTCTCGTGACGCTGCAAAGGTCAACCGCGACCAACATCGTCTATTAATTAAAAAAAACAAAAAATAACAAGGCAATAACTAACTTGAAACTATAATAATAACAATAAATATCGCCAAATGAACACACCAACTATACGGTCCCACACGAAGCAACGCTTGTACTGTACAATGTACCGGGAGCACATTGTTTGTCCTATCAGGATTTACAACTGGGACCCTAGGCAAAGAAAACAAGTTCACAACCGACTCAGCTAATCGGTTCGTCAACTCAAGGTCAGGCTCAGGGTCAAGGTCATTAGCTAAAGCTAAAATCATCGTTTTACTTTCCGTTTAAAATTTCAGTCTGTCTGATAAGTACTACTAAGAATTTCATCAGTACTTACTTAATGTCTAAATTTAGAATGCTTTCAATACATTAAATGCTAAGAAAACAAACCCCCGTATCTGCCGCTAACAGGTACATAAATCAGCCGCCGAAAACGATGTAAAGTTTACCTGTCGAACCCTAAAACGTAATCCTTAATGGGTTGCTTCTAAGTAGAACCTAAATATACAGCCGGTATAAGTTAGACAACTCGGGTAGCGAGGTTACTTTACCTATGTAATTAAGCCTGAGTAGAGTTATGGCAGAAAAAAAAACAAATGTCCCCGTCGACTGGAAATAGGTACTACAATATAAATATATACATATAACAACTAAATTTATTTGATTTACACATACTCTACCTGACTATCTACACTATACCTGAGACATATACACGTATTAATAAATAAGATTTATTATGAGTAACAGAAAATATTCCGAAATGGTACCGCCCCGTCTAGGCTATAAGCTTACTTAATCCGTTCCTAAGAAAACTTTCTCCAACGCCACATACATTAGCAACATGTCCGCAAAAGGGCTACGACGTAGACGGCAACCGCTACGCGCTACGATAAATTACCGTAGCAGTGTGGCTACGATTGCTACGGTCTACGAATCGTAACACTTTGACACACGATTACCTAAACCACCCAATGCTTGCGTCTAGGATTTTTTGTCTAAATTGAACCGTATTAAACATTTACCAGTATCTGAATTGTGCCAGGGACTAATTGACGATGACGAGTCATGGATGTTAAATATTGATATAAGTTGTATATACTGGTTTTGCCCCCAGTCCATTGTACGGTACCCATAATACAAGTGTTGCTTAGCTTGGGTCTTGCAATATTATAGCTAGTCCTATAATAAAAAAAACACATAAAAATCATAGATTACCAATAAAAATAAGGTTTTAATAATAAAAGATTCGCCATAAAACTTCGCATGGAGCCCACGAGAGCTCAAAGAAACCGTCAAGGGGTATACTGTTGATATGAGTTCCCATTATTGGAGAAATATGATAATCCTACGTTCAATTAGGCCAAATGACGTTACCGCGCATGTGTTCGGAACATGTTCAAATGAATGATAGCGGGTGTTATTCGGAATTTAAATGTTCCTAGTAAGGAACACTAGGAACATTTAAATTCCGAATAACATCCGTTATAAGAAAAGCGTTTATAGCGATTGTATTTTGCAAAAATATAGATGATAATATAAAATAAATATCAATATACAAGGTGGTTTAGAATGGGTGAGCTAATAATACTAAGCTAAGCTAAGCTAAGCTAAGCTGAGCTAATAATACTATGCCTTGAACCTGCGCTTCTGCGCTATGTTAGTGCATCAAAAATCAACCAGTCAAAAAACACACGCACACTCGTCACTTGCGCGAGTCGGGTATCGCTTTGAGCGTTGTGTTGTGATCGCGTGGTTTAGAATACATTGCGCGCTCAAAAATTACAAGATATACCCAATGATGTTTAATATAAATGTTTTCTATCATTTTATTATAGGCATTAAGAGTAACCTTTGCTCAAAGTTTCGTTACCATGCCCCTTCCACCCAGTACATTATATTCATTCCGTTAGTTTTTCGCACCAAAAAGTCTATGAATTTCATCACGGCATCAGATTATACGAAGTACCACATAATGTACCTTGAATAGTAGATAAATCACTCGCCCTCCCTCCGACATTAAGGAGGGCAAAGAGGCCTAGAAAATATTTGGGTTAAGGGTGGATGTGTGGATTACGCGAAATGTAATATTATATGGCTTTTGTGACGAGAATCTGATCTTTTTTCACGGCTGATGAAAGGAGGGTAGATAATGTTGGCTCGTGCTGATGTATTTATACTTATGTAGGCTTAGATTGAATTACATTTTGTAATTTAGACGTCTAGATGTCTCTGTTCTGAAGGTTGCTCGGTTTATAATTATCAAGATGCAAATATTTATAAGCCGTGAATTTGAGCTGCTTTAGAGCTTTATTTGTTGTCATTTACTGAAGTCAGAATTTGGATAAGTCAATTTAAAAATTCCGAATTTCATTTTTTTATTTACATTTCGAAACTCTGACTTCAAGTAATAACTGAAAATGCGCTGAAGAAACGCAGATTCAAGGCTTAGCATGCCCTTTCTGAATCATTCGGTATAATGTTGTAAATGTGTGCTATAAAGCAGCCGAAACGTCGTGAACGTAAAAACATAAAATAAACGCGATAACATCTGTAAAATAAGTTTTATTTCAATGTGTAGTATTCGTGTAAAAATAATAAATTAATATATTAACCTCCTATTAATTTATTGATAGTGCCCGGTAATTATTAATAGTTTCCAACTAACCACACTGACCGTATCATATACATATATGCACCTAAGTCCGAGTAAATTTATGATAAAATAAAATAGTCAATTGAGTATGCGTACAGAAACCCAAAACCAAAATATTCCTATTTTGTCGACATTGATGAACTCCCCTTATTTCTTTTTAATATAAATTCATATTGTTTTGAGTAGGTACCACGTAATGTTTTATTTATTGCTAATACATTTTCTGTTGCTTAAGTAGTTATCACTCAAGTATTCCCCTTGAAACATCCACATTATATTTCCAATGTGACCAAAAATGTACAATATGAATGTGAAATTAGTCTGACCGTCTAATGTCATATGATGGTTAAGTAAAGGGGACTACACACTTCATTCAATGTAACCTACTTATATAAAAGGTTAAGTTATAGTTGTGTGGAAGTTGGGGAGTTGACATTGAAGAAACAATTCACTACGCCGATAAATCTGTTTTTTTTAAAGAAAAACAAAATGTATGCTTTTGTTTTTTTCATATAAGATGTGAAAATGTAGGTAAAATAATATTTTTTACATAGTGTGCACAAAGCCGTAGGCAAGAGTTAGCTAGTAATTACAATAATACATCAAAAATGTCAGCCTTTCTTACCACAAAGTGCTTAAACAACAGTACTTAGTGGTATTTGTTATGTAACGCGAACTTTTTGGACCCTTTTTTAATTAAAGGCCCTTTCGCTCTGACCTTTAGAATGTAAAGGAGCCTAATCCCAAAGTGCGCGGGTTTCACGCGTCAGAGACATAGTTAGCTAAATGTGTCGGTCAAAATATTGCTAACTGAACCGAATCGTGTAGTAATTTTTATTTGTAGAATACCGCTATTGTCTGCAGTCTGTGTAGGCGTCAGTCAAAAATAGATGACTGTTTTATTTATTAAAACAATATTTTTAATTACCTTGATTGAAATAAATGATCCGTTAATATTTACCAATACTTAAGCGCTGGGTGAATATGTAATTAATGCATTTATTTTAGACCTCTTTTGTAGTATTGCGACTTACTAACGGATGTACTTATTACACACAAATCATACATGCACACACACACATTCACATATGCACACACAAACACTCACACACACACACACACTCACACACACTCACACACCCTCACACACACACACACACTCACACACACACACACACACACACACACACACAACATGCATACGATTCCCACTAAACCTAATTGTTACGCAAAAGTACATGATTCCACAGTGTAAAAATTATGGTTCCATTTCCACCGGCCGATGAATTTCCAAAATTCTTACGCAATTCAATAAAACAGCAAAACATAAAATTTTTCTCAAGAAATCTCATAGAAATCTGCGACCACCCGAACACAAAGGCGCCCGCAGGAAAATGCCAAATGAATCTTTTTTTTTTCTTCTTCTAAAACTCGTAACAATTGAAACAAAAGTAAATTATAGTAGGGTCCGAGCGGCCGGAGAGTTATGAAAAATGGTTGGACTCCTTATTATTATATTATACATGCTGACGGTAAACGTCTAACTCGATTTTGCGGGGGAGGTTTTTTTCTTACTTTTTTTTATTGTCCTTATATTTTTCCACTCCCCTATGATGTATTTGAATGCGATGGCTGATTTGTGAATGAAAATTTATCTTTCTGAAACATTTTATTTTACTGACAGCCTGATTGGCTCAGTTGGTAGTGACCCTGCTTTCTGAGCCGTGGGTCCCGAGTTCGAATCCTGGTAGGTCCAAACTTTAAGTGATGAGCACGAAAATATGTACCCAAGTCATGGATGTTTAACATCTATATAAGTAAATATATACTGGGTTCGCCCTCAGTCCATTGTACGGTACCCATAATACAAGCGTTGCTTAGTGTGGGACCGTATAGCTGGTGTGTTCGTCTGGAAATATTTATTTTAATTTGATTGTAAAAACTATTTATGAGAAAAATAGAAATAAATGTATGGAATTACCTTATACACGCGGCTCCGCTTGTACAAGGACCAATGTTACTCTGCTAGACCTCAAACAAACACAGCGTAATTATACTCACGCATTTATATAAGCCCAACCATTAGCAATCCAACAATAAAAAACTTTTTTCATTTATTCTTGAACAATCGGGCACACACAAATATTATAAAAACACTTGAATTACGTTTTTTTTTTTAATATCTTCAATGTACAGTCACTCACATCACACGTTTATAATACTACAGATCATAACTTAAAAAATATTTTTGGCTACCACCATCAATTCTATCCAAGCATGTTTTTACACAAGAAAAGTCGTCGTCGCGAATATTTAATGTAAGCGCGTCATCCGTTTCATCTCATAAATTTGCTTGTCATTCACTGTTCCCGTCAGGTCGCGCTATTCAATAGCAGCCCTGGACCCTCCTCTCCACTAAACACGTGATCCTATCTGTACAATTGTTGATGTCATGACTGTACCGAAAATGTAAATACTCGTATACGTTATTTTCGGGCATTTCAGTTCGATTCTATTAAAAAATAAAAATAAAATGCCACAGTATATTTGAGTAGTAGAGGTATTTTCTGTGTGTTCTGTTACTTATAATATGGTTGGAATGTTGTCCGAGTTATAGTTATACCATTGATAAATCGTGAACGGGTGACCGATTTTTACGATGTTTGATTATTTAAATTTGTCTCCGCCCGAATAGTGGAATAACAATTAAGAGATGGGAAACAATCATAATAAAAATAATAGTAAAGATAATTCATTTTCTCGTACATTTGTAACTGAGGCGGTACGAAGTTCGCAGGGACAGCTAGTTAAAAATACAACAAAATGTTGCGTACCACTGGCGTAATAACCTAGCCAGGGGCCGAAATCTTTTTCCATATTACCCGTCATATACATTATTTCAATATTCCCGTACGCAATATATAAATGAAGTATCGTTTGAATCCCAATTGTATATTGGTACAACAGTACGTATGCTTAATATAGATCGGTTGCCCTGATCCCTTGTAAATACGACCGGGGCTCTTATCCTTGGAAACTTTAGCGAAATGCAAAGACTGGAAATGCTTCCCTTTCAATTACCAAGTATTACTGACCCATTTCCCAATTGTAGCTTTTAACATTTGCCGTATTCCAAAGATACAGATGGAATGAGTATAATAACCGAACTATAGTGTTATGGACCGAATGTAGGAAGGGATGGAGATCAAATTCATTTGTGCTTGCAAATCGGTAAAACCAGTCAATGGCTGCGACTGCCTGGTCCATACAGTTATGATTATTGCCGAATAAGCTCATAAAAAATATAATTGGATGGCTATGTTTTTTATAGGATGCTATTTCAAACGATATATGAAAGTAATTTAACATGTTCAATCTATCTATATACTTATATCAAACAAAATTGTGTTAGTTACACCGTTTATAACTCAAGAATGGGTGGGCTGTTTTTTTTTAATTTGTCTCCACTGCCACAATTATACAATAAAAACAATTGAAGCATGGGGAAATATCGCAAAAAAATAATAAAGATAATTCGTTTTCTCGTGCATTCGATTCTGAGGCAGTACTAGCATCAACTAAAGAAGTTCAATAAAAATTGTTTACGAATATATTATACTTTGTAATGTTGTTATATTATAATTGATACAGGAGAGTATAAAACCAATCGATAACATCGCTCGATAACAATTTAAAATATATTGAAAACATTCAATCAAAAAGCATGCATAATAATGAGAGACTCTGATTGAATTCGTCGCTGGCAACGATGTCTCGGCGCCATATTGCGGCCGCCTTCTACCGTAGGGTTGCTATATAATAAATATTACGTACTAAATTAGACTCAAATGGAACACTAAAAATAATCTATACATATAAATAAAATTGGAGTGTCTGTTTGTAATATTAAAATAACCGCTTTTTACTAAGTGCATTTGGATGTATACACGTTACCTATACCGAAACAACATTTTTTACAATTTTTGTCTGTCTGTCCGTCTGTCTGTCTGTCTGTCTGTTTGTTCCGGCTAATCTCTGAAATGGCTGGACCGATTTTGACGGGACTTTCACTGGCAGATAGCTGATGTAACAAGGAGTAACTTAGGCTACTTTTATTTTAGAAAAAAAAAATAGGATCTCACGAAAAAAAATTAAAACCAATGTTGCAGCGCAGCGCCTGATTAAGTTTGATAGCAACAACCTGCAATGCGTCCCGCGGGCTCAGAATGGGCGTGCAGGCTGTTGTCAACGGTGGTCTTTGTTAAATACCACGCGGACGAAGTCGCGGGCAACAGCTAGTGGTATAAATAAAAGTGAAGGAAATTAAAATAAAACAGTATAGCTCCGTTCAGTTTTCAGTAAAGTATCTAAAGCTTTACTGATAACGGTAGGGGATTCATTTTATTTATCAGGGGTATTTATATTATTTAAAATAAAGAATAAATATTTTACTGGAAACTGGCAATAATTGCACTATTTTGTAGCCGATTGCCAATTTCTGAAAAAAGGAAGAAATATTACTGTAGCAACATTGTAGGCACGTCGTCGTAATAGCGCGTAGATACCACGGTTTATGGTAGATACTCTATCGTTGACAGACATCGCGTGATCCGCGAGATACCACTATACATGTCTGACAAAACTACATTCCACTACTTCAGCTGTCTAGATAGTTGAGAGCTTTTATTATGGACCCTAAATAACTTATCATAAGACCTTAGTTTGATTCCTTACTATTTTACATTACATAATATACCTAAAAAGCACTCTATAAATTTATAAAAGGCTCTACAGAATGTAAAAACTGATACCATGGATTCAGCTCATGATTCTGGACCTCCCAACGCTGAAATTTTCCGTTTATCTTTTCATAAATGTACACATTTTTTCAGTATTTTGAAATATATTATAGGATAAAGTCGTAATAGAAGTCTATATCAACGTAATTTTAATAAAAAAAAACACAATTACTAATTTAGACCTAAAACAGCAATGTAAATAAAAATAAGATACGCTTGAGCGCACTCGTCACTCGCACGCGTCGGGCATCGCGCGGATCGTTGTGTACTGACAGCGTAGTTAACGATACATTGCATGATTATGATAATAAAGTAAAATATATCTCATAACTTGAGTATTCGCCTACCACAAAATAAATGATAGATCGATGTTATTGATCAAAACTTCACAATAGTTTCCAAATCTTCTTTAGTGAAATAAAAATGAAGAAACTTATTTTAACTAAATTAATTTCATGCGAATTTATTTATAATGTAAAACTTGGAATTGTAAAGGACTTAGTGGATATTTTGTTTCTTTCCACTAGCAACCCTACCAGGGCGCCATATTGCAGCCGCCATTTTAATTGAGAGAATCGTGGCATTCATCGATAACGTGTTAGTCATGTTTCCATTCGATTTCCATCGGCTCTCGATGGACCCAGGGGATTCAAGTTTGCTCGGGGACCATGTTTGCTTTTTACTATTGTTTAGGGGCCAATAAAAAATAATCTCTCAAAAAATGTTAATAATAAAGCGAGATTATGTTTTATCCCGTGATGTACTTACCTACTTTACAAGCGAACTCTCTATTATACAAGAGTGTTAATAACTGCGGTTTGATTTCCTCTAAAGTTTTATATTAACAGTAGTAATATCACCCTTATAGCTAACGAACTAACCCAGTGGTTACAAGTGACCATAAGATCATACCTATAAGGCGTTTATACACGTGGGACTTTTTCCCGCTCAGTCAATGCGCGTCAACAGCTCTGCAAACAGACAATTAAGCAGTAGGTATATGCAAAAGTAAACTCTGCGACTGTATCGCGTTTGCAGCGTTTTAGCTGCGTCGGAGAAGCTTCAACTTTGTGGGGAAAAGTCGTGTGTACCAACCGTTTATATAGTTCCTTCGTTCGATACGGTCATGTAGCGACGTCAAACTTTTGATCCAATCATTACGACCTCTACCGCCCTCTTAGAACTACAACATAAATTGCTACATAAAAATATCCATTCTGCGATCCCAAACTTTCCTTTTAATTTGAAAAAAAAAGTCATATTCCGGTCAAAGTAGAAATTAAAGTCTCGAATCAATTAATCTTAGTCAGATTTGACGCCGCCACCTGAAAGAATTCTGACCTTTCACGCCTAATACTTGGAAATTCAATGTTCGGGCAAAAGATAAATTACAGGCGTTACCCGTATGAAAAATAGGCGGTTTTAAGTCACAAAACGGTTGACATAAGTACTGATAAAAAATACTTGAACTCTTTACCAGTTGGTCTATAGATGAATTAGTACGTTGTGTGGACCACGTATATAGATAAAAATAATGTGGAAAAGATGTTCAGATGTTAGATGAAGCAAGGAGACTCAGTAGCGTTTAACCCTGCGCTCAGTACAGGTGTCATTTTTATTTTTTTTATAATTTAATTTATTTATTTGGGAATGCTATCTTTATAACCTACTGGTGGCCATGTTAAAATATTTAACAGTATTATTGTTACACCTATATAGATATTAAACGTCTAAGACTACGGTACAAACATTCTTGCTTACAAAAGTTTTTCACTGCTGCGTTCAGAAGCCAGGACTCTCGATACAGAAAGTGGAGTCACTATCAACTGTGCCGATCGAACTATCAAATAGAAGTAATTTGTCAAACTCACATACCTACTAATATTATTTGAGAACAAAACATACGATTTTTTTTTATGGGACTAGGCCCGCCACACACTCCCACCACTGCTACTCCTGTAAGCCAGGATCTACAGTGGTGTCCCATGATGACACCAAGGTTTGACCCGCGGCGAGTCCCGGGATAAAGTTAATTGTCTTGGAACCCGCACGAATTCAATCGCAAGATAAAAATAGGAGGAGTTGAAAATATTCGACTATCAAACCAACCAACCGTATTCTCCACACTGCATTGAAAAGAAATTCTTCATGAAATTAACCATGCATCCCATTTGGGATTTTGCCAGAACGTCTATTGCGTTTACACTAACTTACCCCGTCTCTATACGTTTGCATTGAAAATACTCGCCGCAGCGCGTGACAAAGGGCTTTCCAGATTCACAGTACGCCGCAGCGGTTTCGAGATGAGTCAGTGGAATATTTGCAATATATCTACATCTAGATGGAAGCGAAGATCTTGTATATATTTTGTTTCCTTGTTTTGTTTGTTTTGTTACCTATGTATAAAAATCCAACGTTAATTTTAAGTCGAGGAAGGTATTTGAATATATCCTTATGGCATTATTAAAGATGACGATCACGTTAACCATTTGTAGGCAAAATATCATTATTCATTTCTGAAAACACATTAACTTTGTATTTAAATTTAACTTTGTATAGGTCACATTTATATCAGTTACGTTGAACATCGCGTTAAACATTACCCCACTCAAAACTAGCTACTTTCCTTAAGTTTATCGTGACGACTCGTTTTATGTGGCGGGTTCTTTACTCTACAAATCCCTCGAGCACTGCTCAATAAATGAAATACGGAACAGTATGTGACGTGCGCTAGAATAGAGGGGGGACTCCCAACAAATCCGTGGATATGTGTGATATATGAGATCTATTATGAGGTATTACAGGAATAAATAAATATCGCCAGACGAACACACCAACTGTTCGAGCCTAAAGTATGCAAAGTGTGTCTTATGGGTACCCTACAATGGACTGGGGGCTATTCCAGTATATAAAACTTTTTTTTTCCTCAAATGGCCTTTTTCCTATATAAAACTTATAACGACATTAAGCGTTTATGACTCGGGTATTAACATTCGTGCTCATCACACTAAGTTTGTCTCTACCAAGAATCAACCCCGGGGCCCTCTGCGCAGAAAGCTGCATCACTACTAATTGCGCTGATTAGGTCGTCTTTTTTGAGGTGTACTGTCGTACACCCCTATTTTCGTTATCGTTGTCGGTATGTAAGATGGGGCAAATTCAAGTTAAAAAAGAGCAGTATAATAAAACCAAATCATTCTAAGATGTTCAGAAAAGATAAATCAAACTCGCAAATTGCTAAACTTTTCTAGTTCGAAAATCATCAACGTATGTATAAAGTTTATAGCATTCCATTGCAGTTTTATAACAAGTTGAGTCATTATATTGCGTCAAAATAAAGCAATGAACTATGGCATTACACATTAAAGGTTCATTTCAATTTGACATTTATTGGTACAGGTGGCTATAATATTTGAATTAGGTATATTAAACATGTTTACTATAACATAATGGAGTTAAATATTAGAAAACAATTGCAGGCTCATAACCAATTGTTTTTATGGCACCAAGCTACATTTGCGACGGCAATAGACTTATTTAGTGGTATTACTGAAATAAAACCTGCCTAAGTTACAATAGAAACGGTTGATTAAAAACATTTAATTACATTGCTAATTAATCTCCTATTAATGAATTTTGATAAAATGTTATTTGGATCGTTTGTGTCGTCGTCGGCATGATATATTGTTATTTACATATAGAAACCACGAATAAAATTATACAATATAGTAACAAATGTGTATTATTAAAATGATCTTTATTCAGTAAGCAATAATGAACACTCAATGTGTGGACATATAAATCGATGACGAAACAGCCCAAGTACGAAACGACACGCCTAGAATACACATAGCATTAACAACATAATATACTATTCAAATAAAATTCCGTGAGCAAAGCTTACAAATGGATACAAATACACTTACAAAGAAAAAACTACATTGAATTCTATTTGTAGATAACCGAATACCGTCGCGTGTTTCGTGGGTAGGTAGCCAAATATCAGTAAATAAACATGTCACTACACGCCTCTCTATTTAGTATTCCGGAGACCAACTTAGTATTTATTTATCAAAGGTGACCCGAGCTAATCCATAAAAAAAGGACAGGTACCAATTGTTTAAACATTGCTATAATATTGTAAATAACATTATTATTATGTTTTGTTTTCAAATGCAATTTGGTTTATAGTTTTAATTAAATAATTTACTACCTATTCATAGTATAAAAAAATATACTGCCATATAAGTGCCAAATTATTCAAGATAAAGCTTTTATGGTTAACTACACACAGCTATGAATATAATTAGGTATTTACTTGTATAATAATATTTTAGAGAATAATGTATTATAGAAAAAAGGCATAAAAAAAATGTTTATAGATCATCTACATTTGTTTTGTCATGGAGCAGTCTCTATTTCAGCACGTCATAATTTATCACACTCCAAGTTTATTACTACTCTAGTGCTAAAATTAATAACGACACAAAATAAGTTCCGAGAAGTAATTAATCATTTACCATCACAACTGGACGTTGGCATAGCGCCAAAATCGCTAAGCATTCAGCGACCGGTTGCCAATCGCAACTTTTATGTACTAAGGACACACTTGTCCCTCTTTTTAATAGTATATTTATCCAGTGCTACATCGATATAATATATCATGGTTAGTGACAAATGGATGTAACGAATTCATGTATTATTTATTTATCCGCCGTTATTTTTCTTATTCAACTTACGAAGCGACGTTGTGTAGGTACTTCAGTTGACAGTTTGCGGCCAAAAAGCGTCAGAGATTTTGGCCAAAGATATATGTATTGTCGTCATTTTGCGAGACATTTTTCAAGATTATTATGACGCGGCCCGGTCTGGGATATTACCTTGGATTTGGCTATACTAGGATTATTTATTAGCATAGGTAGAGGGTAGATCAACTGTGTTCAAGGCATTTTCTGGAACATGAGTATCCAACAGAAACACAGAAGGACGACCTGATTAGCGATATCTATATAAGTAATATATACTGGGTTTACCTCCAGTCCATTGAACGGTACCCATAATACAAGCGTTGCTTAGTGTGAGACCGTGTAGTTGGTGTGTTCGCTTGGCGATATAAAAAAAATAATACATGAAAACTAGCCATAGTTCTACATAGGACAGATTAAGGAATTATAGTACTTAACAATAAGGCTGTAATCCTCAAAGATTTGCTCAGAGATATTCGACACTATCAAACGCATTTGAAACTTTCTGTTTTACAAAAATTGAGAACTGTAATACCAGTTTCTATAAGATTAGATAGACCATGGATCGAATTCTTCGCCTCTTACGTCATTAACAGAAGGTCGGTGATATCCCGGGCCCAGTTAAGCTGATCAGTCACCATTAAATAGACTGATCATCATTGTAGGTCACCGAATGAAAGGTGGTATTAGGTCCACTCATTACCTTCGTATATTTCATTACCGGTAAAATATAACAGAATGTCATAATAAATTCGTTCATTCCCCAAGGAGGACGACTCCGTCAAGATTTCAACGTCAACATAACACGACATATTACGACGACATATGACGAGTGTCCTACACTCGGTCGTATTTTTTATTGTAACTTCAAGTTAAGGCTCTCGGGAATAGTGCGACGATATTTTGTCGTGGAAATAGCATAAATTTTTTTTTCTGAGAAATATTGTCGAAGAAGCACTTTTGAATAAAAAAAGTAGTGATAGAATATGAAAGTAGAGTTTGAAGGCACTAGTAAATAATATATTTCAAGTCAAACACTCTCCCGTTTTCCCAACATAAATTAACACGAACACGGGCAAACATTAATATCAAATATCAGTAATGTACACGATACATCATGTTGTTTTTGTGTGTACGCAACAAATCTAGGTCGTGTATATCTCATTCACACCCTGTAAATATTTTTCCTCGCCTCAGGGGAGGCTGGGGTCAGTGAGGCGCAATCAGCTAACTTGCAGATTGATTTAACGTGTAACAGAATCCTAGTTGGCCAGTCGACCGTTGAGGTAGAAATAATTGCGCTTCTCTGTTTTATGGCCGCCTGGTATCATGGGTTAAACTGTGGGGTGGATTCTATGAATTTATAGATTCAGTTGTTGTTTAGTGGTGCTGTATTTATATATGCATGTTCACTATGAGTAATTTATTGTAATAAAACTAATTTTATAGATTTTATTTTATGTTTTTACCTTCCCGACGTTTCGGCGGCTTTTCAGCAACCTAATGTCGTAGTTTGAACTGGAGTACCCTCATATTTAGTTGTTGCTTGCGGTCCGATCTACGCAGAAAGTGCTCACAGTGTCTTGAGGTCTTGCCATGGTGCGCTTGGTTTTGGATTTAAGTAACATAAAGTAAACGCGATAAAATCTGCAAAATAACTTTTATTTCAATGTGTAGTATTTGCGTAAATATAAGAAATTAATACGATTAATTTAGTTTTTTTTATAACTACGATTGCTTAAATAGCTTAGAGTTGCCATTCAAATACAATAACACCAATAATGTATGTTCTATAAGCCCAAAGCCCCTAATCCTGGTTCCGGGTAGGCCTGACACGTACTCCAAATTACCAAGAACCTATATTTGTCCAAAACAAATTTGCCAGTCCTAACTCTATCAAGCACTGCCAAAGCCAACTTGGATAGAGTTCAAACTGTATTTCAGCTTTGATAAATACTAGGACCTACGGAATAGAGTTATGGAAGTTAAGACTAGTGTTTACTGAACCTCACGTTGCTTTGACGACATTATTTATTCCGCTTCTGGACTCTTTGATGTAGAGAGCTTGCTACAGTATGTTTTGTTTTTGAAAACTGAACCTTACGTCAGTGTTGTAACTATATTTCGATGGTAAAACGACAAAGTCATCATCCATTTTATTATTTATAATCTACTAGCTGCGCCCCGCGGTGCTACCCGCGATTAAAAAGTATGTCCCTATGTCATTTTCTGACCCCTAAACTACCACTACCTATGCAAAAAATCATGTCGATCCTGCTCTATGAAAAATTAAAACAAATTTATCCCACGGGAACCACACATTTTACCGGGATAAAACGTAGCCTATGTGCTATTCCAGACTATAATCTATCTCTGTGCCAAATTTCATCCAGATCCGTTCAGCCGTTCTGGCGTGATTGAGTAACAAACATACATTCATCTATCCATCCAAACTTTCAAATTTAAATATTAGTGGGATATTTGTTATTTTTTTTATTATTGTTATTATTTGTCAGAGCAGACAAAAGACATAGTTCTTAACTATTCGTATACCGGTTGGTAGATACCGAGATTTTTTCATGAATAACCAATGTACGGTTTAGTAAAAATAACAAATATATATTTATATATCATTCCATGAATTGTGAAGCAGATAGATGTAAGTGTTTTTTTTTCCTAACGGCCTGTGCTCTGTTGTATACATATAGTTACACGGTTGGCATTGGGGCCCAATGTTAGGCTTCTTTTTTAATTGGCAATCAGCTACAAAGTTGAGCCGTTTCTGCCAGGATTGAGTAAAACTTTCTGCCCGTTGTTTAGAGTATTTCAGTATCCCTGTAAGTCATACAAAATGTCTAAATACGTAGACTATAAAGTATGCGGTTAGCTGACGAATAATCTCACACCCGATGCTCTGATGACAATGATGATGTCGAAATCATGACGAAATGCATTCCCCAATCATATCATAAAAGTGATAGGTAATTCGTTACGAAAATCCATCGAACTTCTTATGAGATTTAAAATAGTAAAATTATACCTTTTCATTTTAATTTATTATACACTTCTGCATCAATAAACACACTTTTTAACAAAAGTAACATAAAATAGACCAAATCTTCTGCATTTCATTTTTCAATTTAAATTTTTCAAGGAGCAAGCCTACAGCTATTTACTAGACACACTTTCGTGACAGTTAAATTACTCGAGTACATTAAGATGACAGATACATTATATTACGAAAAAGTAATGTGATAAGTTTTAAAATTAATTTCTTTTGCGTTAAGAATCCCAAACCTTGCGGTACATATAATCTACCACAGATTATCCCGACATATTAAACAAAATATAAAGATCAAGGGATACTTATATGGAGGATACTGAAGGACCCTTATTAAAGATATATAGAGGGCTCGTACACTGCGCACGATGGGGCGTGATCTACGACTCTCAGCCACATATTTTACAAATTGCATTTTTAGAGGTCCATCCTGAATACGAAAGATTATGATCGAAGATTTAGAAGGAGGGCAGGCACAGGTGTCAACTGATTTAAATAAATAAATCTGGTATTTTGGAGCATTCCTACAAGTACACCTATTTCAATCGCACCGATGTAAATGGCGCCGAACTTTCGCATTTAGTGTACCAAGGGTTTTTTTTAAATAACCTAGACATGGCAAATATCTAAAGTATAATCAATGCAGACTGTAATGTACTAGGATTACATGATATATAAGGAACTGCGCATATATCATTATTAACTTGACAAGGAACTAAACTATTAATGTCTAGTTATAATTAACATTGCCAAGTTGCGCAACAATACAAAGTTTCACGCTTGTAAGTAGTTTTATTCATAAATTTGTTAGTCGGAATCGCGTTTGAACCGTGTCTATATCAACTTCCAACCGAAGCTCGTGAAACTCGGAGATCCTAATTACAAATTGACTTGTTTGACCCCAAACAATATAATAACATTTCCCGTTTCTAACTACCTACATTAAACTATACGAATCACAGGGCTATCAAAATTATTCGATAGAAAAATATACGATTGACTTGTAGGGACTGTCGGATTATTTAGGTATCTTTTTTTAAAAATAACTACTAGAACCAATGTAATCGAAATAGGAGTAGATCAGAAATCATATTCATCGACTATAAATCAATATTAAGGCTATTGTATGAGAGTTGTTTATGCAACATAATTAAGTATGTCAAACTCCAGAACATCCCTAGTGCACAACACACAAGTCACACCACTAGCTCTGGAACTGTGGCGTTAAAGTTTGGAACAAAGGAGTCGTGTCCGAACAACACTATTTATAAATAACTTACACGCTTGGACGGAGTGTCCCAACGGCGGGGGCCGCGATGCACAGCAAGCGTAGCTATAAAGGATATTTAGGCTCGAACTAGACTTACCTATATATAACTTACTACACACGTTATTCAGTCAAATATTTTTAATGTGTGTTTACTTATAATAATACTAGCTTATGCTGCGGCTCTGCCCATGGTACCTTGATCAAATATATACGGGTACAAACGCGTAAATGCGTACTCTTTAAACAAAGTTTGTCTCTACCACGATTCGAACCCGGGGCCCTCGGCGCAAAAAGCACTGTCACTACCAACTGCGCTAATCAGGCCATCAAAATGTATACCCTTTCAACAAACAAATTAGTTTGAAGCCGTTGAGCCGTGAAAGATAAATATTAGGATATACTTACTTTACAAGTTCATATCTACCGTATAATTCAGCAAGTGACATCGTTAGTCCTACACAACCCACACAAAACGTTAATCAAAACAAAAATCTATAAATGTAACTCAGCAGGCTCTATGTAATTGATTGCTGTCAAAATAAAAACGAAAAAAACATTTTACGCCATTTTCATATCATCATGTCACATTCATTATTTTATTTATTGAATATGCTATTGCTACTTACTTGACATTGGCATAATAACCACTAAGTTGTGGGTGAAGCCACATTCATATCCATTTTTTTCGTCGCATTTCATTTCGTAAATAAAGAAATACATTTTAATATTCGCTCATTATGTTTGACTCATTAATACAAGGTCACGTCTTTCATAAATGACCCCTGTTATACTATACAAGGTCACTTTATTTAGAATAGGAGGCTATCTTGACTCATATTTCGACGACCTGATTAGCTCAGTGGGTAAGGACCCTGATTTCTGTGCTCCGGGTCCCGGGTTCAAATCCTGGTAGGGACAAACTTTGTGATAATGTTTGTACCCGAGTCATGGATGTTAATCATCTATATAAGTATTATATACTGAGTTAGCCCTCAGTCCATTGTACGGTACCCATAATACAAGCGTTGCTTAGTGTGGGACCGTATAGTTGGTGTGTTCATCTGGCGATATTTGATTAATTATATTTATTTATCTCTATCATCGCTTAGCTATCGTTGGAGCGTCATGTTCACTCCATCGCGAACTGTCACTCCGTAGTTGTATAAAAGCGTTAGCATAGTTACTGGAGCTGCAAACTGTACCAAATAAGATAAAATTCGTCGCCATCTGTCACTACGAACATTAGTGTGGCATTTTGGAGCTTTTGACAGAATAAGTATACTGCTCGTCCTCTGTAAAGACTTTTCGTAGATTGGTCGCCTACCTGTAAACGTTCATAAATTATTTAGCTTACAACGACAAATTTCGCACACTCACGTACACAACAAACCAAATTAAAACGTCAATGTATGGCAAATTCTGCCCTATTTTGAGAGGAAATTATTAGAACATGCAGACTATCGCAACATTGGTGAATCGTCGAAGCTATAAACCCCAAACGTACCACATAACGGACGGACGTCCAAAAACCAATACGCTGGAATATTCAGCGGTTGACAGTGGAAATAGGGTTGTCACATTATTTATATGGGTTCCACAATACAACAATGCAGGCTCCGGAAGGATAGGGGGCTCTTTTGTGGTATTACTTGAAGATACGTCATTCACTATAATTCATTTAATGGAATTATTAAAATAAGTACCTAAATTATAAACTAATACTTTACTAGAGTTTTTTTTATATTGCTAAGTAAAAAGCGGTGATAATATCTAAGCCCTTCAGGTTTAGTACCGCTTTAAACAAACTAGTTATATTTTTTAATTCTTATACCTCATGACAACCCTATACTTAGGTGGGAGCCTCATTGCATTATCAATAAAACAATTGAATATTACCGTGGCTCGACGCGCGTGTAATGTCACAACAGTTTGACGTTCTCACGCCTGATAAATAATTTTAGGACAAGTCATGTAGGGTTATCGAAAAATGCTTAAGATTTAAACTTTTTTTTCAACAGTCTTCGTTGTGATTTAAATTCGAGGGGGATTAGGACATAGTCCCTAAGCCAGCCCAGTGCGGGTTGGCGGACTTCACATATCTTTCCAGGGGTTCTCTCAGACATGCAGGTTTCCTCACGATGTTTTCCTTCACCGTTTAGCAAGTGATAATCATGGTTGAAAATGAGATTCACACATGAAAAATCCCAGAGGTGCGAGCCGATGTTTGAACCTGCAATCCTCGTTACCGAGGCAAGCGTTCGACCAACTTGGCTATCACTGCTTTGATGATTAATATCGAGATCAAATTAATAATCTAATTCAATCATTCTTTTGATGATACATTTTTACGTCGCGCCAGCCCTAATTACCGCCGACCTAATTAGCATGTCAGGTACACGAGCGCCCCCTAGCGATCGTGAATTAAATTATTCCATTTATTAATTAAGCCAGTCAACTTTCTTTTGTCCTCGCGCCAATTGTTTCGATAACAAAATGAAATATTCATGTGGATAATTATATCCCACAGAAAAGGCTATACCTATGAATTGATGGTATTTTAGCGGTGAAGGGAGAATCTTCCAGCCAGGCGGGTATGCTTGGCGGGGCGGCCGCTATGCGTGCATGCTAATAGCGCGTTTCAGGATTGTATTGAGAATTTTCAATTGTTCTGAAATCGTCTGCAGTGCCACCGGGTACCTTCTGGCACAGTTGAAGAATTCGCTACAGTAAAATAACATTGTTTATCCCATTATTAGGGTCGTCTCTTATAAAGTCGACAAGTATTCAAGCCAGCACAGATTGGATGAAAAAATGGTTACTTAGACGTAAGTGTTTCCTTAATGATGCTTTCTTCGAATAACGTGATATTATGATAGAATTTAAATGAGTGTAGATCAATGGACTATCAAAGAGCAAACTGAGAGCTGGCACCAAAACACAACATAAAAACATAAATTATTCAGAAATCAGACTCAATAAGGCAAACGCCAAAATAATTTATTTACAAAAACATATTTACATTTACCTCATAGTTTCGGGTGTAATCTTACATTTAAAATATAATTTAAACAACATTACTATCCCCCCCCCCCCTCTGCACTCCTCCTTATTGTAAGTACTATTTTTTCGTTTGTAAAAACGACAAGAGGACAGTGACACCTGAAAAAAAAGAGTTATTTTTTAAATATAATAATAAATATATGTATCTAGTAACGATAAAGATTAAGCTATGTTTTAAGCAACATTTATTATACAGAAATTGAAATTTTTTTTTAAACCGGTAGGATAGTTTTTTTAAATTTGTTGTTAAATATATTTTGCCGTCACCAGCTCAAACCGCGTTTAAATTCGCGAGCTGGCTGACTCGAGTAGAGCAGCCGCTGAGCGAGCTGCCTCGTCCCGAGCGTGCCGCAGGCAAGCTGCATCAAATACGTGGCTGTAGCTCCATTTAAGCAGCCTACACGTAAACCAGGCAACCAATAGCAGCTCAAGCCAGTCCTTTGAGCACAGATATATACTGAGACAGAATGTCTGGTCAGTTTAGTTGGCCGGCCGCTTTAGTTGGTTCAATCGCGGCATGCCTCGAACTGCAGCAGTGCCTCCACTTGCACGGCCACAAGTTCATCTTACCCCATGGCTGTCTCATGCAGCATCGGTTATGCATTTCGCAAATATCAAACAAAGGCATTGTTCATCTTTAAAGCTCTCATTGTCAGCGCTTGATGGTACTCACCAGCCATAAGTCCCGATATCGTGAAGAATGGCACGACACACCCCATGCTCAGGAGTATGGGGAACATGATATTACCGATCAGGGTTCCAATTCTGCCGGATACCATCATCAGGGATATAGCTAGGGTTCTAAAAAAACATTATTAATTATTCAATAAAGGGATAGATTAAAAAATGGTCGTGTACTGCTTTGAACGAAGCCTCACGCGGCTGCGTTGCCTCGCTCGATCAGGATGTAGCCCACCCGAGGCAATGTTTGCGCTGCTTTGCCTAAGTGTTATCAATATTTGTGTGCACGGTGTGAGCCCGATTATAGAAAAAATGGTTGGAGCAAAGCTCGTGCTTGACCTCGTCAATACACGGCCAAAGAGTTTCCAACTTCCTACTTTTTGAAGTTGGTTGAAAACAATATTATTGTTTCTACTTCGCCAATTAAAATTAATTGATTCCTTATCGGTGTCAAAATATGTCTTACTAGCTGCGCCCCGCGGTGTTACCCGCGATTAAAGAGTATGTATGTCCTTTTTACCGGGATAAAAAGTAGCTAATGTGCTATTCCAGACTATAATCTATCTCTGTGCCAAATGTCATGCAGATTCGTTCAGCCGTTCTAGCGTGATTGAGTAACAAACATCCATCTATCCAAACTTTCACATTTATAATATTAGTGTGATGCTTTTTTTACCAACTATATGAATCTCGTTAATATTATGTCGCCATTATTATATCATTATATTCAAATTAAATAAATGGCTTTAAACATTGCCTAAACAATTTTGAATTTCGAAAGCAACAGGCATCCATTTGAAAAGGCCTGATAATCTTATAATAAAACAGTTACAGCCGATTCGTCGAACGTTAGATAAGATATCTGACCTATTTTGTGCCTATTGTGGGCCTATTCATTCGGCCCTGTTGGAAGACAAAGGACCAATAGGCGGCTGAAGCCATTGTTTGTGATATTTTATACTTACAGCATTGACAATGCGACTAAAAATAGACTTGTCTGTCTTCGTGTCGCACTTTGATGGTGTTTTGTGAATGCTATCATTTTTTAACTCGCGATTAAGTCTTATAACCAAAGAAATAAACGCCATTGGTATGACATCTAAAAGATTGAACCCTAAATTGTTACAATGGCATGGCATTGCAAAGCATTTTGCCTTTAATAAAGTTCTATTTTGAGGGTTAATCTGTTAAACCTTATTCACCTTTTTTGCTAACCCTGCATGGGGCACCAATGATAATAAGTTTTAGGATTATTTGGGAGATATAAAGCATAAGAAGCTTTTTTTGTAGCTCATGGGCAAAGACCTCACCTATATACAAGGTATAACAAAAATAGTGTACAATATTTTAAAAGCTTAACAAGTATATCACTGTATTATATTATATACTATTTACGTCATATAATTGTTTATGTATCAAATAATTGAGTAAATTATGTATCTTTTTTTATGAATGCGAACCAGTAGCGTTTCAACGTGCTCTTAGTACTTGGTATATTATGATTTACATCTTTGGGAATGTTGTCTTTATAGCCTACTGATGAACCTGTTAAAATATTTTACACCATTAAAGCTACACCTTATATGTATATGCCTATGCATGGCCTCATATCTCTAATCAATTCTCCAAACTTAAAAACGAAATACGGCTTGTTTAGTGGTACATTTCGAAAATTATCTCTTTTGCCATTTGCCTTGATCTGCCACGACCTAAGTCACGGATGATTGTAATTTATAAATACGATTCGCTAGTAGTGTAATGGTCTACATGAATAAAAAATATTCTGTCTGTGGTAACGCACCGACTCACTTTCTGTTTCTTTGTCTCATTCTTTCCTATTCACAATGAATGAGACAAAATCGATTTATCTCACACTTGGATTTCTCACAGCCGGCTATGCAAAGCCTGCATGATACAAGCAAAAACATAGTCTACCAATAGATACATAAAAAAAAACTCACCTAGTAGTTGTCGGAAAGACTTCCACCGTGACCGCCTGATTCAAACTCACCATAATCTGGGCAATTGCAATTGCCATTGAAAATAGAGCAACTATTGCCGCTTTCGTGTTCGCCCACCGCAGCCCCAGTGTTGAGCCCACTGATATAAGCCCAGCAGTGATAAAGAGGGTTTTCTTGCCCACCTTATTGACTAGAACTCCGGTGATGAAGTATGGCAGTAGGCAGACGCAGCCGATTATAATGCTATTGATGTAAGTCTCACTGCCGCTTTTCGTCTGCAAGCGATATTATTTTTCAAAGCAACGCAAGTTCATTAACACAATGGACATGTTTCTGTGAAAAAAAACCTTTATAAAAAAATCTAAAAGTAAGCTGTACATAATTACCTATATAGTTTATGGTCAAGTACAAAGATTATAATTAAATTTTAACTATCATGCCCTTGCAACAAGTGCCACTGGCCTCTGCGTCGAGGGTCCCGAGTTCAAATCCTGGTAGGCACAAACATTATGGGTGATGAGCATGAATGTTTGTATCCGAGTGATGGATGCTTAATATCTATATATAAGTATTACATGCTGGTTTCACCGCCAGTCCATTGTACGGTACCCATAAGACAAGCGTTGATTAGTGTGGGACCGAATAGTTGGTGTGTTTGTCTAAAATATACTTATATATTTACATGTCGATTCAATTTATGTCAAAACTACGTCAATTCCGACATCAATATTCTATGTGTGTTCGTTCCGCCTCACTATCTATGTGTGCTGTAAGTAAAGTAATGGTTATTGAACCCTGAAGTGATTGTACCCCGCTATCTTGTAACATTCGCGTGGTAGGAATGGAATAGATAAGTTATAAATAACGTCAAACAAATGAGGGAAGAGGAGCCCACCACTGACCCTCGGCTTGACAACTTTTCCAATTATAAACTAAACAAGTTGATCGATAATTAAAGAAGCCGACAACACGGTACTCATCTAAGATTCTAGTTGGAATACTTTTTAAATTCGCATCGTTTCGCGGAGAGTTGCATATTAATTGGGGTCCCGACACTCGTGACAGACAGTTTCTCGACTAACATCTTAGAGGAGTTCGCTGTTGCTGGCTTCTTTAATTATCGATCAACTTGTTTGGTTTATAATTGGAAAAGCTGACAAGCCGAGGGTTAGTGGTGGGTCCTTGTTCCCCCATTTGTTTAACAATGGATTTCCGCCAAGTAACGCCTAGTTCTATCAATTATATAAATAACATCGGTATGGCTTCGTTCGAAGCTCGAAATAAGACTCTTTTTGCTCGACCTTAGTCAATGTAGCTCTAGGCCAGGAATTCCGAAAGTGGTCGTTCACGCTCATCACACAAAGCTTATCCCTACCAGGACTCGAGCCTGGGACCCTCGGCGCAGAAGACAGGGTCATCACCAACTGAGTTAATCAGGTCGTAATAGTCCAGTAGGTAGGTTTAAAGACTTTATTTTTTCTCATAAGAACTTACAGTTCACTTAAAATGAGATACAAAGGTTGAATACAATAGTAGTTACATTACACTCTGGAGCTTTACATAGCAATAGTTACGAAGTACATACATATTTCTTCAGTTTGTTTTTGTAAGTATTTAATTGATCACAGTCTTTTATATCGGCTGGTAGATTATTATACAAATTAACTCCCTAGGTACCCATTGTTTTGTAAAATGTATCACGTAGCTAAGTCCAACTGTAATTTTTGTAGCGCTGCTTAAAGCTAGTGCTTAGAATCGTAGTGTAGATGCTTACCGTGACACAGACATCTGAATGCGTAGAGTTACCACTCGCTATCTTCAATCTTTGAGTGTACTCATCTAATAGATGACACATGTCTTTATTCTCAAGTGAGCTGTGTTCGACTATAGTTGACAGCTGCGGAAACCATAACCTTAGAACGTTGTACCTGTAAATTAAAAATAAATCATGGGTCTTCTATCTTAATTCGTGACTTCTTTATTTTGACCTTAAACCCGATAAACCCGATCGTTTGGGACCTTTAACTCCCTACTTAAAAAAACATAAATCACTGCACGCATATGCCCTCAAAAAATAATGCAAATGACTAATTACGTTATGTAGCTATGTAATCATCCAAGCTTTTAACTGCTTAGCTTTTAACTGTATAACAAGTTTCTCAACATTGTTATGCAGGTAAATTCTCGGAATAAATTTTACGTCTGAGAAATAAATATTTTTCTCCTACATTTGATTCTGAGGCCGCACAAGGTTCGCCGGGATAGCTAGTCAGTTAACAGCG
This sequence comes from Pheosia gnoma, assembly GCA_905404115.1. Lineage (NCBI taxonomy): Eukaryota > Metazoa > Arthropoda > Insecta > Lepidoptera > Notodontidae > Pheosia > Pheosia gnoma. The sequence continues at coordinate 1,665,094 of FR989910.1, forward strand.
ATCTAATTACAAGGTACGTAAAGTCACTTACGTTGCCATAACAATGACGTTGATAAAGCATAGTAGAGCCAGCCTGCCTACTAGCGGCTTCCTGAACATTGGCTTAATGTTGTGTAGACCGGCGACCAGCTGCTGTCGTATGTTAGTATTAATTTCTCTGGACTCGTCTATGGCGTACTGAGTTTTATCCTTCCATATGTTTATGTACTGTAATAGAGGGTTATTACTTTGAGATTATACACACAATTAATGGACGAGAAAACCATGATCAAATGAATGATGAATGATGAATTCACAACTCCTAATTTAAGCATTTTTATTTTATGTTAAAGACTAGCTGTTACCCGCGACTTCGTCCGCGTGGTATTTAACAAAGACACAGCCGTTGGCAACAGCCTGCTCGCGCGTTCTGAGCCCGCGGGACGCATTGCAGGTTGTTGCTATCAAACTTAATCAGGCGCAGCGCTGCAACATTGGTTTTATTTTTTTTTCGTGAGATCCTATTTTTTTTTCTAAAATAAAAGTAGCCTATGTTACTCCTTGTTACATCAGCTATCTGCCAGTGAAAGTCCCGTCAAAATCGGTCCAGCCATTTCAGAGATTAGCCGGAATAAACAGACAGACAAAAATTGTAAAAAATGTTGTTTTGGTATAGGTATCGTGTATACATCCAAATGCACTTAGTAAAAAGCGGTTATTTTAATATTACAAACAGACACTCCAATTTTATTTTATTTGTATAGATTACCTCAGTGCGGTGAGAAATTTCATTTTTTTTCACAAGATAATCAAATCAATTAAAAGAAAAAAATGGAACATATTTATCTAATAAATACCCCGTCCTAAATATTACTTTTATTTAATATTATTCTTGGTACCCACGTAAATAATACCAGCAGCAATAATTATGACAAATCGTGGTAATACAGCGAGCTGGCGGTAATAATCGTGGGTAATTTCTATCGCGTTATCAACGCCTCCGTTACGCGCAACTTCCTTATGGCAATTTATTTTTTGGGAGTACTTTGTGAATAGTTTATTTCCTGCCTCCCTCCTCCCACACTCCAACCGTTATTAGAAAAAGGGAGCTAGGTATATATTTCGCATACTTTAATCAATTCGTGGTGAGAGCTCGCTGTGCATATTAATAATGAATAGGATATAATATTTTTCATAATGAATTCTACTAAGATAATAACAATACCAGACTTTTTTAGTGTCTCACTGTTGGGCACGAGCCTCCCATCAGCGAGGGCGATCTACTATAACTTTTTTTGTACAATGGCTACAACCTAAAAACGTTTATTATAATGAAAAGTACACACGCTAGACTTTCAGCGACGAATATCAAAATAAAAACTTTTCGTTTTCGCTTTAGTGATCTCGAAAAAAAGCTATTTGTAAATTGTCAAAGCAATCTTTGAAAACACATTTAAAATAAAATGAAGTTCGAAGTTTAACGCTTTTCGATATATTATCTAAATTGAACAAGACCGAGTAAATGCACATCGGAGACATAGAAATTAATTGGTACTTTTCAAAATTGTAATATAATCATTAAAATAAGTAGATTATTTATTGAATTTCTATTGGATATCGCTGTTTGTAAGATTTAATATTGCATAATTAATATTATTACTTTATATTCCAACCCATCCCGGCTTCGCAAGGGAACTCTTTTATAAGAAATTAATCTTTAGGAGTGCAAGCTCGAACGTAAGTGATGCTAATAATAATAGCCCCAGCAGGTCGCTGACATAACATTACAATTCTCAAAAAAGGCCTCTACGTGTTGACCCATATCCCAGCGCAAGCCTTCCAAAGGTCCAGGTATAGCCCGTGTGGTGAGTGACATAATAATATCGCCAGACAAACACACCAACTATACGGTCCCACACTAAGCAACGCTTGTATTATGGGTACCGTACAATGGACTGAGGGCGAACTTAGTATATAATACTTATATAGATATTAAACCTCCATGACTCGGGTATAAACAGGGTCACTATAAACTGCGTTAATCAGGTATAACTGTTTAGAACCTTGATTTTATAATATAATAATATAAATAGTGCGGGCCAGGCTTTGGAACTGTACAATTGATTTTCAAAGGGGACAGTCAAACAACTTGGCTATCACAATAGCAAAATAGACAATGTCTGTATCTTGGAACTCGGTACACTAATTAAGGCACAAGTATATGTTAAAAATGTCAAAGTGAAACACTATAAAATATTAGCGTTCTCTATTTATACAGGGTCGTATGTGTGTCAAGACGTGTATGTTTGAGTGTGTGTGTGTGTGTGTGTGGTGTGTATGTTCTGTGTGAATTTACAAGTGTATATGGGAAGGTATGTGTGTGAGGGTTGTATGGTTGTCTTCACTTTTAGATTAATTTATAGGAACGGGATGTATCAATACTTACTGGATATGTGTCTGCTGGTTTACCAGTGTTTTGTTTATACACACTGATCAAGATTTCCCTCGCCTCGTCATACTTCTCCTGGGTGACGAGGTACTTGGGGCTCTCCGGCAGCAACGTGGCGTACATTATTAGCGCAAGTAGAGACCATAGAGACACAATGTAGAGATAGAAGTTCCACGTGTTTAGTACTGGGGAAAACTAAAAATTATTAGGACAGGCAGACAAACACATAAAATAAGGTAGCTTAATAGGTAAAATTGTAATCTTGATTACACAATTAATAATTTAAACCCTCTTTTTAACGGTTAAGAGAGTAATGATTTTTATTAATGAATTAGGTATCCGGCGATCTTTGTACCGCCTCAGAATCTAATGTATGGGTGAATGATTTATTATTAGTTCGTTGCCAATTTTCCAATGTTACATTTTGATATTCTGTTATTCGGGGCGGAGACAAATTAAAAACAAAATAAGATTATAAAATCGCCAAGATTATTTCAAGATTAGGTATTTAAACGAAACAGTTAACACGCCCAATGTTTCTATAAAGTACATTCACTTTCAAACATCATATCTTTATGCCAAGCAAAAGTAATTACAAACTAGACCAATGAAACTAGCCCACTGAATCCATTTATTATTGCTTCTAGCACTGCTACTAGACTGGCATACATTTTTTGAGAGCGGCATAAAATTTAGTCCTGACTTGCGAAATCACGGTGGTACACTACTGACCATTGAATATGGCACACTAGGATTATTTTGAACGTATAGTTTTATCTTATACAAATTCCCACTCGAATAAATTTGATAGCTTACTGAAATACAGTGCAGGGTGCTTTCGCATGAAATATAATTTGTTTCTTTATACCAGTTTGGTAACATTTTTAGCTACCTACTTATTAAATTAACAAGTAGTAATAAGAAGACAGTGGATGCGAGTGGCGGAGGACCGTGATGTATGGAAATCATTGGGGGAGGCCTATGTCCAGCTGTGGACGTCTTTCGGGTGATAGATGGGTAGATACTTATTAAATTTATAAAAATGTTGCTGAGCGGTGACAGGAACATCAACTGTATGGTCCCAATCTAAGCATCGCTTGTATAGAAAGCGATTACAGTAACACCCAATTACGAAAAGATAATTTCCTAAATGTTTCCCACGCGAAACACAAATCCGCAACCACCAGATACACTGAGGCGAGTGGCCTTCGCTCAAACCACTAAGCCAAGCCAGCTGACGTCACTAGTTTATGTACTTCTTTATAGTGTGCCAAATTTGTTGCAACCTCGTGTACTTTATAGAAGCCCAGAGTTTTCTATTACTTTCCTATACACAGGCATTACGCTATGTACCCTTGAAGCTTTTCACGGAATCTTTACAAGTCTACATAAAATCTTCCCAAAAGAGATGGGCCAACTTATGCTTACCTCCTACGCACTTTCGCTTTTGAATTACCTTTTGAACCCTTATCCTGCTATACATATGATATGTTATTGAAAATCAAGGGTAAGACCGATATTCAAAGTAACTTACTGCTGTAGTATGTACCTACCTCATTTATATTTTTTTTTCTACAAAGTTATGAATTGTAACAACTCTGGGTAGGTATAGTTAGAATACTGCTTTTGTTATATTAATAACGTCGTAATGATGACAATAAATTGTTTTGTTTTTATCTTTATAATATACAGCCAACAATTTATCTTTAAAGATAACATTCCCAAGGTAATAAATCAAATTATTATAAATTAAAAAAACTACACCCCGTACTAAGCGCTTTACCAAATGCTATTGGATAACCTTGTTTAAAAACAGCAAACATCATTTAGGTACCCAATTATTTTATACATCAATGTGATCCATATGACCTGCTGATTCATGTGCTAAAATATTTTACACTATTTTTGTTACACCTGATATATAAGGTTTAACAACAATAGTGAAAAATATTTTAAGGGGTTAACAAGTGCATAAACGATCACGTTTATGCATAAAATGTATGTGTATACACTGTTTGATTTTTCGTTGAGAAAGCAAGCTTAAAATTTCAAATAATTTGGTTTTTTTTACGGAAATGTGACCTATATAGCCCACCGATGGACCCGTTAAAATAACGCAGACAGGGGTTGTTACAAACTACACAAATGAACTTAAAAAAAACGAATCTTACCAAATCTCCCGCCAAACAACGTATATTTCCAATCCTGAATTAAAATAACCCATGTCATCGCAGCTATTATTACTTGAGACACCGCAACGAAAGATGACTGACACAACATCACACGGTCTCTGATATCCTTATGACAGAACTCCGACGTCAGAGATACTACTGCACCGAATGACGTAGCAAACCTGAAAAAAAAAATATTTCATGAAGTGTGTGTGCCGCGTAGAGTTAGCGTCGCGAAGTGCGTCGTGAAGTGCAAGTGTTGCTTAGAGTTAGCGACACGAAGTGCAAGTATTCTTTAGAGTTAGCGTCTTAAAGTGTGAGTGTCGCATATTGCTAGTGGTTTGAATTGCGTAGGTCACGTAGAGTACGCGTCATAAATTGCGCGTGTTGCGTAATGAATGATGATGCGTAATGATGCGTAATCGTGATGTTCGAGTGCTCACTAAAATATAAAATAGCGTAATTATTAGAAGACTTCACAAAATTACTTTTGCTCATTTTTTGCTTGCTTTGCTTTTTCAACAGTCATGCTTATTACAAAAAAATATAATAAAGAAAATTAAGCACCAGTGTGACAGACAGAGTTAAATAAAACGTAATGGATGCTGTTGAGCCTTTGAAGACAACAAGACCTGAACTTAATTGGATAGAATGTTGGGAGGTGCCAAGGTTGAATACATCTCGCGGGACTTGGGATTTACTGTTCTAACATGCGATTGCTTTCAGTTGTGAACCATTATTACCTTCAGAAATAATGCGAAGAATTAAGTTCGCCTTAGACTACAAGATGGAAAAGGCTGCGAGTTGCCGGAATAATATTTGGAGATCATCATCGGAGCTAACTGTACAGAATATTGAATGCTACAGTGTTGTATTATGAAAGATAATAGATTTATTGTATTTACGCGACTACTACACGTTGAAATAATATACATAATTTACAGATTTTCTATTATTATTATTTGCGCTTCGGAATTGTCGTCTTCAATAATATATATACTGTTATTACTCACAAGACTCCTTCCATGAACTTCGCAGTAACCAGCACCTCATAACTCTGACTAGATCCGGCAATGAGCGTGAACATAAAAATACCTCCGAAGCCGACTAGTAGAAATATTTTACGCCCGAACGTATCTGTTAGGAATCCAGCTATCACTGATGATAATAGCATTCCTGAAAGCAAGTGAGACCAAAATGAGGTAGTCTGAATTTGATACATTCTACGTCTTAAGTAGGTATTTACGTAGGTACTTAAGTAGGTACTTAAGTAGGTACTTAAGTAGGTACTTAAGTAGGTACTTAAGTAGGTACTTAAGTAGGTACTTAAGTAGGTACTTAAGTAGGTACTTAAGTAGGTACTTAAGTAGGTACTTAAGTAGGTACTTAAGTAGGTACTTAAGTAGGTACTGAAGCAGGTACTTAAGTAGGTACTTAAGTAGGTACATAAGCAGGTACTTAAGTAGGATCAAAGTAGGTACTTAAGTAGGTTACATGTATAAACAGGGGCGAATAAACTCTTACAAATACTGTCTTTATTGTCTACTCGTAATATTGTCTATTTCGAATTGTGTATCTACTTGGCACCATATAAAGACATATTTTAAACAATTTTCCATTCTCCATATTCCTTCACAAAGAGTCATATGTCTGACAGCTGGATTCCATTTCAGAATAAGGTAGAAATCTACTCCATTCTAACAATGGTTTTCAGGTTAATGACCTGAAATATCAGGCTATGCAAGTATTAGCGACAATCCATACTTCTGATATCAAGCATTTATTAATAACTCGTTTATATCAGCCTTATTAATACAGCAGGGCTTCACCAGGTAACAGTATAAAAGGTTGTTCAACTCACCGAAATAGGGCATAGCATTCAGCAGTCCCTTTTGCAATAGATCCATATGCAAGTCACATTCCGCGCTTGGCAGGAGATACGCAGTGGAACTGCTCACCAACACCTGAGCAACGAACCCAATGAACGCCACAAACAATAGTTTCAGGTGGAAACGGCCGAACGTGCAAGCTCTGAGCGCATCATCAATCTCACTCATGGCACTCGGCGATTTCAATTGGTCTGTGGATTTTCCTGAAAATAAAATTTGTACTATATTATCATGATTTTATATGGCCTCTATCATACTTGGGAAAGTATAGAGCGTTAATTTAATCTCAAATAGAATTTAAATATCCCTGTTGGTATTTCATAGTTTTTTTTTGATGTCAGACGATAAACAGAGGTTATATGAGAAGAGGGTTTGACGATGGAAAGCAGAGCGCTATTTTCTCTATGGGATGGAATTCGGTCATAGTTCACGTTTTTATTTCCTGATTGAAAGCAGACTCCCAGAATTTCACAGAAATATCGCAGTTTAAACAATATACAGTCCGATCACAAATGCGAAGTAGTGTTTGTTTGGACACCAAATAAATAAGTTTAACAAACCGTTTCTGAGATATCTAGGCAAAGTATTATGTATAATTTTGTAGAGTATTTACATAGACTTATTTAAGATTCGCTCACATCAAACACGCGTTATCTGACACCCTCTAACTTCCGTATAATGATGATGTAATGAGACAGCATTATCCTGTTTTAAACTCTATTTTAAAACAGGATAATGTTTTAAAATAGAGTAAACGTATTTTAAACAGAGAGGTAAATGCTCCCTACAAATATTTCTTATTCTGTGCTATTTTTTTTTTAATAAAGCTTTCTTCTTCTTCTTCTTGTTTTACGAAAAGAAATGCGTTGAAATAAAATGGATATGAAAATGACCTCACCCACAACTTAGCGGGTATTTTGCCAATGTCAAGGAATTAATAGCAATAACACATTCAATAAATACACATTATAAATAAAATAATGGATGTGACATGATGATATGAAAATGGCGTGTCTATATACTTCCTTCATGCTGTGTACCAAGGTGTCTTTTCAGACCTGTATTTCAAACTCTTTTGTTGTCAAAATCATCGACAAAAATCGACGCAAGCCATAATGTTTTCAAAATTGCAGTGAAGGTAATATCAAAATGTCTTGCATATTGATGAGAGTCGCAAAAAACTAAACTGCAAAAAAATTGGCGATAAAGAAAAGAGAAAATACACTACGGAACGTTAAAATAAATTAAAACACCGAACAGGTTAAAATACGATACAAAATGGAATGGAGGCACAATCCTTCGAATATGAATGAGATCATCACGCACCAATTTCAAGTGACAGTGCACTCATTAATACAATCAATAATCAAGCCCGAAGCTTTGAAACGAGACTTGTTCTTTGCGCTACTCCTCACTGGAATGGAGGCAAATAATTTCTTACCCAAGGAAGAACGAATCACCATTGTTGATTACGTTTTATCGAGGAGAACTCAAGATGGTACGATTTATGAAGCAGAATTCGTTTTGAATCCGTTCCAAGATACGCCCACGAAGATAATTGTGTGCCCTTTGGCTAACACAATGCTAATCAATGGGATTGTACCAGACATAAGCAAAGAATCATATTCTTTATGTTTGGATGTCAATAAATATATAAGAACGTCTCCTCTAGGTATACCATCAAATTTGAATAACTTGGATGAGCTGTACATTCATATAAAAGATAAAATAATCAATCCCATAAAGAGTGCTATACTGAGTTTCTACAATATGCCGAGCAGTAGTTTATCTGGCCTACCAGAGGAAGTGCTGCATCAAATAATACTCTACCTACCCATAAGAGATGTTATAAACATGTCTAAAACATGCAAAAGACTTGACGATACAATCAAAGAGGAGCAGATTTGGTTTCGTCTTTTCAAAAGAGATTACCGAAATGTTATCAAAAGTAATGAAAGCTCGTGGCGTAATAAATACAAAAGTATGTATTTGCTAAAAGGTAAACGGAATTTGATGCTGACAAGGAATATTAATGAGGGATTGTTAAATGAGTTCCCTGAAGATTTTGTGCGCCATGTAAGAAACGCGTCGTGGGAAGTTATAGTCTAATTGAAAATGGATATGGGGTAACGCTACGTTCGAAACTTTATGATTCCACTCTTCAATTTTTATCCGTTCCATTTGTAACCTTTTGGCTTTTGTAATAAAGATTTTTGAAATAAAAAAATATGTCTATGTAGTACCCACCGTGCCCACTTTAATGCGAGGGGGATCAAGCCACAGTCGACCACGCTGGGCTAGCGGACTTTACACATCTTTCGAGGGGTTTTTACAGACATGCAGGCTTCCTCACTAAATTTTCCTTGACTGTTTATCAAATGATAATCATGATAGTAAATGAGATTCGCACATGAAAACCAAAAGTCCTAGAGGTGCGAGCCAAGGTGTTGAACCTACGAACTTCGTTAGCGAAGCAAGCGTTTTACCAGCTTGGCTGTCACTATAGTAATCATCATAAATCATTTTTTTTATTACCGGCCTACAAGCCAAAACAATTTCATAATGGTAGTAACAAAAAAGCGTTACACAGTAAAAATAAATTAATTTTGAACATAATATATTATTTACTGTTTACACACAGACAAATTCAAATTCAAATTATTTATTTGCTAATATGGGTAGGTTACAGTCATGGTCAAAGATATAAATTAATGTTCGCCATATTTCGCCTTCCAGCATGCAAACTTGACATTGTAAGCAGTCAAAAACAAAAACATAAAATACACAGTAAACAATAATATAACAATATGAAAACTTTGTCACAAATATAATTCGCCAGCAAATTGCTAATCTGGCTATATCATTTACAAAATTCTAGTGTCAACATTAAAATTAATTCAGCAACTACCTAAGAAATATGTCAGTCAAAATAAAAAATACAATTAAAATTAGAGTCAATACCCTTCACTTGACCGCTATCTTTGCAGAGGGTCTGTTAAATATTCATTAATTGTGTAATAACATTTTTGTACCAATAATTGTTTAACTTTCCGCCTGAACAATTCAATGGGTGCAGTTTCAAGTATTGTACTCGGTAGATGATTATACAGTCGCGGCGCCATACAAAATAAGCTGTTGCTATACAATGCGGTCTTGTTAGAGGGAAAACAGATTTTTGCATTATGCCGCTTACTCCTATAATTTTCAAAATAATGAGTGTTGTTTCTCACGAAACTGACAACCTCGTAGATGTAGGCACATGCTAGTGTTAATATACCATGCTCTTTAAAATAGGGTCTACAGCTGTCGGTTTGTTTAATATTACATATTCCTCTAACGCACCGCTTCTGCGCTTTGAATACCACATCTCTTTCTGTGGATTGTCCCCAAAATATAACGCCATACCTTATCAGTGATCCTATGTAACCATGATATGCTGTTAGTACAACTGATATATCAACAGTCTTCGCCAGCATGCGGAGTGCATATGAGTGCTGCTTGATTTTTGAACTTAAAGTCTCAATATGTGACTTCCAATTTAACCTATTATCAATTATCATGCCTAAGAACTTTGTTATTTCTACTTCTTGAATCTTATTCCCTAGATAGTCAATATCGAGATCTGAAAATTGTGCTTTACGATTGCGAAATATCATTATTTTAGTTTTTCCTATATTTAATTTCAAATTATTTGATGTCAGCCATTTAATTATGCTTTGGATAGTGCTATTTATATCCTGTTCTAGGAGCAACTTGTTCTGGCCTGTAAAAATAACCGTACTATCATCAGCAAAGAGTATAGTAGGATGATTTGTTACTTTTGGAAGATCGTTTATATATATATTGAATAACAAAGGGCCAAGCACACTTCCTTGAGGTACGCCTAACGTTACTTCTCTGTATTCTGATGTGTAGCTTTTCTCCCTGTTTGTTTTACTACACACCTACAAGGGCACACGATGAATTTTATTAAGAAAATACACGAGACACAATAAAAAACTGAGTTACCTATCAAAACAATTTGTCCGAGATTCAGGATAGCTAACATGGATACATGATTTTATGTTAACCTAAATTATTTATCGAAGATAACATTTTATATATTTTTGTGTAATACAACGGGAATTTTATTTTTAACATCTTAATATTAAGTTAAAACACAGGAGATAAAGAAGAGAAAATCATTACTAATAAAGGTCTACCGCCCGCGCAAACAATTAATATTGTCAGTTTTAGAGCACTTTGCTAAGAAGTAAAGGTTAACAGATTACTTTGTTATTACTAAGTACTATTATTATAAGTATCTACCAACGCGTAAATGCGCTTCGACCACTGCGCTTGCGTTCGTTACCCTTGCTTAAGTATTATAACCCTTAAACTCATATGCTTGTAGAGCTCTACATTCAAAGAAAAACAATCAAGTATTGAGCCACTAAACGCATCCGTATTTCTCTTTACCTTTCCAAGATATACCGTAAATATAATAAGGTCACTCACCAGTTTCAGCCAACGCCGTCAGGTCAACTTCACTCATTTTCAGCCTCTACTTTTTTTACTGTGATCAATTATATTTTTTAATACACTAATGCGCCTACCTATCATGTCAGCTGTGGCTGCTGTAATAATATCGTCTCATGATTTAATGTGACGTAATTAATTTATCTTAGATGATAACGTTACTACGACCAGTTGATCTTGAGCTGCGGGGCTGCGGTTCAATTGCGGAGCGTAGAGCGAGTTTTGTAACTAACAACATCGATGATTTATCGATTGTGTCGATAAATCAGTGTAGCCTTATTCAATCTCTACCGTGGGGGTCTTGCTCGGGATTGCTCGGGTTTTACATCCGATGAAGCCACAAGGAATAATATTGTATTCAGGCTTCTCAGTGGATACAATTAATTCGCTTCGCTATACGCTACGCTATTATTTAAAGAGCGACCTTAATGTGAATAAAGATTATAATGCTCTGCGCAGATTTATTAGCGAGCATGATGTAGTGTAGGAGGTTCATTATACTCTTGTTGTAAGTTATGTAATTATATGAGGCATAATTTTGTCATGACTTCACTGATTTATTGTGGCCTGCGTACTGAGACGACACAATGTTGTGTAACCCGAGTAGTGACGTTAAAATCGTGAGTCAATAAGGTCTATATTATGCAGATAAAGATAGATATACCAAAAACACGTATGTCTGTATGTTATTACATGTTCATGTGTGCAAAGTTACTTCAATTCAAGTCAGTAGTTTTATGAACTCGCCGTTTGCACACAAAAGAATCTACATATTTCTATGAAAACCATATATGAATCATATATTCGTGGTCAAACAATACGTCATGGCTTTTAATATTAAATTCCACGTACGAATAATTAATTTTGAAAGCAGCTGCATTGATCGAGTCGACATACCAAACCCAATCAAAAATATATTCAGCATGTAGTCGGGGAAAAATGAAAAATAATGGAAATAGAGATAATAAATTTATTTTTATTGCTTCTCCTTTGTTATAAATAGCGCCAACACTGTGACCACTAAAAAATAAGAAAATAACAGTAGTACATACAGTCCGGATAAGAACTATATATATATATAAACATTAATTGCAATGATTGGACTAACATTAATTGCATTATAAATCTATACATATAAATAAAATTGGAGTGTCTGTTTGTAATATTAAAATAACAGCTTTTTACTAATTGCATTTGGATGTATACACGTTACCTATACCGAAACCACATTTTTTACAATTTTTATCTGTCTGTCCGTCTGTCTGTCTGTCTGTCTGTCTGTCTGTCTGTCTGTCTGTCTGTCTGTTTGTTCCGGCTAATCTCTGAAATGGCTGGACCGATTTTGACGGGACTTTCACTGGCAGATAGCTGATGTAACAAGGAGTAACTTAGGGTACTTTTATTTAGAAAAAAAAATAGGATCTCACGAAAAAAAATTAAAACCAATGTTGCAGCGCAGCGCCTGATTAAGTTTGATAGCAACAACCTGCAATGCGTCCCGCGGGCTCAGAATTGGCGAGCAGGCTGTTGTCAACGGTTGTCTTTGTTAAATACCACGCGGACGAAGTCGCGGGCAACAGCTAGTTATAAATAAAAGTCGTCATTGTGAATAAGTGATAACAGAAAAAAACAGCAACAAGATTCATAAAATGCGCGAGATAGTTAGACATGTATCTATATAAGGTTTAACAAAAATAGTGTAAAATATTTAAAGAAGTTGATAACGATCACGTAAATGTATAAAATGTGTGTGTGTGTGTGTGTGTGTGTGTGTGTGTGTGTGTGTGTGTGTGTGTGTGTGTGTGTGTGTGTGTGTGTGTACAGTGTTTGATATTTGTGTGAGAAAGCGAGCCAGTACAGTTTCACATCGCACTTAGCACGTAATCTTATTTTTTTTAAATCTCAAATAATTTGGTTTTTTTTTTCGAGAATGTGACATTTATAGCCTACCAATGGATCTCTTAAAGTATTTTACACTATTATTGTTAAGCCTTATATATAAATGTTCGTTGGTGAGCGCATCACTTGAAAACTGTTCCTTGTACATTATTATTCCTGATAGTCCGAATAATACCTTAACGGTAAGAAAAAACAACAAGTCCGAAACATTAAATTACTTTCTCTATGTAAATTCAATAAGGACATAATAAAGTTTTTTTTTCGAATAAATGTCTTACTTATCATCATTCCAGCCATGGTATAGAAAGGGACAGCACATCCAACATCCAGCAATATTGGGAAAGCTATGTTCCCCACTAAAGTGCCAACTCTAGCTGATACCATCGCTATAGACATCGCTAGAGACCTGAGAAAAAAAATATTTTACTAGCTTATGCCCGCGGTTCCTCCCGCGCAACCATCGATTTGATATGTAGTTCAACCCCAATGGTTATAGCGTGATAATATGAACACTATGCTTTGGTAGCCTATAGTTAAGTCAATTTCAACAGGGTTAAGCTGTTACCCGTGACTTTGTCCGCATTAAAAGTAAACCATAAGAAATATCATTTAAAAAAAGTGACGCTTTGCAATATGTGTCACCAAAGATCTAAAATTATATAAATAGTGTATATTGGTAATATTATTCTTCAACATGGCTTAAGAATGACCTAAGAAAATGTTATTTTATGTCTCTTTCCCTCCTCCCACGAAGTCCGGTAAGTTGGCAGTAAAATATCCTCAACTTGACTGATAAAGTTAGGGGGGGTTTATTAGGCCTAGTCTACGGATTAGGCCTGCATAGAATCTCCTATGTTTGATATCAAAAAAACATTCCATTTAACGTTGGCAAAATACTTACCCAAAGGTTGGTAAGGCCAATTTCTAGGACAAAAAGAATTGGTTACTCACCGCATAGTAGTCGGAAAAATTTCAATGATAACAACTTGGACTAGACTCTTCAGCATTTGGGCAACAGCAATGTCTATAGAAAAGAGACTGACCATCATAGTCTTGGAATTAGCCCATTTTAGGGCCAACGATGCTCCAATGCAGATTACACCAGATATAACTAGTAATACTTTCTTCCCAACTTTGTTGACAAACATTCCACTTATGAAGTACGGAAATAAGCATACAAAGCCGATAATGATGCTGTTGATGTAGGTTTCAGCACCACTTATTGCCTGAAAAAAATAATTAATGCCAGACGAACACACCAACTGTACAGTCCCACACTAAGCAACGCTTGTATTATGGGTACCGCACAATGGACTGGGCGCGAACCCTAAATACTAAACAACCATGACTCGGGTAGAAACATTCGTGCTTATTACACAAAGTTTATCCCAACCAGCATTCAAACCCAGGACCCACCAACTGAGCTAATCAGGTCGTCAAATGTAATTAAACATTTTCTCATTAGACATAAAATTCAAGTAGGTAAATTGTAATGAAAACAAATGGCATAGTAATATTGAATAGAAATGTTATTATTAAAGGTGTCGAGCACGAATTCGTGTACCTAAGTCGTAGATTTTAATAGCTATATATGTGTTATATATTGGATTCGCCGCCAGTCCTTTGAACGGACCCATAATACAAGCGTCTCTTAGTGTGGGCCCGTGTAGTTGCAGTGTTCGTCTGGCGATATTATTATTATTCTAATGTCAGGAGTCATTTAGAAGTGGTTCAAACAATTCTGAATATATTTGTCATGGAAATTTCAAAACCAACCAACAGCTTAACAAACGCTGCTACTAAAGTTTAGAAACTTACTGGAACGCAGACGGCTGACGTCGAATTGTCCTTCATTTTCAAATTGCTCGTATAAATGTCCAACAAAACACACAAATCTCTGTCCCCGCCCAATTCATAATGTTCAACAATCGTAGACAATTGTGGGAACCACAGCCTGACAACGTTGTACCTAAAAAAAATATCTCGTCTATACGATCAAGTCATTTGTTATAATTGTATGTTTAGGCTATATTCACCATTGTATCATAATTGATACAGTCTAGAATCTTTTCAACGGTTTAGTTTGTAATATTGACGGGCACTATGAACCATATACATTGCATGAATTTTTATTTCTATATACTTATTAGTCGAATCGTCTGGGTTGAATTTGTCCGGTTTGGTGAGGTCAGATCTGACGGCTAGTCCAATTAGAAACAGCTCCGAACGGTGTTCTAATTAAAAGGATCAGTTCGGCTTTAAACAGAGCGGCTTAATTAATATGCTTGTCAAATATCACAAATAAAAAGGGGTTCTGTAAAATTATATAGAATTAAGTACTATTGGACGTCAATATTTTATATCATTCGACCTTTTACAAATAGGTGACTTACAGCTGTGGCTTTTAAACTGTCTAGACATTGGTCTAGAATGTGTGTATGGCTATTTAAAGAATTTGATTAGTCTATTATTACAATCCAGTGTTGGATAAAAGCATTTTAAGAATGTCATTTTAACCATTTAACCTGTGCAAGATAATGATCAAACTCATTATTTGCTTTTCTTTTACATCTTAAGTTTCTTTCGACTCGACTTATATTAGGCCCTGCTTAGCCTCATTTAAAAGCATGACCCTCTATTTGGCGCAGTCGGGTAAAAATAAAAGTGTCTACCCACATTCCTAAAATAATGAACTGCATAGAGCTAGTCAACGCTAAATATAAAACCAGTGGTCTCTTGAACATCGGCTTGACATTATGTAATCCATCTAAGATCTGATGATAAAAGGTCTTCTTAGTTTGTTCTTCTTGACTCTTCAGTATTATATCCTTTATCTCATTATGCCATAGGTCTGGTATCTGGAAAATATTGCACTTTCTATATACCATGTACACAGGCAAACATCCGTAAACTTTTATTGCCGAGATGTATAAATAGCCGAATGTTTAACGTGAATTTGAAAAGGTCATACAGCTACCAATATATTGGGTTTATGAAAACACAATACTTTTGCAAACATGAATTCTAAGCTTTATTTTTCCTCGTACTTTTTTAATAATACAATTTTATGCTACCCCTTTTATGTCTGTTCATTTAATTGCAATAATGTCCTCACCGGGAATGTTACCGCAGCGCTCCCAGTGTTCGTTGTATACATTTTAATCAATATCTCTTTTGCTTCATTATATTTTTTCTGTGTCACCAAATATTTGGGACTTTCAGGCATCGTACAATACAAAATGAACGCAACCAATGACCATAGAGACATGGCGAAGAGGTAGAAGTTCCAGGTATTGAGGACTGTGAACAAGAACATTACCTTCATAAATTTGATAGAAAATACATTTTGAATACTAAGCAGGAGTCCATTTGTATTCATCCATTACTCCCCCGACTCATATAACTCTTCCAAAATGCTCTATAATTCCAGCAACAGACTAAAAAGTTATCATAATTTTCTTCCGTATTAGCAAACTGTGTCGTGGTAGTAACAATACCTTTAACAAAATATTTTCATTTACCAAATAATCCATCGAATAAATTGACTCTCCAATTCTGTACCAGTAAGCCCCATGCCATAGTTGGGATAATGATCTGAGCAATAGCTGCAAAAGATGACTGGATAAGCATCACGCGATCTCTGATGCTGCTGTGGCAGAACTCGGACGTTAGGGACGATAATGCACTGACTGATGTTGCAAACCTGTCAAATAGATGATATCGATCTAATACTGTGAACTTTATGTGTAGATTGGACCAATGAAATTGAGATAACTATATCACGGCGTCCGACCTCAAGCCGACCGACCATCTGAAAATACCATAATTGAAGTAGTTACTATCAAAGGTATATATTTGAAACGCTTGAGATGTTTCATATCAATCCTATGGATGAAGTAAATCTCTCTTTTCGATATAAACAAATTCTGCATTTAATTCTTATACAAACAAAGTCCAGAGTATGACAGGGTTCTTGACCATGAAACAGAGCGGATTAGTCAAAATACTACGATGTGTTTGTTGGATGTTTATGAGGTATGTGTAATCTTGACTCTCTTACCCTACATATTCTAAGGAAAGATTCAGTGGTTTATATATTCTGAACGATACAGTTATAGACATCTCTGATGAAATGAACTAATATGAATATTCAGAATGTTCTCAACATACGGTAACAATAGAAGGAGCATGCGAAAAGGCTTAATATCCTGAGCGAAATTCACGAGACAAGCTCTATAAATGTCCCGAGACGACAGCTACGAACGTACGGCAATTTAGAATTTCCTGCTTAGAAATTACAGCTACGAATAAAGTGGTCTACAATATTATCGCACTCTGTCAAAATATTTTATACAAAATAGTAAAATATACATCAGAAATGTTTCATTTCAAAAATGTGCCAGCCATTAGGTATATCATAAAATTCGTTCCGACCTTTCATGAAGCGATACTTCTCATCTTCGCAATGAATAAACCAGTGATACATATTTATCGGCACAAAGTCCAGTTCAGGGCCATTTATCATCGGCTACTTATGACCTAGTAGGGTGAATCGAGTAAATGTATCGGGCACAGTAATAATCCTGTCAATGTTCTGGGCACGCTACCAAAATGCAGTGCCTTATACACAGATATACAAGCATATTTACAATTTCGGAGGCAAGGAGTAATAGCAATATTCCTCCAATATTGGACATAAGCCCATGCGACACATAAATAGTGATCGTGCTTTTGCATGGAATTGACAACATTTGGAGAAATATATGTAGATAGAATTCTGTACTTATTAGAGATTCAACCCTTTGTCTGAATATGGTCGCATTAATTATGCGCTATATCAAAACGAAGGTCATTGAACGATATCACTTTAGTAATATTAATTTAATAAGTGTATAATTTTTGAGGGGGTTTCCACTACTCACCATCAGCGTTTCATCAAATAATGCCTGATTAAAACAGATACTTATAACAACGCCTCTATCCCATGAAGGTAGAGTCACCTCATTATAATCCTGACGTACCTGTTTTGCTTTACCCACATTTATATACTTTTTACTCATGCCTGTATCCCATAAGGGTATCCAGACTCCATTATGATCCTGATATAGTTTTTCAGCTTCATCCACATTTATACATCTTTTCATACATTTTCGTTGCTTCAGTATTCTACAGATTTGACCTTTCTGAAAGAGTCCATTAATCTGGTCATGGAGAGTTTTCCTTGGGCGTTCCCTATCAACACTTCTACTCATGTTCGCTCGGTATATTCCTTTCGCTAGTCATCTGTTATACATCCTCTCCAGTTGACCAAACTATCTGTGATAATTTTATTTGTACATACAAACCACTTTTCATTTTATTTTTTCCCGCTTTGTTTCGGTATCAACCAGTCTGTGCTGATTCGGCAGATAGCTGATACTTTAATTCTAAGATCCAACCAAAAGAGCTACCAGTAACCTAATTGTTCGATCAATTGTCTCATATTTTAAGCTTACCTGACTGTTATTGGTAGTAGGATAACAGCCTGAACCGTTATTTTTTACGAGGCTTGCAAACGCAGTTTGAAAAGCTTGTTCTGATTGACCTATCTTAACTTAAACAGAAACAAATTAATAATATGACAGACAGATAGCAATATTCACTTCAAACTTCAAGTCGGTCTAAGTGCTCTTCGATTAATCATGTCGAGAAATTGTCCCAATATCGTCCGAACTCTCGTGGGGCCGTCTAGAGTAGAGCTATAATTTAGTGCTACGTCTTGGGCAAGTTACCAACTGACATCTGACAATCCTCTTGATAAATCCGAAAGTATATTTGGATAGTTGTGTAGGTACATTACTACTGTATTTGTGATTGCAACGTTGAATTCCCTTTGGGTTATTCTCTAACTTATCCAAACACAAATTTTAACACACAAAGTTCAAACAGAATCAAATGCCATCTGATAATTATATTTTGTTACATGTTCAGATATCTTGTTTAATTTATAGAGTATTTTGTGTGTCTCCGTCACGGCGGATAATAATGGATATTTACGAAGAGATATCAAAATTATGCTGGGAGAAAACACTTTGTAGATGTCCTATAATAAAAATATTCAAATATCGGCTCACAGAACCCCTTCGAAGAATTTTGCAGTCGCCAACATTTCGTAAGTCTGACTGAAAGCAGCTACTATTGTCCAGCAAAAAATCCCTCCAAAACCAATCTTCAGGAACAAGATCCTTCCGAAGGTATCGATTAGAAACCCTGAGATTATTGATGAGAAGAATGTACCTGAAACAAAAATTAATGGTGGCTTATTTGTTTGTTTAGTTCAGCTAACTCAAGCAGTCGGTTTTAGTAGATGTTGAATCAAATGATGTATCCACAAGCACAATAGCTGATACATTTATCATAAGCAGAAAGGAGCATAGCTACATGAAATTATAAGATACAGATATCGCTATATGCTGCCTGCTTTTTTTCGAATAGCTCTCAGTCTTGTCAATGCACCCGATAATGTATAGCCATTTAGTCTAGCTATAGTTATGCCACTATCAGCTCTACGGATCATATGTATAAGTATTTTTTAAATATCTTAAGAGGGTTCAGTGGGTCGCAAAGAACTCCGGTGACTATTCCATATTCCAAAATATGGCGTTGGTATTATATAAAACCAAATTATTGTGATGTAACACTAATCGCTTAAATGTAATAAGACCAGCGTCTTTTCAATAGAAACGCTATCAATTCGCTATTTTTATTCATATGGGATGTTAGCTTCGAGAACTATTTTAATATTAAAAGTACATACCAATGTAAGGCATAGCGTTCAGGAGTCCTTTCTGCCTGAGATTCATATTCAGATCGCATTCCGCGCTCGGCAGCAAGTATGACGATGTACTTGTAACTAATATACTAGCTATGTGCCCCACGAAGCTTATAAATAACATCTTGATATGGAACCGGCCGAATTTGCATGACTCATATGCCCTATTTATATCTTGCATTGGTGTGATATTTGGTTGTTTTTCTGAAAAATATATTTTATTAGTAGCTGCGCCCCGCGGTGTTACCCGCGATTAAAAAGTATGTCGATGCCTTAGTCATTTTCTGACCCCAAAACTACCACTACCTATGCAAAGAATCATGTGGATCCTTTGCTCTATGAAAAATTAAAACAATTCTATCCCACGGGAACCATATATTTTACCGGGATAAAAAGTAGCCTATGTGCTATTCCAGGCTATAATCTATCTCTGTGCCCAATTTCATTCAGATCCGTTCAGCCGTTCTGGCGGGGTTAAGTAACAAACATCCATCCATCCTTTCACATTTATAATATTAGTGGGAAGTGGGATAGTGGGATTGGTGGCATATGTTTTAAAACTAGTGACCAAGGTAGGTGCCTAACTAAAATAAATAATGACATGATAATGAGCTGGAAATGAATATGCATAATCATTATTTAAAAGACGAAAAGAGAGTTAAAATTTATATGGTAGAATCATATTATGCAAGGCAAATAATAGTATTATGAAACAAGTGAGCTATGTTGTTCATTACCGAAGGCGAGGGCATTATGGAAGGTAATGACCAAATAAACACATACTCACATCAATACAGAATTTTAAGCGCAGCGATGGAGAATTCTTGGGAACTCATCAAGCGTGCTAGCAATAATCATTATAAACTACAAATCATTAGAGATATAGTTCTCGAGTTTGTTTTGTAACAAAGGTACGATACCTAAAACCTAGTTATATATTTGATGGCCTTAAGGTTTTAACTGGTTAAGTGCGTTATTCTTAACAGTTGTGTTATTTTTTTCAATTTAATAGAACAATACGGCCGGTTTATCGCAGTGGTAGTGACTCTGCTTTCTGCGCCGAGGGTCCCGGGTTTGAATCCTGGTAGGGACACAAGCTTTGTGTGATGAGCACGAATGTTTGTACCCGAGTCATGGATGTTTATTATGTATATAAGTATATATACTGAGTTCGCCCTCAGTCCATTGTACGGTACCCATAACACAAGCGTTAAGCTTAAAGTGGGACCGTATAGTTGGTGTGTTCGTATGGCGATATTTATTTATTTATAGGTACCGAAATGTACATTATCTTTGAACAAACAATAAACACAAACAATTCCTAACTAAATAATACGAATGCTTAATAAATAATACCGACTTCACCTTTATTGCGTCTGCAAAAGTTTTGATCAAACGTGAATATTTGAGCACGCTTCAATACTGGAAGCGATCGTTCTTTGTGACCAATCAATTTATGAGAACTTTTTGGCTTGGTTTACCTTAATATTTTCGGGAATGAGTAATGAAAAAATAAAACGGAGTGTATCAAAACGCTTCCCGTTTTTTTGATGAGAAAAATCATAGCTTTCAAAGACTTCGAATGTTTATGTTTAGGGTTTTGTTGATATTATATTTATTAACTTAATTCCTGCATACGTAGTAACTTAACTGTTGCAGTTAACAGTGTGATTAGTTATGTAGTAATAGTTAGTTTGTATGGTTACAAAGATAGGTTTCAACTAGTTAAGTTCTTTATTCGAAACGGTTGTTATTTTTTTAATTCAATAGATTAATAATATCGCCAGTCTTCGACACCAACTGTACGGTCCAGAACCGAGCATCGTTTGTATTATGGGTACCGTACAATGGACTGGTTACCCCAGTATGTAATAACGCAAATTAAATATCCATATCTGGGGTACAAGCATTCGAGATCATCACACAAACTTTGCGCCTACCAGGATTTAGATCTGGGACCCTAGTTAGAAAGCCAGGTCACTACCAACTGTGCCTAAAATAATTTCAGAAACGTGATCATCAACACAATTAGCGTCAGTTCTGCGTATGTACTTACATCTATGTATGATTGTGTTATAGTTATCATTGGTGTACCTAATAAATAAAACAAGGGTCACTATTTTTTTCGTTATACACGAACATCTTTACATACATGACCTAAGCCATAACTCGTCCTCTTGGCCTCGTGGTCGGGTAAAAAATGAAGGCCACTGGGGACCGAATAAGTTGACGATCGGTCATCATAATCCGCCTCAACGTCAGACCCTTGTATGAAATGTACATAGTTGCGACCCGGGCTTGGGAGTTGGGGCATTTTATTAGGACATATTTATATATATATATTATAAAATCATGGCGTTTATTGTAATAATAATAACGACATGTAAACATGGTTTATTATTATTTATAATAGACGACAGAGCTGGTAAGGAGACAGGTTTCTGTGCCGAGGGTCCCAGGTTCAAATTTCGGTAGGGGCAAACTTTGTGTGATGAGCCCGAATATTGGTATCCGAGCCACGGATGTTTAATATATATGAAATTTTATCCTGGAATCCCTCTAGTCTATTGTACGGTACCCATAATATAAGCGTTGCTTAGTGTGGGACCGTACGGTCGGTGTGTTGTCTGGCAATGTTATTATTGTTGCGAAATAGTTTTACTCTTGTTATTTTCCACTTCAATGTTATAAGTAACTAGTTTTTTTATTGTTTGTATTTCTTACAGGTAAATAAACACATTGCTTATAAAGTCCGGGTAAGTGGCACGAGATATTCTGTAAGTATAACATTTAGCAGAGTAATCCTTTGTCACATTACTTGAAGTACTTAAAGTTACTTTACTTGAAATATTTTTTTATCAGAATGCTTATTTTGCATTTAATTTATTTTTATAACTTTACTTATTAGATCATCATTATCATCAGGGGTACTTCTAATTTTATAATGATTATCAAGAAATACTGGCAAAAATGGCTCTATTTTGTAGCCGATAGCCAAAATAAAAAAAAAAGAAGTATATGTCGAGGATATTCATTTCTCCAGACGCGTAGACAGATAATAGTACTTTTATAAAGCACGACTAAACTAAATACGATTTTCAATACATACCAATTTCGTTTACCCTCGACATATTTAATTCAGTCGTATTATTTTATTCTTATTCCAAACACTAATAAAACAACACTGAGTCAATTCCGTTACACAACTTCTCTAATGTGAAATCCTTGATGAATGATATATGGCCAATCTAAGTGGAACTCCCCACTTCCACTAAAACATTCCATTAATATTAAGTTCTCTTAGAGAGCGGGATAGCGCGCGGTTCAATTTAACTTTGTCGTCTTATCAATGTGCAAACTTTAGATAAAACTGATGCTTCCGTGCGCTAGTTGTCTCAAATTATATATAATTGCGAAGTAAGATTTGGAATAGGTACATTATTTGCGAGAATTAAAAAAACAAGAATGTATATTTTTTTAGATAGTTTGAAAGAAATAATGTATGGGCAGGTTCATTGATAATTAACAAAAAATACTGGACACTGGCAAGAAGGCTTTATTTTGTAGCTGGTTGATAACCTAAAAAAAGGAAAAGAAAATTGAAACCACTTTGCCTAAGAAATAAACGTCGCCGCCCCGCTGGCGTATATCGCGAATATGTCAATGCTTAGTTAATTTTTTTCCTAAAGGCATTTTTCCATTGATTCAAAGACTTTATACCTGACACTTACAAGTTGAAATAAAACTTATTTTACAGATTTTATCGCGTTTATTTTATGTTTTTAAGTACTTATAAGTTGAACAGACTTTATCTGAAAAAATAATTTAGACAATTGTTGTATGTTTAGACAGAAAAATACTAACATTATCTAAAGTAGTCATACTTATTTTAGAAAATTTTTTTTTTTTTTATTCTACGTATTTCGCTTTTGAATATTACCTACTTTGCATTCAATTTCAAAGTCAACAAGGCACCCCAATTTCGAACTTACAGTTAAGTATATAAATAATAATAGTGCTAGCTCTTTTAATATCCCACTGATGGGCACGGGCCTCCCCTCAATGCGAGGGGGATTAGACCATAGTCCAACTTGGCGAACTTCACACGTCTTTCGAGCGGTCCTCTTGGACATGCAGGTTTCCTCACTCTGTTTTCCTTCACCGATTACGAAGTGATAATCAATAGTTGAAATGAGATTCGCATATGACATCCAGAAATCCCAGCGGTGCGACCTGGTGTTTGAAGCTGCGATCCTCGCTACCGAAGCAAACGTTCTACTAACATGGCTATCACTACTTTTTCAGTGCATTTATACACATATATCATTTACAAATTTCTCGGTACCTACTCTTCTTAATATACACCAAAAATGCTGTAAATAATTACACGCTGTATAATTAATACAAACTTCAATATCGGAATACACCTCTTATATAACATTGTAAATTATTCACGGTTACATTATCATACCTAAGTTCCGTTCGGTACACTAATAAACAATCGTTGTGGAACACGCAAGCCAGACTGTAAGGGTGCGTATGCACTTAAAACAAATTGATAAAAAGACAAGCTCGGATCTTCTCAGTTGAGGTTGCGTTCCAATCCGGTTGTAGGTTTAACAAAAAATGTTAAATTATGATTTGTAAGTGCCCTATTCGAAATAAATGATTTGACTTTGAATTTGACTCAACTTACTGGAGGACGCGCGTTTTTGACCGTAGTCGAAATTTTGTCGCGCGAGACTAAGGTCATTCACCTTGCTTTACGTTCCAACATAGGTCAAGCCCCGACGGTGTACAGATGCACCGGTGTGTCACTAATATTGTCATGACTCGCGCCTGAAGTTAAAACTAGTTGCCGTCTCTCTCATCGCCCCCATTATGAGCTAGACGGCAATATTTTTAGGAAGGCTAGTCATTATTTGTGGACAACAGAATTGATGTCATCTATCTATACTAATATAATAAATGTGAAAGTTTGGATGGATGGATGGATGGATGGATAGATGGATGGATGTTTGTTACTCTTTCACGCCCGAACGGCTGAACGGATCGGGATGAAATTTGGCACAGAGATAGATTATAGTCTGGAATAGCACATAGGCTACTTTTTATCCCGGTAAAATGTATGGTTCCCGTGGGATAGATGTTTTAATTTTTCATACTTTTTATCGCGGGTAACACCGCCGGGCGCATCTAGTATAAAATATTTCTTTCATACTATAAAGATGACTGGCTAAAGCAAACGGTGTTGACCTGTAGCTAGTTATTTATTTAGCAAATAAATCTTAATTCATGTTTATTATTGGTTAACTTAATAAATAAAAAAGTAATCTATCAGCCGATATACACGTCCACTGCTGGACATAGGTAAAAAGTAAAGTGGAATTGAATTTTCGCCTCTCAAAATCTAACTTAGATCTTTAGTTAATGAAACAGAGCCATCTAAGTACATTTTGTTGAACAAAATATTTTAAAAAAAAAATCAGACATGATATTTGTTACCTTACAGAATAGGTATATAACGTAGTAATATTTATAACTCGTCCAACTGCTCTATATCGGTCCACGCCTTAACTCCAAAACAGGCATTCATGAAATGGTTACAAGACAGCCTCGCTCCCAGTTGAATTTACTTCCATTTATATACCGATGGTACGGGTGGGGTGCCAATGACGGCAATTTATATGGCGCTCGCTGATTCGTTGCCGCTGTGAACGGTATCAATTGATACGAGCTGGAGAATAATGGCGTATAGAATTAACCTACGTATTGCGAGAGGATTATGCCGATATGTGGGGTATTAGTTTAAATTATAAACACTTAAACTAGATTTTAGACTTTTTTTGCGTGCGTCACTTTTCGAGGATGATTTTATAATTTATCAAAAATACTACTTTTTTCTTTCAGGAATTTATTAAATATATCCAAATGCACTATGACACACTTAAATCTTGAACCATGAACCCCAAGACGGCAGACAAATAAGGCAACCAATAAATAAATAAATATAAATATCGCCAGACGAATACACCAACTATACAGTCCCACACTTAGCAACACTTGTATTATGGGTAACGTACAATGGACTGGGGCCGAACCCAGCATATAATACTTATATAGATATTTAACATCCATGACTGGGGTACAAACATGCACACACACAACCAGCATTCGAACCCGGGACCCGCAGCGCAGAAGACAGGGTCACTACCCGCTGAGCTAATCAGGTCGTCGAAATTCGCTATAAATGCGAACACGCACCGACCGTTCAGTGCCGAGCCAACGTTGTTTCAGAATTAATCATTTGTTAATGACCCCATATTACAGAATAGCTACAGCACCTGGGTCCCAACACGCTGAAAGGCCTGGCCCAAATGGCTTTAACCGGAATCAAACTCCCGGTAGACTCGGCCAAATATACTTGAAGTCATTATAGACTGTTCTAACATTAGACCCAGTATTTATATGGGCTTTGGACAATAATAAGGTGATGCAGTAGTTTTGGGTCACAGACATGCTTTTTGAAGGGCGTTTAAGGAAAGGTGCGATAAGATGGAAGTGTAACAAAAGAGTTATTGTTTAATGGTTCCAGCATGATCCCAGCCTCCTCACTGATAGTATAATCCACCCACCTTTTTTTGGTCTACCTCTCCCTCTGAATTCATCCTCATTCATATGTGACGACGTGTTGTAGTCAAATCTTTCTTATCTCTTCTCATCACATACAAACCATTCCAAGCTCATATTTCTTACTATCTCTATGACAGATATTAAGCACTACTACATTTTCAATGCACAATGAATGCATTTAACTGATACATAAAACTCATCAACGCTCCGAGTCAAAGTCAAACCATTTGTTTCGTCTGGGACTACGGAGGAACTTACAAATTGTCATTTACATTATTTTTTTTCTTAACTCTACAACCGTATCGGAACGCGACCTCAACTGAGAAGATCCGGCGAGAAACTCAGTGTGTCTTTTATTAAAAATTTTTTTTGAACCACCATGTTAATTACAAAAAAAATGCAAAATATAAGCTCCAGTATGTTGCCAAGTGAGGCGCTCACACGCTACACTTTGACATCATGCATCTTAATTGATCTAGATTTTAGAGAGATCAGTCCCAGGATGCTTTATCATCCAGAGAATAGCGTGTATCGCTCTTTTAACTCTGTGTATATGTTAGTTTGAGTAATTTGAACGTCTAGACACTTCACCAACTTGGATGTCTGTTTTGGCAGCTACAACTTGCATAGCGAATTGCTAGTTTAATTTAGCGTTTGAACAGCTAACATATCTAGAATGGAAATTGTTGGAAACGTCGCAGTAATCTCGAGATCCTTCGTATTTATAAATAATGTACCTACTGCACTATGTTCGGTAGTCTGGATGTTTATATTAGTTGACAAATTAATTGAGCAACATGTTGTTCAACATTGTTGATGGATATATGTTGCGATTTGCTGCTTGTCTATATCCTTGTCTTCTCGTTGCTATGGGCTAGCCCACCAGACTAGTCCGATAACTTAAAAATGCACCTTCATGCAAGGTCTATAAGTGCGAGCGAGAGCAATATCTATCATTCCACGAATAAACTTAAGCTGTAAAGAAAATAATGTATAATATTTTAACAGGTTAATCAGTATGTTATATGGATCACGTTGATGATATGTAAAATAATTAATGTGTTGACTCAGCAATGGAAATTCTGAAGACTGCGAGGTTAGTTAGTACGCGGCTAATAACAACCCTCAGTCAGGCAAAACGCGGCTATCGACAATCATACAAAAGTCAACAGCAACAAAATGTCACCATCAAGTATATCGCTGTCGTTATTCATTTTCTCCGTTTCTACAACGGAGAGCTCCCAGCTGCCAAATACAAAAAGTTAGCTGAACTTTACCTATCAATGGAATATCTGGTATTCAGACTACTAGTTTCGAGGCACCAATACAGATTTGCTGGCAGCTTTTAGATTCCTCAACTTGTATAAGAAGTTTATGAAAGTACACTCTACATGTGAAGTGCTCTATCGGAGGAATATTAAAGTTTTGTATTGATGGTGGTTCACGTTTTATTTACTCGAAGTGCCATAAAACACTTGCCTTTAGTGATTTTATTTTGGTTTTTGAAAGATCCTTGTTGATATTGGAGTTTCAAGTCTCACGAAATAGGAAATGTGACTAACCCATTAAAGAATCATTAGAACAATGTAGCCTAAGAACTTTTGGCGCCTATTTTTGGTATGTTGATGCTTTCTGAAAGGATCTTTGAATCACTTGAGTAGCAGCAGCTTGTAAATTAATAATAATGTTGAGTTATTTTTAATAACTCGTCCTATCTCCTGGCATAACTCACCCATGTAGTTGTGAGCAGTGGTTGGACTTCTTCAAGCTGAGATCATAATCCAGCAATCCATAATATGGAAACGGGCATCCCATCAATGCGAGGGGGATTAGGCCATAGTCCACCACACAGGCCCAGTGCGGGTTGGCGGACGTCACACGTCTTTCAAGGGGTTTTCTCAGTGTACTCACGATAAACTAAAACTTAAAAAATATATCTATCTCTTTTCCTGCTAGCACTAGTAGTAGTTTTTGTTTTCCAAATATATAGTGTAGGCAAACAAACCGCAGCTTATCGTTTCCGACTGTTGTATCTCTTCAGTATTTTATGTGTTTCGGTTGATAAAGCAGCACAACTTTTTATAGGGTCCCCGCCGAATGGACCTGCTGTATCGTGCGTAACATTAAGTTGGTGGCCACGAGATACGATATAAGCTTGTTGATTTAGGGACGGTTTGTATTGTACGGAGTAGCTTAGAGTAATTAGAAGTGCAGTGCACGAAGAAACAGAAAAAGTTATTATCGTTCTAGTAGGTAACTAAAGCTATACTAACTTTCGATCCTTTTTTTTTGTTTACGCTGGGAAATGCATTTACGCATACCATTTGAGCCCGCAGACCAGAACGGTTATGTGGGGCTCCTGGACACGTCCAGACTACCCACTAAAACCAACACCAACCAACACTAAAAATCCTGTTTAAATTTGTCAAGTAGTTTTATCATGTCGTTTAAAGAAACAAACATTACTAGCGATTTTTAAGAATGGACATAAACTCTGTAAACACTTCTTAAGATTCAGAGACGTCCAAATAAACCATTTTAAAATTATCTTAATGTGCAGGCACAGCATATATTCATATCCACAATATCAAGATTCCGTAAGTATCTGTCATTCTACTATCTTCGTGGTCTGTGTCTGTATTTTTTGTGTATTTGTGGAGTTACTGCATCCTTACTAAGCTAATAAAACACGCTTTAGGGATAGCGTAATTTTCATGGCCCACCCATAACTTAACATCCGTGAAGGTTCAGATTGATATCAGGGTAGGAGTAGGGTTGCCTATGTACCCGAGTGTACCCTGTTCCCCGTAATTTTATTAGCCATAGACCCTTTGGGTGGTGATTAAGCTTATATGTGGGAACAGATCACTTATGTTGAAGTAACCAAATTGAGAGTTGTGTTGAAACTAAATCTACATTTATTAATAGAAAGTGGAACAAAACATATATTCCTTTCGTATCTAATAAGGTGTAAGAAACTTTATTCAAATTCAGTGCGCATATCAGCGATAGATGTCGCTAGTACAAATATGAACGTAATTCATAAGACTAGTTATTACATCCCAATAGCAAAATGGTTCTCTTCTTCTTTCTTTACGAAATGAAATGCGATGAAATATAATGGATATGAATATGGCCTCACCCGCAACTTAGCGGGTATTTTGCCAGTGTCAAGTAATTAATAGCAATATTAAATTCAATAAATACACATTATAAATAAAATAATGGATGTGACATGAAGAAATGAAAATGGCGTGTCCCAGCAAAATGGTTATAATATCGATTAGAAGAACAGTTGCGACTGTCAACTTTCTGACACCTGTTTTTTGACATCGTGTTTTTATGCTCCTTATATTTTTATATCCAAATATATCTCTGTTACCACCTTCAATCCTGGTTTTTCTTTGCACATAACCCATCAATTACTTGGTGGAAATCCATTGTTAAACAAATGGGGGAACGTGGGGGCGGGGCTCACCACTGACCCTCGGCTTGTCAACTTTTTCAATTATAAAACAAACAAGTTGATCGATAATTAAAGGAGCCTACTAAACCAAACTCCTCTAAATGTCAATTGAAAATCTGTCTGTCATGAGTTTTTAGATTTATTATGACAATATTATCAATCAATTATCCTTGCCCTTTATCTGGTGAAGGTGCCACTGGCATTAAAGCCAATGAGATTGTAATGCCAGTGGGACCTTTTTGGAGCCGTACAGTCTCTATGAAGTGCTGTAGAGCATTGAAATGGCGGAGATGCCATTAAATATTCATAAAATAATAACAAATACACAATTACACTAGCTAAGTCCCAACCCAAACTTAACATCGCTGGGGTACAATGGACTATTGTAAAACCTGAGTGACGTCACGCCTTGAGGACCCTGGATCCCAACACACCCAGGGCTTTATAAAATTCCCTCTTAAACAAAAAAAAACAGAACATAATTAACAACTCTATTTTCACATTCTTAACGGTATTTTCGACATAAAACAATTAAACGAGACAATGTAGCAATATTAAAGAATGGAGTTCCAGTCCGGCTAAGCAGGATAGCAAGTGCCGGCGCGCCTCACCGGGGGAACGGCGTATTTTATAATGCCTGGATTACGTTAAGCCGTACGAACCGGATCTTTTCACTGAAAGCCCCTCAAAGTGCTTTTTTCAAGAGCAGCGCTAAATTAGTCTACGATTACCGGTGTTTTTAAAACGGTGGCTTAGATGGTAGATTAGAATGTGCTCCAAGAGATTGCTTTGCTCGCTTCGAAGCCATTTTGAGGGTATGAAAAGTGGACTGGACTGGTCAGTGGTGACAGACATTATTTCAGACGTAGGCTTATGCAGTCCTGTCTGTCATAAGTTGGTTAGTTCACGGTCTATATACTTACCCCCGAATTTATAGACGTTTTATAACTTAATTATATGATATATAGTACTGCTCATAAGAGTTTTGCTTTGCGCAGTACTATATGACGTTTGATCAAGCTATATAACGTTTATAAATTCGGGAGTTAGTGTATGGTTTGGTGAGTACTTTACATATTCGATCTGGATAAGTCTTGTTATCCCATATTTTACTATCAGTATTTACCTCAAGATCTACTCCCATAGCATAATGCATACCGAAATCATTAATATTCCCAACTCTTGGGAAATAAATTGAGCTCGTTAAAAAGTAAAACTTGGAAATGTTGGATGGTACAAATTGACGTTTCTTAATGATACAAATTTTGCATTGCGACACGCAAAAGAATTACTTCCGCTTACATTTTTTTGTGTGCTGTATTTTTTAACCAATTTCATTGATGAATTATGTTTTTAAGAGCAAATTTAAAATATTTTATACCTAATAAGAACTCGGTATTTACTTATCAATCAATTTACCTTTTCTATTATTAAAACTTTAACATTCGAATTAGTTTTAATGCATAGGTTGTGTATTTTTCACGAAATATTTCGTGATAAATATAGTTTTTTTTAATCCGCAAACACGTTCTACGTTGAAGCAAGTACTTACCATCGCTTTTATTTGCATGACCAATTTATTGGATCAATATTATCTCGCGCTATCGTCAAGAATAAATTCATCTCGGACATACAGCTAGCCAGTACTGCCAGTACTTAGTACCGCCTAAATCCCATTCACCCTGAAGTAAGACAATATAATCACTTCGCCGCATAGTAAACTCCAAAATTGGACCAGCCTCCGTTTCTGTGAATGATGGCCGAAAATTGGAGCCCGTTATGCCGGTGATGGCGTCACACGTCACGCTGGGGAAACCCGCCGCCGGCGTGACAAGCGCTTGTTTTATTTAGATACAGCGTGCACGGTGCCGCGATTTTACAGATTTCCGTCCCACAAAAACCTATAAGGGCATAGTATAAAAGGCAGTATTTAGCCTCAATTTTCCACGGTAATATTTAAAAACTCGATTTGTACAGTTTCTGTACCAAGGGTCCCGGTTCGAATCCTGGTGAGAGCAAAACAAAAAGTCACACACTTTAAACTATATAAGCAATGATATACTAGGATCAACCCCAGTCCGTTGTACGGTAGTATAATACAAGCGTTGCTTAGTTTGGGATCGTATAGTTAGTGTATTCGTCTGGTGATATTCTAGTCCTATTTTCCTGACCATCAAACACAACCTGAAGCTGGAAATAACAGATAGAATGCGTCCGAAAGCCGCAGCTATAAGAGCCGTGGCTTATTTTAAACCTGGATAGTAAAACAACCATTAAACTGTGCAAAGTATCGGTCGTAAATACCGGACGTGACCTTGGTCGTTCGAGTCTCCGACCTGCAGAAATCTGGCGTCTGTATGGGCGTCCGAATACCCGTGCTTACTAGTGATGTAACGAATATTCGCATTCGCATGATTTTCCAAATTCAAATTCGGAATAAAAACATGCGAATGCTTTGCAAAT
Source organism: Pheosia gnoma (assembly GCA_905404115.1). Taxonomy (NCBI): domain Eukaryota; kingdom Metazoa; phylum Arthropoda; class Insecta; order Lepidoptera; family Notodontidae; genus Pheosia; species Pheosia gnoma. The sequence goes on from FR989910.1 coordinate 1,697,372, forward strand.
GCTGTTAAGACAAAATGCAACAGTTTTTTTTTATAATTCACTTAAATATGGATATGAAAACATAATGTTATGACTTAATATTTTTTGAATTCTAGTTTATAGAACAACATAAATACTATCAAATAAATAAATCTCAATATGTTTATATATTAATAGAGAATTCTAGCTTTTATATGTGTGGTCGGCAATTTTCATGGGTGTAGAAAATGGCGCCACGTTTGTAAATTTTAAATTCGAATCGTCGAAAGAGTTACAAAAAGCTAAGCTACAACTTTACCACCCGTTCGGAATGCCGTTCTTATGGAGAAGAACGGGCTAGAAACGCTATGGTGGCTCTTTTTTAAAAAGACCTTTTCTTACGTCATCTACTCAGTTATCAAGTGGGTTTCACTAGCTAGAATATGTCTGCCAATTATCAATAAACGTTCCGAGTAAATATTAATTCAAGAGGATAAAACAATAATCATTCTTATCTAAGTTCGAAATCTCTTATTTCGTTTAAAAATAAACGCGATAAAATCCTTAAAAAAAATAGTTTTATTTCAATGTGTAGTATTCGCGTAAATATAAGAAATCAATATACTCACTCATAATTCATCTGAAAATAGTTTCTCAATTTGAAATTCAAATGCCCAATAAGGTACCGTCAGGGTTCGTTTAAAATTTTAAGGGTATCCCATCATTGTGACTGGAGACTTGGAACAAATAGTAGGGGGTTTAAAAGGCCGGGAAGGGGGATGAAGGGGGGATGAAGTCAGGATGTCTGTAGATAGCGACGCCCCAGTTATGAAGCTAAAGGTGAGTGTTTAGTGGATATGCGGGGCTTACTCGGAACCTTCTACTCGGTACTATTCGGAACCTAAAAAGTATTTTAGGTAAGCTATAACTACTACGCAGGCGAATGAACATTTAATTTACTTATTGATTTCTTACATTTACGCGAACACATTGAAATAAAACATTGTTTTTGGATTTTATAGAGTTTATTTTATGTTTTTACGTTCCCGACATTTCGGCTGCTTTACAGCAGCTATGGTCGCGTCGGGAACGTCAAAAAACATAAAATAAACGTGATAAAATACGTAAAATTAGTTTGATTTACTTATTAAAAAAATACTTAATCTTAAAAACTTAATCCGTTGTAATATATACAACATATTTTATTTAAAGGTTCTATTTGAATATTAACTAAATAATGACACCGCATACCATGGGGAATACCTGCATGGTGTACTCAATCATTTCATTTTAATGTTATATTTAAATATTATCTGAATTATGATAGAGCATCCCCTGGCGAACAGCTTGCATGGTCTACTCTTAATAACTAAGGATTTAACTAAGTAAAGAAAAACAAACAATTACTAAACAAATGGTATAAAATTAAAAAAAAAAAAAACAAGGTGCGCGCCGCTGTTATTAATGTTCTCCCACAAATTAGCGACTCGATCGGCAGTGTGCGCCAGGCTTTAGGCGCGCGGCCGAGTTGCAGCGGGATGGATCAATATTATAATTGAAGGGTTGTAATTCCAAAGGGTCCAAGTGACAAAAAAAACTATATTATTACAAAAATACGATCTATGTGCCAAGCCAAGCAACTTTTTGTTGTTAAAAAAAAATTAAAAAAAATGGCACTTAGACCCTTTAGACTTTCAACCCTTCAATTGCTGAATCATGGATGATTATGGATCACGTTTAACAGACTAAGAAACTGCATGAATACTTAGTGGTAAATTTATATCACATCGTTTTAAGTTCCCATGCTTCTATCGCTGACAATTATTACAGGAATACTGAAGCCTGAAAGTACTGATAATTGATCTTTCTTTTAGGTTAGCGAGTAAAGTCTTATATAGGGCTTCAAGTCTGCTAGCACTATTGACTTTAAATAGTATGCCAATTGCATAATATTCTGACTTTTACAATTATAGTATGAGAATAACGTTAAAGTGACTATTGAGATGCCATTGCAATTAAACTTTGAGTCTACCGTGTGAGCAGAATAAAATCTTAATGACCGGCGATCCACGTCAATATCGATACACTGCTTGTCTGAATTGTTTCAATGATATTCTAGTTTTCTTATACATAATAATAATATGATTCGGAAGCACGCAAGTACTCTTTAGCTGTTTATTACATGCGAAAGTAAATCACGCTATCCCTTACGCACTACTTAGCATGGGCCTCTTAAAAGAACACTTACTATAAAGATATACCTTTTTTTTTCTTTTTTATGGTCCTCGCCAACAATGAAACCCCGCCCTTACCGAGTCAGTTATGTAGCAGATAGGAATTCAGGGCAAACGGCGCGGAGGCTGGATACGTTATTTACGCCCATTTACATACAGCACACACGCCTGCTTGTTACAACGGCGCTTCACTTTAAGCGTCTTTCAAAGCGTAGGAATGTATTTTCTGTTAGATAGATACGTTCAAAACTTGGAAACCCATCTATCGAACACTCGACGGTTTTGTTCGTGCTTACAACGCGTTTTATTTACAACAACGTATGCTTGCGACTTCGTGTGCATGGTATTAAGTTTTTTTTTAACTATGCCGAGATAAAATTGACCTAGCATATAAGCTACTACATTCTGCCCCGCGGATCCGTTCGTGGTACCTCGATGAAACATAGCTTATAAGCACTCAGTAATAATGTAGCTATTAGTAAAATATTTTTTTTCAAATCAGTGCAGTAATTTTAGAGGCTACCCTCTACATCTAAACTCCCCCTTATAATATTAGCTAGTATAGATTATCATCAGGCAAAGTTTTATAGTAGTAGTTCTTGTCTATTCAAAGTTTTTGTGAACTATGGATATTGATTTTTTAATCATCTTTCACGCAACTGGGCCCAGTTAAAACACAGGCAGCCAAGGTATGCTGTAACTCGAACATATAACCAACCAGTCCTGAAATTTAAACTATTTTTTCGGATTGTATCGCGTTTATTTTATGATTTTCCTCAGTCCTCCCGTGACCATGGTTGCTGTAAAGCAGCCGAAACGTCGGGAACATAAAAACAAAATAAACTCTATAAAATCCAAAAAACAATGTTTTATTTCAATGTGTTCGCGTAAATATAAGAAATTAATACAATAACCAGTCATTAAAAGTCTTGATATAATCAAAAATAGTCTTGCCTTTAACATTTCAGTTACAATATTTCATTAGTTAACGCTATTGACAGACAGGTCCCATTCATTCTAATCTCCATTCGCATTCATCTTCTCTCGCTCTGCATAGTTCAACAACTAAAGCATTAACAATGCGACGTCATAGTTAACCCGCAACGTCACGAATTATTAATGTCAAACCCTTGCCGAACGTGTTGCAATAATAATAAGCCAACAATGTGGTATCCATCATCACTATCTGTCTTGTCGAATCTTTATTGTGTGTTGACGATAGATGGCGCGGTTTAGGTGCTGAATCGCGCTATCGAGATTTAGATGATAGTAACATACAGTGAAACATAACTGCATAATCATAATTTAAATCGCAAGCAACATGGTAAACGCGAATAAACGCAAAAATAAACGCGATAAAATCTGTAAAACAAGAATCAGAATCAGAATATTTTTAATTCATGTAAACCATTAAGTACAGCACTTATGAATTGTCAAAAGTTACAAAATGCTAAGCTAAGCTACTACTTTACCACCCGTTCGGAATGCCGTTCCTATGGAGAAGAACGGGCAACTCCATGGTTGCTTTTTTAAACAGATGTTTTACATTTTAGAGCAGTACATTGTTATAGGTATGTGAGAACAATGTAGGAAGTTTTATTTTCCATAGATAAATACGGGGTATCTATAGTACTATAGTATATAACTAATTCTTGTGCTAAAAACCTAGCAACAAACATTCAATTACTTAAATCAATCGACTAAATGAATCCCAGTAACGAGTTGCTACCTAATTCGACAGCCGAAAGTAACGTAGGTTGACTCTATTTTTAACTAAACTAATTTATCAGCTGTCAATGTAATACGATTCGGGACTTATTGTCGAATAATTGCTGCGAGACGAGATGTAATTAAATGGAAGCTCTAAATGTTAACATGCTCTAATTAATTTGTGTGTATTGTGAAGAGCTTAGTGTTGAAATAAAACTAATTTTACGGATTTTATCGCGTTTATTTTTTGTTTTTTACGTTCCCGACGTTTCGGCTGCTTTACAGCAACCATGGTCACGGGAGGACTGAGGTGGTTGACGTCCTGGTGTCATAGTTTGAAACGGGATACCCTCATATTTAATTATTGCTTGCGGTCCGATCTACGCAGAAAGTGCTCACAGACCTCAAGACACTTAATTTATAAGTAGTAGTAATTAAATTAATTTATAAGTTCGCCCTCAGTCCATTGTACGGTACCCATAATACAATCGTTGCTTAGTGTGGGACAGTATAGTTGGTGTGTTCGTCTGGCGATATTATTATTATATTATTTCCGTAGATCGTGCTGCGGGCTAGGCCTCTGCGTATTATTGTAGAACTCTGTAGAGCTAGACTTACATGAATAACAGTGCTGTGAGAGTGTGGCAGGCTAAGTATAACTATAACCAATATAAACGCAATACAATCCGTAAAATTAGTTTTATTTCAACGTGTAGTATACCTATATATCGATATTATGTCTGTAGTCAGTAATCCTGCTAGAATTCTTCACATCTTCCAGGAGATTTCACTACCTTGTGCCCTTTAAAACACAAATAAAACCTTACAATCCACTTTAAAGACTATAAAAATTCGTCTTGCCCACCCAAGCTACGTTTCCCGCATATATTTTCGGTCCCCGGTTATTTTTGCTCGAGTTTCGGTCCCAAAATTAATGTACCGTAAAACTCGTCGCACTGACGAACAATTGAACAAAACGCTAAGCGATCTAAATTAAATTTAATCGCGGCACAAAAAAATAATGAGAGCCTAGGCCTAATTTATTTATGCCGCGTGATGCTGGTTCTAGTGGTTTTAATTGCGAACATTTTAACAAGGCTTAGACAATTTGGTTGAATTTGCGCTTTAGAAACGAGGTGTGCAGGTTCAAAACACGTTTAGCAAATAGTATTTAGTCATAGCCTATTGCCATTATACCGGCAGACTCCTTCAATGCAAGGCGCGATTGGGCAATAATCCACCTGACTGAACGACCGGGGTTGGCCTCAATCAACTTGAAAAAGACTTGCAAGTTTCTTTACCTTTTATCTTCACGGTACAGCAAGTAATCATGATTGAAAATTAGATTCAAACTTGGAACACAGAAAATGGCGGACACGCGAGCCGGGGTTTGAACCTTCACCACTTCGCTTTTCAAATAGGAATGGTTGATTAAGTCGCATAATAATAGAAGTAGTAAACATAATATTGCAGTGATATGAGAGCAAACTACCAGCGAATATACACAAGACACCCGTAGCTTTGAGACAGGGGTTTGTTATACCTTATCCGGGCGGCGGTATATCATAATCTGACGGATATAATTTATCAGCAACATGATAGTAGGGCGCGGGTTTCCCGTATATCACTCCGTCCTGGGCTCAACTTTGCGGTGTAACTTGTGCGATGTACCTACATTAGTTCAGTTTATTATTATCAGAATATAATATTCATATCTGATAAAGACGTAGCATACCTATATAAATCCAGAGCGCGTCCCTGCACAGGAGGTTAGATACATGCACAGGCAAGTGGATTTGGATTTAGGGCGTCTACTGTTCAATTAACGATATGTGTTGGGATTCAGGCGATAATGGACTTAGCACGTCAAACATTTAGGGTGGGTGGGAATAGACCAATCAGATTGTTTGAGATCCTCCGTCCGGTATCAATCGGTTTTATTTAAACAATGTGATTAGTCTATTCCTCACATCTCCGTTCCTTACCGCTTTGGTGGAAGCCGACCCTTAGGTGTTTTTTTCCTTCACCGCTCTGTTTCCTCACCCAGTTCTAGTGGTAGCTATAATTAGAAATAAAATTTCGCCAGACGAAAACACCAAATATACGGTCCCACACTAAGCAAAGCTTGTATTATGGGTATACCGACTGGGGCCGAACCCAGTATATAACACTTATATAGATATTAAACATCCATGACTCGGGTACAAACATTCATGGTCATCACTCAAAGTTTGTCTCTACCAGGATTCGTACGCGGAACCCTCAGCGCAGAAGGCAGGGTCATAGCAGAGGGAAATCACTGCATTTTAATATTACACCTATAGATAGTAATACATTAGAAATAATATTTATTGAATTAAAATTTACAATTACAGTTAAACTAAATAGGAAAATAAAAAAAAAACTTAAAAATAGTATCACAACAAACTATGTATCAAAAAGACCTTGTCTGCGTGGAGGAATGGTGGCAAGAATGCTGGCTGCATGTCGTCGCTGTATAATCAAACTAATTTTTTGAGCGAGGAAAGAGCCAGCCCTCCTGTCACCTGTGGAGGCAATCAACCTAGGTGATATTTTGTCTATAAATTATATGAGCTTCACAGATGTAAATATAAACCTACTTATACAATTTCATAAACCCACAAGCTTAGAATCCAATCATATTATTTGGGACTGCGTTTGAAACAATATTTAACAATACTTGTACAAATTATTAACACGCCTGTCTATCACCATATATTTTATTCAGAGTAGCACAATAACTTATTCAGCGACCGACGATCGGCCGTTCTATTATATGTATACAGTCTATGTTCTACACGGCAATAATGAATTAATGATTTATCAAACACTTTGTAAACACCGACCCTAAAATGGCGGCCTATTATGTTTAGGAGCCGATACTCGAGTGTATTGTCTTTCTGAAACATAAGTAAGTAATTTAAACACACACTTTGGACCTGAATACTTTAAGCCATTCGACATTTTCAACTAACAATCAACTTCACAAAATGGTTATCTGCACGTCAAGTGCGAGCTAACTGTATACTTTATACTCTACCGTATTTAGACATTTTGTATGGAGTATTGAAATGCGCCTCTAGCGGACCGTTTTTAAAACTCTCAATTCTCCATACAAAATGAATAAAGTTTGAAGCAACTACTTTATTCAAATGTTGATTGAGCTTAGGACGTCAAGTGCGAGATTATTAGTAAGCTAACCGTGTACTTCATAGTCTACGTATTTAGACACATTGTATGGAAAATTGAAAGCTTTAAATACTGTCCGCTAGAGGCGCTGTTCAATTTGCCATACAATGCGTCTAAATACGTAAATTATAAACTATACAGTTAGCCTACGAATGATCTGGCACTTAACTTACAGTCATCTGCTGATTTTCAGGTTAGGTGTAATGAGGTCAGTTTTCTGCAAATTTTTAGCTTGGGTATAGTAATGAGCTCAGTCATCTGCTGATTTTCAGCGTTAGTAAGCCACTAACTACGCTGATGACTACGCTTAAAGTTTAATTCTTCTGTCAAGTTAAATTACAAAGTTTAATGGGGAATATTCAAAAGTCGTCTTACCAATTAAAAATTGTTAAGGTTTTTCAATATTTGAAGGCTCTTGGGATTACAAGGAAATTTTTAAGTTATCATTTTCTGTGTTACCTCATTTAGGTAAAATGACTGCGAATTCTTGACTATTTTCAGCTAAATCCGTCCAGAAGTTTAACTAAATCGGTCCAGAAGTTTAAACTAAATCTATCCAGTAGTTTTATCTAAATCCGTCCAATAGTTTTAACTAAATTCACCCAGCACTTTTAACGAAATCCGTCTAGTAGTTTAAACTTCATCCACACCGTGGTTTAAACTAAATCCATCCAGTATTTTTTAAATCCGTCCAGTAGTTTGAACTAAATCCGTCCAGTAGTTTTCTCGTGACGCGGCAATACACAGACCGACAAAAATATCAACAATGTCAGATTCCGCCTCATAATGTCCCTACGACATATTTTTTTTTCACACGACCAAGCCACAGATCTATTATACCTATGTTTATAGATAATACCCGGCACGTGGAGAAAAATACTTTCAAAAGCCAATAACGAAATCAGAATTCGCGCCGTCAAAAGGATAATTTACACGAGGCGGGCTACACGAGTGTAACTTTTTTTTCTAAAGGCTCGCACGATAATGACATCTCCCGAACGTCTCACTTTGTACGAACGCTCATCAATCACAAAGTAGCTTTTCACAACTCCGCCAGTCAAACGGTTGTGTGTTTTACATGCGAAGCGGCCATTTAAGTGCTTCAGTCATGTGAAATCATACTTTAATGTTCGCAAACATAATGGGGGAGGGAGAAGGGATGAAGGGTGTAATATATGTGATGAGTTCGTCAATAGATTGTATGCCTCTGGAGAGATAACTTAAGCTGTTGCGTGGAGTCGTGGGAGTATAAACAGCGATTTACCGTGGACCGCATACTGATTAGGAGCGACAAAATAAGCTCACTCAGTCAGTATGTGGCTACATATACAGGGTCATTCAGAAAGAGTATACAAACATTTAGACACGCGCTTCTTTAGCGCATTCGTAATTTTAAAAAAAATCGAAGTTAAAATAAAAAAAAAAATCTGAGCATTTTTTTAATATATATATCGAAGTTCTGACTTCACATAATGATAACAAATATACTACAGAAGCGTAGGTTCAAAGTTTAGTATACCCTTTCTGAATCATTCTGTATAAACGCACTGAAACCCAAGTCTATTTACACACTTGTTAAATAAATAATGAGTGGCATCAAAATTATCACATTCAACAATTTGCCTATATTAAATATGTTAACGATACTTTTGCGAGTTAAATGAAACTAATTTTTAAGGATTTTATCGCGATTTTATTTCGATTTTACGTTCCCGACGTTTCGGCTGCTTTACAGCAACCATGGTCACGGGAGGACTGAGGTGGTTGACGTCCTGGTGTCATAGTTTGAGACGGGGTACCCTCATATTTAATTATTACTTGTGGTCCGATCTACGCAGAAAGTGCTCACAGTGTCTTGAGGTCTTGCAATGGTATGCTTGGTCTTGGTCGATAAAATCCTTAAAAATTAGTTTCATTTCAATGTGTAATATTCGCGTAAATATAAGAAATCAATAAGTTAAATGAGTTATCAATAGATTGATTGAGACTATATACCTCCCAAGATAACCTCCGTCCAGTTCACTCTTTCAGTTATTTACACGGTTATTTATAATGGTGCCAAAATTATAATACTATCGGCTGTGGCATGTTCTATACTTTCTATACGTTCTGTTCTACTCCCTGACTACACGCCGTGGCGCTATCTGAGCATATGCCTACAGAGGCTCGTAGCCCGTAGGCTATATCACTAAAACATTTTTTTCTGAAGTAGGCAGGCGTAAAGTCCCTGGCAGCTACATGGCTAGCTACACGGCAGTAGTAAATAACAAAAAAAATGGCGTAGTAATCCGTAGCAATACAGCTGAGTATTGTCACGCGAAAATTACCATAAGATATCCAGAATAAAAATTACAAAGTTGTCGCGATGTTACGGCCGATATCATAAATCACCTGGGATACATATTCGAATAACACAAAACGTAACAAGACATGTAATTAAAAGAAACACATTAAAATAAAAACAAACACCTGCTCATTAATTATTCCGAAGTCTTTTCTCTTTGAGTCAAACATGTAGGTTAGGTTGCCTACCCTGCGCTTACCTACGTATGGTAGGCAAAACAGGTAGGTACCTATATGGTGGATATACTAATACATACATATATATCTCTCCATCACGATATTTTGAGTTTCAAAGGCTTAAAAGCGAAGTACGGATGTGTGGGTAAATACGGCGCTGAGTGGATTATACGGGGATTGATTTTGGACGTAACTGCTTTGATGCCTACACAACGAATGAATTTAACGCAAAGCAATTACCTTTTTCATTTATAATTATAGTAACCCTGTCCGGATTAGTAAAGACATAATCAGGCTTGTTAATTATACCTAATGGTAAAACTATATTTAACAAAGTCGTGTTAGTTACACCATTTATAACTCAACAACGGGTGGGCCGATTTTTATGATCTTTAATTTTCTTAGTTTGTCTTCGCCCTGAATAGCAGAATAACTATCTTTAAAACAAAGGAAATCTCACTGTTTTCTTTTATTTTTTGTTATGTATGTAAGCGGAGTAAAATTTAAAATATAAATCGCATATTTGTTATAATAAATTTAATATATGAAAGTACCAAAAGTTAACCTTTTCGGACATACTATAAGATGAAGAGGGTTGTTTAAAATAAATTATTATAAAATTCATTCAGATTATCAGAAACTTTCCGCATTGACCAGTTTTAGTGCGGTATTAGGATCAGATCACTGAGCCTAAATTATCAATCAATCGGCTTACTACAAAACGATATAAAAAAGTATAGCTAAACAGTTTAACACTTACGTTATTCAAAGATAAATGTTAGCGCTTTTCACAACATTACTCCAGTGGTATGAGTTAGCGTTGCCGCGCTAACTTCCCTCTCGTGTGTTTTCAAACGAAATGGGTCAGCGGGGTCGCCCGTAGTGTTTGTTATTCATAACATTTTTAGTTCACACTCGTCAAATTATGAAATGAGGCCTGTTGGACTGCTGTTTAGGATGGAAACGCCATTCTTGACGTACAGACAAAAATGATGTGGAGTTTTATTTACGACACATAGTGGAAGCAGCACGTCAAGTGCGAGATTATTCGTAAGCTAACCGTATACTTTATAGACTAGACATTTTTTGTGGAAAATTGAAAGTTGCAATACTGTCCACTAGAGGCGCTGTTTATTTCTCAATAAAAAAATCTATATACGTAGACTATACTACTACTGCTTTACAGCAACCATGGTCAGTCATTCCGTGACCACGGCAAGCAGCCGAAATGTCGGGAACGTAGAAAACATAAAAAAACGCGATAAAATCCGTAAAATTAGTTTCATTTCAATCAGTAGTATTCGCGTAAATATAAGAAATCAATTAGTGCACTGAACTAACAATGTCTACAGCGGATTTAATAGTATGTTTTAATCGTAAACAAACCCGAGTCACCACATTTTCAATTTGCGATACACCCTTGCACCCCAGAATAACATTGCCAAGTAACATATTCATGGGATTCTTTTGTACCCCAAGCCCAAGACCCTCCGGCGACCTTAATATTTAAACTCAAAATAGTTGCTCCCCTTAATTTATTACTTAAACCATTTATAAGTTCCAAACGTGACTTAAATAACTATTACGAGTCCGGAGTCAGTAGTTAGGAATTTAAATTGTTAAACTTTTATTAGTTACAAATGGTAATTGGGTTTTTATCCGTGATTCGGATTCTGGAAAATAAATAAATATCGTAAGACGAGCACACCAACTATACGGTCCCATACTAAGCAACACTTGTATTATGAGTACCGTACAATGGACTGAGGACGAACTCAGTATATAATACTTATATAGATATTAAACATCCATGACTCGGGTACAATTATTCGTACTCATCACACAAAGATTCCCTAGCAGGATTCGAACCCGGGACCCTAGGCACAGAAAGCAGGGTCACTACCAACTGCGCTAATTAGGTCGTCAAAATGGAACTGATTTAGAGTAGTTCGGTTGTATAGGTCTTGTTTACAAAATACTATTTATCTTTTAATTATCCATCCAGAGCCCAGAACCCGGTCAGCCTATGCCACAGTCTTGATTGGGTTCCTGATCGACTTAATGCTGTCAGATTTTGCTTATGGTTACCAATTCACATTGCTTGGAGTCGGCAAAGTTAAACGCAAAACCCGACATAACCCATTCAAGAGTATGTCTATGCATTTCATAGACAAAGTTTGTTTAAAAAAAAACTATTCAGAACCAAACCCCACGTTAAAGACCTTCGAATGTTACGTTCATTTATTATTAAACCAGTCGTTCGATAGGAAGTAAAATTTTTGGGAATCCCAATAAATGTCCCTTACGGGCCCTGAATTTATCAGTGCATGAAGTCAAAACATTGATGGAAATACTATCTGCCTTAACATAATTGAAATAAAAACTACGTAGCTTGGTCCCTAGCCACAATGTTCAGTAGGTATTTACTTTGGACGGCACGACCCCACAAAAGATATATAGTCGTCTAATAAACGAGGTAAAGTTAAATAAAAATAGGAAAAAAAAAGTTGGAAAAGGGAACATATAAATGGGAGATCAAAGCTAAGAAAACTGTCCATCCGAGCAAAGTTTCCGCGAAAGGGCGGGACGAGCAACTTATAAAGAATTCGGGTATTTGCTGTTCAGCCAAATTCTATCGGAGGGCCGCCGGTAAAAAAGGACGAATTTGACACTTGTGTTACGAGGCTGTCTTAGGGCTACAATAGACGTGCCAGTAAAAACTCATGCCAGTAAGAAGTAGTCTTGCAATCTACTGGCACACGTACTGGCAAGTGTTTTATCTGTCAGCGTAAAACACATAAGTACTTTGATGATTCAAGTGCGAGAGTATTCGTGAGCTAACTAACCGTATACTTTATAGTCTACCGTATTTAGACATTTTGTATGGAGAATTAAAAAGTTTTAAATGCCATCCTCTAGAGGCGCTTTTCAATTCTCCATACCAAATGTCTAAATACGGTAGACTATAAAGTATACAGTTAGCTCGCACTGGACGTGTAGGAATATATGCTCGAAATCCAAATCCCTTTGTCCACCGGCTTGGACTGTGCGTTGTCTGTCTGTCAGTGTCAACATTTTTCACACATTTTTAATTTAAAGTGTATATACGGAAACAATAAATTATATAAAAATAATTAAAAAAATGGCATCTCTTTTGATGACCCACTGTTAGGCACGGGCCTCCCCTTAATGCGAGGGGGGTTTGGCCATAGTCAACCACGCTGGCCCAGTGCGGGTTGGCGGAACGGAAAACGGAAACAATATGGAAACTTACTTTAATTGTTTTCACATTAAAAATTAAGATAATTGATAGAACGAAAACGTTAACTTTTTTTTAAATTCTCTTATGGCTAAATTTCGCACCAATTTGACCGCAACATTACTTACAACGATAGCACATACATAGCAAGTAATTGCAAAAGATCTTCCGGAAAGGTACTTCCGAAGAATAAAAATATTCCGAACGGAACCCGGACCCGGACGTGGGGACAATAGCTTAATTGGGGATGAACTTTCCAAATTCACAGACGGAATGTCCGATCTTAATTTGTACATTCGAAAGTTTAAAGGCGATTTGCTGGCATGTTCCAGTGTCCTTGGTAAGTCAAAGTCAAATCGTTTAGTTCGTGTAGGCCTACGGGGGCACTTACAAATCGTCATTAACATTTTGTTTTTCTTATCTCTACAACCAGATCGGAACGCGACCTCAACTGAGCAGATCTGGCGAGATATTCAGCGGGCTTGCCTTGTTTTGTTTTTATATACAGGGTATACAAGGAGAATCAGGAAGGAATACTAACCCTTAAACAAACAGCGAAATATTCTAAATTTCGCTCCTTACTTTTTCCTTGGGGTGTCAGCACGACCAAATCTCAGAAACACATGGTTGCCAAATTTCCAAATTATAATTATGTGCAACTGGGAAAACTTCAAAATATCCTAGTATTGCAATGTTCAAAGCAGTTATAAAAATAAACCCTATTGGACTAAGCGTTATTTATGTGAACTATTCATATATTGTTTGAAAGAGGCTTAGAGTTTACGGGACAGATCATTCATCACGACTGGACTTCCAAAATGGCCTAACAAAATCCATTCTGAAGTTCTCTCCGTGTACAAAAACATATTTTTTTAAAAGCAACGATATCGCGCATTTAGAATTCCAACATAAGTGAAATCCTTTCAACTGGGTTTTTTTTTTCAAAATCTCTTGAGGTCTACATCCCACTTTTTTTTTGTTTCCTATGATATTTTAGTCGTCTGTGTCCACATCTTCAGACTCCCTGGAGCTTTTGTTTGCGTACTTTTGATTTGAATTTTGCTATTCGAAAGCTCAAATTGAAAGATGATTCACTTGAGACTGGCATTAATTCCATTTCTCTGAATCCTAACTAGAGCCTTCATACTTTTATCTGTAATAAACTATTGAGTTTCGAATTTAATTCCAATAATATAATAAATTAATTATTTCGGTGCGTATATTTGTTTATTACTTACTTAAATTAACTAAGTAACATTTTAATTAAGTATTTGTATCACGTTTCTTTCAATGTATTTATGAAATATTAGACGCTAAGAAATGGATTGTTGAAATAAAACACTTCGGGTAAAATGATTTTTATAAACTTATTAAGTAAGTGACATATTTTCTTGATCTCTATTGCCGTCTTTCTCTTAAAAATATTCTCATGTAAAGTGGTTTACTTAATTAAACTAATTGATATAAAATGACCTATCAATATTGGGTACTTATTATAAGGATATGGTATTCGGGTTCTGCTTCAATCGCATAACGTTACATCTTTAAAATCTATACTTAACATATTAAGTGAACGCTCAAAATAATCCGAGTCAATGCATTCAATTTTATTACGCGATAAATCAATTTTCTGTAATAAAAATAATCCCTCGAACTCTGTTATTGGTACATTTGTCAAATAATTATATGAAACATCAATTTCTCTCAACAATGCTAAAGGCGTTAAGGTCCTATTCAACGAAGTCAATACATTGAAACTTAAATTTAATACGTTTAAATTAATTAAAGGTCCAAAACATCCTGTGGACAGCACTGAAATGTTATTACCTTGCAAATACAATATTGTTAATTTAGATAGATTCACAAACATATCGCTAGATAAATAACTCAATTGATTATAAGACAGGTCTAGTAGTTGCAAATTAGTTTCATTATCAGATATCAGAAAGGTTCCTGGGTTAATTGTATCAAGTTTATTATGTGAAAGGCTTAAAAAGTCTAGCGCTGTTAAACCTTTGAAAGCAGCTTCTATATGTACAATACGGCTGTTAGATAAATCAATGCTGAGTACATTAGTGAGATTACTGAATGCAGACGATGTGATATTGGTCCAATCATTATCAGCGGCTTTGAACATACGAATCCTGGTATTGAAATTGGTTGCGAAGAAGTCTCGGGTGATGACTGCCGCCGCGGACTTTTGGATGACAAAAGTGATGTACGGGTAAATGTCATCCCTGTATTTGCAAGGAGGTATTGGGACGACCAGGTTAGAATGGTTACAGATGATTGTGAAATAGCAATTCCCCTCATTAGTAAGTGTGCAGTCTTTGGCACTTACAACCTTTAAGATAATTACGATGAAACCTGAAAAAGAAATACGTATAACTTGAAAGAATATTATAAACTTCCTTGCACATATTTTTATATGGAACCTACATATGGCTAGGATTTTTTGAATCATTATGTTTATTATTTATTTATTCAGCGAGGAAATGCAGCCAGCATCTTGGGCACGCTACCGCATTGGCCAAATTGTTTACACTTTTTGTTAAAAAATATATATGAGTAAAAGTAAATCATTATGTGAAGTCAGTATGTATTTCGAGATGGTAATAAAAAAATCTGAAAATAAACCAAAATTGTTATTTATTGTGCTAGGCCTATTAATACTGTTACATGCGCTAAGGAAACTACTTTAATCGTTATTATACCAACCTTTTCTGAATCACTCTGTATAATATTTTTATTTTTTTATTATTACTCTCTCTTTACACGGGCTATACCCGGATGTTTGGAAGGCTTGCGTGGGGACATGGGTCCAACACGAAGAGGCCCTTATTGAGAATTTTAATGTTATGTTAGCCACCTGCTGGGGTCAATTGCTGAAAATGATAGCATAAACAGCGAATTGACCTCAGCAGGCGGTGGCACTATTGCAGGAACATGGAATGATAATTGAGTCTATGGATTGAGGTTTGGATGGACATGAGACATTATTATTACTATTGTTAAAAAAAAATAAACATATATAACTAATATAAACATAGAATACGATAGTGCCATATGTATAATCATAGTTCCATAAATTGTTTCTATGATCATAGATAGGACTAGATAAATTATAAAATTATAACATGCCCCTCAGACAGACCACAATCTTGAGTATGTAGATAAGCACCGATTTTATAGAAATGTTCTACTATAAAATTTCTTCTGAAGAAACTTTGTAATGTTGCCTATTATAAAGTTCTGTTACTTTGTGAAAAAAAACATACTTCAATGAAATATGTACTTACATAATAGTAGCATTGTTTGAAATGAAATATTCCTTTATTTTATTATCGAGTGTGTGACACGCACTAGTAGGTAGGCACGTCGCACTCTGAGCGACCGACGGATGTGCGCTATCAACAAGCATATTTATTCCTCAAAAAAAGAATGCGTTGTTTTTAAATAAACATGCTTATACCTTCAAAACAAAGAATCGATTTCATCTCTCATCCATACACGGGCTGTTGCGATAACGAAATTATTACACTTCTTTTGACATGAGTCCCATTTAAAACAGAATAGTTTGATTAGTTGAGTCACTTTTGATACAGCTACTAGTTAATATCAGGGACTGCCTGAACCCTTGAAGGATATTTCGGATGGCAACAGTTCATGGTTATTTTCCATATACTTAAATCTATCTGTAAACCACTGATTGCAGGATATGGATAAGTTACAAGGCGAAGCTAATACTAGTGTATTCCAACTGCAACAAGTCACTACCTTGACGACGGAATATTGTATTAATGTAACTATTGAAGAAAAAAAAAGTGTAATACACGTTTATTCGTGTTCACGTAAGTACCTAATTCACTTGTAGTACATACATTGGTTCAATTATTATGCTTCAATAAAATGTTGTTCGCAACAGGCCGCGTCTATTATTTCTTCGTCTGAAGTCACTACATGGAACGGCTGTATGTGCGAGGATTCTCACCGAAGAATTTATGTAGGCAACACCTGAGGACAAACCGGTTCAGGCCTCAGCACAAACCTCTGAGTGTGTCACCCGCTGCTGTTCTGCTCACGTGTACTCAAATGAATAGGATTTTTTTTTAAAGAGTGACCATGGAGTTTCTTGCCCTTTCTCTACATAGGAACTGCAATCCAAAGGGGTGGTAAAGTTTTAGCTTAGCATTTTGTGACAGTTTTGACGATTCATAAGTATTGTACTGTTGATGGTTTACATGAAATTCAAATTGTGATTCTGTCGTATCATAGGGCAGAATGTTGTACTCGATTGAATATCCTTTGACTAAAAAATTAAGTATCGTTCACTACGCTATGTACTTTGCATTAACAGAAAGAATAAAAAACATCATATTATTTATCTATCTTAAGGACTGCTTAAGACTGACCACCCTATCTGTATATGTAACATTTTGTGCAAGATATGTCTAGTTGTAATATTTATTGAAGAGGCTAAAATAAACATTTTGAAGCTTCACGATGTCTGTACCATCTGTTCAGCATTTGAATTGATAGACAACTATCCCGGATTAACATAGAAATAGGTAGACATCATTTTATATTCGCGTTATACCTCCGTGTCTCCGAACAATTGGGGTACCACGCAATTTCCTATATTCAATGGAGCGTGGCTTACAAATAATAAATTCATGGTTAACCTTGAACTCTGAGAGATACGCGTATTGGCGGACCGCCAACAAAACTATTTGCAATGAATTCGTGCTATTCACTTTGTGCAAATTTTAAGCCTTGTGTAGAATGTAAAGTAAATGCTCGCTCACCATAACATCTGTTCATACTGATAGGAATTGGTCGTCCCTAGCATATCGCTAATATAGATAAAACTAGAGACAAGCTATAAAATAAATAAATATCGCCATACGAACACACCAACTATACGGTTCCACATTAAGCAACGCTTGTGTTATGGGTACCGTACAATGGACTGAGGGCGAACTCAGTATAATATAATACTTATATACATATTAAACATCCATGACTCGGGTACAAACATTCGTGCTCATCACACAAAGCTTGTCCGTACCAGGATTCGAACCCGGGACCCTCGGCGCAGAAAGCAGAGTCACTATGACTGCGCCGATCAGGCCGTCGTTAAAATAGAGATTAGATTGGACATTACCGAAATTCTGTAAATGTGTATGTTTGTGTGAACTTGATATACTTGTGACAGGTACCTGTAGGTCTTTATTAGCCTCAGACTGCGTTGCAAATATTAAACCAATGACGAAGATCGGTGAGATTTAAATTAAAGTAGACGGTGTTGTCGCAGTCGAAATTAAAATAATGAGTTCCGGAATAATAAATTCGGAGATTTCGTCAATTCACGTCAGTAAAGTTGCTTTGACAGAATTAATTTCTTGGTATGGCTTCAAATTTCGCTTAGCCAAGAAAATTCGGCGTAATGTTCTGAAATTAAATAAACCTTCGTTATCAAGAATGAGGCTATGGGTGGAAACCCAATAAATAATTATACAACTTTATATGCATTCTCATTTGCTACTGACCTACGGTGGTGGATTTCCACATATGAGCACATGCAAGTGACAGGCAATAATACAATATTAATATATAATACAACAATAATACAATATTACAATCAGAAATATACGAGTAATTACCTAACTATACCACATAATCACAGTAATAAGCAAACAACCTAATTACTAAGCGTGATAACAGGACTTCAAGTGCGAGATTATTCTTAAACTAACCATATACTTTATAGTCTACGTATTTAGACACTTTGTAGCGAATGGTATTTAAAACTTCCAATTCTCTATACAAAATGTCTAAATACGTAGACTATGAAGTATAATGGTTAGCTTACAAATAATCCCGCACTTAACATCATTTAGTCATTATCACCTCAGTCCTCCCGTGACCATGTTTGCTGTAAAGCAGCCGAAACGTCGGGAACGGAAATGCATAAAATAAACGCGATAAAATCCTTTAAATTAGTTTTATTTCAAAATGTATTATTCGCGTAAATATAAGAAATCAATAGATAAGGAGCCAATCAATCAAATAACTTTCAAACATTTCCTATAATAACAAAATATTCAATTTTAGCCGCAGAGTTCCACAGTCCCGTTTATTCCTTACATTAACGCTTACAACGTGTTACATTATCAATCGTTGCAATAGACAGCATACTAACCCATCCAGATGGCGCGCCATGTACATCGAAATCGCAATTAACATCAACATAACTTATATACTGGTGGTAGGCTTCGGCCGTGGTTAGTCACCACCCACTGAACAAAGCCATGTCGCCAAGCGGCCTAGCCGTGTTCCGGCATGATGTTCGGTGTTGCCATTCATGGATGGCGGGTCAGATCAGTTGCGCTGCATGTGCCTAGTGAATGTAGCGTCTCTATCTACTGCCGCCTTCCTACCTAGGCAAGTATGCTCGGTCGTAGATCTCATCGTCACTTACCATCAGGTGAGATCGAGATCAAATACTTGCCTAAAATGTAATAAAAAAAAAAAAAATAGTATTACTGAGTCTAAAATATTAAACACATCCGGTTACTTTGGTGCTACTCAATCCAGCAAATTCCTCTGAAACTCGGATTTATTGAGTTCGAAGGAAGTTCTTGAACTCTCATTAACGGGAAAAGCTAGAGAACGAATTTTGAAAAATTTCACATAAATAGCGACGCCAATACCAATCAACACAATTGTTAATACAGAACACCAAACAAGGACGATTGTTGAAGGCGATGAGGAATTCGGTTCACTCGATTCCGGCTTACTTGTTGTAACTTTGTAAATTTCATCATCACCACATTTGATGCCATGTACGTTGTCTTCGTGATATATCTTATCAATCGAAGTTACATCAATTGTTCTCTTAAAAATTGTCGTGTTCGTAGATTGTATACTGCGTAGAATTTCTCTACAAGAGATGGGATTGCCACCCAAGCTTAGTGTTCTTGATTGAGGCCCAGTAAACATTAAAAATCTATCTATATCAAATGATTTGATATGGTTGTAATCGATGATTAAAGTCTTCAATTCATTGCATTCATGAAATAACTCTACGTCAAGGGCTGTAATGTTATTCTTTGATATGTCCAGCACTTCAGTGTTATGAAGTCCTTTTAGGCTTCCATATCGAAGTTTAGTCAAAAAGTTTGTTGATAGATTAAGATATTTTAGATTGTTCATATACCGAAACATACCAGGTGGTAGATCTGTAATTTTGTTTCTACTCATATCTAGTGATTGTATATTATCGACATTCTGGAACGTATTGTTAATATAATTGATATTATTGTTGCTGAGGTCTACTGAAATTAGTTCCTTGAAATAACTCAATTGTATAGTAGTGAGTTCATTAGACGATAACCTCAAATCTATAAGAGTTGATAAGGTATTAATTTTTGGACTATTAAAGTTTGTAATTTTATTCTGGGCCAGATTTAGCGTAGTTATGTTGGGAAATGTTTTAAATCCAATATCCGAAAACAACGACAAATTATTGTTAGATACGTCGAGGTATAAAAGACTCAAATTTGTTGGAAATATTCCTGAGATATTTGACACGTTATTATTGTTCAGATACAATGCTTTCAAACTGGTCAGAGTACCATTTTCAATTCTCAAATTGGACAATCTATTATGTGATACATCTAAACTATACATATTATCGACACCTTTAAAATTGCTCGGTTCTATAACTTCTAATTGGTTATGTGACAGATTAAGCCTCCTTAAAATTGGTAGGTCTACAAAAGCCATTTCGTCGATCTTGGTAAAATTAAAATTATTCAAATCTAAAAATCTTAAATATTTGGCTGGGCTGAAAACATTTTTTCCTATAGTACCGTTTAGTTGGTTTCCTGTCACGTTTAAAAATTGTAATTTCAGTAAAGGCAGAGAATTTTCTTCTATTCGAATAATATTATTCATGGATAGATCCAAATTTACGAGTTGTGTTTGGTCCTGAAATGTATTTTCTGTTACAATTTTAATATTATTATTACTCATTAATAGCTCTGTTAAATTCGTTAAACAGTTCTTCAAAAAACTTAATTCTTGTATTTTATTGTATGATAAATCTAGTATCCTAACGGGTGTGTTAACAAAACTAGAGTTTTCAACGGTTCTTATACTATTTTTACTGAAATTTAAACGCAGTAAGCTGTCCATGTCAGCAAAGGCTCTATTTCTAATTGCAGTTATATTTTGTTTTGTCAACTGAAATTCAGCTACATGATGTAGACCAGAAAATGTGTTCGTCGTGATATCTCCACTTAAATTATTATGATTCAAGTTTAAATAATTGACGGATGTATATTTCAAAAAGTTATCCTGAAGCCCCGTGATATGATTATTGAAAAAATCCAAGTATTGTAGTTTATTGTTGTTTATGAACGTAACGCTTTCAATAGTCATTTTGATATTATTATAGCTGAAATCTATTGTCTTTAAGTTAAACGCCTGGTTAAAGCAATTGGATTCTACCGTGGACAATGCATTATGCGATAAGTTCATATAAATAATAGAACTCAAACGATTCAGTTCGAAGCCTGATAATTTAACCAGGCAATTATCCGACAAGTCAAGTGTGATTATTTTTTTTAAATTAGCTAGCGTATCATTAAGCGCAGCTAATCGGTTGTGTTGCAAGTAAAGACAATTTAAATTTGTTAAATTTTGAAAACTATCGTCTGATATTGTTTGTAATTCATTATTGTGTAAATATAATTTGTTCAAGTTAGGCAGATCGTTGAGTTCTGTGTTAAGAGCTGTCAATTTATTGTAAGACAAATCTAGTTCTTCTATGCGGTTGTCTTGAATAAAAAACGCATGTGGCCTTATATCATGGATGCTGTTGCTTGATAAATTAAGAAATTTCATCGACTGCAAGTTTTGGAATGCATCATTCTCAATCCTAGATATACGGTTTTTAGATAAATCGATCTTTATGGAATTGAAGAAGTATCTGAAGGCAGCTGAATCAATCGAAGTCCAAGTGTTATTATCTGATGCCACGATATAACGAACTCGTGTGTCGAAGTTAGTTGACGCGAAATAACTCTTCGTGAGAACGGTCCGGAAAGCATCGGTGAGGATGAGAGTGTAGTTAACACCTGAGCCACAGTTGTCGCTAGGGATGGTGTCGGGGTATCCACTGCATGTGATAGTATAGTTGCAATCGCTGATGAGGGATTTTACACAGTGAGACCACGATGGCTCCATACCGATGTATGCGTATACCGTGATACCTGGAATGAAATTCAAAGACTTCATATAGACATACTACTTACCGCTATTTACGAATTAAATACAGAATTTTCTACATCTAAAGGTGATATTTGAAGCGACCGCAAGGCCGCAAGGCCAAAAAGAGGGAACTTCACTGGAGAGCAATATAGAAAACTTATTGGGGTATGGGGGGGATAGGATATTAAACAAATGGGGGAACAGTAGTCAAGACCAAACAAACCAAACAAGTTGATCGATAATCAAAGAAGCCAGCAACACCGAACTCCTCTAAGATGTTAGTCGAGAAACTGTCTGTCACGAGTGTCGGGACCCCAATTAATATGCAATTATCCGCGAATCTAAAAAGTATTCGACACGTGTTGATGGTGTATTGGCTTCTTTAATTATCGATCAACTAGTTTGGTTTAGAATTGGAAAAGTCTTGACAAGGCGACGGTCAGTAGTGGGATCCTCTTCGCCCATTTGTTTAACAATAGATTTCAACTAAGTATCGCCTAGTTCTATCCATAATATTCCATATAAGTTGTCGATCGATGACAAGCTATTCAAAAACTGGCCGTATTTGACCGAAAATGTATGTATGTAAATTATATACCAATAACAATATACTACACAACAAACATAAAAATAATACAACCGAATTGAGAACCTCCTCCTTTTTTGAGTCAGTACAGTGTATAAGATCCTTATATAAAGACCAACCATGGAGTTTCTCGTCCGTTCTTTTTTAAATTCATAGCATATCATTTTGTGACATTTTTGACGAATCATAAGTACCTAAGTACTGAAATGGTTGTCAAGAATAAAAAGTATTCAGATTCTATAAGACCCATACTAAAAACGGAATCTAAAAACATTATAAACATTCTGTAAGTTAAATAAAAGACAAGATACTTACACAATAATAATTTAAAATCCATTTTAAAAATCATTCCTTAAAATTATATTAATTAAATAAATTATGTCACTTCATAACAAATTACTTAGAGCAACTCTTTAAACACAAACAATCCAATGTGCGCCTGCGCTGCCATACAAATATAATGATAATACTTTAAACGAGTCTTTGTTTTATTATTAGAAAGGGACAGAGATGGAATGGAGTAGAACATATTTGTATTTTTTTGTAAATAAAGAGTTCTTTTACACATTTCAGTTTTATGTATTCAAGGTGATTCATAAAGTGTATATAAAACTTTAGCGCATGTCTAATCAGTATGTAAATTCATAAGAAACAACAAATTACTAGTGTCATTGTCTTAGGATTTTTTTTTAAATCGATATTATTATAAAAGTTCTGACTTCACATAATGACCATTCGGACTCATTTTGTAGGTAGTTAACATAATTGTTACTTACTTGAAGTTCAAATTGTTTGATGGATGAAATTGGTTCAGCCTTACAAGTTAGATAGATAGATAGATAACACTTTATTGCACCACATAAAATGAATACAACATTACAAAAACTTAACTTATACAGAGAGCGTCACAATGGGCGGCCTTATCACTAATAGCGATCTCTACCAACAAGCAATTGTAGAAATTAAAATGATCAATATATTTTGTTACAATATCGACTCCACATTTTTAAGTAGGCATGACGTCACAGGATATTCATATCGATAGCTTCCGAATGACTCAAATATCTAGCAGAGATACTATATATACAAAATCCCAACAATACTAAAAAAAATACCAATAATAAGATTATTATGCTATACTAATGTAGAGTCAACCAAGTCCCTTACCGCCTTAAGATCCAATATTATTTGCACACCATAGGATCGTAAGGCCTATTTTCATTTGCATGATCAACATTCGGTGCCAATATATCGCTGTGATGTCTTTGCTGTCTTTGTTGTTAAATTTTGTGTCTAACGTTAGCGGCCATTGTTATTTAATAACTTCCCAATGACTCGAATATCTAGCAGAAATTGTGTATTATAAGTAAATTCCAACAATATAATACAAATAATTGACTTACATTATTATATTGATTTCTTATGTTTACGCGAATTCTACCTACACATTGAAATAAAATCACGCGTTAAGTAGCACGCAAAAAATAACAGATGTATAAAGTTATCTCAGCGAAAAAAAAATGTACGAGGATGTTATTCCGCTTGGAACTCATCAATCACCCCGGGAGCAAACGAGCCTCGTATTATTCCCACAGTGTGCACGCTAGCTATGAAATATTATATAGGTATAATGGGAATAGGCTCGCCCCCTATTGCATTGGGACCAAATACTATCGGCAAAATGTGGGTACAATACAATGTACCTCTGTCTACCTCTACGAGAATCTATACTAATACTTACTTACATACTAATATTATAAATGTGAAAGTTTGAATGGATGGGTGGATGTTTGTTACTCTTTCACGCCAGAACGGCTGAACGGATCTGGATAAAATTTGGCACAGAGATAGATTATAGTCTGGAATAGCACATAGGCTACTTTTTATTCCGGTAAAATGTATGGTTCCCGTGGGATAGATTTGTTTAAATTTTTCATAAGGCATAGGATCGAAATGACTTTTTGCATAGGTAGTGGTAGTTTAGGGGTCAGAAAATGGCATAGGCTAAATAATTTTAATCGCAGGTAACACCGCGGGGCGCAGCTAGTTTATAATAAAACGTCATACTAAAATGTCATGACCCCATTTCACACGACGCCCAAATATAGTGGTCCTCGGGTGGATCTAATAAGATGCAGTGTTAGATGTTAAACATCACGATACAATTGTCTATAGGAGGGATTCCGAATAGAGTCTATGGGCGATTTTCCCGGTTTTATGGGCCCATTGCGGGACTGTGGGGTCACTAAATATGATTATTTCCCAGGACATCGTTTGCCACTGATCAGATTAAAAAAAAACATTTAGTACAGTCTTCTGCATGTGTACAATATGGTTGGCACCAACTTCATATTTATTACATATTTGATTTAGTTATACGAGGTAGATTTCAAGAATAGATTATTTTTTGCTTTTTAGTTTTTGAAGGCGGTTTGTTTTGTTTAAAAGTATTTTTATTCTTGCAGTTTCGGTACGTAAGCGTCTTCCATTCCTCTCACACACTTATATCAATATTTTTTAAAGAGGTTTTTGCCAGCATTTTTTAAAGAAACTCACTTTTCAAAGCGATGGTAGATGCTGACGACAATTCATAAAAAAAAAATTAACAAAAAGAAGCTGAATAGAGTCGACTGCCAATCTCGTAGTTTGCGTTAAATTAATGGAAAACGCCAAGTCTCACACTTACACGCATCCTGAAATTAACCGCGCCGTGGATCGAAGGTCGGCGGATCAAAGGAATGCCCTTAACTGATTACGAAAACCCCGCAACGTCACGTTCCCCTTTGAAATCAGCCACTTGATGACTTTTCATAGCCGACCGATATGACCAGAATACCGAGACCCACATACCGCAGTTGATACCACCCAAATAAACGACCTTTTAAAGGGCGAGAACGGTCTGGGGAGGCTGGCTGTAATTACTATTGTTAGTTAAGCAAATTAATTAAAACGCGTAAACGCATGTTTAGATAGAATTTAAATAGCAATTAGTGTGCGAGCTGGCTGTTTAGATAGTGCTGTAATTGGATTTTGGGTAATTAAATAAAAACTAAATAATAATTATTATGTGCTGGTAACCTAAATTACTAGTATCAATAGCCCGCCATTTTGTTTCGCATCTCTTATTAATTCAAACTAAAATATAATTATATATAATAATAATACCAGCCCATTTCATGTCCCACTGTTATGCACGGGCCTCCCCTCAATGTGAGGGGGATTAGGGCATAGTCCACCTCGCTGGCCCAGTGCGGGTTGGCGGACCTCACACGCCATTCGCGCTCGCTCTCAGACATGCAGGTTTCCTCGCGATGTTTTCCTTCACCGTTTAGCAAGTGACAATCATGGTTGAAAATGAGATTCGCATATGAAATTCAGAAATGTGCGAGCCGGGGTTTAAACCTGCGATCCTTGTTACCGAGGCAAGCGTTCTACCTACTTGGCTATCACTGTTTTTTTTTACATAATAGCCCTGTTTATTACAAGAAAAAAGAAAATTAAGCTCCACTTGTTGTCATGCGAGGCGCACACACACATTTTGACATCATAGATCTTAATTGATGCTATAAATAAAAGTATCAATACTATACGGCCGGAAGTTTGTAAGTCAAATATAATGCTCTACCTATCTCTATGTTCATACAATACGTCATTATATATCATATCCTGATTAAAGCATACCGTTCGTCAGATAGGTATTTGATGGTCTTATACCTATAACTATCCTTCAGAGGAATTGGATTACAGACGGTACCTACTACTTAAACTCACTTACTCGTCACTTTCGAGTGTATTCAGGAACGCTACGTTTGCATAATAGAATATTTGACCATTTTATAATTCATATAAAGTAATAATAACACGGCCAGGTGTATTATGGCCGTATTCCCCTCGCATTGACGGCTATTCATTTCTTATATTTACGCGAATACATTGAAATAAAACTAATCTTACAGATATTATCGCGTTTATTATAGGTTTTTTACATTCCCGACGTTTCGGCTGCTTTACAGTAGCCATGGTCACGGGAGGACTGAGGTGTTTGACGTCCTAGTGTCAAAGTTTGAACTGGGGTCCCCTGATATTAAGTTGTTGTTGGCGGGCCGATCTATGCAGAAAGTGCTCACTCCTAGCAAGACCGACACTGTTAAAAAGAATATTACAAAAATGTATATTACCTTTTATTTAATAGCTGTTTAAGCACGAAACATGTAGTAGCATACATCAAGTCCATTACTACTCGATTGCCTGAGTGAGTACGCTTCGAGTGTTCATAGTACCTGTACACAAAGATCACTCATTGTTTATCCCCAGTATGTTTACATAAGGTTCTATTTACTTAGGATCAGTTGGAAAACTATGTGATAATTTGCTACGTTACGGCTGTTTACGTCACGAACGCCAGTTACCACGAGTAATACCGAGTTAACGTCTATTAAGGCCGTCTATAAACGACTGATTTATTATGAAAGTTCGGATGTATGAAATGAGCGAATTCGTGCGAATATGTTTCTATTGTAGAAACTACTTAATAATGAAGCCAATATAAAATTATTCGAAGGCTAGGCCGTGGTATTTATAAATTATAGCCTAGCTGGCTATAAATTATATATGAATACCATGGCTTGGTATCCCATCAGCGCCCTGACCATAATAACAAATAATAATAATGCACTTTATTGAGACAAGGAATACCCAGTAAAATTAAATGAACATTCTAGACCCCACAATAGGAATCCCTGTGTCGTGGGGGCTATAATTTCATACAAAAAAGAATACCACGATTCCATAACAACGCATTTATAATTAAATAAGCATCCAATTTTCTCCTACATTATTTTAATTAATCAGAAAACTCCATAATAACATTGCCCTTTGTCTCAATTCAATATTGTGACTTTAAAAATAACAAAATTAATTTTGAAACGTCTGCACCGCGAACAATGGCCGTCAGAGGAACTTCAAAGTGAAACGCTTTTTTTCCTCCACAATTTAAATTATTATTCCGGCAAAGACCTTCTGAAAATTTCAATCGATTAGGCTGCTGTAATGAAAATACCGGTTTTTATAATTCTATTAATAACTTTTTATATTTTCCAAAAAACGTTATATCTACCTATAAAAAAGGCTAGTAATGATATAAGTGGGGCATAAAAAGGCTATTCCTTAGCAATAAGGTTTTTGTGTAGGCTCTTAGATTAAATTTGACATACAAATTTAATGATAGGGAACAATATACAATGCAGCCCTATTTTCAATACAACGTCAAAGGTAAATTCAAACCTATGAAAATAGGTTTTATCTACTTGTAATTAGATCTAGGCCTGAATATTTCGTCTACTTCAACAGCATCTGTACGACTTAAAGCCATAATTAAATATAAAAAAAAATATTAATGACCGCCATTAGATGATATTTAATTTGATAAGCTGAGAGACTAGGTTTATACAAACTAAAGCCTATGGCTTACACTTAGTTCACAGAAACCAAAGGCGGCGCCCGCCCAAATAAAATGTTAAGTAAATCCGGCCCGCCCCACAGTTCACTAGTGAAAAAAGCTGGCTCAAAATAATATGAATTACATCAAACTCAGCTTCATGATAATAAAAGCATAAAAAAAAAACTTCAGTCAGCAAAACGCACAATACGCCGTGTCAGGCTAAGCCTAACGGCCCTCGCTCATTAAAATTAATTTTGTTCACAACGCGAGCGGCTATGACTGCTTTGGAAGGTTGTGTTCCCACCCGCTAAGCGGGCCGGGCGACAATGCGGACACAGAGCTTTACAAAAATCAAATTACGTAGAATAAAAGTCTGTGAATTTAACACAGGTACAGAACTGCATAGAGGTATCCTGACGACTGATTAGCGCTAGTTACTGCACTGTATTAATTCTGACAATTCTATGTCTATATCATATCTATGTTTTTATAAATTTATACCAATCGGCATAAAGTCGCAAAAATCGAGAGCATGTCGCCGTATATTAGTTCACGTACACATATAGAGTCCTAAGTACTATAGTAAACATTATTCATGAATATTCGCATTATTTTTTAGAGTCGCATTCGCGAGTCCTAAGTACTGGTGTAACGATTATTCACATTCGCATTCGTGAATATTCGCATGCGCAAGAATTCATGCGAATGTTTTTTACAACAAAAGCAATAGTTTTATTTACTTAAAATACTTGCTTTATAAAAGATATCAATTATTAAAAAAAGACAATTTATGACATAATTATTATTGTACTGTCGTTGTGTTTTGAGATCTATAACGACATAAGAAGTGTGTAAAAAAATCACTTTCAATATTTCTTGCTTGAAGTACGAACATTCTTTAACAAGACTAAAAGCACTAGTAACAACATTGTTAAAATAAAATGTATGCTTTGTAACTTTCAGCGCATTTGCGAAAGTGTGATAGTCGACATAGTTTACATCACTAATACACACATTACATAAAAAAAACACTTTAAATTCAGGTACCAGTGACGTCATCGAGAAAGCATGCTACCACAGTCATTATTATTTATGAAATCTGTGGTAGAAGCGGTTCGGAGCATGCTTAATTTAACGAAAAGCAACCTTAAAAGACTGATCACAAATTTCATTATTTTATTTCACTAAATATTAATTTTATAATCCAACATTTGAAGGGTCGTCTCTCGACGTGTATTAAAAACATGAACATAATAAAAATATAACTTTATGACATTTTTTATTTCCCCAGCGTTCATAATAAGAAAATTCCTCGAGGAAGTGACCTTTCCTTTACATAGCTAGTACCTACATAGTGCGGTGACTTTGTAGAGATAACAGTTTTCTGAACTTCCATTACACTAACTACTTACCATCTGCAGTTCAGAAGTCGTTATAGCTAATTAGATAAGATCATCTTCTAACAGATATTTAGAGATACGTATACTCTTATTCGTGTGAGAATCTAATTTCTATTCAAGACTAACATTTGCGAAAGACGTATGATGTTTTCCATCACCCACACTGAGTTGGCAACAGCGTGGTGGTTTTTTTTTTTTTTTATACATTATAGGCAAGTATTTGATATCGATCTCACCTGATGGCAAGTGTCGATGAGATCTACGATGGAGCATACTTGCCTAGGTAGGAAGGCGGCAGTAGATCGAGACGCTACATTCACTAGGCACATGCAGCGCAACTGATCTGACCCGCCATCCATGAATGGCAACACCGAACATCATGCCGGAACACGGCTAGGCCGCTTGGCGACATGGCTTTGTTCAGTGGGTGGTGACTAACCACGGCCGAAGCCTACCACCAGTAGAGTTGTCACCTGGTTGGCACCACCCAGGGTCACGTGTAGGGTATCTCGAGGGTACTTAATTCTCCTACGGACGAAGGTGACTCGACCCCAAATACCTCTTACATTTTCCCGAATACCTCTTACATTAAGCCCTGGAATAATAGTAATAAAGTCGCTTTCTATCCAGTGCCGTAGCTATGTAACCAAGGGCCCCGGAACAAAAATGAAATTGGGGCCCAAACTCAAAGAAATACCTTAAAGTTGCAAATCTACTTCATGTTCCGCTCCTTATCGCTTGCTTCAGGGCATAATAAAGCAAAACTAGTACTACTAAGTATTATGCGTAGAGCAGAAGATAATTTTCAATGTTGGTTTTCCGAACGTCGTTCATGGAAGCCGAGGGGCCCCTTGTGGTTGGGGGCCCTGGGGTGCCACCCCGCCTAGCCCTACGGTAGCTACGCCACTGCCTCTTTACATTGGGACCAATATTCACGTCCAGCGATCACAAACCTTCTCCCTATCAACATAGAGTTGAGACGTTACATAGAACCAATTCAGTCTTCAAAGACCCTTTTCATACCCTTCCACAGTTTTCTTTAATACACCAGTCCTGAAACTTTAAATAAATTATGTACACGCCTGAATGAGTCCAGCGTTCCGAAATAAGCTTTACAATTAAAAGCTCTGTAGGGACAAGTTTATGCGCTCTACCCTTAAAAGACAGCCTTCCTTGCTACAATCACCTTTCACGGTAGGGTTGCGGAACTTCTTGAGCGGAGCGTTTTGCGAAACATAGGATGCCAAGAATTGGGTGTGCTTCTTAGAGTAAGTCAATCTCTAAATAATAGCTCCTTGTTATGTCCTCCTGTTGGGCACGGGCCTGGGATCCTCATAGGCCTGGCTCTCATGGGCCTCTCAGCGATGCTAGGAGGAAGGAATGAATGGAGGCAGTGGGACTTAATAAATAGAAGTTTGAATGACTTTATATTAAACGAGAAAAATACGTTGTAACTTATGCACTGACTAAGAAATAACAAAGACCAAATTCCGCTAGCAACATTTTAAAGCCATAAAGTATGCCTATTTGTGTAGTACATTAATTGCGATCCGTTCCGAACGGCAAGAAGGCAAAGTTTGTGTCTGTAATGTATTCATAGTGTTTGTGCAGTAATTACTTTCCTAGCTGTATAAGACTGTCTTATAGCTGTATAAGACTCTCTTATACAGCCAGTGAACTCCTAAATACAATGAATGATCAGACATAGACCAGCACTGCGGTCGTTATACGCTTAAAGCGCTGCGGTCTAAGAACTTTGAGTTTTATAGCCAAAATATTGTCGTCGTTATTTTTCGCCTGACAGATCACTAGACTCGTGATATTCCCTGGGAGAGTTCAGCTTCAGCACAGTTTGTTTTAAACCCTTTCATAAAGTGTATGGAGTCGGAAAGTAATGGAAGGGCGTTAAGGTGTCGACAGGTTTATTGAGTTTCGAAGCGGGTAAAATGGCTTAACTACAGAGTTCTATGCGAAAATGATGCACTTATAATACAGAGAACGAAAGTTTGTTTGTTTAAAATGATGAATAAAAATTGATTTTACTATGATTACTAGCGGTTAAACATTTTTCGATATTCAACTCTAAAAATACAATCGAATTGAGAACCTCCCCCACATTGAATTTAACGGATTTTATTGTGTTTATTTGAAACGTCCGGAACGTAAAAACATAAAAATAATCGCGATAAAATCCGTTAATTTAGTTTTATTTCAACCTCCTCATTTTTTGAAGAACTCGGTTAAAAATACAGACGCCTGAAGTTTTTGGACCGTTTCGAATGTGTTACTAATATGTGTTATCAAAAAAAACGACTTCCAAAAACTACTACTTATTTGTTTTTTCTTTAAACAATTTTCTTCTATAAAAATCAGCACATAATAGGCAATGGGGAAAAATCCTACATAGATTCCAATCAATAGCAGCTTTGTGTGTTTTTTATCTCTACTGCTACATTTCATAGTATTTCGTAGCCCTGAAATCCTATAACGAATGTCGATATGAAATGCGGTTCTTATTAAAATTCCATACAAGGGATCCCTTTGAGAATATTAAATTATTCCGTACGACCACGTTTGGGGAGGGCTGATAAAAAAAATTGGGTCGCGCTCTTAAATACGCTAATTGCTGCGGACATTAAAATTTAATTAATGACATTGCAGTATTCCTATCACAATAATAAACTCGGGAATTTGAGACAGATCTAGTAATAAAACGTCTAAAAATATCTTCAAAATAAACAAATAGTTTTTATAAAAATAGATTATTTGCACTTGCCAAAAAGATTTCAACACTAAGCAGTATATTTTTACATCATAAATATCTAAGAAAACGTTTATTAAAAAATACGTCTGAAGCATAGCGTTATATGGGCAAGACGTGGACGATGACACAAAAAGACAGGGAAACAATAGAGGCATTTAAGATGTAGTGAAGTAAGAAAGATCCGTTGGATGGAAAAAGTGAGTAAAGATGATGTACTGAGAAGGGTGCAAGAAAGAAGATCAGAAGAAGGAAGATGACAGGCCATCTCATAATAGGACATGATACCTTTATAAAGAATATCATAGAGGGTAAGATCGAAGGAGAGCGTGGACGAGGAAGACCAAGAATAATCTGCATAAGTCACACAAAAGAGTGGGTCGGTATCATATCCTATTAGGAGGTGAAAGAGGCTGCTCTACATGGAGACAGGGGAAAAGAGCTTCATCGGCTGTACCAACAAGGGTCTCACTCTTAATTAGAAGAAGAATAATTTATGGATTTAAATTGACATACCTATAACTCTATTTGCAACAACAAAATAGTGGCTATTCAGTATTCGGTAGGTGTATGAACAAAAAATGTCGCAAGTAGATACTTTTTATACTAATGTAGGTACTAACATTGTGTATAGTAGACAAAGATGTACAAATAAAAATGCTGTGGTTAATATAATAAAAATTATTAATTTATTCAGAGACCACAATCGCTAGTCAGATGAACAAGGAGAAGAGAGAGCAACATCAATGTTGCCACATTTAAACTAATTATATAACTCTATGGTTTCTTATGATTATATTATTCAATATTATTATAATAGTTATTTAATTACTTAAACATTATTAATTATTCTTATTTAAGTTATATATTTATTTATTTATATTTAGCATTACTATTTATTTATTTAAGTTTAATATTAAAAATAGTTTTTATGTTCTATGTATTGAACATAGACGTGTACATATTTCTGTACATACACAGTACTTCATGTATATTTGGCAAATACCAATGAAATTTCCTTGCATGCAAACTTGCAGGTATTGAACTAAAGGGCCCACCAAGTAGATCAGCATCAATAAAATGTCCCAAAGTAGTTGATATAAGATTACGAGTAACAAAATAATCTGGAATTATGGGTACACGGAAATTTGTGAGTCCCTGGTCCAGGATTACCTTGCCGAAGGATTTTACTGTTCTTTTCCTCGATTAGGTACAGGCTTATCCGCGTTTCCATGGAGTTGGGCATTGTTTTAATTGCCAGCGCAGAACTGATAGTAGCTCAACATCCAGCGGTGTCCTTCGGCTTATTGCGAGCTAAGTTAAATTGAGAAAAACCTTTTTGTTCGTGTATATACAGGCTGATTCAGAGATGGTGTACGAGGCGTTGAACCTGCGCTTCATTAGCGATTTTGTAATCATTATGTGAAGTCAGAATTTCGATACGTCGTATAATTAAAAAAAAATTGTTGGCAAGAAAATGACAATTGTGATTTTTTGTGAGCATTTTTTGGCATAGATAATATCAGCTATCTGTATTTCCTATAGCTCCGTGCGCTCAATCGAGGTTTAAGTTTAACAAAGCCAACTCAACAAATCTACCTAACACACGTAAAAACCTCAACAAAAAAGGTTCATTCGTTTCTGAGACTAGCTGCTGCACACAGACGAACGTGTTAACACATAATTGAATTACTGCGCAAATTTGTACGTACTATAATCCCTGCCCTTTCCATTTAATGACTGCGACCCGCGGCTGAGCCGTAAAAGAGCATTGCCATATAAAAACGCAGTTAATGTTTAACAGTTGAGCTAACAACGGCCCGGTTAATCGCGTAGTTAAGTGCCCATCACGTTGAGTAACTATTCTACTTAAATACACACTTGACTTGATAAGCAGTAATTATTGAATGGGATTGTGCTTCAGTAAAGATGGCTGCAAACTTGCTATAGGCACAAAAGACAGCCGACAGCCCGAGCCGTACATCTATCTACTCAACGCATTGATTGCGAACCAACCAGACGTTGATATATTCAACATGAAATTACACATGTTTATAAGTTACTGCATCCGATTTTTAAGTAGCTAAATACAAGCCACTGTACCTTATTAGCTTGTTGTGCGTCTTGGCATTGCTGTTAGCACAACAAACATTTTATAATAATAATAAATAAATAACCGGGCCTCAGACGAAGAAATACTATAGACGGAGTGCCGCAAACAAAACATTGAAGTAAAACGAATTTTATCGCCTTTATTTTGCATTTTTACGTTCCCGACGTTTCGGCTGCTTTACAGCAACCATAGTCACGGCAGGACTGAGTTGTTTGAAGTCCTAATGTCATAGTTTGATCTGACTCATAAAATTAGTTTTTAACTCTCTCTCTCAGAGTTGTATTATAATTTATTAATTAGCGAGTTAGCTTTGCAAAGTGCACAGAAATCAGCTCTATAACAAGAACGAACGAGCGAAAAAAATTATCACATACACATAAGGTACGTGCCACTTGATTGGCGCTTCTACCAAAAAACCAATCAGGGCGCTTTCATTGCCAGCGGCTTAGCACGAAGCGCTCTCATTGGTTGTTTTTTCGCTGAGCGAACTATTGTGGCAGAGGCGCGTGTTACAAGTTTTATTTCAATGTGTAGTATTCGCGTAAATATAAGAAATCATTAACATATTATAGTATAGTAGCAGTAGCATAATATTTTTGTAACTTTTGACGATTCATAAGTACTGTACATAATGGTCTACGTGAATAAAAAATATTCAGATTCTGATGCTGATTCTGAAATCGTTATCGGAAACGGAATCGAACGGAATCGCTATTAAAATTTCCGAATTTGATTATCTTCGATGTATCTTGATGACAATACCAAATCATTTTTTCAATAATTTCCGTCAGAAAGCTCGCCGGGAGCGACACCAACATCGGAAAGTTTTAATCCGTTTCCGATGTCGATTCCGAATGATTTAAAATAACCCACCTGGGCACACTATCCACGGCAAGTAGCCCATCGTCTGCAGCCGTCGTAAGAATTTTAAATTTGCGACACATCCTCCAAGCCGACTTGCTAAGAATAGCTTAAATTGATTGAACTCGAGAAATGTCCCTAATTTAATATTATACATACCAAAAACATTATAGACTTAAAAAAAAACTTAAGACAAACTTACATCTTACTTACGTAAAACTTTGATATTATCTGTCTGTATTATGTATCGGTAAAGTTTTTGATTTCGTTTAATACTGATAACGGTATACGACAGAAAAAGTATAATGAGACTCCGAGGGTCGTCGTTCACTGGGGCGTAACATAGATTTGCGAATAGGACCTCTTTGAAACTTTGTCTAGATACATAACTTTCGGTTTCGCCTTTGTGAATTACGGCCAAGGAAATCCTTTACTTTAAAAGTTTTTCATTTACAAGATTTTTGAACGCTGCCTCTCTTATCTTTTCAATTTATTTCATTTCATTAATTTTCTGACGTTTGCTTCCTTTGTAATAATAAAATGTGGCTTTTAGTTATAATTTAGGTAGAATTTACATTTACATTCATAGGCAAGTATTTATTTCTTTAACTATACATACAACCGGATCGGAAGCCTACCAAAACTAAAAAGCTTCAGAAAGAATCTCAGCAGGCTGGTTTTTTTTATAGTTTTTTTTTATCGCTTAATTACTTAGCATGTTACAAAGTTTTGAAGCACTTATGCTATTAATATGTGATAAAGTTGAAAAACATATTTTGGGCCAAACGAGCAAGCAAATTTCATTTAATATTTACCAACCTTAAGAAACACGGAAAAAAATCTTATTCCAAGTTTAGAAATTACCCTTGGAGTTCCGTATGTTTCAACCAGCGTTTTCTCGACCGCGTACATATTAAAAAGCAAATAGGGCCGCACCTAAATAGGCTAATCCAAAATTGTATGTAGAGCATACGAGTCGCATCGGAGATAACGCTACACCAACATAACATTATTCGGCTAATCTTCATTTTGAGCCGGCTTAGTGCCGCGGCTCGAATGAGCCCGAATGCGCAACGGCCTTTGCCAGCAACGGAGCAGGACTCGCACGACGCTGCTCCAATAGCTTTGGTAAACAAATTCCTGCTTTAACCTTGCTACTACAGAATTGAAATTCCTTTTCTTTTTTCTACACTGCGTTAAGAAAACTGCTTTGTGTTAACTTTTATTAAGTATCGTAAAACTGCAACGATACTACAGAATTTTTTTTACTACAGAGTTACCAGTGGAGGTTTGTAGTAAAATAATTTACTAATTCGCTATAGAAAAAATAAGATATCCATAGTTAGTCATCGTAATAATTTAAGAATAATAATAATACAAACACATAACCGGAAACGTAGTGTAAACAATCTTATTTACCGGTTTGAACAAAATAAAACTTTACCTAAAAGTAATAACGTTGAAAATCACTTAAAGAGTGATTAATATTGATCTATCAAAATGTATTATAGAATCAATTATAGGGCATGTAATAATTGGTATAAATTGATTTCCAATAGGAAAATAATTACAGGTTGTTACGTATTTATGGCTCTCGTGTCACTGTCATTACTGTATAATACGATTTTATTAATGAATTTTACTTTCATAAACCTGCTCGAAAATAAAACCATGGTCATGCATGGCTTTTCAAGTTCTCCCAAGAAGTCCAGTCATTTGTCAGTAAAGTTTCCTCCACTTTACTGATAGGGTTTTTATTGGGCCTAGTCTAGAGATTAGGCCTGTATTGAATCTCCCATATTGTGTTCTATTCATGAATTGTTTGTAACTTGACATTGGAGAAGTACTTACAGTTGGGTGGGTGAAGCCATTTTAAAGGAAGAAAGACCACATTCTTTCTTGCTTTGGTAAAAAATGTAGATTAGATAGGATAGATAAAAGTTGTCTATGGATGGCTTTCCCCTGTTAAAGTTTTGCTGTTGGACCCTACAATTTTTTTTTCTGAGTTTGACTGCCTTCCAATGCAACGCCCTTGCATTAACTCCTAGGTATAACTCCTAGGTATAACTCATGCAAGTAAACTAAACGTTAATTACTCTGGACGTCAAGTGCGAGATTATGCGTTAGCTAACCGTGTACTTTATAGTCTACGTATTTAGACACATCGTATGATGAATTGATTTAGGGTCGAGACACCTTCGTCCGTAGGAGAATTAAGTACCCTCGAGATACCCTACACGTGACCCTGGATGGTGCCAACTAGGTGACAACTCTACTGGTGGTAGGCTTCGGCCGTGGTTAGTCACCACCCACTGAACAAAGCCATGTCGCCAAGCGGCCTAGCCGTGTTCCGGCATGATGTTCAGTGTTGCCATTCATGGATGGCGGGTCAGATCAGTTGCGCTGCATGTGCCTAGTGAATGTAGCGTTTCGATCTACTGCCGCTTTCCTACCTAGGCAAGTATGCTACATCGTAGATCTCATCGTCACTTACCATCAGGTGAGATCGAGATCAAATACTTGCCTATAATGTATAAAAAATAAAAGCCTTAAATTCTGTCCGCTAGAGGCGCTGTTCAATTTGCCATTTAATGTGTCTAAATACGTCAACCATAAACTATACAGTTAGCTTACGAATAATCTCGCACTTGACGTACATATGTGCATAATTAATAAGAAATACGTCAACTAAAGGTGCCTATATAATTGTCTCAAAGAATGCCGCACCGAGGCCACGGACTGGCCACACGGAATTTTATCGAAACGTCTGATTCTCTAAATTGCCGCGACATTAACTTAATGTATTATACTTTTAGTGAGACCGAATGTACCATTAATTTTGTTGTAGGGAACGAAATTGCCGCCATTACAGCGAGTCTTTTTACAATCAATGACGAAGTATATATTGTCTCTACCAGTCGGGACAGATGTAATAACACGATAAGTTTAATTCTGTCAGACTTTTTGTCATAATTATTTTTGTTTTATATAAAATCTACAAGCTCAACTATACTACACACACATACACACATACACACATACACACACACACACATACACAAACACACACACACACACACACTATAGGTACTACGTGCTACTTAGCGAGATGAAGCCTGTGACACTCAAGGATATACTGTACCTTGCTATAGTACACTATCACAGTACACTACACTACACTGATAAGTGTAAGAATTTTCGGGATAGGATTAGTAATTCTAGACATTACCCCCTACAAACATACACCTTTACCTCTTCATACTAATTGTAGGTACTAGAAAGGATAGCTTCTATCTGCGTCCCCATAAAGTAACTCTGTTTCAATCATTACGTATATTTCTATCGTCTAAATTTGTCGATAGAAATACAAGAAATTATTGTAACAGATTTGCCACAATATTATAATTTGATTGCAAACCTGTTTCAATCATGTCGCGTTTTTCTATCGAATAAATTATTGGATAGTATTAAAATATACACGAAATTATTGAAATAGAGTCACATAATAGGTCTGCTGAGCTAATTTCTATGCACGTACAATCACATACAGTATTATTTTTTTTAGTTCATTTTTCGACAATCCCATCTCAGCGAGCAGCTAAAAGCCATATGAATGAAAGAAATTTACAAACGAGCCATCCAGTAAAAAAATCTCGTTGTTGTTACCACGTGTCAAATTCCAGATTGTGTTTAATTAAAAATCGCGTGTTCTCCGTTTTCCGTTCCCGGGAACAGACAATTTATGAATCGTTTGGTAACAATGAAATTCCAACAATTCTTTGACGTCAGTGAAGTGGAGGCGTAGGTAGGTGGGTGCTTTATACAAAAATGTAAATAAGTTAATAAAATATTCAATTCATAAGATCCTGTCTTCTGAGGGAGATAATTATTTATTTTGAATATGTACCTTTGCTATATTTTATTTTCATAAATCCAAAAACAAAATCCTGCTAATCTTAAGCAGAAAAAAAACTAAAGTATTAATTGCAGTATAGTGACGTCACAGCTATAAGTAAGCACGGCGTGTGACATAGATCTTGCTTTATAAAACTATGCTCGTTAAATATTTAAAATTCATTCGCAAACTGACATAAAATAAAATAATTCTTCAATAAAAAAATATTATGATGTAACAAATAATTCGCATATATTACTTATTAAACTTAAGTTCGTGATTATTCGTAAGCTAACTTTATAGTTTAGGTATTTAGACACATCGTATGGCAAATTGAACAGCGCCTCTAGCGGACAGTATTTAAAACTTTCAATTCTCCATACAATTCATCGAAATACGTAGACTATGAAGTATACGGTTAGCTTACGAATAATCTCGCACTTGACGTCCTGGCCCCAAATTCGTCAGCAAAGTCAAATGTATCTAAAGGTGTCTTAAATAAGTTAAAGTTGAGCTCGCAATCGCAATGAAAGTAAGCCTTACAATAACCCGAAATCATTCGGTAAGAGGAGAATATATATTATAACTCTTCCCAATCTTCACAAAAAAAAAACAAAGACAATACCCAATCGAAATGTTCAGCCCTTTGTGTCGTGTTCATTCCATAAATTGAATATTATTTTTTCCTTATACGTGTACCTATCAATGTAAACGGCAATCTCTATAGATCCGCTTCTTTGATTTTCGGCCCTTTGTCGGAAATAAAATACTACTTTTGTATCAGCCTGGACGGAAGAATGGCGGCGCTTCCGGGATAAATTTACCGGCATATAACATTCTTTTTATGTGTTATTTAGGAAAAAACCCAATGCTGCGTGCAAACTGCCTGGACAGCTTGTTGAGGCCAGAGGCAGCGCGAGCGTTTGTTTTTATAATTTGCCTCGCGAGGTGGCATGGCGGCCTGTCTGTACTCGGCTTAAACATATTCTTTATACTGAGCCTCCATGACACAATACCAATCCTTAACGACTTACGGCCTTATATACGATAAAATATCGCATAAGTCTATTTTGGTCTAACTTACAGTTGCTACTAAGCCCTACTCATCGAGGAAAGAACGACCTATACTAACTCAACAGCAATATCCCAGCTATGAAAATATGCGGTCCCTTAATAAATGATACTATATTCCAAAGCTAGGATGATTTTATTATCCACATTTTTGTCCTAAATAACATGAAACTACGTAGTTAAGCAGCCCCCACACTGTCGCGAGCGAGCGAGCGTCTCGCGCGCGGTACCGCGCTAGCTTACACTGTATGGGGTCTGCCACGACTGAAAAAACAATACTCTTGCGAGGTACCAACTTAGAAAGATTATCTAATGCAGTAATTATAGTTAAGTACCTACTGTATATTGAAATAAAACTAATTTTAAATCTAATTTTGCGTATATTTTTATTATTATTATTACGATATAGGCAAGTATTTGATCTCGATCTCACCTGATGGTAAGTGACGATGAGATCTACGATGCAGCATACTTGCCTAGAAGGTACCTGTTCGCTCTCGACTTGAAAACACCCAGATTATAGTCAACGGGGAACAAAGACGCCGGTAGCGTGTTTCATTCCTTAGCAGTACGCACGATATATATTATGCACGCGTATATTTTATGTTTCGACGTTCCCGACGTTTTGGCTGCTTTACAGCAACCATGGTCACGGGAGGACTGAGGTGGTTGACGTCCTAGTATCATAGTTTGAAACAGGGTAGGTACTTTCGTAATTAGTTGTTGCTTGCGGTCCGATCTACGCAGAAAGTGCTCACAGTGTTTTGAGGTCTTGCAATGGTGCGCTTGGTTGTGAATTTAATGATATTAATTAATGGATCCCGAGTCGGTGGTAGCACCCAGCCAGCCATAGTTTTATTTGAATGTGTAGTATTGGCGTAAATATAAGAAATCCATATACCTACTGTAGGTCATAAATATTCCGTTATATTGGGCCATGGGTGTTAATAAGTAAACATTGGGACAGTTATCAGCGCTTGAAAAGACGATAAAAATTATCTTGTCAGTGGCCGCCGTAGTTAGACACATGCTTGTACAGTTCGCATTAAGGCCTCAGCCTCGAATTTAGTGGGCAGCGGGGCGGCGGCGGCGGCGGCGCGGGAGCGGCAGGATCTTATGCGTAAAATCAAATGGACCGTTCTCGAAAACAGCGGCGCGGGGGGCCAACGAGCGCCGCTCTCGCGCCGCCGCCCCGCTGCCCGCTAATTTCGAGGCTGAGGCCTA
Source organism: Pheosia gnoma (assembly GCA_905404115.1). Taxonomy (NCBI): domain Eukaryota; kingdom Metazoa; phylum Arthropoda; class Insecta; order Lepidoptera; family Notodontidae; genus Pheosia; species Pheosia gnoma. The sequence goes on from FR989910.1 coordinate 1,738,890, forward strand.
AGTAATGCAGACATTCTCACAAAGTTCGTGATCGCTCGCGTCAGTGTAGCCAATGCTTTACTCACCGATATCCATTTGTTAGGTTCAATCAGCGGACAACGCGTCGAGATAACGAACCCGAGATTGGGGCGAGATATAAAAATCTCGCGTTTAAAGGTTTTTCGGCGGCCATGTCAAGTTCGCCAACCCGCACTGGTGGCCAGAGTAATGGATGGATGGTAGGGACCGTGTTTTCCAATCCAAGGGTCCTGGGTTCGAATCCCGGTAGAAGCAAACCTTGGGTGATTGAATGTTTGAACTCGAGTCATGGATGTTTAATATCTATATAAATATGTATATACTGGGATCACTCCCAGACCATTGTACGTTACCCATAATACAGGTGTTGCTTAGTCTGGGACCGTACGTAGTTGGTGTGTCTGTCAGGTATTTATATACATATACATTTGTATACATTATTTGTATCTTGGAACTAACTTAAATTCACTTATATTTGTTAGTTAAACTTGTTAAATAGTAATAATATCGCCAGACGAACACACCAACTATACGGTCCCACACTAAGCAACGCTTGTATTATGCTTATATATATATTGTACCGTACAATGGACTGAGGGCGAACTCAGTATATAATACTTTGACTCGGGTACAAACATTCATGCTCATCACACAAAGCTTGTCCCTACCAGGATTCGAACCAGGGACAATGAGCGCAGAAAGCAGGGTCACTACCAACTGCGCTAATCAGGCCGTCAACCTGAAAAATAGCTAAGCAAATTTGTATAAAAGAATTTATTTCGTAGCTTGCACCTTCATAAAATATTAATCCTAAATAAAATATTAATTCAATCTTTCTTCATAAAATATTCGCTCGAAGTAATCTTTGGATCACAATCATATAGGAAATAAGGTGGATCGAGTTCAGTTGGGCGTGCAAATTTAAAATACCTATGAATACAGTAGGTCTTCATTACGTACGGCAAGGTACTCGGTCGACCATCTTTTTATTATGATAGGGTAAATATATTATTTTTAGTTTATCCTGGATCTATCAGGGGATCCTTTTATGAGATAAAATTGTGTGCGGTCGTAAATCTTGGAAGCCGGCGGGTGTCATAATTCGGAATCAAGGAAAATGTTGAGGGAAAATAAAAATATGACATAACTATAAATATAAGGTCTACATTACAACTATAATTTTTGAATTAACCTCCTTATTGTTCGAAATTTTATATTTACAATAAAATGGTTAATAGTTAATTTGCACACTAGGTAATACCTACATTTAAGGTAGGTACACTGCCTAATCTTATATACCATTTTTAACTAACGGTCCCACACTAAGCAACGCTTGTATTGTGGGTACCGTACAATGGAATGCAGGCGAACTCAGCAAATAATACTTATATAGATATTAAACATCCATGACTCGGGCTCAAACATTTATGTTCATCGCACAAAGTTTGACCCTACCAGGATTCGAACCCGGGACCCTCGGCGCAGAAAGCAAGGTCACTACCAACTGAGCTGATCAGCTCGTGAATAAAATCAGCAAAGTTAAGGTTGAACGCAAGCTGAAACTCGGAATCCACATATTGAAAACAGATATATTTCAGCGATCGTAGCAAAAGGAATAATATCGTAAATCCCGAATGACGTACCCCTCAGCACTTACAGAAAGTTAAATTGCACATTAATACTACGACTGAACTTTAACGTTACGGCAAAAACGGTAACAGCGCCGGCTCATTACCGATAAATTTCGGTATGTATTCGAAAAGACTTCATTAAAACCGTTAACGGTTCAGTTAATTCCAGTAGTCTGTACTGAATTGGCTCTTAGCTAAACTGACCTGTCGGCATTATAGATGATAAATTATTGTTGATGATAAATGTATGGGTCGTATCCATAAATTATAGTGTGGGTTGCTAAACGTCTGTGAGAGAAAAGCTTATAGGATGAATAAAGTCTAATTTCTTTAAAGACTTAAAAAATATGAGAAGGTTCTCGATGCGATTGTATTGTTTTTTATTAGAATACTAGCTGCGCCCTGCGGTGTTACCCGCGCAAAAAAACATGTCGGTCCTTTGTGCTATTAAAAATTGAAACAAATCTATCCCACGGGAACCATACATTTTACCGGGATATAAAGTAGCCTATGTGCTATTCCAGACTATAATCTATCTTTGGGGCAAATTTCATCCAGATCCGTTCAGCCTTTCTGGCGTGATTGAGTAACGTTAAAAAGGACATACTTTTTAATCGCGGGTGACACCGCGGGGCGCAGCTAGTATACATATATATAGGTGTGTATTACATATATATAGGTGTTTATTACAGTTTCTGTTGAAAATCAATTGCGTGATCAAACAATGAGTAGCCCTGTCCGATGCCGCACGGACGGGGCTTAATGCTGATTGATAGAATCCTGTTACACTGCCATTCCGCAACGTCAACTGCAGTAAAACAACAGAGTGATAACGAAAACTTTTTGACAAGAAAGCTTTTAGTTTCTTTATTTGACAATCGGCTACAAAATAGAGCCATTTTTGCCAGTGTCTAGTAACATTTCTTGGTCGATGTCGGTATTCCTATTGATAATTATGATGATGAAATGAATCCCCTACCGTTGTCAGTAAAACTTTAAATTTGTTACTAAAAATGTACTGATTAGATCGTGTTGATATATTATCGAGTTAGTTTAACATCAGTTCTGTATCATTTTTTCTGAGTGTGGTCTGTAAAAGAAAATAAAAATATTTGTGGGAGATGAGTGTGTCTGTAACTCTACTAAGAATCGACTCAACTTAACTCAGCGCATCAGATACTGCCGCATTATCATCATAAATCAGATAAATTAACTAAAATTGAATTTAAACTTGCCTTACTGCAATCTTCCTGTTCTTTTAAAGCGGTTTGCAGTTACATCTATTGGTTTGGGTATCTATTACAATTGTACTTAAGCCGTCACTAAAGGTGTGCAATTATACATCACAACACCAAAAGTGTGCAATTATACGTCACTAAGTCACTAAAGTTGTGCAATTATACGTCTCAAAAATGTTGCGACTATACGTCACGATGTCACTACCGATGTGCCTCGATGTGTGTACCGATGTGATGTGTGTGATACGTCACGACGCGCGGCGTCACTAAAGATGTGTATATGATTCGTCACAACATCAAAATTGTGCAAATATACGTCTTGACATTACTAAAGCTGTGCAATTATACGTCACGAAGTCACTAAAGTTGTGCAATTTGTCTAGATTTAAACATACCATAAATCTGTAGTCACACATTAATCTACATTATTTTTGCGGAAGGTTGTTGATAACTTAAATGTATGGCTGTGTTGGCGTGCCAGTTTCCACGCCGGAGTTCAGGAGTTTGCGCTCCACGATATGCATGAACTCATAATTATTAAGCAAATGTACACTGTGTTGCGACAACACACGATTCTGTGATGTGTTTCTAACATTAATAATGTAGTACTAGAGACTGGTGGGAAGTTGATTAGGGATGTTGTCAATTTTGTTTTATTTTCCATCAAAAGTGTTTTTGTGAAAGATAATGTGTAATATTGGTCGAATATTAAGTACCTACTTATAGTTTGAATATTCGAGTTTTTCCAAGATGTCTGGTAAATGTTCAATAAACATTCACAGCTTTACTGATATGGATATACGGTATTCATTTCATCATAATCGCGATCAACATCATTATGGGGTACTTATATTTAAAATACCGTAGAAACATTTTACTTGACACTGGCAAAACCAAGACTATTTGGTTGCATTTGCCAAAATAGAAATAACAGAATGTTAAAACAAGGAATTGGAATACTTACTTAGCCACTACACTGTGTTTTTCTATCACTGGAGGCAAAAAAAAATCATAGATAAATGCCCGCGAGGTCTATATTTTTTTTTCTCACCTAAGAGGGCTTGTCTTCTATTAACCACAGCATTTTTATATATAAAAATAAAGTCGTCTCTCACTTCTATATATAAAAATAAAGTCGTGTTAGTTACAACATTTATAACTCAAGAAGGGGTGGGCCGCGTATGATCATTGATTTTATTGAATTTGTCTCCGCCCCGAATAGCATTCTCAACAATTTGATTCTGAGGCTGATTTTTAGATCAAGTTTTGATACCACCATAACAAGAACCATCCCCTAGTAAAGAAGAAGATGCTTGTCTCCTTGTTTCCAGACTTCAGATTCTCATTTGGTGGCACTGACACGACCTCTGACTTTTTAACCGACTTCAAAAAGGAGGAGGTTCTCAATTCGGTTGTATTTTTTTTGTGCTCAACACTCATTACCTACTTGCTCGACGATGAACACAAATATTGTCAAGAAACCTGCATGCTTTGGGGAAGCTAAACACTTATCAAATGTCTAGTAAAGATAGCCAAATGTCTAATCGTGGTATGCAAAATTATTACTGAATTATATTCTTCCCGTTCAACTATTTCTCGCGACTTTGGTTATCAAAACACAAAACCCCATACACGCGTTCCAATGACCTCATAAAAAACCGATTTAATATCAAGAATCTGTATAAAAAGACCACATGATAGGTAATCTATAAGATAATAGAGTCTCTCTGATAGGCCCCGGCCTCAAATACCTCATAATCGCGTTCAAAGTGCTAGATTTGGGGGTGGAGTAATTATTTTTTTATTGCGAACGGTATCGTGCAAGAGGTATTTATTACTTCAATAAAATGTAAAAGCGAAAACATTTTTTTGTAACGGCACGGAACGGGTTCGGATGGCGTAATGAGGTTTGCAGGGTTGGGGCTTGGAAAAATAGGTCAGTCGGCGAAGTGTGGTGCCTATAATACTGAAAAGACTTTACAGTACAACTTTAAGTGACAGTACGTTTACATAATATGCAATCATTGTGCAAAGTAGTGTTTTTTTTAAAGCAAGCTAGTTAAACCTTCATCGATCAAGACAACATAGAAATTAGAAAGTTTTAAATTAGACACTTATTTATATTATTCTTTTTAAATTCGTATTGTTACTTATTTTAAATTAAATAGTCTTATCACGCAGCCGTGATAGAGACCCCCAAAAAATGTAGTCTAACCCTTATTATAAGGGAAGTAGGTAAGTACACTTCATAGTATTTGACTACCGTATAATAAAGCTTATCGTATGAACCAAACGATACCACGTACAAATTTTAACTAGCGACACCTAGTGGAGTTTACCTCAAACATTTTTTGCGACAACAATAATTGTATTCTGAACAGTTTATCACATAGTTCGGAAATTAGAAACATAAATAAATATTCAGTATCTTAATTGTATTTTATTAGAACAATGGAGTTACTGAAGTACTTAAGTCTACGTTCAGTAATAGTTACATGAGAAAGCACAGAATTCTCCTAGTTTGAGAGTCAGATGCAAATTTGTTTGTCAGTAGTTAATGATATAATGTACGGAATAAAACTTAAGTGTCGAAATAAGCACCTTTACTTTGAAACACTCATTGCATATTCATTAAGGTGCTAGTTTAATTTCCATCGTCAATGGAATAAAAAAAGAATACCACGTACCGACTACCGATTCAACCCGAATTAAATATTTTAACGGAAAGGATCGCATGTAATGTCCTTAATGCGAGTTCCCAAGTCTTTAGGGGAAGTCGTTTACAATAAACGTGTTTAGAATTAAACAGTTCCTTGAGTATATACGGGACGACAGCGTAACGACTGGTGAGGATTGAAAGAGAATTAAATGTCCATTTCCCGTGATACCAATTTAGAACTCTTTTAACCACTGACGGAAGAAATGGGGTGTGTTCGACTTTTTAAGCCCTTGTCTGTGCGTCTGTAAATCGTCGCTGCGAAACGGATGGACTGATTTTTAGCCAAGGTAGTTCTCAGCCATATTTGACGGAAATAAATTCAGCTTTCGGTGTTAGGGTTCGGATGTAGGAACGACTGCCAAATGCCCAGAAATTTCAATACATATACATATACATATTATGACAAAATAATTACAAGTGCGTTTAAAAAGTATTAAATAAAAACGTTACTCGAAAATATTAAAACTCCTGGCACAATGTAATAATGTCTATGACGTAAAACATTAAGTAACAAAAATGCCCATAATGGTACCCGAAGCATTTTATCATTAAACAACTTACATCAATTCACACCAAATCGCTCTACCCATTGTGTTTCTTCCCGTTGATCACACACAAACACAATCACGTCACGTTGTCGTCCCGCAGTCGTTCGATTTAACACGCCCTACACACACCTACCTACGTGTACCGAATTAATTTCCTCGCAGAAATCAGTCAGGGACGAAAGTGTCTCAGAGTCAAAGGGAATGAATAAGTTTGGGGAGAGATGCGTGTAGCTCAGTGATTCTATGCTGATAACGAAATGAGTTTCGTTTGGAGTCCTGTGAGCCATGAGATGCTAGGCGATAGAAGACCATGCTATCATTTATAATATACTGACACGGTTGTAATCCCTAAAGGGGTAGGCCTCATTTCACCGATAACATTTTGTTCCAAAAATAGGGGGGCCTACTGCCATTACACTGCACGTGCTCCTCCTCAATATGAGATGGATTTAGGCCATAGTCCACCACGCTGGCTCAGTCCTCGAATACTTTTTTAGATTAGCTTTGTTACGCAGAGAATTGCATATAAATTAGAGTCCCGGCACTCATCACAGACAGATTCTCGACTGACATCTTAGAGGAGTTCGGTTTTGTTGGCTTGTTTAATTATCGATCAACTTGTTTGATTTATAATTGGAAAAGTTGACAAGCCGAGGGTCAGTGGTCCCTCTTCCCCCATTTCCTCAATAATAATATGACCTTTCTCCTAAATTGTTGCTGTGGCCAGCCTAGTCGGCAATTGATTTATAAATATTTTTAAGTCACCATTTTCTACACATTGTGGAATTCAAATTAAATTAATATGAATGATATGAGAATTCAATAATGTCTACTCGTTTGTTAGTATACCTCCTTTGTTTTTCAGTCAACAAATCGAATATTGTTGTGTATCGCAGACTATAGATCACAGGCCTAACTAGATAAGTGAATAGAAAGAAATCGTTTCAACCCTAACTCGCATCTAAGTAGAGAGAAAAAAAGAACGAAAGGCAATCAATCTGGGAGCCCTTACACATTTGTTCACCCTTTCTGTAGGGTTGCCAACTATTATTTTTATAAAATCGGTACATGGTTAGTACTGTAGCAGGCACTTATATTGCTTTTACTGTATAAACTTGGATGTATTCAGAAAGATCGCTGCCAAATGTAATGGTTTGGCTGCAAACCCACTCAGAGGTCAAAGAGCATGACTAATGTCCTACTACTGGGCACGGGCCTCCCCTCAATGCGAGGAGGAATAGGCCATACTCCACCACGCTGGTCCCGTGCGGGTTGGCGAACTTCACACATCGTTCGAGGGATTCTCTCAGACATGCAGGTTTCCTCACGATGTTTTCCTTCACCTTTATATTTTATAAATAAATTGTTAGACATGTCCCAATAAAATACCACGGTTGGTTACCCTCCTGTAGCACCGATTAATTATCTACGTTCTAAGCCAGCCGCTCGGAATATATTGTTGTTGTTCGACAGAAAAATTACCGGACGAGTGGTAATGAGAGCCGAAAGAGTGTATATAAATATTTGTCATTAGAGGTCATTCTCATCTGAGCCATGAAAGCAATATATTTTACGTACAGGCGAACATGAACGATTAAATCAGGACCTCAATTGATCTAAATTGTTACCAACGGGTATGATTAAAATTCCTTATTTGTGTCAGATTAACATTAGAACTTTTCCAGTCGACGATAGTCAAATGTAGAGACAATAGACCGGTTTAGTAAAATACTTATTAATTAATTAATCTGGGAGAAGCAAAGAAAACGGTCTATGGGTTCTTTCTTTACGAAATGAGATGCGATGAAATAAAATGGATATAAATACGGCCTCATCCACAACTTAGCGGGTATTTTGCCAATGTCAAGTAATTAATAGCAATAACACATTCAATAAATACACATTATAAATAAAATAATGGGTGCAACATGATAATATGAAAATGGCGTAATAATAATAATTGTATCTTTATTGAATACATCACATATGTAACGGTGACACACTTTATGAATTTACCAAACACTTATACAACGAGGCCCCACTTAAAGTAGAGAAAAAAAATGTTGATATCGAATCGGTACGAAGTCACCGAGATAACTAATTAAAAAATATAAGTTAGTATATCCAACGGCTCTCCCAGCCAATTGGGGCTATAAAGAAAAAAAACTATTTACACAAAAATAACATACTCGTATCTCAGTTGAAATATTAAATAAAAAAATTTAGGCAGAACAATTTAGGACGTATTTACATTGTTATATTTATGCTTATTACTTTCAGACACAAGAGAAGAATAAATTATTATTAAACACGTGACGTATCAACGTGCTTATAATCTTATATCTCTTTTATAAAAAGCCTGTGAAAACTCGGTTTGCCTTTTATATTTATGTAAGTACCTACGTTAATCTAGATTCTGTACCATTATAATTCACGAGCCGTGCTGCCCTAATCCAAAGGCAAAAGCATTGTAGCAACACAATAATAATTAGTTTTTAAAGCCGCCAGGGGGCGTTAGTGCTATATAAGCTCTAACTAAGCCAGACATAACGAGAGAATATTAAATGTCAACGCCTATGTGTCGACGTATCGTAAAAACGGCGGGACTGATTTCTATTATACACAGCCGATTCAGAATCGTTTGGCTGATATCAAAAAAGTCGTATTGAAATCAATCTACGAGCTACAATGGAGCAAATAGATTAACCCAACAATATCCTTCACATATTTCCATACATATTTGCCTCAAACATATTTCGTCTGCACTGGGGCTTAGACATATACTGTTGACTTCTAGATTTTATATTATTTAATGAGAACATTTAAATAAATTCAAGTTTAGTTTATGACATCTGATTTTTTTATTGTGCAATGATAGCAGACCATACATTCAGTATGAATGGTACTGAGAAGTTTCTTCTTCTTATTTTTTTATGTTTGCAATCGGCTATAAAATAGTGACATACTTGCCAGTGTCCGCAGTATTTCAAATATAAGTACCCTTGTGGATACTTTTCTAAAAAATTACCAGACATCTTTGGAAAACTCGAAAAAGCAAGCTATACTGTTTTATTTTAACTTCCTTCACTCGTGCACGCTTTTCAGAAAATAAAACAAACATGATAATTTCGCTGTGCAACTTCCCGCCAAAGTTTTGATGAAGTTCAATCGAAATGTATGTTACATTACAACATATAAACCAAAAAAAAAAAACACTAAGATGTACTTCATTACAAAACCTGCAAATAGTGGGGACGCGAATGTCAATACAACGTGGCACTTTCCAGCGAAATGGAGCCATTTCTTAACTTGAAATCCCTTTGGTATATCCCACAATAGAATACGGAGGCCAATTTAAGCTGGACGAGGAAATCGTAAAAGGATCCCAGTATCTAATATATTGCTACATCAAAAGAGAACTTTATCATCGTCGGTTCAATGCGAGAATCAAAATGGCTTCCGATTGAATTTCAGCACTTTTCAACAAACGACGAAGCGAGCACTATTGTATGCAGAATCTTTCAATTGGAGTTTATTTAAGTTGATCTGTAGGTACCTCTAGGTGGATTTCAGGAATTGATCTCATACATTTCTTATAAAACTTGTGACTCAATTATGTATAAATAGGCAGATCGGATCAGTTAGTACCGTTCCAGGCCCTAGAGTCTTGCGGGTTCTGATCCTGGTACCCACTTTGTGTAATGAGCACGTATATTTGTACGTTAGTCATATACCTTTTTATTATCTATAAGTAATTTCATACTGGGATAACCCCCATACAATGTACGGTACCTATATACAAGCGTTACTAAATTTGGGACCGTACAATTTGTGTGTTCATCTGTCTATATTTTTTGTACAATATAAGTAAATAGTTGCTTAAAATACAGTTAGTAATTTGGGGCTAAACGCTAACCTCCAAATTTATAGACGTTCTATAACTTTATCAAACGTCATACAGTACTGCGCAAAGCATAACTCTTGTGCGCAGTACTATATGACGTTTGATAAAATTATGTAACGTCTATAAATTCGGGGGCTAGTGTGTAAATGAATCCGGAATAAAATAAAGTGTGTTACCGACCGTAAGACCACAGTGAGCCACAATTACATTCAGAACCACCTCGATCTTCGAGGTGTATAAAGAACTATATACTGACATATTTTTCAGGTACCTATAAAACTGCTGACCACAATGTTTAAGCGGGCCTATACGAGCGATTAGGCAGCCTTTGATCATTCGAATGTGACCATCTGTGAAATTTTCATTTATCACGTGAACATTTTGTTTGAACGTCCGCTACATAGCATATATGTTACATGTCTCCCCATATAACTATTTGCTAGGTATGGATTTTGTTTTAGTTTGTATGTGTCGTGCAGAGAGATCGCTATTGGCACATTGGCTTACTCTGTTTCTGCTGCTGACTTACTCTGCTTTCTGTATCGAGGGCCCCGGGTTCGAATCCCGGTATGAATCTGTAGGTTGAGCACGAATGTTTATACGAGTCAGGTGCAAATTTTATTTTATATACGAACATGTACAATACATAAACGAAATACATATTAACAGAATCAGAATCAGAATACTTTTTATTCACGTAGACCATTAAGTACAGTACTTATGAATCGTCAAAAGTTACAAAATATTATGCTAGGCCTTTACCACCCGTTCGGAATGCCGTTCCTATGGAGAAGAACGGGCAAGAAACTCCATGGTTGCTCTTTTTTTTTTAAAAGATCTTTTACATTTTCGAGCAATACATTGTTATATAGGTATATGGTTATGTAGGAACGGCTAATCAGACTTTAGCAGCAGGTTAACATACAGCTATATTCCGCATTTCCTGCTAATCAGATGTTTTAACACCATGATTTATTGCACTGGCCACAGCCATGGCCTGTTCGGCCATAAATTAGACGTAAGCGATGCCGGTGCGCACTGAAAACCTGTAATTTATTTCAATGATTCTCTATTTATGCCTCTATTATTAATTTGTTCTGTATTTTATGATACTGTATATAGTTTCTTTCTTATCTGAATTTATTAAAGTAATTTGTAAATATAGGAACCATGTAGCCATGAACTTGTAATTATTATATATATTGGGTTGTTGAAATAAAACTATATTTTTCGGATTTTATCGCGTAAAAAATCGATTTATTTCAATGTGTAGTATTCGCTTAAATATATGAAAATAATGCCTTGGGTTGTTTTAAACTACCAACTCAAAACTGTCTAGCTGTCCCTACATTGTTCTCACATACCCATAACAATGCACTACACATAAATGTATAACATCGTTCTAAAAAGAGCCACCACAGAGTTCTTGCTACTTCGTCTCCATAGGAACGGCATTCCAAACGGGCGGTAAAATCGTAAATTTATGACAATACTTAATTTAGGTACTCCACTTGATGGTTTGACTGAGGAATTTTAAACTAAATATATATATTTTTAGTTATGAAGATAGGTTTTTAAACGCACAATCAGTGCCTTCCAAACATGAAGTGTCAATACAGACCCAGTGTTTTTTTAAAAAGCTACGTAGTAACAACAATAACTCATCGTGTGACACTCTTATTTATGGAAGTTTTTATCGATTTACGTTACAGATCGATCTACGGTATTACATTTAGACATCATTTAAAAAAAATAGCACTTTGAATTTCTTTTAAAATAAATAAGCAACCTGTTATCATTTATATATATACCTATAACATTAGAAACTGATTATAATGGGCGAAATGTGAGTGTGTATACAACTGTCTACCCCTTTGGAGAATAGAGCCGTAATTATACATCTTATTTTATCGAATTACTTACGAAGAAGTTCTATTTTAATGTTTAAGCACATTCTGTAACATCTATAGATCGGCAATGATGTTAGAATGTCAAAAGTTTAGTTTTAGTTTAAATACACCGCTGAAATGTGAGTTTAACTTGATTAAGATTCTCTCGGTGCTTTTAATTAGAAATACAAGTTGAATGTGATATCTAAGCAGATGCTGGCATTCATTAAAAAGGTTTATAAGTAACTAGATTTTCATTAAGTGACATTAGGGATAGATGAAGAAAATTAAATAAAATTATGTCTTCGAATCCTAAAAGTTTGGTGCATAAAGTTTGGTGCAAAAAGCATAAAGTTTAGCGCACAGTATACGTCAGACTGAATCGGCTTTTGCTCAGAACTTCTTAATAGTTTTTTTTTAATAATAATTTTCTCAACCTGAATGTCAAACTAAGTACGTCGTAATCAGAATACCACTTGCGACTAACGACTATATTAACCTTATTGCAAGATATACAGAATGATTCAGAAGGGCTATACTATACCGTGTGCTTGTGCTTCTTTAGTGCCTCTGTAATCGTTGTGTGAAGTCAGAATTTGGGAGTCATTAAAAAAAATCGCATAACGTTATTGTTATTTTGACAGGTACAAAATTCCAAATACTTTATCTAATGGTTACAAATACTTAGTGCATTTGTTACCGTTACGTAAGAAGCGTAGTTTCAAGGCTTATAATACCCTGAATCACCATGTATCTCATCTTTCATATGTTAGGTGTAACAACAATATATTTAAAAAAAACCATTATAATATTATGATTTTTAAATTATTTAATTAGAAACGTAAAAAACTTCTTTGTTTAAATATTACTCTATTAACACATGCAGTTTATATATAAGTAAACGGGATCGGTATGATTCTCTTAAAATATTGTACAATATTTTAGTTACAAAATATTATAAAATGTGAACTCCACCATAACTCACTCACTAAACACTAACTATGTGACAGACTTAACATTAGAAAATAGCTATAATTGTATTAACTTGTAACAATCTACAAACTACTCCGGAACCGGAAACGATACTCAATAAAAATATTTTTGTAATAAAACATTGATAACTTAAAAAACTTTAGTATCTTAACTCCGGGATCGATTGCGGAAGTACTTAAAAGTTATTTTAACTGCTGTTATAAGAGCAGGCTGGCGCAGTCTGAGGAAATTTTACTCTCACTTCAGATATTCAGACTTTGAGCAGTTTTTTTTTAGTTTGCCACATTTAATTACTTCCCTGAATTTTATCCTTATTAGCGACTTTACAGTCCAGTAGTTTTTTTTTCTTAATGAACCAGGTTCCAGCCCCGGCATTTTCTTTTCAAAAATGTAATTAAGTTTTCAGATCTATATATTGTTGATACTGAATATACTTAAAAATTTAATTATGTTTCCGTTTGATATGTTGTGGATACTGAATATACTTAAAAAAATATTAAGTTTTCAGTTTGATGTATTGCATATACTTAATTTTTTTTAATAATTTGTCATATTTATTTTTGAGGCACCTACTTGTAGTCCCACAACCTAACTACCAGTCAGATTGAACCTATAATTGCAGTATATACACCGCAGGAGAAGAAAACATTTTCCTTTCCACATAGAAAATTTACGTGGTCTTGATCGAACTCATCAAAAGTTGTGATTTGTTCGCGATTGTGAGTTGCAGAAGTGGATTCCGGAGTTCGGGCATTGTTCCTGGATTACTTCCGAACCTCCGAACAAGATACATTTGAGTATAGATATAGGTACTTAGTTAAAATTCGGTATCGGAAAACGCGACGCACTATTGCATTGAATTAAAAATACTTGAGCACCCTCTATAAGACGTTCCGAGAAATCTACTAGCTAACATTTGTGGATTGATTGGAGATGCTCTTATTATGGTGACTACGGATACGGGCGTCCTAATTACAAATACATTGGGTTGATAATGTGATTCTTTATTGATTTTCAAAGGACAAGACGTTATTTCGTGTAGGCCTAAATGTTTTTACGCTCCCGGAAATTCGGTCCTCCCGTGACCATGGTGCTGTAAAGCAGCCGAAACGTCGGGAAAGTAAAAAGATAAAATAAACGCGATTAAATCCGAAAAAAATGTTTTATTTACTTTGACATCGAGTCTCGGAAAGCTAGTGCGGCCCTGTCGTCCACAACTGATTGCGAACAATAAATGGTCCGGAAACAGATATTGGAGTTAGTTAAAGACGTAGCCTCGGGGGCTGTGTTTCTATTGTTCTATAGGCTAGGAGCTAACTATTTATCTTGTCTCGCTTACTCATAAGATAACACTCATTCACTCTATCTCACACCGCATTACTTGAGTAAGTGAGATTTACTGAATTTTAACACTGTTGTACTCACAGATCACGAGAGATATGCCGTGCGGTTCAAAATGTATGGGAACTCGCTGTCTCCGTTTTGTTCCCCACCACTCGCCACAAAACACATGCAATTACATAAAACCAACCAATACGAAGTCTCACACACACACGCGTGCCAATAATTCGGTGCGTGCTGCGTCGTCGCCGCATGCAGCGGCCGTACCACGCGACGCACCAGTTTATTCAAAGTATCGTTAGACGATCTATCCATTGCCTCGTACATTCACTCAGTAGCGAACATAGGTCGTACTTAAAGAGCCATGTATTTTGTACAAAAATAAAAAAGTCGTTGTGCTACATGAAAACTAAAATAACATAATAAAGGCATTAAACATTTTTTGATTTGTTGTTTTTAATGATTTTAAAGACGAATAAATAAAATACTTAATACTGGCTGGTGAAATGAGATTCCATCTTTCGCGTAGTTCACTTTGCTGCTAGTATTTTAGCACACAACCACGGAATAACACGGCATTTAAAAAAAAAAGTTAGAGCTCCGATACCAACGTGCAGTTGCAGTCGACTGACGGCGAAAACTCTATGCTAGCGTAATTTTGGCTAAAGGTGAGCGCAAGCCCACCGCTTTCATAACATATCTCCTCTAATATATCTGTGGTTGTACTCATTGTTCTCCGCATTGCCTAATTGTGAATAGATAAGTAAATGTAGTTATTTATCTAAAACTATGACGTAACGACAGTAATCTGAAAATATAAAATGAGATTGTATACAAAATTGCAATCATTCATATATTAACATAAAGAAACGGGCTATTAAAAATCAATTCACTAAAATGTCCCAATCCTTGGCAAAGCCTCCCCTTGATCTCTCTACACGTCTCTACCTTGTGTCAATTCCTGTCACGATGCTCTCGTAAAGGTGTTCAAATTATCTTCCCTTCCTTCCAAATTATCAAACCAAGTAGGTATTATCTAAAAAGGTCTCGAACTCTTCGACTACATTGAATTTGATCCTCTGGATACGGTGAGCGGATAGGTGGAATGTTCCAACATTGTTAGTCCGTAATCCCTCAGTAAACAAGAATATTCGACTGACCCATCTGTTACTGAAGGGATCAATACAATGAGAAACATCTCAATAGAGCTAAATATGATTAAACTGTTGTATAAAGAATAATGTAAACATTTATAAGTATACTGAATTTTGAGTTTCATAACGGATCGCAAAGAGATCTCAGTTGGAGTCGCTTTCGCCCAGACTCGAGGACTATTAAAATATGTTCATGGTCATTGGCTAGTCCCGGTGAGATTGGTCGCCGTGTCCAAAACATAATCTGGGGGACTAATCATAAAAACTCCTATTTTCTTGGAGAAATCTACCTATATGACAGACGGTTTCATTATATTGTTGTAGATGAGATGGCGACTGGCTGGCGGAATGGGCATTCAGCTGGCAGCAGCCGTCTTCTGCATGCTGCCACTCTTCACATCGTCCACAGGAGACATACGTGAGTGACACCCATAAACTCATCACCTCTCTAAAACGTTCATCAGTCAATCGAAACAGTCTCACCATAGTGCAAATATGTACAAGGAAGCGATATTGTAGGTAATATAATTTTCCTATAAGTATAAAAGGAGGCGTGATACTGCTTGACAGAGTCAACTTATAGTTGAGTTGCAATGGCATGCCATTGTCACTCAATCTTCATGTATAAAACTGGCAAACGTGTCATTTACTTTTGCCACTGGTAAGCCAGTAGCCTTTAGCTCAGTCTGTCTATATTTCTCTATACCCAAAATTAACCTCTTCTTATCTACTATGACTACAACGCTGCGTTATACAGCGTAATTTAGAAAGTGTATACTACTCTTTTAATTATAATAATACTAGCATTTTTAATGTCCCACTGCTGGGCACGGGCCTCCCCTCAATGCGAGGGGGATTAGGCCATAGTCCACCACGCTGGCCCAGTGCGGGTTGGCGGACTTCATACATCTTTCGAGGGGTGCTCTCAGACATGCAGGTTTCCTCAGAATGGTTTCCTTCACCGTTTAGCAAGTGATAATCGTGGTTGAAAATGAGATTTCGCACATGAAATCCCAGAGGTGCGAGCCGGGGTTTGAACCTGCGATTCTCATTACCGAGGCAAGCGTTCTACCAACTTGGCTATCACTGCTTTTAATTATACTTAATGATAATTGTATCTATTTTTAATATTTTCTCCCAAACAATCTCAATTCGTCATTTTGTGTTCACATAACGATTACAAATGCGCTACAGAAGCTCAGGTTCAAATGTTAGTATGTATACCCTTTGTAAATCACGCTTCATACAATTGTGTTTCCATCGTCAGGTCATCACGGCACTTCCCGCGCGAGAGGCTGGCGAGGAGGCGTCCAGCCGTCCCCTGATGCGGCAGCCAACAACACTGTTAGCAATATCACCGCACAGCTCGGTGGCACCGCCTATCTGCACTGCCTCGTCGGCCACTTGAGTGAGAGAGGCGTAAGTTAACCACCACAGCCGTCACAGATAACCTTATAGTTCTAACGAGTATTATCCATGAGAAAAAAGACGTCCACAATACAAGCAACCAATTGTTTAGCGGACATTTACCGGCTCTGTAAAACGCATCTGAGGTCGTCAATTTATTTGTACCAAAAACGCCTTTCGCCTAGATCCATTCTGTACAACACCTGTCGGTTTTGTGACCTGGTCATGAATACTAAATACCTAATCCAAGACAGGACGTGTCTCTCTCACCCAGACGCAATGCAGCTCATAAAAAGTAGTGCTGTTTCAAATAACGTCGAAAGTAGAACAGAATGTATCTTAAGAGCGCATTTTACGGTTCATAAAGGCCAAGTTTCTAATTAAGGAGAGAGACATGAGTGTGGAAGTACTTTGCTTTTACACGCTTTGAAATTTACGTCGAAAGTATTATTTTGGAATGGCTAACTGTGCTTTTGTCCCATTAGCCTATTAAGCTAAAGTATGTGCTTGGAGTGGGCTCACGTCAATAGTTTAACGGCCAGCGTTAGTATCGAACACGGAACCTCTAGAATATCAGGGCCGGCCCTTTAACCGCTAGGCTAAAATGATCAATGAATATTTTTTTTTTTATGTACTAATAATTTATTTATTGATACCTAGTGTTCACTGCACTTCTCCGACGACTAGGTAGGTATGTTATAGTCATCTACCAAAACCTCAAACCAATGATGCCTGGACGTGGTATGGAAAGGCGTACCCCTGCCAAAAACATTGACCATTTGCCCATAAGCTGTATATATAAAGCTATATATAACTACATCAGTCGCGATAGCTGCCATTTTGAAAAACTTTGAAATTTCACACCTCCGTACCTCAAGAAGTGGCAGAAAAAATTCAGTACAGATATTGGCTGGAGGCCGTTCCATTTGTTAAATACTCAAAATCATCTGTTCTGCAAGCCTTTGCTATAAATTATTGATTAAAGGTACCTACCTACCTAATGAGCCACGCTACGCTACCATCCTTCCATAACAAATTTACCAAATTATCATGAATTATGAATGCGTAAATGACGGTCTATACATTGAAATAAAACTAATTTTACGGATTTTATCGCGTTTATTTTACGTTTTTACGTTCCCGACGTTTCGGCTGCTTTACAGCAACCGTGGTCACGGGAGGACTGAAGTGTTTGACGTCCTAGTGTCATGGTTTGAACTGTGGTACCCTCATATTTAGTTGTTGTTTGCGGTCCGATCTATGCAAAATAAAGGCGATAAAATCCGTAAAATTAGTTTTATATCAATGTGTAGTACTCGTGAATATAGGAAATCAATATGACGCTCTATATCGATCACTTAAAAGATAATAGATGTAAATGTTTAGTTGGAACTCGAGCGAGGCCTGTCACGATGTAATCTTGGTAATTAAGTGTTATTGAACTAATTACTCTAATTAGCCTTTTCGAGTGGCCTTCAATATTTATGTTTGTAGAGCCCATTGTTTGTTAATTAATTAGTTGGGTACTGAAATGAATTTTACGAAATTCTATATCTCTCGGTACTTATACATTTTTTTATGAAATAAGGCTGAGAGCGTTATAAACTAGACAGGGCTCTTTAAATTTATAGTAGGTACGGTAACATAAAACTAAGTGAGTTCGTTACTTACTTACATATTTATTAAGTTACGTAACTTACAATACAATCTCTACAGTAAATAATCAGCAGCCTCCGGTTCTCGAAGTAAAACTTTAACTTAACATGTTGGTGTTATCAACCGCTCGCGCAACTCGTCTCCAATAAAAATGTTGTTAACTTAGAAAATGTCGATTTTAAATTATAATTTCCTACGACCGAGTTGTGGAATTAATTAACATTATCCTCACGCTTTCCAGCAAGTCTCCTGGATAAGGAAACGTGACTGGCATATCCTGAGCTCTGGGAAGTTCACGTACACCAACGACGAAAGATTCCAGGTATGTTGGTTAGTTTTCAAACTGCTTATACCTTGTTCTGAGTTGCCACACGGAGCGCAACGTGGTTCCTTTTATATGCCATGACCGAGTATATTTTTTCTCATTTTTGTCTCTAAAAATGGTTATAACATTGGGTATACTATTTTTTGTGGTATAAATTTGCAACGATACGCTCTGTTAGACCCGGTATATGTCTTATGTCAGTGTACCTCCACAATACCTTTTTATTTTACGTTGA
Source organism: Pheosia gnoma (assembly GCA_905404115.1). Classification (NCBI taxonomy): domain Eukaryota; kingdom Metazoa; phylum Arthropoda; class Insecta; order Lepidoptera; family Notodontidae; genus Pheosia; species Pheosia gnoma. The sequence continues at coordinate 1,757,948 of FR989910.1, forward strand.
TAAAAAAAAACATTGAATTTAGTAGTATCTATCATCTATGTAAGAGCGTAAGTACTTAGCTATACCATCTTGAACGTATTTCAATTAAGTACCTATTTACTATTCAGATATTAATAAAACAATATTTACTTTTTCTCGTAATATTATTATAATGAAGCATAAGAATTTTAATCAACTTATTATCAATAATTCTCAATAAACATCATTATCAGTCTACTCAATAAATATTCAATAAAAGCCTTAGACTTTTATTCATTTTTTTAAGTTCTAATCCGTTGGGAAAGTTGCGTCTAATTCCTTTTATTTGAATTCTATTTTAAATTACACGTAGAGTTGCCAGAGTACTTTAACGGTGGCAGAGACTTCTAGAAGATTAGCATAGCGGGTTTAAGATAATGCAGAAATTCCACCCGGACAGTATCTACGTGTTATTGGACAAAGATTATACACACGTATTCCGAGATTGGCGCTGATGATCCACGTGCACGTAAAACCCACCATTAGGTAATAAGAATACAATTTATATTTTAAAAAAACAGTTACATTGGTTAGGTGAACGCTAAAAACTAGACAATATGTAATAATAAAAACTTTACGTAACATTAATGTAAATGTCTAGTAGTTCCACACTAGGAAGAATCTGTTTCTTCGAATCCAAGATTAATTTTGCCGCAAAACAGATTCCGAGATCGATAGGTATAACATTAAAAATAAAATAAACACTTTACTACATTAAGATTGAAAAAATAAATAAAAAGTAACACACTACAAAGATAAGATATAAGATATTTTAAAACCTAACTAATTTCACAAAATAATTCGCCATCCATTACTACTATCAACAATCAACATAATTTATCTCAATAAATAATGACTTAGCGAAACAAGTTGTAATTAAGGCTATAATTCGGTGCATGAGCCACATTACCGCCACCGGCCATTGTCCACACACTAAATTGTCCCAAATTTGGTCAACCGCAAAATTAACGCCCTAAAGTGCTAACGAATATGTGATCCAACGACCGCATAGCGGTTCAATTTAGGTGCAAATGTCCCCGAATTATGGACATTTTGGCCGACACTGAAGTTTGGAGCCTGCACTGAACTGAAGCTACTTTTGAATATGTGTAAGCACAGTTTCAGGATTAATTATGATGTGTAGTTTTAGATCGTAAAATGCAAATTACACAGCCCAACGAATAGAACTAGGTATTGCCAAAAATAAAAAACGATTCATTTCAAATTCATTGTTGAGACGAAATGCGACGAACCAAATATAAAATGTATTGTTTGTATAATAGGTAATACTGAAAATTTGTAAATAATAATGCTGAAAGCTTTACGAAACATTGATATCATGAAAGAATATACTTTTTTTTTTAATAAATATTTTTGAGTTTAAAGATAAGACACTGCCATCTAAAGAGAGCTGATATAGCCCGAACTTTGTCGAACATGCCCGAAGTGGTTTAGGTTGGTTCCTAGCTAGGCTTAAGTTGATTCACTGACGCAGCAGGTCGCGTCAATGACATGTTCCAATCGAAATAACTCAAATTGCTGACAGTAAAGGTACTCGCACGAAGATTCGTCAGAATTTAACATTTAGGTGAGCCATTTTTGTATTGATACATTCTTGACACGTGGTTATATACAGGGTGTAAGGGGCATGATTACGACAACATTGGCTAAAGGTTACACTTAATGTCATAAATGTCGAAAGTGATCTATACTATATACTATATAATATTATAAATGTGAAAGTTTGGATGGATGGATGGATAGATGGATGGATGGATGGATGTTTGTTACTCTTTCACGCCTGAACGGCTGAACGGATCTGGATGAAATTTGGCACAGAGATAGATTATAGTCTGGAATAGCACATAGGCTACATTTTATCCCGGTATAATGTATGGTTCCCGTGGGATAGATGTTTTAATTTTTCATACTTTTTATCGCGGGTAACACCGCCGGGCGCAGCTAGTGGGTTATAAATGTTGTTGTTTTCAACGCGATCACAACACAACGCTCCGCGCGATACAAGACGCGAGCGAGTGACGAGCGCGCTCGAGCGTATCGAGTTTTAATTTACATTGCAGTTTTAGGTCTAAATTAGTATTTTTATAATCACGTTAATCAGTATTTGATGTCAGACTTTCGATATGGCAATACAAAAAATACAATAAAATCTCTGTTGTCATTTTGTTGAGAACATAATTTATTTTTTATGATAGAAATATCGAAATATTAACTTCACAATCGCAGATACGTGTATGGTTCGTATTTTTTTTTAATCAGCCTGTTTGTGTTGGTTTTTTATAGGTGCTGCATGGTGAAGGCTCAGAGGACTGGACACTACAGATCAAGTTTGTGCAGAAACGAGACAACGGCACATATGAGTGTCAGGTGAGATTTTTATGCATACTCATAATCTCTTGGTCTAAAATCTCCAAAAATTACGCGTTACGTAATACTTGAACGCTCCCAAATGGGCTAGCATTGAGCGAGGCTCAACTGCGGCCGTGGTCAGCAAAACTCGGCAAATATCACCAGAATGGGGCGGCTGTGTAGTAAATAAATACTATAAGTCCGCCTCTGCTTAAATTAATAAAATTCTCGTTGACAAACAATTTAGGAAATATCCGACTTCTATTCACTCCGCGGTGATCCCATATCGCGACTAACCTTCTTTCAATGCGCAACTCGCGAAATCATTTCCGTTATGTAAATGGCGTCCATATAATCTGCATACGGTCGTCGTTTTAAAAGATCCGGCCCCGCGAGATGCTGCCTGCCTGATCTTGTTATTTTTATTGTTGCTGGGATAACATGGCGAGGACTTAATCCCGTTTGTTGTGGAGGAAAATCAAACGTTCGGTAACATTTTCCTGTTGTGTTGGATCTAAGGTGGTGGGTTTTAAGTGCGTGTATTGAAAAGTTAAACTGAAAAGTCTGTAGAAAACTTTGAACTAGGTAGTACTTAACTAATTATTATTATAAAACACAAAATGGAATTGGGCATGGCATATCAGTATAATCGAAAAGACCCGTTGGACTAAAATAGGTACCTACACAATGGGTGCATATTTACCGAGAAAATAAAAATGGATGTTAAAAGAGATTAAAATCTATAAAATTAGTTTTATTTCAATGTGTAGTATTTGCGTAAATATAAAAAATCTATAATAAAGTAAGTAATAATTTTTGTTATTATACAGGCTGGTTCAGAAAGGATTTACTAGGTCTAGAACCTGGGCTTCCATATCGTATTTTTAAACACTGCGACGTCAGAACTTCAATATGTCGATTTAAATTTAATTTTGTTTCTAACTTACATTTGTATTTTTTTGCGAACATTTCACTTTAGAATTGACACATCTAAAGTCTGACTCCACATGGTGATTACAATCACGCTAAAGAAACGGTGGTTCAAAGCTTAGTACACCTTTTCTGAATCATCTGTATAATTATCACTAATTCACTACTACCGTAGGCGTAGGTACTAACTTATTACCTATATCATGCGCGCCAAAATTTATTTATGAATTACAGCTTGTTTCTTAAATCTACAAGCAAGCAAAGTACGCGACCACTAAAAACTTCACTTACAAGTTTAGTATTCATTTTATATAAGTCCGCATTTTGCTATCAACAAAACATTAAGATTCTTTGTATTGCCGTCACGCAAACAAAACTAAAGTAACAAAAAGCTTACGCGAACCATTTCGAGACGCGTAAATATTGCGCGTTAACGTGCTTTACAAGAAACAATGTGTTGTACAGGAGCCTACAAAACAATCAGGGGTAGACGTGATCGGAATGCAATGTGGAGGCCAGTGGCGTAGCTATTTCATTCAGCTATGTAACCAAGGGCCCCAGGACAAAAATTAAATTGGGGCCCCTATTGAAATAAAACTCATTTTACGGATTTTATCGCGTTATATTATGTTTTTTTACGTTCCCGACGTTTCGTGTCAGTCCTCCCGTGACACGTCGGGAACATAAAAAATATAATATAACGCGATAAAATCCGTAAAATTAGTTTTATTTGAAATGTGTAGTATTCGCGTAAATATTAGAAATCAATATTTGGGGCCCCTATTTAAACTAAAGTAAATACTTTATCTATACATATAAATAAAATTGGAGTGTCTGTTTGTAATATTAAAATAACCGCTTTTTACTAAATGCATTTGGATGTATACACGGTACCTATACCAAAACAACCATTTTTTAAAATTTTGTCTGTCTGTCTGTCTGTCCGTCTGTTTGTCTGTCTGTCTGTCTGTCTGTCTGTCTGTCTGTCTGTTTGTTCCGGGTAATCTCTGAAATAAAATATTCGAATATTCTTTATTCAAATAGAATATTATAAAACTTTTGGGAACGTAATTCATTGAGGTCGGAGGGCCCCTTGAGCTTGGGGGCCCCGGTGCACTGCTCCGCCTACGCCTATTGTAGCTACGCCACTGGTTGAGCCTCAAATCTAAGGGAAGTTCCAATTCAGCGAGCGTCCCGTGAGCCACCATAATAAAATGAACTGCAACACCTTTTTGGCTTAAATGAATTCAGTCTTATTCAAACAACTGTTTTGTAAAATGTTGGATCTTTGCGTCTCTACTATCCTTAACCCATATAATGATAGTCTCGACAGACTGTGATCTACTTAGATCTAAGACGTTGATACCTTGTTTTTTTTTTAATAATCATAGACAATGATTTCTCGCAGCATTTTTTTATTGAACTCCGACAATACAGACACCACCATTTTAAATTGGAGCGTTAATTAAAAATTGTTGCCCCTGATATCCACGGTCAAAGGGATTGCGTCACAAATCGGATGAATTTCATTTTGTGAAAAAAAAGTTAATCCTATCGCCTGTAAATATTCCAATCAATCAGGATTATTGAACTTTGATGTTTATGAGTGTCTGTCAGGTCAGCCCGGCCACCACGGCCTCTAGGCTTTAGGTTTAGTATAAAACGAATGCACCTACTTCTCGCGAGCAGCATACTACCGTTGTCGGTATGGATGTTACGGAAACACATTAAAAGCAGACACATTACAAACATAAAAAAAAAAATTAAAAAAAAAAATACAACCGAATTGAGAACCTCCTCCTTTTTTTTGAAGTCGGTTAAAAAGAGGGTCGGGCTGTCCTGAAGTACACATTTAGCATCTTACGACGCCAGGGCCCCAAGTCTGCTAACACAATCGATTCACAATCGAACAGCAACCGCATAGTAACTGTAACTTTTGACAGACATTATATGGGATATCTGTCAAAAGTGACAGTTACTATGCGGTTGCTGTTCGATTGTGTTAGCAGACTTGGGGCCCTGGGCTGTTGCATCATTTCTCAGCATTAGCGTCTTTTTATCACGCGCGGCGTCAGTGCGTCCACCAAGACTTCGCTTAAAAAACAGCGTAGGGGCGTTACTCGCAACGCCCTAACTTACAACTACTATTGGTTGCAACTAAATGCAACATTTTTTTTTTAAGTTTGATGTATGGTACGTGATGCCAGCGTGGCTGCTATTCCAATAAATGAATTTGCTTTCTCTCTTTTAAAATATTATATTGCGTTCGATTTCAGGTTTCCACCCGTACGGGAATCGTGTCGCACTACGTCCGCCTTCAAATAGTCGTGCCGGAGGCGTTCATACTGGGATCTGGGGAACATCATGTGGATCTCGGCAGCGTTATACACCTTATATGCATTGTGGAGAAGGTACGCAGACTTTATATTAAAAGGTAACTTAGTACGAGTACGGGTACGAGTTTCTTCCCGTTTCCCGTTCTTCTCCATAGGAACGGCATTCCGAACGGGTGGTAAAGTAGTAGCATAGTATTTTGTAACTTTTGACGATTCATAAGTACTGTACTAAAAGGTCTACTTAAATAAAAAATATTCTGATTCTGATTCTGTTATTACAACATAAAAATATAGCGACCGAGAGGTTTTTCTTCGAGTAGCTAGCAATGGAGTTGTTAAAAGCTAGTGTCTATACAGGTTTTTATTTCCAGTTTGTGAGGGTAGGGCAGTAATCCCATACTATACAGCTAGGTATACGGCACACTCGTGTTATATAAAACCATGTCTATACACACATCGAATTATGAAAAGCGATAAAGAATCGCTGCTGGTTCAATCGTTAGTAGGTAATATAATAATAATAATACCAGCCCTTTTTAATGTCCCACTGTTGGGCACGGGCCTCCCCTCCATGCGAGGGGGATTAGGCCATAGTCCACCACGCTGGCTCAGTGCGGGTTGGCGGACTTCACACGTCTTTCGAGGGGTTCTCTCAGACATGCAGCTTTCCTCGCGATGTTTTCCTTAATCGTTTAGCAAGTGATAATCATGGTTGAAAATGAGATTCGCAAATGAAATCCAGAAATCCCAGAGGTGCGAGCCGGGGTTAGAACCTGCGATCCTCGTTTCCGAGGCGAGCATGCTACCAACTTGGCTATCACTGCTTGTTCCTATACCCTTTCTAAATTGGCCTGTACATATCAAACTACCCTCTTCCAGAGCCCGACACCACCCCAATACGTGTTCTGGTATCATAACGACCGCATGATCAACTACGACGCGACCCGCGGCGGGATCACCGTGGAGACGGAGCCGGGTGCGCGCACGCAGTCCCGGCTCACCGTGCGAGGGGCTACCCTCAAGGACTCGGGGAATTATACCTGCAGCGCCAGCAACACGGAGCCCGCTTCTATACACGTCTTTGTGTCTGAAGGCAGTGAGTACATATTTGAATGTAATTTAGTGGCGGTGTCTTACCGACACAGACAGGGCCCCAAGTCTTGTGAGTCGCAGTGATAAAGGCCTGCTTATATGGATGTATTTTTGACGATTCATATGTACTGTAATGGTTTATATGAATCAAAGTAATTCTGATTCTGATCCTAGTTTCTGTACATTCCAGGCAACAAGATGGCGGCAATCCTGCGTCGTAATACGAGCGCGATTCACGGGATCACCTCCAGCGCCACCTGCCTGCTGCTCCTGGCATCAGTCGTGGTGCACTTCGGCCTGCGATGACGACGGTACTAGACCACTTTGAGGGTAGACGTCACAGGAGGTTGGTAGTGTGTGGAGAAATGGACGGAGGTTGCTAGGGTAGGTGTTGAAGATGGCTTTTATGTTATTGGGAGATGGTAACTCGTGCTCGACTGGAGCCTGAGCCCGAGTGCACTTGTCGTCCGAATACGTACGACTGCGCACGAAACTTCCCGACCCTCGATCCCGTGACAGCTATAGTCACGTGACCGGCCCAAGAAGACGTCATCGGCAATTTCGACCAATGAGCGGTGTTTATTCTATTGAAGATGACGTGTCGATCGTGACGTAGACTTGGGCCATCGTCGGAAGAGAATATACTTGGCGTAGCATATTATTGTATCATGATACTTATCATAATAATAAGCTTTTATATTACTTCGCCGATCGGAAAGTTTCGTGCGCAATCGTATGCATTCGGATGACTCGATACGTCCAAAAGCGTGTCCTAATCGCACTCAGCCTCAGGCATTTTTGAACAACAGTTTCTTCCTTCCTCAAGCTTCCTTCTCCAAGCTACGGAGATCACAAAGATGGATATACAATTCCATTGGTTACAAAAATGAAAATTTGGTTGCCTTGGCAACATACTTGTGTACGTCAACGAGTAAATTAAGTCCACTGATGCCGCGTGGAAGTTGCCTGCATCATCTGCTGAAGCCACAAGCTGGCGGTACCGTATGTTTTTAAACTATGTATGGCAATATACAGGATATAAACCTGTAGCGACCACTTCAACAGCGCCACAAGCTACACAGATGGCGCTGCAGACGCATTCAGAACAATACACAATTTTCAAGACAATCCTGAATCGCGCTATAAGAGTTTTCGGAGCACGTAACATATATACAAGATCCCGACAATAGACTTCGCGAAAATGTTGTTTCTCAGCCAAACCAGGGTACCTACACTGAGCATAGAATTAAGACCTTTTTCTGCACACTACCGATGTAGCCAATATAATTTATTGCAACAAATTCTTGAACTGTAATATAAGTTGATATTGATTATTAGGTAAAATTAATAAAGAATGTAATGACGTAACCTAGTTACTATAGGATCTTTAAGATTGTAAGTATCTAATTTAGGAAGTTATAGGCACGATATTTTAAAGTGAATATTAATTGTTAACGTCGAATTCAATGAAGTTACAGGCCATTTACGCTGGCATTACAAAGAATTTATAACCGCTATTAAATTAAATTCAAATTGTTTATGAAAATGAAAAAAAAAAACATTCGGACAAAAGTTAAATACCTGCTTATGCGATGAGTTTTGTTTATTTTTAAATATACACAACCAAAGATAATTACTTAGTAAAAATACATAATTTTCATGGTAAATAAGTGCTCAAAATTTCAATAAACCAATATGTAGGTAATTAAATAATCTCGACGCAATTTTGTGGAAAAGTTTTAGTAGGTATAGCCTTGTTTAAACTTTATAAAAAAAGATACACTTCTTTTTTCATTCTCAAAATGGAGTCAATTAAATAAATACGTATTGTTGACAATTATCTTTACAAACAAATAAAATCTGTGCCAGAATCATTGTACTTAGTGTAGATATTTACATAATATTACCGTATTTCGTTATAAAAAAAAATACGCTTTATCGATTTATTTCCGATGTCGTTCAAAAAACTCGATTTATTCTCGTAATATCGTTAATTAATAAGTAATTTATAATGTACATTCTCAGGAATTAAAAGTTAAGTACTTAATTATTAAGCAACTTACCTATTAGTGCATAGATCTTGGCTATGGTAACTGACTGATCATATTATATATTTTAAACCTCTTTATTGAATATATGGGCTTTTTTATTTATTTTGTCGCCAATGCACTGTTGTTGACATATTATTTTAAATAAAGAAAAGAATGTGTATTTTGTAGTTCGGCCGCCGAGAGAATGCGATCGTGACACTTCGTGCTTTATCGTATTTCTTTCGTACGATGACGACATTTTTATATTTTTATCGTTTACTTATATGCACCACGGACACAAAATTTAATTAAATATTATACTATTATGTCTACTTAAAATAAAGCATTTAGGTGAGCTAAATTTTATTATTTTTTTTAACGCATTCTTTTTTTTTTCCTCTATACGGCGGCCTAACTGTAATACGATTTTCCTATCAAACGATGCGTGACACTGCGCAGGGTGAGGGGGGTTAGATCCCCGCTCACTTCTACAGGGTGCGAGTAGCTTCGTAACGAAAGCTGATACCATAGACAAATGATTCTGGACTTTCCACAGCTGGAATTTTCCGTCGATCTTTTCATGAATTATACGCAATTCTTTCATTATTTTTAAATTGTTAATAGCATGATATCATAATAGAAGTCCATCTCAACGTGCTTTTTTATTTAAAAAAACATAGTTACTAATTAAAACCTAAACTACAATGTAAATTAAAACTCGATACGGTTGAGCGTGCTCGCCACTCGCCACGAGTCGGGTATCGCGCGGAGCGTTGTGTTGTGATCGCGTGATTAACGATACATTGCGTGCTCAAAAATAATCATCACCTTTGCCCCATGTTTTCTTTACCTTACACCCGGTATATTTTCCATTTAACGGTGAATAGCAAAGCTAAATTCTTCATTTATGTCGAAGTTACTACGCAGCTCAGCTATACTATGCAATGCCTCTAATGAAGAATGTGTACACTGTGGCGCCATCTTTTGCTGAACATTTAAACTTAAAACGTAATTGGGCATAGCTTTCAAATCCGACCGCCGATGGACTGACCACGCCCACCGTGATGACGTCAGGACCTAGTTGAGAATCAGTGCACATACAACTTGTCGCATCTCCACTTCCTAATAGGGCCATGTTAGACAACAACAAAACAACTCTAACCTTAAAATACTTCACCCTGAAAAAAAAAATCCTGGTCACTTACCATAGTCAAGGATTTAGAGATTTAATGGATTATCATAAACAATACTATGGTGAAACCATAGATAGCCATGTGAATTACCATGAGTATACTCGAATTTTAAGAATATTTGATTCTAAAAATTTGTTATCTACTGTAAATATTAAAAAAAAAGTATAATAGTTAGGTAATATTAGTTAAGTATGTGTAAATAACTCATCCGTGTTATCGAGAACATTCAATGTAAATAATATTTCAGTGATATCATGTATGCAATAAATAATAAATTTCCTTGGAATTATTTGATTCCTTCCATGATTTATTTTAGACTTAAAACCTTTAGATATAAGATTGTAACTAGGTTGTATAGCCTCATTCATATTTTCGAAACAAAAACTTTAGCGGCCTCTGCAGCCTCGCCACAAGATACACAGATGGCGCTGCAGACGACATTCAGAACAAATGGAGTCATCAGCGCCATCTCTGTGTCTTATAGTGAGGTTGAAGAGGTCGCTACAATACTTACAAGATAATTTTCTATTTATTACGGAACAACTACAGAACGGATTGCAATAAAACTCGGCATGATGATAGGTGATAATCTAGGACAACATTAAGGATACTTTTTATCCCGGGAAACACCTTTGCAAGATAAGAAAAATTTAACTTCGGAATTAAAACAATGTTATTATTGAAATTTAAACATCTGATTTGGTAACAAAACTTTTTAATCATTATCCCCACATTATAATGATAACACTTAATTTAACCACAGCAAACGTAACATAACTTCTAAAGTTGCGTTTCAACCAGAGATTTGTCAGGAATAGGTTTTATTTCATTAAAATACAGCGGCTTCAGAGATTGGTAACTTATAAAATGCAATCACGGGGGCGTACTACGAACTGTTATTTCCAGGCTGTTACTGAACTGCCTGGAAAATTTAATTTGAACTCATAATAATACATACCAATTACCCTAATAAAAAAACTTATTGTTACAACTTGTTTCCAACCGTTATCGGTTAATATTACAATTGTAGACTTTTACAAGGTATTATTTAGCGGAAAAATTTGTCGCTAACATGATACATATGACAAGATTAAGGCCGGGGAGTGAGAGGTAGTACGCCCCCAGTTCTTATTTATTTATGGCTTAGTGTCTGTCGAGTATCATTGTCCGCGAGTGAACTTAGCTCCAGGTTCAGTTTTTTCTTTTATTTTCATATTTTGTCCAACCATACAACCATATCCATACATCATATCCACTTCTGGACATAGGCCTCCCCTCAATGCAAGGAGGATTCAGGCCATAGTCCACCGCGCTGGCCCAATGCATATGGGCAGACTTCACACATCTTTAGACAGTTGGTTAGACTCTCAGAAATGCAGGTGTCCTCACGTTCTTCATCGTTTTGCAAGTGACAATCATTGATTGAAAATGAGGTTGATATCCGTAAATGCCAGAGGTGCGAGCCGGGGATTGAACTTACGATGCTTGTGTGCAAGGCGAGCCTTCTACCCATCTCGCTATAACTGCTTTATGACTATATTATCTACATAACAAATAAATAAAACGTATAAATAATTAAACTAACATTAATATGTGGACAGTCAGGACTAATTTTACTTAGATCTAATCACAAGCATTTTAAATACACAAATTACATTCTGTAAATTAAATATGTATTTTTTCCCATTAATACTACTTTGCCCCGACTAAGTTCTTTTATTATAATCCATTATACTATCGTCACGGTAATTCTATGTTATCCCAATATTTATAATTTGTTAGGTATACCTATATTTTTCAGGTCCTAAGAATACATATATGCTGAAAATATATAAAATATGCTATATCAATTTTCAGACTCTAAATAAATAATACAAACACATCAGCTATATTACTACGCAAAACTTGTATTATAGATATCGTCAAAGGTTTGGTATCCCAGCAGCAATCATTCCAGAGCATATAACGAAAATATAATTGTCGAAATTGTCCAGATGAAAATCGAACTGGTAACCACCAGATACCAAGTCGACCTCATATAATTACAAATCGATTAAAAATCCAATCTTATTCCAACATCTCATGGAATATATCAACAATAAAAGCGGTTGATGCTGTGTGTTTTAATAAATAACTAACGAGTAGGTACCCGCCATGCGTTGTAATGCCACCATTTGTATTTTTTTTTAAAGCGGCAACACATCTCCGTTTCATCGCAATCGGATGAATGGTACAAGGCATACAGGACAAAGAGACCTAATCTTTATATATACCGCGTGGTTCTCAAAGAGTATACTACAAATTGAACTTACGCTGCTTCTAATTAGTGAAGTCACATTTTCGAAGTGTCAATTAAAAAACAAAATTGCTGCCACCAATTTTTTTTTTCTATATCGACATTTTGACGTCACACAAATGTGCTAAAAAGCTCAGGTTCAAATGGTTATATACCATTCTTGAATGACGTTGTATGGAAGATGGATAAATTAATTTTACTAACAGTATGATAAGAACGTTATCCTCATAAGTTTCTTGAGTCTTCGGTGTTCTGGTCTTGCTGCTTTATAAGGTTCCAGTAGAAGCCTTTCTGTTTCTTCAACTGCTCGTGTGTTCCCATCTGTACAAATAAATAAAATTGGAGTGTCTGTTTGTTATATTAAAATAACCGCTTTTTACTAAGTGAATTTGGATGTATACACGGTACATATACCAAAACAACATTTTTTTACAATTTCTGTCTGTCTGTCTGTTTGTTTGTTTCGGGTAATCTCTGAAATGGCTGGACCGATTTTGACGGGACTTTTACTAGCAGATAGCTGATGTAACAAGGAGTAACTTATGCTACCTTTATTTTAGAAAAAAAAAATGGGTTCCCACAAAAAAAATAAAACCAGTGTTGCAGCGCTGCGCCTGATTAAGTTTGATAGCAACAACCTGAAATGCGTCCCGCGGGCTCAGAACGCGCGAGCAGGCTGTTGCCAACGGTTGTGTCTTTGTTAAATACCACGCGGACGAAGTCGCGGGTAACAGCTAGTAATATATAGATATAAGCTGATTATGGCAGGTGTCCGCTACCCTTTCAATAGCCCTATCTCATGTCCATCCAAACCTCAATGCATAGACTCAATTATCATTCCATATTCCTGCAATAGTGCTCCGCCTGCTGAGGTCAATTCGCTGTTTATGCTATCATTTTCAGCAATTGACCCCAGCAGGTGGCTAACATAACATTAAAATTCTCAATAAGGGCCTCTACGTGTTGGGCCCATGTCCCCACGCAAGCCTTCCAAACATCCGGGTATAGCCCGTGTAAAGAGAGAGACAAATCTATACTAATAATACTAATATTATAAATGTGAAAGTTTGGATGGATGGATGTTTGTTACTCTTTCACGCCAGAACGGCTGAACGGATCTGAATGAAATTTGGCACAGAGATAGATTATAGTCTGGAATAGCACATAGGCTACTTTTTATCCCGGTAAAATGTATGGTTCCCGTGGGATAGATGTTTTAATTTTTCATACTTTTTATCGCGGGTAACACCGCCGGGCGCAGCTAGTAATAATATATAATAATTATAATTAAAGAAGCCAGCAACACCGAACTCCTGTAAGATGTTAATATAGTATTTATATAGTTACCTCAACAATCCTGCCCTTGTTCAAGACGACGATTAGGTCCGCATTGATGACAGTGGAGAGTCGATGGGCTATCACTAACACCGTGCGACCTTTGGCGGCAGTTTCCAATGCCATTTGTACTATTTTCTCACTCGCAGAGTCGAGGGCACTGGCGACAATGTATGATGCTTAGATGACTTGACGATCTGATTGGTGGAGTTGGACCGTGATATCTGTACCAGGGTTCGAATCCCGGTATGGTTTAATTTTTATGTGATATGTATGAATGTTTGTACCCCTGTCATGGATATTTAATATGTCGATATTATAGGTACCATAGAATGGCTGGCGGGCTCTGGGCCCCAAGTCTGCTAACACAATCGATTCATAATCGAACTGCAACCGCATAGTGAGTACAAAATGAGTACAAACCTGGTAGCCTCATCCAGTATGATAACGGGCGGGTTCTTGAGCACAGCCCTGGCGATGGCTATCCGCTGCTTCTGTCCGCCGCTGAGCGCCATCCCTCTCTCGCCCACGAGCGTGGCGTACCCGGCCGGGAAGCCGGCGATGAACTCGTGCGCGTTCGCCGTGCGAGCTGCTTGGAACACCTGCGAGCAGATACTAATATTATTATAGACTAGCTGTTGCCCGCGACTTCGTCCGCGTGGTATTTAACAAAGACAACCGTTGATAACAGCCTGCTCGCCCATTCTGAGCCCGCGGGACGCATTGCAGGTTGTTGCTTTCAAATTTAATCAGGCGCTGCGCTGCAACATTGGTTTTAATTTTTTTTCGTGAGATCCTATTTTTTTTTTTCAAAAATAAAAGTAACCTAAGTTACTCCCTGTTACATCAGCTATATGCCAGTGAAAGTCCCGTCAAAATCGGTCCAGCCACTTCAGAGATTACCCGGAACAAACAGACAGACAGACAGATAGACAGACGGACAGACAGACAGACAGACGGACAGACAGACAGACAGACAAAAATTGTAAAAAAATTTGTTTCGGTATAGGTAACGTGTATACATCCAAATGCACTTAGTAAAAAGCGGTTATTTTAATATTACAAACAGACACTCCAATTTTATTTATATGTATAGATAAATAAATATCACCAGACGAACACACCAACTGTCCAGTCCCAAAAAAAACGACGCTTGTATTATGTGTACCAAACAACCCCAGTATATAATTACTTATCTTCTCAGTTGAGGTCGCGTTCCGATCCGGATGTAGACTTAAGAAAAAAAAATGTAATGACAATTTGTAAGTGCCCCCGTAGGCCTATACGAAATAAATGATTTGACTTTGACTTTGACTATAGAGATCTCGACTAACATCTTAGAGGATTCGGTGTTGCTGGCTTGTTTAATTATCGATCAGCTTGTTTAGTTTATAATTGGAAAAGTTGACAAGCCGAGGGTCAGTGGTAGGTTCCTGTTCCCCTATTTGTTTAACTTATAGTTATATAGTTATTAAACATCCATGACTGGAATACAAACACTCGTGCTCAGCACATAAAGTTTGTCCCCGCCGGCTTCTGAACCCGGGCCCCACGGTACAGAAAGTACCAACCAACCAACTATGCCAATCGGATCGCCAGATGTACTTATTGTTTTAAAAAGAACACCCTTGGAGGTTCGTTCCCCTTCTCCATAGGAATATCCATAAGGTGGAATAATCTTAACCCCATTTTGTAACGTTTTTGAAGAACTAAGTATCAAGGAGTAATAATCTTAGACATAAGTTGTTCAGGTTCAAGCCCCGGCTCGCACCTCTGAGGTCTTCCGATATCACATGCAGACCATTTGCTGTACGGTGAAGACAAACAACCTGAGGAAACTTACACGCCTGTAGAAAGTCGTGTGACGTTCACCAAACCGCACAAGGCTATGGCCTATCTATGTACACCTCACCTCATCATCACTGGCCTCCGGCTTCCCGTACCGGATGTTCTCCATGATGCTGGTGGCGAACAGCACCGGCTCCTGGCTGATGAGGCCGAGCGCGCGCCCGCGCAGCCACTTGCAGTCCATCTCGCGGATGTCGACGCCGTCTATGGTGACTTGGCCAGCGTCCACATCGTAAAACCTGGAGATAGATACGAGGGTGACGCTGAAAGTTTTTAGTACTGGCCACTTGTGAACGATATAATAAAAAAAATAAGTTCAAATTTTGAAAATGGAACTCTTTGCCAATATTATTGTGTATTTGTTATAAACACTAACCCCCGAATTTATCGATGTTCTATAACTTTATCCAACGTCATATAGTACTGCCCACAAGAGTTTTGATTTGCGCAGTACTATATGAAGTTTGATAAGGTTATAGAACATCTATAAACTTTACGGTCCCACACTAAGCAACGCTTATAATATAAGTACCATCCAATGGACTGAGGGTGAACTCATTATATAATACTTGTATAGATGTTAAATACACACAAAGATTGTTCCGTACCGGGATTCGAACCCGGGTCCCTCGGCACAGAAAGCAGGGTCACTACCAACTGCGGTAACAGGACTACAAAGGTGACTTCACGCTCATAAGTCAGTGTGTGTGCAACAGAGAAAGAACGCGACCCCACTCTCTCTACCGCTTGCTTTAACCAAACTTAATGTTCGTAACATAATTTCAATTCTTTCACAGAATTCCATAAAATAATTCGTTTGAATGTTGATTAATAATTGAAGGGTTGTAATTCTAAAGGGTCCAAGTGCCAAAAAAATAATCTATATTATTACAAAAATACGATCTATGTGCCAAGCCAAGCAACTTTTTGTTGTTGTATCTCTAAAAAATAAAATTGGCACTTAGACCCTTTAGACATACAACCCTTCAATTGTAAAGTGTGCATACACCCTAATCCAGGGAAAATACATATAACAATTATGTAGAGTGAATAGTACCTCTCAAGCAATGCGACTATGGTGGACTTCCCGTTGCCCGAAGTGCCGACTATGGCAACAGTCTTGCCCGCCGGTATCTTCAGATTGAAGTTCTTCAACACCGTCTGTTAATATCACAACATGGTTAATAATCATCTTGGATCGCCCTAATTTCAAGTGACAAACTCTTAAATACGCAAATTTCATTTTCAACTAGCTGATGCCCGAGACTTTGTCCACTTCATGAAATTGCAATAAAACAAACACTAATTCTTAAGTGAAGCTTACCACAATACATTAGTGAAAACGACACCATTGCATGACCTCAAGACACTGAGCACTTTCTGCATAGATCGGACCACAAACAACAACTAAATATAAGGGTACCCCAGTTCAAACTTTGACACTAGAACGTCAAACACCTCAGCCCTCCCGTGACCATGGATGCTGTAAAGCAGCCGAAACGTCGGGAACGTAAAGAACATATAATAAAAGCGACAAAATCCGTAATGTTACTTTTATTTCAAAGGCCTAAATCCAGTATGATAAGGCCATGAACAGTATGATGGCAATAGGCTCGCCCCAGTGGCGTAGCATGGGCGGCATTTCACAGGTGGCGGTTAGAGAGAAAAAAACTAAGATATGAAAAAAAAATAAGCAAAAAAAAAATTACAATTTCTTTCAGTCTTCTTTTCGTTATTTCTTATGTCGTTACCATGCCCCAATGTTTTATAATGAATAGCAAAAATAAAAGGGTGGCAAATTTGAAATCCGCACCGGGTGCTAATGATCTATGCTACTCCACTGGCTCGCCCCCTATTGTATTGGGGCCAAATACCATCGATGAAATGTGGGTTCACTGCAGAGCACCTCTGCCAACCCCTTCGTGAATTACAGGCGTGATGGTATATTATTATGATATAGTGTGAGTGTATAAACACACTTACCGCTCCCGGTCTAGTTGGGTAAGCGAATGTGACGTCTTTGAACTCAATATCTCCGTGGAACTCGTGGTATTTTATAACCTTTGTACCTGATGTATCCATCATGGGTTCTTTGTTTATGTACTGTAACAAAATAATACTTACGTAAGAATAATATTCATTCAAAAAGAAATTACAACCGAATTGAGAACCTCCTCCTTTTTAAGTCGGTTAAAAATACTCATAACTGTCTCTCCATTCTGCCGATGACGATCAAAAACAGACGTTATAACAGTTGCCATAATATAAATAATGCATTGAATTTGCCCCTATATATTAAACCATTCGATATCACAATATAGCTCTTACTACGAAAGCAATAAGGTCGGCATCTGTTATCTAACCCGTGGTCTCTGCAAGTGAAGACGACAGAAATAAACTGCTACTCAATAGTAGCACTTATTGCAAGAGATATAAGATCGCTATCTCTCATAATGACCTGGCTGGTTCGACCTGCTGATGAATAGCATCATTTCTTACCAGAGCTATTAGGTCGCATTTTATTAAATAACTACTGGTACCAGTGTTGTCTGCATCTGTTACTTAATAGTAGCTCCTATTTCAATAGGTATAGGGTATACCTCAAACACTCTCCCTCCAGCGCTGACACCCTTCACCACGGATCCAAACAGCAGCGACAGCTGTGCGATGGACCGCTGCACAGTCTGCGCATTGACAAGGAAAGCCATGACGTCACCAGCCGTCATCTGATTGGTGGACATGAGGTGACCGCCAAGGAACATTGTGGCTAGGACCATGCTGGCAAAAAAAATATAAAAAAAATCTGACGATTTCTAGGCGTAATGGCAATTACCGCAATAAATAAATCATAGACTTTTTGGCGGGAAGTTGAACCGTAAAGTTGTTAGTTTTGTTTCATTTAATAAAAAAAAAATCTTCTTTTATAAATAATGTGTAATATCGGTGGGATATTACGAGAAGGATATTGAAACCAAATAGTATAACTTGACTTTTCAAGTTCTCCCAAGATGTCCGGTAATTTTTCGGTAAAGTATACACAGCTATACTGATGGGGGTAGGGGATTCATTTCATCATCATCATCGTCATCAACATCATTATTATCATCAGGGGTACTTATATCATTTAAAATAATGTAGTAGTAGTATTGTAGTGTAAGCCTTGCGGGTTATCCTTAAATAAATAAATAATTTACTTGACGCTGGCAAAATGGCAGTATTTTTTAGCCGATTGCAAACATAAAAAAAGAAGAGGAGGAGAGAGAGAGAGAGAGTTTACTTCCTAAAGATATTACATACCCATTAAGAAACAGGTTGGTTCCGGCCTGAAACAGGCCGATGCCGAGTCCGAGTTCCATGCTCAGGTCGGCCGCCGCGTCGCACTCCCTCGCGAACATGCTCGCCTCGTTCTCTTCGCCGGCGAATGCTCGCACCGTCCGCATGTTCGAGATCGCTTCTTCGGCCACTAACGTTGATTTTTCTATCTTTAACATGACAAAACAACATAATAACCATTATTATTCTACAGAATTATTAAAAAGGGTGTGGACTTCTTTAGCGCATTTTAGCATTATTTAAATTTGGATACGTCAATTTAAAAATAATACTAAAAAATAAAATACAACCGAATTGGGAACCTCCTCCTTTTTGAAGTCGGTTAGAAAATCAGAATTGTATTTTGGGTTGTTTTTTTTTAATCGCCAACGAAATTCTATCTTCACATAGTGTTTACGAATGCGCTTAATAAGCCGAGGTTCCGGGCACAGAATACCATTTCTGAATCACTAGTATTGATTTTTGAAGGTTTTGGCAAATTTTGGAAAAATGGGCAACTTATACAACGCTTTGTACGTAACATTCAAATAAGTTTGTGCAGAATGCAGAAAAAGATAGTTTTTTTTTTTATTATAGCCTAAGTACACCCTCATTTTTTCACCGATGGTCATGCGCCACAATGTAATAATCCTTCCCCCCACCTCCCCCTCCCTCCCCCATGCGATTGTGCCATAGACGACAACGCAGGCTCAGTGCGGGTTGGCGAACATCAAATTCCTTTTTTGTAGGATTCCTCACAATGTTTGCGGTAACCATAAGAATTTTATGTTTAAATATGAGCCTAGAGTACATACTATACCTGCGTCTGCGCTTCCCTCGACAATTTCCTCAGCAGTGAACCGATAAACGTTCCGCCAATAACGACAGACGGCACACAAATCAAAGTTAGGCCGGTGAGATGCGGCGATATTACTAGCAGACTAACCGCCGAGCCAATAACCTGCGAGATTAAACATTGAACTTTAACACGGTCGTACATGGGCTAGTTTTGTGGGAATTTCTAGCTGCAATTTTCTTGCCATGGAAATGCAAGAAAATTGGATGGCCTGCTTGTAAAGTTATTTTAGACCTTTTTATGGTTGTAATCAAATATATACCTGTGTGATCGCTCTCAAGCCACCTGAAATAGTTTGTTTGAAGGAACTCTTAAAGTCTTGAACATCAACGGTCAGTCTGAAACATTAATTTCACAATAATTATTTTTGTAATTAAAAATCATAAATACAAATTTAAACCTAAAACTGCGATGTAAATAAAACGCGATACGCTCGCTCGTAAATTAGCTGTTTCACTCGCATGTCTCGGGTTTCGCGCAGAGCGTTGTGTTGTAATCGCATTGTTTACGATACATTGCGCGCTCAATAATTTCAATATTTGTAACCCATAACTTTGTTCTATGATTTTATTATAAGTATATATTAAGTATAATCTTTATCCAAAGTTTTCGTTACCATGCCCCTTAAATACTGTATAGTATGTTTTATTAACTACTTAAAGTAACATAATCAAATATTTAATACCTGTTAACGAGTTCCCCAGTCCTCTCCTGATCGAAAAATGTCATGTCCTGTTTTAACATGGACTCGAAAAGGTCCTGTTTCATCTGCGAGGCGACACGCTCGCCCACTTGGGCCAGTAGGTGGATATAAAAGAATGTAAATGCGGCCTGAAATTATTAAAAGCAAAATATATTACCTTTAATAAAAAAGATTACTGAATATCATACACCCTACACACATATTATGGTTTTACAACTATCTATACAAATAAATAAAATTGGAGTGTCTGTTTGTAATATTAAAATAACCGCTTTTTACTAAGTGCATTTGGATGTATAAGTACATGGTACATATACCAAAACAACATTTTTTACAATTTTTGTCTGTCTGTCTGTCTGTTTGTTCCGGCTAATCTCTGAAATGGCTGGACCGATTTTGACGGGACTATCACTGGCAGATAGCTGATGTAACAAGAAGTAACCTAGGCTACTTTTACTTTAGACTAGCTGTTACCCGCGACTTCGTACGCATTTTGCTAAGCACCACGCGGACGAAGTCGCGGGTAACAGCTAGTGAATGCATGTGCTTTGAATTATAAATTTGAGTGAAGCTATTCATTAGTATGCAATAGGTAATTTGATTCAAACTTTGGAAAGACATATATGGATGCAATAGATTTACATATTTGAAATTACTGGACATAGGGGACTCGCGAAGGGGCATAGGGGACTCTAACAGTGGATGTCTTTCGACTGGATTGATGCAGCCTTATAGCTCACTAACAAAGAAGAATAAGCCTTATAGCTTTAATGTGAAAATTCAATCTTGATAATATATGTTATTACCTGTCCAATGTAGAATGATATAAGCTTTAGTGCGGGCATCTTGATCTGGTCAATGAAATCAGCAGTGGGGTTGTGTTTCAATGTTGCCAACACATTCACAATGACACCCAACATTGCTGGAATGTACACATTGAGGAATGCCACAGCTAACGCTGACTGAAATATGAAATAAAAAAAATATAAAATTTCATTTATGGTTAATTGCATATTTTGTTTATTGCATATTATGGGTTTTGAACTTGCTGCCCGGAGAGTTATTTGAATTTCTGTCTTGAAACACTGGATATAGTTTAGCAGTGTGGCCGGTAGGTCGCATATTAGCCAGAAGAAAGCAGTGTATCATTGGCTATCTAGAAATATGGAGTATACTGACAGCATTTTATTTATTGGCTCTCACATAAACATATCTACTTTGCCCTTGTATTATGGCTTATGACAATGCAAAGGCAAAATTTTAATAGATTATTTTGAGAATTCACCTAGATGGGAATCAACCCCACACCTACCTAGTACTGTGAGTTAAAAGGCCTATACTTACACCACTAGACCAAGTTTATATATCAATAATATAGGTAATAATCTAATCTAATCTGAGTCTACATGTCTAACTGCTGAGTAAATGCCACCACAGTGTGTCGAAATTCGCGAATCCATAGATAAATATTATGCAATATTAAACAGTGAAGAATACTCACAGCAACAGCAGCAACCAGCAACCATTTATGAGGTAACAGATACTGAAAGAACTTGCTCCAATCAAACTTGGCACTGTCGCTATCAACGTTCGGCCTCCTCTGTATTATCCTAGAATTTGGCAGCGCCTTGCAATATGCAGACCCATTGCCGACCAACAGACGAACTGCGAGCCCCAAACTGACTCCCGTACATAATTTCCATGGACTGCAGACCAATAACAAGCCGGACTTTGCACTTTTCACAGAGGATGTTTTAACTTCAGAAATATATCGTTTTACGACATTGGACGGCTTGTTTTTGATTATATTTGTAAAAGTAACGTTACTTTTTGTCGTTAACAACCTGCAATTGACGTGATAATTAAGATTACCAGTATTTATTTACAAAAAATCGTATTGATAGTATAAATAATATTTACCTTTGTCGCATTAACTGACATGGCGATATTTGCATTAATTGCCACATTTTTATACAATGACACTCACTTATCTATACAGAAAACTGTTATTAATACATAATTTTATTTAAAAAAACATGAACATGTAAGTAGATTTTCGCGGAAATCAATTCTATAACATAACCTCAAAGAAAGCAATTGCAACTGTCACTGTCATAAGGGTTTTTTTAAGTCATAATTGATAACTTAATACTTACAGTTCAGAAACAAACCAGTAGACTATTGCATGTTTGAAGATGAAAATGTATTATTGAAAGATAATAATTCTATATAAGAGTATTTTTTTAATTAACGACTCGTGCCGAGCAAAAACCAGCAAGCATTACCCACATTTACCATCTAACAAATCCCACAAAATTAAATATTAAAATGAGAGGACTTATTAACTGCCTAAATTACCATAACAATTTAGATTTCAGACGGTAACAATGGCCGCACCATTACAAATTTCACCCTTGATGAACAGTGAACAAAGCCGCTCTTGCTCGCTTATTGCGACGTTCCTTCTCCAGCTCTGCGACGTACCTAACCAACCCCTATTTTAAAACATCGGCACTGAAATGTTAGTACTTAGTACTAAATTTAGGTACTTATAAAACGTAAAATGTATTTTGAGTAACTACTTAGATACTTATTTAGCCGATTTTTTTAGGTAAAAGAAAAAGTGATCCTAAGAAGTACCTACCTGCCTAGGTACTTAATCACTTAGGCACAGATTATAACTTAAGTCTAGGCGTCCACCATGTCAAATAGGTAGGTTTAGTAGGTACCTTTTTACGCACGTGCGGCACGCAACGCATTTTGTGTGTTCGGATATGGGCCGCCAAATTTTTTACAATCATTATTTAGATTTTCTAGAATTCAACAATTACATGTAAATCGTATAATATTTTTAATTTTACACCACGGTTCGGTCGGCAAAAACATTTTATGCCACGGCCTTTTATATTGAAAATAAAAAATAACAGATGGTCAAGTGGCGGGAACTCGGCCCGATTTTGGCGCCAATAACCTATTTATTCATAACCCATTGTTTAACACAAGTGGCGCGCGCGTGCATTCAAAATGCAATTATCTATATTTATAGTAAAGGTACCTATCGTCTGGATTTTTATTTTATTTCGTGCCATTTACAATTCTATACACGTGAATACGCGTGTAGTACTTGCACAAATCGGCTCAGTTTCTTGCGCTTCAATTATGTTGCTCGCGACACTCCATCTGAATTATTTCTTCGTCTGAGAATAAATGTAGATATGAACGGGAAAAATATTATCGTGCCTACAAGGACTAGTTAAATAATTATATGGGTGCTTACTAATAAGTATTTACTTACTTTATTTATAGGTAGATCCAGTTCCCACACTGACCGCTTCCTATTAACCATGGTCAATTAAGTATTCGACCCTAATCGACGATTATCGCAAAATCATGGTAAACATATAAATCAATCGGTACCTACCCTAAACTTTATGATCAAAATTAGACGATAGACTTAGAAAAATAAAAATTGGATTTTACGTAATGAGTGAGTGGTTTGTTGTGTTCTGTTGAAAAGATTCAATACTTTGTTACTTTCTACGAATTCGATGGCTTTTCGTGTCTGAATAACTCCATAGGGTAAGTACCTAACTATATTTTAGTTTCACTGCATACCCAATAGAAATTGTTTAATTAGATATACATTTAAAACTTTAAAAAATCTCAAAATAATCCTAAATTAACTGACGAATCTTTCGATCACATCAAATAGTAGGTAACTAGGTATAGACATTATAACACTGACATTCAATTGCCCCCCTGCTAATTAGTAATTTTTTTTTGCCATATACAACGTTCCGTCTTAACCTTCTATTAGGTCTGTGATTTTCACGCAAACGAAAGTTAGATACGTAGGTATATGTACTTACGTATCTAATCTATACCTTTTTCAAAGAGGATCAATAGAATAATAATTTATTGTCATACCATATGCCTGCCCGGTAGCATAATTTCAAATGACAAATATCAATAAAGCGGAATATCAACTAATACCATAATTTATCGTTTGTGGTGACATCAATATGTGGCCCTCACAAATTGTCCTGCCCCTAATGGCAAGGGCGTGATATTACGGAATCGTGTGGGATTATTATGGTTTTATTGGTTGTATAAATATTAATTTTGTCTAGTTTTAAGAATGATATGAAGTATTCTGTAGTAGATACTTAATTAGTCTAAAAGATAGTCCACCTTCCCTTTGAGCAGAGCGCATAAACTTACGCCTAAATGACTACCATCCATCGTGTTGAGATTTCTAACAGACTGGGCTTTAGCCAAAAAATATTTTTGAGTGTATAATATATAAGGTTTAACAAAAATAGTTTAAAATAATTTAACAGATGAATCAGTAACTTATATGGAACACGTTGATGAATAAAATAATTGTGTAAATGATGTTTGTGCCCTCAGTACTGTATTTTTTTTAATGTCTAATGATTCAAAAATATTTTTTTGGAATGTTATCTTTATGACCTACTTTTGGTCATGTTAAAATTATATTCTCTGACACAGTGTTCTCGGCCGAGTGTTCCAACAAACTAGACTGTCTGTATCTTGGAGTTCGGTATACTAATTAAGGTACAAGTATAATGTTACATGTTGTAGAATTTCTTAAACTAAAACGTAAAATCAAATGTCAAAGTGAAACACTAAAATAATAGTGTTGTCTATTTATACAGGCAGGGTCGTATGTGTGTGTGTGTATATGTGTGAATGTGCGTAGTACACTACCTACCTACCTACTTGAGAATATATCCCCACCGTACAAACAAAAAAGTAGAAAGTAGTTTTCTACTATCATGTGGACTGGTTGTGTACACGTGCAAAAGTTAAGATGAATGTGAATTAAAATAATCTGTAGTTGCTCATCCTGGTTGCGATAGTCTAATCAAACACATAATCCTATTAGCCACACTTGTTGTGAGCAAGTGTTTAATGAATCGGATTATAGTGGATTCGATTCCTGGTTAACGATAACGGGGCCGCTAAAATGTTGCTGTAGAGCCCTGATATTTCAAGACTAAAAAAATACGCACGTAATATAGTATATACTTTTTTCCAGTACGTCAAGTGCGAGTTATACGCAAGCCAACCGTATGCTTAGTCTTGGTGTTGTATTTTCGCTAGACCAAGACGCAAGTGTCTTGCGATTTTTGTTTAAAACTCTGCGAAGTTCGCATTTTGCAACATTATCTGCAGTGACGGGCTGTTTAGCGCAGTTGGTAGTGACCCCGCTTTCTGTGCTGAGGGTCCCAGGTATGAATCCTAGTAAAAACAAACTTTGTGTGATGAGCACGAATGTGTACCCAAGTCATGGATGTTTAATATCTATGTAAGTAATTTATATGGAGTTCGTCCCCAGTCCACTTTACGGTGTCCATAATACATGCGTTGCTTAGTGTAGGTGTGTTCGTCTGGCGATATTTATTTATTTATAGTGACTTATGGATTTTAGTATTTCGGGACCGCGCTCTCTGGAACACAGTACCGAAAGGTACCGGTACCGTATAACTGATAAAAAAACATTTTATCGCCCCTGTCAGCATCATAGCAGCTGGTATGACCACCCGCGACTCGTCGCAACCGCTTGTCTTTTATCTATTACCAACATTTAACACCATAGGTACTCTTTATTGCAATGCGACAAGCTTCATTTTTGTACATCCCAACTGTAAATTGAACAATGAAACCCCGACTTTTAACCTTAATAAAATCTTTATTTTCATCACGACAAGGTTCATTTTTGCAGTATGTTCTCATTTTGTTGATAAGTACAGGGTGTTCGAACCTGCCAACAGATGGCGGGATAGGATAATACATGGAATGGTTATGATATAAATTGACGAATGGGAGCCACTTTATGAATATTTTGTTTGTTTGATAAACAATAGTTATGATGTTTATGAGTTGTTTGACGCTATTTGCGCTAGACCGCCGGAGTAATAGACACTTGAAGTGCTTGATAGAAATAGGTACCTACATACTTAAGGTTGGATTGATGGTACCTACTGGCTGTCACTGTACACAGTGTGGTACCTACATTTTGATACACACATACACAATGTACTTAGTAAGTTATATTTCGTGTCTTCGCCACTACGTCGACATTGGCAGAATCGCGTTGAGCCTGACTCAATGGAAAAAGGTCATTAGGGAAAAAAAAAAAAAAAAGGCTTAACACAAATTGTGTAAAATATTTTAAGGGGTTAACAAGTAGGTGATAACGATCACGTTTATATATAAAATATATGTGTATACAGTGTTTGATTTTTACGTTACATTGCGGACTTGCGGACTTGCGGGCTGCCGCTATGCCCCAACGGTTATTGTCGAGGTCTTGTATAAATGTTACGTGCTCCGAAAACTCTCATTGCGCGTTTCAGGATTGCATTAAGAATTCTCAATTGTTTTTGAATGGGTCTGCAGCGCCATCTGTGTAGCATGTGCGCGGTTGAAGAGGTCGCTACAGACTATTCCCTCCGAGATGTGATAGGATGTGATAGACCAAAGATGTACCTACATGTTCCTCATATTAAAACATATCCATTTTATCTTCTCAATTTTAATCCATAAATCACAGCAAACACGTGACGTTTTGTCTAAATATTTACCATAGGGTGAGGCACATTGTGGCCGTCCAAGCAAGGATTATGTGATTTTTATTATGAGAAACTTGTGATAAGTATTATGAGTGACCAACTTGTACAGATGTTGGGTAAACAAACGCGAGTTATTGAGCATCAAAAATGGTTTAATAGCTTTGAGAAGCGTGGATTGTGAGGTTAGTAAAAGTAACTTCAAAATATATCTACGTATAGTTTTACTAAAATATCTACCAAGTCTATGAATAAAGGAGCTACATAATTATTAGATCTTTACCTATGAAATTGCCGTTAAAATTAACTTTATTTTTTAAATATTTTTTTTTTCAATCCATCTTTGCCAACGCAGTGGCAGTTTATTGATGGCCCGAATTTTTAACGTAGGTATATGCATGATGAAAAAGATTCAAATGCGATGAAAACATAGCGCTAATCAATAAACAAATTACTAATTTTGAAAAAGAATTCTATGTTTTTAAAATAAAATTAAATTGAAATTTGAAATTGGAATTCTTAGCCAAACAAAAAATATTTTGATTTGAAATGGCCAGTACTGCAGAACGGCAATTTCATAGGTAAACCTGTTATATATTTTGCCTATCATAATTATTACAGAGTTCACTTAGTAACTTATAAAACATTTAAAAAGTTGAGCTTTATTTTATCCATTGATCCTCATCCACACGGCAAGGCACGGTTTTTTTCCATACAAATGGCATTTTTCGATATTATTTTGGTCAGTTTTTTCTTCTATGTTTTAGGAAGACAAAGCTGATCAAAATAAAATGTCGACGTTTTGCCCTCTCACGGCGGTCTTAGGAAATCGATTTACTTACCCGACTTGATTCACTCTATTAAAAACGTTCCGACTTGATTATAATATAATAATAATACCAGCCCTTTTAATGCCCCACTGTAAGGCATGGGCCTCCCATCGAGGGGGACTAGGCCATAGTCCACCACGCTGGCCCAGTACCGGTTGGCGGACTTCACACGTATTTCGAGCGGTTCACTCGAACATGCAGGTTTCCTCACGAAGTTTTCCTTCACCGATTCAATTGCTTCAACGAATGGATCAAACCAAAACGACTTACCTAATTATACACTTGTTTAAAATAAAACCAGGCAACTGACCTGCGCGTTTTATTCTTTCGTATAGCTTCGTCCCTCTCTGCTGGCTAATCGAAACCAACTGTCAGGGAGCGTCTGTTACTAATAAAACTGCTAATTTGAAATTCCAATAGTTTAACTCGAGATATAGCCAACAAACAGTCTCTCACACATACACACAACTCTGATGTATATATAGCAACACCTACTAGTAAACATTGATAGACTCACATACCCAACAACCACTGTAGAACACTTCTGCCATAATTTCCACTTGCCCTTTGACTTAACCTCGTATCAAACTCATAATAACATGAGGAACAATTAATGTCAACCGACCTCACCAGGACTGCCTTTGAGGTTCAAGCCATTGCGTCCTATTTCTCTTTGAGCGTTTAATAGAGAGTAAGCTCAAAGAAAAATGTACTTTCAAACAATTACACCTATGTATGTAACTATGAGGCACTCGAGGGGAAGCTGAGTCAGTCAATAGGGATGGAATTTGAGGGACTGTCGATAGGAAGTGTTAGCGGTTTGCATAAAATAATCATCCAAGTTGCAAACTTCTCAAAAGTATGAGTGTTAGCCAGCTACAACTAGGACCTTTTTTTCACTGGGCAATGAGTAGGTAAGTACTACAAAATAAAACTTCAAGCAAGTCTCGACTTAGAGAAAGATTACCATTTCAAATGTCAATCTATATAATTTAAACCTTCTTAATTTAGCGATTCACTACATGAATTCAGACCCAAGTAGTGACAGTATAGACTTAATTCTGTTTATGACAAAATTAAATCTAAGCCTGATTTTACAGGATTACATACAGAAAGTGTGGCTTCCTTACGTGTTTAAGGTTTTATTCAATTCAAGAAAAGTACATGTGAAAAGTATCGATATGACGTGTCCCATCACTAGCAAGCTACCGCCCGCCGTGGCCTTTGTGGAGTCTCTCCAATATTCGCTTTGTTACACTGAAAAATGTTCTGACGATCGCTCGCCCGTAATACCATGTCTTAAAATGTTTGCCTTCATATAAATACATGATATTCCCTGTAGTATCGTTATGTAGATAGGTATGATGTTTTATTTGTGAAAAAATACCTACAAGGTATAACAAAAATAGTGTAAAGTATTTTAACACATGAATCAGTATCAGAATCAGAATATTTTTAATTAATGTAAACCATTAAGTACAGTACTTATGAATCTTCAAAAAAGTTACAAAATGCTAAGCTACAACATTACCACACGTTCGGAATGCCGTTCCTATGGAGAAGAACGGGCAGAAACTCCCTGGTTGCTCTTCTTTATAAATATCCTTTATATTTTCGAGCAGTACATTGTTATAGGTATGTGTCCATGACTAGGTCATGCCGATCGCGTTGCTGTATAAAATTAATGTGTAAATAAAATAGATTTTTTAGAAGTCAATCTTTTAACATTTCTCCGCGCACTTACTATGTGGTCCTATTTAAAAATGACTAATAATGTGTTTGTAATCAAGACACCAACATACAATGTAGACAATAAGAACAAATCTTAATTATAGTGTTGGATAGAAATAAGTAAGTAGAGAATGGGTGATTAATTTTTTTCAAATAACATTTAGTAGCAGTAAGTTATTTCATGTGACAGAGAGCCATCATATTTATTCTTAAACTAGCTGTTGCCCGCGACTTCGTCCGCGTGGTATTTAACAAAGACAACCGTTGACAACAGCCTGCTCGCCCATTCTGAGCCCGCGGGACGCATTGCAGGTTGTTGCTATCAAACTTAATCAGGCGCTGCGCTGCAACATTGGTTTTAATTTTTTTTCGTGAGATCCTATGTTTTTTTTTCTAAAATAAAAGTAGCCTAAGATACTCCTTGTTACATCAGCTATCTGCCAGTGAAAGTCCCGTCAAAATCGGTCCAGCCATTTCAGAGATTAGCCGGAACAAACAGACAGACAGACAGACAGACAGACAAAAAGACAAAAATTGTAAAAAATGTTGTTTCGGTATAGGTAACGTGTATACATCCAAATGCACTTAGTAAAAAGCGGTTATTTTAATATTACAAACAGACACTCCAATTTTATTTATATGTATGTATATAGATGACAAATAATTAATGTACCCGTCACATAAATGCGGCTAATTCTAATAATGTTTCAGTATCCCGGACAAGAGGGAGAAACCTTTTTCCAGTAGCAATCTACTGGTAGCTAATGACTTTAGAAGGTAATGGAGGGGCTGGGCATCCTACCCTGAACGATGGGTAGGTATTGACCGAGACGGTTGGACATCGTTTAGGATGTCCGTTTTGAAACACGATAAGTATAGGCAGGATATACCGATGTATAGATATTGTAGAGCGACACCATAATAAAAAAAAACATATCACGAGACGAACCCACCGACGGTATGGTCCCAAACTAAGCAACACTTGTATTATGGGCACCATACAATAAACTGGGGGCGACCCCAGTATATTAACTCATATAGATATTAAACGTCCATGACTTTGGTACAAACATTTGTCGGAATAATGTATTACACATAACATTTTATTATACGTGAGTTTAGGAAGATGCAATGGTTGCCAGAGCAATAATAGTATCCTGGTCGGGAAAAATCTTTGTGTGATGATCACGAATGTTCGTACCCGAGTCATGGATGCTTAACATCTATATAAGTATTATATACTGAGTTCGCCCTCAGTCCATTGTACTGTATGCTTAATACAAGCGTTGCTTAGTGTGGGACCGTATAGTTGGTGTGTTCGTTTGGCGATATTTATTTATTTATACCAAACATGCTTTAAATCTAGTTAGAAAACAAACAAACATGCTTTAGATATAGTTCTATTGTATGTTACATGAAAGTCAAAATAATCCCTAAACTCTACAACACAACTATCATAATTCTTCAATTATTGCTCATTTCACCGTCAACAAGGATTCTCGGTGATAGAGATTGTCCATATCGTGTTGTGTGGGGTCGAAGGAGGGCAATCCGCATTGCCGGGTGTAGTCGCGGCCGGCAATATCGCGATGGCCGCCGGCTCATTTAATCACGCGACGGAATCTGCGGGATGAGACCCTCCAACATTGATAAGTATGGAGCACGCTTGTTACCACTTTTATTCCATTGTTCTATAATGACGCAGTGATAGCCAAGTTGGTAGAACGCTTGCCTCGGTAACGAGGAACGCTGGTTCAAACCCCGGCTCGCACCTCTGGGATTTCATGTGCGAATCTCATTTTCAACCACGATTATCACTTGCTAAACGGTGAAGGAAAACATTGTGAGGTAACCTACATGTCTGAGAGAGTCCCTCGAAAGATGTGTGAAGTCCGCCAACCAGCACTGGGTCAGCGTGGTGGACTATGGCCTAATCCCCCTCGCATTGAGGGGAGGCCCGTGCCCAGCAGTGGGACATTAAAAAGGGCTGGTATTTTTAATCCCCCCCCCCCCTAGAGAATTCATGTGAAGAAAAACTCCAAAGGAATCTTTAGAAGATGTATGTAATTACCTGTAATGTGAGCCCAATGAAAGTGTTTTTACGGTTCTCTTTCGCGCAAGATTTTTCGACTACAATATTCTCTCTCCTCACTTGCGTATCCAGTAACTGATAAAAGGCGCGCGGACATCGCACGCTTATTGGACGAGTCAATAATGTACCGTTGTAGGGACAAACGCTGGGCCGGGACAACATATTTGTACATATAGATCAGCAATAAACGATGTCTACCATAATGTTGGCTTGTCGCTGGATCGAGCGTGATTTGGGTCTTTGTTCTACTGACGTTTGTTAGGCTTTTGTTTCTTGATGTTGATATCTTTGTTGTAGCGTTTGTTCCTGGTGGGAATGTTGTACACCTATTGTAGTACCCAACTACATTGATAAGACATGCAAATGTTCGGTTGATTAAAGGTGGCTCGCCGGCTGTAGTTACCTACTTGTTTTTATTTGTAATGTTGCTTATATTACTTATAGTTTCAGATACAAACATTCGTGCTCATTCTAAGAATAATATCCGCTCGCTATTTGTTAAAGTTTGTCCCTATCAGGCTTCGAACCCGAGCCCTTCAGCGCAGAACGTAAGGTCACTCACTACCAACTGAGTGAATCAGGTGATATTTAAATTTACTTGTTAAAAGTTCAACCTATGGGTGTAAGGGACATGGCAACAAGGAACAGAATATAAGAAATGTTGTAATTTTCGATCGCGCAATGTATCGTAAACAACGCGATCACAACACAACGCTCCGTGAGATATCCGACGTGTGCAAGTGACGAGCGCACTCCAGCGTATTGAGTTTTAATTGACATTGCAGCTTTAGGTCTAAATTAGTAATTATGTTATTTTGACTTTGCGATAGACCCCTATTTTAATTTCATGCTAAATCAATTTTAAAATACTGAAAAAAAAGCATATAATTCATGAAAAGATCGACGAAAAATTCCAAGTCTTTGGGGCTTAGAATCACGAGTTCAATCCATGGTATCAATTTTCGTTACGAAGCCACTTACAACCTGTATTATATGCCAATTAATATATTAAGATTAAAATTAAAATAAGGCATGTTTCGAAATGCACTCAGCAATGCACTCAGCTTTCAAAATCCCTAGCACCATTGGCCGGCAGGGTGTCCAGAACGCTGGCAGCATTGCCACGTTGAATGGCAATGCTAATGTGTTGGCCAAAATATGTGCCAGCGTTCTGGTCACCAGATGATTAATATATTATTATGTATCACACTACAAAACCATGGAAGTTAGTATACCTACTCATAATTCATCATCTCACTATGGAAATAAATACACGATAGCCGTAGAATATACTACTCGCTTCCGAACCAACACGATTCATACAAAAAGAATAAAAATGTCATACACACAAAAGGATCCATTGTTGTCGGTCAACATTTCGCATTCAATCGAGTACATCTCACGCTTTCAAGAGCGTAATCCTTCAGGAATCGCCACTATTGTCGTCACAGACGGAGCATTAATCCTGCCTTTTCAAGACAAGAGATATCCATCAATTGTCAACATTGGACTGGCGGGGGAGGCCCCCACTTCGCTCCCTACCCACCCTGTCCCCACACGCACACAGAGGAGATTGGCAAAGATTATGCAGGAGCATTTAAATGTTAGACCTTTCTGGCTATTTCGTAAGTATTTTCGTGTTTCTTTTTATTTCGTAGAGTTCGGCTTCTAGACTACTTTCTTTGGGCTCTATAAGTAATATCACTTAAACTTAGTTGCCTGTACCATAGTCCACCACGCTGGCCCAGTGAGGGTTGGCGGAATTCACACATCTTTCGAGGGGTTCTCTCAGACATGCAGGTTTCCTCAAGATGTTTTCCTGCACCGTTAAACAAGTGATAATCGCGGTTGAAAATGAGATTCGCACATGAAATCCGGAAATCCTAGAGGTGCGAGCCGGGGTTTGAACCGGCGATCCTCGTTACCGAGGCAAGCGTTCTACCAACTTGGCTATCACTGCTACTACGATAGTTCTCCTGATCGAATTGTGGTCACGGCAGCCAATCTCAACAGAAAGTACCCATAACTACGCAGGAGATATAATAAAAATGCACAAATGTGTGCGCAAGCACAGGTACAATCTCCATTCTCTCACTCTCATACTCCGATGGGACGACGAACCGACACGACCGGAGAGAGATCATGCGCAGAGCCGACGGCTTTACGCGCTCTCCGAGGAACTTTTACTTAATCTTTGTCGCGCATCCGCTGTAAGTACGTACCTACTACGTACATAGCTATACGCGAGTGAGCTAGTGATTGTCAAAATTTGGCTTCGTAGAACAAAGCGTTATTTACCGAGTCGGGAGGGCCTTTGTGTCGGCATTACACCACTCTACATAATATTGTGAAAGTTCTCACAATACAGTGTTTGCAGGCGGCGGCATTATGAGCGGGCTTTGTGTTCAGCTACAAATTGAAACTTATTTTGCTACTTTTGAGGTGACTGAGATTAGTTTTTTTTATCTTTGTCTGTTGTTTTGTTTATGACTGAGGTGTTATAAATACCTTTATCATATAGATTATTGATGTTCAGTATTCTGCAATGCAGAGTGTATGTTAAATAATATATGTTGTATGGAATTGGGTTAAGAAATAAATTATAGTAAGGCAATAATATGATTTGACATTTTATTATACCTCTTAAAGTACTTAACCGAACGCACCAACCAATTAAATTGTGCCCTAAAATTAAACAATAACGGCCCTTCATTTCGTTCCTGCAATAAAGTACCACAAATTAAATAACAAACGTCACATACTGTATGCAGAAACGAATTATGTCGGTCGAAATTAATTGGCCGAAAACCCGCCCGAACACACGTTCGGAAAGCTCGCATTCGAAATTCAAATGAGGCGGCACGCCCCACCCCCGGCTCCGCCCCGCCGCCATCTTGGATCCGAGTGGGGGCTACGGAGGGGGGCTATTAAATTATTTCATTCCACATTGGGCCGCGTTCGCTATCGGATTAAAACAATTGCCTGTGAAACCGTAAATGGATAATGAATTTTGCGAAGAAAATAATATGGTACGAAATTTAATTTCGCTTCGAGTTATTTGGCCATTTAAGTATTCTCACGTTAACGTCATTTTTCAGGAATGAAATAAGTAAGTAAGTACTTATATGAAAAAGTAAACACATTATTTCAATGTAATATGTGAGATAAATAATAGAATACCGTGATAGCTTAACCTTATTTGGATCGGACTTCTTGCCTTATGCCTGGGACATTCAGATTTATATTATTATTATTATTTAGATATATATTATATATTTAGAGATATTAGGGTAGATAAGTATTTATATGTTTATCTAGGACTATATCAAGATTTAATACCTCGCCTTTGTCTATTACTCCTTATAGGCACGGTTAAGTTAGAATTTCATAGACCTTCTTAAGTAATATTATTTATATATATTTTAGTAAGTAGTATACTATTGGTGACCTTACTCTCTGCCCACTTAAAGTTTTTTGTGTGAACGCTACAAGCAAAGGGCTGTAGCAAACCGTAGCGCTACAGCTTGCGTGTAGTATTGCTACGCAAAAATTACCTCAAGTTCATGTCCGTTGCTTCCAATAGTCCATTCAAATATTTTTATAGGCAAGAGTACCTACATAATAAAAAAAAATTATGAGAGTACCATAGAATTAGGTAGAAATAAAAATATAGGATCTATGTGCTACAACAGTCACTGAACTACGTGAACTTCTTTTCGATATTCGCTTTGCAACTTACGACGGTGTTAGCGAAACTTGTGGCCGCTAGGCGCGGTTAAGCCGTGAGGAGACAGTTTGTAGTGGCGGACATTTTGCGGTGCGGTGTCGTGTTGGATCTGTCGGATGGCGATACGGTACGGTAAGGTTCTCTACTTAAAGAAATATAACAATTTGGAAACGAATAAATAAATAAATATCGCCAGATGAACATAGCAACTATACGGTCTCACACTAAGCAACGCTTGTACGGTACCCTACAATGGACTGGGGGCGGTCACATTATATATTACTTATGTAGATATAAAACATCCATGACTTGGGTACAAACATTCGTGCTCATCACACAAAGTTTCTCCATACCACGATTCGAACCCGGGACCCTCGGCACAGAAAGCAGGGTCGCTACCAACTGCGCAAATCAGGCCATCAAATGAATGTTAGAGAAGGTTATTACATTAAATACAGAACATTGCCTATAAGTAGAAAATCTTTTCTAGTATAATAGATATTATCTTTAGCCTATATAAAAAAAAATAAAAAATCTCAAGTAGAGCAACATCCAACCTAATATTCAGGTGCGAATCGAACACGATTTAGCCATCAGCTCGCGTCGTCAGTCGTCCCCGCCCACCCCCGCCCTGAGCCTCCCCCTCTTGTCTCCGATTCAAATTGAATCGCGAGCTGCACTGCGCTTGAACTGTGCACGCACTTGCGCGTGTGGGGCTTCTGTGAAGACAATGCGGATGTTGGTCGATCGATATTGAGGATTTTGGCCTGAATAAGGACGTATTTTACATGTGCGGTTTATTTTTTTAATATGATGATACCTTACTAAGTTATCAAACCTACACATGACAATCGTAGCAAAATGTAGATTTCGAGTTTACGAACTCGAATTGAGAATCCTGATGGATGTACCAAATGATTTTCATATTCAACTGTAGGTACTTATTGTTAAAGTAGGTAATGAGTAATACCTAATCAAAAACTAGCTCAAATAAAAAAACAAAAAAGATGGCTCTATATCATAAAATTGGTTCCCTAATATTCTACACTTAGTAGTACCTACCACATGCAATTTAGTAAGCGCTTTGCAAGGTATTCAGAATTGCAAATTAGGTTACTGAATTATTCATAGATATTAACAAGACCCTGTCACAGCTTTTATTATAATGTGTTGAGTGTTTTGAAGCAAACGCTAGATATGTTTAGCTTTTTTAGGGTTCCGTTATCCCTTATAAGATCGGCCAGTATGTCCGTCCATCCTAGCCACGTCACGGTATCATAATAACTTCGAAATAAATTATTAATAAATTATTAATTTTATACATCGACGTGATCCATATAACTTACTGATTCATTGGTTAAAATATTTTACACAATTTTTGTTATACCTTATATAGTCCCATGCATTTGAATCCTGTTTTTCAGTACCGAACATATATTTTAATGGCTACGTATGAAGGATGTACCCCCGTTAGCGTGAATTGGGAAACCGGCCCGCTGCACATCAATAATGCACGCAAGCGGACAAATCACTTAGCGGGTCGATACCGCCGATGCAGCGTTGCCACCCTATCGGTGCATATATTGTGCTGGGAAAGTACAGGACAGGAAACGAGTGTATATTTTTGATAGTAAGTAGGTACTAACAATGCCCGGGACTTCACACGCGTGGACATTCGAATTTTGAATATCCCGGGTAACTCCTCAATTTACCGGAATACTAATTATCGTAGGTAGATGTTGATCTTGTTATAGTCTATCGCCATGCGATGTTTAATTAAAATCGGCTTAGTGGATTTTAACACAGGTTTATTGGCCTTACATCGTTTATTGGCCATTCCATGGGGAACCGAAGGAATAAATATATCCTTTATGTTCCAGTCCCCGGGGCAATCATCATGCGAAAAAATTATTAAGATCATCTGCGGACGGACTTTAAATGCACCAGTATTCAATCCCGGTAGAAGATCTGAGAAGTTTTGGAGACTTAAATTGTTATTTTTAATTAAAAATATCAAATACTGGATATAAACTGACTGAGCGAGAAATTTCAAATCCACAATAAAGACAAGAATATCCAGTAATTCAGCTATGTTATGCCGTCACGTCGCCCATAAAACACTGCAGAGAATCGAAGCCAACGAAAATAGGAAAAAAAAAACAAAAGGCCAAGGAATTTAAGACAAACGGCATAAAATGAACATTCTTCATAACAAAAGTCAGTCGTACAAGAATGTGAGGCTCTATTCTTTCAAGCTCGTACTCTTTCTATCCGATAAGGACTTAATGAAATACCTCACTGATGAAGACGCGGCGGTCCGTCCATTTTTTTAAGAGGAAAACGTCGGACTGTTTTCTTTTTAATACAGCGTTTTTAAGGTACTTGCAGAAGCTTCACTAGCGGTTCATGCGGTGTTGCCTTAAACCTTGAGTCACCAGAAAGTCAATTGAAGAGAAAGGATAAGAAACAGAAGCTTCTTCTGCCTGCATGAAGGCACTTCACAGAGGACTGCCTGTGACACATCAGTTGAAAAGATCTTGATTTTTTATATTTACACGAATATTACACATTGAAATAAAACTTATTTTACTGATTTTATCAGTCACTAGGACGTCAAACACCTCAGTCCTCCCGTGACCACGGTTGCTGTAAAGCAGCCGAAACGTCGGGAAACTAATAACATAGAATAAACGCGATAAAATCTGTAAAATAAGTTTTATTTTAAATGATCACCTGGAATTGCCATGACCATTCAGTGTGTCAGATACTAAGGGGAAAATGAGACATGAGGAAACTAAGAAGAAGATAGAATTAATATAAATGAGTCCAATCAGAAAGTGCGTGACTGGTATTTGGCTATTATAGTGCATAGCATGGTTCTCCAAACTCTTAAGTACTCTCTAAAGCAGGGAGTCCCAAAATAGTCGATATCGACCCCTTGGAGTCTATACCGGGGTTGAAACCAAAACTGATTTAGGGGGTCGAAGAGGTTTTTTTTTTTTTTTTATTACATTATAGGCAAGTATTTGATCTCGATCTCACCTGGTGGTAAGTGACGATGAGATCTACGATGGAGCATACTTGCCTAGGTAGGAAGGCGGCAGTAGATAGAGACGCTACCACAGATATATGAGAGGAGATATGTTATGAAAGCGGTGGGCTTGCGCTCACATTTAGCCAAAATTAGGCTAACATAGAGTTTTCGCCGTCAGTAGACTGCAACTGCACGTCGGTATCGGAGCTCTAACTTTTTTTTTAAATGCCGTGTTATTCCGTGGTTGTGTGCAAAAATACTAGCAGCAAAGTGAACTACGCGAAAGATGGAATCTCATTTCACCAGCCAGTATTAAGTATTTTATTTATTCGTCTTTAAAATCATTAAAAACAACAAATCAAAAAATATTTAATGCCTTTATTATGTTATTTTAGTTTTCATGTAGCACAACGACTTTTTTTATTTTTGTACAAAATACATGGCTCTTTAAGTACCACCTATGTTCGCTACTGAGTGAATGTACGAGGCAATGGATAGATCGTCTAACGATACTTTGAATAAACTGGTGCGTCGCGTGGTACGGCCGCTGTATACGGCGACGACGCAGCACGCACCGAGGAGACTTCGTATTGGTTGGTTTTAGCGAGTGGTGGGGAACAAAACGGAGACAGCGAGTTCCCATACATTTTGAACCGCACGGCATATCTCTCGTGATCTGTGGACGCTACATTCACTAGGCACATGCAGCGCAACTGATCTGACCCGCCATCCATGAATGGCAACACCGAACATCATGCTGGAACACGGCTAGGCCGCTTGGCGACATGGCTTTGGTCAGTGGGTGGTGACAAGCCACGGCCGAAGCCTACCACCAGTAGAGTTGTCACCTGGTTGGCACCACCTAGGGTCACGTGTAGGGTATCTCGAGGGTACTTAATTCTCCTACGGACGAAGGTGACTCGACCCCAAACACCCCTTAACATCGACCTCTATTAATTAACACAACTTCTTATTTGAAACTTTCATGATACTGTATGAGTTGTGTTACCAACTTGTTATAAGAATGACTAATATTTTAGTAGCAAGTATAATTGTTGTACTATTAAAATCTCAACAAGTCGATAATCGTGCACATGTTCGTATAGGAATCAATACGAAAAAAAATAGAGATTTATTTTTTAAAGTAATGTGGCAATGGGGTCTGAGGTATCAGTTCATTTTGGAAAATGCATCTCCTGCCCAAAGCAGTTCGGGAATCCCTGCTCTAAAGTATTAAGTACTTAGTTTTGGACCAAACACTATATCTGATCGTCTGGCGACAAATGTATTTATTCATCTCTCTAAATGATCTTTTTAGTCACCCTAATCCAAAAAAAAGCGTCACACTATGAAATTGAAAAACAACAAAATCTCTTTATGCCATTTCCATGGGAACATCGCAAAGTATATGCGCAAATAGTTCACTACATCGGCACACTAATATCCTTTGTGCAAACGAAAAACAGACAGATGCACCAACTTATGCATGCCTTTCAACACGACATACACCACCCTTATCATCAGAGTACTATGACTCAATATTGTGTGTAATTTATTTTGCAAGTGTATACACATAGTGTGGCGGGCTATCCTCGTAACATGTTGACAACTTCTGAAGGGGGGTGAGCAGACAAATAAAAAAGTAATATCGTGTAGTATGGAGAGCGACACGTGCGGCGGTACAGATCGCTCTAATATTGAGATGGTGTGACGATAATTGGTGTTCAATTTGCCGTTAAAATGGGGTAGAGCGTGTTTGATTATTCCGCACTTATTTTATGAAGTGTTGTCTAGGGACAATATTTAGGATTACTACTCGTGGGACTACGAGATATATTTATAGTCTTATAATTACAATCAGAATATAGAATACTTACAAAAAGTCTGATTTTCAAGAAAGTGCATCGCACGATTCCACTATTTAATAACACAGGAAGAACACTGTGAAGCAGCCGAAATATCGGGAATGTAAAAAACATAAAATGAACGCGATAAAATCCGTAAAATTAGTTTTATTTCAACCCCAGGAAGTATTCGGCATTAATTAGGCATGATTTTCCCACCAATCTTTTGCGGTGTCATTATCTTTTGAAATACCATTACAGTGTATGTTATGAGTAATTAAGTATATTAGTTAAAACTAAGTATTGAAATGAAACTAATTTTTAAGGATTTTATCGCGATTTTATTTCGATTTTACAAAATCGAAATAAAATCGCGATAAAATCCTTAAAAATTAGTTTCATTTCAATGTGTAATATTCGCGTAAATATAAGAAATCAATATAAAACTAAGAATTTAAATATTGATAAAGAAACTCAACTGAGGCACAGACTAGAGGTCTAGTTATATCTTTTCTAGGATTCAAGCGTAACGGTTTTATCACAATGACGTCTCGATACCGGGCCGTAGGGAAAGTACCTCCCTACCATGATAAATTTAATGAAGCAGTATAAAAACGAAGCTATCTCACAATTAAAAACTTCATAGCCATCAACTTCATAGTAAAGGAAAATTAAAAGGAAAAATAATAATGGCATGAAGCGAAAGCACTTTGTCGCCACGTAATAACCGTTGCGCAATTATAATATTTCAATTAAAAAACCAGACGGTCCCATTTTCGGGCCGGTTCATAATTGCTTTAATTGTCTTTGTTTAAAAAAAAACTTATGAAATAATATTGATTCGTATATTTACGCTAATACTACACATTGAAATAAAACATTTTTTTTTGTATTTTATCGCGTTTATTTTATGTTCTCCCGTGACCATGGTTGCTGTAAAGCAGCCGAAACGTCGGTAACGTAAAAACAATTGGCCTAGTGGTTTTTGCGTGATGCTCAAACAATAAAACACACTGACAAGAAGTATAGCATTACTTGTTACGTGTTAAACTGGCATGTTGCAGATTTTATAATAACAACAAATGCAGTTATGTTTAAAAAAATAAAAGTCGTCGAATGAACAACACACACAGCCAGGGCCCCAAGTCTGTTAACACAATCGATTTATAATCGAGCAGCAACCGCATAGTAACTGTCACTTTTGACAGATATCCCATACAATATCTGTCAGAAGTGACAGTTACTGTACGGTTGCTGTTCGATTATGAATCGATTGTGTTAGCAGACTTGGGGCCCAGCTGTATGGTCCCAAACTAAGCTACACTTGTATTATGAGTACCGTTTAATGAGACTGGGGCTATTCCAGTAGGTAGCTTTATAATTATAACTAACAACATAAATTATCCATGACTCGGTTACAAACGGGATTCGATCCCGGGACCGGTGCAGGAAGCAGGACTGCCAACTGTGCCAATCGGTTCGTCATTTTTAACCGACTTCAAAAAGGAGGAGGTTGTCAATTCGGTTGTATTAAGTCCTCTTCCAATTAACATTTGTATCGTAATATTTTTGAAGAAAAATGTTTTTTGAAGAGAAAAGCCAGATCCCATCCCTATTTACAGCGCAGTTGTATCCGCCTCTGAACATCCCCCAAAGAGGAGGGGGTTGAACAATATTCATTATAAAAGCGTCAATACTTATTACCGCGCTGTCTAATAACCGGGTAGCCATTAAACTGCATTATTGCGAGATTAAACTGAAAACCGTTTTCAGGGTGGTTAGGGTTGGTTGTGTAACAATTGATTGTTAGGGTTGCCACACAACTTTCTGATAGACTGCCTTTATGAAGATCCCTGATATAACCTACTCTAATAACACATTTTTCACTATTATACATCTATACTAATATTATAAATGTGAAAGTTTGGATGGATGGATGGATGGATGGATGGATAGATGGATGGATGTTTGTTACTCTTTCACGCCCGAACGGCTGAACGGATCTGGATGAAATTTGGCACAGAGATAGATTATAGTCTGGAATAGCACATAGGCTACTTTTTATCCCGGTAAAATGTATGGTTCCCGTGGGATAGATGTTTTAATTTTTCATACTTTTTATCGCGGGTAACACCGCCGGGCGCATCTAGTTCATAATAATTGATTTCAAAAAACGTAGATTAACGCAGTTGGTAGCGACCCTGCTTTCTGCGCCAAAAGCCCCGGTTCGATTCTCGTAGGGAAGAACTTTGTGTGATGAACACGAATATTTGTACCCAAGTCATGGATGTTTAGTATCTATATAAGTATTATACACTGAGTTGCTTAGTGTGGGACCGTATAGTTGGTGTGTTCGTTTGACGATATTATTATGTCGCTCATCACACGGGCTATACCCGGAACTTTGAAAGGCTTGCGCTGAGACATGGGTCCAACGTACCTAATTATCAATATTACTGAGTATGAAGACAGATTCTCATTTGAGATCAGTACGTCAAGTGCGAGATTATTCGTAAGCTAACCGTATACTTTTCAGTCTACCGTACAAAATGTGTAAATACGGTAGACTATAAAGTATACAGTTAGCACGCACTTGACGTGCTGTTACATAATACTAGAATACTGTACTCGCGACAATCGACACACAATCAACTATATTCTAAATCAAATCTGTAAACAGATATCGTTTAGTAGACTATAAAGTATATAGTTAGCACGCACTTGACGTGTTGTTACATAATACTAGAATACTGTACTCGCGACACTCGACACACAAACAACAATATTCTAAATCAAATATGTAAACAAATATCGTTCAGTAAAGGCGGGGACAGACACGTGACGATGCGACAGTGCGAACAGCAAACACGCTCGCGGCGACAGGGATATATTAATTACATTCTTGTAATCGACATCGGAAAGCAACGAGAATCGCTGGTTCAAACCCCCGCTCGCACCTCTGGGATTTCTGGATTTCATGTGCGAATCTCTATTTCAACCATGATTATCACTTGCTAAACGGTGAAGGAAAACATCGCGAGGAAATCTGCATGTCAGAGAGAACCCCTCATAAGACGTGTGAAGTCCACCAACCAGCACTGGGCCAGCGTGGTGGACTATGGCCTAATCCCCCTCGCATTGAGGGGAGGCCCGTGCCCAAAAGTGGGACATTATAAGTGCTGGTATTATAATCGACATTGATTTAACTTTATACAGTTTCAGTGTAGTCTGTTTTGTTTAAATTGTCTGATTTGTAGTCGGGTTCAGTGTTAGATTTTAATGTTAACTATCGTTAATTACTATTGACGACCTGATTAGCGCAGGTGGTAGTGACCCTGCTTTCTGTGCCAAGGGCCCCGGGTTCGAATCCTTGTAGGGAACTGTCTTTGTGTGATGAGCACGAATGTTTGTACCCGAGTCATGGATATTTAACATCTATATAAGTATTATATAATGAGTTTTCCCTCAGTCCATTGTACGGTACCCATAATACAAGCGTTGCTTAGTGTGGGACCGTATAGTTGGTGTTGGTCTGGCGATATTTATGATATTTATTTATTACTAGCTGCGCCCCGCGGTGTTACCCGTGATTAAAAATTATGTCCTTTTTACTGGGATAAAAAGTATGCGCTATTCCAGACTATAATCTATCTCTGTGCCAAATTTCATCCAGATCCGTTCAGCCGTTCTGGCGTGATTGAGTAATAAACATCCATCCATCCAAACTTTCACATTTATAATATTAGTGTGATTAGTTATCGTTTACATTTACAAATAAGATTTTAATAAATTTCATAAAGACACCGACACAGACATAAAGACACCTACTCTAAACATAATAAAATGTGTTAGCTGGTTGGTCGAGCTTGATTTACTTCCATCATATACGCACAGAAATAGCATAAATGGAGAAATAAACAGTATGTCAATAATATGTCATAACAAAGAAAACTTGAGATGCTGACTGTACCAATACCTAGTGTAAATTACATGCCAATATTAAACAAAACACTTTACCAAGCAACGTACCGTGAAATTGTGAACGTGTCGACACTTTTGATGTCCCCTGTACCGTGTCCCTTGCCCCCGTCGACACGTGTCGATTTTATCAATCGACGCCTTTTTATTAATCGCAGACACTTATCGCGAGTTTGAACATGACATTACACGGAGGAGTGGTAATAAGAGTGGTGTTATGATGTAAAGTGATTGTGATCTAGTTGTCTATTTGTAATATACGTATACAGAGTGTAAGTAGCTTCGTAAAGAACTAAAGAATACTGATACCATGGATTCAGCTCGTGATTCTGGACCGCCTACAGTTGGAATTTTCCGTAAATCTTTTTAAAAATGATACGCAATTTTTTTATTTGATTTTACTAGGAAATCATACAAGAAGTCCGTCTCAACGTGATTTTAATGAACAAACATCATAATTACTAATTCAGACCTAAACTGCAAT
Source organism: Pheosia gnoma (assembly GCA_905404115.1). Taxonomy (NCBI): domain Eukaryota; kingdom Metazoa; phylum Arthropoda; class Insecta; order Lepidoptera; family Notodontidae; genus Pheosia; species Pheosia gnoma. The sequence continues at coordinate 1,802,583 of FR989910.1, forward strand.
GTAAATTACAGACTCGAGCGCGCTCGTCGCTCGCACGAGTCGGGTATAGCGCGGGGCGTTGTGTTGTGATCGCGTAGTTTTTGATACATTGCGCACTCAAAAATAACAACTTTTGTAACCCATCCCTTTCGACATAAATTATTTGTATATTTTTATTATAGGCATTACGTGTAACCTTTACTCAAACTTTTCGTTACCATGCCCCTTACACCCTGCATCTATACATATAAATAAAATTGGAGTGTCTGTTTGTAATATTAAAATAACCGCTTTTTACTAAGTGCATTTGGATGTATACACGGTACCTATACCAAAACAACATTTTTTACAATTTTTGTCTGTCTGTCTGTCTGTCCGTCTGTCTGTCTGTCTGTTTGTTCCGGGTAATCTCTGAAATGGCTGGACCGATTTTGACGGGGCTTTCACTGGCAGATAGCTGATGTAACAAGGAGTAACTTAGGCTACTTTTATTTTAGAAAAAAACATAGGATCTCACGAAAAAAAATTAAAACCAATGTTGCAGCGTTGCGCTTGATTAAGTTTGATAGCAACAACCTGAAATGCGTCCCGCGGGCTCAGGAGCAGGCTGTTGCCAACGGTTGTGTCTTTGTTAAATACCACGCGGACGAAGTCGCGGGTAACAGCTAGTATATAATATGTGTATAATAATAGAGGAATTTGGGCAATGGGTACTATTGCAGAGCAAGCAGAGATACTACCTACTACGTCAATTAGAATGTTTCTCAGTTTAAAAAAAGTATCGTAACAAACATACAACACCTTGTATCTCACATATAAAGCACCTACACCATAGCTGTAGCTAATACACAACGCACAGGTGTAAATGGCTCTAGACAGCTCACTCGCTGAATGCAGCCGTTGGCTTAATCTCACTCGTGCTTTGCTCGCAGTCCCCTTGAAAATGTGTCATCACACTGAAAGCCACAATTTTCATACGATTGTACAGCAACCGAGGTGTCGTGGTACTTGAGTTGGAATATCTCGATAAGTTTCATTTATAACCATGAGTCATCACTTGGCCAATGGTCAAGATAATTACGTAGAAGCATACGCGTTTTGATAACCGTGTGAAGTTCACTGACCCGCACTGGGCCAACACCAGGACTAGCTGCAATCCCTCTCTCATTGAGGAGTGTGCCCGGTGTTATGGCAATAAGCTGGTCTCCTATCACATGGAGGTCGAAAAATACCATCACCGACATTTAAGTGCACCGTGAGCGCAGAGCATTCTTCTGCCTATTCCTTTAATACTATTAAGTTTTTCCAAACATTATACTTTATTATTATTACTTTAGTGACCTACTAAGAAGTGTTGGATATTTTCTGCCTCGTCCAAGAAGGAGTTCTACGAACACCTAATACCATAAAATACGTGACAGTAGTAATCTAAGCCGTAAAGCAAATTTCAAACAGTTTTCAACCCAAATTTATTTAGGTCTAGTCAAGTTGGGTAAATGCTTGAAGCATTGTTGAGCTCTTCGTGACTTTGATATAGCTTTACACTAGCTGTCCCGGCGAACTTCGCACCGCCTCAGAATGAAATTTATGAGAAAATTAATTATCTTCATTACTGTTTTTTGACTGATTTTTCCCAGATTTTTAATAGTTATTCTGCGCAGAGATAAATTCAAATAATCAAAGATCATATGAATTATAAATGGTGTAAATAACACGATCTTGTGGTATATATATATACCCCTAAATTTATAGGCAGTTATAATGTATTATAAACCAATTATAACGCACTTTTTCTTCTGAAAGCTCGTTATAATGCCATTATAATCCATTACAACTGTCTATAAATTTGAGGGACACCGATTGTAACTACTGGCAAAATACCTAAGACGGTGACGACATATTTTGAAGACATCAACAAGATTGGGATTAACCCAAAGATACCCATCCTCTTATTGATCTGTGGAATACCTACCAACCCTGCAACCAACCAGTCTAACACTGCATAGGTAATGTTGACTATTCACTGAATCTATAGTCATGGAAGTTTCAAGATACCTCCAGCGTTCGGATCTGGGATCACCACATCACGGGGGCGCGCAGATCCGGTTTATTTGCGCTTATATTGTGTGGACACAATACTTCAAGAGGATCATGTCGCCGCGGCGCTGAAAGGACGTTTACATACTTTTATATACATCGTATGTATCTACGCGGATTATATAACGTGTGATACAGAGTTATGTGATTTAGTTGTGAAGGAAAGATGCTTATGTTACCGTCACCGTAAAAGAGGTTCAGCCACTGTATGTTGTAGACGTGAAAAACGTTAAAGGTAAAATAACTCGCACTGTGTTATCAGAGTTGATTAGCATTTCCCTCGAGTTGAGAGGAATCTCGTGTCACACAGTAAGGTACCTATTAAATAGGCAAATAAGATATACACGCGATAAAATCTGCAAAATTAGTTTTATTTAAATGTTTAGTATTCGCGTAAATATAAGAAATCAATAAGGCTAATATAGTTAGGTCCTCTAATGATTATTGATTTACATCTCGCATATTTACTAAAGTATTGTTAAATACAAGTTGATTCAGAAAGGGTATACTAAGCCTTGAACTTGCGCTTCTTTTGTGCATTTCTAATCATTTTGAGAAGTCAGAATTTCGATTAAAAAAAATGTTCTTAACAAAATGATAATTGTGATTTTTCGTGTGCAATTTCTTTTTAAATTGACAGTTATCTATTTAGCGAGTAATCCTAGGTAGGTGATATTGACCAATAATAATAACTACAAAACCGACTTATAAACTGATTTAAAAACATGTTAAAATAAACACAACAATAATAATATCGCCAGACAAACACACCAACTATACGGTCCAGATTTAGCAACGCTAGTATTATGGAAAGCGTACAATGGGCACTCTCATACAAATCGTCTTGGTTTGCATTTATATTAAAGCTTCTCTGAAAATCCTTCCAAACGCATTCTTAAATAAAATCAAACTACCTATAAAAATCAAACTGATCGTTTAGCCGCGATCCTCTTGCTTACTCAAAAGCTGCTTTTCAAAATCCTTCTATACGCATTCTAAACAAAATCTAAGTATATAAACAGCTAACTGATTGTTTAGCCGTGGTCCTCTTGCAGTATGAGAATGTGCCCATCTGTGGAGAGCAGTAAGCCGCACAGCAAATAAGCCTCCCGCCGCGGCACAGTGGGGGGGCACGCCCCTTGAACTGCGTACAAGTTTTGACGTTTAAAATGATCTAGACAATTGATTGAAGTATCGTTGGTTGATGCTTAGGCTGCTTGAAGTTAGCTGGCAAGGTTACAAGTTACTTGTAAAGTAATAAGAAATTAAAAATAGGACGAAAAAAATAAGAATAAGATGATAGACTCGCTGTAAACTCAAAGGTTCAATTTTACCGAGAGTCGCATTAAAAATCCATACCATATACCTATGCAATCCCATTGTGAACAGAATGTAACTTTCTTTGAATTTCACGGTTGAGGTTTTAAAAAATATATAACACTATAGCTGCCCCGCGCGGTGTTACCCGCGATCAAAAAGTTAAGTTTAAAAAACACGGTTCCTCTATGCTATCCCATAGGAACCGTGCATTTTTTCGGGATAAAAATTAGCCTATGTCATTTTCTGACCCCTAAACTACCACTGCCTATGCACAAAAATAATGTCGATCCTATGCTCTATGAAAAATTAAAACAAATCTATCCCACGGTAACCATACATTTTACCGGGATTAAAAGTAGCATATGTGCTATTCCAGACTATGATCTATCTCTGTGCCAAATTTCATCCAGATCCGTTCAGCCGTTCTGGCGTGATTGAGTAACATTTATAATATTAGTGGGATATACAACTTCCAGCTGATAGCCACATCTCGTAAAGGATTATTTTGATCGCTAACTCGAACCCTTCAGCAGCCAGCACACAAAACTGCTAAACTGTTGACTTTGTAAACTAAAAACTACAAATAAGATTTAAATGAGCGAGGGGGAGATCGGGGGCTGAATTTAATAATGGGGAACGAATTAGCAGCGCAGAATGAATAATGCAGATGTGTGGGGTAAGTATTTTATATTTTCTTCTCCAAAGGAACGGCATTCCGAATAGGTGGTAAAGTAGTAGCATAGTATTTTGTAACTTTTGACGATTCATAAGTACTGTACTTAATGGTCTACGTGAATAAAAAATATTCTGATTCTTTCTTCATACGAGACTTTGTGGGCTGTGGGGACGGGCAAAGGGTGTCAGTGAGTTTACAACAGGACCATAAGCATTTGATTGCCTTAAATTTGTTGCTGCTAAGGTCACTGTGACCTTAATAATAATATTCATTTGGAAGCAAAAACAAAACAGAAATACTTACTACTTAAGATATGTCTCTACATTAATTTTAATAGGTGCTACAGTTCAATGTTACCTATAAAAGCCTTGATGAATATAAATACACACATCATATAAAGTTTGAGATCTTTAAGATTTCTTAAATAATGTGTTACGTATAAAAAATAAATAAGCAGTCCTCTGAACTTTTTGTAACGGGTGAACCAGAAACCGCAGCGCATTTAAAACCTCTCATACAAAAAGCTTCCAGTAGTTGGTTTCCACCCAATCTCATCCCATACAAAATTCATGGTTGTTGACCGCAAACAATCCGGACGTTTCGCGAAATGCCCGGCCGCCGTCGAATTGGGGGTTTGCGCAGCCGGGCGTTATCGAATTTGCCCCACCGGCATAATGTTTATTTCATTACTCCCATTCATACGCTCTAATCTGTGTTGCAGGCAAACTAGGAAATTTGATTATTGCATTTTTTACTACTTAATGTGGAGATTATCAAAATAATATATCTGTGGTAGTAACTAATTTGATGTTTTCTTAAAGGTTAACCTATAAAACATGAGTTGTAATAAAACTTTTGAAATTATCGTAATGTTCTGTATGTTGGTACTATATTGTAGAAAATAAACTTTTATTTAACAGGTTTTTTTCTGAATTATAATATTTACAGGTTCCTTTCATATATGTGCATAATATACTAATATTTATATAATTATGAATGCTTTTATTATATATACCTACTCAAACATACCTATGATATCAGAAGATGCATTATTTAAAACTGTAAAACCAAAAATGAGACATGTCAGATGCATTTTTTATGATTGAAATTCTTGAAAACATTAAAGTTATCGTGACCTACTTACAAAATTCAAATGGCGAACCCATTATAGTCAACATCATTCTATAATATAGTCAATTTAATATCTAGGTATAAGAAGAATGAACGTTCTTATTTTAATATAAATAATACTTACAGACATATTAAAACTATCCCGTTTTCATTCCTCCCCGCAACATGGCAGCATAGGAACAGATCATAGCTTACTTCACGGGGCGTCACTATCAAGGGCTGGATTTCTCGACCCCTGTGGCGATATTATCACGTCACCGAGATAAAAACCAACCGTATCAAACCAATAATAAAGTTGAAAACCGATCGCCGTCAATTTGTCAACGTAGCTTCAATGCGGAACACTATTGTGAGGATAATACCGCGATCAAACGTACACCCGTTGTCAATATACCTGTGAAAAGTATTTAAGACTCTATATCTTGTTGGATAAAGTTGAAATTTGTGTGGGTGTTGTAATGGTGAATAAGGGGTAAGTGAGATGCGTTTAATTCATCTAGACGTGCGCAGGGACTCTTCATTTTGAATGCGATATTTGTAGGGTGTGAGCAAGACAGTGAGGATTAATTGTGCAATTTACGAACGGACCTGAATAACTTTTAAACAGGCACAGATATTAAAGGCCGCTTGGAAGGAACATTCTATAGTTACCGATAGGGACCTATAGTATAGTTGGCTTGAAACGTTATTACAACGTGTGATTACTACTCATAATAATATCAGCATATTTTTTTTTATTCTTGACAATTTATACTTCCAATACTTATGAGTCAACAAAAGTGTCACAAAACGCTTAGCTACGATTTTACCATCCGTTCAGAATGCCGTTTCCATGGTGAAGAACGGGCAAGAAACTCCATGGTAGCTCTTTTTAAAACGATCTGAGGTTTAACATTTATATTGTAAAATAGTTAAAGGGTTCCATCGGTAGGCTATAAAGGTCACATTCCCGACAAATATTATCAAATTATTTGAAATTAATAAAATAACTTTACATACAAAGTCCGCGATCAAACGGTACCGTGTCGTTTTTTATAGAAAAATCAAACACTGTATACACACATACCTGTTAAAATGTTTAACACTATTTTAACACCTTATATTGATTCTTGTGTAAGTAGCACATTGTTATGGGTATATGAGAACAATGTAGGAACGGCTAGGCAGGCTTGATTAGACGGTTAAAAAGTACTAACCCTAAGTACGTATATAATTACAAGTAAATGACATAGTTCCCATAATCATGGCACCATCCCGAAAGCGTGCTGTCTCTGCTGGTAAATATTCCATGGGCCCTGTGGAGGAAATTATAGACTTTTTGAGGTTTATACTCGTATAATTATAATTTAATTAAATACTCAGAACACTTTTAAAAAAACAAACGATGTCGAGGAGACGCCATAGATGAGAGAGAGAATCATAGAGAATATTGTGTATAGAGCATTTTTCATAGATTATTAGCCAACTGCCATTCGTATTTATGAAAACTGTGGTTTAAGCAGGAGGGAATTAGGATAAGCGAGAGCTCTAAGATAATATGTTTACTGGTAATCCAATAGTTGCGTCACAATTATAAGGCGACGTAGAAGCAGTAGCTAAAACCTTTATACAACAAAAAAGTTATATAAAAGTTATATTACCGTAATAACACTACGTCATATATGAAATCTTTACATAATACACAATAATATGGATTACAGAGGAAGGGATGGCGGCCCTTTGAAAATCTAATAAACATCCCTCCGAGGGACATTTGGAAAACAATTTGGGAACGATTTGATTTCGTGTGTGTTGAGTAGTAGAGTCTTTATATAAATCGTAATAAGATCCTGCTTGATGTGTACTATCTATGGTCTAGCAGGATTTTACAGTTATCATAGACAAAGGCAAGATTTTTTTAGAATTTGTTCTTAAAATTCCGTAAGTAGAACAGTTACACCATTGATTGGCTGATGACATATCTGCTTACTAACATCTGAAAAATGTTATTCTTTGAAACAAGTGAGGGGGCCAAGGTGGAAAATATCTATAAAAATGATTTCAGGTATACTATATGATAAAAAAAAGTTATGAACGGGTGGCTACGGAATTCTTCTATAAATTGTCGGATTCAATCATAGCTGAATTTCAAAAAACATAGTAAGTATATTGTACAAAAAAATCCCTGTTAACTGGCTAACGGATAATATCCAGACGAATTCAACAACGGTATGGTCTTCAAAGCAATGCTTGTATCATAGGAACCGTGAAATGGACAAGGGGTAATTCCAGCAAGTAACCCCCAGAAATAAAATACGAAAACTCATTCACGAAATTTCGCCAAGCACTAGTCGAACATCGAACCCGCAACCACCTAGCGCCGGGTGCCATGTGGCCCAACTCAACATCTAAATACGACACAAACTTATCAAACGTACTTAAAATTCATTCGGTACCCTTAAAAACAGGACAAAAACATCTTCAAACGAAATTGAATAAGAATCGAACTCGCACCCATGTGGTCGAGTGTTGTTAGGAACACTCCACATGAATGCACACGTCATAATAATGTGGATGTTACATTTGTTCAAGCTCGCATAATTGATGCGCAAGAATTATAGGGGTTCGAGAGAGAATATGCAGGCTACGGGCGGTGTTGTGCAGTATGTAGGTTCTTACCTATTTGTACCATGCCTCATAGAGGCAAAGATAGCGCCAAGTTGGTATCGTGGTTCGTCTGTGCCAAACCTCTAAAGGACGTCTTATTAATATAATAGTGAAATTTGGACTGATGATTCTTTCTATTATGTAATATATGATCCTAGATCTCTATCATATTTTTATGATAATGTTATAGCGTTCTTTCATCTATTATTGCGCCAGCGTAAAACAGCGTATTTTTTTCCCAACTATGCCGCTCTTCATTATGGTAGTGACTTTGTCTGTCAATATGTAAGGGGACAAATGACTTACAAACTGGGGACGCCATTTTAATTTCTTCATGTCACATCCATTATTTTATTTAATTTAATATTGCTATTAATTACTTGACACTGGCAAAATACCCGCTAAGTTGTGGGTGAGGCCATATTAATATCCATTTTATTTCATCGCATTTCATTTCGTAAAGAAAGAAGAAGACTTACAAACTATTATTAAACCTTTTTAACTGAACAAATTTTATTCAAAAATGACCCATCTACATATTTTTCTCATCTACGCCAAGTTATCGACTGACACAGAATACTTTGTATTGTAAGAATTAACCAAACCATTATAATCACTGATCGATTGTGCGTAAAATCACCGCTCAAGTTTTTACGCTGTGACAACTGCGGTTCAAAGACGGCTCGCTGGTAGCGATGGGGCGTCTTATTTGTTGTAATTGCGCGAAATTATTGAGGATGCCATTATTCGCGATATGTAGTGAAAGAAGCTTAGTTTTTTTGCCAATATCATTATTATGGTTGGCATAATTATTGTGTAGCATATCAGGGACCAAGTGTGATGAAACATAGTTGACTCATAGGTATCTAATTAAATGGCAATGACATGTAGTGACCGTGCTTTCTCGAGATCTTACAGAGTTCGAATTCTGGTAGAGGCTAACTTTGTATACAATAGGTACCCGAATCATGGATATTGATTATCCGTATATTAATTATGTTTTGTATTATCCGCAGAATAATTATGTACGGGGATCGCCGCCATTCCATTGTACAGTACCAAAAATATAGGGACAGTTCGGCTGGTGTTTTCGTATGGCGGTATTATTATTATCAATTGAACCCAATACGAAATAGGATAAGGTTAGCTCGGAAGAAGAACACGTGCAATTTTTATCTGACTCGACATTATAGCCCGTATACGTATTACAATAAGAACAAAGAACCATTCTAACCATATGTCTACAATGGTTAAATGACGTGTAATACAAACATTATCATAATTAGCATTATAATACAAAACAAATACAATTATCGCAATTATTCGCACACAACACTATACAAACCAATTTAATTATTATTATTGCAACTATGTTGCTATAATAATTCTCCTTCTGTTGTCTTAAGGCGATATCAGACGTTTAACTTGAGCGAATGTTTGCTCGAGTAAAGGTTCGCTCGAGTCATTAATATTATTTAAAAAAATATTCAATTATGAAAAATAAAATTATACGTTGAAATATCAATTTTCCTTCTGTTGTCTTGAGGCAATATAAACGGCTAACTTGGGATAATGTTCGCTTGGGTAAAGGTTCGCTCGAGTCATTTATATTTCTTTAACAAATATTCAATTGTTTAAAAATCCAAAATACTATGCTTGTCTCTTTCTTGCGTATGCCGTCGAAAGAAGCCATGCGTCTTGGAAACGGGAATGATGGCGAATGAAAAAAAAGTCCAATAATAATTCGTGATCATTCGAACACTCCGCTCGTAAGTGAATAAGGCGGAATAAATAAATATCGCTAGACGAATATACCAACTGTATCGAACCCGGCTAGGGAACGATTGTATTATGGGTACTGTATAATAGAAGGGAGGTGATCCCATCTTAAATATAGACCAAGGAAATATTGCCTATGCGGAAATCGAACTCGCAACGACCCAGTGTAGTGAACCAAACGGCCTACGCTTCATCCACTGGACCACGCTGAAAGAAAAGTGAACCGTCTAAGTTCGCCTTTAGCCTAAGAAACAACCCAGATAGTCAGATGTGAAATTAAATATTTATATGACAAATAATGGAGAAGTTTGAGTTTTTTTAACGTTATCTCTTTTGCAAGCATAATATTGTGCTAGAAGTAAATAACGTACAGCAAAAAAAGGATCAAATATTTTAACCGATATATCAGTAAGTTATATGGATCCCGTTAATGTATAAAATAATTGTTGACGACCTGATTATCACAGTTGGTAGTGACCCTGCTTCCTGCGCTGTCGGTCCCGGGTTCGAATCCTGGTAGGGACAATCTTTATGTGATGAGCATGAATGTTTGTACCCAAGTCATGGATCTTTCATATCAATATAAGTATTATATACTGAGTTCGCCCTCAGTCTATTGTACAGTACCCATAATACAAGCGTTGCTTGGCATGGGACCGTATAATTGGTGTGTTCGTCTGGCGATATTAAGTACAAACTTTAAAAAAGTGGCATCATGTGTACATCCGGTTTTAAGTGATGCGCTTAACTCAATCAAGCATAACTGCTTATCAACGACCAGCATTTGATTTTTATTTAAGTAGGTATATTAATTTATTTTTTTTTTATTACATTATAGGCAAGTATTTGATCTCGATCTCACCTGATGGTAAGTGACGATGAGATCTACGATGGAGCATACTTGCCTAGGTAGGAAGGCGGCAGTAGATAGAGACGCTACATTCTACATGATGATTATAGTCAATTTGTTTGAGACAACATACCATCTAAGTTTACGGTATCTTCAATATCTAAACATAATCACACTGGCTGTCTTTACAGTCATAACTGGCACATTTGTGTAATTACTTAATACTTTGTTAGTTTACACATGTTATCTTTATTTTGGCTTTTATTTCGTAACGTCGTAAAGCCAGAGCAACGGCTGATAACCGAAGTTCGAGATTGATGTACTATGTCAGTACGTCAAGTGCGAGATTATTCGTAAGCTAACTGTTAATGTAGTTACTGTATTTATAATAAATAATAATACCAACCCTTTTAATGTCCCACTGCTGGGCACGGGCCTCCCCTCAATGCGAGGGGGATAAGGCCATAGTCCACCACGCTGGCCAAGTGCGGGTTGGCGGACTTCACACATCTTTCTCTCGGTTCTCTCAGGCATGCAGGTTTCCTCACGATGTCCTTCACCGTTTAGCAAGTGATAATCATGGTTGAAAATGAGATTCGCACATTAAATCCAGAAATCCCAGAGGTGCGAGCCGGGGTTTGAACCTGCGATCCTCGTTACCGAGGCGAGCGTTCTACCAACTTCTCTATCACTGCTATCAAATGCTGCTGCTAGCAAATCACTGCTGAACAGACATACATACAAAGACTGATAAACACATTACCCACCTTTGCGTCGCGCAGTCGGGTAAGAAGAAAAGAAGTTGTTGAGTTACTTGTTAAGTAAGCGTACTATCGCTAGTAATTATAAAACTAAGATATTATATTTATGTAGCTTTATTATAAACTAGTGAGGAACTTCGGTGGACCTACCGTGTTTATTTGTAGATTTATCTCCAGTGAGATGCAGCGCGCAGCATCCATTATCAAATTCTCAACGCATGTCACGTGTCACAATGTTTTTAAACGAGAACGTTTCTTTGTTTGTTTAACATGAAATTACTCGCATTGTGTGTGCACCTTACTAGGTACAGTCGAAAACATTTCATTTATAAATATTTTTTTATTTTGATTCTCCCTTTATTAATTTTTAATTAAATATACAACAACTTATAATATTACCCCCGAATTTATAGACGTTTTATTAATTTATCGAACGTCATATAATACTGCGCATAAGAGTTTTGCTTTGCACAGTACTATATTACTATATGACGTTTGACACAGTTATAGAGTATAGAATAAAAATCTATCAAATTTATAGGCCCGTACGACGTAAATGATTTGACTTTAATTTATCATGCTTTGACAGTTGTTATGGACATTCAGAAGCTTAAACAAATCGAATTACCCAAAGATTACCTGTCAGCCTAATTATGGTAAACAGAAAGCCATGCCATAGTATGGAAAAGACTAGTACGACAAGTGCGAGATCATTCGTATACTTTACAATCTACGTATTTAGACATTTTGTATGGAGAATTGAACAGCGCCTCTAGCGGACGGCATCTACAATCTCTAATTCTCCAGACATAATGCTTAAATACGTAGACTATAAAGTATACGGTTAGCTTACGAAAAATCTCGCACTTGACGCGCAGAAGATTATAATTTTACGGGTAGCGAGTAGCTTTGGCTATACAGCGAGGAAATGCGGCCAGCATCTTGGGCACGCTACCGCATGGGCCAAATTGTTTACACTTTTTGTAGCTTTTCTATACTCTTTTTAAGTTATATTAGTCTGTAAATATTTCAGTTATTTTCTTTCTAATTGTTAATAATAAACTTTTTGTAAGTATAAAAAAAAATGCTGAAATGACATGAAATAAACAGATTTATTTTACGGGTAAAAACTTTTTAAATCAACAGCACACAATGATCTATGTTATCACCAGTACATACAAATCTCTATGCAAATAAAGTTTATTGTGTAGTTTATTTTTCCGAGACGAAAGAGAAGTGTGTCTTGTATTTATTTAAAGTACTTAAGTTACCTAATTCTTTGTTGCCAATGTTTAATATAATTGCGAAACGTGAAGACGGAGCAAGTTATCTGTGGAATTAGAACGAAGATTAATTGACCTTGCCCTGAGATTGAGTAGATCGCAAGGAACCTATCTTTCAGTATTCATGCATTTTATAAATACTGGAACATAGGTAATGGTTTCTTAGGCTTTCGCTATTGTTACAAATTGAATGAAACAACTATGAACGGATTCATCGCGGCGCGGTAGTGTAATGTAGAACCTATTTACTCAGCGCGCTCTCAATTTTTTTTATGAGCGGGAAATTCATAATGGTTTAAAATAAAGTAACACCAGTACGTCAAGTGCGAGATTATTCGTAAGCTAACTTTATAGTTTATAGTACACCGTATTTAGATTTTTTTTATGAAGAATTGATAGTTTTAAATACCGTCCGTTAGACGCGCTGTTAAATATTCCATACAAAATGTCTTAATACGGTAGACTATAAACTATAAAGTTAGCTTACGTATAATCTCGCACTTGACGTACTGATAGCCCAACCAAAAAACCCAGCGGGCCGCAGGATAGCTGTTCTATGCAATAAAATAGCAGTACCTATGGTATAAGTTACATAAACTAGCAGCTGGTATGATAATATCATTCGTATATCAATTGTCTATATTCGAAGTATTTACTTACCGATTGTTGATTTTATCGATATTTCCACAGTGCAAACATAGACCCAGACAGAATTCAATTATATAATTCAACATGAGACTCGTTCGATTTCGTCTATGCATAAATAAACCCGCATTTTAATACTTATTTATTTGTTACCTATTTTCATTTTATAAAAATAGTGCTGGGACAATGTATTCGAGTATTTTAAAATTCTATCGATTGATCTTATTTTGTTTTTATTAAGTTTATTTAATACTTACTAATTACTTAGTAGTCCCGTTAGCTCTTCCAACTGAGCTTAAAGCTCGTGCTTGTTGTAGGCCCACGTTGATAGTAACATTGAAAGAACCTGCGAAGTTTTTTGGCGGGTAAAGAGTGAGAAACTAAATCAACCCTTAGCTCGCATGGATACCTAGATCTGTGGCTCAGACATGATCTTTTTACTTAGCGTTTCGGTAATGTAAGTGTTTTGCGTCTCGCTCACACCACTGATTTTTAAATATAAGTATGACAGTCACAGCTTGATTTCTTGATGACGTTACGATCACATTAGAATGTCCTGCTTACACTACTATTTACGTTTAGCAACGTTACCGTAAGCGTATTCCATCCCGCTCAGATCACAGGCTTGCATTATAAAAATAAAGTGATAGCATGCATTCTTGATAACATAACGATTAGATAAGGAGTTCTATTGCTAGTCACACTGATCGATACACACCACCCAAATTAGATCCACAAGCGTTTACAGAAGTTACAGGCATACATTTATTACCTCTAATGTTAATACCTAGTTCAAATTTTATATCGACTTTTTAATAATAGTCATATCGATAAACGCCCAACACTATTAACGTGCATTTCAAGGATGTCAGTGTTATCTTAGCTTTATTAATACTTCCAGATAATATTTACGCAAGTGTTAATATTTAAATGCATTCATTTCATTGTCTGTATTTTATTGCGGATTATGTTTAATTTTGGCTGTGATAAATTGGCTACCTATTTTTTTTTGTTAAAATAAAAGTCATGACTCGCAGCGGAGAAGAAGGTATTTTCAGGCAGTGATCCAAATTTGTAACAGTAGGGTGAGCAGGTAGCAAGCAGGAACTGTTAATTTAATCTTAACGTCAAGCTGTAACTGTCTTTTTCATATATGAAATCAGTAGTGTGAGCGAGATGGAAGTCGCTTACGTTACCGTAACGGTACGTAATAATATTGTACTTGAGCCACTGCTACGTTATTTCATATAAAGTAACATCAAATGTCTTAAAGTGCAATAAAAAGTGAAATAAAAAGTAGCTCATTTCAGTAAAATTATAATAAGCTAGGTATGTCTGTACATGGAATATAAATTAAGAGTCTATATTTGAATACACAAACACTTTACGGAAAACATCTGAAATAACTTGACAAGTACATATTTTATTCTGAATATTGGTATAATTTGGTATTGCAATAAATACTCAAATGATTAATAATTAAAATGATTATGTTTCTCACTTTAAGGTATCACGAACTGAGAGCATGGCCTTTAGAAGGCTTGCGTGAGGACAGAACTAGTGCCAGCCGGAGGCAGTTTTTAGGATGAAGCGAGATACGATAAGGGCGCCCACAACTGGTATATTCTAGGAGCAAGCAAGCGTTTCCCCTAATACCAGTTTTGCGTGCAAGCGTGGAACTTGGAAGGTCTTGACATCTTAAGTCTCTGTCTAATTGTGTTCACTTAGGCGCCCCCTGGGACTTGGCGCCTGGAGCGGCTGATCCGTTCGCCCTATAGTAGAGCAAGTAATGCATAGATTCATCACGTTGAGACCTGATGTGACAGTTTTAATGTTATGCAAACCATTTGTAAGAATTAACTGCTGCAAGGGCAGAAAGGTTCTAGAATGACGACCACGAACCGGAACACGTAGTGTAGGACGGCCCCCCTCAAGGTGGACGGATGATATCACACGCGTAGCAGGAAGCCGGTGGATGCGAGTGGTGTAGGACCGTGATGTGTGGAAGTCTTTGAGGGAGGCCTATGTCCAGCAGTGGACGTCTTTCGGCTGATAGCGTACCATAGCAACTGCTGCAAATTATAAGACATATAAAGCAAATCGACCTCAGAAGATTCACGTCATATTTGTGAGAAGAAATACTGGCCTCTCTGTTCAATTGCTGAAGTTTGGATAGACCGGGCATTGAGTCAGTGGGTGGGAGGAGATCAGGCACCTGCCATAATCAATGCGTAAGGAAATCGTAGGTATTTGATGTTTATAATTAAATTTTACAGCGAAATAATGTTACACACTTAAATACGTGATACACCATACAACTATACGGTCCCACACTAAGTAACGCTTGTATTATGGCTACCGTACAGTGGACTGAGGGTGAACTCAGTATATAATGCTATATCGATATTAAATATTTATGACTCGGTTACAAACATTCGTACTCATCACACCATGATTATCCCTACTACGATTCGAACCCGGGACCCTCAGCACGGAAAGCTCTGCCAAGTGCGCTAATCAGGCCGTCAAGATATAAGATAATATTTGTGATTATAGACACAATTCATCCATATTCGAGAATCTCCCGAGCTCATAATCGTCAGTCACTCCTAAACTAACGGGGAATTGATAACACTAAACACCACACAAGCTCCTGCAGCTCCCCGGACCACCCAAACGTCTCCAGCCGCTTTGAGTGACGTAATTCGCGTGTTATCATTGCGTGCCTCTGATAAGGCGGACAGTAATCCTGGAGCTTGCTATGTCCCGTTGCCTGATGTGTTTGTTTTCATTCGCGCCTCACACGATGTCTGTTGGTTGAAGACAATGTTTGGTGGCTTATGAGAGGTAACTTCGGGAAGCTTATTTTGTTTTACCTTAGTACTCGTATATCCTGCTGTACTACTACTGTCACGGATAAAGCATGGGATATCCGTCAAAAGCGACAGTTACTATGCGGTTGCTGCTCGATTATGAATCGATTGTGTTAGCAGACTTGGGGCCCAGGAGTTGCTACTGTGTACTGGGTGTGTGAGTATCTACCGTGAAAAATATCTCATATTATGAAATATCTTTCGTTAATCTGCATCTTATGTTATATAAAAGTATATGTAATTTTATACAGAGTTGAAGGTGGGATGGTAATGAAATCTCTGTGTAAAGATTACACGTAATGTCTATAATAATATTATACGAATCACTTATGTTGGTTGGTTTTTTACTGGTGGTAGGCTTCGGCCGGGGCTAGTCACCACCCACTGAACAAAGCCATGTCGCCAAGCGGCCTAGCCGTGTTCCGGCATGATGTTCGGTGCTGCCATTCATGGATGGCGGGTCAGATCAGTTGCGCTGCATGAGCCTAGTGAATGTAGCGTCTCTTATCTACTGCCGCCTTCCTACCCAGGCAAGTATGCTCCATCGTAGATCTCATCGTCACTTACCATCAGGTGAGATCGAGATCAAATACTTGCCTATAATGTAATAAAAAAAAAATAAAAAATATGTTGAATGTCATGGGTTACAATTGCTGTAAATTTTGAGCGCTCGTGCGGGCGACGAGCGCATTCGGTTTTAATTCACATTGCTGTTCTCGGTCCAAATTAGTAATTATAGTTCCTTAACTTTAACTCATTAACTTTACAATAAAAGTAAAAAACATTGGCGATTTAAAAGAAATCCAATCTATGACACGGCAAAACGTTAACTCCTGCATACATTTTTGGTAAGTGTTTTTCAAAAAAACTGAATTTCACGTACTTTTTTGATTTTAAATCTGCAATTTTTTTTAGAAATACTTGTTAACACCAAAAAAAAATTTCTTGTCAATCTTCCCATTTGTGTTTTAGTTTTGGAGTTATTTGAATTGACCATCCTTACCGTACGGCCATCTCCCCCGGACCTACCTATACAGATTTTTTTTATTTCTACAAGACCGAGATCGATACTGGTCGGACTACTAAAAATGAAAAAAAAACATTATGAAAAACAGTTTAAAGCGTGAATATCTCGCCTCGTAGCCGCAAGATTCCAGGTTTTCATGTCTGGCTATTAAACTTTCGGCGTGAGCCTACTCCGAGCACAACCTTTAACTTAATCTTAGGGGCTAACTGGACAAGCAACGTGTCCATCGCACATTATTGGAAACTTATGAAAGAAAATAAGCGAGTTATTTGTGTTCATATTGTTTTATTCCTTAAAAATCAGATATTACACAAAAATATTATTATTAAACATTTAAAGTGGGTATAGGTATCGTCCTTCTACCCCTAGTAGCATAAACATTAAGTATTGCAATAAGTCTCAAATTTTATACGGTGAATAAAAAAAACAACCAAAAAAAAATATAAGTAATCTATAGAAAAACTTGCAATGATATTGTTTTTAAATTAGATAAGATTACCTACCTATTGTACTCCACATTTTAATGTATACATTCAGAACAAATTTAAGAGGAGGTATTGGGATATTGGTTGGTTCATTTTCTATTCCACGTATTTCTTAAAGTTTATGGACAATGAACCTAATATTTGGGTACATAAAATTTTAGTACATGATCTAGAATCGCTCAAAAGGACCAAACAATTACGTGAAATTTTCTCGATAAAAAAATGAAAACTTGGCTCTAATTATTTACAACTTTCTTTGCCACCGCGATATTTTTACGAATTAGATCACGGAATTAGTTTTAAAGGTAGGACGGTATGTAAGTGCCTACTACTAAATACATATTACAGGACAAGTAAGAGCTATTTAAGCCTGGTGAAAATACAAATAAAAAAAACACGGTCGCAATTTTATTACCTAGGCAGGTATATTAAGTTAATTAAATTAATATTTACAGTGCCACTTATAAGTACTTATATTTTACAACTCTAAACTACTTTGTACACAATGACTAGAGTTATTTATTAACCGCTATCTGTCACCAATAAAAACTGTACCTAAGTTAAGGCTTCTATTATAACAATTAAAAAGCCACAATAAAAATCTTCAGTATCTTCGGATGATTTTAAAAATCTAGAAACGACAATAAATGTCGTAGTGATGCAAAAAAAACGACAAAAGATATCCAATTATCCGATTTACAGGAAAAAAATGCCATTTCCGAAAACTTGGTATACCTATAGACTTGGCAATTTTTTGCACGCCGCCACTGAAAGAAAGTAATTTAGGTTTTTACGCGAAACTAAATTGCATTAAAAGTGAATGCCTGTTTTAAAGTAAAAAGTGACATTTCATTATTTATTTTTTGTATCGGACTATTTATTCGATCAGTTCGAACACTGACAAAAAATAAAAACGCACAGTTAATTATAAAACAACTTAAAAATAAATCGTCTTAAATTTACACCGTTCAAGCAAAAAAAAAACACTGTTTTAATATAAAAGTCATACTTACGTCGTATTCGCATAAATAAATTATTATCGGTAACTATACATTTTTATATTTGGTCGTTACTAAGACGCTCGGGGAAATTTACTTAATATAATAGAAGTCTTTGCAAACATCACTATTCGAACACCGCATTTAACATTTGGATCGAATACCTACCACTTTTCGATCAGTCAATCGGCGTCTCCCGACGGGCCTTTTCAAAACGGGGATGGACTTGAAACGCACCCGCTTAGGTACATTCATCTGGCCCAGTCGTCCGGTGGCCCACTGCCCTGATAGAGAGGTGAAAACGCACTTCTCCTCGGTTCTGAAGCGACGTGGCTCTCCTGAGAGCCGATTATCGATTCAATCGAGAATCCGTTCCGGGATCTCTTGGATCGGGGCTCTGTTGTTTCTGCGACGCGAGGCGGCAACGGAACGGGGCGTAGCGTCGCCGGCGGCGGACGGGGCATTGTCAGCAACGGGGCAGGCGGTAGATAGCACGGTAGGGGCAGCAACGGAGCATAAGCTTCCCTCGCCAGCATAGCTACCATAGCGTGTGCGTGCTGCAGCGACGGCGTCGGCCGCTTATACCGCTTCCTCCTCCGCAGAAAGCTGCCATTATCAAACATATCCTCCGCCAATGGATCCAGTGTCCAGTAATTCCCTTTCCCAGGATTCCCTGGCTCCCTAGGTATCTTAATAAAACAATCGTTCAAACTCAAATTATGTCTGATAGAGTTCTGCCAAGCCGGAAACTTTTCTCTGTAGTAGGGGAATCGTGACATAATGAACTCGCATATTCCACTCAAAGTTAGTTTTTTGTGGGGGGACTGGAGTATCGCCATTGTTATTAGGGCGATGTAGGAGTACGGCGGCTTGATGAGCTGTGAAGAAGACTTTTGTTTCGGCTTCTTCGGAGTAGAAGGCTTTGATTCCGATGGACTTGACGCGTCGTATCTATCAGAGTCGCTTGACGGTGGCGGTGCTTCTGGCGTGTCCTCGTCAACAGAAACGTAGGTATCGTCCTGAGGGTATTCTGGGGTCTCGTCTCTCAGATAATGTGGGAGGTAGAGTCTCGGCGGCGGTCGCAAGTCGAGCGGCAGTTCACCATCGATGATCATGTCGCGGTATTGGGCAAGATCACAATCTTCCATGCTGTACGTCACATGTCAGAGGTGCGGTGTGGCGCGTGGCGCGGCGCGGACTGCGGCTTCGCCCCCGAGCTGGGGTCTGCCCCGCGGCCCCGCCCCCGGGGCCGCCCTGCCGCTCCCGCCGCGTTTACGTTCCACTAAACACAACAATTGTCGTTATTATTACTGCGGGTCGGAGCTTTGTGCATGAATTTCAGGCCGCCGACTAATAATTATTAGGCCGCGTCGCGGTATCGATTTCACTTTGTTGCGATGTTTTTATTTTGAGTTGGAATGTCTGAAGCCAGTTTTTTAAGTATTTTATTTAAAGAAAAATAAAAAGGCATATACTTTATGCGACTGTGATTTCTTGGGAATTTCTTGTAATTAATAAAACTTCTCAAGTTTTATTGTAAACGATAGAATTAATGAAGTCAAGGGCCGCTTTTATTTTTAGAAGTACTATCTCTAAACGCGTTAGGTATGACTTATCGATTAGGTAACTTATTCTAATTTGTCCTCCTTCAAGCTTTTTTCTGGACCAAAAGATTTAATTAAATTGTAGGTAGATATTGCTATAAATTTATATCGATTTTCTTTTACACTAAATCAAATAAGACGACATAGAGACACATCATGAAACATGTCAAGCGAAAACCCTTCCCAGACATCCATCCCTTAATCCTCTAAAAGACTCGTTGCGTATCGAGAAAAAAATCTCATAAAACGGATTCTAGCACTCCATTCAGGTAGATATCTTCAAATAAAAATTGCGTGAAAAATATTTTTGTGAGAGCGACATCACAATGCGAGACTGGTACTAGAAAACCCTCGTATATGTTTGCTAGCATAACATTTACCCCTCGGGCGTCGAGGGAAAAGCTACACGCGGGAACGAGACGCAACATATCTGGGAACGAGACAGAAACAAATGCTAACCAATGAGTACCAAGTGTTCGAGGGGCGGAGCCTTCAAAAGCTAACATGTCAGGGCGTGGCATTAGATCCTATTATTGTCTGGCAAGGCAAATAATATTTTGCACAATGTACACATTGGGTAAGGGGGTGTTCAAGGGGGGTTGCTAATTTATTCCCAACTTCGGTTAAGGCTTGTTTTTCAGCTTTGCGAGCCTGTTATTTAAATTGGACTGAGGCAGTTATTTGTATGTAGCCTTCTGGAGGCATTGTAGCTTTTAATGAAGGAATTCGTGGTATTCGGTTGGTACGTTTCGGTATTACGGAATTTAAAGTTAGAAACATGTTTTGTTGATTATTTTTGTTTGTGTTGCGCGGTTTTTGTGACGCGAATACTAGTCCTTTTAGTTTCCTCGAGTGAAGGTATGTTGTCACATTATTAGGTAAGTATACATCAGTAAGTTGAGCCTTTACTAAAGTTCTTCGGTGAAGAGGTGTTGATTGGTTTTATTATTGATAAAAAAAAATGTTGGGCATTTTTTAACATATAGGGTACAAAATTAGCAACTAAATTTCGGTCTAAAGATCAGCTATCTATTGGCATTAGAAAGAAAGAAAGAAAGAATGAAAGTATTTATTTGGCAAAGAAATAGCTACACACAATTAATTAAATATATAACAACGCTGATATTTTGCCAAAAGGGTCAACAGCTCAGCTTATTGTTGAATGGCAATAAATGCGCACCCAACGCTGATTTTCAGCTGCATTAGCCATTGGCGTGACTCATTCAGTAGCCCATATTTAATTGTGTGTTCTACTATAAACATATCAGAGGTTCCTTGAAAGTTCATATAAAGTCAGTAGTTACACCGCACTCTACCAATTGTAATGCTTTAATAAACACAACCTACTGGATTCCTCTCTGGTTTAAATGCGGCACCCGTCGGGTGGAAAAATGAACTTCGGACGGTAATTTATTAATTACTTGCTACTCATTAGGTATTATTTTTTTAACCTATACTGATTCCTGTATTTGATCATTATAAAATATTTTTTAATATATTTTTTTCTATGAGCTTAAATAGTTTAACGAAATTACGCGTTAGGGAAAGTGAGCTTTTATTTAGTTGGCCGAAAATAACCATGGCAAAATATATATGTACCTATATGAAATAAAACCGTGTTAGTTACACTATTTACAACTCGGTTTATGATTATGATTTTTTGAATTTGTCTCCATCTCAAATAGCAGAATAACTATTAAACATGGGAAAAACATACAAAATAATAATGAAAATAATACATTTTCTCTACATTTGATTATGAGGCGTTTGCCGGGACAGCTAGTTGTAAATAGTTATGACGGAATTTAGAGTTGATGTAGGTACTCCAGCTCTACTGGTGGGGTCACGGATGTGTTCGAAAACGTTGCCGTGGCGTCCCCGCAAGGCGGGAGAAGGACCACACCGTGGGGTTTTAGTCGGTAGGAGTCCGACATAACCCGCTTGCCTCCACCGGGGCTTGCGGGTATCCTCACGTAAAAAAGGTATTTTTTTATTGTGTGGGGAAATCCTCATGGATACCCGCAAGCCCCGGGGAGGCAAGCGGGTAAAGGAACCTATTCCAACTCAAAATTACGTCACGACAACCGTCGACTAATGCTTAAGTATGCATTGTCAACAGTTATACTTTGATTCTACACCGTAAATTTATAGACGTGTTATAACTTTATCAAACGTCATATAGTACTGCCCATAATATTTTGTCTTTGCGCACTACTGGATGACGTTTGCTAAATTATAAAAAAATTGAGGATAAGTGTGTAAAAGGTTGGCAACAGGTACTCTTGTATAAGAAGGTACCTACCTACATTTGACTACGTCAGTAAACTATATTTTCTACGGAATTTCGTGTACTTAAGGGTTCTATCTAACCTAAAGGTATTCTTTAAGCAAAGTTTATTATGAATAATAATATGACACCAATGATTTTATTGGCATCAGATGCCTAGACTAAAACGCCCATTCCTTATCAGATAGAATACAGAGTATAGTAGGTATTTCGTTTTTAGGTTTATACTTTTAAATATAAATAGACAAGGCACATTGAAATAAAGCTTATTTTACAGATTTTATCGCTTTAATTTTATGTTTTTACGTTCGAACCGCGAGCAACAACTAAACACGAGGGTACCCCAGTTCAAACTATAACACTAGGACATAAAACACCTCAGTCCTCCCGTCCCTAATAAAACATAAAATAAACGCGATAAAATCTGTAAAATAAGTCTTATTACAATGTGTAGTATTCGCGTAAATATAAGAAATCAATATAGACAAGACACGTTTGTATTATGCTTTGACATCATAATTTGAGCTCTAAATTCTGCATAATGTGAAACGAAAAAAAAGTAGTGGCTCGATAGAGCAATTGCCGTCGGAACTCCGATAGATACCTGGATGTCTTCTGTTAGACAGCAAAAGAACTTGGCATGATTAGCGCAGTTGGTAGTGACCCTGCGTTCTGTGCCGAGGGTCCCGGGTTCGAATCCTGGTAGACAAACTTTGTGTGATGAGCACGAATGTTTGTACCCAAGTCATGTATAATATCTAAGTAATATATGCTGGGTTCGCCCACAGTCCATTGCACGGTTCCCATAATACAAGCGTTGCTTAGTATGGGACCGTATAGTTGGTGGGTTCATGTGGCTATATTTATTTATTTGGACTGATATTAATACCTACAGGGATTAATCAAGACCGGTCAGTACCTCAAGTACAATGCTTTTTAGGCACCGTTTCGATAACGTCAGATCTTACATTCCTCTCACTCCATAGATTTTATAAATAAGTATGACAGTCACAGCATGTTTTCTCGATGGCGTTACGATTACATTACAGGTTCCTGCTTCAGGAACTTCAAACTAAAGGAGATAGAGACAGTCGCTTTGAATTATTATGGCGTGGATTTTGGTGAGAAGAAAAACTGCGTTTATAAATTTTCAGAAAAGATTTGAAAGAATTACGAAATTTCGTTACCCACTAGGTTTTGGGAAAGTTTGTGGTTTTATGAGTCACATTCTGTATACGTAGTTGAGAAACTGATCACGTGAAGAGTAAAATATATAAGTACTTAGCTACCCATCCCACCCATGACACCAGAAAACATCCACAACGGGTCATCACCCTCCCATATATACTTACCCACACATTTATGACAGTTTCAATCAATTTACAATGGCATTACAAAACACTTTTACGATGAAATGTTCTTTGAATTGTAAATTGATTAGGATCGAGGCCACGATATACTATGAATGTGCAGGTAATCCGTCATCTCACCGGCTCCGCTGCCGGAATCCAAACCGCAAACATTTCAATTTGTAAGATAAGCTGAGGTGAGCTAAGCTGGATTAAGTGTCCTACCAGAGCAAACTTGGACAGCCAAGTGTGCCTAGCTTCTTTCAGGACGTCGCTTTGCGAAGGTGAGTGGAAAATATATGAAGAATGCATAGGTACCTTCTGGACAATAATCTATGAAACATGTTCTATATACCTATAATGTTCTCTATGGTTTTCTCTCTCTTCTCTATGGCGCCTCTTTGGCATCGTTTGGTTCTAAAAAGTGTTATGTGTATTTAAATGAAATTATGAGTATATAAATATCAAGAAGTCTATAATTTCCACCCCAGGGCCCATGGTATAATTACCACCTTCTTTATCCTGCCTTCCTCTCTTCTTTCTTTACGATATGAAATACGATGAAATACAATGGTGACCCACAGCTTAGTGGGTATTTTGTCAAGTATTTTATAGCGATATCAAATTCAATAGAACACATTCAATCATCATTCATCAATTCAAATTCAAATATCAATTTTATTTTTGCAGCAAATATGTTTTGTAAGTAATTTTGTTTGTCCCCACCTGCAAATTATTCTTGAGCTTATTTTTTTCTTTTCAGTGAAGTGTTTCTGCAGTTAGGTTCATCTATTTATATATTAAAAAAAAAAAAATTCTTTTTTATTTGCAGTTTGGGTCAAAAAGATAGCATAGAAGTATTATAATCTGTTTATTGTATATTTAGAAATGGCTATTAACTAGCATCCTTTTGATACCCATATTGTTACAATAACAAAAAAAAAAATCCCCCAACTTTTTCATTCGCAGGCACCCAAGTATGTAAATATTATATACACCATGTCACTCCCACAATTAAGATGAGTCTAACGACACCGATATTTTATAAAACTCCATGAAGCAGTTTAGGCTGTGTGGCTTGCTAATAAATATACATACATACTCAAATGCTAAGTTTGCTAGTGACATCTAGCGACCGACAAAGTTAACCACCATTGTGATAACAGTGACATCTATAATTTACTTAGGATAGTGGTTGTTAAACTAAGCTGTGCTAATAGTTTCACTTTTCAACACTAGATGGCACAAATTACCACCAATAAGTTACTTGTATACGTCATAGATAGCGCTAATTTCGCGGCGCTAATGGACAACAGTAAAGTTTTTTTAATTCACAAGTTTTTATGTAGTGGATTTTGATTTGGATTTGGAATAATGTACGAATGTGACTTATTTACATTAAATATATTGTACATAGGTTGCCACCACTTGTTAACAAGCCACTTGTTAACATTTATGAAAAACTCAATTAGGTACTCACTTATATATCTACTTACCTAATTACGGCTTGTGACATAAAATAAGTCAAAAAGACTTACCTGCTTATTCAACTTATTGTCATAACGCTATGGCCAGTACATAAGTAGTGTACGTGATACAGATCGAACTGCAGATAGAACAAAACGATGGACTCGTAGGCGGAACCCCGGGCAACCTTCAGACACAGAATCTTCGATCTCTTTGATAAATACATAGGTACTCCACACACAGGTGGTGTTCTGAATGGCTACCGATGAATACAATGCGGCATTCCATCCCTTTAGAAAAAAAAAATCCGTGTTAGACCACGAATAGTGTAAGGTTCCGTAGTTACTACATACGCCGATTTCAATATGTCAAGAAACTATCATAATTTATTTGCATAATAAAATAATAAGTTCACATAAAATCTAATATACTTATTTGTTTTCAAAACTTAAAACTATCTTTACAGGGTTCCTTAATATTAGTGCAGCCAATATTATTCTCAGAAGAATTTAAATTTAAAATAACGAATTAATTACTTACCTACTTTAACTTTAAATAAACTACTTAGCCAATATTACTAGTCTTTGTTTAAAAAGTAATTTTATGATGTCAATTGTCATATTTTATAGGTATTGTAATAATTGAGATCACACATCAGATAATTGGATACCCTAAATGCTTTTATTCCCAATTTAATCCTAGTTTAATCGTAATTAGGTTTTTATTTATAAAAGATTTGGCATTCTGCGAGTCTCGGATGGAGGGACGGACTTGAATGGTTCCTTCCTACCTAGTAGGAGCAACGGAACCCCACCAAAGAACTTTTTTGTCGCAGCTAATCGTTACGCTCTACCGATTTGACGCGGGAATATGACACTGGAAAATAAGTCATGTGTTATTATGTTCAGCTTTAGAACCGAAGCGTTAAATTTAATCAATTATCTAGTTATTTTATGTACTAGATACCTTTCAAATAAGGACATCAAAAGTAGACACGTTCCTAATAGCCAAATACCTTAAAGTAATCATTTTAATTGATGCGATTTTTTTATTTATTCAAAGTATTTATAAATATACCATTTATTTATATCGTGTATTTACCTACTCAAAAGTAGTATGAAAAAAAATGTATTAATTATTATTGGTGATGTACATACGTACACATCACCAATAATAATACACACACCAACATACATACGTTTAAAAATGCCGTGTTAAAATGGCAACGTAGTCTGTCCGGCTATCAGCATAGCCTGGAACCCGGTAAGCCTATGAACCTACGTTATGAACGCGTGTTGATTGGGTTTATGAACGTAAACTGCTGTTAGATTTGAATTCTGGGTACCCATCCACTTTGCTTACCTATGAATAAGTCTAGGTTAAACGCAAGACCCAAAAGAAACCCCTTCGAAAGAATTTCTCATGTAACATACCCATGTCATTCAAAGACAAAGATCACTTTTTTATATCGATCAAAAGACCAGGAAACCCTTGGGAGACCCCTTCATAAGAAAAAGTTTCAGTTGTAAGATGGGGAAGTAAAATTATAGGGAGTCCTGATAAATGGTATACCCATGAACGACTACCGGACTACATGGACGACTTTGTCCGGGCTCTGGCTGTCAGTCAATATCAAAATATACGACACATGTAAATACCTATAACGAGCTTCACGAACGCACCGTACGCACCGCGCCAGTTTGCGCGCGCATGCGCTCTGGGCTAGACGTGTGTATGTAATGTCAAATTTTCTTCAACATTCTGACTTGAATCGTATTATCGTGTTGTTGTGCTAGTGATTTCCATAATTTTCACGATTGTTTGTTATAAAACTGTTTAATAAAAATGGAAAGAAACGATCGGAAAACGACCAGTCGTAACCATAATGTACATACAATTACATTAGACCGAGATTCTAGGTTTATAATGAGAAAAATATTTTTGGATTTCGCCATCCTATTTTGCGGTAAGTTTTTTTGTTGTTGCTATATTAAATGTTGATAACTAGTTTCGGATGATTTAGTAACATACTGTCAATTTGCTTGTGTTGTGTTTATTTTTTTATATAAACCGGTATTAACAATTTTATAAGCCTCACTGTTTTGAAGCTTACATTGAATATCTATTTACTTTTTACAAAAAATAATCAGCGGTGTTTTGATTAAAAATGCCTTTTTAATTAATTTAACTTGTTGTAAGTATGTTAGTGGAAACTTAACTTCCTACCTAATCTGTGAAATATTTTTTCGCTTTATTAAATTATTCAGTGGGTAATATTTTTTGCCAGAAACCTTCTTTTGCGCAAGCGCTTACCTTGGTAAAAAAAATGGAATTAATATTATAAGTGTCTGTCCAGATACTTATCATTGCATGTGGCTACAATATTACTAAACAAAATTAAGTTCACCCCTTACTTAAAATAACTATGTTAACCCCTATTAAAAATCAAACAAAATAGGTACCTACTTCGGTGAAGTTCAAAACTCCAGTGACTTTCCCTTTAGGGAATACAAGCCTGATGATGTATACAATTATTGAGTGGTGGCAGAGTAAAATTTGAGACTTTCCCATTGAGTGCAATTAAATAACTTGCCACCATTATTCATTTAATAATGTAAGCTCTAACAACAGATGTGTCTTATTTTTTAGGCAACAGCGCTACATAATATTTATCCACAAATAGTTGTCTAAATTACTGACAATTGCAAGCATGTATCTTCTTATATATCTTAATTTCTCAGGTTCATAATTACTTGATGAGCGCCTGACATAACAGAGTTTAGTGACTCATTAACACATAATACTGAATGTTGCACTGCTGTCTCACAGTTGTCCATTGAACAGTGGACCCATTGATGGCTGTACAATGCCATTCATGTGTATCTTAAAAGTTAACATTGAAAAAAAAATGCAAAACCTTTTTGCCATGTATTATTCGCAGAACAACATGCTTTTTAAACACTTTTTTTTTTGTTGGTTGATGTTTGATTTTAATCTAGTGTGTCCTAATTTAGGGCACTTATTTTTTTATTGTTGCTAGTTAATGGTTGGCTTCAAATCTATACGAAGTTCTAGGCAAACTTGCCTGTTAAAATAAAACTTATTTTACGGATTCTATCGCGTTTATTTTATGTTTTTACATTAAACGCGATAAAATCTGTAAAAAGTTTTATTTCAATGTACTACACATTGCCTCTATGTACGAGTATATAATCAATATGCTAACTAGCCTACTTATTTTTATAAAAGAAAATAGCATGGCTGAGATGCCTGACAGAGAGGGACGAAACTATACAAAAAATCAGGCAGCTGCCACTATTAAGTATTAATTAAATATTTTCTGTGATGGTGTCATATATTTTTATTGTATAACTCTTGTTATGTTGTTATTATATTTGTATGATCTACATACAAATATTTTTATTTATTTATATGTCAGCATAATTTGTGCTTATACCCCCAAGGGTATAGGTAGTTTGTAGTGATAGGTACAAACATATCACCACACCAGGTACTATAATATACAGACATAAAATGTAGGTGTGTAGGTACATTAACTTTTTCTACATCAATAAAAATTTTCACTTTGTCACAGACATGCAAACACATTAGTCTCAATGTTGTACATGGCATATTCTCATGCAGAACAGTGGGCCCATTCACTGGGCCGCCAGTTTGCAATTGCAATTGTAAGCAGCCATTCATGTACACTGTACTCAGAATTATTTGTATTTAGAAGGCTTAGAGCATTAGGAACGGGAGGTGGCAATAGTACCCACATTTAGTTTTGTATTGAATTTATTCTGTCAATTCTTGATGTGTTTGTCATAAACAGCCTCCCTGTTTATCTCAAACACACGCCTTTTTACGTAACGTTTTGGTAACGTAACATCTTCTATCTCTCTCACACCATAGATTTTAAAAATCACTATGACAGTGACAGCATGTGTTCTCTATATCGTTACGATTATTTTAGAAGTTCATGTTCACCCTACTGTTGCTATAAGCGCATGCTAATGTAAGCCAAAAGTGGGACACGGTTATAGGAAGAAATGAGACGCACGGCAATTGTCTCTCGTTTTCTTACCACTCTGTTCCTCTTAGCGGTTGCAACTACTGTGTTTAAACTATCAACATCGACATATGCAATTGTATGTCGGACGGAACCCACAAAAGAAAATCGTCGCAAACACGTCGTTTTTAATTGCAATTTAACCATTGCGTGTGCTTTTGGCGACTCCCTTCTGAATCCTCTATGTTAAAAAGTGGCGCTAATTCTGTTGCTACACAAATCAAACTGGACTAAGCTAAATCTATTGCCGTCGTTTTCGTGGTCGTAATGTTTGAGTACGACTGCAATGTTTTATATAAACACCATCAAACCTGTATATGTGATTCCTAGCTATGAACACATCACCTCTGAAGCTTATAGATCTAACGCCCCCTCCTCTGAACAGCCAATTAAGGCAAGCCAGAGCTGGGAGTCCTGCAGGCACCCGTCGGGTTTCACTAGGCCGACGAGGACACGCCGAGGTCGAGGTCCTGACCCTGACTCTGACCGATTGTAATTTGATTTTAGAAAAGTACTTAATTTGCAAAACGTGTTCTCAAAATACCTTATTAATTATCGATCTTAACTTACAAAGTAGGTAGTAATGACAAATTGTTATGAATCATTATTACTGTAATATATAATGATATCGTATTGTCTTTACAATAATTATAATATTCATAATGAATTGCTAAGTATATGACAATGTAGTAATCACTTGACATTGTAGTATTTTCCACTATCAGTAATTTCATGATAATGCGGTAGTATTGCCTATTGAGTAAGGGAGAAAGACATCTATTCGAAGATATAATACTTACACTCTGTCAGCTGACTGTATTTTCCTATAACACTGTCTCCTTCAGTCATTCCTTCATCGTTCAGGATTAGGATCCCAAGATGACAAACACAATAAATATCGATATAAGTATATCAATCGATCCACTATATATAAGCGCGGTACAGCACGCAACTAACAAAATGTGAAAAACCAATAACAACCATCACGTTAGGGATACTTTTTCCTGAACATACTTATACCTGCTTTCATGAAACCGTTGTTTATGACATAAGTCGTCATTTTCCTTTCAGGTAGCTTAATATTCAATAACATGCGGCAACTGGCCGACTTTCTAACTTGCAGCTAAATCTATGCAAATCTATACCTGATAGTGTTCTCGACCAAATTTCGGTCACGGCGGCCAATCTTAAAGGAGACTAGTCAACTGCGCAGGAGATATTATAGCGGACAAGTGTATGCGCATGCACAGGTGCACTCTCTTCCCTCACTCTCATACTCCGATGGGAGAGCAATCCGAAAACAATCGAAGAGAGATCAGGCGCAGAACCGACGGCTTTACGTACAATCTCTGGCAGGAGCAAGTGATAATGAGATTAAAAATACAATCGTACAGACACGAGAAATTGTTATTGATATATAATCTGGCATTTTGTGATCTATCTCATCATTATTATGATGTTATCCCTGGCTTGATTGATCGTTCAGAGCCCAGGTCACACCGGTACACTAGGCATCGCGCAGGATGTGAACCCGTTCGCCGCGCCTCGAAACAAAGTGGCAGGTAATTGCGTCGCTGTCAAAACATCCGACGCGAACCGCTGCCTGTCAGATTAAACGTATCCGTTAAGTAGGCATTCGCGTTCGTTGTGGCATTACGGCGGCGAGATGCCGTCGGGTGAGAATTTAAAAAAATAAACCGTGTTCCGAATTTAATTTGGAATATATTTTGGGTGGAGCTTTGTGTCCGTTGAAAAGTTGACGTGTGTCGTCTTTGCTTTCATTTCCATATATACAGAGTTATGTTCGTGGGTTTTTGTTGGTGCTTAGCTTGGAAGGAATGCGGCCTATCGATCAAAAATCTTGCCTTTGTCAGAAATTACTCTTTGATTTCAGTTTGTGTCGTATACATATTTAGGCTACAGAAATCAGCTCGAATTAAATTGCGAACTTCTTTATTCAAATATACAGTATGTTCTCTCTGCTCTTATAAACATTCTTATTACTTGTCCCCAGCATTGTAATCATCTAGAACTTTACCATTTAAAAGTTTACTGAAATCTAAATTCTATTTAAACATAATTTCCATTAACACGGCCTCTTTACATTCATTATTCACACGCACGAACAGCTCGGAGCCATCTAGAGTGGCGTGGCAAGGCTTCACGACTCTACTGCACTTTGAAATTGCGTTGGCATAACGATAGGTGTGGGAAACTTTGCATAACGACGATATAATTTAGTATAGACGAAGAAAATTCTCCGTGCGTGCACGGGGATAGAATTTCCGCACTATCTAATATGCTACAACAGAATAGTCTGTCTTGCTTGGTTGAAGTTTCTCTTCTTCTCTCATGCCCGGTTTCTGAAGTTTCCAGTTATTAGCTATAGATTCAATTAAGTTATGTGTAAGATAACCTCGCTCGCCCCCTATTAAGTACATAAGGACCAAATACCATCGGCAATATGTGAAGACTACAAAGGTAGCACCGCAACACTTGTTACTTTTTAAAATTACTTAACTAAACTCATTGTCCTTTACTCAAGTGATAACTAAATACTTGTAGCTCAACTGTGTGTACTTCTTCGCAGACCCACCTGTTAACATTAAAGACGCCGGCCGCACGTATCAGTGAATTTCAAAAGTGTGGCCTAATGAACATTTAAGCCGCGCACGCAGCTTAAGTACTTACTTAAGGCACTTTAAGTGGTCGCGCTGTTGCATCCGAACCGCTCTGCGGTATCTACACACGCAAACATGTTGGCTTCACAATAATTAAGCGGCAGAGCGTCTTGTACTTAACCATACCGATAGTGAAGACTAGCGAAAATTTAAATAGAATAGAGGTTGCACCCGTTTGATTTTGCACTATTATTTACCTATGGCTACCACTAACGTTTGGGTTCCAAAGAGATTGGAGATGGGATGCACAGGTACAATTATAAAAAAAAAACGTAGCCGTGAGTCGCTTCTTGATAATCGGTTCTCTTTGAAAGGGGATTATTAAACTACTAGCTGCGCCTCGCGATGTTACCCGCGATGAAAAAGTTAAGTTTAAAAAAAAAACACGTTTCCTGTATGTTATCCCATAGGAACCGTGAATTTTTCCGGGATAAAATTATCCTATGTCATTTTCTGACCCCTAAACTACCACTACCTATGCAAAAAATCATGTCGATCCTTTGCTCTATGAAAAATTAAAACAAATCTATCCCACACATTTTACCAGGATAAAAAATAGCCTATGTGTTACTCCAGACAATAATCCATATCTGTGCCAAATTTCATCCAGATCCGTTCAGCCGTTCTGGCGTGATTAAGTAACAAACATCCATCCAACCAAACTTTCACATTTATAATATTAGTGGGAAGTGGGATTGGCACACACCTATTGAATCAAATAACCCCAAAAATGTAAGGATATCTGAGCTATAAATATTATTAGGCTGGGCAAAATAAATTTTAGGGCTAATGACCGCCCATCAGGATGTCATTAAAATATGTTAGTGATCGTCAAAATCATTAATAATATTTTTAACGAATACATAGACTTCCTGGCATTGGTACTATATATTAATTAGTCGCTTAGTAGTCTCATTAATTTGGATATTATAACCTACACCTACATTTCTATCCTGAATCCTGAAACACGTTTGCAAAAACACAAGTAACTTTTTGTTTAACTAGAGAGACGTCGCTTTGAAAATCTCATCCTTAAGTGTCGGCGTCGTTATACGCCAGTTCCCACGTGCAGGGCTATATCAATATTTGTATCAACCTGCACTATCAGCCGCGATATCCGCGCCTCAGAGACGCAGCTGCATACAATGTATGGCCACACGTAAAGTTGTGTAATCTAATTTAATAATTTTAATCTTTATTTGTTAGATGATTAGAGTTCAGATTTGTTGTACCCTTTAAAATGCATAGAATGAATGTTATAAATTAGTTTTGCATAGCCGCTAAGATTGCTGAACGGTGATTGTTATGGTACCACATTTGGACATTTTTGATAGTGATATTAAACATCCCTGACGCGGATGCAAACATTCGTGCTCATCACACAAATTTTGTCCCTCGCAGGATTCGAAGCCGGGATCATCGGCAGGCAGTAGGGTCACTACCAACTGCGCTAATCACATCGTCGTCAGAATATCTGCAAAGTAATTTCAATTTAACCACCAATACATGTGTCCCAGTAGTTTCCTTATTCATACTTACCAATTCATTGGTGTTTCGCGACTATTACTCTCAATTGGCTCACCGGGGGCGGGTCTAAACGATGTCTTCCTGGCGCAGGAATGTGGGCGAGCGATTCCTGGATATTGTTACATGGTAGTCCAGACCGATTTCACTATGGAGAGGAAATTAAATATCCTTGCTGCTGATATCAAATTAGTGTCGGATATCAGAGAAAAAAGTTTGAAATACTTGAACATGCTTAAACAGAAAGGTAGCGTATAATCGAATAGATTATTAACACACAAAGTTCTTCGGGTCGTTCTCATTTTAAAACTTGATTGACTTCTAAAGCTCTAACTGGAGGTATTACAGAAATAGATTCTTACGTTGGGCCGTACATCAATGCGATAGCAATTCGTGTCAATAGTTCTTAGTTGTTTAATGAAGTGTTACTATTATAATTATGTTCTAATCGTGTTGTAACAAATAGATAACGTTTGTGAATCTGTAATTGATGCTGTATGAATGATTTACAAAATGCGTGCGTTAAGAATTAAAAACTCATATCTACTAAAGACTGGTTTATGAACATTCATACGATCTATAAAAAATATGTTTAGAAATTGGGTAGTTATTAAATCTTTCTAATCTTTGTCACTATCTCTAACGAGTCACGCGTATAAAGGCTAAGTAGCTCACAGTCAATTACAGTCCACGCCAGCTACCCACAAACAAGCTTCATGCCGCATTAACGTAATCCACCGATACCCTACTTAAGCCCGAAGAGAAGTTTGCGCCGCAATTCACAGCGATGCACTGCACATAATGCTACATATTTGCTACCTCAGAGGATGTTACGAAATTACATCCGCGCATGCCTCTAATTGTGAATTCAGGAAAGCTGGGAATGTATTGCTGGGAGAGAGGAAGCTAGTAA
The DNA here is from genome assembly GCA_905404115.1 of Pheosia gnoma. Classification (NCBI taxonomy): domain Eukaryota; kingdom Metazoa; phylum Arthropoda; class Insecta; order Lepidoptera; family Notodontidae; genus Pheosia; species Pheosia gnoma. The sequence goes on from FR989910.1 coordinate 1,837,030, forward strand.
TAAAGCTAGTTGCTCGATGAGCTATAAAATGTCTTGAAATAGTGTCATGCCGAAGCATTTTTTACGTTGTCGACCCTTTGGATGAATAACTTTTTTAATTCATAACGCGTGCCATCTATTTTTTTTTTCTGAAACATTATTATGGTATCTGTTATTTCGAAACCAACTCTAGGTTATTTTGATGATTGGCTCCAGTAAACCAAAGAGTAAAAAAAATAGTATAATCCTATTTAAAATGATATCTTCATCTCAAGAATAGACGGCTTAAAGTTAAAAGGACGGAAATCAGTCCTGCTCAACATTTTTTATCTTAATTAGAACTTGATTTAAGAATTCCGGGGTCTATTGTGCTATACACAACAGAACGAAGAGGTGTCGGACAAATCCGATTTAGTATTATTAGTGGTATCTCACCTGTTTCTAAAATAAAACAAGTACTTTTAATCAACGCATTGATGTTGAGATCCACCCACAAAAACTTCTAATCCGTGTGCTGTCTTCAGCAGGATGTGTCCACTTAAATGATCACACAGATGCCCTGATCAAGGTTAATAAATCAACATCAGACTTTATCTCCCTGTCTAATGAAATAAAACTGGTATCTTTAACCACCCTCGTCTTCCGAGATGTGAAATAATTAATGCTCTGCATAAGATTTATGATTTCTTAATGCTACGCCCATACGATTTGAACTTCTCTTATCGCGATATAGTTGCTGCAGGTACTATAGGACTTAAAGCGTCATTGTATCCAAACACACAATTTTGTATCTTATAACAATGTTGTTACGATGTAGATATCAGTTCAGGTGTTGTATAATGTATGGTCTTAAGCCGCAATGAATTATGATTTGCGGTTGACGACGAAATGAATGAGCATTGTGCGCATTCACAATGTTTTGTTCCTGCCAGGTCCGGTCCATTTGTAAGTTTTAATTCAGTTTAGTGTACAGATTAATTTCGCATTTAATTTTATAGTTAATGCCGCGATGGTGTGATGTCTAATATTTCAACTTGTAAGCTCATTTCTTAAATCTCATACTATCATTTATTTTTAGTGTTATGCAAATTTGCTTTTTTTTATCAAGTGCTGGAACGGATTTATGGGGTCTTAGCCAGAGCATAACATTTTTATGTAACGTTCGTTACGTTACCGTAAACGTGTTTCCAACCAGAATTAGAGTAAGATGTTATCTCGATGACGATGCGATTGCGTTTGTAGTTTCTGATTGGCACATAAACGGCAATTCTGATTGTATTCTAAACTTGGAATTTCGGCTTAAAGCACTATTCTATATCGTAGTAATAAATGATTAAGGTGAAATATTAAGCTATGTTCAAACAATCGGTGAACACCATGATCCTATCGGCGGTATGACTGGCGTTATAAATGATGGGGCCGTCACTGACACGCCCGTACCGCCTCTGCATAGCGTAGATGATCATTCAAATAATGCACCATTGAATGTGAAAGTACGACATGGTATTGTAAGTGAGCTTAATGTTATCTGCAACATGATTGCTAAGATTTTTATTCTTTTAGGTACGTAAAATAAATATTTAGATGATGTAGCGGTAAGGATAAAAGTAATCAATGATTCATTCATCGTACGTATCTAATCTTATCAAAAGTGCGACGCAACTTCCAAAAAAATGAGATTCATATTCGCAAAATGACTATTCAAATAGATGATTAATACTGGTCTAAGAATCGGACCAGTTAAAGTTACACACACCCAAAGTAAAAACTAAGAAAATAAACGGAAACTGTAAACATTTCAGACAGTAGTTATCCATTACGAAATTGACCGTAAAACGACGCGACAGATCATGGTAACGATTAGGAGAATGAATTTATTGATAACATCTATTCACATAAAACCATTGACAAGAGATTACTCGGTTACCCAGTGAATGGTATAACCAATCATGTTGTAGTTATTGTCAACTACGGTGTAAGAGTATGTGGGCTTAGTTAGATCCATGCTTCTATTCGTAGCTGAGATTTGGTTGTTGACGACAAATTACATATTTTCTTTATTGCTTCGTTTTCCAAGATAAATACTCAATTAAAGAGCTACCTTGCGTCAATTTGCTTTTCCTTACATAAATGATTTAAGCATGTCTGCAGCTCATTTAAATTTCATCAACAGTCAATAAATCAAAATGCCATTGACTCTTAATCAGTGTAATGCACTTCTTGAGATCATTTTTTCATCGCCCGCTTCCATTACTCCTTGGCGGATACTGGCATTAAAATTTATCAACGACACCACGCTGCGCGGGCGCATCACGGTGACTCATTAGCGAGCGGCGCTATTGACCAATGTCAACGTTATTTACCTCAAGCATATAATTAAACATACATTATTGATTAACTAGAACCAGATTTATCGTTAGATAGTGTTTATGGGTTTCTATCTTTAATTTACCGATTTTCTTAATGGCCTTATAATGTGCCTTATAATTCTTCACGATTTCATTAATTAGGTACTGAAGCTCTTTGTAATCTATTAACAGTTTCGAAAGTAATTCTATATAATATATCTCACGAACGTTCGTACAAGCAGTGTCTTTACATTTTAGGAGGTCCTCAAATACTGGATGTATTAACTCATACGCTTTAGTACTTGTTTAATTATCTTTGCTTGCACGCTGCAAAGTGATCGCGAATGTACGGCAAAATAGTGCTACTATTGAACATTTTAACATGTTTTAGAACGTTTTGTTTTGTACCGTGATGTCATATTTATTTACGTAGACAAATAAACAAATACAGTCTATAAAACATGATCCATGTTCCGGGTTTCCCTGCATCAGTACAGTACCTCCATTTTAATGGTGACTTTTAACAGCCGCCCATAAGTGGGATGTTGGACCGGGTGTATATTAACGACCGTTTTATTGTGGTGTGAATGGAAACGTTGAATTTGAACTAGTGTGATATACTGGGCGGTATTTATAGCGACGAGAGAGACGTCTTTAGTGTATTGGGTGTATAAGATTGGATATGGATTACCTAGTAGCTTGAATTGTATGTTTTCCAAAATGTATTTCGACATCATAATTTTCTATTTTCATTATGATTGATTTCTTATATTTACGTGAATACTACACATTGAAATAAAACTAATTTTGGATTTAATATTATTAAATCCAAAACCAAGCGTACCATTGCAAGACCTCCAGACACTGTGAGCACTTTCTGCGTAGATCGGACCACAAGCAACAATTAAATATGAGGATACCCCGTCTCAAACTATGACACCAGGACGTCAACCACCTCAGCACTCCCATGACCATGGTTGCTGTAAAGCAGTCGAAACGTCGGGAACGTAAAAAAGTATAATAAACGCGATAAAATCCGTAAAATTAGTTTTATTTCAATCCATTATGATTCTTTTTCTTCTTCTTCTTTGTGATTTTGAATAGTCATAGTACCAAAAATTATTTGGCGCGTGCGATCCTTGTGGGGGTAAAATTCCGTAGAGTATACAAACATGTTTGTTAGGTTGCAAATTGTCTCATATCTTATTCCGAAGCTTTAGATTATTAATGTTTGGATTTTGTTATTCTAGACTCGATACACACATTTTGGACTGATTGATGACTAGTGCTGCCAAAATCGATTGTTTCATTAGACATTATAAATTTGTCGATAACAATAGTGTCACGTTTCGATTTCGGCTATACACTGAATTTTAAATAGGTAACGACAATCTTTTCGCAATGCGAATTGCTAATTTGCTTCTTAATGTTTCAATGATTTGTATTAATGATTGTACCGATGCGTAGATGCTTCGTTGAGTTTTATCGTTATTTTATAGAACAAGCAAATAGACCTACTTGACAGATTCCTATTAGTCTCTGTGTTAAGAATTTTAACGATGTTTTTTATCTACATTTTCGTCTAATGCATTTTAATAAAAATCTTTGGTGGTCTTCCGTAGGTCCTTGATCTAATACTGTATTGTTTTCTTATATTAACGCGAATACTACACATTGAAATAAAACTAATTTAGTGGATTTTATTGCGTTTATATTATGTTTTATACTTTCCCGACTTTTCGGCTGCTTTACCATGGTCACCATGGTCACGGGAGGACCGAGGTGAATGACGTCCTAGTGGCATAGTTTGAACTGGGGTACCCTCATGTTTAGTTGTTGCTTGCGGTCCTTGAGGTCTTGCAATGGTGCGCTTGGTTATGGATTTAATTATATTAATTACTGGATCCCAAGTCGGTGGTTGCACCCAGCCATCTTTCCTATTGACACTAGGATGTTTTTTACGAAACGTCGGCAACGTAAAAAACATAATATAAACGCGATAAAATCCTTAAAATTAGTTTTACTTCACTGCTACCGTATGTGATGCTAGTAGAAAGTTCTTAATCCTGGGTAGTTGCTATTACTTTTAGATTTGGTCGACTTTCGCTCGTGTATCATTTCATTCTTGTTGCCGGTCTTCGGTATTTCAAACTCCTAATATCTTGGTCGTAGCTTTAATTTTATAAATTCTCCAAGAGTATCCATGCACATAACAATTGATTCACTACAGACTACAGTTTAATACTCATAAAACAAAATTTGTGGAGTAAGTCACATTAATTGCGACGAACGCGATCGCCTGACATGCCATGCACACATAGCGGTGCAATTGTGCCACCATTTTGATTAATTGTTGTTCTTAATAGAGCAATTATGTTCAAATGCAGCCTGTTGCTTCGTAGTCCTTGTCGGTTTCGCGTTTTCTCATAAAAATAATAATTCGTGTTTTTATTGGTCAACGTTTTTGTGCTCGTTCAAAGTTTGTGTCATTCCGGTCATAACGTTTATTATGATCATGCAAGTCTATTAAATTGTCGACTTGTTATTAATATTTCAAAGTTTCTTTGAAATAATAGCATGTTGTCTGCTACATATTGCCGATTCACCGCGCCCAACAGTGGGACATTCAAAAAGGGCTGGTATATTTTTTCTACTACTGATTACATGTACCAATCTTACAAATTTGATATTAATATCGTGTATACATGTTTCCTCTAAATTATTCTTAAGACCACAATCATATGATGTGTCTGACACAAAAAAATATAGTAGTCGCACGTTTTCTAAAATTAAGCCCTAACAGCCATAACTTTTTATTTTAAACATACAAAAGAATTTCTCTCTGTTCACCAACACGACTAACAGTTTATGTTTATAGAAAACTCTTCGTACACAATGCATTATTATTGTAATTTATGTTAAATTGTTCGCTCGCATTTGTGTTACATGTTTTGTTCATTGCTTCGTTTTCAAGTACACTGTTTCGGTGTTAGGTGTTAGGTATATCTTGAGGATCCGAAAATATACGTGTTAAGATTCTATTGTTTCTTTAAATATAACAATTGCTTTATCTTTCTGAACTCCACTTTTCAGTCAATCTCTACGTTTACTACTGATCTGAGTCTCCTAGATAGAGAACCCCGTCTTTCAACTTTTATTTAATAATTCATCGATAGACAAGCACGCTCCCGTCTTATAAAAGTACTCACTGTATCAAGTTAATAGCTTATTTTGGGTGTTGTCAATCAAATTTAAATCATAACATAGATCAACGTAAGATGTAACATGAAAGCTACAGAGCTTTTGAGATGAACAGTCATCTTTTAGCTTTTACACATATGTAAAAACAAACATACATAATAAATGGAATAAATAATCATTAAAAGTGACGTGATTATGATATGGAGTGATTTAATGGCATCAACATTGTTTCAGATTAAGACACATCACATATCGATTGTTCTTTGTATTGTTTGGGAGCAATGATCGTGAAATTCATTTGTGGTCATCACAGTGGTTCATAATGTTACTGTCACACATTTAGAATAATGTTAGTTTGATTGCTAGTCAATTGAGTCCAATTACTCCGATTTCGACATCCCAAAAGATCTATGAAGTGTTCAATTATATATACTTATAGAAATAGCTTCTTGTTTAAGCTTATATTATATTAGAGCAGATTTTCACACATATTTTGTTGTACGATTATTTAGAACCAGCGAACCAGCAATAACGGTTAATATAAAATTGTATAATAGATTTACCATTTTCCTGTCAATATATAAACTATTTTATAACATATTAACCATTTCACTGTCAATTTAGAAACTTTCTGACCTTTTTGTAAGGAAGGATAATTTATTCGACCTTAAATAGGATTTCCACGAGAGAGTCAAACTACTACGGCAACAACTCCGTAAACAATTCTTCATTCTAAGAGTTCAAACAATTCTTTATAACCCTCTAACCCTCCGAGTCAGGGACACGCACAGTTATTGGTCGATCATATCCCAAAAACAAATGCAGTCGGCTTCCCGGCGCGCGCGCAGGAGCGGGGTCATTGCGCGATCGAGTCCATTAAATGACCAGCGGGCGCCAATACGTGTAGCATTGGGGGAGCTTACGATAGATGGTTGGTTATGGTTTTATTAATTATGTCGTGCTGTTAACAGTCACAAGCAATTATGAGATGATTTGTAAATTAGAAATTTAGAGTATTAAATAAATAAGTAATACGTTCATACAAACTTGGGTCTACAGACTGAAAAAAGTGATGTCTAATTCTGCTTTCAATGATTTGATATTTATTAGCTTGAAAGGCTCTAAAGAGTAAAGGTTGGAACCAAGAAACACTGAGCGGCGTTTGAAAATGATAACGTATGCACACAGTGAGCCAAAAGGGTTCATGCTGGGGATTTATGCCAAAAGGGATTCCGATTCAAATCATTACACGTACATCGCCGGATGAATACATTTAAATTAACTTAACTTGAGTTAACACATCCATGGACTTGATATACAGCAGGTGATTGACGCATGAACAAACAAACGGGCTAGTTAAACAGATTCCCCTAGAATCGGACGATGACATTAAATTTGTCACTTTAAAACACTTAAAAAAACAATAAAGAAAGAAACAGGAAAAGCAATATATTACGAGAGGTCATAGCATTTAAGTCCAAAATATTGTCTAATCATAAAGATCAATATCTAGTAGTTCATCTTCAAACACCGACTAATTAGTTCCTAATGATAACTACATGGCTATTGCTTTCACGATCTCTAATAAGTCAGTCGAAGTTGGAAACAGCGCACCCATTCATCCAGCAATGTTTTTATTTGAACGCGCCACACATAACTAACATATTGAATAGAATTACCCATGTATCGGTCTTGGTAACTGGAGACCTCAATTGTGTAGATGTTTGGAATAATATTACCAAGGAAACTTCAACGGGGATAAAATTTATAGGATTCAAGTGTAGTTCTTTTTGCTTCGTGGATATTGGCTACAAAATAGATGGATAGTAAGTCCCGGGAAAAGTTAAATTGCCGTAGATTCCGTGACCAAACTAAATACAGAAATTGGTCCAAAGAAATGTCTTCTTTGCATAATATTTCATCATCAACAGCTGGATGATCAACTCTATTTATAAACAGAATAAGGCGTGCAGACCTCCCATTTTCCAAGAGATATAATCTTATTTGGTAATTGTGAAGGTATCTAATCATTATGTCATCAGAATGAGCTTGAGCATGTTTTTTTTATTTCGAAATGTTACCAAATAGGAATGTGTGATCATGTTACCTACTCTTTATGGTGTAGAGTCTACACTGTGGATAATTTATTTGACTTTTACAAACGTAGGTTTATCTATTTGACTGATACACACTATTTGGACAAATGTTCTCGTGTGAATAATAACTAGGTACAAATTGAAGCATAATATTATCAGAAATTTTCAATTCAGTTTCACGTTTGAAATTTGGTTTTAAATGTTCATCTTCATCCTTTTTGCGTCATGAAACTTTAATGCAAAGTATTCACTTGTGGGGTTTCAGTGGTGTTAATAGCATCGCAAACTGTTCTGTTATGTATCCAGCTAGTGCTTGGATGACTATCGCCCCCGTTTTCATCCTTGTCTTCATCCTTGGACTTGTCCTGTCAGCATTCTTACGGGCATTGTGGCCAAAGAATTCAACATCTCCTCGATGACATAACGTAGAATGTTACGTATTCATTTTACGCTCGGAGAATATGGATACTTCGGTACGGTGTTCTATCCAAAGCGCCTTTATTTAGTACTACATCTCCAAGGTGCATCTTTTATCATGCATGTTCATATCCTCAGTTTATTTCAGTGCATTCGTCGAAGGTCCCATTCGAATCGTCATTGACCCTATCTTCAGATCTATCTACGCATTCCGTTGCTTGCTATAGACTATCGACGAACGCTGCAATGTCATTGGCTATTTTGGCTATTCCTTTTTTAAATATTGTATTGCATTCAAGTAAACATCTAACATCTCTTTCCAACACGTATATCAAGGAATAGTGAATGTAAGTATAACATACCGAGGTCGCAGACTGTCTCGTTCGTTCCATACACTGTCGTGAGGCCAATGCGAATGTGTGCTAGCACAAATTTAAATAAAAATTCTGAAGACCTTCGTTATACAGTAACGTTAATGAATTACATTGTAATTGTTCGATCAGTCGCCATTGTCTTGAAACATGCTGCTTATAGGTCAATAAAATGATCATGCGCACGTTTTCATTGTTTTTTTTTATTTATGTTTATTTCAGTTACTTCTTGTTATTTCAGTCATTATCAAGAGTAAATCTATAGATGAAAACGTGTGAGTACGACAATAAATATTGACGACCTGATTAGATCAGTGGGTAGCGACCCTGCCTTCTGCGCCGAGAGTCCCGGCTTCGAATCCTGGTTGGGACAAACTTTGTGTGATGATCATGAATGTTTGTGCCCGAGTCATGGGTGTTTAATATGTATATTTTTTATAATTTTATACTGGGCTAATACCTAGTCCATGACTGATACCCACAATACAAGCGTTGCTTAGTTGGTGTGTTCATCTGGCGATATTATTATATTATAAATTATCGAGCTATGTAGACACATGTATGTAAGGATTTATACGAGGACAATACACAAGTTAACAAGCATCAAGTGTGTACATATCTCAGCAACTTCGCATTAAATATGCAGACAAGTGATCAGAATATATTTCCATCTATTCCCAAGGTAGCTCTTAAAGCTTGGCTACTTATTTACTTTCGCTGTCCTTATGTACACTGGGCATTAGATTCCGTTGTTATAGTAGGTATCATATCGCCTGATTAACACATTAACTGTACGGTCCCACACTAAGCAACGCTTGTATTATGGGTACCGTACAACTGACTGAACTCAGTATAATAATGAAAATATTTTCCCTTTTACTATCCCACTATTGGGCACGGCCTCCCCTCAGTACGAGGGGAATTGGGCCATAGTCCACCACGCTGGCCCAGTGCGGGTTGGCGGAACTCAGTATATAATACTTATATGACTCAGATAATAAACATTCATGCTGATCACATAAAGCGTGTCCCCTACCAGGATTCGAGCTCGGGATCCTCGGCGCAGAAAGCAGGATCACTACCAACTGCGCTAATCAGGTCGATAAAAGTGTCTTGTAAACTCCAGGCGTATTAATTATTTTAGGCTTTGTGACCCGACTAAGGGGCGAGGTTGTTTAATAATAATTAGATGCGATGGAATTACATGAATTAATTGCCCATCTCCATTCTATCTTCGGTCCACAAGACGCACGGAAAAAAGTCATCCGTACACTGTTGACATGCCTTTGGTTCGTACTAAGCGTTTTGTTTCTACTTTCATCGTCCGAACTGCCAAGGCATGGAACACGCTGCCGGCGTCTTTGTTCCCCGTTGACTACAATCTGGGTGTTTTCAAGTCGAGAGTGAACAGGTAGCTTCTAGGCAAGTATGCTCCATCGTAGATCTCATCGTCACTTACCATCAGGTGAGATCGAGACCAAATACTTGCCTATAACGTAATATTTTGTTTTTTTTTTTATGACAAACCTTTCAATGCTAATCATTTATCTCCGCACCTGTTACAAAGACATGGTGGAAACCGGTCTTCGACGCCGGTCCATTCTGAGTAGGTTGCTTAATACTAGCCGTCTATCCTTGACCTACGTTTGGCAACAAAATTAAAAGCCTGTAAATATGTTTTTAACCAGTATCTGAATGACATCATCAAGTTTTTCAGACTAGTAAAGGTCAATACCCGCTTCTTGACATATTATTCGATCGCTAAAGTGTTGCTGAACGACCTATAAGAGGTCTTGAGAATAACATAAGTTGCTTAACTTAGAGGTTTTGTCTTGTATAGCGAATATCTTCTTTACTGTTTTGTGTGATCTAGGCATGACATAAAACATAATGGTAGAATGGTAGGATATATTTTTTAAGTTATCAGTGGATCACTTGAAATAAAAAAAAAAAATATCCTGATAAGTTAATTTATTGCATTACGAGTATAATCGAGATCAAATAGTTGCCTATATTGTAATTTAAAAAAATCAGTTTTGTGTAAGTATATACATCGTGAAAGATGTTCTTAGTATTTCTCTAAGAAATAAAACGCAGGCAGATAAGATAATGGGATTTACCAAAGTAGCTGGAAAGTTTATTTGTTTCTAAGAAATTGTTCGCACAGTGCTTAATTACTAAAATAATTATGTACGACTTCTTGCAAATAAGGACCTATAGAAATAAAGTATCCATATTGGTTTTTTTATTTAGCGTATTTCTAATATATTTTACTAGCTATCCCGGTGATATTTGTACTCTAGAATTTTTCCCAGGTTTAAATAGTTATTCTGCTATTCGGGGCGGAGACAAATAAAAAAAAACAAACATCATAAAAATCGGCCCACCCTTTCTTGAGTTATCAATGGTGTAGCTAACACGACTTTGTTTTGATATATATGAGTATGACAGTTAGCAGATAAATTAAAAAATAAAATGAAAAATAAACCAAAGCGGTTTGCTTCCCTGAACAAAACTCGATAAGAATGTATCCAGCGACTAATCGTCAAACAATAAATCTTACAACGTGCTCCCGCCCTATCTTCACGCCGTGATGTCATTGCTCTGACCCAGTTTACCTGCACGATACCGACTTAATGTGTGGCCTTATCAAACCAAGCTCGTAACTGTTGTTTAAGCGTCACGCAACTCCATTCAAGGTTATAATCTTCAGGGTACGCAGGAACTTCTAATTTTACTGTCACGTCATCTAAAAGCATGCTTCCACTGTCATACTTATATATGATATGTCTGGAGTGAAAGGAATGGAAGACGCTTACGTTGTTAGGTAACGTAAAAATATCGCGCTTGGGCAACTGATCTCGACGTTTAACTGCAGCATGACAAACATAATACCTACGAATGTAAGTATGGAATTGTTAAAACAAGTGCGGCTTACTATTGTAAAACTTTTATGAGTTTGAGATGGCTTTTACGAGTGTATGCACAATAAAAAGATTGTAAAGACTTTATATAATGTAAAAAAAGTAATGTCGTGCAGCAAGCAAACCTTGAATTCACACGGAAACTCGCAATTATTGAGGTTGAAAAAGTTAAACGTTGATGCTTATTATCATTTTAGAGTTTCCTCGCGACTCGATTAGCTCAGTTGGTAGTACCCTTACGCTGAGGGTCCCGGGTTCGAATTCTGGTAGGGACAATCTTTGTGTACAGCACGAATGTTTAGTATCTACATAAGTATTATATACTGAGTTCGCTTTCAGTCCATTGTACGGAACCCATTATACAAGCGTTTCTTAGTGGGACGGTATAGTTGTAGTGTTCGTCTGTCGATATATTATAAAAGTTATTATAATGTTATACCTTCAAAGAGATTTGTTGAATTTATGTAGCCCGTTTGTTGAAGGCACGTTTCCTGTTTATATATCTTTTTTAAATACCAGTAATTGGTGCTTGTTACATGATTCAATTAATTGATTGATATTACGTGCATATCTGATCGCACTATCTTCAATTATGTTTATATCGTTTCGATTTCTTTCAGCTTGATCACTTTTTCTTGATGTTTTCTTAGTACTATCATTGGATAGTACTAAGAAAACATCAAGGAAAAGTGATATATACATTGGTATACATATATTATAATTTTAAAAATGTTATTTATCCTCTTACCGATATGTTTATAACATATCCTTATTGCTCTTATGTTAAGTATAAAGAACGATTATCGGAAATGTCGATTATTAAATTAATAACGAGTTAGTTCAAAGGCATGCATTTGGTATTATTAGGTTAATTGCTTCCATTGCAAGATGATCTGCGTCCTGGAACGCGCGCATAACAAAATTAGACCTTCATTTGCATTGTAACTTGATTGTGTCTGAATTACTTTCAATAATTGGGGGAATTATTTTGTAAACAAAAGCTGAATCGGTCATATCAGGAATATCGGCGGCCTGTCTGTTCGCGAATCACTGGAAATCTTTGGACCAACTTTGACGAAACTGAAATAAAAGGATTCCCACGGTATTGTTAAAAATATGTATCACAATATTCGCCTAGCGTATTCGACTGAAATTTGATATGAGAATCTATACTAATATTATAAATGTGAAAGTTTGGATGGATGGATGGATAGATGGATGGATGTTTGTTACTCTTTCACGCCCGAACGGCTGAACGGATCTGGATGAAATTTGGCACAGAGATAGATTATAGTCTGGAATAGCACATAGGCTACTTTTTATCCCGGTAAAATGTATGGTTCCCGTGGGATAGATGTTTTAATTTTTCATACTTTTTATCGCGGGTAACACCGCCGGGCGCAGCTAGTAGTTTATAATATATGATCAACACCTAAAAAATATTGCTCCGAAAAATTGAAGGTGTGGACGGCATAGCAAAATCTAAGGTCCTCGCGTACAAAGCCGCGCGCACTTCGAGTACTTCAATACTATATAACTATTAATAAAATTCTTCAAACAGTGCGGTATTCTATTTGCCATACAAAATGACAAATACGAGAATATAAAGTATACGATTGGATTACGAACAAACTGGTACTCGAAGCTCTGTACTAAAAAGCTAGAGGCCAAGTTGAATATGATCACCTAAATGATAGACGATATCAATCAAAACATACTCTCGAAACATGATACGAAACACATTCCCTTTTGAGCACATGAAAATTGAACCAACATAATACTTATCAACGATATACACGACGGACATAATCATCTTAGTAATTTTGTTATTAGATACATGCGCGCCATTATGGACGCTATAAAAATACCTGCATTTGTGTTAATACTATGAGTACGTATATTGGGACAACGTTCACTGTGTAAAAATAGCGCTAGTTGCGATGATCGCGCGTTTCTTTACACAAAATTGTTGTTAAAAGGTCAGACGGCAGGCGAGTAAGTAAAAAGCCGTGTGCACAGTACGAATTTATATTTGAGAAGAAGAATGACAACTGAATTAATTAATTAAAAAGCACGCTATAGTGTTAATCTGTCATCGCATAGACATGTTTTAATGTTTCCAACAATTGTACCCACGTTTCTGACTTCGACCAACTTTTTTAGTTGTTCAAGTGTACTCAAGACTTTCGCCCTAATGGCTATAAGATTACCAAACTCAATTGACAACTCAATCGACGTAGCTAGGACCTTTGATGACGCGTAATTGAGCATAAACAAACACGTATTAAGTGCATGATTACAAGTTTACTTTCTTTAACTTACCTGCGCATAATGCCGTTAATTAAATCATTAATTGACATGAAATGCAGGCATTTTATATGCATGGCCTAGTCATTGACCTCCTAAAATATGGTACACCGTATTTGTTATGCAACATTATTCTTAAATATTTCAAAAGTGATGTAAATATAAACCAATCGATAAGTTGTAACTTATATTACAAAGTATGCATTACCATACATTAACAAAGAGGCTGATAACGATATATAATATTTCTAATACGTCATTTAATACGTCACCTCGGCTCAGTGTACGGTTTCCCTTACTACTCGTAGTTTACATGCAACCCGAGATTACGGCTCGATTATGCAACTGACAGGTCATCGGCCCAATTCGTGGTTGCGGCTGCCGACACCGCTAGCGACGGTGATTCATGGCTGTGGCTATACAGCCTTCTGTAATATAACAACAGTAGTGTAGGAAGTGTGTTTGTTCCGTTTCTGCGTTGTTTAGATGTGATTTACAATCGCGCGATGATTGTGCGATTTGTATGGACTGTTTATGCATTATGAGGTTATATTTTACTTGTAGTCAAAAATAATATTGAGTTTTAAAATCGGCGCGGTGGTGTACGACACTATTACTGAGTAGCTGTTAAGTATGATTGAGACCCGGTTTCTACCAGTCCAATCAGATTGTTTGCAATCGTCCACGTGGTCTATTCCGCACAAATCATTTCCTCTCCGCTTTAGTGGAAACCGTGCCTGAAAAGGGTAATTTGAAAGCGATTAATATCGATCCCACAAACCAAATCAGCTGCATAATATGATTAGTAAGGTAGGCACGAACTCCTAATGTAATCGTAACTTCACCGAGAAAAGATTACTGTCACTGTCATATTATTTATAAAATCTGTGGTGTGAGAGGGATGGACCACGCTTACGTACCGAAACGGTACGTAACAAGGATTATACTTGAGATTCACCACAGCAATTTAAATACGATATTTTTTTTCTCAGCGTGCGTTGTGTAGGCAAAGTTCTTTTATGCTTAGAACAAAACCGATCTAGGTTCACGGTGATTAGGTACAATTTTAAGCCTCGCGTCCATTATCAATGCGTCGAGCAGAATGACAAAATTTGTATAAAACCTGCGCAAATAGACGCACTCTCGAGGTAAACAAAGGTATTTTTTTTGTAATGGCTCTTTGTATATCCATTACTTCATTGTTATATCAGATTGTAATTTTATTATTCTGACCTCCTTACAACAGGTGCAGTGAACGTAATACTAACATAATTCCATTTTTACGGCTGGCATTGCATTATGGCATAATTTTATTGCTGTATGAAAGCGACGTGAATTAATTTCCCATTTGGTATGGTCATTTTGTGTTCAGATGCCTGCTTCATAGCTTCTATAGCGCTCGTAAAACGTAACACTATGATATTTTCAAACATGATCATGCTAATTTTTATTTGAATCAATGCATTATAAAATCATTCAAAATCCTATATATCACCTTATTGCTAGACAAGGTTGACTTTATTATCTTCTAACAAGCTTATACTTGATTTATATAATACCTAATAGGAATCATAGAAGCCTATTTAAAATCGTTGTTAATGTCGATTCTAATTGTTCTTAAACGATGACTTTTTGGAAAGATGTGATTGGCTTACCAATACCTTTTAACCCATTATTATATCTGATAATGTAAACACCTGCCAATTGTCCACATAAAAGATAGGTCACACTTACTAGAATTCTATGAATTACTTAATAAAAACAAATCTGAACAGCTGCTGTCGGTTGGACTTGTACAATCCACTTGTGTGTATAGGAGCGGTCGTAACTCGATAATGGTAGGGCCCATAAAGCAATGTTTGTTATTTTTACCGAGATCTATAACAAATGACTTTGGAATTGTGCAACTTTACTGGAAGAGCTGAATGTAGTTCTGCACTATAGACTATAGACACGCGATATAGTTTTTAAGTCTTTAATGTGTATTTTTTTTTTTATCTACATCGACGACTTCATGGTAGGTGTGAATTTCGACGTCAGAAGTGAATTCTATTTTTAATTCTGTATGAATTAAGCTCATTAGTTGAATAACATCATTATGGCTCCGTACAAAATGTTTAACACAAACTATACTATGATATTGTCATCTCTAATAAATTCGTATAACCTTCCTTCATAAAAAAAACATAAGATTATTTGACACCTGGTATATCTTGAAGGATAAAAAATGCCATTCCAATAAAACCCTTATTTATGTCATTAAACCTCACTCGAAAGCTGTTATTCCCATTCACGTTTCCATCGATCTATCTCCGTGGCCACCCCATTCTGTGGTACCTGCTGTTTTTTGTCAGCTCATACAAATGTTTGGACAAGAAACAATCCGTGAAACAATAGTTAATTTTGTACCAACTGGGTTAGTCTCTCCCAATTTAAATTCCATCGTGACGAGTCGCCGCAGTCCGTTTTCATGTATTTTTTACAACTCGTCCGTTAATTGCCTGTCCTGATTTATTTTTTGAATACATTCCCTAAGATTTACGATGTGTTCCGTGATTGTTTTCGCTGTTCTAAAAAGATCTCGGGTTGTGATTAGTTTTATTTCTTCGTCCTCTGAATAGTTTGTATAATATGCCTAATGTTTTGTCTACGGTACTAAATGCGGTATATTTAAATCGAGGGCATGTGTGTAGTTTAGCTAATATGTTGGATTAATACAATTTTCCTTGTGTTATATAAGTTCCACATGATTTAGAGTAACCGCAGAGTTTAGACGATAAAAATATGAGCATAAAGTTTTGTAATGAATTAATTACCTCATTTTTCTATCGTGAGTCATTAGCCAATTAGTTGTGTTATAAAATTGATTGTAAAGGATTTATGTAGTTTGTTGAAGTTTTACCTAGACGAGTCTGCTCTGCTTGAGGTGCTATTATTAGAAATAATCCCTGCTGCTGTAGATACGTAACAACACGGCCATAATCCCTATGGGCTGATCAAAGATTTTCTGAACAGTTGTAAAGTATTAATATATCAGAGCAATAAAAAAAATAGGTAAAGGAAAACACAGTGAATACAGAAGAGCAGGAAAAAATAAAGGAGATGATAGGACAATAGCATCGGTGGCATCTAGTTCCTGACGATCCATGGGTTTGATGTATTTACCACATTCATAGAATTACTATGTGCTGCTTTTATAGCTCGGCACTACATATATGAATTTATTCTCCTCAATTGAAGCCTCGTTCAGAATTCGGATGTAGAATAATCACAACTACATCATTCACTTATCCGTAACCTGCGCTCGTGCCTATGTTTGGCTTTAAACTTACATCTCGTTTGACTTGTGGCTATAAATAAGCTTATTAATATGTACTCTCGTTGTGTGCCCCACTAATCTTGCTGATCAATGAACTATAAATAAACGTAATTGAATGGGAGCAAGTACTTATTAGCGACAGACATTTGTGTATTATGTACCTAGCAGGAAATCGTAATGGAATCGCATCATGATCGAGTTAGCATGCTGGAACTGTCATTCCAATATATATGAAATCTGTTATGTGACTGGTTTGGAACGCGATTACGTTAGCTTGATGCCACATAAAAATGTGTACTTGAGCCACAGTTCGTAAATCGAATTCTACGGAATATCGGTTACTATATCCAGAAACGAATCGTGTTGGTAACTAGTCTCATTATCTAATATGAAAAGTTACGTAATAATACGTAAATGACAGCGTTAGGAATAATCAATGTAGTATATGTCTCCTGAACTATCAGTAATATTGCGTAAACAGTTATTCTGCTTGTTACAAGATAGTAACATAAATTTGTGCAATGATGCTTCACGTTTAACTTCTGAAGGCGGAACATGATGTCCAACTAACTGAATATTGAATATTGCGCAATAAAACATGATGACAGCAGATTTTTTCCGGATTGCGCAATAAACATCAAATTTTATCTGCTATATTGCAACATGAACCAAAATTGCCTAGGGGCTAATTTATTTCTTCATTTGGCTTTAATATTATTTCTATTGTTCCAGTTGGCTTCTTGATCCTGGTATTTTATCTATGGGGCCAGCCATACAATCGAGGCTTCTTCTGCGACGATGAGTCCTTGAAGCATCCCTATAAAGAGTCCACAGTCACCAATTACATGCTCTATGTGATCGGTCTTGGTCTTCCTGTGCTTACGGTGAGTTTTTATTTTGATTGCGTGATTTATTATTGAAACATCACTTATATGTTTTCCAAAGGTTTTCCAAGGGACAGAGGTGCACTCCAATCTCACAACCACATTTTAGTGGACTAAGCTCAAGAAAAAATCCTCAGTATCGGCGGGTGCTTGTGGATGCGAAGGGCGGGAAACTGATTTGTAGTCGTTTGGGAAGGTGTAATTTGTTAAACAGCCTAATGTCTATCATACGATGATACTAATGAAATAGTTTTCTAATTATATAAGGTTTTGCTAGAAAATAGCCAAGTTTAGTAAACTTCAAAGTAAATAAAAATTATGTTTTAATTCATACCTTCGTGACACGCCCCTTAGAGCCACATTGAATCTTTATTGTTGCCACCTCAACTATAAGTTATCAAACGGTACCTATTAGTACACTTTCACGAATTCGTCAAGGCATCCAAAGGTGTGAAGTTTTTTACTGTACGTTTATTATCGTTTGTAAATATCGGTACCATAATACCCATACTTGGCCGTCGATCATTGTTTGCCCATAATTTTTGTGTCCATACACTTATCTATCGATTGTTGATTCAAGTTGTTAAGGATAGGCGCTCCAAACCACCCTTTAGTACGATTAGGACTTCACATTGAGATGTTTTACAATACTTCTCATAAAAAGAATGTTAAATAGTTTAGACTCTTCGTCGTTTGGTTATCGATTGCTTATTTGAGGTCTAAAAGATTTGTCAACACACTCGAGAGCTTTCTCATTATGTACTAGTGATTTTGGTGTTTGTAAATGTGTACATAATTTTACTACTATTTCTAAATATATATTTTCCCACGTATTCCTACTAGAATATGGTATCAATTACAATAAGATCTACGAAAATTTTGCATTTACAATTTTTTACACTTGTATCTAGCTTTTTTTCGGTACCTGCACTTTTAAATCACATTACTGTTACTGTATATATTATAACTTCATCTACTATTATCATATTTATTACGTAAACATTATCAGAATCTGTTCAAATATTGACACTATCAGTTAAACATTCCTATTAGGTCATCTAATTTATTCAAAATAAACTGTTAAATAATTCAGTGCAATCTATAGGCTCTTATCTGTTATCCAATCAAAGTGTGTCCCTTCTTATCCCATCACATTCAAAGATCACAGCAGTTAACGGCCTATGATACACGTGGGTTTGATTCCCACGTTGTTCTTATCGATCGTACTTAAACTGCTCCATAAATAGCTAATAGGATTAATTGGCCTTGAATGTTACCAATGTTGGTACGCTCAGCATTTTGAATTGCATTAGGTAATTGTTTTGTTGTTGCTTTTCCTATAATCATACGCTTTTATGGAAACATTACGGCAACGTTTAGTGCACCAAATTCGTTTTATTTGTTGCTATTTATAGTTTCGGATGATTCAGACACAGCTCATACCATATTTGCCGCTTAAAAACCGTATCACGTAGTTTAGGAAAAAAACTCTGAATAATTATTCATACATAAATCATTTCAATTTAAATAATAGTATTACGACCATCCTCGTAACGAATTTAATAACAACTCTATTTAAATAGCTTTGACATGATAATCACGGCTTTTGAAACTAGATCATCGTATGATCATATCATTAGAATATTGATGATTAATGTTTACTGTCATCTAGGTTACGACATAAAAATCAACAAGCATTAAAGACTAAATTGCTTTATTGCAATCTACGCTTTTTATCGATACGAAACAAGACACAATCGAGTTCAATCGATATAAAAATAAACGCTCATATACTCGAATTATTTATGTGCGTCCGTCTATCTGGTATTCGATTAGTTTTTTATTCGCTTACTAACAACGCATCGATCATGTGGGTGCAAAAAATATTGGAAAGCTTTTGATTGCTAGATAGGTTTCATCGAATTTAAAAACGAATATGTCCAAGATATACGAACATAAATTTTAGACAGGTTTTAGTCAGACGCAGAGTAATAATGGTTAAGTTCTTATAGCAATTGGAATTGGTGAAGCTAAATGGAGTTGCGGTAAACCGCATGAGTTGAATGCACCTACCGAATTTTCACAGCAGCCTCATTTAAGAATACTATAAAAAAAAACATTTTTTGTTGGAATAGAGCGATGTACTTAAAAAAGTTCAAGGTTTATACACTTCCGAAGCCCCACAATCTGACGACCCTATTCAGTTATCGTCGCTTCCCTGCGTAATGGTCTCTTTGCCTTGAATCTTTCACCGTCTGCATGCTTTAATATTCTACTAATTACTTACGACTGTAATTGGCTCTACTGACCTGAATTATAATTCTAATACCAGTTTGCAATGAAACACTTGTTCATCCGCATTGTTATAACTGTATTCATAAGTAATAAAATCGGTATCATTATCGGTAGTTAGAGATTATTTTCCTACTTTATTATCTGCACTGTATCGAGTATTCGGCTTTGGAGTTTAATTATAATGTTCTATGTATATTCCTTCGATGTGTTTATCGTGACTGACTGTTTATAATCTATGTTTATAATGTGCAATCGAATTTGAGAAATCGGTTTTTTGATGATCTTAATTTTGTTTATGGTTATCATATTTCAACTGTATTAGTTGTTTTGTTACTTTTATTGTAGTTTTCAGAATAAAAAGAAGCGATGTTACATGTCAATACAAACATACAGAGTAGAAGGCCCATATTTATTTTAATTTTCTTTGTCCATTCTGAATCTTTAAGCCACTGTGGAAAAGTTTTAAACTTACTTTTTAAAGCCGAATATTTTTTTGTTTATGTAGACCATTGCAACACATGCATCGTCAAAAACGTCACAAAAAGTGCTTAGGTTTCACCGCCCGTTTGGAATGCATTTTCTATGAAATAGTATGAGCAAGTACTTTTTGATGTTATAAATTTTTGTGTAGCACATTGCCTACTGTTTATAATAGTTGCCTTAGGCCTGATTGTGAATTCACGCTCTTCTCATGTTTCTGTATATAATCATTATAAGTACTTATGTTAATTAATACCATTCAAGATTGTAACTAATTGTACAATTCCTCCTAAAAGAATGTTGTGGCATGTGTGTGCTGTATTCATGATAATAAACATATTCTTAATTAAATACACAGTTTATTTTTCTTGGGCTCCGGCTTGTTTATGGAGCGAATTATACAATTGGAAATTTTTATATATTCTGAAAGATGATAATTGAGCACATTTTCACGCTTTCATTCCTTTGTTTTCTACATGCATTAAGATGTCACCCCCGTTACATGCTCTAGTTGTGCCATGGTTTCTCACGTTAGCTCAGTTATTTCTTTTTAATTACATCGTTGAAATAACTGTTTTTTGAAGGTGCATCACCACTTTATTAAATTCGCGTTTCGTGAAGCTATCTTCTTTGAACCACCCAAAGAGTTATAATTATTTTATCATGCAATAAAATGTCTTACTTGCTTGCGATTTCTCGGTGTACTTCCGCCTTCTCATAATAACGCACAATAAAAATATCCTCATTGTTTACTTACCTAGGAATGTCTTCTGTGACGTGATACAATTATAATGATAGCATTCAATGGTATCTGAATAATTTATTTGTACCTTCTTAAATTGTGAGTCGGTCCCCCAAGCCGGTCAGCGGTCACCGTGGGGAAAAATGACCGCAACCCTCCAACGCTCAACGAACATAAGAAAGAAAATAAGAAAAAACAGAAACCCAATAAGAACCCACTATGGCGGAGAGTGGCCAGAGACAGGGAAACTTGGAAGGAGTTGGAGGAGGCCTATGTGTCCTCAGGATACACTGACACAGAGCAAGCAGCGGACTGATGTGCAAACTTTTATTTTATTAAATTACTTAACTTACTATAACTGTTTATGTACTTTATTTGTTATTTTGTCAGTAATAAAGGCTATTTTTTTTTTTATTTAAATTGTGAGTTTACTGTTTTATACTCGTATCAGATTCACCTTGCAAAATCGAATCTCCCATACCTAGACTATTATTATTTATACTGATCAATGGACTTTTGTTTTAGTTTTGGAAATGTTATGTTTATTAAATTACTTGGTACAATCAACAGACGAATTAATAATTGTTTAGTCGAAACCTTTCTACAAAATATAAGAGCTACTTTCCCATAAGGTAACAACCAGCCGTGACATTGTCAAATTACTCTACCGTGAAGTTAGGGCTCTGCCCATATAGACTAACGACTTTACCGTGACCGTCACCTTGTGATATTCAAATGTAATCTATATGCAACCTTACTACTATTTTTAGTTATTTGTAACTTTAGACTTTATTCTAGATAACGCCTTATTCTCGGATAGAACTTATTCTCAGATGAACGTAGAATCCAGTATTTGATACATGTCAATGTTTCATTCATTAAAATTTGCCAACGAACCATTATAAGTTATAAAAGTTGAAACTTACTTTTATTTTATAAATGATGAGATTTCAAGATGAATATTAGCAGTGATTCTAAATATGATTTGCCCTATAACACAGTTTTTATCTTGTACAGTGTGTTTGGCATTATTGTCAACTTATCATATTTGAATCGTACAGTACCATTAACCTTGACCGTTGAAAAAGGCGAATCTCTGGCATTATGCCAAGCAATGCCAGTACCTACTGTTTTAATATACATACTTTTAATGTACCTACAACTTGTGCGGCCATTTGTTCATTTTTTATCATTTGATATTACATCAATGTTTTGGCTAGAAACATCATTAAATTTAATAAGTCCTCTCTTATTAAATTATTGAAATATATTAACATGGGTTATCTGAGGTAGGTCATTAAATATTTTGATAATGATATTTGTTAATATTAATAATGAAAAGAGCTTGAAAAATCATGATTTGAAAGTCCCAACACAAAGAGCACGGTGCTAATGTTTTTGATTTAGCTTTTATCTTAACATCTAGTTCACTTGAGATGTTCGGAGCAATATTTAGTTTCGCATTAACATGTATTTGTTCGTGTCCTTCATTAACTCTACATTGTACTGTGTTAAGTTTATCAATTTTAAATACGTTGTAAACTGAAATATCTGAAATATTTGCGAGACACTGAGTATGTTTAACATTTGATATGTGTTGTGTTATCTTTTGCCAGTGTTTGTTTTTAGTTGGCTAATTTGATATGGAGGTGTATTTTGTTAAAATAATTGGATTGTTGATATTTAATGTTGCGATATCAGACCACACATTATGTGTAATACATGCCTAAATGTATGACGTTGTTTCATTTTATGTTTTTTTTTTTCGGAATTATTACCCATTCAGCAATACTTTGTGTAACATAATAATCAAATCATTGTTAGCTTTAAATTTATTTACAAATTACAGTATTGATTAGCCATAGAATTTTCTCTCCATCAATTTTTTCGCTACTGAGTTCATTGCTTGTTCACCTTAATTTAACACAAAAACGGCTTTGACACTAGAAGAGAGAGTAAAAGACAGATTGTTGTCGACTTGTTTATCAGTAGGACAATAGCTTTCGTGTTCTTAAACTTTTTGCAGAACATTTGAAAGAGTTCAAAAGAAATTATTTATAAACAGACAGTTTGTATTTTGCAGAATATCATTCCTGTAAAATACAAGCACTCGTGCATGAGACGGGGTTATATCTCTATCTGCTTTTATATCTGTCGTAGATTCCACAATCCATAAATATTTTGATCTATAATCTGTATTTGATAGATATAAATTTGCATGTTTTTTTAAACTTTGGCTCATAATTAAGACGGGATGTATCAAAAAAAGAAAAAGAAAGAGGGGAAGAAGTTGCGATGCATCGGATAGGTAACGTGATAATAGAGAGATCATTCGCCTCCGCACATCTTGTTACACACCATCATGTTTTTGTTTCATAAGCTTTAGAACATGCTACCCTCCCACAAGAGATTTGTGAAAACATGTCGGAGAAAAGCATATTATATAATTTACAGCTGAATAAAATTGAAACTGGTTTAGAAAAAAGTGTTGATCAAATAAATTGGTGAAGTATATATAACACTAGCTGTTACTCGCGATTTCTTTCATGCAGAGTTTGTAAGAATTCGAGAAGGAAGATTGAAGAATGATGAATTATTACTTGAAAATATCCTATATAAGTATAACAAAATCAGTACCAAACAATATAACAAAATCAGTCTAAAGTATAAAAAAATCCTTGAAAAAAAGTCTCACTTTACAGAATAATTGTTACTGGCCTTATAAATATTGTTACTAAAGTAAGTCGTGTTTATGTATGGATAGACGTGACAATAATATAGGTATGTAAAGAAAATAAAATGTATTTGATGTACTTCATACATGACTTTGACAAAAATGTTTGTAGACTAGAATATACGCATTTCACCAACAATGAGGTAAACTCAAAGCTAAAAAGTATACATAGCAAAACCTTATCAAGCCTGCCATATCACTGAAACTGTAACTCGGAAATACATACACTGGGATGCAAAAATAACAGTGACATAGTGAAACTGTGGCAGGATACTAAATTCGTGATATTGTGGCATGCTGTGGATGACGTAATAAAACAAGAAAGGTTTGTTAAAAAGTTGAATCTCGTACAAATGACACTACGTAACGACCTATATCTATTACTTTGGGAAATATCGCAGTTTTTCTAAGTGACCTATTATTTTTGCGTGCCAGTGTAGCTTCCTACCGAACTGTGTCACTCCGGCATTGGAACTCTAAATATAGCATTATTCTATGCGGGTCCCATTGCGTACTTTACCTTTCGCACTGAATATAAATAGAAATCATGACATGATCTCTTTGGTTCTCGTGTTTGTTGGTTCGTGTATTATCTCTCGATTGCTTTGTTGCAGCCTTTTTGCCATTGTCGGTATCAACAAAGGAATTGGAATAGGTACTTACCTAGTCTCACGCATTACACATTTACAGTGGCAGCCAAAACAATGCTGATATTTTCCATTATTCAATTATTGACTTTGACGTTGAAAACCGTTGCTAATTCTAGCATAGTCTCGACATAAGTTATATAATTAACCGATGTTCTGAATTTTGTACCACCGTTGCTCATTTCTGAATACATAGACAGAACTATTTTCTCGACTGGCGATAGGGCGTTCGTTTCATTTGTAAATACGCTTATTTCTGTCACGTTAGGATAAATATACTCATTCGTATCGGTCTGTAAATTATATTTATGGTACATATATATTTTCAACAAATTATTGTGGTAGTAAATTAAATGTGCGAGTAGAGGCATAACTATATACAGATAGATGGTTGACTGATTTAGCATTTCAAAACGTTTTCTACTCGTGTATCTATTGATGTCACTATGACGTCGATCACTATTTATAGTAAAGGCATGGCACGTTGCGTGCAAACCACACAATGGTAGGAAAATTGAAAACCACTTCAAGGGAAAAGGGATGACCAAAATCGACGGTCAAATACCTCGCATAGAACAAGCATAAAGCCAAAATGCTAAACATAAAATACAATCCAATTGTAAAACTTCCTCCTTTTTAAAGTCGGTTAAAAAGAGAAATTATGGTGCTAAAGTGATGACTTATAATCGTCAAGACGTGAACCATTGTAAACGAATCTTTGTAAGACTTTGTTTCATAAAATGAAAGCAAACAAAACTTTATTGAATTGACTACAATAGAATTTTAAATATGGGATTATGCGCTCATAATAGTTGCACTGGCAACATCAAAGATCTTAACATCTCTCGTTCAAACAAAATTCTTAACCCATGATATGTCTATTAAGCACGCCATTATCAGTAAGGTATAGGCACATGAGCAATACCTTTATACCCACCGAAATAGATAAAAGCTGTGGATGCTAACGTAAACCCATGACGTTTTTATCCCTCGTTGAATAAGTATCTTCATAAAATGTTAAGCCTAAACTTACCACCGGTTCATCTCTACAGGAATAGCACAGCTACTTTGTGAGAAATCCATTCTAGTTTCCATACTCCTCTGAAACAGGAATTCCTTGATGAGTCTCTATAAAGCATGCCTTGAGATAACAGTATCTTACTTAAAGTAAATACCACAGCTAAAACATATTCCATACGAGTTTTAATCTTTACAAAAGTGTCTTTTAAATCCATGGTTTAAAAATTTCGGTCGCTACTTAGATACGACTCAGTTAGATGCTCGTTTTCAAGATAATAAGACATCTCACTTTACATTTCAAATGATAAAGTCGATTCGTTGTTTGGGTGGCCACTTTATTTTTATACACATATTCTAAAGTGTCTTTAATTCTTGTTATCCAAATGATATTGGCATATGTTTGTGCTTTAGATCTATCACTTCTTTTAGTTCCTTTGATGTAACAAAATCAATAAGATTGCGTCCGCATCGTGAAGAAAGCGTATCTCTTATCTGACGATTGGTCCATTGCTCACTCGGTATTTGAAGCAAAAACAGAATCTGAGGTCGTTGCATCAGTGCACGAGACATCTAAGTTTATGCAATTCTCTCTGCAAAAATTTGCATGAAAATAATTTATGCAAGGCAGCACGCTTCCATGATTGTAGTATATAGATATTGGATTGCATTTTAGTGTAGTCGCATGTTATGTTTATGAAACACCGTTTATGATAATTACGTATATTGGGGTTAATTAGCGTGAAAATGGATGGATAATTTTAGCGCAGTTAGCGTGTTGCTATAATTGTACCCATCGGTTCAGTGCACGTACAGTTACGAACTGATAATGATGGTATAGAGAAAAATGAAATCAATGGAAATAGTAAACTTGATATCGTATGTCAAGGTATCACTGAATAATTTAAAATTGATTCGTGTATTCGCCCAATCTGCAGACGGTAAGGCCAAGATAATGAATTTCGATTAATATTATTTTAGTTAAAGTTTATTACTCAAGACTCATTTCGAGATTGTGATAAATATTTATGAACAAGTCCCACCAATAGCGAAATGATTAATGAGATAATTACGCATGGCGTCTGATTGATTTGTAAGTCCCTGTTTATGACACCGATGTATAAATACGTATCATCGTACCAGAAATCGCTAATAGAAGACATCGTCAAGTAATATCTTTTACTATAGAATTTCTTGGTGTTGCATTGTAAGCTGTGCAATATATCGTTAATCGTGCATCGAAACGTTTCTTCAACTAAATCGCGCACGCAATTTCCAAATAAGGCTTAAGCAAAAGGATTGAATAAAAAGGCCGTTCACTTGGCCATTTAAAAACAAGTTGTAACTTTATAAGTCTCTATTATGCTGATTGATCAAGGAAGTTCATTAATGCTTTAAGAATCAGGTATAACGGAAGGCTTACTGCAAATACTATTACAGTAAATGCAGAAACCTTAGAAACATACCTATAATACGTATGATGCGCTACTCTTTTGATTGTAAGCATTAAAGAATCTTGTGTGTTCTTGCTATCTCGGTCATTATTAACACCATATTAGTGGCCATTTGCACTCTGCACGCTATCTTTCTCTCTCGTTTGTGTTTCATCATCTTCAGTGCGGTTGTTATAGTTGTTTCCTTTACAATTTACGGTCAAGGTTCCCCTTCTTCAAGTTCAAGGCGTATTGACTCATGTTGTTTATGTTTGGCTACCGAGATGCACTGTAATAACATTTGTGAACTCGAAACTGTTTCGTTGTTGTCATCATTCGTGTTATAACGAGATTTGTTATTGCCGTGTTCATGTCAATTGTTAGCGGTATGATTACAATCGTAGTCTATTTATATCTAGTGGTGTGACTTTCACAAGAATGTTTCAACTAATTCTATTTACGTATTATCTCCTAGATACCTCTTATCCGAGATCTGACAATAGGTCAACTCTACACCCACGTAGATTCCTGTTGTGTAATAGCGCGGCTTCGCACTCAGCGTTGAATCGCGTATCAAAACCGCAAGCACTGTTGATATGATTTATGGGTCAGAGATAAATACTCTATTTAACTCCCTTTTATGAATCTCTTCTGTACATACGCTGCAATTTTTTACGTTTAGTAAATTCTTGTGAAATATGATCAATTGTGTAGCAAGAACGCGTTTCTGAATCTCGAGAATCAAATAAAATTCGAACTTTCCATATTGAAAACAGAGACTAATTTTGAATTTCTTTTATATGAAATTGTAATAATTTTAAGTATTGTGGTTTCATAACGAGCGTACCAGCTCCATCAGTTTGATTTGGCAATTTAAAAACCCTGATTAGTTTAGTTCAAATTCGACATCAAAGCTAGATACCGTATTGTATAAACTTTATTATAGAATACAACTGCTGATAATTTCATTGCTGCTGATATAAGGAAGGTGGGATATTTAGTGCGCATATGACCCGACCCTGCGCCATATCAGGCGGAACAAGGCCACACACTATAGCAACACACATGTGATGTAGAGCGATTTTATTCGTTGCTCCAAGTATTTATAATAGTAGTTCTTATAATAATTGTGATAAAATTATTTTTAACAAAATTATTTTTGAATTTGATGTTTAGTAGGTACTAAAAATGATGTACATTTTAAACCGATGAACAAAAGGACGTGTTTCGACATGTATTTATGTTTTTTTTAGTTCTTCGGTCGAGACATAAAAAAAAATATGTAAAAGTATATGCTCATTATTACATTTTAATTAGGTTGCACTAGTTGGCGATAAATTATCTCGTTGGCGCCATCTAGCACATCCAACGGAACTGCATTTCCGATCGTAATAAAACAGTCTAGTTTTTTCTCCATTATCAAGGCAGTTTAGCATTCTATTAATGTAAGCTTCTATTGCCCTCAGATGGTCATCACTGAATGGATCAGGCTACGGAACTACGTAGGCGGGCGTTCCAGGAAGGTCCTTGGCAAGGAGGTCCCGGCGTGGGTCTGGGAGGTCTACTATGTGGTCGGGGTGTTCCTGTTCGGGTGCGCCTGCCAGCAGCTGACCACCGATGTGGCCAAGTACGCTATAGGAAGACTGAGACCGCATTTCTTTGATGTGAGTACTTTTTCTATATGTTTTTTCCATGGAATTTAAGAAAAAGGACCATTTTGCACATTAATGAGATTCATTAAATGAAATTGCTTCAGTAAAGTTGGTTCGTATTTAGAATTGAGTTCAGATATGGAGTACCTTACGTATCATGTCGTTTGACAGGGCACCAATTATATTAACTTGGAATATTGTTTGGTTATAAACTTTGAAATAATAAAACTAACTCCTGCTCGTAAGACAAACAGTGAAGTATTCGAGATCGATTTCTTCAATATTACACGCATGAAATCATAAATCAATACTTATCGGAACATTGCAAATCTATTAAAAAGACGTATAGCCTACGCAAAGTAGAGGAAATTCGTTTAGTTTTAAATTGTTTTGCTTTGATTACGAAACTCTGCGTGTTCGGTATAACGTGCCAGTCACCACGTCTGCCAAGTTGAGACTGAATAAATATAGAAGCAGATATGGAGACCATTCTTTATATGTTGGCGTGGATATAGATGTCGTTGACACAGAAGTTTGAGAAAATGACGCTGATGTTGTGTTTTTAAGCAGTCATTGTAGATTTCATGGTCATCTACACATAAGATATCCCATACCAGAAGTGTCATATATGACGAGTACTGATTCCACAATGTTAGGATTGTACGTAAAAACAAACACTGGGCAAGCAAGAAACAATTAAAAAGCAGAAAAAGAAGAAGAAATATCGTTATAGAACTAAACCTCAACAAAAGTTTAGACGCATACAGAATTATTATTTTAAACCATAAAGCGCTTAAACCGAATTTGTAATTATAAATTCATTTCACACCGTCTGGAGAATGGATCTCCTACAAAAACAGATATACTTTTAGTCAAGCGTAACACGATTCACGTTGTATTAGAAATGGTCGTTAAATATTTACAGAGTGCGTTTATGATGTCCGAGGTGACAGTTTATGGCTGTGGTCAACATCGTGCGGTGTCATAATTTGTCTGTCTACGTGTTTTCTAATGGAGATAGATTATTTTGGTTCTCGGTGGTAAGTGCTTGTTGTAATTATGGTTTATTTGGAAAGTTTTCTTCAATAGCATGTTTTTTTTATTTGGGTTAATGTCCACCATCGTTGATAAGTTAAGGTTGCAAATTGTAGGTTTTTAGTTAGGAATAGCATAGGCTATGACATCACTACATCCTTACACGGTAGAAGGAGACGATCATTTTCCTAAGAGCTTGGCCTTCACACACTTCATGATTCATATAAGGGAAGAAATTATAATCAATAGACAGACAGATTAAGAAACTACAATCAGTTTCTTAGCTCCTCCCAGTTCGAAATGGAGGAGCTAAGAAACTACTTGCAAATCATTTAGATTGCTAAAGTTATCATTCTTGAGGCAATATTGCAAATTGATTTTTAAATTGTATTCCAAAATTCTATTTTGCTATAATTTAGCCATTAAAATCAGCTCAGATATCAAACAAAGTGTGCTGACTATAATTTTAATGTCTGCTATATTGGCTTACATTTTTCACCTTCTAGTGTAGATCCTCGCTCATAATCTTCAATCTCATAAGAGTATCCTTGCAAATGTAGATTGCATAATCCGTTCGACCTCTGCAGTTATCTAATTAGATCCACTTGAGCTGGTCATCAAAAGCTACTTTACATGCGAAGATTTGCGGATATGCTGTCATCTTCATATGCAGTACATTTCATTGCTTATTAAATACGAGTTACGTGAGTAAGGTAGCAGAAAGGGTATGATTTTTTCTTGGTGTTTTATTTTATGTTTTGACTCCACTTATACATTTCCACCTACCACGGTTTTAACAAAACAAAGTACTTATTGGATTTATCAAGAACGTAAACCACACAAATAGCGGCTGATTTACAGACAAGCTGCAACAAAATCCATTCATAAAACAATTTATGGCACCCGTGATCCTAGTATTTTCAAACTCGCTAAATCTTCAACAGCGCAACCCAAATAAATTAGGATATAATTTGATTCCTAAGTCCTTAAGAATGACTTATACGCCATAACTGTGTAAATATACTGTGTTGATGATTGTGGATTAGGCCCACACACACTTCGAGTATAAGCACGTTGGGACTTTTTACATTTGAAAGTACTTGCGAGTTCTCAGTTATGTTTTCGTTCAACAACATTGGGTCAAATAAAAGTGTCAGTTAACGTTTACTTATATGATTCATAATTTTAATCAACTAAGCGCTTATTGTTTCGCCACCTTGGATACAAAGCCTGAATTAGAATGTGCAATTTAATCCGCTCTATATTTACGCCTTCTAGTTTTACTCAACGTTTTACCGTCTGGGTGGCACTTCGATGTCATTACATTCGGAAATACACGGTGTCCGTCTGCGCACGCGCCGGCTACGGCAATTACTTCTCGGAACAGATCGTTTATGATTCGGTTTATCGATTGGGATTCGATCAGTGTCTGCGAACTGCATTCTATTAATGGAGTGAAACGATGCCGCTTTGATTTATTTTATGATTAATAATGATGAATGTAATGTTTATTCTCCATGTTGCAGTTTTTAATAATTAAATAAATATCGCCAGACGAACACACCAACTATAGGGTCCCACACTAAGCAACGCTTTTATTATGGGTACCGTACTATAGATTGGGGGCGAACCCAGTATATATTACTTATATAGATATTAAACATCATTGACTTGGGTACAAACATTCGTGGTCATCACACAAAGTTTGACCCTACCAGGATTCGAGCCGGGACCCTCAGCGTAGAAAGCCGGGTTAATACCAACTGCATTAATCACGCCGTCAAGTATTAAACTTCTTGGCCCTTATTTTCGACCGTACCATTGCATTGCATACTTTAATGTATTATCTTAACTGTAGTTGTTTTAGCCAACATTATATTCAGAAAAAGTATATTTATAGTGTTATAATTTTACGCTCACTATTATTAGTATAATAGCTTGCGTTCCATGATTGTGACAATCTGCATTTAATTAATTACATCCTTCTCCATAATCGGTTCACTCGAAACACGTGTCATTGCGTTGCCAGTGTGTTTCCACGATGAAGTAGTTGCAGCCGGTATAAATAATTCACGGCGATACGCTCGGCCGCCACAGTCTTGTGATTTTGACTTATCGGACGCGCACCGTCAACAACGCTTTGTGGCTGTGTTTTCAAGCCGGCGGTTTCATCTCTTCTATTTATTGCTTTATCAAAACATATTTGTGCATTTATTAACATGTTTATAGCTTCGTCTGTAATGTTTATAGTTTTTTTTTAGGTTATTAGTGGTGTTCTTTTATTGTCATCCACTGGCTCGCGGCACGTTAAAATCCTAGTTTCTTTATAATGGGCTGTTATACATTTTATGGATGTTCTAAATGGGCGTGTTGTTTAATAAATTATAAAACACGTTTATGTAACATGGATCGATGTTGGAGGTATATCTATTGTCAAGTATATCTGCAGTACGCTTTAAATTCACATCGAGTTGTTTGAAACATAATCAAAATAATCAAAAAAATTGTGTTCTTTATGAGTTTTCATGTTCTTTTTTTAAAACATATTAATGGTTTTGCTTTCACTTAAATAAAGAATTTTTGCAACCAATCCAGTTATATTTTGACTCGCCACACAAACATAAACATTCGAGTAGGTACGTACTTAAATAGGCGATGAGGACTCAAATTTATAAATGACAAAATACTTTCAATTTTCAAAACTCGTTTATTATCCTGACGTATGATTTATTAGTATCGAATTTAGTGACGATTCGATACCGAGAAAGTATTACTAACAGTAAGAAGGGTTAAAATAAACAAGGGTGCGCGCGCGCACGAAACGGTATACGCTTGGTCGGCGGCGCGAGACAATATGTCGTATGCAAAATGACATTATGTGGCGTTTATATCTCAGTCTGTTATTTTTAGTCTGCATTTGATTTGAATTGAGCATCTCTCGGTTTATTTTCATGCTTATGGATGTGATTGTGTGTTACTAATTTTATTTATGAAGTGTTCAGCTGTACGATGAACCAACAACCAAAAAGTAGCTAAAAAAACCTTTTTAGTACCATTCTTCATTCATATTATCAGCTTTAAAATATATCCAACCCGATAAACAGAATTGATATGACAGCACATTTGGAGTGTGTGTTTATTAAATGTAAATGTATTGACCTGAAAACTCGTCTTCAGCAATATCGCAATTTATACACGTTTTGCATTATCGTCCTATAATTATTTCTGTATTAAAATTGCCAACGTGATCGGAAACTATTTCGCTTTAGTATCTTCGTTATTCAATTCTTTAATAGTTTTTTTTTTAATATTCTGTCACGTACGATCGTCCCCTCGTGTCACGCCATGCGCAAAGTTACCATATGCGCTTATTTGGTTATAGTGAGCTGTTGAAGTGTATTTTACACTATTGTTGGTATACCAATGAATCAGTAGATTAAATAGATCACGCTCTATAAAAACATTGTGTAACGGATCTTTGATTGTTTTAAACAAGGCGTTCCAGTAGCGTTTGAATTTGAATTTTTGGAATGTGTAATAATTTGATTTATTTCGTTTGGAATGTTATTTTTATAACCTCCCTGTTAAAATGTTTACACAATTTTTGTTGCACCGTATATAGTTTGATAGATTGCACTTAAGTCTCCGTTGTTACCGATCACTGTTTTCTTTGGTGTATCTTGTGCGTCCTGTTTTGAAAAAACATCCATCGTCATCTCAACTATCGTTCGCTTCATAATTCAGTTTGTCAGTGACATATTCGAATGTATTTTCATGTGTGTTTAGTTAACGCACAATGTCCAAATATGTCGTGTCATTTTGGCTGCTCTCTTTCTCTGCGTCACATTCAATGTTCCTATCAAATAACAATGATTCGCTAAAGCGTTTGTTTGATGATATAATGTGACTTGATTTTATGGTTTTAATGCCAACATTTATCGGTCTCTAGGGCAACGGATGACGTGATAGTATCTGTTTTGTTAATGTGAGCAAAATACCACGATACGTTACGCTAAATCCACCATTTGAATTCGCGTTTTTTGTACATTTTCAAGTCACAAAAGATTTACCTTTGATGTTAGCTAGAGTAGAGATCTTAAATAAACCATTAATCGCTCTTTTCTCGAAACCGCTATTTTGCGAGTACTGCATTTGCTATGCCAAGGGCAGAAATTATTATCGTTAACTTAACTCGCCGAGACGATAAAAGCTTATTTTATTTTCCCAACATTTTACTCGTAGACAAACTATGTGTTTGCTGCCTGCACGTGAGCCGACTCTGTGCATCGTCCTCCTTTAGTTTATTACAAGTATATTCTTGGACACGTTATACAAATTGTACGAGCTTAAAGATTTATTGGCGTTCACTTATCTTATTTTACTTAGTAAGTTTAACATGGCCGTGATTAATCCTTTAAACATCATGTGTATCAAGAGCGCCTTCAAACGTTACATATTTATGTTGTAATTAGTGTTTGTTTTAATTAACCATATGAACATTATTACGGACAGTTTTATTGCTTATTAAAACTATGTAAGTACCTACTGTTTATATTTGTTTGGGTTTCATAAATGTTTAGTTCATATGGCCGCACATTTGCTATATGTAGTTGAAATTATTATTACGTAGATATTTCAAGCTTAAAACTGTGAATAAATTGCTGTCATCATAATAGCTAGCTATGCTTAGATAGCTGATTAGCTAGTAGATTAGTAAGTAGCTATCTTTATAAATACTTCGGTTGATGGACGTCGGCACGTCTGGTCACCTTGTTGCATAGTCATGTGCATTTGAGATCTGCAAATTCTCACGTATATATGCAATGAACATGTTTCGACTGCTATCAGTATAATTATATCTCAGTATTTTTGAATCGTACTTCATTAGTCAGTAAGTTTTATTTTTATTCAGTACGCTGGTCAAATGTAAGGTTTAATGTAAAATATTTTAACAGATGAATCAGTAAGTTATATGGAACACGTTGATGTATAACATATTTGTGTGAATGATGTTTGTATTTTTTTTAAACAACGCGCTCCGGTAGCCCTTGCCATGTGCTCAGTACAGGTTGTATTTTTTCAAATGTATAATAATTTGATTTATTTCTTTAGGGATGTTTTCTTTATAACCTACTGTTGGCCCTGTTCAAATATTCTACGCTAATTTTGTTAAACCTGATATATCGTAGGATTATTTGCGTCACACTGGATTTGAACCGCTTCGGCCACCAGATTAGTAGGTTTCTATCCTAAATAGCCATTCTACTCAATTAGTGTGTCTTGATGATATATATAGTTATCTCTGCATGACATGTTTTTTTTTTAATTCTTTCCACACCACTTTAGCTTTTAAATGTCCAATTGTCCGAAACATTACCTACTAAGAACTTTGAAAGATCTCACATATATCACCTGATTAGCTCAGCGGGTAGTGACTCTGCCTTATGCGCTGACGGTCCCGGGTTCGAATCCCGGCAGGGACACACATTTTGCGTGATGAGCACAAATGTTTGTACCCTAATCATGGATGTTTAGTATCTATATAAGTATTATATACTGAGTTCGCCCTCAGTCCATTGTACGGTACCCATCATACAAGCGTTGCTTAGTGTGGGACCGAATAGTTGGAGTGATCGTCTGGCGATATTATTATTTTCAGCTTTGATAAAAAAAACTTTAAAATCCGACACAGAATTACGTTGAGGCATAAATAACTTGCTTAATTGTTTTGTTATACCAAAGGCCCTTCTTATGATTGTGTCAGTGGTTGTAGAAATTTAAACCTTATTACATTTAGCATAGGTGTTCGCATATAATATAATTAAGGGCCTCTAGGATTCAAGGCATCAAAAAGTTCAATTATTAATAGAAGGACTATTATTAAGGATTATTATTAAGGTCTATTGTTATATCCTCCGTTCGTTTTGTATGGTGAAGAGCTGAATCTGTCACTGAGCACGAGCAGTCGGGTCATCGCTCCGCGGCTCGCACGTCGGATCTACCAGCGCGGGCGCATTAACGGCGCGGCTCAAGCAGCCAATTAGCGCTATCTATCCGACGACGATTGAAACGCTGTCTGAACTCTGGCTGGTCCAAAGTATGAGAGACAAGTAATTATTTTTTTAACCCTTGCGCGTTTTTGCTTAGAAGCTACACTTTTAAGAATTGTAGATCACAGTGTGATGGAGAAAGAATTGCTAGTTACTCTATATGTATAGTTCAATGCGATAGTATCGAATAGACGCCTCATTGAAAGTCAAAGGTTATAAATCAATTCAAACATTACTTGGATATATAGCTTATAAGAATGAAATCGCTCGCCGCTTATCGCCCGCACGGATCCATTTCACTTAATTGAATTTGTTTTGTAACATGAGTTTGTAATTGAATCGAATCCGAAACGAATGGCATGGGCACCACTCGCTTTAACTTGTTACAGATTTGTTAATGTCGACATGTAAAGGGTTTACGAGAGAGAGTTTTTTAGGTGTTCGCTTTATATTTTGTTTTTAATACTTTAGGTATCTTCAATTTGCTGTATTGAGGAACGAATAGATTTGATATTTTTAACTTCATTAAAATAACAATAAAAAATATATTTATTTTTTATCATTGTTTTAAAATTTTCCACTGTGGACGTTGATAATAATAACTGCCTCCATTTGTATTCTAATTATTTATATCCAAGGTTGTTTTATTGTAAATGTCTATTTATATTATAAGGTTTAACAAAAATTGTGTAAAATATTTTAAAGAGTTAACAAGTACGTGAAAACGATCACGTTTAAGTATAAAATATATGTGTATATAATGTTTGATTTTTCTGTAAAAAACTGAGATAGTACCGTTACATCGCGTACCTAGTAGGTAGTTATTTTTAAAATTTCAAATAATTTGATATTTTTTTTTTGAGAATGTGACCTTTTACTTCTACTAATGGACCCCTTAAAATATTTCACACTATTATGGTTAAACATTATATCAGTAAAACATTCACTTAGCAGATTAGGTACATGCATAATCAAGAACTCGAGCCATTTGAATACTTTTTCAGCGGTTTAACCATCATTGATGCTATCCTCTAATCTCCATTCATCTCCATAGTCTTGATAGACTGTCAATAAGCTTCGTTCCATCTGTCCATTCGATAGATATCTTATACCGACCTGTTTTCACTCAGCCCATTGAACCCGAGTTCTTAGCGCCTCATACCAAGGTCGAATATTCATTGGAATGTGTTTCCTGATCCGCACGTTTATCGTGGCATCCCGATAAAGTCTCTGGAGTGGATGGTCTTATGGCGTTTTATAGACCATTCCGTCCCACGCTTATGTTAAAACAATGTACTGTGTAAATCTGTCCGCGGCGTGGATTCGCTCGAACATTTCCTGGATAGTTAAGAAGAAATGTCGCACGCGCCGCGATTAAAAGCTTCGGTTTCGAAGCTCGGAATAGAATAACAAATAAATTTTGCAGAATGTATATATTTCTAGACCCGACCCAAATTCAAAACGCTCTCGTTGACGTCTATTACCATGTGTGTAGTGACCGCGAGTTAGTATCCTATAAATAATATTATTTAGCGCCTGGAGTTTCTGAGACCTGTATACTTCACTAGAATCACAACTGTATACATATACTAATACGTGTGTATTTTCATTGTAATATTAAGGTTAGAAAATTCTATATATCTCATAAATGATATTAAGTTGTAAGTAAGCGGTTATGAAGAGTTATTATTTTACAAACATATAGTAAAGTTTGTGGGTAGTTTTACAATCATAAGCGTGAGTCAATAAAAAACTTGGACGGGTGATACCAAAAAGCAGCGTAGTTCCTAATCGGTGGTTAACCGCGTGATTAACAAATTATTTTATTTATATTTCTCAAGTACCTATTTATTATTGCTCAAACAACTAAGAGTCTATATACTAGTTATCTATTCTATACATATAAATAAAATTGGAGTGTCTGTTTGTAATATTAAAATAACCGCTTTTTACTAAGTGCATTTGGATGTATACACGTTACCTATACCGAAACAACATTTTTTTAAATTTTTGTCTGTCTGTCTGTCCGTCTGTCTGTGTCTGTCTGTCTGTCTGTCTTTCTGTTTGTTCCGGCTAATCTCTGAAATGGCTGGACCGATTTTGACGGGACTTTCACTGGCAGATAGCTGATGTAACAAGGAGTAACTTAGGCTACTTTTATTTTAGAAAAAAAAATAGGATCTCACGAAAAAAAATTAAAACCAATGTTGTAGCGCAGCGCCTGATTAAGTTTGATAGCAACAACCTGCAATGCGTCCCGCGGGCTCAGAACACGCGAGCAGGCTGTTGTCAACGGTTGTCTTTGTTAAATACCACGCGGACGAAGTCGCGGGCAACAGCTAGTTACTAATATAGCGGTAGTTCTCACAAACAAATAAACGTTGCGTTAATTGTTGAAATATTTTAGTAAGAATACACCAAGGTATGTATAGCAAGGCGTATTTAACTAATACTTAATATGGAACTCGGACTGGGTGTTCCCACCAAATATTATATTAATTAGTATGCGAAGAGTGGTTTATAACAAAAAACGTAAGATAGCGAGTGCGGAATCGAAATGTTATCATTATTCGAATGTGAACGTTACCGAATTCGTACTGGCGAGTGCTATTATTAAAATATTCTTTGTAACTATAAGGTATCCTTTAAAGTTTTATGTCCGAATAATTTAACAATTATTTATCTTTTGTTATAAATGAATAACGGGTGGGCCGATTCCAATGATCTTTGATTTTTAAATTTGTCTCCGCCCGCCGCCGCCGAAGAGCAGAATAACTATTAAAACATGGGCAGACTCACAAAAAAAATGAAGATAATTTTGTTTTGATACATTTGATTCTGAGGCGGCTAAAACAGCAGCCTTATTTTATTTTTAATTTGTGGAATATGAGACTTATAATTTGTGAGCAAGATCTCTGACAAAGGAGCGTTATTACACTACATAGTAACGGTTGCGTACACCATTAATATAATCGCTCATTTCGTAGTCACACCTCTCTCGTAAAGATGTTTATTGTTGTTAAAGTAAAGGCAATTTCTTTTTATTAACGTCCACCGTTCGCTTCCTGCTAGTATTATTTTACTGTTACACTTAATGCGTTATCAAGTGACCAGTTTGTGGGTTGTGAACATTATTCATTGCCTATTGTGGCCCAGCCTTTGAAACACACACGGATGGAACACCGTTGTCTTGCAACTACTAGATTGTGTTGTTTTAATATGAATTTGAATTGGTGTTTCAATGGTCTTCTGTCTACATTTCCAAGGTTCTAGCAATCGTACCACTTCAAAAGTTAGAAGTTTCTTTAGAGCTTTCTAAATCCCACTATCCCACTAATATTATAAATGTGAAAGTTTGGATGGATGGATGGATGTTTGTCACTCAATCACGCCAGAACGGCTGAACTGATCTGGATAAAATTTGGCACAGAGATAGATTATAGTCCAGAATAGCACATAGGCTACTTTTTATCCCGGTAAAATGTATGGTTCCCGTGGGATAGATTTGTTTTAATTTTTCACCGCGGGGCGCAGCTAGTCTACAATAAATCTTACACCATTTTAACTGTGTTCTTTGAATTATTGTCTTTACAATCAAAGCTTTTACCACCTAGCAAATCTAGTGAATAATGTTGCGTTGGTTTCAATAAACCATGGTAGTAGATAATCAAAGTCCCATGAATCCTTAATAGCATACATCATAACGGTTTGTAATTAACCATCGATAAAGTACCAGTCGTAAATTCTGAAGAGAAAGCGCAAATCTCAAAAGCAATTATCAATTTCCCGTCCTAAAGATTATCTTGTAAACCGACTGCGATTGAAACTTCGGAAATGGCTAAATTTACATTACTGTCTATGATTATTTAAGTGGTAAGTTTGTCATAAATTGTTCTTGGTAATGTGAGATATAATCTATTTGCATCCTTTCTTATACTAATAGTTGTGCATGTAGGCAGTCGTAATTTAGAATCCTAAGCACCAATATAAAGAAGTTCTTGCGATAAGTAACTATACAATTATTATTATGTGCTTGAAACCACAAATGAATGAATATAACTAATTTTATTTAGATACATACCACCAACGTTGCTACAGATTGCACGACGTCCATATTAATTATTATAACATTCCGAATATAAATCACATGATTGTATTAGATTAACATCTAATATGTATTCAAGTCTTACACAAACATAGATTTCTGTAATGTTGTTTGTAATGTGAATAAAACGTATTGTAGCGTTTAACCTTTTCGTCGTTTACATGTAAGTAACTAAAATTCTTAACACTGACCGAATGACAGACAAAGCACAGCGTAAAGCGATGGACCTAGAGATTTGATATTAGGAGCATATGTCCCTCGAGTATCCTAAAGGTGCAATAAGGCGGTTTTTTTGGAAATTCGACCCCTAAGGAGGTCAGTTTATGTAAACAAAACATTTTTAGTTGCGATCGGGCACTTGGCTACTAGTTTAAATACGCCAGTTAATGGCTTACTGATATTCAAGACATTAAGTCTAAAGATCGACTGCCGCCTTCCTACCTAGGCAAGTATGCTCCATCGTAGATCTCATCGTCACTTACCATCAGGTGAGATCGAGATCAAATACTTGCCTATAATGTATAAAAAAAAAATGTCAACCTTACATGAGATCATTAGTATTTATGGCTACAATATGTTCTACTAAGCTCCGAAACGGTAGTTATAATAAATACCATATGGAGACATAGTTTTATGAGTTGTAATTTGGTATATCGTAAATATAAATAAACTAGGCATGTGATATTAAAGTTTTAGTCGGTCTGTAGTTTACTGCGGTGCTCCACTTTGGCATAATAATTGAGTTTACCCTTTCACGCTTATGTTCAGTGAAAGTCCTGAAACGCTTTCCAGTACAATAAATTCGTTTTTTTCGTCGAATTTTCTCTTTGAGGAAATTGATTGTTTGAATCATTGAATGGAGTCTCAACATCCGAAATACCTGCTCCATTAGTATTTATTCAGTTTGAATTTTTCCTTGATATTATATAGGCGATAAAGTTAAATGGCTATCAAAATAATTTACAGCAATAAAATATTACTTAGATCATTATTATAGCAAATAAAATGCGTCCCTGACAGCGGCCCCCTCTTATAAAACGAGCGTGACAACATTTTCAATATCATGCAGAACAATTTATTACAGTCCAATCTTCCCGTCACATTTCATCTCAATGGACTACACGCCAATATCTATTGTTAATTCTGAATCTGTCTCGTTCACACTCGGGCCGATTTCGATATTTGCCCCGTATTAATGTTCCATTTTAATCAAAACTTATGACGCATCAACATTGCCCCTATGAAAATAAAGCACCTCTATTGTGAGCGGTAACACGTTGATTTGTTGGCATTCCCCCTTAGTATGACCTGTAGCACCCAGTATATCTGGGCCTCTCCACACTTCATAGCGTTCTTTAATTCCTTTTATATCAAAGAGATCTACTATACTGGCGATGTTATGTTCTACACAATACGTATGTCTGCTTGAATGCGCGTCATTCTATCTCTCTTACACCTTTTGAAATTTTTGGTGTCACGGTCATGGTTACCTAAGGGATTAGTGGAATCACCGTGAAATTGTTCCATTTTTGCTATTTCAAATCAATGCTCAAAGATTGTCGCGTTGTTAGATCATTGTAGAACATACCTGTATGATGTTTTGTTCACACCTGAAGCAACGAGCGGACTCTGTGTGGATAGTATAAAAGAACACCGATTCCGACCCATGATGATACGCGAGGCCATTGAAATTAAAAAACATCCTAATTTCAATAGGGAAGATGGCTGGGTGCTACCATCGACTTGTGAACCAGTAATTAATATTATTAAATCCAAGACCAAGCGTACAATTGCAAGACCTCAAGACACTGTGAGCACTTTCTGCGTAGATCGGACCACAAGCAACAATCAAATATGAGGGTACCCCGTTTCAAACTATGACACCAGGACGTCAACCACCTCAGTCCTCCCGTGACCATGGTTGCTGTAAAGCAGCCGAAACGTCGGGAACGTAAAAAACAAAAAATAAACGCGATAGAATCCGTAAAATTAGTTTTATTTAAATAGTATATATTGATTGGCTATTGTTTTATAAGTTAAGATTGTATTTTAAAACTGATATGAACCTTAAGAATATTACAACCTTCCCAATCGTTCTTCATTTATCAGTCATCTACGCCACCATAATGATTAATAAAAAAGCTCTTGAAATCCAATACGTTAAAACAAAACCTTTCAACAGCTGGCCTTCGAGTTGATCGGGTGATTGTTGATGCAGCACATTTATTACCAACAATTGGTTGTGATTATTAAACAGAAGGGGAACGTTGGAGTGTTAATGGTTCAGCGGATGCAAATAAAAAAAAACTAAGATATCAATAAAGGGAACAAGGTTTGAGGTCAAAGCAAATGCAGTAAATAGGAATAAAGCAAATCAAATGACACATTAAACATTAGAGGATGATTATTATGATTATTGGCTGTAAAGCCTTGACTATATAGCTTTTCAAACGGTTATAAATCAAAGTTATAGTTTTCAATTACCCACTTTACTATTATGTAGAGCTTTTGCTCGATGCCTATGTAGGGCTAGGGAGACCTGTGTCTCTCCTTAAACTTTGTGAATTTTAAACATACTGGCTGAAAATTCTGGAACATTTCTAATTAAGTGTTCTTATTTTGAAAATAGTAATAATTTCACTTTACATTTATCAACCATTTTTAGCGTATCAGTTTTAATAAACACTTATAGAGCCCCTGAATTTACGTAAGCCAAAACAATTTGTACCTTGCCACTTACAACAATAGGTCATTACTAAATACACACGTCCAAAACCCTCGGCTAATTACCTCCGCTAACAAAATTGTTAAGTTTACATCTTACCGTAGATACTAGATGCCACACAGCTGTTACCCGATCCGCTAAGTGCTAGTCGGCAACAACACACTAATTGAGCATGACAACTCATATCTGCTGTGTACAAATGGATTTAAAATAAACAGACCACTTGTGCCGCTGTTCCGTAACATGGAAATGCTGCCTACAATGATGTAGCTTTTGTGTATACTAAGAATGGATATTTAGACAGAGATTTGATTTGTTTTGAAACGCACGCATAAACATAACATCTATGACTGCCGTTACAGGTAGCCTGAAACCAGAATGGTTTTAATGGTGTTACCTTTCGTTAACCGGTACTCCCAGTAGGTCTCTGATGACAGATGGCAATCATTCCGTGTAACTAATCAGTAATTAGGCCAATCTAGGAAACAAATAAATCTGACCAAATTGCATTTTCTAATTTGGTCGGCTTTTCGGAAATGGGAAAAAGGAAAAGACTAAGAACAGTATGATCAATATTTTTTTTGTATCTGTGTGCTTGAAACCTCTATAAAACCCACAGAAACAGCTTGACGTCTAAATAAACCTTCTGATAAACTTGTGTTGCGTTTAGTAAATTTACGTACGGAACACTAATGTATGTAAATAAATGGAATGTAATGGGTTTGTTTGATTAACCAGATTGTTATCAGCACTGCAGTAATAGCTATTTGTGATGTCCCACATTTTGAAAGGTTTTCTGGAGAGCAAACATATTTATTTTGTTGATAGTCTACGCGATGGAAATCGTTTTTGGATTATTTAAAATTCGTTGGTTGTCATTCCATGTTTCATCTTCTTTCTGTAGCCTTAAGGGCCGTGTTGATTTATGAGGCAGGT
This sequence comes from Pheosia gnoma, assembly GCA_905404115.1. Classification (NCBI taxonomy): domain Eukaryota; kingdom Metazoa; phylum Arthropoda; class Insecta; order Lepidoptera; family Notodontidae; genus Pheosia; species Pheosia gnoma. Next base: position 1,880,727 of record FR989910.1, read on the forward strand.
GATTTATTATCATATTTATCATGGACATTATTATTATTATCGCCTATTTTATTTTCGTGAACATATTTGCCATCATCAAACTGGCTGAGTGCAGTTCGGATTAGTGGATTGAGGGTTCCTGACTATGACATGTATACATCATATAATAACATTTCAAAAGTGCATAAAGTCCTAATTGTACTTGTTCATTTTTAACTAATAGTTGGAGTAACACTTTTGCTACAAAAAAAAATCCTTCCTTAATACATATTTTATATTACATTATTTTTATAAACAGGATACTATTATGAAATACTTGTGAAATGGCCAATCCAAAAATAACCCTAACATCGTCGTGAGATCTCGCTCGCAAACATTGCCATGCGCAAACATGATAGAGTTCCCAATATTTAGAAAGCCATTCTATGTGCCTCGCAAACATCAATGGCACCTGACAAGCCCGATGACGTTTAGACGTGTTCGCTGGAGATGCTGGATGTAAACAAACAGCTGTCGATTCGACTTATTAACTCGGTAAAGCAATTTTTTACGGTTAACGGGTTTTGGTTAAGAATGGAACAAGAAATAACTTGAAATAACTGCATTCTCTGTTCTTGTTAATGAATTGGTTATTATTCGCATCGAATATCACCCTTTCGATAAGATTTTCAGTTTATTCATCATTTTCGGAGTCGCATATACCCACAATCACAATCACTTTAAGACTTTACCATCAATCCCTTAGGCATCTACAAAAGAAGATATGCCTCTGTCTACCTCTTTGTGAAAGTTACCTTAACTACTAGCACAGCGAATTGTGAAACAAGAGCAAATCCGGGAACAATAGCCAGTACTAAATAGATAGTAATTCTACCTTGAGCCAAGGGATAAGACCCAAATTCAAATTGTCTGGTGGAACGATATTAATTATAACATTTTTCAGTTTACGGAATGTCGCAACAAGAAGTCGATGTATCGAATCACCAAATCGGTCGCATACGTCCTACATACACGCGAATTTGTTATCGTTACGAACACGTCTACCGAATAGTTTGACGAATTCGGTGCTGCGGTGTCGGGTGTTAATAATACAAATGATTGATTCATAAAGTATAACTTCTTAGAGTCAGAACTAAAAATAAATCTCAATAATAAGAGCATTGTATTTTTTAAAACTGCTTTCGGGCCTTTAGCTATGATGCTGATAAGTCACGTCGTGTCTGACTGCGTGCAACATACCTAAATTTATTAGTCCCTTTAGGTTAGTTTAAACATATTTAGTCAGTTTATTATTATAATTCATCATTCACATCGCAATAAATTATTCTTTGAATGTAACTACAATTTGCCAATCAAAGTCAAACTCATCAATTATAATCACGGTATCTCATTAATCGTAATTCTATTCATCATTATTGTTTAGCATACATCAGCGATGCGCTGTTGATCGCTAATTACTACTAATAAGCCTCCATATGAGCGCTGATCGTCCATTCAAGAGGTATCAGCCAGTTGATCCATTGTTTGCGTTTGCGTCACAAGACCCGACGGAGACAGCTTGACTTGCTATTAGCTGTTTATGCTAATCTTTGTCTTGTAATACATGTGCAGTTTGTGCGTGCATAGTACAAGTATTACAAATATACAATTTGTAGACACATTCGTGCTCCTAATGGTGCACGAACTCAAATTGAATAAACAAAATATTGTCGTTCTGCTCTTGATCTTCACGTAAAAGTAAGACAGCAGTATGTAAGTCGTTTTCATTTTAGTTAATACGTGATTTGTAGACAACAGAATTTGCATCATTATCTGATGTAATCGCAGTTTGCAACATAATATTCTCATTGTTTATTCTTTTTTCGCTAATTTAATATTGTTGAGTTTATTATTACTGTGCAATTCAGATCTATCATCTTGATTTGGTACAGTTTAGTTCCGCCCAAGTTATTTAATATCCTTATGAGTATAAAACCAACTGTGAGCTTTTTTAATCTGTCTTTCGTAGCAAATGCATGCTCAATTCTCCCCATGTTATTCTTTCTCGGCCAGATTGTTTTTTCAGTTTGCTTCATGGCAAAGAAGTTTGAACATATTGTCTTAATTTAACAAGTTCAAAATAGTTTTGTAAAAATATTTTTTTTTTTGTATATGTTCGTTAAGATGAGAAATTTAAACATATGCACCTTATTATTTTGTTTGCAATAATGGCATATTGTAATGGATTTATTTACCTGTTAAATTCGCTTCAAAATTAATTACAAATGATATAACACACCACTTTGGTTTACATCACAACATTCAAAATACATCACTCACAAATTGCCTCGAGATAATTTCTCACATTCGTTTCTATGATTGCCGTATCTTTCAACACAGGGAACCAGTTCGAGACCTCGGCGATGCTCTGACATGCCCCACCACGATGCGCTCCATTGTAAATGCCATAATATTTTCACAGCGCTTAGCTAGTCTGGGAATGTAATCTTGGTTTTGATGGGGTTACGTCAATTGAATAGATTTGCTTCAGCTATATATTTGGCAGAGATTTTGATGGTACCCAACCAACCAACTGCACTAATGCGAGACTAGGTTATCCATGAAAATAACAGCATATATTGAGAAAGCGAATATTGATAAATAAGCTGTGAAAAACTATGACCATAGAACCATTGAGGCGTATCCAAATTTCTATCTTTTATGGCAGTTGTTTTTTTTTTCGATTTGATATTGCACTGTCGTCCATTCCGATAATGGTATAGCATTACCTGTGGCAGTTGGAATGTCGCTATTAGTAGTTTCTTATTCTATACGTAATGAGTGCCTGTCTCTAATCATTTCAATGCGTTCTTGCGAGTTCTCACTGTAATTGTTTCACAGGTTTGCCATTTGTACATTTATATCTGCTTTTCACTTTTTATGGCGGGTCAGATCAGTTGCGCTGCATGTGCCTAGTGAATGTAGCGTCCCGATCTACTGCCGCCTTCCTACCTAGGCAAGTATGCTCCATCGTAGATCTCATCGTCACTTACCATCAGGTGAGATCGAGATCAAATACTTGCCTATAATGTATAAAAAAAAAAAAGATTCTCGCTGTTTACATCGTTATTCATCAAAAATTTAAATTTTACTTAGAGGTCATCTACTTACATTCTCATAGCACCTTTAAATGCAATGTAACACCATTGGTTATCAACACAGCCTCATCTGAAATAATATTTTATTGATGTTATTAATTCTTCATTATTAGCGCGGTTGCCCCAGCTTAAAAAAAATTGTTTAAAATCTTGTGTGCCTACAATGATTTTTGTTTCAAGAACATTATAGGAAAGTGGTTCATATTTCTTTCTCAAGTCCGTGTAGGCCGTATTATCTGCATCACCGTTTACTTTTGTTACTTAAACACCGTGAAGTGAATGTTATTTTTCAAAAAAATTCTATGGATATATTGTTCTCATGGTTGTATTTGGGTATCGAATAGAAAGTTTATACGCAAATTGCGTAGAAATATGGTAATCGGTACACAAATATTCTCAATTAATATCTATATACTTCTCTGAACATTGTATTGTGCTGTAGAAATGTTTTACTTGTGATCCTATATCATGTTATTGTTTTTTACACTCCTAGACTTTCAAGATCCAATATCAGGATTTTATCTTCTCCTGAAGGACTATTTTCCTTTGATCTCATAGATTCCAATGAATAGGTACCTACTCATGGCTTGTAAGTTTGATCATGCATTGCCGTTTCTTAGATACTTCAATTAATCTAAACATTTGTCGGCTATGCATTTTATGTCTCTAACACATTTCTCCACGGTCCGGCATGCATATAATACCGTGACCCGATGTGATCTTAATCTGCGTTACCGCCTATCTCGTCGACTAGCTTTATACCGTGGCTGCATGCATCATTATCTTGTTATGGAACTTAGTAACTATATTGTGTAAGATAGGATACTTCAGAACTGCTACGATAAGATAACTTGCTCTGAAAAATCTTTATTTTTCTATTCTAAATTTGTTTGTAAAAAATGTCTTCTACCTACACAATACGACGTAATGACACAGTGTAACATTTACCTATTAATTTGTCCACGACAACTCAAAACCTAAAAGATTTTAACTGGACGTTAATTATATCTCACAACAGATAATTCTATCATAATCACAGCCCACCGCCATGAATCAATTCAACACGCTGTGCCAAGCAAGTCCGAAGGCATTAGCGATAACACGGACTGCAATTTGCGTATTAAACCTCACAACTGTTGGTTTGTATCAGGAAGTCTTTCTTCACCCTCCCATGGGTGCGAGATTAAATCTCTAATGCGTTTCTAATATGGAGATGTGATAGGTCGTGTCGAGATGTTTCCGGCATGAATATGCTGTGATGCGTTGTGGCAGAACAACTCTATTATTGGTATTCTGTCGCCAATAATACCACCGGTTATGTTACATAATAAGACAGAAGAAAGTTCGTTTTAGCTTTCTCCAAGAATTAACAAACTATTTCACTGTGCTCTGAAATATTTTAAATTTAAACCATTGAAATCTATGGAAAGTAATAAGAACCCCTACAATCAGTTGGCTTAAGACTAACTATCGAATTTCTAGACTTTTATTTTTATTTTTAAACGTTTTATAGACGTTTTATAGACGTATTATAACTTTATCATACGTCATATATATAAATTTGGGGGCTAAACTTTATTCTAATCTTAAATTTACAAACTGTTGTGTTTTCCAAGCTTCAATAAATAAATTAGGACGTTCGTATTTATATTCCTCTTCCATCTTCTTCTATAAACCGAAGCCCACTGAGTGACTGATTCACTCACTCATTCTGATAACTCAAAAGCTTTGAGAGCTACTGATTTTTATGTTGGCACACTTATTATTTTCTACTTTAGAGTGATCGCTTGGAAATAACTTCAATCTGCGCGCACGCAATAGCAGCGAACGGCTAGCTGATCTATATTCGTTACACGTAGTATGTATTTTCTTTGACAGCAATAACATGAATACTAATAATTCGAATCGATTGATTTAATAAGCAGTAATAGCCAAGCGGGTAGAACGCTTGCCTTGGTAACGAGGATCGCAGGTTTAAACCTCGGCTCGCACCTCTAGGATTTATGGATTTCAAATGCGAATCTAATTTTCAACCATGATTATCACTTGGTAAACGGTGAAGGACAACATCGCGAGGAAACCTGCATGTCTGAGAGAACCCCTCGAAAAACGTGTAGAATCCGCCAACCCGCACTGGGCCAGCGTGGTGGACTATGGCCTAATCCCCCTCGCATTGAGGGGAGGCCCGTGCCCAATGGGACATTAAAAGGGCTGGTATTATAATAATTCGAATAGAATTTTACTCAGTATTCAGTTCCAAAACTTGAAGTCCAATTAAAACCCATCAAGCGTCCGGTAAACAAATACAATCATACGAATTCAATGGACGAATAGCATAAAAACAATGTACTTTATCGCTATCTAGATCTTGAACAGCTATTAGCATTGCTCTCGCTGCTTACCCAATGTTATATTCCAGTCTCGTAGTGTTAGATCGTGAGCAACGAGAGCCCCAGTGTGTGGTGATGCATGTAAAAGTGCGTCTTACTAATAATTGCCACGGTTTTGCCACTGCGCGGCTTCGTGATCGATAGATCGGCATGTTGATAAGTACTACAATGGCCTGAGGTTGCTTAAATGTGCCTTATTAGCTTTAGTGCAGGGCACTGTCTAATATTATAAAGGCGTTTATGAACTTTGAACTTGACATTCGGTCAGTATATGAAACAGTGGCGAAGGCTAAATGTTCGCACAAGGAAGCCCGAAAAAATACCTTAAGTGTAGGTGCACAAAAATCATTTTAAAAATACCATGTTTACTCAATGTGTTCTAGATATTCAACTCACACTTTTTTTTTATTCTGTAGCAAACAACAAAGATTCCAATCTGTACTTTAAAACAAAAAAAAACTTTCCCAGCTACCAAAATATTAATTTTAAAAGGAAAGCCGACAGGAATCCCGTTATATGGAGCTTCGCCACTGAAATGAGACGTGTTGTGAATTATGTCATGTATAAATTCCGTTTACCAATAACTAAAGTAATTAGTCCGCGTCTGTCTTCGCATTTCGGCGATACGTTCTTTGATGTTTATCACGTTCTATTGAACGTTTTTTGTTTATTAATTTGAATTCGGAACTGATTGCAAATAAATCATAAAGTTTTTTTATCAGCCTATTATGCCATAAATATTTTATGAACCATAAATTTATAGTAGGAAATCATTAAGAAATATCTCATTAAATTGTGTTGAAATGATACTAGTTGAATTACAAACGGGAAAGCTGAATAACGAAATTTATGGAATTTCTATGCTTTGATCGATATAGTTCAAACAATTGTATTTTTACCGCTAACAAAATGTAAGTATTATGTCCGAAGTAAGATGCAAGTAAGTACTTGCTGCAATGAATTTTTGTCATCGCAATTTTTATGGCAAAATAAAACTGCTCACGCAAATTTATTGACGTAACTAATAATTATTTATTTATTTATTTATTTATTTATTTGATGGAAGACCAACAGCTAAAAGTAACAATAATAGATACGGGTACAGCATCTGAGAGCCAATTACAGGTCTCCACGTATAGATATAGGGTAACTTGTTGACGTGTGAACTTACATTAAACATTGAAAAATAATCTTAATGGCACTGAACTACGGTAACGTACGGTAAGTAACTTCTGAAAAATAATAAGAAAATAAAATAACAGCAAAACTGCGGTTAAGTCCTACTGGAAAAAATCAAGGCTTAGACACCGCTTCGCTGAATTAATACTGCAAGTGAATATATCCAGATTGTGCTGTTTGCATATCCTATTAACATATCTGCTTGCTCGCACAGTGTATGAGTTCTGCCTATAATTTGTTGTAGCGTGAGGAATGCGTATGGGTGGGTTCGATCTGATAGATTTTTGAGGAACATTAAAAAGGAATTTACTTAGAAGCTCGGGGGAATCAACGTCGTTTGATAGTATTTTTAAGAAGAATAGGAAGTCAGCAATTTCACGTCGATCCACCAGGGGTAAAAGGTGAAAGTTCTTACAAAGATCATTATATTTAGATGAGTGATATGGGATTTTTTGTCGATAGCATAGGTATCTAATAAATCGCTTTTGTATACCCTCAATTCGGTCTATGTATTTATTATAGCAGGGGTTCCAGATCTGTGAAGCGTATTCTAGGTGGCTTCTGACAAATGTACAATATAATATTTTCATGGTCTTAACTTCGTTAAAACACTTAGACATGCGCATGATAAATCCAAGAGCTTTAGAGGCTCTATTGACAATGTTGTCGATGTGGACGTCGAATAGTAGTTTGGAATCATGATGTACGCCCAGGTCGCGGACGACATAACTTCTAGGAAGAGTTTGACCCTGCAGGGTGTATGTAGTTGATAGAAAGTTAACCTTACGAGTATAGGAGACAACAGTACATTTAGAAGGATTAAGGTCGAGTTTGTTAGCGCTGCAGTAATCCTCTAAGCGACTCAGGTCATGCTGAAGGGCAGTCATATCATCGGGCGACGATATGACGGTATAGATTTTCATATCGTCAGCGAAGCAAAGGAGATTGGAATTTTCAAAGCATGAGTCGATGTCACTCACATAGGCCACAAAAAGCAAAGGCCCGAGCAAAGAGCCTTGAGGCACTCCACTGGGTATGGGAACCCAACTAGAAATGTAGTTGTTTACCACTACAGCTTGCGTCCTATTGTGTATATAGGATGAAAACCACCTAAGCAAGTCTCCACGTATACCCATATGATGTTCTAGCTTAAACAACAGAGTATTATGTTCTATTCGGTCGAATGCCTTGCTATAGTCCGTGTAAACGACATCCACCTGCTTGCCGGCATCCATAGCGCTGGTAATGTAATCATTTATAAGGGTTAGATTCGTCACAGTTGACCGACCTCTCAAGAATCCGTGTTGAAAGGGACTGAAGGAATTAGCAACAGCAGAGTATACCTGATTATAGACCAATCTTTCAAGCATTTTAGTTATAATGCAAAGTTTAGATATTGGTCTGTAATTGGTGACTTCGGTCTTAACTCCTTTTTTGTGAACTGGCGTGATATATGCCGATTTCCAGATTTGGGGTACTACGCCTGTTGATAAGGATTTCCTAAATAAGAGTGTGATAGGTAGAGCTATACTTGACGCACAATGTTTAAGAAATTTAGACGATATATTGTCTGGGCCAGCTGATTTGGTCGTGTCTAATTTTTCAAGTAAAGCCACAACAGCCTCAATACTTACTGATATATGACAGATTTCGGACAATTGGTTAGATGATTGAGATGGTGGTACATGTGCTGAGGTTGAGGGAGTATTATCTAAAGAATTGTTGTTAGTGGTGTGATCTAGAAACATAGAATGGAAGTACAGAGAGAACGCGTTACATATAGAGTCGCCCTCACTTAGAACTTTATCATTTAATTTTAACGAACTTGGCATTGCATTAGATTTTAAACGATTCTTAACAAAGGCCCAAAAATTTCTAGGGTTTTCTTTAATAGATTTCTCGGTTAAATTTAAATATTCATTGTAACATGTAGATTCCATACTTTTTACTCTTTCACGTAGAAGCCTAAACGTTATTTCATCATATTTGTTACCATATATTTTATATTTTTTAAGGTATTTGTGTTTTTCTTTTATGGCCTTTTTAAGTGAGTTATTGTACCAAATTGGATAGGAACCACTGCAAGAGCGCTTACGGGGTATATATTTGTTTTGAAGAGCAAATATAGATTGATTAAAAAATAATACTGACTCGTCCATTGACCTAGTTGAGAATTCACCACTCCAGTCAATGCCATTGATCTCGGTGTTTATAGTTTCGTAGTCGCCTTTGTCAAAAATATATCGAGTGCGTGGTGCATAATCCAAAATAGCGGCAGCATAACATTTTATATTAATTAAAAGCGCTGGATGGTATGGATCAATTGTCGTTAAGGGATCGAAACATTTGGACACCGTTGTGTCCTGGTTGGAAATTACTAGGTCTAGTGTCTTACCATATTCATTTAAAATGCTGTTGTATTGGCAAAGGTCTAGAGTGTTTAATTCATCTGCTAATAAGTATTCATCGTGGCTATTAAGATTAGTTGGGAGAAGAAATAGGTTATTAGTGGGTAGCCATTTAATTCCACTCATGTTGAAATCACCAAGGACAAGAAACATATCCAAAGAGTTGTTTATTACAGTCTGATTTAATTTGGATAGATAGTTTGAAAGTTGAGAGGAAAAAGACAAACCTCGGTTTTGCTTACATAAATATACGACACATATATGTAGATTAGAATATTCTCGCGAATCAGAATTTTTTAATCGCAGGCTTAACCAAAGATCTTCCGCTGTTGAATGGAACATTGGTTGTGGAGTAACTGATAAGCTTTTCCGTGTCGCAATTAATACCCCACCACCCCTTGATTGGTCGGTCAACGTATAATCCCGATCGCGTCGCCACACCAGGTAACGACTATCAAATAATTCTGAATTTGAGATGCTGTCAGTCAACCATGTCTCCGTAAGGATTATTATATCATATGAGTTCATACAGACCTTACGATAGAAAGCATCTGATTTAGTTCGGAGTCCACGCACATTTTGATAAAGCATACTTAAGTTATTTTGTTTACTGTTGCTATCCAGGTTTAATAAGATAATAATAGTTTCCTAATAAGCAACAAAATAATAAATTTAGAGTAGTGAAAGGCATCACCAAACCGAAAATACGGTAATTTAACAACAATAAGTGCAATGATGGGTAGTAGATGACGGAAATAATTTGAATACAACCAGTTCTAGCCACTTGATTGTAGTCAAGTGTGCGAGCAAGCAAGCAGCGGTGTAGGATAGTTATAAGTAAGAGCGAGACAAAGTTATAGTCGTAGGGCACGGCTTTCAAGCATACAGCGCGATAAGGAATGCAGTGTTTTTTTGCAGTCAAACAATAGCGAGGTGTCGAAGTCATTAGCGAAGCATTGGTGCTAAACCTTTTACATAAATGTTTTAAGTAAGTAATTATATTATAATGAAAAACTAATAAGCAAGCTAAGTAAGAACTAGTGTTTAGTTTATAGATTATACAATTGCGTTTAAATCGAGCTCATGTTTAATTATCATAACATTTGACGTTACGTTTTTGCGCATGTGGATTTTACCGTGCTTGACCCACACAAAAGTATAATTTTTATCTTTAGCAATAATTTTAGCTTTGTTTAGTAACTTTTTGTGCTCAACACTCAAATGGTCGTTGACGTAGATCCTCTGGGTTGTACCGTGGAATCCTAAGTCTCGCGAAGACAGGTCCTTGAGTACATGTGCAGCTGCTATAAATTCTTCTTTTATGTATCTATTGATAAAACTCACTATTATAGACTTCTCCTTTGAATTATATACTGGGATTCTTGATATGTAATTAATTTGAGTTTTCGGGAAAGTGTAGTTAATCTTAGTGCTGATCGACTCAATGATTGAAAACAAGTTCTCGTCGTTTTTAAGAGGCACTCCTTTTATTTCAACGTTATTTAAGCGTGATCTTTGTTCATATGTGGATAGTTCAAATTTAGTTTTAGCTAGGTCATTCTGAAGAGAGCTAACTATCTCCTGAAGCTTTTCAACTTCACCAACTTTATTCTCCATTTCAGTGAACTTAATGCCATATTCGTCTAGTTTAGAGCTTGTAAATTCACATGACCCTTTCAGTTCGGTTACTTCCTCTCTGATTAATCGGATATTCTCAACCAGTGACGGTAAGCTCGACAATTGGCGCTTCATGTCACGAAGCTCCTTCATGATATCTTCCAGGGAAACTGGTTCTATAGTAGGTGTAGCCGGCGATGAATTCCGGCACGGAGGACATTTCCAAAGTGCTCTTCGTTCGGTTCCCAGCTTTTTCCAGCAAGTCTCCGAGATGTTTGCACATCCAAAATCTAGATGCTTCTTGCAGCTTCCACATTGGACACAATCGTTGGAGTTGATGTTACAAACTGCACATTTCATGTTGATAAAAGGATGGTAAATATTTGAACGTGATAACAAATTATATAAGGTTCGCCAAAGATTGACGATCTATTTAAAGAAACCGGAGCGTACGAAGTTTCGTGCAATAGCAATGGGCGTTCACACCGGACTGATTATCTAAAACACAACTGCTATATCCACATTACCAAGATCTTACGGCTCGCATATCACCGGTGGTGCGTGCATACCAACAATATGCCATATTGATAGTTGGAACGCACCACCGGCCGCAGGCTTCGAGACCCGCCCCGCGCCTCGTTACCATAATCACTAAATTACCAAACCGCTTCAGTATGCGAAGCACGTAAAATAAATACTTTACCCGTTTATGAACGCAACAAGACGCTAACTGCCAATTTCGTTCAGAAACTTGAGTGAAATGACCGTATAAAGCTGGTGTTACACCGTAAAAGGCCATATGAATATTACCGAAGGCTAAGTCGTGACCGTGTTTTATTGATGCCCTTTCAGGTCCTGTAATTGGAAAATACTTTACCCAAAAGAAGTCAAAGAGAATGAGTAGCTATCCAAACATTGTTTCAACTACTTTACTACTATTGTATCTAACATAAAAAACTGCCTACTTAGAACACTAATAATGATATGGCTAGACGAACACACTAACTATAGGGTCCCAAACTCATCAATGCTTGTATTATTGGAACCGTATAATTGATTAAGGGCGTACCGAATATATAATACTTATATAGATATTAAACATCCATAACTGAGGTACAAACATTCGTGCTCATCACACAAAGTTTACCCCAACTAGGATTGAAATCCGGGACCTTCGGCACATGCAGGGTAACCAACTGAGCTAATCAGATTTTCAGGATTATATCTTACAAAGACGTATTTTGAGGAGTTCCATCCTACGAAAAGAAAGATGAAAAGATCTTTTTAAAAAACGAGCAACCATGGTGTTTCTTGCCCGTTCTTCTCCATAGGAACGGCATTCCGAACGGGTGGTAAAGGAGTAGCATAGTATTTTGTAACTTTTGACGATTCATAAGTACTGTACTCAATGGTCTACGTGATTAAAAAATATTCTGATTGTGATTCTACAATCCTTCTATCAGCCGAAATTACTTCCACACATCAAGGTCCTCTGCGACTCGCAGCCACTGGCTTCGCGACGAATGCGATATCAACAGTCCACCTAGCAGATTCATTTCGTTTTGAAGCTCGTTGTCCGTGACAGACGGACAAACAGAAAACGTTGACGCGACAATGTTTGGAAACAATGGGTAAAGATTGTAGAATCCTACAAAGTCCCACTATATATGGAACATCAGCCTTACTTGCAAACTCGTTTTTAGGCCAGCGAATGGGCGCCACAGCTTGATTGGATGATTGACTTGGCCGTATAAATCGAAAACAGCACATAAGAGCACTTAACAACATGTTATCGAGACGGTAAATAAAATTATAAATTTCCGTCGTAAATTGTAAGTGCGGCGTTGCTTCGGCTAGATGTTCGTCCCGCCATCGATGAGCACATGCAAATTGTTAGTGGTTTTGCAAAATCAACATGCCTGGGAGGTATGGATGCAATTATCTATCAGTCTAAGCGATTTTTTTATTTTTTTTTATTACGTTATAGGCACATATTTGGTCTCGATCTCACCTGATGGTAAGTGACGATCTACGATGGCGCATACTTGCCTAGAAGGTACCTGTTCACTCTCGACTTGAAAACACCCAGATTGTAGTCAACGGGGAACAAAGACGCCGGCAGCGTGCTCCATTCCTGAATATAGAATACGATAGAAAAATAAGAGCAAGGCTACATATAGAATCAAAGATTCGTGCGGCTATGCAAAATAAATAACGTGAAAATTAACCAAACATATAATTTCTATATAATTTAAAAATGATGGTCCATTAGAAATCCATTATAAGATTTCGCTCAGTCATTAACAAAAAAAAGCACCATGTAATTTATGGCTCCATTTCTTTTAATGCTCCATTGCCTACACTTAATCAAATTACACAGATAATCCAGGCAAAAAGTCCAGGTTAAATGCTAGCTACGAAAGCACACGCTTAAGCGGACCAGACTATATACCCTCAGGGTACAAGTCACTCAAGAGATTGTTTTAAACGAAAACATATTAATTGGTCGACAATTTACTGCACGTCAATGTGGACAGGCACAGCGGCAGATTATTGAACCCAGTTTACTCTCATACTGTTTTGCACATACCTCTTTATTTTACATATTCAATCAGTAAAGGTAATGTGTTTTTTTAATGTATTGTTTTACATTAGTTATTAAATGTAACGGGTTGTCAAATGAGCTAGCAGTTGAACAGTTGAGTAGTCGTTAGTTAATTTAAGAGACTTTCACATTTTGTTCTATTAAAACTGATTAGATCATAGTAAGCAAAGGGTAAAACAATTTGAAACAAGATAATGAGAAAGCTTAACTGGTATATTTACAAAATATATATGGTCATTATTCGATCAATGGTCCGCTCCGTGCCTTATTTTTAGACTGCAATTTTAATTTTAGAAATAATTTGCTCTTGGTATGCAGAGATTACTGTAATTTATAGTCTCCATCATTAGTTAGATCGTTACAGCTTAACGGATTTCGTCACGATCTTAGCCTCCTTCGTAATTGTTGCGTATTTGAGTATAGGGAAGGTGATAGCAGCGACACGTCAATCAAACAAGCTAGTTAGAATCACACTGGTTTATTCGTAGGAGGGGCGCGCGCAGCGCGCGCGCATACCACTATACCTATATATATAACATCCCTCCCTCTTAGTTACAGGCACTAAACATAACTAGGATCTAATCTAAGGTTCTATGGGTCGGGTAAAATTCGGCATCATCGTGATTCGACGTCGGCGTTGAGAACATCGGACTTATTGCCTGACGCCTCCGAGAACCGGTCACAGCGCTCGGCGGAGTTGTCGCGAGTTCTGTGTCATACTGCAGCGTCGTCTCTTGTCCTGGACGATCCTCTCCTTCCCCTGCTGGATGCTGATCCGCATCGGAATCAATGATAGTAGCTGTAGGCAGTAAGTCGGGCACCACGTCCTGGTCCCAGGGTAAATCGTCGCTCGTTGAAGAGCACAATCGTGGTCTAATCTGGTCAATGTGTCTTGTGATCTCACATTCCAAGTTTGGCACGTATACTGTATACATCACAAGACCGATTCTCTTTCTGATAATGCCTTTTATCCAACAGAACTTCTTATTATTTGTATTTTTTGTTACCCATACTTTATCATTACATTTAAAGTTATTTCTAAGAGTGCCTTTATAATACTTAGCCTGTAAAGACTGATTGCGTTCGACGGTCCGGGTGAGTTCCGTGGACAAGGGAGCCTGTGCCGCGGGGTTCAATAAATCTAGCCGCGAGCGCAATGTTCGCCCGTATATTAATTCCGAGGGTGACCTCTCCGTGGTACTGTTTTTAGAATTTCTGTAGTCGAATAAAAATTTAGCAATTTTTTCATGGATAATTTTTTTATTGCATCCTTCCAAAATGATACCTTTAAGGCCCTTTTTTACAATTTTTACAATACTCTCGGCTTGCCCGTTGCTAGCCGGATGGTATACGGGAGATAAGATGTGTTTTATACCATTACTTAAACAAAAATTCTGAAACTCTTGAGAGGTAAACGAGGTACCATTGTCACTCACCAATGTATGTGGGACTCCGAAACGCGACATTAAATCGTACAGCTTACTGATCACTGCCTTAGAACTGTAAGTCGAAGTCATATCATAACACTCAATCCACTTGCTGTGTGCGTCTACGATAATTAAAAACATATAATTATGAAAAGGCCCTAAGAAATCCACATGGATTCGGTAGAATGGATGCGGTGGCAACGGCCACGGCGCGAGAGGCGCGTGCGGCGGCGCGGGGCGCAGCTGTGCGCACACGCTGCACTCAGCCGCCAGTCGCTCCAGTGCCGCGTCCACACCCGGGAACCAAAATCGCTCGCGAGCTTGAGCTTTCATTTTCACAATCCCAAAATGAGAACTATGCAATTCCTTACAAATCATTTCTCGCAACGATGTGGGAATGACCACCTTATGTCCACGCATCAAACAGCCGTTCTCATAAGATAATTGTGACCGGCAATGATAGTAAGGCTTTAAATCAGTATCATTTATTTTTCTCGGCCAACCGTTGAATACGTAACGCATAACGACTGCCAGCTGGACGTCCTTCGACGTCTCACGCTGCAAGTCAGCCAGGGTCACCGGCAGACCTCCGTCGACCACAAAATTTACATAGGCTGCACGCTCCGCGCAATCGACGAGTTCGTCCGGCATTCCCCGTGACCCCTCCACTCCGCAAGCCCGAGATAAATAATCTGCGCAATTATGTTTGCTACCTATATACTCTATAGTATAATTATAAGCCCCTAAAAAGATTGCATACCGCTGCAGACGGTTAGCGGACACTTCGGGAATGCCTTTGTGAGGTCCGAATATAGATAATAAAGGCTTGTGGTCCGTTCTTAATACGAATGGTTGTGATCGACCGTACAGGTACTGATGGAACCTTCTCACCCCAAATATAATGGCCGTCGCCTCTTTTTGAATTTGAGCGTAGTTCTTTTCTGCTGACGAAAGTGTTCGGGACGCGTAAGATATCGGTCTTTCTAACGCGTCCTCGTCCACTTGAGATAGCACAGCCCCTAGCCCTGTCGGTGATGCATCTACAGTTAATATCAACTTAGCGTTTGGGTCAAAGTGCGCTAGCGTATTATCTGACGCTAAGCATTGTTTTATTTTAATAAATGCTTCGTCATGAATCGAAGTCCATTCCCACTTCGTGTTTTTGTTTAACAAGTTATATAGTGGATTTAACACCGACGATGCGTCCGGTACAAAGTTCCGATAATAATTAGTTAGACCTAGAAAAGATTGTAGCTGTGACACGTTCGTCGGCTTAGGAGCTTGTAAAATAGCATTCACTTTGTCTTGTGATTTCCTGACCCCATATTTATCTATAACGTGACCTAGATACGCAATTTTGTCTTTAAAAAAATCGCATTTACTCGTCTGTACTGTCAGTCCAGCCTCGTCCAATCGCTGTAACACCGTGATCAGTCGCTGTCTATGCTGGTCTTTGTTTGCTCCTGTGACGAGGATATCATCTAACAGGAAGATAATTCCCTCTATTCCCGCGAGTAAACATTCCATGGCGCGCTGGAATACGGCGGGTGCACTGGATAACCCAAACACTAGCCGAGTAAAATTAAAAAGTCCACGATGTGTATTTATGCAAGTGAGGTTCTGTGATTCGTCGTTTAATATAAATTGGTTGTACGCCATGGACAAATCTATTTTACTAAACTGGACGCCCCCGTGTAATTTAGCTAATAGATCATTCACAGTGGGTAAAGGATACTGATCTACTATTAACTGTTTATTAATTGTAACCGAGTAGTCGGCACATAACCGAATGCTACCATCTTTCTTTAATACCGGAACTACTGGCGATGCGTACTCTGAGTGTTCAACAGGTATTAATATACCTAATAACAATAAACGATCGAGTTCCTTATCTATTTTTTCTTTTAATGCGTAAGGTACCGGCCTAGCTTTGAAGAAAACCGGTTTAGCATCTGGTTTTACGTGTAATTGAATAGTGTACTTATTAAACGATCCGAGACTTCCTGAAAAAACTTTAGGAAACATTTTAATTAATTGATGTACGATGTTATTTTCGCATTCGGAGGGTGCCTGTGCGTACACAGCCTGTACCGGCGCAGGCGCTAGCTCAAGGTCGAACTCGTGAATGAAGTCACGACCTAGCAACGGTGGGCCGCCATGTCGCACTACAAACACATCCAAAGTGCGTGTGCGCCCACTGTACGATATAGGTAAATACACAATGCCGATTGCTTCGATTTTTTCGCCCGTATAGCTAAAAAGCTTTTTGTTGGTGACTGACAATGGTAATCGCTTAAAATAGGTTGTGTAAGTTTTTTCCGAAATTACGCTTACAGCAGAACCACTATCTATCTCAAACTGTAATGCCAGACCACTAACCGTCACGCGCTCCGTCATCGGTCTCCCTCTCACACATCGAATATTATAAAAACGCTTACCGTCGTCTCCGTTGTCCACAGTGTCGTCTTGTACATATTTAACTTTACCCTCGTTAGGACACATCTTACGCAAATGACCTTTGTTATTGCATTTTTTACACTTGTAATTTTTAAATCGACACTGGTTAGATTTGTGATTGGTAAACCCGCACACAGTGCACTTTTCCTTCTTGGAGATGCTGAACACGTTGTCCGGGGCCGCTGCACCGGTGACCGTTGTACCCGGCGCTGCCATTGACGAAGCCTGGCGTGCACAGCGCACGCTTTCTGCTAAATCAATGGCCTTCGCCAGAGTCAGTTGCTGCTGATCTTGCGCGAAGAGTTTGTCCCGCTCGTGTCCCGCTGCCATGCCCATGATAAACTTATCTAGCAGGGCCTCCTCCAAATGCTTGAAAGCACAGTGCGCTGCCAATCCTCTCAACCTGGCTGCCCATTGAGTATGACTCTCTCCTGGTCGCTGTGAAGCGGAGTAAAAGTTTGATTTCTCCGCAAACCCGAACCTTTTTGGCGTGAAGTGGTCATCAAGAAGATTTACTATTGCTTCGTAACTTAATTCTTCCACCTTGTTCGGTAGCGCCAGGTCACTTGTAAGGTTGAAGGTAGTTTCGCTTAACGCGCTTAACAATATCGCTCGCCGCTTGATCGTTGCTTTGTCGGTATCACTGGTTATGTCGTTGGCAATAAACCATTGGTTTAACCGAGACTTGTAGCTTTTCCACTCTTGCTGAAGATGATCGAAGGTAGATAGGATTCCAAACGTTACTCCCGTAGACATTTTGTTAGACGTGAGTCCGGTCGTCGCCACGTGTTGCGTATTTGAGTATAGGGAAGGTGATAGCAGCGACACGTCAATCAAACAAGCTAGTTAGAATCACACTGGTTTATTCGTAGGAGGGGCGCGCGCAGCGCGCGCGCATACCACTATACCTATATATATAACAGTAATCAAGTCTAATAGTTCATCCAATTTATATAATAGGAATCTCTTTATTTCCTAGGACAGATTACTGGCTGTAAAAATCTGCGCGATCGCAGTCAGCGTACCTACCTACCTATAGACCTAATGGGGCCACAGAACGTCACAGACCAAAATTCCTCTTTTATCCTCATTCCCAAATTTTTTGAAACCTATATTCTGTTTCAAGTCAAACCATTTGTTTCTCAGGTGTGCAAACCAGACACGGACTGTACTCTGCCCGCGAACAGATGGCGGTACATCGAGAACTTCAACTGCTTGGGAGCAAACATGAAGCAGCTGAAAGAGATGAGGCTCTCCTTCCCCAGCGGTCACTCGTCCTTCTCAGCGTACACTATGCTTTACTTCTGCGTAAGTTATAGCTGTAACCATTATAGTGCTACCAACCCAAAGTGGGCTGGCTGCCTTCACAAGTCTTTCTTTCAGACTTGTAGGTTTCTTTAAAATTGTCTTCACTGCTTAACAAAGGATATAATTGTTGAAGTAAATCGAAAATGTCAGAGGCGCGTATGAAACGGGTATCGACTTCGCCCTCTTGTTGCGAAGGCGAGCGTTCTGCCAACTTTGTCATCACTGCTTTAAGCAATTATGATTTGGAGTCTTTATGATATTTTGCAAGAAGTCTGTGTGGTGTAAAGAAACTTATATTTTTAACAGTAATATCTGGTAGTAATGGATGGCATACATCTATTGCTTGCAAAATGATGCATCCTTCCAATATTTAAATAATTAACTTACTTAATAATTGTAGTAGTTACAGTCGCGGACTTTAATTTGGGATCCATTTAAGGTTGAATATCGTACAGAAAACGTATACCAAAAGAAAATCACTTCACTAGGAGTAACTGCTCTCAGGTATGACGATACACAGATATACGACCTTATTGCATTGTAAGTGTCTTTGAAAATATTAAGGAAATGGGTCCTATATTAATGTGCGCCCCCGTACATGAGTTAGGATAATAACATTAACCTATGTTTTCAAACCCCCACACAGATGTACATTCAGAAGCGCTTCACATGGCGCGGCTCCAAGCTCCTCAAGCACGCTTTCCAGTTCCTGCTGATGCTGTTTGCCTGGTATACCATAATGACACGGGTCTCTGACTACAAACACCACTGGAGCGACGTCATGGCTGGATTCAGCATTGGCATTCTTTTCGCTATTGTCATTGTGAGTAGCTTAAACAGCGCTTGTATAGCTTTAGTAGATACTTCGTACTGGTTATGTTTATATAATTTTATAAAAATTATATATAAATATAATACCAGCCCTTTTTATTGTCCCACTGCTGGGCGCGGGCCTCCCGTCAATGCGAGGGGGATTAGGCCATAGTCCACCACGCTGGCACAGTGCGGGTGGGCGGAATTCACACATCTTTTGAGGGGTTCTCTTAGACATGCGGGTTTCCTCGCGATGTTTTCCTTCATGGTTGAAAATGAGATTCGCACATGAAATCAGAAATCCCAAAGGTGCGAGCCGGGATTTGAACCTGCGACCCACTTGGCTATCACTGTTATGTTTAACAGGTGGCGTATTATGAGCATTTCCAGGCAGTTCTCATTTCGGCCTTAAGATTGTCATCTGTAGAGCCAAGCCAAGTTGGTAGAACGCTTGCCTCGGTAACGAGGATTGCCGGTTCAAACCCCGGCTCGCACCTCTGGGATTTTTCAAGTGCGAATCTCATTTTCAACCATGATTATCACTTGCTAAAACGGTGAAGGAAAACATCGTGAGGAAACCTGCATGTCTGAGAGAACCCCTCGAAAGATGTGTGAAGTCCGCCAATCCGCACTGGGCCAGCGTGGTGAACTATGGCCTAATCCCCCCTCGCATTGAGGGGAGGCCCGTGCCCAGCAGTGGGACATTAAAAAAAGGGCTGGAATTATTATATATTATTATTTGTGTCACTTCAACGACATATGTTTACGCTAGATTTGTAGGTTCTTTGTCTCAGTGCTGTTGTCATTTTGACCGACAACATTCGGAATAAAGATTGTTTTTTTTATTAGGATAAGTACCTATGTATTATTGTAGTAAAAATATAAAATCGCTAGGCAATTGGCCTCTCGACTCTCAAGTCGAGAGGCAGAGCAAAATCAATGGATGCGCACGCGCACGATAGGTACCAATCACAACAATTCCAATTACTTTCGGAGCAAATACCCCTTCGAGAATTACAGGTGCATTTTTTTATAACGGTTTTTTTTAAATTTTCAGTACGCCTTCGTATCGAACCTGCGCAAAACGCCGCGCCCCCGCCAAGTCAGCCTCGAAGCCGAGCTCCGCGCCACCAACGGCAACACCCGCGTGCAAGTTTGACAACCACTGCCCCCCTCCCCGCGCAGCGACAGCGACGGCGGGGACCTATGATACGAGCGACCAGCCGTGTCGTGGATCTCGCACGAGTACATGGACGCTTGTAAACAGTGAACGGGTCGAGGCCCCAAGTCTGCTAACACAATCGATTCATAATCGAACAGGAAACGCATAGTAACTGTCACTTTTGACAGATATTGTTGTTGTTTTTTTAATTCGCCAATAGGCAGGCAAAGGACAGAGCCATACAGCCTGGTCATATTTTGGAATGAATTCAATTCCGAGGGTATTTCATTTCATTGTCATATCTTTAATAAAAAGGCCAAAGCCAAGTCTGATGTAATTTCAAAAAAGGCTAATGCCATGTCTGTTTTTGACAGATATTGTATGGGATATCTGTCAAAAGTGACAGTTACTATGCGGTTGCTGTTCGATTATGAATCGATTGTGTTAGCAGACTTGAGGCCCTGGTTGCGGACTTTTCCTTTTTTTTTAATTAACAGAGAAATAATGTTGTTCTTTATAGCTTCAACCACCCAACGGTAGGTGTTCTCAAAGACTATACACTGACAATTCAATTCAATTATTTTTTTATGGTTAAATGGCTCCACCGATCTTTGGTAATTTTGCCAGTGTCGAGGTGAAAAACAAAAATATATATGTAATGCTATGAGCGATTTAGAATACATTTGAAGGGCGCTGAGAATCTGTAAACTGACCACTTAGGTACAGATGTGTTCTGACAATGTCATGTTGTTGATGATCGGAATTTGTTGACTGCAAGTGTATAATAGATGGCGTTGTTTGACTACAGCTTGTTTAGTTACATAGTTTGGACGAAAGATGGTGGTACTTGTTTAAGCGTTGGCCGCCTGCACTGAGTGCTCGCAGGTTTGATTCATTTCGAGGCATAGCTTGAAAATGAAATTTGCTCTGCATTGGTCTTGGTGTTTCTAGGACCGCCACAGTCTATTATATAATATCCAAACCGGGAATACAAGTGTGGCTTAGTTTGGGTACGCTTAGTGTGTTCATCTGATGATATTTATTAATTAATGACACACAATGGGTTATATCCTCTAAAAGTTCTCTGTTTTTTATAATAGAACTGAAAAGGACTTTATATTATTTTACACAAAACTTAAAATATTTCGTCTCGTTTACAGACTTTCAGTCTCCAATTGGGTCATCAATTGAGAGTTCATATCAATAGCGTAGTTAGTCGTAACTAGTTTAAAGTTATTTAACGGTTTAATGTTATTCGTGAACATAGGGGGCTAACATTGTATTTCTAATATAAAAGACAATACATTCATAGTTATTAGCGCAGTTGTTAGTGTCCCTACCTTCTGCACCGAGGGTGTCGGGTTCGAATCCTGGTAGGGACAAGCTTTGTGTGATGAGCATATGAATCTTTGTGCCAGAGTCATGGCTGTTTGATATCTAACAAAAATTGTGTAAAATATTTTAACCGATGAATCAGTAAGTTATATGGATCACGTTGAACTCTCCTCTCTCCCTCTCTCACATCTCTCCCCTCACTCTCATAGTCCGACGGAGAGAGATCAGCGGCCTCCCGTGCTCATCGAGCCTCGATATTGTTGATATAGTAATGCATGGTCTAAAGACAAACTAGATAGTACAATTTTATGTCTGCACCATTATAATTCGTGATTATGTTTTCACGCAATGCACTCGCAGGGTAAACATAGACAGCTACTTTGATTTTGCATTTTTTTTCTTTTAATGTAATGCGGATTTTGAGATTTTTATTTATTTTATACTGTTTTGGTGTCAATTTATGAATTACATGTTGTTTTTTAATGCATGATATTACATTATGTCACTAAGAAGGAGATACTTTGTGGCTGACACATATAATATTTACAAATTATACAGAATAATTCACAAAGGTATACTAAGCCTGGAATCTGCGCTTTTTAGATATTATTTTTTAAAGTCTTATTATTATTTATTAAAATTATTATTTAAAGTCAGAACTTCAATACGTCACATAAAAAAGTACAAGTAAAAGACTCCGAAATTCTGACTTCACTTAATTATTACAATATCTCTAAAGAAACGCAGGTTGGATGCTTAATACACGCTTTCCTGTATCACCCAAAATGAGTGTTGGTGTGTACCCAAAGATATTTTTATAAACAAATATCTGACACAAAATTAAAGATCAATTGATAACGAATCTCCAAACATTATTATTTGTAATGTGGATATTATAACAAAATGTATAAGAACTCTGAATACCTATACCTTTAGAAATAAGTCTATCCCCCGAATTTATAGACTTTTTATAAATTTATCAAACGTCTATATGCGCAAAGCAAAACTCTTGTGCGCAGTACTAAATGACGTTCGATAAAGTTATATGATGTCTATACAATATCAAACTTCACCACCCGTTATCGTCACCTCTGCTCTTCTACTTAACTCTTTATAATTTATTTATTTTTTATTAAGTACAACGGTTGCACATTTTACATTTTTATAGTACAAGTTATTTTAAGTGTTATTTAAGGTTTATATTGCGTGTGTTTTTATATGTATATTATTTTTGTAGATGCGACAGGAATGGGCTGTATAAATGACGCATTTTTTTAACGGGCAACGGCGTAAGAGTTTCTTGTGCTTTGTGCAAATATTGTAAAAGGATAATTTTATAAAAAAAAAACATAATTGAGTATCCCAATGTTAGGTTCGTGAAGGATAAAAAGTCGTCTGTCACAGTCACTCTTGCGCAGCTCATATTATTTATTTATTTTAGTTCTAGTAGCTCTTTAGGTCTCTAAGGCCTCGGGGGCTATGTATTTTTATACTGTGATATAGACTTGTAATATAAAAGAAATTACAGATCTGAGTTGTATCGACTCCGTTTAGTTGATTTATTGATACAATTTATTTAGGTATATACGTTTTGTTTCATCGAACATTGACGAAAATTGTTGGTTACAGTCCAAATTGTCTGTAGACTTATTATTGAAATGTAAACATTTCGCGATATAAGCGATATTAGCAAATCAACTAGGCAGAACTAGTCGATATATCTCCATTGCATATAATACAAGCTAGTTTTAAGTCAAATTAGGTGCTAGTTAAGTGTAGATATTGTAATTGTTTATAAATTATATTTTTACTATGTAACACTAAGACGTCGAGGATGTAAAGCTATTTTTAAAATGGGGGGCTTTAAAAGGAAATCTTTATGTATAGTCGAGCCTTGAAAATGCACTGCCTTTAAAAAACTCTAGATGTAGCTATTGGGCAGCTATTTATTTACTTATTGTATCAATACTGTTAAAAGTTTAAAAAGCATAATAAATATTATAATGGCTACATTATTTTTATTTCATCGCATCGGCCTACCCGATTTTACAAGAAATAAAAAACTTGTAATTGAGAACAGCGCCATCTATTATTCTCCGCAGAAACCACGATACCGCCGTGAATACGAGTTACATTACAGTTCGACACCATTTCACGATCGCATAGATGTCGCTACTACAGAAACAAAATTAGTTCAACAAAGAATCCCAGTTTCCCCGACAGTAATAATATAAATTATTATCAGTACAGTCAACTTAATTTCAAAGCGCAAAGACCTCTCATAGGAAAGGAAAACAACACATATTGCAATGTTTGGCACATGAATGAGGCATACCCACCTACGCTAGTATGAGTTGAAATTACTCATTTTTTATCAGTCTCCCGTCGTGTTTTATCGCTGTCTAATGTGTCCTGTGTTGCTTGTGAAAGGATGATAGTGTTGTGTTAATATGGATCGACTATTGTGGAAAATAATATTGGACTTCGTCGTCCTTGTATGCGGTAAGTGTGTCTCATAGTTCTTACGACAAGTTAGCGTTTGTTCGAAATAGAAAGTAACTTTGACCTAGGAACGACCGTGTTTTTTTTATGATAATAGGTATAGCTACCTGCACATTAAGTAGCTATAAAGGATAGACTCAAATATATATAAGTATCTATACTTATTATATTCTGTATCATATTGTATTTTAATAACTTAATGACGTCAGACTATTTAGAGCTTAATTATAATCCTTAGGAACCAATGTGGGTAGTGTATCCATTATCCTTATGAGTAATCATCCTACCTTTTATTAAAAAAAAATATGCGTTCTCTTTTTTTTAGTTGCACAATAGGTTTCGCTTTTATTGTGACTACGCAACGACTGGACCGATTTTGAATAAGTTTTGTCATTATGCATCTATCGTATCTATACATTATACAATAAGACTCGTAAATGGTCGTGTGTCTACTAATGACATAGATTAATTAAAACAGGCTAGGTGTAGGTCTTTTTTTTTAATCCTGGCCCGAATCCAAGTTTTGGCTGTCTCTCTGAATCAGAATATGTTTTATTCATGTAAATCATTAAGTACAGTACTTATGAATCGTCAAAAATGTTACAAAATGCTATAACTTTACCACCCGTTCCTATAGAGAAGAACGCGCAAGAACTCCATGGTTGCTCTTTTTAAAATGATTCATTACATTTTTGAACAATAAATTGTTATAGGTATGTGAGAACAATGTAGATACGGCTAGGCAGACTTAAGCAGCTGGTCAACAAAAAGTCTAACTGACCGTGTCCGCGCATTACGGAAAACGACCGGACGAATTATGATGAAACTTGGTATAGTGATAGCTTGTATCTCGGTTATGATATAGAAAACATTTTATTCCGGGAAATAGATGGGCTCTCATGGGTAAGCCAAAAATACTATATTTCAAAATTCACTCGGCGGAGTTTTGATGTTGACTATAAATAAGTCACCATTGCAAGACCTCAAGACACAGTGAGCACTTTCTACATAGATCGGACCGCAAACAACAACTAAATATGAGGGTACCCCCGTCAAACTATGACACTAGGACGTCAACCACCTCAGTCCTCCCGTGACCATGGTGGCTGTAAAGCAGCTGAAACGTCGGGACCGTAAAAACAGAAAATAATCGCGATAAAATCCTTAAAATGAGTTTTATTTCAATATAAATAAGCTATTTATTATTTTAGATTAGAGTACCTAAGGTACAATGCTTGTCCCCAATATCTTGCCGGCTAATCGTTTACACAGCTCCATTTGTAGAGATTACAATAAGTAGGTACTTACATCCGAGATATCACACTATGCATGATATACAAACTGAATCACGAAACAGCCGTTGTCGTCAGCACGTCAGGTGTGCAAACTCATCAGACAGGTTAATTACCTTACTTGGAGCATTCCCCTAAGCGCACACATTCCAATCGCACTAAAACTTACTTCGGATCCGGATTATCAACAATGTTACGTGGGTACATTTCGGTACAAGCTCGAATGTATAATTGAATATTTTTTGTGAAATAAAATGCTGTTGTAGCAATATAATAGTATCGCCAGACTAACACACCAACTCTACGGTCCCACACTAAGCAACGCTTGTATTATGGGTACCGTACAATGGACTGAGGGCGAACTCGGTATTATAATACTTATATAGATACTAATCTTCCATGACTCGGGTACAAACATTCGTGCTCATCACACAAAGTTTGTAGCTATCAGGATTCGAATCCGTGACCCTTGGGATACAAAGCAGGGTCACTACCAACCGCGCTATGATGTCGTCAATAATTGACAATGCACTTACGTAATAAAGATCTCTCTGTAGAGACCTCTCAAAGAGGTTTCGAACATCTTTTCATTTGAGTACACTTTTTCTATTAAGTAATAAAATGACCTTATAGAAACACCGACATTCCACCTTGAAGTAAGAAGTCACGGCTGACAGATTTACCTACTTAATATTTAGATAACAGCTGTTGTCTATCCCTAACTGTACTCAAAGACTATTGTTATATCAAATAAGTATCTAGGTACGGACCTATATCTTTTTAACCGACTTCAAAAAGTATGAGGTTCTCAATTCGATTGTATTTTTTTTATGTTTGTTACCTTAGATCTTCGTCATTTCTGAACCGATTTGGATTTTTTTATTTGAATGGATATGCTTACAGATTGGTCGCATTTTTTTCAAAAAAAATAGTTCTTACTAGCTGCGCTCCGCGGTGTTACCCGCGATAAAAAGTATGAAAAAATAAAACAAATCTATCCCCGGGAACCATATATTTTACCGGGATAAAAAGATTCCAGACTATAATCTATCGAAGTGCCAAATTTCATCCAGATCCGTTCAGCCGCGCGCTGGCGTGATTGAGTAACAACATCCATCTATCCATCCTGGCTGGATGGATAGATGGATGTTGTTACTCAACCTTTCACATTTATAATATTAGTGGACCCAAAAAAATTGAAGCTTGTTTATTATGCTACTAGTACCTACCAATCATCATCGTTGTCAGATAAAAAGCAGCAACGAGTTGCTTCTCTAATAGGCTTAGAATAAGGAACGTTGTACGTAGCAACCCTGTTTCCAAGGCGAGTGTTCTATCAACTTGGCTATCAATATTATCCACTATGTACCTACTTATCTACTTATTACCCACAAATCTACTCATTATTGAGATTACAATGACGTTTAATATACAATATAATATAATTTCGCCAGATGATAACAGCATCTATACGGTCCCACACTAAGCAACACTTGTATTATGGGTACCGTACAATGGACTGAGGGCGAACTCAGTATATAATACTTATATAGATACTAAATCCATGACTCGGGTACAAACATTCGTGTTCATCACACAAAGATTGTCGCTACCATGATTCGAACCAGGGACCTTCGGCGTAGAAAGCAGGGTCACTACAAACTGCGCTAATCATGACGTCAAATATGTAGGTACTCAAAAAATAGTTTTTATATTAGTCTATTTCAATATTCGTGATATCATTTATCTCTGATAACGTTTTGTACAGTTGATTATAATTCCTGTAGTGTGCTTATAGATTTTTATGATAAGATATGTAGTAAGTATAATGATTATACAGATTGATTGAAAAGTAAAAAACAAATTTTCATTATTGTGATGTTTGGTTCATTCCAGTCGGCATCCCCCTCTTGGCTGTTAACGTCTGGGTGCAGCCGTACCAACGTGGCTACTTCCAGGACGACGAGTCCATCCGACTGCCGTACAAGGAGCAGACGATATCGGTGGCAGCATTAGCTGCCGCCGGCTTCGCTTTTATTATAGCTACGGTAAGGGCCAACCGTCTCGGATTCAGCAGGAAACGAAAATGAATACATGCAATATACAATGGAGCATAATGTCCCTTATACCTTACCTTATACAGAATGCCTCAGACACGTCTAAAATACCCATATCAGGACTTACACACACACACACACACAAACAGGCAAACAAAAACACAAGTGATAGAGGGCTGTATATGCTCTGTAACTATCCACTATATTTATTTAGATAGGCATTTCTGTGGAGATATATATTATTGGTATTGATTATTTTGGGCAGTCTCAATTTTCTTCGTAAATTTATTTCAAATCAATTCAAATTGATGAAAACTTGCACGTCAAACATCCACGGCTCTGGTACAAAAAAATAATTCATGCTCAACACACGAAGTTTGCCCTTACCGGGATTAGTCCCGCGACCTCGACACAAAAAGAAGGGTCAGTACCCCCTGTCCCAATCGTACCTAAGTACCTAAGTCACCGTCGTTTCATGAATTGCAGGTGTTGATAACAGAGATAATCCGCGACAGACGAGGCAAGAGTGTCGGTGAGAAGTTCCTGTCAGGCTCCCTGGTCGCGGGCTGGGTATGGGAGAGTTACACCACCATCGGCGTCTTCACCTTCGGAGCCGCCTGCCAACAACTCACGTCTGACTTCGCTAAGGTCGTTATCGGGAGACTGCGACCGCATTTTATTGATGTAAGTATGTGGTTGAGGTTCTTGACGGTACTTCTCAGTGGAACCAACACGTTTGGAACCAGTTTAGTTGAAATTTGAGGTATCTCGGCACTTAAATCCTTCAAAAAAACATGGTGTAATAATGAGTACATAAAACGTACGCTATGTCAGAAGGTATAATACTACACACTCGATGCTTATCTTAAGGATAAAAATGCTTGGTTAGACGCTGGTCCGGCTTCTCAGGAATATAAATGACATTGTTCGAGCAGACTATTAAGATATTTTTTTTCTCTTCTTTCTTCTTATATTCATTTACAAAAGTAATTTGTAAATGTGGGAACCAATGGCTACACGGTTCCCACATTTACAAATTACAAACTTGTAATTATATACTTAGTTAGTACTTTTTTTTTGACCAGCTGCTAAAGTCTGTCTAGCCGTTCCTACATTGTTCTCACATACCTATAACAATGCACTGCTCAAAAAATAAAAGATCTTTTTAAAAATAAAAAATCTTCCCCATAGGAACGGCATTCCGAACGGGTGGTAAAGTAGTAGCTTAGCATTTTGTAACTTTCGACGATTCATAAGTACTGTACTTAATGGTTTACATGAATAAAAATATTCTGATTCTGACCCTCAGTACTGTTATTGAATTTGTTAGTAAGTATATTGTCTTAAACTATGTTATTGTGCTATAAGTGTAATGGTCGACTATTGCGGCCACTAAGAAAACGCGTTTTGTTGTGGGCGTAGTTATTGTCTAGTTATTTGTTAAAAGTTTTCCAGACATCTCAATCTCTGGCTATTTTGCGACCATAATATATTTCCAGCTCCTTTTGTTAGGTCATCGTCCCATTTTTTTAAGATCTTCTAACCATTTGTTTCTGTTTTTGACCATCTTGCGTCTTTTGTTTTTGTATGTGACCGATTTTAAGTTGAGTACTTGTTCATTGCTCTTATCTTATATGATTAGTGATCTTTAAGTCGCCTTTATATAAGATGTAGGTACTTTACCCTAACTATTGTCATTTCCAGGTATGCCGACCGATACCGGTAGAGAATTCACCCCTGAACTCACTGGGCTACATCCAGGATTACACCTGCGTGAACACCGACGCGTCTCTGCTGAAGGATATGAGGGTATCTTTCCCGAGCTCGCACGCCAGCTTCTCCATGTACTGCGCGATTTTCTTCATTGTAAGTTTACTTGCTAGCTTCCTTCAATTTTATATAGAGACACAGTATAATAGGCAATGGTCAGGAATATGTAAAAACAATAGCTACCCTAAAGATTTACTTGGAATCAGTCGTTGATAAGCCCCATTGATTTGATTTCGATAAAAAGTTTTGACGTGACGATTTAAATTTAGTAACGATACCGAATGTATAACAACTTCTAGGCGAGGCCATATTCATATTCATTTAATGTCATCGTATTTCGCATTCGCATTTAGTACAGAAAGAAGAACGTTGTCCATATAATAAATAAATAAATATCGCCATACGAACACACCAACTATACGGTCCCACTTTAAGCTTAACGCTTGTGTTATGGGTACCGTACAATGGACTGAGGGCGAACTCAGTATATAATACTTATATACATATTAAACATCCATGACTCGGATACAAACATTCAACACAAAGCTTGTCCCTACCAGGATTCGCACCCGGGACCCTCGGCGCAGAAAGCAGAGTCACTACCACTGCGCTAATCAGGCCGTCAAATATAACTTACTGATTCATCTGGAAAATCCATGTCTATTGATTGCATTCTTTTGTCACTTCCAGCTGTACATCCAAATGAAGGGTAAGTGGCGCGGCTCCAAGCTCCTGCGCCACGGGGTCCAGTTCGCCGTGATGATCGCCGCCTGGTACATCGGTCTGTCCCGCGTGGTGGACCACATGCATCATTGGAGCGATGTCGCCGTCGGCTTCCTTATCGGGGTCGTATATGCTGCTCTAGTGGTGAGGATCTAACTTTCAGTCATTTAGTTCAGTCGCCTGTGATATGTCACCAGGACCCCAAGTCTGATAACACAATCGATTCATTATCGAACAGCAACCGCATAGTAAATGTCACTTTTGAAAGATATTGTATGGGATATCTGTCAAAAGTGACAGTTACTATGCGGTTGCTGTTCGATTATGAATCGATTGTGTTAGAAGATTTGGGGCCCTGGTGTAGGTATTGTTCTGTGCTGTGTGCTGGGCCACATGCATCGCTGAAGCGACGTGGCTGGTGGCTTCCTTCCACCATTGGCATGCTTGGTGGCAGGCTTTCAGTCATTTAGTTTAGTCGCCTGTTATAATAGTCACATAGATGACTGCATCACTGGAGCAATGTGGTTAGCGCAGTGAATGCCGTGAAAGTTAAAGTGCCTAACTTGCAGTCAAGTTTGATGATACATAGTACATTGGTAAGTATGATTTGTCACGATATCGCAGTAGCGCTGATGCTGCGCTGATGAAGATGTGAAATAAAAATTAACGTAATTCTATAATATGTCTTTGTATTACATCTTCCAGTTCACCTATGTTCTGAAGCCCAAGAAGTACGGTCTACCACAATCATGGCAAAACCCTCAACCGCCCCAGAACACTCTCCCGAGGCCGGTTCTTGCGCGATGACTACCAGCAATCCATGATACCCTGGTACAATCGGAGTATAGTCAGGAAAGTCAGCTGTGAAATAATTAGGAATTTAATTTAAGCCATTGTTAAATCCAAGTGTAGTATAGTGCCACATGAACATAGATCTTGAGGATCAAAATCCGAGCAACGCATTTGGGATTAAAATTCGGACAAGCATTTTCTTAGTTCAGTGATATCCTCCGGGTTAACTCCAGATTAACTGATCATACAGAATTTAATAGACTTGAATGAAAAAAAAAATCATCTGAAAACTCTGTGTATATCACTGTTGTAATATTACAGATATGTACCTTTTGAAAAGGCTTTGTTAAATAGCTTATTATCACGTTACTTATCAACTGTTGTCTATTGTACAAAACGATGAATATTAGCAGTAAGTAAGTAAACATTTTTAATTGTCTTACGATAACATAGAGTAAGTCCACTCGCTATCAACGCAGCTTTTATTTTTAAAATAGGTGCAGAAGACTCAACTTAGTTTTGACAAGTATCTTAGTAACGATAATACACCAGTTATTGTGAAAAGTAATGAAGATGGCAGCACTAGGAGTTAGCGTGTATGTGCGGGCTATATGTGAACTGATAATACTCGTAGATGGCGTTAAAACGCTAAGTGCTACCAAATTGCTTTTTTTCAAATAACAGGGTCAAAATGTTGTAACTTTTATTCAGAGACTTATGATGTAAGCTAGATTTTATTACCTACCAGAATTGTAAGTCAGTTTTAATTACGTAATTAGTGGTACGGTTAAAAATAACTGAGTATAATTCCCAGGTTACCTAGCTACAAGTGATTAAATATTACTTAGCCGTGTATTATAATTAAAATGATGCTTATTTTTTGTTATTTTTTTTTAATGTTACGTTAGTAAACGGCGAATCTGCTTCGCTGGATGAGATGGTGCTTTTTAGTAAGACCTAGCCTGTGCCTCAAGGGAGGTCGAGACCAATGAAGGAGGAGCAGGACCTCGAAGGAGGATACGACAACGTGCCTCAATTTAGGTAACTTTGGAAGGGTACTATTCAGAATAATAATATAATACCAGCCCTTTTTAATGTCCCACTGCTGGGCACGGGCCTTCCCTCAATGCGAGGGGGATTAGGCCATAGTCCACCACGCTGGCCCAGTGCGGGTACGGGTACTATTTAGGTTCTTACCTAATTCGAATCTGTAATCACAATCCGGTTATAATCTAAAGGTAATGACATTATATGTCACTTATGACTGCTCTTTATCAGAAAGTGATAATCACTATGATAAACACAATAAACATGCATGAGGACCCAAATTTAACCTATGTTCAATGAGACCAAATGGGAACCCCATGAGGTATTTTCTGACAAAACGTACCCGAATGGAACAAGCTGCCTGAAGTTGTAATAAAAGCAACAACAGTGAATGCTTTCAAAAATAGATTAGACAAGTTCAATATCTCAAAGACTCGCAATGATGCACATGCATGTTTCAGTTCAGTTCAATTCAGTTTCCTACAAGTAAAGCTGCTAATGTGTCGCTCCAATAATAATAATAAGACACTACGGACCCGAGTGCCCCAAAGAGTCGGTCAGAGCCCCGACCTCGGCGTGTCTTCGTCGGCCGAGTGGAAACCGAAGGTGGCCCGCAAGACTCTCAGCTCTGTCTTGCCTTAGTTGGCTGTCCAGAGAGGGGTCGTTAGAGCTATATGCTCCAGGTGGAAGTGTTAAAGGGCATAACGCCGCGAGTAATCACGGGAGAAAGCGCAGCACACCTCTCTACACCCCTGAGCCGCTCGCGCCAGTGTTGCCGCTTATCGTTTTATATGACGGCCTTTTTAGGGGGTCCACCTAAAGAGCGGGGAGTCGCCACCTGCCAATAGTGATTAGATAAAAGCTGATTATGGCAGGTGTTCGAAACCCTTCCATTATTTCCATCCCATATCCACCCAAACCTCAATCCATAGTCCCAATTATCTTTCCATATCCCTGCAATAGTTCCTCCGCCTGCTCAGATCAATTCGCTGTTTATGCTATCATTTTCAGCAGTTGACCCCAGCAGGTGGCTAACATAACATTAAAATTCTCAATAAGGGCCTCTACGTGTTGGACCCATGTCCGCGCGCAAGCCTTCCAAAGAACCGTGTATAGCCCGTGTGGAGATAGACATACTAATATAGATGGATAGATAAATCTTAATTGTTCCACCACATAAAATAATTACATAGTTACATACACTTAACTGGACACAGAAGGGCACAATAGGCGGCCTTATCACTAATAGCTAGCTAGATGCTCTGTCTGTTTTTTTCCATCGTTTGAGAACATAGGTAAGTATTTTTAGACATTACTAACTAATGTCTAAAAATACTTACCTATGTTCTCAAACGATGGAAAAAAACATGGTATTATTATGTTTTTCTTACAACACGTTTTACGCACGCAAATAGGAAGTGACGCCTCGTACAAGTTCAGTATTATTTTGATATACAGGAAACATTAAAACTATAAATGCGATAACCCGATCTTGGAGTAGAAGGGTGACCAATTATGAACACACATTTATAGACATGAGAGACAGCTTGTTACAACATAGGAAAATGCACAAAGTCGGTGGCTAGAAACAAGCGGTGGCTGCGGAAAGAATATTTACCAGACATGTACACTGTAGGGGTTAAACTAATCATCCATTGTATAATGGGTTACGTTATACAGTACAATAAACTGCCGGTCTCCTTTATTTAACCGCATACTACACACTGAAATAAAACTAATGTAACGGATTTTATCGCGTTTAGATAACAACAACTAAATATGAGGGTACCCCAGTTCAAACTATGATACTAGGACGTCGAACACTTCAATCTTCGCGTGAGCATGGTTGGTGAAAAGCAGCCGAAACGTCGGGAACGTAAACACATAATATAAACGCGATACAATCATTAACATTAGTTTTATTTCAACTATGGCTATAGTTAAAATAACCATTTTTAGGGGAAATAAAACCCCTGTTAATCTTGCATAAATCACGACAGGTTTAATGGATAAAATCATATAGAAAGGTAAAAACACCACAATCACGTGGAGTGTAAGTAAAATAACCACATGTCTTCATTAACATCAACTGACTTCGGGACCGCCAAAAACGCTCCACCCGCGTCCCCGTCTACCAACATAACCGCTTAACAGGTGCGTTCGGAAACGTGAACGCCAAATCACCCCCAACGGAGAAACGAAGCTCATAGGTTGAAAGGAATCTTAGTATGTACTTGTCGCCCGGAGCGAGTTGTTACCGGATGTTTGAACGGGTCAAGACATCCCCCGACTCCTCCGAACCGTCACACGCAATCATGGAATGTAGGTAAAATAAGGGACCGCCAAAAGCGCTCTGCCCGTGTCCCCGTCTACCAACATAACCGCTTGACAGGTGCGTTCGGAAACGCGAACGCCACACGTTAAATGACAAAAATGGTGTCCTACCAAAACCGTGGCGATAATAGTCCACAAGAATATTTCCATTCACCCTATGATCTATATCTTATCGTGTTATTTGTGCGCATTGTAACATGTACACGAGCGAGACCCTTCACACGAAACAACGGTCATTCGCGCGTCAGTTCAAAGTATGATGAAATGTACTTTGATTACTTGGTTACAGTCTGTTAGGGTCAGAGGGTTGAGTATTTAATTTTAAATGTGCAGTGCACCTATCTACTTAGATAAATGTTCAGTAATGATTCATGAGTGAAGACCCTAGTTAATAGATATATGATATATATCTATTGACGGGGAATATCGATCCCTAAATAACGCTTGACAATAACAAAAACAACATATCACGCAGCAACAAACAATGAACAAGTCAATGGGTCAATACCACGTGTTAAATAGCTTGTGAAACACAATTTTTAATCATTTATCATACCTACAATAAATATTATTTTTGTCTTTTTGGGGGTAGTCGAAGGGAAAGGTTATCAATTTTGTTTTATTTTGTGAGGTTTTAAGGAACAGCATTCCGAACGGGTGGTAATGTAGTAGCATAGTATCTTGTAACTTTTGACGATTCATAAGTACTGTACTTAATGGTCTACGTGAATTAGAAATATTCTGATTCTGAAAAATGAGTTTTTTTGAAATATAATATCGGCACTGGAGGATAATTCAAAAACAAATGATAGAATTTAAAATATTATGGTATATTTTATTTACCGGGTTCATCCAGAGAATATTCTGGGAAAATTTAAGTTTGTAGCGAATCCTCATTGGGAATATCCTCATAAATTTCGCATAGCAATCTTGTGGAAGGTTTTGTTGACAATTAAGTATGAGTACAATTAAGTACAAAATACATTCATTATTCTCGGTTAATTTATCATTCTATTTTTACCGTAGTAATGACAAAACAAAGTGATTGACCCGGTTCCGTTCGTCAGCACTTAAATGATAAACAAAAAAATCTTGTCATAATTAAGTTTGTTTACCTTTTTAAATTTAAATGTGGTGAGGTCATTGCTTTGTGACGACATCCATATATAGGATTATTTGTCTGAGCACTACTGAGGGTTTATTTGTCTGTTTGAGTACTCAAACGCAACTCAAATTTGAGTGCAGCTTAGTTAAAACGCGTCAGTCAAAAATTTTCAAGATAACGACCTCTTAAACAGTCATGTAGAACACAAAACGTATGTTATTTAGTACCAGCTCGCTCCTATTCGATCGTCAGAATGGTGACTTTAAGAAACTAAGACCAAGCTCATAAATAAAAAAAATACTTTAAATACAAGCTATAAATACTTAGAGATAAGGTAAACGAAGTCAGTGGCTCAAGCATAGCCTTACACGTGAGCCCGGTATAACGGCAATTGCCTCTATTGAACCAAAATACGAACAGCGAAATGTGAGTGAACTGCACTGCACCTCTGCCTATATCTACCAGCGTGATGGTGTATGTTAATCTTATCTTAATATATACATATAAATAACGTGTCACGGTGTTCGTCCGCTATGGACTCCTAAACTACCAAACCGATTTTAATAAAATTTTGCACACTGTGTGCAGTTTTATCCAACTTGAAAGATGGGATAGTTTATATCTCAATTGATAATCGCAAATATTTAACTATAAAAATATATCCTAGAAATAATGTATATGGCAAAGCAACGTTTGACGGGTCAGGTAGTAGTATATTAAAACAGCTGTTATCTACAATGACTAGGTGCAACGTGTGATACAAATAGCTCGCGGCGGTGATAAGGAACATGCGTCAGACGATGCGCATGTTTGTGATAAAGGCGTGGTGGGGGCGTGGCTGCCGGCTGCCTTGTAGCTTGTATATAGCTCAGTTACAGCACAACATATCTATCGTAATAGCTTAAAAACTTACTTTGTACTTATTCCACTCAGTGCAATGAACTGGGGTCAATCCGATTATATACTTATTTATAGATATTAAACATCCATGACTCGGATACAAACAATCGTGTTTATCATACAAAGTTTGTCCTACTGGGATTGGAGTCCCCTCGGTGCACAAAGAAGTCCCTACGGACTTCTTTGTGCACCGAGGCGTTGGTAGCAACGCGGTCAATTTGGTCGTCATACAATAAACGATTCAGTCAATAATTATAACAGTTAGTTTGAGCCTTGGAGAGTATATATAGTTGACGATCCTGGGCCTGATCTCTGTCCGTCCGGATTGGATTGCCGTCCCATCGGACTATTAAGAAGGAGGGAAGAGAGAGATCACCTGGGCTTGCGCTCACTCTTGTACACTATAATCTCTTCTGAGATTGGCCGCCTTGACCGACATTCTTTCAAGACTATTATTTTTATAAAAGTAAACAAAACGTTTAGTTAGTGCCTGATATAATCTAATCTACATACTCATAAGTCGGTATGAGTATGTTACTCGCATACTTAGCACAGCACACATGCGGATCGATGTCCAAATGTGTTATCCGCACGCGATGGCATGTGATACTATCCGGGCCACACCTCTTGCTGCTTAGTAACTGGGCGACCTTACTTTACAACTATGATTAGATTGCTTAAAATGGTGCTTTGTGCAAATCATTTGTCAGGTAAGTACTTACTGCTTAAAAAAAGATGGCTACTCATTGGTCTATCTGGAGTTTGCAAGACGGTTCTCTGAAGTACGTATACCAAACCCTGTGACAATGTTAGCCACCATGTATCAATTATATTAAAGTGCTCAAATGTATCAGAGAGTATCGTAATAAAGCCAATATGGTAGCGTTCGTCTTGATAACAAGGTGTGCAGGTTCACCCAACTCTGGAATTTTTATAATTTCATGTGCGAGTCTCATTTTCAATGATGTACGGTGAAGTTAATCATCGTGAGAAAACCTGTACGTCTGTCGAAAGTCGTGTGAAGCTTAGAAACCAGCACTACGCCAGCGTGGTGGACGGCGAAGGAGGAGTATGCCCAGTATAATGAAAATAACTACATTGGTACACAAAAACGATCAGCGAATATAATCACTGCCCTACCCCTTCAGTGATTACAGGCGTGATGGTGTAAGTATATATGGGTTGATTCATAAATGGTATACTAAGTCTTGGACCTGCTATTCTTTAGCGCATTTGTAACCATTATGTGAAGTCAGAACTGCGTAATGTAGATTAAAAAAAACCCAACATAATGACAATTATTGTGATATTGATTTCTTATATTTACGCGAATACTACACATTGAAATAGAACTAATCTAACGGATTCTATCGCGTTTATTTTATGTTTTTACGTTCCCGGCGTTTCGGCTGCTTTACAGCAACCATTTTCTCTTTCCTCCCGTGACCATGGTTGCTGTAAAGCAGCCAAATCGTCGGGAACGTAAAAACATAAATAAAAGCGATAAAATCCGAAAGATTAGTTCTATAACAATGACATTTATGAGTTTTGTGAATGTTCCGAATGATTTAGTCGATATTGTATGTGCTTTGCAATAACCAACTATTGTCTATGAATGTATTTTAAAAACCAAATAAAGTCTCTGATTTCTGAACCTAAAATGAAAAAGGTAACGAACTTGTAAAACTTAGAAATAAAATTGTTCAAATAATTACACATCGTTGTTATAATTGATCAGTGAACATAAACATTTCAAGATCAATTCGAGATCACTAATGACATTATCAGACGCAGACAGCATGCTAAAGTACAAACACCTCATCCAATCTGATACCTACATCCCTTTTTTTTTTTGTTGACGGGGGGGAAATCTTCGATAGATACCCGGCCTCTGTGTGGGAGAGGGCCGGGTTATGTGGGATTCTTACCCACTAAAACCCCCCCGGTGGCCACCTTCGACACATGTTGGAGGGGCTCCGGGATCTCCAAACGGAACGCACCTACCTACATATACATAATACATACCTACATACCTACATATCACCGATCACTGTTGGTACCTACAAAAACATCGTTTATCTGACCACACGGCTCCCACGCAAGCGAGTCATGGCGAGATTCCGAAAGGATTACTACAATATAATCTACCATTATCAGTTCCCAGTGCTATCAGTTGTAGGGTATCGAGAAAATCGTGATTATTACCTTGTAGTAGTGTGATAATGTGTGGAGCAGTTTGTAGGGTAGATTGTTTTTTTTTTCTTTCTTTAGGTATTTGCTACTTTATTTGCTACTCGGCCCGCGGTGAACCATGACTTGAATGCCGCTCGCTTTGGGGGGAGCGACATGTCTAACTGGTATTAACATGAAAGCAAAAGGTCAACTTACCAATTTTAGTTAAGTATATTAATTTAAACGAATCTCTTTTAAAACCCCTTACTTCTAACGCGGATCCTATAGCACCGCTTTCCAGTTAAAAATCGAGGGGCTTTTTAAAAAAAAAAACGTGTTTTTATGAATTTTATATATGATATGACACGTGTGAGGATTGCTCATTACACTCTCGACTCCATCACACATTTGTCTTCGGCTCGGACTGCGATCCAGTCTAGACTGTAATGACTAACTCACATAGCTCATATTTATTGTAATGTACCTACTATTTTATTTATAAATCGCTACACTTAATTGGTAGCATGGACCAGTAATTAGGTACCATATAAGGGCTTTCTTCAGAATACAATTGTAAATAATATCGCGTAGTAGGATTCTTACAAGCGCACATATGTAACCAAAGAGTAAATCATAGGAGTTATTACAGATTATGATAACAATAATATATCAACTTGTAAGCGGTGGTCACGCACAGTCCGCCATACGCAGGGGTCAGAATAAGACGGCACCGGTTGGATGAAGAGGAAATTTGTCTATTCAAGGAGAAAATACAGGTCTACATAGGTCGGAATCTTTATGACAAGAGGAAGGCGTGGAATTAGCTACATTGTACACATATCACGTAAAATAAAACTGAGATTATACATCGACATTCTTCTTCTCTACGAAATGAGATGCGATGTAATAAAATAAATATGAATATGTATTCGGAAAACCGGGAATCGACAGATTAGAAAATATAAGGTAACAGTAATAAGTTTAAACACATTAAATTGAGGTTGCGTACTATTCCATCACAAGAAGTAAAATAAAAGTTTACAAACAACAAAATTGCACCCAAGGAGATCGCGTCGTTAACACTTAATTGATTTGAAGAAGTGTCACGGTGTTATGACATAACAACCAGCAGTGTATGACTATTTTTATACTCTTGTGACGCATTAAGTATACTTAAGTATTTTATGATTTCAAGTTAGAATACATAATACAAAACACCTTTACCATCCAAGACTTTTTATGAATGTCGAAAAGTCTAACGGAATAATCCCCGTGGACATAATAAAATATATTGGTAGCCCTTAAATTTTATTCTCCATTGTTCTACCTGTACGGGTACAGGTTGCCGTAATCTAATAGGTACAGGTTGTACGTATAGAGTAACAGCAAAACCACCGTAGGTATCTATACCTAATATTATAAAGTTTACTAGTTTGGATATAGGGGGTAAACTCCGGATCTACTAATCCGATTTCGATAATTATTTGAGTAATAGGAAGCTACATTATCCCTGTGCGCTATGTTGTATCAAGGTACCCCGGGCTGAGCCGCAAACAGAAGCTATACAAGAAACCAATAAACTATTCGTTCTTGGTATACTTATATCAAATTTGGGTGTTTCAAATCTCTTCAATCTACTGTTCAGCCATTTCAGTGATATTCATCATCTGGTGACCAGAACGCTGGCACACATTTTGGCCAACACAGCATTGCCATTCAACGTGGCAATGCTGCCAGCGTTTTGGACACCCTGCCGGCCGATGGTGGTGGGGATTTGCTGAGTGCATTTTGAAATCTGCTTACTTTTAATTTTAGTCTTA
Source organism: Pheosia gnoma (assembly GCA_905404115.1). Classification (NCBI taxonomy): domain Eukaryota; kingdom Metazoa; phylum Arthropoda; class Insecta; order Lepidoptera; family Notodontidae; genus Pheosia; species Pheosia gnoma. The sequence continues at coordinate 1,921,058 of FR989910.1, forward strand.
ATTTATTATATCGTGTTTAACTGTGTCTATAACAAAATTTCAGTGATATTTAATTTATGTTCACAAATTGCAACCGTACCATAGTATTCAGTACCTGATATCGTATACCTGTTACAATGACGCGTTGCGCTGTAGATAGGCAGCTCTACTTAAGCTCGGTGTCCATCCTCGAAGCCACAGTAGACGCGCGGTCGCGCTGTTCGGTACTCGTGCGGGCGTAACGTCGAGAGAGCCGCAACATGTCGAGGGAAGAGCAATCGATACATATACTAAGGAAACTGGTGGTTGACGGATTCTTGTTGGCTGGGTGTAAGTATAAAAAAACATATAAAAAAGTGAAGACCAGTTTTTCATATTAGTCTATGGGTTGTGTATAGAAAAAAAAAGACATGAGGAGAATAAAATATCTTTACGAAATTTGAATTATCGTTGGAAATTCACATACAATTTAAATACCTAACAGGAAAATTTGAGAATACGGTACAGTACCATGTTTACCGGGTCAGCTTGTTTGGAAATACATGAACAATGAATCATGAAAACAAACGGTAAACAATTGTACTTATAAGCTAACTCTAGAGCTTAATAAAAAAAGGCCTGCAGCATTAAAGTTTTCAAAAGTAAAAATAAGTCACTAAACAAGAATTGAGTAAAAATTTGGTAAAAGTCAGTACAGAATAACGTAGTACTATTTTGATACCCCTAATACATTTTTCCACATACCTATAACATCAACTATTATACAAATAATATGATTAACTTTGGAGAGTGTCCATTAAATATTATTATACCTACTTGTAGGGGAAATTATTTTCGATACTAAGATTAAATCTGCCGTGGTATCTGTCTTTCTGTTCATGCACCACGAGAAGACTACTTTACAGATTTCGATGTAAATGGGCATAGTGATAGCTTGAATCCTGGGTCAACATGAAGGATAATCTATAATGGAAGGAATCCTTTGAGATGGTCAAATAACTATAGTCAAAGCGTAACACATAGCGAGCTCAGCTAGTATGTTTAGAATTATTGATTGAACATCGCTTGTGCTCGCGGCTTCGCCCGCTCATCCATTCTATTTTGCTCTCCTGCTCCACCCCCAGTGGTTATAACGAACAATGTGTACCCTGTTTTCGAGTCTAACTACATAGGCTATTCGACTGTGAGTACATACCCGTTGAAATAAGTCCAGCCGTTTTATAGTCATGCTCGATGAAACAGACATACAGTTTTCAACCACCGAAGTATACTTTTTAACGACCTGATTTTTCCAGTGATAATATGCCTGGCAGCAACGAGCCTGCTATGGGAGCCGTTCCAGCGAGGCTTCTTCTGCGGGGATGAGACCCTCATGTTCCCCTACCGTGATGACACGGTCACTGTTCTCATGCTGAGAGCAGTTGGGCTGGCGCTGCCGATATGTACCGTAAGTGTTCTTACATAAGTAAGTCTATTCAGTATCATAAGATATTTTTATATTTGTTTTGATCTTCGTTGTCCTTCATTTACGAGGTAAACAAGAAAAAAAATAAGTCTAATAAAATGTGTATATAATAAAAATAACTTATAAATATTTAATATTATTTATTTACTGAAATACAATTGATAGAACTAGGCGATACTTGGCGGAAATCCATTGTTAAACAAATTGGGGTAGAGGGACCCACTACTGAACCTCGGCTTGTCAATTTTTTCATCGTTTCGCGGAGAATTGCATTTTGTTTGGGGTCCCGACGCTCGTGGCGCAAGGTTTCTCGACTAACATCTTAGAGGAGTTCTGTGTTGCTGGCTTCTTTAATTATCGATCAACTTGTTTGGTTTATAATTGGAAAAGTTGACAAACCGTGGGTAAGTGGTGGGTTCGTCTTCCCCCATTTGTTTACTAAAATACAGATAGAAGTAAATATTGATCACGATTTAGACTTCAGTACGGGTCGCATCAAAGAAATTGAGCAATGATGGCGTCTCTCGCTTGCCTTATCTTATGAATTCAGCATGTGCAGTTCCACCATCTTTCCTCATTGTATTTGATGCGACCTATAATTGAAATTCCCACGACAACAATGAATCATTTTCACGCCAAAAAACACACACGCAAAATGTTTTCGCTTGTATTGCTCATATATTTTTTCTATTCTAAAATGCTTAGTACTCAACCTCTCTGGATCCTAGCTATTTTATTTCAATAGCCTTCAGGTCCGGCAAGTCCAAGGTCAAGTCGCTGGCGGCGTGGGTCACGGTCACAAATAAAATAAATAGTTAATAAAATACCTTAGCGCACGTATCGTTGCATTATTTTATGATAAAAAAAATAAAAAATACAACCGAATTGAGAACCCCCTCCTTCTTGAAGTCGGTTAAAAACTAGCTGTCCCGGCGAACTTCGTACCGCCTCAGAATAAAATGTACGCGAAAATGAATTCTCTTTATTATTCTCGTTATTTTTCTGTGGTTTTTTCCCATATTTTTAACCTCAAATGAACCGTATATGAAAGTCGTTCAACATGTTGCACAACGTCTGGCAACATCGCGCCACTCCCGCTCATCCGGCCATTATGGAAAGTTACTCGTACAGAAGTTGTGTGTTATACGAATGACATTATGCGCGAACGCATTCACACTGCAATTGTTAGAAATTGAGCCAATTGTGAACGTCTTGCGTATTTCCGGTGAAGATGAGATAGAAGCAGGGACCAGGGAAAGATGGTAGGATTAGGTGCGGGGGATGCGAGGATATAAGGTATAGGATTTTTTTTTTTTTTTTTTTTTTTATTACATTATAGGCAAGTATTTGATCTCAATCTCACCTGATGGTAAGTGACGATGAGATCTACGATGGAGCATACTTGCCTAGGTAGGAAGGCGGCAGTAGACAGAGACGCTACATTCACTAGGCACATGCAGCGCAACTGATCTGAGTGGAAAAGGGACTCACCAGCTCCTGACGTCTTCGGGTCCTCTCGTGCAGGTCCAGTTCAACACAGCCTCTTCTCTCTTCGATAGCTAGGGCTCAGTGCCCGTGCCTGCGACGGCACAATGGGTTTTCATTGAATTTGAATTGATTATAGGGATGTGGGATTAAGTGTATAATCGATGTATATATGTCGTAATTCCTGTCCTGAGTTACATACAATATATACATAACATAAGTACTATATAATGTTGGTTGGTATTTGCAATTATAGTTACATCGGGATTTAAAAAGCTGTAATTTGCTTACTCATCGTGTTGTGATTCATTTACAATGGCATTATAGAGCTCTTTTTAACAGACTTCAAAAAGGAGGAGGTTGTCAATTTAGTTAATTTTTTTAAGTACTATAAACTTGTAATTGAATGTATCCACCGTCGTCATCAATGTTTCTACTTGAATTGGTGTTTTTATTAATTAATTTCACCTGTTATGTTATCGCTATGAATTATTTACATTGGCTAAATACTTAGTTAAATACTTAGTTTCAATCATTGAGTGTTTAAGGCCACGTTGAAGGTAGAAACACGATGTACATTTTAAAAATGTAGCATTTTTTTTATCCTCAGTTTCTGATCTGCGAGTGGGCACTCCTGCGCAAGGCGCAGGACGAGCAGCGCTGTTTCGGGGTTCGAATCCCGGCGTGGATCCGCGGCTTCTACTGTGCGCTGGCGTCGTTCGGCTTCGGCACGTGCTTCGTAGAATTGGCATGTAATATCGCGAAAAACACGATTGGAAGACCAAGACCGCATTTCTTTGATGTAAGTTTTTTTTTTAATTCCCTTCGGGCCTTTTTAAAATAGATTTAGGATTGATAAGTTTAATAGGGCTGTCATTATTATACTATTATTTATATACATTACCTTAATCATACTTAATTGTGATGGACAGTTAAAAACACTCATTTTTTTATTAAAACATAAAATTATTTATGCCTTTGTTTATATCATGGAATAGTTGTTTTTGCAATCCTGTTGATTATTTACGGAAACCGAGCAATGAGATAACATCTAGGAAATAGTTAGAAGGAAATTATGACGTAATAAAAGATAATTAATAGTTTTATCTTAGATTACGGCTGTGTTATCTGAAACTTTACTGGTGGTAGGCTTCGGCCGTGGCTAGTCACCACCCACTGAACAAAGCCATGTCGCCAAGCGGCCTAGCCGTGTTCCGGCATGATGTTCGGTGTTGCCATTCATGGATGGCGGGTCAGATCAGTTGCGCTGCATGTGCCTAGTGAATGTAGCGTCTCTATCTACTGCCGCCTTCCTACCTAGGCAAGTATGCTCCATCGTAGATCTCATCGTCACTTACCATCTGGTGAGATCGAGATCAAATACTTGCCTATAATGTAATAAAAAAAAAAAAAAAAAAAAAACATTTCCTACTACATCGGGATGGGTAACTTATCTCGTTGCTATGTTGAGAAAACCCTTGTTATTATCTACCAAAAGAATCAACAATGAGATTATTTTAATTCAAGATTAGTTATTGACTGTGGTATCACGTATGTAATAAAAATGAAATCTGATACTGATAAAATAATTAGTGATTTTATTTTTGATAAAAAAAAATCACTAATAAAATCTCTATATAAAGTAAAAAAATATTGTAAAATACCTGGGGCCCTGTGCATATCACATAGATAAATAATGTAATTGACTTAAGTACAGTCATACTCCGTGCCACTCAGAGGCTAAGCTCCAGTTGAAAACCAGAATCAGGCGTTACTTGCCTAGCACATGCAGAACTTGTCACCAGAGCCCCAAGTCTGCTAACACAATCGATTCATAATCGAACAGCAACCACATAGTAACTGTCACTTTTGACAGATATTGTATGGGATAAGCGTCTTAAGTGACAGTTACTATACGGTTGCTGTTCGATTATGAATCGATTGTGTTAGCAGACTTGGGGCCCTGGGCATTTGGTGCAATTGTGACACACATGTAAGCGAGACAGCATGGCTCTGTTCATACTAACACTAACAATATTTTTTGTGTCCATTAAAGGTTTCTATCTCTCTCTTTAACCTTCACATCTTATCCAGGTTTGCCAGCCATCAATAGACTGCAGCGCCGTCGAGTGGCAGGGACGGTACATCCAGTCCCATGAGTACCACTGCACCGGCTCCAGAACTGACAAGTTTACGGACATGCGCAGATCCTTCCTGAGCGGCCACTCGGCGTGGGCGGCGTACACGATGATTTATTTCGCTGTGAGTACCGCTAAGAGCCTGGTATACAAGTCATCGAATTGACTTTATCAAATTTATTCAGTGAATAATTTGTATCTGACGATTGTGAAACAGGGCCTTAACAATTCTTGCAAGCTTTATTCAAAAATGTTATAATCTACCTTCTCCTTTTCAGTTATACCTCCAAAGCCGAATGTCATGGCGCGGCAGCCGCCTCCTTCGACATTTTCTGCAGTTCGCAGCGGTCATGCTGAGCTGGTTCACCGCGCTGTCCAGGGTGTCTGACTTCAAGCACCACTGGAGCGACGTGCTGGCCGGGTACAGCTTGGGTGCTATACTTGCTGTGATTATGGTACGTACAGCTGTAACTTTCTCCAATGATATAGTCCTATGCAGTAGCGAAGGGTGTATATTGGCATAAGGAACGCCGAAAAACATACTTTGTGTGTTCATAAACATGTTAGAATCAGAATCAGAATAATTTTTATTCACGTAAACCATTATTGTGCAGTACTTATGAATCGTCAAGTTACAAAAACATTATGCTACTGCTTTACCACCCGTTCGGAATGCCGTTCCTATGGAGAAGAACGGACAAGAAACTCCATGGTTGCTCTTTTTTTTTAAATAGATCTTTTACATTTTTGAGCAATACATTGTTATAGGTATGTGAGAACAATGTAGGAACGGCTAATCAGACTTTAGCAGCAGGTCAAAAAAACAAAAAGTACTATCTAAGTTAAAAACTGTAACCAGTAACAGACCGAGTTTTGTTACAAGTAACACATAATTAGAATCAGAGTATTTTTATTAATGTAAACCATTAAGTACAGTACTTATGAATCGTCAAAATAGTTACAAAATGGGCAAGAAACTCCAAGGTTGCTCTTTTAAAAAATATAGTTTCATAGACATAGTTCGCATGTCACAATATTTGTGTAACTAGTCAGAAGTTTAGTCCATTTTATTTCATCGCATCTCATTTCGTAAAGAAAGAAGAATAAGCTAATATTTTTTTAAGTAAAGCCCTCTCTCTCAGACTAAGCTTGTTCAGATAAAAGCAATCTGATCTCCTAGACTTGAATTCCTAAAACAAAAACATATTTTCTTCACAGTGGACATGGGGTACCGACTTAGTTCAGAAGAAAGTAAACCACACTCCACTGCCACAGTTCGATATATCTTCACCGAATCAACAGACAACGTTATCTCGGATATGATACGCAAAATGCTATACGAGTCATCGGATGGCAAAAAAACACTCACTAAAGGAGTCGCCTCATAATGAAGGAATACGAAAATTGGGCAGTCCCTGAAGTGTCTTGATAAGGGCCAATTAATTGGGCCACAGTGCAGCTGATTCAGGCGGGCAATATAATGACCCACCTCATGTAAATGCATATGGGGCACCTAAATATGTTTGCCCGAAGACCGAAATTTGGGACAACTCTATTCTGTTTCTTTGGCGCAATATTTTAGTAGACTACCTGTGGCTGTATCCAATTGCGTTGTATCAACGTTTAGGCTATAGTTGAATTATATTCATATTGCAGGTAATAATAATTGGAATCTGTAAACGTTATGATCGCCTGTAAATAAATTCATAGCAAAGTTATGGCTAAAAAATAGTTTTAATATCCTCATTTTGCACCTTTTATCTGTGTATTAGTATTAGCGATCTTCAATTCTAAATCCAGTTAACTATGATACAGTTGCCTAGGTAATAACCCATTTCGGAGGTGTTAAACAAAATACTTCAAAACCCTGTCACAATTCGTTGATGTCTTTTCTACTGCGTCTAACGTGCTGAAATTTTCAGAGAAAGTAACTAGCTGCATAGTTAATTAGTTGAATTAGCTCGAATTTTGAGGGAATAATAAATATTGTGAGTAGTATTGCTCTTAACGGAGTAGACATAACGGTTCCTCTATTAGCCGAGGATAAAGGGACAGAATCATGAGCTGAATCCATGGTATCAGTTTTCTGGACGAAGACACTTCACACCCAGTATATTATTGCAAATGTGGAGTAGGCTACATACGATTTTGTGGTCAATGACTTAGTTTCATGCCTAAAACCCTGATTTACTATATAGTATATTAGTTGAAAATAACTGTTACATAGGTAGCTCCTAAGATTACTCACAGTAAGGCAATACGCAGGTTTCTAGTTAAGGTAAGTCCTATTATACTTGCAACACACAAACAAGCCAACACTAATTAAACGAAATACAAAGCGAATCCCTTCGAACGCAACATAGTACCACTATAAATTGCCCATCCAAATAACATTTGAAACAGTCACATGAACCCCAACTCTACCACGATGAGGATAGAGTATTAAATTGATGGTAAGTAGGTGGCTGGAGAGGCTCGCGTAAGATTGGTGAGATTTACTTTCCCCCGCGGACGATCTCGTCCGGAATGCTCGACGCGCCGACTGGCCGCGCTGCCGTGTCTACCACCTGTGCAAAGAATATACATATAAATAGACGGAGATGTAAGTACAGTATTTAGAAAAAACATGCCACTGACAAGGCACTCCGATTGACAACCTTATGGGCCTTACGACAAGACTTGAATTGGACTGATTCCGTAATATATAAAATTAAAATTAGATGTTGTTTGTTAGTAAGCGCATCAGTTGAGTACGGCTGAACCGATTTGGTTGATTCCTCGTTAGAAATTGTTAGTGATAATCCGAACTAGGATTATAGGGAAAGTTTGAAAACTTGGCAAAAACTGAAAGTGCTTTTTTGACATTAGAAAGGGTCACTTTAATCTGAGCTAAATCTGGTCTTCGAACTGATTTGTTATGATTAACCAATCAGTTCGAAGACCTGACGAGGACTGATGTCGCTCCTTGTACTTGCACTCCGCATTGCGCCATAATGGTCTGGCTTTACCGGAAACTGTACCTATACAGTTAGCCATGAAGCTATATATAAAATGTCGGATTGCTAAGAGTGGAATGACCATACAGCCCTCCCCTCTGGGCATATCCTGGTATTATTTCATTTTACATCGCCAAGCGTCCTCATAGAGGCTTCGCCGCAATATCTACAAAACCTTACCTCACTCTTATATGGTTCTTTGCTTCTTCAACGGTGAACCCACAGTAAACAATTGCGGGCAGTCTCCGGCCGGCCCCCGCGTGCGCCGCTCGCGTACTGCCCCTACCAATGACCTTCTGACAGGTGCTTGTGATACAAATTCAAATATCGAAACCAAAAAAAAGAAACAAGATTCGTTCGGTTGCTTTTTTTATAATATTTTTTTTTTGTTTCAAGAAGTTATATTGTACCGTTGTGTGAACGTGCCCGTTAACCGCGTGTGCTTGTATTGTGTGATGTGAGATCCGATGGAGTTTTTCTCGTGGAAATGTATTTTAGTTGGGTTATAACATTGTGTTATGCCCGTCTCTTACTTTAACTTGAGAGGTATCGCAGGCAGAACGTAAAAATGACTATGGTTTTCATAAATTACTTTTATTTATCGCAACTGATTATATCCTAGTAATAAATAAAAAAAAACTTTATTTTCAAAATTGGAACACGACCATACTTTTTAACAGCTGTCAATTACATCCACACCTAAGATAGGTCTAAATGAAGTTACAATCTCTTTCTAAATTATGTTCCCATAGAGCTCAAAAGTGTTAGATCTAAGGGCTTATTATAATTCGTAACTTGTCCTTACAAGGTTGTAGTAACCTGCTATAGTCGCCATAACAAACAGAATGTGGCATTCTCAGCTGTATTCTGTGACTAAGTTATAATAATATGACTGTTTCATAATATCATAAGATGTATAACTGGTTTTTGGCTTGTTATCTTGGTAGGTAAGTTGAGTAAATCGCTTTGGGAAAACCATTTTATTATTTATTATATAGACACACGCCTACAGTTATCAGCGTTATTATTATATATTAATTATACTAAATAATAATAATATTACCTGCTCTTTTTAATGTCTCACTGTTGGGCACGGGCCTCCCCTCAATGCGAGGGAGATTAGGCCATAGTCCACCACGCTGGCCCAGTGCCGCTTGGCGGACCTTCACACATCTTTCGAGGAGTTTTCTGACATGCAGGTTTCCTTCACCGTTTAGCAGGTGATAATCATGGTTGAAAATAAGATTCACACATAAAATCCAGAAATCTCACAGGTGCGAGCCGGGGTTTGGACCTGCGATCCTCGTTATCGAGGCAAGCGTTCTACCAACTTGGCTATCACTGCTTGCATATATTAATTAATTTATGGAATAAATGAACTATCAATAAAAAAACTGCTTTATATAGCGGTTATTAAAAACTTATACAATGTTGTTTATGTAGGTAGGTACTAAATGCTGCACTGTCTGACAATTTATTATAGATTTAAAAACATAGCCCTCCTTCCTGCGCAGTCGGGTAAAAAAACAACCGAAGTAGGATATAATTGTATTTTGGTACATAGACAAAAAATTCATGAATAAACCAGCAACCAAATACAAATAAACTTGTCTTATCTAATATATGTAAAGTACCCGTATCGTATAGTAGCACCTTAGGGAACATATAATATAATATATTACATAGTATGTGGAGGCAGTTATCTATGTAGATAACGTTACTTGAGGACTTTTTGGCGGGAAGTTGCACCGTGAAGTTGTCAATTTTGTTTTATTTTCGAAAAAATGTGTTTCCTTGACAAACAATGTGTAATATTAGTGGAACATTAACCATTGTGTGTTCATAAACGTGCTGGAGTGAAGGATTTTGAAATAAAATAATATAATTTGACTTTTCAAGTTGTCCCTACATGTCCGGTAAATGTTCAGTAAAGTATCCACAGCTTTACTGATTGGGGTGGGGGATTCATTGCATCATCATTATCCTCATTAACCTTACTTTACCATCCAGGGTACATATATTTCAATAACAATTATCAAGATTCAGATAGAAAAAAAAATCGCAATAAAGTACTCCCAGTAATTCACCCCTGTCTAGAGCTCGTTAAAAAAATATTAGACATTTTATAGATGCGGATCTAGTCACAATGTAGACGTTTTACGAGCACACAAGGATACTTATTCATATGTTAATCCTCGTATTTGAATGTAATGTAATATACAAAACACTAAATTGAATTGAAAAGATAAATAAACACAGTGTTGAACGAAATAACGCGACACGCCGCATTTGGCAATGCAAAAATGTCAGGGCCTCCAATATACATTTCGTACATTCAACAATATGCCGGATATTGTATAAATATTACACAAGACTCATAAATTATGTGTTAAGATTATTACTTTATATAAAATATATTATGTATTGAAATGAAACTAATTTAACAGATTTTATTGCGTTTATTTTATGTTATTACGATCCCGACGATTTGGCTGCTCTACAGCTACCATGGTCACGGGAGGACTGAGGTGTTTGACGTCCTCGTGTCATAGTTTGACCCGGGGTACCCTCATATTTAGGTACCCCGTTCGAACGAAATGTCGGGAACGTAAAAACATAAAATAAACACGATAATATCCGTTAAATTAGTTTTATTTCAATGTGTAGTATTCGCGTACATCTATATCTATACTAATATTATAAATGTGAAAGTTTGGATGGATGGATGGATGGATGGATGTTTGTTACTCTTTCACGCCAGAACGGCTGAATGGATCTGGATGAAATTTGGCACAGAGATAGATTATAGTCTGGAATAGCACATAGGCTACTTTTTATCCCGGTAAAATGTATGGTTCCCGTGGGATAGATTTGTTTAAATTTTTCATAGAGTACCAATAAATTCATTTTCTCATACATTTGATTCTGAGGCGGTACGAAGTTCGCCGGGACAGCTAGTATAACATATTATGTAATTTACTAATTCTATCTTTTGAAACGGTAAACATTTGAATTTAGGTACACTGGGTTAGTGGTTTGTTAATAACTTCGTTAGTAAAGTAGGTATTATTTATTTCACTCACATATATTTTACGTATTTTACACAATCATATTTTACATCTGAATATGTATATCAATATGTGTATATAACAAGTAAACTGATTACGTTAGAGCAATAAAGTGTATACATAATTACCCAAATGCCATTGCTAAATATCTTCATTATTAGACAATTGATATTTGTAGAGTACTATCAACTAAAAATTTACTACCAATTAACAGTAAATTACAAAGTACGAGTCAATAATAATCAAAATGTAGAGATGTTTCGGTCTCATCCGTTCTTCATAGTTGACTTTTATGAGTAAATAAATAATAAATATGGCCAGATATAACTTGCAACTGTTCTGGACTAAGACTGAAACGCAAAAATGAATCCTTAATTACCTTATTTTATTTGTGAAAACATAAATAACGTGTACACCCAATCTTATGTAGCCCATTGAGCGTATAAATAGGCCGAATATTTGTGACGATTTGTAGATATGTAGCATAATATTCCACTGATCCACTGCACAGCAGTTTGCCTTCGCCTCGCCGTGAGGATGTGGGCAAACTGCATGCCACCCAATGTAAGTAGGTACATACATATCTTAGTGACTAGCGCTGAGAAAAGTGTATCGACTGTTTTATTAAAATTACAACACTCGTGCACGTTTATGAACAAAACTGATAGGTAAATTTTAAGTAATATTATAATACAGCAAATCTGATTGTTGGACAGTTTGCCACGGTTATTTTCTATACTGGGGCTCCCGTTTTCGAATCCAGCAAGGCACTTGGTGTGATTAGCGCGTTGTACCGGAGTCACGGATGTTTAATATCCATATAAGTAATTGTATACTGAAATCACCCCTATTCCATGGTACGGTACCCATCTACGTATAATATTGGCGTTGCTTAGTTTGGGACCGTATCAGTTGGTGTGTTTGTATGGCGATATTTATTTGTTTATTGTTTTAATGCCGATAAGTCCCATGTTCATGAATATATGCCGCAGTGTGGTCACATACTAGTTCGTGGTTAATGACAGATTAGTGGGAACACACTTGTTGCTAAGCGATTACCTCCAGACAGGCTTGTGGTTGGCTTGGCTATTAACCGAGTTTTATATGAAACATCGTATATATATTTTATAGGTACTAGCTGTGCCCCGACTTAGTATGCCAGGATTGAACCATACCATGTTTCAGGAAAGTCCGACCAGAGATTTGTTTTTAAATGATACAATTTTTTTTGGCGACATTTTACCGGGATACATAGTATATCCTATAAAGTGATCCGAACTATTAGCTATCAACCAGCCAAATTAATCGAAATCCGTCCTTAGAATTCACCCTTTCTGCGAGATATATATATTTTTTTTATTGTTATACCGGGTGATAATGTTTCAAATATTTCTGAAAGCATTTCGAGGATCACGTATTTGTACTGCGGGTCCTGCATAAGAGACGGGTCACTGCCAACTGAGCCAATCAGGTACGTCACGTCATTAAGTACGGGGAATGTCATTTGTTTCAGCACGTCAAGTGCGAGATTATTCGTAAGCTAACTGCATACTTTATAGTCTACCATATTTAGACATTTTGTATGGAGAATTGAAAGTTTTAAATATCGCCCGCTAGAGGCGCTCTTCAATTATCCACAAAATGTTTAATACGGTACACTAAAAAGTATGCAGTTAACTTACGAATAATCCTGCACTTGATGTACAGAACGATCCCGTCGAACGACATATATAGCTTGGTTAAATCTAGCTCCAGTCTAGACTTCCTTCTAGGCTGACTATTTAAATTCATTGACCGTACCGCATAATGTTCGAGCAATTAATTTTTTTGTTACGTCACATTAAAACAATACCTAGTAACCCACCTGCCGCATACTACATCAGAGAGCATTGAGTAATCCAAAGTAAAAGTAGTTTTTAGAGATCAACCGATCGCTGCCCACGCGTGGGCCCACGCGAGCCAACACCGACCGTTGACCAACACTACCTGCCAAAATATTCACCTACGTTCGCGAAGATAGAGTATCGATTATGAAATCGAATTTAAACGTTACATAATCATCAAGATCGTGGGATATTCCAAATATGTAGAGAAGATTTGGATTGGACAATTTTATTCATTGATTCCACAATAGAGGACATAATTTCATAGAGCAAAGTATCCCTAAAAGCTAGAAAGTTACATATATACAAATAAATAAAATTGGAGTGTCTGTTTGTAATATTAAAATAACCTCTTTTTACTAAGTGCATTGGGATGTATATTAGGTACCTAACTAGACAGACGATTAAATCCGTAGATAAATGAATTAAAAGGTTGCTAGACCCATTTTTTCATATTTATTGTGTACCTATACCATTGATATCGGTACTGAGGCTGCCAAGCCATACATATATGCATTATTTTTTGCAGGAAGTAATTAATTCTGCTGTTTTCCATCTGCGATGTTTCACGAAGGATGGATGACATATGGTTCAATTTTTTTTCACTGATTTATCGGATCGCTTTTGGCGAAGTGCGTATAAAACCGTTATAGCGTTGTTTTATTTTTTATAAATTTGTGTCATTTGTCTTATTTGTTATTTTAGATGAAATCTTCACTCATTTATGGCAAAGCTATTAGTAAAATTTATACATTCCTTTTGTGTCCGACTTGGAGTTCGGTGATGTCATTGCTAATAGACTACATAAATGATAGCATTTTTTTTTATATAATACCGAAATACGTTGTAGACTTCTTGTCTTTTTGTCGAATATATATTGAAAATAAAACGCGTGTCGCCTCTTATTTCTAAACCTTATTTTTATGGTATTGTTTTTTTTTAAAGCTTGTAAATTAACTGACTGAATAATGTTTAAAATTAAACAGAAAATTGGCCCAATTTCTCATTAACACTTTTTTTTATTGAATTTATATGAATGTAATGCCACCTTAAGTATAAGGGTATGCACCCACAGCACAAGGGTTACTTAGATCTGCATTTAATATATACTACCAAGTTAGAGCAATTCCAATATAATTTTCAGACGAAAAGCGCTTTGTATTGCCATTGTAAACGGACGAATGCTTCTAAAATATCAGATTGTAAGGTTGATATTAATATGTATAATCAGCTAATTTATACATAACTATGAGTAATTTATTAAGCATTATTACGTCATAGCGTTTACAATCGATATTCTAACCTTAACATTTCTATATTTAGTGAAATTAAATAATGTTTGAATAATTCATTGATTAAATGCGGATATACTAATTTAATTAACTATTAATTATTTAAATGAGGTATGATTTGGAATGAAACTGCTAACAGGTTGGATTCATTCAAGTTGTGTGAGCCCCTTCACTTGTTCATTATTATACAAAATGTTTAAATAGAGAGCTTGTAAGTTTAACCTGTATATTAGTTACATAATACCCTACTTAATGCTATTATAGCACTGATAACCAAGTGGGTAGAACGCTTGCCTCGGTACCTAGTGTCGTATTCAAACCCCGGCTCGCACTTCTGGGATTTCTGGATGTCATGTGCGAATCTTATTTTCAAACACGATTATCACTTGCTATTCGGTGAAGGAAAACATCGTGAGGAAACCTGCGTGTCCGAGAGAAACCGTCGTGTGAAGTCCGCCAACCCGCATTGGACAGCGTGGTATACTATGACCTTATCCCCCTCGCATTGAGGGGAGGCCTGTGCCCAACAGCTGGACATAAAAAATGGTGATTGTAATACGCTATTTAATGTTATGTTATTTTTTACAATGACCACTTAAGCTTGTATGGCAATTAATTTAACTTGTGACTTGGATAAACCATTTCCCGCTCGGAATAGAATTAAAAAAATATGTACTTTCGTCATCTGATCTGGCTATATGTAACTTATTACCCCTAATGCATTGTGCCTGCCTGGTGCATTGTACGGTACCTATAATACAATCGAGGCAGAAGATAGGCCGTTCTTGTACTGCACTAGCCTTAACCCATATCTGACAGTTAGTTTTAACCTGAACGCCATATAGTTATAATTCTGGCTCTCGCACCCGAGGTGTATGAAACACACAAATATATTACACTTAAACATCATTACACTCGCACGTTCCAATGGTTTGCCGGTATCTTTGTTGAGTGGTCCAAGTAATAAGAGTATTGCTGTCAAGACTAGAGACATTACTAAGCTGAAAAAACAAAGCTAAATTTTCACGCATAATTTCTCTCTACTTAGCAAGTTAAAATTGTCTGCTGTATTTGGGTGGACAAACTGCCTTCTAAATTTAAAACAATGACTTTTTGCTGTGATTTTAATCATCCAAACTCAACTAGTACCTCTACCTTAACCTGACTCACCGGAGCACCGAGCAAGTCAGCTAATATATTATAATTCAGCTATTAATTACTAGTCCAAACTGGGCTAACATAACGTGTCATTGTAATGTTGTTTCTAGAGACTAGATAATAGTATATAACAAAACATATTGCGTAGATATAGACAAAAACTAAATATGATATCTATTGACCCTTGATCTTTTATTTGTATCAAAATCATAAGTTGATGCAGGTCCAGCTACACGCTACAGGTCCTATCTATACGCTATATTGTCAGCTGCGTCAAAACAACGTCGCTCTAGCTCATAACTTGTACCACTCAAAGCCGGCGGCGACACGCTGGTAGCACGCGCGGCTCCGTTAATAAACTACATTCGTATACGAGGAAACGTTGTGTTGCGAAAATGAACAATCGCAAGCCGATGCAAGATGCACCACGCTCCAGAGGCGGCGAGGCATGCGGCGTTATTTTTTATTAAGAGGATACATTTTAAGATTAAGCGATTTGAAAACAGTGGCTTACAACCTTATCTTTGCGTAAATACCTACCATTTTCTCAAAAACATAGCGAGAGGAAGACCTAAGACAATATGGATGGATTGTATTAAAAGTAATTTGAAGAAGGTTGGTGTGGATACGAGTATGACGGAAAACGGATATGAATGGAAGAAAAGTACACCTACTGCGCATACCACAGATATTGGGAAAGGGTGAGACAGCTGATCAGAATTAGAATCAGAATATTTTTCATTCATGTAAACCATTAAGTACAGTACCTATGAATCGTCAAAATAGTTACAAAATGCTATACTACAACTTTACCACCCGTTCGGAATGCCGTTCCTATGGACAAGAACGGGCAAGAAACTCCATGGTAGCTCTTTTTAAAAAGATCCGTTACATATTTGAGCAGTACATTGTTATGGGTAGGTATATGAGAAAAATGTAGGAACGGACTTTAGCAGCTGAACAAAATAAGTACTGACTCTAAATATATTATTACTAGTTAATGACAATGATGATAGGTCAGTCTTGCGTTCTGTCATCCATTTTCTGCGATGTATGGGATTGATAGCCTTCTATCTATCTAGGGTTTTCAATGTGAGTATATAGAGCATAGCTATCGCACCAGTGAGACAGCCCTAGCCAGTTCGTATCTCAGACTCTCCTGAGTTGTGAGTTTGATATGCATAATACGCACACAGCGACGTACTAAATAGCTAGACGTGTAGGGTTGTCCATCTCTTTTAATTTTATGTTCAATCTAAAAAACAGAGGCCATTGAACTTGTAAGGGTAATTTTAAGTATGAGGGTGATACGCGATCAATAATGTCGTGGTGAAGTTGCCGGCGTCCAGTTAGGGCGAAGTCATTTCCACCTCGTTATACATTACTATATATGTGAAGAAAATGTTAAGTTATTTATAGTATTTGATGTCATATTTTAGGCATATCTGATTGTAAAACGTCTATGTGTACGTCCGTTACAACTATGTGTGATGTTTGGCTTATCATATGTATTCTGGGATTTGTATATAGACGAGGGCCGTGTTGTGGTAGGTTTATGCAGTTGGATAACATCCATATAATACATTTATCAAGGATGTACGGTTCTATCGATAAGAGCGTTATGAAACATTATTTTAAGTGCTATTATGAGATTTTGGGTGTAGTCGAAGAGAAAGGTTATCAATATTGTTTTATTTAGTGAAAATGTGTTTCTTTGAAATATAATGTGTAATTTTGATGGCATATTAGTAATACATGACTTTTCCAGTTCTCCCAAGAAGTCCGCTAATTTGTCAGTATAGTATCCTTAATGTTACTGATAGGGTTAGGGCGGGGTTAAAAGCCCATGTTTGATATTAAAAAAAAAACATTCCACTTGACGCTGGCAAAATACCTACCCAAAGGAGGGTGAGGCCATATTCTAAAAAAAAAATAAGTGCTATTATTTTAGACATGTCAGAATGTAGTGAACACACAATCACACAGATTGTAGACAATTTCAAGTTAATTTTACTATAAATATGTAAAATAAACGCGAACGAATCTTGTTCTCAACGCCAACTTCCGTGAGCCCTATATTCTGAAACAAAAATCTTTCAGGCATCCATATGAGTGATTAAGTGAAAAGTGTAATGCGAAAACATACCAAGTGAAGTGTCCCCATAGTGTTCCATAGTGCCAATTATGACTTGACACCATCCACCATGTACCGGCCGAACTTTTATGAAAGTACCTGCTTCAGGTGCAATGAGATTGTGTATCAGGTGGACCGCGTTGGCCCCCTGAAGGACTTCACCTTCTTCCATAGCGGGTGCTTCAAATGCGCTGTTTGCGGGACCAAGTTAACATTGAAGGTAAGATCTATTTTAAATCTTAACTTGTCATCATAAGAGCTGTATTTGTATTCATTCCAACTGACTTTCAGGGCGCCTTACCTTAATTTTAAGCTACTAACGACAATAATTGCAGGAGAGTCTCAAAAAGGACTGAAATATTGGTTACGATTATTTGCCCGCAAAGTCTTCGATTCTTTGAGTTTAAAAAAAACGTCTTTTAACTAAATAATTAGCACTTTAATGTCCCACGGGCCTCCCCTCAATGCGAGGAGGATTCAGGCTTAATGGACTTTTTTACTTGACCTCAAAGGAATAATAAGAACCAATGTCTATATAATAAAATATTTATGCTATTGAAATAAAACTAGTTTTACGGTCTGTTCAGTCCTCCCGTGACCATGGTTGCTGTAAAGCAGCCGAAACGTCGGCAACGTAAAAAACATAAAATAAACGCGATAAAATCCGTAAAATTGGTTTTATTTATGCTAATTCGTAAGTTGATTGGTATGTTTGTAATACGAATGAAATACATTTAATCAGAGCGGATTGATAATGTAGATACGTCTCGTTATGTCCTATGGTCGTCGGAGCGCACCGGGCGGCCTTGGAACCATCTCCGCGACCTTCCACCTAGTCTGGCATTTGGCCGACCTTGCCAAGTTGCTCTTATCGCTGTTTTACTTATAATAAACCTACCCAGCTAGCGCTCGTTCCTATTATAACTTAAGCTCAGAAGTTCTTAAGTTCAGAAAATATAACTCTACGAGATTTTGGCACACTATAATCACTTAACTGCTGTAAGAATATAAGGATCATCCTAAAAAGAACCAACTGTTTAATATCGTCGAGCAAATATAAGATAAATTGCATTTGAATTTGATTTTTTAAATGAAACTAATCGGATGTTTGAAATGTTTAATATGCTCCTTTATATTTTTATTCAAAAATAAATGAGCATCATGATTTATGTAAAATGGACTCTAAAGCGACATATTCAGGACAATGATTCGAATGTTTACCTACTATTATTGATTGCTTATATTTGCGCGAATACTACACATTGAAATGAAACTAATTTTTCGAATTTTATCGCGCTTATTTTATGTTTTTACGTTCCCGACGTTTTGGCTGCTTTACAGCATCATGGTCACGGGAGGAGGCTATTATATTTATTTACTACTATTTTGTTTGAAAAACTGTATTTATGAAGTTTTAAAAACGTCTGTACTAATATTATAAATAAATAAAGTCACTGAGTTTGGATGTAGAGGATAATCTCCGAGAGCACTGATCTGATTGTGAAAATTCTTTCACTAGTAAGCAGCTCCATTATCTTTTATTATTGAATATTGATTAACAGTGAGGGTAGGCTCAGAACTTTGACTTTGATGGCTCAGAACTTTTCTGTCTGGGCTTGTAAATATTTCAATTTATTAGAAGCATATGTATTGTAACTTTTGAACATTTTAACTTGCCGATTAGTGACTCAGAAGAATAACAAAATGACACTTAAAAAGAATAACGACATATATCATGTATCAGTAGCAACCTTACTTTAATTACAATATAATGTAATTATGTACCTGTTGGTAAATACGATGATTCATATGAGATAGCGATCGTAGCGTGCGCATGCGCATACGTCACGCGGCCTTATTTAGCTAATAATTCAATTACTAACTGTTGTTGCTCGATACGATTGTAATGGTAAAACACTAACGAACGGTATTCTGGGTCGGGCGTTTTTTGTTATGAGGAAACAAAATATTCGTACGGTTCAGTTGTATCAGCTGATTTTGTAAGTAAACATTGTCCGTTTTTTTTTCTCTTTTGTATAAGCTATTCTATATATATCTGTTCAATAACTAATATTATATAGAGGTAGAGTAGTGATAGCCAAGTTGGTAGGACGCTTGCCTCAGTAACGAGGATCCCAGGTTCAAACCCCGGCTCGCACCTCGGGGATTTCCGGATTTCATGTGCGAATCTCATTTTCAACCATAATTATCACTTGCTAAACGGTGAAGGAAAACATCGCGAGGAAACCTGCATGTCTGAGAGAACCCCTCGAAAGACGTGTGAAGTCCGCCATCCCGCACTGGGCCAGCGTCTATGACTATGGACTTATATGCTAAGCTACATAACTTGAAATGTGGAGTTACATAACTTTAAAACTAGTTCCAAAGTATATAATCACATTCACGTTAATCGTACGATATATTTACTTAATTTAATAAAAAAAAAAAACATTCACATTGTCACAAATTAATTGGCCGTAACGTTTTAAATAGTTATTTTAACCCTTTTATTGACTGCCCAAATAACTTGACCTCTCATCCGCTTTGAATTGGGCCAAAAAAGTACCATTTTGTTGAGAAGTCAGGGGTCAAATAACAGCAGAATTTAATACTATTGTGTCACCAGCAAATTGTCATAAAATGAATCGGTTCTACTCATAATGCTTTTACGAATGCGACGTAATTGAACTATTGTGAATGACAATAGAGTATTGAACGTTGCGTTTTTATCCCACTTATCCCAGTAATATTATAAATGTGAAAGTTTGGATGGATGGATGTTTGTTACTCAATCACGCCAGAACGGCTGAAGCGATCTGGATGAAATTTGGCACAGAGATAGATTATAGTCTGGATTTGCACATAGACTTTACTTTTTATCGTGGTTAAATGAATAGTTCCCGTGGGATAGATTTATTTTAATTTTCATAGAGCAAGGGATCGACATGATTTTTTGCATACTTTTTAATAGCGGATAACGCAGCTAGTATTTTAATATATCTATAAGCACGTTAAGGATTTTTGGATTTTCACGAATACCACTTAATGATATGGTGAAGGCCAACATCGTGAGGAAATCTGCTCGTTTTCGAAAGGCGAGTGAAGTTCACCAGCCACCAATGGGCCCGTGTGGCCTTATTCCCTATATTGAGGGGAAATGTACTCGGTATAACCACCAAACGAAATACTACCGCTTTGTATTCACTATTATGTTTGTTATACCTTAACCCCCGTATTTATAGACGGTTTACAACTTTATCAAACGTTATATAGTACTGCACTCAAGAGTTTTGCTTTGCGCAGTACCATATGACGCTTGATAAAGATACCAAACGTCTATAAATTTGGGTGTTAATATTTCATCCACTGTTTAATTCACAGACATACTACAACAACCAGCATTGGACTGAAGACAAGGAGGTGTACTGCTCCAGCCACGTGCCCAAGATCGGGCCAGGCCATCTGGACAACTCGTCAGTGGGCATTAGGAGCGCACTTAACGTGCCCAAGAGTAACAACTATGTCAACGAGCAGATCAGAGGTCTCGCGAGAAACAGTCACGAAGCTGAGCGTGAGTACAACATATTGTTACTAACTACATATTTAATTAGATCCTCAGATATCATCCATTTCAATTCGATATTTAGACAAATGGTGTTAAATACCACTAATATTATAAATGTGAAAGTTTGGAGGATGGATGGATGTTTGTTACTCAATCACGCCAGAACGGCTGAACGGGTCTGGATGAAATTTGGCACAGAGATAGATTATAGTCTGGAATAGTACATAGGCTACTTTTTATCCCGGTAAAATGTATGGTTCCCGTGGGATAGATTTGTTTAAATTTTTCATAGAGCAAAGGATTGACATGATTTCTTGCATAGGTAGTGGTAGTTTAGGGGTCAGACAATGACATAGGTTAATTTGTATCCCGAAAAAATTCGAGGTTCCTATGGAATAGACATAATTTTTAACCGACTTCAAAAAGGAGGAGGTTCTCAATTCGGTTGTATTTTTTTTTATATATAAGCTAGTAATATATAAAGCGGTCGGATAACAATTCGAAAATTTTCGATCGCGTAAAAATGGCGTGCATTCGCGAAGAATTTATATTATAGCGATTGCGGAAATCCGTTTCGGGCAGTTTTCGATTCACGTTCCAATATTGACTTCAAATTATAATTATAAAACAACCCCGCGGATTACAATAAAAACAATTCATAGGATGACGGAACGCACGAAGCTGATTGATCGGCTCCGCGTCCATAGGCGCGAGTTGCATTGTGTGCGCAAGCGCCCGTTGAGGTCCGATCGCTACAACAATGGCGATGCCCTTGCCCGGCTGGCATTGTCCTGGTTTGTTGACCACCGGCTTGTTATGCAGAACATTCGCATTATTTATAAGAGTCGCTAATTCTATTCTCCTTTTGATCAGGACCAGATTAAGCCATGAAGAAGCGTCTAGGCAGTGCAAATCTTAGGGGCCCGTCTTCCTATAAGAAATATTTAATACACCATACACTATTGACATTCCTTCGATTCGTACTAAGCATTTTGCTTCTACTTTCATCGTGCGAACTGCCAAGGAATGGAACACGCTGCCGGCGTCTTTGTTCCCCGTTGACTACAATCTGGGTGTTTTTAAGTCGAGAGTGAACAGGTACCTTCTAGGCAAGTATGCTCCATCGTAGATCTCATCGTCACTTACCATCAGGTGAGATCGAGATCAAATACGTGTCTATAACGTGTTCAGTAATATGGGTTTTTGATTTACCAACATGCAGAATCATACTGGACTTTAGTATAATTCAGCCTGTAAAGGGTTGGCCTATTTATATTTCAGGGCTAGCATAATGGCGGTACCTACTCGATGACGGGAGAACGCCTTATACAATTTGCGGCAGACAATAATCTTACCATCATGAATACAGTCTTTAAACACCACCCTCGAAGAATCTATACCTGGACATCTCCCAACGGTAAACACAAAAACCAAATTGACTACATAATGGTGAGAACTAGATGGAGAAGCTCAATTTCAAATGCGCATACATTACCTGGCGCCGACTGTCTATCTGATCACGAACTTCTGATATGTAGTCTTAAATTGAAACTGCGCAACACAATCACCAAAAAGACCACGAAACGAATGGAAATTGTAAACAAAGACTTGTTTATCCAAACCATAGAAGGCGAACATCTTGATTGGCTTAAGAACACAGATGCCAGCCCAAACTCCTTGTGGCTCTCCACTAAGCAGCTCATAAAAGACGCTGTCTGTAAAACTCAGCCAAAGCCAACTAAAACGAAACGTCAACACTGGTTGTCCAATGATACATGGAAGCTGATTGAGGAACGTCGTAGTCTGAAAGCAGAGGGCGCCGATGTCCAGAGGCTCAACTCCTACACCGCTAGAATACAAGCAGCCTGCCGTAAAGATCGCAATGTAGCCCTCCAAAAAACCTGCGAGGAGCTAGAACAAAATGCACAGAAATTTGAAACCAGGGATCTGCATATGAAGATCAAACATATAACCCGACAATTCAAGCCACGTAACTGGGCGATTGAGAACGCCGCTGGCGATACGGTAACGGAAATTCAAGGGATCATGGAGGTGTGGCAAGAGTACTGCAAGACCCTGTTTGTGAGTACTTCTGCGACAGATTTTGTACCTGCACTAGAAATCACAAGAGAGCAAGAGCCATACCTACTGAAAGATGAGATACGTGCCGCAATTAACCACCTAAAGCAAGGTAAAGCAGTAGGCGTTGATGGAATACCCATAGAGGTCATTAAAGCTATGGGAGAAGGAGGAGTCGACATCTTACACGCAGTATGCTCCAAAGTATGGAGCACTGGCGAGTGGCCATCTGACTGGTCACACTCCGTTTTTATGCCACTTCATAAGAAGGGGTCGACAAAGAAGTGCAATAACTATAGACTTATCTCCCTTATATCACATGCCAGTAAAGTACTGCTACACATTCTGAATACCAGACTTCAAGCGTTCCTGAGGCATGAGATTGCACCTGAACAAGCTGGCTTTGTCAAAGGCCGGGGGACACGTGAACAGATCCTGATTCTTAGGCAAATCATTGAGAAATCCAGAGAGTTTAACAATCCCCTGTACATCTGCTTTGTGGACTTCCGCAAGGCTTTTGATACCGTTATTTGGGACAAACTGTGGAAAGTTCTCCTGGAAATGTGTGTACCACACCACCTGGTATGTCTACTCCGATCACTGTATGAGAGTGGCACAGCTTGTGTAAGGATAGATGGAATAGACTCAGAGGATTTTAAGACGCAAGCAGGGGTGCGACAAGGATGCATACTGTCACCGTTAATATTTAATATTTATACGGAGTATATCATGCGGATGGTTCTTGACGAATGGGACAAAGGTGTATCCATAGGAGGGCAGGTGATTTCCAATTTAAGATACGCTGACGACACTACTCTCCTTGCAACATCTGAAGCAGATATAAAATGCCTTCTCGAACTCCTGGAATCCACTAGCCTTGACTTTGGACTTACGATAAACCGCGACAAGACCAAAATAGTAATAGTGGACCGTACTAATAACAACCAGGCGGAGATAACTAATATTGCTAACTGTCAAGTTGTGGATAGATACGTTTATCTGGGATCCTCTATCACTAACAATGGAGGTTGCGAGGAGGAAATCAAAAGACGCTGCGCTATGACCAGATCAGCCGTTGAGAAGCTCACGAAAATTTGGAAGGATCGTAGGATCACGAAAAATACAAAAGTCCGTCTGATGTACTGCTTGATCTTTCCAATTTTCCTATACGGAGCTGAAACGTGGACATTAAGACTTCAAGACCGAAGAAAAATTGACGCCCTGGAAATGTGGTGCTGGCGACGTCTCCTGAGAATAAGCTGGACTGCACATCGCACCAACGTCTCCATATTGAAAGAGCTTAGAGTTAAGCAAAGGCTTTCGTCGATTGTGCAATTACGAATCCTCACATTTTTTGGACACATCACCCGAAAAAATAACTCCATGGAACGTCTGGTGATCCAAGGCCGAATAGAAGGCAAACGGTCACGTGGTCGGTCTCCAACAAGATGGACTGAGTCAATAAAATCTGCTACAAATTGTCCCATAGTAGAATGTTCCCGAAATGCCCTACATCGAGATACGTGGAGAAAAATAGCTAGAGCAGCGTCCATGTCCGAACAGTGCAACCCATTACCACGACCACTCTGACAAGAGTGCCCGACTAAGAAGAAGACTCGATGACGTACAGAGTTACATAAAACTGGTCACCCAAAACGAATGTGGCCTTTGAACGGTACGCCGACGCCGACCGGTACCCAAATTTATTGAGGCCAGAACATTTTTATTCATTCATTGATAAACTCGTTTTTTTTTACTGATGTTCCGTCGGCATTTCAGGTAAACGAAATACGTATATAAAGAAGTAAAGATTCCGTTATATGTATAGCGATTCGCGCGTTATATGTATAGCGATTCGCGCGAGCGAAATGAACTCTTACAAGAGTCTGTAAAAAAGCTGGCAATTTTGACAGTAACGCAGAAATGTGAATATTGCTCAGCGATTTCGTGATATTATTTTTAACAGAAGCTATGTCTCGTGTAGTGTATCTTAAAAATAAAATGGACCCCATATTATCGTAGGTTACCTTAAGTATGCAAATAAGTTCCAAGGTTTTTTATTGAATTAGAATTATGTAAAAATTGTGATGAAGTAATTGCTAATAGGTTGCAATTAAAACAATGCTTACGGCCGAATATTTATTTTTACTAAGGCCCTAGCGCCCATGTTTTTGTGTAGTTAATTGAATAAGAAGAAAAAACTAACAAATTATAGCTGTTTTTAGTAGAATGAATTGCGTGTATATTTTTTCAAGTAATAAGGTATATATACTTTAAAAAAAACTAGTGATTAGTAGAGGGTTTGATGATGTTGTCAAATAAATTATTTGAGTGAGAGAGATATCTAGTTTTCCTATTTTCGTTTACTAACTTTATTTCATTTATTTTTAGTGGCTAGCAATAGAGTTGTAGGTTATATGTTGGGTATTTAAAAATGTTTTATAATCTTCAAAATAGGTTGTATGCACAAATGTTTGATCATTTTCTTGCCTGAGTTAGAAAACCAACGCGAATGCGAATAAAATTCCCATAAGTCACCAACTTATGGGATTTTTATTCGCATTTGCGTGATTTCTTTACCTTTTATGATGATTTACTACACATCTTTGGGTTCAATCATTGAATTAAATCTCTGTACTAGGAATATTGTAAAAGACCTAAGATCAAATCGCTGCAATATAGGAGTTTAAAATGTAGGTACCCAATTGTTTCTTGAAAAAAAAAATTTTCCGAATCTGTCTCATTTTCCTCTACCCACCAAAAACAGTTACAAACCGACCCCAATTAACAAATCCAAGAATTTAATCACAAAATGTTACAGGGACGATTAAGTCCGTTATTTTTAAAATGCCTATCGCAAAATCCATCAAAAAGCATAAATAACCCAAGTTAGCTGGAATTCTGTCTTATTTCCGAAGAAGGTACGATACCTTCGGCACACCTCGGGTGGTAGAGCGAGAGCCTGCGTGGGAGGGAGAGGGAAGAACTTGTTGCAAAACTACCGGCCACATTCCACCGGCGGCAGCCCAGTGACCTAAAGCATAGTTACCATTGGGATTTGTGGACTTTGTACTATTACGCTATAATAAAATTACAGCCATATTGGTGGACTTAATAAGTAAAATGATTTTATAAATAAACAAAACCACAGCTATGTTGCTGTCAAAGTTTTAACCCGAATAATAGTTATGTGCTGAGTGTTCGTGTCCTAGCTTAAACGACACAAAAACTAACGAATAAGTCTCTAATAAAAGCACAGCAGCATTAGGCTCTGAACTTACGGCATTTGCCTTTGTTTTAATAAAGATAAAGAAAGAGATTTATATAAAAATTAAACATAGTTAGGTTCTTCTAATTAACACCAAAATGTGTTAATAGATGCTGTCTGCTGACTGTCAAAATGGCAGAAGATCTTCCAGCCAAGCGAGTAGTATAACTGTCGGGGCGGCAGCTATGCCCCGACGATTGTTGTCGGGATCTTGTATACATGTTACGTTCTCCGAAAACTTTCATAGCGCGTTTCAGGATTGTATGGAGCATCGACAATAGCTCTGAATATCATCTGCAGCGCCATCTGTGTAGCTCGTGGCGAGGTTGCAGATGTAGCTACACAGCAAAAACTATAATTAGGAATTCGTAATTCGCATGACAACAATCTAACTATCGCGAAAAGTTCTCATAAAATTCAACCTACATCCGTAATAGAACAGTAAAACGACTGCTAGCAAAAAATCGGTGCGATCAAGCGTCACCCAAGGAAATTACTGTGAAAACGATAATTATCCTCACTAATAATAGAATCGGGGGAGGCGGTTTGTTCGTTTAGACCAGGGATTCCCAAGCTATTTTGGGCAAGACCCCCATAGCCGAATTACTTTAAAAATCCTATCTCTAGTTTTTTTTCCTATTAATACAAAGTAATAATTTCATCTTGTACAAACTTGTGCACGTTTATCGACTTGTTGAGTTTTTAAATGTACAACAAAGATACTTCCTACTAAAGTATTTATCATTCTTATCACATGTGCGTACACGTAACACAACTAATACAGTATCTTAAAAGATTCAAATAAGAACTTGTGTTAATTAATAGGGGTCAATTTTTTTTTCAGAACACTAAATTGTGTAATGCAATCCCTAGTTCCATGTTGGACTACTTGAATGAGATAAATTGATAGCATTCGAAGTTTATTTAAGTAAATACACCTGCAGAGTTATCGTGGAGGGTGCGGCGCGTCGCGACAGTTTTACACAACTCTCGCGCAGGCATCCCGCACGCATGTACCTACATACAGATACAGACTCCTTGCGTAAGCGCCGCGGGATCTTGGGAAACTGAACGATAATGACATACGAATAACTGTACGCAGCTCTTACCTTTCGTAATACAAAGTCGTACATAACATCTTGATTGTACCCTAAGAGGGTACTGCTTTTCTACAGAAATTAGACTATTTGTAAGCTCAACGCAAATTGGCATCATTTTTTTGGCAACTTTTTTTAGTGTCATTTAGTGTCGATCTTTTTGGTATTGAATTATTTTCTGTAGATTATAGAATAACCTATTTAGCACAGTTGGTTGTGATCCTGATTTCCGTACCGTGAGTCCCATGTTCATACCCCGGTAGGTGTTAACTTTGTGTGTGTGTGATGAGAACGAATGTCTGTACCACCTACCGGGGTATGAACATGTGTATATATATATATATATATATATATATATATACTAGGATCGCTTCAAGCCCATTGTACGGTACCAATAATACCTACAAGCGATGCTTAGTTTGCTACCGTGTAGTTGTTTTTTTCGTCTGGCGATATTATTTAAAGAACCCAGAACGATGACCGCTCTCCTGTCTCTGGGTTCCAACGTAGATCAACGCTAAACAGTTTTCCTACTTATGCTAAGCTTTAACGAAATGGCACACTTAAGGCAATACACTACCATATTCAGCTGAATGTAAACGACGCAATTAAGATTGCGACACGGTGGCCGAATACGGATTAATGTTACATTTCGCTGCGCAATCTGTATGTTAAACTTTGTAATGTTGACATTCTATGTGTACTTTGAAAAAGATACTGGAGCGAGAACGTATTGCAAATCGATGGGAATTTAGAAAATAGTTGCTGAATATTGACCGCGTCTAGCTAGACAACGCAGCCTTGCGAGGAAGACTGCCTTCAACACTTAGAGGTGTTGTCCCCAAATTTAGAGCAAAAATATGCATGACTGAGCTTTTTAAAGCCCTATTTTTTACCCGACTGCGGAGGTAAATATGTTTGTTCCTTTGTGGTGCTCTAAAAACCACACTCGTGAGACGATTTTGATGATTCTTACGTCAATCTATTTATCTTAGTCTCGCACTCGCTAAAGATGTAACAGGAACCAAAATTAAATATGGCGACAACCAGGCGCCATATTGTGGGAAAGGAAAAAAATATAGTCGACGCACAATGTTGAGTGGGGTATCATTGAATAGGTATTTGATAAACATGAATAGGTTTCTTTTAGCAATTTTCCATTCGAATAACAATTTAGGATCTACAACGATTCAAAGTTGGTTAGCAATAAAATAAAATTAAAACTTGTAATAAAGCTGTGTTAATGTTTCTATTTAACCGAATAAGATTAGTTTTATTTTAATGTTGTCCATTGAGACAAGAATTAACTTATAGAAAACGTCGGTAAATCCCGTCACGGGGTAACCAACTGTCGACGGCTGCAATTATTTTTCTTGTCACGTCAGTTGCACCAAACCGAATCAATTACAGATTATTGGTCCGCTCGCACCGCTATGATTGATACTCACAAATCATTTTCAATTTTGCAAAATGTTATAGTGCCTACTTGTTACATTGAATGTCCCTACTAAGTCGATGGCGAAGGACTGGAGTTAGACGCACATAACACACATAACATAAAAAAGTAAAGTAAATGTTTATGTTTATTTAACTTTTTGACTTCATTTTAACGAATTTTCAATTATTGTTTTTTTTTATCATCTAAATATTTACAACAGGAAAATAAAAAAATAAACTTAAAAATGATATGAAAACAAATTAGGTATCAAAAAGACATTATTGATTTCTTATATTTACGCGAATACTACACATTGAAATAACACTACTTTTATTATTAATTCTCAATTATTTTTTGACAAACCAACACTTATATGGACCCTCACGATACAGGCCAGGCCTCGTCTGGGGATCACAATTACTTCTATAAATATATTTTATTGTATGAAATCAACTATGAAATAAATATGTTTTAGCGGAAAAGGGAAGATCTTCCAGCCAGGCGGGTGGTATGCCTGGCGGGGCGGCCGCTATGCCCCGACGATGCTAATTGCATAATTAATGCTGAATGAACAGACTAGCCGACTACAATTACCATACATTACTTATCTCATCCAAGTATTACTGGGACTTAGACGATGGAATGTAGGTATGTGATGAGATATAAATCATGAGCGTATAAATAATTTTCCGTGTAATGACTGGCCGCGTATCTGGACTGGCTTGGGCAAGGTAGATCATGCCTTCGCCTCGGGCGAGACACGCACTGAATGAGCCAGCAATGGCATCCTTACGAGACAGCTCGCTCAGTTAGTACACGGCTAACCACTCGAGAGACGGCCTGTGCTTAATTGTACGGTGGTCACGCCATTTTCATATCTACCATCATGTCACACCCATTATTTTATTTATAATGTGTATTTATTGAATGTGTTATTGCTATTAATTACTTGACATTGGCAAAATACCCGCTAAGTTGTGGGTGAGGCCATTTGCATATCCATTTTATTTCATCGCATTTCAATTCGTAAAGAAAGAAGAAGAAGAAGAATGGTATGGTGTGTTTAATGCTTAATGTGCTCCTCCAATACCTGTACAAAGCACAAAGCACCTAAACAAGCCTGCATCACCTATTTCAACTATCCGTCTCCCTTTGGCATAATTCAACAAGGGTATACACTTGGTTTGGGGTCGAGTCACCTTCGTCCGTAGGAGAATTAAGTACCCTCGAGATACCCTACACGTGACCCTGGGTGGTGCCAACCAGGTGACAACTCTACTGGTGGTAGGCTTCGGCCGTGGCTAGTCACCACCCACTGAACAAAGCCATGTCGCCAAGCGGCCTAGCCGTGTTCCGGCATGATGTTCGGTGTTGCCATTCATGGATGGCGGGTCAGATCAGTTGCGCTGCATGAGCCTAGTGAATGTAGCGTCTCTTATCTACTGCCGCCTTCCTACCTAGGCAAGTATGCTCCATCGTAGATCTCATCGTCACTTACCATCAAATACTTGCCTATAATGTAATTAAAAAAAATATACACTAACTCCCAAATTTATAGAGGTTTTGTATCTTTATCAAACGTCACATAGTACTGCAGCAAAGCAAAACTCTTGTGCGTAATACTATATGACGTTTTATAAAGTTACAGAACGTCCATAAATTTGGGGGTAATTGTGCTAATATATACTCGTTATATTACCTAATCTGTGGTACCCTACAATGGACGGTGATGCACAGTATATAATCTATATCTATATATATAAAAGAAAGTCGTGTTGGTTGCACCATTTATAACTCCAGACAGGGTGGACCGATTCCTATGATCTTAGATTTTTTGAATTCATCTCCGTCCCGAATAGCAGAATAACAAACGTGGAAACGATTCGCTAAAACATAATAAAAAAGATATATATTTTTTTACATTTGTTTCTGAGGCGGTACGAAGTTCGCCAGGACAGCTAGTACATATATAAATATAAAACATACATGACTATCATACGTGGTCATCGCAAAAAGTTTGCCAATACCAGATTTAAGCCCGTGACTCTCGGTACAGAAAGCAGGTTCATTACCAACTGTACTAATTACGTCGTCGTGATAGTTAGTGTCATTAAGGTGGACACAGTGCAATTAATGCGAGTACTCGATCGGCTCGAGCCGATGCGCACGGGCAGCCACAAGCAGTGTTACCAACCCTACTGTTTTAACAGTAGATTTGCTGTTTTCTCATTTATCCCCCTGTTTTCTGTTTCATTCCTAATTTTTACTGTTTTTCAATTAGTGTTATATTATACCTACACTATGAAACATTTTTTTGATAACCACTATGTAATAAAACGCAATGACACTAGACGGCAGTATCTACTCTTGTCGAGATTCAAGGGATTTCCCACATTGTGTGAATTGGTGAAGAAACTTTTGTGGCTACCACATAGCAGCGCCACCGTGGAAAGATTATTTTCAGCTATAAATAATATGAAAACTAAATTACGCAACAGAAATTCGACTTATTGCACACTAAATCCGAAATAACCGAGTGCTACTCATTTTAAGCTACAGAAAGGCACATGAAGAAATTTATCAAAAATATGTATGATTTTAATAAGGAAAATGAGTCTGAAAATACTGTAGATTAGGCAATAGAGGATGAAAGTGGACAATAATTTTACTTTGATTTTGTTTTTTTTTAATATGTTGTGATCAATATTATAATGTAACAATGTATGTGAGTCCTGGTAACTAATAAAAGTAGGTGATTGTTTTAATTATATCAGGAAATTATGAAATTGCCCTTTTTTACTTTACCTACTGTTTTCTCCTGTTTTTTTAATGGTGAGCTGCTGTTTTTTAGTTTCTTGGGGTTGGCAACACTGGCCACAAGTACCAAACACCGCTAATCACTCGTTTATTATTCCATTTTCCGTTAGTGTATTATAGGATTGCTAGGTTGACTCAAGCCAAGACGGCATGACGTCGAATTAAAAAAAAAGTTCGAGGCTTTGTCTGTGTGGTTCAGACATTTCCGTAGTCAAGCATACAACCAGCCACATTTACGCATTTGTTAGATTAGAAAGAATTACACATAAAAATGATTTTATTTTCCCTTACAAATTTAGTCTATTTTTGTATTCCTTAAATAATATAATGTAACATAATAAGGGTAAGTTTATCAGTAGATGTCAAATTCGGAAAATTTTGACAGAATAAAGTTTCCAAACAAGAACCTGTGTCTGAGTCACAAAAAATTATATTTGCTATGAAAACCTCAATAAGCAACGTCAATCAACCTAACCTATTTATTGATATTTATTTTTGTTGCCTAATAAAAATATTCTATTCTATTTTCAAAAAAATAAAAACCTTGTTCCCAGTATCGCCAACCCGTACGACCAATGGCGGAGGCATAAGCAGTGCGCACGCGTCGCCTGCGCGCGAGCTGTCCCGCGACACCCCCGACTACCACTACGGGCGGTTCGACGCTAGCGCACTACACATCGCGCATGCGCTCAAGCAGACGGAGCTGCAGAAGGCCTATCACAGGCCTAGGGAGAAACCAATCGACTGTTATTTGGTAAGTACTTCACATTACTTAGACGTTACCAACGGTATTAAGGTCGAAAGTTGAATAAACACTTCAAATGTACCTGGATAACATTACATTACAACGATACTTTCTTTCTGCAATGTTATTGTCAACAACTTTAACACTGATTGCGGCAAGTGCCACGGAAAATTGACGGCAACTCGACGACTATACAGACTGATTCAGAACGCGTATACTAAACCTTGATTGAACCTGAGCTTCTTCAGCGCATGTAAACACTATGTGAAGTTAGCATTTGGATACGTCAATTAAGAAAAAACACGTCCAATTGATAATCTCCTCCGTTTATTCGTCGGTTATTGCAGCTAGAAATTGCCCCAAAACTACCCCATTTTCCCCGCCTTTACAGTAGCATATATTACATTGCGTGAATTTGCGCGTGGACATATACTCGCAAGTTCTTACGTAATGTTATGGTGCATACAGATCAAAATACCAAGACCCAGATTTGATAACAATTCGTACTCAGCCGCTAATAGCTTTTCCGTGTTCAAGATCAAGCAAGTACGCAAATCGCTCGACAGTTGCGCAGCAGTGTCGCAACAGCAACATTAGGTTCGCATGACGGAACCAATAATATTTCACACACTAACAAATAATGCAACAATTTTGTAAGCTCACTACTCTGCGGCTAACGAAATTGTATTGGCTCAAGATAATTGGATAATCCGATGGATTGCGAGCAGTTTCCAGAGTTCGATATGGTTTTTGTTTAATTTGTGTTGTCACAAGTTAATCAAGCGCTGAGCCCTTTGGGCCGAAGGTACTTATACAAGATCACTTTTCAAGCACAATCCTTTTTACGTACCGTTTCGGTAACGTAACGTCTTCCATACCTCTCATACCACAGATTTTATAAATAAGTATGACAGTGATAGCATGTTTTCTCGATGACTGCGATTACATTAGAAGTACCTGCTTACCCTACTGATCATAATTCGGATCCGATCATCACTTTCAGACTGACCTTTGTGCCTGAAAATATCATGTGTGGTAGGTGTCCGCATCTCGCCTTCTTCAAAATCCTTAACCTAATCTAGGCTAACTATAATCTAGATATATACAATAGATTAAATGTTGCGTCTTATAACATTAGCTAGTCCTGCAATTATCATTGCTGAAGAAATAAAAGAGCAAAACCATTTACTAATTGTGTCTCATGTTTGTGCCAAATAACATTATCTCCTCTCTCTTTTCTCTCTCTCTCTCTCTCTCTTTCTCCAAAAGGTAACGTTGAAACTCGACTTCGAAAAATAACGTTGTCCAGCATCGATTGCATTATCGGCAGATCTGCTCTACATTCCTGTCCCTTCGGCTAGAACGGATCGCGTGTGAGCTAAGAATGCGCTTGCGCTGTTAGCTGTAACTCAAGAGAGACTAGATCACGTAGTTTTTTTCTTCGATTAGATTCTTAGTCTTAATCTTCAGTTAAATACAGGTGACATGATTAGCCCGACAGAGGTACAGGCCGTAAGAGTAACCAAGACTGATTGGTTATTCGAATGAATAGGACACATTGGTCAGCTGACTTTTTAGGGGAAAAGCCTTACCTTAAAGATTTATTAACCAATGGAGCCCTTTCGGTCTGCTCACAAAAAGGGCTCTGCTATTCATCTGACAATTTCGTGTGTATGTGTTACAAACACCGCATTTTGTAGAGCCGCCCCCGTGTGTTGATTTTTATGTTGCCAGATAAATCATCCTCAAAATGTGTATTGATATGGTAATATGTGTTGATCGGACATGGCGACGCACGCGCCGACATATTACTTATATGGCCAAGATTATCATAAAATTCTGTGCATCTGAAGGGTGTATGTCGTATGATCCCGTCCACCGCTGCTTTGCGCCACATCACAGCCGCTCTCTCGGATCGCCAGCCAGTATTTAGTGGCGAGAAATCTTACGTGACTCGCGATTACGTACCTAGATCATTGTACTTATGATGAGAAGACTCTTATAAACAAAAGATACTGTAAATATAAGGCTTTTGAATTTTATGGCCACCATTAAAAGGGAGTGAGCGGGAGAATACGGAAGCCACTAATGGACCTTGAAGGTCCAGATTCTTCAGAGTAGAGACAGTGTGATCGCCAGCTATTTGAACGGATTTTCTCATTTTTCTCATAGAGTCGATTGTAACATTATTATTGCAATAGTCGTCAACGATTCGACGATTAGTCAATTGCCCAGGGTGCGCAGAACTTGGAAACTCACTTAAATTTTGTTGTTCGAGGAGACTCCGTTTGTACGCCCCCTCCATTTATTAGTGTTCTTATATCTATTTTTGGAGACAAAGACACAGCTCAAAGAACTGATGCCCATAAGGGCAGAAAGGTTCTAGAATGGCGAACACGTGCCGTAGTGGTGTAGGATGTCCCTTTATAAGGTGGACCGATGACATCATTCATTTTGCAGTAGCCCGGTGGATGGGAGTGGCGAGGACCGCTAGATGTGTGATAGCCATTGGGAGAGGCTTATATCCTGTATATAATATAATAATACCAGCCCTTTTTAATGTCCCACTGCTGGGAACAGGCCTCCCTCAATGCGAGGGGATTAGGCCATAGTCCACCACGGCCCAGTGCGGGTTGGCGGACTTCACACATCTTTAGAAGGGTTCTCTCAGAAATAATGTTTTCCTTCACCGTTTAGCAAGTGATAATCGTGGTTGAAAATGAGATTCGCACATGACATCTAGAAATCCCAGCGGTGCGAGCCGGGTTTTGAACCTGCGACCCTCGTTACCGAGGCAAGCGTTCTACCAAGATGGCTATCACTGCTATATCCTGTATCTAATAGAAATCTTACTTTTTTAATCTTGACCATCCTTACTATTAATGATTAATTGAACTATCACAACCGGTTTTATTTTATTTGCAGAAATACGAGTAGGTATACCTACACTGTCTAGAACAGCCTTTCTAGCCACATGACTCACCCATTGTCATTTCTATATTTCCGCACCTTAGTTGACCGCGACTTGTATTTTTAAGTTCTGTGCCACAGCAGACTGTTGCAATTAATTCTCAGGAAGTTGGTGTCAACATAATTGGCGCGTAGTCATAAATGGTCAATAATGGATCGAAGCTAGAACGTTGGGGATCCATAGATGGTGAGGACGTTCTTTGTACGTGGGAAGATTTCTTCGTTATGTAACGAATGTAGATACCTACCGTCTTTGCACACTCGTTTATAAAATCTATAGAATAGAAGAATAATGTTGGTCACAAACATTGGATAGGTGGCAACTGTTGGCCAAACATTATAACAGTTGGGCTCAGGGCGCTTACTTCCACGGTGGGAGACAGTAAAGAGACCCAGTTCTTGTAAAAACAATGAATTTTATTGTTGGAAATTATGTTGCAAGCGAATGTCTCTCACGGGACAATCTTGTGGCTCGGTTCTGTGGGGAATTTTCTTAATAACTTTAATGGAGAGTACAGGTTATGTACTTATATGTGTAATATCCAAATATTCTTAGAAAAATAATAGTACTTAGAAAAATCCAAAAATTATCAAAATACTTGTTGGATTTTTCTAGGACAAATCCTACAAACTTAAATTTTTTTGCACCAATTCACCAAAAAAGAAATAGCTACAAATCAATACAACATTTTGCACAACCGAGAAATAAACTCAGGACTTAATGATTGACACTCCGTATATACAACCAATACAATCGAAGACAAAACCCATGTTAATAGGCATTGGCATATTATTTACAAATACACAACCAACAATACATATAATCAAAAACAATTCAATAGAAACTCCATTATAATGCCAACTCTTTCATGGCTATTTAAAGAGCGAGCAATACGCGGTATGCGCAAACGCATCGCTCTCTGAATTAAACATGATGACCCAGTGGCTGAGTAGTGAACGGGGCCATTCTTTGGCACTAGCTGGTGAAAACCGGACCCGGCCTATTGATGGCATACTAGAGACGCTTGGAAGGGCTATAGATAGATAATAGAACTTTCATAGTGATTAGCTGTGTACTGACTTAGCGCGCAGCCGCACAAAGGCTGCTTTGCCTCGCTCAGCCAGTGAGACCGTGGCTCGTCCAAGGCAAACCCTCGCATTGCCTCGCCTGAGCGCTGCCATACGTTTTGTTTTGCTGACAACTGACTGTTTAAGTCAACTTCGCCACAAGTCTTCTAACACAATTGACTCGCAATTATCTTACAATTGCAATGATGGAGATCGTATTTGTAAAATTTCAGTTTTAGTATCGAAAACAGACGAAAGATTGTAACACACTAAGGTTTCTGTTTGCCTGGTTCCCCCGATTCACAACCTTACGACTAGTATTTTATCGACCACCCCTCACATTGAGCGAAGCGAGGCCCGTGATTTCAACCCGTGCATGATTAAATTGTGCCGTGTCGGAGACTCACCTCACATCTCCAGGCAATAAGATCGCATTTCCTTCGTACCTATTCAATTAATGATAAGTACTTTGCACGGAGAATCGAACACAGAACCTATCGGAATCTGCGCTTACGTAGGACAAGTCTAAAGCAATTGTATTAATTCAATGATTCAGAATTTCACATCCTTATCGTGAAATATTAAAACACTTGAACTAGTTTTCCTTCGAAGAGATACCTGATATCGAAGAAATAAGTGGGTTTAATAACAGGATTGGTGCGACAACTAGCGAGGTATCAAGACCGCGACCTTGCGCCCACGCATCCATACTGAAGTAAACGATAGCATGGTAGTGCATTTGCATTTCCGTCCGGTTACACACACACACACACAACATCAAGACTGTTATCCCGCAGGGGTGTAGAGGGATGAACTGATATGGAACATATTATTAAAGGTGGTGAACCGATCGCTGTAAAAAATTATTATTAAAATGTGTGTGTTTTACAACATTCATTTATTTCTTATGTATTCAGTCCTTATACTAACCATTTTGCCTACTTAGTTACTTTTAGGCATATTTTTATGTCTGTAAGTAGGTTGGTACTTTTGTTTTATTAATCTTACCGACTCTTATTACAGTTGCGTTGCACTGGACAATGCAACAGAGACAGAACTTTGCCAGCTAAGAATACCTGTCGGCGGCCTTGCGCCCACGCAGCACCGATATGCGATACTGGGGAATTGATATTAACACTTGCCTGCAGGGTAATTTTAACGAGAGTAGGTACTTAGTTTGCCTGAAAAGAAAAACTATGGAGAGAGATTAATTTAGTGTTATATTATTGAATAGGCTTTTGCTTGCTGAATACTTTCTTTTAGCCTTGACACATATTACAAATGAATGAATTATGAATCTCCCAAATCATCACGATGACTCCTTCATGAGCCTCTGCCATATAATCAACTCGAGAACATGTAAAGAATACATGTCATGTTATCCAACTATTTTCCATTGTTCCTTCCTCACTGGTACCTTCCGTATCAACAATAGCGAGTTTACACTCTTTCACACTGCACATAATGTCATTAGAGTAAAAGAGAGGAAGAAGATGACGTTGCAAAATAGCAAGTTGGAAAGTAAAAGTTTTGTTAGCATAGAGTTAGCACTCGTTTGGTTTAAACAGAGGTGGTTTGCAGGTGGATTTATAGATGCTTGATGTCATAAGATCGCTAGTTTATAAGCAAAATGTATATATTTATGTATGGTATAGGAATGTGCAGAGTCACTATCT
Organism: Pheosia gnoma; assembly: GCA_905404115.1. Lineage (NCBI taxonomy): Eukaryota > Metazoa > Arthropoda > Insecta > Lepidoptera > Notodontidae > Pheosia > Pheosia gnoma. The sequence continues at coordinate 1,959,379 of FR989910.1, forward strand.
GGCTGTTCCTTGATGATTATCTTACAATTTTGTTATACAATGTTCAACTTCCTACTTAGTACGTAGGTGATTTTCCTGTGTCTACTAGGCTGAGAATACAACCGTACGCCTGTAAGTCCAAGGTACAAGGCAGACCACCGCTCTGCATGGCAATGCACCCACATGTCGCCCTAGTTGCTATTTGGTCTGTAGCGACCTCTTCAACATCGCCACAACCTACACAGGTGGCGCTGCAGACGCATTCAGAACAATTGACAATGCTCCATACGATCCTGAAACGCGCCGTAAGAGTTTTCGGAGCACGTAACATATATACAATATCTCGACAATAATCGTCGGGGCTTAGCGGCCGCCCCGCCAAGCATACCTGGCCTGGCCTGGCTGGAAGATCTTCCCTTTTCCGCTAAAGGTCCTAATGTAATATGTGGGCTACTATCATACCGCGCACACTCCTCCTCAATGCGAGAGGGTTTCAGGCCATAGTCCATCACGCTGACCTAGTCTTAAAATGAGATTCAACATGAAATATAAAATGAAATAAACTAATCTTACGGATTTTATCGCGTTTATTATATGTTTTTTACGGTCCCATGGTTGTTGTAAAGCAGCCAAAACGTCGGGAACGTAAAAAACATAATATAAACACGATAAAATCCGAAAAAATAGTTTTATTTCGATGTGTAGTATTCTCGTAAATAAAATAAATCAATATATTCTTCTAAATTATGATTGTCGGCTCTTTCCATCTGTTCCTATTTCACACAGCCTCCTTTCATATCTTTAGAACATCTAACAACATTAAATCATAACAAACTCTATGAATAAACCGCTATAACTAATACAATTAAAACTGATCACATATTTAAATGTGAAATTACCTTAAACGAGCTAAATAGCTTCACATGCGAACAAGTGAAAGCTGATAATGGCAGCCAAACGTTAGAAATTAGCAATCATACTACAAATACATATTAAATAAATCCATAAATCTACGAGATTGCATGCTATTGTCTGATTAATTTCACAAAAAAAACTTCGTTTAAAACTCAACGTATATCATTGTCATTATAAGTCTGTGCCCATTTATCCCGTCTAGTAAATAAAGTTGTTAATTCAATGTATTTGTTAATTTATTATGTGGACACAAACTATATAAATCATTTGGAGCGACCAAATAAACATTTTTAAAACAAATAAGACAGTTAATTCGCGCCAAAAGATAAAGTGTTGCCATTAATTTTGTGTGAGCATAGACAAAAAAAAATGGCGGGATTGCTTATGAATTGTTTTCTGTGTGATCGCACTAGTACAAACTGGATATTAATCAGACCAATAATTATGTGCAACATTTTGCCAAAAAGCCGAATGACATACCTAACTAAAGGCTGGTGACCTCCTGACCTTTCGCCAGTTCTCACGATGCCATATAAAATGTACCGTAACGTTATTTAACACAATGATTGAGTTTTGGGTCGCACAGATAAGCTGATTCACACAAAAGTTATAAATATAGCTCTAATCTGATAATTTCATCTTCGACGTTAATGGATTTCAAAAGTGTAGTAAGTAAATGAAGCCAGTACTTCTTGGGTGGGACAAAAAGTAAGATACTTAGTTAGCACCTATAAATTGACAAGAGATAAGCTGTCACTATGGCCATTTCAATAAACATCCATTAAGAACCCTAAATACTACTTATACATATGGACGTAGCCACAATAGGGCAGAGGGGGCAGCTACCTACGCCTCTCCCCCCGCACGCATGGCTTATGGAGCTAAGCGAAAAATATACACACAAAATGTGAAAGAAGGTGTTTTCGTTGTTCATCTATATTTGCCGATTATATACCGATAACTGATTTGCCTTTTCAGGCGAATCAGTTTTATGATTATGAGTTTAAAGTATAAAATATAAAACTCTTAGCTTAAATATATACCGAGATAAACCTATTTTAGTGCCAACATACCTTTGCAAGTTGCAGATGAAAGAAGCTTATTGTTCGTTGCAACAATGAATAGACGCCATTTGCTTATCTATTTAGCGCATCCATCAGCAAAGTACCCTACCTATCTTACATCGTGTAAGTACCTATAATCAATTACTGTATATTCAAACTGTAATTACTTTGATTATCCTTCCATTTGGCTGTTTTACTTTTATTTAACTCTCTAACCCAAATTTATAGCTCTATGATGTAATAAATAGGAAATGAACATAAAGAATGAAGGCATCTTCTACTTAACTGAAGTCCTTATCTTCGTTCCGAACTTGGTTGTCACACTCCCGCGTGCCTGGAAAAAGAAAATCAAATCCACACGAAGTAATTCAAATATCATATAATGTAGTGCGCAAACGCAGAACTTGAAACACTACAATAATGAATGTTGCAAGGAACGTAATAATGTTGTATGACATTATCATGTCAATCGAATGCAGAGTTCTTTCTTCATTCTATATTTGAATGAAAATAAAAAAGTTTTGGGCCTGTCATTTCAAATGGCCGCTATTCCTTCCAGGAGAGAGAGAGAGGGAGAGATAAACCCTCCTAGTATTCTATTTTTGTCTAGTTCTTGCATCTAAATAATCTCTAGCCCATGAATGAATCGCTTTTATATTATGTTTTTTACGTTCCCAAACGTTGCGGCTGCTTTAAAGCAACCAATGCCCTGTAAGTATATAGGTATAGTAACTAGGTAGCTTGATACGTGGGTGGTTGAATGGGAACTGCAGACGCTGTTTTATGTGAGTATGAACTTGACTCCGTGGGAATAACTGTTATAATAACAGTCCACGTCGTTTTCGCAACGACGAAGCATAAACAAAAAAAAATACTTGGAAAGGCAAAGATTTTGATTGTCAGAAGGTTATTTGGAAAGTAGCACAGATAGTGTATTTTATAATTACTCCCACACAAATTGGTTAGTAGTTTTTTTTTTAAGTTTCTAGATAGCTATATCCTCTGCAGTGTTTATGCTATCCTTCTGGAAACTATCCATTTCCCGGGATAACAAGTATCCCAAATCAAGACCCAGGTTAGAAGCAACCGATACACTAAATTTAATTAAAATCCGTGAAATAGTTTTTCCATCATTTGCGAACAGACGGTAAATAGTTAGACGAATTTTCGCCAAATTATAGAAAATTACTCACTCCTCTCACTCATCACCAAAACTCCAAAGATTCATGGACATTGATATTAAATCACAATGATCCAAAACCGTCTAACAATAATATTTAAAGGGCTATTAAATATAGCCCTAAAAGCAAACGTACTAATTCAAACTCAATGTTTTTTAGATTATGCAACACTGAATCGGTAATTAAACCCACATTGGCCCATCACTACCCACACTAAGTTCGAAATTACGAGATATTCATGTAATTCTTTTGCCAACTTCACGGGTGCCCACATCACTATAAATTATCGAATTCTAACATCCAGCCTACGCGGTTCCGACACTATCTTAAAGCTAATAGCGTTCTGCGAATACCTACTCTTCGTCTGTTTGTGCTCTATACTTGGCTATGATAGACTCTATACTAGGTTATCTTAGACTCTATCCTAGACTCTATACTAGGTTATCTTATACTCTATCTCTATACTCTAGGCTCTATCCTAGACTCTATATCTATACTCTAGGCTCTATACTAGGTTATCTTAAACTCTATCTCTATACTCTAGGCTCTACACTAGGTTTTCTTAGACTATATCTCTATAATCTAGGCTCTATCCTAGACTCTATATACTAGTTTATCTTGGATCTTTATACTCTAGGCTCTACACAAAGTGTAGCTTGAGGGCTACGAAAAAGCACTTTTTCTTTTCAAAGTAGGTAGTCAACGTTCTTATCTGCACAAAGAAATATGTATTTTACATGGGACGGTAACTCTGGATTGGATGTTTCATTGAATACTTAATAACTCGTAGGCTGGCAATAAAGGCAGCATCTTTGAATTTTAAGTAGGATTAGAATTCGAACACAAATCGCTGGCTTATTATGGACTGTTACTAAGAGCGAATGAGGTCAGGAAGATGTCAGACCTTTTATATGTGTGTATTTTAAAACGATACAGATTATACATTCATTTTCTATATATATACATATCTATCTTCTACATATCTGAAAGCGAAATCCACTGACTGAGACACTTACTCATCACGAAATCTCCAAAACCATGCGACCTAGGGACTTGAAATTTGGCACGTGGGGTCCTCTGGGTCCCTAGGTGCTCGCTAAGAAAGGATTTTGGAAAATTCGACCCCTAAGCGCTAAAAGAGGGGGGGCGGGGAGGTCAAAATTATATGGAAAATGTTATGCTCTAATTTTCTACGCGGACGAAGTCGCGGTCAACAGTTAGTTTTATAATATTTGCTTGTTTGTTAAGTTTTCATGACTAGATATCTATAAAAAAAAACTACGAAATGCATGTTCTACATACCTACACTACAAAAATAATGTGACCATAAATACGAAATTCCACGGGACATTAATTTACATTTACGGCGCGTAGCCTCGGTCCTACAGCCATCGTGATCCAAATAAGATTTCTAAACGCATACACGTAGCCACAAAAACTGACATTACAGTGTGTAGCGGTGTATAATTTACATCGAGCGGTATTAAGTACGACAAGTGAGGGGCGACCATGGATTTTGTAATTTGAGGGATATTTTTTGTCGTAGAAGTTACTTTTCAGATGTTCTTGTGGAATTTTTCAAATGACAAAAAATTCAACTACTTGCCTACTTAATACAAAAATCCTCCTTAATAAAAAAAATTGATTAAAAAGAAAACTATAAACCTTTAAGGGTAGGCCAGCCAGGTAGGTATTTGTCATAATTGTAGTGCAACTTGGATGTTTAATATGTATATAAGTATAATATACTGAGTTCGCCCTCAGTCCATTGTACGGTACCCATAATACAAGCGTTGCTAAGCGTGGGACCGTATAGTCGGTGTGTTCGTCTGGCGATATGATTATTGTTATTATGGTCAACACCTTCACACGTTTACGGGGAATCTATTGACATAACACTAGCAAATAGAAAGCGGCTGATTCAATATTTGCACATACGACTGACTTGTTGATTTTGTTGATGCAAAAAATAATGTACCGTCAAAACATAGCAAATTTGTGACATAGCACACTAGGTACATGGGAACATATGACTTATGATAGTTATCGTATCGGAAACCTGTCAAAAGTATGTATCACGATGTAATTTAAATGGAAAATAATTAAATAAAAATAAAAGAAGTTCCTGTTTCCACTTCTGGGAGCCAATACGAAGTACTTACATAAAAGTGATCATGTATAGGACTTTGTTTACAACAACAACAACACGGCAATATGTATGAGTGGTAATATCCCCACAGAGTACTACAATCATGGTCACTGTATCCACATGCTAATGTTGTACGAAATGCAAGCGAAGCATGTCGGGACCGTTGATGGGGTTCGAAGCGATATGGCTACGTCACAGTACATGCAAAATAATGCGGCTCCACGACCACACCAGCTTGGTTCAATTAACTATAATAAGTAGAGCCCGGCAAGAATCTTTGTGGCTCCTTTTAACATTTACTGAAACAATGGCTATGAACACTGTAGGTCACGATACTAGAAATAATTTCCAATTAGGTAATTATTAAAGTAATTCCATATCTACCTTTCACGTCACAATCAAGTCAGCTCGCTAAAGAATAGTCAAAGAAATTGAGTTGTGAAAGTTAAGTAGGTATATAAAGGTGTATCAAAAATAGTGTAAAATATTTTAACAGATGAGTCAGTAAGTTATATGGATCACGTTAATGTATAAAATAATTGTGTAAATTATATTTTTTTAGACAAGGCGAACCAATAGTGTTTGACCATACGCTCAGTACTATAGAGTGTAGTTTTTTAAATGTCTAATAATTTGATTTATTTCTTTGGTAATGTTATCTTTATAACCTACTGATTGACCTGATAATATATATATATATACCATTTTTTAGTTATAGATTATAGCATCAAGATTTCAAAGCATATTTCAGAAGTTCGTTCTATTTACCTATAATGTCATTTGGGATAATCCTCACGTAATCAGATATACCAATCTATTTTTTACTCCCGCGTCCACTGGTTTCTCAGTATTTGCTAAGTAAGGCACGTACAACCTGCTTCGTAGAAGCAGTATGTTGACGTCACTGTACCTAATTTGGAAATGGCCAGCGCTTTTGTATGGGTTACCGTATAAGTTCATTTGGTTGGAAAATCTCAAGATTCTGTAGCGAATTATCACGGTCTTTTTTTTTGCTTAAGGATAGCGAACACTGTGAGGCATTATCATTTTGGCTTTAGAAACCAAATCGTAGTTGCATACTGAGAATAACAAAATAATGTAAGCCAAATGTGGCAAAGGAAAATTTAAAACCAAAAAAAATCACCGTTTTTTATAAGAACCTATGCTCACGCTAATTATGCCTAAATCCAAACCTCTCTGATTGCGATTAAGCTTTGGTGGAAAAGAGAAGATCATCCAGCCAGTATTGTCGGGCTCTTGTATATATATTACGTGCTCCGAAAACTCTCATAGCGCGATTCAGGATTCTATTGAGAATTGTCTATTGTTCTGAATGCGTCTGCAGCACTATCTGTGTAGCTTGTGGCGAGGTTGAAGAGGTCGCTATAAAGCTTTGATGACTACGGTTTAAATGATTCTCCTTTAAACGGAATGCTATCATCAGCATCAGCAAGGCGTGGATTTGTATGTGTACCCCAATTGCTTAACCAGGAGTCTAGGCAAAATAGTAATGTTTTTTATGCTTAAAAACGATGGCAGCGACGTTCAGAATATTTTTTTAGTCTATGGTTGCATAGTATACTTGAACAAATTAACTTCCAAGAACATTCCAACGATCATGTCGTTATGTTTTTAATTAATATTTTTTTTAATGAAAGAAGTATTGACTAAGGCGTAAGTTAGCACAGCCTACGTTACGTCGTTCGACGCTTGCAGATAGAAAGTTTTTAATTAAGAGCGCGTGTGATTGGCGGCCGATTGTGCAACTCAATGCAACAGATCAACATGTGGCTGGTTAGGACAATCCTTTAACTAGGAAATGAACGCGTAATTATTTTGATTAATCTCAACATAGATCTTTCCTTCCCATTCGTTCTAAGCGGCGAGTAAAAGAAAATAACAGATTATGATTAAAACCAATTCGATTAATTCAAACCGCAGCAGTGATAGCCAAGTTGGTTGAACCCTTGCCTCGGTATCGAGGATTGCAGGTTCAAACCCCGGCACCGCACCTTTGGAATTTCTGGATTTTATGTGCGAATCTCATTTTCAACCACGATTATCACTTGCTAAACGGTGACGGAAAACATCGTAGGGAAACCTGCATGTCTGAGAGAACCCCTCGAAAGATGTGTGAAGTCCGCCAACCCGCACTGGGCCAGCGTGGTGGACTATGGCCTAATAGCCCTCGCATTGAGAGGAGGCCCGTGCCCAACAGTGGGACATTAAATAAAAAAAAACTTTTTAACAAAATAAAAACCGTCTTCAAAAAACTAAAAAGCAAAAAATAATCTAATCTTGAAATCCAAGGCCAAGATAATCTCGATTATTGGTATACCTATTATCCAGTAAAAAGATTGATATTAAAATCTTTTTAGTGACAAAGAATAGTAAATATATCCACTAAAAAGTTTAAAATAAAAAACTTTTTAACAAAATAAAAACCGTCTTCAAAAAACTAAAAAGCAAAAAATAATCTAATCTTGAAATCTACCTTGTCTAACCACATCAAATATTTAACTAATCTGAAGTCGGTGCCAAACAAACAACTGAGTCGAGTATTGCCGGTCTGCGCCAAAGACTATACCTACAAATTGGTCCGCGCATCTCGTTACTGAGTATACTTTTGTTATTCTTCGTCGGTTGTTTATTTGGCACCGACTTCAGATTAGTTAAATATTTGATGTGGTTAGACAAGGTAGATTTCAAGATTAGATTATTTTTTGCTTTTTAGTTTTTTGAAGACGGTTTTTATTTTGTTAAAAAGTTTTTTATTTTAAACTTTTTAGTGGATATATTTACTATTCTTTGTCACTAAAAAGATTTTAATATCAATCTTTTTACTGGATAATAGGTATACCAATAATCGAGATTATCTTGGCCCAACCCGTGAAATACGTAACACTGACAAGTTCCGCTGGCCATTTGTGGCCTTCTTCATCACTTCCACTTCAGCAAATGATACTTTCTGAATGCAAATGCTTGACTTCTTGATGAAAATACCAAAATTGCTATCGGTATGCCTATAACATTTGAGGAGTCCTCTCAATTCCTCATGGATCCCATGATCAGAACATTTTTTTGAAAAAAATGGGACCAATCTGTAAACATATCCTTTCATATAAAAAAATAATTTTCCAAATCGGTTCATAAATGACGGAGATATGAGGTAACAAACATAAAAAAAAAAATACAACCGAATTGAGAACCTCCTCCTTTTTGAAGTCGGTTAAAAAGGGCTGGTACTACTACTACAATTCAAACCGTTTTTTGTAGGTTTATGACGAATCATATTTTCAATATGTAAACAGTCAAATTATATTGCTTGATTATACAACGAGTTACCTAAACTTTAATCGATTAGATCGAATGCTTTTATGATAATCGTTTTAAGTAATGAGGTCGGTGTTGTGCACTGGGCACACATCTCGGTGATTAACTCCGTTAATGGACTGCTCTGCCCACGAATAGATTTTCTTGTAAAGAATTCCAGTTGGACAAAAAATACACGTACATACTCGGCCACCGTTGCGACTGGAAAGCGGAAAATGACGCGAAACTAACAAACGTGTAGTCCACGCTGATCAATATTATTGTATGCACTCAACTGATATTCAAACGTAAGTTCAATTTGATGTTTGCTTAAAATTAACGCGCCAACCAAATGCACGATAGCGACATCTCAATTGTAACGTCACTACAATATTGTTTAGTCATTCATATCTTTGATAACTTCAGCGACTTTAGCTTTAGAACATCTAAAAAGTTTATAAGCAGCACATAGTGTTGTTGATTTGCGGTTAATCAAACTTAGATTTAACTTTTCATCTATACTTACCGATTACCGAACTAAATATCTTAATTCTTACGTATGATTCCGAGGGTAATATTAAAAATTTTGTATTTAAATTTTTCAATTCCCACACGGACTCACGTGTATTCATATGATAAATACATATGAGATTCGTGTGATGTGAGATTGTCGTTACAGAATAGTACTGCTCATGTTTAATTAACAAAGTGTCTTGTCATAACACGATGACCTGGTCGGTAGATAGTAAATATGGACTTTGTCAAAACTTTGACTTGTGAAAACTGTGAAATGTGACAATTAGGGTGCCATTGGTACACGATTGTGTTCATCGATTTTAGCCCCACTTATAACAGGCTCCACACCTTCCGATAATATTCTAATTATCGGATGAGATCAGATAATATGTTAGGCAGTCGTTCTAATTTAGGACGTGCGATACCCGATATTATCTGACAATTTGGATAGGATCGGAAGGTGTGGAGCCTGTCAATACCTGCCGTTGTAACATAAGTCCGAGGAGATAAGCAACACTTAAGTTGTTGTTGTCTCGTTATTAATAAATTCGTAACGGCCTTGTTGAGACGAGTCGGTGGTAAAAGTGAACGGCTAATATCCTATTGTTAAACTTGAACTTACCGCGACCGGGTCACTGTATATCATTTACACACTAATTTGATGAACGTGTCTTATAAACAGCTATTGTTCTTTTTGTAATGAGAGCGAGATAGCGCATACCTGTAACTGGAAATATTTTTGGTTGCTTCACATCACGTGACTCCTAGCAAAAACTTTGTTAGTTGGAGAGATTATCAGCAATTATATTAATTAGTATTTAATGCGTTTATTGAAACTGAAACCCCGAATTAATAAAAAGTTTACAAGTGAATTACTAAACATTTTTACGCTGAAAAATCCGAAAAGCGTAAATCTTATCTGTAAAAAAATTATGATCAGTAAACCAAGCACAACCCTTTTTAGTAGGGTTTCGGTGCGTAAGCGTCGTCCATTCTTCTCACACCACAGATTCAATAAATAAGTATGACAGTCACAGCAAGTTTTCTCGATTACTCTACGATTACATTAGAAGTTCCTGCTTACTCTACAGGGACAAAATGAACAAATCAAGTCGCCCAAACATGCGGTAACGCCAACTCCAATCGAATCCGCAAATTAAAACAAAGTCTCTTTGATTGCTCATAATGTAAAAAAGGATTTCTTCAAGGGTACATTCATTTAGCAGTTAATTAATTTGTGCAAATATATATACTTAATGTACGAGTAGATAGGTACAAAAAGACTTGGATAAATTAAAACGAGTTTATTTTACCAAATCGTAAAAAGTAAATAAAGATGACGAATATTTTATTGTTATTATGTGTCACTGAAAAAAAAACATCTGTGGCAATATTTGTGTGGTATCCTAAAGATGCCTTGAGCGGGACCTCTACGTCAAGTGCGAGATTATTCGTAAACTAACCGTATACTTTATATTATAGTCTGCCGTATTTAGACATGTTTTATGTAGAATTGAAAAGCACTTCTGGCGGACGGTATTTAAAACTTTCAATTCTCAATACAATTTTTCTGCGTTATACTATAAAGTATACAATTAGCTTACGAATAATCTCGCACTTGACTTACTGCTCGATCTCGACCACGATGTATTATAGAAATTAAAACAGATCGCACAAGGTGGACTTATGACGTCACACGCGTTGCAGGATGGCAGTCAGTGGATATAAGTGTCTAGGGAATCATGAATCATGATAATGATGAAGCATGAAAGTGATTTCTGGGGACATTTCCTACTATAGACGATTTTCGTGTCATAGTTTGATAGCTAATTAGCGATGCCAATGCAACCAGAGGCACTCTAAATATTCACAAAACGTCACAAAGTGTTTTTGAGAAGAGCAGCCATTGTAAATAATATATATAAAGTGAATTCACTGCTTAGTCCAATTACAAGCTTCTTAATAAGATAGATATAATTGAATTTATTTGTAACTTTGTAATCACTTCTCATGGGAGTCGTAATTGAGCCTCTTTTACGCCTCCTTTACATATTGTATAAAACACTTTGGAACAAGTTATACACTAATGATCAGATTTATACAACCAACCTTCTAATTAAATTGCAGTCCCCTAGGTTCATAGAAGGATTTAATCGATTTACAATAACATTACAAAACACTTTTCTTATGAATAATACTTTGTATAATCATCAATAATGGAGGATTAAACCTTGTATGAGCTTAGGTGTATGATATTGACTTTACATCACATCAGAACGACCTTATTAACCTTTTATCTCAGATTTATGATTACTTCTGTATGCAGGACATAACGTAGAATTAATTTTAAGAAATGAAGATATTAAAGAGCACGTTTGAACACGGAGGCGTGTGTAATAATATCTCGTTCATACAATAGGTATGCTATCAACAGTAGTTGAAATCTGAACTCTGTTGCCTTATAAACAACAATCAAATCTGATAAAACAACATTAGCAACAACAATCGCGTTTGATAAGTTGGGCACACAATCAACTTCGTGTTATTCCAATGAGCAAATCAGAAACAACAATAACACAATTATTATAAAGATAATTCAACCACCAACAGCATTAAAAATATTGTCCAGTACGAAATAATGTTGAAATCACTGTAACATACAATCATTTACAGATAAGAATGTCGTCATACAAGACTTTATCACTTCACATTCTGAATATACCAAATTTGGTGTCTCTGAACGGAGCATTCAATGCTGCTGATAAACTTAGACCTATAATTTTCCTAGTGTCTTTAGGAGCGACTACTCCATCGTCCCACAGTCTTGCAGTACTATAATAAGGTCTACCTTCTCTCTCAAACTTTTCTTCTAGCGGTGCCTTGATTTTTTTATCGTCTTCATCAGTCCATGGCTTTCCTTCCCTCTGTGCTTTATCTTTGGCAATCAAAGAAAGCACAGTTCCTGCTTGAGGTCCGCCCATAACTGATATTCTAGCATTAGGCCACATATAAAGGAAGCTGGGAGAGAACGCTCGACCACACATACCATAGTTCCCCGCACCAAAGCTGCCCCCAACTATCACAGTAATTTTAGGTCCCCTGAAACAACTGACTGCTGTCACCATTTTGGCACCATTCTTCGCGATACCACTCATTTCAGCATCTCTGCCAGCCATAAACCCTGTTATGTTCTGTAGGAAAAGTAAAGGAATCTTTCTGGCTGCGCATAGTTGTATAAAGTGAGCTCCTTTTAACGCTGCCTCTGATTGCAACACTCCGTTGTTGCCAATAACTCCAACTGGTTGACCGTAGAGAGACGCAAAACCACACACCAGAGTGTCGCCGTACAGTTGCTTGAATTCGTGGAACCTGCTCCCATCAACAAGTCTGGCAATAACTTCTCTGATATCGTAAGGTCTCTGTATATTTGCTCCAACGATTCCGTGAAGATCGTCAATATCGTGCAGTGGTTCCTCAACTTTTGGGGCATGGATTCTTATTCTCTGTTCGCTATTCCAATTCAAATTGGAGACAGCATTTCTCGCCAAATTCAAAGCGTGCTCGTCATCCAAAGCATAGTGATCCGTCACACCAGACTGGCGACAATGTAGGTCGGCGCCTCCTAAGTCTTCAGCCGAGACCACTTCACCCGTAGCCGCCTTCACTAGAGGCGGTCCCGCTAGGAAAATCGTTCCTTGATTCTTAATTATAATACTCTCGTCCGACATGCTCGGTATGTACGCCCCACCAGCGGTACAAGATCCCATGACGACGGATATTTGCGGTATACCTTCAGCGGACATGTTCGCTTGATTGTAAAATATACGTCCAAAGTGTTCTTTGTCCGGGAACACGTCCGCCTGGCTGGGTAAGTGCGCACCTCCAGAGTCGACCAGATAAATGCACGGTAGCCGACACTCGAGCGCTATCGACTGCGCTCGAAGGTGTTTCTTCACTGTAATGGGAAAATATGTGCCCCCTTTAACAGTGGTGTCGTTACCAACGATCATGCAGTCACGACCATGAACTTTCCCGATGGCGGTGACGATACCGGCACTCGGAACTTGCCCTTCGTACATGTCAATCGCGGCGAGCGTGCTGAGTTCCAGCACGTCGCTGCCTTCATCCACCAACCGGTTAATCCGGTCCCTGACAAGCAGTTTTCCTCTCGCGATGTGCCTCTTTACGGCCTCTTCCGTGCCGCCTTTGATGGCGTCACCGGTTTTCTGTCGCAATTCCCCGACGAGTTCGTCCATCCGCGCTTTATTCTCTTGGTAGTAGGGATCATTTCTGTTCGGCTCTGTGCCGATGACGGTGGCGTGATTGTGCCGGCATTGGTTCAGCCGGCGTATCCCTCGCACAAGTTTGAGCATTTTAAACGTGTATGCAGAAAGACACGACCGGTCTCCGAGTCCGTGTCGCACTACTGACGATAATGTTGTACCGTTATCTGTGCGATTAACTTGCGCACAAACAAATTCCTCGCTTCGAACGACCCGACCCTCCGTCGAGCGATAATAACACGAATTATGTATGAAATGTTAATATGGAGGTATCGTTAATCGACAACTTCAGCATTCACGTAATACTTGTACATAATGCGGTCAGGCGCATTCGTTCATTCATTCGCGGTGCACTTCGCAGTGGTGAAATGCTGGTTAATATTATTTAGAGGCGGCTTTGTTGCTCGTTGTGAACAGACGGTGAATGAACGTGTCATGACCTAGTTAAGTTCATGTTATAAGCAGTGTGAACGAGGCTAACCTTGAACGGGTGTAATAATTGTATGAACGGTTGTGTACAGACGTATATTATCTTTACTTACACATATGGCAAATGATTATTCTATACAAAAGCAAAGTAATAAGTAATATACGTACCTTTGTTGGTAGTTGGAAGGGGCCTGTTTTCTGTAATAGCCTATGGATAAAAGTTAAATCAGACCAGACAACACAAATATTATTTAGTCTATTTTTATTTAACAGACCACGTATTTTGAGGTTTTCAACTGTGTTAGAAATTTGATTTGTTTGTAGCTAAGGAAGGTGTTGTCAGCTGACTTTCATAAATGTCTAGAGATTTATGAAGTCGCAGTGAAATTATTAAAATGTTAAGTCCGACTATTTGAACCATAGCTAAAGCGGTCATTTCTAAAACTAGACCACGATCCCCGCAAAACCTAGTTGTGCACAAGCTTTTTTTTCGATGCTTACTGCTGTTTAGGCGGGCGCTTTGTAATACATTACAAAGAACGTAGAATGCAGAACTCGAAACGCTCTTAAACGCTATTTCGTGCTTCAGTTAACTTGAAAATCAAATTAACTGGAGTAGCCGCAGTTATAGTTTCCTTAACTAACCCACAAACAAAAAAACGCTTTACGCAAAAACGACTCATAACGGTACTCAAAGATTATATTTACCGTCGCCTAATATTAAAAAATATACAATCATTAAGATCTGAAACGAACACGAGATCGCCGACTGCGCAGATAATGTATACTACATTGCCGTTCAAACTTTTTTTATAATGTTGCCACGATTTCTGTCTCGTCCAATCAATTATATAGGCCTACATCACAACAGCTATTTAACTAGACATATCGCCTGCGCCTCCCCTCAATGCGAGGGGGATTAGGCCCTAGTCCACCACGCTGGCCCAGTGCCGGTTGGCGGACTTCACCCGTCTTTGGAGGGGTTCTCTCAGACATGCAGGTTTCCTCGCGATGTTTTCCTTCACCGTTTAGCAAGTGATAATCATGGTTCAAAATGAGATTCACACATGAAATCCAGAAATCCCAGAGGTGCGAGCCGGGGTTTGAAATTGCGAGCCTCGTTACCGAGGCAAGCGTTCTGCCAACATGGCTATCACTGCTTCGAAGTACAATATCATCTGTCAATCATTTCTCATCAAACCGGTATGAACACAAGTTTTTAGACAAGCCGTCCCCTCAGGGCTGAGCGTCCTACAGTATAATTTTCTCTGACATTTTTGCAATTGAGAACGTTATGTTTGATTTAAAATCGCCAGAGGGACAATTTGTATGATTGTGTTCTATTCATCACTCTTATGAAGCTCATCAGTCCTCGTACGTATTGCTTGCTAACAAATAATATGAAAAGTTTAAAATCATACCTTCAAAATTCGTACTAGCCACCAATATAGGTACCTAGACCATATTCAACGCAATAAATAACCAATTTATATAATGAATATGCAATATCAAATAACCGCAGCTGTCAAAGCTATGCTCGAATAATCAAGAAGTCATCAATCGCTGTAGAACAATTGAGTTGGTCGGTGCGCACGCGCAGGTGAACGAACGACACGACCGTTTCACTTTCTTTGGCGCACGACGCCAGGTGGCGACACTTTCCTCTCTGTCTATGAGTGACGTTGATCTGTTGAACCGTTACCTTCTGGTTACTTATTAATTAAATTATCTTGGATGATATAATGAATGTAGTTAAGTATCTTTAAAAAAAATGCCAGTCGAACACACTAACTGCTTGGTCCCAAATTAGCGCTTGCATTAGGGTATCCTGGGTTCGCCCCCAGGCTGAACATGGACTGGGGGCGAACCCAGTATACATTTAATATGAAGCATCCATGACACAGCTACAAACATTGTCCTCATCAAACAAAGTTTACCCCTACAGAGTTCCGAACCCAGGTCCCTTGATACAGGAAGCAGAGTCACTGCCAACGTGGTAATAACTGATGTGTGGGCGGCTAGATTCTAATTTTGCTTAAATCCAAAGAACTCTTGTGCTAAAGTGATTCTTGTTTACAGGATCGAGATGAACAAACCAAATTGGAGATGAAACACAGACAAGAAGAAGATGACTTGTACAGAAAATTCTCGAAACATCGTGAAGAAGAAAACAGAAGAATACGAGATGAAATACAGGTAATAACGATATCCCGATTATCCCTTCCAAGGATATCTTATTTCACCATTAAATACGTCTATCTTGTAAAAATAATACAAGGGGTAACAAAATTATCAAATAATATTTCAGGAGACCAAAATATAAAAAAACAGACTAGAAATCCATTTTGGTTGCAGGGGTATGAGTTTCATACGACTTGTGTGTATTGTTCTTCCGTGTCTGTGTTCTGGGTGTGTGTGTGTAAGCACATTGGTAGGTATAAGTTTTTCCAACAAGAATATTAAGAGAATACTGTTGACAGGACGAATGGGAGCGAGAACTGGAAAGGCTAACGAACAGATTTCAACAAGAGATGCAAGTTAAGAAGAGAAGACCGGACGCGGAAATAGGGGCGCTCACGCTGCGCCACCAGCAGGAGCGAGCAGACCTTGAAAAGAACATGACCCTGAGAAGAGACAAGAAGAAGGAGAGCCTCACCAGGAAGATGCTGGAGCATGAGAGGTAGTACCTAAACGCTGTGTCTGTAATTTAAGAAAGGTATTAAAAACGTTTGATGTGTAGTTAGTCGAGCGTCACTCAGACCTCTGGACTAATTTTAACGGGGTCAAAAATCTTTTTGAATGATAGTCATTAAATGTTGCACGTAACGTCTTTCGACTTTAGGCATGGCACCGTCTAGGTGATCTCAAAAGATCTGCCACAGGCTTTAACAATTTTACAGCGAAATCTCTAACATTTCTTGCCTTTCCACCCTAAGGGCAGCGACTGCAGCGTTGGTAGAGAAACAGAGCCACGAAATGATGGAGCTCATCCAGGAGCGGCGGTCGGAGTACATGGCGGGGTCCTCGTTATTCGTGGACGGCGAAGAGGCGCCGCCCTACCCGGCCAGGGCGCCGCCCCCGCAACCACCGCTCGTGTCCAAGTTCCACATCTACACAGACCCCGTGGAGTTCACTGATGTGGACAAAATTGCTATTTCGGTAAGAATCACCATGTTAGTTAGGTACTAAGTAAACCTTTGGTCTATAATATAGAGCTTGCTTTTTGAATATATGGAGTGCATACATCCAAAAAGCAACCCCACTAGCTTTCAACATCATCTAGTCAAATGTAAATTAATGAAAAGGTCATTATTGTAATATTTTTTCAGAGGTAAATCTTCCTCAAGGCTTTGGGCTTAGGGCTAGTCCAAGAACTCTTTTGACCTTTGCCCCGCCCTGAACTAATTTCTGCCTAAGCTCATGAGCAAGTAATTGTCAATGGCTAAGTTAAAAGCTTTATTTGATTGGTTCGCATTATATTGATTTATTAATTCAACAATAGGGGCGATAATTTATACAAACTTGTATTACTTATTTTACCATTACTATAGTCCGCTTGTTCATCTATTCATAATAACCAGTTACTAGGTATCATATTGGCCTCAACTTATTCCAGGTGGCACAAGAAGACCAAAAGACCTTCACGGACCTAGTCCGGCAGCTGGTCGGTCGGTGCGCGAGTGACGTCGAGAAGGCGCGAACCATATTCCGCTGGATCACCGTCAAGAACCTGAACAATATACAGTTCGACGACAACCTTCGGGGAGACTCGCCGCTCGGGTTGCTGCGAGGAATTAAACATGGCACCGAGAGTTACCATGTGCTGTTCAAAAGATTGTGCAGGTAATTAAAACAATAGTTTTGTTCATACGTCCTGAATCACCGCTATCAATGTTGATTGCTGTCGAATGCAGGCTGACCAAAGGCAAGAACTACTCTTATTTAAATTTTATGTTAGACTTTTATTATTTTTTGTCGTTACACTCATAGCAGAGCGGTCGTAGTCAAAAAGTTTCGTGGTACGCGCAACATAGTAGCCTGATATATTAATTAAGGGGAAGCTGCCTTAGCTTGGTCAGCCCACCGCATAGGCGATCTGCCGCAAGCTCTTTTACCTTGAACATTGTCTTGTACCATGAGGTGCTCTGTGGAGATATCAACTCTCGATACGTGCCCGAAGAATGTAAGCATTCAGACTTGTATACGATGGAGGATAGACGCTGCTTGCTTGCTGCTCGTTGAAGTTTAATTTAGTGGGTTTTATTTTTCGACAGTTACGCAGGACTCCATTGCGTAGTAATTAAAGGCTACAGCAAGTCTGCTGGCTACCAGCCCGGAGTGCGATTCGAAGATAACAGGTTCCGGAACTCGTGGAACGCGGTGTACGTGGCGGGTGCGTGGCGGTTTGTCCAGTGCAACTGGGGGGCCAGGCATCTTGTTAATGCTAAGGATGCACCGAAGCCTGGGAACAGGGGGAAGAGTGATAGCTTGAGGTTTGTACATCGATGGGAGGTGACGGTTCTAACTTTAAGAGTTTTATTTTATAAACTTTTAAAATAAAACTCTAGTGCTACTGGAGTTATTTTACAACTAATTAAACAGCACAAGTATGTAAATATTACCTTATCATTACGAAACTGTCCCGAACAATATGTACTGCCGCCGCTCGGGATTTGCTTGAAATTACATGGGACGTCAGTACAACTATTTTATATACAACGTTAATACAGACAATGAAAAAAAATAGAGTACAAAATGTCGCTAGCAAAAATGTTAAGCACAAAAATCCTTGCGTTTTATACGCAAATGATGCACACATATAAACATTAAAACCTTGGCAGTTACATTCATTTTAAAGGCGACGTGTTAACCATAACCCCAATGGCTCGCAGATACGAGTACGATGACCACTATTTCCTGACGGATCCCCGTGAGTTTATCTACGAGTTCTTCCCGCTGCAGCCGGACTGGCAGCTGCTGAAGACTCCGATAACGCTCCACGACTTCGAGGAGTTGCCTTTCGTGAGGTCGCTGTTCTTCAGATACGGATTATACTTCAGCGATCCTAACACCAAGGCTGTTATGTACACTGATTCTACAGGTGAGTTTGATGAAATATTTTTGATGATGGCTATCCAGGACCGGAGATCCAAGCCTGTTCACACATCGACGACTCGCAATGGAATGGCAATGACATCGTAATTGTCACTTTTGTCGACAATTATGACGCTAAAGTGTAAACAGCTTTTGAGCCTCAGCTTTCAGTGCCCGGCAAATAAGTTGAACAGAATATTGGCTCTGCATGCCTAATGGACACTTATAGGCATGTCAGGAGTTGCCATATTTCTTTAACTCCTTTGTCAGGCCCTGTATAAATCTACAGCGGTTTGATAGTATTGACTGAATATGATTACTTCGCGTTGCTTCTATGTCTTCTGGGATATTAAGATTCCCATACATATGGAGTGGCATTGGGATCGTTATAAACTCTGAATGAAGTAACTCACATAAATTTCTTTTTAGCGTACTGAAGTGGATATCACTTCAAGGTCATGGAGAGGGTTGGATGCTAACAAATCGAATTCTATCACTTTAGAAATAAAGTCTACTTCTTCTGTGGACATCTGTAGGGTAATTGGATTTAGTGCTTTTGTTTTGTGTGAGGCTTCTTCGGCTATATCTTTGAAGAGTTGTGCTCAAGTGAAGTGTGTGTGTGTGTGTATGCAGGTGCGGCGACTATGCGCATAGCCATGCCTGCACACATGCAGAGCTCGCTGATCTTCCACTACAACCTCAAGTTCTACGACACCGAGGGCGACGGCTTCGATGGAGTTAGCCTCAAAAGATTCGTTATGCAGGTACGGAATTGATCTTTCGCATGAAAAAAAAGTCATGAAGAGTAGGACCATAGACAAGTATGTTACTCTTAGTATAAATTGTGAATTGTCTCCGGCTTATCAGATATTCAGATACAGACCTATTTCCTTGAAATGTTTTTCCATAAATCCTTAAAGCGAAACACTATAACACTGCAGCCACCCAGAAGCAGTGCCCCGAGTCAAACATTTTATAGGCGAGAGGACCAAGTCGTCAATACTCTCAGTTTGTTCTTATAATAATAATACTATAATAGTAATAAGATAAAAGCTGATCATGGCAGGTGTCGGCAACCCTTCCAATAGTCCTATTCCATGCCCATCCAAACTTCAATCTATAGTCCCAATCATCTTTCCATGTGCCTGCAATAGTTCGTCCGCATGCTGAGGTCTATCCGCCGCTTATGATATATTTTCCAGCAGTTGACTAACATAACATTTAAATTCTCAAAACGGGGCCTCTACGTGGACCTTGTCCCCGCGTAAGGCTTCCAATGATCCGGGTGTAGCCCGTGTGGTAACATAATAATAATAATATTGTGTGGTTCAGTCGGTGGTGGGTAACGTGGTCTCGTTCCGCGTGCACGCGCCGTGCAGCGGCGCCTTCCTGCTCGACATCTTCGCGAACGCGGTCACGCCGCGCGAGTACCTCACCGGCGAGCCGATGAAGTTCAAAAGCGTTTGCAAGTTCAAGGTAATCCTACTCACGAACATAGGTATGATTTGGCAAGAGCCAACAAACTTCGAGCAATTGCATTTGACAAGTCATAAAGTACTTACAAATGAAAACAGGATATTTTTACCTCAACTTTTCATTTGACGACCTGATTAGTTCAGTTGGTACTTGGTAGTACTTCTGCGCCGAGGGTCCCCTCCTGGTAGGGGTAAACTTCATTATAAGTGTGATGGATGGATATAGCACGCCTTATTTTATAGATAAAGAAGAAAGAGTTTCTTCATCAGTCCAATTGTTGAACGTTACAGATATGTTGCGCGGAACTCCAGACAGTAATGGTCCCCCTGCCAGACTGCGCCAGCGGGGAGTGGGGACCCACTAAAGCCACCAGGCTCTTCGGACTCGTGCCCATCACTCACCAGGTACATGACAATATTGCTTGCATAGATATTTATAATGTAGGTACAACCGCCAAATTTCTGGAGGTTTAGTCATTTATCAAGCACATCGTGTCGGATGAAATATGCTTTGTATTTTCATTGTACCTAAATAGAAGAAAGCTGTCATTAAATTTGGGCATAACACTGTAACCAGGTAAAGTTGTGTAAGTAAATTTAATATTTGTGGAAAAAAAATTGTGAGTGAGAGAGACGTCATTAATTTAGATAATAAAGACCGAATCCGCAATTTATAGATTTTTTTGTCCGTCTTATTGCGCAATACGGACAGTACGCCTTTTAATTTTGATAAACAGTAAATAACATAAACTATGAAACAACAATAAAATGTCCAAATACAGTACTGTAAGTCTCTTCATATGATATCATATGAAAATTGCTCTTTTTTGTGCTCAAAATGATGGCACCAATGTCCATGATGTTATATTATCGCTAGCCCGTGCCCAAATACAATGTAACACAGCTTCATATATTATCCACATCCAGGAAGCGCTAGTGTTCGCGGGCCGAGAACTAGAGATCCAGTTCCGCATGTCGCGCGCTCTGGCGGACTTCATGGCAACATTGCATAAGAATGGCGTCGATGAGAAGCGGCTCTCTAAATACGTGCAACAGAACGTGACCGACGACATCGTGTCCTTCTACATCACCTTCCCTGAAGAAGGTTAGTGATGGAAACTATTCATCCTTGAAGCCTTTTGTTCCTAGATGTGAGCAGTCTTAACTTTCCAATAGAATCTACCTTTTTAATTTCTCTTATACATCATTTAATTTTAGGAGTGTTTTTTAATTTTAATTATCTTAAAATAAATGTCCCACATTTCTTTTATATGTGCAATATAAAAGAAACAAACGGGAAACACAAAAATCGCTTAGAAACTATTTTCGTCTCTATTACCAGGTCAATACGGGCTGGACATCTACACGCGCGAGCGCGGCGGGCCCACAGCTATCCACCAAAACGGCTCTACCGAGAAGGAGAAGCACCTACTCACGCATTGCTGCAAATACCTCATCAACAGCAGCAAGAGAAACTAGACTACCTTATTGAGTGCTTGAATGACGCGTTAATGAACGGCATTAGGCGCAGGAGTGGTCATAAGTAGCACTTATTTAATGCAGCTTATAGGTACCTATATAAATTTCAACAATAGTATACTATACTATTATTAATTGTTTCAAGGGCTTTATGTTTTTAAAACGATCTAATTGCAAAATGTATATAAATTAAGTAGAGCAACAAAGTATGTCTGAGGACCAACTATAATATAATAATTAAACATAAGAAATTATAAACTATTGCGTCCATCGGTAACTGTTTGATATTTTTTAATATACGGTGAAATAATTATTAATTGTAAGGTATCATAAAATTATATTTGTTATGTCTACGTTTTGCTTATTCTAACGCAATGCAATGTTTAGTTTAGTCAACCAAAAGCCGATTACTAATTATAATATAATATTAAACCTTTTTAATATGCCACTGTTGGACACGGCCTTTCCTTCAATGCGAGGAGGATAAGGCCACAGTCCACCGCGCTGTCAGTGGATTGAGGCCGCTGGCTGTTTGATGTCGGACTTCACACGTTTTTCGAGGGATTCTCGCAGATATGCCGTATCCGTCGCGATGTTTTTCTTGATCGTTTTAGCAAGTAATAATTATGATCATGGTTGAAAATGAGATTCGCACGTGAAATCCAGAAATCGCAGAAGTGCGAGCCGTGGTTAATAAAAAAATAGAGATTATTTAATTTCTAAAGGGAAGCCAACAGGAATCAAGATAAGTATATGGAGCCTTCACAACCGATGGCTATGCTCCTTACTGCTAGCTATGCAATTCCCAATTTCAGTACTGAAAATCTATAAAACTGCATAGAAAAGAGCAACAGGATATACTCAATGTAGCGTATTTTTAGAAATATAAATATGTATTTTCATATTGATTTCTTATACTTACGCGAATACTACCGTTGAAATAAAACTAAGTCTACGGATTTTATCGCGTTTATTTTATGTTTTTTACGTTCCCGATGTTTGGACTGCTTTACGGGCAACCATGGTTTCGGGAGGACTGAGGTGTTTGACGTCCTAGTGTCATAGGTAGAAGTACCCTCATTTAGTTGCTGTTGCGGTTCGAACGTCGTCGGGAACGTAAAAAACTTAAAATAAATGCGATAAAATCCGTATAATTAGTTTTATTTAAATATATACTCTCATATTATTGATTGTTTAAACTACATAATTATTTACCGAAATGTAGATAAGTGCTAAAGGTATATTAAATAAGTATAATACGTCCATTATTATATAAAACATTTATTTAGATCTAACTACTTAAACAATTGTTTTTTTTTGTAAATTATATAAAATTGGATATATGAGTTAAGTATGCAATAAGGTTGTGCCGAAGCAATTCGATTGCTCGACATTATATTTTTATTAATCTGTATAATATTTTAAGTAAATCAGTTGCATTCGAGTTTACATTGTATGCTTAGAGACTTAACGATAACATTCACTAAATGTACATCATCCTATATCTAGAATAAAAAAAACATATTTTAATGTTTAGGTCCAAGTTGTTCGGTAATATAAACATTCAATGTCCACAAATAGGCCTCGAAGCTTTTATTTTCCAGGCCCTGGCCTCGTTTCGGCCTCACTCCTGTCTGTCATTCATTTCTAAAGTTACGCTTAGTCGTCGACATACGCTTACTTTTATGAATCCAAAATAGATTGCTCTATTTTATTAATATTTTTTTTATTATTATATACCTTTTAAAAGCACAAATGAAATGTAGCAATTTATTATTAATATACGCTAGCGTAACCTTACGGTTAAATTTATATTTTTTTTATCTAATAAACACGACAATGTATGTACATTTTTTATACTAAATATAAAATATATGGCATGTTACTTTTCTAAAGGCATATTTTATTCAGATCATAATTATTGAGCACCAAAAGTGGACGGCTGGATTACCTAATCTAATCTAAGTATATTGTAAAACAATAAAAAATATTATATCATAAATAAAGTAAAAGGATTCCAATTAAATTAAATAATTAAGTAAATTCAAATTAGTAATTTGAGCAAATTAACGACGATCAAATGAGCTTTATCTTTCATTTTTTTTTAAATATTATTAATCACATTTGTAGCTAGAAAAAAATAAAAAATCTCACTGATACTAAATTTAAAAAAAACTAATTTGTGGATCTAAAAAGTAAACATTTGAGTATTAGCAAAATAATAATTAGGTGAAGATAACATATAAGAGCTTGTCCAGAAAAGGCGAATTCGCCGCGATTCTCTCGCGCGTATTACGCGCGACCGTTGCGTCCACAAGGTGCGTACCAACGCGCGATACGATTCGCGACGAATTCGCCCCTTCTGGACAAGGTCTAAGGTGTCCTGTCACAACCAAACAACACTGTGCATCTATCATTATACACAAACAATCTAATGCACACATGCACCATCGAAATACATAATTAAATTCAAACAACCATCGCGTGGAAACCACAAGCCAGATTTTAGTAAGGAGGATAAATATCTATTATCTATCTATATATCTATTCATGACAATGTTCTATGATCATATATGTGGCATCTGTCTAAAACTGTTCTGTTTCGTATAAGATGAACCGTTTGTAATTAGTTGTCTATTGCATTGAATTTTTTGACTGTATTTAAACATCGATCTGTAATTTCATGAAAATCGATTTGATGTTTATCTCATTTATTAGAGGTTAATACTTACGTTAGAAGACAATTCATATAGAATGAGATTTTTTGATTTCTGTATAATTAGACGTGATAATGTAATATCCCCTTTAATGATAGTGTGCATACTTATTACAATTTTGGACCTTATAAATACCGATTTAGTGATCCATATATATCTAAAACCTCTGTAAGCTTCACAGTAGGAACTCCGAGCGGCAATGTTCAGGTTTAGCGGTAAATGGAAACATTAAATCACTCGATCGGTATTTGAGTACATCGAAAACTCGTACTAAGTACCCTGCAAAGTTATTTTAAATCGTTCGAAATCGATGACAAATTCGAAATTTCCGATGTAGTGTGGCTCCCGATGAGCTGTCAAAAGTCTATTTTAAATAGCGGTCGAATGCTATTTCGAAAACTTTCGATCGCACAAGATGGTGTGCATTATCGAAGAATTTCATAGCATTTTATACCCATAGCGTTCGCCGAAATTCGTCTCGAAATCCTTTGATTCCCTTTCCTATCGATTCGAACGATTTAAAATTAGAGCGTTTATTTATTTATTATTTAAATTATTCTACATTCACAGGAACGTAGTCAAAAACTAAAATATGCGCGTACGAAATCACCGGGACCGAATAAATAATAATAATATTGGCATTTTTTAAATGGGAACGGAAATAGGGGGGAAATAGTCATAATAGTTAGTAATAGCATCATACGAGTCCCTTGGCAGCGTTGAGGGTGGCTCTTTGCTCGACGCCCCGAATCAACGTGCCCAGCAATCCTTCCATCTCGTTCGCTGTCTCGCGCAGCTGCGTGTTGTCGAAATATGAATCTGAAAGTATAGACAGGCATCTGTCACTCGTCGGTCCTACTGCGATAAATACTTACAGCGCGCTGTACCCCGGCGGTTGGGGCCGCAACGAGCTTGCAAGAGATAGAGTTACCCGATAAAAAGAGAAGCGCATAGTTACGTAATAATAATCTTTAAAATCCATAAAATGCAACAGTGTGCAAGCTGAAGTGCGATTTATTGCTTTGTATCAACAGCGAAGTGTTTGATTCAAATGTCTGCGGGTGAAATATCTGTTCGTAAGAACTATTTGATTCCGCATTCCGAACGGGTGGTAAGTTGAAGCTTACTTCACCCGTTAAATACAAGTAAAAAAGTAATAATAGGTAAATGCTAAGGCATTTTGTAACTTTTTTAATGATTCATAAGTACTGTACTTAATGGTTTATATGAATAAAAATATTCTGATTCTGTGTTAATTACACCATTTATAACTCAAGAACGGGTGGGCAGATTTATATGATCTTTGATTCTTTGAATTTGTCTCCGCCCGATTAGCAGAATAACTATTAAAACATGGGAAAAAAATGATTAAAAAATAAAAATAAAGATAAAATTAAACTCACCATCCATAGCGAAGTTATGTGTCAATATCTGCTGCAGTCTGTCTAGTACTGTGTCTAAGTCCGCGTTTAATTCTCGCATCTTATCATTACTGGTTTCGACGCTTCGTATGTCCGCCGCGAACTTCTGTTCCGCCGCGAACAGGGACTGGCTAGTCGTGTTCGCTGGTGGACTTGTGATAGTCTGAACGGGACCTTCCACTGGCTTGAGGGGGGCAGGGACTGATCGAGATTTGGTAATTTTAAGCCTCTTGTCGGGAAGAGATTCAGTTTCTGTGGTAAAATATATAGTGTCTTATATTGATTGCTTATATTTACGCGAATACTACACATTGAACTAAGATTTTTTTTTTGGATTTTATCGCGTTTATTTTATGTTTTGTATCCGTGTTTGTACAAGAGTCAATAATGTTTTATGAATTTTGAGTAAAAATGAAATAAGCTACATACCATTATACCAATTGCTAATATCGTTCATGGACACAGTGGAGATACTGTCCGAGGTGGCGTGCACCACCACAGGCTTGAGAGCATCGCCGGACATGGTCATCAGATTCTGGGTCTCATGTTTGGACACCACGGAGAAGTTCCCGGAGTCCATGCTCAACACTCGGGGCTGGTTCTTCAGCTCAGTCACTTTTAACTTCTCGTCAATGATGGGTATAGGACTGAAGAGGTCGAAGGCCTGCGGACGATCGTTCTTGTCGGGCTTGGAGTCTTCCGGGGATATGTTTGACGAGTTTGATGTTAGGTTTTCCTGAAATATATACATAAAACATGTTTTTTTTTAAAGTTACTTTTATACAATGGAATAGGGGCGATCCCATAAAATCCAAACATGAGCAAAAAAAAGAGTAAATTTGTCTCCACAGGAAACGAACAAGCAACCAGCCGGTACTGCGCTTGAACCACTGTGGCACGGCCAAATCTGACGCGAGATTAGGGGTCGCTACGAATGAAGTTAAAGGTAGAAATTATAAAGCATGGAATTTCTCCATAAAATCTATGTAAATATCTATGTAAAGATAGAGAATCTTTGTTTCACGGCTGACAAGCCTGGTCTTTTGGAAGGCTTGTGTATAGAATAGGTCCAACACATGACGTCATTGAAAGAAGTATAATGATAATATAAGGCACCTGCTAAGGTCATCATTTACAACAATTTAACCCCAACAGAAGGGCTAGCACGCAGGTCAAGATAATACTATGTCGCTCTGATTCGCTCTCTCCCTTCCGTAATTCATACGACGGAAAGAGACAAAATAGATTTATCTCACATCTTGTCGTGTCACAACCGGCTGTGCTACTAGTACAGGAGTAGGAAAAATATAATTATTACCTTTAACAATTTAAGTCTACTAATTTGTGTAGATATGTGAGTCCAATGCGCGACGACCCTCACGTGTAGTTCGTCACTCTCACTGCTCTTAGCCTCGCTCTGCAGCTGAGTGGACAGATCTTTGAGGGCTCTGTGAAATAAAAACATACGTGAAATTATAGTCGATACACTGTAGTGCTACTCTATCTACCAATAAAAAAAAAGCAAGTAAAGGTTGCTAAATTACTTCTTCTTAATTATAGGCGAGATATAAATAAATAAATAGCATCATGCATTCTCTGAAAGGTACGCAACCTTTAAAATAATTATTATATAGGTAGCAACATAATATGGTCCAACCCTAACTAGGTTGCGGCAGTTTAAGGTGTTTGTGTAAAATAGAAAATTGGGCATCATAATAGGGCCGAATCTACCCGGGTCTAGGCCAGTGAATACAATTTGACAGAGACTTAAGATGTTGTCGAGATATTCCAAGTTTCCTGCTTGCACGCACAACTGGTATATATATCCCACTAATCCCTCTAATTTTATAAATGTGAAAGTTTGGATGGATGGATGGATAGATGGATGGATGGATGTTTGTTTGTTACTCAATCACGCCATAATAGCTGAACGGATCTGGATGAAATTTGGCACAGAGATAGATTATAGTCTGGAATAGCACATAGGCTATTTTATATCCCGGTAAAATGTATGGTTTCCGTGGGATAGACATACTTTTTAATCGCGGGTAACACCGCGAGGCGCTATAGTATATAATATATTAGGGGCAAACAAAGGGCCCATATTCGGATCTTGTTCCATGCTAAAGAAATGTCTCTGACTGGCACAGATTATAATAATATATTTCAAACCTGTTCTGAGTCTCCAACTGCGTTATAATATCCTGAAGCATACTGGTAGGGCTGCTGGCACTGTGCCCCGATGCCTTGCCCACGGTCGATGTGAACATCGCCGGCTTGCCGTCCTTGCGTCGCCGTACCGACGCCTGCGCATCGACCTTATCTACACTCTTCTTAGAGACCTTTTTCGGTGGCTTCTTCTTGGTCTTCGTGCAGAAGAAGAATCGCTTGATGCCTTTTATGAAGCTTAGACATTCGGTTGATTTCATCTGAAATTATTTTTCTAATAAATACACAAGTTACAATAAGTTTGATATTACTTTAACTGAAACATTATTAAGCAATTTGAAACACTTTGTGTACTTCATTCTTTCAAGAAAATTAAATAGAAAAATTTGGATAGCAATATAATATATCTCTGGTCAATGTGGATTTGTTTCAAAAGTGCTTTTGAAATTTTTGTTCGTTTCTGTCCGTAAATATTCAGAATGGAAGTAACAAACGCTACTCTCTATGCTGAATTAGAAGCAGGTAAACACAAAAAAATGTATGGTCCCAAACTAAGCAATACTTGTACAATGGGACACAGAGCAGTACAAAAATATCGTTGTCTAAATTTAGCTAGACGGGAATTGAACCCGCAACCAATCTATGCATCAAGCCAAGCTTGGGCAACCTAGGTCTGACCATTGTCGAATTATCTATATTCATATAAATCCATATTATGGCAACACTGACACATTCACAGAGCAAGCAAACAGAGGGTTGGTAACTCCCATTAAATCCTCTAAGGTATGTCCTCACCTGTCCATCAATAACTTCGTGCACCAGATGAGTTTTCTTGTGACCACTGACTGTGGTCAAGTCTTTGTCGTACAAATAACACGTCTCACAGAAATACACTTCACAGCACTTTGAGCATTTAAATTTGAGCACCTGAAATTTTGTCACAAAAAGTATATTAGTAAGAAGTAGAGGACCAATTGGATTGTTGCGTGTTATATTATATGCATTGATTAGTAGCTGTGAATTATTATCGAAATAACTAGAAAAAAATACGATAACAGTCTGTCGCAGGGTTATTACCGCCATTTAGTCGGCGCGTGTACAACAGAGAAAAAATGCAACCCCGCTCGCTCCCCACCACTTGCTTTGACCAGCATTAACAAGAAAATCTTTGAGATTGTGTAATACATTTCGAAAATACTATGTCTTGAAATGATGACTAATATACACTCAATTACCTGCACCAGCGCGTGTTGGCAGTTGGCGCACCGCGCGCCGGCGCCGGCGCCTGCGCTGGGCGCGGCAGCGGCGCCGGCGCGGCTGGCGCGCACGCGCTGCGCGGCCGCCAGCCAGCGCGCGCCGCCGCACTGCGCGCCCCACGCCGCCGCCGCGCTCGCGCTCACGCCCAGCATGCCCGCGCTCTGCCACACAACACATGTTCACAATTACTAAATGTTGGGTTTAAAGGAAAACTCATATCATTCTTTTGTAACCGCAAACTTTAAACCCCAGGCGCAGGGCATGGTTATATTAGTCAGAAATCGGTGCATCTGTACCCCAGCGGAGTATGACCATATTACGGAATGTGACGTCAAGTCACGCCATTTAAAAATGGATAGGATGGCATCACAAAACATATTTCTTCTGAATTATGCTATGAGGTCATTTCAGCGCCATGAAACTTTTAAACTAAAATTATTTATTTCCGATATTATGCGTATATTATTGACGGTGCGCTTGAGCAATACCTAAACAACATATATTCTTTATATTTTTTAATATATACCTTCTCAAAACATGAATCTACATCTGTCTGTGTTTGGTCGCAACTAAAGCCCAGATATTGCGCCAAGGCTGACACGTGCGCCAGCAGGGCCGCCAGCCGCTTCGGCGACACGCATCCATTGTGGTCAGCACAACAGTTAGCGAGAGCCAACCATTTGTCGGTGGTGGACTCCTCGCTCAGCAGGATGAGGATTGTTTTGGCTGCTAACACTCTAATTTTATCTTTTCTATCTCTATAACCAAGAAAAATAAAGTTTTGTATTGAAATCCGATACAGATTATAGTTCTTATAGACTCAGGCGATTGCCCTAACAACTCAACATTGTGGCGACCAAAATACCTGAAAGATCTTTGTGTATGTGTGCATGTGCAAGTGACTGACATTGTTTCATATAGCTGTTGCCTTATATATCACACCACACAGTCCACCACAGGGACCCACCGTGGTATATCTAATTCAAAAAAATTGTCTTTACAAAATTAGAAACAGGAATCATGTCACATACTTATCATAAACATTGAGTAATAAATTAATGAGCAGATCCACGACCAAGTCCACATCTCCGGTGAACAGTGCCTCCTTCTCAGCAGCAAAGTATATATCAGCCAGTACAGCTTCTAGCTCGGCAGTGTCCAGAGACAGACTGCTCTCGGAGAGACTGAGCTGGTGCCGAGCGAATACACCAGAGCTAATACGAAGGGGAGGAACTGAAAGAGGGAAGATATGAAATTAGAATGGAATAATAGAAAATGTTTTACTGGTTGGTTATAATTAAGTCACCATCGTGAAAACAAATGAACACACTAACTGAATGGTCATAAATTAAGCAATGCTTGTATTATGGGTGCCACAGAATGTGCTGAGGGTGACCCTATGACTCCCGGGCCAGGGCTACATATAAAAAGACCATTTCAGGACAACAAATGAAGACTCACAATAGGAATTTAAGCAACTATCTAGGAGTAAATTATAATAATTCCAACTTCCAATGTGTAGAGATTACCCTACACCTATGTCAGTACTTGCACATTTTTATGAATTTTAGATTATAGGCTGTAGTATGAGGCCACCCTATAATAGATAAAATAGGGTAACTTATTATTCACTATGTCTTTATCCTCCTTAGTCTTATGTATCTATTGAGTTATAGATCAATAAGTATATATTATAGGTGGGTGGACAAGTCACGCAAGCTTACCTTTGAGTTGTTTTTGTAAAGCAAATATTTTGAATGCAACTCGATACGCGCTGTACTTAATACCGTCAAAATCATTCAGCGTATCTATAATCTTCTTGAATTCAGGATGATCATACTGTTCTTCGCCTGTAGCTTCGCTAAAATAACATTATAAAGTTTGTTGAAACTTTTACAAACTTCAAAACTTTAAATTGTCATATTGTGCACTTACTCGACGTAGCAAGGGTATCCTGCCTCGTTTTCAACTTTTTTCCACTTTTTCGAAGTCATAGTTATTAATTTATTAGTAATATCAATAAACATAACATTTATAACAAAAACTTGATCAATGTAACTAACCGCCGTAAATTATTCAAAAGATATATTTATTTTGTTTTTTCATGTCAATCGGTGTCATTAAATATGACCGACCACTAAAATTTTAGTTTATTTACAGCCATTGGTTCTGAAATTGTAAGCACACATTTCATTGGTAGATTTAAATTCTGCTGCCCGCGTAGATTGGACTAATATGTCTGACTGGCATGAATAAATCATATTTGATGTTGTTATGGATGGAATGGAGCAGAATGCCGTCGATATTACAAAAATAGACATTATTATAAAAATCTACTCATTTAAAAATAAATAAATAATAAAGTCTTTTTGGTAGATATATTATAGCCAGCTACCCTATATACGCTCTGCGCCATTCTGCGTAAAATGGAATGCAATTTGATGACAGTAGTACGTTCTCATTGACAGAAACCAAAATTTTATTACCAACGACCAATCACGGATAAGATTGCTTTGTTTACGTGTCATTATAGCCAATCGGATCCTTGTATATGAATGTGATTTTTATTTCCATTTTGTCTTTGTAAAGGAGACGCCATTTTGCAAGCGTCACTTGGCGGCGTGTCGGGTTCCCGCATTTTGACCCGAAATACCTGAACTACAACCATATTATTGTTTTGTTTCGCATAATATGTCGTATTCATCGAGTGTAGCGCAGGACACTTTAGCTGCGGCTCAATTGGAAATGTCCGGTAACCCCAATGCTTTGGCCCTGCGTCGGCCATTCGACCCGGTGGCACACGACTTGGAAGCTAGTTTTCGTTTGACACGATTCGCTGATCTAAAAGGAAGAAGCTGCAAAGTGCCGCAAGATGTTTTGGGTAAATTGGTGGAATCATTACAACAAGACTATTCTCAGCAGGAAGATCAGTTCATGCATGTGGCGATCCCGCGCATCGGCATCGGCTTGGACTGCTCGGTGACGCCGCTTAGACACGGAGGACTATGTTTGGTGCAAACTACTGACTTTTTCTACCCACTGGTTGACGACCCCTACATGATGGGGAAGATCGCGTGTGCTAATGTACTCAGCGACTTATACGCTATGGGAGTGACAGAGTGTGACAATATGCTTATGCTGCTTGGCGTATCAACTAAAATGACTGAGAAGGAGCGTGATGTCGTGATTCCTCTCATTATGCGAGGTTTCAAAGACTCTGCCCTGGAGGCGGGAACATCCGTGACCGGCGGGCAGACGGTCATCAACCCGTGGTGCGCTATCGGGGGGGTCGCCACAACGATCTGTCAACCTAATGAATACATAGTACCCGATAATGCGGTCATGGGCGATGTGCTCGTACTTACGAAGCCTCTTGGCACTCAGGTGGCAGTAAATGCTCACCAATGGCTTGACCAACCTGAGCGCTGGAACCGCATCAAGTTAGTTGTCTCTGAAGAAGATGTACGTAAAGCTTATCACCGTGCGATGGACTCTATGAGCAGACTGAATCGTATTGCTGCTCGCCTAATGCATAAATACAATGCTCATGGCTCAACAGATGTCACGGGTTTCGGTCTACTGGGTCATGCACAAAACTTGGCCTCTCATCAAAAGAATGAAGTCTCCTTTGTTATCCATAATCTTCCCGTGATTGCTAAGATGGCAGCTGTAGCTAAAGCGTGTGGCAATATGTTCCAATTGCTGCAAGGACATGCTCCTGAGACGTCTGGTGGTCTTCTGATCTGCTTGCCACGTGAACAAGCCGCTGCATACTGCAAAGACATTGAGAAACAGGAGGGCTACCAGGCTTGGATCATCGGTATTGTAGAGAAGGGCAACCGCACCGCGCGTATCATTGACAAACCCCGAGTCATTGAAGTGCCCGCTAAGGATTAAACTAAATTCAGTTTGAGACAGTACAACAGTTTTTATAATATACTTAAATACAATCTCTCGAGAGCTGGATAAAATCTAAAAATTTTATGTTGAATTTATTATGTATAACTCGATCTTACATATTTTAACTTTGATCTTTATTTTCTTGTGGGACACAAGCTACAGTTTTTATTATCTTTAAAATTAATGTAAGAAAGCTTTTAGGAAATTCTATCCTAGTGACTCTGGTGTTAATTTTAGATAGGGTATCACTAATACAATAAGAGATAATTCCATTAGGTACAGTAACAGTAACTAATTCGTTTGCAGCTTGTGGAATGTTTCTGCAAATTGTGAGATAAGTATAATAATTATTAGAATAAAGTTATTTTTCAGTCAATTTTGTTTTATTTCAAAACTTAACATTAATTCTATTAGAAAACGTTATCCCCATAACTTGGGAGGCTAACCCATCAAGTCCACTGTATTATCACGCACGCCTTTAACAAAAGGCTAGGCAGAAGTACGTTTTGCACACGCATATTACGCCAAAGAAGCTAAGAGACGAACCAACAGCGTACATTAAAGCATCCGCCTTAATGTCCGCACTGAAGATTGCCCTGTAAATGTTCTGATAGTCTCCTGCTCGACCCGAGCGTCAAACCCAGGGTCACAGTACGTTTGCGACCGCTAGGCCAAGAAAATAGTGTCCGTCAGGCTGATCCAACCACCACGGCCTAGAGGCTTTGGGACCTATACTTCGCGATAAGCAATTATGATTATCTTTATACAGTGCCAAATATAATAAGAGAGGGTAGACTATGATAATGAAAATACATTTATTACGCAATTATTTTTTTATTCACCTAGATATGGAGTTATTAGTCTACAAATCTGGATAATTACAGTAAAATGAGTCCAAATACATAATGTATTTTAAAATGTACGGTGTATGTATATATTTCTGACAATAATCTAAATATTCTATGCTCGTATTTATGCATGATAGGTACCTGGTAGGTCGATAGGTACCTCAAAATGGCATAGTAACTAAGAATAATTAGGAGTAATTTTACGAAATTAAAGCATGCCTCCAACTTGCATTATAAAAGGTGTTATAATACAACTTACATTAAAAATATTGCTACTTTTACAAGTCAGACGAAGAATCTGAGCTACATACATAAAACACACGCATGCGTCACAGGAAGCCACCTTTTCGGATTGGCCGATCTGAAGCGAGCTAGCGATTCGATCGCGAAAGGCTCGCCATCTACGCTTTTTAATCGCTCGTGGCACACCCAAACATGTCTGGAGATGCTTTCCAGGTACATTCAAAATCAAAAGTAATGATGACATAATTATACCTAAGTATTTAAATCAAGAACGTTACAAGTAGCAGTGCCTACTTGTAACGTTCTTGATTGGTGATACATCTAGCCACTTTTAATATTATTATTTTGATGTCTCGTTTCAGAAACTAGGTTATTGACCAATAAAACTACGTTTCTGAAACACGACAAAATGTTTGTAGGAATAAGTTGCTAAGCTTTTGCTTCTAGATAAAGGCAACATTATAAGATGTTCCACATCTTGTATCTAAAACATTTAGTTGGTTAACACGGAGCTATAGAACTGAAAATCCCATTAGAACTTTTTTGACTAACATGTATTACAAGGGCATTATTCATTTCCCTCTTAAAAATGAAGTAATTATTAATGGAATAGGTGAACATCCTGGTGAATAATTTACACTTAAAAGATAAATAAATCAATTACTAGCAATTGCTCAATGGCAATAAAAACATTATCAATCGGATAATTATTTTTTCTCGCAAGACTTTTTAGAATGATATAAGTAGATTTTATATTTGTGCATACAAAAATCAATCTCACTTCCACAAGCACAAAGTTTATATTCGAGCGCTTAAAATACTACTCCCTATCAAGGGGTCTAGTACAATTTATGATAGAGAATGATAACCAAATTCGATATCGAATCTTTGCGTCCATTCCATACATTTGCCAGTAAAGCTGCTCAATTCCGCTGGAGGCTCTGCTGGTATAGTGTATTAAGACTCCATATCGAATAGTATATTAATCTCAAAACTTGTTCTAAACTGTACTTGTATATAAGGTGCTTTAAGATTAAAAGGTTGTAAGTGCAAAATATTGCATAAGTAAAAAACTTCTAATAATAAGAATGGAAAGTGTATTTATACATTGATTATTAATATCCCGTTGTATAAGCCACACATTTAGAGGTACGTTTGACCTGTCGGTACGAACGCACAGATTTCACGGATGCGCTTTTCTCAACACAACCGCCAGTTGAGTTTGCGTCACCGATAGTGGACGCAGAGTATGAGAACTTACACAAAGCGACCGAAATCTGGTGCTTCTTGTGTGCGCACCGGCAAGGTAGACGCGTAACTTAATTAGGGATTGCAATCCACTATCATTTTCAATATGACCGGATCCGGCTGGACACATAATTTTCCTTATTTTGCCTTGCTTTTGAAAGTGACATATTAAAAAATGGCTACTCATGATGCAATTTCATAAACAATCCGTGGCGTCAAAGGACTCGCCCGCACACGCACCACGAATTGAAAGTACCTACTCATGCAACAGCGCGGCCTTTACCAAAAATTGGCCTCACCGGATCGGGTATATTTCTACTGGATCCGTTAAGCATTTAGTGATGTCGGATCTGCCGGAATACCGTATACGATTTTCGGATTGCGATCCCTAAACTGAATAACTCGAGGATATAATGGCACTATAAATTTTTAGGGCGCGTCCACACCACACTGTAAGCCGCAGTAAGGGCTTATACTCAATACAGCTTATACTCAATACATATTTACACGCGCCAGCTTGCCGTGTTGATCTAGCTTTACATCCTCCCTCAACAAGCACGTGCAAGTTACTGGTATCCTTTCCTGCAAGTAACACGCAAGTATATTGTAAGCTTTACATAGATTTTACCCACTATACTTATTTACACTTCTGTAACACAGATATATAAGGCTTAACAATAATAGTGTAAAATATTTTATGGAAGCCATTAGTAAAGGTGGTAAAGGGCTCATTCTCGAAAAAAATGTCATTAAAAATTACACTACGTACTAAGTGCACGGTAAAACTCTACTGGCTCGCTTTCACTCAGAAAAATCAAACACTGTATACTTATATATTTTATACATAAACATGATCGTTATCACCTACTTGGTAATCCCTCCAAATATTTTACACTATTTTTGTTAAACCATATATATTTAGTTCAGGAGTTAGTGACTTAGCAAGGTTGACGTACCTGTTTGACATTTATTATTTTTACACTGTCCTACGTAGGTGCATGTGCATTTATCTTGAATTCTAGTGTTGATGTAATATATTGGAGCATTTCGGAATGTTGAAGACTACCAATTCGATTATGCGACTAGCCGCGTACCGACCGCCTGAGTAGCTTCGCGAAACTGCTTGGCTTTCATTCATGCCGCGGCTCATCTGACGCAAAGCTAACTTTGCCTTTTTGTATAAACTTCAAACTATCAAAACGGAGCATACAAATGCGTAAGCCCGAGGCAGAGTCGCGAAGCTGCGCGATGGGTCAGTACACAGTCATTGGATAATCAATCGTCATGTGACCACCGCTGATGCACTCCCTACTCCGACTGCAAGCGCTCAAGTAACACGCACCTAGCTGTCAACGTTTGCAGGGTTATTTTAAATCATTCGATAT
Organism: Pheosia gnoma; assembly: GCA_905404115.1. NCBI lineage: Eukaryota > Metazoa > Arthropoda > Insecta > Lepidoptera > Notodontidae > Pheosia > Pheosia gnoma. The sequence goes on from FR989910.1 coordinate 1,996,443, forward strand.
GGATTCGAAAGCATTCCGATGACGATGACGCCCCTGACGAGCTGTCAAAAGGCTGTTTTAACATTAGGATGACGATTTGAAGCCATTCGATCGTGTAGAGATAGTGATTATTTATATAGGTAGAGACTACGTAATGTCGTCCCCGAAAGTAATCAATCCCGTTTCCGATATCGATTTAAAATAACCCCGCTGATGAGTACGCGCAACCCTCCCAAAATACATGAGACCAATGAGTTTCGACAATCATCGTATAATTCGACCTAAAAATGTGGAATACAAATGTTACAAAAATGCCGTACACTGTGTAATGTCTGTAACTGAAGCACGAACTAATTGCGGCGCGCGCGCAGCTTCAGTTGAGCTGCGAGCTCAGACAGGGCCTCTTGCGCGGGCGGCTCTCGTCGCCGTTCTGCTCGATGTGACTCTGGTCGCGTTTCTTGGGTGAATTGTTGTTCTGTAATAATACATACAATACAATAATCACAACAAGCCCATAACAGGGTTCTATGGAGAAGGACAAGGGAAGTATTTGGCAAGCAGTGGGACTCACAATAGGCGAAAAAGTTATACAATATTTGTTTGTGCATGCCTCACTAGTAGGGTCTCAGATGGCAACGGCAAATAGGGAAATATTTCTTATCAGACAATCAAGATGAAAAATAATAATGACAGACAAACAGACTATTATGGGAACTATATAAGGACAATCTTGGTAGCATTACCCAGACCAAGGCGAATTACGAAAAGATCCGAAATTAGCCCCTACGGGTATGAAGCCCGCATTTGATGCCAACCATTTGATACTGTGAGCAGAGTGGATTACGTTTAAACCTCTAGGCCATATATGGGCAACAAGGCCCGCTGGCCGGCCCGCTGTAAGATATGATCCGGCCCACGAGACATTTTGAAAAACCCCAATTAAAAAAATATTACATTAGGTACTTATACTCACGGGAGTGACAGTGAGGCGACAAACATCAAAGGATTTGATGTTTGCCGCCTCACTGTTTGATAATCGCATTCATGTCTAATATCTATCGCAAAAAATATGATTATTACTATAAAATGCACTAAGTACTTTTAAACGCGGCCCGCGAACGTATTTGCACGCTAAAGTTTGGCCCTCAACATGTCAAAGGTTGCCCATACCTGCTCTAGGCAAACATTATAGTAATTGGAAGTATGACAAAATCAATTATAATTTTTTTAAGAACAATATAAATAAAAATAATCCATAGGAGCCTGGCCTAGCAAAATGCACCAGTAAAGCCACACAGACTGATCCGCCGTGTCATCAGTAAGGTATAAAGTAAACAAATGTTATCAATTTTAAAAATAATTTACCTTTTTCTCCCACTGCTGATATAAATATCTTAATAGTATATTTGTCTTTTCTGTTACAATTACTGAAAATAGACAAAACAATTATTTTTTAATTGTTAATACCATTCAATTATTAATAATCAATCATATACTTTAGTGGGGTTGCACAAAGGATTTTGTTCTATATACTCAGGCGACAGAGTTTAATATTCAAGACATATATACTTGGAATAGGCTGGTAGCATTTGAGTATTATTAATGATCTTCACATATCTGTGCTCCAAATTGCAACAGTAATCAACAGAATTTGTTAGTATTACATGGTTTATACAGAATGTTATGAAATAATTATTCAATATTGCCAAACACATACATTATCTGTACATTTTAATGTCCATACTAGAATTGGTACCATACAGAAGTCCTGGGGGTCATCCCAGTATTGCAGACATGTATATTTCTATAAATGCCTACACAGATGCCACACACGCACACAAATATAAATCTGTTTTAAGTAACAGAAGTTGGTCATTCACCATTTCCCTTTAGTGGAGAGTGGAGAGGAATGCACATGCAACTCATCTAAATCCACTAAGGGAATGTTATTTTGTCTTGTGATCTGTGGGTGTACTTCATAGTTTATACAACCATGGATTGCCTTCTAGAGGTTATGATGAGATAATAATGTAAAATAGAATCATATACTCAACTCTGTTCAGAAGGTATGTCCTTTGTAGGTAGATATATTGAGGGCCTCTTCGAACAATTTCGAATTCCATGGTCTGTATTGAATAAGGTGAAGTTGTGTTCGTCGTACGACGGCAGGTCCTTCAGAAATTCCATCACTGACTGTCAAATTAGTTTTAAGTAAAATTAATTATGTTTCTTTTTAAATTTAAGACACAAATAAATCAACTTTTGTAATTCTTGTCTTGTCTGTCCACAAACATATTTACTAGCTGTGCCCTCAAATTTCTGTCTGTGGACCTTTACTTTTGGCTATATATATAGAAATCCTTCCATTGGCAGTAATTAAATCAGTTTTATTAAAATATAACCAGCACTTTCTATGTCATATGAATATCAGCAGACAAATACAATATATTCCGGCTTATATGTAATAGTGTTACATTATATGTTCTTACTGGAAAAAAATATCACATTATTATAGTAATTTCTAAGATGTTTCCAACAAATTATTTTACATATTCTGCCACTGTTCCTTTAATAACTACTATTTAAATAAGATAACTACAATATTGGTTTACTGATTAATATTTTTTGTTAAATAATTCACAATAAAAGAATTGGTATTCAGTCAAGGTTTTATCTTACAATAAAACATGTTCAATCTTTCTTCAATCAGTCTTATAAAAAAGTAATACTTATGGATGTACAAAAAGGTAGGTTACTCTACACTACAATCTACCTTACAAGTTTAATAGCTCATGCTTTACCTAAATATTAATTAAACAAACAGCCCAGAGAGTGTTTGACTAGTTGTGAGCATGCTAAGAATTAGTGTCTGGACGAGTGACCATATCGAAACCCATATCCAAATAGAACTCATATTTTCAGGATCATATTTAAATAGGAAATAGTACCTTAGGAACACACTAAATCGCCTAATATTCGAGTAAAATCAAAGTGCATCGCTGGGTACTAAACCCACTGGGCAATTATTGGAAATGCTGTGACATTTTTCGACGGTCAGTCGTACCATACCAATGAATGCTCAATGGAAACCCTTTACTCTCCGGTATAATAATAAACGAAAGTGAAAACTCACCATTGTAATCCTATAATGATATGATTGAGGCCTGTTGCTAAGCAATCAACAACTCGATAAATCAAACAATAAAGCCAAAATAATCAAAAATAAAATCCTCTAATGATCGCCTCCACCACGAGCAATCAGATGAGAATGACAGATGGATGACAGGTTGACAACTGACCATAGTGACAATTGTAGAATGCTACCAACATTAGTTTTATATTATGAGAAATTAACTCGGCATTATGGTAGTAGAAATTTAAAAAATGTAAAAGACGTACAAGTTGGAGAACGCCATTTTCATATCTTCATATTAGATCCATTATTATTTTTAATGTGTTATTGCTATTAATTAGCAATTGCTAGCAGGCAATTTTACTCAACATTGGCAGGAGTAACATTTTTTTTTTTAGATTGGCAATCGGCTACAAAACAGTGCCATTTTTGCCAGTGTCGAATATTTCATGATAATTTTATAAAATTAAAGGCACCTCTGATGATAATTATGATGTTGATGACGATGATGATGAAATGCATCCCCTACCCCTACCTGTAAAGCTGAGGATACTTTATTGAACATTTACCGAACATCTTGGGAGAACTTAAAAAGTCAAGTTATACTATTTTATTTCAATTTCCTTTACTCGAGCAAATTTATGCACACACAATGGTTAATATCCCACTTATATTCCACATTGATGTGTCTCCGGGAAATACATTACTGTTAAGAAAACTCCCAGAGGTTACTTAATTTTGTAGCTGACCTGTGGTGAATGCCAACGAAAAAAGAAGCTAAAGACAAATTATCATTCTATGGTTGTTTTGTTTTAAAAAAACGCAATACGCGGGTAATGATAGGCGGGTACTTCAAATTAAGAACAAATTCGATTTCTGAGTTTTTTCAAGACTCAATTATTATTTTTGCGGCCAAATTGCAATAAACTTCACATTATTACAAAAATGTACAGTTTAGTGAATTCTACATTTAATAGAACCTACAATCCGAGTGGTAGACAAAACGCTTTGTCAGATATAAAAAGATTGCTTACATCTCGCGACACGACTGCGCAGAACAAAGCCTGTGGGTATTTGATAGAAGTTATAAATCGGTACAATAAAAAAAGTAATGAGGGAGCCTGCATGGTGGAATATTTACTTGATAATGATATCACCGTGTTTCTTTGTGAAGCCACATCCAATTTAGACTTTTCGCTGTTTAGGTAAGTATGTAACGTTCAATTATCACTATAAAAGAAGAGAGAGAGAGATATAAGTGCCATCACACTTGTCATCCATCAAGAGGTGGGCAGAGGTGCACCCATATTTTGCCGATGGTATATGTTGCCAATGTATTAAGAGTGAGCCTATAGTTCAGCAAGGTTGTTAGTTACTTTTAATTATGTTCACATTGTATATTATAAAAATGTATTCGTGGCCTATATAAATTTTACGTGGTGCTACTTTAACGTAAGCATATTCCCTCTCGCTAATGCCACAGATGTCATAAACAATAATGAGCATGTTTTCTCGATAACGTTACGATTACGAGAGGAGTTCCTGCTAGGGATACTCGGTCACTGGCAAATGATTTTTACTAATATTTTTGAGGATTGTTTTCTTAAAAGCTTACATTGTGAATCAATTAGTTCATAGTGTAGGTATTAATTTATTTTAAATGTAAGTTTGTTAGTTTGAAGTTACTTTTTTTACAGGTCTTAGTTGCCAGAATTAAATATAAGCTGTAACAATAATAGTGTAAAATATATTTACAGGGCTAACAGTAGGTTATAAAGATAACGTACCCAAAGAAATAAATCAAATTATTAGACAATTAACAAATTACACCATGTACTGAGATTCGCCTTGTTTAAAAAAATCAAACATAATTTACGCCATTATTTTATACAACAACGGGATCAATATAACTTACTGATTCATCGGTTAAAATATTTTACACTTTTTTTCTTACATCTTATATATAAATACTAATTAAATTAATAATCATAAATCCAAAGACCGTGCCTGTCTCAGGTCTATTCTCACCTGCCTGCGTCTGCTATGTCGCGAGCGTCGCTTCTTCGCAGAAGAGCACGCCGCGCACGCGATGACGGCCGTTCTGCGCGCGCTTGCGCACTACGCTGGCAGCGGTTCCCTTGCGCCATTACAAGCCTGCCTGCATTTCTTATGCGATCTTCTTAATGGGTGAGATTATTTAATCCATAGTGTTTAGGCACAATATATCGGTACCATCTCGATTGTCAGTAATTTAGGCATTATATAATACCAGCCCTTTTAATGTAGCACTGTTGGGCACGGGCCTCCCCTCAATGCGAGGGGGATTAGGTTATAGTCCACCACGCTGGCCCAGTGCAGGTTGGCGTACTTCACGTCTTCGCCCTCGCGATGTTTTCCTTCACCGTTTAGCAAGTGTTAATCATGGTTGAAAATGAGATTCGCACATGAAATCCAGAAATCCCAGAGGTCCTCGTTACCAAGGCAAGCGGTCTACCAACTTGGCTATCACTGCTTCAAATTTATGCATTGCGCTTGCTAATTTCCAAAAAGAAACGGTTAGTAAAGTTCATGCTAAGAATATTGGACCAGATACTTGCCTGAATTCAGGGCAAAAAGGTGTCTCAATCCTCGGCAAGAGGTTTCTAAGATCCTCAATAAGAATCATGCTATGATGATGCATCATGCATAATAAGCGTTAAATTTATTCAAGTTTTCTTTTAATGGCAACCTGATCGTGACGTAGTCTTAGGCCATCGTCGGAAAAGTAGCAAGTACCTTACGTGGCATATTATTATACCATGGTAAGAATGATACCAACCTTTTTTTGGTAAGCTAGGCAAATCTATAAAGCGTCTCCATTTTTTTTCAGCATAACTTTTCACAAAACCACCCCGCCACTATCCCACCAAAGCGCTTACAGCGCCATCCAGCTTCTGGCTTGCTTGAACTCCCTCTCGCAACATATAAATACTAGCCCAAACACCATTTTGCCAACCGCTTTAGTCCTTCAAGCGCTCATATCCTACCAACCGGATAATTTGACCCTTGACGTCAATACAGCTAATGCTCTTGGAGAGGTTTTGCAGAAATGGTTCGGATTACTATTAGGAGCGTTGAACCATTCGATCCTGATGGAAGAGGGCAGTCCTGAAATGTTCTTCGTGGTTATTTGTCAGATGGGAATGGATGTGTTAAGGTGAGTCTGAGCACAACTGGTTGCGGGCACTTTATTTGATGTTACTATATAGTCCTCTGATAATTATAGCAAGTTAATTAATCTAAGCTCATATAGTCACTTCAATAAAAATTTGGCCCTAATTTATAAAAGATTTAATGAATTTATAATGGACTACAAAGCATTTTCGCGGTACCTCACTGCATCATAGCCTATAGCACTCAGCGATAATAGCTTCCTATGTATAATAGAATGAAATTAAAAAATATAATATAATTTATCAGTGCCTCTTGCGGACTGTATTTCAAATTGTCAATTCTCTATACAAAATTCTAAATACGCAGACTATAAAGTATACGGTTAACTTACATATAAACTCGCACTTGACGTACAGACGAGTGGTTGCAAAGATTACCTCCTACATCCAAACTCATAAACGTTTCCTCTTGTATTAGTATACTTAGGTGAGCATACATAGTTTATATTTCATTTCACCTCATCTCCGTAATGAACAGGCTAATAAAACTGCTGCAAGCCGATCCTAAAGCTGACTTTGTCCACACAATCTTGACGGGCGATCACGAGACGACCGCACTCAAACAATGCGCGCGTCAAATGGAAATATCTGTTAGGAATGTTATATCGGAAATGGTTGTGTTTACTAAGGTAACTTGGCTAAGCTATTCCGTTCATGAAACAAAACACACTTATAAGCTTAGCTTTATTTAGAAAGGATATATTAAGCCTGGAACCTGAGCTTTTTAGAGCATTTGTAATCATTATGTGAAGTTAGAATTTGGATAGCTCAAATTAAAAAAAAATAAGTTTGTTTTTTGTTTGTGTAGTAATTTTAATTGTAGGAGCATCAAACTCAAATACCGGCGGAAGAGTACAATGTCTTCTTAAAATTTCTACTGAATTACTTTCACGATAACGCCAACGCTGAATGCCTACCCGATTTCTGCGACATGATGTTCTCTAAAGGATATCTAACTATGCTCCCCCAAGTCCAAATGACCAGGCAAGTTTATCTTAAAATCTGTGTTTGTTGAACCACGTAAATGTATTGCTTATGTACTTTGTACAAAGAAATAATCAGCTCAATAAAATAATGATTTAGTATGGGAAAAGTTGTATGTTATACAATCCCACAAATATTATAAATTTGAAAGTTTTGATGGATGGATATTTGTTACTCAATCACGCCAGAACGGCTAAACGGATACATTATAGTCAGGAATAGCACATAGGCTACTTTTATCCCGGTAAAATGTATGGTTCCCGTGGGATAGTTTCTTTTTAATTTTTCATAGAGCAACGGATCGACATGTTTTTTTGCATAGGTAGTGGTAGTTTAGGTGAAAGGACATAGAGGAAAAGGACTTTTTAATCGCGGGTAACACCGCGGAGCGCAGCTGATTTAACATAAAACATGATAATGTAACTATAATGAGATTTATTTCTAGGAATGATGTATCAGTCCGCAAAGTGAGCACCCTAGTTCTGGGTGAAATGTTAAAAGTGCTAGCTGATAAATATCTTAGTGTCAACATTGATGGTGAAAATGGAACCTGTGCTAAAGATATTCACGTAAGCCCTACTTGCACTGAGAAAAATGACTCCCATGCTTTATAAAATATAAACATGAAGAATGATATCTAATTTAGACAACCGTAAATCTAGCATGAACATGTTAACATATCGTTCCGTCGGGTTCGATTTACGTTTTACAACTACTAGTTAACGTGAACGTAATGATTGGATTTCATTCTGATGTTTATTGGTGAAGCCAATTCATGTTAAATTGTTATTATTTACGCACAAAGTGTCCGTAACAACTCTTGGTCCTTTTTTAACAGGAATACTGATAAAAGTTGCAGAATACCTTATAAATTATGCGTAATCATGCAAGGTATTTTTCTCAGTGTGTACACTAAGCAATAATAAAGTAAATTCATTCATTGTATTTATCAATCATGTTCATTTTGACACTGAAAATTGGCTGAGCGCTGCAGTTCAGTATATATTTTAGGTGGTGAAGACATATAGCTCGTTGGGGCAGAAATCGCTACCACGAGTGGGAAGACGTAGTGTAGGACAACTCCCACAAGGGGGACTCATTATCATTATCATCATCACATGCGTTAGAATCTTATGGATGTTGGTGGCGGAAGATCGTGATGATTAAAAGTCACCTCGGGAGGCGTGTCAGCTGATGGAATAATGGAAAGACGTTATAAACAAACCTAACAAAAATATCTTGATGTTTATAATTTAGATACTTCACTCGTGATCGAACCCTGGTAGGGGTTAAACTTTGTGTGATCTACACAAGTCTTTGTACCCGCGCGGCGTCATGAATGTTTAATATCTATATAAATACTGGGATCACCCTCAGTCCATTATACGGTACCCAAAATACTGCTTAGTTAGTGACCGTATAATTGGTATTCGTCTGGCGATCCTATTATTATTACAGTGAGAAAAAAATCAAAAAAATTGTTTATAGATGGGGTTGGTAGAGCTACAATATGGTATAGAGAAGCCTCAACAAATCGGCATCCAACTGCAAAAAGGACAACCTTATAGTTTGCTTATATATATTTACTTTTACTGCCAGTCTTCTGAGAAGTATGTACTATGTATCTTACATCAATCTTCAGAACTTATAATATCATCTCGAATTGACTTCCTAGCTCATCTCGTAAAAATAATTTGGAGATTAAAGATTGAACGCAACTTTCAGTCCGGAAGAAGCAACGGCTCCTCTGCTGCCTTATCTAGTTGAGCACATCTTGAAACTGCCTAAGACAGTCGTGGCTCCACCATACATAGTAAAAGCTCTATGGCTTGTATTTGCGGTAACAACCTTTACATAATTCCAAATCCATTATATCTGAGAGCTTTTATTTTTATTACTATAGGTACTGAGTATTAAAATTCCTCGAGAAGCGTGGTCCAAAAAGACTTAAGTTCCCAATTCTTCATGAGTGAATGGATATTTCCCAGATGTCAACAATATCAAACGGCTCACTGGAGTCGCTGGATGAAAGGGTGTACCTAGAGAAAGCGACCGATCGCCTAGTTTCCATGCTACGGCCCGAACCCTCCGTCTTCTACACCCACAATCCTGCGATATTGTTATGGGCTTTCACTTCGCAAAGGATTCCGAATTATGTTAGGTTACAAGTGGTAAGTAGTTACATACGTTAGAAAAAGTTTTTTGTAATAAGTAGCTACAAGAAAAACGTTTAGGTCATACTATTTGTGATGTGTGTAGTGTTTACTATAATGGTCTAAAAGTACTCAATAAAATTACCAACACGACGTGTGCTGGTTAACATAGAGAAATATACTTACATTATGATGTTGAAAACGCAATGCAATAAACTGCCAAAGGACATTATTGCAAAATGGAATGAGGACAGGTCAGGACATTTGATTGGCATTCGCTTCATTTCGTAATGACCTACTCCAATCAAAGTACGCAATGTCTTAAATAGGCACGCGATTCTTTCACCATGAACGGAAAACTTATTTTCACTAAGTACTCCAGTACGTCAAGCGCGAGATCATTCGTAAGAAAACCGTATACTTCAAAATATACGTATTTAGACATTTTTTATGGAGAATTGTACAGCTCCTCTAGCGGGCGGCATTTAAAAAATTCAATTCTCTATACAAATATCTGACTATAAAGTATAAGGTTAGCTAACGACTAATCTCGCACTTGACGCTCAGAAGTATCTTCATAAAACTTTTTTCCATAATTTCATAAAACTTTTAGTTATCCCAATGGTTAAAACTGGAAGACTACCTGCCCACTGATCTAACAACCCAGCCTATGGTGTGGGAGCTTTTATTGAACATTCTTATCGAGTACAAGGATAATGGCACAGTGGAGAATTGCATGGAGGCCCTGCAGGTGTGCATCGAAGATGGTGATGACGCAGCGAGGCAGGACTTCGCTGTGCTGATATGGTCTATGCTGCCCAGTGTATTGTCGAAAACTTTGATTGATTCCGAAGAGCAAATAGGTTTGTTTGATGATTTACTTTCCCGCTTTTAGCCGCATTATTAATTGTCTTTTATAAATATGTAACAATGTTTATAAACACTTCTAATTTTATTTTTTAGCTCAAAGTTGCATACACAATATCTGTTAATTAACTTAAGAGTAAATGCTGGTTAGGTTATGAATTGAAGAAGACTGTGATTGATCTTATCTTTTTCTTCATGTTTCTCCATATTTCTTGTAGCTAATTAACTATCCTTACATAAGTATATTACGAAAAAATATATATCTATATACCTAGCCAAAATTTAAATCAGAATTTGCTAGGATTATTTGATCATTGCCTCCATAATATCAGAATAATGTCGGCCTTTATCTTCCAAATTTGCAGTGAAACTGCAGTGCATTTCAGATACTAGTCACAAATTCTTTTTCAGACACAAATATATGTTACTTCCTCGATCTAGTAACTACATTGCTACCTTTAGAAATAGATCAGATAGTGTACCTTAAAGCAGCTGTGCTAGTAACAGCTATATTTGCTAAGAGCCCAGAAAACCATCAAGAGAAATCCCGATACCATTACGAATACGTGTGCTTGAAGCTCAGTCTGTACTTGTTGACTTTGGCCAATAAGCAGAATGATAATAGAGGTAGGTGTCAGTATCATTTGTGCATGAATAATATACTGTGAAAGTAAACTATTAAGTATGTGAACCCCGGGTGGTGCTTTGGTAAAAATACTTACATAACCAAAACTCCTAAAAGCAGAAATAATATACACGGAGCGTCGCGCGCGAACAACATGGTGAAGCACAAAACACCATGGCAATTTATTCTTCTTTTTTTACGAAGTCAAATCCGATGAAATAAAATTGATATGAATATAGCCTCACCCACAACTTAGCGGGTATTTTGCCAATGTCAAGTAATTAATAGCAATTTGTGTAGTATACACGAATTACGACGGCTACGGCTTGATTTTTTGTGCTTTAATATGTTGTTTGTGACAGACTCCGTCTATATTATTTCTTCGACCGGGCTACGGCTACCGCTACCAAATGAAAGCATTACCACAATAGATAACTCTCTCAAATACCTCTTATACATATTCTTAAACCCAGAATATTCTGCCTTAATATTAATGCGTGCATAAACGTAGGAACATAAATATTCTAAACTATTTCCCAAGTACTTTTAACGTACGTGAACCGGGTCAGTTTCCTGCCGAGCGTGCTAGCTGCGTCTGAGAGTACCGACGAGAGGATCGCATGCGCAGCGCTCCAATTGCTCTCATACATCATACACTACTTTGCTAACAACAACTATCAGGTACGCAACTAGATATAATTCATTATAATAACACTAGGATACTATATAGGTACTCGTAAGAACACGTACCTATACATAACCTACCCAGTAAAAGATGATGGATGCTCGAGAAATCCGAAATTGCTTGAAGAGATTTTCAAAAATCCGATTACCCTGAATGACGGCTTTGATTCCTGTAGGTATCGTTTAGAATAACTTTTGAGAAAGTCTTTCTATATTTTGAATTGGTTGTAATTCATGCTTCGAGAGATAGGTACCTACTGAAATTAGATCGATCAGTGGAGATCAGATACAATTGGACGCTTCTTAGAAACCCACAGTGGAATAGTATTACATAATCTACTTTATAAGACGGATGACTCCTATTTTAAATTCATTGCTTTGAACTTATAAAGTAGAGCAGATGATGTTATATCAGATTAGGACTACCTAAGTACCTAAGTATTAAAGTAATAGATGAGATCACAATTTCTAGATACGTGTTCTTATCATATATCTGTATTTCTTCTAGTGTAGTAACTAGTGTGATGGACTATAACTAAAATGACCATAATTTTAAGATAAAACGGCCGGACTGCCTGGTTAGCGCAGTTTGTAGTGACCCTGCTTACTGTGCCAAGGGTCAAGGGCTCGAATCCTGGTAGGGACAAACATTGTGAGGCGAGCACGAATGTTTGTTACCGAGTCATGGATGTATAATATCTATATAAGTATTGTATACTGAGTTCGCCGTAAGTCCATTGTACGGTACCCATAACACAAGCGTTGCTTAGTGTGGGAGCGTATATAGTTGGTGTGTTCGTCTGGCGATATTATTATTATTATTAAGACCTATGTCAAAATAACATTTGAACAAGTTTTTTTTATTTTGCAGCCTAAAACGGTACTCCAAATCCAAACCCATTCTATAATAGCGTCCCTCCGCCGGGACAGTACCAGCGAGAGGGGCGCGTCCCTGCTCCAGCTAGTATACCTAGTGCTCAACTGTGGGCTCAGCTCACCTCTAAGCTTGGCATATAACGTTGGAGATACCCCAGCGGTGGGCGTACAGTGTGTCGCGCTGAGAGCTCTGATGTTAAGAATACAAATGATGTTATGTTGTAGGGTTAGTTTGCATTTTCATTTTGATGGGTGTACAAGTAGTAGCAAAAGCCTTCAAATGCATAAGGCTTCAAAATAGAGACCTTTGTATCGGTTCTAATCTTATAGCTCTTGAAAATTTTGTAATTATAGAAGATACATTATTTTACCTACTTGTCATTTTAAATATCAGGACTCCGAAAACCAAACGTCAGCCGGTTGGAAAACTCTAAGCTCCATATTCAAACATGCAGTAGTAGCTAAAAACGACACGCAACTGATAGCAACACTGACATCTCAACCGTGGACCCACGCTTTAATACAGTTCCAACTAAAACAGAACATATCACTTGAATTCTTGTCTTTCGTTCAAAATTGGCTCACTTTACTGAAAATAACGATGAGTATTGGCCAAGAAAAGATTAAAGTTCAGTTTTGTAAGTACAGCCTGGTGATCAAGACTATGGTGATGATAAAGAAGAATTTGGTGGGCGATGAGGACTTGAAAAAGAAAGTATTGGGGATTGTTAACGATATTTTGGACGGGGCCGGTATTACAATCCGTTAAGATTCTGTTATTTTAAAAAGTATTTGATTTGGTATCTTTGTTTTCTTTTTGTCTGTGGTTATTGTGAAAGAATTATAAATTTAAAATTCGAAGTCGTGTATTACTAACCTATTAACGAAATATTTATTTCATTTCATAAAGTTACCGTCGTAGGTCGTAGTCTTATGTCTAGGTTCATAAGGTTACACACACCTTCCTTATTGCAAAACATTATTGTATTCAAACGTAACGTGTTTTCAAAATAACTAATTAACTTTCTATTTAACGATTGTCCAAAAATATTCCGGAACCACTTTCCATCATCGCTTTCCAAAGGACGAGAGAAATTATATCGTCCAAGCCCATAAGTGCCCATGCACCCGACTTGAATAGGAATGAGCGTGAAAAGCTAACACAATAGATATTAATTTATTTATCGATGCAGTAACATGACGGCCTCTCATTTATATGCTATGGTAATGTTGTATATGGCATTTTTTCATATCGATAAGTTTAGAGAAAGCATTGAAGATGTCAACCGTGAAATGCTTGAAGATTGTACGCAGTGGTAATGGCGGGCGAAGCAAATGATGTGACTTATGGCATCGTTGCGTTTTGAAGCTTGACGGAATTGAAGATGCGAAAGGTCTCGTGGAATAAGAACGTACTTTCTTGGGTTCTTGAATTTGAAAAGTTAAGTTATTTTTTATTGTTTTTAGAATTATATTGAGTTCTATTGTTGGAATGTTATCCATTAAGTATATGATCATAAACTTAGTCAAATAAGGGCAAATGAATCAAAAGTTGTATAAGATGGTTTTTCAGGTACTATACTACTGATTTCGATGGGGGATATTTAGGCCTAGCCAAGACCTGCAAATGCTTGAAGTATTGTTTTGGAAAAAAAATACTCGCTTTTGCTTATATTTGAAACTGGGAAAATACCTAATGATGGTGAAGGCAAAGTAATTCTTTCGACCAGTAATAAATTGGTTGCAGGAGAGCTAGCACTATGGACATGGTTGTCTCTAACTATGAGGCTTTTACTCAGTACCAGAAGTTAAAGATAAATGAAATGATGAAAAAAAAAGTAAATGACGAATACTTATTCCAAATTAATATAATTGTAATATATTGTTAAACAAACCGAGGAAGAGGGACCCAACACTGACCCTCGGCTTGTAAACATTTCCAATTATAAACCAAACAAGTTGATCGATAATTAGAGAAGCCAACAAAATCGAACTCCTCTAAGACGTCAATCGAGATTCTGAATGTCATGAGTGTGGGACCCTAATTAATATGCAATTCTTCCGCATCCTCCAAAAACAAGCGAATGTAAAAAAGTTTTCGACACCTTTAAATTTCCTTTTGCCTTTTAACGAGGCAGCCTCGGGACTCATATTAGTATTTATTATATATACCTATGTATATATAGGATTAAAAAGAATGTAACTACATTAAACACACATAAGTGTATTATTCTAGCTACATACAAGACATTCTGGAATTATATTACTTATTACAAGAAACGATACACCAACTATGAGCTCACATATAACTTTCCACATACTTTTTACGACGTTAGAGAACAATTTCTCAGTAGCAAGTCATGTTAACATTTGCCGAGAAAAATATTATGTTAACCACCTTTAGTGGTGGTTAAGTAATACAAGGGCTATAAGAACTGGTTCAACTACACAGTGAAGCCGACGCAGTAATTTTCAACGTAGAGATCGGAGACTGCATTACTTCTAGAGTTCTAGGTTAACACTTTGTAATAGAATATCTAATAGGAAATTGCGCTTTCGCGATTTCAATAACGTTAACGATGAAGCTTTATTTAGAGATGGTTCTATAACCTTCATGACACAAATGATGGCAACGCGTCTATCCGCGTTTCCGTCATTTGTGCCCTAATCTGTCGGAATTCATCAATTAATTTATTGATAAAGTACGTTTTGGGAAGTGAAAACTCAGTTGCTAAAGTTTATCTGTTCATTTAATTCAATTGGGATCTTTTGAAAATTATTACGATTTTATTTACTACTAGCTGTTGCCCGCGACTTCGTCCGCGTGGTATTTAACAAAGACAACCGTTGACAACAGCCTGCTCGCCCATTCTGAGCGCGCGGGACGCATTGCAGGTTGTTGCTATCAAACTTAATCAGGCGCTGCGCTGCAACATTGGTGTTAATTTTTTTTCGTGAGATTCTATTTTTTTTTTCTAAAATAAAAGTAGCCTAAGTTACTCCTTGTTATATCAGCTACCTGCCAGTGAAAGTCCCGTCAAAATCGGTCCAGCCATTTCAGAGATTAGCCGGAACAAACAGACAGACAGACAAAAATTGTAAAAAATGTTGTTTCGGTATAGGTAACGTGTATACATCCAAATGCACTTAGTAAAAAGCGGTTATTTTAATATTACAAACAGACACTCCAATTTTATTGATATGTATAGATGTATAGAAGATGTATAGATGTCACTTTTACCAAAAGTCGATAAGCTAACACCTCGAAAGACTAAAGTATCACCAATGAATGCTATGTCATGTGACGTCACAGACCTACCACTATTCTTCGGTAGTAGCCACTGCTCCCCCAGCACCGGCGACCAGCCGCAGCAGTCGACCACAAACCGCTGCGCACGCGCCACTTTCCACCGCTCGCGCATCCAGCTCGACTGTACCCAGTGAATACAGCACCAACTGAACATTATTGTGCAGTGCCAGTGATGCTATTGTGTGCATTCAATCTGTGATCGTCATGTTCGTTTTGCGGACTTTTTGTTGTGTTAAAATGAATGGTAAGATTTTTTGTTTGTAAGTAATTGTATAATATGTTCAATTTGTTATTTGGTCGTGTTCTTTTTTATCGATTCTCGCATGGATGATTGAATCGAGTTAATAAGTTTTGTACGCGGCTGTGGGTATAATGTCACTGTATTTGTTTGTCTCATTTAAAAATACTAATTAGTTTTACTTGTTGAAATTGTTACCTTGCTATAAACAATATATGTTTCGCTTTTACTTATTATATTCTAACTTATTTGCCATAAAAAAAAAACAAAAAAATATAATAACAAACTGCTAAATTTCACTTACAGCAATTAATTTCATTAATTAGACAAAATAAATTGTTAACGACAACACTCGGCAATTTTAAAACTCGTAAACATCGTTATGTACTTTGTCATGTTCTTTGTAGATATTACATAATTATGCAAAACAGGTGCCTGTAATAAAAAGCGGTTTTTAATTACTAGGCAGAAATTAATTCTGTATGATAAATTATACGAACGACAGTCCTTAAACGGTTAATCTATTCGTAATCTGAGAATTCGAAATATAAAAAAAAATGTGCAATGTTTTTTTGATATTTATAAATGGAATGGAAATTGACAAGACAAAACAAAAGAAAAATACAAACATAAATTAAGCTGGGAAGAATCTCAGTTGTAGTTATAGGCCTTTAAACTTAAAAAAAAACTAGAATACCACGCATCTATACGTACCTATACCTAGGTGTAGATGATAGATCCGTTAGAAGTTAGTAGCGCGTGCGCAACTGCTGACCGGACAGAACGGCTACCATTTCTAGATCGGATGCACACATGAGATAACTAGGGTTACCTATTTGTAATCCTATTAATTAGTTAAGTCCTATTAACGGACTGAAATATTGATCTTCTCTTGTTTCCGATTTTAAAATTTATTATATATGCCCTAATTTAGTATGTATTATATTTAGTTGTCCACGTTAAATTAATCATGATTTACGGATTTGTTAATTTGGAAACTTCAAACCCCCCAGAAATTCGGTAAACAACCCTAACTACACACACACAACACAACTACAATGCTGCAGAAAACTGCAATAAGAGATCATTAATTATTGAATATGTGTACGTAATGCATTAATAAGTTCACCGCGGACTCCTACCATCTTTAGCAAGGTTGTTTCATGGCCATTTAAAACTAGAATTCCTGTAATATTTCAAAATTGTTGTCAACCTCTCACCAGCGGGGTGTTCCAGAACATTCTTGAATACCAAAAAAAGAGGGCTTTTATAAAATATGACGCCTTTTCCATTCTGAACCTGCAACCCAATTATTGATTTCAACGCGTGTCCTTAAATAATTGTCGGATGGTTCTCAGCTATGATAGAATGGATCTTGATGGAAACTGATATATCGGAGTCACATTCACCCTTGTTATTAGTTATAAAAAAATGGCTTGTGTTCATTTAAATTAGCCGTCTCCGTTGAGACAAATAGAAAGTAAAGCAATTCGTGATCGATTATCCATTTTCACTTTGATGTTTCTACATCGATGTCTTTTAAGAATTACTTGGTATAGGATGCTTCCGCTCGGGAATGGCATCACGAAACTAGGCTGCGCAGCGCACCTGCTACTCAGTCTAATTAGTCTAGCTACATCGAAATGATGCAACGGAACATATATCTGTCTTCCTTTTGCTCGTGTTAATTATCATCCTATCTCGTTTACACTCCTATTGTATCGCTAGTGTGCAACCAAAGTACGTTATATTATACTTTATATACGTGTGTGCGTCAGCTGGGACATTAATTATATTAGTTAGGCATCACATATCTACATAATTGTTCATCAATATGCTTCTATAAGTATCGTTTCAAATTCTTGTACAATAATTCACGATCATATAGCTGTAGATACTTGGATTTTTATCAATGAAATACATTCTGAATAATTATTATGGCTATCTTATTTTAATGCAAAACAAATAATTTATGGCACTCATATTTCTTAAGTATGAAGAGTAACACGACAGCAAAAAAAAAACCTAGTAAGTACATAATATCAATGTTCACGATGCTTATATAATTAATAATATCTTCCAATTAACACAGGGTAATATAATAGGAAAGATGACGTAACCTAAAAAAACTCGTTATCGGTCGCGGTGGAAGTTTATGATTTTTTAATTTCGAATGACCCAATCAACGCAAATATCTATTTTCACTTCACTAACTGTCACTTAAATATATTAAAATATTTGATAACTTACATAATAGGTAAGTACGTAGGTATATAAATTTCGTTATAGGTGCATAGGTAAAGCGACTTTTATCTTACCTTCGATACCCAGCATCTAAATCGTCCACCGGTGATCTAAATCACCACCATCACATAAAGATGTAGGAACCGAACTCCTTACTCAGACCCTTTAAACGAATCGATATCACAAAACAATGATTTTAATGAAAAGAATAACCGGGAAAGCTTTAATTAAACAGCCGACGCGTTACAAAAATACTACAAACTAATATATAGGTTGGGTACATGCTCTGAAAACGATTATCGATTTAAATCGTTCACGAATCGAGTTTGTGCTCTTATCCAATCATACCCATGTAGGAACAGTCTAGTCTAGATTGATTATATTATATCACGATATTGTGTGTGATGCAAATAGGTATTTCGAGAAATTACTTTTGCAATTGGAGCGAACGGTTAAAACAACTAGAATTTCTCAAAAAAAAAAGATTAAAAATAAAATCTATACTTATGTAAGTATTACCTAATAATATTATATATATTTATAATAAAGTAGGTACTTATGACTTATTAGGTAGTTAGGTACTAACTACATATATTAATTACGCAACCCACCCTAGTTTCGGACGGATAAAACTATAAAATTTGTGGTATGCTTCTGTCCATAGATGTCCGCTTATGCTTTCTAAGTACAGAGGTACAGTTTCCGCTAAAGTCGTGTCCCAGTGTACATTTAGCCACCCCAAGGGTCTCATTTACTCAAGTGCTTTGCCATTTAAATTGCGAAGTATAATGATGAAATATCGTGTTTTGGAATATTACAAAAACACCGGTTATTAAGTAGTAAGTACAACGGTTGTTTAAGAAAGTATACATTGAACTCCCCACTAATTACACAATATTGGTCTCATTAAATAAATTATTCTTATAAACATATACCGTTTATTTTCTCTATCGTAACCTGCTAAAAACCTGTTTTTTTAGTTGCTCCTTTTTTATTTATTAAGGAGTAAAAAACATACGTATTTAATACTTTAATTTTAATAGTTTTATTTATTACTCTGTAGTCTGTCTTTACGTTATTATTTCCGACATGTATTATTTCTTTACACCATAGAGGTAATCACAGATCAACATATTTTTTTAAGGATTCGATCCGAAATCTAACATAGCCCAAAAAGATAACACGTGCTGAATATACGTTTACAAAAACACCCACAAAATTTTATTTGTCATTGTTTAGAAGTACTCCACGGTATTAAAACGATGGATAAAAGGCTTTTACGCGTGTTCAAATCGCGTTTAAATATTTGTAGTAGGTTCCGTGATATAGGTATAAGTAGCTGTTTAACGGATAACCCGATTTTAACGCGTGGTACTTTTTATGTGGTATAATGTGTTTTCGAAGAAACCTACACGTCTTTTGAAAGCCATGTGACGTTTGAGAACCCGCTCTGGCCCAGCCAGAGTGTTGGTCTACGGTCCGATTTATATTCACAGTGAGAGGGAGTGTTCCCGGCTAGAACTATTAGATAATCTGTGGCCCGGTTTAATGGAAATATGCTCGCTCCCTACATACATTGGGTACAAATACTGTATGTACTATGTACATTGGGTGCACTTGTGCCGTAGGAAATACAGATAATTCTATCCTTCAGAAATACTTTCCTACATACATATGGGGTTATATGTAAATCAGATTTCTTGTCACGATTATGGAAAACGTCCGACCTGACGTCATATGTTCGTATTTTTCATGTTTCGTATCATTTTGAAGTAGCTGAATAGGTACATAGGTACTTCGCGCGTGTAATTTTTAAAACAAACACGATAATTATCGATGTTCCTTATACAATAGTCAATTAACTTTCACTGGAGGAAGTGCAGGGCTAAGGCTGTGTGACGATTCCATGCGTGTCTTTATAGCTGTTACGAAGTATGCAAGTTATATTTAATTGTTATGATGTAAGCATATTGACAGTGTCAGGTTGTGCTTTATGTAATATGTCAATCTTTATTGCAGTTATCTGAATTTATCTTTCAAGTGTAAGTTGTGTGTGTGTGTGTGTGTTTGTGAAATAGCAATAATATAAGGTGTAACAATAATAGTGTAAAATATTTTAACAGAGCCAACAGTATGCTATAAAGATAACATTCTCAAAGAAATAAATCAAATTATTAGACATTTAAAAAATGGCATCCTGTACGTGTACGTGGCAAACGCCTTGGTTCGCCTTGTTTAAAAAAAAAACTAACTTTATAACACAATTATTTTATACGTCAACATGATCGTGGTGATCTTAAATATTCACTGATTTAAACTCGCCTAAGCATGGTGTGTACAACTTGGTCGGGCAATTGCACTCATTGCCCCCCCCCCCCCCCCTTGTACTTAAAGGACTTCATTTTATCATCATCAACATAATGAAGACTCGACTCAACACCAGCTGAACTTTACGTACGTAAATAACAAGAAATTCGGTATCAATATCTACCTCATTATTGATGACTAATAAAATAACGATTGTTACAAGACACGAGTATTACAAGTCATGGATTTCACCAGTTTCACTCGGCGTACATCACTCACTTATTATTTACATTCGGCCTATTGTTGTAACGTGACAGCCTAGTAGACAGGTGGTATTGCAATGAATCATTTTATAACTTTCTTTTATAACATAAAGAATAGAGTTGCGAGCCTCAAATCCTGTTGTATAGACAAAATCAACCCTAAAGTGAGTATCTAATCATACACCCTCATAATTAATTAAAAACTCATTATTAGCTCTTATTTATTAGGTACAACTAATTGGATTATTCTAAATACACAAGCGTGTGATGCCAATAACAATGGATAATCATCCCATTCTTTATCAGCACGGATAGTTCACAGTGCATAGATATAACAAATTACTGATTACCAAGCTAGTAAACTAACTAAGTACTAAATAATATGTGCCCGGTATACTGGCAATAGGCTAGCCTCATCGGTGAAATTTGCTTACCACGCCATGCCACCGTCGGATATTACACCTGCGACGATAGTGTACAAATCATACGAAAGTAATTCACGCTTGTAAGATTTGTTGCTATAAAGTTATATGAATATTGTT
Source organism: Pheosia gnoma (assembly GCA_905404115.1). Classification (NCBI taxonomy): domain Eukaryota; kingdom Metazoa; phylum Arthropoda; class Insecta; order Lepidoptera; family Notodontidae; genus Pheosia; species Pheosia gnoma. The sequence continues at coordinate 2,017,860 of FR989910.1, forward strand.
GCATCTATATGTATAATGATTGATTCTACTGAAATACTAACCCTCAAATTTATAGACAGTTAAAATGGATTATAAAGCCATTATAACGATTTTTTTCCTCTGAAAAGTTCGTTATAATGCCATTATACCTGACTATAAATTTTGGGGTACAGTTATAAGATTATATCTGTGACATTTTTTTTTAACACTTACATTTTTCTTTCTTTCTGGGTTACAGTTTTTTTTATGTTTTGGCGGGAATTGAGATTCTGTGGTTGATTTTGGACAGGCAAGGGTAGACAGCAAAGGGTACTTTGGATTTTAGAAAATGTTATAAGTAATACAAGATCATCCTGATATTCTATACGATATCTCATTTTAATTCGTTCGTGGTGCGTCACATGTGTAGCCCCCAATGGTCATAAGACCATAGGACATAAGTCCTAACCGTAGCCCTTATGAAAACAAAACAAAAGAAAGTGGTATCGTAGATCCGTAACCGGGGCGCAGTATTCCGCTCGCGTCGTCATGGAAAGTGGTGACGTCAGCCCCGCACCATGGACTCCCGCGAAGGTCACGGTCGGTGAATGACAATGACTTTTCCGTGCACCAAACCAATAAAGCGGGATTATCGCTTGTTTTTTTATAAATGTCTAACCTGACTAGGCTTTTATTAATTTTATGTGTTGCACTCCTTAACCTTTGATTTTTTCAATACTTCCTACTCACCATTTTTTGTATTAGAAATTACATTGCCACCAACCTACCCTTTACACAATGCTGCATTTACATTTATAAGTATAAAACATTGTTAATCAACAATGGTGGACTGTTCCCACAACTTACAACGTAATTTAAATCAATCCAATTTTTTTTTATACGGCAATGAAAGTGAACGATTTTCGTTGTGAAGCCAATCGATTGTTGCAATTTCGTGTGAAATTATCCATTATTTAAGAATTTGTTGTTCGTTGAACCGTCTTTTTGTCAATGTAGCTAATTTTAGAAAAAGTACGAGAAATTGAGACCCAACACGACATTGAGATAATAGTTTCATCACTTATCTAGGCAATACCATAAGGTTTGTAAAAACCACTCTTTATGGTGTTGTATCGCTTTAGGTATTTTTTAAGCAAACTTAATACATCGAGACATCCAATGCAGAATGCTAATATCGCAAAAAAACTATATAACATCGTAAAGATGTCCAAATTTTTCGTAAAAAAAATTAATAATTAAATTAATTAAATTCGTAATAAAAAATAAAAACCATTGAAATTTTGAATTTCGCGCCCTGAGCTTCCCCCTTAAGCTTTAATTTTTTCTTAACCTATAGGCATTTTAATATTTTTTGAACAATAACTGCCAGTAGTAGGTACATATTTTATATTTTCTTCTTTCAAAATGTCTGTATTTTCTCTTAGCGCAAACGCATTTTCGACATGGCAAATAGGGTAACAACTTGGTTTTAAATATAAATCGGTGCGTAAGGCGGCAAACAAGTAGGGCGTGAAGCTCTTCACCGACAACTAAGCTGTTTACACTCGCGCTTAACTATCGTAAATTATTATCCAATTATCACAGTTATTTTATGACAGGCAACTGTATAGAGTCATAGAGTAGGTACCTAATTATAGTTTTCTAAACAAAAAAGATAAATAGATACATAGATCAAAGCGAGCTAGTTATCGCTCGGTTTTAAAAACACAATTAATTATTCCTTACTTGATCGTGGGTTTTATCGATTTATACCTATCGCTTTAATATTGGTCTCCATATCGCACTATTAAAAAAAATAGAACACCGAACCTATTTTTATTTTGTCACTGCATGGTTATCACATTTAATTTTAAGCGTCGAACGTGAATGGAAATCGATTTAAAAAACCACAGCAATCAAATACAAAAAAGTAGCACATCGTTATTATTGCAATAACAAAAGAAATTAAAAAGTAAAAACAAGCACAGATAAATAAATAAGGCAATTTAACGCACTGCCTACTGGTTTGAATACAAAGAGACGTCCCAAAGTGGAACTGCCTGCCGTACATTCACGTTAGCCGGAACTGATTGATGGTAAACGTTACGGTAATTTCCAATAGACGGATAGTGTTTTTATCATGGCTGACTTGTATATAGAGGTACTTGGACACTACCCAAGTAACTCCATGCAAGTAGACGGATAAAATAAAACAATTTAGCAAAATGGTAAGAACCGTTGAGTGGACGGGTCCACGGGCCGCGGGTAATTCATTATGCAAGCGCCTACGTCAATATTAAATGTTTATAATTGAAATTTTGAATTAGCATATCATGCATTTAACCGCTAACGATAATGATCAGCACGCAAATGTCGACGATACGCTCATAAATAGTATAAAGAGATAATTTTAGACATTTTCTCGTGTCGCGTCGGCCGCGGCCATTACCGATACTATTTGCATGTGATTTTCGTGCACACTGATCGCAAACCGAGTGCAACAACCTATGTTACAGGAAAACAACTTTTATTTTCGCATTCGCAAAGTATATTTTGTATTGTTAATGCAGTGTGCTCTCTCGAGCGAGATAAAAGCATAAAAATGTGGTCGGTATTGTTTTCTAGAGGCGAATAGCTGCAGTGAAACGTACCACGCTCTACGGAGCAGGCAGACACGAATGTTCGCACAGGACCGTTGAACTGCACTGCCGTATTTATAAGAAAATACTTTAAATTCGGTCCACGCAATCATAAACGACCAGTTAATAGCATTTGAAGTGTTCTGTTTTGTATAATTTGATTGGACACACACGCGACGATAGAGCATGCAAAGCTGTGGCCTGGATGACACAATGCATGTAGATGGTGTGTCAATTAAATGTAATATCAGTCAGCGTAATACGTAGCTACTAACAAGAAATCTTGACTTAAACGCTTTTTTATGGGACTTGGCCGCCACACATCTTGTAAGCCAAGATCTACTGCGGTGTCTAACGAAGACGCCGAGGCTTGGCCCCCGGCGACCCGGCATAAGATAATTGTCATAGAACCCTTTATGAATTTAGTCGAACGACACATTTTGGAGGTAAAAAAAATGTTCGTCCATTGCAAAGCGGGAGACAAATAACAGTTATAAAGGACTTTAGTTATTTTGCAAGGCTGTGATGTTGTTTATTTGGCGCGAGTGCTTGCATGACTGTACCTGCCATACAGAATATCGAGCAAGCAAAGGATTCCAAGATTGAACCACGACCACCAACTTAGCGAGAAATTTCAAAAATAGGATTGTAAGCGTAGCAAAGGATTCAAAGGCACGAGACGCAAATAATTTTGCAAAACACACAACTTTTCATCTCACTACTAAATATAATTAACTATCTTGAAAATATTCACCCTGCAAACTAATATTGCATATAATATGCAAACTAATATACCTATATCTCATTTTTGAAGTTGGTTAAAAACTGAAACGAACTATATATATTATTTAATTTCAATTGTAATATACCTAAGACTGTAATAACGAACCATGTTTCTGAACGTTCCGCTATTTTTTTATAATAGAAAAAATAAAGCTAGGTGCTACTTATATACACCATAGATAGTAAGTAATCTTATTAGTTATGTTCGAAGGGAATCGGCATTGCCATTTCCATCGGTTGTGTTACAAAATGTTTTGTTGCCCTTTTATCATAGGAAATGTAGTTTTCTGTTACGTCCTGACTTATATAAGTCACATACAATTGTCAAGCTGTCAAGCTACATTACTTTCACTGCTTCAACCATAAACGTGGACATTATAACAATAATAAAACATTCGAATTCTTCCTGCATCCAGGTCATAACTTTTTTTATGGTGACATTTAATTGTTTATGATATAAGTGATGTTGTGCTTGTTCATTTACCACGTAATCTGCGAGATAAATAAGAAATGAATATTACTAGACACAGAATAAAAAAATATGCTATGCTAGGTATTCTCTTTCGACGATGACGTAGTCTGCCGGCGCCTGGCACTTGAATAGAATTAACACCGCTCAATGGTCGAAGATGGCCGATGAATTAGTCTCGGGTTAATCACGTTCTGGAAGAACATACTTGTAAAAAAAATGAAAAATATATTTTAAAAAAAGAGCAACCATGGAGTTTCTTGCCCGTTCTTTTCCGTAGGAACAGCATTCCGAACGGGTGGTAAAGTAGTAGCATAATATTATGTAACTTTTGACGACTCATAAGTACTATACTTAATAGTCTACGTGAATAAAAAATATTTTGATTCTGATTCTTAGCTTTATTATACCAGGCTATTTAAGATGCACCCGGGCGCCAAGCCCCGAAAAGACGCGACCCAGTCCTACATTTTTAAATACCTAAGTATAAATGACTAAAGCCCTAAATGAAATTGCCCGGGCCGCAGATTTGACTTTAAAATCCGCCCTTAGCAACGAGATATCGATCACTCAGTTCCGATATCATCTCGTTCGGGTATATTTTCACTAACCATGGAGTATAGAAACTCACTTATACAATTCACACAACAATAACGTGACATTCGTACTTTTGGGCGGGTACTCCGTGGTTGCTCTTTTTTTAAATATCTTATACATACATTATTAAGACATTGCAATTGTACAATACATTACATTATCAATACATAGAAAACTGTTAGAAATGCTACATAAGTAGGTACGTGAGTGGTATCACTTTCTATTGGTCGATGGACGTGCTGGCGCTCGGCGGCGTGCACTCACGTATGGGTTTCTACCACTATTGGCATGGTGGTACCTGCACCTGGTGTGGTAACCGCTCCGAGTATGGGAATGTCACGTTCTTATTCTTCTTTTTTTCTAGGATGGCATCCACCGTCAAAATAGTGCCATTTTGCCAGTGTCGCGTAATTCTTGATCATTGTTATTGAATTATATGTACCCCTGATGATAATGATAATGTTGATGATGATGATGAAATGAATCCCCCTACCCTTATAAGTAAAGCTGTGGATATTTTACTGAAAATTTACTGGACATCTTGGGAGAACTTAAAAAGTCAAGTTATACTATTTTATTTCAATTTCCTTCACTCGTGCACGCTTGTGAACACACAATGGTTAATATCCCAATAATACCTATTGCACATTATTTATCAAAGAACCAAATTTTTTGGAAAAAAAAATACAACTTCGCGGTTTAACTTCCTGCCAAAAAGCCCATGGTGACACTTATCCAACACAAAATTTGATAACAATTTTAGCCATACTTAGATATTTCATTTGTAATGGCTTCATGTTTCATTAAATTTTCATTCCCACAAACATTACGACTTATAATAAAGATAATTCAATTCAATTTAATACCGTGAGACGACAGTGTGTGTTTTGTACTTCCAGTCAGAAAGTGAAGCCCTAATATCCGTTATTATCTTGAAATTACTGTAACTCTGAATTTACAACCGCGGAAACGTATTGTTCGGTGATAGGGTTGCCACCCGTACTATAGTATGTAGTATCTTACCATGTTTAGTCAATTGAACTATTGTTTTAAAAAAAAGATATAGTACGAAAATACAATATTTTCATTATTTTCAATTATAGCGATTTTTTGTATTCACTACTGGAACGCATCCACAGCGCAGCACACCACATCACCGAATGGGGAATTAAAAAAACGCATTCTCGTCGCTCGGTCGCTCACTCAAGTATATCTCACGTAGTCACGTCCCGGAAAGGAAACGTAAATTTTCTGTCATAGTCGTTGGACGCCGCCCCATTTTTTAACTTGCTTTTCTTTAACGTGAAAAATAAATATGTACTTTTTGTTCTTCAATTTCCCAAAAGTGAATTAATGCAATTTTTTGAAAAAAAATAATACAATGGTTCTATCGAAAAACGGTGGCAGCCCTAGGTGAGGTACATACCTGTAAATTATACTATAATATTGTGTCAGTTAAATTTGACACTATAACTAAATAATTGTATTGAAAACGTAGCAATTTCTTCATCTTGACTATACAGGTCAGGGGTTCAAAAAAAAATACATTATATCAAGCCCAATGCAATGGAATGATAGTGTCATCGCAATTGTCTCGTGACAGTTTAAGCATAAGAATCTCAATTGGTTTCAAGACTCGCAATTGGTATGCCATTCAATTTTGAGTGTGGTACTCGAGGCCCTAGCCCAATGCTACTTAGGACCTCAAAATGCAATTTAGAATTCATATTTTATTCATCTGTACGGCAAGTGCGAGATAATTCGTAAGCTAACCGTATACTTTATAGTCTACGTATTTGGAGACTTCGTATGGAGAATTGAACAGCGCCTCTACCAGACTGTATATAAAACTATAAAGGATACGGTTAGCTTGACTTACCCTAGATCATTCGTCGTTCGAGTTCACCCATAATGACTTGCAAAATTAACAACAAAGCTTGAATTCCCACTTTCATAAGTTAAGCAAACGCAATTTCAATGTCATAGAGGGAAATTGCGATGACTTGCAGTCATCATTGATCATGTGAAAATAATATGTTTAGGGTATGGTAGTAATCGCGCAAGTAAACGGACTTTGTATGTTTTGTGATGTTGGGTCACTTTCACGAGGCGTCTGTAGCTCTGCGTCTGTAGTCTGTAGTCTCGGCGAACTTCGTACCGCCTCAGAATGAATTGTATGAGAAAATGATTTATCTCTATATTTTTTCACATGTTTAAATAGTTACGCGGGGGCAGCTTGGGTACAGCGCCATTAGCAGTTAGAGGGGCGGTCTCATAATCAAAAAATTCCAAGTTCGATTCCCACCACTGGCCAATAAACTCACCTAACATAAGCAACAAGTAATGTATTAAACTCTAATTGGTTGTAACTTAACATTAATATTGAAACGTCGTGTTATTGTTTTTCTAAAAAAGATAAACCCCAAAATTTATAGACGTATTATAACTTTATTAAAAACCTATAAATTGGGGGGTTAGTGCTTTGTTTCTGTCAGGATATTTAATTCATGTTTTTATTTTATTACAGACTCGCGGATATGGCTAGTTGTGGCGATCGTGCACACTCTTCTATTATCAACCCATGGCGGCCACCATCGCCGCTCCATGGTGTCGCAGTCGGTGAGTTATAGCGCTTCACCTAAACTAAGCTAATCATAACATACCAATTATAAGGTATAACAATAATAACGTAAAATCTTTGAAGAGGTTCATTCGAAAGTTATAAAGACAATATTCCAAAAAAAATAAAGAAATTTAAAAATTACAGGACATGCAATAACAGGTTTGACTTAAAGGTCAAGGTCATTTAGTACCTACTCGTTTATACCTGACCTTTTATCTCAAGACCACGCTCCAGTGCCAAATGGCGCCGTTTACACCATCAATCCGGATTACAATACTGGAATCAAAATCCGGAGCGTCATAATGTTTATAGTATAAAAACCCTTAATTATCTAACTATTATGGGTGGTTACTCTTTTCCAGGGCTTACCAGTATCAAAAGGTGGATGGAGACCGGTAGTCGGTTCAGGTGGCCTCGTCTATGGATCCATCAACACCGCCCCGCTACACGCCCATGCGCCCTACAAGATCCCAGTCCCTGTCCAAGACCCATACTCACACCCATCCTCCACACGACCGCTCGTCGCGAGAGACGCGGCCAAAGTGACATCGATAGCACAATCCTACCGACCAACCACTTTGAGAACAGTACCATCACCCTCCCCAGGTATAAACCAACCAGTCAACTCCTACCACAACCCATTTGCAGTACAAAACAACGGGTTTTCAAGCTACAAATTCATCCAAAACTTCCCGGTCGAAAGCGTCCTAGTTAGAAACCCTCATAATCCGTACTCCCCGCGTCCAGTATACTCCAAATATCCGACAAAGTATACGCAGAATCAGCTTCAGAATGCGATGTTGCAGCAACTGACCAATATTCAGCCGTTACAGTTTGGATATGCTACATCCAAACCTTTGGATATGTACGGAAAGCCGCTTGAGTTCGCGAGACCAGCTGAGGTGAAGAAACCTCAGAATAATGGGCTGGAAGTGTTTAAACCTGAAGTGTTCAAGCTGCCTGATACGGACGCCGCGTCGCATCCGGTGAGCCAGCAAGTGAGGACAGCTCAGCAACAAGCCGGTGGAACGAATATTAATCCTTTCGCGCAGTATACCTTCCAAGATTCACGTCTTCCGACGAATATATTAGGTAATAAGCTTAAGATTAAAAACCCTATTGTATCACATACGTTAGGGTTTGGTCGTCTCGCCTATTTCTGTTGATCATATGGACTATGTACGACTGAAAATCATGACTTGTGTGAAGCAGTGATTATTCTTGACAGAGACTTGCATCAGCGATACGAATTTTGGTATCGTGTCGATCGCAGAATTATTTCTGCCATCGTGAAGGTCAATCGACAGATTGTCCATGTCGATTGCTCCGGGTGTATCGTACGTAGAAACTTACTTAGAGAGACAATGATGCAATGTCCGCAAAATGAGGTTGCGTCTTTAAAGTTTACTCCTTCAAAGTCCTCTTGACTTTGAAATCGTCTCGTACCAATTTCGTTATGGCATCATTAAAATTTTACCTGCCTACATAAAGAAAAATTTACTAGAAATAGAGACTTATACAATTAACCTACCTACCTACCGCATACCTGAAAGCAATGTTTAATCCCCTGTTCTTGATTCACAGGCACATTTGGCAACTTCGGAGTACCACCAGCGAAAGGAAGAGACCCGTACCAATTCCAAACGAAGACCACATATCTTCCTCCCCAGCCAGTAAAACAAACCATATTCAACTCATTCAACTATTCCCCCAATTTTAAAACTACACAGGCCCCATATAGCACCACTACTCCTAGAATACAGACGACAGCAAACCAAAACTACTTCAGCACTACTTACAACGATTTTAAAGTAACCCCTGCACCACAAACCAAGGTGTACGTACCACAAAAGATCGACCCCAACGCAGGTGTCAAAGACAGTTTCAAACCGAGCCCGCAAGATCCATTTTCCAAGCTCCATCAGAACAACTATAATAAAATATCCGTCACCACGTACAACCCTGTTCAGACTACAACCCTAGCGAACAACTTCTACGATTACAATTACCAACAGAATCAGCATCTACATAACTTCCATAACCAAAACTTCAATTATGACAGAAATAATAATATACACGATAGCTTGGCCGCCGGGGGAAACCAGCAGTCTTCGCAGCAATACGCCGCTGCCCCTGTTAAAAGCGAACTAGATGGCCCCGCCAAAACTTCTTATCGACCCACATACGAAGTGACCGAGAACATTGAATCAGACGCCCACACGCACACTTCCGCCGCACCGTGGACGCTGACATCCCAGTCGTACGAATACAACAACCAGAAACCACTAGACGAATCCAAGCAGCAAGAGTATACCGACTCGCTGAATAAACCCGGAACGACCACTTTGCCCGACTTTCCTGATGAGTACGCTATTGTGACCGAGTCCGAGAAAGGCCACGACAACTCATTGAGCTACGATAGCCAGGTCGAATCTCAAAGCAGACGGCCTCTAGGTGACGACTTCGAACCTATTGGGAAGCACAAACTTAAGGACTATTATTACAAAGTCTCGACACCTACATACAACGAGCTCAGTACGTCAAGACGAACGAAGAAACCGACTGAGAAACTGACCACAACGCCAGAAACAATCACAGAGTTTGTCGCTAACAAAGAGAAAGACGAAACGCTCGCAGACGCTTTACCCACGCTGCCCCCAAACCAACATTTCAAGCGACCGCAGTTGAGTCAAGAGCCTTTAGATAAGGATAGAATTCGTAAGAGGAACAAGATCAGGAGACGTCGCCCTCCTCTAGCTAACATCAACCGTTTCAGAGAAGAAACAACCACACAAAAGGTCTCCTCAACTGAAGCACCACAAACCACAGAGGTCAATGAAGTCTATACAATCAGACCCCGAGTGAGACCAACTTCGAAACCACAACCCAATTTGACCACTCCCACTGTAACCACGGATTTGACAACGAGTGCATTACCCACTATTGCTCCTACAATACCCACAATAGTGAAGAAGAAACTGGCCCATCGTAGACCACTCACTACACCTGCAGATAAAACTGAGACAACGACACAATCATATTACGGTACAGAAGACTTGAACAAGGAGTCTCAAATAATGAAAATCGGTACACGGCCGCAGTTCCCCAAGCAAGTTTACAAGGCAAACTTACAAAGTCTTGAAGTTCCAGATTTTACACACAAACAAGACGAGAAAGACACACCCACAAGTGACGTCGATGCCAGTCTAACAGACACCCTAAAAACGACTGTGAAATCTGAACTAGATTTCTCATTCCACAAAGATGTTAAACCTATAGAAGCGTATAAGGATTCGACAACAGAGCTTTTGAAAGACTACGACACTACAGAAAGCACCACACGACCGGATACCACGACCGAAAGAATACCAAGACCAAGACTCAGGAACAAATATAACAGAACAAGATTCAACGTCAATGATTACAGGAATAGACTAAGCTCAACCACGAGCACTACTGAAAAGTCTGTCGAAAATGCACCCAAAGTACGATTCCCTCATAGGAGAATACCTTACAGCGAGAATGACAACGAAAGCACGACAGAACGCAAGCGGTTCACACCTAAAGATCCAAGACACAAGCTTAATGGAACAGAGTTAAATGAACAGACAGATAAAGAGATACATTCATTCAAAAACAACAGACAACGACAAACAACAGCAGATAACTATGAAGTGACGACGGCAAGAATATCTCCACGCGTTCGTAATGGGCAACGCAGACCGAGGCCTACTGAAGACACGACTGCGACATCCAGCCCGACAACATCTTACAATAAACGACTATTGAGAAAGAAGATCAAGGACTCTGAAACCGAAGAATCTGAGAATATTGCGGTTACAGAGACAATAATTTATGATAGAAATGAATTCACTTCAGAGAGGGCACGATCAGAGAGCGCTATTATGAAAATTGCAGACAAAAGACACCACCCAGACTTAGAGCATCTGTTTGAACATTCAAAAAGAGTATCAGATCTTACTCTAGCTGCTAGTAAAGATTATAGCAAACCGGGTATGTTTAAGACTGTTGCATCGAATAGTAGAAGAATACCCAACTATTTTACAATAGCAACAGATGATCCAATACTGCCCATAGAAGCATTCTTCCCGCAGTTGAACCAAAAGAAGGAATCGTAACGTTCCTATAAGAGGTAATATTAGTTAATTTAAACCAAATCCTCTTTCACTGCCAAAGCTTTTCTGTAAGTCTCTTTTAACATTAATAGAAAGACGGATGAATTGACAATAGTATCTATAATGGAAAGAAATGGTTATGTTCAATCGCTTAAGAATAATCTTTTGAACTAGCGGAACGTTAACATAAGCGTGTTCTGTGCTGCTTACACTACAGATTTTATGAGTAAGAATGACAGTGACAGAATGCGTTTTTAATGACCTTAGGAGTTCTTGCGAGGCACACTGCAGTCTGATCATAAAACTAGATAATTTTAATATTTGTATATTTATGTGAGTCTGATTAATTTATAGCACATAAGTATATTTTTATTCATATTATAGATTCTGTATACACTTTAACATGTTTATAAGTATTGTACGTCTCCGCACTATTAATAACTATATAGTATTTGTATATTAAAATTGGATTGTTAATTCGCCAACTTAAAATACTCTTCGATGACGTTTGCGAACATTAGTTGGCCACCCAACTAATGTTCCCTTGTACACTTGAGACCCCACGGTCTCAAGTGTTTTCTAGGAACTCGACTTACTTACGCATAATAATATGGAATATTTGTCTATACAATATTTTTAACAAAATACATATTAATGCGTATATTTCTGTTAAGAATACTATTCTCTCTCTCGTTTACGTATACGAGTTCGTATCGTATACGTATGTTCTCTATCGGTGCTCATTTAGTTGATAAGAGTTTTGTAATGACATATAAGAGTGATATGAGTGTGTTGCATTGCATTATCTATATGTGTAACATGAATGTTTAGCAGATTATACTTGGGCCTGAAACACACATGTAAGCTAGTAAGCTCTAATTGCTAAAGAACAGCATGATATGTGTATTTTAGAGCATCATGTTTTATATTGCAAATCTGTGCTAATACTGCTGCAAATATTGTTCGCTCGAAAGTAGCATGCTTCAAAAAAGCATGTTTCGAAGGTTTTTTTAAAATTGAGGATTAAATATAATTTGCTGTGTATATATGTGACGAGTGAATGGGAAAAATAAATAAAATATTTATATGCTAGTTATAAAAAAATGTAAATAAATAAGTTTTCTTAACGAGTTATTGTTTTATTTGCAAATATAAATACAATATTAACAGTTAACTAGGACGGTATGATTTACCCAGCCGCGTTTGCTTCTCCAGCTTGTATTTTCCCCATTTTCTGTATGCACTTCTGAGCGGCTTGGTGGATGGTCTTGTCCAATGCGTCTATAAAGAAAATAATATATATTATACAGGCTGATTCAGAAAGGGTAACTAAGGGTAAGGGTAAGGGTAAAGGGTACTGACCTTTGAGCCTGCGAATTGTAATCATGATGTGACATTATAATTTAGATAGGTCGCTTTTAAAAACGAAATATTCAGCATTAAAATATTTTTTTAATAGACATAGTGAAATCCAGACTTCAGATAATAACTACAAATGCGCTGAACAAGCGCAGGTTTAAAGATTGGTATACCCTTTCTGAATCAAATAATATATAATTTATTCTGATTGAGTAATACTGTGAAACAGGACTTAATAATAAGGTTTAGCGGAAAAGTGAAAATCTTCCAGCCAGGCGGGGCGGCCGCTATACCCCGACGGTAATTGTCGGGATCATGTATATATGATACGTGCTCTGAAAACTCTCATAGCGCGTTTCAGGATTGTATGGAGCATCGTCATTTGTTCCGAATTTCGTCAGCAGCGCCATCTGTGTAGCTTGTGGCGAGGTTGAAGAGGTCATTCTTACATATTTTATGTTGTCCCTTAATCGGGAAGCGAAGTCGCAAGCTGATTGGGTTGGAGCAGATGAACACATAGGGGCTGTCGCTCTCACCGCCCGGGTACCTGCACAATATATAATATTTGTTTATTTAGATAACAAACAGTCTCGTTACAAGTATGTTAACAGTAATATGTAATACAAGAAGACCTATGGTATCATGAATTAAACATGGGTAATTGTAAACAGATAAATTTATAATAACATCACGGCTGTAATCCCCGAAGGGGTAGGCAGAGGTGCACCGTAGTTTACCCACATTTCACAGGGCGAGTCTATTGCCATTATAATGCGCACGCGCATAGTCCAGTCAATTAAATTAAAGACAGCAGCTTTGCGCATGCTGAGTTCATACAAATTGCCATTCGCAGAGCCGCCATCTTTGATCATTTTACGTGATGCGGTCTATACAGTAAATGGATTTTACTTTTTCTGATACTCCTCTTGCGGCAAACAGTCGTCCACGTTGACGCAGCCCAGGAGACAGCCAGTCGGATAGAACGAGGGGAACTTCATTGGCTTATCTGCAAACATACACGGCAATAGTAATAAATAATAATATCGTCAGACAAAATATATATATTAGACAGCAATGATTCAGGTACAAACATACGTGCGCATCACACAAAGTTTGCCCCTACCAGGATTCGAACCCGGGACCTTCGGTACAGAAAGCAGGGTCACTCACTACCCTCTGCGCTAATCGGGTTGTCGAATCGAGAGAGCACACAGTTTTTTATTTTAAAATAAACTTGAACGTAGACTCGAAGGTACCAATAATTATTATTTTGCAATTTTGACGCACCTTTGAGAATCTAAGTCCAGAGGTTCCCATGGGGGGCGAGACCCAGAATTGGGTAAAAACAGTTCTGTAACCAACTTATGATACCCTCGACGCGTGCGTCGGGGATTGAAAATAGAAAAACCCGCTGGCTCTCGTCAGTTGAGGTTTAGTTCCGATCTGGTTATGGAGTTAAAAAAAATGTAACATGACAATTTGTAAGTGCCCCAAAGGCACATATGAAATAGAAGATTTGAGTTTGACTTTAACAAGGCGCATTTTTTGAATATCGTATCTACTCATACAACTATTGCGGGAGAGGGGAGTTAAATTTGTCTATTGATCTAGTCCATGTCTATTCCCATAAATGTGACTACTTATTTGAATGTTTGACTCTAGTTCGCTACCTCTTCCATTCTGATGAAATTTAACAGCAAGCCTTTACCTACCCAACAATAATAGTATAATGACCTGGGTAAAGCACTCTGTACTGGTTCTCCAGCGCCCTGACGACGTCCTGGTCCGGCGGCTTGGCGGTGGACGCGATCCACAGCCGGCCGCGGTGGCTGGTGTACCAAGATCGACCCTCGTGACTGTAAATATATATATACGTACTAAGGACAGTAAGGACTTATTAGACAATATGATATATAATATAAGTACCTACACCTTATTAGTCAGTGAATGTGGTTCACAATCAAAATCGTATACGTGTTATTTATTAAGGTTTAAAATATAGATAGATAACACTTTATTGTTCCACCACATAAAATGAATACAAAATTACAAAAACTTAACTTATACAGAGAGTGTCACAATAGGCGGCCTTATCACTAATAAGCCTAAGCCTAAAAATATATGGTTTCAAAAAAGACCACTCAGAAAGCGACAGCGCCCCACTCTCCCCCGGAGGGGAGCGAACGATCATCGAGGGCTGGTGGCGAACCGCCACCGCCCGCCTCACGCTCAGGGCGCCGCGCCACTTCTCCTCATCGCGGCTTTCGGGGACTCACATAGTGTGAAAGTCTCGGGAAGAGCTTACTATAGAAATGATCCTATGAAGTAAGGTCTTAACTCGAAGATGGCGAACGAGTTGGGTCACTGAATCGAGCGGCGATCTTAACACCGCGATCCAAAAATCAACGTGTACGATACAGCGACATCTAGTTGAAAATAAAGTAGTCAACGTTGATGATAACATCACAATCGGCCACATGGTCCTCCCTCCCAGCTGACGCAAAAAGTCGGGTTATGTTATTTGTACGCGTGTCGAGCTACGTCATCCGACGGCCGGCATCGCCCGACCTTGAACCATTTCACGCTCGATTAGGAGTTCGTTCAACTTTACGCACGCGTTGCGTATGAATATTTATTACCGGAGTAATTAGCATTTTATAATATTATTCATTAGTTATTATGTATAAGAAACTATTTTAAGAGAAAAAAATATATTTAAAAATAGATCGCCTTGCCTAATAATTACCTAAACGGAACTATCATACTCATAATACAACTTGTAAAACATTTGCAAAGTGACTATTCGGTCCAATGATATGTTTGTCGACTTAGTTTTTGTGTAAAATGATCATTTGTCAAATGTTTTTTTTTTAAACAATAGACAACCATCCACGCAACAGGGAGATTTATATGTAATAGGCCTAAGATGTGGGTGGGGCAATTGTGATGTGTTATGGTAGAAGCGTATATATTAGCCAGTACGTACAGTTTGATGGCATCGACGAGGAGCGAGGCCCAGGGCTGGTGCATGGAGAGGCAGCGGCCCGCGTCGCTCATCTCCTGCAGCTGCGCGTCCTGCACGCGCGGCGCGTGCAGCCCGGGGTGGCCGCACGCCCCCGGCGACGCGCCTTCGCACTCCACCGACGGGTCGAACTGTACGTCAAGTGCGAGATTATTCGTAAGCTAACTGTATACTTTATAATCTACCGTATTTAGACATTTCGTGTATCGCCATACGAACACACCAACTATACGGTCCCACATTAAGCAACGCTTGTGTTATGGGTACAGTACAATGGACTGAGGGCGAACTCAGTATATGTATGATACTTATATACATTATTAAACATCCATGACTCGGGTCACGGACACACATTCGTGGTCATCACACAAAGCTTGTCCCTACCAGGATTCGAACCCTGGACCCTCGGCGCAGAAAGCAGAGTCACTACCACTGCGCTAATCAGGCCGTCGTCGTATTATTACTATGCAATGCATAGGTCACCTGCAGTAAGGGTGCATTGACCCCGGGCGCCACGTCCCGGTCCCCCGGCGCGCCCACGAACAGGCCGGTGTCCAGCAGCCGGCCGCCGCCGCCGCCGCCGCTGCTCGTCATCTGCCGGATCTGCTCCTCGTCCGGCTCGTGGTCTATGGTGTTGTCCTCGACGATCTGACGACCTACCAGACGACATACTCCTTTTAAAGATTCCTTCTATACCCCACTTTCTTGGCCCTCAAATTGTTGTTGTGTTCATACATCTAGGTTGTGAAAGTGTGGTCCAACGACCAGATTTCGATGCATTAATCATAGAATTTATAATGCAACCCCCTCCCCCTCTTTCTTGCTTGGCCCAAAAGCCCGCGGATTTGGTTAGACCCTAATCACCTGGGAGATCAAATTAATAAAATAATAATAATAATTTTGCCAGACGAACCCACCAACTATACGGTCAAACGCTTGTATTGAAGGTACCGTACAATGGACTGGGGGCGAACCGAGTATATAATAATTATACAGATATTAAACAAATATGATTCAGGCACAAAAAAAATCATGGTTCATCACACAAAGTTGGTCACAACCAGGATTCGAACCCGGGACCCTTGGCTCAGAAGGCAGGGTCACTACCAACTGAGCTCATCAGGTCGTCGGTATAAACAAATGTTGCCATATGAATACCCGACTTAACTCAATGAATAGCCAAACTACCTAATGACATGCCACTGATTGTGATCCACTTGTGCCGTTCATAGAGGTCTTAAAGTATCACTCACATCCCGCAACTGTCCATAAAGAAAAAGGGCAACGGGTTAGCTCACCAGCGAAGTCGAAGGTCATCTTCTTGGTGAGCCTGGAGGCGTGCTTCTTGTCGTGCAGCGACTTCTGGTACTGATCCAACTTCTCCTTCTCGCTCGCATTGAGCCACACGCTGCCCGCGTTGAAGTAATCGCTGTCGTCGTCCGTGACGCGGGTCCGACGCTCGCTGCACAACAATGATATTTATTTACCATAGCTACATATTCCCCAACCCGAACTGGGCCAGCGTGGTGGACTAAGGGTCAATTCTTCCTAGCATGCATGGTAGGCTCGTACCCAGGATTAGGATGGTAATACCCTATAAGTACCTAAAATATTTTTAATAAATACCTAACAAAACAATACTTTTATAATGGCTGTAATGGACTGGAAAGGATCCCAGTAACACCCAGACCAGTACAAAACTCATAGCAGCTGCCTCTTTCTGCCACATATGTCTGTCACTCTTTGCCAGATGTTGACTTCTAGCATGCTGGGGCTTGAGGTAGTCCGCCTTCGTTTTTATTTACCTAACATTTATGGCGATGCAAAAATAAATTTTGGAACCAAATCTAATGGCATAGCGGCGGGCACAAGGAGCAAGAAATTACTTATTATTTTCTATCCTTCATAGGCCTTACCTTGTGCGATCATACTCCAGCAATCTGTTCCTATGCAGCACAGCAGACTCCCAACCCTTGGGCCGCTTCTTCTCCATCAGTGATTCCATCAGTTTCCCCCCTCCTTTCGTTTTGCTGTTAATCTCTTTTTGTTCTTCAGGGGTGCAAACCTGAAGAAGGCACACAATGTGATTCAGAAAGGGCATACTAACGTTTGAACCTGCGCTTCTTTAGGGCATTTGGAATCATTATGCTAAGTAAGATTATCAATAACCAAACATCACAATTGTAATTTTGTTTGAAAAAATACTTATTTAAAAAATCGACATAGCAAAATTCACACTTCAAACAATTGTAGCCTGTATTTCTGTATCCAGATATTAAGTTACATCTAAGCCAAACTACATTTAAATTAGTAGGACCAGTTTGGCATGCTCCTCTTTTAAAGAAAATCTCATGTTTATATAATAGGCAAGAATAATATTAGTATTTACCAGATTGCCACAGAAAAGGCACGGGCCAGAGCCCTCCTGCTTGCACACCACCCGGCCGCATTGCAGGCAGTTGTTGACTAGCTCATGTTTGGACGCCTGACAATCACAGTAATGTCGGCCTGAAAATACAAGTATAAGTAAAACAATGTTCATAATAACTACTATGACTCTAAGAAATACAGAAATATAGGCATAGTACAACAGCCTTTGGCCATGACTCCACCCACACAACTGTGGATTTTGTGCTGCTGCTTGACCTCCAATGGTACTGTGTATATGTCAAATCTATCCAAAGGTGAAAATCCCATTGAAATCAGTCCAGGAGTTTTACATTGGTACTTGAACAAACAGACAAATAGTTTAAAATACTTAAGGGCAAACTCATTATACAATACTTATAAAGATATTAAACATCCATGACTGGGGTATAAACATAAGTGCTTTTCACGCATAGCTCATCCCTACCAGAATTCGAACTTGGAACCCTCGGAACAGAAAGCAGGGCTACCACCTGCGCTAATCAGGTTGTCAGGTTAACATACCCTTTAAAAGTACCACTTGAGCATTCTTCCCCTCCTGCGAGTACAAGTTCACAAACTTGGTTTTCTTCTTGCTCTTAGGGTCAGGTTCAATGACCTGGGGTGGAGGCGGCTGTGTGTCAGCGCTGATAAAGTCCTGTTGCTGTTTGCTCTTTGATATCTTCTTCTTCTGTTGTCTTGGTAAAGAGGTGCCTGGAATGTTAAAGCTTATGACGTTAGTGATGGACCCCTATAAAATAAAAACAAGAACCTGCTTTTGTATATGACATGAAAAGTATGTACTTACAGGTTATCTATTGCTTTATTCCTGTTATAAATATGTAAAAGTCTTACCTTTGGGAGGAAATTTCTTCTTTGATAACTCCAAAAAGAAATTCTTGTGTTGCGTATTATCAAAGTCCAATAGGGTTTTCATATATTCATTCAAATCGCTCTCATTTTCTATAGATTGTATGTATCTGGAAATATAATTGAATATATGCAATAATATTATTGAAGTGGAGTACGCTAAAACATACCAATGAAATTATTATGAAACTTACTTTATTAAGTCATCCGGTATTTGGAAGTCTAAAATTCTAGATAGACCTTCACTTATCCACTGTTCCATTTTTGGATATCGATATAAATTGCTCTATCTTACAATACAATAATGAACAATTTCTTGTATTTATTTACCGACGTACGTGCCATGCCATATTATTACGTATGTAAAGAAAGACAGAGAGAGCATATAAATCTCTGTGGATGTCAACATGACAATACACTGCACATGACTTCGGGCATACTTTGGGCTGGCACCTATTATGTCTCCGACATTCACCATACTCCACCACTTAATGATAGCGATGATTATAACCAATAATCATATGAATAGGTAATATAAAAATAATGATAGTGATAGAGGATTTCATCGCCATTAATAATACCATAATCAAATATAATACTGAAAAGCTCTAAGCGGCTAGTACCCAGAGCTATAAAACAGATTATGAAAAAAAAATCTGAGTGTCAAAATGTAATTTTGATTCTGTGGTCAAAATCGCAAAATTTTGTTTTAGGGGTATCGATATTTGAATAAAATTAAGAGGTATAAAAAGCTGAAAAGCAAGTGTTTACAAACTATTTTAAATATCATAACTTTTGACGAAAACAATTATTACTAAACAAAATAACTCACACGCATTTGACGAAATTCAAATTTATTTGTTTACGTAATTGTGTAACCTAACAAAACATAGTAAAAGTATTCCTCACTGTATTCTTTTAGCAATAATGTCGATCTCACCATTCCTGCGCACCCCGTTTACGGACCTGACAGGTGGCATGATTTCTCATCAATTACTGGGCCGCTGTCAGAAGGAGGAGGCCCGCTACATGGAATGCCTAGAAGCTTACGGTCTGGAGCGCGGAAAAGTTAAATGCGCACATCTATTTGGAGACTACCATGAATGCCAAACTTTTACGAAGCAGTACAAACGTTTCATAGTAAGTGTGTATTGATCTTTTAACCCTTAGAACATCAAGAATCAGTGAAGCAAGAAAAGTGTTTCCGTGCCGACTTTTTTTATATTTTTTTAAGGGGGCACATAAACATGCAGCTCCCATTAAGCATACCTAGGCAACACCAATACACAATCAATGACTGATTAATATGTTCGGGTATACTTTCCTCTACTACTTTAATAACAGTTGACTTAGTTTTTATAGTATCAAAACAGCTAATAATAATAATAGTATAATATGTGAATTTTACCAAACAGAATAATGATATTTACTTACCTGATAAATTATATTTAATTTTGCAGGCACTGAGACAAGAAAGAGACAGACAAATTTCAGAAGGCAAGCTGAAGGATGACAACAAGTATGTCTCGCCGAAAATCGACAGTTATTAAAGTTATTTAGCAAAACAAATCTGTATAGTCATTAATTAATCAACCTGTTCCAATGGTGTAAATAAAATGAATTTATTAAAAATATATACTTGGCTTCATTGACATAATGCAAATATTGAAAATATAATCACCATCTATTAAAATAATTTATTCAAAACAATTATTGCCTATTATTGGCAACTTCTTATTCTTATTTTTTAGGTTTGCAATCAGCTACAAAATAGTGCCATTTTTGCCAAGTGTCGAGTAATTCTTGATAATTCTTATTGAATTATAAGTACCCCTGATGTTAATAGTTATATAGTAGATATATTGTTAAATACGATAATGATGATGAAATGAATCCCCTACCCCTATCAGTAAAGCTGTGGATACTTTACTGAAAATTTACCAGACGTCTTGGGAGAACTTGAAAAGTCAAGTTATACTATTTAATTTCAATTTCCATAATTCGTGCACATTAATGAACACACAATATCTCTACTAATATTACACGTTATTTATCAAAGAATTTTTTTTTTTAATAAAACAAATTTGACAACTTTACGGTTGATCTTCCCGCCAAAAAGCCAACGGCCACTTCATGAGAAAAAAAATATGAAACAAGATCACTGACGTCCATGATACAAGTACGCCATAGAGGTCAGTGAACAAGATCTACTTGTTTCATATTTTTTTTCTTATTTCAATATTTGGCACTAGGATGCCATAGCGCCTGAAAAAAAATAAACTGTCATTATTACAAACGACACAAAATTTTCTTTGGTCACGTACGACGTATTACTTATATCTTCTGCTAAATAAGTTTAATTTACGAACGTATATCATTTTTAATTGGTATTGGAGTAGCAGTTAAAATATGCACAGTATATCCCCATTTCTACGGAGCCCTTTCACCGACATCACCGGGGGTATACTCTCGTACCAGCTGATGGGCAGGTGCCAGCAGCAGGAGATGGATTTGGTGGACTGCCTTGAGGGATACGGGATGGGTCGCGGCAGTAGGAAATGCCAGCATTTAATTGAAGAATTTCGAGAATGTTATTCATTGTCGAAACAGTATAGGAGATTTTATGTAAGTCTTTTTTATAATAAAAATTAGTCCCACTGTTAGGCCTTTTCTAAATGCGAAGGAACCCATAGTCCAGTTATACAAAGCGTATTGGGGATCTTCGTACGCCTTTTAAAAACTGCTTAGCTTTCTTAGATGTGAATGTCTCCTCATGGTCTTTTCCTTCAATGTTTAGCAAATTATAATGAATATGATTGAAAAAGAGATTGGCTGCGTCTAAATACGACTATGAAAAGTGATAATTCCGGGGGCGCCAGTAACAGTTGACTCCATGATTGGAGGACCTATAGCGAACGAAATAACGCTATTATCTAATTAATAGCTATAATAATAGTGGAAGGCGCTTCTTTGGTAATGCTTAGATACTGTGCCGTAACTGTAACAGAGCGATGGGTGATGATAATGAATGATGATGATATGGATACAAAGCAAATGAAAATCCCAAGAAAATATGATTTTGATGATGTATGAAAAGTGATATGAAAGTCTATAAGTTGCATGTGAGTATGAGAGCGGCATAAATGGATGAAAAATAAGTACTTACATAAAGATTCAGCCGACCCTATAATTAAAGAATAACGTTTAAAATTGTTAAATATAATAAGTATCAATAAAATAGGCTGTTTGGATGTCGCTGAATCTAGAAACAATGATCTTTTTGCCTGTTTTTTATGCTTACGCAAAGCCTACGGGTCCCTTTTGAACACGGTTCATAGATACATCAAAAAGTGTACATTTATCAAAATTCTTCCACCACTAGCATTTATCACGCTAGGTAATACAAATATTATTTTTGGTAAGTATATTGTCTATGTTTTCTTTTAGGAAATGCGCAAGGAGCGTGATAGGCAAATCAGATGCGGACAGCTGACTGGCGACAAGAAATACGTGTCTCCCAGAATCGACAGCTACTGAAAGATTTAACAAACAGGATTATAATAAAAAATCTTGATTACCTAAGCCATGTACTGTTTATTGATACAAACATTGGCCCCCTTAGAGGTCGAATTGCCAAAAAGGTCTCCCTAGTAAACCTACTCTAGTAATATAATCTCCTAATTTCAAATCCCTCGGTCCACGCCCGCGCCGGTTAACGCTATGCGTTGTCGGTGAATCATTGCTAATCATTTTAGAAAATAACCATAGATGCATGATTCTGGTACCTGTTGTAGAAGAAGACATATTAAAAGGAGGTCTGGTAAGTAGTAAATGAATTATTATTTACATTTAACAGTGGCTCCCAAACTAAGTGTAAATAAGTACTAACAGTGGCTCCTAAACGAGCCGGGGTTTGAACTTGCAATCCTCGTTACCGAGGCAAGCGTTCTACCAACTTGGCTATCACTGCTTAATTACGGTACTGGTTAATAGTATATATTGTTATTTGTTCTATTAACAATAAGTACCTAGTAGATACTCGTATGTACTGATGGTAATGTGGATATACATACATAGTTAGTATCCTAGGTAATTAAATTCGCACAGCGAGTGCAATACTCAATCAATAGTTGTAAAGGTGTTTCGCGTGGCGCGGAGTCACGGTCGGTCGGCGGCGTTTTTGCTTGGAATTTTGGCGCCAAACCACGCTACAATTAATCATTATGTATTAGCCGCATGCAAATCTAATAGATAAGAAATATCAAAGGTAGGTACAATGGCGGTTATTTATCTGCGCAGATGTTGTACATAAATGACGTGACTTGTTTTTGAGATGACCGCTGTTTGTTACCGATTACTGATTGAATTTCGTATTTATTTATGAGGGGCCTGAATAGGTTAAATGTGGCACGGAAGCGTTTTTTTTATTGGGAATTTAAGGACGTGTCGGTTAGGTGTTTATTGTATTTACTGGTAGTACCGAGGTGGGTAAGCGGGTAGGTACCTACTTACCTATTAACGTTTAAGTATAAGGTATATCTACTTATGCATTAACTACCCTTTTATCTGAACGCCAATAGTTGTGCGAAGGTTATTGACCCTCCGACGACCATATTTCATTAGACAAGTACCTACTTACCCAGGACTCAAACTACCTAACAGCACTTTCTTTTATATGGGTAATTTTCACTGCCTATAATAGGTTCAATATTTTAGCGCCTTTTCTAGACTTCCTAGCTACCTAATGATCATTAGAACCTTGTTATGCGGTCGCAGCCAAAGACTGGGGGGGGGGGGGGGGGGTCATATACCAGAATGGTTGAGCAAAGTAAACAAATATGCAAGTAGTTACATAGTCTTTTCAAGTTTATAGTAGGTACTTAGTTAATGATTTATTTTAAAATATACGTCAATTCCTAGATGCTTTTTCCATTTGACCCGCCGACCGCCACTGATTATGGATGTATGTTTAATTACCCAACCGAAATCATTTCTTTATCGATAATTCGCTCAATATGCAACTCAAATTCCGATAGGTCGGAAGCCATTGTAACACCCGGCCATCACGATCCACGGGTACAATTAGGCAGATAATACAAATCGCGTTGACGTCAACAAAGAATAACAATTCCCAAGGATAATATAAAAAATAATACCGTCATCCGCTTATATAAATAATATTTTATTTAATCCAAAAAATACTTGATAAACATATGTATATTCATTCTATAAAAGATCAGACAAATAAGTACCAAGTTCAAATACCAACTTGTGGAGCAAAAAAGTGTTTGTTACGTTCCTCAGCAGATAGGTGCGACCAAAATATCGATACGTGGTCCTTGTTCATACTGTTTTAATTGCAAAATAATAGGTGCCTACTCGATACCATCGGGCTCATGGTAGTTCATCGACCGCACATTTTCGTGATGAAATATGCGCGAAGGTTGTATCAGATCACGCCAAGGTAAACCGTGGTGAGGATTAGAAAAAAATATATATAAGATTTTTATTGTGCGGAATTGTCAGAGGTGTACGACCTCCGAATATAAATTCTGAACCACTTATTTGGATATGCGTTTTTAATCGAGTTGGTAGGCTGAATGGGTGGAATTAGAGGCAGGCCGTCACCCTCGGTCTTCGAACTCTGAAAAATGCCAACCTTGTAGGTACTTACCCTAAAAGTTTTAGGCATCCATTCATACAGTTATTAACCGATAAATTGAGATTTGTGCAAGTTGATGCCCTGCCGTCGGATCAACAAACTTCGTGGCGGACCTTATTTAGTTCAAAGCCACAACTTACCTTGCAACACTATAATTTGGGATCAGTTTTGATGGTAGATATATTATTTAGATCTATCAAAACGTAGGCCTTCAAGCTAGCCCCACTGTCTGTGACCCAGTTCTTAGGGGCGACGCGAGGCTAACGGTGTACCTGTTGTTAGTCTTAGAGGTTAGTATTAACGAAATTATTAGGGAAAATAGATTTAAAATAAAGAAAAAATACCTCGACACCTTTAATTCCCAAAGGGGTAGGTGAAAGTACTGCAGTTCACCCAAATTGGTCGACGGTGTTCGGAACAGGGGCCGGGCAATATACCGGGCACACTGGCGATTTAAGAGAGATACTTGGGCCATAACTCACCATCCGTCCCAAAGCACGTTGGGAACTACACAGGCACGGCTTTCAAAAGACAGTGCAGTTGTAACACCGTGTTTTGCCTTCACCGTACAGTAAATAATACCTGATCATGATTGAAAATGAGGTTAAAACATTCGATAAGAAAATCGCAGAGGTCCAACGCGTAAGAGTTTCAATAGTAAGTACCTGTACACCTCGTTCCCAAGACGAGCATTCGACCAACTATACCATTACACCTTAAGTATACTAATAATTAAGTTTACCTATTTATCCATAAGTCCTTAAGCCTTAAGGTGACATATATCTATATTTTAATCGAAACATAAACCATGCAATACTCTCAAATCGTATGTCCAATCAACATACCAGAATATTTATTATACTTTGTTGGTAAAATCCACGATATCCAGGACGCAATGTTTTGGCATAACCCTGGCTTAAACATTCAAATCAAATCCCGAACCCCGTCAGACAAATCGATCTTTCAGGTTTTATCACCTTATCAGGGACAATATCGGTTCATTATGCATGCCCCGATTCAATTCCGATTTGCAAGCGTATTGAGCGGTATATACCCTACATGACTACACAGAGACGGGACATTACTATCTATATATTATATAGTGTACAGAATGATTCAGAAAGGGCATACAAAGCCTTGAATTTACGCTTTAGCGCATTTGTACGCATTACATAATGTCAGAATTTGGATATGTCAATTTAAAAAAATATGTTATTTTTCGCATAGTCACAATGTTTTTTTTAATTATTTTTTTAATGGGCATTTCGATGTTCTAACTTCACCTAGTGTTTACAAATGCACTAAAGATTCCGAGGATCCTTAGTATACCCTTTCTGAATCATTGTGTATATGATAGCTCAACACCTATTTAGGTATAGTTTAATAAATAGGCAAGTATACCTAGCAATATTACTCAATTTTTTTATGATATTTAAGTCGGTAGGTAGGTTAAGACTGCCATGACAGTGCTTTATCAGTTTTGAACACAATTCATATACTTATCAACTTAGTCAATGAAAATTTTCACAAAAGCTTGGAACATCTTTAACTTCATATTAATAGTAATGACGAAAATAGACCTGCTATCCTCTGATGTGCAAATGATCTTCGATTGAAACGTGATATAGATTTTTTGGCTGAGTTATAGAGTCACTAACCTACAATATTGTACCCGTAGCAAAAATAAAACGGACAATCGTTGAAAATGTTCAATGCAAGTTTATTGACATCACATGGGTACAATACACAAATAGAAAGGCTAAAATGTTCTATTTATACAGATCCTAATTTAACGCCTATATTTTTTTGCGAATCATGAAGTGCCCCGTGTTGACCGGTCGCGCTATACAAAAGTAAGAATCCTGGGACAACAGAAGCCATT
The DNA here is from genome assembly GCA_905404115.1 of Pheosia gnoma. Lineage (NCBI taxonomy): Eukaryota > Metazoa > Arthropoda > Insecta > Lepidoptera > Notodontidae > Pheosia > Pheosia gnoma. The sequence continues at coordinate 2,044,266 of FR989910.1, forward strand.
ATAATTTTAAAATCTAGTGGTTTTTTTGTGCGGTCTGGCGCCGCCGGTCGAATATTTATCAGTGCATACATAACAAATATACAGCGGCCGTAGAGAGAACTTAGCACTGAGGGTACCAATCGATTCGACTATTTAGGTAACAAATTCGGCAATATATTGACGCCTTTATCGCCTGAACAGAGAGTATTTTATCGCAGCTCCAAGCTTCGCAAGAGAAATTAATCACGAAGGGCCCAAATTCATGGAAAATATTTATATATAGTCGTCGAACGGCATTAAAAAGTTCTTTTCTTCAGTATTTTTTTTGTAATGCCATTGCTATGGCTATTTATGTAATGTCAGTAAAAAAAACGTGACAGATATAATCATGCAATTATATTTGGTAAAGAACAGTTAATTATTTTAATTTTGCTAAGCAAATTGGCCGGTACGACCTATAACACTGTACACAGACGACCGAGCTTGGTGCAGTCCAAGCTATTCCGTTTCGTCAGATTAACCGCGTTACTTACCTATGACTAAAGATTACTTTATCTTTGGAGGTTTCTTGGTCCGTCTCTGCTGGACGCCTCAACACCTGTGAAGGTGTCCTAAAATACAAATGGGATTAAAATCGAAACAACAGCTAAAGGAATATTCGATTCGATCGATGATTTTAACGAAATCAAATCATTAATATTCTCTTGAGGCGCGCAGGGCTAACAGTGATCTCTCGTAGGTACTCGCGAGGTCATGCACTGTAAACCGGGGTAGCAAACCCGACGTAAGTAGTTTTGTTTACGAGTGTACTTGGAGGTGTGTACCTTTGATATTCTGGAAGTTCTGGGCTAATTGCTAGGGCCTATAAAGAGATAACGTTCACATGTACGCATCCAAACCTTGCCAATTGCATTCAGTTTAATATGAGCGTAAGGTATTTTTTTTTAAACGACTTTCTCGTTCTACATTGTTTTCTAAACCTTAACATTACAGAGAAAGAACCGAGCACGTTATAGCAGAACGTATAACGCTGAACACTCTCCGGTGTGTGTTGGGCTCTACTAACTTACTTACCAACTTATAATTTGTACAAAAAAAATAAGAAGTTCCGATATGCCAGCCAACCACATTTTTACAAGTACCTAAGTAGGTATGCATGTTGATAGGAAGTTCCTTGTGTAATGAGCTAGATAAGCCCGCCAGCAGCAGGTAGAGGTGAAGGTGACCGGCGTCTGCGCCGCCCGAGTGTGAAGGGTACCGCGCCGGCCGCGGCCGATCACCTCATAGACAACCTTACGTAAGCGATACGACTTTACTTGTCGGAAGTCGGTCTCGGGACGAATTTAAATGGTGAGTGGGTGCCAAGTTTTTTCGTTCGTAGAAGTTTTAAACAAACACACCATCACACCTGTAATCGCTGGAGGGGTAGTCAGAAGTGCTTTTAACAATGATATTTGATCCTAACGTAATAAGGTACCTATTGCTATTGAGAGGGTTTCGGGCCATTCATTCATTTTCGACCACGCTGAACCACCACAGGTTAGTGAACTACACACGGCTTTCAAAAGACTGCAGGTTTCCTCACGATGTTTTCTTCCATCATGCAATGTGATAATCATTTGTTAAAATGAGATTTTCTCATAAACTCCGAAGATGATGAAACCATGAAGTTTGAACCTGCACACGTTGTATTCAAAGCCAACGATCGACCATCTTGGCCACCACTGCTAGGTAACATTTTACTATCTACAAGTTGCCCAGACCCGAATTTTCCAATTTTGTGGACAACTTAATTTTTTTCGTTACTAACCTTATTCAGACTTTACGAAAGTTTAAAGAAAAATAACCCATATCAATCCAGCCGTTCTCAAGTGATGCACTTACCAATGAAAAACATTTAATTTTTATATTGATTTCTTATATTTACGCGAATACTACACATTGAAATAAAACTATTTTTTAAGGATTTTATCGCGTTTATTTTTCGTTTTTACGTTCCCGACGTTTCGGCTGCTTTACAGCAACCATGGTCACGGGAGGACTGAGGTGGTTGACGTCCTGGTGTCATAGTTAGAAACGGGCTACCCTCATATTTAATTGTTGATTGTGGTCCGATCTACGCAGAAAGTGCTCACAGTATCTTGAGGTCTTGCAATGGTACGCTTGGTTTTCGATTTAATAATATTAATCACTGGATCCCAAGTCGGTGGTAGCACCCAGCCATCTTCCCTATTGAAATTAGGATGTTTTTTAATTTCAATGGCCTCGCGTATCATCCTTGGTCGGAATCGGTGTTCTTTTGCGAGGATCTGTGGCTTCTCTGGCACGTCAGCCTGACGTGAAACACCGGCGCTCCACGAAGTCTGCAATCTGTGAACATGTACAAGATCGCACCCGCCATTATATCAGATTTGATAAGCCACAGATCCTCGCAAAAGAACACCGATTCCGACCATGGATGATACGCGAGGCTATTGAAATTAAAAAACATCCTAATTTCAATAGGGAAGATGGCTGGGTGCTACCACCGACTTGGGATCCAGTGATTAATATTATTAAATCGAAAACCAAGCGTACCATTGCAAGACCTCAAGATACTGTGAGCACTTTCTGCGTAGATCGGACCACAATCAACAATTAAATATGAGGGTAGCCCGTTTCTAACTATGACGTCAGGACGTCAACCACCTCAGTCCTCCCGTGACCATGGTTGCTGTAAAGCAGCCGAAACGTCGGGAACGTAAAAACGAAAAATAAACGCGATAAAATCCTTAAAAAATAGTTTTATTTCAAAACATTTAATTTTTATTTATTTAGATTTGTATTTGTGTCTCGAACGTTGAAACGAACGGGAGCTGGCCAGCGCTGGTTCGGTTCCTGTAATCAACTAATACGAATTCTGTGAAATTCGTTCACGCGTCCATCACACATCTTGAGGTCCATAAACTCATACTTAAGAAACATATGCACACAAATATAATAGAAAACCTATTTGTGCAACGCAACTAGGTAACTGCCACCGTTTCACTTCGGCAGAGGAGAACGCGAACAATAGGGTGTTCGACTGTATGAAAAATAAACTTTAAATTGTGGTCATCCTAAAATATTATAGTTTTTTATAACTATAATTTTTCTGCAAAAATCATAAAAAAAAATAATTCTTTTTTTGGTTCGGTCACGTGTTCAAAAACGCTCTGGATTGTTGGTTAATGCGTTGTGACGTCACACCGTCGTAATCGTTGTCAATACGAGTTTGGAAATATGTAGGATTTTCATGTATTAGCAAATTTTTTTCACAAGTGTCACGTGATCCTGAAGCCGCTTTTGGCGGTTTTTTTATTTATTTAAACATCATATAAAACTAATGAACAATTAAAGATAGTTTGATAATTAAAGGTAGTGTGAAATACAGTCAAATAGCCTATTCCTCATATCCTAATCTGAAAAGCATTATTCTATATTTATGATCTAAGAACAACTTTCACTTCGGAACCGACCACACCGACATTGACATTTAAAAAAAATGCCAGCTTCACATACAAACATCGAATTATCTCTATGCATACAGATGAAATCGGCTAATCGGGAGATTATATATATATTTTCGTCAGTAAAGTATGCACTGTTACAGGTAGAGAGGTAGCTGTTTACTTTCGGCCTAGCTAAAATCCTGCAAATGCTTGAAGCATGTTGATGGCTCTACCTTTTACTCGAGACTGGCAAAATAGCGAGGATGCTAAGACCGATGATGCTAAGTATATTTTTTAAAGAGAACGAAAGTATGTAAATATCGCCACACTTCACGTCAGTTAGGTAATATCTTCTTGCCTCAGACCAATAAACCTGGCCGTGGCATGAAAAGTCCCTGTGCTATAAAAAATGCCCATTTGCTTATAAGCTGTATTTGTATGCGCCAGACGAACATACCTACTATACCTAGTAAGGGGAGGGGGGGGGGGGGGGGGGTGAACATTCCAGCTTATCATGTAAGGAAGAATAACGAAAACTTTTTATGCTATCCCCGTGAGCCCTCCTATGACCGGGACAAATAAATATCCTAGATGTTGATTGGGTTATAAGCTACCATTATGCCAAGTTTCATCACTGGATGGCCAGTAGTTGTCCCATACCCGACAGATTAGTGTGTTTTTAAACCATTAGTATACCTACTAGGATTCTGCATCGGAAATTATATATTTATTTTTTTCCAAAATATTAATTGCACAGACCCGTCCAAGTTATAGTCTTGCCCCCAAATTTATAGACGTGTTATAACTTTATCAAACGTCATATAGTACTGCGCAAAACTCTTGTGCGCAGTACTATAAGACGTTTAATAACGTTATAACACGTTTATAAATTTGGGAGTTAATATTCTTATCGTAGGTACCTACTTACATTATTATGTAGTTATGTAAAAAAAGAGGTTGCTAATAATATGATTGCGCAATGACATGTAACAGAAAGTAGTTTGTTCAGTGCCGCCATTAAGTGCAACGTAATTAAGTACCAAGCAGGCTCTTGCTTACATGAAAGATGCAATTAATTCATTTTTATGCCCAATTATAATGATAGTGTACGTTAATAATGTGTGTTCTTCTTTTTTTTATGTTGGTTGGCAATCGGCTACTGAATAGTGCCATTTTTGCCAGTTTTTTTTTTAGTTTTTTTTATTACATTATTGGCAAGTATTTGCTCTCGATCTCACCTGATAGTAAGTGACGATGAGATCTACGATGGAGCATACTTGCCTAGGTAGGAAGGCGGCAGTGGATAGAGACGCTACATTCACTAGGCACATGCAGCGCAACTGATCTGACCCGCCATCCATGAATGGCAACACCGAACATCATGCCTGAACACGGCTAGGCCGCTTGGCGACATGGCTTTGTTCAGTGGGTGGTGACTAGCCACGGCCGAAGCCTACCACAAGTAAAAGCCAGTGTCGAATATTTCTTGATTATTGTTATAAAATTATACGTACTTTCCTCTGATGATGTCAATGATGATTATGAAATGAACCGCCCACCCCTAGTAAAGCTGTGGATACTTTACTGATAGCTTACCGGACGGTAGGTCACTACAACCGCAAGAAAAACTTTGCGTTCCTGAAGTTAGCTGCAACCATGATACGAGTACAATAATATGCTGTAATTCTCTTCCCGTGACATCTCGGTCACGTGATTGGTCCAAGACTACGTCATCAACCTCGACCAATGAGCGGATTCAATTCTATTGAAGATATCGTACGTAAACATGTAAAGCCGCGCCCAATCCGATTAAATAAATAATTGATTGATGAAAGGTAGTTTTAAATGGGAATAGAACAAATAAGGATGAAATGCATTAAAAAGATATCTACTTTTCTATGAAATTTAGCTGTAGGTATTTAATAAAAAATCGGCTATATAGATAGTGTAGTACCTAGTTTGGAAATGTGGCCATATAAAAAAATCTAGCACGAAGACAGATGGATAACTAGTTACATAAATATATTGGATCGTTAAAAAAACATAACCTACCCAAACATATTAAACGTTAGATATGTGGTTAGGTACCTATAGCTTTCTAATGGTGAAAGAAATTTCAAGTTTAGCTATAAAAAATGGTTAATTGCGAATCGGGTCCGCACAATGTGGGTTCCGCACCTAAACCATGGTGCGGAATCGACAGTGTGCAAGCTTACACGCAGAAAACAACAATTTTACAAGGCAGAACCTACGAGAAAACTAGCAAACAGTTTATTTGTCAGATCCGGATCAGAATGCGTCAACTAGGTAAATAATAGTTCTCTGCAACTGAGTAGAGAATATGTCTAGGTTACACAGGGGTGCGTTCACGTAAGTCGTATAATATTCCCCAGGTAAAAATTACAGCTACAGCTTTATATCAAAACTAGCTGTCAAATTATATTGTTAAACTTGTGTAATTGTTCGCCACGTTTCGATTTGACAAGATTTGATCTAATCTGAAAGCAGAGTTCAATTTAGGTTTTTTGAGGTCGCTAAAATTTACACTTGTCAGGGGAAAACTTAAACTAACTGACGTTCGTAAACGGGGCAGTGTAAATTTTACCCAGTGTAATCTCTAAACGAGGTATTTGGCGTTCACTCAGTGCAAATTTACGCTGGGTGTTGCCCAGGGTATTTTCAAACATAGTACCTAACGTTTAAAGAGTTAATGTCACCAGCAAGGGTTAATTCATCTTTATAAGACAGAGAACCTTCAAAAATAAATAATAAGATGCACCTATACATATAGTTACCTAATATTTAAGGTTTTATGTGAATTAAATATTAGAATTATTTTTTAGTTGAAGAGGAACTCCGAACAAAGACTAGTTGAGTTTTTTTAAATCATGTCGGCACATGTTCAAAAATGTAGGTATAATTAGTTCATTATCATATTAAAATATGCACAAACGCACCCTCTTACGCGTTTAAAATACTACCTGTATAGTTCATTAACTTCCATGGAATTTAAGTTAATGTATTCCATAGACATTCGTGGCAAGTAGCGATTTTATGGACTGCCAACATTTAAATATTTTTAATGTTTTTTAGTCGCGTTTTATGAATCATTTTTATTTCGATTGTTCATATTTTCGGCTACAAAATAATCCCATTTTTGCCAGTTTCGATTATTTCTATGGATAATCGTTACAATATTATCAGTACCCCTGATGATAGTGATTATGTCGATGACGATGATGCATATGGAACGAATCCCCCACCCCTATTAGTATAATAGCTCAAGAATACTGAAAATTAACGGACATCTTGGGTGAACTTGAAAAGTCATGTTATACTATTTTTTTTAATTTCCTTCACTCGTGCACATATATGAAAGAAACACATTTTTTCGTAAAAAAAAAAACCAAAATGAATAACTTCACTGTTCAACTTCTCATTAAAAACGTCATTTTGATTGTTTAGGTAATACAATATTAATGATGATAAATGATAATGACGTCCAGCGGTTAGGTGTAGCCATCTGTGGCCTGAATTCCCCTCGTACAAAGGGACGGCCGTGCTTAACAGTTTTTCAGACTAGGGTTAGAGATGCAGGGTAATTACGTCAACCAGTAGGTATAACAGTAGACAAATCGTGTGACGTCAAACTGACCATTCTAGAACAAACAGAGCTTCGACAGCACCCTACCCTGCAGTTACCTACTCGTAAGCTCCGTCTCGGCGCCCCAGTTACGACTCGGGGGGCGGACGGCGCGCGCGAACGCAACCTGTCGCATATTGCCGTGGACGCGTCTATTTTCCGAACAGAGCGTTCGTAATTTGAAATTTCAACACGGTTTTGGAATTAAACTCTGTTTTGCCAGTATGGTAATAAAAAAAAACAATTACTTTATTTGTAATTGTTTACATTCTTTTTTATTTGTGGGGCCAGTTATATGCAAAAAAAATAGATTTATTTAAAGATTTGAGACGTTTAAACTTCGTGTTGTTTATTCTTCAAGAACTTAAATGTCTATACCACAAAAATGTTTTACAAGAACGTTAAAGAAGCCTTGATATTGGTAAAAGTTTTGTTAATAATTTACGTGGCCGCTGAAACTGACCTGTTCAGTGATCAATTAAATACAATGTTGATGGCCGACGTGTGTGGCCCGCTCGAGATGTACTCCAACGTGGTAAGTTGTTAAAATAATTTAATTAAGTAAGTAGTTTTTATTAATAACCTACGTATTTTTTTTTGTAATCGTCTGAAGAACACACCAGGTCTCCAAACAACAACATGTTTCATAAATAGTATAACACTAAGCCCTTATTCTTCTTTCCTTTTTAATCTTACGCACATTTTAACGCATTTGTATAATAATAGTGTAAGTTCAGAATGTCGATAAGCATACTTATACAATTAAAAAAATAAGTAACACACAAAACTCACAAAATCTCACATTTAAAATTTGTTGCGAAACTAAATTTATTTTTTAGAATCGATATACCGGAATTCTAGTTCACAAATGCGCTCTTAGGAAGCGGAAGTTCGAGGCTTTATATAGCCTTTCTGATTCACTCCGTATAATCCCAAACAAAGCAACGCTTTATTATGAGTACCGACTGGGGGCGATCCTAGTAACACACGGACCAAATTACAAAGGGATATATTCTGTAATTTTCCGATGTGGGATTCGAACCCGCCACTATACACAGTTAGGCGAGCGACTTACGCTCAAACTAGACTAAGCTATCATGAGTATGTCTACCACACTGTATACATATTGCAACAAAACTAGGAAGACATAGGAGATAGTTACAACTCAAACGCTACTCAAATTTGACGGCTTTTCAATTTAAACGCCTGATTAAAAAATGCAAAGATGTCTTGTTATGGGGTGGGGAATTATTTACTATTATTATTTACTCTTAAAATAAAAATATGATGCATTTCTTGGGGTAAACATCATCACTCATGAACGGATGGAACCAATTTGGCTAACAATTTTTTTAAATATTCGTTCCGTTTCGAATAAGGTTTTTATGGAAAGATTAACATTGAAAAAGTTTCCGAAAAATCGGAAACAACAGAAAGTGCTTTTTTCAATGAGAATTTGGCAGGCATGGCAAAGTCTGACAGGTCAGGTAGTAAGATATTAATTGCGAAAAACTTTTTAACAAAATAAAAACCGTCTTCAAAAAACTAAAAAGCAAAAAATAATCTAATCTTGAAATCTACCTTGTCTAACCACATCAAATATTTAACTAATCTGAAGTCGGTGCCAAATAAACAACCGACGAAGAATAACAAAAGTATACTCAGTAACGAGATGCGCGGACCAATTTGTAGGTATAGTCTTTGGCGCAGACCGGCAATACTCGACTCAGTTGTTAGTTTGGCACCGACTTCAGATTAGTTAAATATTTGATGTGGTTAGACAAGGTAGATTTCAAGATTAGATTATTTTTTGCTTTTTAGTTTTTTGAAGACGGTTTTTATTTTGTTAAAAAGTTTTTTATTTTAAACTTTTTAGTGGATATATTTACTATTCTTTGTCACTAAAAAGATTTGTAAATCAATCTTTTTACTGGATAATAGGTATACCAATAATCGAGATTATCTTGGCGCAACCCGTGAAATACGTATCACTGACAAGTTCCGCTGGCCATTTGTGGCCTTCTTCATCACTTCCACTTCAGCAAATGATACTTTCTGAATGCAAATGCTTGACTTCTTGATGAAAATACCAAAATTGCTATCGGTATGCCTATAAAATTTGAGGAGTTCTCTCAATTCCTCATGGATCCCATCATCAGAACATTTTTTTGAAAAAAATGGGACCAATCTGTAAACATATCCTTTCATATAAAAAAATAATTTTCCAAATCGGTTCATAAATGACGGAGATATGAGGTAACAAACATAAAAAAAAAAAATAAAAAAAAAAATAAAAAAAAAAAAAAAAAAAATACAACCGAATTGAGAACCTCCTCCTTTTTTTTGAAGTCGGTTAAAAATATATTTATTTGTAAGATTGATGACCTGATTAGCGCAGTTGGTAGTGACCCTGCTTTCTGTGCCGCGGTTCCCGCTTTCAAATCCTGGTAGCGACAATCTTTATGTGATGAGTCACGCAAGATTAGCTGCCAGAATTTCAGTGTGGTACAAAGGATAGTTGAAATTAAATAGTCAGGACCAAAGCTAATTGCTAGTGGTATAAAAGCAGTTTTGCCTCCCTGTTGGGCACGGGCTCCCATCAATGCTGTTGGTGCGTCCAACATTCAGGGTGATGAGGTGGAGGAAAAATCCAAATGCAGAGAATTTTGCTTATTACAAGTAGTTTAATTACTTTTGACAGCCTTTTTACAAATTGTTGGTTAAGTACATAAGAAAAAACCGCTGCGCACGCCGTTAGTGCAACGTTGAAAAAAAATGTATTTTTATAAAAAACGACGTTCCAGCGCCTTCTCCCACACGGCCGTCTTCGTCCTGATTGGTGCTCCGTATATCATCGCGTCATCGGGGACCAATCGCGATAATATCCCGATGGCTCAGTAGATGCACCAACATACTCCCGGCGTTGGAAGCACTAGCTTTTAATAATATTGTTAGTCCTGCTCATCAGGTACAGGAAGCGGACAAATTTTGGAGAAGGCACGTCGTGTGATGCCACTTGCAGTGCGTATGTCTGCAACTCGGGCCACGCCATCTTTTCCTGGATACGTCTTGACAACTCGTCCCAGACTCCATTTTAGTGGTGGCAAATTGTCCTCCTTGATTAAGACGAGCGTATTGTCCTGTATGTCTCCTTTGTGCTTATGCCACTTACTCCTGGTTTGCATCTCCGACACATATTCTTTAGACCACCTGGTCCAGAAATCTTGTCGAATTTGTTCAACCCTCTGGTATCGAGTGAGTCTGTGAGCAGGCACGTCCTGGAGGTCGGCAGTCACAGGTGCAGTCAGTGGACGACCAACCAAGAAGTGAGCCGGGCTAAGGGGTAGGAAGTCCTGAGGGTCTGTAGACATAGGAGTCAAGGGTCGGGAGTTTAGGACAGCTTCAACCTGGGTTAATACTGTGCTAAACTCCTCAAACGTTAAATGTGCATTCCCTACAACACGCCTCAGGTGATGTTTGCAGCTCTTTACCCCGGCCTCCCACAATCCACCGAAATGACTAGCATAAATTGGTATCATTTTAAATTTTATATTTAATGAGGAAGCGTATTCGAAGATATCACTTGAGCAAGAATTTAAAAATGTTGCGAACTCATTCTTTAGACCTACAAAGTTTTTTCCGTTATCCGAAAATATTTCAGTAGGTTTCCCGCGACGTGATATGAAACGTTTGAGAGCTAATAGATACCCATCCGAGGATAAATCGCTCACCAACTCCAAATGTACAGCGCGCGTAACAAAGCATATGAATAGGCAGATATAAGATTTTTGTAATCTTGCACCCCTGCCCTTGCGGTTTAAAGTGAGCACTGGCCCAGCATAGTCCACGCCGCAGCGCAAGAAAGGAAAGCCTGGATCTAAACGCGCCTGCGGTAAATTTCCCATGATAGGACTTACGATAGTTGCCCGCATTCGCGCGCACTTCACGCATGCGTGTATAACTTTCTTGGCGAGATTTCTCCCACCGACCGGCCACCACGTCTCCCTCAATGTGTACAGAAGCAGCTGCGGCGCTGCGTGTAGTGCGCGCTCATGCTCGTACCGGAACAGCAGAACTGAAAATCGATGTTTAGCCGATATTAAAACTGGGTGCCTTTTATTAAAATGAAAATCAGGTCCATTTAAAATACGCCCACCTACTCGGATAATTTTGTTATCGTCAACAAACAAATTCAGTTTGGACAATTGAGCGTTTAATTTATGGCTTCCCTTATTTATAAGAGAATTGTATACGTCAGGAAATGATTCCTGCTGACTTAATTTCGCTAATAATAATTCTGAGTACTGAAGTTCGTCTACTGTGAGTGAACCAGTTTTACGGGTATTATTTTTGCGAACATTAAATATAAACCGTACTACATAAGCACAGGCTCGTTTCATGCGACTGAATTTCGAAAACCGATCGAATGGAAATAAATAAATATTGTCAGTCTGGTTTGCCATGTGACTAAGAACACTGTTAGGTTTTACTTCAGGTAGATTATTGTGTGACAATTTATTATTGAGAGCGCCAGGAATTACAAAATTACAATCATGTAAAAAATGCGGTCCCTTCCACCACAAACCTGAGCTGCTGAGTGTGTCCAGACTTTGCCCACGCGAAACCAGATCCGCTGGGTTCTCTTTCCCTGATACGTGACGCCAAGGATGGTCTTTCGTTAGATCGTGAATTTCTGTAGTTCTATTTTGAACATATGTTTTGAGCAAGTTGGGAGACATCCCTAACCATCCCAAAACAATAGTCGAATCAGTCCAAAACACAATATTATCTATATTCGACCGCAACGAATCTATAATTTTCGTAAACAACCTCGCACCTAGTAATGCACCGCACAACTCTAACTTAGGTATAGTTATGGGTTTCGTAGGCGCGACCTTCCCTTTCGCACACAGCAAGCGCATTGTAACAGCTGATTCACCTATAATCGTGCGAATATAGGCGCAAGCGCCGTAAGCCGTGAGCGACGCGTCGGTAAATATATGTAATTCTATACGCGTAGGGTTGACACACATTACATGACGAGGGATCTTTAAACTGCTAAGTAATGACAAACTGTTAATAAATTTTACCCAGATGTGTGCGACTTCATGGGGAACCGGTTCATCCCAACCAAGTTTTAACAGCCAACATTTTTGCAATAAATCCTTAGCTATCGTAATGACTGGACTTAATAATCCTAACGGATCGTAAATTTGTGCTGCGGTCGATAAAATAATTCGTTTAGTGATTGTGTTTGTGTTGTGTTCGATTTGTGTGTTGAAATGTAATTCATCCGATGTGTTGTTCCATCCTAGTCCTAATGTTTTACTATGTATGTTATCACCCAAAGCAAGTTGTTTCGTCACATCATGAGTGTCATCAGGGTTGGCACGATCAAAATTAAAAACCCATTTGCGCAATATAAAACATCCTGACTGTAAAACCCGACTAGTGCCCTCGCAAATTTCCATTAAATCGTCTATAGTATTAGCACCACAAATTAGGTCATCCACATAAAAATTTAAATTAATTGTTTGGGCTACGTGTGTAACTCCACATTCTTTGCCTAATTGTTTCAAACACCTACAACTTAAATATGGGGCGGAAGCTGTGCCGTAAGTCACCGTGTTAAGTTGATACACCCCTAGCGACTCGGATGGATCATCACGCCACAATATCAACTGTAAGTTGCGTTGATCTGAATCTACTAACACTTGACGGTACATTTTTTCGATATCAGCACACGCTACATATCGATTTTCCCGAAACTGCAACAATATTGAAAGTAAATCGCCTTGTATGGCAGGACCAACCATTTGTATGTCATTTAATGACAACCCTGAACTAGAAATCATACCAGCATCGAAAACCACCCGAAGTTTCGTGGTGGTGGCGTGTTCGCGAAATACACCGTGGTGTGGTAGAAAATAGTACGGTTTGTCATAAGAGGATATACGACTCATGTGTCCCAAATGTATGTATTCATGAATAAAGTCCCTATACATAGTTTTGTAGTCGGGATTGCGTTGAAGTCGTTTTTCTAACGCCAGAAAACGACGTTCAGCTAATATGCGCGTTTCACCAATCGTTTCAGGTGATTGTTTAAACGGGATTCGAACGCTGAACCGACCGTCGGCAACCCGTTTTGTTGTGTTGATAAAATGCTCCTCACACGCCCGCTCCTCGTCACTGCGCAAGCTATTAGATCGCACGGGCACTTCCTCAATTTCCCAAAATTTGCGAAGTAATTCGTCTAGTGAACACACGCCTTCGTCTACTGTTTGCGTGAAATTACAGTGGACGTGTTTCACATATTTTTTCGACTGATATGGAATTGAGCCCGATACAATCCAACCTAACCTGGTATTCTGAAGGAATGGACCATTTTTTAGACGCATTTTACCATCAGTAATTAAATTCCAAAACAAGTCCGCGCCGATTAATACGTCAATTGGTTGACTTTCAATAAAATTCGGATCGGCGAGTGTGACGTTGTCAGGAATTTTAAATAAGTGTGCGTTCAAAGTTACAGCTGGTATCTTTGAAGTTATTTGCGACAGCACCAAACATTGAATGCGCGTAAAAAACGTGCCGTCGCATGATTTTAATTCGATATTACAAGACCGCGAACATTGTGTTACCGAATCACCAATACCGTGAATTTGTTGAGTGGACTGTAATAGTGGCGTATTTAATTTGTCACAAAATGACTGCGTGATAAAAGAACGCTCGCTGCCACTGTCAAGCAGCGCGCGAGCGTGATGGTAAACACCTGTTTCTCCGAGTATTTCTATAACTGCGGTTGATAACAAAACCGGTTGCATACGATTGGAATGCGCGTTATGAATGTGTTGAGCCTGGAGCGAATGGTGACTATGTGTGTGTGTATTATCGTTGTCTGTGCAATTAGTAGGAACAGCTGATTGCTCGTTCGTAGATACAAGCGTAACTGTGCGCGACATGTTTTCCTGACTATTTACATCACAAATCAACGAGTTATGTTTTTTGTCACACTTCCTGCAGGGCCCAAAAACACAAGTATCGACCGAGTGGCCCGGGCGTAAACAATTAATGCATAAGTTTTTATCAGCAATACATTTTAACCTGCTTTGCACATTGATATTAAGAAACTTATTGCATGCATATAATTGGTGTGGTGCGTTACACATAGGACAGAGTCTGTTCCGTGAGTTTTTATTTTGCACTTTAGTTGCAGCATTACACTGGACTTTGGAGGTAGATTTTTTATTTTCGTTCTTATCAACGGAAGGTAGCTTGCTGTGAGATATATTTAATGTTTCTAAAACCTCTGCACGATCTTTTAGAAATTGCATTAAATCGTTTAACTTAATAGTTCTAGTCTTCGATTCGCCAATATTGGGTAATGTGCGTTTATATTGTTCCCATTGACGTTCTGTGACCTGATCTAATTTAGAAACAACCGTATAGATAATTAGCGTGTCCCATTGGTCTACAGGCTGGCCTAAAAGCTTAAGTGCACGTAAATTCTTCATTACATTGTCTATAAGTTTACGTAATAGTACTGACGACTCTTTAGTTAGCGATTGTATGGTGAAGATAGATCTAACGTGATTATGAATTAATAAGTTAGTATTATCGAACCGATCCAGCAACAACTGCCAAGCTACTGCGTAGTTATCGGCAGAGAACTCGATAGAATCAATGGCATCTCTTGCGTCTCCCTTTAACGCTGATTTCAAATAATGAAACCTCTGAATAGGCGTTATTGTTTTACAATTATGTACTAAGGATAAGAATGTATCGCGGAATTCTAACCAGCGTTCAAATGCACCGTCAAAGTCGGGTACGGAAATAATCGGTAGCTTTATTGCGTTAAAACTATCTGTTGGTGAGTCAGATTTACCCACGGGTGCGACAATAATTCTGGTCATACACTCAGCAGAAGCAAGAACGATATAATATTCTCGTTCAAATTCCTCGCGTGATTCTAGCTGCTGCTCGATTTCTGACTCAGAAATGATGTCCTCTATTTGACTTTGGACATAATTGAAATCATTCATTAACGATTGGGATCCAGCCATTCGCAGCTTTAATTCTGAGCACTGGTTAACGGATAACTGTTTGCCTTCGAATGAGTTCACATATTTCTTTAAATTAGTTAACCGACATTTTATCGATCCCCTTTTTCTTTTGAGATCTTTCATAGCTTTATCTATTTTAGGGTCTGATGTACTAGTCATTGTGGGAGCAAGTGAAAGGCACTGGGTACTTACGATATGGTTGGCGTAATGAAAGCTGCAACAAGCGATGGCACGAGCAGCCTTTGCGATCTGAGCTGCAAGGCACACCACCAGCGACGTGCGACCGGGCAAGCACAATACTAACTACTAGAATAGATGAAAAGCACAGTATTAAAGCAGGCGAAGAGGGAGATTTTGGATATGCTGGCTGATTCACCTCACCAAAAGCACTGTAACTTCTGCCGCTATCTGAACTTCTTCTTTCCGGCGTCTTTGCTATTCGTATTGTGATTGTAGCTTTTATTTACTCGTGTGATATCTTCTCCACAATTTGAACTCCTCCTTAATGCGTTTCTCATCCGTTTCTGGTTCTCGTCGAGAGGATCCGGCTTCAGAAGGTCCACTAATGTTGGTGCGTCCAACATTCAGGGTGATGAGGTGGAGGAAAAATCCAAATGCAGAGAATTTTGCTTATTACAAGTAGTTTAATTACTTTTGACAGCCTTTTTACAAATTGTTGGTTAAGTACATAAGAAAAAACCGCTGCGCACGCCGTTAGTGCAACGTTGAAAAAAAATGTATTTTTATAAAAAACGACGTTCCAGCGCCTTCTCCCACACGGCCGTCTTCGTCCTGATTGGTGCTCCGTATATCATCGCGTCATCGGGGACCAATCGCGATAATATCCCGATGGCTCAGTAGATGCACCAACAATGCAAATAAAATTCAGGCCATGCCACCCCGCTAGCCCAGTACGGGATAGCGAACTTCACACGTCCGACGAGAACTGGTTAGATTCCTTGCCATGCATGCTAGTTTCCTCATCATTAAGTGCTTCTAAGTACATATAAGATAGATAATAAATAGGCCAAATTATGGTGAGCGTTGTGCCCGATAAAATGGCAATTGGCTCGGCCCTCAATCGTACATTGGGACCAAATGCTATCGGCGAAAAGTGGCTGCACTGTAGTATACCTCTGCCTACCCCTTCGTGGGTTACGAGCGTGATGGTGTAGTCCGGAGGTGACCCTGATGGCTATCGTTGAGATCGCGCCAAATTATGGATACGCGAGATATCGGATAATCAATAGGCCGAAATATTGACTGCCCTATGCCTGCTTATTGGTATAACATAGATAATGTATATCGCGTGTCGAGTACTTATGTTTATGAACTTGATCTTCGAACGAGCTATATTTAGTGTGGCTTATGGCTACTAGATGGAAAATCAAGCCCGACGAAAATCACCTATGCTGTGGTTAAATCTTACTGGCTATAGGACGAAGGATGGCAGTACTATAAAGTCGGGTCCAGGCGAGTGTGCCATGTGATATGTAACAGCCTTCGCGCTGATCCAGCTGTAAGAGTCTTGCTTCTGTGGAAATTTATCTACCAGATATTTTTTGTCTCCCGCTTTGCAATGGAGGGAAGTGGATAATTTTCTTCCAACTCCTCCTATTTTTATCTTTCGATTAAATTCGTGCGGGTTCCAAGACAATTAACTTTATCCCGGGATACCGAGGTCACCGAGGTCACGAGACACCACGGTAGATCCTGCCTTACAGGAGTAGCAGTGGTGGGAGTGTGTGGCGGGCCTAGCCTTTGCGCTGATCTATCGAGAGTCTGTGAATACGCGAACTTAGAACGATTTAATATGCGAACGCAAAGCCCTGGATATACGCGTTGAGCTCGAGTGACGTTCACACTATTCGCGTTACATTCGTGTGATACACTACACGTCTAACTAGACCCGCCTTTACTGACATAGGTTCAATTATAACATCTTGTTAAACCGTAATCTCTGAAGGTTTGTTTCAAAGACATTAATGAAATTACTCATGGATGTAACGCAGTTGACAACTTTGAACCGTGTGGGAGCCATAACATCCAAACTTAAATAGATTAGAACATACTTGGGACTGTTGTAACTGCACATTATACCAAAATGTTAAGATATTTGTATCAATGTAACAATAGTTGGTAATCCTAATAAACAAAAAAAAACAGTTAAAGTTTAAAGTACCTCGGAGATTCCCAAAGTCGATAATTTGAATGTTAAATTAGACTCCGTGGCCATGTTTATCGATTCCCCCTTGGAAATTACATCCATCATGCAATCATCATATCTAAGTATATAGACATATGTTATAGTGTCCTTTAATCGTAGCAGCATTTACGTTATCATTAGTCTTAGTTATCATTAATGTTAGTAGTTAGTCTAAAAATTCGTTCGTCAGTTGACACAGTATAAAACATCGAGTGAGTATCGACTAATTAATAAGGTAGGGATAACACAAGTAGATATACCTACCTGTAACCATTATCGTTTATTTCCTTAGATAAAAAAAAAATATAGATAGGTTTTGCTTTACGGTACGAAAATGTCCTGCAACGCCTAAACAACGATTTCCTAGGTAGTACAAATTAATTGGATTTAAACCTCAGTAACCTAAATACATAATTATAATTTATACCTATAATTAGGAATGCAATGAATTCTCCCAAGACCGCCGGCGTTATTTCTGTCGATGTTGACAAACTATGCATCGCAATGATTCAATCATGCGCATTCGAGTCGTTCCACCTTATAAACAAAGGAACTGGTCTTCATTCAGGGTTACATCATCGTAACATGCCTTATGGGTAAGAAAATAAGATATTATTTAGCCTAGGGTGATAATAATCATTATCCGGAAGTTTGAGTGAATTCTAAGTGTTTATTTCTTCACGTAACAAGTAAATGCACATGTTTTGGTTTCAAATGATAATATAAGATCAGGGAAAAACTCTTTTTAACAACAAAAACACAAACTTCATCATCATTTTGATCTACTTACTATTGATTTCGATTTCTTATATTTACGCGAATACTACACATTGAAATAAAACTATTTTTAAGGATTTTATCGCGTTTATTTTTACTACTTACTATTGTTATATTCATCAACCCCATTCGCCAATTGATGAATATTACAGACAGATTGCATCACTCCACGGGGATGCACGAATTGATCGACGATCTTAGGCATCTTAGTTCTTGGTGTTAGTTCGTGACAAAATTTATTGTATCTTTATCTACTCTAATATACAAGAATAATAATACAAGAAATATGTATCTAATAATGTACTTATTAGGTATTTTGCTTTGTTGCAGTCCCAGGATGTATGCAGTAAAACTGTTTTGAGTAAGTAAATGATGTTCATATTATATCTAAATCTTGAAATAAAACTAATTTTACGGATTTTATCGCGTTTATATTATGTTTTTTACGTTCGCGGCGTTTCGGCTGCTTTACAAGTACAGCAACCATGTTCGAGGAAGGAAGGTCAGTTTTCCGCGGAATACTCAAACGCGTCATACAAAAATGCAATATAACGGCGAGAATATCGAGCACCTGTTCGGCCGTTTATTAAAGAAAAACAAAAGCAATTCGTACAATTTTTTTAATTTTCTAACGACGGTTTAATAAGTTGCTAAAGAGCCTCGAGCATCCGCTGCTTTGATTTCCAACCGCTAGCGTCCGACTTTTATAATAATTCTCATCTATTGTTTTCTTATTATTCAAGACTCAACTTTCCAATCGGACGCACAGCCGTCAACAGTTACCATCAGATGTCAAACGCCATCGAACATCGTCTTCCAAATACCGCCATCCGAGAGCTGGCAAGTCGTAATCCTCATGCCGGAGTCGGCAAAATTTCCGGTAAGTCTACTATTGCCACAGCGCACCATCAGTACCACAGATTAGATACTAGTTCTTCCAGTACGCCCTAATTACCACCAGCCAGAATGCCGTTCCTATGGAGAAGAACGGGCAAGAAACTCCATGGTTGCTCTTTTTTTTTAAAAGATCTTTTACATTTTTGAGCAGTACATTGTTATAGGTATGTGAGAACAATGTAGGAACGGCTAATCAGACTTTAGCCGGATTTATATTCGCTGTTTAAGTTTCATAATTTTCAGCAGTGACCAAAGTTTGCTCCTACAAATTGACTCTTGATTTGTTTCATAAACAAATAAGAAAAACGGAGACTTGAAGTTACAGATTATGTAGGTATGGAAAAGGTGGCAATTAAAAATGTCTGAAAGCCTTAATAAAGAATTGCTACCTACCTATATTTCGCGTCGGAATGCATTGAAAAGGATGTCCCTTTTCAATGTTTTCTACTAAATGAAGAAGAAGAAGAAATTATAATTTTCATTCAAACACGAATATTTTAACAATTTAAATAAAAGGATTTGATCGCGTTTATTTTATGTTTTTACGTTCCCGACGTTTCGGCTTAGCAACCATTGTAGCGATAAAATCTTAAAAAAAAAATATTATTTAAATATGTAGTAGGTATTCACGTAAATATAAGAAATCAATAATTTAACATAGAGTTTTTTGTGTTTACTAGACACACATCTGTACATTTAGAATAAATGTATTTCCAATCAGTTCTGCGGCGACCCTATTGCAAACTGATAATTTTTCGTTTCATGATTGAATTTTCTTTTAAAAGATCGTGATTATCGGTCAAAGTGCCAGAATCCAGTCCAGTAGTCGCGTAAACTACTGCCTACCAATGCGGGTGCTTAGCTCAGATAAAACTCACACTGCGCCGCCGGGAAAGTGAATATAATTATTGCCGGGAGCCACGAATGACCGTTAACCCACTTCCTGGGTACCGTTATGAACAATATATCACATAAATATATTCCATAAAAGTTTTGGGCGTAAACAAGAAACAATATGACGAAAGGGGTCCCCAATACTTCTTTCTTCCTTTACGAAATGAGATGCGATGAAATAAATTAGATATAAATATGGCCTCACCCACAACTTAGCGGGTATTTTGCCAATGTCAAGTAATTAATATAGCAATAACACATTCAATAAATACACATTATAAATAAAATAATGGATGTGACATGATGATATGAAAATGCTAATAAATAATTTTTCGTTCACGATACTTAATACTTTATAGATTTTGTATCATGTTGTCACCTATAGGTATCTATATAGACAACTTATTTGACAGAATTTGTGTAGGCCATCTGCCAATTAAGTTGTGTATAGACTTTGTCAGCACTTTATAAAACATGCCCTAAATTGTATGTACATAGGTAAGAATAATTTCAGCGCTATAGGAATAAACTGATTTTCTTTGATGAATGCAATATAATTAACCAAAACTTATTTCATACATTTCAGATAGAACTCGCTCTAGTTAAACCAAAGCTTGAGTACGAAAAGATGACTACCATAGGCGACAGTAACTACGCGATATGGAACGCAGAGTTGATCATGGGAGAGACTCTCCAATGGCGAGGAGGAGACAAAATACCTGTTTACAATGAATCTTTGAGGCCGGAGAACAGAACGTACGAGGTATCAGCGACATTCTTCTATTCAAACAGCTCAAAAGGATTATTATTGAATGGATATTTCAACTGGAATGAAACAGGAGGTGAGTTAACCATAAATATATAAATATCGTCCGACGAACACAACAACTATAAGGTCCCACACTAAGCAATGCTTTTATTATGGGACTGGGGGCGAACCCAGTATATATTACTTGTATACATATTAAAAAAAAAAAAAAAAAAACATTAAACATCCATGACTTGGAGGGGTTCTCTCAGACATGCAGGTTTCCTCACGATATTTTCCTTCACCGCTTAGCAAGTGATAATCATGGTTGAAAATGAGACTCGCACATGAAATCGAGAAATCCCTGAGTGCGAGCCGGGGTTTGAACCTGCGATCCTCGTTGCCGAGGCAAGCGTTCTTCCAACTTGGCTATTACAGCTTTTTACCAATAGTTTAGTATGTGGTAACATTTACCACTACAAATGCATTGAAAAGTGGCTTCACTTTGCTAGTGGCCACATCTGAACTACTAAACAAGTCTGTGATCAACACACGCGAATTCTTGCAATTTGCTTATAAAAGAATGCAGTAATTTGTTTGTTACATCGAATGAACATTTTTTAAAGATCCTAATTAATTGACTAAATTCCAGTTAGTTTAAACTGAATTCGTGAATAACTTTATCCGTAGATGGTGACGTATGCTTTGAAGCAGTGGACAATTGCACAGAAGCCGGGAGTAATTTCATTGAAATATTGGTAAATAGACTTTTCTTCCTTCTTTAATTCACCACTTCAGTAGAAGGGTATACCTAGTTGTACACGTACCTGGTTACAATTTGTATTGCCAACCTAATCATCATTGTGCATTTTAATATAATTTCAATGTGCTCCCAAATAGAGAGAAATATAAAGAAACGAACAAATGTATACTTCTGTGTAAAATTATAATAAAATTATCGCCAGACAAACACACTAACTGTATGGTTCAGAATTAAGTAACGCTTTTATTGTGAGCACCGTACCATGGATTTGAAGTGATCCCAGTTAGTACAACCAGACCAGGTAAATTACGAAATGATCGAGTCAGAAATTTGCCTATTCGGAAATCGAATCCGCAATCAGCCGGTGCAGCGAGCCCAAACCATAAACCTAGCCGGTCATCTCATGTCATAATCACCAATCTATGGGACCCAACATTTTTTTTATGGGGTACCCTATCCTATAGACAGTGGAATGATTGTTTTTTTTCTATTTTAGCCAAACCATAAACCGGAGGTAATATTTACACAGTTATCCATGAACCAGAATTGCAGCTTCCACTTGTCAGGCTTGTACGGAAACACGGAGTTCAACTACCTATCACCCCCCTGTGAAGTTAGCACCGAATGTGTATCAGGTCAGTACCTCAAGCACAATCTTTTAAGCGTAAGCGTCTTAAATCCCTCTCACACCACACATTTCATAAATAAGTATAACAGTGACAGCATGTTTTCTCGATGACGTCACGATTACATTAGAAGTTCATGCCAACCCTATAGTATAAACAATTCTGTACGATAGCTGTATGAATAATGGAATCCCAAGTAGGTAGGTACTTGGCACCTGGGATGAATGTTCGTCTTAGAGCCGAGACCGCTTTTCAGTTCGCTGTACTACGCCAGTGCCCAACGGCATTCGGCTACGAAAGAAAAATCTTGTCATAATTTCCATGCTCGTATGTTCCCTGCGCTAGAATTTTCACAGGATTAAGGTCAATGTAATTTCTGCAGTAGTGCTTCGCGTGAGTCCGAATAGGACTTGTAAAATTTCAAAACAATTTTACATTTTACCCGAGGATTCACGCGTGAGATATCATAGAAGTAGTAGTTTGTAATTTTTTCCATATTTCTCGCGTGATTCCGAGGGCTCACTCGCACGACTGATTTCTTTTTAGCTCCCTCTTTTCGGCAGTCAAGAATAGACATATGCGTGAATTTACAACGTCGAACGCAGTGTATCGTAAACCACGCGATGACAACACAACGCTCCGTAACTGTCACTTTAGACAGATATCCCATTCAAAATCTGTCAAAAGTGACAGTTACTATGCGGTTGATGTTCGATTATGAATCGATTGTGTTAGCAGACTTGGGGCCCTATCTGGAACGCATTATCTCGGCGGCCGAACTGTAGTATCATTATTGTTCCACAGAGAGCTTGGACCTAAGGAACCCTCAGGGTATAGAACTAATGGCGACTGAAGAGAGCAGCGAGACGTGGGAGGTGTACGTCAACTGGTCCCGTCCCGTGATCCCGCCCAGGAAGTACGAATTGATACTGCGCACGGAGAACAACGATAGCGCTCTTGAAGTACCGGGGGTTGGTAGCACTCGGTCATTGTAGGGCAATGTATAACAACGCTTCTATAATCAACATCCTAAGCCCATCCAAGATTTGCATATAATAAAACCCCTACGACTTTCGATGTCAACTGACAATGGTTTTGTTACACACCACCCTCTTGA
The DNA here is from genome assembly GCA_905404115.1 of Pheosia gnoma. Taxonomy (NCBI): domain Eukaryota; kingdom Metazoa; phylum Arthropoda; class Insecta; order Lepidoptera; family Notodontidae; genus Pheosia; species Pheosia gnoma. The sequence goes on from FR989910.1 coordinate 2,067,449, forward strand.
TAACCTTGAAAAATTCGTGTTCAGAACGCATTTGATTTTTCTCTATGAGTAACGAAGTTGTTGTTTATCCAGAATGCGACAGAAGCGGTATTCAGGGGAGTGGCGGGCAGGTGGGGGAGCCGGTATAACGTGTCCATATTATCGAGAATAGAGGACGCCGCGCATACCAGCGCACGCGCAGATTTCCCGCGTAAGTATTGTGTCTAATTTAAAAATAGTAGTAAAAGTAAATACCAATTTTTATGCTGTTAACAAGTGTCGCAGGCACAAATTCTAGCTTGTACCAAGGTCGCAGGCGGGGCGGTTTTGGGGGCTCAAACCTCCCCCCCTACCGGAAATGTCTTAGCTAATCCAACGTTTCATACATAGGACTTTCAAAAATATTGTCAACTCTTTTCGAATTGTTTTTATTGTCTCTGGTAAAAAGGTCTACCCGCTCCCCCGAAGTGTGTTGTTGTTGCTTATTGTCTCTGGTCTAGAGGGCAACCCCCTCCAAAGTGAATTCCTGGCCACGGCCCCTGCCTCGTACTGCAACATCGTCAGGATAACTGCAAATCCTGATTACTGATGTGTACCCACTCGCAGCTCGGGCCGCAGTCGGCGCGGGGGCGTGGTCGGTGGCGGCGTGGTGCGCGTGCGCGGCGGCGGCGGCGGCGGCGCTGCTGGCCGCCTGCTGCCGCCGCGGGGCCGCCGCGCAGCGCAACAGGAACAACTGCTACTCGGTAACACCCACTGACTCTTTTACCACATTTTTTGTTGAATTTTGTTTTCTCTATATGGATGTACAAACTAATATTTTATAGAGAGTTAAGGGAAAAAATGAGATTTTATTTTATTGCATTTCTTTAATATTTAAAAAAAAAAACAAAATTTAACAAGTCAAAAATATAATCAGTTTATTCGTATTTAAATGGCGTCGGGAAGCTCTAAATAAGTCCCTCTATTTTATTTACAGCGTCTTCCTCAACGCCATTAAGGGTTAATAATAATTTGAAAACAAATTTGTTTTTGTAGGCGAGGCCATATTTAAGCTTGTTACATTTTATTTTGTAAAGACAGAAGAACTTCGGAACTTTATTGAATCCGTATCTGATATCAATTGCATATTGACGGCCTGATTAGCACAGTTGGTAATGACCCTGCTTTCTGCGCCGAGGGTCCCGGGTTCGAATCCTGGTAGGGACAAACTTTGTGTGATGAGCACGAATGTTTGTACCCAAGTCATGGATGTTAGTATCTATATAAGTAATATATACTGGGTTCGCCCTCAGTCCATTATACGGTATCCATAATACAAGCGTTGCTTAGCGTGGAACTAATAAGTTGGTGTATTCGTGTGGCGGTATTTATTGATGTACGGTGGTGTGACCAGACAAAAAAAATTGGAGTGTCTGTTTGTAATATTAAAAAACCTGCTTTTTACTAAGTGCATTGGGATGTGTACACGGTACATATACCAAAACAACATTTTTTACAATTTTTGTCTGTCTTTTTCGGCTAATCTCTGAAATGACTGGTACGATTTTGACGGGACTTTCACAGGCAGTTAGCTGATGTAACAAGGAGTAACTTAGGCTACTTTTTATTTTTATTTAGAAAAACTTTTTTGTTAAATACCACGCGGACGAAGTCGCGGGTAACAGCTAGTCCATAATACAATCGTTGCTTAGCGTGGGACCGAATAGTTGGTGTGTTCGTGTGGCGATATTCATTGATGTACGGTACCGTGTGTAGCAGAAGGAGGGCAAGTCATCGCAGGAGGGCGAGCTGGAGTCGCTGGGGCCGGAGTGCTGGGCGGAGGACGAGTGGGAGGTGCGGCCGGAGCGCGTGCTGCTGCACGAGGTGCTGGGCGAGGGCGCCTTCGGGCTGGTGCGGCGCGCGCAGCTGGCGCCCGCCGGCGCGCACGTCGCCGTCAAGATGCTCAAGGGTGAGTAGCGACCACACCACTCCACCACACATTATTCATACCATATAAGCACGGTTCACGCCATAGGGTTGGCGAAAACTTGCAACCGATAGGTTTCGTTTATAAATATTTTTATATACAGGTACTTCGGCATATACCTTTTGAGGAAATTTGTTTGGTTTTGAGTTAACCTACCAAATGTACTGTTTAAAAAAAAAAATAGGTACTTCGACATATGCCCCTTGGGGAAGCTTGTTTGTATTTGAGTATCTACCTATAACTCATCTCCTAAAATGTGTTTTCACAATTTTGTTTACACCCTGTGTAGATTTTTCCAACTCACTCAGTGCGGTGGTCAGAATTTGAATGCTCTCGTGGATTTATTCCCTGAATAGAGTGTTTGAGTGTATACAAAATTAAGCTTTTTAAAGTGTTTTCAGCCATTCTTTTTTCACAAGGGTCACGTGACCCGGAGGTCGCGCTTAGGCGGTATTTTTTTTTATTTCAACTTTATCATCGAATTTTATGGAAAATACTGGAATTTACAATGAAATAACTATATTGTTAGCATCACATTAAACTAATTAACAATTTAACATCGTTTTTCAAACACAGTAACCTATTAATAGAAAGTTTTCGTTCATTTTGAATTTGTAAATATTAGAATGTAGAAGAAAAGGATCATGATTGTGATTTTAATTAGCATTAAATTTACCAGAAATTCCTGTGACGTATTTACAACGAATCACCAGTCAGAAGCATATCAAGTACCTATATTGTTGTCAAAACTTTTTCCAGATTTTCCAACGTTAGACGAGATCAGGTCGTTTCGTTCAGAGATGGAGCTAATGAAGAGTGTGGGCACGCACCGGCACATCGTGAGCCTGGTGGGATGCTGCAGCGGCCGAAGACCGCTCATCATCGCCGAGTATTGCAGCCGCGGAGATTTGCTCAACTATCTGAGGTAAATAACCAAATACTGATTCTAAAGGATCTCCCAAGCGAACCATACGGTTATGGCATTTCGAAAACATAATGGAACTTATTGTTAAAGCGCAGTCCGCAATGAAGGCTTTGAGTATGTTACTGCCCCTTATCGAGTAGGTGTAAACGAAATAGTGTCAGCTAGGCTATTCTGCAATGTTAATTTGTAAATCCTCGTTGAGGTTATAGTTTCGTTTCGTATACTTCTTCTTTCCTCCTTTACGAAATGAGATGCGATGAAATACAATGGATATGAATATGGCCTCACCCACAACTTAGCGGGTATTTTGCCAATGTCAACTAATTAATAGCAATAGCACATTATAAATAAAATAATGGACGTGACATGATGATATGGAAATGGCATCCTTTCGTATTCTTAAAAAGTGAGTTCTTATGGCCACTAAGTAACGACGAAAGTGACAAGAATTACGTCAAGTGAGTATTTTGACGTTTTTCAATAGCATTTGGTATTCTGAATAAAAATTCGACCGCCACATCGTTTGACTTTGGAGGTGATATACCTCTTACCGAATAGCCTGCAGATGGCCTTTCTTTAAAGTCACTTGATCGATTAAAACCATCAAGTTCTATTCCAGATGTTCCTGGGACGTATTAGTCTCGAAACGAAACGCAAAATACTACAACAACAACGTCGACACGTCCGACTATCGCAACGACCTATTCAAATGTGTAAACCAAAGCGAAAACTCCAAACTCGTGGTCAACAAACTGTACGACCTGCAAGACGACTCCGAGAAGGAGCTGACTGCGTTAGACCTCTTGTCGTTCTGTCGCCAAATAGCCATGGGCATGGAGTTCTTGGCCTCCAACAGAGTAGTGCACCGAGACTTGGCAGCCAGAAATATCCTGGTGACGAGCGACAAAACTCTGAAGATAGCCGACTTTGGGCTGTCGCGGGATGTGTATGAAGAGAACCAGTATAAGCAGAAGGGGAACGGGAAGATGCCTGTGAAGTGGATGGCGCTGGAATCGCTGACAAGGAGGATATATACCACGCAGAGTGACGTGTAAGTCGATTCTATGGGCTGGTAATTTTTCCGTAGTGTCTAGTTAGCAGTGTTGGTTTAATTATTACCCAGTTAAACCACTGCCTGCTTTCAAAAGTGGAGGCAGAAATTAACTTTTGCTAGTGGGAATTGTTAACAAAAATATAATTTCCTATAATAGTGTCTTGATTGAAAAGGGCCGTCCCTTTTTAACCCTTACAGCTGTCTCTCTTCAAACACTTAATGGCTTCTTTTTGCCCGCAAAATGGAAACCTTTGGAAAATGTTTCTTTAATTTTAGATTCTTTAGCACTTGTTTTGTTTGTGTAGCTGGTCCTTCGGTGTGGTGATATGGGAGATAGTGACTCTCGGCGGTACGCCGTACCCCGAGGTGCCGGCGGCGCGGCTGGTGCGGCTGCTGCGAGCTGGCTACAGGATGCCGAGGCCTATCAACTGCAGTATAGAACTGTAAGTAACTGGTATATAATTAGGTAAGCGTTTTTAGGAGGAAAAAGATTCTCTGGTTTCATGCGTCTGATTCAACCTGGTATATAATTATATAATCGTTTTCAAGACGAATATCGTTTTTAAATTCGGATTATTGAAATAGCATTAAACTAGTCTAAAGTTATTTATTTTACGAGTACAATTACTCAAAGACTACTCAAACATTTATAAATTTCAAACTCGCATCGCATTTCGTTCGTCTACGGATCTCCTCATTTCTGATTCTATCGCGTAGCGAAACCCCGAGTATTTACTATCCACAGTTTCACTGATAGAAGGTAGGGGATTTAATTCATCATCATCGTCATCAACATCATTAGATATTATCATCAGGGGTCCTTTTGTTCATATTAAAAATAACGAAGAAAAATTCCACTTGACACTGACCAAAATGGCACTATTTTGTAACCGATTGTCAACATAAAAAAGAAGGAGTTGATTTACATGAAGGAAATTGTAGAAGGTTGGTGTTGTATTGCGTGGTGGCAGGTACGAGGTGATGTCGCGGTGCTGGCGCGCGCAGCCTCGCGAGCGCGGCTCGTTCGCGGAGCTGCACGCGCGCCTCGACGAGCTGCTCGCCGGCGCCGCCGCGCCGCGCTACCTCGCGCTCGAGCTCGAGCCCGACGACCCGCCCGCCCCGCCCGCCACCCGCCCGCACCGGTACATACAGATGCTCGCCAGGTGACTGCCGCATCAATATTTATCGTAACTACGGTACCCTAAATAAATACTCCTCGTTGGTAACCGCAACACTTGACAACGGATGGACTGATTTGATATTTTTTTTACATGTGATAGTCCGAATAGGTTCGTTGGGAAAAGAAGAAAACGTAAAATTTGGGAAAACTGAAACTGCTTTTTTCTATGGGAATTTGGAGAGAATAAAGTCTGTCAGGTCAGCGCTAGGTAATAATATAATAGTCGTACATCCGTTAATAAGGATTGGAGATAAGGAATCAATGTCAGCGGTGTAAACAGTTCATCCTCTATAACCTTTGTGAAATATTATTTTTAATATAACCTTAATGTGACCTGCAAGTGCCTTTGACCTTTAACCTTTGATCGTCATTCAAACAAGTGAATGTTGGTTTTCGTTATATTTCTGGAAGTAAACTTTTAAAAGGTCAAAAACATGATAAAATCGAAAAAAAAATTGCATTTTTGAGTTACTCAATTCATTTTTTTTCGTCAGCTTGTACCTGCTATTATTACTGACCACTGGGTAATCCCTCAAAATTTTTAAAGCCGTTTGTAACACCTCATATTCGAATATTATTTAATAGCTACGTATTGTTGTTTCAAACAGAGGCAAACGCAACTGGGGTCGCGGCGAGAGCTACGAGCGCCCTCTGAAGGCCCCGCAGAGCAACCACTACACCTCCCCCCCGGCGGTGGCGGCCAGGACGCAGCCGGTCTGACATTAACATCCCTATGGCAACACAGAGGCGTGACTCCCCGGGGCAAACGGGGCTAGGGCATAGCTTCCCAAGGGAAAGTTGGGCTAGGGGGTTGGAATGTATCTTCACAAGAGCAAAGCAAATAAAACTAAGGATGTATCTTTTCAAGAGTAAATTGGGCTAGGAAGCAGTAAAATAGGGGCTAGCTAGGTATATTTTTTCTGGAGCAAATCAGGCAAAGTAGCTAGAATGCATCTTTTCGAGAGCAAATAAAGCTAAGGGTCTAGCTTCTTAAGTGCAAATTTGACTAAAAAGAAAGGAAGTATCTTCTGAAGGAAAAAAGTTAGTGATGTACTTTCTCAAGGTCTAATTGGGCTATGAAAAGGGGACGTAGCTTCTCAAGAACAAATAAAGCTAGAGCTGTATCTTCTCTAGGGCAAATAGGGCTAAGAAGTGGGTACGTTTCTTATCAGAACAAATGGGGCTAGGGTTGTATCTTCTTAAAAGGCAAATTGGGCTAAGAAGAAGGTACGTATCTTATCAAGACCAAATTGGCCTACGTTTGTATCTTCTCAAGAGTAAATGGGGCAAGGGGCATATCTTATCTTCTCTATGGAAAATGGCGCTAGTGGCCACAGTAGTTGCAGTCCATAGATATTACTAACTACCTACTACAACATATGATGACGTATAGTACACGCGACGTGTTACCGTATGCTCTGCTACATTGGAAAATAGAATATGTAAAATAAGAAGATTAACTTTAAGAAGTGATCATTACGATAAATTGCGTAAGTACCTGATTGTAGCGGTTAGAGATAGACAACGAAAGTTACTAAAACAGGGTATGAAAGTAAACTAATGTTCCAAGCTATGTTTAATGTTAGTATCTATTTTTGTACGTAGCTATACTTAGGTAAGTATAATACATTCTAGATTTAAATAATGCATATATATTTTTTTAGATGTAAATAAGAAATAACAAATGTATTTGTGATACTAAATTATGACGTAATGTACAAAACTGTTCATAAAAAATACATTGCATTTTAACAGGTTATACATTGTATAAATAGAGCGGGGTCGGGGGGGGGGGGTTAAACTTCCGCCCCGCCTAGGACCGTGTTCACGATTAAGAATAACAGTGACAGCATGCTTTTACGATGACTTAAGGTTCCTGCTGGTACTAAATGCCACACATACCCTTCTGGGTAACGTTGCTTCAGAGACATTGTCCACTGACAATGCGTGTACGCTGAAATAAAACCCCATGAATAGATTCATATTATATTAACTTCATAATATTTTACAGTATAACTTATATCTAGATATAAAAATATTCATATTGATCACCCATGCATTGCCATCTCGTGCAATAGTGGATAAGCCCTTCGTTGATATCATGTGTTCCATACTTTAATGCAAATACTTAACTTTTTACATGTTTTTACACCTACAAAAATTTTACATTGTTTTTTTTTATATAACATATGAAAACAACATCGCTATGACGAAGTACAGAACACACAAGTATCACGACCATTACCTTTTAAGCCTTAGTACAGTTACTCAATATATCGAATACAATAATCGACTCGCCTTGTAGTTCGCTAGTAACGATAACGATTAATCGCAATAAAATTGAGAACATTGAAATGCGTGTGAGAAATAAAGCGATATTTTTTTTAGCGTAGTCGACAAATCAATCCAATAATCGATAATCAACTGAATCTTAATCGAAATAATATTTATTTATTACATAATACAATACATTGGGACGTACTGAATTTACAATGTGCTAAATCGTAAAAGCAGCATAATTTTCATTACAAAATTGCCCTATAACGTGCTAGGATATGACTTAGTAAATAAACAAACCGTTGAATTTATTTTATATTATTATCACACATATATTTTTAAGCCGATGTTGACTTGTCAACAATCACGTTGTGTTTTAGATGAAATGTAGCTAATCATAAATACTATGGGTACCGTTTATTAATGTTTAATTAATGAGCATAACAGTAATTAATGAGCATAACAGTAATGAATCTCAGTTCGTGTATTTTACTTTACTGACATTATTCGATGAATATAGAATTAATTGTGCACTATCGTATACTTTTATGTTTCAGTGCGAAATAAATTTGAAAATATTTTCCAGTTTTTCAGTCTCAACACAATATGTATGGCAAGAGACGCCTACAAACGATCTAGCAATAATAAACTGATACTTTTCATGAAATCAGAGAACTATCTTATTTTTAAAAAAAGTGCTGGTCCTATATTTACTGCCACGAGCTTATAATTGAATATACAAACATTTGCGAGTAAGTATTGCTAGAAATTTAATTAATTTATTTGCAAAGAGGAACCTTATAACCCCGCACTCACAAGTGTAATCATTTATAACAGGACAACAGACATACACACACGTTGACTTAATTTAGAATACTAATTATGTGGGGATCCACTGGGCTATGCCTAATTAAGTTTTAGCGTGGGACTAATATCGATCAAATGGCGTGCAATTAAAATACAAGAATACGTACTGATGTTTCTAGCCACGCTAGGCACCTACACGTTCAAAAAGTGTTATTAGTAAAGCGACCCATTAATTTTCCGGAGTTAAGAATTCAGTATTGCCCAGAATGGCATTCTGAAAAAGACTTTCTTATACGACTTAATGAGATACACAGGCAGTTGCTTTTCCTGTCTGTTTATTCATAAAGCTCTGTCGCACTCGGCATAATGGACCTTTCAAGAGATACCTAACAATAAAAAAATAGGAATGATGTTTGACAATTTCGCCTTTCGTTGGAGATCAAAACTGTCATACAATGATTTGAGGAATACATAAAATAAATCACTTACCTTTGGCTGCTAATACTTTAAGTATTTCAAGTATTCACTGGTGATTACAAGTATAAATAAACATAACAATTTACAATACGAGACATCGATCACGTCTGGTATAATAGTATTAATAATATCTATTATAAACTATAAGTACGAATTTGCCTTGTTTTTTTAGGATTTCACTGATACAACAGTTCCAAGGTAAATTAAACATCTTAGTTTACATCGAAGTGAGTAACATTTCACACAGGCCATGTTATACGGCAAGACAAATTCTATAATCGCAAAATCCACGTAGCGTTTAAAATTCACAGTAAAGTAATTTGCTTTACTGAAACAAGAAACCCTCATGATTTTACAACTCTACGCAAACAATTATAATATACAATCCCGCTTGCCAGAATTTGGTCTTAATTTTCAAGGTGGATCCTGACTTATACCACTCAAACGTAACATACAATTTGGAGAGAACTTCATTAGAATTCTACCCGAAGCGAAGCTGGCGGACCGGTACTCTCTAGGTACTGACAAGTCCATATTATCTCCGCTTTAAGTATTTCTTAGCGAATATTGACGACAATGGCATGGACAAATTTATTTGGATTCAATGTCAGTACTTCAATTGTTATTTTGAATTAGTTGAAACAAGCATCGCACTCACGGTCTCCGCGTAGGAGAGCTGCTGTTAGCTGTGCGCGGGCGGCGGGTGGGTGTGGGGTGCGGGGGGTGCGGGCGGCTAGTCCGCGCGTCAGTCGAGCGGCGGCGGCTGCGCGGGGATGTTGGCCGGCGGCGCCGTCAGGTAGCCCGCCGAGTGCGGGGCCGCTGTATAAACAGAAATAAATAAATATCGCCAAACGAACACACCAACTGTATAGCGCCAAAAATAAGGGCCCGAACTAAGCAACGCTTGTATTACGGGTAGGTACCGTCCAACGGATTGGGAGCGATCTTATTTTGTAATGTATACTATGGTACATTTTGTGTTTACACAATATAGGCGGAATGACTGATCCGATTCTGAGAATACTTTCATTGATTAAAAGCTACATCATTTCTGAGTGCTATAATAGGCTGTGTTTCATCAAGGTAGCGCGGGCGGGTTACTTATACAGATATTAAACGTCATGCCTCGGGTACAATCATTGTGTTCATCACAAAACTATGCTATTGTCACGTGCCAGATGTGTCAATAGGCAAGTTGGGTAGTTATTGACATGCCGATTAGTGGGGACCCAACCGATCGGTCCTACCTATCGTGCGTGGTTTTACCTGCGATGGAATGGTGTTGCGGCGCGGCGGAGATGAAGAGGTCGTGGCGCTGCGCCGCGTACTGCGGCCACACGGCGCTGGCGGCCAGCGCGCCGCGCACGCGCTCGCCGTGCGCGCCCGACCGCGCCATCGCCTTCAGCGCGCGCACCAGCTGCGCCGCCGCCTGCCCCTCCAGCCGCGACTCCAGCAGCTGCAGCAGCGACCCGATCAGATCTGTCTCCAGCGCCTGCGGACACAGTACACGTTGATGTATTATTGGAATATTACATTAATAACCCAGTCGGTAGAACGCTCGCCTTTGTAGACTTAAGAAAAAAAAAATGTAATGACAATTTGTAAGTGCCCCAGTAGGCCTATACGAAATAAATGATTTGACTTTGACTTTGAAAAAAGGATCGCAGGTTCAAACTTCAGCTCTCACCTCCGGACTTTCTACATTTGCGAATCACAAAATATTTTTTAGATAAGCAAAATACAAAGACAAGTACACATTTTTAACGCCCGACGCATGCGTGGCGGGTGTTATAAGTTTGAGGCCCAAACACTTGGACCAATTTCAACGCTTTTGTTTTTATGCGAAAGCTGGATTATTAAGCAAGTTGTAGTCAAAATTCACGCTTTTATATCAATCATCGTTTTAAAATACAACCAACCTGTAAAACTAGCCGATCAGTGTTGACAGAGCTTGAGAATATGGAGGCGAGCGCTTCGCACGCGCAGCCGACGATCTCGCGGCACGACTTCACGGCGCTCTTCAGCCCGGACATCACGTCGGTTTGGGTGAGGGCCGACACGCAAGCCTACACACCAACAAACAAACATACTGATGAAAGAGTTATAAAAAATAATAATACCACGTACTAAGTACGTCATAAAGCGCAAGTAGTTCGTCTTTAAAAAAAAACATGATCTACACATTTATTTAGATCGGTATTACCTGCTCATTACCCTGTAACACTATTTTTGTTACACCATTATATACATTTTTTGTGTAACAATAGAGACACATTCAGTTTCAAAAAAAGTAAAGCAGTATCTTTTTCATTGTACCATATACGGGACGTAGTATAGTTTGCGTTATATTGCCGCTACGATCTGGTCACTATAAAATAATCCTTTCCATTATGGTTTTACTTTCTGTGTAGACCAACAGCCACCTCATTATTGATTTAACTTTAGAATAACCAACCCCCACTAAAACCCCACGGTGTGTCCACACTGTCGCATTGCCGAGGACGCGGGAACGCTTTCGCATACTTCCGCGAACCTCGACGCGACTATGGCCTTGCGGCCTCCTCACGGCCTTGCGGCCAGGTGCTGCGTTGAAAAACACAGCACCTATCCTCACGAGCCTTGTGTTGAGCGGCAGACTGGGTGTTTTCAAGTCGAGAGTGAACAGGTACCTTTTAGGCAAGTATGCTCCATCGTAGATCTCATCGTGACTTACCATCAGGTGAGATCGAGATCAAATACTTGCCTATAATATAATAAAAAAAAAGACTAGAATAACCAACCCGGCTCGTTTAAATGTAAAACATAAGTGTTGGTTACCTGCGAGTCCGCCAGCGCGGCCAGCACGGGCACGAGGTGCAGCGGCGCGGCGGGCAGCAGGCGCGCCACGCGCGGCACCTCGCCCAGCTGCGCGCACGCGTCCGCCAGCGCCGGCCGCGCGCGCACCAGCACCGCCAGCGCCTGCGCGCAAGTGTTGCTTACCTGCGAGTCCGCCAGCGCGGCCAGCACGGGCACGAGGTGCAGCGGCGCGGCGGGCAGCAGGCGCGCCACGCGCGGCACCTCGCCCAGCTGCGCGCACGCGTCCGCCAGCGCCGGCCGCGCGCGCACCAGCACCGCCAGCGCCTGCGCGCAAGTGTTGCTTACCTGCGAGTCCGCCAGCGCGGCCAGCACGGGCACGAGGTGCAGCGGCGCGGCGGGCAGCAGGCGCGCCACGCGCGGCACCTCGCCCAGCTGCGCGCACGCGTCCGCCAGCGCCGGCCGCGCGCGCACCAGCACCGCCAGCGCCTGCGCGCAAGTCTCGCCTCTGCTACCCTACACAAAGTCAAAGTCAAATCGTTTATTTCGTATAAGCCTACGGGGGCTTACAAATTGTCATTACATTTTTTTTCTTAACTCTAGAACCGGAGCGGAACGCGACCTCAACTGAGAAGATCCGGCGAGAAACTCGGCGGGCTTGTCTTTTTTTTAATCCATTATTTTTACAAAAAAAAAATAAAAAAGTGAGCTCCAGCGTGTTGCCATGCGAGGCGCACACACGCTACACTTTAACATTATAAATATTGATATTGGAGCGATCAGTCCCAGGCTGCTTTATCATCCAAATAATCCAAGATCCTGTAATAACCATTACGTATACGACACAAATCCGTGATAGATACTTTTGAAGTGAACGGTGACGGAATGCATAACTTATTTGCTCTTCCCTGTCTTATAACTCCCGGGCCACACCTGCGCCTATGTTATAAAACCAACCAACCAACTTATGTTACGAAATAGGTTCCATAACATGGCTCTATCTAGACGATCGCCATATATTTTACACATTTAATGTAAACCAGAATACTACAGTTACTAATACAGTTTGATAGCTTAATATGCACATGTGATTATTGATTTTGGGTTTTTTTCGTTTATCCTTAATATGTATATATATTTCAATAAATAACTTGATAATTTACTAAAAACACATTTTAATAGTATTAATAAGAGTTGGTTTTATAACAGCCTAATGCCGTTAATTATCACATAAGAACCAACCAAGCATTTATATCCATAAAACCAAATATACGTGTGTAGTGGTACCTCGGAAGCGTCCTTGTTGAGCGCGGCGATGGTCTCGGTGAGCAGCTCCTGCAGGAAGCGCTTGGGGCTGCGCAGGCTCCAGTGCGGGTTCTGCAGGAACAGCTTGAGGTACACGCCGTCCACCAGCACCTCGCCGGCCGGCGCCCAGCCCGGCTGCCCCGCCGCCACCAGCTCCGCCGTCTCGCGGTCCTCGAACAACGCGTTCGCGTCGCGGACCTGGCTGCTCTGGTGCCTGCACCAATATCTTATTTATAATTCCGACTAAATGTTTATTTAGCACAGTTTATTTAATCAAAAGAATTGTAATCGATATTTTTGATCTTTAACCTCTTTGCCAACATTAAAAAATAATTTGTAGTTTGTAACATTAGTGCAGTATAAAGTGAATAGCACGCGTGTGTAATAAGCTACATTATGAACCTAAAATCAGTGCAATAAGAGCCACATTACGAGCGAGTGTATTGAAAACATGTTTCCACACAACAGGTGAGTGTACTCTGTCTTACTGTGTATCAGCGTAATAAACACACTCTTGTATCGACGTTATAGGAGGTCGCTACAATACTAAAACGGTTATTTTACACCAACCAAATCGTCCCATACTAAGCAACGCTTGTATTAGGGGTACCGTACAAGGGACTGTTCCTTACTATTGTGGGAGTCACAGCGATACGTCCGACCATCACAGCGCATCGTTACAGTCTGCGAGCGCGGAGCGCGGGCGACGCGTTTTATACGGCCGCGTTATTATATAGTTGCTCTATCCTGCTCGCACGCGACGCTCATTGGTGAATCGTTATTTGTTAACTGATTTGTTATACAACGTGTTAGGTTAATACTTTTGTAAATATATTTAGTGTATTTTGTAAATAAATCATGTTCGTTCATACTCTTGTTCCTGCATTATTATTCAGTGAGTAGCCATAACGGTACACTATTGATAGCGGGGCCCCAGGCACGAGCCTAGAGTGGGTAATGTTAAGGAGTATTGTGTGTAGTGTCGCGTGTACCTGTCCCGGAGGCGCGCGAGGTGCGCGGCGAGGCGGCGGCGCGTGTCGTCGCTCCACACCAGCTCGGGGTGCTCGTGTGTCGCGTCGAACATGTGCGCGGCCGCGGCGCCGCCCGACTCGCGCATCGCCTCCGCGAACACGCCCGGGATGTACCGCGATATCGTCAGCCGGACCTGGCCGCCACACGACACAACATGACGTTGGAACAACATACCATGCACAACGGAATAGGATCGAACAATCGATTTTTTTTTTGGAAATATTCCTATACACAAACCCATTGTGACACTTTCATTGTGTTTTTTGTGATCTTTTATTCTAAAGATAAATAGATAGAGAATGTTTAAAGATTTATATATGTATGTATGTCTAATAATCTTAAAGAAACATAATTAGTAAAATTTATATTCGTCTGTACTTCGAAAATATGACTAATATAATTTTATAAAATCCGTTATTCGTTGTAAACTGTTATGGCGACAAAAAAAGTCACATACAATTATACATCAAAATGTCGTTGAAATTGGCGTCACAGTCTATTATTTGCGTTTGCAATCAAGTCTCGTGACAATATTTACTTAAATTTATATTTTTTTTAATAAAAAAACTAAAATTAATGACTTTTAGTACTGGTTGCTACACCATAAACTATGGAAAACAACAATAATATGTGTATATTTTGAACCGTATTCATATCGATGGAATCATCTCAGCTTCAGAAATCACAATCGAAACACTAGGTTGCGTTCAGAACCTTGAAGTATGGTTTTTAAGTTGTTTTTCAACTCGTTTAAATATGGTAGGTGCGCACGCGCAGAGTGCTGTCATGCTAGATAGGCTACTTGGCGTACCTTAGGCCCGTGCAGCTTGTCGGTCATCATGCGCGCCAGCAGCTCCACCGCCGCCTCCCTGCTCTCCGGTATCTTACTATTGCAGAATAGGTCTAATAAATATATCACAGCACCTACAAATAAAACAACATTATCAGACTGACAACAGACAGACAACAGACAGACAGACATTTCAAACATATGTCAGATTTAGATATTTGTCTCAGGGGTACGTTTACGTACGCCGGGTAATGGTTATTCACGTAAAAAATACACTACCGGGGCTCGTTGAACGGCGTCACAGTTTTATATCTATACTGGCTGTCAATTTATATTGTTAAACTTGTCAATATTATTGGAGCGAAGTTCCTTATCGCGCGTTGCGAAAGGGGGCTAGACGGAAAAAATTAAGACGAAAAGTTGTAACGACACTTTTTGCTATCTTTGTCGTTTGCATTTACATAACGGTCAGTATTTTCGAGACATTGCACAAGTGCCTCCGTGGCGCAATTGGCCAGCGCGTTCGGCTGTTAACCGAAATGTTGGTGGTTCGAGCCCACAGGGGGCGATATATTTTTGTTTCCCAAAATTATTGATTTTTTGTACATAATAAATAATAAAAAATAATAAAGGAACTTCGTTCCATCCGGGTGTCCCTTGACACCTCTCAAGTTTTTTTAAAATAATATTATAACTATTTCAATACGCTGTGGAGTTATTTACCTTTAGCAAGAGCTTCTTTAACTATAGCAGTGTTGGCTAGCAATGCCGACAACGCCGCTAGTGCCTCCGGCCTCGGGGACCGGTCCGCCAGCAGCGCCAGCAGGTGGCCCAGCACCGCGCTGGCGGCGATGTCCTCCACGCACTCGCGGCTGCCGGCCGCCGCCAGCACGCTGCGCAGCGCGGCTTGTTGCAGCTGCGGGTGCGCGCGCGCAGACAGCATGCCGAAGATCAACCCGAACTGCCCGATGCATTGGATTTCTACACCTATGCAGATGGGAATAAGAGTTACGTGTAAACTTCGGATTTTTAGATCTTCTTATTAGGCCAGTACAAAACAACTGCTTTCTTGTGTGAGTTTCGTTCCCGATGGTCTCAGCTCCAGAAGTCAGTGATGTATTTATGGATATTTAAATCGTATTCGTGAAAAAGTTTATACCAATGATCTTTGCCCACATTGACTTGTTTGGTTGATATAGTAAGTCTATGTTGATGTAACAGGGTCACAGTATAGACAAATAATTTATTTGTACACTTACAAATTATTTTGTTATTTAATTATTTTAACGCTATGACACTTAAAGGGGAAAATTTCCCAGGAGTGTGACACACATAGACATTTAGATAAAGTCTACCACAACCGAGAAGATCTGGCAAGAAACTCCGGCTACGTTTCCTGTCAGATGTTCTTACAACAGGTGTTCAAAGTTCAGAGTATTCAGATACAAGACCTACCTTATATAAGTAACCTTTTTATATAATTTGGGGATAAAATATGAGATGCAGAACGCTCACCCGGGTTCTTGATGATGCTGTTGGCGAGCGCCGTGAGGGCGGACGTGACGTGTTCCACCCTCTCCGGCGTCATGTCGTCCTGCGTCTGTTCCATTGTGAACTTCAGCAGGTCGAGCACAAACTGTTGTGGGTTCTGCACAAACCACACCATCGGTGTATTCATTTGGAATAGAAAATACGCTCGCAGCTTTAGTTATATCAATTTCAGACGTATCTCAAAGTAATTACGTTACATTTTCAATTGTTATCAAATTTGGCGCTCCGCCACAGACCAATCCAATATACAACGACCGCATTGGCAGTTTACTTGACAGCTGACAGTCCTTATGTCATCGATTGATCAAGTCCGAACCGTTCCATACCAACTAGTGTAAGCCGTTCATCAACTAACATTATGATAATTTACCATATTGTCTTATAGCAGGGGTTCCCAAACTTGCCCACTTTGAGAATGAATTATTATTTAGCGCCCCCATTTTTTCACCTACTTAAAAACCACTATAACATCAAATTAAATTAATTATTGTAAGCCTCTACACAACGCCCCCATTTTTTTTCTGGGTCTCTTACCCTTTAGGCCTGCAGCGCCCACAAGGGGTGCGTTATCGCCCACTTTGGGAAAGGCTGGTCTATAGCATGACTTACCTCAATAGGGAAATCGGGTTGCTCGTTATAAATATCTATATAGACGCCGCCCACCGCCACCAGGCCCTCGTGCGCAGAGTACGTGAAGGGCTGCACTAGCGGGCCCTCCTCCTCGACGTTAGGGCGAGAATCGCGTAGCACGTCGTTGAGCTCCGCGCGCGTACTGTTGTCCCATACTAGGTAGGGAGTTCGCCAGTTCGATGTTAGGGTTTTCAGGAGCTGTTGAAACGAAAATGAAATATAGACAACACCATGTTTTATGAAGTCCGTAATCCCCAAAGGGTGAAAGTTGCTAGTCAATGTGCGAAAATATTGCTTCAAATGTCCCAACATATCGCTTCAAATGTGCGAACATATCACTTCAAATGTGCGAACATATCGCTTCAAATGTGCGAACATATCGCTTCAAATGAGTGAAAATATTGCTGCAAATGTGCGAACATATCACTTCAAATGAGTGAAAATATTGCTGCAAATGTGCGAACATATCACTTCAAATGAGTGAAAATATTGCTGCAAATGTGCGAACATATCGCTTCAAATGAGTGAAAATATTGCTGCAAATGTGCGAACATATCACTTCAAATGAGTGAAAATATTGCTGCAAATGTGCGAACATATCGCTTCAAATGAGTGAAAATATTGCTGCAAATGTGCGAACATATCACTTCAAATGAGTGAAAATATTGCTGCAAATGTGCGAACATATCACTTCAAATGAGTGAAAATATTGCTGCAAATGTGCGAACATATCACTTCAAATGAGTGAAAATATTGCTGCAAATGTGCGAACATATCACTTCAAATGAGTGAAAATATTGCTGCAAATGTGCGAACATATCGCTTCAAATGAGTGAAAATATTGCTGCAAATGTGCGAACATATCACTTCAAATGAGTGAAAATATTGCTGCAAATGTGCGAACATATCACTTCAAATGAGTGAAAATATTGCTGCAAATGTGCGAACATATCGCTTCAAATGAGTGAAAATATTGCTGCAAATGTGCGAACATATCGCTTCAAATGTGCGAACATATCGCTTCAAATGAGTGAAAATATTGCTGCAAATGTGCGAACATATCGCTTCAAATGAGTGAAAATATTGCTGCAAATGTGCGAACATATCGCTTCAAATGAGTGAAAATATTGCTGCAAATGTGCGAACATATCGCTTCAAATGAGTGAAAATATTGCTGCAAATGTGCGAACATATCGCTTCAAATGAGTGAAAATATTGCTGCAAATGTGCGAACATATCGCTTCAAATGAGTGAAAATATTGCTGCAAATGTGCGAACATATCGCTTCAAATGAGTGAAAATATTGCTGCAAATGTGCGAACATATCGCTTCAAATGAGTGAAAATATTGCTGCAAATGTGCGAACATATCACTTCAAATGAGTGAAAATATTGCTGCAAATGTGCGAACATATCACTTCAAATGAGTGAAAATATTGCTGCAAATGTGCGAACATATCGCTTCAAATGAGTGAAAATATTGCTGCAAATGTGCGAACATATCGCTTCAAATGAGTGAAAATATTGCTGCAAATGTGCGAACATATCGCTTCAAATGAGTGAAAATATTGCTGCAAATGTGCGAACATATCGCTTCAAATGAGTGAAAATATTGCTGCAAATGTGCGAACATATCGCTTCAAATGAGTGAAAATATTGCTGCAAATGTGCGAACATATCGCTTCAAATGAGTGAAAATATTGCTGCAAATGTGCGAACATATCGCTTCAAATGAGTGAAAATATTGCTGCAAATGTGCGAACATATCGCTTCAAATGAGTGAAAATATTGCTGCAAATGTGCGAACATATCGCTTCAAATGAGTGAAAATATTGCTGCAAATGTGCGAACATATCGCTTCAGATATTACTGTGTGTATTGCAAGCATAAATAAATAAAACGTGTGAACATATTGATACAATCTACAAAACTATCACACAATGAACGTCATACGACCTGCCACAATCATAAAAAAACAACATGTCAATCTATTTGTTCCACGGATCGTTTTAAAGTGGAAGACTTACCCCCAAATTTACAGGCGTTTTATAACTCTATCAAACGTTATATAGTACAGCGCACAAGAGTTTGCTTTGCGCAGTACTATATGACGTTTGATAAAGTTATAAAACGTCTATAAATTTGTGGGATAATGTTATAAGTGTCTGTTTGTTGTACTCACCTCGTGCTGGTCGGGCAGCGCCAGGCGTCCGCACAGGTACGGCGTGAGTAGTGTGTGGAGCGCGTCTCGTATTAGTCGGTCGTGCGCGGTCGGCTCCGCGTGCGGGCCATATAGCGCCGCTAGGGCCATCACGCATTGCTTCGCTAGCTGGTTAGCTGTTTCCTGCGTTGATAACGAGTATCAGAATCAGATTTTTTTTTATTCACTTAGACCATTAAGTACAGTACTTATGAATTGTCAAAAGTTACAAAATATTATGCTACTACTTTACCACCCGTTCGGAATGCCGTTCCTATGGAGAAGAACGTAAGAAAGTAAATATAATATTACACAATGTAATACTTAAACGAATGTCACCAGCAGAGCTTATAATAATTTTCAAAGCGATAATTAAAGTAATATGAAATTGAAAAAAAATAACGTGTACCGCAAATGCGTCGAATAAGTTATCTAACAACATTATACTCCACGCACGCATTGCAGGGCCTACTACACCGCAGGCGGCGCGCGCGCAATATTGTGACATCACAAAACAAATGGCACATTTCAGTAACGATGATTTTGAGGTTGATTATATGAAATAAATATATACTGATATTTAACTGGCGTAAGGCAACACGCACGTTTCGCAAAAAATACAGGATATTTTTTTTGTTATAGTTTGACCACTACCGCTGTATCGGCCGTCAATCCGCCGCCGACGCGTACGTAAGATCCTTTCCTACCCCGCCCCACCACGCCTCGCATTCCTAGGGCGCGGCACAGCGGTAGTGGTCAAACTATACATGGCCATTAAAAAAATCTTTAAAAGAGAAATACCTCCCAAGTTACTTGCTGGATCTTCTCAGTTGAAGTCGTAGACCAATCTTGTTGAAAAACTGGTAGAGCCGTATTGATGGTTGTTACCTGTTTGTTGGCTTTCTGGTCGGTGTCGAGTCCGGACTCTGCGAGCGTGTAGTCGTAGCGCAGCGCGGGCGGCAGCAGCGCGTGCAGCGCGGCGGCGCGCGCCAGCTGCGCGCGGCACGCCGCCGCCGCCGCCAGCGCGCGCGCCGCCGCCGCGCCCGCCAGCGCCGCCTCGCCCAGCTGCTGCGGGACACACTCATACTCAAACCACTCACATACTCGCCACTAAACACCGACACATTACCAAGGGGGGGGGAGGTTTAACTCGAGACATTTAGTGAAAAATGTATTAGTTGTATTAGTGAGTTGTGAATTTGATTATATTTCCTAAAAAGTTGATTCCTTGAATTATAATGAGTATGTCGATGGAGATACATTAACTTTGCATTAATTAAGATTATTTATACTATTTCTGTTATGTAAGTGTCCACAACTTTTATTGATAGCATTATATGATAAAAGACATCGGCACAATGGTCTCAATATTGTAGCCGATTATCAAAAGAAAAGTGACAGTGACAAGTGTGTAGTGTGTAGTGTTAGAGTACCGGTCTCCGGATGAGCGGCACGAGGTCGGCGCACAGCTGCGGCATGTCTGCGCAGGCGGCGCGGCACGCGGGGAAGGCGGCGGCCACCGCGAAGCAGCGCGCGGCGTGCGCGCACACCGCCGCGGCGTCGCCCGCCTCCCCCGCCCCGCCCGCCCCGCCCGCCCCGCCCGCGCCCAGCACCGGCACGCAGCGCGACATCGCCTCGTGCAGCACCTGCGACACACACATACATTATACTAATGACACTGTATCTTACCTGTCACGGGACATAGATCATATAATAAAAACGAAACAGATATTTTTTTTTTTATTTGGCATCACCATAAATATTGTGCCAGTGTCAAGTAATATAAATCATTTCAGTTTTCGAGCATATGCGCAGACCCAAAGGCTAAGCCCAAGTAAAATACCCCCCCATTCCTCAATCAGTAAAGTGATGGATACTGTACTGAAAGATTTTTTATGTTTTTTTTTTTGTGAAGAACAGAAAAGCCAAGTTACGTCACTCTGTTTCAATTACCTACACTCGTGCACTTTACCGAACCCTCAATGGTTAATATTCCACTTATATCACTCACTATAACTCGCAGGAACACTAGTTTTAACAATTAAATCATAACTGACGCCATGACTTTTCAGTTACCCGCCAAAGAGTCAACAGATTATCTTTGGACGTGTTTGTATCCATTTTTGTTGGTGGGGTAATAACCTGCAGGCCGCCCTCCCGGCGCAGCTCCTCCGCGTTGAGGTGCGAGCAGCGCACGGTGGCGTGCGCGAGGGCGCAGGCGGCGGCCAGCAGCGCCGCGCCGCGCTCCGCGAACAGCTGCGCGCGCGCCGTCTCCGCGCGCGCCGCGACCAGCAGCTGCGGGTAGCCCGCGTACTTGTACGGCGCCAGCACTGCCGGGGGACCACTCGCGATATACCAACGGCATACTTCGTACCGACTCCTCCTATACTCCTCTATATATATTTCGTTATTTCCTCATAGTGAGGATTGCGCCGCCCCATAGTGAGCATCGCAACCACCCATAGTGAGCATCGAGACGCCCCATAGTGAGCATCGCGACGCCCCACAGTGAGCATCGCGATGCCCCACCGTGAGCATCGCGACGCCCCACAGTGAGCACCGCGACGCCCCACAGTGAGCACCGCGACGCCCCACAGTGAGCACCGCGACGCCCCACAGTGAGCATCGCGACGCCCCACAGTGAGCATCGCGACGCCCCACAGTGAGCACCGCGACGCCCCACAGTGAGCATCGCGACGCCCCACAGTGAGCATCGCGACGCCCCACAGTGAGCATCGCGACGCCCCACAGTGAGCATTACGATGCCCCATGGTGAGCATCGCGATGCGCCATAGTGAGCATCGCGACTCCCCACAGTGAGCATCGCGACGCCCCACAGTGAGCATCGCGACGCCCCACAGTGAGCATTACGATGCCCCATGGTGAGCATCGCGATGCGCCATAGTGAGCATCGCGACTCCCCACAGTGAGCATCGCGACGCCCCACAGTGAGCATCGCGACGCCCCACAGTGAGCACCGCGATGCCCCACCGTGAGCATCGCGACGCCCCACAGTGAGCACCGCGACGCCCCACAGTGAGCATCGCGACGCCCCACAGTGAGCACCGCGACGCCCCACAGTGAGCATCGCGACGCCCCACAGTGAGCATTACGATGCCCCATGGTGAGCATCGCGATGCGCCATAGTGAGCATCGCGACTCCCCACAGTGAGCATCGCGACGCCCCACAGTGAGCATCGCGACGCCCCACAGTGAGCATCGCGACGCCCCACAGTGAGCACCGCGACGCCCCACAGTGAGCATCGCGACGCCCCACAGTGAGCATCGCGACGCCCCACAGTGAGCATCGCGACGCCCCACAGTGAGCATTACGATGCCCCATGGTGAGCATCGCGATGCGCCATAGTGAGCATCGCGACTCCCCACAGTGAGCATCGCGACGCCCCACAGTGAGCATCGCGACGCCCCACAGTGAGCATTACGATGCCCCATGGTGAGCATCGCGATGCGCCATAGTGAGCATCGCGACTCCCCACAGTGAGCATCGCGACGCCCCACAGTGAGCATCGCGACCACCACAGTGAGCACCGCGACGCCCCACAGTGAGCACCGCGACGCCCCACAGTGAGCATCGCGACGCCCCACAGTGAGCATCGCGACGCCCCACAGTGAGCATTACGATGCCCCATGGTGAGCATCGCGATGTGCCATAGTGAGCATCGCGACTCCCCA
The DNA here is from genome assembly GCA_905404115.1 of Pheosia gnoma. Lineage (NCBI taxonomy): Eukaryota > Metazoa > Arthropoda > Insecta > Lepidoptera > Notodontidae > Pheosia > Pheosia gnoma. The sequence continues at coordinate 2,090,107 of FR989910.1, forward strand.
CAGTGAGCATCGCGACGCCCCACAGTGAGCATCGCGACGCCCCACAGTGAGCATTACGATGCCCCATGGTGAGCATCGCGATGCGCCACAGTGAGCATCGCGACCACCACAGTGAGCACCGCGACGCCCCACAGTGAGCACCGCGACGCCCCACAGTGAGCATCGCGACGCCCCACAGTGAGCATCGCGACGCCCCACAGTGAGCATTACGATGCCCCATGGTGAGCATCGCGATGTGCCATAGTGAGCATCGCGACTCCCCACAGTGAGCACCGCGACGCCCCACAGTGAGCATCGCGACGCCCCACAGTGAGCATCGCGACGCCCCACAGTGAGCATCGCGACGCCCCACAGTGAGCATTACGATGCCCCATGGTGAGCATCGCGATGCGCCATAGTGAGCATCGCGACTCCCCACAGTGAGCATCGCGACGCCCCACAGTGAGCATCGCGACGCCCCACAGTGAGCATAACGATGCCCCATGGTGAGCATCGCGATGCGCCATAGTGAGCATCGCGACTCCCCACAGTGAGCATCGCGACGCCCCACAGTGAGCATCGCGACGCCCCACAGTGAGCACCGCGATGCCCCACCGTGAGCATCGCGACGCCCCACAGTGAGCACCGCGACGCCCCACAGTGAGCATCGCGACGCCCCACAGTGAGCACCGCGACGCCCCACAGTGAGCATCGCGACGCCCCACAGTGAGCATTACGATGCCCCATGGTGAGCATCGCGATGCGCCATAGTGAGCATCGCGACTCCCCACAGTGAGCATCGCGACGCCCCACAGTGAGCATCGCGACGCCCCACAGTGAGCATCGCGACGCCCCACAGTGAGCACCGCGACGCCCCACAGTGAGCATCGCGACGCCCCACAGTGAGCATCGCGACGCCCCACAGTGAGCATCGCGACGCCCCACAGTGAGCATTACGATGCCCCATGGTGAGCATCGCGATGCGCCATAGTGAGCATCGCGACTCCCCACAGTGAGCATCGCGACGCCCCACAGTGAGCATCGCGACGCCCCACAGTGAGCATTACGATGCCCCATGGTGAGCATCGCGATGCGCCATAGTGAGCATCGCGACTCCCCACAGTGAGCATCGCGACGCCCCACAGTGAGCATCGCGACCACCACAGTGAGCACCGCGACGCCCCACAGTGAGCACCGCGACGCCCCACAGTGAGCATCGCGACGCCCCACAGTGAGCATCGCGACGCCCCACAGTGAGCATTACGATGCCCCATGGTGAGCATCGCGATGTGCCATAGTGAGCATCGCGACTCCCCACAGTGAGCATCGCGACGCCCCACAGTGAGCATCGCGACGCCCCACAGTGAGCATTACGATGCCCCATGGTGAGCATCGCGATGCGCCATAGTGAGCATCGCGACTCCCCACAGTGAGCGTCACGACGGCTGAAATGGGCAGTCTGTTGTGCAAACAAACTTAAACAAAACATAAGCATAAACTACAGAAATCCCTAAAGTATAGTTTGTAACCCACCATCGGAATACCTCTTGAACAGTATTGTCTGTGTTCTCAGTATGAGCAGGATGTTGTTGGTGTTGGGCCCGTCGCCGGTCCACACGTTCCGGCTGCACAGGAACTCGTACGCCTGGTTCACCGCCTCGAAGCGATCCTGAGAATACACACACCATTTTGATGAATTAAGGAATACATTATAATATTTTCCTTTTGCAAGCAGTGATAGCCAAGTTGGTAGAACGCTTGCCTCGGTAACAAAGATCGCAGGTTCAAACCTCCCGGCTTGCACCTCAGCGATTTCATGTGCGAATCTCATTTTCAACGACGATTATCACTTGCTAAAAGGTGAAAGAAAACATCGTGAGGAAACCTGCATGTCTGAGAGAACCCCTCGAATGATGTGTGAAGTCCGCCAACCCGCACTGGGCCAGCGTGGTGGACTATGGCCTAATCCCTCCTCGAATTGAGGTGCCCAGCAGTGGGACATTAAAAAAGGGCTGGTATGATTATTATTATATTTTCCTTTTACTTTCAAGATGTTTACTCGCTTATCATCTGATATGACATTGAAAACCTTAACGCAAGGAATCTAGTGAACTTAACACCCATGCTCGAAGAAAACTTAATATAGTTGTGAAGTTACCCGTCCGTCGGGGTTCTTGTCGGGGTGGTACTGCTGCGCGAGGCGGTAGTAGGCCTTGCGCACGGCGGCTTCGTCCAGCTGGTCGCCGGCGAGGCCGAGCGCCGCGTACGCCTCGCTCGCCGTCATGGAAGGAGGCTTCTTCTCCACCTCGCGCCGCCACGCCTCCAGCACGGCTTTCAGTAAACCCACCTGTAGGGAATAGAAGTCAGGATCAGTTAAGTTATTCGTAGAATAGATTCAAGACACACTTTCCACAAAAATTAAATTAAAAAAGGACAAGCCCGCTGAGTTTCTCGCCGGATCTTCTTAGTTGAGGCTGTCCGATCCGGTTGTAGAGTTAAGAAAAAAAAATGAAAATGACACCTTGGAAGTGCCCCCGTAGGCCTACACGAAACAAATGATTTGACTTTGACTTTGAGTACGAGTGTGGACTCACTGGGTCGGGTATGGGCCAGTCGGGGAACTGGTGCGTGTCGCACAGGTGGCGCAGGTAGAACATGTTGCAGAACAGCTCGTGCTGCAGCTGCGGGTAGCGCACGGCGGGGATGGCCAGGTAGGGGTAGCGCGCCGCGATGTGCGCGCGCAGCCGCGGCGTGAACTCGCCGATGTGCGCCGACACCTTCATTATCAGCATCCGTCTAGGAGAGGACACGTGTCAGAATCAGAATCACAATATTTTTTATTCACGTAGACAATCGACATAAGTTACAAAAATAGTATGCTACTACTTTACCACCCGTTCGGAATGCCGTTCCTATGGAGAAGAACGGGCAAGAAACTCCATGGTTGATCTTCTTTTTTAAAAAGATCTATTACATTTTTGAGCAATACATTGTTATAGGTATGTGAGAACAATGTAGGAACTTAATCTATGATCTAATCCTACCTATGATGTAATCAGCTCACCGCATCGAGTCTCAGCAATTTTTGGATACGGAACCCGTAATGTAAGCGGTAGTGTATTATATGTAATTGAAGTCGTCTTGAACGCGACCGGTTAACACGAGTCGAATCGCGAAGATAGTTGAAAGGTGACAAACTTCTGTTGAAGCGATTTTCGTCGCTTCAATTTGATTGAAAGTCTGTTTAGACGGTTCAGAAGAAATATGAATGCTTACCTCATTTCAGAATTCCAAATAGCCTCAGGCGTGTCCCATTCTCCGAGGAATATCTGTGCGAACTTCTCCGCGCCGTGGTTCTCCAGATAACAGACCATCGCTTCGGGCAGCAGTTGCCCCAGTATCGACCTTTGCATTATGTCTGAACTGGACTGAAAAATAATAGGAAACCTGTTGAAACGTGAACCTTATGCAGTTAGGGAAAATGTACAATATCGTATTGACTTATAGGGCATACAATCAAACATAGATCGAAATAAATAACATAATTTTAATTGTTAGATAATACTGAAATCAACATTGAACTTAATCGACATTAACTAAATGCCGCCTGAGGTCACCAGTCGTGACTCATATCACTAAAAGTATATTATTACTAGTTGACCCGGCAAACTTTGTTTTGCCATATACATTATTTCTAGAAAATATTTTTATAGTTAAATATTTGCGATTATAAATTGAGATATAAACTATCCTATCTTTCAAGTTGGATAAAACTGCACACAGTGTGCAAAATTTTATTTAAATCGGCTTAGTAGTTTAGGAGTCCATAGCGGACAAACAGCGTGACACGTAACTTATATATATTAAGATATTACTATGCAGCAGCAGCAGTTCTGGCCTACACTACTGCTATAGTAGAAAAAGGCTAGTCATAGTGTTGTTGTTTTTTTTTATGAGTACTGTCAAGTGGCACTCACTTGATCGGCTCTGAACGCCTGCTTCATGTGCGTGAGCCGCAGGAACCTGGCGATCGGCAACAGATTCGATCCCGTGTAGAGCAGTATGAAGTAAAACACCCCAGTCAGGTATAGCTTCGATATCTCAGGGTTGTCTTGCATCACTTCGTACAATAATGTTGCCACCTAAAAAAAAACTTACACTTTTAATCCCCAAAGGGGGTTAACTGGGGTGCATTGTAGTGCACCCACGTTTCTCCGATGCTATCTGGTCCCATTGCCATTATACCGCGCACACTTCCCGTCAATGCGAGGAGGTTGCGATGGATATGGGGGGGAGGGTGTTTTGTTAACTACGACATAAGGATAGTTAACGAGAAATGTAGTGGACGTGTGAATTGTAAGCTAGATAAGCAGAGAAATATAATAAACGTATAATTGTATACCTGCAAATTGTTTTATTGGACAAAGAATCCTAACAAAAAAAATCTTCTTAATAAAAAAAATTGCCGGTAGTACTATAGTAAAAGACCGTGACATAATTCATTGAAAAAAAAATCATATTGCCTTTCCATTTTTTTTAAATCCGCGTCGTCTTGTTTCTCTGATTTGGCTAATAATTATTATCGATATCCACACGGAGCGTAAGCTATCTCACAAAATAAATCGGACAACGAATATCTCAACCATATTTATAATTTCCGCTTTGAATTAAATGCAAGATATCTTACGCTAAACATCGTGAGGAAACCTGCATGTCTGAGAGAACCCCTCGAAAGATGTGTGAAGTCGATCCGCCCACCCGTACTGGGCCAGCGTGGTGGACTATAGCCTAATCCGCCCTCGCATTGAGGGGAGGCCCGTGCCCAGCAGTGGGACATTAAAAAAGGGCTGGAATTATTATAATTACCTTTTCAACTAGAATGGGATCGAAGGTGAGCAGCAATTGCACCACGTGCGCCAGACAAGCGGGCTCCGACAATAGCCTTTTTACTTTCGGCAGCGGTCGTATCACCGCGTCTTCTTCGTCCCTGCAACAGAAGCATGCGCAGCATACATAGGTAGGGGAATTTCCTTAAAACTCCCATAAAGTACAGTCATCCTCAAAACATATTTCCTTTCATATATACTGGTCACGAAGTGAATCCAGAAATATTATAAATAGCCTATTAACATCAAATCAGGCAACTAGGTGCTCGATGAAAAGGCATATTTTTTTTCATACAACTCCTAAACTCGAGCGCCGATGGCCTAATTCTCCTCACATTGGAGGGAGGCCTGTGCCCCAACAGTGTAACATTAACAAAGGGTTAGTACTATTATTTTGTGGTTAGGATTTTTTCCTTGTAAAAGGAATGTAGTAGTGATATGTGTGTAGTGACCTGCTGGGGTAGTATCTGCAGCAGGTGACGAGCAGGTCTAGCACGGTGGCGGCGAGCGCGGTCTCGTCCATGGCGGGCGCGCCGCGCGCCGCCAGCGTCCACTTCAGCTGCGCCACGCCTGCCGCCGCGCGCCAGCCCTCCATGCTGTTCGCCCAGCACTTCGTCTTGTTGTTCACCTCGCCCGACTTGTACAGCTCCTTCAGCTACGGTAACACTTGCCATCAATACATCGTGCTATCATAATATTCTACGCCAGCTAGTCTCTTCCCACGATGGCCCAAGACAACGACACGATCTGTGTTGCCATTTATTAACATCGTAAATACAATTTTAATGAATTAGAAAAAGTATAGTTTATTACCAAGTAACATCGACAAGAACAAAGTATTGGTGAGCTCCAAACTAGACAATGTCTGTATCTTGGAGCTTGGTCGGTGTATATCGTTAATACAGTAACAAAGCCGATGACGTAGTCTTGGGTCAATCACATGAGCTAGCTGGTCACGGGGAGATAATGTCGTGGCATATTATTGTAAAAATCGATTGTCTCTTTCCCTCGCATGAATTACGCAAGGTAAAGAGCGACTCGGTGCGACATAGTCCCACAATATGAGTCCATTGTGCTATCAGACTTAGGGTCCGGGAGTCGGAACTGCCGCCTTGCTCATATCTGGGAGCTACTAACGCTTTATAACGACATCCCATGAATAAAACTTTGCAACGTGCAGTATCGCGATCCGAATTGATAGTGTGAACGGCGCTGACGAGATCGAACGATGCAGGGGTAGGTAGGGGAGGCCGGTACTCACCTGCTGGAAGCTGACGGGCCCCTTTCTGTGCACCTTGTCGCCAACCTCCACGTTGTAGTACCACTCGCGGTCGCCGCTGCTGGTCTGCGCGGGCGCCTCGATCACGTTGCTCTGCGCCGGCACCGTGGCGCGGGACGTGTGCAGGTGCGCCAGCGTCATCAGCTCCACCAGGATCCTGGGTAGATCATGACCACGTCATCATCATCATCCAGTCAATAAAATTCTTAACACGAACTGACTGACACACAACGCACAACCTGTACCAGTGGCACTAGATATTCAAAATTTGGACGATATATTCCTTGAGTACCCAGAGGTGCACTAAGGAGGGATTTTTGGAAATTAGACCTTAAGGCATAACCGCCTTAGGGTCGAATTTCCATGGGGGATCAAAATTTGAAAGAAGAAATTTATTTTTTAATTACGACTGGGCATATAGCTACAACGTTCTGTATAAAGGGTTTTACACACAGCAACCGATCAGATTCACGATACGATCCGTAGTGGCTCGGGCGCTATCTTTTTACGTTGTGTTACGTTAGCGTAAATGTGTCAAACACGTTTATTTAACGGGATAAAAAGTATCCTACAAGTTGACTATGATTCTAAGTTTTATAAAAATCTGTCCGATAGATTATTTCTGATGCACGAATAAATAAAAAAATGCCTCACTCTGTCTCGCAACAAAAAGGTCACATTCTATGTATACCGACACAACCTAATTACAACCTTATCACATGTATAGATAGATAATAAAATTTGTTCACTTACCTAATACCATTCCATTCCAATATATCACTGACATTTCTTCTATGTAATATTAGTTTCGATAAAAACTGCACCAGTCTGTCTCTCTCCATGCGATCACACGTCTAGAAACCCAAATAATGTGATCATTATAATGATATAACTTAGCTTTTTACCGCCACCGCTGCGCCGGCGCATCCCTAATTTTTTCTCTACTACTCGGCCCCTAATGGCTACAGCCTTATAAATGTTGAAGCTTAGCTATTTAATAGTGAAAACCTCGCTGATATAGGTTCAGTAGTTTTCATTAATGCTTAAAAAAACTAACAAATAAAGTAGCATTCTAAAGCCATTTTTTGCACTGCACCTAGGGCACATACACACTGAATTACACGGAAACTACTTGTTAGAAGGGTGAAATCTAGGCAGGCGCAAACTTTGTGTGATGAGCACGAACGTTTGTACCTGTTAAGCGGATATATAATATCAAGTAATTATACACGAGGATCGCTCCCAGCCAATTGTACCGTACCCATACATACAAGCGTTGCTTAGTTTGGGACCATACAATTGGTGTGTGGGTGTGCCGATTATTATCTCACCCTGTCGAGCATCTGCACGATGTACTTGGTGTCCGCGAAGGGCCCGATGTCCTCGTAGTACCGGCCGTACACGATGCTCATGGCCTGCAGGCACATGCACTTCATCTCCACCTTCGGCGTCGACAGGAACCGGTGGTACAGGTCGTTGAAGAACTCGTAGCTGGAATAAAGTTATATCAAACCTTATACTTATTTGACGGCCTGATCAGCTCAGTTGGTAGTGACCCTGCCTTGTTTTTTTAATGGGACGAGACCCGCCACACACTCACACCACTGCTACTCCTGTAAGCCAGGATCTACAGTGGTGTCCCATGATGACACCGAGGTTTGCCCCTCGGCGAGTCCCGGGATAAAGTTAATTGTCTTGGAACCCGCACGAATTTAATCGAAAGATAATAATAGGAGGAGTTGGCAGAAAATTATCCACTTCCCTCCATTGCAAAGCGGGAGACAAAAAAGATCTGGTGGATAAATGTCCACAGAAGCAAGAGTGTTACAGCTGGCCTAAGTGCAGGTGTGAGGCGTAGTACTAACGATTTCCTGATGGGGCTGTCGTCGTCGTCCCTGCGGTCGAGCAGCACGCGCAGGTAGTAGTCGCCGATCTTGACCTCGGCCTGCAGGCACGGGTAGTGCAGCTCCAGCTCGGCGTGGTTCCAGGAGGTGAGCGCGCCGCCCGCCGCCGCGCGGTCCGCCGCGAACAGCCGCAGCTCGCCCTCCAGCGCGCTGCGCAGCTCCTCGCGAGTCTGACGGACAACACGACAACATTTTTTTTTATTACATTGTAGCGACCACTTCAACCGCACCACAAGCTACAAAGATGGCGCTGCAGACGCATTCAGAACAATAGACTATTCTCATCGCAATCCTGAATCGCGCTATAAGAGTTTTCGGTGCCAGCGGCCGCCCCGTCAGGCATACCATCCGCCTGGTTGGAAGATCTTCCCTTTTCCGCGAAAACATTTTAGGCAAGTATTTGATCTCGATCTCACCTGATGGTAAGGTGACGATGAAATCTACGATGAAGCATACTTGCCTAGAAGGTACCTGTTCAGTCTCGCCTTGAAAACACCCAGATTGTAGTCAACGGGGAACAAAGACGCCGGTAGCGTGTTCCATTCCATTCCTTGGCAGTTCGCAGGATGAAAGTGTATGTATATGTATGTAATGTACTCACGGTATGATTCCATATGAGGTTGGGCAGCGCGTGGTCGCGGTGGAACTGGTAGTAGAAGAGCGGCCAGTTGGCCGTGGACTTGACGCGCTCGCGCCGGCGCCGCAGCACCACGGGCCGCTCGCGCCGCTCGCCGCCCGCCCCAGCGCCCGCGCCCGCCCCCGCGCCCGCCCCAGCGCCCGCCCCCGCACCCGCGCCCGCCCCGCGCCCCGTGCGCTGCGCCCAGTGCTGCAGCGCCAGCTGGGCGTAGTGCTGGGGGGAACCAGCGTATTCAATATCATCGTTCATATTTGAAATGGTTTTACACCAATATAGATAGTTCTTAAAATTAATTAACTAAAAAATTCTTAACAGTGACTGAATGACACACAACGCATAGCCTAAACCGGACCTAGACATTTTAAATTTGGAGGATACATTCCTTGAGTACCCTAGAGGCGAACTAAAGAGGATTTTTGGAAATTAGCATATCTACTAGAACAAAAAAGGTTCAACTTGTCTTTGAAATAAGACGTCTATCTATTAGCTGTGTTTAATCTATACATCTATACATATAAATAAAATTGGAGTGTCTGTTTGTAATATTAAAATAACCGCTTTTTACTAAGTGCATTTGGATGTATACACGTTACCTATACCGAAACAACATTTTTTACAATTTTTGTCTGTCTGTCTGTCTGTTTGTTCCGGCTAATCTCTGAAATGGCTGGACCGATTTTGACGGGACTTTCACTGGCAGATAGCTGATGTAACAAGGAGTAACTTAGGCTACTTTTATTTTAGAAAAAAAAAAGGATCTCACGAAAAAAAATTAAAACCAATGTTGCAGCGCAGCGCCTGATTAAGTTTGATAGCAACAACCTGCAATGCGTCCCGCGGGCTCAGAATGGGCGAGCAGGCTGTTGTCAACGGTTGTCTTAGTTAAATACCACGCGGACGAAGTCGCGGGCAACAGCTAGTTAAAAATATAACTTGAGTGGCTCACCTCCAAATGTTTCTCGACGTACTTGACCTGCCTCTCGAGCGCCTCCCAGTGCTGCGCGCGCGGCTTCACCGTCTGCTGCGCCAGCTGCAGGTTGTCGCGCTCCTCCACGCGCTCGGCGGCCAGCGCCGCGGCGGGCGGGGACTCCGTGGACTCCAGGAACGCGAGCAGACCGGACGGCTGGGGAAATATTGTTTGTTGCAGTTCCAACACCACTATATCATGATATGTAAACTAAAATCTCTCTTACTCTCACAATCCTCTCACGCACACACAAACACACACACACACACACACAGACGTGTGTGTTTGAGACACACACGTCTGTACACACATACGACCCAGCCTATATAAATAGTGAACACTATTAATTCATAGTGTTTCGCTTTCACATTTCATTTTATGTTATATTTTAAGAAATTGAAATTATATAACATTTAATATTATACTTGTACCATAAATAGTGTACCGAGCTCCAAGATACAGACATTGTCTAGTTTGGAGCTCACCAATACTTTGTTGTTGTAAATGTTACTTGAAAAAAACTATTTTTATCTATCTATCTAGTCTGAGGGGGGGGGCGGTTGAATGCGCGCGCGCAGGGTAATGTGATGCGTGGTGTTACCATGATCCTGGCGAGCAGCTGGTGCGCGGGCGCATGGTCGGCCAGCCAGAGCGCGAGCAGGTGCCGCGCGAGGTGGCGGTGGTGCAGGCGCGGCGGCGCGTACAGCGCGGCCAGCAGGTGGCGCGGCAGCGCGGCCTCGGCCAGCGCCAGCTGCTGCATGCGCGCGCCCACGCCCGCGCCGCCCTCCTCCACCAGCGCGCGCGTCACCAGCCCCGCGCCCTTCACTATCGCCAGCGACGGGTGCTGCCCCGCAACACAACACACATATTAATATTAATATCGCCAGACGAACACCCCGACTGTACAGTTTCAAACTAAGTAACACTTGTATTATGAGCAGTGCACAATGGACTGGGAGCGTTACACAGAAGACATACATATAAAAAGATGTTCAAACCAACTGTGTAGTGTGACGTCATCACGGTGGGCGTGGCCTCATTCTGACAATCGGTGGTCGACCTTTAAATGAAACGCTCACGTTTGTTTCCCAGTTAATTAATTTCACCGCAAGGCAGCTTGTGGCAAGCTGTTAGTGAGTAGCGACACCACGGACCCCAGAAAATTCATCTATATAAATAAAAATTAAATGATTTTTGTTGGTGAGCCCCCATCACTTGAGAACGGCTGAGCGGATTCGAGTAATTTTTATGGTGCGAATCAGGTTTATAGAGAAAGAAAGTTTGAAAAAGTTGAACGAAATATTGGAAATTTCGAAAGTCCTTATGAGTTAGTCGATAGGACAACGTTTGCCGGAACTGCTAATGAATAATAATTATTATTCAAAGTTCTAAAATAAACTTACCTCAAACAGCTTGAAAAGCACGCGTCCTCTTTTAGCGACCATCTCGAGTAGTTGATCAAACTGCTTGCCGTCTGTCGTCTCACTGTACGGCACGCACAGCGCGAACGTTAAGAAATCCAACATGGCCGCCACGACCAGCGCCCCGGTGCTCGCAGTCTGGAAACCATTCATCATCATTAACCAACCTCTTTATCTTAGCTGTATGGGCAGTACTTAAAACGGCAGAAATGAAGAAAGCTCTCTTCAAGGTGATTCATCTCTTTGAAATCATCTATTGCGCGTAATAGCGTAATTAAAATATATGCAGTTGTAAGTGTGGTTTGGTGAGGGGACCTTGCACAGGAAAGAGATGAAGAACCTGTTTCTTCTGTTCTTTGGTTAAGTGCTTTTGAAGATGCTGGAAGTAGGGTTACCAACCAAAAAACGTATTGAAAATATTTTTTATTGAATTAGACGTGATTTTCGGTGTCCGCTGTCAGCTTGTTCGTTTAATTTCGTTCGTTTTGGCGGAATTTAACCAGTTCAATAAATATGGTAAATACTATTTATGACAAATCCATTATTTATTCTCATCAGACGTGTAAGTTGTTTCGAAAATACAAAGATATAAAAGAACCATAGCTGGAATATACTGCTTCTACTGATAGTCTCCAAAAGTGCTAGTACCCAGAGCCGTACCATTATTTTAATTTGCTAATTGTTTCTCAAACCCAAACTGTTATGGACCCTCACAATACAGGCCAGGCCTAGTGTGAGAGTAAATATTACTCGTATTACTAATTAGTATTGTAGATAGATAACACTTTATTGTTCCACCACATAAAATGAATATCATTAAACGCGATCTCTCCCAGGCAACCTTTAGATGGAAAGGATTTTAAGGTGGAAGCTCAGGTCAGGGCGCGAAATTCAAAATGTCAATGGTTTTTATTTTTTTACGAAATTTTGGACGTCCTTACGATGTAATTTAGTGTTTTCCGATATTAGCATTCTGCATTGGATGTTTCGATGTATTAAGTTTGCTTAAAAAATACCTAAAGCGACACAACACCATAAAGTTAGTAAAAGTAGCGGTTTTTACTAACCTTATGGTATTGTATCGGATCCAATGCAGAATGCTAATATCGGAAAACACTAAATTACATCGTAAGGACGTCCAAAATTTCGTAAAAAAATAAAAACCATTGACATTTTGAATTTCGCGCCCTGACCTGAGCGTCCACCTTAAAGAGATGTTTATTGTAGGATTTTTTTAATAATCGATCATAGATACGCACGACGTGTTCGGCCCACATGGCGAGCAGCGAGTCGAGGAAGTGCGGCGAGGAGAGCATGCTGGCCTTGTTGAGCTGCTCCTGGCGCAGGTCGGGCTCCTGGTGCATGGGCTGCAGCAGCGCGCACACCGCGTCCAGCGCCGCGTGCGAGCACGCCGCCGACTCGCGCCGCAGCGCGCCCACCACCGCCGCGCCCACCCACTCGCGGAACCTACGCATGCCACGTGCGTGTAGTGTTTGATATGTGCATCCATCAAACTAGAACTATCTATAAACTAACTAACTAACTAGAATTGATCTTAAGAGTCATAAAGTGTTAAAAGGCGATAAATAAATAAAATAAAAAAACTAAATCACCTCGTTTGTCACACGTTTTGGGTCAGATCTCCGAAAGCCTAAGATTTTCAAAGATGATAGGTAGGTAATGATAACATTCGATTTTGTTAGCCATCTTAACTTATTGATATTGTTTTTTTTTTATAAAAATACAACTGATTCGGCGCTTAAATTCAAGCGCCCAACACTGCCACTGTTTATTACACGCTTTTATTTTTTTTCTCGCTGCGACTCATAGTGTCTTAAGGAAGTAAAAATATATCATGCTTCCTTAATGACGTTACAATTACATACTTAAAGATCAGTCACAACAAATTATCATAACAACATACAAGATTGTCCGCCATTGAAAATCCGCTCCAAAGGTATTATGGTACCATACAACTTTGTTGTACATGTAGTATCAATAACGTGAAGCACTCACCCCGGCAACGCGGTGAAGGCAGCGAAGCCCACTTTGCTGGCGCACAGCCGCCTCAGCGCGTGGAACTGCGCCTCCAGCTCCCGGGGCGTTAGGCTGGCGCCGGCGGGCGCGCTGCTGACGAGCGCGTTCAACGCGCCGGTGATCAACTTCTCCTTGTTCTCAGCGAACAAACGCTGCGTAGCGACATTTTAGTGCACTTCACCCGGCCATTACGAGCGGACATACATATATACATGCGTGAGGTACATATTTGTTTAAAGTTGCTTTACAACAGAGCCCTAAGTCTGCTAACACAATCGATTCATAATCGAACAGCAACCGCATAGTAACTGTCACTTTTGACAGATATTGTATGGGATATCTGTCTGACGGTTACTATGCGGTTGCTGATCGATTGTGTTAGCAGACTTGGAGCCCTGGATAGAACGTTAATTTGTGCGTAGGTACCCTTAAATTTGAAATTTATTGACCAGCATACTATTACCTATGTTGAATTTCCCACAGCACATAGCCATCGAAAAACGTGACTTATGTTCTTTTCCAAATTAAAAGCTAACGATAACAAATAAATAGTGTGGATATGTATCTATATACATGACTATGGTGGTACGCCTTTAATCATGATAATTGCAAGAGGCAATGCGGATGGCTCAACCCAATATGAATGCTTAAAAGCATAATTAATACTTCAGCGGTGACAAATTTTCCATGGTGGTTACCCTCTACCTCTGTATGATTAACATCACGGCATGTTCAGATGTAAGCGTCATTCGATACCTCCTGCGGCACACTATATGCAAAAAGGTATATAAAAAGAATTTAAGACATGTCGGAGTAAAAATTAATTTCGGCCAATCGGTGCGCCTGAAATTTTATAAGAGCATTTAGTGATGGAAGATGATATACGCTTAGCCTCTGTACTGAATTTATTCTCCGAAATATATATATAGTTTAACACGTACAGCCCACAGGTATATGATCTAACGGGTACTAAGGCGTACTGATATCACCTCAAACCCGAGCCTCAGTTCTGCTAATGGCAACGAATTCCGCCTATATCTGAACAGACCTTGACCCCCAAAGTTATAAAAAGTTTTCGTCCATTAACAATGGTATTACATATCGACTTCAAATGCTTTGTAATGCCATTGAAAGCTGAGTAAAGTGTCTATAAATTTGGGGCGATGGGTGTAAAATAATAAATTGACAGGGGACTTACAAGATCCCAAGTAAGAAACAGCCACAACAGGGGGTGGGCCTACAAGCCACAGAACATATTTTAATATGCCCCAGATTATGTATTAGAGCAACATCAAATGAAGCAAAAAAGCGAATAGTAACTATCAATGGCGACAGATTAATTTTCGTAAAAGGAAAGCCGACAGTTGTATTAAATACCTACCTGCAATGTTACTTTAATATTTGGCAGCAGGGCCCGGAGCCCGGTAAGCTTATTAACAGGTTTTCACTGGTTTTTTTAACGACTTAACTGTTATATTTGACTTATGGTTACCTATTCTCTTTGCTTACCCTTTGAAAGAGCTTTTCTTTAACACGAGGTAAGATTGGATTCGGCTAGCGCAAAACCCGATAACAACAGTTCATAAAAGGTTTCCCACATAACTTATATGGGAAACCAAAATGTTAGTACATATGTTCTAATCATACACGCTCTATAAACGATGTGAGAGACGAGGACTGCCTCTAACATAGCTGTAGGAAACAACGACATATCTACAACAGTTGGTACTATTAATGTAAAGTAATCCATGGAAAATAAGTCTGAAACTATGGATACGACTCGATATGACACTTCAGGGATGACCAATTGAGAATACTGTCAAGACGCGTCTGAAGGAATCAAATGCAAGCCGGAGGTTTCTTCTAGAGTGATTACAATTGATTATTTTTCAAATAAATTATGGAATGTACAAAAATTCACATTCACATATATCTAATAATATCTCCAAACGTACACACCAATTATATGGTCCCGAACTAAACAATGCTTTTATTATGCGTACAATGGCCTGGGGGCGATCCCAATACATATATAATACTTGTACATATTAAACAACCTCAACGCAGGTAAAGCAATCCTGTTTGTAACACAAAGTTTACCCTTACTAGGATTCCAAACCTTAGCATAGAAAGCAGGGCAACCACAATCTGATGAGTATTTATGAAGACAAGTTGCGGTATAAGTTAAAAAGAGCATATTTTAAAGACTACTTTTACAACAAAATTAAAAAAAAAAAAAATTATATCATGTATAGAAAATGAACACAACGGACGTTTTTGCGTATCGATCAATTGTTCACCCCTTGATCGGATAAAATATAAAATCCAGTATGGTACAATCGAATCAATGATAGGTATTAGTAGAGAGTATGCGAGTTACAAGTGCAGTGAGGCAGCGGTTGAATGTATATCTTACGTCTTGGCTGACGGAGTATATCAGCCCGCTGTAGCCGACGTTCGCGTTGAACCGCTCGATCACCTCCACGCGAGACATGCCCACTGGGTTTTGGAACAATCTGCGAGAGAATACTTGTATCCTTAGAGCTTGTTTACACGTAACAAGTAAAATGGGGAGACAGTGCTCTCGGCCGAGCGAACAGGGTCTATACTCGGTCGAGAGCACTCTCTACTACACAATGTCGAGTTTGTAAGATTGATGTATGATATTTTGGTATGGCGTCCCTAAAAGTACAGTTAAAACAGGGAGGCAGAGGGATCATGAACTATCATTACATCTCTGAGAATGATACAAAAAAAAATGTACCTACATAACGAACACGCCATCTGTACGGTCCCAAACTAAGCTACGCTTGTGTTGGACTGGTTACTTTAAGCATCCATGATACTCGCGTGCATACACTCGTGCTAATCATACAAAGTACAGAAAACATGGTCACTACTAACTGTGCCAACCAATCGGGTCGTAGATTCGTCTGTCATGACCTACATTACATCAATCAATCAATCAGCCGAAAGACGTCCACTAATGGACATAGGCCTCCCCCAATGACTTCCACACATAAATAAATAAATAAATATCGCCATACGAACACACCAACTATACGGTCCCACTTTAAGCTTAACGCTTGTGTTATGGGTACCGTACAATGGACTGAGGGCGAACTCAGTATATAATACTTATATACATATTAAACATCCATGACTCGGGTACAAACATTCGTGCTCATCACACAAAGCTTGTGTCCCTACAAGGATTCGAACCCGGGGCCCTCGGCGCAGAAAGCAGAGTCACTACCACTGCGATAATCAGGCTGTCACACACATCACGGTCCCCCGCCACTCGCATCCACCGGCTTCCTGCGACGCGTGTGATATCATCGGTCCACCTTGTGGGGGCCGTCCTACACTATGTCTTCCGGTTCGTTGTCACCATTCTAGAACCTCTCTGCCCCAACTGCCATCGGTTTTGCGAGCTATGTGCCGCCCACTGCCACTTCAACTTTGAGATTCTTTGAGCTATGACGGTTACTTTTGTTCGTCTTCGGATCTCCTCATTTCTCATTCTATCGCGTAGCGAAACCCCGAGCATAGACATATCGAGCATATCGACATTACATAAGACCTTATTATATATAAGGTACCTAAGATGGTTGGACTCGGTCTCCTCGTCGACGGGCTGGTGCAGCGGGCCCAGCCGGTAGCCGCGCGGCGTGCCCGCCGACCGCACGTGCACGTTGCGCTGCCCCGCCGACCGCACGCCGTCCAGCAGCGACGCCAGCAACGCGTCCCTGGGACAACCATAATAATATAAGCCCTTCTTTTAATGACCCACTATTGGGTGGTCGGACACGGGCCCAGGCGCCCTTGACTCATGACTGAAGTACTATGACCAATTTTTTTTGTTTAGAACGAATTTACTGTACGAACATATCCTTTATATTTCATTATATCCTTACCTGTCGCCAGCCAAATAAGTGCGGGTATGTCCATTCAAGTACTCTATGGAGAACTTCTGCGGGTGATCCGCGTCCCGTACCAACGCGAACACATCGCTCAGCGGACGCAAGCAAACAACCTGAAAAAAAAACATCTGCATCATTTCTATTTCACATAAGGGCCATTGAACCCAGTCCCAAAAGCAACGCTTGTATACAAGCCTAAGATTTTGCTTGTATGGGCACAGTGCAATGGACTGGGGGCGATCCTGGTATATAATGACTAATACCACATCATCAGAAAGGGTATCTTTAACCTAAAACGATGTATAGATATTAGACATCCATGACTCGGGAACAAATATTCGTGCTCGTCACACAAAGTTTGTCCCTGCCAAGAATCGAACCCAAGATCTATGGACCTGATTAAATCTGTCAAGCAGTATCCTAGTATTACGGGTTCAACAACATATTTTTTTTTTATAATAGTGACGACGCATCCTCGCGAAGACAGTCAAACCATTATAAACGTGAACCTTTCTAGTCGCACCCTATCGTACTTATATTCAATGTACATAAAGTTCAAATTGCTATTTAACTTTCACTTCGCCGCCCGGCTGCTGTGACTCCGAGGCGTGGCGTTGTGTCATAAAACGCAAATTGATATTGTAGCGTACCTACCTTGCTACACTATTTTTATCACTGCGTTTATACGGTACTAGTTGTGACCCATAAGTTTTAAATGTATATACTTATGTTTTTTTGTTTATTAAATTATTGGTTATTTCTCACTGGACACTTTCATTTCGTCGCACCTTCAAGACTTGGGAGCCACAGCCTCCCACAATATCTTACCGAATAAGTCTGTGGGTCCCTCTCCAGAATGCAAGTGTCGGTGAGGCAGAGCGTGCGTCGCATGGGTTCCATGTGCCGCGCGGGGTTCACCTTGTGCACTATGAACTCGCTCAGGGACGTCTGGTGTTGGTCTCCGCTGTGAACCACCATAATATAATGTGTGAACTGGTACAATAAGTCTACTTCTAATCAAATTTAAACATCAACAGCAAAGTGATAGAGTTGAAATTCGCGCCGGCCGCTTACGAAATAGCATAGACGGTGAGTAGAAATTTCTATGCAGTTTAGTAAGCGGCCGACGCGAAATTCAACTTTATGTTTTAGTTGTTTGAGTTTAAATAGGAATAACACAATTGATCTCTTTTAATTTTTTTGAGTAGCAGTCTTAATATAGGTATGAATAATACCAATTTTTTTTCTTTTACAAATATCAATTATAAGACAATTACAGTGGAAACTAAATCGATGCTATAACCAAATCTTAAAATACCATTTACCAATAAAAAAAACAATCTCTTGGCCCATGCTGTTTCAACAAAATCCAATAGGAGGCTTCCCCCTGATGTGCAAATATCAGATCCCGTTCCGAAAATAATGGTACACCAATATTATTATATTTTCCAAATACATTCAGTCTTCAGACACTACCATAAAAAACTTTTTAACAAAATAAAAACCGTCTTCAAAAAACTAAAAAGCAAAAAATAATCTAATCTTGAGATCTACCTTGTCTAACCACATCAAATATTTAACTAATCTGAAGTCGGTGCCAAACTAACAACTGAGTCGAGTATTGCCGGTCTGCGCCAAAGACTATACCTACAAATTGGTCCGCGCATCTCGTTACTGAGTATACTTTTGTTATTCTTCGTCGGTTGTTTATTTGGCACCGACTTCAGATTAGTTAAATATTTGATGTGGTTAGACAAGGTAGATCTCAAGATTAGATTATTTTTTGCTTTTTAGTTTTTTGAAGACGGTTTTTATTTTGTTAAAAAGTTTTTTATTTTAAACTTTTTAGTGGATATATTTACTATTCTTTGTCACTAAAAAGATTTGTAAATCAATCTTTTTACTGGATAATAGGTATACCAATAATCGAGATTATCTTGGCGCAACCCGTGAAATACGTATCACTGACAAGTTCCGCTGGCCATTTGTGGCCTTCTTCATCACTTCCACTTCAGCAAATGATACTTTCTGAATGCAAATGCTTGACTTCTTGATGAAAATACCAAAATTGCTATCGGTATGCCTATAAAATTTGAGGAGTTCTCTCAATTCCTCATGGATCCCATCATCAGAACATTTTTTTGAAAAAAATGGGACCAATCTGTAAACATATCCTTTCATATAAAAAAATAATTTTCCAAATCGGTTCATAAATGACGGAGATATGAGGTAACAAACATAAAAAAAAAAAATAAAAAAAAAAATAAAAAAAAAAAAAAAAAAAATACAACCGAATTGAGAACCTCCTCCTTTTTTTTGAAGTCGGTTAAAAATACAGTATTGTTATATGTATTAGATAGACACTGAATATATTTTTATGCTAGCAATTTGCAACTTAGACTAATTAAACTTTCTAAATATATTTATTTATCGGCGCGTAACGAAATGGATGTGTTCCGTAATGAGCACATAGTGGCAGATAAACGGTTCACACCCAAGGTCGTATGAATCAGCCATGTGCGGTGAGAACAATCAAATTTTACACCAGCCAGTGTAAACACACAATCATTGTGACAATTGTTGCGTGCACTCATTTAGATATTGATTATCGAGTAGGTACTGTCAACATTAGAAACATGTACCTACCTATTTGTTTTAATAATGAAAGACCCTTTTGATACATTTTGCGAATTGTGAACTCGCGCATTGGCGGAGGCCATGCTTAATACGCTCACCTGTACTCTCCAAATCTCTGATCGTGGTAATCATCCAACGTAATCATAGTGGACAACACTTTGATGCTGATATTTAGCATCAAGTTCGCCATTTCCAGCATCTTATTTATTATGATCTGATGGTCCATCTCGTTGGAGAACAGATGGAGTCGGCTGTACCCTCCCACGGCTAGCACGAATCCGCCGGGCACATCGCGCACTGGGAGGATACCCTGGATGTCATAATAGGGGTAGATGGCCAGCTGTGTGTGGGTGGAAGGATCCAGTTGTTCCAGGGCGCACGGACCGACTTCTAAAACGACGGGTAGACGGGTCCCGCTCCAGTGGTGTTTGTAGGCTTGGTATCTCTGAACAAAGATAGGTTGGGTGAACAGAAATACAGGAATAATTATCGAAGACATACTATGTCAGTTCTTTGAATGGATAGACTTGTATATCTTGATGATTTGCGTTTATCTATTGGCAATTCTGCTATTGTGTTTGTAAGGCCGAGCACACATGACAGCTTCTTGTATAAAACCAGTTTTATCCGACAATGGCGGTGTCTAGATCGTGAAAATTTTCCGATATTTAGCCAACCCAAAAGTGTGTTCACTCACTCGTACGTTCGTTCCTTCTCACCGAAAAAAATCTGATCTTGTCGGCAGAAATTGGCCGTAATTACTCCGATTTTTGTAGGTCATATGTGTTAGGGTAGTAAATGACTCGTGCTCTATTTTCACCAATATTTGTTGGACAGGAGACAATCAAGAACAGTCAATTCTCGATTGTCTAGGATAGAACTAAATCAATTACTATAAATTTAGCCTCAAATGTAAAATGGTCTAATGGAGAAAATTCTTCAGTTCCTTCAATTGAGATATAGAGAGCTAAGACCATAATATAGGTACATAGAAACATATACTTACAAACACATCCTTAGGCTTTTCAGCAAACAAATGCCTATATTTAAAAGCTTCACTCATAAGCAAGCATTTATGTTCAGAAGAGAACTTCATTGTATCAACTTTTTTATCTTTCTTCATCACTAATGTGAAATCATGATTGGCTGTCGAATTGGAATGTTTTGCTGATGTGATGGTGACTACATCTGCATACAGCCACTTGTTGGTCACCTCCAACCGGTCCGGGTTGTATGTAGTAATGCCGTGGGTGCCGATGGAGAACACCCTCTTGTATTTCCCCTTCCACGAGTGCTTGGTGACGAGGAATGATGCGACATCTTGATTGTCTTTCAGCGGAATCATCTTAACATTGCCTGTGGACAATAAAACCTTATAAAAAGGTGTGAGGTATGCTATTGCCTATGTTTATTATACTAACAGTATGGTCCCAAACTAAGCAATGCAAGCAAACTTAAATCATTGGCTTGGGGTGAATCCAGACACAAACAGATGAGGAAAATTACGAATACATTCCAAAATGTATACAGACAGGAATCACACCCATAACCCTCCAGTGCAGTGGTAGACCAAGCTGTTGTCAAACTATTTGATACTGGCAACATTTAGTTTCATAAGTTTTATGAAGCATGGCCTGCTGGGCCAGCCTGGCATAATTATGACCTCAAAATGAGCCTATGCAACACTAGTGACAGTGCTATCATATTATCCATTCAGGCAACACTCTCACTGTCAAATTTAATGTTTTTTTCATGATTAACACTCTAGTTCTGAATTTGGCCACCTGCACATACAAGTTGGAAGCACTGGACTCACCAATACTGGCCTAAAATGTGTTGGCCTAAGCTCCAGGCCAACCAACAGCTTGTGAATAAGTAAATGTGGAAT
The DNA here is from genome assembly GCA_905404115.1 of Pheosia gnoma. Taxonomy (NCBI): domain Eukaryota; kingdom Metazoa; phylum Arthropoda; class Insecta; order Lepidoptera; family Notodontidae; genus Pheosia; species Pheosia gnoma. Next base: position 2,111,665 of record FR989910.1, read on the forward strand.
TAAAATCAGGAATATTTGAAAAACTAGTAGCCTAATTATCAAAGGGTCATCTGGGATAGGACATGGGTTCAATTACCATAACAGTACATATTTCTATACATTGACAAGATATATGCAAAAGTAAATCTTTGTAATCCAATTTCATGCATATTTCTTAAAGGGGGTAAGCAGAGGTTCACTGTTGTACTACTAAATTTTGTCACTGGTATTGGTTCTAATTTAATAAGGGGCAAGCCCATTGCTGATTAGCAGGCACACTTTTAATTAGAATTTTGGACAAAAAAAGCATAAAAACCAATACTAACATTTATAATATCTAGCGAAAAAGTGCTAAACCATAATTCCTACAAATTATAAACAAGTGGGTTGATTTCGCTTATAAAATACTTTCCACTAAAACATAATTTATAAAGCAAGAATATAGCATATAAAAAACACATTAGTTCATTTTAGATTTGAATGATCTTATTTGGACTTAAAATATTTGGGTTTTGGGGAATATGCATAATATCCTCCCCTTTGTATATAGATCGGGAAACCATTATTGATATCTAATACGTGTAAACAAGGGATCGTGCGATACATTTCTCTTCGGCAATCGTTAAATAAAGGTCCAAAATGATACTCACAAATTGTAAGTGGATAAACAAGCTTTAATACTTTCAGCTGGTATCCGATAAGAGCCACATATTATACAAATAAACTTAAAAAATGTGAACAACAGGAGCTCAGAAGAGGGCCGACCAATTCATTTGACAGTTTGGCAATTTTTTCGACAGAAAACAAGCAACACTACCATATAGAAAAATAAAATTTATGCGAATCATTGGGAAAAGATACTGAATAAATGTATGACTTAAATTATTGGGCCCACTGAGGTACCTATATAAGAATTTTAGATGTCTAAACTTCTTGGAAGTTTACTATAATTTTTATAACGTAACATTTTACCTGATTGTTATCATTACATGTGATGTCTGAAAGGAATAATGTTACGTATCAAGAAACGTAATTACACGTCAAAGTAGGCACGGGTAGACAGATGTCACACGCACGACATGTCATAATTTTTGATTCATGCGTTCAAATCTTTTGTGTTATGTTATTACGCAGAATATTATTTGGAAGGATAAATGGATTACTACTTAATCTGCTTATACTTATTGGATTGTATGCCCTTGTAAAAATAAAAAGTATCTACCTACTCCTCATCCCTTGAAACTCTTAGTAGATAGTAAAACATTTTAATTGCGTATATTTATTTGATGCATTGTTCATGAACGCTCTTCACATATTTGGTTTTAGAACGAAATATTCAGAACCTTTTTATGCCGCATTGTAAAACTGTGCTTTTACCACGGTGTTAAAGATTTCTTTGGGAATTGAAACATTAATTTGTATTGTAGCATCATGGTTCTCGACTTAGATTTGTTCCGTGCCGATAAAGACGGTGATCCAGACAAAATTCGCGAAAATCAACGTAAAAGGTTCAAAGACGTTGCTCTCGTGGACACTGTGGTTGAACAAGATACTTTGTGGAGGAGATTGCGCCACGAAGCTGACAACTTGAACAAGCTGAAGAATGTGTGCAGTAAAGAGATCGGGCAGAAGATGAAGAGCAAAGAGCCGGTTGGTTCCGAAGACGAAGCTGTGCCCTCAGAAATCGTCGAAAAACTCGTTGATCTTACCGGCGATCAGCTAAAGCCTCTGACTGTGAACCAAATCAAAAAGGTGAGAGCAAATGCTACGTAAATTTGTACCCACATAGGTCACCTAACTAGAATCTTGCATGAACAAATATCTTTTCAGACTACTTAAATTTTCAAAATATGTTCCTGTCCATATGGTACTCCATTTCGTTATTACGCTCACCTCTGTATATTCAAGTACAACTACAAATATGAGGGCTGTTTAGTTGTTAATGTGTCATTAAAATACATGATAACAATGTCTCAAACTGATAAGTAAGACTTCAGTTGGGTAGTGTTTGAGTATTCAGCATTTTTATTTTAAAAATAATTCCAACGTGGAATTGTAATTTATTTTAAGTCCTGATGCAATTACTTTGACAATATTGCATCACCTAAAGTACAAGGTCTATGTAGTTTGTTGTAATAAATTATTGTCATGTGTGAAGCACAACTTCACAATAGAACATATTCAGGATATTAAAAGTAAACCAATCAGCTCTCCTTATCAGTCACAACATAAAGTCACAATAAAATACCTTATTTCTCTCAGGTCAGAGTGTTGATAGATGAAGCTATAGCAAAGAATGAACAGGGTAGAATAGTAGCTGAGAAGACTCGGTCAGAAGCCCTCAGGGAGGTGGGGAACCACCTCCATGGGTCTGTGCCAGTGGATGACGATGAGGACCACAATGGAGTTGAAAGGACACACGGAGACTGCACCTTTAGGACAAAGTATTCCCATGTGGATCTGATCTGCATGATTGATGGTTAGTTCCTGTTTCATACATAACTCTAACATAATGGAGTCACCCACACAGCACAAGAATCTTAGAGAGGTTAAGAAGATGAATATGAATGCCTATCTCAAATGGTTACTTGTGTTTTTCTACGAGTTTTATTAGCACTAGCACAGCACACCTGTGCAAATAACGACAGTTCAAGAAGAAAATATTATAGTTATACCTACCAGATGTAGTAATTTGGTTTCTTAAATATTGAGATTTTTCCAAGTTTTATAACTTATAACTAAAATTATGTACCAATGATTATTACATGATCATACATATTTTAACCTAGCTTTTGCTGCTCTGCCCCTGGTTCCATCAATTTTGCTCTGCTACTCAACTGCCAACAGTAACAGCATGATAATACTACTCAATTATATATGTTGAATCATAGGCTATACAATAGTACAAACCCTATTGAAATGACTCCAAAATTCTGTCAGTGATTAACAAAAAGATAAACTGTATAAAATTCTAGATACACTTGTTTTGGATTCAGAGTATTTCCGAGACAAGACCTTATAGTCTTTTGCAACCTTTTGTGTTCAATTATCGTCAATGCAGCGACACAGTTTATTTTAGGATAGATTATAGACATCCAAAGGTTAAATGAAAATTACAATGAAAGTCTCTAGGAACTGATATGCACCTCTCTTTCTAGTATGAAGTTGAGCCTACAAGCTCTGAGAAATAGCTACATAATAGTTTAATTATTCAGGAATGGATGGCGAAAGAGGTGCGGCTGTGTCCGGTGGACGTGGATATTACCTCAAAGGAGCAGCTGTATTCCTGGAGCAAGCTCTCATACAGCTGTCTTTGAGGATACTGTTGAAGAAGGGCTACACACCCCTGTACACACCATTCTTTATGAGAAAAGATGTAAGTATATAATACCAGCCCTTTTAATGTCCCACTGTTGGGCACAGGCCTCACTCAAGTGCGAGGTGGATTAGGCCATAGTCCATCAAGCTGGCCCAGTTCGGCTTGGTGGACTTCACATGTCTTTCGAGGGGTACTCTCAGTCATGCAGTTTTCCTCGCGATGTTTACCTTCACGGTTTAGCAAGTGATAATCATAGTTGAAAATGAGATTCACACATGAAAATCCAGAAATATCAGAGGTGTGAGCCGGGGTTTGTACCTGCGATCCTTGTTACCGAGGCAAGCATTCTACCAACTTGGCTTTTACTGCTTGCATGTAAGTACATAACAACTGTAAACCCTGATAGAGCAGGCAGACATTCGAAACAGAACCTCAAAACTGTATGTATTTTTCTCTAATTTTTTTAATTTCGCTTGCATTTAGGATATTTCATATTAACAAACCTCGATTCATTCTCTTACTCTATTGTATTATGTTTGTCAGTAGCTATGTCTGGAGTTCTGTGTGCTAGTTGTGTGTTTAGTTAATGTATCAGTCTTGCTGACCATCTTTGTTAAAATAATCTTATATCATAAGGTCAATCCCCAAGGTAATGCAAGAAGTAGCCCAGCTGGCGCAGTTCGACGAGGAGCTGTACAAGGTTGTGGGCAAGGGATCCGAGAACAAGGGCGACAATGCTGTTGAGGAGAAGTACCTGATTGCCACCTCCGAGCAGCCCATTGCTGCGTACCACAGGGACGAGTGGTTACCTGAAGCCTCATTACCCATCAAGTACGACTTTGATGATACATTTTCAAGACTAGGATGGCTAGGCTACGCTAGGCTAAAGCCTAAAGCTAAAGCTTTATAGGATTTAGGCATCTTAACTCTACAACCGAATCAGAATGGGATGTGAACTAAGAAGATCCGGGAAGAATCTTAGCAGATGTGTCTTTGATTACAGTATTTTTTTTACTTCCAAATTGCCAATTTGTATTACAAAATGCGTGCTCCGGTTTTTGACGTTCGAAGAGGCCAAATTAAGTTCAAATCTTGAATGGAGGATTAACTCATTACACCAATTCAAATGGGTCTCATTTTGAAATTGGAGAGATATTTCTGGCTGCCCTAATTAAGCTGATAAACAATATTGGCATCGAGCTACCACCGTGCCCTCCGACCCTCACCTAGTGGAGGCACCATCACACATGTTTATCATAAAGCCTTGCATTGTTGTGTCCAAAGAACTTCACATACTCAATTGTATATAAAAAAAAACGATTTTTCAGATATGCCGGTTTGTCGACGTGTTTCCGCCAAGAGGCAGGATCACACGGACGCGACACGAGAGGTATCTTCAGGGTGCATCAGTTTGAGAAGGTTCGAAACATTCGAAATTCAACTTGCGTATTATGAGATCTGGCCTTGTGGACAATGTAGCTCGTGATTCAAGAATTCGCGCGCTCTTCGCGACAAAACGGCCAGATTTCGTCGCCATAGCTGGCCACCTTTCACCTCACTATTCCGGCCGTCATACCGATCGCTTTAAAACACGAGCTCCGGTCTTTAAATGGCCGAATCAGCGTCTTATTTAACCGCGCCTCAATAGCTTATTCGACAACATGCAACCATTTTAAAATATTTAATCCTTAAATGCAAAGAAGTCCTGTGATATAGATGATTTTTAAAGTGTTGATATTAATTTATTAATACCGGCCTAAATATCTCTTTCAACAGGTAGAACAGTTCGTCCTAACGTCACCCCACGACAACGCCTCCTGGATCATGATGGAGGAGATGATCGCCAATGCCGAAGAGTTCTACAAGACCCTCGGCATACCGTACCGCGTGGTGAACATCGTGTCCGGAGCCCTGAATCATGCGGCTTCCAAAAAGTTGGACTTAGAGGCGTGGTTCCCGGGGTCGGGGGCCTTCCGTGAGCTGGTGTCGTGCAGTAACTGCTTGGAGTACCAGGCGAGGAGGCTGCTCGTCAGGTAACATCGTACTCGGAGTTAGATGATGGCCAGAACTATTCCGGTCAAGAAGTTGCATTAGTTCTTGTGTGTAACATGTTGTGTTAGCCGATTCTTCTAAATGTATGGCACAAAAAGAAAATTAATAATTATTTTTTGGATGTGTGGAATGTTTAGACTACTTAGTTTCATTATTTTTAATTATTTCGAGTCCAGTGTTATATTTTAATTATACAGTTCTTGCGAGTCATTTATACATTTCTTCAGTAACGCATGCAGTCACACCGTGCAATAGCAAGAAGAATTGTAATCAATTATTTTGATATCTTTATTTTTTCCAAAATTGTACGTAGTCCATATATAAGTTTAATTATTAACACTCACCGTCTCCGCCCTCTTCATGTCAGGTACGGTCAGACGAAGAAGATGAACGCGGCGACCGAGTACGTGCACATGCTGAACGCGACCATGTGCGCCACCACGCGCGTCATCTGCGCGCTGCTGGAGGTGCACCAGACCGAGGAGGGGATCAAGGTAATATAATAATAATAATATCGCCAGACGAACACACCAATTGTACGGTCCCACACTTAGCAACGCTTGTATTGTGGCTACCGTACAATGGACTGGGCGCGAACCCAGTATATAATACTTATATAGATATTAAACATCCATGACTTGGGTACAAACATTCGTGCACATCACACAAAGTTTGTCCCTACCAGGATTTGAACCCGGGACCCTCGGTACGGTCACTACCAACTGAGCTAATCAGGAATATAAAAATATCGCCTGATGAACACATAATTTCTATATAAGTTAATATTTCATCAAAATTAAACATTATATTTCAAAGCAACAATTTTATCACAAAATAAAATAAAATTGACAGCCTTTCTCTTCGACTCCCCCCAAAAGCCGATTTAGAACTTTTGCAAATAAAACAAACTTTTATAAGTAGATAAATCATTTCTATATTTACCCTCTCCAGATACCAGAAATCCTGAAACCATGGATGCCGGAGCAGTACCAAGATCTAATTCCGTTCGTAAAGCCAGCGCCCATCGACGTGGAGGCCGCGGCCGCCGCCAAGAAAGGCAAGAAAAAGGAAGAGAAGAAATAGAAGTCCGGAGCATACAGTTTAGCTAGCGAATGGCGACAATTATATTGTTACAAATCACGACTCATAGTTGAACTTGATACGGCCCGGACCACGGACACAGTCCGCTCCGTACTAAGTCTGTTCGTCTAGAAACCGCCCCCAAATTACGTATCTTGTCAAGCTTAGCGGAAGAAAAGTGACAGCAATAATCTCGCAATAATTGCTTTCAAATCGCAGATTTGTATGACGTCGCAGCGCTACGTAATACGAATTAGCAATTTAAAAGCAAATATTGCGCGATTACTGCTATCGCTAGGCTATTGCAAGATACGTAATCAAGGGGCCGGTTAGTACCGAGCGGACAAAATCTGTGGTCCAGCCCGTCCCAAGCTCGATCGTCTGTTGATACTATAGACAAAAGTTGATAAATCGTACAATATTGTTGTCTTGCTCATACATTACGCACGTGACAAGGATGACAATACATCTAGTTGAATCATGTTTATTTTGTGAACTTAACATACAGAATAAGGTCTATGTCGTCCATTCCCGCGCAACACGCATTCTATTTATTTTGTTAAGCTGAGCTTATAATATGTTTATATTGATTAAAACGAATGGCCAGATAATTTAGTTTTTTCATTTTCAATCGACGAAGAAATTAGGTTCTCAACTCAACACGTAAGTATATGGTATAGTTATCGGTACGACCCAGTATGGTTAATGGTATATTTTTTTTTTATTACAGTATAGGCAAGTATTTGATCTCGATCTCACCTGATGGTAAGTGACGATGAGATCTACGATGGAGCATACTTGCCTAGGTAGGAAGCCGGCAGTAGATCGAGACGCTACATTCACTAGGCACATGCAGCGCAACTAATCTGACCCGCCATCCATGAATGGCAACACCGAACATCATGCCGGAACACGGCTAGGCCCACTGACGTCCATGATACAAGTACGCTAGACTAATGATATCCTTTAAAATGACAGCTATCTATAGTGCCTATTTGAAGCGCCCCCAGCGTGGGGGAAAGGTACTAAATCTGACGTAAAATGCAAATGGCCGTTGTTTTGTTTACATTGTCTCCGTGTTTATAAAGTGATTTTGAAGGTTTAACGCGATTAAACTTGTTTGTTGTGTCGTATTAATATAGTTAATACATAAATAAGTGGTGTTAGTTAATAGGTAAACCATGAAAGAGTGCGTGTTATGCAAAACTCTTTACCAGAAGGGAAGTGGGGTTACATTCCACAAGTAAGTGCATTTACGGCTAATATTCAAGAAATTAAAACTTCTATTGATATTATAGGCACTTAAAAATATGTTACTAATCTTATTTATTCGTGATTACAACGCATTTGTCTTTGTATTATCGATTTATTATAAACAATAAAATTCAATAGTGCTGTAAAAGTTCCTTGTCGATAAAAATTATCGATATTTTTTCTATCAATATCTTAAATAGATAGAACGTTCAAGAACGTAAAAATCGCCGAAGACAGATTTGTATTATCAAATACATATTATTTTAAAACAATGTTTACTAATTCACAGGTTTCCGACTGACAATAGAAGACTAGAATTACGGCTCAAAAACATTGAAAAGCCTAGTTGGCGTCCGAAAAAATATGATTACATCTGTTCAAAACACTTCTCTGATGACTGTTTTATTAAACATAACTCATGTACTACTTTGATGATTTTTATTTTCTATTAATACCTTACCTACTCCATTGCTTCCCAAACAACATTACATTATCTCATTTCTAATTAAAAAACGATCCTTATTTAAGTAGGATCTAGCTAGTCACACACCACCCTTTAGTCCGGTTTCGGCTTATCCTAAGATTACCTACCCTACCCATGAGCGATTCGGCTAATCATTATCATTATTTGCTTCATCTTAGTATTAACCACTCGAGTATTTTGGACATTAGCCATTGTTAAAGGAATGGATCATAATTATTTTCATTTTACTGCATGGGTAGGTTTAAGCATAAACATTTTTATCGATGTATCATATCAATGTCCCATCTCTATTATTAGTTCCATTCCCCCTCACTGCCGCTATCAGCGCCAAAATGGCGAAAATCAAATAGGCACACGATAACCGGGCTTATGATTAGTCCAGCGATGTATACCATAGAGGTCAGTGGCTAGGCCGCTTGGCGACATGGCTTTGTTCAGTGGGTGGTGACTAGCCACGGCCGAAGCCCACCACCAGTAGAGTTGGCACCACCCAGGGTCACGTGTAGGGTATCTCGAGGGTACTTAATTCTCCTACGGACGAAGGTGACTCGACCCCAATATCACCGCATATTCATAGACGTGATTCATAGAAGTGTATTGAATGGCGGCAAAACGACTAAATCGATAACTTTATTCCGATTGACATATGATTCGCGCCGCAGCGCGGTCACTCGGCCACCCAGAATTACATTAATGATTTGAACTCAATGGAAAAAGGCCATTAGAGAAAAAAAATTACATTAATGATTCCTTTGTGACGGAGATATCTGAACGCTGCCGAAGTGTACTCGTTGAATGAAACATCATCTTGCTTTTTTTCCAATTTATTGTGACCAATTTATCAGTCAGCGGCTGGTTACACGAGATGCAAACTTAATCTATTTACATTCATCAAGATACAAAAATGATTAACAATAACATTTCGTAATGGATAGCGCTTGTATCATATGCAATAAATAGAAGTCACTGTATATAAGCATTGGAATAAAACGATAAAAACAGATTTTCATTAAAAAAAACTAGACATGCATTTTATTTAATAAAAAATTAGGTTTCTCCAGTAGGTAGATAAAAAAACTTATGTTTGCAATGTTAACAAAAAATAATTAAACTCGAGTATATGTCTACAGTATACAGTTAGCCCACTCCACGTACGCTCACCTAGATATTTAGCGTATTCTGCGTAGATCGGACCGCAAGCAACTAAATATGAGGGTACCCTGATTCAAACTATGACACTAGGACGTCAACCACCTCAGTCTCCGTGACCATGGTAGCTGTAAAGATTGACCTTATTTATTTGCCAGTATACAAACGCATATCCATTACATCCTTCTTATTAGATGTGTGATACTCGATCGTAACCGCGTATGCGCTGCGGCGAGCGGGTAGGAGCGAAAACCGCAGGTCAACAGACCTATTTTGGGACATTCTCGTGACAATTTCATTACAATTTTATGTGGATTTGTCAAATATCTTGTGCCATCTAAAGCAAAATCACTACAGACCCCCGACAGAGACCGACCGTGTATAATTCCTTTGCATAACTTTCTCTCTTTTGGGTTGTAAGATCTGGTCATTTGTGTGCCTATTCGTCACAAGAATATCCCGCAATACATTAAACATACCTAATTTATGAGTAAACCTCTACAAATAAGAAACAAAGCATAACATTACATACCTTTACAAGAACCATTAAATCAATTGCATTTTTAAATTAATATTTAGACTAAGGTAGCTCGCGCTAATCTGACTGCGGCTACCGCTACAGAAAAATAAAAAACAAGAATGCTGTTTCTATTTGAGACGCCAGAGAACGTAGACAAGTATATTATGCAGACCTCTTAGATACTTTACCGCTTCTAGAATGACATCTTAATAAGGGGTTAGTCTCAGAATACACAATACTTGCTATTTATTTTTCAATTCCAATAAAATATGTCTACAAGACTTATATTTAATAAGATTATAATTTCATATTATCGTGTAGATATATAGTTCTTATATACAGTCTAGGAGAAAAACACATTCGCGTAAGTGTGCAGTGTGTGTGTGTGTTCAATTAACTACATTGGTTTTTTTTTGTTCCAGTGTGATGACATCACCAATACTAGGCTAAACACTTATAAAAGCCGCGTTATCATATATCTCACAACTAACAAACTCAAACATTTAATGATAAACTAAGATACAACAACCAATATGAATACAACATAATTATAATGAAGCAATATATGTTGTTATATAACAAATCATTGGTGCCATTCAAAACTATCTTAGGCATTTACTATGGTTAATATAACATGTACCTCTAGCATAGTAATCCTAATAAAAGTGTCCCTTATTACAATTTATAGTCATGAACATATAACTACACCAAAGAGTTTTGTTAGCATAGGCTTACACAAAATGTATTGTAATCAAAACAATAATTACAATTTATATTACAATGACAATTTAGTTCGAACATGGCACAATACAATTTGTATTTACAACCAGATTTATCATAGTTCAAAGATTAGTTATTCCTGTGAGCGCTAGACAAATACCAATTGCATGGCCCGAAGTTAAGCAGTGCTTATAATACAATGACTGGATACCCACAGAAAAGCCTGTTTCTGTAATTTTCCAGGTGGGAATCAAACCAGCAAGTGTTTCCGTGTGTTGAGCTAAAAGGGAGATTCAGCCCAATTATTATAGCAAGCAGTCCAGTTATAATGATTATGGATTTTACAAATATTTTATGTTACTATACTGTGATTTTAAATTTAGAAAATAACATGATTAATAAATATGCCTATAAATTTGTGGAACATCAATAATGTTATCAATAATCCTTTATGACCTACTGGCTAACATTAAAGTATTGTATATTTATAAAAAAGTCTACTTCAAGATGATTATAAGAGGGTTAATATACCTATGTATTTCATACCTATATAGCCAGATACATTGTGTTAATATAGGCTAGATAGTAAATGCAAAAAACAAGTTAGTAGCAAAGGTAAGGATGAATATCCTTCACTACCAGCAATAGAATCAAATAATAATTAATAGTAGCATTTATCATTATTACACATATACTTATTCAATGATCTATCACAATGTACCTTCTTCTTTCTTTACAAAATGAAATACGATGAAATAAAACAAATATGAATATGGCCTCACCCACCAATTAGTGGGTATTTTGCCAATATCAAGTAATTAATAGCACTAACACATTAATAAATACACATTATAAATAAAATAATGGATGTGACATGAACATGGAGTGTCCCACAATGTACCTACTATCATAAAACATCAACATAGATCTGTCACTGGCACTACAAAAAACTCAAATGTACTAGATTTTGGGCATCTGATATGTCTGTTCAAGGCCCAGGCTGTCAACACGATAGACTCATAAACAAAGGGCAATAAAATCATTATTGAACTTTTGAGTGTCATACTTTTGACTACATTAACAAGTGCTAATCTTAATTTTCATGTAATTTAGTTCATAGAAGAAATTGGGCAGATATGTTGCTAGCAAGATATATGACTCCAGCGCCCTCAACATTCAAATGAGGAAAACCATGATTAAAAAATACTTAATTGCTAATAATAATTATTATTTGATTCATTCATTATTTTATGCACTGGTAATTTGTGAATAACATCCATCATTAAGCTCTATATTAAGTTTTGTGAGATAGCACATACATATTTCATACAATATTAGTATAAACAGATACTATATGTATTTACCAAATAGCAAGTATCATTTAAAAGATAACATTGAGGCAAATGTTATCTCTTTGTTTAGTCTATAAACATCATGATACAATCATTGTTTGAGTCATCACCAATTAAAACCACTGAGTAAATTTCTTGGTCCACATACTTTTAAGGGTACATAGCCAAGAAATTCGCCACTATTAGCACGCCAGCTGAGCCTTTTGCCGGCACCGGTGCATGAGAGCGCGCAATGTGAACTGCCGGCGTGCGAGCGTGCGAACCTGCTTCAAGAATGTGTCTAAATCAATCACTTCTTTACGTAGAGCCTCACCCATATAGTAAATAGCGTCTTCTAGAGTAGCTTCCTCAGCAAAAGCATTCAAAAGCTGTGAGTATAGTGGAGCAGTGGTCACAACAGCCTCATCAACATCTATACCTTCCTGTTCCTCCAAACGTTCAATAGATGTATGCAATTCCTTCTCCTTTTCTTGTAAGATGGCTACATTTTTATCCAGCTCCCCCCTCTCCCTTTGCAGCCTCGTTACAATATCCTCAAGCCTTGTTTTCCCTTCTCGGAGCTCCTGTTGTGTGCGGCGCAGAGTTTCAAGCTCAGCTTGTGATTGCTGAGATTGTTCTTTAAGCCGTCTCCTCAATTTATCCTCTACTGCAGACAAGAGTGAAGCCTTGATGTGTTCCTCAGTAATTGTGCCTCCAGCAACATCAGGACCTGGTCCATAACCAGCTGTTGGAGGATATGGGGTGGCATTTGCTGCAGTTGGGTATGGTAAGCCATTGGTAGGCCCAGGGCCTGGGTACGAGGTCCCGAAGTTTGGATATGGTATGTTCGAAGTTGTTGGGTAAGGAGCAGGTGTTGGATAGCCAGGCTGTGGCGCACCTTGAGGGTATGGGTACCCCGAGGGTTGTGGCGGCATAAAAGAGTTAACTGGGTAAGGCGGCCGTGTCTCGTTCCGCGGCTTCGAGTACACCGGCGGCAACTCTCCGAAAGCATTGACCATGCTTACAATCAGCTGCTGCAACGTCGAGCCGCTATGCGTCCACTCGTGTAGATACGGTAAATACACTTTTCCATTGCTGTCGACATACTTGGACACTTTGATAGACATATCTGGCGTGGGTTTCACGAAACACAACGGCGCATTATGTGGATGAGTGTCCATTAGCCAAATACAAACTGGTATGTTGTAATATGCGCCTTTGTAGTTTACAGGGATGGTCCCTTCAAGATTCAGAAGGTCTTTTCTGGTGCCATTATTGAAGACAAAGGCCTCCAAACGATAAGTCAAACTACGATACACTTGTATGAGATTAATCACTTCTCGGGCCGTGTAGTCGCGATGTTTATACTTGGACAAGTACTGTTTCAGCACTGCGTCGTCGTTAGCCATGGTTTAAGAGCCTCAGAAGCAAGATCATTAATTAAACACACCTTTTACTCACACAAAATTACACTTTTGCACTACATAAAATCCCCGAATTAGTGGTGCTAACTCCAAAACTCAAAAAATAGTAGATTTTTTTCTTAATTATGGATATCACCCAAAAAAGTGAAGATAAATATTTTAAGCGAATTGTCGCTCTCAGTGTGTATTTTAGATTCTTATTGTGCTAATATAACATATAGTTTAAACTTAGAGCCGAGTCACCACAAACCCCCACTCAACCCACAACACAAAATTATTTTATGTAATTTTGATTTATTTCGATTCAACAGATGATGGTACTGTGCGCATGAGCTTAGTCTCAAGAGTATTATTATATTATAGAGCTTAGTCTGCACGTCACTGAGGACACGGTTAACATTACACACTGCTATAATATGGCACTCATAGCCTTCGGTAAAATTAGTTTCGTATTTTATCGCGCGCAAGCTTAGCTGGCGCGCACTTTACCCTACCCACTCTTTATCCGCGCAGAAGAAGGTGTGAATATGTTTTTGTTGATTGTTTAAAAAAATCAGGAGAAACAGGAAAGGTTCCAAAGTGTGCATTGGTAGGCTCGGCTAACTTTACAAACGCAAACTTATTTTGTGGGCATTGTGTTGAAGATTCAAATATAAATCTACTTTATTTCAGACAAATCAGTCATCACTGGATAAAACTCGTGGTAGATTTTTCTAATATAATTTCATTATGATAGTAAAAAGTACTTATATTTCCAAAAATATTTAAAAAAGCAATCAATTACGCTTAAACAAATTATCTCTTGGAAATCCAGTAGAGTTTGCACCACTTTCCCGAATAGAAAATTCATGACAGATATCCAGCCAACAAGATCGATTGAATGATAAAGTGAATGAATAAACGAACAGGCTTATCACAGAGAAACAGTAGAGGTCCGCTGTTTCGATATCGATAAATTTAAACCAGGGGCCCGACCGCCGATCTCCCGCGAAAGCGATAGCTATAAGCGATAGCGATAGCTAGAGTCATTGCATTGCTTTCATTTTTTCCGACCGCCTATCTTAGCGCTGCTCTCGCTTTGGCTATTGCATTCATTTGGCTATTGCATTCACTTGAATACGTCAAGTGACCTGCGTTTCGATACTGCATATTGCCTTATAAACTTTGATTTAATAAAATGTTACTAATTCTACAAAAAATGATTGTTTCGTGTTGTTTTGTAAATTTCTCGTATGGTTACATAAATACAATTATAATTACATTATATCAAATCGAATTTTTATGGGTTTCAAACTGTCAATTGCGGAAAGAAATCTAAGGACCGTAGGTTTAACAAAACGCGTTCAGTCTGTTTACATGTATCAGTGTGTACTGTGTAAAGTGGAGTGTTTTCTAAAAATCGGAAAAATATAAATTCTTGGGTAAGTACATATTAGTTCAGTTAATTGTCGTCACATAGGTTCATTATTCCGTATAATAAATGTGATTCTTTGGTGTATTGTATTGTAGGAGTACAAATATGTCGCGGTGCCGTGTTTACCGACAACACAATATTACTGTTATTTTAGGTTTCTTCGTAAAGGAAACAGCCAGACTCTTTAGCAAATACCTAGAGTTAATGCACCTACACATATTTCTATAAATCTTTGATGATTAAGCTCCCGAAAGTGTACTTTGCGTTTATTTTTAACCTAAAAACAATGTATATTTCAGTATGCCGGCAACTCGTAGACTATCACATATTCAATCGAATATGATGGTGGAGTGGATGGTGGCCCACCCATTGCAAGCTAGGGGCACCATGACCAACTGCCAACAGGGCAAGCAGCAGGCGCAACGCCTGTGGGAAGAGGTGGCCTCGCGGCTTAACTCGGTTGGTGATGGCACGACCAAAACTGCCAAAGAATGGCGCCAGGTTAGTACTTCAGCCTATTAGATAAATGTTAATATGTGTAACGGGCCTATACCCATTGTGCATCTGTGAACCGGGTATCAGAAAGTCAGTGGAGCACATTTTAGAGACAAGGACAAATGTGATACCCTTCCAAGCTATTGCACAACAACAGCAACTAGCGTAATATACAGGAATAAGACCAAACCATAGAAAATTATAATATGTAGTCATAGCAGCTTATTACTATGTACTATAATACATATATATAATATGATACATACATATATATATAATTACAATACTACCTTTTACGCTAGTAAACCTAATAGTATCGGGACTAAAATATAAAAAAAACACTGCTCTCGTTGTTATATGCAGTGATACTAATAGGTGTAATTAATTTGTTACAGCGGCTACAACAACTAGAAAACGGGAGCTTGAAGAGCGGCGGCGGCGACTGGATTTGTTTTCCTATTGTAAATGTGGGAACTATGTAGCCATTAACTTGTAATTATTTTATGTACTTATTGGTACCAACAGTAATTTTAACTACTTAAGTCTACCTGACCCAGCCTACCTTGTTCTCCCATACTCAAACAATGTAATACTAAAATATGTAAACTTCTTTAACTGAAATAAAATTAGAAGTGCTAACACTTTCTGTCTGTTAAGTTTTCACATCTGTGCCACTGAACCCATTTTGTTATAGATACAAATATTATCTTGACACATCTATTATCTATACTAATATTACAAAGAGGAAAGATTTGTTTGTATGTTACAATTTAACTCAATAAAACTCGGCCGATTTAAACAATTCTTTTACTATTAGCAAGTTACATCTTGACTAAGGAACATAGGCTATGTTCCATCGAGGTACTGCAGATGGAGCCGCGGGAAAAAGCTAGTCTATAACAATATTACAAAGAAATGAAATCAATATTTTTTTATTCAGGTAGGCCAATAAAGCACTCATAAATAGTCAGAGTCTACCACAGACATACTGTCAGAATTATACAAAGTTAATACAAATTATGTACTACACAACTGGAAATTATACAATCATTAAACTTACTGTCTGAAGTATACATAGTTAATAGATACAAATTATGTACTACATAACTGGAAATTTTACAATCATTAAACTTACTGTCAGAAGTATACATAGTTAATAGATACAAATTATGTACTACATAACTGGAAATTATACAATATTTAAACTTACTGTCTGAAGTATACATAGTTAATAGATACAAATTATGTACTACATAACTGGAAATTATACAATCATCAAAGTTACTGTCAGAATTATACAAATTTAAAAATTTCTAAGATACAAACTTAGAAATTATACAATAATTATACTTAACTATACTAAACTTATGGTACCTAAACTCGTTGGCTGCTGCAGGCTCACTGTGGATCTTCTTTGCTGTCATCTTTGTTCAATTTTTGAGTATATGATTATTCTGCAGTCTGTTCACAACAGACTGTCGCACTGCACACATACTGCGGCCAGCCAGATGTCAGCTCGGGGAACGGTATACGCGGTGGGTGAAGTTCCCGGCGCATCGCTTCTTCGTCAATCTCTATATTTACATGTTTGATGAGGTTGTGCAGCACCACACATGCGTTGACGATTTTCCCTGCCTTTTCAGGCGTGTAGTGCATCGTCCGATGGGCCAACAGACAACGGAATCGTGTTTTCAAGACACCAAAGCATCTCTCCACTACATTTCTATTTTGCACTTAAGGATCGGTGTCATCATCCACGGACGATCAACAACACTTAACAACATTAGTACACACAACGTATATGAGATGAAAACTTGGTAAAAAAGCAAAATTAAAAGCTGAAAATGGGATAATATTCTTTTTTTGTATCGATAGCTGTGAGTGCGAGGTCGCGGCTTTCGATGACAGTTGAGTCTTGCTTTCGTACGTCATTGAAAGCAATAGGCGCCATCTTGAAAAGTTAGGCGGTACGGATTATCTGTCAAATACATGCAATAAAGCATTCATTTCGTTCAGTCATTGCTTTCAGTCTAGCTATGGCTTTGACTATAAGCATTGTATTGTACGCGGTACGAAACGACGTGATGACGTCATATTCTATAGCAAGAGTGAAAGCTATCGAGTTGCGCGGTAGGGCCGCAGGGGCCCGACCGCCGATCTCCCGCGAAAGCGATAGCTATAAGCGATAGCGATAGCTAGAGTCATTGCATTGCTTTCATTTTTTCCGACCGCCTATCTTAGCGCTGCTCTCGCTTTGGCTATTGCATTCATTTGGCTATTGCATTCACTTAAATACGTCAAGTGACCTGCGTTTCGATACTGCATATTGCCTTATAAACTTTGATTTAATAAAATGTTACTAATTCTACAAAAAATGATTGTTTCGTGTTGTTTTGTAAATTTCTCGTATGGTTACATAAATACAATTATAATTACATTATATCAAATCGAATTTTTATGGGTTTCAAACTGTCAATTGCGGAAAGAAATCTAAGGACCGTAGGTTTAACAAAACGCGTTCAGTCTGTTTACATGTATCAGTGTGTACTGTGTAAAGTGGAGTGTTTTCTAAAAATCGGAAAAAAATAAATTCTTGGGTAAGTACATATTAGTTCAGTTAATTGTCGTCACATAGGTTCATTATTCCGTATAATAAATGTGATTCTTTGGTGTATTGTATTGTAGGAGTACAAATATGTCGCGGTGCCGTGTTTACCGACAACACAATATTACTGTTATTTTAGGTTTCTTCGTAAAGGAAACAGCCAGACTCTTTAGCAAATACCTAGAGTTAATGCACCTACACATATTTCTATAAATCTTTGATGATTAAGCTCCCGAAAGTGTACCTTGCGTTTATTTTTAACCTAAAAACAATGTATATTTCAGTATGCCGGCAACTCGTAGACTATCACATATTCAATCGAATATGATGGTGGAGTGGATGGTGGCCCACCCATTGCAAGCTAGGGGCACCATGACCAACTGCCAACAGGGCAAGCAGCAGGCGCAACGCCTGTGGGAAGAGGTGGCCTCGCGGCTTAACTCGGTTGGTGATGGCACGACCAAAACTGCCAAAGAATGGCGCCAGGTTAGTACTTCAGCCTATTAGATAAATGTTAATATGTGTAACGGGCCTATACCCATTGTGCATCTGTGAACCGGGTATCAGAAAGTCAGTGGAGCACATTTTAGAGACAAGGACAAATGTGATACCCTTCCAAGCTATTGCACAACAACAGCAACTAGCGTAATATACAGGAATAAGACCAAACCATAGAAAATTATAATATGTAGTCATAGCAGCTTATTACTATGTACTATAATACATATATATAATATGATACATACATATATATATAATTACAATACTACCTTTTACGCTAGTAAACCTAATAGTATCGGGACTAAAATATAAAAAAAACACTGCTCTCGTTGTTATATGCAGTGATACTAATAGGTGTAATTAATTTGTTACAGCGGCTACAACAACTAGAAAACGGGAGCTTGAAGAGCGGCGGCGGCGACGGCGGAAGCTGGATTTGTTTTCCTATTGTAAATGTGGGAACTATGTAGCCATTAACTTGTAATTATTTTATGTACTTATTGGTACCAACAGTAATTTTAACTACTTAAGTCTACCTGACCCAGCCTACCTTGTTCTCCCATACTCAAACAATGTAATACTAAAATATGTAAACTTCTTTAATTGAAATAAAATTAGAAGTGCTAACACTTTCTGTCTGTTAAGTTTTCACATCTGTGCCACTGAACCCATTTTGTTATAGATACAAATATTATCTTGACACATCTATTATCTATACTAATATTACAAAGAGGAAAGATTTGTTTGTATGTTACAATTTAACTCAATAAAACTCGGCCGATTTAAACAATTCTTTTACTATTAGCAAGTTACATCTTGACTAAGGAACATAGGCTATGTTCCATCGAGGTACTGCAGATGGAGCCGCGGGAAAAAGCTAGTCTATAACAATATTACAAAGAAATGAAATCAATAAATCAATATTTTTTTATTCAGGTAGGCCAATAAAGCACTCATAAATAGTCAGAGTCTACCACAGACATACTGTCAGAATTATACAAAGTTAATACAAATTATGTACTACACAACTGGAAATTATACAATCATTAAACTTACTGTCTGAAGTATACATAGTTAATAGATACAAATTATGTACTACATAACTGGAAATTATACAATCATTAAACTTACTGTCAGAAGTATACATAGTTAATAGATACAAATTATGTACTACATAACTGGAAATTATACAATCATCAAAGTTACTGTCAGAAGTATACATAGTTAATAGATACAAATTATGTACTACATAACTGGAAATTATACAATCATCAAAGTTACTGTCAGAATTATACAAATTTAAAAATTACTAAGATACAAACTTAGAAATTATACAATAATTATACTTAACTATACTAAACTTATGGTACCTAAACTCGTTGGCTGCTGCAGGCTCGCTGTGGATCTTCTTTGCTGTCATCTTTGTTCAATTTTTGAGTATATGATTATTCTGCAGTCTGTTCACAACAGACTGTCGCACTGCACACATACTGCGGCCAGCCAGATGTCAGCTCGGGGAACGGTATACGCGGTGGGTGAAGTTCCCGGCGCATCGCTTCTTCGTCAATCTCTATATTTACATGTTTGATGAGGTTGTGCAGCACCACACATGCGTTGACGATTTTCCCTGCCTTTTCAGGCGTGTAGTGCATCGTCCGATGGGCCAACAGACAACGGAATCGTGTTTTCAAGACACCAAAGCATCTCTCCACTACATTTCTATTTTGCACTTAAGGATCGGTGTCATCATCCACGGACGATCAACAACACTTAACAACATTAGTACACACAACGTATATGAGATGAAAACTTGGTAAAAAAGCAAAATTAAAAGCTGAAAATGGGATAATATTCTTTTTTTGTATCGATAGCTGTGAGTGCGAGGTCGCGGCTTTCGATGACAGTTGAGTCTTGCTTTCGTACGTCATTGAAAGCAATAGGCGCCATCTTGAAAAGTTAGGCGGTACGGATTATCTGTCAAATACATGCAATAAAGCATTCATTTCGTTCAGTCATTGCTTTCAGTCTAGCTATGGCTTTGACTATAAGCATTGTATTGTACGCGGTACGAAACGACGTGATGACGTCATATTCTATAGCAAGAGTGAAAGCTATCGAGTTGCGCGGTAGGGCCGCAGGGCTAGGAACCGGAAAGCCTATGAACCGGTTTTGATTGTGTTGTATTGCTGACAGTTTTGTCTTTGCTTACTACTTGACTTGGCTTACCTATTGAACGGGATTCCTATAATGCTGGGTAAGTTTATGATTCGGGTAAGTTAAACGCGTCACCCCATAAAGCTCGGTTTTTTTATTTATCAGGCTTTAATTATTAGGTCTTTGGTTATTCTTTCAGCCAAGCGGGTGGTATTCCAGGCGCGGCGCTCGCTGTGCCCCGACGGTTATTATCGGGATCGAATTTGATTGTATATATGTTACGTGCTCCGAATCAGGGATTTGTTCTAAAAGCATCTGCAGCGCCATATGTGTAGCTTGTGACGCGGTTGAATAATTAAGAAAGTTTCAAGCACAGGATAAAATTGGTTTCAAGTGTCAGTCAGACACGTCAGTCAGACTGTCAGACAAGTGTTAGACAGGAGATGACATTTGTAATTTAGTTCTTTTTCTGGTGGATTGTCAACGTTGTTCAACGTTTGGACGACGATTCACCTTTAAATCCGAGTTCATCATCTTGGATCAGTTTTAAATATCATAATTTGTTAATTAAAACTACATAACAATGCCGCCTAAGTTCGATCCTAATGAAGTTAAAATCGGTAAGGCAAAATTATCCGTGTGCGAATGGTTCAAAATTTCGTTGAGACTGTTTTACTATTTCGATGTGTATTTTACAGTGAATTTGCGATGCGTCGGTGGAGAAGTAGGTGCCACTTCATCTTTGGCCCCTAAAATCGGTCCACTGGGTCTGGTGAGTTATATTTACGAATTTCAATTTCTAACCTCAAAATTGCGCATGGCAGTCCAAAACATACAATACCGAGTCAAATAAGTACGGTATTATTAAATGTGAGGCTATTAGACGCCGTAATGTTTTATATTTCATTGGTCGTATTTATTCTAATACATTTTATGTTAATTTTAACTTTTGTAAATCATAACGCTCTAATTGCCTCAATACATTGTGATCATCCTGGGGGGTGCCTCCCTACCAGGCGCGTCCTTCCGGGTGGCGGATGGAAGGAACCCGCGACTCAGGATCCGTTCCCGGCGAGGGAAAGTTTCCCTGTCGCGGCTACTCCGAATGGCCAATAAGGAGTCGCGGACCAGGCTTGCGACTGCCATGCTTTTTCTAGGTGTACTTCGGGCTTTGTAAGTAGATCTCAGTATTAACAAATCTGATTTCGTAGTATAAGATTATAGTTCTTCATTGCCACATATTGTTAGGATCATTGTTGTGTAGACCCAATACACAAATATTTTTTAAAAAGAGAAACAAAACTGAAGCTGTATAATTCTAACCATACTCTATTAAATAAGTTAATTATAACCTATATTTTAGAAATCGAAAAAATCATTAAATACCAAATAACTGAGTTCAGAACTTCTAAGTTATGATTTTCAAGACTGATTGTAAAATCTATAATGTAGAACCCTCAGTCTGATTTTCTAACTTATTCACTTAGGCCCTTGAATACATGGTGGTTTTCATGAACACCTGTTCAGATGATTTTACTAACATTAATTCTGCCTCACAGTCCCCCAAGAAGGTTGGTGACGACATTGCTAAAGCCACCAGCGACTGGAAGGGTCTCAAGATCACCGTCCAGTTGATCGTACAGAACAGACAGGCACAGATTTCCGTGGTGCCCTCTGCGGCTGCCCTCATCATCAGAGCACTGAAGGAGCCTCCCCGTGACCGTAAGAAGCAGAAGAACAGTGAGTATTGCTTTGTAATCATTTTGTATAGTACTAGCAACTAGCCTTGTTTACACAGAATCGAGTCTTATGTTTAGCCCATGCTAAAGGATGGGTTTTATAGTACATATTAGGATTCACTGGAACCCTTTTACAGTAATAATGAGGTTTCAAAATCTTCCTTAACAACTGAATTTTAGATTTGAATATTCAAATAATAGTCATATCTGGTGTTAGTAACTTGTGGGGTTCTAGAGTTCCATGAATTGGTAACATCACAAAGATTTGGATTTTCTGTGTAGGATGTATTTTTAGGGTGGATTAAATAAAATAATTGTAAGCTGTGTAACTTCAGTTGTCTGATTTAACACTGCATCCATAGGCTTTATGTCAGGGGTCTAAAATGTAATGCCGTCTGATTTATCTATCTACTACCTGCTGATTGGGAGCAAAATTTCAAATTCAGTGTACATATCATTCTGCAAGACTCATTTACTAATCTAAAACTTTATCTTATAATTTCAGTCAAACACAGCGGCAACATCACACTCGAGGATGTGATCACCATTGCCAAGACTATGAAGGCACGTTCCATGGCGAGGCATCTGTCCGGCACGGTGAAGGAGATCCTCGGCACCGCGCAATCAGTCGGCTGCACCGTCGAGGGCAGGCCCCCTCATGACCTTATTAACGACATCAACACCGGTGCTCTAACTATTGATGAATAAACTAAGGATCTAGTTTAGATGTGGTTGTTTTATTTGAGAGCTGTACATTAATGCTAGGAGAGGAGAAAAGATAATAGTTGAAATATTTGAGCAGAGAAAAAATTGTCATATCAAAATACGCTACATGGGAGAGAATTCTATAATAATACGTACATAACCATATACATAGTAAATTCGTAATAAATAATTCACTATTAAATGTGAAAGTTTGGATGGATGGATGTTTGTTATTCAATCACGCCAAAACGGCTGAGCGGATCTAGATGAAATTTGGCACAGAGATAGATTATAGTCTGGAATAGCACATAGGCTACTTTTTTTCCCGGTAACATGTATGGTTCCCGTGGGATAGATTTGTTTTAATTTGTCATACTTTTTAATCGCGGGGCGCAGCTAGTAACATATATATCTATATAAGGTTCAACAAAAATTGTGTAATACATTTGAACAAGGCGAACCAGCGCATAGTGTGTAATTTTTTAAATATCATAATATTATTTATTTCTCTGGGAATATTATCTTTATAACCTACTGTTGGCCCTCTTAAAATATTTTGTGATATTCAAATTGATCGACCATCTATATTATGAGATAAAAACAATAGAACTAATTGAACGCGCTATTAGTACTCTACCATAGATGGCGGTAATAAGAAATCATTTTGTTTCGAATTAGACCATAGCGTAACTATACATTCCTTTCTTCTTATCTATACAAATAAATAAAATTGGAGTGTCTGTTTGTAATATTAAAATAACCGCTTTTTACTAAGTGCATTTAGATGTATACACGTTACCCATACCGAAACAACATTTTTTACAATTTTTGTCTGTCTGTCTGTCTGTTTGTTCCGGCTAATCTCTGAAATGGCTGGACCGGTTTTGACGGGACTTTCACTGGCAGATATCTGATGTAACAAGGAGTAACTTAGGCTACTTTTATTTTAGAAAAAACATAGGTACTCACGAAAAAAAATTAAAACCAATGTTGCAGCGTTGCGCCTGAATAAGTTTGATAGCAACAACCTGAAATGCGTCCCGCGGGCTCAGAACGCGCGAGCAGGCTGTTGCCAACGGTTGTGTCTTTGTTAAATACCACGCGAACAAAGTCGCGGGCAACAGCTAGTGGTTAATAAAGGTTGGCGTGTCGAGTATTTCTTGATTATTATCATAAGTACCCCTGATGACAATGTTGATGGAGTGAAACTTCTACCCCCTATCAGTAAATCTGTGGATACTTTACTAAAAGCTTGTCGGACAACTTGGGAGAACTTGAAAAGTCATGTTGTACTATTTCATTTCAATTTTCTTCACTCGTGCACCTTTATGAAGACAATGGTTAATATCCCATTAATATTATAGCTGATATATTACAGAAACGTATTTTTTGGAAAATTAAACAATATTTACAACTTCACTTCAATTTCCCGCCAATAACTTTACATTTATTTTTTTGTAAAAAAATAAAGCAATCTACGAATGAATAAAACTATTTTTTCCTCAAATCCAATCATAGAGTAACTTTTTTTTTAAAACGACCTCAGCCCCCCAACACGTATTTGGCCAGTGTTAATGAGCAATTAAAATAAAAAATAATAAAAACACATTGTAAAAAAAAAGGCTGTCAATTTTGGAGGATGATATTTATCAACTATATTTTATTATTATATTCGCCATTTTCATTTCATCATGTCACATCCATTATTTTATTTATAATGTGTATTTATTGAAAGTTTTATTGCTATTAATTACTTGACATTGTTGTCGCGACGTTATCGCGAATATCATAGTGTAAATAATTGTCTATAGTATCACCGTCATCTCTGCCGCCATTTTGTCTATGGTAAGTGAATAACTTGCTGTCACTTTAAGTTCGTACGCGTACTGCGTCTTTTCCGTTGTGATTTGTGATTACTTGAAATGGAGCTGAAGCTGCAATTAATGAAAGCTAAGTAACTAAGTAACTAAGTAGCCAAGTATTCAAGGAGCTAAATATCTAAAGTGTCTATGTATCTAAGTATTACAGCTAAGTATACAATTATCTATGTATTTAAACAGCGAAGCGACAACGAAGCCAAGCGATGCAAAGCGAAGTAGCTTAGTGGCGTTGTACCCAACAAGATGTAGTATTTTAATATCTACCTGAGTATATAATATGTTTGATGATGCATGTGGCTTCATGTAATGTAGTTCATGAGATACAAGAGTTTCGGGCATGTCGTTGGATGTGCGTCCGAAGGTGGTCAAGATGGCATTATTCGGGTTTACGTAATGTGCTCGTAGACCAGACTGAATAAGTGCATTGTTCGGGTTTACGTAATGTGCTCGTAGACCAGACTGAATAAGTGCATTGTTCGGGTTTACGTAATGTGCTCGTAGACCAGACTGAATAAGTGCATTATTCGGGTTTACGTAATATGCTCGTAGACCAGACTGAATAAGTGCCTGGCCAATTGGGTCTACGTGAAGTGCTCGTAGCTTGACTGATTCAGTACCTAGCCAAACTAAGAGATGGTTCCCCAAAGCCTGGCCACAAGGTAATGGGATACCAAGTTTCGGGCATGTCGTTGGATGTGCGTCCGAATGGGGATGCTACGTTAAGTGCTCGTAGTAAGACTGAATAAGTCCCCTAGCCAAATTAAGTAATAAAGCAGTGTGGCCTATGTAATGCTCCGTAGATAAAGTAGAGCTATAAAGTTTGAGTATGACGTAACATGGTGTCGTATAGATCAGACTGAATCTGGTAGACATGCTGCCTTAATAGTACAATAACAAGCATAAACTAATTCATAATTGTTCTGGTTCCAGCAACTGATGAGTGTCATGGGCGTTGGGTAATTGTACCTACGACATGACCCTCCTGGGCCCGAGACACTGAGACAGTCGGTGTCATCGGGCATTATCTTCTACAGATGGTGCATGGCTCATCCAACAGCAGATCTAAAGATAGCGAAGCAGAGAATTGAGAAATACGGAAGGAAAGGTGAAGGAGGCATAACAGCATTCCAGGTATGAAGTCTTGTTGATATAAATTTTATTTTTATTTACATTCGTTACGCCTGCCAATATATATACAATGAGCCATGAAGTATAATATCAACAAGCCCATAAATAATAGAGTATCTACATACCGTAGTGTCTATGGGCAGGGCGTAACGACATGGTGGAGATGCTGGGATCTGATGTCTGATGGACTCAGAACAGCATCTTGCGAAATTATGTTCCTGTGAAAGGAAAATCATTAAGAAGATTAATAAAGAGTAAACAATTTGAAGTTAAATGGAGATTTGTAGCTGCCTTCACCTTCCTGATGTATATATTGCGTATGCCCTATGAGTGGTATATAAAAATTGAGTATTTAATTGAACAAAATACGAGAACCTGAACATTATGATCAAAATATCAGATTACTTGTATTCGCCTATATGATGCGGCTGTTTTCAAGATCCTGCAAGAGATGGCGCAAGTAGTGATCGATCGAGGCGAATATTATTGCTTTATTTTTTCGTCATTTATATTGTGAATTGAAATAAACTAGTAAAATTGTATAATTGCTTAATATTTTAATTATACAACGACAAACAGTTCATATTAATTTTCCTTTACGGATGGAAATATAATAAGTGCGTCAAAGACATACAAGGACGAAACAATATGGTGGCATATTGTAATGATAATTGCAAATAATTTTAAATACGCATTGTGGTGTACCATGAGATATGTTTATTATTTTGGTATAAATAATACTGAATGAGTTTCGGTACGATAATTCGATAGTAAATGTTGAATACTTCGATTTCCAAAGAAACAAACAATAATTTACAGAATATGTCAATTGACTTATAATGGCGGAGAATGTGTGATTATAAACTAAAAGGAGTTTCATTTCTTTAATATTAATTTAAATGGTGCTGTATTTTGCGTAATTTAAAATTAAAAGCTTTTAATAATTAAAAGTTATTTTGACATTAAACATTTCCCGGATTATTGTCAATTTAAAAAGAATTGGAATCTACGTGAATAACATTTCCGCTAGCGAGCGAGAAAACCATTTCCGCCCACTTTTGTACGTAGAAACGAAAATGGCGTGTACCACTGCCAATTAAAACTTTTAAAAATTAGCTTGTGAGGAAATTAAAAGTTATTTTGTTCTATGTTTATAGTGCAAATATTTCTCAAAGTATATGTGCTTCTTGGGAATTATCTGAATATTGAGTGTGTCGTACAATATATGTCGAAGACCAGAGGAATTCATTCGACAAGTGCAAATATAATTTTGATTCACATATTTGGGTTTCATCAATACATTAAACCCGGTGAATATAATCTAGTGACCAAGAATTATTTCAAGTTCTATGAACATGGAGGAAGTCTTACTTAAGCGGTTGCTGATGCTAACGAACGAGATAAAAAGGAACTCTGACCTGTCCTTGTCCCTTGACTTAAGAAACAATGAAGAAATATCTAAGGCTCAAGTTATACGATCAAAGCTTAAAGCACTATTGGGGAGATTGAACGATGACCTCAATAATTATTTTCGTTTGGTGAATAACCCTCCAGCTGATGATATAAGCCAAATATCAGAATTACAGTTAGAGGCTGAACAGAACTTAGCTGAGTTAGAAGCGAAGATAGAGATGTTCAATAAAACGAAAAGCAACCCTGTTATGGAAACAATAGGTAGCCGCTTACCTAAACTTAATTTACCTGAGTTTGATGGTGATGTTCTGGGTTGGTATCAGTTTTGGGACCAATTCAGTTCAAATATAGATTCTAGAAATATTGCCGAAGTTGATAAATTATTATACCTTAAAGCTTCTGTGAAAGGAGAACCGAAGAGGGCCATTGATGGTCTTGAAACAACAAATAAGAATTACCAAATTGCCTTGAAGACTTTGCGAGAAAGGTATGGAAATAATTCTCATTTAATTGATGCCCACTACGCAGCCTTGTCTAGAGTGAAGCCTGCTGATAAAACTATAAGCGCTTGCAGAAAAACTCTAAATGATTTGGAAAGACATTTGAGAGTATTGGAGTCGCTTAAAGAGGATGTCAACCATAGTCATCTTCGTCATCAAATATTTGAGAAATTTCCAGAAGATTTAATTTACGAACTTAAACTTAAAACTACTAATAATTCTATTAATGAGATAAGAAAACATTTAGAGATGATAATTACGGCACGAGAAGATGCTAGTAGAATTACAAACGATAAAAGGTCGGATACAGAATACACAGTGGAAACATTACATACAATGCAAAATGAGTCGAGACAAAGAATGGTAAGTACGAGAAAGAGACGATCGTACAGAGAAGAAGGATTAAAGAATAGAAATACTACGTCGACATTAAATCAAGTTAACGATGTTTCACGAAAAGGATACATGAATAAAAGAAAGGAATACCCAAGAAAACCTACCGAAAGCATTGACAAAAAGAGAAGGAAACTACCCTGTATTTTCTGTAATGAAGATCACTATAATGACCAATGCGAGAAGTATAAAACTGCTAAAGAACGGAAATTGAAGTTGAGAAATCGATGCTATGAATGTCTACGCGAAGGACACAACATCAGTACATGCAAGTTGACACGAGTGTGTGTATATTGTAAAGAAAAAGGCGTTCATAATCGCGCTTTATGTCCTATCAGGTATCCAAATAGAGATAGTACAAGACCCCACGAAAACTAAAGACCACCCAATCACCTACTTACCACATCACTGCGTCACACAAAAGGGGAAACCCATTAGAATTGTATATAACCCGATTCATATGGATAAAGGATACGACAAAACCAGCGGCCAAAGACAACATTCAGTGTATGAGATTTTGCAGAGTACCATTTGGTATAATATCCAGTCCCTTCATCTTAAACGCGACTATTAAACATCACCTGGCTAGATCAAAACAATCGATAGTTAAAGAAATCGCGAATGACATTTATGTTGATAATTTAGTCACAGGTGCCTCAACCATAGATGAAGCATATGCAGCAGCGGTATATATTGTAACCGGGAGTGAAAGAAACTTTGTTATAGGCAAAGCAAGACTAGTTCCACTGAAAGACCAAGACAACCTGAAAATACCTCGCTTAGAGTTGTTGGGAGTAGTAATAGGCAGTAGACTTATTAAATTTGTACTCAAACAACTGAACATGAAGGTAACCAATCAGACATTATGGACAGACAGTAAAATTGTAATAGAATGGCACAAGTCTAATAAACTCCTGCCACCGTTTGTATCCAGACGTATACAAGAAATAAAACAAAATAAGGACTTGGTGATTAGATATGTCCCATCAGAATTAAATCCAGCTGACATAGCTACCAGACCTTCGATTCCAGTAGAAGACAAAAGAAAATGGCTAACAGGTCCAAGCTTCCTGTCGCATGAGCCGAAAGCATGGCCTTCAGATTCGGAGAAAACAAATGTTTCTTCTCTGGTTCTTGGGGAGGGTCTGTCGAATGATCAAAAACCAGAAGATTGTCCCATGGATATAGACTACAGTTTCCAAAAGGACATAGAACAAGGACATAGTATAGATCTTCAAAAGGAAGATACTATAATAATGAACACAGGTGAACAACTTAAAAGATCAGGCTAAATATTTTCCGCAAGAGGTTGAAGGAAAGGACACTGATCTAAGTCGCAACTTAAAGCTGTTCAAAGATGTGGATGGAATATTAAGATGCAAAGGTCGGTTTACAAACTTGTCGTTTGATAAACGATACCCTATTCTTATCCCGAAAGACTGCGACTTCACTAATAAGATTATTATGGACATTCATGGTGAAAACTACCATGTAGGTGCGAATCATACCTTAAGTATAATTAGACAGCAGTATTGGATTCCTCAAGGAAAGAGCCAAGTACAGAAACTCTTAAGAAAATGTCTAAGGTGTGTTAAGCACGGCGGAGGACTACCACCGACACCAGCGCTAGGTACCTGCTGAAAGAGTCAACATCAACACCATTCACCTTCGTAGGGGTGGATTATATGGGATCTCTTCTTATTGATAATGGTAATGGATCTGTGAAGAGGTGATCTGCCTTTTCACTTGAATAGCCGTAAGAGCGGTGCATTTAGAAGCTGTCCAAGACTTGACAGCTGAACAAGGACTACTAGCCTTACGAAGAATAGTATCTAGTAGAGGAGTACCAACGTTGATTAAATCCGACAACGCTCTTCATTTCAAGTTAATGTCAGAGGTATGAGAGGAAAATGAGAATCAAGACGAATTACACGAACATGGAAAAGAGACAAAGCAAAGACGAGGCGCAGCCATGAGAGCCCTAAAGAAAATTAGGGAGTGGACGCGCAACTTACTAACAATGCTCTAGGCTTTCCGGCCGGGAGTGTCGCGACGTTATCGCGAATATCATAGTGTAAATAATTGTCTATAGTATCACCGTCATCTCTGCCGCCATTTTGTCTATGGTAAGTGAATAACTTGCTGTCACTTTAAGTTCGTACGCGTACTGCGTCTTTTCCGTTGTGATTTGTGATTACTTGAAATGGAGCTGAAGCTGCAATTAATGAAAGCTAAGTAACTAAGTAACTAAGTAGCCAAGTATTCAAGGAGCTAAATATCTAAAGTGTCTATGTATCTAAGTATTACAGCTAAGTATACAATTATCTATGTATTTAAACAGCGAAGCGACAACGAAGCCAAGCGATGCAAAGCGAAGTAGCTTAGTGGCGTTGTACCCAACAAGATGTAGTATTTTAATATCTACCTGAGTATATAATATGTTTGATGATGCATGTGGCTTCATGTAATGTAGTTCATGAGATACAAGAGTTTCGGGCATGTCGTTGGATGTGCGTCCGAAGGTGGTCAAGATGGCATTATTCGGGTTTACGTAATGTGCTCGTAGACCAGACTGAATAAGTGCATTGTTCGGGTTTACGTAATGTGCTCGTAGACCAGACTGAATAAGTGCATTGTTCGGGTTTACGTAATGTGCTCGTAGACCAGACTGAATAAGTGCATTATTCGGGTTTACGTAATATGCTCGTAGACCAGACTGAATAAGTGCCTGGCCAATTGGGTCTACGTGAAGTGCTCGTAGCTTGACTGATTCAGTACCTAGCCAAACTAAGAGATGGTTCCCCAAAGCCTGGCCACAAGGTAATGGGATACCAAGTTTCGGGCATGTCGTTGGATGTGCGTCCGAATGGGGATGCTACGTTAAGTGCTCGTAGTAAGACTGAATAAGTCCCCTAGCCAAATTAAGTAATAAAGCAGTGTGGCCTATGTAATGCTCCGTAGATAAAGTAGAGCTATAAAGTTTGAGTATGACGTAACATGGTGTCGTATAGATCAGACTGAATCTGGTAGACATGCTGCCTTAATAGTACAATAACAAGCATAAACTAATTCATAATTGTTCTGGTTCCAGCAACTGATGAGTGTCATGGGCGTTGGGTAATTGTACCTACGACATGACCCTCCTGGGCCCGAGACACTGAGACAGTCGGTGTCATCGGGCATTATCTTCTACAGATGGTGCATGGCTCATCCAACAGCAGATCTAAAGATAGCGAAGCAGAGAATTGAGAAATACGGAAGGAAAGGTGAAGGAGGCATAACAGCATTCCAGGTATGAAGTCTTGTTGATATAAATTTTATTTTTATTTACATTCGTTACGCCTGCCAATATATATACAATGAGCCATGAAGTATAATATCAACAAGCCCATAAATAATAGAGTATCTACATACCGTAGTGTCTATGGGCAGGGCGTAACGACAATTGTGCAAAATACCCGCAAGTTGTGGGTGAGGCCATACTCATATCCATTTTATTTCATCGCATCTCATTTCGTAAAAGAAGAAGAAGAAGAACTATATTTTATTATTTTTCGTAAAAATATCGGGATTGAAAAATATGTAAACGTAAATGAGAACAAATATTATAATCTGTAGCAGCCATTACACAAGTTGCCAACCTTATGAAACCAATTATGCTGCCAGAAAAAAGAGATAATTGAGTAGTAGAAAAAAAATCAGCAATAAATGATTTTCTTCCATCGTAAACTTTTATATTCATATTTCAGCCACCGTTGGAGATATGAGTTTCACAGTACTAGTAAGGCAAACATTCGAATCAAAACTATAATGTCGACTACCAATTTCTATAACGTACAGATTAAAATCATATGACTTAACCGTTTATTTACTGAAATATGGTGCCGAATAACTCAGATATATCATCAAGGTGTATGACTTATCCTAAATACAACAATTTTTGGTAGTGGTAGATTAAATATTGTATTTTTTTTATACACAAGAGTATGATCGGAACGTCAAAAGCATGCAACTCTGTTCCCTCCAACCAGAAATGTCAAAATGGCGTCAACGCAGGACGCTTGGTATATTTCTTTACTCGGTTTAGCAGAACATTTCCGTACATCGAATCCTCCTGACATAAAAAGTTGTATCCAGTGTCTACAAGCCGTATTTAATTTCAAACCACCACAAAGGGTCGAAGCCAGGACACATTTACAACTTGGAAATATTCTTTTGACACACACCAAAAACATCGACTTGGCGAGAACGCATTTAGAGCAAAGTGTAAGTTTTTTTGTTATTATTCAGTGAGTTAGGATGGTGTCATGCGTTCTGGGGTCACTGCGGTCGTTGTTGATAAGTATGTGATGCTTATTATAGCTCTGCTAGTGGGTGCATGAAATTGAACTTTCTCAAAGTATGTAAACAATATCCCAAGTGGGTCATATGTTGTATGAGGAGTGTTGTGGTTGCAGTGGTGCCTCTCGCAGACGATCAATGGGTTCGACGATGTTAAGTTCGAGGCGGCGAGCGTGTTGGCGGAGCTGTTCGAGCAGCAGGGCCAGCCGACACACTCAAAACCAATCCTACGGAAGGCCATTGAGTTGTCACAACACAGTGTGTATTGGCACTGCAGGCTTATATTTCAGTTGGCAGTAAGTTTATTGTATTTATCATTCATAGATGTTAGTTAAAGAATTATAGCGGGACATGTTAATAAGATGTATAACAATTACATGAGAATTCATTACCTACAACATTATTTAGTTTCTTTCATAATAAGTTTCTTTTTTTATTTTCATTCAATAACATAACATGTTATTCCTATCCTTTTGTACCTACATTAAATCTGAATATTTTTTTATTTGATCATAAAACAAATATATATAACTACCTAACACTTTTACACTAATCGAAGTCTATAAGTTTTTGTCTTTGTTTGTAGTTAGCATGTACATACTTGATTAGTCACTAAACTCACAAAATAATGATTAAAATATGAATTTTAAATGTGAACAAACTCACAGTAGTAGATTATGTGAATATATTATATTATAGCGAAGTTCCTATTGTGATTTTCCCTTTCATAATTAGTCTAATAGGAACTTAGTGAAACAGCATATAAGGTATGTAAAACTTTCTAATTAGAATTCCTGACAGTCTGTAATCCTTGAATTGGCTTGACTTTATTGAGCAACAACCCCTAAAAAATTCTTTACTGATTTTTTCCAGAAGTTAGATGTCTTAATCCATTTACAATCTTATTTTTATTTTGGTGCTTTGTAATGTCATTGTAAATGGATAAAATAAAAATTTCTATTAAGTTTGGGGTTGCTATGGAAAAACACAGTGTATTATTGTATTGATTTCTTATATTTACGCGAATACTACACATGTAAATAAAACTAATTTCACTGATTTTATCGCGTTTATATTATGTTTTTTTACAAACTATGTATGAAACTAGGACGTCAACCACCTCAGTCCTCCCGTGACCATGGTTGCAGCCCAAACATTGGGAACATAAAAAACATAATATAAATACGATAAAATCCATAAAATTAGTTTTATTTCAAAGTATATTATTGTGTTTAGTGTGTACAACGGTATTGTTCTTTTAGCAAATCCACGCGACTGAGCGCGAGTACGAGGTGGCGAGTAGCTTGCTCGGCGTCGGCGTGGACTACGCGCAGATATCCAACGCAGCTTACACACGCGTACTCTTCATTCTCAGTAGGGTGATGGTGAGTAAGCTCTCACTTAACTTATCATACATACACAATCACGTCTCTATTGTCAGAAGAGGCACTATAATTAACCCACATTTTGCCAATGGGCCATAAAAAATACTGTCACCACTGTAATTAAATAGGAGACAATGACTGGATACGCAAAAAAAAAACAATATAATATAAATGTTGTTTATTGTAATGAAAATATCCTTGTTTTTTTTTTTATTACATTCTTGCTGCAACATTTACATTGTGCATATACTAATAAGGTATAATGCTGTGTATGCATAATAAATTCACACAAAGTCACACTGTACTACAAAATATGCACAAAGTAATTCATCAGTGTTCACTGAAAATAATGATTGTCATATCCCAAACTAAGTAACAATTGTCTTATCGGTAACATACAATGGATTGGGGGCAACTACAGTATATTATTTAGTTATGGAGATATTAAACATCCATGACTCAAGTGTAAATGTCTCACCCTACCAGGATTCGAGTCTGGAAACCTTGGTGCCGAAATTAGGGTCACTGCTGACTGCTAATTGAGTCATCTTCATTCTTTGTGGTTACCACTATTTTTTTCTTTTTGCAGCTATTGTTAATAGACAAGAAGATTCAAGAAGTGCTGCCACTTCTAAATCAGGCCGGCCACCTCGTTGACTCTTGGACTGGTAGTCCACATCAAAAGGAGTACCTCAAGGTTTTCTTTCTTGTACTACAGGTAATATAATATATTTTTAATTATTACTAGTAGTCCCATTTGTTAGCAATTTCAACTAAGCCTAGTACTGTGATAGGCGTGGGCTCGCGTCAATAGTTTAATGGCTAGGTGGGAATCGAATCCGGAACCTGTCTGTTACAAGGGCTGCTCTAAACCTCTGGCTATTGACTCTTAACTTAATCCACAGTGATATATGTTGTCATTTGTTAACTTAATTTTTTCTTTAGAATATATGTGTTCCTCATTTATTGTTGGCTCTTACTCATTTTTTAGTTGAAATATAAAAAAATACTATGTTTTTGTAATGAAATATTAATTTATTCTACCTAAGACAATAGAGTCATTTATTTTCTTCAAGGCAAACGATTTTATGGTAGACGAGTAACATAAAGCCTTTGTTCATGCGATCAAATTATTGTTTTTCAAATTGACAACATTCATCACATCTGCGCCCCAGGGCTGCCAATACAATCGACTCACAATAAAATTTGAATAACATAGTAAATAATAATAATATCGCCAGATAAACACGCCAACTGTACGGTCCCAAACTAAGCGATAGCGATCGCAGTATATATTAATTATATGGATATTAAACATCCATGACTTGGGTATTTAAACTATTTAACCCCGGGACCGGGACGTTCGACACAGAGTGCAGGGTCGGAAACGTAAAAAAAACATATAATAAACGCGATAAAATCCGTCATTAGTTTTATTTCAATAGGCCCTTGGTATTTTTTGTTTATTGTTATGTGAATGTTGTTATCAGGTATGCCACTACTTAATGGCGGGCCAGGTGAAGAGCGTTAAGCCATGTCTTAAGCAGCTACAGCAATGCATACAGACTATAATGGCGCCAACTTGGCCGGACGACGATAGTGAGTACCTATACTAATACCCTATGATATATATATCCCTCTTCCCACTATCCCACTAATATTATAAATGTGAAAGTTTAGATGGATGGATGGATATTTATACTCAATCACGCCAGAACGGCTGAACGGATCTGGATGAAATTTGGCACAAAGATAGTTTATAGTCTGGAATAGAACATAGGCTACTTTTTGTCCCGGTAAAATGTATGGTTGGGATAGATTTGTTTTTAATTTTTCATAGAGCAAAGGATCGATATGATTTTTTGCATAGGTAGTCGTAGTTTGGGGGTTTTTTTGCAGAAAATGAAATAGGCATCGACATACTTTTTAATCGCGGGTAACCCCGCGAGGCGCAGCTAGTTAAATATATAATAAAAATAACTCATCAATAATGAGTGTTCCAATGAGGTTCCAAAATTCATGCCTGTATGTTTGACCTTTTTTGTGGGACCAATTTCAATGAGATAGACTGAATTGATTAATTATCTATCAGATAATTGAAGAAGCTAACAGTTAACTTGTTTGGTTTATAATTGGGAAAGTTCACAAGGCGAGGATCAGTCCTGGGGTCCCCCTACCCAAAATGATTTTTTTTGTACAAAGTATATTAAAAATTCACTGTGATATTTCGACGGATTTGTTTTTCCACATTTATCTTATCAAACTTAGATACATTTAGTACAATTCTCCATAGAAATGTGTTTGAAAGAAGCCAAAATTTTTTGAGCTATGTAACTTAGTATTCAATATCGCTAGACTATGTTAATGTGTATAGTTGAATCTGAATCCAAAACAAGTGTTTTGGGAATTCTTGTCGAGTCCGGTCTCCTGCTCGTGTTTTCCCGCCAACCATTCAACAAAAACATGGCATGTCATGACCGAGCGGGGAAAATGTTGAGATTGTTGTGTGTAGTGTGTAGACAAAAACGCGTAGGAGACCCGGCTTTACAAAGGTTCGTGTCCGGCAGCGGTGTGCGGCAGCGCGCCGGGCGAGTCGTTCGTGTGGCTGTCGCGCCAGCAGCTGTACGTGCTGGTGTACTTGGTGACGGTGATGCACTCGGCGCAGGCCGGCTACATGGAGAAAGCGCACAAGTACACGGAGAAGGCGCTCGCGCAGATCGACAAACTCACCGGTGAGCACTTTGCTATGTAACACTGACTTTATCTATATAATATTACTTTTTTAAATATATGATTCATAGCTTTGGTTTTTATTGTATTGTTTTTAAGTTTTCTACATATTCAAAATCACTGAAAATTCAGTTTTGACTTTGACTCAAAGTCAAAGCAAGACGAGTAACAGTACTATCGCATTTTCCTTTGACCAAGCTAACATCTGTCGCGGCTGTTCGGCCGCAGTCCGCTTGGCCGTTGAATAAAAAGTTCCCGATTTGATGTGTTCGTGTCGCGACGTCACAACCTCAGATATAACCAAGCAACGACCTTAAAAACTTCTTATAACTTTTAAAAGCATGTACGAGAAAGGAATAAATAAATAAATAAATAAATAAATAAATGGATACACATCTTCTAGGCCAGTTTATCCATTCGCGTTGCATGTATGATATTGTTGTTGTTCAGCGAGCGGGTGCGAGGAGACGCGGGTGGTGTCGGGCGGCGGCGGCGGCGGCGCCGGGTGCCGCAGCGCGGGCGCGCTGGCGTGGCGCCTGCGCATGGCGCTGCTGGAGCACGCGGCGCTGTGCCGGCTGGTGGCGGGCGGCAAGGCGCAGGCGCTGCACGAGATCGCGCGCGCCGCGCACCTGCTCACCGTGGCGCCCTCGCGTGAGTACACCCACACGCACGGCCGCTGTGCCGGCTGGTGGCGGGCGGCAAGGCGCAGGCGCTGCACGAGATCGCGCGCGCCGCGCACCTGCTCACCGTGGCGCCCTCGCGTGAGTACACCCACACGCACGGCCGCTGTGCCGGCTGGTGGCGGGCGGCAAGGCGCAGGCGCTGCACGAGATCGCGCGCGCCGCGCACCTGCTCACCGTGGCGCCCTCGCGTGAGTACACCCACACGCACGGCCGCTGTGCCGGCTGGTGGCGGGCGGCAAGGCGCAGGCGCTGCACGAGATCGCGCGCGCCGCGCACCTGCTCACCGTGGCGCCCTCGCGTGAGTACACCCACACGCACGGCCGCTGTGCCGGCTGGTGGCGGGCGGCAAGGCGCAGGCGCTGCACGAGATCGCGCGCGCCGCGCACCTGCTCACCGTGGCGCCCTCGCGTCAGTATACTCGCACGCACCATACTCTATACTCGCACATACGTACTGAAGCGAGTAGTTTTACGGCGAAGCCCAATATTTTATTCTCGTGCGGTGCACGTAATTAATATTGATAAACGGCTTAATCTAAGTAGACTGGATGCCGATCCCAATATGAATCGCACTAATATTAGAAATGTGAAAGTTTGGATGGATGGATGTTTGTTACTCAATCACGCCAGAATGGCTAAACGGAGATGTATGAAATTTGGCACAGAGATAGATTTTAGTTTAGTTTATCCCGGTAAAATGTATGGTGCCCGTGGGATAGATTTGTTTCATAGAGCACGTGATCGACATGATTTTTTGCATAAGTAGTGGTAGTTTAGGGGAAAGGACATAGAGGAAAAGGACATGCTTTTCAATTGCGGGTAACACCGCGGGGCGCAGCTAGTATAGTATACTATAAAGACTAAAAAGAACAAAAGATTACAACTCTATATGAATCTTGAACTGATGAATAGTTGGATAAAGTAATGTGATTGCGTGTGCGCAGCGGCGACGGCGGCCCTGCACACGCCGCAGCTGCACTGCCTGCTGGGCCTGTACGCCATGTCCATGAACTGCATGGATGCGGCCGAGGCGCAGTTCCACACCGCCATCAACGTGAGTACACACTAGTGCCGACTTAGCCTCTCGGAAATAGTACTAAAACTAGCATTGTCATTTATGTATTTATTACTAGCCGACCTGATAAATGTTCTCCTGTCCAAATCCCATAGAAAAAAGCACTACAAGTTATTCCCGAATTTTCCGGACAACTTTTTTAATTTATATTTCCCCACAAACCTGGTTCCGACTCTCAGCAGGGAGACAAAGTCGAATGAACCGCAAACACAAACTATACTTTCTCTATATGTTTAGTTTGTAAATATTTAAGTTATTTTCTTTGTAATTATTGTATATAATAAATAATTATTGAATTATAATGTAAGACTTCCTGAAATAATTCTTCATGTTTTTATTTGCAGATGTCACAAGAAAGGGATTTATGGATGTTCGCGAAATTAAATCTGGCAATTGTTTATCTACGGGGCCGAAGGGACAGTGACCTTACGCAACTAATGGAACAAGTATGTCGTTTATTGTTAATAAATTTTATTATTAGGTTAATTTTGAACTGACAGAAGTGCATGAAAATATGTATGAAGGTCGATGAACCGTAAGCGATATATAAGGATCGTAGCATGTAGCAATCGGTGATCTCTCTCACAGGACTCCCATAGGATATTTGAGGATGTACGGTAGGGGAATGATATGGTTGTTTTCAAATTGATTAATTTAACGTTTCGTAACCACATCCGCGAGTTACCTTTTCAGATTACGTCACAGAACATACTGTGGCATAGAAAATTATGTTGAACTGTTCAACAACAAAGTTTTAATTTACTCAAATCATACTTGTTTTTTTTATCTTGTCTTATGGTTTGACCGGTCAATTATATTTTAATGTCGATGTTAATAGGCTCGCCCCTATTACATTGGGATCGTATACCAATTGCGAATTTTGTAGGTAAGGCCAGAGGCGTTACCTGCGTACGCGCACGGGCTTAGGGCGGCGTCGTACTACGTGTTGGGATTACAAGCGTTCTTCCAGGCGCGGTATAATGAAGCCAAGTAAGTGAAAACATTGATGAAAACCACCAACACTTCCTATTGTAAACTGAACTTATGCCCCCAAATTCATAAAAAGCTTTGCCAGATTTATAATGGTTCCACAAAGCACCTTTCTCTTGAAATATGCATTGTACTGCCATTGATTAAAATTCCTATGAATTCATACTTTTTAATTGAATTAAGCATTGTGACGACGATCGCAATGTTAATTTTTGACTCCGTATTGCGTATTTACTTTCTACGTGCTTATAGTGGACTAGGCTAGTTCTTTTGTTTATTTACTAGTAATGTTAGCCCTTTGTTAGTCATAATTTTATGTCCAAGGTGTTTATGACACCTGGAACCTCCCAAGGACGAGGGTAACCCCACCAACCACTAGGTTATTGACCCTTAAGTATGGTGCACAAATTTACGTATATTTGTGACTTGATGTGATCAGGAGGTATCTTCGCGAGACGCTCAAGATGGCGAACGCGGAGGACTTGAATCGGTTGACGTCGTGCTCGCTCGTGCTGCTCGGCCACATCTTCCTCTCCATCAACAACTCGCGCGAGAGCATGAACATGGTCACGCCGGCCATGCAGCTCGCCAGCAAGATACCCGACGTGCACGTGCAGCTGTGGGCCTCCGCCATATTGAAAGGTAACATCAGCTATATATAAAAAAATGGAAATAAAAACACATTACATGGTTCAAAGTCCACTATAGGTCCATGCAGCAATATTCACCGGTTAATCTCTATCCGTAACAATATTCATCAAATTTCCACTGACTTTCGGAACGTACCACATTGTCGCGCGTACCATACTATAACAATAAAGTAGTTGCCAACGATATCAATGTTCAAGATTGAGCACTAAAAAACCACTGAACTGAGGCTCCGGAACCACACGTTGGAAGTGCGGAGCGGAGGTTGACGTTGCTAAATAAATAAATCACTTAACTCAGGACTTCCCAACTGGTGGGGCGTAGAGAGATCTTAGGGGGGAATGAAGTGTATGATTTGATGATAGCTCTGTCAAAAACAGAACCTGATATCGACCAACTAGTTCAAAAAATGCAGGCGCAAGCATCCCATTAATAAATAATAAATCGTGTGAAATAAATATCGTAAAAATGATTTGTGTTTTTTATTGAAGCAATGAAGAAAACAATAGGGGGGCATGAATTTTTTTTTATAATCTGGGGGGGCACCATGCACAAAAGGTTGGGAAACCCTGACCTAACTGAATAGTAATACATATCGTAGTTGAATATGTAATCGTTAACAACAAAAATTACAATAAATTGCAATAACGTATGATTACAACAATTAAAACCTTATTACTGCACATGGGTAAGTCTTACGGCCGCGCTCCGCGCGTTCCACAACTCGCGTACACCGCTAGCAGAACATGATAGGTTTTTGGTTTTGAATGGGTAAACTTTATTTTAATGGTAGTTGCAAACAATACGCGGATGCACGATAAATATGTGTCTGAGGAATAGAATTCACATGTAAATAAGTTTCCTTTTGTCTTACGTTCAACAGACTTGTACCGGCTGGCGGGCGACACGGAGCGCGAGAACGAGGCGTACCAGATGCACTGCAACTTCTCGCAGGCGCTGCTGAAGGACCACTTCCAGGCGACGCAGATGCCGCAGCACGCGCTCGTGCACTGGACCTCCGGCGCGCCGCCCGCGCTGCCGCCGCCGCCCGCCCTCCCCGCCCTGCCCGCGCCGCCCGCCCACGCGGCCCACCCCACGTAGTGCCCGCTGACCGCCGCCACCGGCGGACTAACAAACTTAGTCTCGACCTAAAAAGTGGAAAACGTCGCTCGGATATCGCTGAGAACTAACTGTGAGGAGTGTCCGATCATAACCGCGTAAAATCTAGACTAATTCGCGTGTATCTCTCCTCGAGCGGCGTTCGTGCTTACACGACCGGCTCCGGCCCACCATTGAAGTACAAGACGATTTAAAACTGATATAGGCTTAAGGAGAAAAGACATTACCGCGAGTGATATTCCACGCCAGTGACTTGAATGACTTGTTCATAGTGTTAGTGTGTGCGTGCGTGGGACGGGTATCGATCTGATAATAACGTCAATAGGAGTGCGTATGTGTGATTGTCCCGTGACTCGGAGAAAGAGGATTCGTCTGAACTAAGAGTTCCAACACAAGAGATTCGTGGTGGGCACTATGAATCCAATTTGTTACAAAAAACGAGGAAACCTTTCCTGTGTGTTAAACCATTTATACGGCTTGCTAGACTGTAAACATTACAAATTATATTGAAAATTGGTGCTGTTGGCAAAAAAAGGCTGGGTGTTCCATAGACAATAATGTGTTGCCA
Organism: Pheosia gnoma; assembly: GCA_905404115.1. Classification (NCBI taxonomy): domain Eukaryota; kingdom Metazoa; phylum Arthropoda; class Insecta; order Lepidoptera; family Notodontidae; genus Pheosia; species Pheosia gnoma. The sequence continues at coordinate 2,153,442 of FR989910.1, forward strand.
GGGAAATGAATAAATGGGCGCAGCCGAAAAATTAAAAACAATAATACGCGATGCATGTGCTAATTTTTTTAAATTACAAAAGCATATTGGAATTCTGGTATGTCTATAACTGGATTGCCAGCCCGTGTTTTGCTGTAACACAGTACACAAAAAAAATATCAATACAAAAGATGTTTATACCTTGCCCCTGTATCCGCGTGGAGAAATAAATATGTTTATGTGTAGTAAAAACATGCTCCAAAGAAGCAGCTTCATCCAGTTGGTTTACAAACCAAATCATTCTGTACCAAATTAAATTGTGTGACTACTATTTTTGAATGGATTTTATTGGTGATGCTGGGGCTGTAATGTAATATGATGAAATAAGCCTGCATGCAATCCATAGGTTGAACATTTATCAATGAGTACCCATTATGGGCCCAAGTGTAATAATTACTGTCAAAAACACCACTTATAGTAGCTAGCAAGTCAAGATTACCTATACATAGGGTACAATAAATTGTATTATGGTCAATTATCATTGTCATCATTCACACACTTTTCAGATAGGATGGTTTTGCGTATTTTTCAATTGTAAACTATATTTGGTGAGTCGCTGAAAAGTAAGAAATGACACTTACAATTACAAAATAACTAAATTATATCTTGCAAACATTGAAAGTAATATTGAAAAATACCCTGTATCACATGCTGAAACTATACCCTCATTATTTATGGTCAACTAGGGACGCCTTTCGTAAAGAAACTTAATTATTCTGTTTAATATATATAAAATTAAATTTCTAAGCGCGATTTAATATGCTTTAGCGAAAATATAAACATCTCATCATTGTATCAACAGCCTAAAAGAGAGAGAGATGATGTCCATCTAAGAGTAAAATAAATTACAGCTGTCTGCTGTTGGGTGGTTAAAAGCCCCATTAGTAAACTGAGGTAATTCACACTCGTGAAATCTTTTAGGGTTCCGTGGTCAAAATAGGAACCCTTGTAGTATTGCAGTTTGCCATAGCCATTTTGTTTAAAGGCTATTAAAACTATTGGGCTGGAATTTGGGACATTCATCACTAAATAGATATAATATATATCAAATGGAAAAACTAGGGCTTTTAGGTTCCTGTTCTGTCCGACAAAAATAAGAATTCTTCCATCATCATTGAGTTTGAAAAAAGTTGTGACAATAAATCCATATCAGACTTGTATGTGTGTAGGTGTGTCTATGCTGCTGTTGAGCGCGCGATGGTAGATCCTGCGATTGGTTTATATCTGTTGTCATATCTTATCTAATCTCATTCAATTTTTATCATCACACTAACGTGAGGTATGAGGGGGAATTTACCGTAAACAGTATGAATCGGGGGTGAAATCAATACCCAAATATATAGAGGTTTTAATCAAGTGCTTTGTAATGCACAACTATAAATTTGGTAGTCGCGTTGGACATGATAAAGTAGTTTTATGACTACTTGGACACTACTTCCAGAAGACAGTGGTCACAGCTCACTTGGATGTCAGTATCCAATTATAACTTAGAGGGCGCTTAACTTCATTTGGGCGTCAGTTGATAATATAAAATGGCGAAAAGTTCAAAACTTGGGCGGGAACGATCACGCTCTCCCAAGAACCCAGTGATGATGTGTCAAACGGTAACCAAGGAAACTTTTATCAAAACTTCTTTATCCATGCGGACATTGATTGTAGCTTTGGTGTATTGTTGACAACATTCTACACAAGATAAATGATCCAATATTCGGTACGAATATAATGTACTAATTAAAACTAAATATTTTATCATTAGAACTTGAAATGTTTGTAAACTGTACTTATGGTGTATTTCACGCAAGCCAAGGGTATGTAACTTGACGTAGTGACATTCTAGACTCTGCTATTGGTTGAAATAAAGTTCTATTGAGAAAGACTACAAACTGCTTGGCCTGTATTGAACTGTTGATATAATTTTGATGTTGGTTGTCCGGTATTCCCAACCAGCATAACCAACAATACATTATGTATATCTCGCATGATGCCTTTAAAAGTAGGTAGGTCAGACAACATGCCAAAGGAGAGAGAGCATAATATACGTCTTATTTCACACACAGCGTGGGCCACGATTGTGGGCAAGTGTTAATGTGGACTGATATAAAATTAATTGTACATAATGTGTCAAAAATACGAACTTGAGAAAGAACAAAACGTCTCATATTTATTATTATTCATTTTTATTATTACTTAATTATTTTCTTTGTGACTTGTTAAGAGTGAGCGAATACTGTTGATACGCTGGTTAATTAATTTTAATGTAGCATTTGAGTATTGACGTCGGTTTCAAGGGGCTTGTACTGATTATATATAGAAATGTCACAATAAGTTTAAAACTCTCCATGTTTATAGTTGTTTTTTTTTGTAATATAGCGTAGAAACGTCTGCTTCCCATTTTTCCGGACACGACTCCTCTGAAGCCGACACCCTTTCACATTATTTTCGAAAAACAAAATTGAATCATAATCTGTATACCTTTAAAATTTTTAGTTATGACCTTTCGAACAGTTGGATGTGGCCTTAAGGAAAGGGGTGCATTTGCTGTTGTTAATATGTAAATAAAAGTTGAATTATTGTAAATAATAAAATTATAAAAATATATGTTTTTTGCTATACATTGTTTATTATTTAGGAATGATGTCTTAGCCTAATCGGTGGAAAACGCCTCATAGGGCGGCGCTATGGTCGGTCGTGCCTTAAATGGGTGATCGTATCATAAAATTTGATCTCTTCCTTATTTCGGAGGGCACGTTGAAGTTTCAGAAGATGTTTGTTTACTTTTGAAATCTCATTTTAAACTCTTAATTAAAATTGCAAGAGTATTCGCTGCAAACGGACACCTCTGCGCCGCTGGGCTGGCCGTAGTGCGGCGGGTCGGGCGCCAGGTTGTTCTTTCGGTAGAACGTGTCGCGGAGGATGGCGCAACGGCCGCGGTTCACGTCGCGAGCGCGCTGCTTCGACTGCTTCTGTTGCCACCCGTAGTCCCAGTTCGAACATATTCGGAAAAAGAACCTGAGAATCGAGGCGTGAGCTTATGTTATATACACTGAATGCGTTGTTCCGAAAAGCGCATGTGATCTATACAAATAAATAAAATTGGAGTGTCTGTTTGTAATATTAAAATAACCGCTTTTTACTAGGTGCATTTGGATGTATACACGGTACATATACCAAAACAATATTTTATACATTTTATGTCCGTCTGTTTCGTCTAATATCTGAAATGGCTGGACCGATTTTGACGGGACTTTCACTGGCAGATAGCTGAAGTAACAAGGAGTAACTTAGGCTACTTTTATTTTAGAAAAACTTTTTTGTTAAATATCACGCGGACGAAGTCGCGGGTAACCGCTAATATTTAAATACATTAATAATGACACAATATCTAAGTAATAATCCAAAACTAAATAATGGCCTGAGGTCGGTCCAAGTAACTCCCCGACCCCCATGGTGATCGAATCCGAAATAATTCAGTGAAGTAAGCCGCAGCGTCTTAAATTACGGAATTTTTGTTATGTGCGGAATTAACTTGATGTTGTACTATACAAATCGGCTAGGTTTTTGTGCTTAAATATGTTGATCACGACACTCCGTCTATATCAGGGATTCCCAAACTATTCTGGGCAAGTGACCCCTTTTCCGAAATGAACTGATACCTCAGGCAATAGATCAAGTTAGTTTGCCATGTTCGAAATAAGATTGGTAAACTAACTTGTCCTCTGGCGCTTTCTTGTTCCGCACCTTTAAATATTTTTCCGTAGAACCTTTCTCTGTGCTTTTGTAAAGCACATCTAAGACTTCAGGCTCTATCGGCAGCATTAGACTGTCGTCTTCGGAGGGGATGACATTGTGAAGTGGAACTTCGGGTGGTCCGTGGAGTGGTTCATCCAATAGCTAAAAGGAATTCAAAGGTACCTTGCTGTACTTATTTAGTTTTCGGCGATAGAGTTCGGGTATACGCTCTGCTCCGCGGGAAACAGGTTCCATTTCGGCTCACTTCTAGGATTTAAAGAATCCGCAGCGAAGCTTGTCTCATTTTTCAACTCTGATAATAAACTACGCTAAAATTGTGAGGATACAAACGCGCAGCAATATGTTTTTATGGGGGGGGGGGGGGGGGGGGGGGGAATTGGAACATGGTATTGTGTTCCAATTTTCGCTCAGGAAAATAAAAAGTTTTACCTATAATATGCACACCTAAGAACCTGGAGCCTTCCAGCAACCATGGCTACGCCAATACACGAACATATGCAGTTTTCGAAAGAGGTGTCTCAATAGCTCGTTGGTGAGGCCAACACTCCGTGTTTGGTGAGTGTGCTGTGGACTAGGTATCGCCTTAAACGCCATGGTATCGACAGGAGGCCCATGCCCAGCAGTGAGACATTACAAGGGATGTTATCACAGCTTACAAGAGTGCTTGTAACTTACCTTCATAAGTTGTTCCGCCAACGCTATAGAAGCATCGATTTCCCGCACTTGCTTTTCCTTCGCCGCAATCAGAACATTTAGGAGGTTCTCCTGGTACCATTTTGTGTTGCGCTGCCCAGACTTGTTCCAGGCGTCGGCGAAAAAGGCGTGCGACATTTTTATGTTTTATATCACTAGAATTTTTAATAAATTTACAGTTTCACATACTAAACACTTGTCATTTCTGAAGTTATTGATAATCCGTAGATCTTCCTACATAGAAAGAGGCTACATTCGGTATCTTTATAATATCATAGAGAAAGTTTATGGCTTGGGGGTCTGAGCGATGATATTCATATTGCAGGGATAAATTATAATTACTTATTGATAAAGAGAAATATGCTTAATTCATCACAAATCACAAATTTTAGATTTGACAAAATTAAATAGCCACTTTATTTTCAAATACTTACAATATATTCATAATAACACTTTACAAATACGATACGAATGATTATTTACAATAATTATAAAATCTAATCCCAAAGAGTAATACTCAGTTTTGGCTTTGCGACCGTCCAGATATTCTGCCCATGACGGGGCTCCCCCCCATTTGTCGGAGGAGGCCGCGGAGGCCCTTGGCTTCTCGGACTCCGCTCTCGAGCTGCTCTGCCGGGATAGCGCAAAAGTCGTCTACGAGTGGCAGGGGCGCGCTGAGTCGCTCCGAATATTGCGTCAGCCGGGACTGATGGCCTATTGGCGATGTTTTCTCCACTGTTGCTTGTTGTGGCTGTAGGAAAGTAGCATTCTAGTAAATCTAAGGATAACGCTAAGCTTGGACGTGAGTAAGACCTCAATGTAATCGTAACGTCATGAAGAAAGCATTCTGTTACTGTTGTTCGTATTTAATAAGCCTATGGTGTGAGCGAGAGACAAGACGCTCTGACGTAAAAAGATTGTGCGTGAGCCGCAAACGGGTTTTTTTAACCGACTTCAAAATATAGGAGGAGGTTCTGAATTCGATTGTATTTTTTTTTGTTTGTTACCTCCGGACTCCGTCATTTATCGAACTGATTTTTTTGCGACCTAATTATACCTATATTGTCAAGTTGAATTTGTAGATGTGGCAATAGGCGGGATACAGCTCCAAGAACCGATGGCGAATAGTGTAATAGGACGGTCCTCCATAAGGTGGACTGATGTTATTACACACATCAAAGGAAGCCGGCAGATGCAAATTGTGGAGGACTGTGATCTATGGAAGTTATTGGGGGAAGCCTATTTCAAACAGAGCACAATACATCTTTCGGCTCATGAAGATTAATGATTATCAGTATGTCATGAAGTCTATTATTATTTTTAATACATTTTATATCTGATGATGGTGTAAGTTTTTTTTTCTATAAACAGTAATTCCCACTTTTATGTATAAAAATATCCTCAGTTAGATTAATAATTATATTTTTATAAATGTATTTGTGGGTGGTTAAATAATAAATCAGTTCTGCTTTGAACCTCAACAATGTCGTATCTTTTACCCACCTTCCCAGATACAGCCGCCAATTTATCTTGCAACCTTTTCACCATCGCCGCATCACTTTCGTAACTGGTTAATGTCGGCTGTGGCATGCACTGGAAGACAGTGGCTAGCAAGTTGTGCAGGGATACTAGCACACTATCCTGCCATGCCCTCGTGAAGTACAGGCTGAATGATGGATTTTCTTCCGGTTTCGATATAAAGGGAAGCACTGGAATGTGATAGGCAGGTATAGATTGAGTGATAGGTTTACAAGTATTTATTTGAATATATTTTATTTGATATGTACTATCCAGATAAATAGTAGCCATATAAGTATGCACTTACTGTACCAATCCCTCCATTCACTCTGGCCCTGCAGCTCAGGGAGCATTTTAGCTAAAAAGTCGGAGATTTTCTCATTGCGTGCACCCCCTGCGCTCTGTGCTGCTGTTACTAAATACAGCTTGTACAAGCTGTACTCGAGTTTCCGGACAGCTGAGAATAATAAAACATAAAATAAACAAAAACGCCAGATAAACAACGCTTGTATTATTCATGAGCACCATAAAATAAATTAGGGGCGAAACGGGTAACAGATATCTCAGCCAAGGCAAATTAAAAAAGCTAATTTCCCCAATTTGCCCAGCCAGGAATTGGCCCGGTGCAACAGTGAGCCGAGCGGCCTACGCTCAAACCGCGGGCCCAGGTCTTCGTAAAGAAAATGTTACAAAAGTTATGTACCATGTTTTGCGGTCTGCTATATGCTGTTTCCAACATACCTGGTTGCACATGGATCTCCAATTTTGAGAACACAAGGCTGTCCAAATGTGCCCAATATTCCTTAAGTCCGTTCAGGTCCGAAACACTAATATAATGCATAATCTGCTCAACTATTTTATCAACTCTAAATCCTTTGTCCTTGTCTGCCTTTAAGTCATTATCAAACGCCTTCACAGTGGATGAAAAGCCTCTATATAATAAATATTCTCTCACTAATTCGTCCACAAATTGTACATGAGCCATATTTATTAGGAATTGTTTTTTGTGATATTATTTTCGATGAACAAACAAACAAAGAAAAGTGAATTATGTTTTCATTGACATTGGCAATATTGACTTGACAGACTCATTGGGAAATATTGACATTGCTATAATAATCAGAAACGACAGAATGTAATGGCTACCAACTTTAGGATACATAAAACACTACGTGCTTAGCGTCGGATATCATGATAAAAAAAAGTAATACATATAATTCAAATGTTAACTCGTTCTAGTTCAGTTTTATTATTATTGTCTAATTTGATAATGTTGATGCAGTTCAGGAACTGCCTACAAATCTACAGTGTAAACTTTTATCAAATTCCTTGTTTAGAGTAGGAATGGAACGTAGTTAAATTCTGCCAACCCGACCGACTAAAATCTATCAAACAAAATGTCAATCGCATTCAATCAGCTGTCGATTTTTTGTTGAAGAATCGCAGCGAAATTATTTGTATATAAACCAAAATGTGCATTGATAAATGAGAAGTGTAACGATCAGTGTTACGGTCGTATTAAAGTTGGCACAGTGGTGTTAGTGTTGGGCGGCGGGGTGTGCGGGCCATGGCGATGGGTCGGGAGTGATAGAGGCGGCGGCGGGCGCGGCTCGGGGGCGCAGGCATGCGGCGGCATGGCTGGCGAGGCAGGGGGCACGTCGCGCGGCCTCCGCGTCTACAAGATCGTGGTGCTCGGCGACGGCGGAGTCGGCAAGTCCGCTGTGACGCTACAGTTTGTCAGCCACAGCTTCCTCGACTACCATGACCCCACTATTGGTACAATATCTACTCTAATTTACATTTAAAACTATTATTGTATGCATAAATTGTTTGGATTACCATTTCTGCCAAGCAAATCATATGTCATTAGAATGTATTGTTTATTTAATGTAGAAGGTCAGTCTACCATATGGAGGCTATGTTTTGTGTGAAAAGAGAATGGTTCATAGTTGTTTGTAGATTTAATTTTACATATAAAAAACCAACAACATCAGCTCAATGGATTCCAAATTCTAAGGTGATATGTGCGATAGGTACTGACCATTATTTTTAAAATATAAGATTGGTATTGATTACATTGCTATAGCAAAAAATATTGGTTGTATCATTCAATATATTAAGTTTGATTTTGGTTTGGAGAATATTACATACCCCATCCATCATATCATATATTATCATCATATCCATGGCATAAACCTAGGATCATTATATGAAATTACAAACATTGATATACTTATTTGTCTTAGTACAATATGTTGTAGATAGCCACATATAATAATGTAATATCTCCCTTGGTCCAATAATTAAAAAACAACTAACATTTACGTTAGTCCTATGTTCATTATTGTTATTTGTCTGTTACAGAAGACTCGTACCAACAACAAGCAGTCATAGATGGCGAGCCAGCTCTGTTGGACATACTAGATACAGCAGGACAGGTAGACTTTGTTATTCTTATTTGAGATTCAATGGATAACTGGCTATTATCGGGTATATGGCCTACCTGACCCATTTTATTGGTATAGAGTCCTACTATCCAGCCACGGCCTGGGAGAACAGGATCTAAGGTCTGTGACTAGAGGTAATCTTGTTAACACTTAGACCAGGGCCAACAATGTAAAGAATATTTTCGAAATGTTTCCCTACGGGAAGCAAGGCTGCAACCAACCGGGCTGAGTGACCTACGCAACCTGATTATGTGACAGGAGTCATCAAGTGCCAAAATGGCTCATGCCCAATAATGCTTATAACCAGCAGGTTATGTTAAATCATTTCAGAAATGAAATCAAAAACTTTCCAGACAATGTCCACCATACCTATAAATAATTACTTTGTCACACCACTTTTACGCGATCGAAAGTAATCTAACTGTCATACAACCGCTATTTAAAATAGCCTTTTGACATCTATTTTTTTTTAAAAGAACCTCGAAGTTGTTTAATAGTATCTCGTTTATGCACCAGGTGGAGTTCACAGCGATGCGAGAGCAGTACATGCGGTGCGGCGAGGGGTTCGTGCTGTGCTACTCGGTGACGGACCGGCGCTCGTTCCGCGCGGCGGCGGAGTACCGGCGGCTGCTGGCGCAGGCGCGGCCGGCCGAGCGCCTGCCGCTCGTGCTCGTGGGGAACAAGCTGGATCTAGCGCCGCGGTTTAGACAGGTAGGACTTATTTATTTAATGCCTTTTGAAACACGCAGGAGACCCTGAGAGTTAGGAATCGGAATGCAGAGCAGAATGCTGTATGTATGGATGTTGACATACAACTGAAATACACTGAACGGTTACTGTGTACCCATCCATGCTTCATCAAAGACATTATAAAATACGGATTACCAAATTATTTTTGGCAAGAGCCCCTTTTATCCCGTTTCCAAAATGGACTGATATCTCAAACCCCACGTAGCCAAATTACTTTAAACATCCTATCTCTAGTTTTTTCTTATTGATACAAAATCACAAAAAAATATAATTTCATCTTGTACAAACTTGTGCATGCTTATCAATATGTTGAGTTTTTTATAAGTACAACAATGATACTTCTTTCTAAAATAATAGTCATTCTTATAACAAGTTGGTACATGTAAAACAATTTATACAGTATCTTGATGGTTCAAATAAGACCTTGTGTTAATTAATTAATAGGGGTCGATTGTTAGACCTTGTCGACCCCCAAAATCAGTTTCCGTTTATATCGAACCCTGGGAAACCAATATCGACCACTTTGGGAATCCCTGTTTTAAATCATTCGAAATCGATGGCGAATCGACTCAACATCGACTTTTGTTATGACAGTTGATTGCAGTGTTGAACTATGCTACGTTCATGTGTATTATACAGATAACAATGTGGTACTGTTCTCGCATAGTGAAGTGACAGCTGTTTGAACAGGTCACGACGGAGGAGGGCAAGGCGCTGGCCACTCAGCTCGGGTGTCCGTTCTTCGAGACGTCGGCAGCGCTCCGGCATTTCGTCGATGACGCCTTTCACGCTTTGGTCCGAGAGATACGCCGCCTTGAAAGACAGAGACAGGTATTGTTATGTTTGTGTGTTGTGGTTTTCCATACACCAATTAATTTATTGAGATGTTCGTGAGATTTTTTTTTTAAACTATTCACATGAACTTGATTTTGACCAAGAAGTTTTCACTACATGTATTATTATTGAATTTGTTTCAGTCATCTATAATGGGCACGGGTACAGGTGTGTCGACGAGCGGCGGGCGGCGGCGGTGGCGGCGCCTGCGCAGCATCTTCGCGCTCGTGTTCCGCCGCCGCCGGCGCCACCACGCCTCGCCCTAGCCGCCCCGCGCCGCTAGCCTCGCCATACTTGCTAACCGCCGCGGCGCCAGGTAACACCGTGCCACAACCAATTATGGGTGAAATTTCGTTACGGTCTAGCGATTTGAAATAATATCGAATCATTGGTCGCAAGGTACTTGTTGCTCGTCGATAGTTCAGTCGATGATTGATATGCTTGATGCTGCAATGGTCGCTTGACGTTTCAACATTCATTCGTTTTTCAACTGTCGATCACAAAGTTTGCTTGTGCGACGAATCAATCGATACTCGAAATATCGATGATTAAAATTATCGATAAAAAAACAATGATGTTATTTTAGTTACATGCACACACTAAATCGATTTGAATGATTGATTTCGGTTGACTGCAATGTTAGTTTACCTTGAGCATCAATAATACCTAGCATATGGTAGCTGTGAAATGTGATGTCGAACCTACAACGTACCCATGAAACAACAAACTGTTTGATATCATATTTTGGGTAAAAAATGTGAAGTCATATTCGTTTAATAATTTCATCGTAAAAAGTGTATTTTGACAGCAGTTAATACTTGTTTAATTAAAAAAAAAAACAAACATCTTGTTTAGGTTGTTTACCAGTGTAAAATATTTAAAGTTTCATGATACTTTTGTTTAAAATTTAATTGTAGTATTATGTTACTACACATAAGATATAGCATAATTAAATATTGGTGCATAGGTACAAATAAAAAAAAATGTGTGTCCCATCCCTACCTCAAAAGTAAAATTATTAATGGCAAGGAATTTAAATACGAAGTTTCTATTCTAAAAGTGTTTTTTTACATGTCACAGTTTTTCAAGTCTCTAATCATAGATTGAACTCGTTTTTTTTAAATATTATGTCCGTCAGGCCTGAAGACGCAATTTTGTTTGTTTGTTTTTAATGTGAAATGATGCAACAAAGCAGTTTCGGATCCGAGGCCTATATTATGTGATAATGAATTATATTTACTATAAAATTAACTGCGCAATTTGTTGTGTCATGCACATTTATTTTAACATAAAAAAAAATTAAAAGACTAAAATAAAGTCCCAGTTATATGGATGAGATTAGTTTAGATTACTTTATATATAGTGCACGACCTTACATAGGTCAGGGCCCCAAGTCTGCTAACACAATCAATTTATAATTGAACAGCAACCGCATAGCAACAGTAGTTGCTGTTCGATTATGAATCGATTGTGTTAGCTAAATATCTGTCAAAAGTAACAGTTACTTTGCGGTTGCTGTTCGATTATGAATCGATTGTGTTAGCAGACTTGGGGCCCAGGTTCCTTTCGGTCCATGCCATTAATTCAAAATTGTAAACGGGTAAAAAAGCCATTATAATTTCGTTGCCATATATTGATGCGTTACTTGATACAATTAAGTTAGGTAACCTTGCCATAACGAGCTACTTCGATACCTTGGTCCCCACCTACCTCTAATTAATTTCCTAATATGATAACACGATATTAAAATGCGTATAAAATCGTCTTTGTAGTACATGTTAACCTAATTAGGCCTAATAATATATTTCTATTGATATTTTTGCATTATGTGCATTTGCCATTTTCTAATTACATAGTGTGCCCATCATCTACATAGTGATACGACATATACACGATGATTCATAAAGGTTATACTATGCCTTGAACCTGCGCTACGTCAGCTAATTTGTAATGATTATGCGAATTGAAATAAAACTAATTTTACAGTTTTTTTCGCGTGTATATTATGTTTTTACGTTCCCGACGTTTCGGCCGCTTTACAGCAACCATGGTCACGGGAGCACTGCTGTAAAGCAGCCGAAACGTTAGAATCGTATAAACATAATATACACACGATAAAATCTGTATAATTAATTTTATTTCAGTGTGTAAATATGTCGATTTAAACAAAAAATATCTCGTTCCCAACACAATGTGATTGACCATTGTGATTTAGTGCGAACAAAAATTAAAAAAATAAAATTGATATCAATATTGTGACTTCACATAATGAATACAAGTGTGCTGAAGAAGCGCGGGCTCAATGCATCGTACACAATTTCTGAACCGCTCTGTATAAAACATGAATTATAGATTTCCTTTAGATCCTAATCCTATAGATCCTAGCTAACGTCAAAAAGGTCATGACGATTTGGCGTAGGTCAAATTTCTTAAGATGAAAATTGGCTATAACTTTATTTATCATATTGAAGTATACAATATGGATGTGTAAAATATTATGTTGTTTGCTTCTGTACTTAATATATCCGGTCATAGCTGCATATTTATTGAACTAATAAGATTAAGTGATTAGTTTTTGTGTTTGCAATGCACAAAAACTTTTTGTATAATTTGTGCTTATTTCATTGATTTCTTATATTTACGTGAATACTACACATTGAAATAAAACAAATTTTACAGATTTTTTCGCGTGTATATTATGTTTTTACGTTCCCGACGTTTTGGCTGCTTTACAGCAACCATGGTCACGGGAGGACTGAGGTGTTTGACGTCCTAGTGTCATAAGCGTAAACGTCGGTAACGTAAAAACAATATACACGCGATAAAATCTGTAAAATCAGTTTTATTTCAATTGTGCTTATTTCATGTATGTATATTATGTAGACATTGCTCTTTAAGCTCGTAATGTTTCCAAGTCGTATATCGTATGTGAGTATAATGTTCTAAATACCTCTTTCCTTCAGTACCTACTCGTAAAGACAAGTGTCTTCCGTATGGAACGCATGAAAGCAATAAATAAATATAGAAATTATTTGAAATTGTTGATTTAAACCATTGATTATTATTTTATTTAGAAGTTTAAATGTTTAGCTTGTATCGTGTAGATATATAGTACGTTTGGTCTGATAGTTGAGTAGTAACTACGCGTAACTTTGTAGATGGAGTGGATATTAGGAATATACTTGGGGCGCAGGCTTTTATTTAGAATCGCCAAAGCTACTCGCTGAGCGGGTATATGCCCAGCTCTTGGGTGGCCAGTTGCATCGACCAATCTTCCTGATTGATTTTGTATAAAATCTATTGCGCCTAGACCACGTATTAGATTTTTATATCCATATTAGCTACTATTCAACATTCAGACCGTCAGTTCAATTGAACTATAGAACCTTGTAGGTGAAACTAAATTCCAAACATATACACCCTATATACGTGTGTATACAAACCAAAGCACCATTTATTATTGAGCGTTTAAAGTATAAATTAGTGTGACCTTAGAGTACAATTAAGGAGGGTTCGAAATTATCATAATACTTAACTGCAACAATTTATGGTCATAATTATCCGATAATCGATATAGAACCGAAACACAGAGGCAAGAAGATTCAATATCATTTATTTATCAATAAATTATTGATGAACTGTGTATTCGAAGTTCGAACCCTACAATTAGTAATGCAAGTGAGATCTATCGAGCTCTTCTTTTGTATCTGTGTGACAGAGACAGCAATAAGTATATGATATATAAAGATATATTTATATGCCGTTAGTGGTTTATTGTAATTGGTGTACCTATGTATTATTGAAGTATTTGTCTTAGTGTCGTGGGCGGGATGTATTGTATTGTTACGTCGGATACGCACAAAAATTAATGTAGTAGTTGTGTTTGACTGTGTGTGTGTGACTCGCTAAGGGAATATTTATGAAATTTTAAAATTAACAACTATATTTGTCTGTTCACGGGACAGCGATGGATTATTTCGTTTGATAAATTAAAAAAAAGAAATTAGGCGAACCGTTGACCTGGATTGTATTTTAAAACGGAAATATTATTAATCACTTATTTTTTTTAAACATTATGGTTGTCGATGATGTTGCCAACAACAGAGTAACAAAAAAACGAAGTAAAAAAGTTTAAAATACATTTTACGGTTTAATGGAGGAAATAGACGTTATAACAGACATTATTATATCGCTAATTGAACCAAACGCATTGCATATTGACGCATAAGGGATCAAATCAACGTTCTAATTTATCCCTCAATTATTATAAAATAAAGTACAATTTCGTTTGTATATTAATTTTGTTGTCAATCTAAGTTTTTAGAAGTAACGTACCATTAAGTTCTAACTCTAGTCATTATTGTTTTGTATAGCTGTTGAATGAATGTGCGTTTTAAGCCGAGTCTCCAGCGCGTGTTTTTCTGTAAACACTACTTTGTCTACCTCGCGCGGGTACAGAGGGGGAGGGCAGGGTTAATTGATTTAATTAATTTGCTTTAAATAAAAAAAATAAAAATTTAATTGATTTATTTAAATTATAAATCAGTCTGACATGTTTCACAATTGTTTTTGTGAAGTGAACATAACGAACTAAAAATACAATGAAAGACTTAACAAAAATTCAACATTTACATTGTTGAAAAAAATTGCTCAGGCAATCAAAATTGTTTAAAACAAAAACGATACAAACCACCTAAAAGAAAATAATTGAAAACATAATCTTTATATCACAAAAATATGTCAGAAATTGTTTAATCATGATTTTAATTTACCCCAGGACTTATCAGTTATTAAGTTAAACGGGCAGGGTACAATTATTAAAATAATGTTTTGTATGTGTTATTGTTGAATTCGACAAAGTCGAACATTGAGCAGGAGACGCGGCCTAAATCAGTCTTAAACATGTTATTTCGTGGTTTGTATGTAAATCGGGAGGCCTTTAAAAATAATTTCGATTAACCCCTCGCCATAGGTATATCTATTTATACTATAATAAAACCGTAAAAAGGATGTGTCTGTACAAAAGGTATAAAAAAAATGGTGCAAGGCTATGGTATTTGATCGCGAGTATTCCTAGTGTTGCCAACCATCATGGTAAAAATATTTGGGCTTATTTCAACGGGGCTTCCACTTTTGGATACCCTATGGTCAAACTCAAGACATAGGATACATATTATGTCGCTATGCACCATTGGGGGTCGAGCGGCAGACCAAAAGCGATGACTGCGCGGGAGCAGTCGCAGACACAAGCTAGTAACCAATAAAATACGA
Source organism: Pheosia gnoma (assembly GCA_905404115.1). Lineage (NCBI taxonomy): Eukaryota > Metazoa > Arthropoda > Insecta > Lepidoptera > Notodontidae > Pheosia > Pheosia gnoma. The sequence goes on from FR989910.1 coordinate 2,168,744, forward strand.
AATATATTTGGATTATTTACGTCATCGTATGATAAGGATTTGTATGTTTCCCACAGTAACTGGCCTAAATCGTTGTAAGCCACATACCTGACATAGGGTCGTCATTTGCGTGAATACAATTTATTATTTATACAGTGTTTTGATCACGGGTTAGCGATGAACTAGTTTACTGAGTAGACCTGATTTCGATGGTACCGAACCTGATCTGTCAAAGGGGGGATGGAACCCCTTTTCTTTGTGTTCCTAAAAATCTAGGTATTGTTCTTAAATGTAGATTGATCCTTAGTCCGTGATCAAGTACACTATATAAATATGATTTATATTGCTACTTTAGGCTGGACAATTCACGGTCTGAGATAAGAATTACCTAAGGCTTACTGTGATTCACACCTTTTACAGAGGCTTGGTGTGTTGCCGACATTAAAATTGAAATGGGTAAAATAATGTTTTTTTAAAGAGGTTAATTAAATTAGGGGTCGAGCGCACTTATTAGTGTACCTAACTAGGTTCAGTACCCGTAGTCAGTATGTATTGAAATTGACGCTTACAATTGTAATGTTTAATTAATAATAGCTATTCCATAGATTAGGTGGTTACTAAGAGAGTATATTATTGCCCTATTAGGTGTTTTGAACAATAATATTTCGCGTTTATATGTCTACACAAAATGTTTTATATGTTGTAAATTGTTGTAACATTTCGTTCGGTCGATGTAAAATTATGTATAAAATACTTACATAATGTACCTATTTAGTTATGTGTAATAATTTATAACACCAAATAGTACCTTTCAGATGTGTATTTAAGTATATTTTATGCGAGAAATGTAAACCGTGTGAATAGAGATTTTGTTGAATAAATGTGATGTTTCGAACAAAGCTAACTTATTTTTTATGAAAAAAAAAACACTTTTATGTATGCTTAAGACGCCACCTGTGCATCGCAGTGCGGGCGAAATTGAAAAAGGACAGCGTGATTACATACCTGTACAATAAACAGGGATCGAGGGAGCCGTGCTTCGATTGAAGTTCTACATTAAATAATGGTTACTTATTAAAAAGCCACAACAATAAAAAATACTTATATATCTAGAATCGAGATTCTATCGTTACCTACCAATTAAAGGAAAAAAAAATCAGTGTTTCCAAAATCGAGCAAAAACGTTGTGAGAAATAAAATGTGTTCGGAATTTTCTTATATCACGTTTTGACACTACTTTAGATTATGTGATTATGTTCAGGTTTCAAAGAGATAGATATCAAACGGCCTAATCCCCCTCGTATTGAGAGGAGGCCCGTGCCCAGCAGTGGAACATTAAAAACGGCTGGAATTATTATTATATATATTACTAGCTGTCCCGGCGAACTTCGTACCTAACGTATAAAAGTGACAGAATAGATTACCTTTCGCCTGACGTTCGACAGACCAACTGACAGTCAGTAAACCTTCCCTGGACTACGACGAACATTTCAAAACCAAAAATGAGCTAAATCGGCCCAGCCGTTCTCGAGTTTTTGCGAGACAAACGAACAGCAATTGATTTTTATTATATAGAAGATATAGATATCAAACTTAGCTCACATATCTAGATACCGCGTTTATGGTCGATAAATATCAGCGGTCTGAGCACTACCCTTACCATGACAAAATGATGGCATAGACTGACTACAGTAGCTACCTAGCCATGTGTGTCGGTTATCGATATAGCTATGAACTATGTATTTACGTCTATTATGAAGTATCATAAATCCGCGGTGAGTGGTTAGTGCGCGAACAGTAAACGTTGCTTTGTTTTGCGCCATTAACACGAGTTTACGATTCTCACATGAGTACTTATAACGGCCTCACTACGTCTTACTTAATAGGGCTGGTGCTAAGGGAATAGGTAACCTCCAACCTAGTCTTCCCACACGGTCACAAAAAACACCATCCTAGCTTGATACGCTAGGATACGGAACCATGAAAATTCCTTGATGATCCAAACACTTGGCTACGCTATACTTTTGGAAAATGTTCTCATCACTCATAACAATGGCTTGTCACGTCGGCGACTTCTATTGAAAGCGAGTTCGCCAGCAGCCGCATCTACTCTTTATTGGTAACCTATACTTGTGGCTTGTTGTATACCTAGTCTTTTACCAAGTCTAATACCTAGTCTTGTGCCTAGACTTATACCTTATCTTGTGCCTAGTCGAGTACCTATAGTCTTGTGCCTTGTCTTATACCTAGTCTCGTGCCTCGACTTTTACCTAGTCTTGTTCCTAGTCTTGTGCCTAGTCTTGTGCATAGACTTATATCTAGTATTGGGACTAGACTTTTACCTAGTCTTGTTCCTAGTTTTATGTCTAGTCTTATATCTAACTTGCGCTTCGTATTTTATCTCTTATCAATATTGTATTAGTGTTGGCTTCCCACTGATTACCAATATTAACTTACATGCAATCCTATTATACATTATTATGGTGTCACCTCAAGTTGCAAGTCTTGAAAGCACACTGCGAATACACCCATAATGTGAATGAGTAAACATGTACCGGTACGCTCAAATTAATTCTACCCCAAGAGGTCTAAGTCGTAATAAGCTTTGTGAATATCAAAAACAGCCCTAGCGATCCGACAAAACAACTTTTAATGACACAATTATGATCACTCGGGCAACTCGTAAATGGAAGGGATATGGTGTATTTTACGCCTCACAAAGCTGTGTTATTCCTTTATTAAAGGATATCGCACGTGCACCTACTAAGTAGAAGACTTTGCTATTAATTAAATTCGAGATTAGACAACTTAAGTGTTCGTTTACTCGTTAAAACAGTTATCCTGTGAGCAGGACTAATACAAGCGCAGTATTTAAGTACTTAGTGCAATCCAACAAGGCTCATAACGTAATAATATTACGGTCCTCCGCCACTCGCATCCACCGGCTTAAAAAAATAATAATAAAAAGATAATTAATTTTCTCATATATTAGATTCTCATGCGGTACGAAGTTCGCCGGGACAGCTAGTGAAATATAGACACTAGCTAAACTGTCCTCGAAGCGATTGAAGTTCAATAATCATTTGCAAACGATTAAACACGTATTATTTTTGACTTTTTAAGCGCTAGTTTTATTAGTAGAGTAATCATTGTTTCCTACAAGATACGTTTATTATACCAACTGTAACTGTATTGTGGACTCTGGGATCGGGAAGATAAGTGATAGAGTTACTTGATCCGATTCTAGCTAGACTACACTCTTACACATTTTAGAACTCTACCAATCCCGTCTAGATCAGAATAGTGAGTAGTTCAACTCTACCGTGCTACTGTGCCCGTTACGTTACTCTATTATAGATAGAGAACGTTCAAATTGGACTAGTGAAAGAAAATAAATTAAATAAGGCTCTATTTAATCTGATTCCGATTAGGGATAGGTGCGCGTTATATGCTTGAACAAATTGATCTCTTACTATTTACTCGCGTTTGAAGTGTACCTTTATAGACTGCTGAATTACAAGAGCGCTTATTGGGTAGCTACCTACTTACGTTCCTACGCATATGAAGAGTTAAAGCCTTTCGTGAGTGTGTGAGTGAGCCTCTAGTGTATCTCTCATACAGTACTTATATAAAGTGTAACAAATAATAGTGTAAAAAATATTTAAGTAAATGGTCCATCGGTAGGTTATACAATTTATAACAAAAATAGGCTCAAATATTTAACCGATGAATCAGTATGTTATATGGATCACGTTGATGTATAAAATAATTGTGTAAATGATGTTTTTTTTAACAAGGCGAACCATTTTAAACGTCCATTTTTTTTTTTTTTGGAATTTTATCTTTATAACCTACTGTAACCCCTGTTAAAATATTTTACACCTTATACAGAATGATTCAGAAACAATATACTAAGCTTTGCACCTGCGCTTCTTAGCCGCTTTTGTAATCATTATGTGAAGATATAAATAAAAAAAATATTCACAAAAAACACAATCGTCATGTTGTTGGGGTTTTTTTAATCGATGTCGATATTCTGACTTGACATAGTATTTATAAATGCCCTAAAGAAGCCCCGCGGTGCGATTACGTATCTCGCAGAAAGCTAGCGATGGCGAAAATTTTGCCATATTCGCTTTAGAATGGCTAAATCGTATTACGTATCAGCGATAGCCAAGCCATAGCAGAAAGATGACAGTGCTGCCTCTTTGGAACAATCGACGAACTAAAATGTGCATTTTTCTGTATTGTCATCTTAATATTTCGTATCACGTATGATTTTAATAGCAAAGCGATAGCCATCGAAGAGCAGTTTGAGCTGTCAAAATTGCAATAACCTTTTAGGTGATGTTGATCGATGGCTTACCTATCGCTCTAGTCGCTTACTAACTATTTCAAACGTTTATTATTTTATTCCATAACAACAATTAATTTCGTGTATTTTATAAGCTTAACAGACGGTTTGCATGTATTGTGCGCGACCAAATCCAAACAATCTTCAATTTATACCAAGACAAGGAATACTTGTCTCACTTATGTATAAATTATACCTACTGTGCTTGCATTTCTGTTCTTTTAAAAAAACCCATGTTACAATATTCTATTATGCATATCCTTTACTCAAATGTATTTTAGTGTGTTTCAAGTAGTTATCAAAAGGTTACTTACTGTACTGGGATATATACATTAAAAGAAAATAATCTAAAGTAAGTGTTTATGAAACTTTTCTTTTTGTCCTGAAATACAGAAAAACTGATAAAACTAGCTCAGCCTGCGCAACCATCGAATTTGTTCTGCAGGTAGACCATCAATGGTCTTGGCGCGATTATAATTATGTACCTATCTTATTAATTTATTTCAAACATTGTGAAACTACTATGGAAATAGGAGATATACCGTAGGATAATAAAAGCAAATTACTTGTCAAATATCTTTAATAATACACATACATGGATAAACTAACTAAGGTTCCCTATCTAGCAGCCTGCTGGTCTGCTTTCACGTGAGTTCCATCACATCATCACGCTGCCTTTGGCTAAAGCGGGATGCTTTGCAAGCCAATTAATGGCCACCAAGAGATGTTCCAGTGCTTCGTACGACCAGTACGAAGCACTATTTGTCTTCATAGAAATAATTCACTGAGTTGATCACATTATAACCTAACCTTATTCCTTTGTATTTATAAATAATGTATGACTTCTGGGATCCAAATACAACACTGAACCCGACAGAATCGTAGGTCGGCTACTTGAAACTATCACAAAACAGACGACACGGTAATATTGTAAGATTTCAGTGTGTTTTTCTATTTGCATACGACGATTTGATGTCTAACAGATGTTCTGTTTGAGATTAAGTTAGTTCCTGTTATCGCTACTTAATCGTTTTTGGCGCTATTGTCGCCGCGAAAAGTGCATGGAGCCATCGTTGAGCCATAAGGAAGCGATCTCATACGTAATACGATTTTTTTTGACACGAAGCGATTCATCGCGCGTCGATGGAGCCATCACCGCGCGATTTTCTGCTATCGCAAATTCTTAGCTAATAGGGCGGCCGGTTCCAGGCTTAGTGTACCCTTCCTGAGTCACGCTGAATAAGTACTATTTAGACAATTTTAAGAAAGCGCGCAAATACCTAGAAATAATCAGACAAAATAACATCAAAATATAGGAATTAAATTTGATAACTTAAAAATCAGAAGTCAATAAACGTTCAACTTAGTTATGCAGGACATAATTCCCTTTCATTTCAAAGCTGTCCAAGTACTTACCGGCCGTGTAGTATCCTCTTATTGGTCTGAGCCGGCCGTATAAATGTTAAAGTACTCGTTAGACCAGGGATTCCCAAATTATTTTGGGGAAGAGACCCCCATATTCCAAAATTAAGTGATACCTCAGACCTCCATAGCCAAATTACTTTAAAAACTCTATCTCTAGTTTGATTCCTATTGATGAAAAATAAAAATTTCACCTTGTACGAACTTGTGCATGCTTATCAACTTGTTGAGTATTTTATAAGTACAACAATAATACTTCCTACTTAAACATAAGTCATTCTTATAACAAGTTGGTACACGTAACACAACTAATACAGTATCTTGAAAGTTTCCAATCAGAACTTGTGTTAATTAATAGTCGGCTCTCAACATCAGTTTTCGTTTATGTCGACCCCTGTGAAACCGATATCGACAACTTTGGGAATCCGTGCGTTAGACGCTAGAGAGATCACGCTGTCTGGTAGCCATCTGTAGATATCGATAGAGAAGCTACTTGTTGCTCCTCCTATCCCCGTTGTTTTCCCGCGTCTTCAGTCAGTTGTGATACGATCTGCCTGCGAGGCGGCCGCGTCCTCACATCAGACGGTTTACCACGAAATTGCGACTCGGAATCGTAATTTTGAATGATTAAAGTAGTACTAGATTCTGCAGTATTCACATTTGTGATCTGAGTGCAATTACCTTTTTAAAGAGTCCTTTTTAAAGAGAGAGAGAGTATATCATGGGTATTATATGAATATTGAGTTTTTTTTATATGCAGAAAAAAATTAAAACACATTTTAAAATAAATTACAACTGTTTATTTTCAATAAAAAAATAAAATGCATAGTATTCTAGAGTTAGCGTACTGTTTATTCCTGTTCGTGCCGGTTCTCTCCGGTTCCTTGTCAACCCGTACGGTGTACAAAGTGGGTGTGCTGATGGCCTCTCGGCTGGACTCTCCGTTCGACCTGGAGCGCTGCGGCCCAGCCGTGGACTTGGCGCTGGACAAGGTCAACGAGAAGTTTCTGGCGCACCACGACGTTGAGCTGCAGAAAGTTCAGGGCAGGTGGGTGAGAGGTTCAGGCCAAAATAGAATTCAGACATTAAAAAGAAATGCAAATATAAGCGGGGGCAATGAAATAAATATATATCGCTAGACGAACACACCAACTATACGGGCCCATACAAAGCGACGCTTGTATTATAGGTACCGTATAATGGACTGATACACCATTCTACCCGTCCAACATAAGCTTCAGACAATAAAAAAAAAAATAGTCGGTGTGTCGCGAACAATATATTGTAACACAAAAAGCCACGCTGATTTGTGTAGAACACGCGAATTACGCTCTTACTTACACGCATATTCACTTGTACTACACAAATCGGCTTGGTTTATTGACCTTCAATATGTAGTTCGCGATACTCGGACTTAATTATTTCTTCGTCAAAGACACAGACTGTTTAGAAGTTCATACGTAACGTTGTCACTAGCAACATGAAGCCACTTCTTCAATCCATTAGTAGTCGTAAATGTTACCTCATACAAAACTTTTTACCTAGTGAATGGTCCGGCATAGAATAAGAAGTTCTGGACTTCGTTTTTATATTGCGAGCGTGAGTACGTGCGTTTACATGCTATGCAAAAAAAAAATTTGGCTTAAGTTCTAGCGCACCCCGTGCGTTGTCTGAATATTCTAAATAGATCTCCAGTCTAAGGTAGGTTCCGACAACTACTAAGCATAAAGTTTCAATCATTTCAACTATGAAAATTACATGTATTTGAACGGTGGCGTATTTATCCTTCGGCTATGTGCGGCAGGCTGCCGGGGGCTCCTCGCGGACAGCTTTAAGCACCATTCATATTAATTACCTATTTCTTTTTAATTTATGGGGCCGCAAAGCTAATAGGCTCAGGGCTCTTAGCCCCGGGGCGCGAAATATTGTAATATGCTACTTCGATAAATATTAGATGCGGCGTTTGGCTACGTGTTTGACTCGACACTTGGCAGTAAAGCGACTGTCGCAAAACGCCATCCAGTACGTCAAGTGCGAGATTATTCGTAAGCTAACCGTATACTTTATAGTCTACCGTATTTAGACATTTTGTATCGAGAATTGAAAGTTTTAAATACCGTCTGCTAGAGGCGCTTTTCAATTCTCCATACATAATGTCAAAATACGGTAGACTATAAAGTACACAGTTATCTCGCACTTGACGTACAGTTATAAGTTTATTCAGCTCATACACCCGCCTGAGTGCCGATCTAACAAACCATTTTATGTTTATATCAGTTATCAGTAAGTTATAGAGAAGATAATATGGCGTGATTAGTATGTTTACTGGCTGTGTCCGCGACTTCGTACGCGTTGAGTTCAGTTTTTTTAATATCCCGGGTGAGCCATTTTATTCGATGGTATGAAAAAAATAGGGCATAGCTACAGTACCCCTCCCTACATGGTAAATCTTTAGTAAATACGGTCTAATTAATTTCGAATTACAATTATTAATTTTAATAGTTTTTCATTAGGCTATTCATTTCCAAGTTATAAGGTATCACAAGTCTCATCAAAATCCGTACAGTATGTTTTCCCGAAATGCGATAAAATTCGAGTAAATGTACATGCTTTCTCTTTCTACTACAGCTACCCGTCCTGCTCAGGCGCGATAGCCCCAGGGTTGGCAGCCGATATGCACTTCAAAAACGACGTGATCGCGTACATCGGACCGGCCTGCGCTTTCGCGCTGGAGCCCGTGGCCAGGCTGGCCGCGTATTGGAACACGCCTATCATCACTGGGATGGGAGACCAGGTAAGACTGGTACATATGACCACGGTAGGTTCTCGTACTCAACGTATCATGGCGGCCGTAATAAGTTGTTACAGAGTCTTTCGCTTATTCGTTTGGATTGCAAAACCTACTGGCAACAAACTTATAATAATAATTGGTCATATAAAGTCCCTCTGTTGAGCACGGGCCTGGATGGAAATGGAAGAAGGATACCGGTCATAGTCCACCATGTTAGCCCAGTACGGGATATAGAACGGACCCCGCACGTCTTCCGAGAACTACTCGTATAGTCAGGTTCTCTCATTAATGCAGCTTTCCTCACGTTGTTTTCTGTGTTCAACTTAGGTCTTAACCTCATAATAAAACAAACTTAAGTACTTAATTTATGTCTTGTTAGTTCTACTGCAAATAAATATCTGCAAACGAAAAGAAAACTAACAAAATACCTCATTACTTTTACGTTAATTGAACGAAAAACTAAAGATAGTAAGTTTTTTTTATATTTATAAATCGAACAAAACTGTATGCTCAGAAATTACTAATACTATCGTGTGTATCGGCCTCTACGGTGCTACGCGCGTAGCACGTAGCCTCGTAGCAGACGGAGTGCCGTAAATTAAAAAAAACTGATTATACTGGATCTATGTTGATCTTTTTGGTACTCGATGTAAATAAGAAAATAATATTAACTTGTTAGAGTTATTGTGGTAATTATTTTATAATTTATTTATATTTGTACTAACCTACCAAATAGTTTAATCTTTTTCTTCAAACGAAGTGTAATTCAGATTATCAGCATTTAAAATAGAAAGTACACGAATAAATTTATTTGTTTGTAAATAGTGCTTATTAATGGCTTTTCAAAGTTGTAAACGCGAAGTTATTAGTAACGTATTATTAGCCCGATAATTTATGAGTACCTACTCGCAAGATACAAATGTGTTACCTTTCTTAAGCTAACTAACTCTATTATAGAGTGCACGTGCTGAGCGAAGTCAGTGAATCGTCTGGCTAATCAATTATTTAACTTATTGCAGATAGAGTTAGCTCTCGAGACAGAAGTTTGTAGCGTGATGAGCATTATCATTTTCTTCTGTGCAACAACTAGCTTATAAAGTTGACATATTGATTTCTTATATTTACGCGAATACTACACATTGAAATAAAACTATTTTTAAGGATTTTATCGCGTTTATTTTTCTTTTTTACGTTCCCGACGTTTCGGCTGCTTTACAGCAACCATGGTCACGGGAGGACTGAGGTGGTCGGGAACGTAAAAAAGAAAAAGAAACGCGATAAAATCGTTAAAAATTGTTTTATTTCAATTATAAAGTTGAATTTTAAATGTATTAAATAAGTCTAAAGATCGCCGGTCTTACCAGAAACAATAAGCACGTCTTGACCGTGCCTATTCTTACTACCTACTTTCTTATATTTCTTAATACAAATATTGATTTCATATATTTACGCTTATACGAGTATTTACAGCAACTATACGGTCCCACACTAAGCAACGCTTGTGTTATGGGTACCGTACAATGGACTGAGGGCGAACTCAGTATATAATACTTATATTGATATTAAACATCCATGACTTGGATACAAACATTCATGCTCATCGCACAAAGCTTGTCCCTACAAGGATTCGAACCCGGGACCCGCGTCGCAGAAAGCAGGGTCTCTCCCAACTGCGCTAATCAGGCCGTCAAATCGAAATGTGTCAAAATCCGGCGAATTATATTGCTAAACTAGCTGTTGCCCGCGACTTCGTCCGCGTGGTATTTAACAAAGTCAACCGTTGACAACAGCCTGCTCGCCCATTCTGAGCCCGCGGGACGCATTGCAGGTTGTTGCTATCAAACTTAATCAGGCGCTGCGCTGCAACATTGGTTTTAATTTTTTTTCGTGAGATCCTATTTTTTTCTAAAATAAAAGTAGCCTAAGTTACTCCTTGTTACATCAGCTATCTGCCAGTGAAAGTCCCGTCAAAATCGGTCCAGCCATTTCAGAGATTAGCCGGAACAAACAGAAAGACAGACAGACAGACAGACAGACAGACGGACAGACAGACAAAAATTGTAAAAAATGTTGTTTCGGTATAGGTAACGTGTATACATCTAAATGCACTTAGTAAAAAGCGGTTATTTTAATATTACAAACAGACACTCCAATTTTATTTATATGTATAGATTAAAAGCTACTACATACTGATATCAATACTAACTACTTGACCTACTAAGTTGAATTAATAAAGTTTGTAAGAATATTCGTACTATTCTCCGAGAAATAAGGAGTCATTACACGATTTTACAAATTCCTTTTATGTTGTTATTTTTGTGACCTTTTCTTTGAGCTTGGCTTTTGTTACCGGTACTTGTAACTTAAGTATTGTCTTTCTGCTCTTAATAATATGTTTCTTTTGTCTTAGCCTATTTTGTTGCTAGCCGTACAATATTTATAGGGCCTAGTAGCGACACATTGAACTCATTTTTAACCGACTTCAAAAAAAAGGAGGTTCTCAATTCGGTTGTATTTTTTTTTAATTAGTACGGAAACCGGCCCCCTGATTACGTAACTTGCAATAGCCTAGCGATAGCAGTAATCGCGCAATATTTGCTTTTAAATTGTTAATTCGTATTACGTAGCGCTGCGACATCATACAAAACTGCGATTTGAAAGCAATTATTGCGAGATTATTGCTGTCGCTTTTCTTTCGCTAAGCTTGAAAAGATACGTAATCTGGGGGCTGTTTTATCTTTCAACCTGTCCATAGCTGAAAAATATAGCATAAACAGCGAATTGACCTCAGCAGGTGGGGGAACTATTGTAGGAATATAGAAAGATAATTGGGACTATGCATTGTGGTGTAGATGGACATGTGATAAGGCTATTGGAAGGGTTGCGGACACCTGCCATAATCAGGCATCATCATCATATTAAATATATTTATTATTATTCTTCCTAATATTTTCTTCTTCTTAGATCAATTCAAATGCTAGCTTCCCACGCATTTAAGCCGCGGCGGGTGTATACTAATTACTTTAGATCGTAATGGCCATGCCCTTAACCTTAGTACCCTCGAGGGATAGATTAACCGACAACAAATATAAAAGTGAAGTGGAACACGCTATACAATCATTTGAATTTAATACATGTTAACACGCTGGGCTTTGATAAGATCGAGCACCTATGTATAGTACCTACCTAAATTTGAGATTGAATTTAGAATGAGGCATATTAAGTGTATACATTATTGTATATACACAGGGTTGTTAAAAAAAAAGACAAGCCTACTGAGTTTCTCGCCGCATCTTCTCAGTTGAGGTCGTGTTCCGGCTGTAGAGTTAGGAAAAAAAATGTTGATTACGTTTTGTAAGTGCCCCCGTAGGCCTATACAAAATCAATGATTTGACTTTAACTTTGACTTTGTAGGTACTTACCATCCAATCAGATCATCGAGCCTGTTTTTTTTTTCTAATTGTCTTTATTATTTAAAAAATATGAATGTTCTTGCTTTAAAAAAAATAATGTCCTATTCTTAGTCTCTAAAACAATAGTCAGTCTATCGTACTGATCGAAACGTGATATCTAGACATGAAAATATAATGGAGATTTTTATACCTATTGGGAATAGGCGTATAAGTAGATAAAATAAAATAAATGACTGGTCTATTCAAACTTTAACACGAACATATTATGGTTTAACGACTTAAGTACTATTTGGGATTAGTTTGGACAGTCGAATCGTCTTGTAAACCTTACGAAGGCGAAGTGAAGAACACGCAAAGGAATGGGGCGACCCGACGGCGGTTGATACGGGATTTTCGATTGTCAGCGTTGGTGACAGGGACATTGGGGTCTGATTTCTTTCTGTGAGATGAGTTAGAAATGGAAATAGTCATCATTCATCTGAAATCTGCCACATGTAAGATCGATTACATCTTTAGTCTTGTCTACACGTTGGATTTCCTCTAGCTTATAGTTTTTCTTCTCGCTTATACTTTTCTAAGATGTATACTGTATAATAAGATAATACCAGCCCTTTTAATGTCTCACTGCTTGGCACGGCCCTCCCCTCAATGCGAGAGGGATTTTAGCCATAGTCCACCACGCTGGCCCAGTGCGGGGGACTTCACACGTCTTTCCAGGGGTTCTCTCAGACAAGCAGGTTTCCTCGCGATGTTTTCCTTCACCGTCTAGCAAGTGATAATCATGATTGAAAATGAGATTCGCACATGAAATCCAGAAATCCCATAGGTGCGAGCCGGGGTTTGAACCTGCGATCCTCGTTACCGAGGCAAGCGTGCTAAAAACTTAGCTATACTGTATGTTTGGATGGTATTCAGCAGAATAGGCGAAGGAACACATGTGTCTCGGGGTTTATTGTATTCGTCTGTGATAACGTACGCTTGCGACCTCCCTTCGCCAGACATACTCACCAACTATACGGTCCTACACTAAGCAACGCTCGTGTTATGGGTACCGTACAATGGACTGAGGGCGAACTCAGTATATAATACTTATGATGATATTACACATCCATGACTCGGATACGAACAGTCATTCTCATTGAACAAAGTTTGTCCCAAACAGGAGTCGAACCCGGGACCCTCTGCGCAGAAGGCAGGGTCACTACCAACAGGTCGTCTTCGTACTTCTGTATTTTTTTAATACTACTCCTCTATGGCCTATTGATAACGTCAGACTTCTAGAACTTATAATCTTCTCTAAATGAGAAGTCATAGGTCAATATGGTATATAGTCCTGGATTTGTGAACCCACTTTGTATTTTTTTCTGAGCCGAGGAATAGTTTAAAACAATAAGGGTTAATTATAACCCGTTTGAGCGATTTGTTTCATAATAATCAATTTATATGCTACAGTTAACTGAGTATTGAACAAATTCCAACCTCCCCACAAATTGGTAGCACAGAATTGAATTTGGGTTCTATTTATTCGGAACGCTAAAATTGAAATCAGTAAATCTTACATAGGGATAGTACTTGTATAATCCAATTCCAGACACAATATTCGCAAACGAACTTCACTCCCTTTAAATGACTCGAAATACCTTTATCGAGAGAGAATCGATTGTATGTATCGCCAAGATTGAATCGTTACGGGCCCCACTATCAACATAGCGAAGGTTCCACTGACATATTCCTTTGGTCAAGGGTACAAACAAATCTGTGTGAAAGCCCGGCTCCAGCGAACTTGGCATTGACGTAGAGTGAAATTGGATTGGAATGTAATGGACCAACAAATGCTTAGTGTTAGTGATGGGGCGGGCGTAGACGAGATGTTTTAAGTCGGTGCCTATCTATTCTATCGTCGTGTGACAATAATTTGTAGCCTTTTGAGATTTTCATCATCGTCTTTTATTATTTACCTACTCACGGCTTATTAATTTTTAACAACAGTTGATTTATATTTAAAAGATAATGACATTCACTATGTTTTGCATATTAAAAAAAGCAATATATTCCTCTCTTGTCTATTAAAACGATAATTGTGGTACTGTGGTATCACAATGACATATAAGGCGTTTGATTGAATGTGTTCCCAACAATAGCGTTGGGGGGCTGTCATGAGGAAGCCTCCCAAGACCGTAAACAGCGTAATTATCTTGCTTCAATCATGTTATTTTCAGAGTTCGTTCACCTAATGATTGGAAACACTTTGATAATCCATTCTGACAAAAGTCTGCTTGTGGGATTGGTATATTCTGTAATTTTAATGTACTCAGACAAGACTAATCTGTATGTGAACATATTGAGAGATTCTGTTGGCTTGTAAACTTAGCGAATTCACGTATGTCCCTTCGGCTTGGAGGTGCTCTTTAGAAAGGAAATCACCACGATACGTGATAATAAACTTGAATCTATTTATATATATCTAAGTACCTAATTTTTTTCCATAAACAACTCAGCACAAGAAAAAAAAAAGTATACCGTATCTGCTACCAACCATAGCCACCTCATATTATGTTTTAATAACTTCAAAGCTATCATATAGCTACAACTGCCCGAGGGTTCCCTTTGTAATAGCAGTTAAGTAAATTAATATTTGAACAAACTTTGTTCTGCGCAATGTACATAGCTGTTGTATTATTCAAGCGCCGAGGGCATGGTCCCGGTGCAGTTCTGTGAGTGCTTTTGTTCATTGTCAGGTGAATTGGTGAATATCTATCTACGTGCGGCCATTACCTACGCCTGTCGTCTGAAAACTAGAATGATGTAAAAACATTAGCCTCATTTTGCCGCAGTCGGGTAAAAGGATAGTGCTATTGTGTTACATAAACTTCAGTGGATAGTCTTGGACGAAGAAATAATACAGACGGAGTGTCGCGAAATACATAGTGAAGTTCAACAAACCAAGCCGATTTGTGTAGTAGCTCTTCGTCTATAAGTGGACAGTAAGTCGCTGGTCTATCCTCCGCTAGGTGAGATTAGCGGGGATATAAAAATAATTTAAAATCCATATAAGAAACGGCATCGTAAACATCCGAGACGGTTTTCCGCAATCGCTATAATATATATTCTTCGTAAATGCACACCATCTTGCCACGATCGTAAGGTTTCAAACAGTCGCGGCCGTTCGACTGCTATTATCAAATCAGAAATTGATTGAGTTTATTTGTTTTTTTGCGTAGCCTCCCTCGGAGGGCGAACTGGCTGCTCCAGCGAGCGTCGTCAGTCGCATGCACAGACTGAGGAATCTTAGGAAAGGCACACAGGTAAGTTTCAGTTTCTTTACTGTTCATCAAAATATTAAGGAGTAACAAAAGTGTTCTGACCAAGGCAGAACACTTTTGTTATTCCTTAATATTTTGATTTTATACTGTGCTTTTTGCACCTAAAAAAAGAAGTAATCAGGATGAAAAGGTTTTTTGGTCTGATAAGCGCAGTTGTTAGTGATCCTGCTTTCTGCGCCGAGGGTCCAGGGTTCGAATCCTGGTAGGGACAAACTTTGTGTGATGAGCACGAATGTTTGTACCCGAGTCATGGACGTTTAATATCTATATAAGTATTACATATTGAGTTCGCCCTCAGTCCATTGTACGGTACCCATAATACAAGCTTTGCTTAGTGTGGGACCGTACAGTTGGTGTGTTCGTCTGGCATTTATTTTTATTAATATTTAAAGTAATGTGCCACAAACTTATTTCGAGTACTATAGTTGGCGCGTTAGCTCCTCGAATTAAGCTAAGTAGCTTGTGTAAGGCGTGGAATGATTTCAATAGTATATTCGAACCCGAAACCTCTCGCTTTCGAAGGTGACCCTATAAACGCTTATCTTTTCTAATAGCACTTATACATATAAAATGTATAATATTCATCACACATCTTTCTTTTCTAGTAAATGAATTTCAATTTTTTTTTATATTCCCGACAGCCCCAAACCCTGTTCAACGATAAAGGCAAGTATCCGACACTGACCCGTATGTCGTACTGTCAGTGTCGACTTCCGCGTGTGTTCACCAGCGTGTTCGAACGCTTCGGATGGTCGCACGTCGCGCTCCTGCTCGACAAGTCGGACCTATTTTCACTAACTGTCGGTAAGTTGGTAGCGACCTCTCAAACCTCGCTACAAACATGTTCACTAGGCGGGTACACAGATGGCGCTGCATAAAACGTCTACGAACAAATGACGATTCTCCATACAATCCTGTAACGCACTATGAGAGTTTTGCATAACGTAAATATATATACACATGAAAGAGGCAGTAACTGTCGGGTTATAGCGGCGAGTTTCGCCTGGCATTTTATTATCACCCATAAGCTTAAATTAAGTCGAGCCGTCAGCCAGTGTTTGTGTGAATGCAAATTATGTTGTGTTGTTATACAAACTAAACTAAAGCAGCGCTTCAACCCAAGTCCAATGAGTATATTTAAAATCGTCATTTCGTCTCCGACAAAACAATCTGAATAATCTATATCTGCACGTCCGTTCTTCGCTCCGCAAAAACTCAGAGGATTTCCACTTAAACAGAGACGCGTTTAAGTGGAAATCCTCTGAGTTTTTAAAACGAATGTCGACAATCCCAATAATCGATCTCAGAGTTCAACGATAAACATTTTTTGTACTATCATCATGAGAGTATGAGCCAAATCTGTAATTACAAAGTAATTTGTGTGTTTCGTTTCTAGCCCATTAAGTATGGATTAGCAACTAGTGATTGATTATTTCGTTAAAATATTATTATCGTTGATGGTATGTAATATAGACCATAAAAAAGAACCAGGGAAACTAATCTCACTGAACCGAATGGTTGCGGGCTCGATCCCCGTCTTGAAGCAATTTGAAGATAGTTTGCCCTATGTTACTTGCCCACTACGGTCCATTATACGGAACTAGAAATAGCTACGAGTATTTGAATAATAATATCTAATATTCATGATATATTAAGTAACTATTGTGTTCAATAACACACGAGCGTAAGAAATTTAAAAATAAAATGGCGAAACACATGCGTAACATTCCTATTTAATTCGTCCCAAGACAAGATTATTCCAGTCGGTTCTGGCATTTAATTTTCCCACCGACAATCATCATAATCAGCGACCTACTGAAATAACGGGCAGGAATGTTAAACTCGACACTAGCAGAAGCGGCTGACTGTTGTAGCCATTACCATCGACAACGAAGAAAAATAATGCAGTTTTTTATTTCACTATGATTCCGGTAATATGCACAGGCAAGAGTTTAGAGTGGGGCCTCAGGAAGGAGGGTGTGCTGAAGGCGGTGCGAGAACTGGACGGAAACGAGCGGGAGTCTTGCGAGGCCCTGCTCCGTGACGTCAGCATGTACGCGAGAGGTGAGCTGTCACCTCGATAGGTCTGTTAAGACGTACCTTTAGCGCCGGCATGAGATATATTTTTTAGGATGGAGCCAGATCCTAATATATGCTTGCTTGCCCCTAATATAGGTACCGGTTGTGCGTGAAAGGATGGAACTTGGAAGATCACGACAGCATCTTATGTCTTTGTTTAATTTTTATCACCAAAAAACAATCACAAAAAAATGGCGAGGCCGCTCCAGGCGCCAAGCTGGGGCTTGGCGCCTGGAGCGGCCTCGCTGTTTGCCCTATGATAGGTCTGGCCCTGGTCACCTCGATAGGTTTGTTAAGGCGTACCATGAACTTACATGCCTCAGTGGGGTTATTCAAAATCATTCGAAAAATATCCGATATACATGTCGCTCGAGCGACGACGACGAGCTGTCAAAAGGCTGATCAGAAGATAATATATAAACATTTAATCGCGAAAAAATTGTGTGCATATGCGAAGTATCTATACTTCTATACTAATATTATAAATGTGAAAGTTTGGATGGATGGATAGATGGATGGATGGATGGATGTTTGTTACTCTTTCACGCCAGAACGGCTGAACGGATCTGGATGAAATTTGGCACAGTGATAGATTATAGTCTGGAATAGCACATAGGCTACTTTTTATCCCGGCAAAATGTATGGTTCCCGTGGGATAGATGTTTTAATTTTTCATACTTTTTATCGCGGGTAACACCGCCGGGCGCAGCTAGTTTATACATAATTATTCAGAAAGGTTATACTCTGAAGAAAGGGTATACCCTAGTCTTTTAGAAAAGACTATACTGATCTACCATAGAGGTTTATTACATAACCATATGTCTATGCCATAGATCTTAGACGTCATATTTATATGATAATCTAATTTAGTTTTATCATTATATTTATGATCATAGTTTCCGATAGCAGATCCAAAATCTATGCCATAGATCAGCCTTTCCCAAAGTGGACGCTGCAGGCCTAAAGGGGTGCAGTAAGAAACCCAGAAAAAAAATGGGGGCGTTGTGTAGAGGCTTACAATAATTATTTTAATTTGAAGTTATAGTGGTTTTTAAGTGGGTGAAAAAATGGGGGCGCTAAAAAATAATTCATTCTCAAAGTGGGCAGTTGACAAAATAAGTTTGGGAACCCCTGCCATAGATAAATGATAATGTAATAGACCCCATTTTGTTGTCCAGTTGTGATTCTGAGCGTGCGCGGCTCGCTTGTCCGTGAGTTTCTTCTGGCTGCACACGCGCTGGGCATGACGCGCGGCGACTGGGCCTTCCTCGACGTTGAAATATTTCAGGTAAATGATACATTATAATAAAGGCACGTCTATAGAAAGCCGTGTGAAGTTCACCAAGCCGCACTGGGCCAGCGTGGTAAACTATGGCCTTCATACTCCTCATATTGAGTGAATGTGTGCCAGGCCTCTATTAGGTACAGTAGCGGAATGAAAAGGTTCTTCACCTTAAGTCGATTTTTGCTTTCAAGAGTTCAGGAACCGTAATGCCAACATTCCAGAATGACAGAAATGACTCTACTTGTGGCCGATTGCCAACCTAAAAAAAAGAAAGGAAGGAGAATGCAATGGTGACATTGATAGGGACTGCGACACTGACCTCTATGCGTACTTGTATCATGGACGTCAGTGCACTGCGACGATATTTTTTAATCATCAGTAACAAAGAGGATATAATCTATTAAAATATAATGGGCAGGTGAAACCATTACACAAAAAAAAAACTTTGATTTGATTAAATTTGAACTTTGCTGTCGAACAGTTAAACATAATTTTATATGCAGCAGTCTGTTCTGTGACGTAGTTTGTTGGTAACATGTGCTTGCGAACGTTAAATGAATCAATTTGAAAACTGACGAAGCTTTTCATTCCGCTACTGTACATTGCGACTAATGCCAATGTGGGTGCTAGCTAAACTTGCAGCACAATGCTTTATACGTTGCAAAAAAACACACCATCACACCTGTCATCCTCGAAGGGGTAAGCAGAGACCACTGATTGTCATATGCTACGATCATGGCACATTCATCCATCTTCTGATACACTTCTGTCGGTTGAGGGTGCTGCGGACTAGTCCTTTCTGGAATCATTCATTTATCTGGTCGCATTTTGTGTTGAGTTAATATAAAAATATTGTGGGGTGTATTATTAACGCTTATTAGGTATCATAAATCATATGTCTGCACGTGCAGAGGTCGATAAGCTGCTACGG
Organism: Pheosia gnoma; assembly: GCA_905404115.1. Lineage (NCBI taxonomy): Eukaryota > Metazoa > Arthropoda > Insecta > Lepidoptera > Notodontidae > Pheosia > Pheosia gnoma. Next base: position 2,188,321 of record FR989910.1, read on the forward strand.
TGAACATTAATGTGAACGTCAATATCGATATTAAATTTCCAATTTTTCATTATCGGCACGTGCTATCGAACTAAAAACGGTTTTATGCAAAAACAAATACATAATACCAAAATTCTATGTTTTGTTTATCAGACTGTATCTAAAATATACCTACCTATTTCAGAACGCATAATATTATTTTATCTATCACTGGGCAAGATGCTTAACTAGCTTTGTACCCTGATTCCTCCGTTATTGTATTTCGATTGCTTGGTTGAGAACAACGGTGAGGGCAAAAATAACCAAAAATTCAGTTTACGAGATATTCTTGCTAACTCCTGAATACAATAGTTTCTAAGAAACGAGCTTTGAAACTTAAACAATCAAACGGTTCAGCAGCCGCATATTATAAGAATTGTCTGTCAGAAAATTTCAACAATACATATGTTATTTAAGTTTAACTTGAAGTATACTTAAGTAAGTCCTTACTATAGTTGTTATCACGCACTCCATTTCATAGTTCCATCAACCCCAAAGTAATGTTGAAGTTAAAGTACCTACCCGTATTATGTAAGTACCGACTCCCGTAATCTTTTTTGTCTGCGCTACGAGTAGGTTCATGCAAGCGATAACAATTTGTGAGGATTCGTTTCAGCGGCGTGTGTGTATGTGCTGATTGGAGCGACCTTTGTAATATATTTTGCGTGTGTAAGCAAGTATAAAAGATTTTGAGATTCTTTCTGCAGAAATTCTTATGATAGATTCTTCGAAAAGATCCCAGTAAGTCCTGGTAAAATACATTTTTTTTATAAAATAATTAATCTATATTCAGTATAAAATCTTGTTTTTTTATTAGCCTACAAAAAATGAATAACCGCATAAAACTATTAGCTCAATGGATCCAACCCCATAATTTGTTTCCCTTTTTCCAAACCCATCCTATAATCCAACTCTTTTATATCGCTGTCCACGCCAGGGTGGGTACTGGGGTGAGACGGGCTGGGAGGCAGGCGACGAGAGGGACCACGCCGCACGCGCAGCGTACGAAGCCCTGCTGCGCGTCTCCCTCAAACTGCCCACCGGCGACCGCTTCGATGAGTTCGCTGACGCCGTGCGAGCGAAGGCCAAGAAACATTATAATTATACGTTCTCGGATGGGGAGGAGGTATGTGCATTATGTAGATAACATGAATACGGAGTTAAACTAAAGTATTTTCTGTGTGCTTATTCTAAAGCCAAAGCGTGACATATGCCAGCTTGTTTCCAGGATAGAACAATTGGTGTAAGTACCCACTGTTAAAAGGCTTACTTCCATTGTCTAGTTATTTATTTTTCAAGGTAGAGTCTGGGCTCCACGTGAGAAATAAATATAGTACAAAAAAAAATAACAATGAAAAAACCCGATTGCAATTCTCTTCACTGAAAAGAGAAATGAAAGAAAAATAAGCTCGAGAATAGCAGGCGGGGACAACCCCCTAAACAAAATATGTTCGGTGGTGGTCTTCAGGTGCAATTTTCTTTTATTTTTACAGCAAATATGTTTTGTATGTAACTTTGTTTGTCCCCGCCTGGCCTGCAATTCTCGACTTGAAGAAGATAGTGTAAAAGATTTTAAAACATTAACGCGTAGGTAGGTCATGTTGTCATCGCGTTCATTTATTTCTAAAATGAAAAATAAACATGTAAAACATATTTGACTTTATGAACGTAGACGTTTCTCCGCGCCCTTAACATATGGATGGTATCATTACATTTAAAATACTTTGATTATTTTTTTGGGGAATGTTCAGTGGCGTATTATAAGATGTAGCGCCCCGGGGAAAGCGACCTGGGCCTATGAGGTTTGCCGTCCCATAAATTAATGAAAGATAGTTAATGAATATGAATGTTGCCAAAAGCTGAGCGCGAAGAGAGGCTTGCGCCACCCCTGGCAGCCTGCCGCCCTGGGCCAAGGCCCACATGGCCCCAGGGTAAATACGTCACTGGGAATGTTATCTATAAGACCTAATAATTTAGTAGCTTAGGAGTCCATAGCGGACAAACATCGTGACACGTAATTTATATATATTAAGATGGTTACACCGAGCCAAATATGTACGCGTTTGTTTGTTACCGTTCTCTTCATGTCAGGTGAACTTCTTCATCGGCGCTTTCTACGATGGAGTGTACTTGCTCGGCATGGCGCTGAATGAGACCCTCACGGAAGGTGGTGACATCAGAGATGGCAGGAATATTACGAGGAGGATGTGGGGACGCGACTTTCATGGTAATTCTGTGGAATTTGTAAATAGTTTTATTGCACATTAGAGTGTGAATCGCTTGATGCTAAAGTCGCCGTTAAAATGTAGCCAGGTTGCCTGTATCACGTTGACGTTTAAGTTTACTTATTGACATAGAACTGTGAAGGAATTTTAGAAATAAGTAAAAGCAAGTAGTGCGACAGAGAGATCGTGCTCTTTCCCTATCCAATATTATTTCTCTGTTAGTAGTTGTAAAATGTAAATATAAAATTGGTGATGACCCAATGATGATGAATGACGGCCTGATTAGCGCAGTTGATAGTGACCCAGCTTTCTGTGCCGAGGGTCCCGGGTTCGAATCCTGGTAGGGACAAACTTTGTGTGATGAGCATGAATGTTTGTACCCAACTCATGGATGTTTAATATTTATATAAGTATTATATACTGAGTTCACCCTCAGTCCATTATACAAGCGTTGTTTAGTGTGGGACTGTATAGTTGGTGTGTTAGTCTGGCGATATTTATTTATTTAATTGGTGCAGGTATCACGGGGCACGTGCGTATAGACCCGGTGGGCGACAGGGACGCGGACTACGCGATCCTGGACCTGGACCCCGTCACCGGGAAGTTCGAGGTGAGCGCATCCATCTATTGGTATAACGTTTTAGTTGCTGCAGTTTGACCTGGCAACACGCGCGAATGGCTGGGCGGATTTTAATGAAGTTTGGCATAAATGGTTGATTATAATCTGGAATAACATGTACGCTAGCTTTTTATCCGATTATGTAAAAATCCCAAAAGGTGTTAAGTTATTGCAATAAATCTAATTATAAGGATTGTATCGCGTAAATTTTGTTCATTTCAAGTTTTATTTCAATGTGTAGTATTCGTGTAAATATACCAAATAAATATGGGGTAAAATTTGTTATATGATTAATTTTATAGAAAGCAATATTTATATAGTTGGCGCCGCCATTAAGATGATGATGAAGAATGTCAATGTGGTTGGGCTGATTCGGATGGTTGGGTTGGGTAGTTGGTAGGTTAGAAATACAGGTGACAGATGCAACCTTTTACTCTCTAAATCACGCGGGTGGAGCCACGGGAAGAACTAATGGTGACATAAAGAGAAATGTATTCCCAAAGGATATTAAACTTCTTAAAAAAAAATGTTATAAATCCCTTGGTTTTGATATGTCATGTCAAATAAATTCAGTGCGGCTCAACAGGTTTTCAGAACTCAAGCTCTCAAGAGAGTCCCGCAGCAATTCTCGCCAAGGAAAAGATTTTTCTTTTAAAATGTTTCGTACGTAATCCGGTGCTACGTCAGTTTTCATGTCGATCTGTCCGACGGGCGGAAGCTTAATCGACTCGCCGACAATTCTTAACGTACTGAGTATCAGTGGAATAATAAAAAAATTAAAATATACCATATATTTTTTTAAATAAATAACGACTTCAATACTGTAATAGGGCTATGCTAAATTGGTGCAATAAGCCACTTAGACGTCTCTGAATGGAATCCACAAAGTACGTCAAGTGCGAGTTTATTCGCAAGCTAACTGTATAGTTTACGCATTTAGACACATTGTATGGCAAATTGAACAGCGCCTCTAGCGGACAGTATATATAACTTTTAATTCTCCATACAAATTGTTTAAATACGTACCCTCAAATTTATAGAAACTTATATTGGATTATATAAAGCCATTATAACGCATTTTTCCATTGGTAACTTCTTTATAATGATATTATAACTGTCTATAAATTTGGGGGGTAGACTATAAAGTATGCGGTTAGCTTACGAATAATCTCGCACTTGACGTAGTGGTGTTCATAGAAATTAATCTGCGCGTCGTTTTGTTCAGTTTATTCAAGCATCACTGAAAAACTGTTGAGCCGATTTTAACAAGTTTTCACAATTTGATACCTAGTGGTTTGACATAATAGGGTAGCATAGTGCCTGGCATGCAAGCAAACAAAAATTGCGGCTCCGTGCTTGCGTAATTCATATATTTTTTGTAGAACATAATTAATTGTCGGGTATTGCAGCATCATGATACCGCCCATAAGGAAAGCGACTTACGAAAGTACAGCATAGCAACCAATTTACATTGTAGTGGATATTAAGACAACATGTTGCTCCAGGTGGTAGCATTCTACCACGGTCTGAACAGCAGCTACAAACCAGTTGCTGGCAAGGCCATTCACTGGCCCGGCGGCCGCCGCGGCCCGCCGCCGGACACGCCGCGGTGCGGCTTCCTGGGTAACGACCCTATGTGCCAAGGAGGTAAGTACCTACTAGACAAGGAGATTGCTAGTTCTCTATTAAAGTTAATAAAAGTTAATAATGGTTGATATAGCACGACAAGCACGCTGAGATAACGAAGTGAGCGTGCGCGGTATAGGCCGGCTAGCGCCAGAGACAATTCATCTCATTTTATTTAAATTCTCGTTGAGATAGATTCATGGTAGAATAAATTTAAAAAGACCCGAAAAAATGCTTTAATTCATGAAAACATCAACAGAAAATTCCATCTCTGGTGGGTTCAGAATCATCAGTCGAATCCATGGTATCAATTTTCATTACAAAGCCACTTACACTCCTGAACTTATAGAATGGAAAGTCACATAACGTTTTAAGTATCATCTTGCGACCACAGAATATAGATAATACCGCAACGAACAATATGTAGTGTATGCAATACTTATTTTCCTAATACGTAGCTTATAATGTAATGGAATGTCAAGAAAACGCAATGAAGCCGGGCTTTAGAAGCGCTTTATTGCTCTCGTAGCAAGCGACTACGCCGTAGCCGACGACGACGCAACATATACGTAGGCGAACAATTTGTAATTTGTAAACACTCACTTGTAGCTTTTCGCTCCAGTCTTGTATATTCAAAATGAATAGTTAATAATATTATATGCAGTTGGACGAATTTCAATGTTCTTACTTATTGTATAAGCGTGGATTTAGAATAGGCTGGCATATTTTGTCTAGTTTTATCGGAGAAAAAGGAGTTTGTACATTATTTAGAACATCTGCTACACTTAGAGCACAGAAATATAATATTTCGCATTTAATATGAGCTCCATTGTTATTTACGTACCTATTATTAGTTTTCTTACGTCAACATTTTATTTTATGAACCAAAGTCCTTACTTTCCAAAGTCTTACCAAAGTCCTTTCAGAAGGGATACTTGAAATACGTGTATAATATTGATACTTGAAAGCAAATAAGTTTGAGAAAACAAGATATAAAAAATAAAAACATGATTTACTTTTAAAATAACACAAAATTATTTAAGTAAATAAATGTTGATGGTTCTAATTTATAATTAAAATATTATTTCATTTGGCTAACTAATTGCTCGTAAATTATTCATCACATTATCGGGCTTTATTTTGAAACTTTTAAATTGGATGAATGAAGTTTGCGATCGCTCCAGATAAGGCTTGGATGAATGAAGTTTGCGATCGCTCCAGGTAAGGGTGCGGCCAGATACTATGCATGCACATCTTTTAACAGGTGCAAATGTAACATTGTAAACGTCAATAAAAATGGCGGAACTTTGCAAAGAAGTAGTAGGAGATAATATGGCTAACGCTGCCAAAAATACATCCGAGACAGCAATGCGCAGCATCCGACATCTAGAAGATAGCAGGAATTCAGCTTCCAATACAACTCGGTAGCGCAATATTAACCAGACATTTATTTAGACTGCAATAGGACGACTTATCCAGGGATCTTAGAATAAATTTTAAATGTTCCTATTCCAATACCAATCGAGTGATCGAATGTGATATTGACACTTGATGCTATCACAAAACTTATACTAGAGATTAAACGGACTTTTGTTCCTCTGTTCGCCTACAGTTTGTCCATAGAGCATAGAGGTATAAATAGATATAAATACTCCTTGTACACCGTGCGTTACCCAGAAAGGGTATTCTAAATTTAAAAAATACAGCCATGTACCCAACTGTGTGTCGGATCGTCCGCACGCAATTGGACTTTTTTTAATCTGTAGCCCTTTCTGGGTCGCAATATGATATATATATATTATCTGGCCGCACCATAAGAGCCCGCTGGTGGTGTTTGTTCCACGCTGCTCGGACAGAAGCTCAGACGGTCATAATCTATTGTTTCATCGGCCTTGCGATATTTTTAACTTTCGCCGTAACAGCTGCCTGCGTCGCTTACAAGTGAGTTATATAGCTGTTATACGACGGCTACATGTTTTATTTGTGCTGTTATTTTCATGATATTCTATCAAGTTGAGTTTAATTTAATAACAATAATTTAACTTGTCGTGTTTTTATTTAATGTTATGCTGTTGTGATGTGATTTTTTTTTATTTGGAGTATTCTGCCGTTTGTACATAATCTTGTTCAACTAAATGTGTTATCCTTCTCGTTGTTGACTTGTGCGAGCTAGAAAGCAATATTTTAAGTTGTGTCCAAGGTTTAGTCGTGATTTGTTGACCAGAGCATTGGCATCAATGCCTGCGTTAACGAGGAGATCTCAAATACATACGTCAGTCGGTGATTATGTTCATTGTATTTATGAAGGTACCTTCTAGCTTTGCCTGCAACTTATAGTAAGCTTTAGTGTTTTGACTATCGACTTTTAATACTTGCCTATAATGTAATAAAAAAAAACCAGGAGGAATCCTTCTATTTAAAAAAAATCTACGTGGTCTTCTTATAAACTACCAACTTACAAAGTATCAATAAAATCTGCCTTGAGGATAAGTCTCTTTGTAGGATACGTATCCTATAAAAGTATCATCAAAATCCGTCTAGTGGGTTTCCCATGAATCGCGGTCAGACAGACAGACGGACAAAATTTCCATAATTGTTGGATTCTATCTATGTATAAAAAAAATGTTTTATATTCATAACTTATACACTCAAAACTGCTATTGACAGGAGATTGGATTCTTATAATAAACCTTAACGTGACATAGCGAGAGATATAAGGCTTTTTACACTCGTAAGACATATTTAGTCCAATTTTGGAGTCATATTGATCATTCATTTGTTTCCACAATAGACAGGCCCGTATAGACGCCGAGCTGAACAACACGTCATGGAGGGTGAGGCCTGAAGAAGTGCTGGTCGAGGTGGGGACCGGCCTCGGTACCAGTCCAGCGCTGCATAGCATCAATGAGGTGTTGAAGGTATGACTCTATCATCTCTGTTTCCCATTATAGAAGTGGCAGAAGTTTAGGCGGGTGGCATCTTGTTTTATCGTGTAGCTCTGTCCCTCTCTGATTGTGTTTCAGAACCGATAACGTTCGTATGAGGGGCGCTCGACGCGCGTTTAAAACATGTAATGTGTGTTTACTCGATCCACTAATTAGATGACCGGCCTCGTGATTACATAACTTGCAATAACCTAGCGATAGCAATAATAGCGCAATATTTGCTCTCAAATCGCTAATTCGTATTACGTAGCGCTGCGACGTCCTACAAATTTGCGATTTGAGAGCAAATACTGCGCGATTATTGCTGTCGCTTGGCCGTTTGGCAAAGTTCATAAATACCCTGCTTTGTGTACAGAGGACGCCGGGGTTGAATCCCGGCAAAGTTTGTGCCATCAGCACGAATGTTTGTACTTCAATACCTATGCATGGAATTCCATTATTAAACATCGTGTAAACCTTAACGATAACATTGTGTCCCTGAGTCCGTAGTGTGAGTTTTGAACGAATTGAAATACTGACCGATTTCTATACATTTACCATTAAACGTGCACGTTTCCGCTAAAACATTCCATTACTCGATTAGATCAGTACAGTATATTGGATCTAATCAAATTGGAAACTTCTATTAACAACTTGCAATATGGCTTCAGAGGGCGTTAATGAATAAAACAATAGCTGTTATTGTAGCCATATTCGTTTGACTCGTTTTGAGTGATTGCTTTTGTTGTTTGTTCATTGTTTTGTGTAAGTAGTTTATGAAATACGTATAATTTTAGAACCATAATTACGTTTGATAATAAAATCACCTTTATAACAAAAAAAACCGTCTTCAAACAACTGAAAACCACAAAATAATCTAATCTTGGAATCTACCTAGTCTAACTAATTCCAATATTTAACGAATGTGACGTCAGTATCAAACTAATCTGTAAGCATATCCTTTCATATAAAAAAATAATTTTCTAAATCGGTTCATAAATGACGGAGATAACAAAATACCACCGAATTGAGAACCTCCTCCTTTTTGAAGTCGATTAATTAATGAAAGCAAGAACACATTTTACTCATGCTAATACAAAAATGTATTTAGAGAGGTTTTATATAGCCAACGGTATTTATTAATCACTCGGTAGTTATCTATGCTAAGCCTAAAATATATAAGCGAACACTATTATCGAGATACCTATCAAAATAACAAGTAATTGCCCTTAGCTATAACGTCTATCAGTGTGAAGGTTATTGTTGTGGTTAAATAAGACAAACAAGGAGTCAAGTGCGCGTGGTCTTTGAACTCTGGTTCAACAAAAATTATCTATATACATATGGACTACGTAACTACACACTCAATTAAAAAACTACACACACACTTAATTAAAAGGGCTTTGGGTCGAAAATAAGTTTGCGAAATTCTAAAACAACATTTTTTGGTAAATTTTTCGGTTCTTTAGTACGCCTAACAAGCATTTATGATTAGTTAAACGTTACCAACAGTTCGAATAGTGGTTTCACAGACAAGAGTCGACTAGAAACTTTGTTGTTATGCTTTTAATAATAAGTTGTTTTAGGTACATTGTTTGGAAAATAGACGCCATATAAACAGGCGCGCCGTTGTCACGGTAATGAATATTCAAACAGTATACTTTATTCATTATTGATGGTCTTTTGTTCTAGGTACCTATATGTACCTACCTATATAGAATTTAGGAGGTTGACGGACAATTATTGTCGGTTTATTTATAACCCGAAACAATGCGTTCATTGCAATGTTCAGCGACTTGACGTCAAATAAATTTTTCGCACAGTTGTCCCTAGGGTGGTGCGTTCGGGGCAGTGCGGGGGCGCCGGCCAGCAACTGCGGCACCCCCTCCCTGACCCTCTCCTCTTTCACCGTGGGTCTCTACAAGGGCAATAGAGTCGCTGTCAAGAAGATACACAGGAAGAAACTCGACCTTAACAAGAAATTATTGTGGGAAATTAAACAGGTGAACGCAATGGGGGTTCCTTTTGTACGATATTGTTTTTTTGCGGCACAAAACGAGTCGAAGATCTCTTTCCTACATAATCAGCAGTATGAACGTGTTCGCTAAACATTTTACTGACAAAAGACAATTATGTGTTAAACGAATTCATCTAAAAATTAAAATATGCTGATTGTTGGTAAGCGCATCGCTTGAGAACGGCTGGCCCGATATGTCTAAATAATTTAATATGTTTCTAGTGCGAATAAAAATAGTTCGTTGAAAGAGAAAATTTTTGAAAGTTGTTCGAAAATATTGGAAATTCGGGAAAAACTGAAAATGTTTTTTTTTTCTATGGGATTTTGACAGGACAACGTCTGTCGGGTCAGATAGATTTTAATAGCTGTCCCAAACGATACCGTTGACATTAGCCAAGATATTGTTTATGGTACTTTATATAGGCTCGGAATGTGTCGCACGAGAACACAGCGCGTTTCATCGGCGCGTGCGTCGACTGCCCGCTGGTGTTTGTGCTGACAGAGTACTGCCCTAAGGGCTCCCTGAAGGACGTCCTCGCTAACGAAGAACTGCAGCTGGATTGGAACTTCAGGACTTCGCTAGTACATGATATTGTGCAGGTGAGTTAGTCTACTTTTTTTTTTTTTTTTTTTTTATTTTTTTTTTTTTTATTCGAGCACCTCTGACGTGGGGATCAGAGTCCTTATTATTCTATTCTATTTCTTACAATGTTTCTTATTCCAATAAGTCTAGTACACAAAATTTTTATTTATGTACATATTCTATTTCTTACAATGTTTCTTATTCCAATAAGTCTATTACACAAAAGTTTTTTATTTATGTACATATTCTAATAGCTTCTTCCTTAATTTTATTACATTGTTTCCTTATTCTACTCTTATTATACATTGATTTATTCTATTTAAGGTCTATTACACAGTCCTATTCCTATCATATTATCTTTATATACAATTTTATTTTTTTTACATCCTTTGACTGGGAGGTTCCCCGCTGTCCACTGCGAGATTCTGCCAACCAGTGCACAGTTTTTATGGTGTTATAGGTGCTGCTCCGAATATTATTATAATATTCGTACAGATTACCTCTTTCCATTTTAGTTTTTGTTCCTGTTAAATGAGTTAGTCTACTTGGTACGGGACAGTAGCAAGTCATCAGCTTAATATTGCCACGCGAAATTGACCTTTAATGTGCCCAGATAGTATGACCTAGGGATTACGTAGAAGTGGTTGTTGTAAATCGTTATTGCCACATTCAAGATACCTACCTACACGCATCGTTAATTATAGAATTTTCAGTTGCAATATATTTATATCCACTGTGTTTATACTTAGATACTTGTGAGTAGGTGTGGATTGAAAGATATAAAGGGCTTCTATCTGTCTACACATTATGTAGATGCCTTCCAATTTGCTTAGAAACGACAACTTAGTTGCTCATCTTATTCGGGTTTTCACAAATCGACGTAGGTTGCGCAATAATAATACCAGTAATAACAAACTTACATTAAATCTGAAACAACTGTACTGAATTTACTATTGATGTGTTATTGCTATTTAATCAATAGGAATAACACATCAATAAATACAAATTATAAATAAAAAAATGGATCATGAAGATATGAGAATGAAAAAAACTTTTGAAACTCAAAAATGTTCGTTTTATTCATTCATAATCGTGTAAAATATATAAACTGCTGTAATGGACTTGAAAATGTATAATAGACAGATTACAAAGAAGTCGAAAATATGACAAACATCATAATAAAAATTATTTATGTATTGATTTCTTATATTTACGCGAATACTACACATTGAAATGGAAACTAATTTTAAGGATTTTATCGCGTTTTTTATTTTGATTTTACGTTCCCGACGTTTCGGCTGCTTTACAGCGACCTCAGTGTTTTTCACAGTCTCAACATTGAATTATATTTACCTTATTTTGTAGGTACCGACAACGAATTGGACCGTTATAAAACCCACGACAAACGAGATTATAATCCGAACTAAGTTAGATTGTGCCGTACAATCCAGGCACAAAGTTTGTTACCTACTGTGTGTGCTGAAATATAATAAAATTGTTACAACATACCTGAAAATTATATAACTGACGTGACTAGGTACCCATTTTTCCGAAATAATGAATAATTTACAATCTGCGAGTTTATTCAAATATTTTTGCTCTTGGTTAATCTATTAGGTAAATTAATAGACGTTTGCGCCATTTAAAAAGGGAGTGAGGTATCTCTTTCACAGGTATAAGAACATACAATATATTAGACATTTAAATAAAGAATTAGTTATTTGATAGGGTAATCACTTTTCTATTTGCTAATAATGTAAACTATAGCTTTAAGCTAATGGAATAGATCCGCTACATTTTTTTCGGTGTTAAAAATAACGAAATTGTTTCAACACGGTTACAGCTACGAATAATTTCGTAGCAAGAAGCCGCTCAGTACCAGCTACGACTTCGTAGTAGACATCTGCAGAGTTATTTTAAACCATTCGAAATCGATATCGGAAACGGAATCGAAAACTTTCAAGCTGGATCGCTATTAAAATTTCCGAATTTGATTATCTTCGATGTATCTTGATGACAATACCAAATCGTTTTTTTTGCAAAAAGTTTCCGTCGGAAAGCTCGTCGGGAGCGACATCAACATCGGAAAGTTTCAAATCCGTTTCCGATCTCGATTCCGAATGATTTAAAATAACCCTACTAGAGGCAAGGAGGGAGGGGAACATGGGCTGGCGGGCAAAATGATTACGCCTATAGAGGTTAAAGACCATCCCAGTATCTGCACTAGATTTTCCTGTTTTCGTATCCATTTGTACGCTACCGCGTCTACTACGTCACGTTACACACATATTTCGTTATTCAGGGAATGTGCTACCTCCACGGTGGGCTGGGTGCACACGGAAAGCTTCGCTCGTCGAACTGCCTCATCGATGGACGTTTCGTGCTGAAGATCTCAGACTATGGCCTCAACACACTGTGTACTCCTACCGACCTGATAAAGGACGACACGTATTTTTACAGTAATTATCCTTTATGTGTATAGGTACTTATGGTTTCAGAGTCTTTGTTTATTTGATTTTAGTGGGTATAGGTTTATTATTTAGTTATCGTTCTCTTTGGCCGTAAGCGCACCATTTTGAACATGAGTGCTTGTTTGCAGGCTCTAGGAAAGGTAATTTCGATACCACATCCTGAATGTATTTTTTATACATGTAAACCATAACTAAAGTACTTATGAAGCGTCAAAATTGATACAAAATGCTAAGCTACAACTTTACCATCAGTTCGCAATGCCGTTCCTATGGGGAAGAACGTGCAAGAAACTCCATGGTTGCACGTTATAAAAAGATCTTAAACAATTTTGAGCTGTATATTGTTATGGGTGTGTGAGAACAATGTAGGAACGGCTAGGCAGACTTAAGCAGTATTACATGTAGCTTATTTTTGATTTTCCTCTTCCACCCTTTCTACCTTTTCACATTCCCCCTCTATTGCCTGGTATAGAAATAAACTTGTCTATTTTTTGTTCGGGCTGAAGCAGGCTTATTGTCCACCACGAGGGCGCGATGCGGGTTGGCGGATTCCGCTTGTATTGAGAACTGCATGTAGATTATTTTTGTCAGCAAGTGATAAATATGGCTGTAAATGAGATTCGCATATGAAATCTCAAGGATGCTGTCGGGGTTTGAACCGGCGTCATTTGTTCACAAGTCAAGCGCTCTGCCAACTTGGTTGCCGCTTGAGAAGAATAAATTCAATTATTATTTTTGGAATTGGTAATACTTAGTAGGTTTTTTTTTACCGAAATGGTAGAAAATATCTTCATACTGTTACATAGAGCTGTTATGGACGGCGCCAGAGTTGTTGGCTGGCAGCATCTACCCTGGCGCAGCCGCCTCTCTCAAGGGGGATGTGTACAGCTTCGGCGTGATCCTCGAGGAGATCGTGCTCAGGGCGGGACCCTTCCATCATTATACCACTACTATGTCAAATAAAGGTGAGCACACGATAAATTCAAGATCAATCCAGTACTCAACGTAGGCTCTCCTACACCATTGCCATTTAATTGCGAGTCAATTGTGACGTTCCATTTACTCTAGGTATATTTAGCTATCAGCTGGAAGACAACTACCTTAAACATAGCTAGATATGGCAAAGATCTAGGACTAAATATATGATGTGATAATTATCATATAATTTGGAAGTCACAGATATATGTGTTATAGATATCAGATAATGTAATATGTCCCTATAGCGATAGTGTCCCGGGTGTGTGCCCGCGAGTCTCCACCGTTTCGGCCAGTGGTGGGGGGCGGCGAGGCGGTGGCGGGGTCGGGCGCGGGTGCGGGCGGTGGCGGGGGCGGGGGCGCTGCGCTGGAGTTGATGGAGCTGGCTGCGCGCTGCTGGGCAGAGGCACCCGACGACAGGCCCAGCTTTGACACTATCAATGCTAATTATATCAAGTAAGTCTGCTCGATGGTTTGATCAATTTCGTTTGATTTTTTTACGTATAGCCTCACCATCTTAGGTATTTTGCCAGTGTCAAGTACCAACCTATGAGGTTTTTTCAAATCAATACTGAGTAAATATTTAAAAACCTAGCAGACTTTTTGGCGGGAAGTTGAACAGTGAAGTTATCAATATTGTTTTATTTTATTAAAATTGTATTTCTGTGATATATATAATGTGTAATATTAAACATCGTGTGTTCATAAACATGCACGAGTGAAGAAAATTAAAATAAGACAATATAGCTTGATTTTCGAGCACTCCCAAGAAGTCCGTTAAATTTTCAGTAAAGGGTCCACAGCTTTACTGATAGGGGTACTGGATTCATTTCATCGTCGTCATCGCCTTTGGCATCAACATCATTATTATCATCAAGGGTATATACATTATTTAAAATAACGAAGGAACTTTTTACTTGACACCGGCAAAAATGGCACCATTTTGTAGCCAATTGCCAACATAAATAAGAAGAAAACCCTTGCTCTATAGTAAATCTGACAAACGGCTCTTGAGGAATCTTGAAAAATCATGTTTCACCAGGTATCGAACAATTAAATAAAGCTTACAACGTCACGTAAAAAATATAAATAGATGTAAATTGGAAGTTCTAGATATATGTATGTCCTGATATTGCTTATAGAATGGACCTATATATAATAATAACAAATACTATACTAAACATTTTAACAAAACTAATCTTACGGATTTTATCGCGTTTATTATACTTTTGCGATAAAATCCGTGAGATTTGTATTATTTCAATTTGTAGTATTCGCTGAAATATAAGAAATTACTATACTAAAGTTCATAACTTCCATAGGTAAACCCTATGGATCTATAAACTTTAGTGTGCGGCTCTGTAGAAAAACGTGCAGAATATAAATTCCCACATTTTATACCCGTTGCATGAATTTATGGCTTGGAAAGGGTTGAACGGAATAAATTATTTTAATATCTTAAACCTACTGACTAAGAATTTAGGGTTCTTTGGTGGGGCGAGCGCGGTCCGTCTGGTCACGGCTATTGATGTAATACGCCAGTGTTTAGATACTAAGATTAAATTTACGTAGGTTCTTATGACGTCACAATTCTGCATTTGTAGGCGGTGCGGGCGGCTGACAAGGCTAAGACCACTTTTTTCAGGCCTACTTATATTATTATGATAATTTGGACTTAATTTTTGATATAGAGGCTGATTGCACAATATTTTTGACTGTCTGTCCTCCCGCGCATCTCGGGAAATCTACTGGACGGATTTAATGAGACTTGGTATGGTGATAGCTTATAACTCGAATTAACTTAGTATACTTTTAATCGCGAGAAATGGACGGGTTCCGCGGCACACCCAAAAATAAAGTTCTTTATACGAATAGTCGCCGGAAATGTTAATACAAAACAAATGATTTAATTTTTTACATTTGGTGCGAGTACATTTCCTAACTGTTCTGTCGTAAAGTTAGAGCTGACTAGTGACCCTGCCTTCTTGGATCGAGGATCTTGGGTACGAATCTCGGTAGGAGCAAACTTTGTGCGTTATGTAAATAAGTACTCCCGTCATAGACGTCTAAGAGCTACATAAGTATTTCTATACTGGGTTAGCCCCCAGTCCATTGTAAGGAACCCATTAAGTATACATATAAGCGTTGCTTAGTTTGGAACCGTACAGTTGGTGAGTTTATCTGGCGATATCATTATCATTATTATTCAATTAGTTGTTACATCTTTTAAATAAAATTAGGGGTTACTGTGACAACTTGATGGACGACCTCCTCCGTCGAATGGAGCAATACGCCAACAACCTTGAGTCTTTGGTGGAAGAGAAAACTGAACAGCTCTCGCTAGAGAAGAGGAGATCTGAGGAACTACTCTACCAAGTTCTACCAAGGTAAACTACTCATCGTTACTTGTAGACACAATCAATCTTAAGAGAAGATTTTAGTATATAATAGAGCCTAGACTTATTAAAATTACGTTATCCAACGTGTTAAGCCACACGTGACACATTGCGCGCCTATCAAGTTACAAAAATTCTACGACGGCCATTTACGAAATAATGCGATACTTGGTACCTAAGTAATTACCTAAGTGTCAAAATCATTTATTTTTAATATACCTAGCGCCAATAAAGTTATCACCTGTTGGGAAAGTTAATTCCAATGCGAAGAACCGGCAAGGAACTAAGTGGCTACTCTTAAAAAAGTCCCCGGATAGGTACATTCTCAGGAAAACCAACGCTATCTGAGCATGCGGCACCGCACCTACGATACTAAGTAATAATACTCAAGCAAAATTTAATTCATTATTGTAAGTCATTTTTTTTTAAACTGTCACTGATGCCATGCAGCATTGGATGAACTATATTTATAGACTGTGGACACAGGCCTGTCGCTGAACAGCTAATGGCTGGCGAGGTGGTCCAGCCGGAGAGCTTCGAGTGCGTGACGGTGTACTTCAGCGACATCGTCGGCTTCACGGAGCTGTGCGCCGCCTCCACGCCGATGGAGGTGGTCGACCTCCTCAACGACCTGTACAGCACGTTCGACAGGATCATTGGCTTCTATGATGTATATAAGGTAGAATCTATCTACTGATTGGGCTCGAAATTTGATAGGTTTTTCTTAAGAAAGTCAATTTATAAATGTAGTTTTCTATGTATTTACCTATCTGAATTCTATTCTAATAAAATTCCAATCATAAGCAGTGATAGCCAAGTTGATAGAACGCATCATTATCAC
The DNA here is from genome assembly GCA_905404115.1 of Pheosia gnoma. Lineage (NCBI taxonomy): Eukaryota > Metazoa > Arthropoda > Insecta > Lepidoptera > Notodontidae > Pheosia > Pheosia gnoma. The sequence goes on from FR989910.1 coordinate 2,205,016, forward strand.
TTGCTAAAACGGTGAAGGAAAACATCGCAAGGAAACCTGCATTCCGAGAGAATCCCTGAAAAGACGTGTGAAGTCCGTCAACCGGCAGGCCTAGTTTTCATCGTTGTTCTTTGTACTGTGAAGGTTGAGACTATAGGCGACGCATACATGGTGGTGTCCGGTCTACCGGAGAGGAATGGCGACCATCACGCTCGCGAGATCTGCCTCATGGCGCTGGCCATCGTCGAGGCCGTCAGAGGCTTCGTGGTGCGGCATCGACCAACTCATCGCTTGGAGGTTTGGTTATTGTACAACTTTAGACTGAGGCGTCCATTGCTGGGTAATCTGTTATACCGAGCAGCAGCAGCAGTATCTTGGAGAAGGGATATGACTCCGATCAGTCACATCTCTGTTTCCTATTCGCATTTCGCCATCGAACAGGTTCCTGCACGAGTTGCAGGTCACCAGTTGACTTGGAGTGGCCATCATAGTCGACATTCTAGAGCCAATCGGCAGCAATGGTTGTTTTGCAATACTTTAGATACTAACCAAAAATCGCCTGCTGTCACTAAAAGCCTTCACGAACGGCTCAATTTGGCTCCCAATAGTTAAGGTCCCTACCAATTGGTTTCAATGACCTTTTGACATGCCAATTTGTTTGGACTCTTTACCCATCGACCCTACCTATACGGAGCCAAATTGAGTCGTTTATAGAGGCTATTTTAACGGTTCCACACTGTAAAGGTCCGTGTGGGCGTGCACTCGGGGCCGGTGTGCGCGGGAGTGGTCGGTGTCAAGATGCCACACTACTGCCTCTTTGGAGACACGGTCAACACTGCCAGTCGTATGGAGTCTACGGGCCATCGTGAGTACTTCTTAAGCTTCTTCTTTAGTAAGAACACGAATGCTGTGCCGATTCTTATGAGTACAGAACCTCTACATATAATGTTCTGGAATACGAGTATAAGTGTAGGTACTTTCGATGCTACAGTTACTTCTAAATAACCATTTTACCTATGGAATTGTCTATGATGTTTGTAACTCTAGAATGAACAGAAAAAAAAAACAGAAAATGGAATCAGTAAATAAAACCTTTTTACTTTTTTAGCATTACGCATCCACCTGAGTGAAAGCACCCGAGCATTGCTCGAGCAATGGGGAACATTCGTGGTGGAGCGTCGTGGGGAGGTCGAACTCAAGGGCCGCGGGCGCATGCTCACGCACTGGCTGCTCCACTGCTCGGACCCTGAAGCTAGGCCCCCAACCAAGAGCCCCCAGCCTACCCCACAATACCCCATACTGTTCCCGACGTTACCCCAACCGCCTATATCTATGCCACTACCTTATTTAGTGGTTGAGCAACCAACTTTAGCTGCTTGAAATGGAATTTATGTCATTGTAGTTTAAAAATATATTTTAAGATCGTAAATTATTTTGTAATTTATGCTATGTACTTAGATACTACTTACTTGGGTTAATGGGTCAAATTCACAGATTTTCTGTATACCAATTGCAGCATCTTGACATCATCTAACATCATTATTTGCAATAGATGTGAGTTTTAATTAAAACTATAATTATTTTATAAATACTTTTGGCAACATAACTTATTTCAAACGTAACCTTACAAATTTTGCTCTCGGCAGACTCTGAATTGTAACATACATGCTTTTCACTGAATATCAGCTAGATATATATATTATGGCATTCTCAAGTATTATTTAAAACTAGCTGTTGCCCGCGACTTCGTCCGCGTGGTATTTAACAAAGACAACCGTTGACAACAGCAGGCTCGCGCGTTCTGAGCCCGCGGGACGCATTGCAGGTTGTTGCTATCAAACTTAATCAGGCGCTGCGCTGCAACATTGGTTTTAATTTTTTTTCATGAGATCCTATTTTTTTTTTCTAAAATAAAAGTAGCCTAAGTTACTCCTTGTTACATCAGCTATCTGCCAGTGAAAGTCCCGTCAAAATCGGTCCAGCCATTTCAGAGATTAGCCGGAACAAACAGACAGACAGACAGACAAAAAATTTAAAAAATGTGGTTTCGGTATAGGTAACGTGTATACATCCAAATGCACTTAGTAAAAAGCGGTTATTTTAATATTACAAACAGACACTCAAATTTTATTTATATGTATAGATGTATAGATTATTTTTAATAAGCCATATCATACACACATCAAACATTTATTTGCTATGTAAGTACTTATATAAGATTTATTAATTCGTTTTTCATTATGGCAGATGTAAGCTCGCGCACGGTAAGCGAGAAGACGTCAGACAAATGCAAATTTTATTAGCATTTTATCTCGAAACACGATAGTTAATGACTGTACACAGATAAAATTAGCATTTTACATGCTGCTCCCAGCGCAGTAGTACAGTTTAACGACGCATTTGCATCGGGTTAGATGTAAACGAGCATCTCGCATCTGTTACGTTCAGTTCAGATGCAATGAATACTGCAGTAATTGTTAATGTAGTATCCTGGTAGGGACAAACTTTGTGTGATGAGCAAGAATATTCGCACCCGAGTCATGGATGTTTAATATCTCAGAATCAGAATCAGAATCAGAATATTTTTATTCACGTAGACCATTATTGTACAGTACTTATGAATCGTCAAGTTACAAAAATATTATGCTACTGCTTTACCACCCGTTCGGAATGCCGTTCCTATGGAGAAGAACGGGCAAGAAACTCCATGGTTGCTCTTTTTTTTTTAAATAGATCTTTTACATTTTTGAGCAATACATTGTTATAGGTATGTGAGAACAATGTAGGAACGGCTAATCAAACTTTAGCAGCAGGTCAAAAAAAAACAAAAAGTACTAACTAAGTATAAAATTACAGTTAATGGCTACATGGTTCCCACATTTACAAATTACTTATGTAAATGAAAATAAGAAGGAAGAAGAGAAATACAAAATCTTAATAGTCTGCTCAAACAAGGTCATTTATATTCCTGAGGAGCCGGACCAGCATCCAACCAAGCATTTTTATCCTTAAGATAAGCATCTAGTGTATAGTATGCCTTCTTACATAGCGTACGTTTTATGCACGCTTTGAATTTATTTTCACTAAGTTCGGTAATGTCAGAGTGTATTTTATTATAAAATTTAACACAATATCCCATGAAAGATGTGTGAATCCTTGCTAGTCGAAAGTGTGGTTGATCTAATTTGTTTCTATTTCTTGTATTATAACGATGTTGATCACCGAGCCTTTTAAAGAGAAATAAATTTTTCCTAACATACATAATGTTTTCATAAATATATTGGCATGGTACTGTCAAAATATTAGTTTCCTTAAATAATTCTCTTAGGGATTCGCGACTGCCCAAATTATAGATGGCCCTAATAGCCCGCTTTTGTAAAATGAAAACCGATTCTATGTCAGCTGCTCTCCCCCACAATAGTATTCCATAGGACATAACACTATGGAAGTAGCTGAAATAAACTATTCTTGCGGTGTTCACGTCGGTTAGTTGCCGAATTTTCCTAACAGCGTAGGCAGCGGAACTAAGTCGTCCCACTAAGACTCTGATATGAGGACCCCACTGTAACTTAGAGTCGAGCGTTATCCCTAAGAAAACCGTGTCGTTAAGAAATTCAAGCTTCTCATTATTCAGTACTACATCGCAATCACTACTTTTGACATTTGGTAAAGAAAACCTTATACATTTAGTTTTCTTGCTATTTAACGCTAAGTTATTAATAGTAAACCAGTTATGTACCTGAAGAATAGCGTCATTTACGTCGTCAAAATTATTTACATGTCGTCCCACTTTAAAAATCAAGGAGGTATCATCAGCAAATAACACTATCTTCATCTTATTTTGAATTATATGCGGTAGGTCATTTATATATACTAAAAACAGGAAAGGACCTAAAATCGATCCTTGCGGAACACCCATTTTTACTGCAGAGCCTAACGATTTAGTACCATTTATAAGAACACTTTGCCGTCTGTCTCCTAAATAAGATTTTACAAGATTAAGAGCATTATCTATAACACCGTAGTGCTCTAATTTAAGTAAAAGGACTTCATAATTGACGCAGTCAAATGCCTTTGAAAGATCACAGAAGACGCCAATAGCATCCTGTGAGTTCTCCCATGCATCATAGATATGCTTTATTAGGGTTACACCGGCGTCGGTTGTGCAACGTCCCTTGGTGAAACCATATTGTTGATCGTGCAGGATGTTATTTGCGTTAAAATGATGTAACATTTGTGTAAGCATTATCTTTTCAAACACTTTACTAAAAACTGGCAAGATAGAAACTGGCCTATAGTTGTTAGGATCTTTACTATTACCGGACTTAAAAAGCGGTATTACTTTACTGTACTTCATTAAATCCGGAAAGACTCCCTGATCTACACATTTATTAAAAATTAAAGCTAAATAAGGGGCTACAGTATCAATCTATATAAGTAAGTATACTGGGTTCGCCCTCAGTCCATTATACGGTACCCATAATACAAGCGTTTCTTAGTGTGACCGTATAGGTGTGACCGTATAGTTAGACATCACCAACTGGACACTTAATTATAACAAAAAATACAATCGAATTGAGAACCTGCTATTTTTTTGAAGTCGGTTAAAAACTGGTCTTCTTTCAAATGATTAGTATTGAGTATCTACGCATAATATGCTATGCATAAACATTCTTCGTTGTAGTCACAAAATCAATGTCTATTTTTATATGAATGTTAAAATAATGTAGGTAAGTATATAATAAAGTAACATTTGTAATTAATATCATAAGTAAATGTTTTTATTTATTTTATGTCAATTAATAACAGTGAGGTGTATAACCCCCGAATTTATAGACGTTTTATATCTTTATCAAACGTCATATAGTACTGCGCAAAGCAAAACTCTTGTGCGCAGTACTATATGACTTTTGATAATGTTATAAAACGTCTATAAATTTGGGGGTAAGTTTGTAATTTACCAAAAATAAAGTGTGTTTATATACAACGATATGACGTTTGATTTTTCAATGATATACATACCTAACTATTTCTATTTACTAAAAAACAATAAAGCAGTAGCAACGGACTTCTAAGACAGTACAGTGCACGGACACGCTCAGATGGACTCAATCTATTTGTATTAGGAAGTCTGCTTGGCATTATGGTCCGTAATGACCATAGAGGTTTTATGATTTACACTTGTCCCCCCTGGAGCTTTGATATCATTAGTACCAATAGTTAAAAGAGTCGATTAAAAACTTGATACTATATTGCTCTTCACTACACATACACAATACTATAGTGTTCCATAATTAAATTTGAAATTGTTGTTGGCTGTTCCATGTTTGAAATCTCATCCCCGTCAAAATGTTGTTATAGGCAGAGAGCAAAGAATTTGATCTTCTTAATTCTATCGCAGATAAAGGCTTCTCTTCTATTTATTTATTTTTATATTTGTATTATTACAAATAAGAAACAGCAAAGTTCGGAAACAAACATTTTGCATCTAGCTATTTCAGGGGAACTTTTTTTTTTTATACATTATAGGCAAGTATTTGATCTCGATCTCACCTGATGGTAAATGACGATTAGATCTACGATGGAGCATACTTGCCTAGGTAGGAAGGCGGCGCGGCAGTAGATCGAGACGCTACATTCACTAGGCACATGCAGCGCAACTGATCTGACCCGCCATCCATGAATGGCAACAACGAACATCATGCCGGAACACGGCTAGGCCGCTTGGCGACATGGCTTTGTTCAGTGGGTGGTGACTAACCACGGCCGAAGCCTACCACCAGTAGAGTTGTCACCTAGTTGGCACCACCCAGGGTCACGTGTAGGGTATCTCGAGGGTACTTAATTCTCCTACGGACGAAGGTGACTCGACCCCAAACCTTTAAAATCTACTAAATAAATCACATTTTATTGCTAAACCGTCTTGGGAGTAGATGCTTACTATTGAAGCATAAATCATCTTTTCAATATATCGTAATTAAAATCTGTTCTGTTACTGTGGTCGATCTTTGATACCCAGAGAAGAAGGTTAAATCAGTTTATAGTAATGGATTATAAAGCCATTAAAACGCACTCGTCATTCGTTATAATACCAATATACTCCATGTTAACTGTCTATAAATTTAGGGGTTTGATTATAACATGCATACCTATGCACAAATGAGGTAAGTTAACTTAATTATCTATAATAAAATAAGTATAGTCCGCCATTTTATCAGTTGATATTGAAGCTCGAGTCCGGGTTGCCTAGCAACGAACATAACAACATAAATCGTAAACAATCGACCGCGCAGTAACGAGCTAAACATACCAACCTACTTTAGTTCTAACTTGCCCGAATTTTGTTTCGACCTACAATAAAATTACAGCAATTAAAGTAACATGATATTGTGTCATAATAAATTTGGGTCAACTTAGTGATGTCACAATGTTTGATCTACGACTTACGACAACAATGGCGACGACAATTATACTTAATCGACTTATTTTAGTGGTGTCTATAACATTTAAGAAAAAAGGTTTACCCTAGAGTAGAATTATGAAACAAATATGCAACAAGTGTTATTGGTGGTTGTGTATTACAACCGTAGTTTGTGTCGCGGAAGGTGTCGTGATGCCGGGCAACTGTAAGCCAGGAGAGTACTATGAGCCTGACACCCTGGCGTGTGAAACCTGTCCTGCTAATGTGTCTATGGTCACTTCGGCTGATGGTAAGTGCATGGTGTGGGAGTGCTCTAGATCACGATTTTCCTGATTGAACTAAGACAAAGGCTTTGTTATAGTCGCTACTGGATTCTTCGCGAGGCTCCGCCCGTGCAACCATAGATTTGACTGAGCTCGAACCCAGTACTTACGTTTTCGAAATGTGTGTTCGTTTTCAACCCACTATAAACACACCCTCTAAATATCAAGCCGCTACGTCCAGCGGTTTGGGCAGGACGTTGAGTATCAGGCAGCAAGTCATACCTTGCTAAAAATACATCATACATTTTTGAATTAATAATTTCCCTTGCCCAGAATTTTACCACCATAGCACCATTCATTAATGTCGCTAATAAGGATAAGGTTCTGGGAAGTAATGACATACGGCGAACTGAAGAATGCAAACTTGTCCCGACCCGAGACTGAATGCAAAATTCCAGGGCTGAAAAAAATCCTGGGCCATTTGACAGCCCTAGGTCTATACAAAATTATTTCTAGGTTTCGGTTGTACCTGTCAAGAGCACAGCATAAAGATGGATGCAGCTCGTTGCAAGCCCTGCAATGCCACAGAAATGGTGTCTTCTGATGGCACAGCGTGTGTGCCACGGAAATGCCAATATACTTCTGGCAGAATGGTGTGCAGGAAGTGCCCTAGTGATTATATTGCTGGTGAGAGATCTACGCGCCGTTATTCGTGTACCAAATTAAACAACATTTGTATCGTTATTAACACAAAACTTAAGCTATAAGGCTCAGACATGTACGTCAAGTGCGAGATTATTCGTAAGCTAACCGTATACTTTATAGTCTACCGTATTTAGACATTTTGTATGGAGCAATTAATTGAAACTTTTAAATTTTTATTTGTTTTCTATAAAATAAGGATAATAACTCCATGATTATACGTAAATAACATAACATAGAGATACTGACGCAAGTTGGTTGCGCAAGAGACGATTATAGTTCTGTGGGAGGTTCCTCAACAACGCTGCTACCTGTGATTGGTTCCTCTTCGAGAACACCCTCCCCGATATCTGTAACATGCAGCGATGACTATTAAACAACTTCCAGTTACACAAAACTCCGACGGCTCGCCTCTCAAAGAAGTTATTTGCATCAAATGTTCCCGAGGATACAAGGCCGAGGGCAACGCATGCGTGCGGTGCGAGTCGTGCGTGTGCTCCAGGAACCAGGTGGTCGTGAGGGGCATCTGCGTGCCCAAGACATACGTCAATGAGAGGCCGAAGTACGAAGAGACTAGTCTTCATCCCTTGGCGCTATTGGATGCCGTGAAACATGAGTATTTGTGTATGGTAAGTAGTTTGTAATGTTTCGATAACCGAAATGAGGATCTAACGGGTGGGGTTTGCGATCGGATAGTCGGTGTATGGAATTGAATCCGCGACCTGACGTTCGGTAGGCTACGGCATTGACCGTTGGATTATTTGGTGCCTAAGGTACGGTACGAAGTTCGCCGGGAAAGCGAGTTAAAATACAAACCGAACAGAAAAGGCAAAATAGGAATCTATTTGAATTTTGAAAATATCTAATACGACGAGACACGTCGAGTGGCCATCAATCTTTACAACTTGTCAACAACTTGTCTGACAGTCACGTTTCATGTTAACTTGATCCCTGAGCAAGCTCTAGGGTGTGTCTAAGCTCAGAATAGTATCATATAAAAAAAGATCACATGCTGATCTATAAATTGTACAAGTAATATCTTTGAGTACCTACACCTACACAGGTATTTCTAAGACAATGGAATCTAGGGTTTAGTTTATCGTCTTTTAAGCACTAGAGCTTCCGACCTTCATGCTAAATCATGTCGAATCCAGTAGGACCCTAAGGTACACTTCTGTTCAGCATAACAACGTCCGAACCTGTCGTGTCCTCGCCAACGAGTGTGTGCGGAACTTCTATACACCAGACCTGGCGGGACCATGCAGACTGTGGATACAACCCAATATTACAATTCCAAGAGGTAAACTATATAGACTTAATACGTCTCAGACTAAACAGGACGATGTTAGAATAGGTACATTATTCAATTAAAGAGGTAATTAAACGCGTCTACCTGCAATGCAATAAGTAGGTACCCTCATAAACTACTAGGCCCATGGATCTGTCTGTGCAACCGTTTGATTTTACCATGCTGACAGGACTCCAGGGATAGTTCTATTATTTATGTACCTTATTATTGTATAAAATAGGCTACCTTATAATAAAAAACCAGTTGAAATTCTACACTAGATTTACCGTAATTTACTTGAACACACAGTCAAACATTACACAGTATTGTAGTGTCAGCGACCTCTTCAACCTCGCTACTAGGTGCACAGATGGCGCTGACGATTCACCATACATTTCTGAAACGCGCTATGAGTTAACATATAAACAAGAAGTCTCGGCATAGCGACTGCCCCGCCACCCACAAGGCATACCATCCAAAAAACTCTTGTTATGGTTTAAGAGACGTCTAAACAGCCTATTGTATTTTTATCATCGTAATATGCATATCCAGTCCAATTAAAGTTTTACAATAGTATAGACAAAACTAGTGTATAGTTAATTTTGCAGGGCTACCACAGCTCACGATTGCGTCTAAGTCGGGAGACAAAGGTCCAGGAGAAATAAACTTATCTCGAGGAAAGGTGGGTACCTACATAATTTTGTTAACTACACTTTATGTAGGTAGGGGAGGGGTATCAGTGAACAATAAAATTAAGGCCAGATGCGAACTTGCGAAGCTTTCCTACGAACTACGTACCCTGAGTAATTTGTACGTTATCTAAGTACTCACACTTATGTACAGCTTAGTACCAGTTGTATTATGAGTACCGTGTAACGGATTAAGGGTGAACCCAGTGTATACCACTTATATAGATACTAATAATGACTCAGGTACAAACATTCGTACTCATCACGCAATGTTTGTCCCTACCAGGATTCGAACTGGGACCCTCAGCGCAGAAAGCAGGGTCACTACCAACTGCGCTAATGGTAAATATCACCTTAAACAATGGTGTTTCCCTATCTCGTTACCAGGATACATTGTTATTAGCTGCAGCGGTACACACGGCTAATGGCCGCTTCGAGTTGCTTAAGGACACCGCTCAACAAGCCCTCACATGTCGTCTACCAGTTATGATAAGAATTGGAAATGATTTTTCGTAAGTCCACCATAGACAAATGATGTTAGACAATCACACGTATCGTAAGTATATAGGCTCAAATTGTAATAAGAGCACCTCCACTTACTGTATACAACTGCACATGAGTTTGCGCTCGCTCCAATCGCGCCGCATTAGGCTGGCGCGATTTAATAATTTAGGCTTTTCGCTCGCTCGCTTTGGTGACTATGTGCGCATAGTCACCAGCGAGCGAGCGAACCAGTTAAGTTAGCGCGCGTTGAAAAAGGCAACAAATTTTACTGATGTCTATAAGTGACATATTGCAGTGTATAGTGTTAACATCGCCCTTAGTCACGTGCAGACTTAACTGGGCTCGCTTAGCTCGCGCGCACTTTAATAAAGAAGTGTATCCAGTGTCAGTCAATGTCGCCATCTATTGTTAATTAGGGTGTGGTGGTTTAAATAAATCAAATTTCATGTATATATTTCGTGTACAATCATCAGTGTTGTTATAATTTTGAACAAAATTGGTTATCCTACATAAACTTTCAGATATGATTGTACAGTGAACGTATCAACTTTTGTCGACGAGTTTACAAACACTGTATCTCCGTATCTGTACGAAGATGGAGACCTCAAACAAGTGCCAGTACTCCTATGGAAAATAACCGGGTACATGGTCCAGGTAATTAATATATTGAAATAATATATAAAAAATATAAAATAATCTCTAAATGACAAAAACAAAGGCCGTAGCCAGGAATTCACAGCGGGGGGTCGAGCTCTGGACCAGAGACATTAGTGCGTACCTATGTAGAAAACGGTACTTGATTTGGACGGTGTGGGGGGCGGGGGTTTGAACCCTATGGGGGGTATAGGGTTCAAACCGGGGGCGGGTGTAGGGTTACCTAGGGCCTTGAATGCGACACATAACTTAAAAACTTTAATAACCACATACTGTATAAATGTTGTCTTATTACATTTTAGAGAGGAACATGGTCTTCAAATATGTTTACACGCTACTTTATTGCGGACAGCTCGCTCTCGACTACGGCTAATTTTAATAATACTGTTTATTTGCGAACTGCGTTGATACGGATAAGGTAAGAGACTCTTGGCTGGCAGACTGGCTGAAAATAATAATGGAATAAAAAAAAGATTTTCCTAAAAACCAGCCAGCATGCAAATAATGAATTAAGAAAAATATATTTCGTCGCATTACTCGTATTAATTTTATTTGCACTAAGTAAGTACCTACTGGAATAAATGCAATTTTTTTTTTGGAGGAAGAAATGTTTTTTCTTTCATAATTTATGTAAATGGCGAGTAATACGCAGCACTGCGGCCACATTTATTTTAAGTTTCATATCAAACATAATATCTGATAACTTTTTTTTAATATTTAAACTAATAGTTTTTTTTATACAATAGAATTGTCCGAGATAAGAATTCAGCAGGACATTTACGAGTGAATGTTTCAATGGAAGCCCATTACGCGTTGAAGCCAATTCACACTGACTTGGTCATGATGACTTTAAGGGTTGTACATCATATGCCCGATGCGGGGGTGTTACGCGGCTTTGAGGTAAGCCTTTGATAAGCACAGATGGCTAAAAGTTACTCTACTGTGTGATTAGGATTTATTGTTGTAAATGTTGAAACTGTGATCAGAGCAATTAATTTTTTTTTTTGCGTAGATACCAATATCGTTTTATTTTTTTTTGGTTGGTGGCATTAAGACTTTCCTAGTATGTAGATCTGACGGGTGTGCACTGTTTAACCGACTTCAAAAAGGAGGAGGTTCTCATTTCGGTTGTATTTTTTTATTTTATTTTTTGTAACATTATTTACCACCTTATGTAACAATATTACCATAATGATAGCTCATGTGAACAATAAACATAGTGGCAGCGCCATCGAGTGTTTCAAGCTTAAATTGCGAAATATACTGAGTAACAAGCGTATCTATATGAGACTACTAACAGAGGTTGTCGAATGTAATAAATCTTCTTAACGCCTGTGTGTGTTTTTGTAATTAGAACACAATTTGTAATTAATAGTCATTCGAACCGTGCGTGAGCAACATCAGCCGGTTTATAAAAAAAATATAAGGTCACAGAGAAGGTACTTAACTAAACATGAAACTGGTATCGATTCTAGATGCAGCATTATTTAAGTCTAATTTTGTGGAACTTAGATTAAGAGAATCCTGGCCATATCTATAATGCTGGCATCGAATTGAGACCACTGGCAAAATACACAAACGTGTGATGCCATTAAAAAATAATCAAGACTGTTTTATTTTTCAGATATGGGGCGGTATTCTAGGGTGTTTGTTTTCACTGTATGCAATGGTGCAGTGGCGGGGGGTGGTCCGCAGGGGCGGGTTGTACATGTCACTTCTGCCCCTATTGGCCGCGTCTGTTGCTGATACTCTGCATTTTGTAAGTAACGTAACCTTTATCGAATTATAAATAAATAGCACACTATTCAACTTGGTAAGTAGAAAAGACGTGTGATCTTTTTTTATCTGTGCCCCTCAGGCAGCCTGGTTCTCAACTCTTCACGCGTTAGCGGCAGAAGCCGGCACTCTGGGTATAACATTGCCGATGTCGCGTGGAGAAGATCGTATTATACAAGCTTTTATTTATTCTTCAGCTGCTTTGAAGGTAATATTCTTTAATGGTTCCTATCAAATTCACATTTTTCATTGCAGTAGGTGGTTTTATAATCTTATAGTCCTATAGTAGTCTTTTTCGAATTGGTAGTTGAAGTAGAAGTTGGCAGTGCAGCAGGGTTACTCCCTGCTTTCTTTTCCAAGGATACCAGGTTTAGTATCTATACTAACCTATACTCGGTATAGGCATACTTCGTGTGATGAGCACGAATGCTATAGTAAGTTCAAGCATCATGCAAAAAGCGCTGAGACTATTCCAATGAAGTTTACCTTCTATTGAATAGCTTATGGTAAAAAAAAATGAAAAATACAACTGACTTTTTTATTGCTTTTCCATAACTTTTTGTATTTATGAAAGTAGTTATTTAATTTCAGGCAATCAAAATTGTGTGGTTAAACTTCAAGCAATGCCGCTATGATATTTTCTTCTTGGACTGGTCTGAATATAATCCTCCATTTAGAGGTAGGTTGCATGCAGCTGATGGACATTCATAAAATATATAAGCTGACGCAATTTAAAAAGCGAGTCTCTATATGCTGGTGGGAGGGGAAGGCTCACGCTACCGGCTCAACTGACTTGCACGCTCACTCACAGTTAGTCCAAAACATATCCTAAATAAAATAAATACTATCTCACCTGTAATTCCCAAGTGGCTGCATTAGTGCCCAAACTCTTTGCTCGCTCGCAATTAGCCCAAAACTAAAACCTTATTGGTCCTATTAAATATTATTATTAAAAAATATTCCCAGATATATCTCCAATGGACAAGTCCAACAATTGGCGAGGAACAACGTTAGCCAGAGAGTGGAGCAGGATGCAGACTAAGAGAAGGGTCTCCCCCGGCTTCACTGTCACGTTAGCGTTACTTATTATACAGGTAACTAGCACGTTGAACGCATAACTTTACAATTTTTAAAATAGGTAATGGTAGTGATTTGTTTGGAGTATATGTTCATTGAGTTCCCTAGAGGAGCACTAAGAAGGGATGTTTGGAAATTTGACCCCTAAGGGGGTTCAAATAGGGGGGAGGGGTTGCTCAAGGTTTACATAAAGATTATGGGCGCCTTGACCCTTTAGTTTGATGTAATTACGAGATGCAAGGTTCTCGCGGACCTAATATTGTTGTTGCTATTATTAGATCTTGCTGTTAGTGTCATGAAACATATTTTTAGATATAATAAAATCAAATGGAGTGTCCGCTACTAGATACGGGATACGATACGCAACAATGATACAGTTATTATATTCCCCAGCTCTTGACACCCTGGCAGTCGTACTTGCCTCAAAGTCAATCCTACAAATGGGCAGTAGCGACCATATCCTGGTGGACTTCATACACAATGCTCCTGCTAGCTCGGTGGGTCTCAGATAGGGTGGTCGGTTCACCAACAGCTGTACTGCCGAAGATCTGTTCCGGAGTGGGGCTCTCGTTGCTGGCCTTTGAAGAAGAGTATTATGCTCATTATGTGCATGGAAGGTGAGGATTCTAAAAGCTCTTCTACTCATCAGAAATGAATCTGCCATACGTATATGATCAGAGATAACATGATAATGATATGTCTCCCCCAAAGATAGATTTTGAGTCGAGCTCAGGACAAGAGACAATAAGGAACAATAACACACTTCGGGTCAGAGGGGGTCCAGCTCTGGACCAGATTTTGGAGGGGGGGGGGGGGGGGGGGGAATAAGCCCCAAAATCCCCTACGGCTTTGGTTGTAGTTATCAAAATGGAGAATCATTTCAAGATAACCTGGCTATTTTTATTCATTTTCCACCAGGCATGACGAATCCAAGGATTTGAGGTCTATGGCGGGATCGTTAGCAACATGTCGTGTTGTCTGTGCTCCGCAACTTAGGTATTTCTTTTTAATATTACATATTGCTTTATTGGGTGTGCTTATAAAAGCCGAGGTAGCCATAAAAATGTCGTGTTATATATTTTTATGAACGATTATTTGCCAAAGGTATTTTTCATTTCTAAACAGTTCGGGTGAGAAAAGCATGGCTTCCATTTGTTTTCAATTCAACGGTTATTGTCAAGGTAGATCTGTAAGTCAAGTCGACCAAGAAACTCTTTTATCACCTTAAGGTAGAATATCATTTGCACATCGTAGAATCCCAAGGTCTATATTTTTGTTATTTGTTTGAACTTAGAACTTATCAAATATGAACCTTAGTAGATTTTTTCTTGACTACGAGTTTTTGACAAAACTGAACTGATTACTTAGTTTATAGACCTAGCCAGACTCATTCCCTCAGCTCCAGTCCGAAGATGCAGGACCTGTCTACCTTATCAACAATATCTTTAAAATGACTGGAGAGATTGGATGACCCTTCAAAACATGATATTGCATATTATATGTAATACAATTTTCTTTTTAGGGCTGTTTATAAACAATTATCAACTTCAGTACCCGGTAAGTACACATAAACAATAATTTATTTTCAATTGACTAGCTTATTTGAAAATTGTTTGGTGTCTATAACAGCTGCGGCCATTTTGTTCAAGGTTTGGGTGACGTTGAATCGAGACAAGCATTGATGTCTCGTTTCTTAGCTGCGTTCTTCGAAAGAGTATGTATAACAAATCAGACTGGTAGGTTACCTACCTCTTTAAATTCCAAATAACTAGGAATAATTTATTCCGATGATATAAGGTGTAGGTATTGAATCGACGTAAGCAAGACCCAAGTTAGTCCAACTTAATTTGGGTCGTTAAAACTCTGTACTTACATTAAAGGTACATCCTTAGATTTTGTACCTATTCGGTTTTAGGCCTTAGACGGTCTGAGCTGGGTTGCCAGTGAGCGCACCGTTTTGGAGCGTCTGCTGGACGTGGAACTGACAACCAGGGAGGCTGGCAACACCAGCACCTTACTGTATGATTCTGAGGACAACACTCCATCCTGCTTCTCAGTCACATGGTGAGTGAAATATAAGAGAATTAGATTTTATAAATGAGGAGTCAAATCAAATAGTCTTTAATGGTTGGCGCGGATACAGGATTTCGATTGTGGAGAGGTAATCTCATTTAGGGAGGGGGCTTTCGTTTGGAGAGGGGCAATTTTGTAATTTCAACTATCTTTCAGAATATAATAAAATTGGAAATGGACAAAATAAAGTGCTGCAGTCGTGGGTCCAGGTGGGGTAATAGCATCTGTATCTCGTACACTTATATTCAATAAGCAACGCTTGTATTTTGGACTATGAGGGGAATTCAGTAATAATACTTATATAGATGGGGGGAATTCAGTAATAATAGTTATATAGATATTCAATTTATCCATGACTTAGGTACGAACATTCGTGCTCATCACACAAAGTTTGACTCTACCAGGATTCAAACCCGGGAACCTCGGCACAGAAAGCAGGGTCACTGCCAACTGGGCTAATCAGGCCGTCAAATTGTAATTGCATTGGGCTAGCCTGTGTTTTAGAACCAAATACCTCTGCCTACCCTTTCGGGTGACAGGTGTGATGGATCTACCGTGTGTTGAAGGTGGTGCGAGGAGTGGAGTCTGGCTACATTCGACGCATTGCTGTTTAGTAGCGTGCTGTTCGCTAGCGACAACACACTGCTGGCTGCGTTTGTTACCGTACTGACTTGGCAGGTAACTAGACGGCGAGCTAATATAAAATTATATTTAACAAAAATTACATCGCTTACTCATACAATTTCATATTGATTTTTTATATTTACGCGAATACTACACATTGAACAGTCCTCCCGTGACCATGGTTGCTGTAAATCAGCCGAAACGGGAACGTGAAAAACTAATAATAAACGCGATAAAATCCGTAAGATTAGTTTTATTTCAATCATACAATTTCAACTTAATCTCAGATCAAATTTAGGTATTTTCAAACTAAATTAACTCTCTCTACCGAGGGTTCAATTATTTCTTAAGGTTAAGTATAGTACCTACCTACCTACATTGTTAAAACTTCTGTCATTAGTCAAGGCTTTCACGAGGTATTTCAAACAAGGAAGTTATTTCTTAAATGAAAGTTTCAGGGTCTTTATAGCAACCTAAGATAGATACAAAGTATATAAATATAGTATATAAATATTGAAAAGTATTCTTATTTTCAGCTAATGAAACGTTTCCGGGAATATTTTAGCAACAGAAATCAAAAAGATAAGACGGACACTGAAATACAGTAGAATAAGAACTAAAACCTTGAAAAAATCATCGGTACGTTATTAAAATGACTAAGCAGCTATGTGTTATGATATTTTCTATATTGTTGACGACGACTTTTTGTGATTCTGAAATAGAGGTTCCCGAGAAACATAGTGAGGAAGACACAGCTGTCAGAATTCCAAAATATTCTCCATTGTCGGATGAGTCAAGCGATTGTCGCTCAAAGGAAACCAAGGAAACATTTTTAACTGCAAGTTCTAAACGATCGACAATATCAACCACCGCTGCAAAGGTCCCCCCAAGAGGGCCCTTTTATGATTTCCTAGTAAACATCTGCAATACTCTTCTCACCAGATTTTCTCCCAGAAAAATTCCTAGTTACTTCAAAGTTCTAAGCGAGAGCCTGAGAGGACTAGGCCCACAACATCTAATACGAGGAACGATCAAAAAATTCAGTGACAGGCTCAAACAATTATCAATTTATAATGGAAACCGTTTGAAAGTACATATACAAAATTTTTTGAACATTATATCGTCTGGGGATACCATGATGAATGATTTCTTTCACGCAATGAACGCCATTTACAATGTAGCGGCTGATAATAAAATGGACGATTATGTATATAAGCTTCTAAGGTATGGTAAAACTGCTTCACGACATATAGGAGACCGGACCAGGAAGGTGTTCGTGAAGTTGATTTTTCGTACTTTTTACAAACAATCACAGCAGGTGCAGGATGACATTGAAGTCAAATTCAATTTAGCCATCATAGAGTATATGGAAAACCATAAAATTATTCGTCAATCGCTATCAAAATTGGATTCAAATGATGTGCACGCCATGAAATTGCTTAAGTTTTAACTCTTAAAAAATCAAAGTACATAGTAATATTACGTGAGCAAACATGAATGTAGAATATATTTTTTTATTAACAATCTTAATATGGTCAGTTGTTTTAATGAAAGTTAACCCAGTAACTAGTTCAAATACAGGTGCAGTGAGTGAGGGTATTTTTGAACGGTTTTTGAGCAACCTGTTTAATTTACTGACATCGCCAGCATTTCCCGATAAAAAGCTAAAGAAATTGTGTGGAATTTTTCACAGAGAGACCGATAGAATAAAGAATACTTATGGGAGGAAGTTAGCGAAGCGTTTTAGACGCATGTCGAGAATGCACAGCGATGAGGTGAAAGAGGAGGTTCAAGAATATCAGCGGATATATGTGAAAAAGTTGCCCGCACGCACTGAATTCTTGAAAGCAATGAACGATGTGTTTACATTGAGAGAGAACTTATTATTCGAGGATTACATATACGACTTGAGAGATTACGGCAACCATGACAAACTTTTAGTTGATAATGAAACTCGGAAAGTTATTCACGAGGTTATTATGAAGAGTATTCACGAGATGGGCGCTAGAGATCAGATTGATTTGTTAAAGAAATTGAAGGAAGCCATTAAAGAGTATAAGAATGATGAAGTAGATTTAGATTTTTTGTCAATGTTCCAGCTTAAGAGTGAGGAAATGTTTAAGTATCAAAAGGACCGTTCCTAGCTTATCTGGAGTTGGGGTGCGAATCTGGCTCAGTAGCCCCCTGGCTATTTCAGTACTACCGTCATAGACAACCATTTACATTTAGCAAAACAATATTTCTCGGATCTCGGCACCTGCGCTCCGAAGCTAGGCAGCGCCTCTATGCCTCAGCACCCGTATCCCTACACCCCTGCGGGAATGAAACGACCATGAGAATCAATCATGTATAATTACTAGGTAGGCCTACTAAAATATTATAAAACCTCATCTGGTTGTTTTGGTATTTCTCTGGCGAGATTTTTATTACTTACCAATATTCTTTGGGAGATTTTATTTTATTTGTTTCTTTTACATACCTCGTTAATCATGTGTGCTGTTAAGTAACCATAGCAACACCACTAACAGCCTGCAGTCCTCCAGTCTGTTCCAGTACGCACTACACGTCCAGTAGGTACTAACCTACCCACGTCATTATGAGAGATATGTCTCAAAGAGTACCTACTAGAGGTACTCTCTGAGCATAACTGCAATAATACACTTGGGGTAAAATCCACCAACATCACGTCTGGGGCCCAAATTGCGCTTAATGCCGTTAATTAGCGCGTTAATCGGCATAAAATACTACACTTGCACTTAACGCCATTAATGATCGCGTTAATTGGTATAAAATACTAGCATTTTATGTCGAATTACGCGTTAATTAACAGCAATAGGCGCAGGTGTGGAAGGAACGTCAAAGAAACACATTATTTGAAAAAAAAACCTAAAATTATCAATTTCACTTTTCAACTTCCCGCCATTGAACAGTGAAGTTATCAATTTTGTTTTATTTTCGGAAAATTGTGTTTCTTAGATATATAATATGTGATATTAGTGGGATTTTAACCATTGTGTGTTTATAAACGTGCACGAGCGACGGAAATAATAAAACATTATAGCTTGACTTTTTCAGTACTCCCAAGATGTCTGTTAAATTTCACGGCAAATATCGATGGCTTTACTGATAGGGGTAGAGGATTTATTTTGCTATCATTATTGTTATTATCATCACTAATGACTGACTACTTATATTTTAAATAACGAAAGAACATTTTAGTTGATACTGGCAAAACCGGCACTATATTGCAGCCGCCTGTCAACACAAAAAAGAAGAAGAACTTCCCGCCAAAATGGCCGGCCGGGCAGGCAGGGCCGGTAAGCCTATGAACCGGTTGCGGTTGGATTTTTGAATGCCTCTACTGCTAACAGATTTAACTTATGGTTACGTAATAACACGAGGTAAGTTTGGATTCAGCTAAGTTAAACGCAAAACCTGATAAAATCCTTCAAAAGGGTTTCCACAAGTTGTTCAAGGAGTATCCCATTTTTGGGATTCACTAAAAAAGTTTGAATGGTCTAGTTGAATAAAGTAATTTTCCCTTATGAATGGAATTAACCTATTTTTAAGTTCAGAATTTAAAATTAAGAGATTTTGGCAGAACTACATTAATGTAGCCAAGCGTTCGTAGGGTAATTTTTAATCCCGTTAACGCAGATGTGGCGGTAACATTACGATTTCTATACCTTTTAAATTAATTACGCGCCGAAAAGTGTAATCGAAAACGTACTAATTGGCCATAGACAATCCGAATAAAATAGCAACACTCAAATCATCGGGGAACAAATGAAATACGGCAACGTCACGCAAGTATTGAATAGAAGTGGTGGAGTGATTGTTCATTCGGCGTTCTATAAAATTTGTGAATTTACAAATTATAACTTTATTTTATAATAAAATATAAAAATGGCAGATAGCAAAGGGTAAGTATTGTTAATGTACAATACACGCTTCGTCGCTTATTTCAATCGTGTAAATGCAGGAATCGATGCACCGCACTGTAAATGAATCTTCAAAATTGGCTTGTCATCATGTCTGAGTTACAAACCGCTTCGGGAGTAATATAGTTTTAGCAAATTCATATTGCTTCTAATTGTTATTTGCACAAGGGCGATAAGATGATAATCAATAATGCTGCTCTATATACGGTATCTGCATTCGCCCAACTGAAAATTGTGTGGTTATGTACAAGAGTCGTTGTTTTTGTTCGACAGAAATCCCGATGATTTGTCGACCGCGATCCTGAGGCGCAAGGACAGGCCCAACCGCCTCATCGTGGAGGAGGCCGTCAGCGATGACAACTCCGTAGTGGCCCTATCACAGGTCAGACCTTTGCCTTTGAATTAACAGAAAAAAAAGTTAAAAGCACCTTTGTTTCAGTAAAATGTGCTATGTCACCCCTATAGTCATGTTTTGTTTATGTTCAATGATTTGTAGTGTGAAAATGATCTAATATATAATCATACTATGTACATTTAAATGGTCTTATTTAATTTTCATTGTATGTATAGTATATTAGGTATTTGTATTGCATAGCAACAAGCTAGTATGTTTTATTCAGTTATCAGTTTTTACATTGATGATATAGCATGGATGTGGATGGTAATGTTATTCTCAATGCCATATCATGGAAATTTCCTTTCTCTAGGGTGAATATAAATTTAACTATAATGTTATTGGCAACTATGTCTTGATCGGAATAATGCAGAAAACTGATGCATTTGTTTTGACCACCATTTGAAACCATTAATTTCTTCACATAATGTATTTAGTAAGCTGAGTGTACATCTATATATATAAAATGAAGATGTGTTAGTTACACCATTTATAACTCGTAAAAGGGTGGGCTGATTTTTATGATATCTTTTTTTTTATTTGTATCCACCACAAATAGTAGAATAACTTTAAAATATGGGAAAAATTAACTAAAATAACAAAAAAGATAATTAATTTTCTCACCCATTTGATATTGAGGCGGTACGAAGTTCACCGGCATGGCTAGATTTAAATAATTTCTTTGAAAATGTCAATGGGCTAGTTGTAGAACTGTAGCAACCTCTTCAACCTCTAGAGCTGTGCCAGCATTTACTTTGTCACCTATGTGTTATATGACTATTTAGTCCCCCGAGCAAAAGAGTAATTATGCATCCTTGACAATTAAATATAAATGAGGGAAACTTTAACATGGTTAATTGCATAAAAATGTCTATAGATATTTTGTAAATGAAGCCAAATTGTTTTTAAATATTACAAATGGCAGCAATGATTTAGATTTTCTACTTGACAGACTAGTTACAAATATTGACTCACAGTATTTAAAAATATATTGTATGTATTGTTATTTGTATCTTACAAAGATATTAATACAAGTATATATATAATTTAAGTGTTGAATATAATATGCATAATTCTAACCATACTTAGAAGTTGTAATACAGAGGTCACTGATCAATAGGGGGCATTCACCTTTGACCTTCAACATTTACTCATGATGGAATTCTATGGATTCTTTTTGTATGAACCATGCAAGTTTGCATGCACAAAAATATTTTATAAGTACATGATTGGGTGGCAATAACTTTTTTAATTTGTATATTTAAACATGTATATACACAAACACACATTACTTAACTGTTAATGTGCCACCTACCACTATGCATATAACATCATCTGCATACATTATATTGGTTTATATACCACTAAAAAGATCTATTTAAAAAAAAAGAGCAACCATGGAGTTTCTTGCCCGTTCTTCTCCATAGGAACGGCATTCCGAACGGGTGGTAAAGCAGTAGCATAATGTTTATGTAACTTGACGATTCATAAGTACTGTACAATAATGGTTTACATGAATAAAAAATATTCTGATTCTGACTAATATACACAAGGGGGCTGACTACCCAAGAGAGGGAGACAAAGATAAACAATAATTTAACACGCAATTATTGTTTTCATAGCACTGCCTCAATCAGCTGGTACAATTGGGTTTTCTTTACTTATTTGATTCACATTACACTATTAAACATAACATCAAATCAAATGTCATCTTAGTTATACTTATCCTGCAGGCCTACAAAGGGAATCAGAATATTTTTTATTTATGTAAACTGGTACAGTACTTATGAATGGCAATGTCACCTGTCCTACCCATCCAGAATTTCATTCCTATCTATGGAATGCTATATTTTTTTTATCGTTCATTTGTCGAATAGGTTGCGTATCAGTTAGCCAAGATCAAATCACGCAACCCCCGGCTCCCCTCCACAGGCAAAAATGGAGCAACTGCAGCTATTCCGAGGCGACACTGTTTTGCTGAAGGGCAAGCGGCGCAAGGAGACGGTGTGCATCGTGCTGTCAGACGACAACTGCCCCGACGAGAAGATCCGCATGAACCGCGTGGTGCGCAACAACCTGCGCGTGCGCCTCTCCGACATCGTCTCCATTGCGCCATGCCCATCGGTCAAATACGGCAAGAGGGTGCACATACTCCCCATTGATGATTCCGTTGAGGGTTTGACTGGGTAAGTGAAAAGACATCCACATGTTCTTCCAATTAAACCTCGCACAAAATGAAGATGGGTGATTCAAGGTTCGGTGCGTGTCTTTGTGTGATTTCCATATGTTTTTTTTAGTTATGTTAGAATAATACCATAGTGAATTTGGGTTTCACAAGCATCACCTCAATTCCCTCAGTAGATGTCCTAATGCAATGAAAGTCCTTTCATTATCATTATGGTCATCTAGTATGAATTCCATGTTTGTTATGATGGGCTCAAAATGTGTGACACTATCTATTTGGAGTGTTTCTCAGATTAGAGATTACCGACATAGCAGATTAGAAACAACAGACCGAGTAGATTAGAGAGTATAGACTCAGTATATCAGAGGCTTCAGACTTTGTAGTATTGAGACTAAGACTTGATTAGAGACTACAGATACAGAAGATTAAATCAATCAGAAGCATGTTCCTAAAAAAGCTATTAGTTTGAATATGGATGGAGCCAGTACAAGCTGAAGTATAATAAAAATATAGATTGTAATTAAGAGTCAGAGGTTATTTCATGAAGAATTTGATCCTCATTTCTTCTTTTCCTATTAAAAAGTGACATTAGCTACTGTCAGTATTCCTTGTGGCATTAAAATTAACACTATTACGTTGTTATGCCACCAGAAATCTGTTCGAGGTGTACCTGAAGCCGTACTTCATGGAGGCGTACCGGCCGATCCACCGCGACGACACGTTCATGGTGCGCGGGGGCATGCGCGCCGTCGAGTTCAAGGTGGTGGAGACCGACCCCGCGCCCTACTGCATCGTGGCACCCGACACCGTCATACACTGCGAGGGGGACCCCATCAAACGAGAGGTCAGTTTCAGTTTTATACCTGTTTACAATTACAACAGTAAATCTCTGTGTACATAGTTCATTTTGAATGCTAAATTTAAATATGTCATCTTTATATTAATAACTAGCTGCGCCCCGGGGTGTTACCCGCGATTAAAAATTATGTCTATCCCATAAGGACTGTGCATTTTTCTGATCGAATTTCGGTCACGGCGTCTAATTTCAACGGACACTAGCCCAGGAGATATTACATTACGTGCACAAGCTTGTGAGCAAGCACAGGTGCACTTGTCCCTCACCCTCATGGTCCCATGGACCGGAGAGAGGTCAGGCGCAGGACCGACGGTTTTGTATGCTCTCATGGTTTGTAAATGAGATTCGCACATGGAAGTGCATATGGATGAAAAAAAAAAAACAAGGCCGCTGAGTTTCTTGCCGGATCTTCTCAATTGAGGTCGCGTTCCGATCCGGTTGTAGAGTTTAGAAAAAAAATGTAATGACAATTTGTAAGTGCCCCCGTAGGCCTATACGAAATAAACGATTTGACTTTGACATGAACTCCAGAAATCGCAGAGGTGCGAAGTGCTAATGTACCTATTCAAATAAACTAATAAAGAGCCTACTTATTTCGCAGAATTTGTATGGACCATCCGTCAAATATGTTATACAAATAAAATGCCATTGTAAAATGAATAAACTTTATTGTAAATTTGAGGGGTTAGTTAATGATGGTATTTGATACAAATTCTTAAGTTCTTTAACTCCAGAACATAATTGTAACTGTATTTCCTCTTATCAATGTAGCACGCCTTTTATTACTTGCAGTGTGTTAGATTAAGTGTTGTTGTATTGGTACAATTCAAAGGCATTCACTTAATACCTACGAATGGTTACAATGTGTCTATTAAAGTTCCATAGCAATGATTAGTCTTAATACACTAATTAAATAAATAATTCAGTATAATAGTCAAATTTATTAAATGTCAGCAAAACAGTACCTTACATGCCGAAATAAAACTATTTTTAAGGATTTTATCGCGTTTATTTTATGTATTTTCCTCCCGTGACCATGGTTGCCGTAAAGCAGCCGAAACGTCGGGAACGTAAAAATATATAAAATAAACGCGATAAAATCCTAAAAATTAGTTTTATTTCAATGTGTAGCATTCGCGTAAATACTTATAAGAAATCAATATCTTACATGCTTATTACAGTTTAAAATGTCAATGAATAAATAAATATAAGTTTTCATATAGGCTTTCTTTATCTCCAAATTCCACGCGGGAAGGAATCTAAATTACCGGTCTCTCTCTATCATATAAAATAGGAGGAGGAGGAGGCCCTGAACGCGGTGGGGTACGACGACATCGGCGGCTGTCGCAAGCAGCTCGCGCAGATCAAGGAGATGGTGGAGCTGCCGCTGCGCCACCCCTCGCTGTTCAAGGCGATCGGCGTGAAGCCGCCGCGCGGCATACTCATGTACGGCCCGCCCGGCACCGGCAAGACGCTCATCGCGCGCGCCGTCGCCAACGAGACCGGTGAGTTGTCTTTTGCTAAGCTATGCCACACATGTGACTAACATACCCATATTTTCTCATCCATATGTCTGGCTTCTGTGGAAATTTGTCTCCCGCTTTGCAATGGAGGAAAGTGTCAAGATTTATGCGGACATTATACTTAAGTTATTGGATACACAAACATGTATTATTTATTTCCCACAAGTCTGTGAGCGAATTAAAACTTTCGCAATTGATATTATCTGTTGCTGCGACTACATAGGTTCCACAAGATATGATCACGCTTCATGCACTTGAACTCCCGACGTTGAGCCACGAAGTGGATATTTCTGAAAGACACCAGAAATATGGTCTTGAGAGTTTCTTCTTGGGCGCCTCAATCTATTTCCAATCGTGATCTCAATTCAATCCAGGTGCCTTCTTCTTCCTGATCAATGGACCCGAGATCATGTCCAAACTGGCTGGCGAGTCGGAGTCGAATCTGCGTAAAGCCTTCGAGGAGGCCGACAAGAACTCACCCGCGATCATTTTCATCGACGAGCTGGACGCCATCGCGCCCAAGAGGGAGAAGACACACGGTGAAGTGGAGCGTCGTATCGTGTCGCAGCTGTTGACGCTTATGGATGGTAAGTGCAATCTCTAGAATATACAGTCCCGAACTTTATTTAAAGTTGAATATCGTACAGCAAACATATAAACCATAACAACTAATATTTTAGTATGTATGTTGGTAATGTAGGTATTGACAACGCCTTGTGCACTGATGTTACTAGGGGCGCTCTCAATTATACCAACGCGACCTTATTGCTCTTTGTGTCTATTTGTAAATATGCAGGAAATGCGCCCACAGTAAAGTTCGCGAGTACATTTATCTTAGAGCATTTAGTAACTGGATGATTTGTTAGAGGATTTTGTTTCTGTACTGAATTTATTCTGCTAATTCCTAAGGGAGGTTGAGGCATACTTAGGAGATACTGAAACCCAATCTCTAACAATCTAGTTTGTACGTCGGGCCTATAGATCTATATCTCTAACGTCCGAGCCACACCTGCGCCTAGTAGACGCGTAAATCGACATAAAATACCAATATTGCAAGTCGATTATCGCGTTAATTAACAGCATTAAGCGCAGTTGTAGCAGGAGCGTAAAGGGTACGTAAATGCGGACGACACTTGTCTTTGGATACTCGGTCTATAGGACCAAATATTGAAGTGTGTATAATCCATACAATAAATAAATAATAACATTTAATTGCATATAAAAATTCAAGTAAAGAAATACATGAATACAAAAAAATTACTATTGGTATATGCAATTAACTGTTATTAATTAGAACCAAAGTACGATCCGTTCAGAACAATGGTGTAATTCAAAGAGACATTAGGGAACTCTTTACGATAGTGTCATCACCCCCACAGGCATGAAGAAATCGTCACACGTGATCGTAATGGCGGCGACAAATCGGCCGAACTCGATCGATGCGGCGCTGCGTCGATTCGGCCGCTTTGATCGGGAGATCGACATCGGTATTCCGGACGCGACCGGCCGCCTCGAGATCTTGCGCATTCACACCAAGAACATGAAGCTCGGCGATGACGTCGATCTTGAACAGGTGAGCTATAGATTCCATAGAGTAATAAATATCACCAGACTCACATGCTATGCAGATATAAATGAAAGAAAAAACTGCGAACTATCTTTTATTTTTTATATTTATCAACTATAATATCAATATCACTATCAACTTGCATTGGCACAGTTAGTAGTGTCCCTGATTTCTGTGCCGTGGCTCCCGGGTTTGAATCCCAATGTACCTGAGTCATGGAAGTTTAATATTTACATAAGTAATTACATACTTGATCGCTCCAGTCTATTGTGCTGTTCCCATAATACAAGTGTTGCTTAGTTTGGGGCCGTACAGTTAGTGTGTTGACTGACAAACACCAGGGCAAATAATGATTGTGCTAATCTATTAGTAAGGATTACTAGAAATTTGCTATAAATATGCATCTAATGTACCAATATATTTCTAAAGACTACTCAAAAGCTGACCTTAACTGTTTAAGACAATGTTATCTTTCATTTTCCGTATGAGGCATTAAAATTAAGCAACTCAAATTTGAGTAGTGTTATTTTCACAAATTCATTAATTGTTGAAACTATTTGCTGACCAAATTGTATGTATATTGCGATCAGATCGCGGCCGAGTCGCACGGTCACGTGGGCGCGGACTTGGCGTCGCTGTGCTCGGAGGCTGCGCTGCAACAGATCCGCGAGAAGATGGACCTCATCGACCTCGAGGACGACCAGATCGACGCCGAGGTGCTGAACTCTCTCGCCGTCACCATGGACAACTTCCGCGTGAGTGCAACACTTATTCACAGGATTTTTATTCCACGATACGATATATCGCACACGTCCACGATAATATCGTGACTTATAAAATTAAAAAGTGTCCATTTGTTGTTTTGTTTCTATTATAATAAAAAGGCTTGGGTCTTGGACTAGTTTTTAGGTACGAGTCCATTCTATTCCGCTATCTCTGTCTGGCTATGCTACGATGTCATGTGGAATTTTCGGGGATCGATTTTGTCTGTAGTTATTCTTGAGACACATTTTAATCAGAATATTTGTTATACATGTGAACCATCACAGTATTTATGAGTCGTTTAAAAATTTTTTGACTACGATTTTTCCGCCCGTTCACAATGGAGTTCCTTCTCCCATTATTTGCATGCACCTTGACCTTAGTTAGTTATAAAAAGTATGTGGCATGTGTCCCCCCAGTACGCGATGACCAAGTCGTCGCCGTCGGCGCTGCGCGAGACGGTGGTGGAGGTGCCGAACGTGTCGTGGACGGACATCGGCGGGCTGCAGAACGTGAAGCGCGAGCTGCAGGAGCTGGTGCAGTACCCGGTGGAGCACCCCGACAAGTTCCTGAAGTTCGGCATGCAGCCCTCGCGCGGCGTGCTCTTCTACGGCCCGCCCGGCTGCGGTCAGTACACACGCTGCCTTCACTACTAAGGCCCTTTGGCTTCTAATTGAGGGCTATTTTTTGACGCAATACCCCACCAAAACGAATGGAAAATACTCGATAAGGTCTGGTTTTGTGTGTTGTATGTTGGCATCTGAGATTGCCGTATTGTATGTACGCCTTCTGTTATTGACATTTCTCATATTATTATTACTGTTGCACCTATTTACCGTAATAAAACGTAAAATAGATTTTTATAGATGTGTTAGAATAGGTACAGGGTTTTGTGGGACTTTCAATCATTGAGGTAGGATTAGTTATTGGTATTGTTGGTCGGGGTTAAGTTTGTAGTCCTGTCGATATGAAATGCGGCCCCATATCGATTGGGTTACAAATTCGGACTACTGATATAACAGTTATCATATAGTCGTATCGAGTGATAGAATTCAATGGATTTGTTATAATTTAAACATATATAATTCTTGGTTTGGAAATTAAAGCGGTAAAAAAACTAATGTCCATTCACCAGGTAAGACCTTGCTGGCCAAGGCCATCGCCAACGAGTGCCAGGCCAACTTCATCTCGGTGAAGGGCCCCGAACTGCTCACCATGTGGTTCGGCGAGTCGGAGGCCAACGTGCGCGACATCTTCGACAAGGTATGTCATATCTATCCTACTTGTAGACTATCCTTGAACCAGTGATTTTTTGTTGGGTCAATTTTATTTATTATATACAAAGTTATTCAGAAAGGGTATACTAAGCCTTGAACCAGTGAATTTTTGTTGGGGTCAATTTTATTTTTAAATCGATATAGCGAGATTCTGAATTTTAAATAATGATAACAAATGCGCTAAAGAAGCAGGTTTAAAGGTAAGTTTAGCCTTTTTGAATCACCTGTATATAAATATTTATATGGGATATTCCCTAGTCCATTAAACGGTACCCATAATACAAGCGTTGCATAGTTTGGGACCGTACAATTGGTGTATTCGACTGGCGATATTATTATATTGTTATTGTAGGCCCGGTCGGCGTCCCCGTGCGTGTTGTTCTTCGACGAGCTGGACTCGATCGCGAAGTCGCGCGGCGGCTCCGTGTCGGACGCGGGCGGCGCCGCGGACCGCGTCATCAACCAGATCCTCACCGAGATGGACGGCATGGGCGCCAAGAAGAACGTCTTCATCATTGGTAAGACACTTTATCATTGTTAAGGATGAAATGTATGGATTTTTACCGCGATTTTAGAAGGATTATATGCTACACAAAATGGATGATACCATCAGAAACTATGACATTTAAAGTACATTATCTATGTCAAAATTTAATAATCTGAGGTCTATGTCATAGGTATAAGGTAATTAAATATTCCTTTAGGATAAACTGTTAGGTCATTGGTGCTATTCATACTATCAGTATTGTCATGCGAGTGACGGTGCATATCACGACAGTATTGACGGTATTGCAAGAATCATGAGGCCACTACCTTTCGATCGCGATCCAGATTGACAGTGTCAACTGCGCCAGTAGATTGTTTCGTTACTCTCGTAGTCGCAAGCGCAGCGTGCCGTGCATAGTCATGTAACACATCCGTCGTCATGTAACGAGTCCACTTCTTCAAAAACACTTTGTTTTATCTTTAGGTGCAACGAATCGTCCGGACATCATCGACCCGGCGATCCTGCGGCCGGGCCGCCTGGACCAGCTGATCTACATCCCGCTGCCGGACGAGAAGTCGCGCGAGGCCATCCTGCGCGCCAACCTGCGCAAGTCGCCTATCGCCAAAGAAGTCGACCTCTCATACATCGCTAAGGTACTAACAAGTACTGTTTAAGTAAAGTGACGAAAATACGGAAGTTTAGTGTTTCCGATCAGAAATATTTATTTTTAATGAGTTTTTAAGTAACGTCATTGCTATTAGTGAGCACGCAATAACAGCGAATACCTTCAAAATTATGTAACTATTTCAAAAAATATTTTACCGTATATTATAAAAAAGAAAACTTATGTCGTATTATTTCTGTGTCAAGACAGCCCACTGAGTTTCTCGTCGGATCTACTCAGTTGAGGTCGCGTTCCGATCGGTTGTAGAGTTAAGAAAAAAAAAATGTAATGACAATTTGTAAGTGCCCCCATAGGCCTATACGAAATAAATGATTTGACTTTGTCAGGTGACGCAAGGCTTCAGCGGTGCGGATCTGACGGAGATCTGCCAGCGCGCGTGCAAGCTCGCCATCCGGCAAGCCATCGAGGCCGAGATCCACCGCGAGCGCACGCGGCAGCAGCAGACGCCCGCCGCCGTCATGGACGTGAGTATCATACATTGCAAAACATACCTTATGCTCCCAGAAATAACCACTTTATTCTCCAACTTGAATCCCGATGTTCAGTCTCTACGACCCCGTCAGCTGATTTTAAATCTTACGTATCGACCAATCCAGTTTGATATTGTACGTTTCACAATATTTTTAATTACAGTCGTGTCGATGGTCTCGTGACCGCTATTGTTGGAACCGATTCTCGAACGACGGACCGCGAAATAAAATTAATTCTGAATAGCTCCCAAGCAAGAAAGGTGTGCAATAGATTCGTTTTCCTACCCAAAAGCTCTGAATTGGCGTGCAATATATTTGTTTGAATTTTTTTGTGGTTTCTTACAACAACTGCTTTGCTTAATTGTGTGTGTGTGAAGAGTTCCCACATTGTTCTCACATAGCCATAACAATTAACTACACAAAAATGTATAGCATTCTTATAAAAACAGCGATCATATTCTTGCCTCCTTCCCCTTCGACATGTTTGGCAATAAGTAGGTACTGAAATGGTTGCTTATTGTATTTGTGTAGATGGACGAGGAGGATCCCGTGCCGGAGATCAGCCGCGCACACTTCGAGGAGGCCATGAAGTTCGCGCGCCGCTCCGTGTCCGACAACGACATCCGCAAGTACGAGATGTTCGCGCAGACGCTGCAGCAGAGCCGCGGCTTCGGCACCAACTTCAGGTCAGTTGCTCGGCCACAATACGGTCACGTAAACGCCTTCTATTCTGCTCACACCACAGATTTTATATATAAGTATGACAGTGACAGAATGATGATGATGATGTATTCTTGATGATGAGATGATAACATTTAGGGGTTCCTGCTTACCCTTGAGTTATCGCACCACCACTACAATGTTAGAGTTTCATACATCAGACAGATGGCATTCACTGCTGGACCTCTGCTGCCTTCCCCTATGACTTTTCTTTTGAAACGTAGCCCACCACTCTTGCCCTATTACCCTTATGGATGTCCAATGAAGACGCCGATGTTTGACCTTCGGCGAGTCCCGGGAAATGTCACAGAGACGACGAATTTAATCGAAAGAAAAAATATTAACCTTACGCGTTGAGTGACCTTCTTAGCCTTCATAACCGTTATCGCCAACGTGTAGTTTGCTCTAGACTACACAAATACGCCTAAGCTTTGCCTCCGCGCGGGTAAAGAGAGGCAGAACGTTATCTATATTGTGTTCAGCAAAACACGGTCTGGAGACGCGGTCTACACTCGCCCTGGCGGGTTTCTGTAGTTGTGTTATAAACGTGTGTCGGTCGTGTTCAGGTTCCCGGCGAGCGGCGGCGCGGCGGGCGGCACGGGCACGTCGGGCGGCGACCAGCCCACCTTCCAGGAGGAGGGCGGCGACGACGACCTGTACAGCTAAGCGCGGCGGCGCCAGCTCCAGGACCGACAGCTAGCGAGGGCGGCCGGTCCGGTCGCGCCCCGGCCCGTCCCCACTCCCCGGATTAGAGATTTAATTATAAAAATATAAACAAAAAATCGGCGCGCCTCGCGCGTCGCGGTCGACAAAACTTCTATGTCTAACGATTTATGTAAATGTATTTATTTTGTAATTCAATCATTTTCTGTTCCGGTTCGCTTATGTACGTTTAGTTGTATTGGATAAATAATGTTCGAGTATGTACCGTTCGCGTCGCGAGCATGTAAGATCACAGTATGATAGAGTAATTGTTAACCTGCTGTATCTGCCGGACGCGCGCGCATGCGGCGCCGGCGTGCGCGCCGACCACACAATATTACAGTGGTTTTTAATAAAAACATTTTTATAGACTACTCGACTGGTTTCATTTGGTTTGAACTCCAATATCCCCCTGTCTACGGCCGTTCCTAGCTAACCTATAGACATTGAGTATTTAACAGCTCTACAGCCAGGAAGCTGCAAAACTAGGTTGATCACAACCTCGACGTTCAAGAATACGCATCGAACCCACAAATCTGTATTGTACAAAGGACAAACCACGCGCTAACATTTTCCAGTTTATTTTTCAAATGTATGGGGGTTAATTGCGTATGCGCAGCATCCTGTACATTACGAGGATCGTTAAACACTCCTGTCTTTTAGGACTAAGTAAAATTGACAAAATAAAAGCTGCTGATAAATTTATTAAAATGATAGGTATCAATTGAATTTACAATCTTTCTTCATGAATATTTCCTGCAGTTCTGGCGAATCGTCGACCAAACCCTTTAGGGAGCGCGCTCGTTCCATCGCAAAGTCGCTCGCTTGTGTTTTCAAATGCGTAGAGGATAGGGACTCACCAACGATACGGAACTGCGGGGCGGTGATAGCGTGATCGTACAGTTTGTAGTTAGTGATGAGATCATTGAATAATCGCTGTATTTCCTCGTCCGAGAAGCAAGTGCACAGCCAATCGAACTCCTGATCGGAGTATTGCGTACTCATATCTTTGGTCCTAGACGGAACTCTCGGCACGGGAGGTGGAGGCGGAGGCTTCCCCCTCGCCTTCTTTACCAGTCTCTTCAAGGTGGTGACAGAACACATCTCGTAATTAGGTATTTCGGGCTCGTCATACACTGACATATTTTTCATGTAAGGCGGCAAGTGCTCCGTCAAATGTTTCTTGGCTCTCTTTGCACATTTACATCGTTGCGGTTCAATGTGTTTCATGTAGCTATCCCATTTCGGCTCCCTTTCGTGTTCCAATTCCGTGGTCCTCGACTCGATTTTATTTCCAGATGGTATCGACACTACCGAAGTATGTCCTGTGGCTGCTGGTATCTGGAGCGACATTTTTGATGCGTGCAGCGGACTACAGAAACAATGAGGTATTTTACAGTAGCAGCACTCAATGGGTACTTGTTTAATATTGGGCAACTCTTTCTGTAAGATTTGTAATAACGAACTCTCTAACTTCATCTCCGTCAGTTGCATGGACGGCGTGTACTTGACTGGTACATCGTGTTCGTAAATATGATTATCGACAAAGTCAGCGTCTTCTCCGCGCTTACCGTGAATGAATTCTTTGATTTTGTCGGTGTATTTTTCAAAGTTATCACAAGCGGCGTATATACACCGTTTGTTGATTATAATTACTGGTAACTGGGACGCACTGGAGGTGCATCGTTTCGGACAGAGATTTTGATCAAGCTTGACTTTGTAACCCTTGTCACAAAAGAGATAGAAAGGATGCGGCCTCGGCACGGGAGTGTGGAATTTGTCCTGTTCAGGTACGAAAATGCTCTCTACGCTCGGGTTTTCTAGAGTTTCGTTGAGTTGCAACAACATTAGTTTCTCCATGTTCAAAAAGAACTCCACATGCTCCGGAAGCAAGCTCAGGCAATATGAGACGAACATCTGAAACCTTTTCACGACATGGCACACTTTTTTCTTCCATACCCTGTTGAACTCCAGGCGCTTCCTTTCTTTCTCTATCGCGAGACGAATTTCAAAGTCTTTCAATGCTATTTGTTCCGTCAAGACTTTCACTTTTTTCTTGTGCTCGTGTTGGGACAATTCCATTTCTTTGAAAGATTCCTCTCGCTCTTTCAGTGCGACATACACTTGACAAGCCAAATTTTGACACTCCAGATACTGTCTTAATTTCTCGACGGCAACATGTTTCTCCACCTTGATGTCATGTACACGGTCGCCCATCTCCGTGCGGGATTTTTCAACGTTTTCTATAAAATCAGCCTTCAGCTTCGCCTGATGTGTCATCAGTTTTTCGGTGTATTTATCGTACAGCGTTATCGCCTGCTGTTTCAGTAATGTTTCATAATGATTGGACATGTTCAGAAATACTTCCTGTTCTACGCTTTTGATTTTTTCCACGGCAGCCTCAAACAGCAGAATTTCTATTTTTGCTATGGACGTCGTATACAAAGTCGTAAATTCAATGAATGCTTGTTGTATTTGTTCAGTGTTACGTTTGGCTGCTTCCAGAGATGCGTCGTCCCACTCTTCCCGGCAGCTCTCTTCGATACTCCGCTTCCAATTTATGTCGCTTTCGAGTATTGCTCTATTTTTTTCTTCCTCCATTTGTTTGTGATAGATTTCTAAGAATCGCATTCCAAAGGTATCTATTCCAAGGTAGTTTAATTTGGAGAGATATTCCTTTTTGGATGGTTTTAAGACTGATCTACCTTCTAAGAGGTCTTTCGGTGGCATGAACCAGTCGGTGCCGCCACCTTTCATGGGGGGCTCAAACCCCGCCAGCACTTTCAACTTGTGAGTCATGGACTTGAAGTAAACCGCAGCGAGCGGCGGAGACATCTTCTTTATCATAACGCTCTGTGTGGGCACTTGTTCTCTTTTGAAGAAACAATCCCTTAAATAATAGTTATCGCTAAACTTAGCCATTGTAAATAATTTTATAACAACAATAAAAATAATAGGAAAGAAAATGAAATTATAAAATAATTATTGACAAAATGTGTAGGTACATGTCAGATGTGCACCACAAATTTACTGCGGCCTACTTTATCTTTGACCATTTTATGGCCTGTCAAGTTTATTTGGGGCAAAGATACTCCTTTTATTTCTTATAAATAGTGATAGGTAAGCACAAGACACTATAGGAAATATCTCAGTGGAGAAAATACTGGTGTTATTAAAAACTCATAGCTAATTACAACGCACGCTTTAGGTATATCATTAAAAAACTCAATGTATCGTTCAATCACTGCACTCTTTTTTAGGTCTATGGCCGTGACCAGACCGACCGCGCAACCTCGTAAGGATGGCTTGGACACTTACTGTGCGACCTTACACACGACCTCGAAGAAGGGATACGACTTGAACAGTTACCGTGAGAGAAAGGTGCACGTCTGGATGCGAATACGCACCTGTTATCGGAAGAGGGGACTATACGACCTCGCGGGCGAGTTGGGTGTTGAGGATGAAATGTATTCTGACCTCCAGAGTCGCGGAGGGCGATAGATCATATAAAAAATAAGGTTTCCAAGTAATAAAAACACTACTAGTCAAAATATTATTTTTTTAATGTAAGTATACAAAATTATAAACACTATATCACTTATACTTATATAAAATTCAGTTCTTCTTACAACTAAGTAACTTCACCGACAGCCATTTGTTGTAACAGCGTCATGACATGACAGAACCTCTCCTTGATCTCCGTGGGCGAGCGGTGCGGCAGCAGCTCCCTGATGCGGCCGAACACCTGCTCCGAGCCGGGCTCGCCCTTCAGCACTTGCAACATTGTCTTGTCCTCATCTCTCGTCCAACTGCTGCCTATCTCTACTTTGGACTCGACGATAGCATCTCGAACTCGATTCCCTGTCGGTTCTATACTGACCGCCGTATCAATCTTCGCCTGTTTCGCCCTCGAGCCATCGTCTCTCCTTGGAAACGGATTCTTGCCGTCCCTCCGTTCCCGCTTCTGGCCGTTATCCGATTTGTCCTCTCTCTTGCACGTCTTACTTTTATTATTGCTCTGTGATTTTTTCGCTTTGGGGCTCAAGACGTCGCCGGCGCAGTCTCTGTGCTTTGTGTTGTCGTTGACGTCTTTGACGTTTTTTGTCGGGGATTTGAGTTGCTTTTTGGTTTTTTTGGGTGGGATTTTAAGGTCGGTGCTTGTGCGCTTGGTGTCGGCGGGTGCGGGTGGGGGCGGGGGCGGGGGCGCCGCCAGCCGCCGCGCGTGCGCCCGGTAGGGCTCCTTGCTGTACGGGAACGTGACGCGCGCGGAGCGCAGCAGCCGCCCGTGCTGCAGGAACACGCGACCGTGGAGGTACTGGAAAAGTATACGCGCTTTACGAATTGAATTCAAGCATAGAGCAATATCACCCACATGTATATATATTTACTATCTATCGGTGAATAGCAACCATTGACAGATGCAGTAACGCCGGCCGTTCGATCCGAAATATCCGTGCAAAATTATGACAAAAGAAAAATGTACTACGTACAACATTGAGCGCTCGAAACAATCACTTTGGTCCGCTGAGCTGAGGTTCCGGAACCACACATTGGGAAGAATTTCATTTTTTTTTAAGAATTACATTAATTACGCAGCCGAATTGTAATACTGCAGTCAATATTTAACGAACGACCGACCTGATTAGCGCAGTTGGTAGTGTCCCTGCTTTCTGTACCAAAGTTCCCGGGTTCGAATCCTGTTAGGGCTAATCTTTGTGTGATGAGCACCAATATTTGCACACAAATCATAGATGTTTAATATCTATATAAGTATTATACGAGTATACTGAGTTCGCCCTCAGTCCACTGTACGGTAAATCAGTTTTTTTGCACATTGGCAAGTCCAATATAGACCTGTTCGACAAGCGTAGACAAGACAGTGACTATCTATCTCGTTCTTTCTTTCGACAGGGCGCCGCGCGTTCCGCACCCCGCGCACACCGCAAGCGGAACATAATTGTTGTCCCGATTTGCTATTCTAGGGTAAACTTTATTTCAATGTCAACAAAGGACTTTTCAAACATCAGCTTAATGGCCACTCGACTTACCACTGTGTCTAAACCCTCCTTGGCGTCGGGTCTCCTCTTGCTATCGCTCTCCTCCTCGAACTCCCACACGTCATACCCCTTGTCGCTGGTCAAGAAGCTTTCGTGCATGACGTCAGTGCCCGATTCGTACAAACTGCAGGAGAAAACGAACAATCTATCTATATAATATGACTGCAACATGGTCTAGATTAGCGTGAGATGCAGTGGCCACTCTATAAGTACTATTAAGACTCATGTGCGTCACAGCTTGAGCGGATGATTCGCGTCAATAAATCACGTTTTAGTAATTTTAAGATTATGAGCTTATACCCCGAATTTATTGACGTTTTATTACTTTATGAAATTTTATATAGTACTTCGCAAAGCAAAACTCTTATGCGCAGTACTATGTGACGTTTTATAAAGTTACGAGTATAACTTATAGACCCGAATTTATAGACGTTTTATAAAACGTCTATAAATTCGGGGGTATATGTTTCATTTGTAGCTTGTCCTCCAGATCGAAGAAGAAGAAGGTTGGGTGTTTAAATCGAGGTAGGGGTCACCAATTTAGCGGAAAAGGGAAGATCTTCCAGCCAGGCGGGTGGTATTCCTGGCGGGGCGGCCGCTATGCCCCGACGGTAATGTCGGGATCTTGTATATAGGTTACATGCTCCGAAATCACTCATAGCGCGATTCAGGATTGTATTGAGAATTGCCTATCCTTCTGAATGCGTCTGCAGCACTATCTGTGTAGCTTATGGCGAGGTTGAAGAGCTCGCTAGTTTGATAAAAATCACTGAAATGAGCAGAGGCCGACTTATATGTGGCAGGGGTGTGCAAGCAGCTGTCATACCTGTCCGGCGGGCGCTCGTCCGGGAACAGCGTCTTGAACATCTGCGTGAGGCGCGGGCTGGAGCGCAGGTGCGGCAGCACGCGCGCCTTCATCTCGGGCGCGCCGCTGCCGAGCCCGCCGGAGACAG
Organism: Pheosia gnoma; assembly: GCA_905404115.1. NCBI lineage: Eukaryota > Metazoa > Arthropoda > Insecta > Lepidoptera > Notodontidae > Pheosia > Pheosia gnoma. The sequence goes on from FR989910.1 coordinate 2,242,645, forward strand.
CGCGCAGCACCTTGCGCAGCACCGTCGGCTTGCGCGAGAACGTACTCTGTGCGCAACAAAGTCGAAGTCACAGTCAAATCGTCTATTTCGTATAGGCCTACGCGGGCACTTACAAATTGTCATTACATATTTTTTTTCTTAATTCTACAACCGGATCGGAACGCGACCTCAGCTGAGAAGACCCAGCGAGAAACACAGCAGGCTTGACTTTTTTTTTTAAATCCATTATTTTTACAAAAAAAAAAAATAGTATGCTCCAGTGTGTCGCCATGCGAGGCGCACACACGCTACACTTTAACATTATAAATATTGATATTTGAGCGATCAGTCCCAGGCTGCTTTATCATCCAAATAATCTAAGATCCTGTAATAACATACACACACCATCAAGCCTGCAATCCCCGACGGCGCAGATAGGAGGCGAGCCTGTTGCCATTGTACCGGGCACATTACTTCTCAATACGAGGAGGATTTAGGCCAGAATCCATCACGCTGGCCCAGTGTGGTTTGGTGAACTTCACACGACTTTTGACAGATGGGCAGGTCTCCTCACGAGTTTTTCTCTTGACCCATAAAAGCAAGTGATAACCATTATTCAAAATGAGATTCGCAAACGACAATTCGAAAATCCCAGAGGAGGAGACCAACTACGTCGGAGATATTCGTGCCCAAGTGTGTGAGCAAGCACAGGTACACTCTCTCCTCTCTCGCTCTCATAGTCCGAAAGGACGGCAATTCAACACGACCGGAGAGAGATCAGGCGGAGGACCGACGGCTAGACATGCTCTCTGAGACAAGAGCAAGTGATAGTCATGTGTGAAAATGAAATTCCGAATGAAATCCAGAAATATTGGTAAAATGTGTGGTGGTGGTAGGAGGAGGGAAGAGGGATGAGGGAGCTGCAGAAAAGAAATGTCCAGGACCAGGAAAGTCTGGGAATGCTGTCTTATTATTCAGGGATTGTAAAATTAGACACAAATCCATGGGTACACTAATAAATGCACCATTTAGGGCAACAATGGTGGTTATTGGTACATAGAAATACCAATGAACCAACTTCATGGTTACAACACAATAAAAATGCTACCATAAGGTATTAGCATAGTATCAGGTCCATTACTCACATGCAGCAGCTCAATGAAGCCCGTCATATGCACCAACATGAGTCTGTCCATAAACCTTCCGACTTCAGCCGCCTGCCCCGGCTTCAAGAACAGCAGGAACTCCTCCACAATATCCTTGTGATCATCACCAAATAACCTCTCTATACTCCTGTATAAGTCTGCTGGCTTCTCTTGGTGCGGGTTGAAAGATTTTAATAGATTTTGAAACTGTACAAACTTGTTGGTAGGCACAGATGTGTTGGTGGAAAACCTTGATTGTACTTTTGTATAATATGACCTAACTAAAGCTGAAACAGAAAAAAAAAAAATTTTATGCTGCTTCCCTAATCGTTACATCTATAACGGGCCTGTCTGCACATAGATATGTAAAAAAAATACAGTAGAACTCTCTGAAACTCTGAAGAATTTAGAATTCTTGTGTTATATTGTTTTTTCAAGCATCATGGCAAAACTACGAGACTAATGATTAAATTGGGAGTTTTTTTACTATTGGACAGTCCCTAATTTGATTCAAAAGATAGGGTACATATCATAATGTGATCATTGTGAGATGAAATGAAGACATACATTTATGGTTGTACATATACATGCGGGCAAAATATATTTTCTTATGATCAGGGTCTTACGAGGCACAAGACTTTATTTTAGAAAGAGGCTGGTTTAATGTATTTGTCTTGTTTGTGAGTTAACATACTTAGGTCAGGCTAATAATGGCACCAAGTAGTCATCAGCCTAACATTAAAATACAATCAAATTTCACAATAGCAAAGATAATTAGAGTATGTCACACACACAGTACTGGGATGGAGAGATCTATGATATTTATAATATCAGAAAAAACTATTTCAATGGCACCTATTTAACTAATTAGGTAAGAACTTTACCAACTCAGTCACTTATTATTTAATTTAATCTATTTTGTTGCATACCTCTGCAAAGGAAAAGCTCAAGTTTTTCATACCTGTCTCCAGAACATTGTCATTAATTTTTGGCGGATCATCTTTTTTCTTTGAATTTATTCTGCTTTTTGTTTCCTTCTGTGCCACCTTCGCAACCTCTTGCGCAACCTTCTGTGGTGGCAGCTGAAATATAAAATGTAAGGTCATGTAAATACTTCGTATAAAGATAGTAAAAATGGCGACAGTTGGCGATCCACAGGGAAACTTTGGACCCAATATTCTTCGCTTTTTAATTACTTAAAATATCGTAAAAGGACCATAGATTCTACTTTACTAGGAACGATCCTAAATGCGCCCCATGACGTTAAACGACTGATGATTAAATAGGAGTTACATAAAATCATTAGCAATGTTCTCTAGCTCACCTCAGGCTTGATAATGAGTTTTGAAGCACAATTTTGATTGAAGAAGCTTGTGCTTGGCTCGATTTTGTTTCCGAAAGCATCCTGACTGTCCCTGGTGAACAGAACGGGCATCGAAGGTAGCATCTGGAAGATCTACGAGCCACTCGCAAAACAAAACAATCCCGCCAGCCCCACAATTTCACACGATGTTTACATGATTTTTTCGTGGAGACGAAACACCATGTAAGTACAACAATAATTTCACAATAAACAAGAAGTATTTAGCAATTATTTTAAGAAAAAAACATTATTTGTTTTGAATTTATCTAAACAACACAAGCCATCGAAAGAATGGAAACATTTTTTGACAGATCGCGAGGACGCGAAATCGGACGGGCGGAGCGCGCGCACGTTTCATTTTATGAATTTGTAAAACAAACTTTTAAATTTATTTTTTTGCAAGCTACATATTCTAATGAAGTTTTTTCTGTCGAAGCCTTTCATTATACAAGTATGAACCTATTTTATTGTACGCTTTTTAGATATCACACTAAAGTTATTTCAAATCCTTACTAACTTAAATTAGGTACATAATGTACATATTTGAGTTAGTAAGTATTCCAGTAGAGTTCCCTTAGCTCGGGAAACCAGCGGAATGTCCAGAAAACTAATGGTAGAGTAAGTAGGTACCACATGTAATAGGTACAATGCGTTAATGTTGAGATCTCCAACATAGTATACACTTTTGAACCTAAACTGAACTTAGAAGAATCGATTTTAACGATAAAAGCATTGAATTCGCACTGCATAATGCACTGCAACAAATGACACTGCAGAATAGCTTAATGTGTGCTTTTTTTAGAAACACTCTTCACAACCGTAAATCCCGGTGTAGGTAGGTATAGGCAGGAGCGGATCCAGGATTTCGGATCCGCTACTGCCTATACTTTGTTTCAATTTTGTTTAGGGGAGGAATTCCGTGTGGGGAGGCAAATTTTAATGCGATTTTAATTTTTATGTTATTTTTTTGCGTGAAAAAAAATAAATTGGTCGGCAATAAACTACTTCAGTTGTGAGTCTGGGGGATTGCACCCATTTTTTTTTTTGAAATGATAATCGCTGTTGGTCGCAGATGACCTTTACAGCTTCACCGGACAAGAGGGCGAGCGCTATAGGCACTCCAGCCAGAAGGATAGGGGGGCAACTAGCTCAAGGGTGCCTCAGGAGGCACGACCTCAGCTTGGGCTGTTGCCAGGGATTGCACTCATTGGGGCAATGGGTGTATCTTATATCTTCCTAGTGGTAATTTTGATTGTGGTTGCTAAGTCAATCGTCGCAAACAAAGACCCAGACACAACAGGTAAATAAGAATTTTAATCTTATTTTCTGTAGTTAAGTATAAATACTTAGTTAATCCCCAGTGGGTAGCACGTTTTAGACATTCTCCGCGAAAACAATTGTTTTATACGACCTTCCATGCTGACTTCCTACATTCATTGAGAACTGAACCACTGGGTGTTGTGTCTTTCCGTTGTCAGGTTACCGAATCGATTTTATAACTCAAATATCGAAGTATTGGCAGCCCGGTCGCTGCAATACCTAGGCCTCACGAAAATAAAACATTATTAACTTTTTTTGTGTCGCTTTGAAATGGAAAGCTGATGTGAATTAGGTAGTCATTTTCTTTGGAGTCATGGCAGCGATATTACCGACTGGACTGAGGAATGGGGTGAGTAGATGTTAATAGTTTTTGTGACAGTACTTATAACTAACCTACTAAACTACTATGGTGCTTTGTTTCGAGTGACTTGGTAAGTACCTACTGCTGAAGGCTCAGGTTGAAGGCGATGTCTTGGGGTACGCTTATATAAATAATTTAACGGATGAATCAGTAAGTTATATGGATTACGTTGATGTGTAAAATATTTGTGTAAATGTTACATTTTTTAAACAAGGCGACTCAGTAGCGTATGCCCGTGCGCTACTATAGGTGTTATTTTTTAAATGTCTAATAATTTGATTGATTGCTTTGGAATGTTATCTTTATAACCTACTGTTGGCACTGTTAAAATATTTTCCCTATTATTGTTACACCTTACATAATAACTTAAGTACTTACTTGGATATAAACTATCCATGAATTGAGTAAAAAAAATTGCGTTCGTCACACAAAGTTTGCCCCGACCAGGCTTAGAACCCGGGACCCTCGGTACACAAAAATACACTGACACGCAAATGCAAATGTTGTTGATTATGCAACTGTAGGTGTTGGGATGTTGTTAATTATGTTAATTATGAAGTTTAAAATATACCTAAGTACTTAGTTGTAGAAAAAATAATGCACACTAAATAATAAATTAATTACGATAGCCTTGTATTAAGGATGTAGTTCCTACGAACTCTTCCGTTAGGGCCAGAGTACACGCACGCAACCGAACGAATTAATAAAATAAATAAGTAGGTAAATAATATATTGATTTCTTATATTCACGCGAATATTACACATTGTATTAAAACGAATCTTACGGATTTAAAACACCTCAGTCCTTCCGTGACCATAGTTGCTGTAAAGCAGCCGAAGCGTCGGGAACGTAAAAACATAAAATAAACGCGATAAAATCTGTAAGATTATTTTTATTTCAAGATAAATAATAGTCTTAAATGAAGTACCTATGTACCTATTACTCGACACATTGTTTTATTGTTACTCTCTAGGTGCCTGTACCTAATGTACTACCTTACAATGTAACGTAAAAACATCACAAATTTTCCACTGGTAGGTAAATGTAATGTTTATAAGAATGATTTGATCTTCATTGTTTGGTGCCTATAATAAATATACACACAGAATGGTTTTTTGGCACTATATTGTCAAGTAGCTAAGCTATTATTACGCTCACGATACATGCCAGGCCTAGTCTAGGGGTCACAATGACTGCTATTCATATTTTTATTATATGAAAAACATATTTTTTTTATTTCATTAAAATTGTGAATGCACTATATTTCACAAAATTTGTCTATGAATCTATAGAATTTCCAAATTTAAAATTCGAAATTTAATTAATTTTTTGTTTGCATCTTAATTTGTAGATATTTGAAAAAGGAAGCTTACTAACTTGTACGATATTATTATGAAGTTGTAATTGATAGATCGATAGAATCAAAGTGAGGACTAAAATGGGTCAGTAAACAACGACGTTAATTTTCCAGCAATAGCTTATTATCCTCTAAATATCCTCTAAATAACATGATTCTCTCAAGCATTTTAAGTTACTAAGTACATAATACAAAAAACTCTTGGCCTTGTTCAAAGGAAACGAATTAAGTAGGTAGGCGCCTCGGTCTTACCAACGATGTTGGATACAGCGCAACTCAGTAAGCATTCGCGCACAATCTGCGAAACATTTCAAAATTTATCGTTTTATATTGAGTAATATTTTGATGAGAATGGAGAAGGATAATGCCGAAGGAGACGCCGAGCAAGTGAATATCGACGAGATCGTCACGAAGGAGCAGAGTGCGCCCACGGATATCGTATCCGACGTGTGTGACGAAGTAATTTTTTTTATGTTTTTTTTTAATTTATATTTTTTTTTTGTTTTGTTTTAATATTGATATTAGTGTGAAAGTACATGAAGGACATAAATAACTACATTATTTATACCAATTCCGCTCTTACTAAGGTTGCGTGTATCGAATGTGATAGGAGCTTATGTATATCTGCACGACAAGTGCGAGCTAACTGTATACTTTATAGTCTACCTATTTAGACATTTTGTATGGAGAATTGAAAAGCGCCTCTAGCGGACGGTATTTAAAACTTTCAATTCGCCATACAAAATGTGTAAATACGGTAGACTATATAGTATACGGTTTATACTCGGTTACACGGTTTATTTTATACTGTGTCGTTTTAAAAAAATAATTTAGTCTATGGCAGGCATTCCATGTTTGCTTTATCCCACCTACCAAATGTAATGTTCCATCTCCAGATGAAGGGTCTGGACGCGAACCGCTATGCGACGAAGAAAACGGTCGCGCAGGGCATGCTGGACATCGCGCTGCTCACCTCCAACGCGTCGCAGCTCAAGTACGTGCTGCAAGTGGGGCCCAAGCACGAGTTCTACACGCTGCTCGTCGTGCTCATATCCATATCTATCGTTTTACAGGTGAGAAACATACAAATTGTTTAGATACCTGTGGGCTAGGAAGTTTCTAGGTGATTGGGGAAGTCTGCCCGGATGGACACCGATAAAGGGTAGTGGTGTATTGAAATGTTTGAAATGGATCGTTTAAGCCAACAATGAACCTAGGTAGATAATCACCTACGCAATTGAAATGAATTTTGTAGGTATTATAGCTGTATCTCCTGCGTAAGACAGCTATTTCTAGCGTATCTGGCGCTGAGGTGCAAACGCAGCTGAAGCCCATTTTGATCTGAGTTCAAAGTACCCAGCACCCCTCCCACCCACGGGTAGTGTAGGCTCTGTGCTTAAGACTGCTACTCTTTCTAATGGATTTTTTTGAAACACATCTCGCAGATACCCCCCCCCCCCCCCTTAAAAATACTGCATCCGCGCCTGATCTGCGAGACATACCTACTCGCAGTTAACTCTATAGTCACTTTATAATTTTAAGGACGCACTTAAATATAAGGACCATAGGTGGCGATGGGGTTCGTACTCCTGTCCCTGAACCTGCTCCGAGACTGCTGGTTCCACCAGCCACGGCACCGCGCCTCCGCCCTGAACATCAATTACGGGACCACTGCAGCCGCCTTCGTCGTCACTGTGCTGAACGTTCTGGTCGCCGCCTTCGACTCCTCCCTCGCTAGATATCTCGAGCTCGATTAGTGTCAGAATAATACCAGCGATAGTGGCGCCGCACCTCTGAAACCATACTCACTATATAGTGTATGTTTACGCCTGCAGAGTAGCTAATCTGTGCTGCCAGGGTTGTTTTCTCTCTTTCCTAATGTATAAGACGGAATGAGATGATACCGATATATTTCACATTTTGTTTTGCCACAGCACTTGCTATGCTTGCAAGCAATCTTATATGTTTTTAGTTCTTGTTTTTCCCGCGGGGCTTCTTTTGTGGAGCGTAAAAGTAACCTGGGTCTCGTAGCCTACGACTTTATTTTGTAAATATATAGGTCGAAAATATCAATAAGGCATCATAATCTAAATCAATGTAATTGAACGACCCTGCGAATTTTAAAAAGATATGGTTTTGACCGGATGTGAGAAAAGACAAGGAATTGATCCTTGTCTGTAGTTCTTTTTTTTAAATTTAAATAATTTTACAGCCAAGTAAATTTAATTTAATAAATGTTTGTTTTAGCTACTCGTTGGATTGCTATTCGTCTTAATTGGTGGTCTAGACCTTAACGATCACAAGGACCAGCCGTCGGCGGTCATCCTCAACGACGTCATTGTCATATTCATATTTGTCATATCCGTCATTAACATTGTTATATCAGCATTTGGCTTAGAATACTCGAATAACCCGTTAATATTGGATAGACTACATTATATTAATAACGAATATATTTTAAGAAAGAATTTTACTGGGGCATAGATAGAAATCTTGTTGTTTAGGTGCAATTAAATATGTAGATGACGTTACAGTTGGATCGTGTCCGTAATGGCGCGAAATTCAAAATATTAATATGTTTTTTTTTTACCAAAAATGGGTATGTCTTTTGAGACAGGAGACGTAATTTTGTTGTTCGCGCCATCAGCGAATCATGAAGAGTTTAAGTCACTAAAGTAATAAAATTATAAGAGCCAGCCAGCGCCAACACCGTAAATGATACGTCATATTTTACCGTAGGGTATAGGTATTCATAACCTACACCTACAAAAGTATTTAATACTGTAATAATTAAAGATAGAATTATACAAACAAAATAAAAATTTGGAAACATAATAATGTTGAAGCCAAAAAAAGCTATGTTATTGTACATTTAAAATTATTGTTATGTAGGTACCTAATGCCATCGTAACTTGATTAAAACTTTTGTAAATGTAGCGGTTTTTCGGTAAATTACAGCAGGCGAATAACAAATTGCTTTTGATTTGCGCAGGCGAGCGCGGGAGTCTTGGCTCTGATCATATCGTTTATGGACGGTGGGGCTTGCCAGAAGCACAAGAGGATAGCCGACTGGCTGTACCACACCTCCGTCGGTATGATGACGGGAGTCGTGTTCTGTGACGTCATCAAAATGACATTCGGGCTAGATCCCGCACTGTCCCTGAAAGATTATTTTGGAAATAACAGTGCGAGTGTATCAGATTTGTTTTTAAAAAAATAATGCTAACGAAAAAGGTTAGATTTATATGTGTATACCATATTATCTACCAATACCTTAAAGTTTGGTACTATGCTCAAGTACTTACATAAATAAATAAATATCGCTAAAACAACATTAGCTGTATGTCTCAAATCAAGCACTACTTCTATCGAGGTTAGGTACCGTAAAATGGACTGGAGGCTGTCCCACTATCACCCAGACTGGGCCAATTACGGAAATATCATATCCATAATTTTCCCAGACGTTAATCGAACCCGTAGCCTACAGGGTGCTGAGCGGCCTGCGCTTCAATACAACCTAAGCCAAGATGTTGTTATAATTATAGTAGAGGGACAATTAAAAAGCTATTGTAATAAAAATAATGTGTACAATTACCGCTGGCAAACATTTTACCGCTGGCAGACGATAACATTTCTTTCGTTTTATTTTTTTCTGGCTTTATTTTTCATAATATTTTCTTAGCCCTATGTATTTTCTTTAGGTATTTCCTTTCCCCCCATTTTCTTTGACACTGTTTTTTTTATTTTATTTATGTTTATAAGTTATTTTTTTATTTAGGTTTTATCGGCAGTGGTAGCAGTAGTTCTCAGCTCCATCTACAATATCAATCACCAACCGGATCATCGGAAAGCAGAAATACTAAATAATATTAGTTTGGTATTTAAAGTTTGCAGTATTACAGTGAATATTATTATAAGTATATTTTATTCCATGCAGATCGACAATGTTGCAAGTTTGTTAATTACATAAAAAAACTAGGAATCTCTCTTCTACCTAATTCAACGGAACAAACATAAGACACCTAAGTAGCTACATTACCCATGTATTACCTGCTCAATTTACTTATTTGATATTACTGACGATAATTAAGTACTTATATGTGAAGATTTTAAAATTTTAGCGTACCCAATGTGATTAGGTAGTAGGTACCTACCTAGGTACCTACGTAATTGATGTGTTAGGTGGTCGATGTAAGCTGGTCGCAGAATGTAGGTAGTACCTACATGCTATGACTAGTTTATTCTACTACTAAACCTACTATATTCTCCCAACCTACTAGTTAGGAAGGGCACAGTAGGCAGTACACATTCTTTTCTATTTAAGACTAAATTTAATTTTGCGGGAATTACAATTACCTAATACCTAAGTGCCGTACATTTTATAATTGTTACATGTTAAAAAATCTTAAAAAAAATTGTCCTGCCCTGAAGCTCGTTTATGGTCCTGCCAGATTCAATTTAGTCCCTTCCTAAGTAGATACCTACTTGCTTTCAAATTAACTTTGTTCATTGTAAACAATAAATATATATTTTGTTATAGGTAATAAATATACTGTTATAAATAATTAGGAGGGTACTTCATTGGTTAGAGTAAAGTAACATTTGATTATTATTGTGGTTTTATTCAGCAAAAAGCTTTTAGTTTCATTTTACTCATTCTATGAACAAAATCTGTTTCTAACACTACAATATAGGGCTACCTAGCTATGCGCCCGATCGTAACTTAAAATATCTTCTTAAAAACTGACTTCCATAGTTGCTGAAATTCGAAAAATCTCTCCATAGTGCAAATATACGTTTTATAAGGAACTAATATTCAAAAGTTCAATTCAATTTTTAGATTAAATGGCTCCACCAATCTTCGGTGATTTTGCCAGTGTCAAGGTGAAAAAGGAAAAACGCATATTATATCCGATGAGCAACTTATTCAAGTTCATGGGTTTAGGCTTAAGAATGTGTGAAAGTTTTATTAAATAGATGAAGTACAACAACTCTATAGTCTATTGCTAAAGTTTCCTCCATGGTAGGACACAACAAACCGCTTCAGATCGACGATAAAACAAAACGCGATGAAGCATTTGCTTGCTGTCACCTCAGACAAATTAGTGTCTCTGTCATAATGTCGCTCAAAATTCGTATTGTTATTTTTGTATCTGTGTGAATTTGAAGCAAGTCGATATTATGTTCCTTGCACAGAACAATAATACTCCTAGGTTCTGTGGAACCGATTCATTGCGAACGCGATTGCAAAATAAAAAAAAAATCATTGATTTTATATAACAATTACATTATATTCACATTACCTGGCAATACGACCCAAATATATCTATTATACTTATTGTCCTTCCTTGTTATTCGGTCATTGGTAGAGCAAAAAGTGAGAGTCGCGTCGAGTCGAGGTTACCGCTGCGCTGCGCTGACCGCGGGCCGCGCACCGACCAAGATAACAAGCTATAGTCAGGAGGCAGCGTTCCTTTTACCCGTCCGTGTAGTGTAGTTAGGAAGTTTAGTTCATTTTGTAACGCCGCAGAAGTGAGACGCAACAATGGCTAGCGGAAAGATTGTAGTATACGGCGGTCGAGGCGCTCTTGGAGCAGCATGCGTCAGCCACTTCAAGTCAGCTAACTGGTGGGTTGCCAACATTGATCTTACTCCTAACGAGAGCGCTGACGTCAATATCACCGTGCCGAAAGACGCTTCGTGGGTCCAGCAAGAGGAACATGTCGTGAACGAGTTAGCCAACGCCTTGCAAGGTCAGAAAGTGAATGCTGTTATCTGTGTTGCTGGCGGCTGGGCCGGAGGTAACGCCGGCAAGGACCTGAGCAAGCAGGCCGACCTTATGTGGCGTCAATCTGTGTGGAGTTCAACAATTGCTGCCACTGTTGCTGCTAAATACCTCGCCCCAGGTGGTTTACTATCCTTGACCGGTGCTAAGGCGGCTCTAGAAGGTACTCCTGGTATGATTGGTTATGGTATGGCTAAAGGAGCCGTCCACCAGCTTGTAAAGTCCCTTGGTGCCAAAGATTCAGGTCTACCAGAGAACTCCCTGGCTGTTGCAATTCTCCCTGTGACATTGGACACGGAAATGAACAGGAAATGGATGCCGAAAGCTGATACCAGCACGTGGACGCCATTGCCCTTTGTGGCCCAGTTGTTTGATAAGTGGATCAAGGGTGACAACCGCCCCGCCAGTGGCAGTTTGGTTGCTTTAGTTACGAAAGATAATGTTACAGAGTTGATTGTGCAGTAATCTTGCCAGATTGTATGTATAATTGTAAGGGTATTGTTGTGATAAGTTTAACTAATCCCTCAGTTGTATAAATTCCATACAATGCTTTTATATAAAGGTACTGCAGTATTTTTGTTTTTTTTTTAAAACACTGTCAAATTGAAAAGTGTAAGTAAATTATTTTTTTGTTAATAGGTCAACATTTTTATAACTAGAATCTTATAATAATTATTTAAGACAATAAGGGAGCAATCTCAATGTAGTGTGTGTTGTATCTGTATGTCAAAATGTACCAGAGTACTTATATAAATGTGATATTAAAAAGATGTTTATGAATAAATGTTGGAGCATTAACAGTTTTTTTTTATAAGGAGAACTATGATGTAATATTTGATTACAGATTAAGGAGGTCAGTAACAAGTTATCTAAGTGGTTTCATAATTAAATATTGGAGACATGACATTAATAATCGTAATTACTTTAAGTCATGGTAGTCATAATCAAACATGTTTTTTCTGTGTTCAGTAAAGACCCTGAGTTTTAGAATTACAATGAGTCATAATAATTCTTACTGACGACGTGCCCCCATGACAAGGTTTTTAGGGTATTTCCCGATATACAACCTATGTGAAACCACTATAAAGTATTTTCCTTGTGAGTCATTACATTCAAAGGATTCACTTCATGTGTGCTTAAAAAATGTCAATCAGTCAATACACCAGTTCTGGAGTTCAGGACCTAATAAGCTTTTTAAACATAAAAACTAAGCCGATTTGTGTAGAACACGTGAATTCGCGTCTACCTAATGTCGTAATTCGCGTGACTACACAAATCAGCTTGGTTTTTTGGGGTTTAACATGTTGTTCGCAACATTCGGTCAGTTTTATTTCTTGGTCTAAGGAAAAATATAATTGGATGCCAAAGATGTGGCTTTCGACGCATTATTCCATTGTTGATTCATGAGAAAATAAACTTAATTATCGTAGAGTCATTGAACTCTATTTCACTGTGACCTCCAATACAAGAAGCACCGAAGGCTTTTGGGTTGGTACCTACATTTGTCGTAGGGTCATTGAACTCTATTTCACTGTGACCCAAAACAAGAAGCACCGAAGGCTTTTAGGTTGGTACCTGCATAGGTACTATCTTATTGAACATATCGTTAGAAAACATGTTACGTACTGCTTGGAATAGATTACAGCGAAATAGCAAAATGTTTTTGTTGAAATTAGATCTACCCGTCGTTGGCGTCGTCATACGGGAACTGCTAGCCGCATACAAGTACAAGTCAATCATTGTATGAACCCAGCACGCCGGGTTCATACTCAGTATAACAGTTTTCCTAGTAATTTTGTATATTTTCGGCTGCTGCGCCCGCGTCTATTTTGATTATTCTTGAACTTAGTGTTTCGTGACCGCTAATTGCGCGTAGCCTGCGAGTGAGTCACGGGACCCTCGACCCTCGTTTTCGAGTAACTCTATGGACGGTGATACGAACCATGCGGTAATGCCATTATGGCGGTCAGCACGCCGTGGATGGACGGCGCCAGGGTAACGTGACTGGACTATGGCATCGTATCCATCTCTATTCCCCGTGCCCTCGATTCTATGTACTTATAATTTTATTCCTTGATCTAGCTAGGTATATCCTCTGAGCTTTCAATCTAGACACAATACTGATGTACTGACTGAACTAGAGACTATCTATCTAGCTAGACCTGCACTAGCATGCAATTGGATAAGTCGCATTATATAGGTAATTCCGCTTAAAATTAAGTAGGTACTTATATAACTACGCTAATTTCAACTTTGAAATTTGTATCGAAGGTGTGTATTTAATTCTTGATTACAGATACCTTCAAAATAATAAACATTTTAGTGCCTTACCAAATTTCGGTGAAGGCGGCCATACTCTAGACTAGCCAATTAAATAAGCAAGAGATATAGTGCACAAGTATATGCGCAAGCAAAGGTCCACTCTCTCAAAGGTACTTCGCTTATAAGTAGAATTATGTCAGATTCAGTAGACATAGGCCCTGATTGTTTTCCATTGTATTGTCCTACACTAAGTCGCCTTATCAAAATAAATAGCAATGTGTTTTGTATGTGTGCTTATTGATCGCTAATTGGGCACGGTGTATATAATAATAAAATCCTTTTATGCAGACCATTTCCATTACATAGATTCATAAGTACTGTACATAATGGTCTACGTGAATAAAAAATATTCTGATTCTGATAGAAATATTTTTTTTTTAATTTGGCATCACCATAGTTATTTGGCCAGTGTCAAGTAATATAAATAATTTCTGTTTTTGAGCATATGCACAGGCCCAAAGGCTAGGCCCAAGTAAAATACCCCCCCCATCCCTCAACCAGTAAAGTGATGGATACTTTACTGAAAGATTTTTCATGGTTTTTTTGTGAGAAACTGAAAAGCCAAGTTTCGTCACTCTGTTTCAATTACCCTCACTTTTACACTTTAACGAACCCACAATGGTCAATATTCCACTTATATCACTCACTATAACTCGCAGGAACACTAGTTTTAGAAATTAAAACATAACTGACGCCATGACTTTTCAGTTTCCCGCCAAAAAGTCCATAGAAATATTGTATGCAAATTATGGTACGCATAGTATGGCATACTCTATGGTCTATATACTTACGTAATTGTCTACAGGAAAATAAATAAAAACAAATTAAGTAAGAAATGTTTAAAAAAAAAGCATTTATTGAATCAATAATTGACCAATTAAATTACAATATTAAAATCTACTGCGTAATCACTATGAGACATTACGTTTTACTTAACCTTAATGGGTCTAGTATAAATAATTTAACACTTAAAAATAATGACAAATTATGGATATGTTTCACTAGGTAATTAGGTATGTATTTTATAATAACAACCTAAGGCATATATAGCTAGGTATATCTCATAATGTGTTATAATATAATAACTTAATAATTATAATCTCACAATAAAGAGGCCATTACAAATGAAATTTATTTTTATACAAAAGTCGGTGGTAATTTCCATTGTGAACCTTTGACCTCTGTGGTTGACACAATGTAAACACGACTTAAAAAAGCAATAATAAGGTGATAAGTAGCAATATAATTTTGATAAAGACCTTATACCACCAAGACAATAGTAGGTATAGGAACCTAGTATTGCGTAACTATCTAAGTTTAGTTTATAAAAATGCAAGTTTCACATTCAATCGCCGTTTCAAAGTCGATTATTGATTATGATGAATCGATTCAACTTGAAATCGATTATAAAATGTTGAAAACCCTATTCGACTCACGGTCAAAAGGTAAAATGACGTAAATGCCATATTAATTAAATCATAAATTTTCTTGTACGATATTACCGGCCGATGACTGCTCTTACAGTATTCCGAAGCAGGTCTGTGACGAGCTCTGTGGTCCTTATGATCTTGTTCCCGATCTGATCGATGAGGGTCAGGGCCGTGGAGTAGGGCTGGGGGAGGTCGGTCGAGGGTCGAAGCGGGAACCGGGTGGCTTGCGTGTTGGAAGCAGCTCCGGCCCATGCCATAACTGTTGGCCTGGAAGTTTAAAAATAAATGATTTAATTACATATAGAATTGGACGTGTTGGGACTTGGGTAGGATACAGGATCGTGTGGCGCGCTAAAGTGAATCGTACAAACACTAGCAATCTACTGATGGACGCGGACATCTATAATATAAACAATTCAGACTGAAAAAGTATCGAGATAACTTGAAATAGGAGATGATTTGTTTTACAAAAGTGCATGGTTTTTTTAAAGGAGAAAGTATTGCACAAAACGTTA
The DNA here is from genome assembly GCA_905404115.1 of Pheosia gnoma. Taxonomy (NCBI): domain Eukaryota; kingdom Metazoa; phylum Arthropoda; class Insecta; order Lepidoptera; family Notodontidae; genus Pheosia; species Pheosia gnoma. Next base: position 2,258,223 of record FR989910.1, read on the forward strand.
CATAAGACCCAAGTTGAAAGGAAATCTTCTGTTATAATTATTAAAATCCAGTAAGATTCTGCTCTTAAATCGGAAACTCACATTGGTAAGCAAAACGGTTCAAATACTATCTACCGTGAGACCCAAGACCTAAGGGAAGAGGGGTCCCAAGACTTGTAATCATTTGCTGCACATGCAGTCATAAAATAAGTCAGTATGCAGAGATGCCAGAAGTGTGACTACCAATCCCAAGACTATGGGAAACACAAGATGCAATATTCCAAGGCAAATGTTCCAACAACTCGGCTATACTGCTTGAATAATTACTATTTTATACCTATTTTCCTTCATTCCTTGGCAAAGAAAAACAAGTTTACTTATAAGTACCTACCTAACGATATGTAGCATCCAACAATGGTTATAATAATAAATGCCCATCTGTGGGCTAAGTACTAGTCTTGACAGCATCATATAGTAGGTACTGATTGAGTGCTCGGATCTTTCCATACATTTTACAGCACCGCCCTTATCAGGGACGTACTTACCTTTACTCAGTGTATCCACTGAGTTCTGATCCCTCTTTGTCAAAATTACGGTGTTGCCTGGTCTAAAAATACGGTAGATGGTGGAAAATTAGGGCAGACCAGTGTTGCTTATTTTTCTCCAAAATTATACAATAAAAATACCCATGCAGTGGGGATGCGTAACGTAATAAAAGGTAATTCTGCTGCTTCTTCCAAACTGAAGCAGCAGAATGACCTTTTTTTTACGTTACGCATCCCCAATGCAATGTTGCCGTTATAAACTAATAATATTTTGCTATAATATTTTGTAATATTTTGCTAAATCAAGTGTTGGCATTATAGAAATAAGGACACGTCCGAAATTACGGTAGAATGTGTCACCGTAATAACATGTGTACGGTAGGTGGTAGACCTAGAAAAATTACGGTAGATCTACCGTAATTACGGCATGGTTGGAGACACTGCCTTTACTAGTAAATGTATAGATGCATTCGATCGGCGTTGAATACGTTCAAGTCTCATCATACTCGACTCGATGTATCATTTATCAACGAGTACGCGTTATTGTGATATTGCAAATTATGTACTCGGGCACATACATTTCCACTAGGAATGTAGCCACCAATTATGGTATAAACACAGCAAAATTATGCGTTAATGACAAACTAGTGTTCACACGGTTTCGCATAGCTTATACGAATTATATTTTGCCGCCAAATGAATGCACTCATTGGATTGTTGCCAATATTTGTGTGCACAGTTAAATATCGATGTTCTAGAACACAATGATGCTAAGTCCAAAATTTTGGATTTTTGACATTTTTATGGTAAATGTACTCAATAAGCATTCTGCACCATTGAGCAGAGTGCCAATGTTTCATCTTTTTTGTATCTAAATCATATCGGCACTTATATAATAAGTGACATGAGAACAAAGACAAGTCGGTTCAGCCGTGCTCAAGTGATGCGCTTACCAACGATCATCATATTTAATTTGTATAAAATATATGAGTATAAGAAAATTTATTATCTTTATAATTTTTTTTGTAGCGGTGACAAATACATCAAAAATCGTAAAAATCGGCCCACCCATTCTTGAGTTATGACCTCTTCCACCTCGCCACACGCTACACAGATGGCGCTGCAGACGACATTCAGAACAAATGACGGTTCTCCATACAATCCTGAAACGCGCTATAAGAGTTTTCGGAGAACGTAACACAAGATCCCGACAACAACCGCCGGGGCATAGCGACCGCCCTGCCAGGCATACCAACTGCCTGGCTGGAAGATTCCCTCCTTTACTGCTAAATGTATACAGATTTACTTAATAAGACATAAAACTAATGATATATTGCGTAAGTGGTAGAGAAATTCCTACAAGCTAAAGATTTTTGGGTACCTACCTAGTAACGGGTAATTTACACGATACTCACGGGTACAATAAAGTTCAGTTTGCACTGGGACCCTTCGAACATAAATACGTAAGAATACAAGCGCCGGCGTAGAATATTAAACATTAAGGATAAAACTGATTTCACAATATAATGTTAATACAAGAGCTTATATTGCACATTCATTAGTATGATAGTTTTATGATTATTGTATTCAATTACCTATTACGCTCAGGAGGTCAACCGTAAAGGTACAAACACATCACTGTGAAGTCAGGTCCCAACACTGGTATCGGATCCATAGATTAAAAATATGGGAGCGTGAACATTGAGGCATGTTTACACCCCAGCACAGTAAGGTGTTCCTAGACAGAGGCCGTATCATTCAGCGTGCCATTACAAATAAATGCTTTATTTTTTGTTTTTGGGCTAAAGTGTTTCTAATTCTAATGCTGGCCCAACAAGAAGAATTTAGGCCAACAAGAAGAATTTAGGCCAACAAGAAGAATTTAGGCCAACAAGAAGAATTTAGGCCAACAAGAAGAATTTAGGCCAACAAGAAGAATTTAGGCCAACAAGAAGAATTTAGGCCAACTCCAATATCTCATCTCGTCTTGGTTAGCTCACGTTGGCTGAATTGTTTGTTCTCGTTTCTTTACTATGACTCAGACTGAGCCCTGCCGCTGGCAGCAGCTAACCTAGGTTATGTGAGGAATGTACTTCCAGTTCACCTAGCCAGTCCTTGAAAGACGTGTGGACACTCAATGCGCCAATCCCCTTTGCATTTGGAGATTTATACCATGACTGTCTAGCGACTAGCGACCTCTTCAACCTCGCTACAAGAATTATGTATCACTCCGACGATACATAGATGGCGCTGACGATTCGCCATACAATCCTGAAACGCACTATGTGATTCAGAAAAGGTATACCTACCTATAACCTTTGAACCTGCGCTTCTTTAGCGCACTTGTAGGTAATCATTTTGTGAACTCAGAATTTCAATATGTCGGATTTCATAAAATATTTTTTTTTTTTTAATCCGACATATTGAAAATCGACCTTTTTTTAAAAAAAGCACAGTGACGTATCGAATTCGCACCGCTAGGAATTTTTGTGTTAACATGTAAACCATCCTGTTTACGAAGTTCCCGTCAATAACCGTCGTGGCAGGCTGGAAGATCTTCTCTGTCCCACTAAATTATGAGATGAATTATTGCTGTTATAATTTAGTTACCTAGTGGGCATGGTGCGCCTCGCAGTGGTTCTCGTGGTGGAGGCTTGTGTCGTCATCGGCCGCGGCGTGAGTCCAGCTGCCGAGGGGCTGCCCATCATCAGCTCGCCGTCATCTCCAAACCTGGAATAGAGGAGAAATACATCATAAGTTAACGTTATGAAATATGTATAGTTACTTTTGAAACGTTTTAGTAGACCATTCCTGAAGCATTCCAAGGTATTGTTGTATGAAGAGTCTTTTAAGTAATAAAAAATCTTCTTCATTATACCAGCCATTATATAATCTTCTTCATTATATCAAATACCAGCGGCGAAATGATGTTGTAGCCAGTGGCATAGTATTTGGTGGCACCGGGAGCCATCAGCCATGGCCCCGGGCGGCGCAGACGGAGGGGGCGGTCGGGGCCACGTAGGCCCCCTACGCGGCCGAGGTGGCTAGCTGGCTCAGGCCCGGTCATAGGATTTCGTAGGACTTTGACACAGGGTTATAAATCTTGGTACACCATGTATCAGGGCCCCAAGTCTGCTAACACAATCGATTCATAATCGCACAGCAACCGCATAGTAACTGTCGCTTTTGACAGATACTGTATGGGATATCTGTCAAAAGTGACAGTTACTATGCGGTTGCTGTTCGATTATGAATCGATTGTGTTAGCAGACTTGGGGCCCTGGTATCAGGGACCTAACAGATTATGCAGTGGCTTTAAATCACCGCGGGTGCTCATATCTTATTATTGATCACTTATTTTGCTCTTAGCACCCAACTGAAGACTCCGAGCTCCCACGTACTCGGCGCCCTTAATTGAACGGTACAGTACAGGGCGGCTGGCAAGCTGTGGCAATACAGCCCAAGCGAAAATGATCTTAAAGGTGGCCGTTATATCCCTGAAAGTCAACATTTTCCTAGTCAGCACAAGACTTTTGTAACGGTTGAGCTGCGTGACCGACGTATTTCTTTGCGACCCAGATGTTTAGCCTTCTCTAAATCTGTTCTGATTTCACAGAATAATGCCTATTCGTTCCAGTTTGGGTGCAAGCAAATATGCTGAAGTATCTATCTGAAAGAACCTGATGAAACAGTTTTGAAACTTGGTTGGTTTAGCGTCTGTTTAAAATGAAATGGATAGATTATTGTAGATTTCCCCTGATTTATACTAACTGTCCGGTTAAAGAAAACTTAACCTGAACCTGAACTTTACCTGATTAGCGGAGTTTGTTTCTATGCGATACCCCGCCAGTCCATTTAAAACGTGATTTGCATCTGCATTTACATTTGGGGGTTTGTTTCCGAATTACCGAAGCTGGAAGTGTAGGTAAAATCTCACAGAAATGCTCCCCCCCCCCCTTAACCAAATTCTGGATCCGCCCCTGCTGTTAAGACCAGTTTGCCCCAGGAAAATTAATATTTCGCAAATACCTCCAGTATTTTATAGAAAAGACGATTTATTAGGCATATAATATAGTCCTTGGTTGTTTTTTTGTTAATTGTTATTAAAAACACAATATCGATGATTTGAGAGTTACAACACTGTTACCGATTTACCAATTAACGACACAGTGAACCAGGCTATAATCGTGTTCGAATAACGAAATATCGATTATTCGAATTATGTATCTGTGCGCGCACGCGAGCTGCAAGATTTTGGCGATAGTATGTGGAATGACGTAATTTGGCATAGCTAATGCTCGATTCACACGAGGACAGCACGCAACTAACAAGTAGACAACTTGGAAATGTTATGGAAATCTATTGACGAACACTTGTCACTTCGTAGGTACTTACCTGTTTACATGAGAACGCTAGTTACATGCGTACCATCCTCGTGTAAACCAGCATAGGTGTGTGCATTGTAGGATGCTTAGGGACCACCTGATAAGATTTTTTTTTTATTATTTGCTGGAATTTAATTCAACTGCCACAAAAAATAATAACTCACCTATTTAATATAATAGGTCTTGGCGGAGTGGGTTGTGTTGGCGCCGGCTGGCTGGCAACGGTGGGTGGCGCTGGCGGCAGCCGGGGAGGTGGAGGTGGTAGAATCGTTGATGACACTGCATCTCCATTGCCTATGATGTAAAAAACAATAATTATTAAAAAGTGCCATATAAACATAACCAGTTTATTCTGCGCGGCCTTTTTGGCGAGTAGTTGAACAGTAAAATTGTGAATTATGTTTTATTTTCCCGAAATTGTGTTTTTTTGAGATACATATAATGTGTAATATTAGTGGAATATTAACCATTGTGTGTTAATAAACGTTCACGAGTAAAGGAAAGTAAAGTAAACCGTGTAGCTTGACTTTTCGAGTTCTCCCAAAATGTCTGGTAAATGTTTAGTAAAGTAGTATTCACACCTTTACTGATAGGGGTAGGGGATTCAATTCATCACCGTCATCGTCATCAACATCATTATTATTATATCAGGGGTGCTTATATTTAAAACAACGAAAAAACATTTAATTTGACACTGGCAACATTTGCACTATTTTGTAGCCGATTGCTAACATAAAAAAATAAGAAGATACCTTTTACGCAATTTCGAGGAATACTTACAACAGATCGTTATTATTATGTAGGTAGATAGATAGATAGATAGATAACTCTTTATTGTTCCACCACATAAAATTAATACAAAATTACACAAACTTAACTTATACAGCGAGTGTCACAATGGGCGGCCTTATCACTAAAAGGTACTAGGTAGTACCTACGTAATTAAATTAAAAAACTGATATTTTTTTTTACTAAAAATAATTAGCTAACTTTTTCTGTACCAACGCCGCGGTGAAATATTTAACAGGGTGAGGTTCGCGCTCTTTTCCCAAGTATCGGCTCTACTATTTTCAATAAAAAATAATCCTAACCTTGTCAATGTTAATTGTGTATTTCTTTAGAAAAAGAAACAATGCAGATGAAGGACACCTTACTCAAATCCAGTTTCGGATAAACCTTTTCAAAGCTATTGACCATAGATATAATAAGAATCCATTCACAGTAATGATCGGCCATTAAAAATCAAAAGAAGCGTCCTAAAGGCTCAGCGATTCCATAAAAAAACACAAATAAAAAAAGTATCAAAAGGTATTGCTATTATCTGTGGCAAAGTAGTTGTGCGTATGCTGCTTATAATAAAATGTTGTGGTTATATTATAGGTATTCTTTGGCCTTTAGTGGCACGAAGAGCACATACAGCCTGATCTTAAAGCCAGTAGGTTAAGCAAGAACTCCTAATAAAAACGTAACGTCACCGAGAAAACAAGCTGTCACTGTCATATTAATTTATAAAATCTGTAGTGTGAGCGAGATGGACGACGCTTATGTACCGAAACGCTACGTCAAAAGGATTGTGCTCGAGGTACTGATCTCTCTCCGTTCGTATCGGATTGCCGTCCCATCGCACAATGAGAGCGAGAGAAGAGAGAGTTCAACTGCGCTTGCGCACACACGTGTGCACTATCATATCTCTGTCGTTGGATAGTCTCCGTTGAGATAGGCCGCCGTGACCGAAATTCGGTCGCAAGGACTATAATGTAGTGTAGGTCGGAATATGGTCCAGAACGAAGAATATAACAGACACTCACCGGAGCCAAGAATCGTGTTGAAGTTCTCCTTCGCCAGGAACTCCTCGAAGTATCTCGTGAAGTCTCCGGTGGGGTCCCACCGGGAGGCCACCTTGCTCCACTCCTCGGGGTACTCGCTCTTCAGCCGGTTGATAATCTTCACGGCTGTCTTCTTCTGCCTGTCTGTGCAGCGGATGCATTTTGTTCTTAACGCTTCTGGGAGTATCCCTGGATGGAGGAAATAGGATGTTATTAATTTGGATGTTGGACGGCCTGCAGGATTGGCAATTTTATTTTTAAATTGGCATCGAAATTCTGACACTGTATTCAGTATATATTCTACACATTCTTCGACTACAGGATGATAAGAAGCGCAGATTCAAAGGTTAGTATACTCTTTCTGAAACACCTGTATACTAAAGTGGATCGTTTTGTAAGGTCACCAATAGCTCAAAGACAGAACTAAGCGTTAGTGTCAAGTCTACTAGATATCCGCTGTTTAAATTTGCTAATTGCATTTTTTTAAACTCTACTGATCCCTTCGGGGGAATAGAGGCTTGATAGTATTTTATTTATTTAATTGTAAGCAAGATCTCTTCGTATGCCATAAGGTCATTACTATTTTTAAAACAACAATTTTAATGTCACTAGTATTTTTAGACTTTCAATATAATTAAGTCCGGCCAAGTACGTATCGTGTAAAATGTGGGGTTCCGTAGGTATATCAACAACGTCAGCCATGGTACAAAGTCGTATACTTGCGATTGTCTTCTGAATCTCAATATTGGTTTTTTCCGAAATGACGGAGGATGACATTTTTATTAACTTGTTCGATTATAGCACGTGATCTAGTTTACCCTCGACCGTCATGATAAGTTTCATTGATGTATTGTACTTACTAACCACTAGGCTAGTGCTAGAATTTCATAAAATGCCTTTTTGACGAGATCACTTAAGGAAGTTAGATTTTTTTTGACCCTCAATTTCCATGTTTTTCAAGGTTTTAATGCGCATCTTTGGAGCGGGGACAAACATCTATATATTATATATATACAAATTGTATATACAAATTGTATCCTTATAGTCTTAAAAGTCACTTAATATAGAGGCTGTGACATTTCATTTGTAAACGGGACTTCATTTTAAAATTTTGTTCAAGGAACTCCACAGTGATTTATAAAATACCTATTGAACTCAGATCCGATATCGCATCTAAGAAAATAATTCAACCTCACTCTTAATGATTTTTTTTCAAGACAATAACATTTAAGGGTGTTTTTTTTAATATTAAGTAAGTACCTATCTACAAACGTGCCAGTCATAGAAAAAATACAGAGTACAGTTACTGAAAGGGTTCCTAGTTTGACAACGGAACCTTAACCATGCCATGTTAAGAATGCTTTATTGGAACTGCCTCCGATCAAGAAGTTGATATTGATCGAAGGGGATTACAATAAATGGTTTCGTTTAATATAATTTAACCTCAACATTGTATTTAATCTCTAATCTCCCTATAGGTGATCTAAAGAATCTGATTTTACATCTTATACTCTATATTATACCACAATCTATATTTAAATACTGACAAGTATCTCTAAATTGTGTAAAAAAAAAAAATAAGTACCTAATGTGGGTATGGGAAGTATAATATACATAACATTCAACGAGACTCAAGTGTCTACAACTATTTCATAACATCATTAAAAATAATGATTTTTGAAATGCTTTTTGCTTTAGTAGATAGATGACCGCATCTTATAATAGAATTAAACAATTTATTTTATGGAGATACTTATTATGTAATAAACTTATCTAACAAGCGCCGTGTAAAACCCTAATGTTTTAGGTAAATTGTTCAATATCTTATGATTATAATGTCATCCATGTGTTATGTATACGAATAGGGCATCTTAAGTGGTTATAACGTAGAACTCTGATGTTACAATGAGGTACATAGTAGAGATGGGCCTACTATTCACAGACTACATAGTCGGTAAAGCCGACTAGCGGCATCTTTGCATTCAGCGACTAAACTACGATTAGTCAGCAAAAAGTGCGCGAAAGGATAAAGCCCATACATGGTACCAATTTGTGTCATACATAAAGTTCAAAATTCAAAATCATGATAAATAGCTATATTAAATTTCTAATAGGGAATTTAATTTAAACTATCTTTTTATATATATTTATGTTGATCAATTAGCGACGCTACTTTGTTATCTACCTTTGTTTGAGGACGTATCCTAAACCATAACGTTTTTTATGTAAACAACTATCGTTCGTGGGAAAATGCTGGAACTCGTGAACTCAGGCATTTATCTGAAGAAGTATTTAGTAGAAGTGTTCTTTTAAATATTATCTACATTTAACCAGGATTTTATTAAAAAAACACGCCACAGATAATAGGATAAACTGTAGTTAATGAAAAAAGAAAAATTGCTTTTGGTACAACTACATACGAGGTCCATAGTTCCATGGGCCTTGTTCTTTGTCTCAGGGCACGGGTACCTCCATTAAATACACAGCTATGTATAAACCATACAGATACACATAATATACCTAATAGCCCGATTTGTATTCAGGCGACATTAAATTATAGAGTCGATCACGTCAACGGCCCACATCGTCATTTAGCATTTTATTTCCTTGTTTATTATAAACAAAGAGATACAGTTGCTTTTAGCATTGTGGCGTTTATATATAGAATCAAATTTTAAAACCAAACAATACCTTCGAAAACGAAATGCATTGGAACGATATCGGTAAAAGCAATCCCAGGTAAAAGCTCTGCAAATAAAAGGCGCTAATTTCAAAAACTAACCTTCACTCCACTGACGTATCGTTGTATGTAGATACATTTGTATGTAGGTAGCATATTTAGCTGAGAATAATAATAACGGAATACACATTGAAATAAAACTAATATCGCGTTTATTTTTATGTTTATACGTTCCCGACGTTTCGGCTGCTTTACAGCAACCACGGTCACGGGAGGACTGTGTGTGTGTGTGTCCTCCCGTAAAAACATAAAAATAAACGCGATAAAATCCGTTAAATTAGTTTTATTTCAATACCTAGGTGTATAATTTTAAGAACTCAACTACCTAGAGTTTAATTCTTTTTAGAACGAACTAATTTATCGACTCAAATTACAGTTCTGATACGAATTAAATTATTTTTTGATAAAAAATATGCACAACATTTTATAGTAACCGCTATTTATATGATCCTACTAATATATAAAAACGATGTAGCCAAAATTTGGCATGCGATCGACAGTGCAATGACCTGCAACAAGAGTTATATAAGGTTGTTTTTTTTTCAATTTAAACCCGCTATTGGATTGGACCCCGCTAATATTTAAACCTGTCACTTCACTTTTTAAAACATTATGGCATTGATTTTACCAACAACAGAGTTTAAAAAGACACTTGGCCGTTGCTTGGCTGGTAGAATATAACAAAAATATACCAAAATATTTTGAAATTAAAAAACAGAACGCAGAAAACAATAGGTGGAAAACAACGATTAAAAAAAAGAAATATAACAAACGTATAATAAAAGAGGAACACAAAAAAGACGAGAAGGAAACCTGTCGATATTAAAGACCGCGAACATAATGAAGGATTTGACACTGAAGTAGATAAGTAATATGCCAAAATAGGTTTGCGTCTATGAAATTCGTAGAAGAGAACTAATTAATCTGTGACACTGCGCAGTGTCAAAGTTATGCCATATGTCCCGTAACCATGACAATGTACAAAAATGTGGGTAACCAGGTCAAAAGAGCACTTATGAATAGTCAGAAGTTACCACCGATAACTACCCTGCCTCGTAAACTATTGAAATTAAACGGCTCCTACCTAGCACAAGCTTTAGCTTAATTGGGGGGGCTATTACGACTCCTAGTTATGTTTTTATCACATATTACTAGTACATTTCGCTCTCACGGCATTGTAATAAACTGTGCGCACGCGCCGTGAATCTATTGTTGAGTACCGACTGGGTGCGTGGCATTGATACTGTATTTAATTACACTACACTCTTAATTATCAAGACAGCTTTGATATACCTATGACCCTTACTGAAGGAAGCCTAAAATACATTACTGAATCCTTTGTAATTATCAAATATCACTACAACATATAATAATATCTAATGAACTTATGTTTTAAAAGATAGATGGCGCTGAAACACTTTCTCGTATACTTAAAAGTTATCAAATTTCAATATCGATTTTTAAGCTAATTTAAATTGTATTAAGCTGCCTGAAATATAGATTTGCGTGTATTATATAATTTATAGAAAAGTTGTAAGAATGTTTGTGTAAAACAAAACCTGCGTTTGGGTCGAGATCATACCTAACGAAATATGTATGGGGTCATGACCTTGACCTTCACCTTAAGTTCCGACCAAAAGGTCCTAGAACAGATATTACGACCCTGACAAAAGAATTGGCATAGAACAAACAGCTTAACAAAATTACGTTTTTTGTATAAATCCTTGAGAGAGACTTCGTTCAAATGTCATTTCCTGTCCCATTAACATAGGTATTGCGTGATAAATCATAATAGGACGTTACGATGCAACTTGACCTTGGCAAGTAACGGATTGTTTACTTATAAGCAAGGAGGGGAAAGTTTTATAGTATTTCTCAAAAATAATACTAAGTATTAATTTGAATTAAGCATATTAGCCCCTCCATAGCGTGCTGTCCGTGCAACCAAGCAAAATTTGGCTTAGGACTTGGGTTCAGATCCAAAGTGTGCGGGATTATCCATCCAAGATTAATATCGGTTACGAGGGCGTCTATTCTAAATCACTCGTTATATAAGGTGTAACAAAAAAGGGTATAAAATAACGGTAAGACTATGTGCATTGTAAACGCGCGCCAAAATAACGGTTTGTTTTTCCTTATTTTTCTTGAGATTCCATATTTAAACATATATATTTAGAACTTGAAGCTTGAGTAGGTGAGCCTATTAAAGGTCAATCAATAAAAATAACTGCTATCATGCATACCAACATAATTGGCATATTACTTAAGAATATGATTGAACCATAATAATTTGGTGGTCGAAGCCCAATGTAGCCCAAAGTTAAGGCACTATATGGATCTTGTTGGCCTTAATCATATAAGCCTCAAAATAACATTAGATCAAACAATTTGATCTTCTTAATTCTATGCATTAGATACATCGGAAATGTTCGCACGCTTATTCAATGAGCACGCAGCACCGATTGTTATTCACTGCGCGTTCAAATCTGTGGGACTTCGATAACACAACGTTCTGTGATTCAATAGATCTACGTCACGGAGACCGCACACTCTCATTGTTGTTTCACGGCAAATACAATTGAGATCCCATATTGAAATTAAACTTATTTGATACACCACAAATCCTCGCAAAACACCGATTCCAACCAAGGATGATCCGTGAGGCCATTGAAATTAAAAAACATCCTAAAACCAAGCGCACCATTGCAAGAACTCAAGACACATCACCTTCTATGTAGATCGGTTTAATTCTTGCTGTGCTACTGTGAGCAAAGCAGAGTGCTTTTGATACTAATCAAAGTATGACTAAGCTCGAGCACTTCCAATCATTGTGAGAACTAAAACAACTGACCGTAGGAATTTAGTTGTAGGTAGATAGTTACCTATATAAATTCTGATTTTATTTCAATAAGTAGTACCATATAATTTTTAACAAAAATAGTGCAAAATATTTTTAGGGGTTGACAAGCAGGTGATAACTATCGCGTTTACGTATACAATAAAGTGTATAAAGTGTTTGTTTATTCAGTGAGAAAGCGAGACATTACTTTTTCATCGCGGATATAGTATGTAATGCTATTTTTTAAATTTCAAATAATTTGTTTTTTTTTTCGGGAATGTCACCTTTATAACCTGCCTATGAACCCTTGTAAAGTCTTGCATAAAAAAAAATATTGGAGCACAAAAAAACAAAGCCGAGTTGTTTAGTACACGCGATAATTCGATATTTAAATATTTCAAAAACCTTTTCTTAGCATTTTACCTGGGCGCCTTAAAGAAAAGTTTATTGACCAGTTTAAAAATACCTTTTTAGGTAACATAACCAATATTATTCACGGTGTTATAGGTATAAGAAAAACGACGAAGTTGTTTTGTGGCTGTCTTGTTATTCCGACCCAAAGTTCAATAGGTGTGCACAGATTGACCGCGCAGCCTCGCAAGGCTGCCTCGGACTGCAAACTCAATATTTTTTTTTGTAAAGGTTCAGAACCACCTTTCACCATTACTGCGTGTTTTCCGAGTGTACATTTAAAGATATAAGTACTCTTGCAAATCAGAGATAATTCAGTGACTTGGACATATTAAGACCTGCTTAGTGAGTCCTTCGTGTGGGATGGTATAGTTGGTGTGTTCGTCTGGCGATATTTATTTATTTTATTTATTAATATGCGGGCCTAACAATGATCATTACAGTACACACAGACACACAGTACAGACAGTAGTTTATTAATTCTCCTTCTATGCAATGAATAGAACAATCATTTTTCGATAGGGTGACATATACGTACTTATAGTCGAGTTAGGCTAAGTGCACACTGAGGCTAACCGAGCACTTTTTTTCCACAAGACAAAGTGAGTGAGATACAAAGGTAGTTTTGTCAAACGCAAAAAATGCCCACCGTTTGGGCGTTTTTTACTCAGGCGATTCACGTACTGACTCTGGGCGGACAGACGGAAAGTAGGCTGCTCGCGAGGCTACTCGCTAAGTCAGTACACGGCTGATAAAGGTATTTACACAATGCATTTCTTTCTTATGTTTTGGTTTTGCGATTCTTATTTCGATTTTGCATTTTATGTGATGCTTAGCAACTCCTCCAAATCCTTATCCAAACTCGTATATTTGCATATTTATTGTACTTACTGGACGAGCGAAATGTCAAAATTTAGAAATATCTTATGCGAGTAGGTACCTACCAAATTCCTTTCCTTGGCACTAAGATGCAACTATAATTGGACAACACAATTTTATAAGTATCATTTTGTTGGAATATGTTTGCAAATAGTACTTATATTTTCCAGTTACACCTACCTTGTTCCACTTGTGAATGTAATTTTTTTCAAGGAGTTTAGCCTTTTACATATATAAAGCAGTATAATTACATTATCAAGACATATACTAGATTGTATCAAGAGAAACGAGTTTCTTTTTCAGGCCACTTACGAGCAAGGCAAAGAGCGTGGCACATATTATTAGATAATAAATAAATAAATAAATATCGCCAGATGAACACACCAATTATACGGTCCACAACTAAGCAACGCTTATATTATGGGTACCGTACAATGGACTGTGGGCGGACGCATCACTTATCGCATAAAGATTGTTCGCAGAAGACAGGGCCACTACTAACAGACCTAATAAGGCCGTCATGTGTAGGATAGGAATCAGCACCTAACTTGTTATGTACTTTTAGTTTTTTTATTTATTTATCCCTAGCCCTAGGTACAGTTTTATTTATTTTAATTTATCTTTTACATCTCTCTTACTAACTACTAACAATAATAGTGTAAAATATTTTAACACGGCTAATAGTAGGTTACAAAGACAGCATTCCCAAAGCAATCAATCAAATTATTAGACATTTAAATAATCACACCTGTAGGTACTGAGAGTATGGCCAAACGCTACTGGTTCACAATTATTTTATACATCATTTACACAATTATTTTGTACTTCAACGAGATCCATATAGCTTACTGATTCATCGGTTAAAATATTTTACAATACTTTTGTTACACCTTATATATATTTATATAAGCTACCTTCTAGTAACGAAATAGTTGTGTGCCGTTCTCTTTCTTTGGACGCCAGATTCAAATATGTTTATCTTGTAAATTATATGTTATTATTATGATATCTTAAACAAGTTTTGCTGTAAGCTACCTGTTCGTAACATTTTCCGGCGAATTATAATTTTAAATGGAGCTCTTATGCGGCAAATAATAAAATGTCAACTAGACTAAATCGCGAGGCCATCGCTCATTATATTTTTTCCTGCGCTCGCGCACGATCGTGATTATGTTCCCTGTTCTATTTTGTACTTATCACATTTGTACTCGGGAAGTAGTGGGCGACAGTTGACGTGCGCAAGAGCATCTTTACGTGACCATAGATATTAGATAAATCAAATACCACAGCTCATAAACCAATTATGGCATAGTTAGCTTATAGTGGTTTTACATTATACTATAGCTAATCCGACAGATGTCGTCCTGTCCAAATTCCCATAGAATAAAAGCTCTTCAGTTTTACAGAATTTTCCAATTTTCCGGACAACTTTTTAATTTTGCATTTGCTAACAACCCTATTCGGATTGTTACGGCCGTTTTCAAGTAATGCGCTAACAAAAAAACATTATAATGATCCTAATTTTTGGAACCCTGCTAAAGTATCCTATACCCTGGTCACGCGATGACCTTTCCTCCAGTTACCATAACTAACGGTCGAGGGCGATGGTCCCCGATGACTCAAAACACAAAAGGACAGATTCGGCCGTCACGTCTGTCACTGTCACATATTAATTGCTGGTAGGGCTGTCCTACTATGAAAATTACAGTGATGTTTATAGACCTTTAGGACTAGCTATCAATGCTAGGTAAGAGTTCCATGTTTGAACTTATGAAATAAGAGTGCTACGAATTTACGAATACTGCTCAAAATTGTAACGGAGCTTTTTTAAAAGAGCCATACCATGATGAGTTTCTTGCCTCTTTCCTAATAGTATACACTTTATAAATCATCACGAAGAGATTATAAAGTCTCTTCGTTTTTTTACATACATTAGGTAGCTATAGTGATCTCGCTATTCCTGTACAAAGTTGTCAACGTCGTTACATCCATGAGTAATATAATCGGAGTATATTACGTGTTATAAAAGAAAGTTATGCAAAAGTGGATCAAATCCTGGAGACCTCAGACACGACTGCGGGTCACCGACTTTTTGATGTTTATATGGCAATGTGCCAGGACCCGCTTTCCAATGTCTCACCTTGTTTGAGAATTCATTGTCTATACGTAGTTTTATTTGCGGTTTATCAGGGATGGATTATCGAATTTTAGATTCATATGTGTAGAGCCTAGCTTAAATTATTTTTTATCGAGAAATTTTACGTAATCGTGTTTACGTTTTGAGTTATTCTAGATAATGTTGTTAAAATATATATATCCAAAAATTAGGTTCATAGTCCTTAAACTTAAAGAAATAGGTACGTGGAATAGAAAATCAACCAAAAATCCCGAGGCGTCCTCTTTACACCTACTTTACTCTATCTAGCGCACTTCTATGACAATGCACCTAATACTTACACCTTATTAATGTTTAACATCCTAAGTGAAGAGTAAGTATGGAGATTTTTTGCATATTTTTCTCCATAGTAATTACATTCTGAAGGAGAGGAGAGAGAGAAGTTTGGCATTAATTTTATACTGGAATGGTCCACTGACATAAATAAAAATCATTTCGATTGTAATATATAGAAATTGGTCGACAAAAGGAAATTAATTATATATGGATCTTACCTACATAGAAAAAAAATATATCGCATCGAACTAACACCGTATCCTCCTCTGAGCAACTCTTGAACTAAAGTACTCATCCAAACTAAATCACTGCCCTCCTCTAGAACTAGACGCTTCTATCTCATTACCATCGATGCCAGCCCTAACCCATATCTATATAGCTTCATGCGGCGCAAATGCGATCAATGGAACCAATGATCGCAAAGCGTGACCCGCATGCGCAAGCGCCGACCTTATTCGCTGTGCCACAGAGCGACGCGCGCGCACGCAGAACGCACCAGTAAGTGAAAATGTAAACAAAAGAATTTTTTGATCAGCGGCTTGTCACGTTTTTAAGAGGTATTTTTGGCGAAAGTTGAAGCGTGAGAATAAATATTATCTATTGGTACCATCTCGGCAATGAAAACGTGTAACGATAGGATAACATTTCCCAAGATCAACATATAAGATCAAGAGAGATAAGGACCTATCCCTATAGGTGGATGAATTACAAAAGCTGATAGTTGAAATCTTTATAATAATATCGCCAGACGAACACACCAACTATACGCTCCCACGCTAAGCAACGCTTATATTATGGGTACCGTACAATGGACTGAGGGCGAACTCAGTATACAATACTTATATACATATTAAACATCCATGTTTCAGGTATAAACATTCGTGCTCACCACACAAAGATCGTCCTTGCCAGGATTCGAACCCGGGACCCTCGGTACAGTAGCAGGGACTCTGCCAATTGCGCTAATGAAGCCGGCTAAGTATACAAAGTTGTTTACTATAAAATCAGTACGTACGCATTCCAATAAAATATTTTGCATAGGTTTTTTGAGCTCTTACAATTTAAGTACTTAAAATATTTAACTAGCAAAAAACATTCTGAATGTGAAGTAGCATCTCACGTAACAAAACTAAACGAGTGTAAATTAACTTTTTAGAGTACGAGTCGTTAATTTAGTCGAGTATTTCGATTGTTTTGACCCCAGACTTGCTTGTACTGGTTGGTACTTCGGTAATTAGAAACGCGTTAAACGGTAATAGGACATGAAAAAAACAAGTTACTCATCAAAAAAAAATATAAAAAAAACAACCAAATTGAGAACCTCCTCCTTTTTGAAGTCGGTTAAAAAGACAAGTAAAGCTTTATTTTATATAAAACAATATGCCAGTGCGACGGCCTGAATAGCGGGTTCTAATCTTTGTAGAGACAAACTTTATGTGATATGAGCACGAATGTTTGTGCCCGAGTCTATATATAAGGTGTAACCATAATACTGTAACAAATTTTAATAGTGTTATAGTAGGTTATAAAGATAAAATTCCTAAAGTAATAAATTACATTATTACACATTTATAAAATGACACCCTTGTACTGAGCGCACGGAAAACCGGTACTGGCTAGCTCCTTGTTTCAAAAAAAAACACCATTTTCACAATTATTTTGTACATCAACATGATCTATATAACTTACTGATTCATTTGTTAAAATATAAATTATATTATATACTGAGTTCGCCCTCAGTCCATTGTGCGATACCCATAATACAAGCGTTGCTTAGTGTTCCATATAGTTAGTTTATTCGTCTGGAATCCGAATCCGAATTTAATTACTCAGCTATCTTCAATCTTTAAATAATAATGTAATGTAAATCTTTAAATAATATGTGTAATGTTTGTCACGTATCTCTAGGACATGGGACGATAGGAATACTCATCACTGGTTTTATGGTATTTTTTGCGTTTTTAATTCGTTAATGTAAGTACCAGTTAGAGGTATTTATGTTAGACGGACGAGTTCATTAACGTTTTTGTATAAATTCTTAGATTTACTGATATGGTTACCGAGTTTTATGCTTTTAATTATCGCGTCATTATCTCAAGGGCAGACATAACACACATCTTAAGTCTCATTAGAAGGAATAATTAAGAATGAGTGTAAAAAAAACGTTAACGTGGAAAAATTGCTGGCAGTCTAGATTATTAATGGGTCGCGACTGTTAACCTACTGACTGCTGGACTTGTTTATTTTTTTCAAGTCACTTTATGCAAACGAGTTTTTGTTTTTTTAATATAATATTTTGTTTTATTTATTTTACACTTTTTATTAAATATAATAAGACGATAGGTACCTAATTATATTATTATAATTATTTATTTATACGATTATAGAATGTGATCACAGTTTTATTTTAAGTATTGTAAATTAAAATGTTAATGGTTGCTAAGCTAATTAAAATCGTTATAGATCCTAAATAGTCATTCGAAATGAAAAATAATAAGAGAAACCTAAAGATGTTTTCAAATACCTATTCAACGATACCCCACTTCCCAGAGTTCGTCGTATTTTTTAATTTATTTCTCGCCATATTGATTTTTGATTAGGTGCTGTCATGTCCTCAGTGGAACTCGCAAGATTAAGACAAGTCGATGTACGTAAGAATCATCAAAATCGGCCTATGCGTTTCGTCTCGAGAGCGCCACAAAGGAACAGACAAACATACACATACATAGGCTGATAAACACATTACCCTCACTTGGGTAAAAACAAATATATGTTAAACAAATGGGGGAAGAGGAACCCACCACTGACCCTCGGCTTTTCTTAACTTTTCCAATTATAAACGAAACAAGTTTGATCGAAAATTATATAAAGAAGCCAGCAACACCGAACTCCTCTAAGACAAATATATTTGTCAAACTGAATCTTCTTCCTTTTATTCGTCGGTAAAAAAAATAGAAAAGAAAAGTAATGTGTCGCCATTTTATAAGTGGTGTATAATTGTGTGACCTTTATTGAATCACCACTAACTAAAAGAGTTTTACCCAATTTTTCGTTAGCATATTCGCGATATTAACATTCGGATGCAAGATACAGTGTTAAGAAATGTGTTGTGACTAAAATGCCAGTGTGTGAAGGAAACTAACGAATAACTAAATCGGTTGGTACGATCGCGAACATTCATACGGGACCATTTTCAATGACACTTATAATACAATAAGGTCGTGTGTATCGTCATATCTGAGAGCAGTTGCTCCTAGTAACGTCAGTCAAAATAGTACAGTTTGCTGTTCAATATTCAACCTTAAATGAGTACCAAATTAAAGTCCGCGACTGTACGAACAGGCTTGTATAATAAGTAATAATCGTATTTTAATAATACGTATGTGGAATCTCCCAGTTGCAGAGATGTAGGTAAAACAGATGAACCTCCCACACACGCGAAAATTTCGAATAAATGTTTCATCGAAGCGGCTTTTATATTTAATAACAATATGCTTTAAAGAATAATTTAGTCATGTCTCATAGAATAGTCCATATATACATATGACCAACGAGATATTAAGCATATAACCAGCAACCACTGTCACAGGACAACTGAGGTCTAACACCTCATTCCTCCCGTGACCATGGTTGCTGCAAAGTAGCCGAAACGTCGGGAACGTCAAGAAGATAAAATAAACGCGCCAAAATCCATATAATTAGTTTTATTTCAATGTGTAGTATTCGCGTAAATATAAGAAATCACTAACACTCCCCCTAAAACAGTGCGAGAAAACACAGGTACACAACCTACCTCTAAAATTTGATTATTGTTAGCTTTAAGCTTTATACATACCTAGTTCATTTTGAAAATACCCTTGTTAGATATGCAAGAACAGGGAATCCTGGCACTGGTATATTAACAAGAATGTCCCGAAACTGATTTAAAATTATATAAAAATATTTATTTATATTAAAGTATTAGTTAGGACAGTAATACTGACGGACAATAAATATGATATAAAGTATATTAATAACTTTGAAACATACACTATAGGTGAAAGGGAATCGACACAGAATAGGTCTTGGCCACCATGCAATGAGCCTCGCAATGCAGTATGGTGCATGAGAAAATTACCTACACTTCTGTAGGTTGGTAATTTTCTCATACTACTGAGTACTAAGGTGAACCTGATAGTACTAAGGTACTATCAGGACGTTGGACGTTATAGCTGATGCTATAATGACGGTCTTGCTTGCTATGTTGGTTGTCGAAATATCGACAGGTACCAGATTCTCCAAAGTAGCACATAATTAGATAAATAGTAATACCATGGTGGAGTATCTTATTCGTTGTTATCTAGTCAAAAGCAAAATGAATTTTATGACCCCACCGTAGATTTCAAATTACCGTGATACAAGATTCGCATCTGTTAAACTGGTTTATTATTTTTATGACACTAGAGGATCAGATTTACCTCGATTGTCCTTTTTAGGGTTCCATACAAAAAATGGTAACAAGGGAACCCTGATTAGTTTTCATATACCTATACCAACCTACCTATATACCTATCCCTATAAATTCCAATGTTATAATGCACCTGCGCACTTGATAGTATCTACGCATTACGCATGCATGTTGTTGCAAAGTACTGGAATAGCAGGTTGTTTGTACTTCAAGTAAGTATAGACAACCTGCTCTTTGTGGTATTAAATAATTTTTTGTACGTTTTTTTTTAATACATACTAGCTGCGCCACGCAGTGCTACCCGCGATTAAACAGTATGTCCTTTTGTTCTATGTACTTTTGCAAATGCACGGTTCCTGTATGCTATCCCATAGGAACCGTGCATTCCTCCGGGATAAAAATTAGCCTATGTCATTTTCTGACCCCTAAACTACCACTACGTATGCAAAAAATCATATCGATCATTTGCTCTATGAAAATTGTTTTAATTTTATTTATTTATTTTGGAATGTTTTCTTTATAACCTACTATTGGCACTATTCAAATATTTTACAATATTATAGTTACACCTTAAATATGATTTTTTTTATATATTATATCTTCAATTCATTGACGCAGCCCAGTGTTATAATCTGTGGTTATAATACAACTAAGTAGTCGCCAATTTCCTTATTATGTATAAGCGATGTATCTCACAACCTTTAATTGTTCGCTATAATTGCTAATGAATTATTAAATAACTTCTTTATATTTAATTATTACTTATCTCAAAATTATACTACTGATTCCACTACCGGTTTAATTGTTTATTTATATAATTATGTTAGCATCTTAACAATGTGACTTTTTCTAGAACGTTCCCAGAACGGAATTGCGGCATTTAAATGTCATATTTCGCATGATATTAAAAAACATATTCAATGACCATTCATTTTTTCATGTTTTTCATGATTTCAACAAAAGCACCTAGGTTAGGGTTAGGCTTAGATTCCGATTCCCTACAATACCGATTCACAGAAAAAAAATCGGTAGAAATCGGTGCTATTCACAGGTCCCCTGGTGTTTTTTTCAAAGGCCTTCTTAGCCACCTCTTCCTTTCAATTCAAATGACCCGACGAGCGAAGCAAGAAGCGTAGGTATAGGTAGGTTGCTGGCGGTGACAGAGATCAGAGACTAGAAAAAAAATGACCTTATTATTCCCCTAGGGATAGGTGTCGATAAAAAATAAATAAATTGAAATAGCTTTGGTGAAAGTCGACCAAAAAAAAATTGTTTATGATGTACCAAATACTACTGTATTTAATTATTCTGCCAATCTCCATTACAGTTTGTCGGCGGTACTCTTATTGATTGATAGGCTTTCATTAATCATTACAATACATAAAAACGTTCATTTTTTAATCTATGCACAGTTTAAAACCATCTGTAAATCGTTCACCTAATTATCTGCTCGAATTTGCTTACCTATCAACCAATACTAACAAATTGAACCTAGGTAAGTATACTTTAAGACAGGTAACCGTTGCATTCTAATACTACAATAAAAAAATAAGATTAGAAAGTACGAAATATTGCAAGCACTTAATATTGCTATCAGCCAGGAGCGTTTATGGGGTCGAGCCGAACAGTTTATTGATCATTTGGCAGTAATAATTATAACTAAGCAGCTAAAAGAGTTAGCACATTTAGTGGTATTCTGTGCAGTATCACTGAGGACTTTAAAAAGGATGAAAATTAAAAAAAGATAAATTAAGTTTCCTTGTATAAATACTTGCTCGGGAATTTCGCAAGTCGACCAGTGGCCGAGGTGGATTTCCATGTACAAGGTCTAATGAAAGTAGGTGCGAAATATTTTAACAACCTATGTGTTAAGATAATAATCGTTTAAACCCTGGACTTAACTTCGAAAGGCACCAAGGCACCCCTCTGCCAAAGATCCAAAGGATATTAAAATAGTATATATTTACCTACATAGGTTATTAAAATTTTCAGATTAGTCACAACTCTGCATGAAACAATCTAACACGCAAAGTACGCATTTAACCGACGAAAAAAATAAGGAGGTTGCCACTTTCTGACACCGTTTACTAGTTGTCACGTTTAGAGAAAAGAAAGGGACATATTAGTATGCTGTCTGTCGATTATGCACTTGAGGATCGAGCTGCAAAGCAAAACTTATAATGGCGCGGGTGAAGCCACCATCAATAGCTAGTAAATTAATATGATGTAACATCATCAAAACAGTACTAAGCAATTTGATCTTTTGCAGCAACATAACAGCATAATAATAGTGTTGTTATCGCTATTTTATAATATTTAGCGTGGGTACGGAATTATTAATTAACTATGAGACACAATATTTACTTGCAGAAGCGATATTTGCGCTCAGTAAGCAAATTATTTTCAATTATCCGGTTCATTAATGAAGATAATTGTTATTTGTTATGCTAGGCTGCAAAGTTATTATTTGGTGCGAGTGCGTGTATTGAATAGCGAAAAAGCGAAGGATTCAAGATTCAAAAATCGAATCCTAAGCGTAGTGAGGGAATCAAAGGCACGAGAGTCAAAATATTTTGTATCCTTGCAAAACACACGACTTTGCATTTCACTACAGCGTGGATAATGTTGTAATTATTCAGCGTTTTATTACTAATAGCATGAAACCTACCTTGCAAACTATACTATCTATCTGGCTTATATCCCACAAAAATTACACATTTATAATAAATAAAATATTTTTTTTGGAAAATAAATAAAACTTCCCTGTTCCTACCGAACCACGCTTGTGAACTTTTTTTTTTTTTTTTTTTTCTATAAAACAGAAAAATGTGTGGTACGTTCGAAGTTTGAAAACCTTTTCTACTCAAGGGGATACAATGGACTTGCAGTTGTACTGCATTTCCCCAACTTGGTATCTCATAGGTACGTACAGTATCTTATTTATCAGATATGGTGCGGTTCCACTCGGTTGGTAACTCAAACCCAGTGGTTAGATAATCCATGAGTGGTCGGGTTATTATATGTACACAGAGCGTGTAATTGAATAAATGCTACACCTGAAATTAGTTTGTTTAGAATCTAGAGTAGAATCTGTCACATTGTTTTTTTAATTTGTAACTTTTTTAAATATTTTTTTTTCTATATTATACCTACAGGTGTTTCAGTAGTCTTTGCCAACAATTGCAATAGTACAATATGTTGAGTGCTATTTTTGTGCATTCCTATCGAATGCACAAATTGCATTGCAAAATCCATTCTTGGAATATACATTATTATAAGCTAGTTTATTTAAAAGGTTCATGTCCTTAACAGTTACGCGTAAACATAATAACGTAACGTATACATTTCTTATAATTAAAATCATTTTTAAATTACACGTTGTATTTATGTAAAATATTTGAAGGAGCTAACGAGTAGGTCATACTGATCACGTTTATGTAAATAACAAATGTGTAAATAATATTTGTTTTTTTTCTTTGAGGAAGCGAACCAGTTTCACCGCACACAATTTACTTATTATTTTTAAAACTTAACTAATAATTTAATTTATTCTATTGAGAATGTGATCTTTATAACCTACCGATGTGCCTCTTAATATGTGTGTGACCCTATTATTGTTACACCTTATATAGGTAGGTAACTTCCTCATTTAATTTTTAAGTCCGTTACAAAAAAATATGAATCAACATGGAATAAATACATAGGTACTACAAGCTTTGAGGGCTTAGGACTTAAAACAACAATATTCGTGTTTCCACTTACTTTTCAACGCTTTTCCTTCTGGCGAACACCTCTGCGCGTTGATCAAACACTCCACATAGTTTTTGACTAATCTCTTATTGGTGAAAATCGCGTCGACGTCCAAGTAATTGTATCTTTGGTCGTATTTCGGCATGTTTCTCATATCGCTTAGGTCCTGAGCCATCACCACGCACACAGACATACAAAACAATAGCACTGCACGCATTTTGATAAACAAAAATATAATTCAAAAAAGAAACTAGAAAGAGAAACTATTTTAAAAATTGAAAACAGAACGCCACATAATATCTCGTGGGTGTGATATTTCGCGCGCGAATGGGCGCAGCGGCGTCATACGTGCGCGCGCGCAACCTCGACGTGTTATTGTGAACCTTGCTCGGAAGCGCTTCGGTTATAAGATAACACTGCTATTGCGCCGGTCGAGGAGCTTTCCTCTGCGCAGATCTATCTGTAACAGGAACGGGTTTCGTTCAAGGGTACATCATTGACATCTAAAGATGGGTTACATGTCTATTAAAAGGTGTTTGTGGGCCGTAGATGCTGGTTCTTGTTGTGCTAGAATGTTCTATTAGAATCCCTTTTATTAGAATCGTTTCTATATCTGAGATAAGCGGGAGCAGAGGGCAGGGGAGGAAGAAAGTGTGAGGAAAGATATCCGAGACATCAATCTTCGCACCTACTGTTCAGGGTAAATTTATACCTACTAGAAATTCATTTTGTCTTAAAAATTCTAACCAATCACCCTTGGTCTCACAGATGCCCCCGAATGGACTGGATGCAAAATTACTAATCTACAATTGAATACTTACCTAGAAATTTGTTATCCATAGCATTAACTACAGAGCATTGTTCTTGTGAAAAATGCTTTGCAATGCCATTGTAAATGGATAAAAACTTATATGAATTTTGGAGATACCTGATGACTTATTATTAGGTACGGGTGGCATCATATAAAATGAGCAAATTGGCAGCGCTGCGCATGCCTAAATGAATGATGCCCTAATTGGCATGATGCGCGGCGCCGCCATCTTTGCTCATTTCATTTGAAACAACCTATAAGTACTGTACTTCGCGTATATTTCGCATCTAGAATATGCATTAAAATGCAATTGAAAAACGATAGAGGAAGTAGAACTTACTCGTATTGTATACGTTTCCGGTACCATATATATATACACAATATTATTTTTATTCACAGTCAATTATACCATTTACCTATGAGTTATTCATTAGCTGCATCCAGACCAACCGCGCTGCCTCGCGATACTCGCTCATGCGGGCTGACAACAAGGTAAATGTATGATGACCGCGCCCCCCGGGGCGTGAGGCAGGGGTGACGAGCGTTCGTTGTAATAATAAACAAATAATTTCGCCAGAGGCACATAATAATAATAATCCCCCTGACCGAATTTCGGTGTGTGTCGTGTGTGTTTCACAAGTGTGTGCGCAAGCCCAGGTGGGATATATGGTATTTATATATATGTCACTCTCTCATAGT
This sequence comes from Pheosia gnoma, assembly GCA_905404115.1. NCBI lineage: Eukaryota > Metazoa > Arthropoda > Insecta > Lepidoptera > Notodontidae > Pheosia > Pheosia gnoma. The sequence goes on from FR989910.1 coordinate 2,283,986, forward strand.
CCGGTGGGACGGCAATTCGACATGACCGGTGAGAAATCAGACGCAGAACCGACGGTTTTACGTGCACTCCGCGACACAAGCTCATGATAATCATGATTGAAAATGAGATTCGCACATGAAATTCAGAAACCACAGAGGTGCGATCCGGGGCTTGAACCTGCGACCCTCGTTACCGAGGCGAGCGCTCTACCAATTTAACGATCACTGCTTTTTAACATCAAGTGTACGGTCCCAAATTAAGCAACACTTCGCGCAATGGACTGGGGCTGGGGGCGACTCTATACAGATTGATTTTTCCAAGTGTTAGTGTATGGCGAAACTATAGAGATAGCGAGCGGAATAGCGAAAAGTGCTTAAGGAGTGTCGAGGCCAATGTTGATGAAAACTAAAACTCCTACCGGGATTCGAACCAAAGACCCTCGGTACAGAAAGCAGGGTCGCCACCAACTGTGCACGAGCGGTCCTAGCACCAGGCAGCTTTAGCAAGGCAGTGCAGTCCGTGTAGAGCCGGCCATTGACCAACAAATTAATTGAATGATAGCAGGAAACAATATCTTAAAGGTTTGATATTCTTTTGTGAAAGATACACTTAACTTATTGGAAGTGCATTTCCGCCGGAAGTGACATTTTATCATTGCAAAGAGTCAACATAACTTTGATTTTATCCACTTGAACAGGAGCCTTGTAAAGTATTTTATTTTGTCTTCACATGAATTCGATTACACCAACCTTCGTCTTTTCAGCAAAAACTTTAATGAAAAAAAAAATGAGATCACATCGCGATAGAGGTTCAAATGAATAATGTCCCCAATTCTATTATCTACAAATCACGACTAAACACTTTTTTATACAACTGAAAGAATCGTTGTCTTCTTCATACATTACGACGACGAAAGCGACGGCAATATATCTACCTACTACCTGCGCCCCGCGGTGTTGCCCGCGATTTAAAAGTACCCACGGGAACCATACATTTTACCGGGATAAAAAGTAGCCTATGTGCTATTCCAGACTATAATCTATCTCTGTGCCAAATTTCATCCAGATCCGTTCATCCGTTCTGGCGTGATTGAGTAACAAACACCCATCCATCCAAACTTTCACATTTATAATATTACTGGGACAGTGGGATATGAAAATGTAAATTGCACAGATATACGAGAGGAGATATGTTATGAAAGCGGTGGGCTTGCGCACACAATTGGCCAAAATTAGGCTAACATAGAGTTTTCGCCGTCAGTCGACTGGGAACAAAACGGAGACAGCGAGTTCCCATACATTTTGAACCGCACGGCATATCTATCATGATCTGTGGTAAATTGTGTGTCTCCTCTCCTTCCCTCTCTCGCACGTTTGATTTTTATCATTCCACATATTCATGAATGTAATAACTGTGCATCTCATATCAGCAGTTACAATATAATAACTCACGGGCTTGCGTACACGCAGCTATTTTGAAAACGAAATGCCTTTGTCTGGAACCAGCCGGTCGGAAAGAGCTGTATTTACATAAATTGAGATAAGTACCTTCTAATCCCAATTTATGTGAATACAATAGTGGAACATGTTGAAACACGTACTTTTCTATGTTGCATCGTGTGTCTCTCTCACTCTCAGTGGCGCGCAATGTAGGCTTATGTGTCAGTTAAAACATAAAATTCAAACTGGACAAACGTTATGACGTCACAAGGTGGTTAAATTTTTTTTCGCATTTATAACTTAGTGCATTTATCGGCGGCGACATATGTGTACAACAGCTGACCTCTGCCTACCCCTTCACGGGCGTGTGTGACATATTATTGTCTGCGCGGGGCTATTACAAACCACTTGGATTCGACTTCGGAAACGGATCCGGAAACTTTCCGGTGTTGAAGTCGCTACCGACGAGCTGTCAGAAGGTAACGATAACGTTACGTAAAGTATCGTTCGTATAACAGTCCGAAAACTTTCGAGCGCTGACAGATGGTGTGCATTTACGAAGATTTTGTATACACTGCATCAAAAAACTAATTAGTCTTACTTTTTTGGTTATTTCAAAAACAATTTGTTAAATTTCCTGAGTTTTGATTAAATTTACAGAACTGAGTGTTAGTAGTGAGAAACCGAGTTTTGTAACTAGTAACTTAGTTCGCATGTTACAATATTTGTGTAACTAGTAGTCAAACATTTTCATAATCATTTTTTTTCAGTGCAGCAATTGCAGAAATCTGTCTCGGCAAGTTATCGATTCCGTTTCCTAAATCGATTTTGAATCATTTAAAATTGTCCTGCGGCTCTCAAATCAGCAAAACATACTTTTTTGAACTGAGCTCATTTATCTTAGTCAACCCGCTGAATACACAGATGTACAGCATCCGACGGACAAATACATCTTTGCGTAGATGTAGACTTTGATTGATGTGTAAATCGTTTTTCTGTGTCGAGCGCAGGTATTCTTGAAGTAGGTACTTTAATGACATAATTATAATGCTACAATAACTAGACGTATTGGCTGCACTCAGGTCTTAAAATAACCGAGGCGAACATTTAACTCATGGCATACAGTGTGTTGTAGCCAATTACTTAGGCTACATATTGTACTTATAATATAATGCACACGATTTCTACAACATGTTCAATTATTAGATTGATTTCTTAGGCTACCTATGTAGCTGTGTATCTAGGTATGTATGTACTTCTGTCTCATTACTCATAACTACCGAACCGTGGCAGTTTGTCGGTCGACTGATCAGTGATCTTTAAAGAGTTCTGCAAAATATAACTACCGGAGGACTTTCACTTGAAGCAAATAACTTTTTTAGGTATCCACGGAACTATATACCTATAATATATTTAACGCGTGATTGAGTAAACATATATTATGTTAAGGTTACGTGTACCTATTGTGATTATGAAGTGAGTGATCTTGGTGGTGGTTTCTCGAAATAGGGTTGAATCAATTATTTTTTGTAACTGAGACAGTATGAGGAATCCGAATCCATAAGATATACAGGGAAATATGTTAGGAACGATATCTTTTTTTTGTAAAATATTTTTATGGTATGGTAATTTTTTGGACGAGCGTGAGTTGTCCATAAAAATGAATACAATTGACATTTTTTTTTATGCGATTCGTATCAGTTACACCCAAAGGGTTATTTCCACAGATATATCGTGATCTGTGGTTATTTCATTGTATCCTCAGAATTGTATCAGAGGGAAAACAATGGGTGCAGCAGAAGGAACATTTAATAAGACCAACCAGGTTTTATGTCCTATGGATTCGGACTTCCACATACTGTCCCAGTAAAAAAAACACTGGGTATAGAGTTCTTTGTTGTATATTATATTATTCTCCACAAACACACGCATTAGTTATATTGCTCTTCATAATAAAGTATTAGTTTCCTGACCTCTTCAACAAAGCCGTTATAAGATGATAATTCTCACACTTTTCTCGCACAAGAGCCACACACGACAAAACAACATTTAGCACTTGACCGTAAATGAGGAATTCCGCTCTTTAGAAAGTCGCCGAGCCCCATTGTTTGCCAAATTGGTCATGACGAGCTTATTAAATGTCCAAAACTGACATTATTGCCGTGTTTTGATGATGATAATCAACTTTATAATGTGGTTTTGGCTATTTGTGAATGTGCTTGGAAAATGTTGTTGTTCAAAATTGGTTGTACCTACCATAGCTCAGAAATAACAGTAATGCCTGTAATCCCCGTTAAGATAGTTAGAAGTGTATAGCGTCTACATTTTTCCGATGATATCTAGTACTAGCCTATTGCCATTATACCCGGTACATTCCTCTCAATTCTCTCAGCTTTCAAACGATGTCCAGATTTATAATATTAATAAATAACCATTTTTCAGTTTGACTCAACCGTCAATATCTAGGTATATTCAAAAACAAGTCAATATCTAGGTATATTGAAAATGATTGAAAAATTCACCAACGCGGGGAGTGTTAGTGAATTTTTCACCCCACGCAGTGTCACGTATTGTATTAAGAAAAAATATACGATAATAAAGTTTAACAAAAATAGTGTAAATTATTGTAAGGGCTTAACAAGTAGGTGATAACGATCACGATTATGTATAAAATATGTGTATACAGTTTTTGATTTTTTCTATGAGAAAGCGAGACAGTACCGTTTCATCGCGGACTTAGTATGTAGTGCTATTTTGAAAATTTCAAATACATAATTCGATTCTATTTGTCGGGAACATGACCCTATAGCTTGCCGATGGACCCTTTAAAATATTTAATACCATTATTTTTATATTTAAAACCTATACATCTGCTCAGTGGGCTGCGTGAATTCGCAAAATGATAAATAACTACACGTCGAGTTTAAATATTACTCGACAAAAGCCTTTTAGGCCTCAGCCTCGAATTTTGCGGGCAGCGGGGCGGCGGCGCGGGAGGGCAGGATCTTATGCGTAAAATCAAATGGTTCTCGAAAACAGCGGCTCAGCAGCAGCGGCGCGGGGCGACCAACGAGCGCCGCTCCCGCGACGCCGCGCCGCCGCCCCGCCGCCACCCCGCTGCCCGCTAAATTCGAGGCTGAGGCCTTAGGGTCACGATCTTCACGCGATCCGAGGGTCGGTTAAAAATAAATATTTATCCCAAAATAAACGTGTTCGCATTTATCATTATTTTGGGACCAAACGATCGAAGACTTAGTAAAAAATATTCAAATGATACGGATTCAACATTTGGTGCCTTTCATTTAGTTTTCAACAATATTTGTCACATTAATCTTATTATTTTGTTATGTGTACGGCTCTTTATACTCGGTGGATACCTATCAACGAGCTATCAAATACCTATACAGTGTATAAGGTCACGGACTATCTATATCAGGGATTCCCAAACTATTTTGGGCAAGAGACCCCTTTTCCAAAATGTACTGATACCTCATACCCCCCCCCCCCCCATAACCAAATTACTTTAAAAATCATATCTCTAGTTTTTCCTATTGATACAAAATAATTACAAAATAATAATTTCATCTTGTACGAACTTTTGCACGCTTATCGACTTGTTGAGTTTTTTAAAAGTACAACAATGATACTTCCTACTAAAATATTAGTCATTTTTATAACACACTGTGGTACACGTAACACAACTTATACATTATCTTGAAAGTTTCAAATAAGAACTTGTGTTAGAACAATAGGGGTTGATATTTAAACCTCGTCGATCCCCAAAATCAGTTTTTGTTTATGTCGACCCCTGGGATATCGATGCCAAGGGGTATCGATATCGACTACTTGGGGAATCCCTGATCTATATTCTATATAGGTCTAGGCCTTGAGCCTAGACCTGATTTCATCAACGACATTACTTAACTAGGCCTTTGGAATTGGATGAGAACTATTTTTATTGACACTTTTCATACTCAATTTGTTTTAAGGCCTCAATACCAGATATACTTTGTCTATTGTTTATTATAATAATAGATACATAATCTGTAAGGAATCCTTTTGTTTAACCCATTAAACAAATAAAAGTTTCACGGTAACTGTGAGAAAAAGCATACCCCGAATAGTTCTATCAAGGTGACATAGTTACGACTGTAAAAAAAATATATAAAAAGTTGCAAAACTTTTTCCTTGAGAAATGTTATTATTATTATGTTCATGTAGATATGTTGCATATCATATTTCTTTATGTCTGATAAGAATTCCAAAAGGTAACTTTATACGGCCCACACAAAGAGATTAGTTTCATCCGAACCGTGCGTGATTTTGTTTTATCAGTTTCGTGGATAACATTGGTTACATAAGCATATAATATTGTTTATTTGATCACTTGATATCTTTGGTTTTATGTTACTTAACATCGGTTCTTCTGCCTCTGTGTTTATAACATAACGCGCTTCTACCTTGTCAGTTTTCATATTTTTTTTTATAATCTCACCATCGTTGCGCAGAATATAATTATACTTACATACAAACTTACGAGCATGAAGGTACCACCTTTTTTTTTTGTTGACGCTGGGAAATGCATTTACGCATACCGCTCGGGCCCGGGGGGACCCGAACGGTTATGTGGGGCTCCTGGACACGTCCAGACTACCCACCTACCACTACCCACTAAAACCCAGCGGTCCGCCTTCACCGCCTTCGAGCGAGTGGGACGCCACAGGATCGCGCATGGCATACTACTGTGACTATGAAAGCACTACCTACTCCATTAAGCCAACGACCACAACGATTATTTGGCATCGTCGAAATAAATCTGCGTGATTTGCAACCAAAATATATGGCAAAAAACGCGCATAACATTTTACATAATACACAAAACGGGCTCACACATAACCGTTGATCCGAACACTTTCCCCGATTCGGTGACCGGCCCGGCTGACGTAACCGCTAACTTTAACTGACGTTATTTAACTATGTACGGTTATTTTGTGATATTTCAAAAATAGTATCAAAATATAAATATCGCCAGACGAACACACTAACTATACGGTCCCACACTAAGCAACGCTTGTTTTATGGGTACCGTACAATGGGCTGCGGGTGAACCCAGTATATAATACTTATATAGATAATAAGTATCCATGACTCAGATACAAACATTCGTGCTAATCACACAAAGTTTGTAAATCTTCGAAGTCTTTCGAAATCATTACCTTACTAGAAAGGCCGTCACTTATCACTAATCTCCAGACCTAACATCCGTCTTTGAGAAAAAATATGAGTCGTTTAGGCTCATTTTTGTGCTGCTCATTCACGTCCCGGGCTATAAGGTATCATTATGCCAAGTTGCATCAAAATCCGTCATGTCGTTTTTCCGTGATGTGCTAATTCGGCCTGCATTAAAAATAATGTTCCCTAAGATACTATTTATTTTTCAAAAATAATTAACGTACTTACAGATAGACTACGCCTGCGTGGTCCCTTTTAATCTACATATTAATAATATAGGTATACCTATTTTATATATACAAAATTTTAATTTAAAACAATAACAAAAAAAAAACAAAACTACACCGGTCTAGACTTCAATGTCATATTATTGCATGGTTTTAATTTCGTTCCAAATGAAATGTATGTAATCAAACTGAGATTTGATTTTAATTTAGTAAAACAGCAGGTTTTCTGTCATAAATTATCATAATACATATATTAAGTATAGGAAACATTGAAGTGGTAAATAAGATAATTTATTGTACGGTAAATTTAAAAATACTTAAGTATCAATTATTATTATTATGTACCTACTTACGTCTTATTTGTATGATTACAATCACAATTGATTTAATTAATATATTCGATATTACACTTATTAATTTAATTTTACACATACATTCACTGATAGTTAACGCACGCCGTCAACCGCTATTTATTAACTGTTATTTGAGTCGTGTTTAACCCTACCGTTATATAATATCGCGTGTTGATGCCAATTATTTTTAATTAAACCATAAATATACCTAAGTAGTCAGATTTTTTTTTGTTATAAAATATACGCTTATAGCGTAATAAAATGATATTAATTATGAGTTTACTTAATTGAAGACGGCGTATGGTGACACCATTAAGCATTTAGAATGGGTGCTAGCAAACGCATTGTAACTTTGTTGAATTTATTCTGCAAATTCTTGATGGAGGCAAGGTCAACCAACACGCACACATCTGTGTATCTATAAATATATAATATGGCAATTCCGATGCACTATCGCAAAACGCACACTCAATTATAATCTAGTTCCATAACTAGTTCATAACGGTATATATATATAGGCCACTTTGCCACAGATGTTTGAAACAAAAATAGTATAAAATATTTTAACTAGGCTAACAGCAGGTTATAAAGATAACATTCCAAAAGAAATAAATCAAATGATTAGACATTAAAAAAAATCACAATTTACACAATTATTTTATACACCAACGTGATCCATATTCATCCACCTTACTGATTTATCGGTTAGAATATTTTATTTATAGGTTGCGTTGGGAGACTCCGTATCTTATTTCTATATGACCGTCACAAACACTAACCCTACGTACAAGGTATTATTATCTGCACCAAACCGTAGCTGTGTAAATAGGCTGGACGGCTTAGTAATTCGATCTCAACCTTCCGAAGAGATTTAACTAAACTATTACATTGCCGTTTTCTACTTAAATTACGCCTTAGCGTATACACACAACATTAGGCGCGCAGTCGACGCGTATCAACAGCCCTACAAACGTTCCAAGCAGTATAGCATAACGAGTGTAGCGCCTTCGTGACTCGTTCTATTTGCGTCTGACGCCATTCAACTGCGCGTGAAAAAGAACATATGTGTAAAGGCTTTTAAGACCACATTCTAGATCGCTCTCAGAGACGCTCGGGGTCTTCGTTCAGGCCACTATAGCTCCTGGTTGGCAGAAGCAAGATACCGGGGAGTTTGCTAAGTAGCCCTAAATACGCTTAATAAATACAGTAGGTACGAGTTTACCTACGTGACTGATGGCAGAAAACCCATCTATCTAAAAGCCTGCTTTAATTATTCATTACTACGAATATGTTTAATGATTAAATGTCAGTTATGTTGGTACGTATGTACATATATCTCAGGAATGCAGGTGCTCATAATATACTAGGTACCTACGTAGATATATAAGCTAGAGATCTGTGACATACCACTCGCCTGAGTGGAAGATCTTTCCTTTTCCGCTAAATGTTAAATCACACGTATTGCGATTGTAACTATACTACAATTTTGTTCTAATACTTGACCAATTATAGTTAAGTATAAATTGGTGTACCTAATGGATCCTTGAGAGACCTATTATGTTGAATACGGATTAGTCTTCGTGAGCATTATCTGGTTTTAGAGGTCACAAAAAAGCGTTCTAAATATAAATATTAAGTACTTAATGTGTATCTATGTCTGTGTTGCAGAAAAGTCGGGACGGGCTGTAATTTTATACGTACTTCTGCTTCTTTTTTGCTCGGCAATCGGCTACAAAATAGAATCATTTTGCCAGTGTCGAGTAATCCTTGATAATTAATATACCTAAGATTATAAGTACCCCTGATGATGAGTGATGATTTTGATAACGATGATGATGATGAAATTTCTTCCTATCAGTAAAGCTGCAAATTTACCGGACATCTTGGGAGAACTTGAAAAGTTTAATTATACTATTTTATTTAAATTTCTTTAACTTCCGCACGTATGAACACACGATGTTTAATACCCTACTAATATTACACATTATATACCAAAGAAGCACATTTTTTGGAAATTAGCACAAAACTGACCACTTCACGGTGCGACATCCCGCCATAGAGTCTTATAGATACTTGTTTAATACGTATATGTTTCAAAAGGCTGGATCCAGTCTGACTGCGCAGGAAGATACAGGCTATAATTTAGGGAGGTTCCTTTTTTGTGGTTTTTCTAATTTCTAAATGATACATAAAACATTCTGTTTTTTTATAACAATTGATTATCACCGTAAGATTAAGATTTCAATTATACGCAAACAAGGTGGTGTGCTTGTAGAGCCATTGGCACAACAGCAATAAGTCACACAAAAAGCAAACTGCGCAGGTGAAAGCCTATAGCATGCGCGCGCGCAGTCGAGCACGTCCTTTCTCTGTTCCGGTCTGAGCGCCCGCCGTTTAACCAGCCGGTGCTCCTCCAATAAAATATAAATAAGTATCGCCATACGAACACACCAACTATACGGTCCCACTTTAAGCTTAACGCTTATGGGTACCGTACAATGGACTGAGGGCGAACTCAGTATATAATACTTATATACATATTAAACATCCATGACTCGGGTACAAACATTCGTGCTCATCACACAAAGCTTGTGTCCCTACCAGGATTCGAACCCGGGACCCTCGGCGCAGAAAGCAGAGTCACTACCACTGCGCTAATCAGGCCGTCGATTTATATATTATTTTATTTATATTATTATGATATTATATTATTAGTAAAAGAAGCTGAAATTACATTTTAATCTATACTAATATTATAAATGTGAAAGTTTGGATGGATGGATGGATGGATGTTTGTTACTCTTTCACGCCCGAACGGCTGAACGGATCTGGATGAAATTTGGCACAGAGATAGATTATAGTCTGGAATAACACATAGGCTACTTTTTATCCCGGTAAAATGTATGGTTCCCGTGGGATAGATGTTTTAATTTTTCATACTTTTTATCGCGGGTAACACCGCCGGGCGCATCTAGTAGCTTATATAACTCGTACTTGTAATTTTTATGTGATTTGCTATAGAGTCTTCAGCTTAAAGTTATAAGGGTGTCGCTAAGTGAGGCGGCTGCTCTTCACTTGACTCCAAAAATGTAACAATCCATCAATTGTGGCAACACAAACTCAAACCTGCTAAGGTAACCGAAAACCTTCAGTCTTGAAACGGGTAAGCTTTACATATTTTGTACGCGTGCTCTAACGTGCGGTATGTAAAGTTAAAAGGTATATCAACCCCCGAATTTATAGACGTTCTATAAGTTTATCCAACGTATCTAATATAGCACTGTGCACAAGGCTAACAGCAGTAAGCAGTCCTGGATAATGCAGGTATTCGTTATAACTGAGCTAATGCTTATAGTTTATAATTCCGCTCATGACCAGTAGCGACTGTTACGGATGCAGACTAAGGAACTAGGAAATAAACCAAATAAGTAACCAATAAATATGAATGAACACTATTATTTAATAATAATAATATCGCCCGATGAACACACCAACTATACGGTACCACACTAAGCGATGCTTGTATTATTGGGTAACACACAATGCATTGGGGGCCAACCCAGTATATAATGCTTATAAGCATCCATGATTCGGATACAAACGGTAGTGATAATATCCTCTTTGTTTTTTTTTTTTTTTTTTTTCCCTAATGGCCTTTTTCCATTGAGATCCTCTTTGTTACTGATGATTATAACTGATTGTCCCAGTGTCTGTCAATGTCACCAATGCATTTTTTTTTTAATTTGGCATCACCATATGTATTTTGCCAGTGTCAAGTAATATAAATTATTTCTGTTTTTGAATATATGCACAACCCCAAAGGCTAGGCCCAAGTAAAATACCCCCCCATCCCTCAATCAGTAAAGTGATGGATACTTTACCGAAAGATTTTTCATGGATTTTTTGTGAGAAACTGAAAAGCCATGTTTCGTCACTCTGTATCAATTACCTACACTCGTGCACTTTACCGAACCCATAATGGTTAATATTCCACTTATATCACTCACTATAACTCGCAGGAACACTAGTTTTAGAAATTAAAACATAACTGACGCCATGACTTTTCAGTTTCCCGCCAAACATCCCCACCAATGCATTGTTCATTCCTTATTTTTTTTAGCTTTGCAATCAGCTACAAATGAAACCATTTTTGCCAGTGTCGCTAATTTTAATATTTTACAATGACAGGATTTAGTAAGCACGTCATAGAGAAAAAATGCTGTCACTGTCATTCTTATTTATAACATCTGTGTTGTGGGCTCCGGACTTGCTCCGAATCTTCTCGAAGGTTTTCGAGGAATCTTGAGGAATCCTGAGGGGGACCAGAACAGCACGCCCCACCAGCACAGCTCCAGATATCGTGCGAGCGCCACCTGGCGGCAGTAGCGGAAAGTGCGAGCTCTCTCAAGTAGGTATCCCCTACGCACCCTGCCCCTTCCACTTTTACCTCCCCTACAAATTCCCCCTCCCCCTCCCCCCTCCTTCACCCCCTCTCCGAAAAACTAGTTTTTGGACCCCTCCTCCCGACCCCCCTCGTTAGGATTTCCCCTCGGCCCAGAGTTTTTGAGCCGCAGGTAGTGGAATAGCGAGAGTGGTCTTGGCAGGTTGCTAACATCTGGGCGCAACTTTTGGCCCCAAAAATCTGCCCCAAAAAATTTGTGACCCCAAATCCCAAAAAAGTCCCAAAATCCCAAAATCCCCAAAAAATTCCCCCTACACCGCAGAGAGTGGGACACAGTGAGCGAGGCCTAAAGTGATCGTGGAACAGAGCTCGTCGGTGTTTACAACCGCGAGCTCACACCGCAACCACCACACTCCAAGCGCCAACTATTGTTGCTGCTCTTGGGGCACCACGACACCAGAGCAGAGTCCTCACACCCTGCTGCCCTCCAAAATCACCAGCTGACTTCAGATACCACAACTTTTTTGTGTGTACCCAAGCCTCGCCAAGTCCCGGAGCATCACACCTGGTACGACCGTCGGGCCCGTCTTCGAGTTCGACAATAGTTCTAAGTTAGATTAAGACTGTCTCTTGGTTTTTTGCGAAGAGATTTTTACCCATTTGACGAAAATATATTTTACTTTTTAATTTAATTTGGACCCATAATTTTCTGTAAATTTTTGATTTGACGTACCTGCTAGTCAGGACGAATAATTTTAACTTTTTACACATTTTTAAAATATTTTATAATTTACAATTATTTTTACACCCTATTAATAAGTTTACAGTCAATCCCAATTTACAACTTTTACAAATTTTGGATTGACTAACCCGCGACCACCCTTTAAAATGTACGCGACCCACCGCACACCCGCGAAAAGGCAGAGGGGACCCGCTTCCCCGAGCGGAAACCAGCACAAGCAGCCCGAAGGGTTGCCAAGTGTAAGCCGGAGCATCGGGGAGTGGGAATCCTCAAAGCCGGAATCGCAACAAAACCCCTCAACCCCACCTCAAACAATCAACCCCAACCTGACGGTGACCAAGCCACCTTCCAAGGCGGCCTCCACCCAAGAGGCCAGGCAGGCCACTGCCCACTCACCATCTGGCACCATCAGCAGTCCGCCCAAACAGTCCGTCCCTCTGTCCAAAGTTGCCGAGGCAAGAGCATGCCTAAACAGGGCGAAGCTCCACCTCGGTAACTCAAGAAACATAAAGACAGAGATTAAGACGGAAGTTACGGCGGCCATCGACCGTCTCTACCAGCTGGTTAAGGAGTCGGAGATGGCCAATGGTGGGGCCATGCAAGCAAAGCCTGCAGAAAGAAAAAAGGGGAATGCAAAAGACGCGCAAGGTTCGGAGCAAATCACCAAACTCTGCCGCAAAATAGAGGAGAACTCGAAGCTATCGAGGGAAAATACCGAAAGGATGCACGTTCTCCAAGCCGCGATCGACAGCCATCAGAAAAAGATGGCTGAGGCTGTACCGGCGCCAGGTGTCACCGGAGGACGGGACCACGAGGAGCTCATGGCCGAGGTCCAATCTCTGCGGCGCACAACCGAAGAGATGAGTGGACGGCTCTCGGAGATGAAGGAGAATACTCCTTCATACTCAGAGATGCTGTCAAAACCGCGGCCCACTCCAGTAGAGGGGCCTAAACACTCCGTCATCGTGTCCTCCGATGACATCATGGACACAGGCGCCGACGTAATAGACAGAGTTCGGCAGGCACTGGATGCCAAGAAGTGCGGTCTTCAAATTGAGCGGGTCCGTAAGATCAAGGACCAGAAAGTCGTTCTCAGCTGTGCCACCAAGGTGGAGATTGAGAAAACGGTGACACAGCTGAGAAAAGATAAGAAGCTCAAGATCGAGGAGGCCAAGAACAAGAACCCCTTGGTCATAATCAGAGATGTCCAAAAATACATCACTGATGAGGATATCAAGGCCGCACTTAAGACCCAAAACATGCGGCTGCTGGGAGATCTCTCGGCCGACGATTCGGCCGTCACGGTCAAGTACAGGAGAAGGGCGCGGAACCCGCTACAGAACCATGTGGTTCTGCAGGTTCCCCCTAAAATGTGGCAACGGCTGACGTCGGTCGATAAGATCTTCATCGACATTCAGTACGTCCAAGTGCACGATCAGACACCGCTGATACAGTGTACGCGGTGCCTGGCATACGGACACGGCCGGAAGACATGTAAGGAGTCGACCGACCTCTGCGCGCATTGCGGTGGGACGCACCTGAAGTCCGACTGCCCAAAATGGGGGTCAGGCGAACCACCAGTGTGTCGGAACTGCGTAACCGCAAAAGTTCCCGACACAGCCCATACTGCCTTCGGCCTGGAATGCCCAACTAGGAAGAAGTGGGACGCCTTAGCGAGAACCGCCATAGCCTATTGCTAAGGTGGTCGCTAGGGTCCCACTCGGTACACGCACCCCGGCGTACAAGACAGCAGAAGCGAACCTCCGCTATAAGATAGTAGCAGGAGGCAACGCAAAAGCCAAGAGCTTGTGGTGTGGCAGCACCACAAACGACATCAGAATGGCAAATACGCCGGGTGCGCAGATAGACATGGGCCTGCGGACGCCGAACGACGGCGACAACCCCACTATTGACAAAGTTAGGGGAGGACGACGACCAACATGCATCGTCCAAGTCGCAGCCTGCAAAAATGACCAACTAGCGCTGGTGAAAGACTGGAGAGTGGCTGAAAGCCCCGCGGGCTCAGGCCTCAACGGTATACTTTTCCAAATTAAATTGTGTAAAGTACTCAGCGTTAAAATCAGTAGAATCATGCTTTTAAAAACAAAACATGCTAACTGTATCCAGTTTCATGAGAAACTGGATCAGTTAAAATTTGCATATAAAATCAGTCAGACAGTAGTTAAAGAAAATAGTACATTTTTAAAAAGACATGCAAGCTTTACACAATCATTCATAGAAACATGCAACCAAACAACAGACACAAATAGGCCAATTTACAAACTCACTATACAGTGGTGGTCTGAGGATCGTGGGGAAACGAAGCGAGATGTCAACATCGAGAAGCGCAGAGTCAAATGTGCAGAGCAAGCCCGAAGAGCGGGAGTCGTCGAACGGCGACCGCAGGCAAAGGAAAAATATGAGGATAAAGCCAAGACGGCACACCTTAAGAGTTGGAAGAACTGTTACAATGACCAAGTGGAAGAAGGAGTATGGTCATGGTGGTACAGGTTTTTAAGCACAGAGTATAGGATCCTACCGCACCAGTGTACGGAGAAGGTGGCTGGTGTGAATAGGAACAAATTGCAAAACAAAGAAGACTGCTAGCAACTTATTATGGTAATAAGCCCAGCTAGCATCTTATATCACATGCAACCATTCACACCAGCAGGTCAGTCTGAGCAGTGGATGATAGGACCCTATACTACAATTCTGATCCTGTGTACTGTGTATGACTGCACACTGTTGTGTGCAGTCAATAGTTAATAAGAAACAGCCTTACACTGTGTATTATTGTGCACAGTGTAGAAATAATGTAAGATAACATATAAATAATGTATCTTTTTCTATGTTTACTTTTATAAGAAGTCATTTTATTGCTGTTTTTTTCATATTCATTTTACACTTTCTGTCACTAATATTAAGATTTACAAAGTCTCTGACCCCCATGTCAGTGGTGTTCGCGGGCCGGGTGTGATAGCGCCCGGACAAATAAAAAAAAAAAAAAAAAAAAAAAAAAAACATCTGTGTTGTGAGAGGGATGGACGACGCTTTGTGACGACGACGGATTGTGCTTGGGGTACTTATAATAATCATCAAAACTCGTTTCCAAAGCGAGCATTCCACCTGAATCACCGTAACCAACCAGAAACTAGGATGTAAAAAATGGCTCTAAAAGGTTACAATTCAGATCACGCAAAAAAACAAATCGTCGGTAAAAACCTACACTTTTCCCTGAGCTTTTTCCAGTTAAATAAAACCATATTTCATTGCGTCTGACCAAAGGATTGGAAAACAGATAAAAAAAGCATGAGTAACAAATTAACGCATTAAATCGGCTGACAATATTGATTTGTTGTTTTTGTACACCTGTCCATAAAGGTAAACGAGAAAATGTGGCAAAGATAAATGATTGAACAGACGAGTTCAATTCATGAAATTTCTGAAAAGTTAATCTCGGAATTTACCCTTCGTGGTTTACTCTGGAAACAGAATAGAGATTACTTAATATCTGTGTGGCATAATTGGATGTAACCCTGCTTTCTGTAGCTTGGCTCCTATGGTTTGATTCCCGAAGTTTCTGGTAGGGACTAACATTGAGTGACAAGCCCGAATATGTATAGGTACCCCAGTCATGGATGGATAATATAATATCTGTATCCTTAAAATTAGTTTTATTTCAATATGTAGTATTTACGTAAATATAACAAAGCAAATAATAATTATAATTATTATAATGAAATAATTATTATAATGTTGATATTACCACATCACATGCCTAGGGGGGTTCTGTGGAATACCTAAGATGAAATGCGGTTGCTGGCAAATTAAAAACCATTGCACACCGAACATCCGTCACGCATTTTCGATAGATGTGTCGCGACGATTATCTTCTTCTAATTTAAGGGTTAGACCCTTGTCGGTGTAGCTGATGAAGCTCGTTCTATCCGTCTCTATCAAGAGCAGCTTCTTTCACCTCCTTATACGACATGACACCGATCCGACGATTATACCTATTGGTAATTCTGACACATTTATATGTTCTATGACGTATGCATTGGCGTGTATGAAATCGCATGGAATCTAGCCGGTCTAGTAGTACCAAGGCAAACGTGCTGAACCCGGAGTCTGGCTCCGTCACTTGAATATAATTACGCCCTTAATATCAAGCGAACCTTCGACGCTATCTTGTCAATTACCTTTTAGTTTTTTTACTCCTTCGTGCATTCCAGGAATTATTATACACAAAGGTTACTTTACTCTTTCCTGGTGTCTCCTTATTTACAGATAAATAAAGGTTTTCAAAACAACATTATCTTTTTAAAAGACTTTTACAACGATGAGCACTTAGTCAATTTTTTATTTTTTGGATTGTGCTAAGGTAACAAAGATGGCGGCTTGAAATTTAAATTTAGAAACAAGACGGACAGAACAGTGTGGCATTTTCATAAACGTAGAAATTAAATACATCTGAATTGAAACATCCAAAAGGCTGGACATTTTGGATCGTCCAATTGAGCACAATAGGATGAAATGAAATATGTAAATATATGCCACAAATAATTATTGTGCAAAATAAAAAATAAATTGCTAACGAACGAAACGTTTTCTAACCAAAAGTACTAAATCAATTACTGAGGTACTCAATTGTGGACAAACTTTTAAGGTTACTTACGTATTCGGGTTTTCTTGTTAGCCCGGAGCTGCGGGGCTTAGAATTGTATATCATAAGTTCGCTTCCACATAGGCATAGGTATACTTATTATAGTTCTCAGATTTAAAAAAAGTCTGCTAAGGCAACCCTTTTCATTTGATAACAGTTTGTCAGATTAGCGTTTTTAAGTCGTCTTTGTTTCGATTATGGAGAAGAATGTTAGGAACACACTGTGTTGTCTTATACCATTACATACCAGATTCGGATATTTCAAACTCATGCACTTTATTAAATTATGCTGTAATAATTATATAATGGATTTTAAATTATACTCACCAGTTATAAGCTCAGGCGAAGAAATATAATTTTTATTTCTTCGACTTCGACAAGTATAATTAAGTATATAATAACGAATAATATATAATCAATTTTGATTTATAATGTAAAACTGCAAAAACAAAGTTCGCTATTTACTAGTAATAAGTCATGCACGATAATATGATTACATGCGAAATAGATTAAAAAAACGAATTCATTGACAACCTAATTTCCGTTCACCGCCTGTTATATTTCAATCAATGAATATGACCGTCCCCTTCACGCGAATAAATCAAATAATACCTACTACTATTAAATAAACAATTTTTATTGATTTATATATCGATAAATTAAATTATGCATACTTTCTCATATCATTTATACAGTTAAATTAATGAATGCTTGTGCGTTTGTAAGTTTTAATTAGAAACATCTACGAACCAATTTGAATAAATTCTTGCATAGGTGTAAGTATACGTTAGTAATAATCTAGATTCTGGACTAACAACACAATATAGCCTAGTTTAATTCCTCGAAGTCTACGCGGTCGAAGCCACGGATAGAACCAAATTACCAGGGTAGCAGGAATATCAGGCGTTTATTAATTTCCTGTACACAAATGCTCAAAGAAGCTCTAATGGTTTGATGCCGATCCGCTTGGCCATGGTCTCCATGGCTTCGATCTGTCGCTGAGGGTACGACACTGTGCCTCTTGCGGTGGTCTTCTGGCCTGTTATTCGCTCCTTGTCGCCGGGAGCCAAGACCGGGAGCGATGGATCCACCTGGTCAAACACACTATGCTTTCATATTTTGTTCAATTGCCTGACTTTTTGGTGGGAGCAGGCGTGGATATAGGATTTATTAAGGTCAATTTCGAGGTCAATTTCATAGATGTTCGGGGGGGGGGGGGGGGGGGCGGGGGGGCAATTTCGTTAGGGGAGAGGAATATAAATAAAAAATATATATCCATCCATACTTACCTCAAACGATTTATCGTCCTAGATACATTATAATGATGTCGTTTAAAAAAACATTGCCCATAAGAAAGGGCTTTTGTCGTGAATTTGGATGAGTACAATTGCATCCACTGTATTAACGCCTAGGTCAGCCTTTCGCAAAGTGGGCGATAACGCCCCCTTGTGGGTGCTGCAGGCCTAAAGGGTAAGAGACCCAGAAAATAAATGGGGGCGTTGTGTAGAGGCTTACTATAATTGATTTAATTTGAAGTAGGCGTGGTTTTTAAGTAGGTGAAAACATGGGGTCGCTAAAAAGAATTCATTCTCAAAGTGGGCAGTAGTCAAAATAAGTTTGGGAAACCCTAGCCTAGGTGTAACTCTAAGTCAGTTGTCTAAAAAGTACCGGTTCCAAATTCCTCCAATGCTGTAGGCAGTCAGCTATCCGCTCGGCGAACCCTGGCGCGAAGCAGTCGGGGTCGATGGCCGCGAAGCACTGGCCAAGATTCGGGGGTCCTTGGTCGCTGGTCAGCTCCCACCCGCGGACTTGATGCGACGACTTTGAACCTTGAATCAAGGTATAAATAACGCACATTACGGATTGCACTAACTGACGGTGGTGTTCCACTCATTTAAATCTACGTCTAATATTAAAAAAACTTGGGATAATGTTAAGTTATCCATTATAATTATGGTTAAAATAAACTTTTATACTTTACAACTAGGTACTCTTATACTATACAATACTGATAGTCATGCTTCCATCATGTTGCAATAATAGTACCTAATTAAGATGTTATTATGTGGTATTAAGTGTTTACTGTTCATAAGTCAACACTAGCAAATAATAGTAGTAGTAAACACTAACTACCTACATTTGGTGAGTAGCGACACCACGGACCCGAGATCTAGAGAGTCGGTCAGGGAACGTGTGGAAACGAGTGGAAACTGATGGGGCCCCGCAGGACTCTCAGCTCTGGCCTGCCTTAGTTGGCTGTCCAGAGAGGGGTTTATAGAGCTATATGCTTCAGGTGGAAGTGTTAAAAGGTATAACGCCGCGATTACCACGTAAAAAAGCGCAGCACACCTCTCTTCACCCTGAGCCGCTCACGCCAGTGTTGCCACTTATTATATGACTGTATATTTAGGGGCCCACCTAATAGAGCGGCGAGTCACCTGCCAATGGTATCATGGCCGGTGTTCGCAACCCTTCCAATCACTTTATCCAATGTCTAACCAAACTTCAATCCATAGTCTCAAATTATCTATCCATATACCTGCAATAGTTCCTCCGCCTGCTGCGGTAAATTCGTTATTTATGCTATCATTTTCAGCATTTGACCCCAGCAAGTGGCTAACATAACATTAAAAGTCTCAAAAAGGGCCTCTACGTGTTGGACCCATGTCCCCGCGCATGCCTTCCAAAGATCCGGGTACAGCCCGTGTGGAGGAAAACACTAACTAATAAATAATAATAGTAGTAAGTAATTGCTGTTCATTTATACAGAAACCGTTTATTCTTATACTTGTTAAGGGTAAATATAGAAGAAAATGCTCAAGACTGTGGGTTTTCCCAATATTTTATAGGTACCTAGTTGCAGTAAAATACATGTTTCCAATCCACACCAAGGTACCTATCCCACAGAAAAAGTTTACAAATTGAATTCCGTGGCTTTTTCCGACATTACTGCGCCTGGTGCTAAATAAACTGGCAGTTTAACTCATTCGACTACTTATTTGTCTCATACGCAGAACGCATTGGCTTTATGCCATATTTCAACAAGTACCTATAAGACGTCTAGACTTGTAAGTCATTAGGTACCTACCTACAAAGAGTATATAATGACTACGTTTACCTACCTACTGAGTAAAAGTCCAGAATATGGGATCAATAGACTATCTTTGTATACCGAAATATTTATTCGTTTTCCAATATCATCATTTCACCCAACTTCCTTTTTGCAATACGGTAATTTACTGTTATTTTTTATTGGAAAATTATACAATTTATGTTGTACGATTAACAAGAATGAAATAACTGTATAAACATTAAAAAGTATCAGATGTTTTCAAGTTTCTGACCAGGAAATGCGAAAACAGTACAGAGCTACAAGCGTGTGACGTCACCCGCATAACTGAGCCCTCGCGCGACCGAGAAAGAGTGAGACGAATAACGAAAATCTTTAAGGCCTCAGCCTCGAATTTAGCGGGCAGCGGGGCGGCGCGGCGGCGGCGCGGGAGTGGCGCTCGTTGGCCGCCCCGCGCCGCTGCCGCGCCGCTGTTTTCGAGAACCGGTCCATTTGATTTTACGCATAAAATCCTGCCGCACCCGCGCCGCCGCCGCGCCGCCACCCCGCTGCCCGCTAAATTCGAGGCTGAGGCCTAAAGCTTTTTAGCTAGAAGTAAACTCCCCGAGAGCACTTACCTGATAGTCCACTGCAAAGCACTTCGACCATAGCGCTGAGAGCGTATCCCTTGTACCCGCTGGTCTTCTCAACGCCTCCCAGAGGCATCAGGCAACCTGCTTGGAAGGCCTGCGAAGGTAAAAGTAGGTACATAATATAAATCGTCCGGGCCACACGACACAGACTTTGTCTGCGCAGCTTGAGTCCCTGCCGTGTGCTCCCGGTTAAACCCTTTTGTGACAAACTGCCTGTCAATGGTACAAATTGGGATAATAAAAAAATTGTACCTAATATATAATTTATTTAAGAGTATGTTCTCGTGTTTAAGGTCTCTTTTGTGTTGTTGGGATTATCATGATTAAAACGACGTGTGTTCAGTTCGGTGGTTTATTGCTTACTGACTCCATAGAGAAAATGAACATAGAATTATTGACAACATATTCGATAGGACGTGTGGACTGTATATTATAGGTAAATTTGACTGCGTTCGAATTTCGCGCGTAATTAGTCTGGACATTCCGCCCACCAAGAACATAGTTCTTAATCACACTACAAAACAAATAACTCTTGCTTAGAACAAATAAAATCAGAAAAGTTGAGCAACTCTAACAACACTAGATGCGATCATTAACTGAAGTAACTCTAGATAGTTACGAATGAAATCTAGGAAACAAAAAAAAACAATATTACATGGCAGTTTTACTACGACATAAATAAAGGGAACTAACTATCCGCCCACCGTAACATATATAGGTACTTGACCTAATACAATCAGAAAGCAACATCAAATGTTATACAAGCTATTGTTGCTTTCATGAGATCAAACATCAGACTTTTAAATCAACCTTAAAATATGGTAATAAACACAATATACTTATTATGCACTGAAACAAAGCTAGAATAAGCAAAAATATAAACAAAAAAAATAGGTAAGTATGCGCTCATTTTGTTATAACACAAAGTTTACTAACTGGACGTTTAAATAATCCAGATTTACATTTAACAGTTACAACTCGTGTAATATTGTCTGGTCCAGTATGCTTAAGTATAATTTTACCTAAGATCCATTTAGCAGGAGGTATGTTATCCTCCTTTAAGATTACAATATCACCAATTTCAGGTTCAGTACACTTACTATTCCACTTATACCTCTGATTAAGATTAACTAGATACTCTTTGTACCATCTTTTCCAAAAATCTGTTACAATTTTTTGCGTTAAGCGCCATCTATCTAATCCAATTACTTTACATTTAGTATAATCCTCATCAGCTATATTTAACAATGGTTCACCTACTAAAAAGTGACCTGGTGTCAAGGGGAGAGGGTCGTTCGGATCATCACTTAATAATGAGAGTGGGCGTGAATTTAAACACGCTTCCACCTGTGCTAGAACTGTCGCTATCTCCTCATAAGTAAGTGTATTGGTACCGACTACCTTGCGCAAATGTGTTTTTGTACTACGTACCCCTGCCTCCCACAATCCTCCAAAATTAGGTGCATGTGGAGGTATAAAGTGCCACGTCGTCTGTTCTAGTGTCAGCAACGCGGCGATATCCTCAGGTAGTGAGGATTTGGCACTGTTGAACATATCTCGTATTTCTCTGTCTGCGCCGACAAAATTAGTGCCATTGTCGCTAAATAGATCTTGACAATGCCCTCTGCGCGAAGTAAATCGTCTGAACGCTGCGATGAATCCTTTTGCGGATAAATCCGTGACAGCCTCCAGATGAACTGCTTTGGTCACCATGCAGACAAAGAGACATATGTAGCTCTTATACGACTTGGCTCCTCTTCCTGGTGAAAATCGTATATTAATAGGACCACAATAATCTACCCCAGTAGATTTAAATGGCTTACTAGGTTTCAATCTCGCTTCAGGTAAAAGCCCCATCAGTGGAGTAGACTTTCTGGTTGAATATCTTAAACAAGTGACACATTCTCGGTAACATTTCTTGACACGTTCCTTAGCATTTAAAATCCAGTATTTACTTCTCAGAAAATTTAACATAACTTGTGAACCTCCATGTAAAGTTTGATGATGAGCATCTAAAATTAACAACTTGCAAAAATGACTTCTAGCAGGCATAATTATCGGATGCCTCGTGTCATAACATGCGTCAGAATGAGTTATGCGTCCACTGACTCTTAGTATCCCCTTATCATCAAGGAAAGGACACAGAACGCGCAAATTACTCCTTTTAGGTACACAGCCGTTAGTCTTTAACTGTTTTATTTCAGCTGAAAATTCATTTTCTTGAACTTGCTTAACACATATCAATAAAGTTTCATTAATTTCTCTTGATACAATAAATTTAGGTAAGATTGTTCGCTCTTCTTTTGGTATTTTTAAACTCAAAATTCTTCTACAGTACGACAAAACTCGCAGTAATCTCTTGAGGGACGAAAATCTAGACCAAATGAAGTTATCCTCTGTGTTTGACAAAATGGTTAAAGACTGAATTCGTTCTTCTTCCTGTGTATCTTCCACAACCGTGGCATCCATTTGAATAGTAGTCTCTGCCAGCCAGTGTGGTCCATTCCACCACAAAGGATGGCTTAGCAGTTCGCTAGGTGGTAAGCCTCGCGACGCACAGTCCGCAGGGTTTGACTCTGACCGTACATGACTCCATTGCTCAAAATCCAAAATATTTAATATAGCAGAAACTCGGTTACTCACAAAGGTAGTCCAGCGGGCTGGGCCGCCTTTCAGCCAAGCTAGGACTATGGTAGAATCTGTCCACCCATGCAAATTTTCCTTTGATATCTCCATCACTTGCGAAACTTCGAATATTAGCTTAGCTGCTAAAGCAGCACCGCACAGCTCCAGTCTGGGGATTGAAATTTCTCTTTCTATTGGCGCGACCTTGGTTTTAGCCGTGACTAAGTGCACGTGCCCTTGTTCCTCGTCATCAAGTACTCGAATGTACACCGCTGCTGCATAGGCCATATTCGAAGCATCAGAAAAAACGTGTAGTTCTACCTTAGATCCGTGTGTGACATGCATCCATCTCGGTACAGTCAGTTTCTTTAAATCAACTAGTTCACTTCTGTATTTCAGCCACTGTTTCAATAAATCCTCTGTCAGATAGTCATCCCACTCTAGACCCGATTTCCATAGTTTCTGAATTAGCGTCTTAGCCACCACAACAACTGGAGCTATCCAGCCTAAAGGGTCAAACAATCTTGCTACATCAGACAGTACTTGTCTCTTTGTTACTCGCTCCTTTGATTCAGATAAATTAAGCATATATTCAAAATTGTCTGTCTCTCTATTCCAACTTACTCCGAGTATCTTGATAGAATTATTTAATTTAAGAGGAACTTGCTGGTTGGTTGGCTCATTACTTTTCTCTATTTTTTGCAGTAATGTTTTACAGTTACTATTCCATTTTTGCAGTTCGAACCCTCCTGATTTCATTAATTCTGTCATCTCATTGTGTATTTTCAATGCTTCTGTCTCATTTGCAGCTCCAGAAATTAGATCATCGATATAGTAGTCTGTTTTAGTTATTTTTGCCGCCAACGGGTACTTATCTCCCTCCAATTCAGCAAGTCTTTGTAAAGATTTAACTGCTAAGTATGGTGCGCACGCTGTTCCGAAGGTAAGTCTTAATAATTTAAAATGTTGTATGGGTTCCGATCCATCTGAAGTAAATCTCCAAACAATCCTTTGAAAATCCGTATCAGCGTCAGCTACACGAACCATCCTGTACATTTTAACGATGTCGGCGACCACACACACTCTATGGTTTCTCCATCTCATTAGTATGTGTCTCAAATCTTGTTGTAACTTAGGCCCAATAAGAAGTTCATCATTCAGAGACAGATTGTTGGTACCCTTGCTCGACGCATAATAAACAACTCTCACTTTCGTCGTCTCCTTGTCTTCTCTCACTACAGCATGATGGGGAAGATAAATAGCTTTAGGGTTATCTATTTCCATCTCATCAATTTTTCTCATATGATTTAAGCTCAAATATTCACTCATAACCTTGTTGTATTCTTCTCTTAGTTTAGTATCTCTCAACAGCTTTCTTTCTAAAATCTCTAATCTCTTGATGGCAATATCCTTTGAATGACCGTATTGACATTTCGGATCCTCATTTGCAAAAGGCAATTTCACTATGAATCTACCTTCCTCATCTCTCATTGTAGTAGCATCAAAAAACTCTTCACATAACTTCTCACTCTTGGTCATCTCTTTCTGTATTATGTTTGGTTCGTTTTCGATTTCCCAAAATTGTTTCAACAAGTCATCCTCATTAATTTGTACATGCATGCTTCTTAGATTTGTTTTCAATAACTCCCGCGATTCTTTTCCTGCTCTTCCAGATAGTATCCATCCAAAGATAGTATTCTGAGCCATCAAGCTACCTTCCGACTCCTTGCGTATTCCATCCAACAGTATTTCTCCATATACATCTGCACCGAGTAGAATATCGATCTTGCCTGGTATCGCATAGGTCGGATCGGCTAAAGGTAAGTTCCCAATCTCTGTCCACTTGGGCACGATAAGTTTGGTTGCTGGAAGCAGAGAGGTTAAAGAATGTAACACATATGCATTGACCTGTACAGATTTTTTTGGATTATGGCGTGATTCCACACAAAGTGAAACCGTGTGTTTGATTCTCATACGACCATCTCCTAACCCTGACACCCAACCACTTATTGGTTTACGCGTAAGGCCAAGTAACTGCGCAGTGGCCTCAGTAATAAAAGAGGCTTGAGACCCCTGGTCTAACAAAGCTCTTATAATTAATTTAAAACCAGAAGAATTTAATACCTGAACTCTAGCAGTCGCTAACAGCACGCTGTTAGGTTGTAGCTCTCCTCTAGAAAACATACTAGTTACGTGTGTGTCACCTCGTGATGCGCTCCCTCTCTCATGATGATGTGGTACACTCGATGCGGCCTCGCTCGATGGTGTCCATGCCTGGTTGCCCTCATTATTCTCTCGCTCAAAATGTAGCATAGTGTGATGTCTTCTACCGCACTTTCTACAACTCAATGGTCGCCGACACTTCATTACTGCATGTGTAGGTGATAAGCAGTTGAAACACAATCGATGACCTTGTACAAACTCTTGTCTATCTTTAGGTGCCATAAGCTCAAATTGTTTACAATGGTAAATATAGTGGTTTTCCTGGCACATCTCACACTTGGCATCAGTAGTTTTCGACTTATTCTCCATTGCTAAATGAAATGTTTTAGCCTTGGCAACTGGCTTGCCAGATTGTACTTGTGTGCGCACAGCATTTGTGTCTATCATCTCTAATGTCCTGAATCTATTCTCTAAATAATTTCTCAGCTGATCCCAGGTAGGTAGATCATTGTTCATTGTATTAAGATGTTGCTCCCAGAATTTCATAGATTCATTATCTAATTTGGACACTACTAGAAACACAATAATTGAATCCCAGGTACCTGTACTAATGCCCATGTTCTGCAGCGACTTCAAACAGGTAGATGTTGTGTCCACTAATTGCTTAATTGCATTTGCCGACTCATTTTGTATCTTTTTCAATGCAAATAAATTTCTCAAAACAGCATTGCAGTTATATCTTTTATTGTCATAACGTTTTATCAATTGTGTCCAAGCATCTTGATAATTGGCTTCAGTTATTGAAAAATTGCGCAGCAAGTTTTGTGCTTCTCCAGATAAATTACTTTTTAAATAATGTAACTTTTGAACCGACGTAATATTCTTGTTGTTGTGAATGAGCGAAGTAAACATATCGAAAAATGTTTGCCACTCGTCGTATTGTCCACTGAATGTCGGCAGGTTAATTCGTGGTAATTGTAACTCATGATTCTCGGTGACAGCCGGCGTCGGTGAATTAAAAGTATTCGAACTTGCCGGTTGAGTGCTAGGCGGTAATAATGATTGTATTGCTTCCCGTAAACTCGTTTTGTATTGTATATAAAGCTCTTCGAAATTCTCATATGTGTTCTCGGTGAAGTATGTTTCTCGTTTTTCACTGGAAGCTATTGACACAATCATCTTGTGGCCGTCTTTAAACTCCTTATATTGTTGTTCTAGCACCTCCAATCTAGTTTGTACATAAGGCTGTTTGATTCTTTCTTTAGGCGTCTTCCGGTAGTTTTTCTCTGCTTTCGATAAATTCTCATATAACTCATTTTGTATCAATTCTAACTTTTCCATGGACGCCATTGCAACTCGTATCAAAGTCACGTACGCTCAATTACACAAAAGTAGGTTATCACTTATTCTCGATCAGTTTTCTCAATTATGTCGTAAACTCACATAATAATAACAAATCCCAACAAATAAGCACTTTAGTTGTGAAAAATCTCTCGTTATAATTGATGATGCAATATTTTTCGTAAATTCCGTATGACAGTTAGGTTTTTTCTCACTCACTCAATGTATTTTATTGAAAATTATAGTTAAATATCGCACCACAGTCTCGTAATTACTCTAAACACAAAGTTTTTTATCCACTTAACATATATTTTAATGTTTGGTAACGCAATTATTGTTTTTTGCACTCTAAAAGTTTTTCGCGTCGTGTCCCGGCGAGTCGTTCACTCTCGGCTCGCTCACGGTCTTCGCGGAACCATCCGCTCGATTTTGGACCAAATGTTCTCGTGTTTAAGGTCTCTTTTGTGTTGTTGGGATTATCATGATTAAAACGACGTGTGTTCAGTTCGGTGGTTTATTGCTTACTGACTCCATAGAGAAAATGAACATAGAATTATTGACAACATATTCGATAGGACGTGTGGACTGTATATTATAGGTAAATTTGACTGCGTTCGAATTTCGCGCGTAATTAGTCTGGACAAGTAGGTATATCTCTTTTATGGCAGAGTCATTTATAAAACTTAGTTACGCCTTTTTGGTCGTTTGAAGTTGTCTTTAATCTGATAATGCTCATAAATCCTGTAGGCACTTAAACATGATTTTTGATTATGGTAGGTAGGTACATGTATCCAATCCTTCAAGAATCCCTCAGGCCACCTCTATTGCTTTCGTAAAATGAGTAATAGCTTGCTAGGTATATTCTTTTTTTAAGGTTGGCAATCGGCTACAAAATTGAACCATTTTCGCCAGTATCGAGTATTTCTTGATAATTGTTATAAAATCATAAGTACCCCTGATGATAATGATGATCGCAATGACGACGATAATGATGAAATTAATCCCCTACCCCTATCAGTAAAGCTATGGATACTATACTGAAAATTTGCCGGACATCTTGGGAGAACTTGAAATGTCAAGCTATACTATTTCATTTTAATTTCCTTCACTTGTGCACATATATCAACACATAATGGTATCCCACTAATATTACACATTATTTTTCAAAGAAACACATTTATTGGAAAATATAACAAAATTGACAACTTGCATATTCAACTTCCCGCCAAAAAGCCTTCTTTTGCCTTTACTATGGTAATCTGACAGACGTTCAAGTATTAATAAAAAAGGAGAAGATAAATATTAATATAGATACTAAGATATATTTTTAATGTAATAATTTGGTTTGTTATACGACTCTAATATAGCATTGTCGAAATAACTGCCAGGTTAATAGTTAATAGCAACACTATTCAAGTCATTTATTGCTTACTAAAAAAATAAAGGCGTTTAACAGTCGTTGAAATATATTTAAACGAGTAAAGAACAGTACTATAACCTTTATTGTTGACGATACTTAAGTATCAAGTGTCTATACGACATTTACTCGAGATATTTAGTGATAAATCCGTTAACAGTGGATGAGAAGGGAAGCGAGGTAAATTTTTGAAGCAAAATTATACATTGCATTTTGAACTTTATCTCCACAGTGTAACGTATATAAGTGGGTACTGTACCGAACCAATCATTTGTAAATAACTTACCAGTTTAGCGTCTGTGGTTGGTTTACAATCGGGTCCAAGGGCCCATCCTTCTGGTAACGGCTCGTCTCTGTGTATTTGTACTTCTATCTGCAAAAAATCACATCCTGACCAACTGCGCACGGTATACAGAGAGTTATTAACACCCGACGCAATGCAAACAGAAGTATTTCAGGTTTGACACCTCTGTCTGTGGCATCGTAGCCCTATATTATTTACTAGCTGCGCCAGGCGGTGTTACCCGCGATAAAAAGTATGAAAAATTAAAACATCTATCCCACGGGAACCATACATTTTACCGGGATAAAAAGTAGCCTATGTGCTATTCCAGACTATAATCTATCTCTGTGCCAAATTTCATCCAGATCCGTTCAGCCGTTCTGGCGTGAAAGAGTAACAAACATCCATCCATCCATCCATCCATCCATCTATCCATCCATCCAAACTTTCACATTTATAATATTAGTATAGATTAAGAACTAGCTGTTACCCGCGATTTCATCCGCGTGGTATTTAACAAAGACACAACCGTTAGCAATAGCCCGCTCGCGCGTTCTGAGCCCGCGCGACCTTTTGCAGCCTTTGTGTAATCAAGTCGTTGGCGAGGGTTGAGGGGATTTTTTGGAACGAAGTTCCTTATCGCGCGTTACGAAAGGGGGCTAGACGGAAAAAATTCAGACGAAAAATTAAGATGAAAAGTTGTAACGACCAATTGTAAGCTTTTTTATAAACGAAAGTATAGTTCACTATATAAAAACCAAAAACATAACGATACCTAGTTCAAAAACATGCCAGCGACATCTATCGCTGACAAAAATAAACATAAATAGTATTTAAACTATACTATAAAATTACTTCTAGAGCCCGTGCACTTCGACTCAGTGGGTTCAAATTCGACGAATAAAATGGACTCATGGATGATAATGAAACAATTCTCGTACGACCCTTTTTTCTCAACCCAACTCCAGTACCTATGTAAAGGCCGATTATAAACATGATTATTTGTAAGCCGTGCGGCGTGCGCATGTTTCTCTGTCGGTCTCTCTCTCTCTCTTATAGAAAGCAAGCCAGATATTTTCGTTTCGTCTTTCTATTTCGCATTGAACAGTGTGGTGTCGCGAAGATTATTTTTGTAGAGTGTATACAGGTTTTTTTTGTACATAATAAATAATAAAGGAACTTCGTTCCATCCGGGTGTCCCTTGACACCTCTCAAGTTTTGGTTTTTTTCTAAAATAAAAGTAAGCTAAGTTACTCCTTATTACATCAGCTATCTGCCAGTGAAAGTCCCGTCAAAATCGGTCCAGCCATTTCAGAGATTAGCCGGAACAAACAGACAGACAGTCAGACAATAATTGTAAAAAATGTTGTTTTGATTACACTACACACTTAGTAGAAAGCCTTTATTTTAATATTACAAACAGACACTCCAATTTTATTTATTTGTATAGATGAATCGATTTGAGCGCGTTGTTTTAAAATTACCATAAAACCAAGAATAACTTAGTTAGAGTTAAATTCTAAGTGCCTTTAGATAATGTTTAGCTAACAACGAGTAAATCTTTGCTGAGATCTGACGGCAAACGGTTGTTCTTTCTAATTGCTTGATACAAGATATATGTACATATATAGATACTTACCTTACCCATGGCGACAGCGGTGGACGCCATATCGACCACTATGTTATCACCATCCTTAGCTGGGGCCGCCAATGCCACGGGATTAGTTCCCAGGGCTTTCTGAAACCATTCGGGCAAAACCTATTTGAGTTAAATTCACTCAAAGATCGACCTTGGCATACTTTTTTTGGTAGACGTTAGGTACCTAACTATAAATGGGTTTTGCTCTATTTTTTTCGGCTTCTAAAGGGGTTTCCCAAGGGTTTCCCAGGGTTTTGGCCAAGTTTTGACCAAGGGATCGAAATTTAAAAAAAAACTAACTTTGTCTATAAACGACCCTTTCGAACGGGTTTTACGGGGTTTTGCGTTTAACCGAATCATAAACTTACCTCGTATTATAAGAAAGCCTTTTCAAAAGATAAGCTAAGTGAATGGTAATCAATAAAATCTGACGGCAGTTAAGTCGTTCAAAATCCAATCAAAACCCGTTCATAGCTTTCCGGTTACGGGCCCTGCTTTCAATTACTTACTTTTACGAAATTTAAATAGCAAATATCTTAAAAGTTTGATAATTATTTCTTAAATTCTTTTACAGTAGGCATACTTAAGTATATCATAAAATATAATACCATTACATCATAGGTAATTTATAAATGTTACTCTAGGTAAATACCTCCTTTGACCTGGTGGGCACCATGATGGGTGAGGAGTTGGTGAACGACATCCCGATGAGACCCTCGCGCTCCGCCTTCAGGGCCCAGTAACCAGCCATGCCGTAATGATTGCTTCCTGGATAATAAACATTATTTGAGTGTCAATTATTTTTGAAAACAATCGGTACATTTTAGACTATTGAAACACGAAAATCTGTGCGATTCATTCGAACCGATTAAGCTCTGCGGCGGTTATTTTAAGACATTTAAAATCGGAAACGGAATCGAAAACTTCCAGAGACGGATTTCCGAAATCGCTATATACAAATTAAATACACACACACTTTCCGAACAAAAAAGTTTTCGAACCTTCATGCGTTCAACTGTTAGGTATTTAAAATAGCCATATTAACAGCTCGTCGGGAATTTGATTCGGCGGATTGACTTCGAATGATTTACAATAAACTTTAGCAGAATTTAAAATTGCCTCAAGAGTACTTACGTTTAGCGGTAACCCATCCAACGCCGGACTCCTTCGCCTTCCTGATAGCGATGTCCATGCAGAAGTTGCCTACAGTCGCGCCCAGGGTGTCGCACCCGTCCACCCAGGCAGTCGCTGGTGATTCCTTCAATATAACTGGCTTTGCAGTAGGCGTGCATGATCCGGAGAGACAGTCGTTTATGTAGAATTCTGTAAATAAAAAGAAACATTCCTCCGTAGAAGTTATGAATGGTATTTGAATGCATTTTTCAGAAGAAATGAGCTTTGAAATGCCATTCCAAACTGCAAAGAAGAACCTAGCATTTGTGTGATTTTAGCCGCGTTCTAACCGATCTAGCAGCCTTACGAGGCTGCCTCTACTTGCTCAGTCAGTACGTGACCCGCCCGAGGCATCTGTTATTTGTAAGCCGTCAACTTCACGTACCTTTTTTTGTTTTCGCTGGGAAATACTAGGTGCCTAGGCTGATAGCTCGGATCAAAAATCAAGTCTTCGCGAACTTTCAAACTATTACAAACTGCTCTTTTGGAGATGTGATGATAGAACGTAGATAGCAATAAGTTAAACATTTATTTCACCAGACACTGGCAAAGTAGTAAGTTATTAGACCTAAGGCTGACGCGAGAAAGACCACACACACTTCCACCCTGTTATTTCTGTAAGCCAGATAATGCTTACATATATCTATCATATAGTAACTTATCCCGGTTTAGGTTCTTCTCTACTCTTCTCCATAACTTCCACTCACCAAGTCTATTAAGCCCGTGACTGTAATGTCCAACAGTGTCTGCGTGCATCAGCAGGTCCGCGTGGGCCTTCGCCTCCGTCTCCGGAGCCCCCGCAGCCCTCAGGCTGTCCTCCATGAACCGCCGAACCTCCTCCAATCGCACCTCTGCCATT
The DNA here is from genome assembly GCA_905404115.1 of Pheosia gnoma. NCBI lineage: Eukaryota > Metazoa > Arthropoda > Insecta > Lepidoptera > Notodontidae > Pheosia > Pheosia gnoma. The sequence goes on from FR989910.1 coordinate 2,316,226, forward strand.
TTACTCACTAGACGAAAGTTCAAGATGTTATATAGAATACCCAGATGAAGAACTCGGTGGTGGTAAATTGGACGTGCAGAGTTACTTTTACTGTTGGAAAGGGAAATTTCAGAGGGCAATTGTGTGAAGTTGTGGTGTGTTGGCTGGTAAAATTAAGTTGGTTGCTGATATGTAGAAGGTTATACAGGCTGAGTGAGTTATTTTGTTTTAATAATAATAAATGTATTAGCAACAAGACATACAGGACATTAACGATATAACGTTGACATGTGCAAAGTTATCAAACTGTGTTACAGTGTCAGCGTCCACCTCTTACAGTTATTAAGGCTTATAGTAAATTGCTCCAATAAACAACAATATGAATTGGTACTTAAACTACTTACGGAAAAACAATAATAATAAATAATAAATTAATAATATTATTCATATTATTTAGTACAATAAGCTAGCAGGAGTATGTCGTATTGTTTTAATAGACTAATAACATCCAAAACAATTTAAGGAACGTTCTTGACGGTTACGTACAAAAATATCTAATTTCAATTTTTTTAATTTTTCGTACAAATAAAAACAATAATTTCAAATGAGTGTAATGTTATCCAAAGAACTTCATTATAAAAAAAACATCGCTCCAACATTTCAACAATAATGAAAGATAATAAAATTATGATAAATAAATAGAAATCTAAATAAAAAACCTCCTTTATTCATTCGATAAAAAAAGAATAAACAATTGCAAGAAGTGGCCGTGAAAAGACGATTGACCCATTAGGAGTGACGTACACTCTGTCGTAATCTACGAATAAATAGATCGTTGGTCGTAATGGGTAAATATCGAAACCACCGATCTATTCAAATTACTACTCGAAGTAGTTAGTTAATGTTTTAATTGTACAGCAGACTCGGTGAAAACATGAACTCTTACAACTGGATGAAGCCCAGTTCTTCTCCTTTTTTTAGGTAGGCAATCGGCTACAAAATAATGCTATTTTAACCAGTGTCGAGGATTTCTTGATAATTGTTAAAAAAATAAAAATACCCCGTAATGACGATGTTGATGATGAATTGAATCCCCTCGCCTATCAGTGAAGCTGTGGATACTTTACTGAATTTACCGGATATAATCTAATTTAGGCTCTAATCTTCATAAACTGTTTAAGTATACAACTGACTGCGCACGATTTTAACCGATAAACAGAGACGAGACACGGCTGTTAAAAACAATAATCTCAGATACTACTAAACTAATTTAATTCCCAGTCTTCACCCATACGAACATCGATTGTAATACGAAAACTCACTTGTATTTGATGCAGCACCCTGTATATGCTGCCAATATGATCGAATTTCAATAACCGCGGAAATGCTGTGTAATACGATTGTCAGGCACTAGGACCACAGACTGAGGGCCGGTCAGGAAGACACCACTCTATATATAGAGTTGGGAAAAAGCGTATAATTCGCCAGTCAACCGGCAAGATTGATTTCAAAAAAAGTTTTCACACAAAAACCGAGTCTCTTTTTTTACGAAGATAATTCAGCTAACCTTGGTACTAAGAGAGTTCAATAGATGAATAATAGCATTATTTAGGTATCCTACGAATTCCAGCAAAGGTCATTGACACTAACATTTTTCAGTTTGTAATCACACAATAGCTTAACAATATAATAATATGATAATGTCGCTAGACAAACACACCAACTATACGGTCCCACACTAAGCAACGCTTGTATTATTGGTACCGTACAATGGACTGCGGGCGCACCCAGTATATAATCTTTAGAGATTAACCATCCGTGACTCAGGTACAAGTAATGGTGCTCATCACGTAATGTTTGTCCCTACCAGGATTCGAACCCCGAATCACCAGCGCAGAAGGCAGGGTCACTACCAACTGAGCTAATCAGGTCGTCAGATAATATCTCTACCCTGATACCTATATAAGGTGTAACAAAAATTGTGTAAAATATTTTTTGGATTACGTTGATGTATAAAATAATTATAATAAACAGTAGCATAATATTTTTGTAACGTGTGGTCTACGTGAATAAAAAAAAATGGTTTTTTTTTAAAGCGAACCAGTACCGTTTGTCCGTGCGCTCGGTACGGGATGTCATTTTTTAAATGTCTATTACTTTCATTTATTTCTTTTGGAATGTTATCTTTATAAGCTACTGTGTTACACCTTAAATATATTACGAAATTGTGTTGATTTACACTTTACAATAATATCGCTGGGATAAGCACACACAACCGCTGAAATAAGACATGCTACGAGAGGGTAACTATTGCATTTTCCGGTGAAATTAATTGTTGACCGAGAAAACTAGTATAAATTTAATACTAAAAGAAAAATACTAAGCCTTACCTTGTAGGAAGAAAACGAATTAAGTAATTGGATGTAGAACATCCGCCCTGCTTACTGCTTACACAAATAATAAATAGTTGGTAAGGGGTCGCGCATTGCTATCTGTGAAGATAACTGAAAAGAAATAAAAGTAAATACACTTGGAGACAACGTGACTTGGTAATTATTTGGCACAAAATCTTTCTTCTTTTCTTTTGTTTGCAACTATACCGATATGGAACTTGCTTAGGTACTTAAGGGATAGGAAGCTGAGCGATTTTTTCTAAATGTAAAACTTAAGTAGCGTATGATCCGAGAACCTTAATAAATCTAATAACAAATACTTAGATGAGATGTCGATAAACTATTTCAATACCTATTAGATTTACTTAGCTCAGACGAAGGACAACCAGAAAATATTCTAGCCAAACACACACCCGAAAAACGTATTACCATTTTTCTCACCAGCTAATGTAGGTAGACATTAAACGAATGGGCAATTAAACCAACATTATGTAGTATCAAATCTGTATTGCAAAATTGTTTACATAACTTCCCATCAGATGTGTTCTTAAAAAAGTGTGAAAACAAAATTATATGATTGAAGAACAATGAAGTCAATAGCTCATGACAAGTCAGAGTAGCATGTTCTTCTGTGAAAAAAATATTTCTGTACCTACTCTGTAAGATCATCATTGTCATCATAAGTACCTACTTAAATTGTTTGATGCCGTGTTCTGTCCAGCACGTTTCCTCATAATGTTCCACCGAATTTCCTTGTACCTGTACATACTTTTCCTTTCTGTAATGAGTATTGTGTCATATTTAAAACCGGTGATTAATAAAAATCGAATTTGTAAGTGTATTTCAGTTTGTTCTTAATTATGTTTTATTGTTAAGTAAGTATTAAAAAGAAAAACTGGTGCATTTTATATGGTAGGCAAAAGGTGTTGGTTATTGTGGTGAAGTCAGACTTTTGTCATCAAAAAATATTCTTCCCTAAAAAAACAATTGTCATTTTGCTGGGAGCCATTTTTTTATCTAGGTTCATTTCGAAATTCTGACTGTACATACTCATTAAAATGATTATGGCGTTTATTTTATGTTTTTACGATTCTGACGCTTCGGCTGCTTTACAGCAACCATGGGAGGACCTCCTGGGAGTCTTCCTCGTAAAAACATAAAATAAACGCGATTGAATCCTTAAAATAAGTTTTATTTCAATGTGTGCTATTCGCGTCAATATAAGAAATCAATATGTGCATACTGATCACAAATGTGCTAAATAAGCGCATGTTCAGAGGTCAGTAAACCCTCTCTGAATCATTGTCTATATAGATAGATAGATACACGTTGGTAAATAATGTCAATGTCCCAAAATCTGCCGGTCATTTTGTTCTGAAGCACTTCTGTACTCCAATGTATGAGTTCGCGCGTGCATAGAACTAGTTCTCAAATTATAGTAACACATGAAGAGTTAAAGGTGTCAATTGTCATCACTCCTTTAAACTTGTCCATTATATCAATATTCTATGAACGAGTTTAGAATAGAATTTCATCAGGAATTTTTATTTTTTCTAATCTATATATAGCGACCGCTTCAACCGCGCCACAAGCTACACAGATGGCGCTGCAGACGCATTCAGAGCAATTGACAATTCTCAATACAATCCTGAAACGCGCAATGAGAGTTTTCGGAGCACGTAACATATATACAACTAGCTGTTGCCCGCGACTTCGTCCGCGTGGTATTTAACAAAGACAACCGTTGACAACAGCCTGCTCGCCCATTCTGAGCCCGCGGGACGCATTGCAGGTTGTTGCTATCAAACTTAATCAGGCGCTGCGCTGCAACATTGGTTTTAATTTTTTTTCGTGAGATCCTATTTTTTTTCTAAAATAAAAGTAGCCTAAGTTACTCCTTGTTACATCAGCTATCTGCCAGTGAAAGTCCCGTCAAAATCGGTCCAGCCATTTCAGAGATTAGCCGGAACAAACAGACAGACAGACAGACAGACAGACAGACGGACAGACAGACAAAAATTGTAAAAATGTTGTTTCGGTATAGGTAACGTGTATACATCCAAATGCACTTAGTAAAAAGCGGTTATTTTAATATTACAAACAGACACTCCAATTTTATTTATATGTATAGATAACCCGACATGCATATCGGCCGCCCCGCCAGGTATAGCACCTGCCTGGCTGGCAGATCTAACCGCTAAAAATACGGTAATTTAGAGTTTCAAACTAATATAGTCTTTAGAGTACCACCTTTAAAACAGTTAGGTACCATTATCTACGCACTTTAATTATTGTTATGGTAAGATTTATGGGTTAGGTATACCTGCAGGTGAGGAAGCAGTGATAGCCAAGTTGGTAGAACGCCTAGCCTCGGCAGCGAGGATCGCAGGTTCAAACCCTGGCTCTCACCTCTGGCATTTCTAGATTCCATGTGCAAATCTCATTTTCACCCATGATTATCACTTGCTTAACGGTGAAGAAAAACATCTTCAGGAAAACTGCATGTCTATGAACCACTCGAAAGACGTGTGAATTCCGTCAACCTCGCCGGGCCAGTGTGGTGGACTATGGCCTAATCCCCTCGCATTGATGGGAGGCCCGTGCCCAAGAGTGGGGCATTAAAAGGGCTCGTATTAATATACCAATAGGAAATTTCTTACCGCAGGACTGTTGCTATGGGCATGCCCATTTATCGTCTATTTGCTCATGAACACAAATACATTACTTAATATAGATAAGAGACAAGCTACCGTCCAATTCACAGGTCGCTAAGTTATCGGTCGATGTTTGCATCACAATCGATTGACTGACGCATGCATATTCAGATAATACATGTATCTTTTTCCGTGCATCGTTTGCATACAACCTATTTTTTTTAATTAAGTCACAGCCATTATTTATTTACTTTTTGTTAACGGGATGGCAGAACCAAAAAATAACGATTGATTAACACTAGAACAGTTGAGAAGTAAACAAGTAGCAATGCCCTCGTGTACACTGCTCAGCAAGTTTGCATCGGAATGTTTCCGATGTAAATTTCGAATGATTTAAAATAAACCCGCAGAAGGCAAAGTGTCCATTAGATATATGGTAAGAGTATAAGTAAAAGCGTAAATACCATCGCGCTATGATCATAGGGATTGGAGCTGCAGTGCAAAATATTTTTTTGAGCGTACAGAACCGCGGGCAAAAGTTAGTTACAAATAATAAAAAAAAAATAACTCAGAACATTCAGGTCATAAGACTCACGTGTAAGCCGCAAGTCAACAAACAAACACACATCGCGTATCACTTTATATATATTACGTATTCGCCATGCAAACAAATCCCGCCAATAATATTTAATTTAGTCTACTGCGCGAGCCAACCGCGTACGGACGCGCGTTTATTGAATTTTATTTTTGTACTGTGATCGTTTAAGAAAAAAAAACAGGTTTGTTTATTGTAAACCGCTTTAGTTGTGTAAGTATACGATATGTGACATAATCTTGTAAGCAGGCATGGTAACCATTTCATTTTTAAGTAATCGTATGTTTAATTTTCGAACTGTTTTCGTAATTAATGTTTACAAAAAATATCAAGCATTGCGGTCACAGTAGTTATCGACCAGATGCTATTTTGTTTTTGTAAATTAAATACAATACCTACCTAAAGATAAGGTAAGTATGGAAATGACATCAGAAAGTATAGTAGGCAGCTCTGCGGCGAGCAGCGCAGCGGTCAAATCCATAAAACACTACATTAGCATAGACTAGTCTTCTTCTTCTTCTTTTGGTTGCTTGGTTACAAAATAGTGCCATTTTGGCCAGTGTCGAGTATTTCTTGATAATTATTATAAAATTATATGTAGAATGATAATGGTGATGTCGATGAAGATGATGATGATGAAATTAACCCCCTACCCCTATCAGTAAAGTTGTGGATACTTTACTGAAAAATTACCGGACATGCTGTCCGCCATTTTAGAATATTTTGTTTGTCTGTTTACACATCACGCGAAAACGACTACACGGATTTTTATTAAAATTGGTAAGGTGATAGCTAACAACCCGGATCATACACATAACAGGAACATTTAGGTAGTTATTTAAACCGGAAAATAACATCAAAATGGTCATTATACTCGTACCTTGGGAACACTCACTTAGCACCAATAACCACATATGTACCATTTCATACAAGTCCCATCCAATAGCAAACGTCCTGGGTCCCAAGTCTGCTAACACAATCGATTCATAATTCTGAACAGCAACCGAATAGTAACTGTCACTTTTGACAGATATCCCATACAATATCTGTCAAAAGTGACAGTTACTATGCGGTTGCTGTTCGATTATGAATCGATTGTGTTAGCAGACTTAGGGCCCTGTTTGTCCAACCCTGCTTTGTATCCATCGATACCATACATACGGAGGCCATTTTTTTTTCACTGTACAGACAGTTACACTGCAGAACGTATTTTAACGAGTATATATCTAGGTAGGTACCTAGCTTAATAACCAGTATCGGAAAAAAAAAATACTGTTTGTATCTCTGGAAATGGATAAGTCCTCCCGGTTGAGTCTAAAATCTAAAAAACCACAACTGGGTACAATGCTCAGCTAAATAAAATGATATAATAATAAAAATAAAATGATGGATTTATCGATCCAACAATTGCAGGTTTACTTACATTATTGCATTTATTTATTTAACATACGCAAAAAATAGTACTGCTATTCTGTAACGACCATCTCATATCTCACGCGTGAGTCCGAAAGTGAATTGTAAAATTTCAATACAAACTTTACATTTTACCCGAGGACTCTCGCGTGAGATACGAGTTTGACGTTACAGAATAGCACTACTGGTGCGTGCATATTGACTCGGTGGCATTGAGCAAAAATCCAATGCCAGATCATTCACCTCGACCTATTTATGGAACCCAGGGCCACTCAATGGCCGGGATTGGGTGATAATCCAAGCCAATACAAACTTGTCGACAAGTAGTAAGTTGTCTTTTAAACAATTAAAGAGACCTTTGTAGCCAAATGGGTTGAAAATGGGTGTGTGTAAATGGGTGTAAAATATTTTAACAGGGCTAATAAGTAGGTTATAAATATAACATTCCAAAAGAAATACATCAAATTATTTACCATTTAAAAAAGATAGCCTGAACTGCGCGCATGGTCTCACGCTATTGGGTCGGCTGAGGCTCGTTTAAAACATAAACATAACCATAACCAACATAAAATAAACGCGATAAAACGCTTAAAATAAGTTTTATTTCAATGTGTAGTATTCGCGTAAATATATTAAAAAAAAATACTGTATACACATATTTTATATGTAAGCGTGATCGTTATCACCTACTTGTTAAACCCTTAAAATATTTTACACTATTTTGCTTACACCTCAGATATATGTGCGTAAATATAGCGTTTGTTGTCTGCTTCGAGACCCAGCACACGTCTCACCGTTTACGACATAGGAGCAGGATAGGTAAATAATGTAAAAAAAGCTGATTGAATCATAGATTTCACACGGGTTATCAACCTCGTTTATTTATAAGAACTACAGCTGTTTCTAGATATTATAGTACGCTCATTTCAGCACGTAGGTTGTAGACAGACAACAGAGACTATACAATACCTACCTTTAGAGCTAACTTGCTAAGCACATTGTACAAATTTAGCATTACATAGGTAAGTTCCACATTTGTTGGTTTTATTTCATTCTTCATAGGTATATTATGTTCATTCTATATAAGGAAAAAACAATGTTCTGCTCTGACCATATTTAGCCATGACATCACGATTCTATTGTCTTGTCTGAGTATTATGCTGAACGCTGTAATATCACTGTTTAAAAAAAAACAACCCAATTAAGAAACTCCTCCTTTTTGAAGAACCAATCGTACGATTCCTCATCTATGTTTATAAATTAGGTAGGTTTATTTCATAGTATTTATACCTTTTAATCCTTTGATCATATATGTACCTACCTATTGTATGTGTTCCTAGCTCTCATTATATCTAATGAGATACCACAGGGCAACGAATTCTGGAAGGGTCCTTAGCCTGCACTTGTTTAGTGCATTTTTCATCACAGTTTCGATGTCAATTATAAATTCTGGCTCAGATGGTATTTACGCTTAATTAGACTAAAATGCAAGCCCTGCGCGTTCCGGGGCATGTTCTTTAGAGATGGAAAAGGGGTTGCAACGGGTACCTGCTTGGCATTTGTGAGCGCTGTTTAGGCACAATCCACTGTACGCAGTTAAATGTATGTATCTAACGGAAAATTACCTTACCTTGAAATAGTTGTCCCGAAATCCCAAAAAAAATATATATCTCCATAAATTATTTAATCCCCAGCTTAGAAGATAAGGCGACCTGATTGTTATCAAAGCACTGACGTCATCGCATCTTGTGGTTGCAGAACCATAAATCATGGGAAAGGTGGCAACGAGCGAGGCGCTGAGGTTCATGACGGACTGCCTTAAGGCCGCGGGCACCATGGCGCGGGCCGCGGAACAGCAAGCGGAGCTGCTGATACAGGCGGACAGATTTGGACATCCGAGTCATGGGCTTAATAGATTAGGTAAGGAAATTTAATAAGACCGTAACTTGGCTATCACTGTACATTACTTGTGGCGGAGGACCGTGATGTGTGGAAGTCATTGGGGGAGGCCAATGTCCAGCAGTGGACGTCTTTCGGCTGATAGAATAGAATAGAAGAATTACTTTTGGACGAAAAATCCGGAGGGACCGCTGCCACTATTACAATTTTCCCGTTCGCGCTTCCCGGGAAATCTACTGGACGAATTTTGTTGATATCTACTTGGCATGGTGATAGCTTAGAATCCGGATCAGCATGCTCATCACACAAAGTTTATCCCTACCAGGATTCGGACCCGGGACCCTCGGCACATAAAGCAGGGTCACTACCAACTGCGCTAATCAGACCGTCAAAATAGATGGACATATTCCGATATTTAAAAAAAAAGAGCTCAAGTCTAGCAAATTATTTTCAGAAATGTACATAAATGACATAATAAGCGGCGCTTGCCTACCAAACAACGAGCCGAAGGTGCTGAAGGAAACTCAGTCGACGGCATGGGTGGATGCTAACAACGTTCTTGGGGCCACTGCCAGCCACTTCGCCATGGATATAGCCATCAAGAAGGCCAAGGAGACAGGAGTAGGGTGGGTCACTGTTAAAGGTAAAACATTTTTTTTAAACGGATGTTGTTGCCCAAATCTTTGTAGAGAGTAATACCAGTAACTAGTTAAGGAGTCTGGATCTAAAAAATATTGATTTAGTGGATGGATTAATTAGTTACTTATTGCTATAATGACAATGGTTAGCAGAATGATTAAATTGATTGCGACTGCGCACGCGCTACTCTTGTTGCGCGTGTACTCAAATGATGATGACTGACCATGGGAAATTGGTTGTGTCACAGATTAGATAATAGTTCTTGTTGTGTTCTCTGTCCGTCGACTCTAATCCCCAGTCCAGAAATATCCAGCACAGTCGTAATTTAAAAACGTAGACGCTTCATCAATAACCCGATTTTTTCTGCTTTCTTTTTAAAACATGGTCAGTCGTTATCGAACCTTTTTCAGCTTTAATATTGCTGTGTTCCAGGTTCAAATCACAACGGCATGGCCGGGTTCTGGGCTCAACTGGCTGCTGACAAAGGGTTAATAGGCATGGCTTTCACAAACACATCGCCTCTTATGGCTCCGACAAGAAGTAAACAGGTTGGGTAATTGTTTCTGAACCTCAATTGTTAATTTTAAAGCACCATATATACTATAACCACATTTGGTAGTCATAATTTTTGTCCCAGTACTTGGCATGAACCTCCCATTTATACCAGGGCCATCAATGCCACAGTTTATTAATGCACAGTTAGGGTTGGTCGATTACACTCATATGCCTTACCAAAACTGCTTAAGGTCCTTCCACAGGCCAAACCCGTTCCCGGGAACCCCTCAAAAATGCAGGCTCCTCGCGTTTATGTTGAATATGAGATCCTCACAATGCAGACATTTGACATTTTCTTTGTTTTTCAGGCGGCATTAGGAACCAATCCTCTAGCGGTAGTTGCACCGGCATCAAAAGGAGAGTCCTTTTATCTTGACATGGCTACCACTGCAGTCGCTGTCGGCAAGGTTTTTTTTGTTTATATTAAGAAACTTAACTAGGTCGCTGAACCTATGGCCGTCGACTAGACTGCAGAATGGATCTACATTGGCGAGCAAGGGCCAGAAAATGTAGATTAGGTGAGCCCCTGGGTACAAGGTGGACTGATGATATCACACGCGTCGCAGGATACTGGTGCTTGGGAATGGCGGAGGACCATGACGTGTGGAAGTCATTAGGGGGCTATATCTATCAATGGACGCGTTATGCTGATTGATTGATTAAATTATCTAGGTAACTGTACTTATTCAAAACCGTAAAGGAGTTTGTCTGCACATTTAAATGTTATTTAAAACAGCTGAATCCAAAACGAACTTGTCTGTATGTTCGTTTGTTCCAAAATAAAATGTTTGACCCATTTAAACGGGGATTTCACTATTCCATAGTTTATGGTTCGACATATATAATGTCATAGGGTAGTACCATCACACTGTGAGCTTTGGGGGTTGAGCAGCAGAGCAAATTCAAAGGGCCGCGGGCAAAAGCTGCAAATCTAATGTGAATCAATTTATATTTTCAGATAGAGATGCAGCGTCGTAAAGGAGAGGAATTGCCTAGCGGCTGGGCGCAAGGACCGGACGGATCAGAGACACGGGATGCTGAATTGGTAAAGACTTATTAGATTATAAGCAACAAGTAGCTATACCCCGACATATCTCACACTGTTCTCGACATATTTCACATCTTTTCACATCCGGCCTTGTTGGGCTTATCATTACTACTAAGATTTTTATGATGTCCTAGTGGGTAACTGATACTTAAACACCCTGATACAGATAGTTAAGTACCCTTCAATACTAAGATTCAAGTAACTTCAAACAGACGCACAAACTTGATTCAGAATATGTAGGTGCATGAGTCATCTACCTACACGTTTTACTTAATCTTATGTTCATAAACCATAATGGCTTCTTATCTTCCGTTGTTACTTGGAAATTCAATTATTAATCTTCTATATATATATAAAACAGAGTCGAGTTAGTTACACCATTTTAACTCATGAACGGGTGGGGATATTTTTATAATCTTTGATTTTTTTTATTTGTCTCCGCCCCGAATAGCAGAATAACTATTAAAACATGGTAAAAAAACGATGTTCTCATACATTTAATTCTAAGGTGGTGCAAAGTTCGCCGGGATAGCTAGTATAATATATTAATAATAATAATATCGCCAGACAATCACACTGCGATCGTACCACACACGGTCTCGAAGTAAACAGTGATTGTGTTATGGGTAAGCGTTGCTTAGTGTGGGACCATATAGTTGGTGTGTTTGTCTGGCGATTATTTTTCATTTATATATTATAATGCTTATTGTTCTTTTGTTTCTTGCAGGCGTTTAGAACTGGTTGTCTTATGCCATTGGGTGGCGCTGAAACCACGTCAGGATTCAAGGGATATGGTCTCGGAGCCATGGTCGAGTTGTTCTGCGGAATATCTGCTGGTAAGAAGCTCTTTCACCCACAGTACCGGATTATCCACACAGAGTAATTCAGAAAGGGTATACTAAGCCTGCGCGTCTTTAGTGCATTCGTATCATTATGTGAGGTCAGAATTTCGATATATCTATTTAATAAAAAAAAATCGTAACGAAATCGCAATTGTGACTTGTTGATAATCATTACAAATAGCTAAAGAGGCTTGGTATACCCTTTCTAAATCACTATCTTTTGTTTAACAAAAGATTACCGTTATTTTTTTAAGAGGACAAACATTTCAAATAGTGTGGAATATCCGAGTTTGAAGGTCTATATAAATCTTAGTTCAGCCAGTGAGAATTATTAAAAATCAGTAAGATTCTGCTTTTGTAAATCCAAAACCAATATGAGTAAACAAAACAACGCAGCGCATCTCTGTCTACCATTTTGGAGAATACATACATGATGGTCTATCTATCCCCAGGTTCAAACTACGGCCACCACGTCCGCTCGTGGTCGCACAGCGGGGACGGGGGCCACGCGAACTTGGGCCACTGTTTCGTCGCCGTCGACCCGGAGTGCTTCGCCCCCGGCTTCGGGGACCGCCTCGCTGAGAGCATACAGCATTGGAGGCAGTTGGAACCGGTTTGTAGTAGCCAAATATGAGACATGAGATACTGCTGATACTCGGCTTTTCATGTTCTTATTTTTATTGTTTGTCAATCGGCTACAAAATAGTACCAATTTTGCCAGTGTCGAGTAAGTTGTTTTGTCGTTGTTAAAGTAACAAAATTATTATCATCAGGGGTAGGTTATATAATACAACTATAAAACAATTTATACGACACTGGCAAAATAGGCACTATTTTGTAGCCGATTAACAAACAAAAAAAGAAGAAGATAAAAAGCCGAGTAGCAGCGGTATCCTAAAATAACGAATGAGAAGAAACCAAAAAATACCCCTTTTTTGCTTTCAGACTGACCCCAGCCTCCCAGTCCTGGCTCCGGGCGACAAAGAAAAGAAGTCCGCCGCCATGACGGACGCCAGCGGCACCGTATCCTATGTGAAACAACAGATCGAGTCCAGCGCCGCGCTCGCCATTCGACTCAAAGTCAAACCCATGGATGTGCTTACGGATTAGCCTAGAAGGAAATTTAAAGTCAATTTTGAAAAGTACCCTTTTGCTTATATTTTTTTTCTACCAGCCTTTTTCCTTTCTATATTCTTGATACGTTGATATTGCCCCTAAAGACGTCACATTTATTGCAAAATACTGCCGTTTTAAAATATTAGTTCTATATTATAAAGTTCTTATAGTTAAACATTTGTAATGAAGAAGTTACATAAATGTACACTTAAACAAACATATAAGTACCAACCTATGAAAGTTTATTTTATATAAGTAATTAAGTTTCTTATAAATACAGAATTTATTTAAAAAATCATTGTAGCGGTACTAGGGTTGGTACCTAATTCGTAATTTTATGTAAATAATATGAGTATGAGCTTAGAAGTTAAAAAACCAATCATGAGTTATTAGTATCGGTAAGCTAAAAAAAAGTAAGTACCTAGTACTTACTTAAGTGCTTTTAAGTAAGTATCTACGCTATCTATATCACAAATATTAGAGCAGTCCCAATCTTTTGGTACTGACGTATTGACAATGTTTTGGGTCCATTAATTTTGTCTGTGATATACTTACTAAGCAATATTTCAATTTTTGAACAATATCTGTGTTTTAAAAAAAAAATAGTAAGCTGATTTGCCTATTGATTTCTTATATTTACGCAAATACTACACATTGAAATAAAACCAATTATACAGATTTAATCACGCAAAAACAATAAAATATACGCAATAAAATCCGTATAATTCGTTTTATTTCAATGTAGGTATACCTACTATTATACAATCTAGGTACGTATTAAATGGTTTTGAAACTGATTACCTACTTTTATTCTTCAAATAATTTCCTTTTCCGCTGCTATAAGAAAGGAGATATCATGAAGCACCCAGGGCCCCAAGTCTGCTAACACAATCGATTCATAATCGAACAGCAACCGCATAGTAACTGTCACTTTTGACAGATATTGTATGGGATATCTGTCAAAAGTGACAGTTACTATGGTTAATATTTCATAAAAAAATAGACATTATAATTCCATGAAACAGCGAAAAACAACAAGTGTTTTGCGATATTAGCATTCTGCATTGGATGTCTCGATGTATTAAGTTTGCTTAAAAATGAACCTAATCCGATACAATACCATAAGGTTTGTAAAAACCGCTACTTTTACTAACTTAATGGTGTTGTATCGCTTTAGGTACTTTTTTAAGCAAACTTAATACATCGAGACATCCAATGCAGAATGCTAATATCGCAAAACACTCAATTACATCGTAAAGATGTCCACATTTTTCGTAAAAAAATAAAAACCATTGACATTTTGAATTTCGCGCTCTGACCCTGAGCTTCCACCTTAATGGTTGGTAACACTTGTCATCCGTTGAGTCATGACTTGTTCTGTGGTCATGCCTATTCGGTAGGTAGGCGATAATGAGATACTTTTGTAACCGACTTCATCTTCACATGGTACTTGACGAGTTAATTACAATATCATAATTATTAGGTTATCTTTTAGTAATAAGTAGTAAATAAATATCTCACTCGTTGCCATGACAATTATAGATAATATTTGGCTAAATTAGAAAAGCTCGTTGCCTTTATCCAAAGCATGCATGCATGTAGCTGTCATTTTAATATGGTGTTATAACCAATGTCTATAAATGTACTGACATAAAAGTCTTGAAATGGAACTAATTTTTTTCTACCCTGGCAACTTTATTTTTTATCTGTGGAGTGTTTCGCAATTTTGTAAACAAAGGTGTAAATCACGGATAAATACTTATTTACGTCGTGGTAAACCAGTCGAAGAACGTTAAAAACTATTTACAATGAATAAAACTATTCGGAGTTCAACAAGAGAGGTGATTTATAAAGTTTACAGGCGGTGTCTCGAGGTATTTGAGGCGCAAAATCTTTTGTCAGAACTCGACAATGTTTATCAAAGAACCGCTGATATGACAGGTATGTGGCAGTTTATTTACAGTTTTAAGTTAAATAACGTGTTTATTGATTAAAACAACAGGCTCAAAGCTTCAGTTTACAGGTTTTTTCGGTAAATAAACATTGAGCGTTTAGAGGTACATTCGTTTAGTACGTTCCAACTCAACTTGATACTTACACATTCTTTTTATTTATTGCTAAAAGTATGTACGTTTATTTGTTTTACTTGCATTCTTATCAATATAATATGTTATATTCGTCTTGTTGTAGGAAGCAGCTGCAAATGCACGTTGCATTTCAAGATGTTTCAGTAGACGACTGGAAAAATTCGTGCCAGCACGTGATGAAAATAGAAGTACTACGAAATCGGGAGGACTACGAAAGGCGAATTACTCTGTACGATGACATTGATCGATGAATGATACTGATTAACAGCAATACTGATGATGATGAGTGGGAATATGGATTTATCAGGAGTAGAGTATTTAGACGAAGATCTTTTGAATGTTAATTAAAAAACGCATTACCTATGTTATCTATGTTTTTCTACCCTGAAATACAAAAAAAAAAAATATTATTAAACTAACTCATGTTGAAACAAAAACACCCACTATCGCAACAATTCAGAAAAACCATCTTAACAAGCTCTTGATCTTGATAAACGGAATCGAACCTGACGCTGCGTCCGGGTCCATATGCCCAGAAGCAGCGTCTGCTACTGAGGCGATGAATCACCTAAGGCATAAACATATAAGAAATATTATCTTATCGGCCCATATCATAGAAAACTTAAAAGTGCAACTTGCATTATGAATAATAACTATGGAAAATAATAAATCATGTATCAAAATTATTCCGTCGTACTAATGTCGGGGTTGCAAGATCAGCGACAGTGGCGCCCCTATTGATTTCTACTCTATTTTGCCACACTGTACTAGTATTTACACGCGGCGGCCGCCCTCATAGAGAAAATAATGCTCGGCCCTAAGATTATTTTATGTCCACAGACCAATACGTATTCTATGTCAAAACGACGACGCGCTGCGGCTGGCTCACCGACCTACTATTGCATGAGCATAGCAGAACATCATTCTGTCTCTATCGCTTGATTTTTTGATGCCAATCAAATATAATAAAGTTCGTCTCGTCCACCGACCGCGCTCGCGTGCGAGTAGTAGGTGCCTATATCGCTTATCTATCTGCTTTTAATATTTTGAATTTGTGTTTTGTGTAAAGTAAGTCGGTTGGCCGTAAACGTAAAAGGAGCGGTAACGAATTCGATTGAGTTGTACAAAAATATTTATAGAGTCCTACTACTTTCACTTTTCCATCAATATTTCTCCGAATCTCTCTGCTGCTGGATCATCTTTGTCAAGTGTCAAATCCTATTTTTGTTGTTTTGACTTTTCGACTGTGAATTGTGTTTTGTTCTATCAAATGTTATGTGATAACACGTGAATTAGTTTGGATGAAATACCTAGTGTATTGACGACCGTTAAACAGTATATGTGGAAGTAAACAAATCGATATCTACTATAGGTATTTTAGTAAAAAAAAGTGACTTTTTTAGTTTCTACAAAAGTATTTCGTGTAGGTGTTCTCAAGTGATTGTGTCGGTACCTAATCATTTTGAGGAAACGTGCCCTGTGTATTTTGGCCAAGATATTATGGTAAGTAGATTTTTTTACCATTTTGATAGCAGGTCTTGCTCACCTAAACAATCCCACCTGTCTGTGTGTTCATTATGTGAGGTATTTAAATAAATACCCACAGCCTACTATCTCATTACTACACAATGACATGGGAAGTGGGAACATCTCACATACATAGGATACAATTTATTGTCTCCAAATAACCAGTAAAATAAATACAAAGTTGCAATACTTTCTATTGCTACAAGCAACCTACATATTCCAAATTCAAATTTTCAACTGTACTAAAGTTTTAATTTTCACAAATAGTTTTTATGGGCTTAATTTATTACTACAAGAAGTTTTATTTTGTAATTTAAAGTCAATTGAAATGTGTTTAGTGTGCTTACAGATCCTCTTACCTAATTCCTTCCAAAACCAGATGTTATTGCTATGAAGTCAAGAAGACTTAGAGAATATTTGATTTATGATCTTAGATGAACAAATAATCAATGAAAATTTCATTACCAAGAAGTAAACCATACCTATGCGGTTAATCTCTACCAAACTGCAATAAAATAATGTGGGGAAACAACCACCTTATTTCCTGCTGATTAATTATAAAAACCCATAACATAAATCTGTTCATATAATAGTTCACATTTTGTAAATGTTTTCCATATTTATCCTGTAAATATACTAACCATTTTCCTTGTTTTATTATGTCTATATTACTATATTTAATCAACAATAAAATGCACAAGATATTTTTATTATTACCTATGTGCATTGATTGGTTTGTAAGTACTTAATACTATTTATATTCCTAGTTATTTGAAAATTATATACTTACATAATCTCATACTTTTGTTATATGTGTTTGAACTTAGGTATTTCAAGACTAGAGAACCTGTGAATGTAGCAACTTGGTTAAGTTTGTGTCATAGTAATCCTTTAGGACACCAGTTTTACTTAGAGAATCTATGATAATACCCAAATTAGCATTAATTCTTATCACATCTCCTTTTTTTTTATTACATTCTATACCTAATGCTACTCTCATACTTTTATGTAGCAGTCACACAATTGCTAGTACCTACCCAACATATATTTTCTTACCATAACACATTCTCATGTCAATTACATGCTGTTGTAAATGTCAAATATTGTCAAACAAACCTAGGTAGGTTGTATTTTTGCTTATTTGATTGAATGGGCTCGGCAGTCAAAACTTCTAGAACCATTCACCGCTATATTCCCAATTCCATATGATGGACGATTAAAATGCATATTATTTACATATAAATTAAGAAGAATTGTTTATATTCATCCTTGACAAGCAATTTTGACCTTTAGACTATACAATAATAAATACTTAGTTCGAAGACTGAAAACAGTAAACTCTCCGAAAATATTGAGCGCTACGTGTTTTGGCGATTAAAAATGGTCAGTCAGCTATAGTGTATCGGTTCTTAATATTTAGCCAAGAGGTGACCCACTCGTTGCGGCAACATAGCATTTGCGCCACCAAAACTATTTGTTTGCTATTCTGCCCATTGTCTGCTGAAATTCCCACGTATAATTAAGTAGCTATAGATTTTAATTAAGTATGATAGCAATTACTTAATTAAAATGTGTTATAAATTTATAATAAGTAATAATTTGTCGAGTGTGCCCGATGTGGCAAACAGGAAGACAGCTCTAGATATCGCGCCGCGCATGGCCCAGCACAACAGGCCACTGCCGCGCGAAGCGACCCGCTTCCTGCTTCACACACACTTCAATTTTGTCCCACAAACCCGTTAAACCCGGAAAATTTTAAACTTACCAGTATAGTATGGACCCTATTACCTGCTACGAGTTTTACTGAACTAGACGTGCAAGTGAAAAGCAGTGCAACAGAACCTCACTTGATTTTGACTTTGGTTTAGGTTACTCTCTTTTTTAAGAATTTGCTTCTGAAAGGGTCGATATCTCCGGAATCCAACTACTATGATGATGATATCTCCCATTCGTTGTTTGACACAGAGACTGCTTTAGTTAACGTTGGCTTGGAGACAGTTTGGTCAGTTCTCTCATGTGCACTCTAGTTGCTAAAGACAGCAATTATACTTGATGCCATCACGTTTCTAATTATGTCATGCTGAAAATCATAGACTTATAAACTATACACCTATTATTTGGAGCATCCACCACTCTGACATCTATTCCTTTGGAGTGTCGTCGAGGAACCGTATAGGTACATAGGGACAGCTAATCACAGATGCTGATAGGTTGTGTTGTGTAGTGTGTGAGTTCATCGTTGGATTGCAAATCATGCAGATCATGAACTCCCACCACTACGACCACGGCGTCGACAGGTGGAAAATACGCAATATCATAAATCTGTGGCAAGATTAACAACAGCGCACCGTACCGGTCGCGTCGATGTCCATACTGACAACAATAATTGGTTGGGTCCTTGATTTATGATCTGCAAACATCGCACTAGTTACTTGTGTATAAAATTAGAATCATTAAACTGCGTCACTACGCCAGTGTTAGAACTTAGCATAATATCTAAATGTGTAAGTACATAAGTTGAAACTGCTAGCAAGCTGTATGAAAACGATTTGTATTTAGGTACCTAGTCTATGTTCATAAAAACCACTTATTATGTTATGTGACACACTACGTACCTACCATAAAAGTGTTATAAATAACCTAATTGTCCATTTGTGAAGATGAATTTGACGTTGAGGAAACATTTAATACGTTTTATTATATTGCTATTGCTATTCGTCCCATCTCATTACGATCAATATAGCCGTGATACCAATAGGTAGATGATGTCAATCGAATTTAGCATCACAATACCATTTATATGCATGACACAGGTGCCTCAAATGTATGTTGATATTGAAACTAATAGGCGCAGCAGGAGCCTTATCTAATTTAATAAATTAGCAGCAAAACTCGTCTACTCAATTACTGAACTCGATATCTTATCACGGCAGTAGCTATGTGTGTCACCGGGAGTGCACAGATGACGTATCTCCCGGTAATTATCAGCAATTGAGCTCACGAACATTGTTAATTGCCTGCCATCAACGCTGCGTCGATTAAGCCGTGGCCATGAAATGAGTACGTATCTCAGAAAAAACAAACATCTTTAGGCATGTTGACTCCATGCGTAGACTAATTAAAAATATTACCTAGCTCCTGGCTCTCGATGGGTTGACCGTAGACACGATTAATTTTGGTTTAGGCTACGTTCTTTACTCATGGTCTACGTAGTGTAATAATAATCTTGTACAGTATTTTAATTCTTTCATAGATACCTATATGCATAAAATGCCCGTGTATGCAGGGATCGAAAATCTTAAAATGTTGCTATCACTGGCAGAAAATGTGTTAGAAGAGAGTCATCAACGTAGATGCACGCATAATCATACAGCTGAATCGTAACTGAATAGGTGGTTATAATCTAAGAGCAAGGGTGAAGTACTTAATGCAGATAACATAAATTGGGAATACAATTAGTAAACATATGAGTGCTTGTGACCCTCACACTAGGCCCAGCCTGTATTATGAAGGTTCATATTAGCACTGTAGTTTAAAAAAGTTCTACAAATTTAAATACGGTTACGATACCTAAAAAAGGGATTCCAAATATTTATGCCAAGATGTAATGACTTGTGTTACAGTTTGTGTTGTGCAGCTAGTTTTTTTGTCAATCAACGCCATCTATCCGATCGTTTCTGAATGTCTGTGGGGTGGTTTGGTTAGCTAGGGAGGACAGATAGTTTTCCTGCATGAACCTTTGAAAGCTTGCAAGTTTCAATGCCTCCGCTCCGGCATCATTTCAAAAGCTTATTTGTAATATCGCATGATGGCGCTACGCTCATCTAGCTTTACATCAATTGTTACAAAATTATAGCTTCCATCGTCATCTAACTTTATTTTACTGGTATTGGTATCTGAATTAGTTTTTTTTGTTGACAATCGGCTACAAAATAAGGCCACTTTTGCCAGTGTTGAATTAAATTTCTTGTTCGTTGTTTTAAATATAAAACCCCCAGTGAATAATGATGATAATAATTTTGAAATTAATCTCCATCCCTAGCAGTAAAACTGTAGTAAGGAACACAATTTTATTGGAAAATCAAACAAAATTGCTAAAACTTCATATTAAACTTCCAGCAAGTCTTAAGTTTTTTTTTAATCCTTTGGAAAACACTATGTTTTCTTTTAGATTAAAAACAGTTAAATGCTCGGTGTGATTAGCACCACGACGACTGACGTTTCAATCGACTTGCATTTTTAACTGTGGTGATTCCGGATTGTAAATGGGGAAAGAGAAAGTTCAGAATTTCGCGCATGACGTCAGCTGAAGACGGTCATCGTATAGCTCGCTACGCACCGTCGAAAAAGTTTGATGAGTTCATCACACTGATTTGAGCCCACAATCTATTTTTGTTAATGCATACCTACATCCATAACTGTGCCAAATAGAAATGACTCTTCAAGACTAACGGCTACCTACTGGGAATCGATAACTATAATCGCGCCGTTGTTATTGAACTTTGCCCCTAAATTGATAAAAGTTGGGGATTTTTATACCTACTTATAATCACAAGAAATAACCCGTGTCTCAGGACCTGGCCCGCGTGGCCTTCAGTTTAAAAACATAGGTATTCCTCGTCTATTCCAGAGCATATATTTTTTGAGACCAAATTCCATTTTATTCTGTCCGGTTGATTCTGCGAGATCCTAAGTCACAGTTAATCTGTCCAGTAACTAATAATATTAATCATTGACTAGATGGTCTGGGTTGCTAGTCTAGTATTATGCCCTTGACCTACCCACTTTTTATATTATCCCTCATCAATTAAAAAAAAGAATGGTGCTGACTATTATATAGTTTAAACTTTAACAGCATTTCTGTGTTGTGGATTCGCGGCGCCTAATGAGTATTGCGAATGAGGAGTGCCATCTCGCGCCGCTAAAACTAAAAGTGGCGCCACGCTGCGGCCGCAAATTATAAACTTGTTTTGAGCGCTGTTGGGACCGTCTGCGTCCTTTGCGGTCCCGAGTCCACTGTCTATTGGAAAGTGACCTGCGTCGAGGGGCTGCGTTGAATTTTAATTGTCACATACATTCGGTCGGTTCACTTCTCCTAAACGCAAAGGCACGAGATTCAAATTAAATTCTTATTTATGTCTTGTAGTAGATACTAAGTATATTGATTTCTTATATTTACGCGAATACTACACATACTACTACAGATACTAAGTAACTAGGTGTCGGTAAATTATATTATAACTTTTTCTCCCTTGTTGCATGAACTAGGACTTTGACATAACCATAAAGATGTTAATGGTATTTTTCTATTGAGTCTAGCTAGGCCTATTGAAATAGACTGATTGCAGTCAGTCTGGCCAAATGGGGCATTTCTCGCAATTGCAAACTGTATTGTAAGCATTGTATATTGTATGATTGTAAGCATTGTATTTCAATAGAAAATCCAACAGTGTTGCTCTTTTTACAACTTTGCTAGCCTTTATCAAGATTGCCATTTTTAAGATGGAACGAAAGTCATAAAATGTACGTAAATCTTGAGTGAATGGAATAATAAACCACTTCTACGATGTATTAACACGACGGTTATTAACTGTGTTCTGCATACAAAATTTGACATCCGCTTAGCAAATAATTTCAGGGAATATTCAGAACACTTTATAATATACAGGACTAATATTCATTTTCCTTTGCCTGAGCGCCCGCCGCAGCTTAAAATGCGTCGTTCGGCTCGGCACTTAACCATGTCATGATTATTCAAATACTTGGCCTGCGCTTAAGCATAGACGAATTATTTTTCCATAATAATATTATTTTTAAAACAACCATCCTTTTTGGAACTTTTCTTACATAGCTAACACCGACTAAGCCGGTACTTAGCAAGGCTGTTGTTTGAACCCAATTATGATTTTCACCGAGAAGAAATATCTAAGCTAAGATCTAAATTGAACCAATTTCCCTTCCGCCTTATTGCTTCGTATCCTGCTTGATTGCGCTAATATGAAGTTCCGCCTAACCAATAAGCTGTGACCTACTAGTGCATTAGAGCATTGAAACCTTGAAACTGGCGGCGGAAATTGATAGCATCGTACGTAGTATAAGAACATATTAAGCACTACGAATAAGTGAGTACCTAGTTAGTGCAGACGAACTTTAATACTAAATAATTAATTTTATTATTTGGAGAAATCTAAACTCGTAAGTGGTATTCCTTGGTCGTCCAGATTTCCTACCTCCGCGCATAGTACGACGATAGCGGGTCGCGCTAATTCTCTGTTAGAATTAATTAATTATCTCTGCGATTCGTTTTATTAAATTTCATGTGAGAAATAGTATGTGAGTGACCGTAGTCGGCTGTTGATAATAATTCTCGTATAAGGATATATATTTTGGCGACTAATAAGGACAAGTCCTTCTATTTCATATTATAATATATACATTTATTACTCACAATAATATCAAAGAAAATAACTTAAATATTTACAAATTAATGATAATTATACAAAACAAATATAAATTAAAAAGATAATAGAAAAGCTTACATAATATTTACAAAAAGTGTAAAAAAAACGTTAAACTCAACTGAGTCGGTATCTCGAAGGTACTGTGTTTGTTCCATGTGGTTAAGTGTAACCTAACTTCGTCGTCGTATTTTAAGGTCTTAGTAACATTTCACTCCATCTCCGCCCATTATAGGTAGGTACCTACTTCCAATAAGTTTTATTAAGTACTTACCTACTTAGATGTATATTTATGTGTTAGTATAGATGAACGTACAGTCGTCATACGTATATTTGAAAGATACTATATACTTAGGTACCTATACAATATGTAAGCAGATTAAATTCGGGCTTTTATTACCGATCGTAATATCCGGTGGCTTTCGATCGCAAATATGACTCTTCAAATATAATAAAATGTGCGTTAAATATATATAGGTATATGTGTATTTTCAACGATAAAAATAATTATTAATACATATCATGAACAACCTACGCAATAGCCTTATTTATTATCGTTTGCCTAACGAAGAATAATAGCCCGTCACATGGTTTTTGTTTCTTTTTATGCTGTTCAAACTTCTGATGAGAACCTATGAGTGAAGTGATTTTAAAATATATTTGGTGTCGGTTACTTACCCTACATCATTTTGCTCAAGACCTATGCTAACCTATTTGTCAGAAATCCGTGGGGAATTGCAATAAATTACATTGAAGTCCCACCATCCAGTCCAGCTTATGTTTATCAAGACAGAATTCAACAAGTAAATCTTCATTGTGCCACAGTCGTGGAAACTAACTTTTTAAACCAATTATAATAACAACTCAAAGACAAATGGGATGTTTCACGTTAGGTAGGTGAGTGCTTCTGCACGGCGGCGACGGCGGCGTTTCGCGCCATATTTCATGTCAGCCGACCCTTCCACTTCACAGCGCCAGTTAATAAGATTTTTTTTTTTTAAAACGCAACAACGATTCGTTTTCCCTTTGCAGTTTTGAAAAGCAACTAAATTGTCACCTTCACCCAGGTCATATCACCCTGACGGACATAGCGAAATATACGCGAGTGACAGTGATCATGCCGGGATCGTCTCGAGATAACTGCGAAAATCCCGATTAAAAGTTTTAATGGCTACTTAGTCGGGAAGCTAACCAGCTATCTGCAATTTATATTAAGGCTGACGCGACCTCATTTCCTGTTTGTAAAGTTACACTGACAGTGTGCTTAACTTTTAGTTCAACGTGAAACGGAGATGGAGAATATGAAATCCATAGATACGAGACGGTCGATGTTACGTTTGTATAAAATTATTTTGTAGCCATCCTCTTTACTACCTTCTTCTACGGGATCAAAAAGTGACCTCTTTCGAGGTATAACCCATATATCTTTTTGGCGGGAAGTTGAAACGCGAAGTTGTCAAATTGTTTTATTTTCCAAAAAATGTTTCTTTGATAAATAGTAAGTAATATTAGTAGGATATAAACCATTGTGTGATCATAAACGTGCACGAGTGAAGGAAACTTGACTTTTCATGTTCTCCCAAGATGTCCGGTAAATTTTAAGTAAAGTATTCACAGCTTTACCGATAGATGTAGGGGATTCATTTCATCACCATTATCGTCAGGGGTACTTATAATTTTATAAAAAATATGAAGAAATACTAGACACTGGCAAAAATTTAACTATTTTGTAGTTGATTGTCAACCTCAAAAAATAATTAAAAAACTATCATTGTTTCATCTCAACCAAATGAACATTCTACCAATTATACGTAACAAAACTTCTCTCAAACATAATAATACATACCTAATATGCATGCTCTTAAAAATGTTTGCCCTATTCACAATTTGCGTTCTGCTTCTGGTAGAGTCCACTTCAGTTGTTTTTTTTTTATTCATGGCGATGGCACTAGTATTCTGCCGCTTGATTTGCGAATGGCCTGTGAAGAGGCCACGTCCGGATGCCCGGTGCAGCTCTGTACCTATTTATTCGTGCACCCTGCCGCATTTATTTACGATCGACATTCATAAACCGCGTTGGTAGACCGCACGTGATGTACTACTTTCAATGATTAAATTTTCCTGTAAAAAACATCGTATGTCTATTCAGGCCTTGGAGTTATATAAGAAAGAAAAATAATGGGAGAAATTATTTTTATCTATGTATTTATTTGTGTAAAGCAGTTATACTCAATCCTTGTGTTTAATTAGTTTGTCGGAGATTCAATCCTAGCATGGTCCAATCTCTTACAGGAAAATCAGTATGAGCAAATAAACAAAGTGTTGCCGAAGCTGAATGCACCTTTTTCTTCCCTTTTTTCAAGTTATATATTTTTATTAATTACTTTGTTGCGCTTGCGTCTTCAGCTTGTCGTATCCATTTTTTCTTCTTGTTGTAATGGCTGCCGCGAACTTCCAGTGTTGCCCGGTTAGTTTGTCTACGGCTAGTGATGGGCTATTTAGTCGGCGTTAACACAAAGATAATATAATTACTAGTGGTACGTTAATTATTAATTCTCGTTGTAAAATCTCGAGTTAAACAGGTGACCTAGCAGGATAATAAAGTTATTCAGTAAGGTAATTTAACTTTCCAATCACCGCACGCTTCACCCCAGTTTCCAGCGTACGTCCACTGAATCACTTATTAGATCAAATTCACAAGTTGGTTTCAAGTTACAACGAATCCATCATAATGTGCTTGATCAAGTTCTCAGCTGCGTAAAGAACAAAATTGTCTATACTTCGAAACCCATGTATAAGTAGGTGTGAGCACAAACTAGACGCTTTGGTGAGAAGATGAACCCAATATTTAAAATTGTGTAAAATATCCTAACAGATGAATCAGTAAGTTGTATGGATCACGTTAATACATAAAAAAATGAAATGAATATTATTATTTTTTTAAAACAAGGCAAACGTAGCGTTTGGCCATGCGCTCAGTACATTGTCCTTTTTTTCGACTAATTATTTGAGTTATTTATTTGGGAATGTTATTTTTAATCTTTATAGCCTACTGTTGGCCCTGTTAAAATATTGTACACTGTTATTGTTACACCTTATATCCACCAGTTATTTTTTACATGGCCTTTCGATCGAATTATAACTGAACTTGCTTATGGCTTGCATCAGTTTGATTTTTTACGGAAGATTCCGGACTCTCTTTATTAATTTCTGAATAAAAGTCTCCGAAATTGCATGCCCTCGTCTCGGTTGAAAAGTTTATTGGCAATTTTCTATACCAATGCATCGCGCGCGGGCACGGACAATGGACATCGCTCCGAAATTGAGAATATAGGACATATTTTGCAAAATCATGGTAAACAGATTATTATGTGGTTTCCCAATCTCTACGTGCTCATCAAGAAGTAAGTTGATATCCTAGAATTTTGTTTATTGCATAAATTTGGAAATTGCTTATATCCTGCATAGTTTCCGTTGAACGGAATCGTTCACCTGCGATCGTGAAATTGAGGAAACGTTGCTCAACTTTATAGAAATTGTATTTGATGGCTTCTAACGAGTACAGTACGTCAAGTGCGAAATTATTCGTAAACTTACCATATACTTTATAGTCTACGTATTTAGATATTTTGTATGGAGAATTGAACAGCACCTCTGGCGGCGGTATTTAAAACTTTTGATTCTCCCTACAGAATTTCTAAATACAGACTATAAAGTATACGGTTAGCTTACGAACAATCTCGCACTTGACGTGCTGATCGATGTGTCAGTGTGTACACAGTACTTATAACTAAGTTAAATCTACGATCATCAATCCACACACCATTTCTCAAGCAACATATTTTTTAGATGTTCAATGATTTAGGGGACAAATAAAAACACTGCCTACTTATATAACGTCCTCGGATAATAAACAATATAGCAAGATTATTCGCACCAAAAAAAAGAAAAATAGAATCCACAGTTCGCTTTTAGTCTATTTACTATAGTCTCTAATAGTTTTCACTAATCGATTCTGTGGTGAACGTTATTGCATCGATTGTCACTTCCCCCTCGACTCCCGACTAATGTTCTCGCTAATTGCATTAGTTACCACATTTACAATTTATTTGGTCCACGTGGACTCTCCCCAAGGATACATATACTATACATAATATTGATTGACTGAAATGCACGCAAAATGCAAATAATTCGTAAAATTAAAAAACCGTTTTTATTGCAGTAGTAATTATTTATGTTTTATGTGGTATATGGAGGTGCTAACTACCTACTCGTACCCAATTTTACTGCATTGTTTTTAAGCGTACCTAATATCGTCAAAACCTAATACAATAATATTGCTACAACAGAGGCCTTGTATCCTAACGTTTAGACATAACACAACTATGAGCCGTACAATATTATCTTAGGCTCTCAAAATATACATCAGTCAAGAATATTTAAGCCGACCGAGTAAGGTATTATACAATGTTGTCCAAGTTTTTGTTATGTCTGTAGCACAAAGCTTTTCATGGATTTCACGAATACTTCGACCAAAGATTGTGTCACAGTTAACTTATAGCACGCAAAAAGGGACAATTGAGACTGGCTAACGAAATAAAAATTCTTGGTGTTGTGACAGTGAAAAATATATCCCCATAAATTGTTGCGTCGGTAAATATTTCGCAATTTATAAAGATTTGCGACATAATTTCGGTTAATGAGGTCTGCGGCAGATAGCTTATTAAGACCTCATATTTATTTTGCTTTTTATTGAAAGCCCTTAAACGTATTCTTTTGTATATATTTTATTGTTTTTTTTACTATCCATCAAATTATTATGTACATTAGTATTCCTTGTATCATGTACACTAGACTACGATATAAATAGGTACTTATATATAAATGAATATATTAAAATGTCAAATTCAGGTACAATAATTCGCGCTCATCACACATGGGATATATTTTATATTTTACAATGCGATAACAATTCCAATAATTTCAATATCGTTTTAGAGATATTAAAGTATATGCTAAAAGAAATATAGCTTAAAACTTGTGAACTCAATAAGTACATCGTACTTGACGATTATAAATTGAGTTTTGAAATGCAATTTGTGAGGAACGACGACAGTGTGAGCACATGAAATTGTATTTCAAGACAGGAGTTTGATTAAATAAAGCATTATTGTCATTGGTCTCGTATTTACTTTATTAAATTTATTATCTGTACAGTTTAAAAAGATAGAAGAAATTCATAGAAAGCACTGATCAAGTTATATCCTAAAACGAAATAGAAATATATAAGAAATATACTGCGGTTAGACTTCCAATAACATACCATAGATTTAAAGAACATAAAATGTAATTCGATATGTAATTGAATTAGTTTTTGTTTACGAGCCACCAGTATGTACTACCACCACCAGTACTTCTCCAAATTCCCGCCTTTTTTCCTCCCCAGACTCCGAACTCGCGATGCGCTGATGTGCTGTTTCTTTTTTTCTTATTTTTTTTTTGCCAATACCCGTTTTTATGTAAGATGCTTACAAATAGAAACGATAAACATTCACCGCGGAAGAAAACAATACAAACTTTATAAACTAGATTGGTTTAAAGCTTTTAGAACATTATATTTGTTAGCCAAGATTGTCGGACGTGTTCATTAATTTTAAACAAAGCCTCGTACATAACAAGCCCTCTTATTGTGAATTAAACGCGAAAATGGGTTTAAAATCGATCAGGAAGGGATGAATATTCATAAAATTCGTTTGGGAACCACATCGTTGCCCTAACTGTGGCTAATTAAAACCGACGGCAAGTACTTTAGCGGGTTTGAAATACCTACTTACAATATTAAAATGTGAATTAAGGGTTTCCTTCGTAGTTAATTTTAAGTGATTTTATATTTGACAAAGAATATAGGTATCGATGGATTAAGTAGGTAAGTATACTTGTATGTTTCTTTTTTTATGTTGCAATTGGCTACAAACTAGTGCAATTTTAGCCAGTCTCAAGTAAAATAGATCTTCTTTATTTAAAATATAAGTAGCTGTGATGATAATAATGTAGTTGATGACAGTTAAGCTGTGTATTCTTTACTGAAAATTTACCAGTCATCTTAGGATAACTCGTAAAATCATGTTATACTGCTTTTTTTTTTAAATTTCCTTGGTAACCATATCCCACTAATATTAATATTATTATATAACAAAGAATCACAATTTTCATAAAATTAAACTAAATTAAAGAAGAAAGAGGTTTTTTTATAAAATAAGCTCACTGATGCCGTTGTATATTTATTAAAACAACTATAAAATCACACATGGTACCTATTTGTTTATCGCGGCTATGATAAGTATGTAAGTGAATATGCGCGCGACTACCGCCGCTGATAAGAAACATAAAAACAATACTAGTTATGCTACTGGTTATATTAGCTGAATTGCAACTATGTCACGCTGAAAACAAGCAAGCTAAATAAAAGTAAATGTTATATCTCTTCTAATATAAGAACGTGCTAAAATGAAACGCAATGAATGAAGATTCCGAATTTCAGATACATTATTATTTAAAACGCATAGTGCCTAGATAGTTAGTAGTTTAAAAACTTGAGAGGTGTCAAGGGACACCCGGATGGAACGAAGTTCCTTTATTATTTTTTATTATTTATTATGTACAAAAAATCAATAATTTTAGGAAACAATAATATATCGCCCCCGGGTGGGCTCGAACCACCAACATTTCGGTTGACAGCCGAACGCGCTAGCCAATTGCGCCACGGATGCACTTGTGCAATGTCTCGAAAATACTGACCATTATGTAAATGCAAACGACAAAGATAACAATTATTTTTGTCAGCGATAGATGTCGCTAGCATGTTTTTGAACGAGGTATCGTTATGTTCATGGGTTTTATATAGTAAACTATACTTTCGTTTAATTATGTTTATTTTTGTCAGCGATAGATGTCGCTAGCATGTTTTTGAACGAGGTATCGTTATGTTCATGGGTTTTATATAGTAAACTATACTTTCGTTTTTAAACTGCTTACAATTGGTCGTTACAACTTTTCTGCTTAATTTTTCGTATGAATTTTTTCCGTCTAGCCCCCTTTCGTAACGCGCGATAAGGAACTTCGTTCCAATAAATAGATCTCACTAATCTCACTTCAATTTATCTTAAACTAGCAGTCCCGGCGAACTTCGTACCGCTTTAAAATTAAATGTATGAGAAATGAATGAACTTTATTTTTTTGCATTTTTTTTTCATGTTTCAATAGTTATTCTGCTATTCGGGGCGGAGACGAAGTCAATAAATCGAAAAATCTTAAAAATCCGCCCATCCGTTCTTGAATTATAAATGGTGTAATTAACACTTTATATATTGATTTCTTATATTTACGCGAATACTACTTATTGAAATAAAACTAATTTTACGGATTTTATCGCGTTTATTTTATGTTTTTACGTTCCCGACGTTACGTTACGTTTCGGCTGCTTAACCATGGTCACGGGAGGAACGGAAGGATAAACGCGATAAAATCCGTAAAATTAGTTTTATTTCAATTAACACGACTTTGTTATATATAAACATATAGGTACTCGACTAGCTTTTAAAAGTTTCCTCAAAGGTTTCCTCATATTTATGAATGCGAAATAAATTCAAATAATTGGTTTTCTGCACGATAAAATCATTCGTTTCATGATTCATAAAATATTCCTTCGCGGTAATATCATTACACTTTAAAATATTCCCTCCCGAATCTAGTGCTTATTCGCCAGTGATACAAGCTACACTGGCTGCCAGAGGCTCTGAACAGCAGATTGCCTGTCCCTAGCTCGTGCATGCATGTATTGTATATGTTGCAGTGCCCGTGGCATTTGTATTCGAATTAATTCGGCAAAATTTAATTCCGGTTTAATTCTGACGGATTCCTTTTCTGGGATAGGTAAATTGGATACAACCAACAAATATACTTTAACAATTGTAACTTCTTACCTTATATCTAAATCCATATATGTATGAAAATCTGCCCTAATTCAAAATGTTCTTATACCTAATTGGCCGTGTCCAGACCCACCGCGCTGGCTCGCTTGGCTGGCTTTGTCAGGCACATGCTGCCTTCTGGCTGACGGCAGACCAAATGAGAAATGCTTTGGTGAAGCAGCGTGGGTCTTTGCCTTGGGCGAGCATACCGTGTAGTAGCTGTATTACAAAGCCTTTTAAAATAGGTGAAAAATGTTCCGTGTATGATAAGAAGCGACGCAAAGAAAGCGAGGAGTGGCTCTGCATTGTCGGCGCGTGCTCGACGCGAGGGCTTCGAGAGGATCGCGCCCTTCAGTCTGTGTTGCCACGCCGGCTTAATGAATATTATATTTTAAAAAAGTTCAATAAAATCAGAGTAACACACCTACAGTTGTTTTAAAAAAAGGTCATGCCGTCAGACTTCTTTGGGAGATTATTATTAGGACTTAGCCGTAAAGGATCATGGATGACCAGTCAGGTGACTAAAGCATATGTAGATAATGATATTTCGGGATACGCAGAATGATTAATGCGGATTGGTAAAGATTTACGCATTAATTTTTGGCTCATAGCGAGTAGCGAGCGTATAGAAACTAAAAAATTAAATTAATGGCAAACTAACAATTCGTAAGCGAAATTTCGCACACATTCATAACCACTACCGTCTC
This sequence comes from Pheosia gnoma, assembly GCA_905404115.1. Lineage (NCBI taxonomy): Eukaryota > Metazoa > Arthropoda > Insecta > Lepidoptera > Notodontidae > Pheosia > Pheosia gnoma. The sequence continues at coordinate 2,348,108 of FR989910.1, forward strand.
CCATTTAATTTGTATTCCATCGTTGGTCTGAAGGTCTGACGAGTAGCCGTCGTAACCGCGCCGGGCACGCGCGTAGACCACTTTCGCGGACATTTTATTACACCAGGGAAATGTTACTTTACCAGTTGCACTATGCATTTTTTATCAGCTAGATTTTAGTGGTTTTATAGAGAAGATTACATGTTTTTTATTTTAATAATAGTGATGTAGATAAAAAAAATATGTTCAGAAGTAATTGTAGTTTTGTTGGGAATATTTCTTTTTAACTAGTTATATCTGACATTCCAATATGATTATAAGTGGGATAAAGACACGCAGGTTCCAGGCTTAGTAGGTATACCCTCTCTGAATCATCATATTATATACCTACGGCAGCGAGACGACGTGGTCTATTCTGAGCATAGACGTTCATCTGGCGATATGTATATTTTAATACTAACCTAAATATAAATGACATACAATATATACCCATGTTTGCCTAATTTTGTGTGCATATTGATTATAGTCACTGACGTCTATTATACAAGTACGCACAGGTCAGTGATTATAGTTAATGGGTAGAAAAAAGTTATGTCGTAATACTTATCGAGAATGATCGTTGCCATCCCATAGTCAATTGTAGAATGGTATAGTTAAAATAAAAGTTCTGTTTCCAATTACGTAGTCATCATAAATATTTGTTGTATAGGTAGCATTTTATTTTTTTATAAAAGCAATTCGAAGGATATGAGCGGAAAAAGTGGCCGTCCATCACTCGATATTATTTACATGAAACCATTCATATTTGAAACGGCCTTCAAATATCCACTTTATAAATTGAAATTTGCTGAAAGTATTATAAAGTGCATTTCATCAGAACTATATTAAAATAAACTATCACAATATTTAAAAACATCCTAATTTCAATAGGGAAGGTGGCTGGGTGCTACCAACGACTTGGGATCCTACTAAAACCAAGCGCACCGTTGCAAGACTTCAAGACACAGCACTTTCTGCGTAGATCGGACCTCAAGCAACAACTAAATTTGAGGGTACCCTGGTATAACTATGACACTAGGACGTCAACCACCTCTGTCCTCCCGTGACCATGGCTGCTGTAAAGCAGCCGAAACGTCGGGAACGTAGAAAACATAATATAAACGCGATAAAATCCGGAAAATTAGTTTTATTTCAATGTGTAGGATTCGCGTAAATATAAGAAGTCAATATTTACAAAATTATCTGAAGAACATATAATTTAAAACCGGGGAAAAACTTAAAGAAAAGGAAGAAGGAAGTTCTCACTTCGACATGTACGTATATTTTTACAGCTTTACTTTTTAAACGGCCTTAAAACCTATGCCCCGAGTAGGTACTTACTTTAAATATTGGCAAAAGACGCATCAATGAAAACACATTTATTTTTGCTTAGTATACTTTATTATTTGGTGCTGTGTTTACTCATTATTTAAATAATATTAATCACAATTATTATTTTATTACATAATAAGATTACGAAGAAAAAGTTTTGAACGAGGTGTAAATTAAAATAACAATAAATTAAAGTATATATGTCACCGAGTTGGAACTATAACAAACAATCAATCATGTTTTTTTAAATAATACTGGCCGTTTAATTAACGGCGTATTTTTAAAATAAAAAACGGATTCTCATAAAATCTGTGAAACAGTTTAAATAATATTTATGTATGTAATCATATTACTTTTTTTCTTTCTTTTATTTCTAAATGTGTATATTTACTTACTTATTAATTTAACTACCTAGTACACAATAAATAGCACATAGTACACTACAGTTATACTGAAGCAAATCAAATTGCAATGAACCAAAAAATGATTTTAAACCATAACTAATGTACCATAACCTATTTAAAACCATAACTATCTACTAATTTAAATGAATGCATTTTAAATGCGTAACCAAAGACTAATTTGTTTTATCAATTCTCTACACCTATCAAGCATTTGTATACAATTTATTGTATATAACCTTGCCTTATCAAGTAACTACTTAACTACATAGTGACCTTAAGCAAGCATGCGCCATGACGGGCACCTCGCAAGCGTATAGTCATATTATTATTAAGTATACTAAACTTATCCTAGTCATAAGACTTCGTCTAAGGACTTTTTGGCGGGAGGTTGAAGAGTAAAGTTGTCAATTTGTATTATCTGCCAAAAATGTGTTTCTTTGATAAATATGTACTTTAATTATGATATTGGTGGGTCAACTATTGTGTTCATAAACGTGCACAAGTGAATTAAAATAAAATAAAATGTATATAACTTTGCTTTTCAAGTTCTCTTCTGGTAGGGGTAGGAGATTAATTTCATCATCATCAACATTAACGTCAGATGTTACTTTACTTAAAACAACGATAAAAAAATGTGACTCTACACTGGCAAGGTGGCTCTATTTTGTAGCCGATTCCCACGGAAAAAGACAAAATTAAATATTACCGTAGTACCCCCGAAGCAACGTTGTGTCCGAGCAGTTTTTAATTGTGCAAACTTCGTTTGTATAGTGTCATTGTAGCTCCAATACAGATAAACTGATTTGAATTAAGTAAATAATAGCTGAAACATGGCACAATGGCAAATGGAAAGTTGACTGAAATTTACGTTTAAGAAATGTGCAAGGCTAAAGCTTAAGTTCTAATAACAAACTGAATGCACACAACTTATTGAGAGTAATTGACAATAATTATTAATTACTTCTCGAACAATACTTATAGGAACCAATTTTTTTTATAAAATCAATGTGAGATACATTATAAATACTAATCTGCAAACAATTTGGAATCTACAGATAAGTTATAGGTAATAACTAACATATTATTAATTATTATAATGTAGCCATCATTACACACTACAAATAAGGCATTATTGTTATCGAGACATCTCGTACTCTTTTTAGTATGTAAGTACATTAGTGATTTAAGCATAATCTACTAACCTAACGATACATTGGTGGTCACACAACAAAACCCTAGTACCTACACCTCCATGGTTGTCACATAGCATTATAACTTGGTGTCTCTAAGCATGACTGCCGCTTCGTACGACGGCAGTCCAGTGTCACATCGAGATGAATGCTGCTGGCAGAGCGTACAAGGCTGTGTCACCACCTCCTGAGAATAAAGTATAAAATTGCATCCATTCAATAAAATTCTTAAGACCGACATGACAGGCAACCCTAGAGATTTGAAATTTGGCGGATATATTCCTTGAGTACCCTAGAGGTGCAATAAAGAGTTTGTTTTTTCGAAATTTGAAATCTAAGGAGGTCATAGTGTGTAGTATGAAGTTTTTTTTTAAATTACGTTCAGGCACATGGCTAGTCCGAATTTTGATAACTACTATGAAACCACATTCATGGTAAATAATTGTTGAGCAACATTGTTGCAGCAACGTGTTTCTGTGTTACTAGTAACTTGTTGACAAGTTGCCGGTCAGTGAGCGAGCGTAAACATCAGTTTAGCAGTAATTGTTTACGTGTTTGGACAAGTTTTTAAGGAAGTTTATTAACCTGACAACAACAACGCTACTTCCCCGTGTCACATCTGGCTTTATGGACAAGAAATGTCTATGTAAATGAAATGAATGAGTATTCCAGTATGATGTGAAGTTGAAATCAACAATGTTGTTCAGCACAAGTTTACCATGAATACGTGGCGAAAGAACTTTAGTCACCGTTAATTTAGTTTAAAAAGTGTGAATCCATGGTCCACGCCTGGTCGAGAGCTTTTCTAAAGTTCACCTATAACCCCGATTTTCACACCTAGTAACAAAATATTATATTATGTATAACAAAACGTATCGATCCATCCATATGAATAAAATGCTATTCGTTGGGAAGCGCATCACTTGAGACCCGGTGAACCAATTTGGCAATTTTGTATACCCGTTATAGTACGAATAAGGTTTGTATGGAAAAAAGAATGAAAAAGTTGTGCGGAAAATTCGGGAACAACTGAAAGTTTTCAAGACAAGACAACGTCTGTCCAGTCAGCTAATTGAAATACAGTAACAATTCTAAAGAGGGCAGTCCGAATGGTCGTCGAAATATCGTGACTATAAATACCGGTTCACGGTCCGCAATAAAAGGCTGCCCTGCGGTAATCCATTTTACAGTGGAAATCTGACCTCCGTCTTTAGTTTATATGCTCGTCACGGAAGAATTAACTGTAGCCTTCAAACGTGCACACCCAAGTTACTTAGCAAATGAAATATAGTAGCAAAAGATTATGATTTCTTTATAACAAAATTAAATTCTAGTCAGGGTTTGGAGGATTGTCATCTTGCGAAAAATCACTAACATTAGCCACTGCCAGGGTCGGAGAGATAGCTACTAAACACTATGGAAGCCATAGAGATTTAAAAACTGAAGTGATATTCAGGCAATGACGAAAAAAATATGGATCAGTCATTCCGACATAAAATGGGTTCCTACCCAGTTACGAAAAAATGGCTTCCACTTGAAGAGATGCTTCAAACAATGCAAAAAAATAATATACCGAATTCAAATAGTAACACACAATATGGACGTTTTAGGCATCTCGGCAATGTATAAGCAAATGTTTGTAGTTTAGTAGTAATAGTATAGTTCAGTAGTTTATCTCCATAAGTTTTATATAGCTGTATGCATTCACGCTTCTAAGGCACCGTCATACTTTGCATAAAGATACACCTGCCCACTTAAAAGTCCTTTTGACAATCAATCTGTTACAAAAAGTAGGTACCTCCCTACCAACCCAGTGGTTCCAATCCAAAAAGTTCAAAAGTAAAAGGTCTACTCTGAAGCTAACTATCCTAAACTTCTAGTGTTATGACGTAAGTTCAGTAGTGAAATCATAGTAAACCTCACCTCCAACATATGGCACTCCTTGGGATTCGATGTTTCTTCAACAACTGTTTCATAAGCGGGGGGTGGTCCTGGCATCTCCAATTGTTCCTGTGAAAAAAAACATTTATTTACCACCGTAAATCGATCACAAATATGACGCGTGATTCGGTTGCATTCATAAGTGCACACTATCAGTAATATCACCAATATCACAAATCATGGTCCACATAACAGCAGTATTTATGGTATCTCAAGAATCACTAGTCTCGAGCCTCGTGCGTGATCCTGATCGTAATTCCAGAAGCGTGATCCGGAATGATGGTGTGAATGGCTCCATTGAAGTATCTCAGTATCACATTTAAAAAAAAATAGATACTAATATATAAGTACATATAGGGCACGAGACGCTCATTCGCTTTATATCATTTTTCCATATCGGACTCGTTAAATCCAAATTTTCCTAACAATTGCTTGCAATTGAAATGTCATCACCATTACTTTGAGCTTTTATTAAATCAGTACGGTCTATTAGCTAAGTCAATAATAGCATATCGTGACAAAACTGACTAAAGTATCGATTAAATAACATTTTATTTTATTACCTAAATACTGGCCATCGTGAAATGCTCAATAAAATTTAAAAATGAAAAAAAAACCATACGCGCTGTATTCCGAAGCGAACACGGCGTTTTGCCGTGTTCGCTATTTATTTGTATTTCCGTAGAAATATGGCGAACAACTTTGATAACTAGGTATCTAATAATAACTATGGCTATACCGTACGTGGAATCCATATTAATTCTTGTTCATTTGAACATCATAGGTGGTTATTAATTTCTCGTTTAACCATCGGTTATAACAATACACCGCGTGAGGGCCGAACCTACCAAAACATTAATTCTCATGATAGACCTTAGTCATCGTTTCGAAGCAAGCGTCTTTCGTTGCTAACGTAACGAAACGTGGTAAAAAACCGCACGAACGGGATTCCGCTCTATCGTGTTGTATTTGAATATACTTAAAATATTATTATTTTTGTTTCAGAATCTCAACACGTGCCGAAGACTTTCTGTGGAAATCTGAACTATTTTATAATTATTGTTATGGTGAGTTGAAACAAAATAAACATTTGTGTCCGAAAATGTCTTGCGAAATCAATTCTCTCACTGATATATAAAAATCCGATAACTGAAAAAAATATTTGAAAAATTGAATGATTGTTCTGAATAAAATAATCTGGGGCCTATTACGAAATTTTATTACTAGGCAATTCACTTCCTGAGCTAAAACGTATCATCTGTACAATGTTAACGACATATGTTCCCGCTGTAGATAGTACTTTGTATCAGTCTCTAATTGGAATATTGACCGACAACGTTTGGAAACAAAATAGGCTATTCTATAAAATATTTTTTTTAACAATGACTAACTGACAGACAACGCACAACCTAAACCGTTGGACCTAGAGATTTGTTATTTGGATCATATATATTACCTTGAGTATCCGAGAGGTGCACTAAGGAGGGAGTTTTGGAAATTTGACCCCTAAGGGGGTCACTGTATGTAGGAAGGAATTTAAAATATGAAAATGCCATGCAAGTCAGTCAGCATTACAGTCTGGAAATGAGTGTTCGTAATACACCCCCTGTACCTATTAATCTATACATATAAATAAAATTGGAGTGTCTGTTTGTAATATTAAAATAACCGCTTTTTACTAAGTGCATTTGGATGTATACACGTTACCTATACCGAAACAAAATTTTTTTCAATTTTTGTCTGTCTGTCTGTCTGTCTGTTTGTTCCGGCTAATCTCTGAAATGGCTGGACCGATTTTGACGGGACTTCCACTGGCAGATAGCTGATGTAACAAGGAGTAACTTAGGCTACTTTTATTTTAGAAAAAAAATAGGCTCTCACGAAAAAACATTAAAACCAATGTTGCAGCGCAGCGCCTGATTAAGTTTGATAGCAACAACCTGCAATGCGTCCCGCGGGCTCAGAATGGGCGAGCAGGCTGTTGTCAACGGTTGCCTTTGTTAAATACCACGCGGACGAAGTCGCGGGCAACAGCTAGTAGATCATATAAATGTCAGTCGGATTAAGGTCGATACTGTAATTGTACACTATACTGGCAGGAATATAATTACGTATTTGAGTAAAGGCAGGAATGATGGATGATGACGTACTGATATGTTTGTATGCCGGAATGAGAACACAAGTATGTTATACGAATGCTGGTTTATTACTGGTTCTACAATTGAATGACATGTCACGATTGACAATTGAGATAAGTGGGTAGGTAGCACAATATACGAATAATAATGTAGGTACTTAGATATACATCATCCCTCCACACTAATTTCTGAACCTGTTGACAAAACAAACCATGTTTTAAAACTCTTAACAATTGACAATTATTACTTAAAATACACAGAATAATCTACTCTTTTCCTGGTGCGTCGAGAACGCGTGAGCGGTCCTTCCGTATCGAGGGCTGCGGGCACAACGGTCTCGGAAGTCCGACCTTCGGGTTCTGTACTTGAACCCTTTCGCGCATTTTCCTCGCCCTCAGTACTATGCGCCCTGCTCGTATTTCCGTCAACTTCAACACATGTTTCAGCCGCGGTAACAGGCGGCGCTTCCATATCTTCCGCCTCAACCGGTTTCTCCGCGACTGCACTAGCACTTGTGGAGGCACCTTTACGTAGGCTTGAATCAGTTATGGATTCCGATAAATTAGGCGGTCTTAATGAAACCGGTGTAAACGTTGGATCGGACATAGTCGGTGCAACCTGCGACAAACCTGGTAAATATTTGTGTTTGGTGCAGCTTCCACCCTTATAATGTATTAATTGGTCAATGTGCCTAATACATATAACATTGCTATTCTCAATACATACTTTAAACATTCTTCTGCCCATAACTTTATTTATCACTCCCAATTTCCAATACCCTTTTCTAGCACTGTACAACCGGACCCAGACCCTATCACCGATTTTAAAAATCCTCGTGTGCCCTTCTGACTCTGAAGTGGTTACTGAGTTTTTTACTGGAGGAGTAATTAAATCAAGCCGTGATCTCAAATTTCTACCGAACATTAATTTGGCGGGGGAGTGTCCTGTAGAACAGTGCAACGTGTTTCGATATTCAAAAAGATATCCCAATAATTTTTCTTGAAGTACATTTTGAGACAAACTTTCATTTAAAATACATTTCAACATTTTTTTACATGTTCGGACAGAATTTTCCGCTTGCCCATTACTACAAGGGTGGTAAATTGGGGAGGTCATATACATAATACCATTACTGGAACAGAACTCATTAAATTCTTTAGAGTTAATTTTGACGTCGTTATCCGAAACTATAGTGCAAGGTATCCCGAACACAGAAAAAACTTCTTTTAATTTCCTTATCAACGCTTGTGTAGACACGTCATTGTGCATATAGATACACTCCACCCATTTAGAGTACGCATCTATCACTACCAGATATACCCGTTGCCCTATAGAGAGGTAGTCGATATGCACACGCTGCCACGGTGCCGCCGCTGCGGGCCACGGCGCGGGCGGGGCGCGCGGTGGCGCCGGCCGAACGCTGGCGCACACTTCGCACGCGCCGCACCATCGTTCGATGTCCTCATCTATGCCCGGCCACCACATTTTACCGCGAGCGTTGCATTTCATTTTTACAATGCCCAAATGTGTGCTATGTAACACGTGCAACATTCTTTCTCGCAATGACATCGGAATAATCACCTTGTGGCCTCGCAACAATATTCCGCTTTCAAATTGTATGTCAGTCCTACATAAAAAATATGGACGAATAGACCCACAGTTTATTTTACGTGGCCAACCAATATTCATATATCTAATTACGGTCTGCAAAGTTTTATCTTTCTCAGTTGCATTCCTTATCTCTGTAAACAACACGGGCGGCGACACCGCGTCTAAAAAATTTAAAGAGCAGTACGCATCATATTGTTTATCGCTCTCACACACCACATCGGATATAGGTGCGCGAGAGAAATAATCAGCGACTAAGTTATTTGTACTGGATGTGTACTGAACAACGAAATTATATGCAGATAAAACAATTGCATATCTCTGAAGACGTAATGCTGTGGTGATTGGAATGCCCGTTTCCGGGTATATCTGGCCTAGCCTTAAAAAATTTTGGCACTGAGTTTTCTTTTAACTGTAGGCGTACTCTAAATTTATTGAATGAACCTAGTTCGTCTCGCCACAATTTCGAGTATTGTTCCAGTAATGAATTAATATCGTTCTCTTGGCTCATTTTGTAAACACTGGTTAAAGCTAAACCAAAAATGGACATAAAATCGCGACCTAGTAGGGGAGGTCCATTAGAATCTACTACATAAAATTTAATTTCCTCCGTTTGATTATTATATTTAACCTTAGCTACAAAAAAACCTAATGGTGAGATCTTATGTCCATTATACAAACACATTCTGATTTTACAATTAATAAGTTTATAACGTGAAAAATATTGTTGGAACATTGTTCTCGATATAACGGACGCACCTGAACCTGAATCTAGCTCCATAGTTACGTTTTTATCACCTATGTTCACTTTTAAATATAACGGACTATCGGTCACGTACCTTATGTTAAAATTATCACACTCCTCGCAAACGCTTTCCGCTTCCTGATCGCTGCCATCGCTCGCTATATTATTTACGCGAACGCCGTAATTTTTATTCTTCTGGTCACACATCTTCTTTAAATGTCCCTTTTTACCACACTTTTGACATTTATAATTTTTATAACGACATTTGTCTTTATCGTGATTTTTCATGCCACACACTGTACAACGGACATCTTGGTCGCGCCTCGATGTAGATGCGCTGCCGACTCGCGCGCCCCTGCCATCATGTTTGCCGCTTCCGTCGCGCTGCTGGCATGCACCTCTGCACGATAACTTATACATTGCCTCTTCTTTGATGGCCTCCATGGTTTCCTTGGTTATCACGCTCTTGGCCTCCCTAGCACATTCCACCTGTTCAGCTATCTCCAGAGCTCGTCCGATTGACAGTTTAGATGCATTTTGCTCGAACAGCTTGTCCCGCTCCGGCCCCGGCCCCAAGCCTAGGACGAAACGATCCGTCAGATGTATGTTCAAGGCTTCACCGAAATCACAATAACTCGCCAACCCCCTTAGTCGTGCTGCCCAGTCTCCTAACGTCTCGCCTGTGTTCTTTTGTGCACTGTGAAACTTTGCCTTGTCCGCAAATGAACATTGCTTCGGTTTAAAATGGCCATCGAGCAACTCCACCAGCCCCTTAATATCTAACGCATCCAATTCGCCAGGATACGCTAGATTACGCACTAAACGATATGAGTCATCAGATAGATGCGTAATTAAGATCGCACTTTTGTTCTCCTCCTTTACGGCGTTGACTTTAAAAAACTGCGTCAACCGTACTTTAAATATCGACCACTCACACGATTTATAGTCAAAAATAGGCAAATTTCCTAAGAACGACATGATTTTTTATTTGCACGCGCGGGTAAATCCCATCCTCGTCGCCACTGATATGTTTGTATGCCGGAATGAGAACACAAGTATGTTATACGAATGCTGGTTTATTACTGGTTCTACAATTGAATGACATGTCACGATTGACAATTGAGATAAGTGGGTAGGTAGCACAATATACGAATAATAATGTAGGTACTTAGATATACATCACGTACACAATTAAATTCGTTCCGAATTCGATATAGATGAGTTGTTTTGTGTGCACAGTTAATGTACGAAGCGTTTTCGTGGAAAGTTTTTAAAATATCACGTTCTTATTATTTATTTACTAAGGGGTGCATTTTACCATTTCGATAGCCCTACACCAATTGTACGTTATAAGCCCATAATTTACCATTGTAAACTTCATGATTGGAATGATGATGAGGTTAGATGAGGTTAAACATAAACTTCTGAAAGGGTTTTATAGAATTTGTTTCAGAAAGCATCGAATATTTTGATAATCTACTTTATAAAATACTAGTTGCTGCCCGCGGCTCCGTCCTCTGTGAAACAGCCTATATAGCACCCAGGGATAATGTAGCTTTCTATCGTGAAATAATTTTGACAATCGGAAACAGACTTTACATCTTTAGGTATACTAGTATATAAGGTGTAACTTTAACCTGTTAAAATGATTTACACCAATTTTGTTATACCTTATAGATTAATAATGTTATGTACGTTTAATATGACTAAACATGGAAAGGAACAATAAATACCAACATCACTACAACCCATAATAATTGATAGATATGAAACGATATTCATTCCAAATTCGAAATATTTACATCGGTATTTCTTCTTCACTCGTGCTGTAATCGAATGGAGCTCCGGTATTTGTACAGAACGAGCTCGAGTCGAGGCCCTCAAGAGCATGTAAGCCGTAGGTTCTAATTATTCCCGCCACGTTAATCCCGCAGGCCAGGAAACCCAGACGGATTTTGAGTTAATTGAACCTTACATTCCCGAAGCCAGCTGTTATACCAAAGTTAAACTTCTTAGTGTTTAGAAACTAATACAAAACCGTGATGCCATATGATTATTAAGCAACAATACCAATAGCTATAGTTTTTTGTTTTATAATTACATACGTACCTTCACTAGTAAGAGAACGAAACAAAACACAAACGTAACTGCCCAATCAAAAACTAATCGATGACGATCATGAAAATCGACAAAACACGTCTCAATCGCTCATTTAGTTACTGGAGCATGTAAACCACGCTCGGTTCGCTTCACGGGTAGAAACCAATTATCGCAAATGCGATTTTTATTCGGAGACAGTCCACGGCGGCCGTTAAGTCCGGGAACTATAAGTCCTGCGGGAATACACTGTCCGGGACAGTGATTGAAGCGAACTAAACAAGATATATCGATGTTGTGTGATTAATTTGATGTTATTAATGTGATTAATAATAGAGTTGAGAAAACTTACGACATGACGTAATCGACGTCAAATATAATTGATGGCATCTGTGCCGTCCACTTCTGTGTGTATCTTGAGAGATTATCTACCATTATCTGTGGCAGCTACAGGATAATCACACAGATAACTCTAAATACCTTCTACTTCTTAACGTTTTAATCAGCAAAGTGTACTTTTATCTTATATTTAACTTCACGGTACGCGTATGACATTTGATGCTTGCATTTAAACAACATTTAAGAATCATATTTCAAATGCCAAGTAAATATGGTAAAACAAACAGTTTGCAAAGTGGATCTTGAAACAGTAAACGTTAGCTCGAATACACACAAATCTTGCGCGAAGTTAAAACGCTTTTGGTGTGACCATCCAATTTCGAGTCGGCACTATATTTGCACACACCAAAATGGTCGACAATAAAATGGCTATACCGTTTACGAAAACGTATTCTGTTTATGAATTCGATAGCAATCTGCAAAATGTTATTATGATAAAAACATTATAAATATGGAATCCTTATCTCATAGAAAGTCTCAAGGTTGTTCCTACGCCCCATTTGAGGAGCTATGCTCGGGATTTCGCTACAAGATAGAATCAGAAATTTTAAGGAGGAAATCCGTAGGCGAACTAGAGTAACCGACAAACCTCGAGTAATTGCAAGTTGAAGTAGCTGAGGGCGGGAACATAGAGCGTAGAAACGATGAGCAGAAAGGTTATAGACAGGCTGGAAGTTAACATTTAATTTAAGACTACACTACACCCCGCAAGGTGGACCGGTGATATCACACGCAACGCAGGAAACAGGTGGATGCCTATGTCATTGTGGGGGACCTTAGTCTTTAATCGTAGACATTTACCCGTTAATAAATCGATGTATGGATCGTACGTAATCTTACTTGTATTTTAATAAAGATAAATTAAAAAACAATGGATGCCCACACATAACCTTCGAGTCTTCAATAACCAGACCTAGCTGAAATCACGATCCAAATGCATTTGCTCGTGTTCCGTACAATCTTCATAATGAATTATCCGGGGTTGAAGTCATTACAACATCACTACATTTAAATCTACGCCCTCAAGTACCTGATGTCAAGTCAAGTTGCCAAATCTGCCTGTCGCCTTGTTCGGATTCGTCTTAGCAGGGTCTAAAAACATTGCAATCCGTTACCTTTAACAATTGGAACAAACTCCATTGCTTCAATTGCGACCCAATTGTGTTAGCAGACTAGGTCTGGCTCGGCTGGCTGTGACTAGACAAAATGCCAAATGGATTTTGTCATCCCCTACTCTCATTCTCTGCTATGAATTAAGACGAGTACAGCGACTCGGTGTGGCACAATCCGTTACATAAAGTCATGTTTTGACGCACGTGCTAGCGTTAGGAAACTACTGCTTGCAGTAGCGAGTAAAATAGATTTTCCAGGCTGTTTATCACTTGTTCTAACATAATTAACCAATTAACACGCTTCAATCAATCTGCGTTGTGATTCTCAGTTTCACTGCCTGAAACTGAGAATCACAACGCATGTATTCCACGCTAATTATGTATAAGATAGTCTATTCTTGCGGCTTTTAGTTTACAACGGATCAATTATGTACGCCTGACGTCTACAAACGGTAGAGAGAAATGTTGTAAATTATTCTGCAATAATCAATGCAATGTTACCTGGGATATAATTAATACTAATTATATTGCTAGACGAACAAACAGACTAAGGAACGCTTGTTGTATGGGTACCGCACAACTGGTGAAGAACCCAGTATATAATACTTATATAGATATTAAACATCCATGAATCGGGTACAAACATTCGTGCTCATCACACAAAGTTTGTCCCTACCACGATTCGAACCCGGGACCTTCAGCGTAAAAGGCTGGGTCACTACCAACTGAGCTAATCGGGTCATACTCGGGGTATCTTGAAGTTGTTGCCATGGAGGTACACTCGGAGACAACTGCTTTGTCTATACGATGGGTCATTTTGGCGTAGCAATACTGAGCTTAAGAGCTACGGATTTGCTACGGCATACCTGTACCATAGTTAAGAGAAAAAATACTTAAGAAGGCAGGTGGTAAAGTAACGAACAGTGGGACATTTAACCATTATACTAATCATCTGGACTCACAATTAACTATAGGCATACAAATTTAATTTTAAAGAGTCAGTATTTTAAATATTTGTATTCTTTTCATATACAAATAAGTAATATTATTCTACAATATTTAAAGACACAAGGGCCAGACTTTATTGGAACAATTCAGTTTGTAGTTGAGACGTTAATATGCTAGCCCTACGTGAGATCCCAAAATAGACCGGAATATCGAATCAGAGTTACATAACGAAGATCACGTAATGTCACCCTTTCAGCTTTTCAGTGAACAAGCTAAACTTAAGATTAAAATTCAATGCTCTTTAAGACTTGTACTAGACAATTTATTTAAAATCTCCAACTGAACTATTTACATCTATGAGCCGAGAGACGCCTATTGCTAGACAGAGGCCTCTTCAAATGAGTTCCAGCAATCACGGTACTCCGCTAATCGCATGCACTGACTCCTGGGACGCTTGTGACGTCATAGGCCCACCTTGTTTGGGCCCGGCCCACACTGCGTCATCCAGCTCATGGTGAAGTAAACGAGGAAATTTGCTAATACCAAAAACAGATTTTATGTATCGGAAACTGACACAAATGCGATGCTTACTATGCTACCCAATTCAGTAGACCGGAATAGTAGATTAAACTTCAATCTCTTGTAATCCCTAAACTGCCAAACAATATTTGGAATGAAACTGCAGGTGCGGCTGACGTCGTGGGCTTCCAGTAAATACTTAAACAGATTAACTGTACCGTCGTTCAGACGGCTCTGACGAAGTTATGAGATTTGCGGACGCAACTTGAAACATTCAGAACTAACACTTTATTTCAAGGAGTATTCCAATTTACAGCGGCACTGTAAATGTAACTGTTTAAAATTGTAATAGAGTATGTTTTTAAGCAATAGATGATTGTAGTTGGTCCGTGAATGGACGATGGATGTCTTATACGCATTTATTTTTAATCCCGCGTCCCTATTGTTCAATAGACAATGCCAAAAAATAAAAATACTTTTGGAGTGGTCGAATAAATTGAGGACTCGAAAAAGCACACGCACTTATTGAGGCAACTTTTGCACCTAATTAAATAAAGAGGTAAGTTAAATTATTTCGCCGAACACTAATCGTTTGGACAGTTGTCATTCTAGGAGTTAATTTGCATAATTGCACTTATAGGCAGTACGAACCACCCTCTGCTCGACGTCAGCGTCCCGAGCAAGTGACAAAGTACTTCAGAGACGATGAAATTGAACAAAGCACTTTGGACTATGACCAGATGAGAAGGCGTGCATAATTTTATGACTAATAGTTTATGTATGTTCTTCCTTATAGATAAAAGAGTACTTTCAATTCATGTCGACAATATTGTGTTAATGTATGTTTCTTGGATAACGAGAGGGATGAGTGGAGGTCGCTTCGCATCACTTTTTAAATCTTTATGGTCAATGATTTTATTAACAACACAGTTCGTAGGGCACTTGGTCAGTAAATTTGACATAATAATGAAGGCGACGATATGAGTAATGATATATTATATACAATAAATAACATGATGCTAAAAAGACAACTTGTTCAAATACAAGTGCAAATACTTATTTATATATTTACAAGAGAAATAAACATAAAAATACCTTTCTCTTTGATAAGAGAGGAAAAGAAGTTGGAAATAATCACAGTTGATTAGATTAAGGGTCAGCCGTACTACCAAATTGGATGTGACACCAGTCAAACTGGAGAATGAACGATCGCCGGGACGTGAATCAACCTGTTTTTTTTTTTTTTTTTTTTTAGTCCGGGCGCTGTCCTGGCCCGGCCCGCGAATCCCTCTGACACTGACATGGGGGTCAGAGACCTTATTTAAACTAATATTAAAATATAAGTACATAGGATTTGTTTATTTAAATAAAGTAAAAGTAATCTTTATTGTACATTTTAAAAGGCAATGAAATCTTATAGCAAATAACAACTTAAAGCAACTTTTATAAAGCAAATAATCTAACATTTTAGGGTACAACTTATGACATCTTTTGGGACAGGGGAAATTCCCTCTGCCCACTGCACAAGACCGCTAGCCAGTGTAATCAGGATCGTGGTAGTGTTAAGATGCTGGATTTAAATATTAACATAATATTTATACAGACATCTTCTTTCCAGTTAGGTCTTATTCCTGTTTATTACACCGGTCGCTAGCTTCGCACAGTAGGACAGAAAGGCCTCCCGTGTCCTCTTGTCCCTAATGAGACTGCCTAGATTGTCCAACTTAAGCTGGATGTCTAAAGACATTTCCAATTCCAGTCTCTGGAGAGCGTAAATTGGACAACTAAGCAGTATGTGTGCCACCGACTCACTCACGCCCGGTTCGCAGATGCACGATGGATCTTCCTTGCACTTGAAGCGATTCAAGTACTCGGAAAACCCACCGTGCCCCGTCAGCACCTGAGTGAGTACGCCGGTGGGTTGTATCCTCCTGATCGTGTTGTGTGCTTCTAAAAGGTCAGGGAAAAACATCTTTGTTGTAGACGCAGTGGTGTCAGTTTTGTACTTACGATTCCACTCGTCAAGCGAGTCCTTACGGATCTGTCGCTTGACAAATGATATCGGACATTTGTCGTACGTCGGTTTGGTCTTCATACGCAGTGCAGCCTCTTTGGCCAGTACGTCTGCCCTCTCGTTCCCTTCAAGCCCTGCGTGCGCTTTTATCCAAAACAAGGAAACGTCCTTGCCCTGGAGTTTACAGTGGGCAATGTTGGTTCTTGCTTCAGTAGCTAGCGGGTGAAGAGGGAGTGCGTTAGCCACTGTCTCTAACGCAGAACGCGAGTCGCTAATGATGGCATAACTGTCATGTTTACTCTCTAACGCATGGCGTGTGGCTCGGCATATGGCCAAGAGTTCCGCTTGATAGACCGTGCAGTGGGGCGACAGTTTGAGCTTGACTGACTTGGTCTCGGTTTCACTATGCCAAACGGATAATGAAGCTCCGACCTTGCCCTCAATCTTACTGCCGTCCGTGTATATTTTAACTGCGCTACTTACGTTGGTAACAACGTCTTGTTGGTCCGTCAAGTGTAGAAACTCGAGCCTCATATGCTTCGCCGGATGCGGAGTACTCGTATATGGCAGTTTTTTCTCCATTTCCCTGTCGCCTAGCTCGGGCCGGGGTACTCCTCTCCTGGCCTTGTAAAGGGAGGCCGCTTCTCGCACTCGGATATCTAGAGGTAGTAGCCCGGTCAGGGCCAGCGACGCATTCAAGGAGACCGTTCTATATGCTCTGCACATCTTTAGTGCAAAGCCTCTCTGTACTGTATACAACTGCTTCTGAATAGTGATCTTCGTGGTCGAAGGCGACCAAGCACTGGATGCATACATGATGATGGGCTCTACGGTGGCCGTGTAAATCACCCGGATGACTTCCGGGTGGAGGCCCCAGCTGGTTTTGGCTGCCTTTGCCAGCTGCTTGTAGACATTCAACGCCTTTCTGCAGATGTTCGCAGTGTGGCTGTTGAATGTCAATTTATTGTCTATGGTGAGCCCCAAGATCTTAATTTCATCCGTCATGCCAATGTCAATCCCCCCCATGGACAGGAGCGGGGTGTCGTAAACGCGCTTTCGGGTCACAACCATCGCGTTTGTTTTGTGAGGTGCAAATTTCAGCTTGTTTCTAACTCCCCACTCCCGGACATAGGCCAGAGTGGCATTGGCCTGGCTTTGTATCTCCAGTGCCGTGTCGCCATCGAAGACGAGTACTACGTCGTCTGCGAAAGCCTGTACATATTGTTTGCGCGTTTCTAGTCCTTTCAGCAGCGGGTCTAGGAGTAGATTCCAGAGAATCGGCCCGCCAATAGATCCCTGTACGCACCCTTTCTGAGTGCCCTTTGTGTACTCCTCACCAGCATACCTGACCCGGACCTTTCGGTCCTGCAGGTAGCTGTCGACGATTCGTCGGAGGTTGACCGGGCACTCCTCCTCGGCTAGTCTCACCCTTATGGCCGGCCACCAGGCGCTGTCGAAGGCTCCCTCTATGTCCAATGATACCACGGTCACGATCTTTCGCTGAAGTAGTTTGCCGCGTATGTACTGTATCAGGTCATAGAGGGAGTCTTCAGTACTCCTTTGGGGCATAAAGCCATATTGGCGAGGACTCAGTCTGGGTACCAGGTGCCACTTGACTCTATTGACGACCAGCTTCTCCAGAATCTTACCCATGACCGGCAAAAGGCCGATCGGTCGGTAGGACTTGGGACTTGTGTAGTCCGCTTTGCTTTCTCAGCACGACCACCACTGCTTCCTTCCATTGTTCGGGAAAGAGACCTAATTCAAGGCATTTGTTCATCATGGCCAGATGTAGGTCAGGGTCCTTTTTAATCATCTGGCAACATATATCTGCAGTGAACCCGTCCCCTCCGGGTGCCTTCCTCGGATTGAAACTCTCCGCCGCGGTTTTGAGCTCCTCCGCAGTGAATGCCGGATCATGGTATTCACCATCGACGC
Organism: Pheosia gnoma; assembly: GCA_905404115.1. NCBI lineage: Eukaryota > Metazoa > Arthropoda > Insecta > Lepidoptera > Notodontidae > Pheosia > Pheosia gnoma. The sequence continues at coordinate 2,366,511 of FR989910.1, forward strand.
GGTCATTTACGCGGCTTGCTAGGGCTCTTATCCGCCGGTGGTCTGAGTTGTCCTCCGTCTCCAGGTCTTCCGGGAAGAACGTGTCCGCCAACAATTGGGCAGACTCTTGTTGTCCTATTTGTGTTCCGTCTCTTGTCAATGGAAGGTCCTCCTGCCTTTTTGCTGTATTTTTGATAACCCTGTATATCCCTTCCCATACTCCTTCTCTATCTTGTTTTTCACAGAATCCCTTCCAACTCTTGATCTGTGCCTTCTTGGCTTCCGCCTCGTACTCTTGAATCAACCTGTTAAAACAACCGTTACCACGTACGCTGCAGAAATAAGACTCTGTAAGGCTCTAGACTCTAAGGAAAGCAACAATTCCTTTAGACAGAGTCAATAAAACACAGTTCTTAGATTTAATGAAGCGCCTAATAATTCACGTTAACATATCATCAGTTAAAATATGTAAGATAACTGCGTATAAGCATGAAACAGCCATAATCGAAACAAAGCACGTAGCAAGAAATTAGATCGTATTGGAGAGTTATGCGATCGCAAAATAGTTCTTATCGTCTGAAAAACGAATATCTTATGCAGATATATCCTTTGATCGTTCATATTTCCAATATGTACTTATCTTCTAACGGTTGCGGCAAATTGATGAGATCCCTATAAAGGTTTATAAAGGAGACGTCCTTGACATTTAAGTTATGATTCGATGTAACTATTACAAAATGATCATCATATTTTCACAATTTATAACATTTTTAGAGAAAAACGCGCCTTCAATACGCATAGACATCAAACCCAAATGAAACCACCTCAAATAATTGGAACCCTTTGAAGAAAACACTACAAATTTAAGAAATAAACACAATAAATAGCTTCTAGTTAAGACAATTGCTCGAAAGTGCCCTGATTGGGAACGGCGGCAGTTCAATTGTATGGAAATTGAAGAAGCGAAACGTTGCAACAATGTACTGTAAACTTTCTTATTGTACAAACAATCTATTGTTCTGTCGTTGGTGGATTTAGCACAACTAATATACCTTCCCTTGAAACATATTTAAATACCTCAAAGCTATTATTAAGGTGAATGAAATGCACCCAAGATGGAAGCCAAATTATAAGCAAATCAAAGGCTTGTTTGGGCGCAAGTATGTTTAAACAAAATTTAATAGTCGCTTAAATAAGCTAGTGGAAGCTGTGGATATTCATTACAGAATTTATGCAAGAGAGGCTTTAAGCCTAAGAAAGTCTGGAACAAAGAATGTTTGTCTATAGCCAACACTAACAACAACGCATTGCAACGTCCAAAGTCATGATGATGACGAATTTATTTGTATGTTGTTTAAACAGTAGTAAACACAAAAGTTATTATTTTGTTTATCTGCAGTATTGTATAATATGCATGCGTCATGCATGACATAAGTATTGGTAACATATTTTATCTCAATATGCTAGTGAACGAGTAAGACAGTAGTTTCATTTTCCATGCAAAAGTGCACTGAGAAGCTTACTCACTTACTTTTAACTACTTTCTGAGTGTAATAGAGGATAAGGACTACGATAACTTGAGTATCAGAAGAGAGATAGTTCTTCCACTGACTCGTAGATTAATTCCACTAATGGTCGGTGTCACAATGAGCTGATAAACCCTATATCCAGAACTTATTTGACAGCCCATAAAATACGGTAAAATAAATTGTGGCAACGGTTTATCACTGAGATATACTGTCCTTCTATCGGGACCTACAATCTTAACTCGCTTCCAGAATAAAACAATAAAATATAACGATTTGTTATCTAAACCAGCGCTCGCTTAAGATTTCTCCGGATTCCCCATCAGAGTGATAACCAAGCGGGGCGGACTCCCGCGGGGCGCGATCATCTGCGCGCAATCGCTGATAAAAATCGCATTACCCGTAATTGGTTCTGCTCTGCCGCGATTAGCAGTGACCGGCCGGCGTGTTGTTGCAAATGTACATACATAATACGCTTGTCATTCTGTGGAAGCGATCGGTCATGGCGCGAAACTCAAAACTAACGGTTTTTTTTTCAATAGGAACCTTCTGAGACGTCATTCTGTCGTTGGCGCCATTGAAAATTGCATTTAATTTATCGCTTTAAAATTTATATTATTTTCGGTGATAAGTAGTTCAGCGAATTTTTCGTCTATCATGTCATTATAAACCACACACAGATGAGGTGCTTAGATTTTTTCGGCATAATCGTAGCTAATTAACCTATCTAAATAAATAAGAACACATTAATTAACTATTTAATAATACTTCAGTATTCCGAAAAGCAGTGATAGCCAAGTTGGTAGAACGCTTGCCTCGGTAACGAGGATTGCAGGTTCAAACCCCGGCTCGCACCTTTGGGATTTTTCATGTGCGAATCTCATTTTCAACCATGATTATCACTTGCTAAACGGTGAAGGAAAACATCGTGAGGAAACCTGCATGTCTGAGAGAACCCCTCGAAAGATCTGTGAAGTCCGCCAATTCGCACAGGGCCAGCGTGGTGGACTATGGCCTAATCCCCCTCGCATTGAGGGGAGGCCCGTGCCCAGCAGTAGGACATTAAAGGGCTGGAATTATTATTCCGAAAAAATAAAATTAATAGCAACACCGATGATATAATTACCAGTGTAGTGTAATGTTATTACTAAAACACTACCTACCGTCCGAATACACTTGTCTAATTACCCAATATATTCTCGTCGAATTGGCAGAAGTATCTCTTGCACGACCGCTCCACCGTGTCGGTCCCGTCACGTATACGTCATAGGCAAAGTAATGGCATCACGTGCGTGCCGGTGGCCATCACTGGCACGCACGGCACGATGTCACGATGACCGACCGCTAACACGCTACTCACCAAATATATTCGATAGAAGGTATGTCTATTTTGTATCACATTCACATGCCTACCTTTCTATACCATGCACAAGCCTACTATATTCTCCATACTTAATCGGCGCATACGCCGGCGTGGCGTACAGCGATACGCATAAATTAACGAACATTGTCGAGCCATAAACCGCCGTGTCAACAAGTTTACACTCCACTAAACGAACGTTAAGTCCATTTATGGCCAATGCGTCACTCAGTTTACCAAACGGATAAAAGTCGTGAGTTGTGATAACCTAGTTCATGGTTGTTTAAACACGTTGAATTACTTCGAGGAAATGATGGCAGTACAGACTTGGCGGAGGCACTGCCTCGCTTCGGGATTATTGTTGAATAATTCACACGTACAGCGCCAAGCACTCCCAGTCTTCCGGTAGTCGTAAAAGATGCCCAAGATAATCTAATACCTACATGTTTGCGGCCATGGGCCCGGCAATGGTACGTAAGGTTTTTCTCCCACCTCTAAGATCCCGCGCGTACTGCGTTTTTTTTTTTGAACTGAGAGGGCCAGGTCTTAGGGCTGTTGTTTGCGCGAGCGCTATCAAACCCATAAATTACAAAGAACGAAGAACGCTTACTGCTTTTATTTAAACATTAGATTTCATATCTATCTAATCAACTATTAAGAAGGTGTCCAACCATTTGGACATGGAAAAATTATCCTTATATTAGGTTTGCAGGTGCTAAACTATGGACATTTTCTCGCGTATAACATGAAAAATACAGACTATGAGTGGAAGACATGACTCTATTAGAAAATATTACTATTTATCAGTCTAAGTAATAAGCAAATAGACTCAAGAAATACTTAACAAGTTAAGGAGCAAAAATAACTGTAGAACGTCTATCAACAAGGCGTATTGGTAGTGCGGTGGCCCCGGACCCGGAACCGGAACAACAATCCCGCGCCGGAAATGCCGCGCGCCACTAAACGCGTTACCTGCCGCACCCTCTAGCCTCTACCTAACTTATAGGGTTGCCAGCTATTTTTTATTTTGAATATTGAAGTAGTGGTGTTGCCATTTGATACAAGCAATTCACGCTTGTTTCAAAATAAACAAAAGGAGATTAAGTTCAAGCTCATGAGCACTAAATGCAACGATGTACCTTTCCAGATGAGTAGCTTATCTCACTGATTATAAAAAAAATCTACAACCAACATTTGTTTCTCAAAGTTTTTTGGTCAGACCCCGGAAACTCTAAAATATTTCTTAAGAAAACATTTGCTTTCATCGGCACGTAATGATATAATTCTCGATTTTGGAACATAAGCTTTTTCATTGATATTGAGCTTTCCTTAAATATAACAATTAAGTATTTGATTCTACGTTTCAGTACAAGCTCGCGAGCACTTACCCCTTCACTGCGCTGTTTATTTCACGCGAGAGTAATTCGAGCTATCCCTTTCTAATTCTCTTGCACTTTGATGCACAGGTGGGATCTTAAATAATAAAAGCACAACGAACTAAGTGTACCGCTGCCCATGCACCTATCATGATTCTAAATACCCTTCGTCCATCAAACGTCTCTAAACAAAGCTATTTTCACCTGGCTGGCCGCTAGTTACGCTATACATTGAGTTGTCAGATCGCATTGTTGTGCTCATCTCGCTTACATCCCCGGCATTCTATTCTGAGCGTATTGGAAATCCCAATCTGCACTTGACCGAACATAAAGGGATCTGTAGCGGCTATAACAGGCTAGGATTTACCCTACCTAGGTGGTACAGGCAGATTTGAAGTCCATTTGTAAGATTTCGAGTTTTTGTTTATAGCACCACCACACAACTGAAAAGCCTTGACCTACCTTACTAAAATAATGGAAATGAAGCGTCATTCATATACTTCGACTAGCTTTTGGCCTTGTCTGTAGCCGTGGCTTGAGTGCAGGATATTTATTAGAATAAAAAAACTACCATAAAAATTTAAAAAACCTACCATATGATTTAAGAAGACGCACAGTTAGGTTCAGGCTATAGTCCAGTTAGTAATTTAGTTTCTTAATTACAAGCTATCGTTAAAAAATCAATACTGTGCTAATAAATAACTCGCTACAGTCACTACTTTGACTACAATACTCGCGATGTCCAAACTAGACTTTAGGTATATTTCTTATACCCGAAATTTATAGAAGTTTTAATCAATTTACACTGACATTGCAACGAATTTTGGAATAATTGGTCAGGAACGTACAATAAAATATTAAACTCAAAACATAAACAGCATCAACGTTTCCCAAACAGTAAGCAACACCATTCAAATCCACCATTGTAAAAAAATTAAAACATGTTTAAACCGAGTCGAGCCATTTTTTATATTCGCCTCAGCTGACTGTGCCATTTGCCGTTAAAAAAAGATGCAGGCTTAAAAAATACATATTTAAAAAACAAAGAAATATGTACATACACACATTACATATTTGTATTTTTATGTGGGGTTAATTTTAATACGCCAATGCGCTACATCAGATCAGATCAGATCATCAGATTTTTTATGACCAAAACCAACGTTGATTGTTGCTTGCTGATCTGTTGCTCAACCGGCTACTATTTTGTTAACTTGTCATATTTAGCTATGTTACCTCAGAAGATCTATCTCCATTCAGTATTCAGCAAGCACCTTGTTTAACGACCATAATCAAGATAAAATCTCTTCAGTACTTAACACCTTCAATAAAAGTGAAGTCCGTCGCGGAAATACGACAAAGATCCACGAAGTCAGCTAGTTAACCAACTTAATACGTTAAGGTGTTAAAAGTTTATTTTAGAGCGATTGCAAGTGGTTTGTTTTCGAATTTGGGTCTTTAAAATGTTTCAGCGCTCACTGAAACCTTACGAACTGTAAGATCGTTAGAGGTTTTAAGAGATACGGTGACAACGTTCGTTAAGAAAACAAATGCGTCCAAAATTGTTTATGGTTTATTTACAATTTTCCGAGATGTGCTGAGCTACTATAATCAAGAGCACAAATATATATAAGGTATAACAAAAATCGTGTAAAATATTTTTACCAAAGAATCAGTAAGTTATATGGATTTCGTTGATGTACACAATAATTGTGTAAATGATGTTGGACTTTTCATGATTTCATGTCATTTTATGAATGTTTAATCATTTGATTTATTTCTTTGTTAATGTTATCTTTATAACCTACTATTGGCCCTGTTAAAATATTTTACACTGTACACATGAAACAATATGGTCTGTCGTTACAAGATTACAATCATACACATTGTTATATTTAGTTAAATTCCCTCAAAGATGTACCCCGAAACTTATAGACGTTCTATAACTTTATCAAACGTCATATAGTACTGCGCAAGGCAACACTCTTGTGCGCAGTGCTATATGACGTTTGATAAAGTTATAATACGTATATAAAATCGGAGGAGTATATTAGTGAACCATTCTAATTTACCAAATGTGTAAACATACAACGGACGACCTGATTAGCGCAGTTTGTAGTGTCCCTGCTTTCTATGCCGGGGGTCCTGGGTTTGAATCCTGGTAGAGATTATCTTTGTGTGATGAGCACGAATTTTTGTACCCGAGCCACGGTTGTTTAATATCTATATAATTATTATATACTAAGTACGCCCTCAGTCTATTGTACGGTACCCATAATAAAACCGTTGCTTAGTGTGGGTCAGTATAGTTAGTGTGTTTGTCTGGCGATATTATTACTATTATGATACACGAAATAATGATCAAGCATAATTTAATTGATATAGAAGTTGTTTTAAGCCGATAACTTAAGTAATGGGATTTGTTTTATAATTTATATTTAGATATACCTTCAATTTTGTTTGTTACACTCAAGTTTACAATATTGTTTATAATTAACGTATTTTTAAGCATGTTTAACGTTCACCGTTATAACCAATAACTTGTTTGGTTTATGATGAGGCTGTATGTATGTCTGTGCCGTGAAGTCACCAAACGGCTCCAACGGAAGACCAGCGCTGGTTGTTCTACAATCAGCACATGCTGAGTTGGGGCCAATTTGTGTCAAACATTTGGATATTACCCAAACTTGTAGTCCCATATGGGACCTATGTTCAAATGTAGATTATTTATGTTCAAATGTGTTTGCACAAATAAATATATTTCTTTCTCTTTCTTTTTGATGAATTCCGACAATAATCTATCGGATAGATATCATGCTGAGATGGCAGAATAGTAATACGATCATAGGGATTAGCCCTGGTTTTGGCCATACCGCCGCCGTACCTTACGATTGTCTCGGGCAAAACTCGTGTGTATAGTTTGTTTTTTTGAAAACGGAATATACGAGATTGTCTTAACTAACCTGGTGCAGTCTGGTGTCAGCGCTAACGGTGTAAACGCCATGGCAGTCGGCGACTTCCTCCGGCTTGTCAGGGCTTGGTGACCTCCGCCAGCACGCCGCGCACACCGCCACCAACACACCACACAGTGTTACGCTGGTCGGACAGAAATAACGAGATGATTTACCATTGCCATTTGTTTGCTCTTCATCCAACCAGTATCTGATGGATGTAACTGCTGGACATGGCATCCCATAAAGCAGGGGTTCCCAAACTTATTTTGTCTACTGCCTACTTTGAGAATTAATTATTTTTAGCGCCCCCATTTTTTCATCTACTTAAAAACCACTATAACTTCAAATTAAATTAATTATTGTAAGTCTCTACACAACGCCCCCATTTTTTTCTGGGTCTCTTACCGCCCCCCTTTAGGCCTGCAGCGCCCACAAGGGGGCGTTATCGCCCACTTTGGGAAAGGCTGCCCTAAAGACTGTCACACAGCATGGTGCCACTCGAATGCAGCGCGACCCTAAGACGCGTGAGATGTCTACGCGTGCGTGGATCTTATCATTTACATTTCGCGTTTCGTTTATTATGTACAACCGGGTGTTTCATACAATAGTATGTAGAATTTCTTATATCAAGCTACCTCTGAAAAATAAATAGATAGACAGCAATCACGATTTAGCGGTATTTTTATTAATTTGAATTCAAAAAGTCATATTTATCATAAGTTCCGAAGTAAAGATTACGAGTGGAAACTTTTTAAATAGTGCATGTATAATCTTTATCATTTTTACCTACTTCAGTGTCGCGCTGGCGCCAGACATTTGAGCAAATATTTGGACAAACCTTGTCGAAGCATTTGCAAACATACCTACCTACATAATTTTCGTGCGCAAATATGAAAACCCTTTAGGTACATGGTACTTATAGAAAATATTTAAAAAATTAATCTTTTAATAACTGTAATAAATATAACTGAAATAACTGTTAATAAATATAACTGAATAACTGTAGTAAGGATATTTGTAACCAATCTGAATCTGAATAGGTATCGTTGAATCATTTACAGATGTTGGATACCATAGACTTATCGTATATTGATCTCGTTTTTATTCTTACGTCAATTTAATAAAATACATTTCCAATTAGTGGACAGACGACATTTTATCGATATCCGTAAAACACTTGACTGTTCTATAAATAACTTCCTTAATTACCGACATAATTATTTCCCTCCCCTATAATTAGAGATGTCAAATGAAATTTTTCACAATATTCGCCGGTGAAATTAATTTCAACATCGGCGTAGATTATAGAGCGCGATAAATCAGCTCATCGCGATGTGCCGACGTCGATAGCTTAATTAACAGTATCTATACACTAGTATATAGTGAGCGTATCAGCCCCAGACGGATACTAGTGAGATATAAAATGTTAAATACTGATAACGTTGAAAATTTCCATAGATATGCGATCGATGGTTTTAATTTAGGGTGTGATTCATTTTTAGCGGAAAAGGGAAGATCGACCAGCCAGGCGGGTGGTATGCCTGGCGGGGTGGCCACTAAGCCCCGACGGTTATTGTCGGGATCTTGTATATGTGTTACGTGCTCCGAAAACTCTCATAGCGCGATTCAGGATTGTATTGAGAAATGTCTATTGTTCAGAATGCGTCTGCAGCACTATCTGTGACACATTTATATCAAGTTTTCTACATCAGTCCTCTCCAAATTATATGCTACCTCCCCTAGCCGTGTAGCTATACTGAAAACTCTCCCCATCATGCGACTTCGAGCCTTTAGAGCTCAATAGTTACGACTTACTAACTGCCATAATATTCCAAATTATTCAGTCTTGCGAGTCTATGTTGCATGCTACAACTATATTAAATTAAAATTAAATACTTTACCATAAATAAATGAATTGAAATAAAACTTTCTTAAGGATTGTATCGCGTTTATTTTATGTTTTCACGATCCCAACGTTTCGCCTGCTTTACAGGAAGCATGGTCACGGGAGGACTATGGTGTTTGTAGTATTCGCGTAAATACAAGAAATCAATATAAATAAATGAGATTGCTTTATTGATTGGAAATTCAAATAGCTTGATTATTGATGTACTATGCTATTTAAATTGTCGCTTAATGACCCCTACTTAGTACATAACTATTTCTACCCAGCACGCACTTGACTATTTCCTTTAGCCTTTTCATTATACTAAATGATACAAATTAATTGTTAGAATTATCCTCTTAACGTCTTCCCGAGCAATAAATAGTCGTGTTTCGCCCGCCCCTCCGCTGCAAATGGACCTTTTAAGCACACATTGTACGATGATCTTTATCGTTATGGCCTTTTACACGCAAAATAAAAAGGTTCCCGTTATATTTTTTAACATTAGCTTGCACTGTAATCTGTGCCGAGGGACTACACGGATATACGAACCCAAGAACACGTCGGTTCGTGAATGTTTATTTTAATATTTTATTCATTTCTAAGGCGCAGTACCGATTTGTCCTATCCCTGATACACGTCGAATTGTTATATATAGGTCTGTACATGACGGGTCATATATGGCTTTTCCATGGTTTAATATAGTTGAAGATACATAAATTAGACATTTTCGACTACTAAAACAGTGAGGTAACAAAACATGACATTCCATTTTGTAGATATACCAAGAATACCGACTTCAATAACGCTATTGATAGTGCCTTAACAAGGTTAAGTCCTCTATACACAGCCTGAAGTGTCCAACATATTAACTATCACACGTCAAGTTAGGCACGCCCGAGGCCCAAACGGGTCCAACTTGGGACAGCTAATCCCTTCTGAGGCACATAATAATGGTGAGGAAACACGACCAACCTAAAATAGCCAGAATTTGGTACATCTTGAAAGGATTTGTAGGTCTATAATATGATTGTGTCCAGTAAAGGTTTATGATACAACTATTACAAAAAGTTTGACCTTTATTTATATTTAATGTAGTTTCGATGTGTTCTCAATTTTCGTGTGTGTTATCTTGTTTATAATATGATATTGCTACTCGCTCAGCTACTGAAAATTTTCCCTTTTACGTGGAAAATGAAAATATTCCTAATTTGAAATTAAAGAGATCCGCAATGTTCAATGAGTACTGTAGGATTTTCTTTATTATTGTATGTAATAATAAAGTTATTATGTTAATGTATTCAAAATGTTGCTATAAAAAGACGTCTCATTTGCTTTTCACTTGAACTTTGTTATTTGATGAGCATTCCTTTTTAAATCCTCGAGTCGAGTCAAAGTTCACGGGGATCCAAAGAGCGTTAATGAAATTATATCTTGCTCGTTTGTTAATACCTACTTAGCTAAGCTATACCTGCATAATTCTATAATTCCATCGAAGTACGAAAACAATGGCGAGTAATAAATATCTGTCATAAATATCTCCATCTGAACTTATAAATCAACATAAAAACAGAACTTAATAGTTGTATTAAAATTATAAATCCGAAAGGCTGAGCCGTACTTTTTACCATATGGACGGGCTGCAGAGTGTAATTACAGAAGATATATTTGTGCCGGTGTACGTAGTTTCCCATAGTCATATAAGCAAAGCCAGTGTGTAAATCTAGCTCTAAACGAAATGAAAGTGGACATTAGCAATAAATATCCAACTAATCGCTCCACGAATCCCATCATGAATCACGAAAAAAAATCTACGTAATCCCGCACAAATCCCACCCACCCTTTATAAAGAATATAATTTTGAAAGGTCACTGGTTGCACCTGGTGTATCACATTAAAGTGTTGCCGAATTAACCCGACATACCCTTTCGCCTCAGCCATTTCATAAATAAAAATGACAGCCAATAAGGAGAATCTCATTCGCTGTAGAAGTATCTTAAGCAATCATTTTGTTGCCGTTTTGGATAGCTCGTAAAAAAAGTCATCTATTATGCGAGTGATCTTAAAAGGGCATCAAGAAGGTACAATGTCTAGATTTTTTTTTCTGACAATATAGACGTTTTAGCGCGCTGATTTTTTATAGTGATAGACATTGTTTACACTTTCATAAGTATACCCGTATCTATCATCGAAATGTAAAAAGTATCATCACGCCGTGGACGGGAGACGACCAGTACAGCAAAAGCCAAGGGCAACAAAAGCTAGTTCCCTAAAATATTCACGTTAGCGAAAACACTTGGCTGACCAAGGTAGCAAACAAATCCACTACCGTTGATAGGCCACCCATAAAACTTTTAAGGTTGACCAGTCGTTATCAGAGATTGAAATATGGCCACGTTATCACCATAAAAGAGTTACGACCTACTCCTAGATTTACGGACTCATATACTGTTGATGGTTTTAAAATAAGCTCCCGCCACACGCTCGCGTTGTCCGGTGATTGAGTTTTAAACTTATTAACAGTGTGTTGTGTCTCTTGACTTGATGATCTAGACTTATGGTCTGAACGTGCATAGACTGATCGGCTCACTGGACCGGTTGCGGGTTCATGGAAATGTTATATTACGTCATTATGATTTCTTTGTAATTATATGGTGATATTGTGATCGCTAGCAGGGGTACAAGTGTTTTGACACCATCAAATAATGTTCGAGTGATAATCTTGCCTTAGACTCCAACGTGCAGTTTTCCTGGTAGATTTAATCATTCGATTGGTTTTTTTTAAATACACATTATATTTCACTATAGATGAATTTGGAAATGCGACAGATTATTAAGATCAGATCAGATCAGTACGTTGTTAAATGTATTACCATTTACCATTTAGTGTACCGTGTAATTAAGTTACAAACCCTCGTCTCGCGATCAGGTATTCCATTAACTATTAAGATTATGTTTAAGCCGATAGTTAAAGTTAAACCAACCTGACGAAGAATATATTGATGTTAGAATTGGTCGTATCTGTTTGTACGACGTCGGATTGGCTCGTGTGGTTGTAGTAGTGTTTGGCGTGGGAGACGGCTGCGACGGCGGCCAGCCGCTGCGAGCCGCCCATGGCCCAGCCGAGCGGGCTGCGCTGTGCACCGACAGCGCCGGCACCCGCCACCAGCCACCAGCGGCGCCAGCGAGCCACAACCGCACCGCGCGGCGCCGCCTGCGCGACTGCCGCGCCTTTTACGCGCTTTCTTTTTTCAAAATAACCTTTTTTCCCAACTTTAATTAAATGGCTTTCACTATTGTCCTTTTCAGCCAGTGCACTTTAAAATTCTTTAAGATTTTATCATCACCTCGGCATTTTTCTGATGAAGCAAATCTGGAAAAATATTATCCATCCTGAATATTTCATTTGTATTCGACACGTAATAACGACGTATAATTAATTATATCTACTCGTACAACTTTTTAAATGTATACAGCTTATTAAGAACGCTAGTGCGTGATCTAACTGGCGATAAGCTTCAACGCAGTAAGAGAAACAATAATTCTAATTAAACACTCCATTTCGCAACTGTTAACGTTGTTTGAATTTTCAATACAATATTTGTAACTTAACTTGAACGAAAGAATGAAGGACATAGAACTATTGAAATTATTTACTTCAATGGTTTAACATTTTAATTCAATACATACATGTAACAATTGAGTTTATTTATGTAAATGGTTTAATTAATAGCTCCAATCTAACATTTATAATAAGAATATTAGTTTACTTAACACAGCACAAATACAATCAATAATTACATACTTTATCATTATGCTTTAATCATTTCAATAAATTTCGCGCCGGATTGTCGCTTGTTAAGTAACTACAGACAAATTCACGTAAAAATTACACGAGTCAAGATCAATTGATTACTTATTTTAAAATGAAAATAATGGAACTACTTGAAAAAAAATTAAAATAAGTGCCTACTTATACGATTTTTCGGGATTCTAGGACTTTTTAGTTTGTAACAAGTTAACATTGAACTTCACATGAAAATTAAATTACCTACCGCTATGGATTCTCAATGAATATTCAGTCTATAAATAGAAATATAGTTTGACCTTAACCGTACCTGCGATATATTTTTGGTCGTACGACTCTTGAACTACATTTCTAACCTACATTCCTTTATCGTTTTGTTTTACACAAAATATACATTAATAAACACCTCTATATAATTGTAATTACATACCCAACATATCATATACACTTTTTGAAACTTTCATGTAACATTACAACTAAGATAACGAGCTATCAGCTACCAATTATTTATCAATTGCACTGCAGTTCTTCACAACATAGATAAGTAGGTTGTAGTTTAATTTAATTTAAAACACAGCACTTGAACGATCGCGAAAGAAGTTTCGTGTTTATAGGAGCGGACGCGACGCATACCCCTGACGTAGAAACGTGGAATGATGGAGGCTATGCCTGAAGCCTCCCGCCCGCCCTAAACGCCAACGTTGGCGATACCTTCACCAATATTGGAAGTAAACTATCAAGTGTACTATTTATTCTAGTACTCTACAAATTCTGACCTCACATTGTGTTTACAAATGCGCTAAAGTACCCCAGGCTTGGGCTTATTAACTGAGAAAGTTGACATTTGTACGCAAAATATATTAGATGTCGGGTCACACATATATTTAACGATTTTGATAGAGTTAACAATACAGCATTTGCACCGAGGCTCTTCAGCCCAACCTGCTTTGATTAAAAACAAGTTACTTTACATTATCATCAACTGATTAAACTGTAATGGTGTCAAAGGAAAACAATTCCAAGTGCTCATTAAAGGCCAATATTGGCCCAACATCAATTGCACTTGGTTGTAATATTGGATGTTCCCCGTCCGTCACTCCCTCGGCCGTGTTCGTCCCGTCACGCCGCCAACAGGTCCGTACTTTTTCCATTTATTGTTTTACTGCCACGCGAATTTGCACCTAATGGTGATTTGATTATGTAGAAATATTTCATGAAGGTTGTGCTTTATTTTCGCTTCTGCATGACCGCGGAAAACGCATATGCCGCTCCGTAGACGTAGAATCGATTTATGGATTGCTTGTTATAAGTGATACCATTGTACGGTGCCTACCCATAGTTCGCGTACGGGACGGCACAGTTGGTGTGTTCGTCTGGCGATATTATTATATCATAGAACAAAAATACTCAGTGGATTGTAATAAAACATGGCATGGCAGGATATATACCTTGCTAAACGATACATTTTATCCCGGGGAAATGGAACGGTTCCTCCGGGATGTTCAAAAAACTAAAGTCTACGCGTACGAAGTCGCGAGCACGAACAGTTTCCAATATTATTCGTGCATATTCTCTTATATAAAGGCAAAGCCAACAGTTGCAAAACTAAGCTTTTACCCCGTAAAAATATAGCGGTCCCACCGGGCTGGAAGATTTTAGTTTTGCTCCGGCGAGGCTGCGGAACAGAGGAAAGTGCATAAGCCAGTTTAACACGATATCACTTCTCTTTTACCATTTTGGATGGAATAATATCTAACAACATACCCAAGTTGAAGGTTCTAGTTAAATATACAATTACTCCTACAAATATTTAAGTGGTCATATTTTATAGTATTTTTTATTTTTCGCGCTAGCAAAACAGTGTTTGTGTAGAAAATTTAAAAAAAGGATTGTGCACTATGACTTCTCTGAATACGAAACAAGTGTTTTTACTTGTTTATTTTTCTGTTTGTTTGATTGAGCATCTTCACTGGGACGTAACATTTTCGGTCAAGTATGGGGGGTCACCCATACTCAATGCCGTTTTGTGTACCCCTCCGTAAACGAGCAATATTTATTTGAATAAGCTCTGTAAATTCACGATTATATCAAAAATATATTCTCACTGCATTAGAGTATAACGACACTACGGAGCGCGTTTACAAAACCCCTTTTTTATGCTGTAATGGATAATACACGAAAGACGTGTGTGAGTGCACACTTGCGGACAATCCTCTATTCACCGGCCGGTGCTGGTGTGCACGGTGCAATTAATCAAGTTAATTGAAATGTGAAACCACCGCACACTCGTTAAAAACACAAAATACTTCTGAGAACATACGCAGAGGACGAGCTATAATGAAGTTACAAATTGAAAGAGATTCTTTTTCTATTAGTGTTGGCCAAAGTCTTTTTTGGCATCACACGCTTGTGTATTTTGCCAGTGTCAGTTTTAAAGTTATGGATGGCCAAAGACCACTCAATTATAGACAAGTTGAAATCTGTTCTACAGGAAATTATAAAAAAAAGCTTAAGTTTGACGTAAAGTCTCGCAGAATAAGTGTTGTTCATGCCATTATTAGTGGTTTCCTAGTAGCAAAATTCAAAAACATGACTTTGGATGGCACTATTGTCTATGCTATAATTAATACCTTATGATTGTAGTTATGTGCATCTTTTTTTTTTTCAAATGTTCAATCACATACGAAAAGTTACAGTTTTATTGCCGCATATGTAGAAGGTGGTGATACCATCTCCGAAAACATGCAGCTCCGTTCAAATTGTTCATATTTGATGTCGATAACTATAGTAATTCCTTTTATCGCCATTTACTAAATCTACACTGCTATATATATATATATATCTTGTTAATCTTTGAACCTACTGAAACTAATTACTTGAAATTAATTTCAAATATATTTCAAACTAGCTGTGCCCCGCGGTGTTACACGCGTTTACATTTTACCGGGATAAAAAGCCTATGTGCTATTCCAGACTATAATCTATCGCTGTGTCAAATTTCATCCAGATCCGTTCAGCCTTGATTGAGTAACAAACATCCATCCGTCCATCCATCTAACCATCCAAACTTTTACATTTATAAAAAATTATAATTAGTGGGATGTAAATTCGCCCTTACAGTTCATGACAATGACAAACCTCAGTTCATAATAACCGAGAATTTATCAAAGGCGCCGCAAACTTCAGGTATATATGACGTCATTTCGTCCTAGACCGCACCCTTATAATGTTTTATGTGTAAGCATTGTGCCACAATAGGGTTGGTCGGGATGTTGCTACATAAATCTTGTATTACCCCCATATCTGCTCAGAGATAATGTAATGACAGAAATGTTTACATATAACGTTCTGAAAAGCTGTTTTGAAGGTCTATCCTTCCGCTATTTTACGAACTAGTCCAAGTAGTAACTCGCCCAAGCTTTACATGTAAAAAAACATCACAATAAATCTACGCTAGAATAGTTGAAAACTGGGACCAAATGTGGAACCAATCCGAACAGGTAACTTATCCATGTTAAGTATATATCATTACAAAGATAGAAAGATATAAAATGGCTATATGTCTATCAACATAAGCCGACTGCCCCTGACTCGTGATCTATAACAAATTAGCTATCGACCTAATCTTATAATTATCTCGTACAACATTGTAAATGCTAATGACAGCTACATCTTCACAAACCAACATTTTTATCACATATTTAATTAAAGCTCAATGTGTGAGATGAATAAGCTAAGGAAACAAACAAACTGACAGTTATATTTACGCTGAACATACGGAGGACGCGATATCTTTCTAATTAAATAGTTGCTCGGAAAATAATCCATATAAGGTACTGGGCCCATAACATGTTGCGAATACAATACGGCAACTATAGCGTATATAATTATATAACTATTGGATCCGATACGACTGCACAACGTTGCCGACGTGAGTGACATAACATACTTTTAATTGAAATAAAACTAATTTTACAGACTTTATCGCGTTTATTTTATGTCTTTACGTTCCCGACGATTTAGCTGCTTTGCAGCAATCATGGTCACGGGAGGACGGAGGTGTTTGACGTCCTAGTGTCATAGTTAGAACCGGGGTACCCTCATATTTAGTTATTGTTTGCGCTCCGATCTACCCAGAAAGTGCTCACAGTATCTTAAGGTCTTGCAATGGTGCGCTTGGTTTTTAAAATCGTTAATATTAGTTTAATTTCAATGTGCAGTATTCAATATAACAAATAAATATAAGAACATGCCGGGACTGTATGCTTCCAAACCATGTAACGTTTGGTTTTTGGTCCGACCCCAGTACACGGACGAGGGCCAATTATGAGAAGATCGTTTCCGAAATGTACTCCAACGGGAATTTAACCCGCCATCTTGTTGGATTTTCCAATTCAACAATTTAACACGATGGTTAAATAAATATAATGATAATGTCTAAGCAAATAGTGAGTGAATACTATTTGTAAACACAATATCACGTCTTGGTGTTGCCAACATAGGCCTTTATGAATTATGATAATTAAGTAAGTGTAGCGATCTCTTCAACCTCGCCACAAGCCTGCAGACGCCATTCAGAACAAAGGACGATGCTCCATACAATCCTGAAACGCGCTATGAGACCTTTAGGAGCACGTAACATTATACAAGATCCCGACAATAACCGTCGGGGCATAGCGGCCTCCCCCGCCTGGCTGGAAGATCTTCCCTTTTTCGCCAAATAAGTAATATTATTATATTCTTTGGTACAGTGTATAAGGGAGGGTCTAATATAGAGCTAGCATCATTTGTACGACCACTGTTAAAATTTAAATACAGCGTCATGGATCATGCCATGAATATTATTTCCTTTCCATTGCTTTTCTTATCGGCTGTTCTCAATTAAAAAAACATGTTATGAAACACTGAAATATTGATTCCCATGAATATACCTGCCTGGCCTTGCCAAGTGCCTTGTTGCTTATTGGAATTCATCGAAAATATTGTTATTATGTTTTACAAACACTTTGCCCAGTTTCGATGTGTGTTCGTTTCTATTTGTACTCTTATGTGGTTGAACAATAAATACTTTTCCATCTATCTATAACATTTAAAACTTTTTGGAACTCTCATGGTTTTCCAAGTAATATAAACAAAAGACGACCAAAAAGTTTCATAGAGGAAAGCTGGCAACACTATAGATAACATATAAAAGGTGTCAACGACACATGGCTACAGGGCGACGACTCCTGTTCGTCACACAAGCCAATTTGCCAGGGTACAGCCAATTTGCCGGGATTATCAGATTTGTCAGAAGCAGAAGAATATGTAATGTATTATACATAGGTACCTATAATCAACTTCTCGGAATTAGCAGGTCAAAATTAAAAAAAAAGTCAAAAAGCACTTTTGAATCTTAGTTATCTATGAATAGTCAGACTCCTATTGGTTCGCAACTGTGGTTCCAATGAGAAGAGCCGGCAAGAAATTGAATGATACATTTTTATAACTCCTTTATTCATATTAATAAAACAAGAAACTCAATGGTTGCTCAGTTTTAAAAGAAAACCAGAAGTATATATTTCCAGGCACAACAACGCTATGTGACGTCACAATACTGGAAACTAAAACTCGTGCAGCACCGAACGCAGTACTTAGTATAGAACTTTATTTACTCACTAGCTGTTACCCGCGACTTCGTTCGCGTGGTATTTAACAAAGACACAACCGTTGGCAATAGCCTGCTCGCGCGTTGTGAGCCCGCGGGACGCATTTTAGGTTGTTGCTATCAAACTTAATCAGCGCTGCAACATTGGTTTTAATTGTTTTTCGTAAGATCCTATGTTTTTTTTCTAAAATAAAAGTAGCCTAAGTTACTCCTTGTTACATCAGCTATCTGCCAGTGAAAGTCCCGTCAAAATCGGTCCAGCCATTTCAGAGATTACCCGGAACAAACAGACAGACAGACAGACAGACGGACAGACAGACAGACAGACATACAGACAAAAATTTTAAAAAATGTTGTTTCGGTATAGGTACCGTGTATACATCCAAATGCACTTAGTAAAAAGCGGTTATTTTAATATTACAAACAGACACTCCAATTTTATTTATATGTATAGAGTATAGATGAAACGCTCGGAAACTTTAATACGACGTTAACGAGACGGCGATAAAAAGGGGATGTGAGTAAAGGATAGTAATAGCTAAGTACCTATATTACAAAGCAGGATGACATTACAAAACTTCCTTTGACTAAATGTAGCGGGGAATGAATTCAGATAGTGATAATCTGTTGGGTCCGTTTTGTTTATGACAACGTGGGCAGTGTTAGCGTCTCCTTTAATAAGCAGCATTTTAACTTTATAGGTTTTGATCATATTTAGGTATGGTCTAAATTTTAGAAGCCTTTCCCAAAGTTTCTTTCTCTGCGGGCCTAACGGTGGGCGGTAAGAGACCCAGAAAAAAATGGGGGCATTGTGTAGAGGCTTACTATAATTAATTAATTTTGAAGTTATAGTGGTTTTTAAGTAGGTGAAAAAATGGGGGCGCTAAAAAATAATTCATTCTCAAAGTGGGCAGTAGACAAAATAAGATTGGGAGCCGCTGGTCTCAAATATTTTTTTTTTATACATTATAGGTAAGTATTTGATCTCGATCTCACCTGATGGTAAGTGACGATGAGATCTACGATGGAGCATACTTGCCTAGGTAGGAAGGCGGCAGTAGATCGAGACGCTACATTCACTAGGCACATGCAGCGCAACTGATCCGACCCGCCATCCATGAATGGCAACACTGAACATCATGCCGGAACACGGCTAGGCCGCTTGGCGACATGGCTTTGTTCAGTGGGTGGTGACTAACCACGGCCGAAGCCTACCACCAGTAGAGTTGTCACCTAGTTGGCACCACCCAGGGTCACGTGTAGGGTATCTCGAAGGTACTTAATTCTCCTACGGACGAAGGTGACTCGACCCCCAATAACATGCATTAAGTATTTGAAGCGATCAATCGTTAGGTTAAGATAACATTTTCAAGAAAAATATAAATATTTAATAAGTATGTATCTACTATGAACTATATATATATTTAGTAATCACACGTATATAGGAGACCTTTTGAGTATTAAATATAACATATTATATACATAAACGTTACCGGTATGAGTTACCCGCTGAGCCTTTCAAATATTTTACACTATTTTGTTACACCTCCCATTACTCAAGATATACAGTAGACTAAGGAAGATGTGGGTCTGCTCTTATTTGACGCCTTGATCAGCGTAGTTAGTAGTGACCCTGCGTTCTGTGCCGAGGGTCCCGACTCGAGTCCTGGTAGGGACAATCTTTGTGTGATGAGCACAAATGTTCGCATACTCAAGTCATGGATGTTTAATATCTATATAAGTAAGATATACTGGGTTCGCCACCAGTCCATTGAACAGTACCAATAATACAAGCGTTGCTTAGTGCGAGACCTTAGTTGCTGCGGGAGCTTAGTATAGTTGGTTTTTTTTTTTTTTTTTGGGTTTGTATCTATTAATTTTAAAAGTGTCAGATTCATTTGGGGTAGAAGTTGTTTTAGATAGATGGTGTCATTTTTAAATTTTGATCCTGCTAATGGATACAGGATGATTTAATTGTTTACGTCTTGTTTAATTTCTTTAGGCTATTTATTATATTTTTTGTGTACTTTACGAATGCGTCCATGGTGTCTTGTTTTTGGCTGACTTCTGTCAGGTTGTAGGGTTCTATGGTTTTAATTTGGCATAATGCTTCATATTGTTGTCGTGTTTTTGCAAAAGTTGGGCAGTCTTTCAGAAGGTGGTATATTGTCTGTTCATGGATATCGTCACAGGGGCAGGTGTTTGAATTGGTTATTTTGAAGCGGTTAAGGTATTCCTTGTGGTAGCCGTGGTTTGTGAGTATTTGTGTAATTTCAAAGGTGAGTGGGGTTTTCTCTAAAAATTTTCGGAGCTCCATGGGGTCCCGAAACCATTTCTTTATCTGTGTGGTGTTATATTCTTCTGTATCCTGTTTTAACCATTTTTCTATTGTATTTTTCTTTAAGTTGTGTTTAGCAAATGATATTGGGAAGCAGTTGGATGCGGTTGCTGTTTTGCTCATTGAGGCTTCTTTTGCTACTTGGTCTGCCTTTTCATTTCCCGGTATGCGAGTATAGTTGGTTTGTTCGGCTGGCGATATTTATATTTATTTATTTATGGCTCAGGCTGCATGTCGCGCTCAATGAACTCTTCAACTCGTTCGGAGTAACTGAAGACTGTAACGAAAATATAAAAAAAGATTACATACTCCTTTAAAAACATATCTATATTTAAAACTGAAGTAATCCAAGTCAATTAGACCCTCAAGTATATATATTATAGTACAGGAGAAGGCGTTATATCGAGTGCGGCCTAGAAACAAAGCATTGGTCTCGCTCCTGATCGATTTCACTGAATAATAAAAGAGTTGGTTGCGATGTCTGATGAGCCACGCACGATGACATGTAACTGCCACTACGCCATTGGTGGAGCAGAATGGTAAGAAGTTGTACATATATTTAAAAAAAACAACTGAGTTGAGAACCTCCTCCTTTATGAAGTCGGTTAAAAACTAGCTTTCGTCCACGAATCTGCCCGAGCAACCGTCGATTTGCTATACAGCTCGACCATAAATGGTCATAGCATGATTGTGACTAACCGTAGCTTATAACTTGACTTTTCGAGTTCGCCCAAGATGTCCTGTAAACTTTCAGTGAAGTATCCACAGCTTTACTGATAGGGGTAGGGGATTCATTTCATCATCATTACCGTCATCAACATTACCATTATCATCAGGGGTACATATAATTCAATAACAAGAGTTACTCAACACTGGCTAACATGGCACTATTTTGTAGCTGATTGCCAACCTAAAAAAAGAAGAAGAAGAAAAGACCTAAGAGAAAATCTAACTTGCGTGGTAAACATAGCGTCCTCGTATTAGGTACCAGGGGATCATAAATTGGAAATACGACATCAGTATTCGGTCGTCGACACATTCTATTAGAATTGATGTTTGATTATTAACGGAGCATTTGAACTTGGATATTAACAAGGCATTGTCTGACAAGTTATATTCCCTACGTGTTGAAGCGGGTGTCATGAATATATTGACTTGTGAAGCAGGTGGTGGTTCCCTAGAGAGGTCCCTGGCTGGCAACTGTCCCACGTCACTCCTAGGTCGACGCGCGTTTAAATTGATAAGACGACAACAAAGTAATTCCTTTGCTTTTATAATGTCCTAATACTTTTCGAATGCAACTTATTTGTTGTATATTGTAGTACTTTTAATGTAACAAATTGTAATATCCTACATTATAACATAACGAAATAAGATATATTTGATGTTCACTAATTAACAGTATGTACCTATTTTAATCTCGCCTCATAGGTATAGGACGAATGTAGGCCATCGACCTAGCTCCGTACGTAAATATTGCAGTGTACCTACATCGCTAAGTGAATCTTACCCGGTGCTACCTGTGCATACTTTATGTGCGCCTGGTAACTTTTCCACAAAAAACCTATGAATACCCCATTATGACGGGGTTGAAAGGGGTTCATGTATTCAAGGGAGGAAGTTAAGGTTTCCTTAGCACTTTTCCAAAATACAAGTGTAGATGAAACTTCATTGATACCAAGTTTAATTTAGTTTTCAGATTCTAACACGTAAATACGATAAGGAAAACACTACTAATTGGTCACCAATAGCCAATCAATAATTTGGTAATTGCTAATTTGATTTACGGTCAGTTATGTATGTACGGCTAACTAGATATCACAAACCGAATAATGTCATTCCCGTACATAATTTCGTACGGATTATTTTCCTATTACAGGAAATTGGATAAACCGCTGCAACGTTATGGTAAACCCTCAATGTAATCCTTATTACGTTGGGATAAGTATGCTGTTTTATTATTTGGACGATATTTGTTGTGGGCAGGGTGGCCGCCGCGGCGGCTGGGGTCACTGAATTTGGATATCAAATATGCAACTTGGTAGACTCTCTGAAACCACTTACACCGATTGGAAATGTTGAAAATGCTACACACTACACTGCACGCCCGCGAAAGTTTTAATAGTTTAATACCTAAATAGTAATGTAAACAGTTAATTTAAAATGAATAGCTGGCTCCCAAAAAGACACAGCTAAAGAGTTGGTTGAGTATGCAAATATTTATACCACCTAATATGTGGTATTTTATATAATATCTACCAGTAATTTTGAACGTATTCGAATATCGATCGAGTAGGTGATCTGTCCTATATTTATTTTCTTGTAGGTACAGGTTTTTCTGTGATACAAGATTCGTTCAGGCGAGCGATACTTGATGGTACCAAACGTTCTATAACTGAAAAGTACAGCATTTTTTTAAAACCGCTTTCAAATCTGTCCAATGGTTCTCGAGAATAGCGTAGTGACATAGTAACACGACACACAGACACGCAAAGGGATTTATTTTTATTCTAGATAAAGTCGATAGTGTTGATATACTTGTATGTTGGCGCCTACAATTCCTATTTACACTTTTCAAACCTTCAGTGGATGTATACAAACCGATAAGACTCTAGCAGCGAGACAAATGAAAGATGACATCTCTAGGCCTGAGCCAGCCTCGCGAGGCTGCACGGCTAATTCACAATCTCGCCAAAATAAATGATTGCTATTTAATTTTAGGTAAAACATACGCCGGGTCGGGTGGGGTCGAGTCACCTTCGTCCGTAGGAGAATTAAGTACCCTCGAGATACCCTACACGTGACCCTGGGTGGTGCCAACCAGGTGACAACTCTACTGGTGGTAGGCTTCGGCCGTGGCTAGTCACCATCCACTGAACAAAGCCATGTCGCCAAGCGGCCTAGCCGTGTTCCGGCATGATGTTCGGTGTTGCCATTCATGGATGGCGGGTCAGATCAGTTGCGCTGCATGTGCCTAGTGAATGTAGCGTCTCTATCTACTGCCGCCTTCCTACCTAGGCAAGTATGCTCCATCGTAGATCTCATCGTCACTTACCATTAGGTGAGATCGAGATCAAATACTTGCCTATAATGTAATAAAAAAAAAAAAAAAAACAATCAATGTATATTTTCTTCGCTCTTATCACGTTGATCTAAGTTGAAAGTTTTCTGAGACACGGATGCAGCCAACGATAGATCCTTGTTAACACTATTTCGGTCTAGGTATTGATGCACGACGGAAGCCATCAGGGCCCCAAGTCTGCTAACACAATCGGTTCATAATCGTATAGCAACCGTTATACGATTATAAACAGTGACAGTTACTATGTAACTGTCACTTTTGACAGATATTGTATGGGATATCTGTCAAAAGTGACAGTTACTATGCGGCTGCTGTTCGTTTATGAATCGATTGTGTTAGCAGACTTGGGGCCCAGGTAGGTACGGCGTATGTTTTAACGGTCTACTTCGCACGAATATCATGATACACATAACATATTATGAGAATCATGAAAAACAAACACAGAATACTGTTATTTTGGGAACTTCGTTTAACTTTCTATGAATCGATATGGATATGAATCGTTTAGTGTATGGAAATCTCGTGAGTGCAAAGGACGATCCTAAGTTTTTTTTTTTATTATTTTGGCATCACCCGCTTTGTATTTGGCCAATTTCAAGTTTGCTATGTTGTTGTTTCGTGATTTTCTCGCAAACTTTTTTTAATATAGGTAAGCTTGTTGTGTGTGTTACAAAAACTTTGGCATCATATAAGTATCATATTTTATAATAAAATAAAATGAAACCAATGGCGGGAAATACCAGACCTGTCAACCAACTCAGCAGTGGCGAGGGCTCCATATAACACGATTCCATCGGGTAACCATTCGAAATTAAAATTTTAATTGCTTGAAAACTATTTTATTTTCATTGTGAAATGTAAAAAAACACCATTTTAACTATCGAGTGTTGAGTGTAGACCATCAGTTTAAGGTTGTTTAAGAATTTTAGCCACTTGCTCGTAACGTTTATTTTTTCGACTTCTCCCTTGTACGATTATTCGCCCATCGGCACTGCACCTCAGCAGTAATGTCTAACTTTTAGGGCTCCCCTTACTCTATTATCCTATTAATTTACTCAACCTACTGTAGACTAATATTGATAAATACGTTTAAAATTCACACTGTCGCCTACTAAAGTTCATTGCATCAAATAACCATAAGCGAATGCATCGCAAATCGTCTTCCCCTTAAATACGTAAGAAACAACAGCACAGCGCGTCGCGAGTGAAGTGACCTAAAAGCCTGCAACGTCTCCCGCCTTTTAACTCGGCTCACTTCAGAAATAGACACCTGGATGTCTCGTAAAACGAACGCCAATGGCAGGAAAGGTTCGCTCCAGTTTATAAGCTATTTTTACTATTGTAGTGTTGGTTGATCTTACGAAAAGTAGGGGCTCACCGTGAATCCTTAGCTTCATACATATTAATATCTGAACGGCATAGACATGATATATTGAAACTCAAAAACACCGGGTCCCCATCGGATTTTTAAAGAACTTTCAAAACGTCTGGTGGAGACATCTGGTGACCGGATCGCTGGCACTTATGTTGGCCAACACATCAGCATTGCCATTCAACGTGGCAATGCTGCCAGCGTTTTGGGCACCCTGCTAGCCGATAGTGGTGGGGATTTGCTGAGTGCTTTCTGATACGAGTTTAATTTATTATATCTTTAGTTTGTATATTCAAGTACATAAATAATTACATATTTATTACAATAAAAAAACATATATAAGCACTTATCGTGACCAAAAATATTTTGTTTTCAAACGTTGTCTGTCAATATTAAAATTACAGACTAACAAATACTTTGATTACATGTAACAAGTAAAATGGCAAGACATTGTTCTTGGGCGAGTGCTGGTAGGTGTAAACAGTTCTCGGTATATAAAAAACCTTGTTTACTCGGTCGAGAGCACTGTCTCGCCATTTTACTAGTTACTTGTAATCAAGCTAAAAGTACTATCTAGCGGAAACTTATATCGATAACATGATTCAGGCTGGCAAGTAAATTTTCAGGAAATAAGAGTTCATAGTAAGCCCACCGGTAGCGATTGCGATGTTTGTTTTATTTATGTAACTCGCGAATCGAGGGAATATCCAGTCTTATCTCCGGCTTTAAAAATATTGATTTCATTATAAAATGTTCAAAAACTGTGCGCCAACCAAAGCCACACTTCGGAAACGTCAAAGTGCAGGACCGATGTGAAGTTAGCCAGTTATTAACAATGTCGCGGGGTCATTATACCAACATAACTGTAGTAGGTATTATTAAACCCGTCAGAACCACGCACAATGCTATCTGGTCCGTAACGTTTTTGTTTTTTTTTGTATGGATACAGTTAGTACGTAGATATACAAACATTGTCCATGTTCTGTTAGGCCGTCAATCGCATATGATCTATCTAAGCTCAAAAACGTTTTTCAATAGTAGTAAATGATTGTTAAGGGTAGTGGAATTGGATTCCTTCGCGTTGACAGTGTCTGTTAATTTTGTAGCGACCACTTCAACCTCGCCACAAGCTACACACACATAAGATGGCGCTACAGACGACATTTTAAAACAAATGACGACTCTCCATAAAATACTGAAACGCGCTATGAGAGTTTTCGGAGCACGTAACATATAATACAAAATCCTCTGTCTGTTTCCGCTGCTGGGCTTTTATAATATCCGCCGATAAGCTCGGTCTCTACCGCCATCGCCATGCTTTCCAGATTAAATGCTGCCTGGCATAAGATCACTATAAGTGATAAGGCCACCCATTTTAATTGTATGTTCTGTTGTAATCTATTTGTACTGTGGTGGAGCAATAAAGAGTTATCTATCTATCAAACTTCGTCAAGCATTTATCTTCTTTTGTTTACAGATGGTTTAATAGCCAAAGAAATGAAGTGGTGGGGTGAAGCGTTGGGGCGCGGCGCGGGCGCACCCTTCGCGCGCGTGGGGCGGCTGCGGCGAGCGCTACTGCTGCTGGCAGCCGCTGCCTGCACAGCGGCAGCGCTGCTGTACTGGCGGCAGCAGAGCGACGACCGCGCACATAGACCACTACACAGCTTATATGCGTAAGTACCAAATACCCTGCAACTTATATGCGTAAGTACTAAGTAGCCTGCAGAAGAAGAAATCTAGAAATCCGAAAGGTGCGAGCCGTTGTTTGACCTGACCGTGGTTTGACCCTGCTATCCTCGTTACCGAGGCAAGCGTTCTATCAACTTGGATATCACTGCTCTTCACTTCTTACTTAGAGTTGATTATCCACAGAAAACTATAGAAGATAATAATGGCTGTTTAACTAAAATTGGGAATGCAGTGTAGGTAGGTTACTGTATGGAATGGTAACAACCTCAAGATTTCACTTATACAGACTCCCGCCTTTTAACTTAAGTCGGGGCCCTTCAAGTACGAATTACCTATTAAGGTACGTACGTCGGCGGATCATATTTAATTTTTCCCTGGCTGTGATCACAGCATATTATAGTGTAGCTAATAAGTAACCTCTCTTTACAGAGGTGTAGAGCCACAATGGACGTGGGTCTGCCGCAACTACCGCTGCGAGCGTCTTCTCGCCTCAGAGTCTTCGACGCTCCAATCGCTGGCGACTTGCAACATGCTGTGCGACTCCACGCAGCTATGGCCGCAGCCCACCGGGCCCGTCCGCCTCGCCACCGCCGTGGTACCCGTCACAGCCGACGGGTTCACACTACAAATAGTCGCATCACCCTCCCGAGACGTGTCTGAACATTTGACGGATGCCTTTGCGCTAATGAAGGACGACATGCGGAATCTGGAGCGCAACGCCGGTGCCGACGTCAAAAGAAGCGACTTTGGCGCCCACCACGACGTCGCCGTACGGGTTTCCATTAACGGCAGCGGAGATCCGCGATTGAGAATCAACACAGATGAGAGCTACGTGTTGACGTTAAAATCCACGAGAAAATCTCTAGTAGCGAATATCGATGCGCATTCCTTTTGCGGTGCTCGCCACGGATTCGAAACGTTATCGCAGATCGTCTGGTTTGATCCCTACGCAGGATCTCTGCTCATACTGCAGAGTGCGTCAGTAATAGATGCGCCGCGATTCCCGTACCGAGGGCTGCTACTCGACACCGCTCGCAACTTTTTCCCGGTTGGCGAAATTATACGAACGATCGATGCGATGGGCGCGTGCAAATTGAACACGTTCCACTGGCACGTCAGTGACTCCCAGTCGTTTCCGCTGCGACTGAACAGCGCACCGCAACTCGCGCAGCACGGCGCGTACGGACCTGGCGCGATTTATACTCCAGAGGACGTGAAAGCTATTGTACGACACGCAAAATTACGTGGAATTCGCGTGCTGATGGAGGTCGACGCCCCTGCTCACGTTGGTAGAGCGTGGGGCTGGGGTCCTGCGGCGGGACTCGGCCACCTCGCGCACTGCGTCGAAGTTGAACCGTGGAGTGCGTACTGCGGCGAACCGCCGTGTGGTCAGCTCAACCCGCGAAACCCCAACGTATACAAACTTCTCCGAAATATCTACTCCGAAATACTACAGCTGACCGAAGTTGACGACCTGTTCCATCTGGGTGGAGACGAGGTTTCGGAGCGTTGTTGGGCGCAGCACTTCAACGACTCTGACCCGATGGACCTATGGTTAGAATTTACGCGGCACGCCCTCGTAGCCCTAGAACAAGCGAACGGTGGCCGCTTGCCGGAACTGACGCTGCTGTGGTCTTCACACCTCACGCGCTCCCCGTTTCTCGAAAAATTAGACATTAAGCACATCGGCATACAAGTTTGGGGCTCCTCCCGGTGGCCTGAATCGCGAGCCGTTCTCGACGCCGGCTACCGGACGGTGCTCTCGCACGTGGACGCTTGGTACCTCGACTGCGGATTCGGATCATGGCGTGACAGTTCTGACGGGCACTGCGGGCCGTACCGCTCGTGGCAACAGATGTATGAGCACCGACCATGGACGGAGGAGTCGACGGCGTCGATGGGAGGACCGTCCATGGCCTGGCGTGTGGAGGGCGGGGCGGCGTGCCAGTGGACGGAGCAACTGGGTCCTGGTGGGTTGGATGCGAGGGTGTGGCCGCGGACGGCAGCTATAGCGGAGCGGCTGTGGTCCGACCGCGCGGAGGGTGCAGCCGCGGATGTCTACCTGAGGTTGGACACGCAGCGATCGCGATTGGTTGCTCGAGGAGTGAGGGCGGCGCCGCTGTGGCCGCGGTGGTGCTCGCACAACCCGCACGCGTGCCTCTAGCCCGCGGGCAATGCGGACGCGAGCCCTTGAGAAGGGCGGTCGCGGCTTAGATAGCGTATGGTCACACGATTGGCCGTCTCCAGACCTAAATCGCTCGTGATTCGGCAATTACAAACGCTCGTGCCGCCTCGCTTAAATCTGTCATGACGCGAGGCTAGGTGGTCGGTATGGATACGGCTCCAAGATTTAATATGTATACGAGTTATTTAGCGACTCGTGCGCATGATCACAGAGCTACGTCTATTGTACATAGTGGTATTTAATTATCTAGTGTGAGTAGATAGGAATTTGTACAGCGTTTTTTGTTATTGTCTGTAATAGGTAGCCCGCGAACTTACAAGTGATGAGGACGGTTTACAATTGTATACTCGAGTGTTATCCTAGAATCTCTATTGAAGTGTATACCTACTTATGAAATACGAACGTGTTGGGCCTCAAGTCTGCTAAAATTGGCTCGCAGCGGAATGAAAATGGCATCGTATTTTTTTTATGCCTTACACACTTTTGTATTTAGCCAGAGTCAATAATTAAAGTTAGGGCATCAGAAATCGGAAAAACACAAAATCAAATAAATAAATTGGTAAACTTCGTTAAATTTATAATTCTTTGCATTCAAGATTCTAGTTTTTTTTATGGAATAACTGTCAAAAGTGAGATTTGCGTTGCCCTTGGTGCGATGCCACGATTGCGATGCCATTCGAGTAATTTCAGACAATTATCTTTCACTTTCACTTATAGAATACCGGGGGAAGGGAGAGCGAGGGTATTTTGGTCTTGCCAAATTCTGATTTAAAAATGTACAACCTTAACAATAATTGACATTGGCAAAATACCTAAGATGGTGACGCCATATTTTTATTTTAAAGATAAAGATTCTGCTGATTGTGTGTGTTAGCTTCAAGCCGCTATTAATGGCACAATATGGGTCACGATTGGTAAGCTACCACCCTACCAATTGGCACTTTAATTCGTATAAAATGTTACTACCTACATACCTACCTACCAGTGTTACATGTTTAACCCGTGTTCACATTTCGGCGCCCCCAGAGGACAATGTTTCATTGAATCGCATCCTATATTGTAAGATAACGGTACACTTATGTATGAAACATACTCATGATTTTTTATTTTAAGATACTAATTTACTGCCATTGAGTCACAAAATAATTATTGATTGTATTTTATAGATAGTTACATAATAAATAGCGTGACAGCTAGGCTGATGTATTTGTAAGTATGACGTTTTAGACTAACGGGCCAATACTCAAATGTTCCTTAATTTTTTATGTCCTATTTAACAATTTGAGATGTCTCGTTATCTTGCCCTTTTTTGTATAGTGTAAGTAGCCCCCAAATTTAAGTTGCGTTTGAGTATACGGCGGTAACTTATTGCAATAATGCAATATAAAGGCACCCGTAAACGGCGTAATTGGGTGAAATTTTCTAGCTGCAAATGTAAACCTTCGAGTCGTCATCGATATCGCACGCCACTTGCCGCAATCAATGCTAAGGTTTCGACAATAACTTGCAACCAGAGAGTATCGCTCGCAATATAGATTGAGCTATACCGTGCTTACCAAGATTACCAGCAAGATGCAATTTTTATAGTCCGTTTACGAGTCCTTATATGAAATAAATAAGAATATAAATTATATGGGTACGAGTGCTTATTATGCACTCAAAAGCGAGAAGGTACTACCCACTAATTTAGCTTTATTTATAAAAAAATAGCATGTATAACGCCGTGTTGAGCTTTCTATTATAAGTAATATTTTTTTTCAAGATGCTTTGTGTCTATAATCAGTCATTTTATACTCAAATGATCTTTATATCTTGTTATTGTAATTATTACTAATTTATACGAAGATAGAATACATAAAGCGTCAATTCTGTTGTACAAATCATAAGTTAATTGAGCTTAATTGGACCCCTCTTGTATGGACATATAATTCATCTAAGAGACCCCTAATATCAGGTTGCTTTTTTTCAAGAAACGGGCAAGTATGTGA
Source organism: Pheosia gnoma (assembly GCA_905404115.1). Taxonomy (NCBI): domain Eukaryota; kingdom Metazoa; phylum Arthropoda; class Insecta; order Lepidoptera; family Notodontidae; genus Pheosia; species Pheosia gnoma. Next base: position 2,397,700 of record FR989910.1, read on the forward strand.
ACGTTATTATTATTTAAATAATGAGAAATAACAATATAAGATGTATTGAAAAAGTGTCAGGAAATAAGTAAGCGGATTCGATTCGATCCGTAATTTTAAATATTATGAAGAGTAATTTTGTGGGTGGCAGAGGAGAGGTAGTTGAAAACAGTGTGAGTCGGGTCTCCTGCGCGTGTTTCTATCTACACACTACATCAAATCATCTCAACATTTTCTTTTTCATGCAACTTGCGGAGGACCGTAATGTGTGGATAGAGGGGCGGGCATAATCATCAGTTGTATCAAATGAAAATATATTTGTATGTGTTTGTTGAATGTTTCAAACACGCGCAATAGACCTTTACCAAAACATCGTATCTACCTACATAATTTAACTATCATAATAGACACACCTACATATATTACATATGCTCAAATATCTAGATCCCGAAATGTCATTAATTTTCTATTTTTTATATTTTAATTTAAAAATCATAGTTTCAATTATTATTTTTTTATACAGTTGTAAATATAACGATTATTTTGTATATGACTATTATATTTTATGAGATTATTTATTGCATAATTTAAGTTCAATTTTAATGTACCTAAGTTATTCATAATAGTTTTTTTTTTCAAATTGTAATCTGTCCTAATTCGTGTACACGTGTCGGAATATGCATACGCACTTGCGTTTTCCTGAGAATGAACCTGCACAATAACAATTCACATAAAATATTGACCAAAATGCAAATGAAGTAAGTAGTGTGATTAATTTAGTATTTTTCATTCCTCGTAATCAATGTGATGAGTAAACAACAGGCACAATATTGTACATTTTTGTAATGTTTGGTGCTATAGTGATTTTTGTGGTGTACTCCGATAAATTAAATGAAATTGAAAATATTTTGTTTTCTTTTTAAATTAAAAATTGTAGAACCATCCCTCCGTATACAGAAATGGCAACTAAACCTTGAACATGAGCTTCTTAGGCGCATTTATAAACACAATTTGAAGTCAGAATTTGGCCGTAAATTAAAAAAAAGTTCAGAGAAAATTACAACTGTCACAATTTATTCAGGCTTAGTATACCCTTGCTCAATCACCCTGTCTATACAGGGCTGTATATAAAGCTATAGATAGATGATAGAAAACACCTATGAACAAAATCAGGCTAGTTAAAATCAAATGCAATCAATCAATGAAGACGAATCAATTGAAATTTGTTGTACCTATGTTTTCTCGAGAATATGTTTTATATATATTGCTTTACATGTTGCTTTGTAATTAATATAAAGCAACTATAAATGGTTAAAGGTATTGAAACAAGAAATGAAAAGGAATAAATTAATTTATTTATAAAACTACAATTTCGTTCTCTAAATTCCAATGTGAAAACTCCCGATAACAGTTAGACAGGAAGATTTCGAAATAATACCAAAGTAAATTATATGGAATCACATAAGTACTGTTTGTACATACAAAAATATATAACTTGATGCCTCACGTAGCACATAAGTAACGGTGGGTTAAGTTGAACGGCGAAACATACAGAAATTTTCCAAACTTGCAACATAAGCGGAACATTTAGTAGGTAATTATTTCGAATGTACCTATTTTTTCTTAAACAAGTTGCTAAGCCGTCTACTGCGCGGGGTACCCTGAAATAAGTAAAAATAAGCAACTTAATGGTTATTCTTTAATTTAAATCTATCACATACAAATTAAAAATAGTCTAGTCCAAAAAAAAAACTCTTTCGTAGTTAAAAAAAATGTTCTACCTCACATACAAATCAAACGGAAATATTGATTACTGTGACAATAGTGCTGGCATTGCCTTTTTAAGTCCTTCCAAGTTGTCTGGTAAGTTCAGTTTCAGTAAAGTATCCACAGCTATACTTATCAATATCCTTATTATCATCAGGGGAATAATAGCGTTACTGTTAGGGGTAAGGGGATTTATTTCATCGTCAGCAACATCATTATTATCATCAAGGGTACTTATATTTATAATAAAAAAAAAAATTACGTAACACTGGCAAAAATGGCATTATTTTGTAGCCGATTGCTAACATAAAAAGGAAGACCATAGTGCTGCCTACTGACATGGCATTGATGTTCCTAGGAATGTAAACCAACTAACCATATTTTTTAAATACGCATAGGCTTTCTCGCCGGGTCTTCTAGAATTTCACTTTCGAATCGTTGATAATTTCTGACTATTCGTATTTGCTTATTGATACATATTATGACTAAGAAAAATATATTTTATTTTCAAACTTACCACTTCGGCTGGGTCGCTTCTAGAGGAACGGAAGAGTGCGCGAAGTCGGGACGGAGTGGACGTCTTGCGACTCGTGTGCGGATCTGCCTCGACGCGAAGCGACTCGCGGAGCTCCGAATCCTACGTGAAAAGATTAAATAAATACCATCACGCCTGTTGCTCCCGAAGGGATGCGCAGAGGTAAACTAAAGTGTGGTCACGATTCGCCGAGAGTATCTTGTCCAAACCCAATAGGCGGCCCGGCTATTGCAGGCACAAAGGGCCCCAAGTCTGCTAACACAATCGATTCATAATCGACCAGCAACCGCATAGTAACTGTCACTTTTGACAGATAACACCTACAATATCTGTCAAAAGTGACAGTTACTATGCGGTTGTTGTTCGATTAGGAATCGATAGCGTTAGCAGACTTGGGTCCCAAAAAGGAGGCAAGCTCTCTGTTGCACGCGCGCTGCGTTATAGCGATGACGTCACATGTGTGCAGCTAAGCAGCATTCAATATTCCCGATCGGGATTTTTAAACATCTGTATTTTCGGCATTATTATCGCAATTGTTTCACTGTTAGTAATCATAAAACAGAATTAATAGAAAATTACGATGCCATTGTCATTCCATTGCAACACCATTGTGGTAACAGACTTGGGGCCTGGTATTGGCGTCAGTAACCCCTTGGACACGCCCGTGAAGGGACGACGTGAATCTGAGAACCTACCTCAGAATCCGGTTATATTAATCTTACAACATAATTTATCTTATAATGTCTTTATACCGTAGCAGAAAGCCGGCCAGCCTGCTTGCTTGGGGTCGGAGGGCCTGGCTTCTTGTAAGCGATGATGCCGACCTCTTTTCTTTGCTGTCGAACTCCTGACACCACACTGGTGCCGACACACTGCAATTTGAAATTATGTTGATGTAAATGATAACCCCATTGCTCGTTTGTTGCTGAAAATATAATGAATATACGCAAAACTATTATATTCTACTGGGTCAGCAGGAATTTAATAAACTATTCAACTGGGTCAGCTAGCAAAAATTGTCTTAAAGTAAGTCTTATAATAAAGGCAATAGGCTGGCCTCCTATTACATTGGGACCAAAAATACCATCAGCGAAATCTGAGTGCACTGCATTGTACCTCTGCCTATCCCTTCGGGGATTACAGGCGTGATGGCATATGTAAGTCTTATAGGCGTCCTATGTGATGTAATTTGGTCCTAAAATTACATAGCATTCGTTATTATAAGGTCATATAAGCTAGTTGTGGTGTTGTGGTGCTCTCATAGGTGTTGATTTTTTTAAATCTGCTGTGGCTGCATTCTATATACATTTCCAGCTATTGTAAACAGTCAACAATTCTTTTTTTACACTGGTGAAGTTCGTTAGTCACATAAACGTTGTATAAAAGTCATATAGGCGCCCCTATATCGCTTACCTTGATATCTTCCTCGTCTAGTGTGGGCGCGAACTGCAACTCCGCGGGATAGGAGCTCTTGAGGTGCGGTGGACACATCGAGTTGCGCCACTGCAGCTCGGACAGGCGCTGGCCCGGCGCCGGCTCGCGTCGCGGCGTCGACAACTCCTTCAGGAACCGGTTATCAAACACCTCGCCTTCCTCGTCAGACATATGGAGCCCGCGACCCTCTGCGGGAAATAGATCAACCCTCAAATTTATATAAAGTTATAATGGATTACAAAGACATTATAATGCCCTCTGAAAAGTTCGTTATAATGCGATTATAATCAAATATAACTGTCTATAAATTTGTGGGTAAGTATATAAGAATATAATCTTAAAATCGTCAGAAAAATAATTGTATTGAATTTGGGTCAGGAGGAGGATGAATATTAAAACATACTCACCACGTTTGCTAGTATTATTGTTATTCACCGGCAGAGATCTGAGGGAGTGCGTATCCGAGAGCCGAGATGGCTCTTCTTGAGTGGGGACGAGACCCGACTGAAAAGTTTACACACATTACACTCCTTACAATATATATAGATTATTATTTAAAATCCCAGAGCGCAAGTCTTTCTTCTAATTAGCTTAACAGTTACGCAAATTCCATACTTGAGATAGTTCGGTTCTTTCGTGTCACGAATTAGTATTTATCCTGGAACCTTTCAGTTACCAGGGCGGATACATTAACAACTAGGTTACTAACGCACAGATATCCAACCATACAATCCAAGTAAATATCGAAAGGTTCTTACCGAATGCACATGTTGCAGCGACATCAGCGAACCAGACTTCTGCTTGCGCCGCAGCCACTCCGTTTCTTCCTTCTTCATTAGAAACTTCTCGCCCACGCTCCACAGCTCCGTCGTCAGCCCTCTAATATGCTCCTCGTACGCCTTGCTCGACTCCGCCATCTTATCCCGAGCCTTCTGCAACTCCCGTTCCAGCATCGCAATCTCATCTCTTTGCTTGTCTTTAAACACCGCTATTTGCTCGGTATATAATTGTTTCTGAAAAATTAACACAATATCAACAATGGCACACGGAGATGCGAGCATGCAGGTCAAGGCGTGCGAGTCGCATGCATAAATACATATGAATATATTACCTTTTAAAAAACTCGACATATTACATAAACTATCTACTCTAATAACACGCTGAAGCAAAAATAAAACAAAAGCACGAGTTAAAACAATTTATTTGGATAAAAATAAATAGTGACCTCACAAGTCATGACTAAGCCACACCATTCAATGATCCATCTGAAGATAAAACCACCACACAATCTGGTAGAGCAATATCAAGAGGACTATGGGTAGTATACTGACCATTTTAGCTTTCATTCGGTTGAGTTTATCCTCGTACTCGGCGCGGACCTCCATCACTGTTACAGCCTGCGTGTCCTTCGCACCGTCCCCTGTAAGCGCGAGCGACACTTCTTCCAGAAGCTTTTGGTACGATTTCTCTAGTTCCTCGAGCTGAACCTCCAAGCCAGTGTTCTGAAAACTGGTCGGAGCTAGTGATGTGCGATCCATGTCGGTCATGAAAGCTTGCTTTATCTTTTCGGGCGATATCGTGCGACCGATCGAACGCTCCACCCATCGTTGCAGATTCATTGTGCACTCCGCTAAGTCCTGCATCACGGCTGCATAGCCACGTTCCAGTTTACACATACATGAGTCTGTGATACGGCCGTCCAAACTCAGTATCTCCCGCCTCACAGTTCTTTGTAGGGATATCACCCGGCTCAACTTCTGTGCGTACAAATCTTTGAAGGAGCTGAATGTTTGGTAACTAACAGACAACTCCGTCAGGAACTTCTGTAAATTTATGATTTCCGATTCATTTATTCTGTTCACTTCAGTCAGCCGGTCGCGTTCTTTTTGCAACGCGATTTGTTTCTCGGAACAACGTTTCAAGTGTCTATCTGTCGTCTCCAAGAAGTATTCCAAGTCCTCCATCGAGATAGAGCCTGAGTTTAAGCTGCGTCTCAGTTCGTTATCACAGTTATTCGAGTTTCCGAAATTAGTTAACTCTTTAAGTACAGTATTAGTTTTAATATCCGCAATCCTCTTGAGTATGATCGCCTGGTATTTGGCCGACACTTTGATGATTTGCGTCGCACGGTTTTCTGCGACGCTCATTTTCGACACCTGCTTTTTGAGTTCAGCGATCTCTTCGTTTTTCTGTTGTACTATTTTCTTCAGCTGACAAGAAAGCTGTTGACAGTTCTCTTTACTAACCTCTAGTTCTTTCGTCACGTCCAAGAGCTTGGTTTCGGATTCGGCCATTAGTGTCTTTAGATATGTGACGTCACTTTGCAGGGTTGTTATTGTGCGGTTCTTGTCGTGAATGATTTTTTCTAAGTCTGTTATGGTCTTTAAACTTTCCAAAGATGAGTGTGTGATGTCTGATGACGTGTTATCTACCTGGTGATGGAGGTCGCGGAGCTCCTTCTCCGCGTGACTAGATTGTCTCGTCGTTTTTTCTTGTACAGCAACTGTGAACATTAAACATTTGTGTCAAACATGAAATAATATGAACCCAAGATCACACCCTGAGGAACCCCAATACTAATAAAGAAAATCAATATATTACATTTCGGTAGGGTTATATGCCTTGACTAAGAAACCATAAGACTTAAAAATAACAGTATGAAATTAAGCGTATAAATATTTTGAGTAAATGACAAGATCATCCATGTAATCCAAAACTTTGTAATGATCGCAATTTCCACAATTGCAATGAAGAACAAAAATAGCTAAAATTCTGATACATACATGTACTTCTTTGTCCAATAGCCTTGATTAAGTCTTCATTTTCCTTCCTTAAAATCTCCAGTGCTTCTCTTTTGTTATAAAAATCGTCCAAATTTTTCCTTAGCTCACGAATAGTTGCACTTTTATCTTCCAATTCTCTCTGACACTTTTCATTGATTGCTTTTTCTTCTACCAATTCTTTACTAATCGTACATATTACAGCATCTTTGTCTTTGCTTACTTTAGATATGAAACCATCTTTAGCCTTTAGATCTTCTTCGCAAACCTCTACCCTACATTGTAGTGTTTTTATCTCCATTTGAAGAGACACGATCTCCTTCTGTCTCTCTTCCAGTTCTTTTTCAGCTTTGCTCTGGTAGTCCAAAAGCAGTGAGCATTTGTTATCTAAGATCAGTTTTTCGTTACCAGTATCATCACTGAGCTTTTGGTTCTGTTCTCGTTCGTGTTTAATGAGTAACTCCAGGTTTGTAATGACTGCGGATAAAAGTAAAAAAAAATGCATGGGGCATAGGGAATATGCTTATTTTATAACCAATTAAGTACTAATGATTGACTAACATGTCCAACATACAGAATTTCAAAGATATTCGAAAATAACGTTTGGTATGTTTGAGTTGTCTCTGTGACGCTCGTGTGCACTTATAACTTATGGCTTAATGTTTCTTAAATACACATCAATCAGCCAGTTACATTACTTGAATCTAATCTAAATTGAACTAAACAGTATTGAAATCTAGATAAAGTCCTAAAGAAAGTTCTTCTAATAGTTAAATCTTGTTTTCCTTACCAGTTTTATTTTCTTCAATAGTATTGAGTAAATTAACGTTATCTTTCTTTAACTTGGCAATTTCTTCGTTTTCTTTTGAAATATTTAAATCCAATTCTGTTTGAATCTCTTTAATTTTAGATACGAGTTCGCATTTTTCTTCTTCTAAACAATTTTTCCCTTGTATTTGTTCATTATTTAGGTTTATTTTATCCTGCAATTCTAAATTATTTTGTATTTTTTCTTTAATTTCGGATTTCAATTGCTCATTACACTTTATTTGCTTGTCCAATTCTGCTTTAAGATTAAGTAGATCATATTGTATTTTATTTTCAGTGTGTTTTTTCTCAATTTTTAGGTTATCGATTTGGTTTTCCAACGTTTCTATATCTAAAACAATTCATTACATATTAAAACATGTTAATGTTTGAACAATTCCAAAGGTTTAGTCACAAGAATTTACTTACCATCTTTACATATCTTGAAATCAGTTACGAGATTCTCGTATTCTAGTTCCAATTTATCAATTTCAGTTATTTTTTTATTTAGTTCATGCTTCAGAGTACTACATTCATTGTTAAACGTTTCCTTTTCTTCATCCGTGTCTGATATTATTTTCTCGTTTCTGAGTCTAATTTCTGCCAATTCTTTAAATACAGAATCCAATGCATTTTCTTTTTCTTGTAGCTTGAGTGCTAAATTATTTCGTTCATTTTCGACTAGTTCTTTCATAGCTTTATTATCTTCCTGCAGCATCTCATTGGTTTTCAAGTGATCGGCTATGACTTTGTTCAATGTTACTTTCTGATCCTCCATTACTGATTCAGTGACTGTTACCATGTTCTTGAGAACCTGGCGTTCCGATTCAAAGTCGGATATGAGTTTTTCTTCGTTTTGTTTTACAGATTTTAATTCTCCATCTAGAGACTTAATCACTGTAAATATAACAAGTGTATAATAATCTAAATGTTAAACCTACATGATTTATATTATCTGTAGCATATACAATAACTAAATTTTCCTTGTAGGTAAAAGCAAGTAAATACCAATTGGTTTATAATGAAAGCAAAAGGTTACCTTTACTATTCTCCTTGGTAGCTTGCTGCAATCTCTCATTCTCCTGCCTAGTTGTCTCTATCTCAATAGTCTTGTCTTTTAAATAACTAGTCAACTTCGTTATCATCACATTCAAATTATTTATCTGAGCCTCATAAGTCCTCTTCAGTTTATCAGTCAAATTCTCATTTTCAATGAGTTTTTCTTTGAGCGAATGCACTTTGATTTCCAGTTGGACTTTAACGTCGTTCAGATCGTTGGTGAGCGATTGATTCTCATGTTGTAGTGCTTGCATCTCTTTTGATTTGTTGTTAATAGATGCTGTATATGTCTCGGATTGTTTTGATATTTCTGAAATTTAAATTAATTCATTAGATTTCAGGTTCTCAATTAGTCGAGGACGAGTCCAACAGTCACGCTACCTTGCCTGAGCGCAATTATCACGGCATGTGCCAGAGATAGCTTCGCGAAGCTGCGCGGTCGGTTTGTACAAGACATTGGTGAAATATAAGTTAGTCTACACAGGGTGAAAATTTCAAATGGGTGTGGAAAGCCAAATCAGAAATTAAAGCAAATAGCGAAAATACCCTCGTGTCTCGAATGTTTATGAAAACTAAAATTGCACTATTAGATTTCTGGAAAATAATGCCTAATCGGGTATTGATTGCACCATCCGATAATTCGCTAATAAGGATCAAATTTCTTTGAAGTGATAACATACGGCAAACTAAAGAAAAGCTCTCAAGTGTGGTATTGCAATGCATGCCAGCTACTTAACAATCAGTCATATCATTTTTACATTTTCTATACAAAACTAATCTTCTGCACGTTAGCATATACAGCTTATGCATAAAACATATTGGATTTTATTTTATTATTGGATAGTATTGGAAAAAATCCTCACCAATTTTACTTTCATTGACGACTTGCTGCAATCGCTTAACTTCAGTCTGTAGCTCAAACACTTGCATTTCTTTTTGTGAGATCGCCTCTTTCATATCCATTAGAGCTGTATTCTGGTGCGCTTTCTCCAAATTATTTCTCATTGCTAACTCGTGTCTCAGAGTATTGGCAATCTTTATTAATACGTCACACTTGTCGCCGATTGGAATATCATCGTAATTCTCAATGGCTATTAATTTCTGTAAAAGTTCATTTGTAATTTCATCCTTTTTAATGTCTTGTACGAGCTTGTCTAAACCAGCGCGCAATGCTGTTGATATTTGTTTATTATGCTCTCCTTGATCTGAAATAAATTCATTTAATTGTTTTAGACTGTTTGGCATTATTTTATTATTATGTTTAATAACAATAGACAACTTAGGCGAATATAATTTGTCAAACTTTACTTACTCTTACAATGCATTTGTAGTTTTTTCATATTTGCCATAGCCTTTTCAAGTTTAAATTGTTTATTATTCATTTTGGCTGAATACTTTGAATTCAGTTCATTAAATTTTTTAGTCAATTTATCCAATTGTACAGCCGTTTGTTCCATTAAATCATGTTTTAGGGTTTCATTTTCACTAAGAAGACATTCTTTATCTTTTAAAATCATATCTTTAGCTGACTTTTCTAGTTTTAATTCCTGTATTAAATTAACTTTCTCTATTTCGTAGTGCTGTTCAGAAGAAGCTTGCTCTTCTTTCCGTTTATAAATTGTATTATTCAAATCTTTTATACAGTTGTCCAATTTAAAGATTTTCTGTTGCAATAAATCTTTTTCTGCTATAATGATCTCTTTTTCCTTCTCTATTATTTCTTTCGCCGATTTCTCTTCTAACAACTGCTGTGTCAGACACTCTTTATCTTCAGTAAGTGTCTTTGCGATCGATATTTCTTTGACGAGCTTTTCTTGTGCAAGTTCTATCTCTTTCTCTACAATGTCCCGTAAAGATTTTTCTTCTACAAGTTGCTGTTGTAATATGGTATTTTTATTAGTTAATTCGTCTTTATTAAAGGCAAGGGTTTTAATCATGTCTGACATTTGAACCTTTTCTGTTTCAAGTGCATCTTTCGCAGCTTTTTCTTCTGACAGCTGCCTTTCTATATCAACTTTTTCTTGTACAATAGTCACGTATTTGCTCTCATCGATTTCCAAAGATTCCATTAGTTTTAAAATTTTATTCTTCGATCTCTGTTCAATTTCATCTTTTTCTTCGACTAATTTTTGATTTATGTTATTTAGATTATTTCTAAGACTTTCATTATGTTCCAAATCATGTTCCAATTTTGCAACTTTATCTTTCAGTTTTATAATTTGTGCCTCTTTAGTATTAATATTTTCGCGTGCTTCCATCTTGAAGTTCTCCCACGTCAGTGTTATATCTTCATAATCTTTCCTGATAGATTCAAGTTGAATACTCTGCTGTTTCAGGTCTTGCTCCAGTCTATCGATGATTTTGTCCTTTTCTTTCATAATAATTTCATGATTGCTATTGTCTTCTTCTATACTAAAATGAAGTTGTTCATTTTCTTTTCGTAAAGATTCTATTGCCTGCTGACCTCCGTCTACAGCTTTTTTAAGTTCCATTTCTAATTCATCATTAAGTGACGCCTGTTCTTCAATTTGTGTTTTTAATGCTTTAATTTCAATGATCTTTTGGTATACTAATTCTCTTCCAGAATCAATTTCTTGCGACAAAGTTGTTTCGAGTAATTTGATTTCTGAAAAAAAAAATACGTTTACACCTTACTGCGATCATGCTGATTGTACTACAAAAATGCATTTTGTTGAACTTACCTTCACATTTCTCTGCAATAGACTTCATTGCAGATTCAAGCTCGAGTTTTAAACTGCTTAATTCATCATTCCTTTGGCTAATCTCGGCACGAAATTCTGTAGTTATATTGTCAAGCAATGTGCATTGATTCAGATATTCTTTTTCAAATTTGTTTTTGTATGATATTTCTTCACCTAACTTTTCAAACAACGCATCTTTTTCCTTCCTAATTAAAGTGACACTCTCATTATTAGCCTCTAAGGCTTTTCTAAGATTATCAATTTCATTGTGAAGAGTTATTATTTCACGATCTTTCACTTTCAGAGCTTTCTTTGAATTACTACTGAGTTCTTTTATAAGTTTTTCAGTCTCACTTAGTTTTGCAAACATTTTTGTCGTTTCCGAATCAAAGTTATGTTCAAGTTGTTCAAATTTTACTTTTTCCTTCTCTACAAAGTCGTTTAAGATTTGGATTGCTATAAAACAAATACGTATGTTTATTATATTCTTAAAAATAACACGATTTCAATTTATACACATTATCACTTACCTTTCTTGTTATCTTCAATAATAAGAGATAGCTTTTCACACTCTGCTTGCAGCTGTGTTTTTTCTTCACAACATTCCCTCAAAGCTTTCTCTAAGCTGGTCTTAACATCATTCAAAATACTTTGTTTATCAAGTAATTCTTCCCTCTCAACAACTACAGAAGCTAATTTATTATTCATCTGTTGGACTATTTCTTCCCTACTACGCATCTCATCTTCGAAGGATTTCTTAGTAGTTTCAAGTTCATTATTAAACAATTCTATACTGTTATTCTTTTCTGCAACATCATCACATACTTGCTTTAACTGTTCAATAAGCTTTGCATTATCAATCTTTAATTTCTCCGTTATAAATTTCTCTTCTAGTAAATACATATCAATAGCTTCAATGGTCCTGTCTTTTTCCTTAAGCTCCGCTTTGACCTTGAAGAGTGACGAGTTCATGTTGGCCAATTCTTCAGACAGTGTTAATTTAGCTGCTTGCAATTGCTGTAATTCATTTTGTAATTCAACTTTAAAGCGTATCTCATCTTGTAAATGTGTTTGTAGTGTTGTTATTGTCGCATCTTTGCCATCTAACTCATGTTTGTGTGTCTCTTGTTCCTCGTGGAATGTATTCTTTAAATTATCCATCATTTTTTCAGTTTCGTCAAACCTTACGACGAATTTATCTAGTTCCGCTTGCAAATCTTCTTTATTTTCTTCTAAGATTTGACATCGCTCTTGCAAGCTAGCTGCCATAGTCTTAAAATGATCGACTTCAGTTAAAATCATTGCAAATCTATGTTCAAAACTTTGTTGCATAGTGTTAACTTCTTCAACTTTTTTCTGTAAGTCAACTTCAAGTTGTCTTTTACATTCATTCACATAAGACATGTCATTCTGATATTTCATGCCTAATTCCTGTATATATTCTCTTTCCTTCCTTAACTCTAAGTTAAGTGATTCAATATTTTCACTCTTCTCAAATACATTGTTCTGCAACTCGACAAGCTCGTTATTTCTATTTAGAACCTTTTCGTTTAACTTCATGATGTGATTTTCGTAGCTGTCTTTCATATTCAACTTTGCACGTTTTTCATTTTCAAGCGCGCTTTTCAGTTCTTGAATAATGGTGTCAAGTTTGGTGGTTTCGTCGGAAAGGCTCTGTAGAAGAGACAATTTCTCTTCCTGCAGAGTTTGTGTTTCCTGCATCTTCTGCTGAATTATTTGCCTTGTACTATCATTGTTATCCTTTAGTCTTTGCTCCAATTCATTAATTTCATTGTTCAGTTTGGTGACTTCATCATGGAAACATGATTTCAAATTATTATTTTGCTCTATTTCTTCATTAATGCGGTGTTTAAGATTCAACATTTCATTTTCCCTCTCCAATAATATTGCTTCGAATGTGTGTCTATCACTTTCCGACATTTCATTGAGTTTGTTTATTTGATCCTAAATTGAAAATAAATACTCATAATGGACTCTCATAATGTTATTATGTTTTTAAATCAATTGATATTACAAGCTTACCTGCAAACTTTGTATCTGCTGCTTGAGTTCAACAATTTTAGCTCTTTCTTCACCTAGTTGCACTTCAACTACATTGGCACATGCTTCACTACAAACAGCTAAAATACGAAAAAGAAAACTATATATGGCGCCTGTTACATAAAATTAGTGCACTTATAAAATAAAATAATGATATCAGAATTTCCTACCTCCCTTGAAACCTTCACCATCATTAGTTGGTCAATATTGAATGCTGATCACATGGCAAAGACAAATCCTACGCAATTGCTACCTCCGGTTACCTGAGCCGCGCTTGAGGTCACCTCGTGAGGGCCATCCTTCAGCCTCAACATAATGATTTCAGAATGTTTTCCACAACAGCTACCTACATACATACATACATATACTCACGCCTGTATCCCATGGGGGTAGGCAGAGACCACTGATTGCCACATGCTACGATCCTGGCATACCATTTTCGCTTCATCCACATTCATACATCTTTTCATACACTTCCGTTGGTTGAATGTACTACGGACTTGCCCTTTCTGGAACAGACCATTTATCTGGTCGTGAAAGGTTTTCCTCGGGCGCCCCCTTCCGACACTACCACTCACGTTTGCTCGGTATATTCCTTTTGTCAGTCGTCTTTCATCCATCCTCTCAACATGGCCAAACCATCTTAGCATACTTTTATCTATTTTTATTATCACATCTTCCTTCAGCTTACAATCATCTCTAATCACACTATTCCTCACCCGGTCAGCAATGGTGATACCACACATACTTCGTAAAGAGCGCATTTCCACCGCATTCACTTTACTTTCATGCTTCTTTTGCCATACCCAACATTCACTGCCGAACATTAGAGTAGGTACTAACACGCCACTGTGAATCGCCAGCCGTGCCTTTTTTGAGACAGACTGGCTACCTCTACAGGCTATATGCGCCACCCATAGACGCAATATTACAATTCTTGGAGTCTCCTTTCAGGTAAAACATCCTTATTTCTAGGGAAAAGTTTTTAATGAAACAACTTACACAAATTGTGCGGCAGCGACTGTACGCTAGCATCGGGGTCGTCGCACTCCACCTGGCTGGTGTCGAGCCCGTTTAGCCGGTTGTGTTGGCGCAGTTCCGTCACCAGCTCACGCAAGGACTGCACAGTGCGCCGCTCCGTCTCTAACTCTTCGCCAAGCGAGCTGGCGCGAACACTCTCTTCCTGACTCAGTGACAACCATTTGTCACGGTCCTGTTTCAGTTCAGCCACCTAGAAAGAACTTATTAACTGAGTGAAATGATTTTTAACATTCAAGTATTACGTAACGCAATTTTTGGGAGATTTTTGAACCGCCCCCCCCCCCCCCCCCCCGCCTCCCATGTAATCTGAAGTGTTAAGACAATGTTACGTAACGCGTAGTTCAAACCCCAACTCCCCCTCCCCCCAAATTCGTTATGTAATACTTGAATGCTCCCATACCTACACTTCACCTATGTTATATGGTCCCAATGTAATAGGTCTATTGACATTGTCCATGATGCTGGCGCAGTGTGGATTGGCCTTCACACCTCTAACAAGACATGCAGGTATCCTCACGACATTTATTTTTAATTCTATAGTTAATAACTTACTTTAGTCTTATAAGTATCCCTCTCATAAGCAATATCATCCAGCTGCTCCTGGGTATTAACCAGACGTTCTTCCATCTCTTGCAGTTGCCTTGAGAGCTTTGCTAAACCATCAGCATGACCTTCCGCTGCTTGCTCTTCATCCTCCTGCCCACAGCACATTGATATCTTCGCCTTTAGGTTCATTGTGTCTAGTTTATATTGTTCTTTGTCTTTTACTGGAAAAGATTTGAGATTGTCAGCCCCTCAGCATTTGTACTGTTGCAAACTTTTAATTATAAGGTATTTACTTATATGATCCCTTTCTTGCTAGTGGGATCCAAAATATTTTAAATTTACATAAATTAAAAATAAAATTAGTTAGGAACCTACTTAAAATATTTCAATTTAGCTACATAACCATATGTGTATGTTGGTAATGGTAATAAAAAAAATGTCTTTTTAATTTATTCCAACTGCCCACTATTTTGCAAACTGAACCTGGCATCTCTAGATGTGGGGTTAATTTATTATGAAAGTGTGCACATTATTCAGTGACAATCACTTACATAGTTTCTCCATTCTTGAGTTGGTCCTAGCCAGTTCTTCTTGCAAGTAGTTCCTGTCGAATCGTTCTGCATCTAACGCTGCCTGGAGCCTTCGTACCTCACCATGCAGTGACCGCAACACCGGTGGAGTCTCTGCCACCATTGTGTGGCCCACACTTGTCTCTACAACGGCTATGTCTTGGCCACAAGCATCTAAAATTAATTAATTAAATGACACAATAATTAGCAAATAATAATAGACATAAACCTATTTTATTTACAATAATAACAACAAAACAATTTCTGTTTAAAACTAACTAAGTCATACCAGATAATATTTCCACCCTAATGTTGAGACAGCTGTGCATAACATCTGCTCAGTATTATTATTACCTGTGATAGCTGTCTGCACATCCCTGCAAGTTACTGGAGAGCACTCCATGAGGCTTTTACTGAACTTCAATATAACCTCTTGGTCTTCAGGGCTCAATCGACTGCACATAGCATTCTTTATATCCATATCCTTTGAATTTACACACACAAAAAATAGTAGCAAAGACGCCACAAGGTATTTCTCCTCCTCATTGGTTATTTCCACGGTTCCATTTTCAAATTTAAAATCCGAATACTTTTCCGTGACGAACTCTTCAACCGTATGCGCTTCCAGCAGAGAAGATTTGGACTCGTCCAAGTTGAAATTTTCGCGTAAATGCGATATAATATTTACAAGAGATTCTACACTAATAACTTGTTCATTTTTGTTACTGTCGTTAAAATAACAATTCATCTGCAATTAAAACGGCCAATTAACAATGTATTTGTAAGTTTAGAATAGTTTAACCGATTTATACACTTTCTAAGCTTACCCAGTTATTTATAATACTTTTCCATTTTTGTAACATGATTATCTTCTCTCTGTCAGCGTTACGTCGCGTTGTTTTACCCTACACGGTTATGGATTCTCTTCCATGTGTTTATAACGAAGATACTATGTAATAAACATAAAACAAACAATTTCAATAAAATTCAACAGTTTTTTTTCAATCAAAGAAATATGTTGTTATTTGCCGTTGGAGTTTGAATTCTGTTTTTTTTTCGACCGTTGCAAACTATTTGTCATTGCATGTCAGTTAACTGTCATGGTAGCTTTACTTTTTATTACCTTTGGTGGCACGCACTGAGATTAGAGTTGGATACGAACGTACGACTGACGGGTACCGGCGAGAAGTGGTCCTATGCGAAGCATCTATAGTTGGTCTATGTGGTCTCTGTATTTCTTCTTCTTCTTTCTTTACGAAATGAGATGCGATGAAATAAAATGGATATGAATATGGCCTCACCCACAACTTAGCGGGTATTTTGCCACTGTCAAGTAATTAATAGCAATAACACATTCAATAAATACACATTATAAATAATAATAATATACTGTATTTCTTGAAGAATTCTGAACGAAACTAAAATGTCACTTTATTGTTTAGTCAAATTTCTCTCTCACACACACAGACAGTGCGTGCATACTGTGATTATTTATCTGTTACTCCAAAAATAAATTTGTATGTATATAAATAGCCTTATTTTATATAGTGTATAGGTCTTGTTTTTATAGGCATGTCACCTACTCGGGCTGCCGGTTTAGTTATCTTTAGAAATATAAATCAAGGTGTACAGTTTTTGATGTTACAAACATCGTATGGAGAACATCATTGGACTCCGCCGAAAGGTAAAAATAGATAAAAATGATACCTATTTACTGTAGATGACAGTTGTTTACTCAACTCAGCTGTTACAATCTAATGTTTATAAACATTACAATTGGCAGGTCATGTTGATCCTGGAGAATCCGACTGGGTAACAGCCTTGAGGGAGACCAAAGAAGAAGCGGGTCTATCTGAATCTGACATAGAGGTAAGCATATTGTAATACACTAAAACAAACTTCCTTGCCTTTAAATGACTTACAAACGAAAAACTTTCCCAAGTAGTTAATCCACACCAAACAATGCAATAAGGATAAAAAAATACTCATAGGTTAATTAAGTTAATCTTGCTAGCATAGCACAATATATTGCTTAAAATCAGCTACTGTTGTATTGAAAGCCATACACAAAAAAAATCGGTAGTTGAAAATCACTTGTGTTTAATTACAGTGTGTGCTAAACCTTAGAGCAGATACATTCAGCTAAATCATTTTATTATATTCTATTGTTTGCTTCAGATATACAAAGATGTCTCAAAGACACTAAATTATGAAGTCAAAGGCAAACCAAAAGTGGTAGTGTACTGGCTTGCAAAACTGAAGAATCCGGACACAAAAGTGATATTGTCAGATGAGCATCAGGACTTGAAATGGCTGACATTACAGCAGGCAAAGGAGATATCCGGATTTGAGGACATGAAGCAGCTATTAGCGGAATTCAATGAAAAAGCGGAGAAATCAAATTAATATTTTCAGGATTAAATAAAATCCACAGAGTTCTGTTTTATTTACTTATATATTGATTTATCATAGTTCAGGATTCAAATAAATGTAAGAAGAGAAGGCAGGCTTTTATCTAGCAAAATGGAACATATCATTTTGTTTAGGCTAAAAAAATATTTTTTCATATTTTTCCTTGACTACAACCGAATAGGAACTAAAGTAAACCAAAAAATGCATATTCCTTCATTTTATAATATTCTCATAATCATACTACTATTTCGATTTCTAAAATATTCAATATTTATCTGATATTTCTATAATAATCGATTATTCTGGTCTTAAAAAAATCATGATGCCCAGAATCGATCGATTCTTTGTGATGGATAGTACTTATATGGTAACACAGCCATTATCTGTCAGAATACATTCATTCACAAATTTTTGGGTAGTTCATTCATTCAATCCTAGTTCTCTTATTAGTCTGTGATTCAATCGTATTTGTTGTTTTCTTTGAATTGGATGTGCTATTTTTTTAATCAATTATTATTTCATTATATTTAGAAAATATGAATAAAACTGGAACAAATAATAAATCTAGAGCCAGTCAAAAATCTCAAGATGCCGGAGATGGTAACTGCACTAAGAAACAGTTTAAAAATCGGGGAAATAAAAGAAAACGGTATGTAATGTTTTTGTAAACAATTTGCAAATGTAATACATGACAACTGGTATATTCGTTAGCAGCCCTAATAAGCTGCTAACAGACAGCATCATCAATATGGTTATGTTTTGATGGGCACTGTGCCCGGTATAATGGCAAGCAATAGGCTCATCTCATCCCCTATTACTTTGGGACTTATAGTACCAGAGAAATGTAAGAGGGAGGTGCACCTTTGCCTGCTTTGGTGCTGTGGCCACTACCTCAACTATCTGTGTCAATTTCCATGCCTCCTGTACCAGTAAGCAGTTTATATCAATACCACAATTTGAACATATTAACAGATAGGAGTAATGTTGAGACAAAATTCCTTGGTCTCTTCTCTCGGCTCTCTTATGCCTTGATTACATGTAATGAAAAAAATGGCGAGGCAGTGCTCTTGGCTGAGTGCTTGGTAGGTATAAACATTTAAACCTGGTTTACTCAGCTGAGAGTACTGTCTCGCCATTTTACTTGTTGCGTGTAATCAAGCCATTGGCATGCCTAAGGCTTCTGAACCCGTAAGAAGTTTATTTTAAGGGTATTCATGCATGAACTTATTAATATTTGGTACTATGTAGACATTTTGAGGCAAGTTACAGCTCCTTCGACAGTATGAAATAAATTTGATTGCTACTGCTGCTAGTATAAATGTATTTATTCATACTAACTGTCCTATTAGTCAAGCCAGTGATAGCAGCAGCGAGAATGACGATGTACTTCCAGAGAACACTCTAGAGATGGAGAAGAGCCTCCAAGCCTCTGCCCTTAAAAATAATCTAGATGATGTTAGTGTGAGGAAAATTTTAAAGGTTCGTAATTTAATGTTTCAATATAAAATGCCGTAGTACTTTATAAGCAATGAAGAATTAGCCATATTTTTTAATGAATTTAATTGATTTATTTATAAATTAAACTGCCTTAAGTCTATTTTATATTATAAAGCTATACAAAATAAATTATATTAATGTAAAATGAATGTGATTATGTTTGTTAAATTATATTTTCAAAATAATTCACACAGTGAAATTAGATTAGAATGCTTTGAAGGGCATGGCATTAGATTAAACTTTGCATCAATGTAGTTTAGAAAATAATAAAGTACTGTATCTCAATGAAGAATGTAAATCCTGTTTTGTTCTAAATCAATAAGTAAACACGGGGCTTTGAGTTGAGAATATAACACACATACTTATTTTTATATACATTTTCAAAACATATAGAAAGTGGTGACAAATGATCATGTACTGGCACTTGTCAAGCTGCGAGAAGAGGAAGAGGACTCGGGGCCCGAAGATAATAGTCTCCGACCAAAACTCACTAGGGCTAAAGTGAAGTAAGTGTTAGATGTGAGCTTTGCATTGATTTGTCTATTTTTTATTGCGGATTTTTCCTGTGATGCAGTATTTTCCGCTAGACCCAGGCTGGGCCCTAAGACTTCTACCACAATTTATTCTTAATCGAGTAGTATTGTAATTATGAGTATTGTGATCCTTAATAAAACTGTCAATAGTGCCAATTTCGATGCCATTGCGAGTCAACTATGTTAGCTGACAACTGCATGTGAAGTGTGTGTAAAATTTGACTTCTACACAAGTTATGCCTAACACATATGGCGCTCGCAAAAAAAAATACATTACACACATAAATTATACATATGCCTACAGCCTCTTTATAACTTATAGCTCTGTTTCTCTCTCGATCGTTCAGAAGCCCTTTAACGACGTTTGGTAGAATCGGTTCTACCGTTATTAATACGAAGTTGCGCTATTCCTGAGGGTCACAGGCTATTATTTTTTATGACGCAAAATCGATAATTGCAAAAGCTAGTTATAAATACTGATTCTCTATGAATCTATCCTATTTATTTACAGGGAATTAATGAAAGTTTCACCAAAATCGAGGGCGTGGGACCTGGAGAAACTGGAGCTGACTCCGATCAATCACATACCAGTGAAGACCAGGCCCGAGGTGAAGGCGCTCATAGCGCAGGAGTTGCCGGAAGACGAGGACGACGAAGAATACGAACCGACCCCCGAGGATGCGCCTGTGAGTATACTCCTACTATAGTTTGACCACTACCGCTGTGCCGCGCCCTAGGAATGCGGGGTGGGGTGGGGAGCAGGGTAGGAAAGAATCTTACGTACGCGTTGGCGGCGGTATACTATAGTACCATTCTACAAAAATAACTGAAGTCTAGCCATATGGGGCTGTTACATTAGCATATATCAGTTTCATAGTCGGTAAATGACAACGCTCACAGAACTATGGACCCCATACCAAGTTGCATGAAAATCTATCGTGACTATTTATAAACTATTACTATTCTATATTGATTTCTTATATATACGCGAATATTACACATTGAAATGAAACTAATTTGGAGTCCTCCCGTGACCATGGTTGCTGTAAAGCAGCCGAAACGTCGGGAACGAAAAATCAAAATAAAAACGCGATAAAATCCTTAAAATTAGTTTCATTTCAATATTACTATCCTACTAAACAAACAAACTCCGGGCTACGACGATGCTTAGAAACACTTCTTTGCAATAACGCTGGAACTGCGAGTTCCGTTATTTTTCCACGAACCACTATTATTGACATACAAGCAAAATTAAAATCAACTCATTTAGATGTACAATTTAAACGCAACCAGCGAACCATGTTAATTAAATCACATTTTTATTATAATCGAAATCTTTAGCCGAAATGCACATTACCTTTGCAAATGGATGTAAAAAAATAACGCCTCAGATAATTGGTATCACGTTTGGGCATTGTTCATGAAAATTAGTTGTTCGTAATTTGTCCCAGTCAAGGTGTTCAGGTAAAGTAAAGTAAAAGTAAAGTAAAAGTAAAGTAAAAGTAAAGTAAAAGTAAAGTAAAAGTAAAGTAAAAGTAAAGTAAAAGTAAAGTAAAAGTAAAGTAAAAGTAAAGTAAAAGTAAAGTAAAAGTAAAGTAAAGTAAAAGAAAAGTAAAGTAAAAGTAAAGTAAAAGTAAAGTTTATTTCAGTTAATGCATTTCACATGGCAGTTAAGTAGCGGATCCAAACTAGGCGGAAGCCTGTATCTTGGATACCTTATTAGATTGCTTAATCTACGTTAGCTTATAATATTTATTATTAGTTACATTATTGTATAAAACATAAGCGTACGTGCTAATAAAGAAAGAGGACAAGAATGAAATTAAAATAAAACATAATTCGTTAAAAATAAGATAAAAATAATACAATTTGTTTTGTCTTTGGTACAATACAAGTGCTACTTAGTCTGGTACCATACAGTTGGTGTGTTCGTCTGGGTACTATATGGCAGCTTGTCTTATGCAGAGTGACGACGACCAAGCGCTGGAGTCGTCGAGCGACGTTGACTCGCAGCCGCGCACGCCAGCCACGCCTCAGAGCCAACACACGACCAGCCCTAAGGTCGTCCAGGATGGGCCGTTCAAAGTACCGCAGGTATAACTTAGTATTCTTCTTTTTTTTTGTTGGCATACAGCCACAAAATAGATCCACTTGTGCCAGTTTCAAGTGACATTTCTTTATCGTTGTTTTGTGTAAGATAGCCCCTTTGAGTAAAAATATTCTAAACTAGCTGCGCCCCGCGGTGTTACCCGAGATTAAAAAATATGTCCTTTTTATCGGGATAAAAAGTAGCCTATGTGCTATTCCAGACTATAATGTATCTCTGTGCCAAATGTCATCCAGATCCGTTCAGCCGTTCTGGCGTGATTGTGTAACAAACATCCATCCATCCAAACTTTCACATTTATAATATTAGTGTGATGGCAGATATCTGAAGTGAACTAGTTTTATATACAGCTTATGGGTAATGTTTTTGGGCCGGCTTTTCGATGCCCCACCCAGGCTTATTGATCTCAGGGGACCCCCTAATAATAATGCTGATGGCGATAATAGTCATGAATACAATCTTCACAACTCTATTCTTGACTATTAGTCCTTTATTGGTGTCTACATGAATATTATTGATTGATTATGATCAATAAACCAGGAGGTCCCGACACCGACCCGTCGAAAACTCAATTTAGAGGAAGATGCGACTATAGCACTCCGCACTCGGTCTAAACTGAGTCTGTCGGCGACGTCTATTGAGCACATTGAGAGCACATTTGTCCCCCCGGACGAGTTGCC
This sequence comes from Pheosia gnoma, assembly GCA_905404115.1. NCBI lineage: Eukaryota > Metazoa > Arthropoda > Insecta > Lepidoptera > Notodontidae > Pheosia > Pheosia gnoma. Next base: position 2,420,209 of record FR989910.1, read on the forward strand.
CATGCCGGCCGTGGACGACTTGTGGAACGAGTTCCTCAACGAATGCCTTAACCCCGCCTCGACCTCCGCGAGGCACGAGGACGACGATGAGACTGACCCTGAATACAATGTTGCCGCAGATCAGGATGCACGTATGTTGTTAATAATAATACCAGCCCTTTTTAATGTCCCACTGTTGGGCACGGGCCTCCCCTCAATGCGAGGGGGATTAGGCCATAGACCACCACGCTGGCCCAGTGCGGGTTGACGGACTTCACACACACACGGTCTTTCGAAGGGTTCTCTCAGACATGCAGGTTTTCTCGCGATGTTTTCCTTCACCGTTTAGCAAGTGATAATCGTGGTTGAAAATTAAATGAACCTGCAATCCTCGATAACGAGGCAAGTGTTCTATCAACTTGGCTATCACTGCTACACGTATGTGGTTGATTAGTTTTAAACCAGCTTTTGTGCGCGGCTCCGCCCTACCGACTTTCGTATGCATCTCGACCAATAGTTGTTGTGTGTCGATATGACCAGCTGCTAAAGTCTGCCTAGCCGTTCCTACATTGTTCTCACACACCTATAACAATGTACTGCTCAAACATGTAATGGATCTTTTTAAAAAGAGCAACCATGGAGTTTCTTGCCCGTTCTTCTCGATAGGAACGGCATTCCGAACGGGTGGTAAAGTTGTAGCTTAGCGTTTTGTAACGTAAATATTTTGGCGATTCATAACTACTGTACTTAATGGTTTATTTATATGAATAAAAAAAATTCTTATTTTGAATCTGATATGTACCTACTGTATGTTTTGAGTCGTATCCAGTAGTATTGTGTAATGTCAAACAGACATAAGAATATTAAATTGAATAGCACTTTTATGGAAAGAAGGAAAGAACGACATTGATATTGTTTATCTATTTATTTAGTACTAGCTGCGCCCGGCGGTGTTACCCGCGATAAAAAGTATGAAAAATTATAACATCTATCCCACGGGAACCATACATTTTACCGGGATAAAAAGTAGCCTATGTGCTATTCCAGACTATAATCTATCTCTGTGCCAAATTTCATCCAGATCCGTTCAGCCGTTCGGGCGTGAAAGAGTAACAAACATCTATCCATCCATCCATCCAAACTTTCACATTTATAATATTAGTATAGATGTATTTCGAAACATGCTTACAAACAGAACGCTATTTTATCATCATCGGTAAAGCATGCTATCACCATTATTCTTCTTTATGAAAGCTGTCGTGTGAGCGAGATGGAAAACGCTCACGCTACGTAAAGTGATTGTGCTTGAGCTGCTCGTATTTTATTTGTTGACAGACGATGAAGACGAAGAAGCACTAGGAAACAGTATAATAAAGATATCCAAAAAGGAACTGAACGACCTGGTCACAGAACTGTTCAACATAATGCCCGAGGTGGCTGCGGGCAACGACCTGGAGGATCAATTGGCTAGCTCCGTGCTCACCGACCACAGCAAGACGGATGTCAGCGTAAGTGATAATAATAATATATTTTGTTTCCAACAAAATGACAATTGAGATCTTTTTGTGAGCAAGTTGTTGAAAAAAAAAGCTAACACATCAAATTTCTGATTGTACCTAAATGTGCTGCAATTTTTCTGAACTTCAAAACACAGGTTCATAGGTTAGTGTACTCTCTCGAAGTATACACGAATGAGTGAATCACGTTGTATACATATTTAAAGTGCATGACTTGGGTTTCTATACGAGCACGAACGTTCCAATTATAAACTGGGATCGCCTCCAGTCCATTCACACAGATGGTGTGTTCGTCCGGCGATGTATATTTATTTATTGTAACGTATTGCGTTATCATAAGTAATCTTGAATGCCCCTTACATTGAGGCGAGACCCGTGCCCACACACATACACACCCACACACACATTCACTCACATACACTTACACATACTCACTAACACACACTCACTCACACGCACTCACTCACATACACTTACACATACTCACTAACACACACTCACTCACACGCACTCACTCACACGCACTCACTAACACACCACACACACACACACACACACACTCACACATTTTAAATGGGCTAATTCTTATTACTTTATCGAACAGGCAACACGATGGGAAGGCAAGCAAGAACCGTTATCAGACGACGAAAATAAACAAAGACTTGTGGACAGGATCACATTCGAGAAGAAAGGCTACACCAGGGTCTCTATAGGCAAGAGCGAGACGGGAGATCAGCGTGTGCGAGAGAACACAATTGTTCCGAATGCGAAAGACAAGGCTACGGGTGCGAGCGAGCAAAAACATGCAGTTCGCAATGAAGTGCGGCTGGCGAAAAAATCGGACGCTAATAAGTGAGTAACACTCACTAGTCTCATTAACTTTAGCCTCTTCTCCTCTTCCAGCTTCTAAAACGGTCTCTAATAAGTGGGTAACACTCACTATCTCGCTGACTTAAGATTCGTCTTCCTCTTCAAGCTTCTAAAATAGACGTTAATAAGTAAGTGATACTCACTCTTCTCGCTCACTTTAGCTACATGTTCCTCTGCATGCTTCTGACATAAATTTGTTATAAAGCTGTGTTTGTTATAAAATCTTAGTCGAATAAATTATTTTAAAATAACAGGTGATGGGGGGGTCATTACCTGTTAATGGATATTTTTACGTATTTGCTCACATGAGCAATCAATAATTGAGAATTCGTACCCGGGACCGTCGGTACAGAAAGTAGTGTGTAGTAGTGTAGTAGTCACAAGCTGCACAGATAGTGTTGCAGACGCATTCAGAACAATAGACAGTTCTTAATACAATCCTGAATCGCGCTATGAGAGTTTTCGGGGCTCAACTCAAAAATCATTTTTTTTGGGAAATCGCAATCAAAGACCTTTCCAACTGAACGGCGAGGACGAAAAGTACCGGTGTAAAAGAGACGGAAATATAATAAGCTTTTTCTATCATAAAAACGCCTTTGTTTTAATATTCACCGCATAGAGCATACATTAAAACCATAATTTTGAAGCATCATTTTGAATTCATAATTTTGAGTTGAGCCCCTATCGTTCTGAGGATGCGATATACACAAGATCCCGACAATAACAGTCGGACCTGGCTGGAAGATCTTCCCTTTTCCGCTAAAGAAGTGTCACTAACAACTGCGCTAATTATGTCGTTAAATGTGTTGTTCAGACAGGCGTCAAGCGCAGTGAGCATGTCCATCGCCGAGAGCGAGGAGGCGGGTTCACCGTTGAACGCGCCGCCACTCTTGCGCAGGCAGCTGCGCCCGGCCCCGCACAGCCTGCAAATACAGATCGAACCCACCGTCACTGTAAGCCGAAATACGTCTTAACAATATAGTAACCCCCAAAATGTGTACAACAGAATTAAAAATCAGTTTACAGAATAAAATTGATTTGTATACAAGGTAATTCAGAAAGCGTATCATTATGTGAAGTAAGAGTTCCAATGTTTTTGCAATTCAATGCCAAAATTTTATTTTATTTTTTTATTCAACTAATTGACATTGTGTTAATGCGTTGCGAAATTATGATTAAAAAAATGTTGACTAGCTAACAATAAATCTCATTTTCTATGAAGATTATCACTTGCTGTACAGTGAAGGCTAACATCGTGAGGAACCCTGAACGTCGGTAAAAAATCGTGTGAAGTTCACCAAACCGCACTGGGCCAGCGTGGTGGACTACGGCCTAAATCAAGGATGATACATGAGGCCATTGAAATAAAAAAAACCATCCCAATTCCAATGACTGGTGGCTGGGTGCTACCACCGACTTGCGATACAATCTATACATATAAATAAAATTGGAGTGTCTGTTTGTAATATTAAAATAACAGCTTTTTACTAATTGCATTTGGATGTATACACGTTACCTATACCGAAACCACATTTTTTACAATTTTTGTCTGTCTGTCTGTCTGTCCGTCTGTCTGTCTGTCTGTCTGTCTGTCTGTCTGTCTGTCTGTCTGTTTGTTCCGGCTAATCTCTGAAATGGCTGGACCGATTTTGACGGGACTTTCACTGGCAGATAGCTGATGTAACAAGGAGTAACTTAGGCTACTTTTATTTAGAAAAAAAAATAGGATCTCACGAAAAAAAATTAAAACCAATGTTGCAGCGCAGCGCCTGATTAAGTTTGATAGCAATAACCTGCAATGCGTCCCGCGGGCTAGAATTGGCGAGCAGGCTGTTGTCAACGGTTGTCTTTGTTAAATACCACGCGGACGAAGTCGCGGGCAACAGCTAGTAATTAATATAGATTAAATCCAAAACTAAGCGCACCATTGCAACACCTCAAGACACTGTGAGCACCTTCTTCGTAGATCGGACCGTAAGCAACAACTAAAAATGAGGGTACCTCGGCTCAAACTATGACACTAGGACGTCAACCACCTAAATTCTCCCGTGACCATGGTAAAGCAGCCGTCACGTCGGGAACGTAAAAACATAAAATAAACGCGATAAAGTTCGAAAAATATATTTTTATTTCAATGTGTAGTATTCGCGTAAATATAAGAAATCAATAAGTAATACGGATGGCCTGATTAGCGCAGTGGTAGTGACTCTGCTTTCTGCGCCGAGCGTCCCGGGTTCGAATCCTGGTAGGGACAAGCTTTGTGTGATGAGCACGAATGTTTGTACCCGAGTCATCGATGTTTAATATGTATATAAGTATTATATACTGTCCACTAAATATTTACAAACAGAAAAATTAAAAACAAAAAAAAAACTACCATTCCACGCGGACAAGGTCTTTTTGATACATAGTTTGTTTTCATATTATTTGTAAGTTTTTTTTTATATTTATTTATTTATTTACAGTATTGAATATCGTTTCAGATACTGCCGGAGCAGATCTTGATACTGCAGCAGCAGATACGGCAGCACGTGCAGATCGCCACCACCAACTACCTGCAGCTGTATGTGCATCCAATACACTGGAGCCACGGACCCACATACAAAGAATACTTGGTAAGTGTAGCAAGTAGTCTAAACGCAAGTGCTCACGCGAACGATAAGACTGCACTAAAGCGTTGTAAACACAATCTGCATCGTGTTTCTCGTCTCGCCCAATTGGTGGAGACCCTGCTTTCTACACCGAGGGTCCTGCGAGTTTATTTGAAACCATTCGAAATCGATATCGGAAACGGAATCGAAAACGTCGGAATTGGATTACCGCAATCGCAATTAAAATTTCCGAATTTGATTATCTTCGATTTATCTTGACGCCAATACCAAATCGTTTTTCCAAAGAGTTTCCGTCGGAAAGCTCGTTGGCAGCGACACCACCATCGGAAAGTTTCAAATCCGTTTCCGATGTCGATTCCGAATGATTTAAAATAACCCACCAGCTCCTCACAATGTTCCCCTTCACCATTCAGTGAGTGATAATCTTGGTTAGAAATGAGATTAGCATATGAAATCCAGATATACCATAGCAGCGAGCCGGGGTTTGAACCTGCGGCCCTCGTTACCGTGGCAAGCGTTCTACCAACTTGGCTATTACTTTTATACCTTATATACATATTCTGTTCAATTACGTGCGTTGCAGTCTAAGTATAAAATCCATCCTCACTCAAATCAAACTAATGTGTATATCAACCCACAGGAAACGTTAACCAAGTTGGTTGAAAAGAATTCGAAATCTGTGGTAAATGTGTGTAACCTAAAACCAGCATTGGAGCTGATGGAGACCTGGGAGAAGACCGTCTCGGCTGACACGCCGGATAACGCCGCGATGGTCGAGTGAGTTTATCTAATCGCACTTATCGTTATACTAACCTTTGCATCATATTTCATCGAAAGCCATTCAGCCGTGAACTTCGTACCGCATGTGAATCAAATGTATAAGAAAATGTATTATACGCGCATACTACACATGAAAATAAAACTTATTTTACAAATTTTATCGCGTTTATTTTTATGTGTTTACGTAGGGAGCAACAACTAAATATGAGGGCACCCTATGACACTAGGACGTCAAACACCTCAGTCCTCCCGTGACCATGGTTGCTGTAAAGCAGCCGAAACGTCGGGAACGTAAAAACATAAAATAAAAGCGATAAAATATGTAAAATAAGCTTTATTTTAAAATCTACCTAAGACGTGGAAGTAACAATATTAATTTGTCTTACAGGTTTATTAAATCAGAATCAGAAAGATGGTAAGTTTACAAGTAGTAACATTAGAAGTGGTAGAGTTAAGTCTATTTTTAATTGTTTTTTTTTATATGAATTACTGTCGTTCGCGGCAGCTTGAGCGTTATACCGATTTTTTTTTAGATTTATTTTAAATAACTCAATTTACAACCCGAAAAATAAGATTATTTATTAGATATTTACACAAAATTTGGTATACACACAGAAATTGTTGTTGCATTTTGCTTCTTTTTTGCATCACGTGATTGAAACGTGACCTCAAATGAGAACTAAGCGGGCTTGTAATTTTTTAATTAAACTTTTTTTTTAATTTTTTTTTTGTACCTCTCTCCGCGTACATATTCCAGTCGTCGTCGCATGGCGAACAACAACATGTACGTGGGCGAGTTCCACGACATCTTCAAGCGCGTGGTGGCCAACAGCGCGGTGGTGCTGTACCCGCACCTGCTGCCCGCCATGCCCTTCCGCGCGGAGAGCGGCCGCCGCTTCTGCTACATGCGCTCCGAGGACGAGTGCGTACACACATATAGCAGTTCACAGACCGGCCGCGCAGCCTCGCGTACCTACATTATAGACCCTTAAATTATATGATATAAATGCTACTTGCCAAATAAAAGGGGTGATAGAAGTTATATATAAAATATAACAAAAATATGAAAAAATATTTGAGGGGATGAATGGACTCATAATAATAAAAAAAAAAAAAATACAACCGAATTGAGAACCTCCTCCTTTTTGAAGTCGGTTAAAAACGAACACGTTTCAAGGAATATAGGTTGCAATTTAAAAAAATATATGTTTATACAAATTATGAAAATCATTTTAGTTGCACATTTTGGACAACCCTACGGTGTAGCCCGTGTGTGTGTATGAACTCCACCGCCCCCACCTAAACGCTGCTACTTACCCCGCCGCGGCCACAGCTCTCCCTACAATCCACTCGCTTTCATTATATCACTATCCTGTTACATGCTGTATAATCGGTAACATTTATAACATATGTTAAGCTCCATGGTAGATCTAGACATGGTCAATCAAATGTAAACCCAGTGCCCTTAGAATGAGTTCGGAACGTTTCGAATGTTTCCAATCATTTACCACAAATATTGCATGTTTACAAGTAATGTTGCAGATTTAAAACTCTAGGGGTGCCACTATCTTCAAACTATCTACAAACTATCTTAACCAGGGTCCGGCACCCGCTAAGCTTATGAAACGGCTTTGTTTGGGCTCGTAACCTACTTGCTGTCAGATTTGATTTATGGTTACCTACATTTTAAAAGGGCTTTAGCGAAGTAAGTTTGGATTCGGCTAGGTTCAACACAAAACCCAATTAAACCCGTTCAAAAGTGTTTCCCATATAATTCACTCTTCCACTCCTTTGTCTTTCATCAGCTAAGTTCGTCTTTTTTTTAAATTTAGTTCAAAACCCACGAAACCCCACAATGGAAATTTACGTTATTAAGCCAGTCGTTCGTTGGGGAAGTCAAATTTTAGGGAAACCTGATAAATAGGGTACCCCTTGAATAGCTACGGCTCGTTGAACGACTTGTCCGGGCCCTGATCTCAACCATTACTCCTCAGACTGATAGCCCTCGGGCTAGACCAATTCTGGCAGTATGTAGAAGACAACCCATTTATTTACAAGCCGCGCAACTTACCGCACCTCCGCCAGCGGTGGGGGTTCGCCCTCACGGTGCAGCTGATGGTGAAGCACATGTTCCCCTGGATCCCCGTGAGGGTTATGCTCGGACACATCAAGCATGTCAAGAAGCACGGGGATAAGGATAACCCTATTTGTGTAAGTTTCAGTGGGAAAGGACTGGCTGCACCCCCCTGGCCCTGGAGTTCTAACCGCTAGGTTATAGATTATAATAATACCAGCCCTTTTTAATGTCCCACTGCTGGGCACGGGCCTCTCTCAATGCGAGGGGGATTAGGTTATACATTATTTTTTAATAATAAATCGGTCCAGTAAATGCTCACTGCTGGGCACGGCTCTCCCCTCAATGCGGGTTGGATTTGGGCCATAGCTCACCACACTGGCCCAGTGCGCGTTTATATAGATTCTCTCAGGCATCCACGTTTCCTCACGATGTTTTCCTTCACCATGATAATAATTTTTGCATATTAGAATCGCCAGAAAGTTCTAAAAATCCCAGAGGTGTAAGTCGGGGTTTGGACTGTGACCCAAGCACAGCACAGCACTCGCTGTTTCCATGGCGAGGGTTCTACCAACTTGCTGTTGATGCTTTTTAAATCTTTAATAAGCAGTGATAGCCAAGTTGATCCTGCGCCTCTCGTTTCCAAGGTTTCCAAGGTGGTCGCCTTGGAAACTAGAGGCATAGGATCAAAGTCTGGCTCGCACCTCTGGGATTTCTGGATTTCATGTGTGAGCCTCATTTTCAACCATGATTATATACAGCACATAATAGCAGGTAAAAGCCGTTGGTCCTGCGCCTGATCTCTCTCCGGTCGTGTCGGATCGCCGTCCCATTGAATTATGAGAGGGGACGGGAGTGTACCTGTACAATATATATTATAGTGCACTAGTGCAAGATAGCCAATGGCCGTCGTGTATCGAAATTCGGTCGGGAGGACTATTTAATCTTCAAAAGTGTTAACCTATGGGGAAAGAGGACCCACCACTGACCCTCGGCTTGTCAACTTCTTCGATTATAAACCAAACAAGTTTGATCGATAATAAAAGAAGCCAACAACACCCGAACTCCTCTAAGATGTTAATCGAGAAACTATCTATCACGAGTGACGGGACCTCAAATAAAATGCAATTCTCCGCGACACTAAGCGAATCTATAAAAGTATTCGACACGTGTTTCGCCTCTAAACGAGGCATCCTCAGGACCGCTGGGCTACGAATGAGCGACGAAGCACCGCACTACCAATTACGCGTCTATCAATTACTTCAAAAGTGTGTTCTGTACAGAAATTCTTCGAGCATCGCGAGGTGACGCCGGTGCAGCACCGGCTGCTGGAGTACAACCCGCGGCTGACGCTGTACGAGCAGCCCGAGCAGGAGATCCCGCGCCTGTGGATCAGATACCTCGCTAAGACCAGCAAGAGGTTCAGGGTACGTGACAACTTTCGGTTAATGGTCCTAAGCAGGGCCCGGACAAGTCGTTCAAGGGGATTCCTATTCATCAGGATCCTTACAATTTTACTTACCCATCTAACGACTTGCCTAATAACGTTACTTTACCTTATGAAGGGGTTAAATAAGGGTTTTCTGGGCTTTGAATCGAAATTTAAAAAAATACTCGTATGGGCAATAGCACCCATTGCCCTCCTCCTCTATCCACGCCTGGGTGGTATATACAAAAACCCCCATTTTAATTCTTCCCACAAGATCTATTACTAAATATTCGTAATACCTTCCAGTCATACCAGCAGCGGCGATCAAAAATCATTGGGATAGCGCCCATTGGCGTCCCGGTGGAAATGGGCAAGGCGGTTGTCGAGCCCACCAAAGCCCCCCTCCCTATAGATTTCACCAAAGAGATCGTGAGCCACCGAGCGAACGTCAAAATACACCCACCCAAGCCGCAATTGGCTGACAAATTCGACGTGCACATCGCAACGACCGAAGCACCAGCCACACCGACCACTGTCATGGCTAACGTTCAACTGGACAACTCAATATTGCATCAACCGGTCCTCAATCCTCTTGCACCGGTCTCTTCGATATCAGGAATACCGACACAGCCCAAGAGCTTAGTAGCGACAAACATGTATACATTGCTGCAAACAAGCACTGGCATGGTCCTGGTCCCATTAGCTGATGTTTCCACTGTCAACACCAATGTGACCCCTATCAGCACACCGGCTGAGATACCAACCGTCAACCCTGAACGTTCAACGAGAATTCTATCTTCAGAACATTGCAATTGCTGTGTGGTGCTGAGAAGAATTTGCAAATGGCAAACTGTTATTACGGATTATTTTAAACCTAACAAAAGTGTTAATAGGTCGTGTTATTGTAAAGATATCAAGCATCCGAGGATATCGAATAAGTTAAAGTTGCTGGTGAACAATTATAAAAATAAATCGCATTGTAATCTCAGAAGTTTGGAGAGGATGTTGAATGTGAAGAGTGGGAAGAAATGTCTTATAGCTGAAGGAGATGACGACGTTGCAAGTAGTTCTACTGATGCTGATCTAGGTAAGAAAATGATTATAGACTAGCTTTCTCCCCGACCGACCCCTCCCACGCGACCATCGACTTTGTTCTGCAGCTCCAATGGTTATACCGTGATTGCATATATCCTATATCACTCAGAGATGCTTTAGCGATATCTATCAGTGAAAGAATTTTCAGAATCTCCTCACTAGTTCTGGATATTACCCCCTACAAACATACAAACAAAGATGCAACTTTACTCCTTTAATATATTAGTATAAGTGTATACAATCAGGCGCTACCTGGCGGCATTCATTGTGAAACAATTTCCCCCGGCTCACCAACTTTGATCGATAATAAGAATAGGCTAACAAAACCAAACTCTCTATGGTATCATGACAGACAGACTCTCGCCGAAGATCAAAGGGCGTTAGGTTTTTGTCCTTTTCAATATAGTGCATTCGCCAAGCCGTTCTAACAAACGATTACAATCAGTTTAAATTGTGTAACTAGATTCTAACCCATATGTCTTTATTTGTGTAATCTATCCGCTTCTGGAAAAAAACGGAATTTCTCTTTTCGTTATTTGTCCTGCGAGATTATTTTAAGTCGTTCGAAATCTATACCAGCAACGGAATCTAAAACTTTCCGAGACAGATTTCCGTATTCGCTGTATAAATTATTTGTAGGTGATAAAGATAAAGATATATTTATTTGTAAAAACATTCATGGTAATTTGATACCATTTGATTTCCATTTTGACGGTAGTGCACACCATCTTTCCGTGATTGAATATTTTCAAAGATGATCATCCGACCGTTACTTAAAATAGCCTTTTAACAGCTGGGAGCATACCATAGCTGGTATATTTATGTATTCCACACCATAAAATTGTGATCAAATACTCGTACCTCCGTATCCTTTATATCTTGTTCCAGCATTCGTGACATCGTTCCAATTGCGGCTTATAACACGCACCAACATCGCCAGGAATACGTACATCAAAAAGCGGATCAACACACTTTTTTCCCGATTCGACGTCGACACCAGCGACCCGATAGTGTTAGCCAACGAATTGTACAAAGCGTTCGAAGTGGAACTGGTGGATATATACAAGGAATTCTTAGCTTTCTTGACACCGGAACAAGCAGATAGAATGGATGCATTCAAAGATTATTTTGTTAGAACCTCGGCCGAAGATTTGAGGAGGAAAATTATTGTAAGTATATTTTTTTATATCTATATCTATCTAAATAAATGGGGGAGAGGAACCCACCACTGACCCTCGGCTTGTCAACTTTTCCAATTATAAACCAAACAAGTTTGATCGATATTAAAGAAGCCAGCAACACCGAACTCCTCAAAGACGTTAGTCGAGAAACTTGGACTTTAACAATGGATTTCCGCCAAGTATCGCCTAGTTCTATCAATTATATCTATCTATCATCGAGACGTCACTATCATACTTATGAAATCTGTGTTGTGAGCGGGAATGTAGACGCTTAAGGCCTCAGCCTCGAATTTTGCGGGCAGCGGGGTGGCAGCGGCGGCGGCGCGGGAGCGGAGCGGGCAACGCAGACCCGCCGCCCTATTAGCTAAGAATTTGCGATAGCAGAAAATCGCGCGGTGATGGCTCCATCGACGCGCGATGAATCGCTTCGTGTCAAAAAAAATCGTATTACGTATGAGATCGCTTCCTTATGGCTCACCGATGGCTCCATGCACTTTCCGCGGCGACAATAGCGCCAAAAACGATTAAGTAGCGATAACAGGAACTAACTTAATGTCAAACAGAACATCTGTTAGACATCAAATAGTCGTATGCAAATAGAAAAACACATCGAAATCTTACAATATTACCGTGTCGTCTGTTTTGTGATAGTTTCAAGTAGCCGACCTACGATTCTGTCGGGTTCAGTGTTGTATTTGGATCCCAGCAGTCATAAATTGTTTATAAATACAAAGGAATAAGGTTAGGTTATAATGTGAACAACTCAGTGAATTATTTCTATGAAGACAAATAGTGCTTCGTACGACCAACTGGAACATCTCTTGGTGGCCATTAATTGGCTTGCAAAGCATCCCGCTTTAGCCAAAGGCGGCGAGATGATGTGATGGAACTCACGTGAAAGCAGACCAGCAGGCTGCTAGATAGGGAACCTTAGTTAGTTTAGTTTAATATGTGTATTATTAAAGATATTTAACAAGTAATTTGCTTTTATTATCTTACGGTATATCTCCTATTTCCATAGTAGTTTCACAATGTTTGAAATAAATTAATAAGATAGGTACATAATTATAATCGCGCTAAGACCATTGATGGTATACCTACAGAACAAATTCGATGGTTGCGCAGACTGACCTAGTTCTATCAGTTTTTCTGTATTGCAGGACAAAAAGACAACAGTTTCATAAACACTTACATTAGATTATTTTCTTTTCATATTTTTTAATGTATAGATATCCCAGTACAGTAAGTAAACTTTTGATATCTACTTGAAACACTAAAATACATTTGAGTAAAGGATATGGATAATAGAATATTGTAACATGGGGATTTTTAAAAGACAACAAATGCAAGCACAGTAGGTATAATTTATACATAAGTCAGAAAAGTATACCTTGTCTTGATATAAATATAATTATAAATGAAATCATTTCAAAAGAATACACATAAACCTACCTTCTTATAGTATTACATATCATTACGCCTGTATACGTTTGAAGATGGTTTTAATTTGGTCGCGCACAATATAAACAAACCGTCTGTTAAGGTTATAAAATACACGAAATGAATTGTTTTTATGGAAAAAAATAATTAACGTTTCAAATAGTTAGTAAGCGAATAGAGCGATAGGTAAGCCATCGGTCAACATCACCTAAAAGGTGATCGCAATTTTGACAGCTCAAACTGCTCTTCGATGGCTATCGCTTTGCTATTAAAATCATACGTGATACGAAATATTTAGATGACAATACAGAAAAATGCACATTTTAGTTCATCGATTGTTCCAAAGAGGCAGCACTGTCATCTTTCTGCTATGGCTTGGCTATCGCTGATACGTAATACGAATTAGCCATTCTAAAGCGAATATGGCAAAATTTTCGCCATCGCTAACCTTCTGCAAGATACGTAATCGGACCGCCGTTCTCCAAACCAGCGGGCAGATCGCGCGGCACTATAGCGGCATAGTGTTGTGTTCGTGGTTGTGTTGTCGAATTATTTGTTTTTATTCGCGAACGAAATGTCTGAAAAACGGCGACAACATCTTTTTGATTCAATTTTTTTCCTAACGCTCGATATATTTTGACACGTCGCAAAAACAAATGCAGACGCGCAGCGCGGGCGCGGGTCACCGCTTGACTGGAGTGCACCGCTCGTTGCCCGCCCCCGCCCCGCTGCCGCGCCGCTGTTTTCGAGAACGGGTCCATTTGATTATACGCATAAGATCCTGCCGCTCCCGCGCCGCCGCCGCTGCCGCCCCGCTGCCCGCTAATTCGAGGCGGAGGCCTAAGTAACGTATAAAGATTATGTGTCAATAAAGTTCTGCTAACGATATCTATACCCTAGCCCCGCTCCCTTCTGTTTCTAGAGATGCTCTCAGCAACGCTGGTGAATAGAGTCGTAACCATATAGAACAGGGGCTCCCAAACTTATTTTGTCTACTGCCCACTTTGAGAATGAATTATTTTTTAGCGCCCCCATTTTTTCACCTACTTAAAAACCACTATAAGTTAAAATAAAATTAATTATTGTAAGCCTCTACGCAACGACCCCATTTTTTTCTGGGTCTCTTACCGCCCCCCTTTAGGCCTGCAGCGCCCACAAGGGGGTGTTACCGCCCACTTTGGGAAATGCAGATAGTGAAGAATGAAATATTTTTAATTAATATCTCCAGGAACAAGTGCAAGACACAGAGGCCAGGAGCCGTATGCTCTCGCATCTCCTCGCGGCGTTTCGCGACAACGTGTCGACAGCGTGCGAGATGTGCACCAACTTGTTGCAGCCAATGGACAAGTATCCAAAGTTGGCTGAATATCTCTTCTCCTTGTTCCCACACAGAAGAGTAAGAAGGTAATCTCAATGCGCTCCGTGTTACATCGTATACGTATCCATAGTGTACGTACAGCAGTGATAGCAGCATATAGCAGCAGCAGCGTAATTTATATATATTAAGATATATAAATTACGTGTCACGGTGTTTGTACGCTATGGACTCCTAAACTACTACACCGATTTTAATAAAATTTTGCACACTGTGTGCAGTTTTATCCTACTTGAAAGATAGGATAGTTTATATCTCAATTTATTTTATATGGCAAAACAACGTTTGCCAGGTCAGCTAGTATATATATATATATACTATATATATATACATACAATATATATATATATACTATATATATATACTAGCTGACCTGGCAAACGTTCTAGTATATATATATATATATATATATATATATATATTGTTATAGTTGTTTCCTATCACATTATGCTTGCTTATTGACGCCAACGAAGTGTTTTTATATGAACAGACCTAGAGAAAGAGAAACCCCGCCAGCCCCCGAGCCCGCGCAGGAAACTAGAAGAGAGGAAGAAGATACGACTACAGAAAACAACACGCGCGCCGCTGTGGGCTATGAAGCTGATCATTCGTCCAGGTGACATGTATTCCTATGTAAAGTCACAGAATACCTAAATACGTGACAAATCGAACAAAATTTTCATGACAATATGTACCTGGCAATTGTCTCGACAATATTGTCGTACTGATCTTCACTATTTGAGTGTTACACGGCTATATAGTTGCTGGATACAGCATAATTCAGTCAACCAAACATTGCACGGCAATCACTTTTGCACGTTACTTGAGCATGTGATAGATATTGCTGGACATTGTAGCCACACACTGCCGTGAACGAGCTCTTTATATATTAAAATTATATAAATAAGACACCCAAGATATATTCCATAGATAAATTACCATAGGCAACTTATTTTTGAAATAGTTGAATGTATGTTAATAATTTAAAACAAATATTTTAGTTAAACATAGTGTATCGTGTGTTTTCCAACCTGTGCATTGCTTTACCAAGTTTACCAAAAATCTTGTTTTTTCTTTGCCGTTGCAGTGGTGAAGACATCGAGAGTGCAACAGAAGTGAATGTTGCAGAACAAAGCCGCCCAGAAAATGTACAGGCTGTTGTAACAACTGTAAGAACAATCCTTCATATAAATTTACACAATAACAGTAAACAAAATGTCTTAAGCGCCACATTCAAGAATACTTTTCAAATATATTGATTTTATTTTCGTGCAGGAGGCTCCGGCATCAGAAAATATAGATAATCATCAGATGGATACCATCAAGACTGAAAATCGGGATTCAGACCACGATTCTTCATCTTCCATGCTCGTCGTATTCGAAGAAGAATCAGTCAAGCCCGAGGGTCTAGAGTGGAAAAGAGAAGAAGATAAATTAATTTTAGAGGTGTTAAAAGAACATCTCACGCCAGAAGAACGGAAAGACAAAACAATTATAGAAATTCTAACAGAAAAGAATGTTTTTGAAATGATATCGGCAAGTCTGACACATAAATCAATGGTCGACGTTAATAATCGTGTATTGTATTTGTTACAATTGTTAGTTATAAGTGAAAATAGTTAAATAATTATTAAAACATATGGGATTTTAACCGTTTATATGCATTTTTTTAATAATTGTCTACGGTATATATTTGCATAGGAACTAGTGGAACATGGTGTGTGGTGGGCTGATGTGACGAATGTATAGAATCATATTTCTTTTGTACTACGGTAAACTTGATATATTACCGGAGGATGGAACCAGCAGTATTAATTTAAATAATTCAGAAACGGAATCGAAAATTTTCCGCAATCAGACCATCATTCTGCGATTGAAAGCTTTAGAACTGTCATGCGACCGTTTTTAAATAGTTATATTCTATCTACGTTTAAAATCGTGAAATCCAACATTGTTTATGTTAAAAATAACCCTTTGACAGCTCGTCTCAAGCCACTTCAAACATAGATTTTTTGATTCCGTTTCCGATCTATATCACAAATGGAAACAAAAAATCTATGTTGAAGCTCGAATTACTTATAATAACCCCCCTGGAAATCTACGATTTCCGTACTGAGAATACTACTTTTACATATACCTAGCATATACCCAACCAAGACGTTTTTACTAGCCACAGACATGGAAGAGATCTTAGTTGAGAGGTATACATATTATAATAAAAAAAGAAGTACCCAAAAACATCGCTGAAGGTTCAAAGAACTAGTACCCTAAGCCGAACAATCGAATGGAAAGAAAGTTGTATATCATGTCTCTGAGTAAATTGTTCTGTGACGCTGACAATGTTATACTTGACACTGGCGAAAGTAATACTATATATTAGCTGGATGCCAACCCAAAAAATTAAGAAATATGTTCGAGCTCTTGGCTTTCTGCCGTTGTCATTCATTCATTCCAAGGTACTCTGTGATTCATTCAATTCCTATCCTGTTATTGTTCTGTGTTCAATTCTATGTATTTGTTTATATAAATTGATTGTGAACTGTGTGGCATATTTGTTATTTAAAATGGCACGTAATACCAACGAAAACGATGACGATAACATAGATCCGGCGTCAGTAACATCTAACGTAAAGAACACATTGAAACAGGTGTTTTATACTCAGGATATTATATGTAAAATCAACCCTAAACAACGTTTTATGGGTAAAAGTTGAAGTACTAACTGACCTATTATGATGAGACTTCAACAGTTCGTCTCACGATCTTCATATTCTCTAGAATTTCCACAACACATTGCATTAATCAAATATTTGATTCGTTTCGCAGGAAGTAATAAAAGAGCTTCTACACGGATCATTCCAAGACAATAAAACAAAGTTGGGCAATGACGCGCTGTCGTTAGTGGTGGAGGTGGCCAAGTGCCTCGTGACGGAGACCTGCCTGCGAGCCTCCAGCCAGGCACTGCGGGAGACCTGCGACAGGGTCGACATTGAACACATTGAGAAGTGCCTGCCACAACTTGTAAGTTAAATCCACAATCTGGATCCTTGGAGTAGCTTCTATAGAAATCCAAAACCTACGGACATTTAAGCCTATTCCAAAAGTTGTAGTTTTGATCCCTTATAGAACTGACTTGACTAATAGCAGATTTCGAGAAAAGAACCATAACTTTTTCATTCAGAAAATCCAACATACAAGCGGAATGCATTTTTTTTTCGAGATTATTGTGCCCTAGTCATATAGGTTTAATTCTAATTTGAATTGAAATGCATTATTTTTTACTTCATCTATTGATAATGATCCCTTTTAAAATTAAATATAAGTCTGAGTAACTATTTAGAATTCGTTTTTAAAGAGTATATAGGTAATTCAAATTATGGACCATTTGATTTGTTTGCAGATGCTAGACTTTCCCTAAAGAAGATATAGCTGTCCCTGCATTTGTTAATGGAGAAATAATACACATTAATGAGAATCTATCATTTGAGTACAGCATCTCTCAATATTATTGAAATCACTTACCTTCTTATATAGTTATAGCTTCCAATATGAAAAGAACAAAGAATTTGTAAAAACAAATCTAAAAGTAGCTATACATTTTGATGTTAAAGTAAGAAATGATAAGTAATGCTTGTTCAATAATTTGGTTGTTATATATACAAGAAAAGCAATAAAATTATTTTCACAAAATTATTATTGGTTTGTTCTGGCCACACTTCATCTCAAACCTTTTAGGAGATGATTATTTTCATGTGGACTGCAAATTTTACCCAACATTTCCATAGTTTTCTCTGGTCCCTATATTGGGTTCAGTGGATTTTGCAAGAAAAATTAAGATATTTTTTTGAAGTTTTATTAAAGAAATTATTTCAATGTCTGCATCAAACATCTAGTTAACTATACATTTTTAGATTACACATCATCTCCATTGTAAAAAACAGTCGGTTCGGTACACATCCGAGCACATAATCGCACTGACTTATAAATATTTTGCTGACTCATACATTAGTGTTTAATTTAAACTCTTGTTTTTTTTTAAATTTACACTCCATAGCATGTTCACAGCAAAGTGCAATTCAACACTCATCATTAGGGCCAGCTCATACTGGATGCGCGATAGCAATGTATTTATGATGTTTGCAATACGGATTGAATATTTCCGTATATTTATAGTATACACACCAACCTCATTTCTCCAAGATGCAACACCACAATTTTTATATTACTATGTGCAAATAATTTTCAAATTATGATTTTGCTTCATAATTTGGGTGTTGAAAAATATTTGTGCACTAGTTTAAGTCGGTAGACGTTTATAGCGTAGTTTTATAATCTATTATTTTGCGTATTTCAACGATATTAATCTACGTTTCACGCCGTAACACGTAATATAACTGTGTGATACAATAAGTCTAAATCGGGGTAGGAGTCGTTTAATATCAACACAATGAGAGTTTAATACCCATCAAGACATAACATGTTGTGTGTACCGTCAGGTCGACGTTGGGCCTTAGTACGAATTTTGCAAGCATTATTCAAAAGCTCGGTAGTTTCGGCTTCATTGACGGCCCCTGCCGTTTCAGTGTAAATTGACCCTAACCGGCTATTAATTTTCACGCTTGTAAATGTCGCCCTAGCAAAATGTAAGCTATAGTCTACTACTACAGCTATTTTACAGCCAAGATAATGAACTACAGATTATTAACAAAAAGAACGTTATTAGGTTATTAACACCATTAATGCACGGGTTTCACATTAAAACAAATAAATATCGCTAGATAAACACACAATTTGAATGGTCCCAAACTAAGCAACGCTTGTTTTATGGGTAGTAATGGCGACCATATAGAGGACATATTATAAACCTACAAATATTATAGATACATATTGTAACCAATTCAATCATATTTTGAGATCAACTAAATGAATCCAATCTACGTATGCTAAGAGGAAACTAAGTACAGTAAATTTTAATTATCACAATAGAACGTGGTGTATCACGAAAAAGTATTACATATGATTATAATCAGATTATTGGCTTCGAGCGTCTACGAATACAATTTATTGTAGGCAAACTTAACAAAAACCGCTTGGCTATTTTATACCAGTTGATTATTTATACTGCCCGTACAAAATGATCTCTCCCTGCCCCCCGCCAATATGATATTCCTCTCCCTGGACCACCTCGTTAGGGCAGACTATTAGTGCGAGCCAGCCAACTGTTCATTCTCCTACGGTGCGCCGCGAACACGCACATTACTTGCGTGAAAAAACGTCAGTATGCGTATAACAATAAAATTGTGTACAAAATGTTGAATGTCTATCAGTAGGTAATAAAAGTAGTACAATATAAAATTAGTTATAAACTTAGACGACGAAATAGTACGACGCAGCGTCGCGAACAATTCAAGCCCAAAAAACCAAGCAGATTTGTTTTGCTCACGAGAATTACCAACCGTCCTCTCCGTCCGCATTACGCGGTCTCAGTCTGCATTATTTCTTCGTCTGAGGCTGTAAATTATCGATAACAATCTTCTCAGTAAAAAATAATAAAAAAAATATTTCATACCTAAAGATGATGACTTGTTTTAAAATATTTTACACATTTTGTTTTTATTTGATATACTTAGTGGCAGGCTAGTTATAACGCGATCGTTGTACAGTGCGAGGGGCCTGCGCTTAGGACGCCGCAATATAGTGTGGAAATAAAACCTTTTTTGAGTCTCACTCGTGAGTCTGTGCCCTGCCTGTGGGACTTCGATTGTATATAATGTGCGGCTAGTTAGGCCCAATGGCTGAAAATATAACTCTTTGGTATTCAGTAGCGACACCGGCGTCGCATAAACAAACACGTTTTAAACTGGAACAAAATCTATTGATAATTTAAATTAGATTAAACAATGCTCAAGACTTACAAGCCTTGTCTGTCGCGTTTCGAAATTCGAATGCCATGTTAATTATAAAAAAATATTGACAATAATATATGAAATACTCGTTCTGCCTGCGACTTCGCACGCGTGAGCTTTATTTTTGATATATTCCATTTCACTGAATAAAAATAGTCAGCTATCACCATGCAGTATCATTAAAATTCGTTCAGTAGGTTTCCCTGGATTCGCGTTCTGGCACACAAAAAAACAATTCCATTTTTGGCTATCCTGCGAGAACTTATCGACTTCCCAGTATTATAAGTGCCCTATATGTTGACACGGGTTAATATGTCTAGTAGATTTCCTGTGATGCGCAAACAGAAAGACAAAATTGCCGGATTCGGTTTCTGTATCGAAAATATTGTCCACAGAATCATTTTTTCTCTAAAATGTGTAAGTTACAGACTTATTTAATATGTATATATTGGCGTTATACATTGCCCTAATTAGTCATAGTTAAGAAATAAAAGTTTAGTTAAATATGGTTTATTGATTCAATGGTTCATTAGGACCTTAGACACTTTTATATTATAATGGATTTGGAGTGCACTCCCCATTGCACAGGGATTGCAATGATTAATTTAGTTTTAAAATGGCAGGTTTTTAATACAGATAAAAGTTCAAAAATATTTTATGTATCACTATTTCATGATTAGTAATTTTTTGTACCAACTTTAGTATTGAAAATCGAAAGTTTGTTGCAAATGAAAACTTAGTATATGGAAAAGTAGGTACTTTATTACAGTACAAACCGGAATAATAATAATTGACCCTTACTTAATAATACAATAAACGAAGAAGCTGCCAAAACTTCTTGTAATAATTAATAATACACAAATGATGCATTGCAACAATAACATTATGTAATCAAAGGAAACTGAATATAAATAATAGTAAATAACTACACACTATCATCCTTACCTACCGTCTTAAATAAATGGGATTCATTGTAAACAATTTTGAACATTCACATTGCTTACGTTCTAATATTAATATAGTAACTTATGCAGTTTCAACCATAAGGAGTAGAACATGATTCGACTCTGAATGGGGCAAGAGACAGCACCAGTCGGTCCCATCAGTCTACTGATGCATAAGGCTAGACGCACAGCCATAGCTACTAAAGTCTAACCCATTACAGCCGAACACTAAGTATATACATCACCGCAGCTTGGATCTCCACTATAACAACTATGATTCTTTGTTACGTTCCAAAGCATTCTGTGTGTTGAAACTTTTATATCGCAGCTACTCCGATACCAGATTGACAATCGTAATGCGATAATCCAAATCACTTCTGATTTAGAGTTGTGACTCGAGCACAATCATTTTGCATAACACTTCGGTAACGTGAGCGTCTTCTATCCTACTCATACTAGAGATTTCATAAATAAGTATGGCAGTGACAGAATGCTTTCTCTCTTTTTTCTCCTACTTGTGGCTAAACGTATCCGGTGTTGCGGCTCTACCGAACTTCACTAGTACGTAAAATTCCTGGGCACACGAGCACAATAGTACACACATCGGTCGTCGGTTCCCGGACGGTCAGTCTAGAATAAGTCCATTTCGTCATTACACATCACCTCGAGGAAGTCGCCGTCGTCGTAGTCGTGCGGTTGTCGCGGGTCGGCGGGCGCGGGCGGCGGCGCGCGCGGGCGCGCGGGGGAGGGCGGCGCGGCGTCCGTGTGCGACTGCGCGTCCGTGTCGCTCGAGCACTCGCGCGCGTCTGTCGCCGGCGACGGCGGCGGGTTCGAGCCGTGCTCCGACTGGACGATCGCCTCGCCGCGCGACAGCAGGGACGGCAGTTCGGAATCTGAAAATAATTAATTTAGAGTCTAAATGTTTGTTGTTTGTCTGAACCGTCTAAATTTTAGACGCTTCAGACAAACAACAGGACGAAGCAATCAGTACACTAAACATTGCATAGAATGAGAAACCCAAAAGGCGAATGTTCCATCGTTCGTTATGCCATATGCTGTGTGTCGACTGGTTGCGTTTTCTAGTCTGTACATAATATAAGGCCCCTCACCCACTAGTGGGTCGGCATGATAAGGGATTTTCAACTGACTAGAACTTACACTAGAACACTTAAGACTTAGAACAGACTCAAGACATATTTTCAAAAGTTGATGGTACTTAATATACAATACTTATGTGGTCCCACTGAGGTAACTCTGGTTCCTAAGAACAAGTGTGTAAGATTGAAAAATGTTGTGCCTTATATTGAGCAGTGCCCAATATAATTAAATATTGGACACTATTGTAAGCGGGCGACGGAAATCATCACCTAACGCTCCTGCCACACCAGCACCTAATGCAGTGAATTAATTGTTACATTAAATGTTTGTATTTTATGTTGATTAACGCGCTAAGTGACGGCAGTAGGTGCAGTAGTGGCCTCGACTTTAGGACTATAAATAGATATAGGTAATATAAACATCTAACCAACCTGTGAGACTCTGTTTCAGTTGTTCCATGACTTTTTGGCGGCTCTTGCCGCGCGATTTCTTAATCTTGCGCGCCGTCTCGCGGCGGTCGTCGGTGAAGATCTGGTTCACCATCTCTTGCGACACGTCCTCATCACGTTTCAGTAGGAAAAAGTATACTCCGCCCGCTGTTCGTCGGCGGGTGCCGTTCTGAAATAATACACAAACATTTCAACTATAATTATTAGCAAAGATCGCAACTTGCTCTTGTGGAATTTAGTTATTTGGCAACCATAGGGGAACCCTCCCATTGTTCCAGAATGAAAAGATTTGATAAATATACTATCACCATGCCAAATTCCATCAAAATCCGTTTAGGTGACATCCATTGATGCGCAAACAAGCAACATATTTTGATTATTTATTTTTCAAACATTTATTGCACAAATATATTGTCTTATAATATGTATAAACATATTATCTAATTACTACATTTATAGTTATTAATACATGTGTAAATAGCTTCTATTCAGAATTATTTCTTCATAGTCCACAATAATTAAGGTAACAACAAACACACTGGTCACGATTCATATTTCTTTGAATTATTAAGGACTTTACATAGTGGGAAGATAATAGAGAGAGATTAATCAGCCTGTGTAAAAAGGTTTTTAGTACTAAGCAGACAAATGAAACTCACCACAACAAGCATGCCCCCGTCGGCTTCAATTTTCTGTGTCTCCTTGTATAGCTCTAATGCTTTGCTAGCACCCAGCACCTGCACAATCCTGCCTGCAAACAACATGGATCAACAAGTTGTAAACCTTAGGGACAGCCAAATGCTTAACTTAGCCAAGTTAAGTTCATTTATGGTCCATACAATAAAACCCAACTCTTATCAAAGCTTAACTACATATATTATAATGTTTTAGTTAATTATCATGTTAAAATGTATATTAATAGAACATCAAGTATTTTTTTAATTAAATAAAACACATCGATGAATAGGTTTATGTTACGTAATAGGTTCCATAACAGTCCAACAGAGTTACCAATGTTGCTACAAAAACATTCAACTCACCAACTAAATCCTTTTTTTCCTCAGCCAATTTTTCTGCAATTTCCATAGCTATGTTCTCCATGGGATCATCAACACCCACCACCAAGTCTGGCAGCAACTTCGGTTGCTGTTTCTCATTCTGATAATGACTATTAACCCTCTTCCTACGGTTCATCTTAGAATTTGATCGCTCCTTAAACCTCCGCTTATTTGAAAAACTTTCAGTCTCATTGCTTTCTTTGCTGGTAAAAACGTTATGCGGTAAATAGTTATCATCTAATCTATACTTAATAGTATAATCATAAGATTCAACACCATATCTACTTTTTTTTGATACATCACAGGTCACCATATCCTCTGTTAGTAGGTCCTCCTGCAATTCAATAATATTCATGCATCACTATTGTATGATATTCAGTCAGGTATCTTTTAAATAAAGCAAGCCAGGCCTACAGTATTCCAGATAAATTAACTGATTAATAACTAATACACACTTGTAAATGTAGTCTTATTGAAATTGAATAGGGAAATTCTGTTGGAATATTAGATGACATTACTGCCTCCCTGTGCTAGCTGTTTTGGAATACTGCAGCTGTATTAGAAAAACACGTCTCTGACGGAGAAATAATTACATATTATGAGACGTCAGAGACGTGTGTCGTCCATATTATGGACAAGCTTGGTCACTGAATCTTTAGAAAGGCCTTCATGAAAAACATAATGTGAAATATAGTTTCTTTTTCATTGCTCAATCTAAGCAACACTGGTAATTTTGGTACTGTGCATTAGACAAGAGGTGTTTTCACAAGATAAAGCTAATTTATATATATTTTTCAATAATATACCTGTAATGCTTTGCACCATACATTGTATTTCTCTTTCTTGTCGGGTTGTGGCTGCGGTTGCGGTCGGCGCAGTCTCAATTTAGTACGTTTCGCGCGTCTCCGCGGCTCCTCGTCAGACTCCGAGCCCGATGACTCTTGCGGCGAGGCCTCGTCACTTAGCTCGTCCTGGATTTGCATATTCACCAGAGATGGAGGATTGAACGCCTCCGGTCGCGCCAGGGGAATGTAAGTCCCCTCCTCCACATCGGAGTCCGCTAGCTACAACACGTACAATAACCATATTTAGGCCGCGTAAACTATGAACGCCCTTAGACGTCATTTGACATTTACGCGCTTATACAATAACGTAACTTTACTAATAATATAATATTTGCATATTATATAAAGTTTCTTGATCAAAACAAATTATTTTTACAATAGAGTATCAAGCTATCGCTGTTAAAAACACAAAGTTGTGGAAACCATAGCCTTTAAAAGTAAAATTGAAGTTCTAACCTCCCCTTCTTCTCGATCATTATGCACTTCGATATCCAACTCTCCTTCTGTCGTCGACATCATAATTAAAAGATACAATAGAAGATTTATAATAAAAGATCATGAAAGTATAGCGAAATACCAATTCCGCCTTCTTTCACTCTCCACTGCTTACTTCGCTTGTTAGCTGTCATTTTTTAGAATTTAGATTACTCTCATCTATCTTGACTATGTCTAATCGTTAGACATAGACAAGACGCCCTCTTAATCTTTATCCATTGAGCATTGAGTTGAACTAATCGTAGGAGCTAATACCCGTTTAGTCTATGTTTAGCAACACTCTACTACTCTAGCAACAAGCAGGGCCCGTACAAGTCGTCCAATGAGCTTAAGTTCAAGGGGATTCCTATGTATTGCGATTCCCTAAAATTTTACTTACCCATCGAACGACTGGCATTATAATTATAACGTAACTTACGCTTATCAAGGGGTTTCCCAAGGTTATCATGGGTTTTGAATCGAAATATAATAACAAACCAACTTTGTCCATGAATAACTGGTGTGTGTTATATGAAAAACCCCTTAACTAGGTTTTGGGGCATTTCATTTAACTTAGCCGAATCATTATAGGAAATCCCTCACAAAAGGTAAGTCAAATGAACGGGCAATCATTAGTCAAATCTGACAGCAGTTTAATCGTTCAAAAACAAAACCCGTTCCGTTCATAAGCTTTGCGGTTCCGGACCCTGCCCACGACCCCTGAACTTATTAGGTATCCTATTATATTTGGATAGTAGGTTTATGCTACGATGCTTACGTAGACGGATATTCTCAATTTACGGACGCTTACCAGCCACCATCGAGGACCTATGTATTGTCAATAATATTATATTGTTACAAATATAGCGTTATCTTCTCTATACGTTAGTTACATACAATATTTGAAATTTCTAGCGTCTGACATTTGCAATTTTCTACGCTTAAAATGTAAGTAAACCGAAATCTATATATAATTCTATCACTCGTGAATCACATTGACCACTAACCATATGACTAGTAGGACTGCTAACGGTTGTGATAATGTAATGCAGAAGACGAAGAAATAACCTTATAGACTGTTATTTTTTCAGGGCAGCCTTTGAACGGGTCAGCACCTTGACGTTCCAAGCACCTGATCACGAGTCAGTTTTGGACTTTAGAACATCGCGTCTACCATCTGTAAGATCGAACTCACTTGATTACGACCCAAGGGAGCATAGAGCGCCGAAACAACCGATTCGGTTAGTTTTTTTCCATTCCTGAGCACTCCACAACACAACATTCCAAGGAAATACTCAATACACATATCGTGTATGAGAAATCCCACAAGTATTGGATAGAGTGGTATGTCATTTTTGATTTCTAAATACTTATTTTAAAATCCAATAATCGATATTTCACAGTCTAAAATATAAGCATTTTATAGAACTACGGACGGTACCAAAAAGAGTAGCCTATGAGCGCGTCGTGGATTTCCAGGTACTTAGTTCTTGGAAAAGAAAAGGAGGCAACTTGAAAAAATTTGTTGTATTGATGTTGCTGATAAAACGAATTACATTCTCTGTGGCGTATTATTGAGTGCAGTGCAGTTGCAGGCTTAAAAAAATGATTTTTTCAAAACTAAGTCGAAGATATAATACAGATGAGTGTCGTGAACAACATATTAAAAGCCCCAAACTAAGCCGATTTGTGTAGCACACAAATTGCTTGGTTTTTGGGCTTCAATGTGTTGTTCGCAACACTCCGCCTGCATTATTTCATTGTCGGAACCCACTCCATATAAAATACCACGAAAGAGGCGACTAGAAACGAGGGTTTAATTATTCAGTTGTAAAAATCTAAATTAATTGTTTCTTATCATTGGGACGCAAAACGTTCGAACTCGGAGGCTTTTCTCAGCAATAGGTAGATCAACAGACTGATAATATTTACAGTGAATGGATGGCATATTTCAATGTGTTGCGAACGTTATTCGGCGCGGGTGTTCTTGGTATGCCACTAGCCATCAGCCAGGCTGGCATACTCCTGGGCCCATTGCTGGTGCTACTCACGGGTATGATGATTATCCATACAAATTTGTTGCTGGTAAGTATTCAAGTTCTCACTTGTACTTAGAAATTGAGATTTTTATAAATCATTCGCTAGAGGTGTTATTCGATTTCCCTACGAGCGCCGTTCACACCGTCAATCCGGATCACGACTGAGATAACTAGATCACGATATTAGCACGATTCAAATTCATCTCCGATTTTTAAAACACCTACCGTCAATACTGCCTACTTATGAATCGTAATAAGTTTGGTGGTGTTGATAGTGTCAATAGCCCCATATAGTTAAAAATGCGATGATTACAAAGTAGGTATCCAAAAAGAAAATTCATAGATACTTTTCTTCCGTTTACACTAGTACTACTTACATAACTATTTTCTGGAGCTAACGCTTGAGGCAGGTACTCTAAATAAGGTCAAACTATCCTATACGAGCAGTAGCTATACTGGTATTTGTGTATAACAGGTACCTATACACATTTAAATGTTACGGTACACTTGTACTATTTTACTTCTCATTTGTAGCTATCGTGCCTAAATGAGATCAGTCGACAGTTGAAGGTACCGTACATATCGTACCGCTACGGATTCCGAATGGCGTTGTTGCATGGACCACCGATATGTCAATACATAGGTCAACGTGGACCGTTAGTAACTGTCAGTTTTACTTTGAACTATCAATAGACGATCGAACTTGGCACGATCCGGCCGGTAGCGAGTCCGGCCGGTAGCGAGTCCGGCCGGTAGCGAGTCCGGCCGGTACCGACTCCAGCCGGTACCAAATTCGATCCTCTGTTAATACCAATAATCAAGGCATTTTTTACAGAAATTAGTGTCAGGGCTCTAAGGTGCTTACTAAGTCGTAACAAATCATGCCAAACAAATACACCAGCTAACTGTACAGTTCCAAACTAAGAAACGCTTGTTGCAAACATAACCGATAAAACATAGCGATGGTCCCGCATTCGAATCCCGCTAGGGCCAACTTTGTGTGATGAGCGTATGTTTGTACCCCAGTCATGGCTGTTTAATTGTCTTATTACCTAATTATAATATATTGGGATCGCCCCTAGTCGGCTTGTACCAGCCCTCAGTTGGTTTGATTGTACGGTACGCAAGATACAAGCGTTTCTTAGTTTGGTACCGACCGTTCAGTTGAATTGTTCGTATGGCGTGTTTTATTATCTACTTATTTACTTATTTCGTAAGATATCTTTGCGACTGTAAAATAACTTTAAAATGAATTATAGAAGGACTGGTCCTAATAAGGTTTAAACTGGAGATTTTGTTTTTTTTTTCAGGGTAATAATAGCAACATCTATGATCATGAGCCAGCTCGCAATATGTGTTGTCTTCGTCATTATGACCAGCGACAGCTTGAGAGATGTTAGTCTGTGTACAGTTCCGTGTAGATAAAAACATTAACCTCCATCTGTACGGAATCGACATCGGAAACGGATTTGAAACTTTCCGATGTTGGTGTCGCTCCCGACGTGCTTTCCGACGGAAACTTTTCGAAAAAACCATTTGGTATTGTCATCAAGATACATCGATAATCAAATTCGGAAATTTTAATAGCGATTGCGGTAATCCAGTTCGGAAGTTTTCGATTCCGTTTCCAATATTGATTTCGAATGGTTTAAAATAAACCTGCTGGTGTAGTTGAATAAAAAAAACTAATTTAACTCGGCTTATAGTAATCTTGGTATAACGGGGTTGCCCAAACCAAGTCAGCGCGTATTAACATCGTCGTGCAAATACAATGCAGACATCGCAGTAGACCTCAAACTTCACGTCTCGTTTCTTCTTCTTCTTTCTTTACGAAATGAAATGCGATGAAATGAAATGGATATGAATATGGCCTCACCCACAACTTAGCGGGTATTTTGCCAATGTCAAGCAATTAATAGCAATAAAACATTCAATAAATACACATTATAAATAAAATAATGGATGTGACATGATCAAATGAAAATGGCGTCCTCGTCATCTCGTTTGATCTGACTTCTGTTTTCCGCTGACATGCGGGGCAGGCCAAGTCGGTGTCATGTGAACCGACTGAGACAAGCTATAAGCAAATTGATTCACTAGTATAATCTTGATTGATCATGTAGACTTGCTTGCTAATTCGTTTTTTTTATTATTTTCTAGATAATGGACTGGGACAACAGCAAACCAGCTATAATTACATTGTTTGTGCCATATTTGCTTTTGGAATATTTTATGAAAAACTTAAAGATCGTCAGCTACGTAGCTATGACTGGTGAATACGATTTCTTTTGATGGAAATAGCGCAAAATGTTAAGTGATTAGATGCCTTTACACAATGAGTTCTTTCACGCAATCGGAGTGTGTGCGATTGAACACGCCTGTAGTGCTACGTATTCTGTTCGGAAGTGATTCCGAGGGTGAAATGTAAATTTGAATTGAAATTTTACAATTCACTTTCGGACTCACGCGTGAAATGAGATTGTCGTTACAGAATATCACTACTGACCTAAAAACCCTGAATAGAATGAGTGCCTGCGTAAAAGTCAATCACGCGAATCTCTGGAGACTATTGCGTCCGATAGCGCGGCCGACGCAATTTCGCTTTTTCCCTGTCATTCTTTACCCGCGCGCTCTTTCCCGCACGAAAGCCGATTCACGCGGTAAAGAGGTTGCGTGTAAAGGCAGCTATTGGTCAACGAGAGAAATTCCATTTTCAAACTCCGACCGCTGCCTTCGTAAATTCGCATAAGCTTAGCTTTCAACTTTTCTTCATTTTGACTACCTACCCCATGCTTCTTATATCTTATGGTAGGAAGATGATAATAATACCAGCCCTTTTTAATGTCCCACTGCTGGGCACGAGCCTCCCGCCAATTTGAGGGGGGATAAGGCTATAGTCCGTAGTGGCGCTGATGCACTGGGCCCCAAGTCTGCTAACACAATCGATTCATAATCGAACAGCAACAGCATAGTAACTGTCACCTTTGACAGATATCCCATACAATATTTGTAAAAAGTGACAGTTACTGATCGCTTGGCTGCGCTTTGCGTTTCTACCCAAACAGACGTAAATTTTTTTTTTCAGGTAACTTTCTGAATATGCTTGGCTTGTTGATAGCTTTTTATCATGTGTTCAAATATCCTCAAGGACAAGTTATCGTTGCAGCTACTGAAGCTATACCTATTTTGTTCGCTTTTGGCACTTTCCTATTTAATTTGAGTGCATTGGGCGTGGTAAGATTTGATTGATATTTCACGTTAATTTTTGGCACTCAATATGTTTGTTCAGTGTATGTTGTATAGAGCACATTCGCATGTGTTATAATGGTTGACTTAACACACGAATATGCTCGTGAGTTAAGCTGTCATAGAATATTTAGTACCTACCCATTAGAAATAATATAATCTTAATGGTGGATGGAGAACACTACCTTGAGGCAACCCATAATGAACTACCTACGGCATTTGCTTCTTAGCCAGCTATTGAACCAAATAGGTAAGTATTTACCTACTGCAGCACATATTTGCACAAATATCCCCAAATCATCAATATATAAAACTGGACTATAAACAGCATTGATGCTTGAGTTGTTAAATGCATGCCTAGGTTTCTTTAAGGTATAACTTGCTTTGTATATATACAATGAAAAACCAGACTAAACAGATTCGTACTGCCAGAAATTATTCACCTTTCTTTATTTAGATTCTAGCGATGGACAAAGCGCTCACAGATCCCAAGGTGATGACAAAAAAATATGGCGTGGTTAGAGTCGGCATCATGGTACCGACCATTGTTTCGGTGATATTTGGCGTGTTGGGATACTGGTCCTTTGGAACCATGGAGGAGAATGTTCTCAGATCATTGCCTTTTGACGACTAGTTAGTATTTAATAATAATAATAAAACACCTTTATTGCAGTTACAACTAAGTATGTAGTTGAGTATCAGAAGGCAGACTAATCGTTCCGTGTAATTTTGATGATAGGCCAAATCAAGGTAAAGTAGAAAAAAAAACACCCAAATGTAACACAGCTGAGAGCTGCATAAATCTAACGTGTAATACAAATGTCGGATAAAATAGAATATACAATTATGTAGCGATAGACAGCCCGTATAGAGTTGCTGTGGCCAGAAAAAAAAGGGATATTCTACTCGAGCACCATCCAGAACATTGATTATGATAGTACATTTCCTTAAAGATTTTTACTTTATGACGTAGTCAATACATTTTTCTCACTTACCCAGTTCATCGATGGTGTGCATAGGTCTGTACCTAATAGCCGTGGCGTTCGCGTACCCCATCCAGTGCTACCCTGGCATTCAGGTCATCAGGGAAGTGGTGCAGTACTACGATCCCATCAAGATGCCTTCTGAAAACACGTTGAAAGTTGTTGAGAATATTAGTAGACCTATTTTCGTTTGTGTGTCATGTAAGTACACCATATTATTATAGTGGTATTAACACCATTTTTCCTATACTGAACACCGAATAGCTATACAAAAAAACTCCTTTTTGTGTTGGCATCTCACTTTTACGAATAAAGTTGGGGGGGTTTTCATTGGTTCCTCATCTAATACAGCTTACAATAAGTTAGAAGACTATTTAAGGACAACAAAAACATATTATATGATCTGCGAAAGTATAAATGTAAAGAACACTGAAAATCGTAGTTACATTAAATTTCTATTAAAAATATTAGTAATTTTAATAAAATTAGAAACCTATCTTCGTTGGTACACACTATGATTTTCGTAAATCATTACAAGCAATTATGTGCTTGTCTATTGGTGCACGCGCCTTTATTTATAGCGGTAATGTCACAGTATGTAGCTTTACATTGTTATTAGTTTTCTGATCGGAACTTAAGCTATAACAATAATCTTCATTTGGTTACCTGTTTCTTAACTCGTTTCACTGTTACAAATCGTAAAAAATAACGCTCAATAAACTAATCGAATTCTTCATGGTGCTTTTAAATTACAGTAATAAAATTCCATTGCAGTTTTAGTATGCTATTGCATACCAGTGCAAGGGCCGTTCGTCGCATTCGTAGGAAACCTCTGCACTACACTTCTGGCCTTGGTCTTCCCAGCGACCATGGACATATGTCTTAGATACCCTGACGGATACGGGAAAAATAACATAATTCTCATCAAGAACATTGCTATTATAACAGTTGGACTTATCTGCTGGATATTCGGCGCGGTTCTTTGCGCCTACCTCATCTACATACGTGTACGGGCGAAGAATTCACCGAATTTCATGCTATTTTTTCGTTGATATGATTCTTTTTTTTTGTTTTTGAATAAAGGATTTACATTTTTTTGCATTCATTTTTCCTGTAGTAACAATAGCCACAGGAATGCGTGGGTAGGTAGGTAGTAGGGTCCCGTTATGTTGAAATTACCTACTATACAAATTATCCATTTAGTCCAATATCAGCATTGTTCTGTAAGGTACCCATCTACCCTTATCAAAAGGTATGATGTGCCCTTATATCTAGTCCTTAACTTCTAGCTGGGTCAATCAATAGTCAGTTAATAGGTCTGCTAAAATAAAATCTATGGTGAATGCAAACCTAACCACAGACCTCTGTTTACTCACACAACTCAAATCTGTGAGCTGTTAACTAAGATCCCCATTAAGTTATTTCCGCTTTTACCTTTTAGATAAAGGGGGTAGAGGGGGTT
The DNA here is from genome assembly GCA_905404115.1 of Pheosia gnoma. Lineage (NCBI taxonomy): Eukaryota > Metazoa > Arthropoda > Insecta > Lepidoptera > Notodontidae > Pheosia > Pheosia gnoma. The sequence continues at coordinate 2,453,065 of FR989910.1, forward strand.
ACGCGAGACCAATATGGCTCCCATCTGAGCTTATGCTATGGCTACAGCGCTGGTTTTCAGATTGGAAGACTAGGAGATATTTCCTTTCGTTCGGAAATATAAGATAAATTATGTAGTGCGGTCGAGTGACAAAGCAAGTGTTATTTTTCTCTGTGACAAAAACATAAAAGTCAAAACTGAAGTGAAGTGAATCGGAATTTGAGAGATTTTTGGCTTCCAAGTAGGTAAACTTTAATACTGTCTCATGGGTAAATTTAGAGAAATTGTGAAATTTAGGAGTAATGTGCCCACATAGAGCTAAGCAGGACATTATATTAGTTTTATGTCTATTAGCCTTTAGAAGCACATATTATATTTGCGAATCGACTGCTATAAATCCGTAAGCCTCGAACCGCAACTTGTGAACGGCATTTACCGTAGAAAGTATTTTCTTCATAATAATGTAACTTAATGTTTTCTCATACAGCAACAAATTACCATTATGGCACTGGGAATGTGTAAACGAGAAGTGTTTGCCAGTAAAAGCGCACACGGGGAAGTTGCAATCTCTCGAAACGTGCAACATGTTGTGCGCATCCATGCAACTATGGCCTCAACCAACCGGAGCTGTCAGTCTTTCCACCACGGCCATACCAGTGCGCGCCGATCTGTTCCAACTACAAACGGTAGTTGCTCCGACCAGAACGGTTCGAGAGCATTTACTAGATGCATTCCAGATATTTCGAGACGACTTGCGGTTTCTGGAACGTTACGGCAACGGTTTCGAGGAGTGGCGTAGCGTCGCCGTCCATATTGCGGTCAATGGAAGTGGCGATCCGAGATTGCGCCTTGACACCGACGAAAGCTATAGCCTCTCTGTCAGACCGATATTAGGATCGGGTGGTTCATTGATGGCCGAAATATCAGCGCACTCATTCTGCGGTGCCCGACACGCGTTGGAGACGCTCTTGCAAATGGTCTGGCTGGACCCATATATCGGCTCCCTCCTCATATTAGAAGCGGCCAAAGTTGAAGACTCGCCGAAATTTAGATATCGCGGGCTGCTTATTGACACTGCACGGAATTACTTTCCTATACAAGAATTGATGCAAAACATTGACGCTATGGCAGCGTCTAAGCTGAATACGTTTCATTGGCACCTGAGTGACTCGCAAGCTTTTCCATTGCAATTAAGCAGTGTACCCGAGCTCGCGCATTATGGCGCGTATAGTTTTGTGGATATCTACACTCCCGACGAAATAAAAGCGTTGGTGCGTAGAGCAAGGTTACGTGGTATTCGCGTAATGATAGAGATAGATGTGCCGGCGCACGTCGGACGCGCGTGGGGATGGGGCCCACTGGCAGGTCTAGGGGAGCTAGCGCACTGCATCGATGCAGAGCCTTGGAGCGATTATTGCAACGAACCTCCGTGCGGTCAACTCAACCCGCGCAACATTTACGTTTACGAATTGCTAGAACGCATATACGCCGAAATTATACAACTAACCGGAGTCGATGACATTTTCCATCTCGGTGGTGACGATGTTTCCGATCGGTGCTGGACGCAACATTTCAATAACACCGACCCCATGGATCTCTGGCTGGAGTTCAGCAAATCAGCCCTAAAGCACCTCGAGGCAATGAGCGGAAAGTTACCAAATCTTACGATATTTTGGATGTCTCAACTGAGCGAACGATTCAAGTCAGATATGAAAGGCTATGTTCAAAATATAGGTTTACAAGTTCGAGGTGCGGCATGGGCACAGAAATATATCAGTGGAATCCGAACCGTGATTTCTCACGAGGATGCATGGGACCTTAACACTGGATTTGGAGCGTGGTATGAAGGTGGCGGTGGCGTGCCTTATAATTCTTGGCAGCGGGTGTACGAGCACCGGCCGTGGGTTAAGAGCGTTGGCGGTAACGTGCAGGGGGGTGAGGCCACGGTGTGGTCGTCGGTGCTCAGCGAGGGTGGTCTGGAGGGTCGCGTGTGGCCGCGGGCGGCGGCGCTGGCGGAGCGCCTGTGGACGGACCGCCCGGAAGGCGCCACACGGCCCGTGCACGCCCGCCTCGACGTTCATCGCTCCCGGCTGCTGGCAAGAGGCATTCACTCCTCTCCGCTATGGTCAATGTGGTGCACACATCATACTTACACGTGCATCTAGGAAAATTTTTCCTACTCGCGTAGATATTTTATAGCTACTGTCTAAACTACCTGAAGATCTTGTTAAATTTACTATTCTAGATTTGCAGGTGTTTTGGGTCTATTCTATAGGAATTAAAACTCCATACTCGTGATAAATATATGTATACTTTATTTGTAAACACCGCGTTATGCAAATTAATACCTACCTATCCAAACACAAGATTTTTATTTGTATTTCACTTTATTTTCAGGGAACACTTTATAAATACTACTTACACAATTTAAAAAAAAAATAACAAAATACAGTTACGTATTTCTACGCTCGGTGACATTACGAAGTAGACGAACAGTGAGAATCCCTCCTAGTAACGCTACAAAAACTTTTTTACACAATCGGTTATCGCAGACGCGGTTCCGTGAACGTTTCCATTGTCTAACATACATTAGGGAATCGTTTCACAAAACCGTGTGTTCATGTAAATAGTCCCTTTAACAAGGCTCGTGCAGATACTCGGGGTTATGGAATCGCGCGATTAATATAATTAAAACGAGGAGTTATGTTTCCAGCCCATGACAGGGCGGGTCCTCGTTATTATGCTCCAAATATAAATCGTGAAATCCAGCTTTACCTCTGATACTTCTGCGGCATATGGGACAGGACGGTTTCAGACGGTATGCCTTGCGTATGCAATCCCGACAGAATACATGCCCGCATCTCGTTGAAATGTGCATGTTTTTGTTTATAACATTCAAACATATGGGGCACACAAGTCTTATTATTTGGTGAGAGCTGCGATTAGACTTGATGGAAACAACGTTCGGTACCTGGGAAAATAAAATTTACAAACTTTTACCGGCATTGTTTTTTTTTACCCTTTTCTACTACTACATACGAGATTTTGTAGGTAAGCTTATTAGCCCCGAATTAAAAAGCTTATTGTTTAGTACGCACGTACGTATCGTATACATTCCTTGGTATTTAGGTTGGGTAATGGCATTGTAACGCCATTGCCGGTGAAGTAAATATAAATACATATCGCCAGACGAACACATCAACTATACGTTCCCACACTAAGCAACGCTTGTGTTATGGGTACCGTACAATGGACTGAGGGCGAACTCAATATATAATACTTATATAGATAAACATCCATGACTCGGGCACAAATATTCGTGCTAATCACACAAAGCTTGTTCGCACCGGACCTGCACCACATAAAGCATCATCATTATCAGGTCATCAAGTGGGACCAAATACCATGTAGGATGTTGGAAGGTGCACTGCACAGCACCTCTCCCTGCACCATCACGGCTATAGTCTCCGAAGGAGAAGGTAGATAATGTGTAAAAAGATAACAACTGCTATGATTAGGGAGTAGGGTAATGTTCCATGCATTCGGTCTGTTCACATGGCTAACTTACTTTAGATATTTCCTTTTTATTTTTTGGCTTTAGGCTCTTCTTGTTCACTTTTGGTTCTCGTCTTCTCGAATCTTTGCAGGCATTATTGCCGTCATTTTTTCCGGTCTTCATTGTCGTACTTAGGCAGATAGGTAGGTATCGTATTTTATCTTGTTTCCCACTTATGCAAATAGGTATTTACCTACTCAAATTTTATTAAGGTAGGTACATTAAATGCAGACGTAGTTCATTTTTTATTTTAATAAAGAGTAATAATAAAAAACATTTAACAAACAAATTTATCAGAAACCATTTTGATAAAGAACGCAGAGAAAAAAATCGCTTCTATACAGAACCAAAGAGTATAAGTAGGTAGTTATAATATTCTTAGAAATTAATAGATGCACCACTAGAATCCCGCACGTCCCGTTTACAAAATATTAAATTATACTTTTTACACGAGATGGCCGCACCATTAATCCATCCATTCACAATTCACCCACGTTTTTGCTATTATATTTATAACAAACAATAAAGAGAATCCAAAATCAACCGCATTATATCACTTTTTTTTGGAAAGCCAACTTATCCAGTACCTACGGTATGTCTGTGACCACAGATATATTAGAGGAGATATGTTATGAAAGCGGTGGGCTTGCGCTCACCTTATGCCAAAATTACGCTAACATAGAGTTTTCGCCGTCAGTCGACTGCAACTGCACGTCGGTATCGGAGCTCTAACTTTTTTTTTAAATGCCGTGTTATTCCGTGGTTGTGTGCTAAAATACTAGCAGCAAAGTGAACTACGCGATAGATGGAATCTCATTTCACCAGCCAGTATTAAGTATTTTATTTATTCGTCTTTAAAATCATTAAAAACAACAAATCAAAAAATATTTAATGCCTTTATTATGTTATTTTAGTTTTCATGTAGCACAACGACTTTTTTATTTTTGTACAAAATACATGGCTCTTTAAGTACCACCTATGTTCGCTACTGAGTGAATGTACGAGGCAATGGATAGATCGTCTAACGATACTTTGAATAAACTGGTGCGTCGCGTGGTACGGCCGCTGTATACGGCGACGACGCAGCACGCACCGAAGAGACTTCGTATTGGTTGGTTTTAGCGAGTGGTGGGAAACAAAACGGAGACAGCGAGTTCCCATACATTTTGAATCGCACGGCATATCTCTCGTGATCTGTGTCTGTGACCTTCAGTAAGCTTTTCGTGTCAACATGGCTACGGAACCCTGCATTGTGTGAGACCTGAGACGCACTTGGCTCGTTTTCAATTCATGTTTTCGAAAAATTCGAATATAAAAAATATCCGTTTTAAAAGCTTTATATACATATAACTATATAATAGTGCTACTAAAGTGAACGTATACTATATTTTTTGAATTATTTATTACTTACAATATAATATTATAGCAACTGGGAAAGAGACACCGCAGAAACCAAAGAAGTCTCATGAAGTCATCAGTTTTAATCATGCCGTGAGTGTTGCAAAAATAGGCTATATACATTTGCATTATGGATAAATTTCCGCTAACAATAAACTTCGATTTAGCCCCCCAGATACGTAGTAGGCTACCTCTTTGGTTGAGTCGCATTATGTGCTGAAGTGATGTACCAAACCAAATTACTTCCATGAGTTCCCTAACGTGGTTTTCAACTACTGTTCGGATATTCTCGTATTCTAATAATTAAAAATATAGTTAATTTGTTGACATTTTTCTGCTTACAAACCATAACTTCGGTAGAATTGAATAAATCTGAAATATTCACAGTAGCCTATTCCCAGGCAAATATTACTCAAACGATTCGATTGGAGAAGCTCTTTAAGTGCACAATTACGCTGTAACGACGCTGTGGGAGACTAGGACGGGTGTACTGGGCGAGCTAAATTAGTTTTAAGAAGATATATTTTATTTTTATAACCAAAGTATCCAAACACTATAATTTTCACAACATGAGAAATTAGGAAAAGGATATTACGAAACCAATCATCTATTTGTTTATGGTGATTACAGTGTGTCCTCAACTTTAAAAATTAATTCGAACTTATTTTAACTTTTATACCACTCGGAAACAATATTTTATAAATTGAGAGAGTGTTATCTATTTTGTGTGGTGTTCCATCATTTTTATGTATACTGCAAATTCTCATGCCGTTGGCTAGAGTAAATAAAGAGTACTCATTCATTTATAAAGGCATGTGTATGCACGCAAAGAAATATATTTTTTTTGTCTATGGCCAATGTGGCGGCCATAAAGCGTCAAGGCGTCAAGCTAGCTATGGCGTTTTATGAAAGACAGGCACACGTAAATATTTTTTAAAATTTAAATTAAATGTCCGTGTTTTTTTATGAATTGTATTTAATATGAGTAGATATTACGATTACGGTAATGCGATATCATGGTGAGTAAACATTGATATATTTGGAGTGACAACCATATTGTTTTTAAAATTGTATAGTTTTTGTATGAAGAACAAAATCATACCACTTACAGCAAAATAAATAATAAATAATTGTAGCAATAAGGAATACAGTGTTCACATATAACGACAAACACTTGATCTATGCGAGGTATTCTGTTTAATCCCGGGTATTTTCAAATATGTAACCGGGTCCAATCTAGGTTTTTTAACGTGGTTTTTACCTATGAAGGGAAATGGAAATCACTTGCACATTTAGCCTCCAAAAGTAAAGCATTGTATTCTTTATTTTACAAATAGTTCATCTTATGACAAGTAAAACTAATTTTTTAAACCATTTTTGCTCATTAGTACTGTTATATTATTTCGTAATATTGTCTTTTTTATGTAGGTACCTACTTACATGTATATTATTATAAAGCTGTTGTATTGTATCTTATGTACTTCAGCAAAACATTTATTTGAGTTTTGTAATTTCGTTACTTGTTTAATAAATGTAGAGAAAAGGCAATAATCCAGATATTTAAAATAAATGCCCATGTCTAGTTCTATCTATCACCAAGGTATCATAAAATTATCTAATCTATTTATTTCTAAAATTACAAACCACACTGGTCAGTGCGGTGGATCGTGGCCTAATCCCCCTTGCATTGATGGGAGGTCTGTGCCTAACATTGGGACATTAATAGAGCTGATTCTATTATTATATACTTATCAAAAGTATTGCATATGAAGACAGCATAGGTACATGTTTACAGACACTAGTGATATGTACATTTAAAGATTCTTTTTTGAAGCTCAGAGCCCCATCGTGAGTTTACATCAGGAAGTAAACTACACAAGAGATTGCTTACAACATTTCATCTTTAGTTACTTTACAGAACATAAAAGTGTGGTAACAATTTGTTGATATTAATTTCCACAACTATATTAACAACTTATTTAGCTGTTAAATTCAATTAAATTGGAGGGGTCCTGTTCCCTCTCCTCCTCACATGATCTCAAAATCATTTTGTATCAGTTTTCTGGAAAATTTCATACAGGACACCCCTTATTTCTCTTACCAACTAGTTTCTGCCTTTCCCCCTGATACTCCTGGCAACTCATGTTTTAAACAAATGTAAATTTCTCTCCCTAGCAAAGCTCCTTCACAGCTGCAGTGGAATAATTTCACAAGTTATGAACTAAAGGATCACCAACAAATTGTTCCAAAACATTAGTTTAAGTTCTTTTATGGTTTTCTAGATATTAAATCAAAGCTGTAAGACATGTTTTAACCATTGATGACATGGATAATTATTCAATTGCAGATGTCCACTCGTATAGCCCCTCTCCCTGTTAGTTCACTGTTGTCACATAAGAGAAATAAGGAGTCTGCGCGCGGTGGTATCTCGGTCGCAACCACGATGGAATTTTCCAGAAATCTCTTCAATTCTATGTCAACAGTTGATTTATGATAGTTTGTCCATTTTTGGACTCGTGAATTTCAGTTGACATGAGATGGTCGCTCGTCAACAATGGTTAAAACACGATCTTCAGCGAGGGTAGGGGGTGCGGCCGCCAGTGCGCCCGCTGAAAATGGAACTTCTTCCGAACTTAGATCCAGGCTCAAAGCTACAGAGAACGGTCACCGCTCACAAAAGGCCTACAATCAGTCTAGGCAAGTGTCAGTTCCAGTCGCGTCCGCATTGCAAGCTGCCAGCATGGCATCCACTTAGCAGACCGTTCCAATTTTTGTTTCTGTTTGCCGCCTCTGCTGTTACTCGAGACCTATGAACTATGGGCTTTCGGTGATGGGTGTTAACATATTTTTTTTTATCTAAATTCAAGGAACTGTATGTGATTAATGCCCTGCATGACTGACTTCACGGATCTATGGTCAAATCTGACCGGCCGTTTGGAATGGCGCAGGTGTGTAAGTATCGTTTGTTGTTCAGGAACAATCAAGCGCTGCAGTCTGGCGGCGTGCCGGGCGGCGGATCCCAGGGCAAGGACCCGCTGGCGCCCGGGATGTCAGGCTCCAGAAACCACCCCGTGTACCAGCACCCGGCAGTCACCGGGTACAACCCGCAAGACTCTCGTCAAACCATGCCTGTCACGGTAATGTCTCATACTGTTAACTAGTTCGTTGGTCAGTTTACGGAAACAATGGGAAGGAGAAAGTTAATTCAGTCAGATCTATATTAAGACGAGATACGAAAACGAAAAAATCTAGTTTCAAATGGATAATGTATTATCTAGTTCGACTGAAAACAACAATTCCCACGAAACTATGAACTCCTGTACCAAGTACCAATCTTGGTTTTTCATAGACTACACTCATTGCCTATGTATTTTTTTTATTCAATTACCTCTTTTTTCACTAACAACAGTTATTGACAAAGAGCAAATTTATATCAACTTTAATATCTTAGGAATATGACTTCAAATGTATGCTCCATTGTTATGTTAGTTAAACAAATGAGTGGGGCTAATTAATCAAATCTTATAGCTTACATGCTTACATGATGATTATAGCTATTACCTATTCGAAGACCACTTTCCTTAAGGAAATTGATTTAAAAAAAATACTATATTCTTATGGCTTTGTCCTTTATTGCATCGTCAAGAAAATCTTTAACTATAATACCATCTGAATTATCCAAACAACAAGAAGAAACAATCATTCAAAGCCTCAACATTTCGCTCATCCCTTCAAGAGCCAGACCGATCCGTATCTGGAGCCTTCTCAAAAAACGTTACTTAGTCGATGGTCATATAATGATACAATAACATGCCGCCAGGTATTCTCTTCAGACGATGGCCTAAGACTTCGTCACGATCGACACGTCATCTTCAGTGGAAGTAACACCGCTCATTGGTCGCGATGATAGATGACGTAGTCTTGAGACAGTCACGTGAGCTAGCTGCCACGGGAAGAAAATAGCATGTACCATGGGCCGTATAACGTGTTTAAAAAAAAACAAAATAGAACAGTAGTGCATTTGCAGGCGCGGCAGAACCAAATGTACGCGAGCAGCATGTACCACGGGTATGGGGGCAGCACGGGCGCAGCCATCGCACCCATGCCCTCGCCCTCGCCCACCGCCACCCTGCCGCCCTTCCCAGTGCACCCCGACGTCAAGTTTAAAAAGTAAGCACTTTCACTAAGCGTAAACGCAACAAAATAGCATTTATTTTCGTGCGCGGCGTCAGTGCGCGACCGACCTCGCTCTGAAAACAGCATTGGGGTTCGCAGCGCCCCAGCACAGCTGTTGGTTACAGCAACGTGGTGCGATTTTTGTTATGTTCCGTACATCCAATCTACGAAGTAAGTGTTCCTTGTTCTGGGCGGATCTTTATCGAAGCAACTCAAGCAACGTCTTCTATGGACCGCTTTGTTTACTGATTTTATTTTTTTGTTTATTTATTGCAACATGCATTATGAAATATACTCTGTAAACATAACAACTATGTAGTCGAATCGAACCTTTTTGGTTGCGAAGCCGTATTGAATCTTCAATTTCGCTATTAAAAAATGCCTCTGAAAAATATGGACGACACGAGGACACTTCGATAAGCTGCCAAATCGAATCGATTGTATTCTAAACGATTCAGCTCATTCATATCGATTCTGAAGATCTAAGTCGACTCCCTCGAACGCCACAGAGTGTTTCAAGTCAGACTAAGCTTGGTACTTTAACGACCTGATTAGCGCAGTTAGTGACCCTAACTTCTTTGTCGAGTATCCTGGGTTAATAATAATAATATCAACCCTTTTAATTTCCCACTGTTGGGCACGGGCCCCCAATCAATGCGAGGGGGATTAGGCCAATACTACACATTGAAATAAAACTATTTTTAAGGATTTTATCGCGTTTATTTTTCGTTTTTACGTTCCCGACGTTTCGGCTGCTTTACAGCAACCATGGTCACGAGAGGACTGAACAATTAAATATGAGGGTAGCCCGTTTCTAACTATGACACCAGGACGTCCACCACCTCAGTCCTCCCGTGACCATGGTTGCTGTAAAGCAGCCGAAACGTCGGGAACGTAAAAACGAAAAATAAACGCGATAAAATCCTTAAAAAAAGTTTTATTTCAATGTGTAGTATTCGCGTAAATATAAGAAATCAATATCTATATAAGTATTATGTATTGAATTTGCCCCCAGTACATTGTACGGTAACCATAATACAAGCATCGCTTGGTGTAGGACCATATGGTTGGTGTGTTCGTCTGGAAATATTATTATTATTATAAATACCTATCTTTTCGTGCAGGTTGCCGTTCTACGACGTGTTAGCGGAGCTGATGAAGCCGTCGACCATGATGCCGATGCAGGCGGGCCGCATGCAGGAGGGCACCTACATATTCCACCTCACCCCCCAACAGGCGACCGAGATCGCGTCCGGGAAGGACATCGTCGGTACCAGCAACAAACTCGATTATGTTATACAGGTAACAACCATATCTTTACATTTATTTTTTCAGGCCAAATCTGGTAGGGACAATCTTTGTGTGATGAGCATAAATGTTTATGTTAGCATAAAGTTACGGGTGTTTAATATCTATATAAGTATTATATACTGAGTTCGCCCTCAGTCCATTATACAGTACCCATAATACAAGCGTTGCTTAGTGTGCGACCGTATAGTTGGTGACTTCGTCTGGCGATATTTATTTATTTATTGTTGGGGTTAATTTCAATTTATTATTTTTTGCTTCAGGCACAACTCAGGTTCTGTCTTCTGGAAACATCGTGTGAACAAGAGGATCACTTCCCACCTAGTGTTAATGTCAAAGTGAACAACAAAATGTGTCCACTGCCAGTGAGTATGGGACTGAACCAATGTATAACTTACAAATAATACTGCGAGTATATCCCTTCGGGAATCATAAGAGTGATGTTGTTGATTCTGTACCTACTATATTACAAAGCTGAACTGGGCTCAGTCTATGTTGAAGAAATCGCCGCAATAGGACTATTTGGACGTCTCTAAATTCAATACGCAATAATAAATTGACGCCTTGACGCCTTGGAAATGTGGTGCTGGCGACGTCTCCTGAGAATAAGCTGGACTGCACATCGCACCAACGTCTCCATATTGAAAGAGCTTAGAGTTAAGCAAAGGCTTTCGTCGATTGTGCAATTACGAATCCTCACATTTTTTGGACACATCACCCGAAAAAATAACTCCATGGAACGTCTGGTAATCCAAGGCCGAATAGAAGGCAAACGGTCACGTGGTCGGTCTCCAACAAGATGGACTGAGTCAATAAAATCTGCTACAAATTGTCCCATAGTAGAATGTTCCCGAAATGCCCTACATCGAGATACGTGGAGAAAAATAGCTAGAGCAGCGTCCATGTCCGAACAGTGCAACCCATTACCACGACCACTCTGACAAGAGTGCCCGACTAAGAAGAAGAAGAAGAGAAATTCAATACAAATGTTTTTGGTATTCTTGTCTGTGTCCCATCACAGGAAAACTATTGAACCAATTTTAACGGGGCTTTAACTATTTGACGCTCTATGTAGATCGGGGGTAGGGTTGCAGAAAAAAATCTATAACTGCGCCGGCTCAATCGCGGGCAGTAGCTAGTAATATATATATAAAGTATAAATCAAATCAAAATAATTTTCATAGCCTCATCTTATTATTACTTGAAACAATTGGGGGAACGACCCTCTGCTTGTCAACCTACCAATTGTTAATTATTTTATACATCAATGTGATCAATTTACCCTACTGATTCATCAGTTAAAATATTTAACACAATTTTTGTTATACCTTATATATATGATAAAGTCGGAAGTTTGTTTGATATGTCTTTATTACTGAATGTGAAGAACAGAGATCTTGTTATGACCGTGCGGTGTGTTTCGTCTAGAATCCGATACCAACCAACAAGCCGACGCCGGAGCCGAAGCGGCCGCCGCGGCCGGTCAACATATCCTCCCTAGTGAAGCTGTCGCCCACCGTGGCGAACACTATCCACGTGACGTGGGCGGCGGACTTCACGCGCGCGTACGTGCTCAGCGTGTTCATGGTGCGGAAACTAACCTCTGCCGAGCTGCTGCAGCGGCTCAAAAACAAAGGCACCAAGAACCCGGACTACACGCGGTCACTTAGTAAGTTTTTTTTCAAACATTATTAGTAATTTGCGATAAACACATCACTAGTAGTCTCCCCCTCTCTGAGGCAAGGCCAGTGCTTGGTGTAGGTTCACGTCAATTGTTTCATGCCCAGGTCAATTAATGGAACTCAGAACCTATTACATTTGACTATAATTATCCCCTACGACTAAGCTAAATAAAGCTTGTGCTTGGAGTAGATTTAGGTCAATTGTTTCATGGCCAGGTCAATTTATCGAACCATGCTGCATTACGAAAGTGGCTCCTATTACACTATACTATTGATGGTTACTATAACTATTTACTTTGTTATTCCTTGGCAAGTGTAATGTTAATAACTGCTAGCATGTGCGATGTTCTCATAAATTGTTCGAAATGTCTTTCTAGATGTTTTTACTATGAAACCCACTTTATAACAACCCTTTGTAATTTGACTGAATCTTGACGAAGCCAAACACATTTCGGCACTAGTCACACTGAAGGTCAACATTACTTACCGGTACCCTATTTATTATGTACTAGCTGTTGCCCGCGACTTCATCCGCGTGGTATTTAACAAAGACAACCGTTGACAACAGCCTGCTCGCCCATTCTGAGCCCGCGGGACGCATTGCAGGTTGTTGCTATCAAACTTAATCAGGCGCTGCGCTGCAACATTGGTTTTAATTTTTTTTCGTGAGATCCTATTTTTTTTTCTAAAATAAAAGTAGCCTAAGTTACTCCTTGTTACATCAGCTATCTGGCAGTGAAAGTCCCGTCAAAATCGGTCCAGCCATTTCAGAGATTTGCCGGAACAAACAGACAGACAGACAAAAATTGTAAAAAATGTTGTTTCGGTATAGGTAACGTGTATACATCCAAATGCACTTAGTAAAAAGCGGTTATTTTAATATTACAAACAGACACTCCAACTTTATTTATGTGTATAGATAAGTTGTTCCGTTCTCTCCTATGCAAATTAATAATGGTTTGTTAATCGCCCCTGTCTATGTCATTGGAAATATAGCTCTTATTAATTTCACAGTAAAAGAGAAGCTCTCGGAGGACTACGACAGCGAGATCGCGACCACGTCGCTTCGCGTGTCGCTCATGTGCCCGCTGGGCAAGATGCGCATGTCGTGCCCGTGCCGGCCGGCCAACTGCCCGCATCTGCAGTGCTTCGACGCGTCGCTGTTCCTGCAGATGAACGAACGCAAGCCGACCTGGCTGTGTCCGGTGTGCGACCGCCCCGCGCCTTATGACTCCCTGGTAGTTGACGGGTGAGTTACAGCATGTAATGGGGATACATTAAAATCCTTCTTGCACCCCTGGTATTGAATTCATGCGTGAATCACATTTTGATTATCACTTGCTGTAAAGTGATGGCAAATATCTGGAAGAAATTTACACGTTTTCGAAAGCTGCGTCAATTTTGCTAACACTCACTGGACCACCCTAGACTCTAGGGTGGTCCAGTGAGTGTTCCAGTTAGTGTATTACTTACCTATTTGGCCCTCTAGGGCCTAGAGGGCCAATTAGGTGAGCAATAGGCTCGCCCTCTATCTTTTACCTTGATACCCTTTTACCTTGGTTACCTTGATACCCAATGTGCTAGGTGAAATATGGGTGTAATGCAGTGTACCTCTACCTACCTTTTAGGGGATTACAGGCGTGAAATTCTTAAGTCTTGGATGTATGTAAATGACCGGCATAACATCGTGTATGGTTGTGTTCGGTGCAGGTACTTCCAGGAGGTGCTGACGTCGGCGCGGCTGGCGAGCGAGTGCAACGAGATCCAGCTGCACGCGGACGGCAACTGGTCGGCGCACGCGCCGCCCGCGCGCGCGCCGCAGCAGCAGCAGCCCGCCGCCGAGCCCGTCACGCTCATCTCCGACGACCTCGGTCAGTGCACCCACACATATTCGACGGCCTGATTAGCGCAGTGGTAGTGACTGCTTTCTGCGCCGAGGGTCCCAGGTTCGAATCCTGGTAGGGACACTAGCTTTGTGTGATGAACACGAATGTTTGTACCCGAGTCATGGATGTTTAATATGTATATAAGTATTATATACTGAGTTCGCCCTCAGTCCATTGTACGATACCCACAACACAAGTGTTAAGCTTAAAGTGGGACCGTATAGTTGGTGTGTTCGTATGGCGATATTTATTTATTTATACACTTATAAATATGCATACTCTGGTTTTATGAGTTAAGACCTCTCTGCGCACTGGAAGGGGCTGTTGCGAGCTTGATCCTGTCTTGGCGTAGTTCAAAAATGATATTTTCCATGTTCTAGGGGTTGCTCGAATCACTCGTATCGATTGCGTCGTCCAAAATATATGCGTTGCTTAGTTTAACCATTGGTGTGTCGGCTTAGCGATATTTATCAATTAAATATTATATTAATTTCTCCTTTGCGAACTAAAACATTTATTTCTAGAATATTTGTATTAAGTCAGGCAAACGGCTTCGTTATTTGCTGTCACGCTAGACCCCCAACGGTAATAGAGTGATCATAATATGTACCCTAAATTTAAGCCTAACCATTGCCTGTCCAATAGTGAAAACCCTGTTGAAATAAGTCCAGTAGTTTTTCATGAGGCTCGAACAAGACAAACAATAATTTAAAAAAAAAAACATTTTGGATTCAATTTCGCCTGAATTGCCAACAACACATGTTCAATGTACAGACAACCTAATTACGGTACGAATTTGAATAATGGCTAACCTGTTACTAATGCTTTATGTAATAGAAGTGATCCCGGTGGAGGGCGGCGGCGGCAAGCGCGCGGCCGTGGGCGAGAACCGCGCGCCCAAGCCGGCCGAGGTGCTGGTCGACCTCACCTCCGACTCCGAGGACGAGCTGCCGCTCAAGCGCAAGGTGCCGCAGCCCAAGCCCACGCCGCCCGTCTCCGAGTCCAGCGTCAAGAGCGACGACAATTACTCCTCCTCTAGTGGTAAGCATTCTGTACACACGACCCCGATCCTATTGGCTCAGTAGGTCATGCTGCTTTCTGTACCGAAGGTCCCAGTCCCAATATAAAGCCTAGCCTAGCTAGGCAGCACGATCGGTCTGGATCCGGTTCAATTTGTTTCAGGTTTCATTGTGTGTCCGTCTCGCTAATATTGCCGGACCTCTTGAATAGATAGATACCCGCGGCACCTAAAAATTTTTTTCAAAGCGACCGTATAACCCACTTTGAGATCACTGTTAAAAATATAAAAAGGGCCCCGCGTTAGAAGCGTTCTGAGTTATTTGTAATATATGGGTTTCATTGCGCCCGCGCAAACAGACTCGGCATTCAATACGTTAACAAAGAACGCAGAACGACACTCTGTACGCGCTCCTGTGTGTTTGTGGTCTAAGTGCGTGTTATGTTTATACAGCAGCTGAAGCGGTGTCGTCCAGCGGCTACCGGTCGCCGACGGGCGCGTGCGGCGGCGCCGTCATCTCGCTGGACAGCCCGTCCCCGCCCGCGCCCGCCTCGCCGCACGCCGCGCACACCACACACACCACACACACCACACACACCGCACACACAACACACCCCGCACACCCTGCACACGCGCCACCCGCCGAACCGCTGCCCGACAGGCCGCATCTATCCATCACGCCCGTCGACAGATGTAAGTACTCACTACGGGTGAATTGATACATGTAATAAGATCCAATACTCGTCACCTGAAAAACAAATATTATAGTCGATACATTATCAGAAACCGCAAATTTTTTACTCTTTCAATCGCAGGAACCCTACTGAATAGAATCGGAATATTTTTTTCAACACACTTGCTCGTAAAGTGGCTCAGTGGTGGTGGTGGATCCCTTGAGCCCCGCGGTCTCTTGGAGTAGCCCGCGCCAAAAACCTCTGTTTACCGAGTACCCCCCAGGTCGTCAGCATTTCTGTACTCGAATTTATGGCTTTCTCTATATTAATATAATGCGTGTTATTTATTAACGATAGGCACGAGCAACAACGTGGACCGCGAGGAGGCCGAGTCGGCGCCGCAGCCCTGGGCTCCGTACGCGGAATCGGATATAGATGACAATTATAGAAAGTGAGTTATCATATATATAAAAAATCTATTGAGATAGAAATATATTGAGCGAACGTAAGTGCAAGTCTCGAAAAGAGACGACTAATAAGAGACTTTCCACGGCTAGATGAATGGACATTACCAGAAAGGTCAAGCCCGAAGCACCGACATAAGTCTATGAATGTGGATAAAGCGATAGTAGTACGCCAAGATCGTAGCATATTTCATATGTGATATCAGCTTACATCTCCATGAGATATTTTATTTATGTAAATCTAGGAATAACGAAGACTGTCCTCGAAGTCCCCGCGGATTATGATTATTCATTTATGTGTAGATACTGACTGCGGGAGAAGAGTGGCCGCGCCTCGTACGCCAGCGGCCATTCTTCCGAGGAAGAGCAGGAACCTAACTACCCCGAGGTGCCACTGTTGCCGCCCTAGGCGTACTCCGCATATACCTTGCCGCACCGACGCAGCGGCACTGGCCAGTCACCGTGACATTTGGCCAGTTCCAGGCCAGAAATTTCTGGCATCTTCCACTTTGGCCCCGACAGTCTGGTACGTCCAGCACACGGTGGGACTTTGCGGCACTTCCCGTAATCTCCGCGGCGTTGAGATACTTCCCGCAATCCGGCAGGCGACCGCAACTAACCATTTGTCATGGATTTTATCACATCGTGACACTGTGTTATTTATAAGAGAGAATGTGAGAGAAAATAAATATGCTCACATAAATATTTCGTAACCCGGTAATCCGGCATTGTAAATACGGACAAGTATAAATGTAAGACTTAAGGCTTCAACTTTTTGTAATTACGCAAATCTTCGGTGTTCATAACTTGGGAAAACAAATGATATTTTAATTAGACGCGTTTATAGAAATGCGTTGACCTATCTATATTGTCTTATGCTGACAAAGTTATTGTTGGCATTTTCTATACCAAAAGTTTATATTACTTGTAAATTACAATGGCCTTATTTATTCTGTTTTGGCAGTTCATGTAGCCATGCATACGTGATCTGACCCACACTAAGGTCAACATATAAAACGTCTTTTGAATATCATGGTATAACATTGGATATTTATAACGAAACACTTCGTGAAGTGGATCATCTGAAATTATTTAGTGTTAATTTATCTATAGTTCTGTGAAGTCCACGAGTATTGAATTGGGTGAGTAACACACTGCAGTTCGAATAATTTCTCGTCGACATGATTTGTAAGTAGGTTACCTTTAATTGTAGTAATATCAATGGGGTAGTTGACTATTTTATTATAATAAATATAGAAAAATTTAGTTGTTCGCTGAATGAAATACTGACTATCATTTCAGGATATACACAGTGACGTCAATCGTATTGTGTGTTCTATGATAGAAAAGCGATATCTCAACGTCTTTCGGTCAGTGGTTCTACAAACTTACAATATTCATATCTCCCCTGGCAAAATCTTAATGTGGGAACTACACTCATGGCAAGAATTCTTGGTAAACGGTTTCTGTCAGTATAGAAAAGTTGCTAGAAGAAAGGTATCTTCACTCTTGTTCATGGCCTATTTCGAGAATTCGGAGGCCTTGCCAGGAAAATTTTATGGTAATTGAAAAAGTACGAGTACTGAGTATGTTGTTACTGTTATTCTTGTCATACCTGTGGGAAGGCGCTTACGGTAATATAACACTATGTACATAGTCTGTGCTCGGGCTACAACCCATTCGTATGATTTCACATCTATTATCAGCCATAGTGTCAACTATTCTTTTTGTCAATTCGTGAAAATCACTTATGGTTGGTACAAGTCTCTCGAAAAGATTGTACTAAAATTTTATTAATTTGTATTTACATGCGATTGTAGTCTGTAAGTAGTTCTATGTGTACAAGCGCAAGTAAATGTCATTCCATGTGAAAAAAAGTCTTTTATTTCTCTAATAAAGTTCTGTGAACGCTGCGACAATACAATAAAGATTTTGAAGATACCATTCATAAAGAAAACAACTTATATTGTTTTAATTATTCAAACTAAACTATACCTAACATCGCCGAAATGGCTAAAAACAACTTTGCCTATCTCCAGTCCGGTAGTAGAAGAGGTCAATGCCTCTTGTGAACGATTCTTGATAAATCTGGAGATACTATACGCCGCATTGAGACAAGTGAACAAGTAGTTATACAATGTTGCCGTCGATAAATTCCTTAAGAAAAATAACATTGATTTAAATCGTACCCAGTATGACACGTTTCGCCTCCACTGCTTATGTTAAAAGTCTTAGCATGGTAATTTTTCATCTCGAACTTGTCAGTAATCTTTTGAATATATTATTCAGACTTAACATAAAATATAAAGCTATTCTCTTAAGATGACTAATATACCTATTCAAGAGATTATAACTTCAACATTAATTTCTAATCGCCTTGTCAAGATTGAGTAATACTGCCAAGTAATCATTACGACGCTCAGACAATGTTTTAATTTATTTATTATTATGAGTTAAGAGTATGTGTAACTGTAAATTGTAGTTGACATCGTCGATTGTGTCATAAAATAAATGTAAATATTGGCGCTATGCATTTTCAATACCTACCTGCCTAAATAAAACACCTGTTCATTTCAATTAAGGCTGTCCAGACTCAGGTACCTACTCGACCTACCGCCACCGGTCCATAACGAAACATTATTTTTTACTTTCTTCAAACTAATCCGTGCTTCAATCATAAAGTTTCAAATGCAGGAAACGCGTCATAAAACAATAGAAAGAGTATAATTAATCGACTAGATAGACTATATTTATTGCGGCGGTGGTGAAGCGAGCGAGGAGCATTACAGACAGCTAAACGGCAACGACCTCCGTGCTCCGTCGCAATGTTTAATTGTCGGATAATGATTATAATGAATGGGCGGCTGTGCCGAAGCCTCGAACGCTACAACAATCATTATCTATTCACTCGGTGGATCAATCCAAGATAGCAGTAGTTTGTGGCGACGCCGATCGTACACCGTTCTGTATGTACGGGCCCTTCTCACATTTTTATGCCGCCCGTCTCGTAAACCGTACCGTGTCCTGCTCGCACGTACACGCACTACGCGGTGCGTCTCGCTCGCTCGCACGCCTCACTGACAGGGGGGACACGTAGCGTTTCTCGCTCCAACCGAGTTCCGCGGTCGTCCGCCGACTCGACGCGGCGCTGACGTGCGTTACGCTCATAAGATAATTTTGTGTTTCCACTGTGAAATCACCAGTGTTATTTGTTTATATTTTAAACCACTGCCAATGGATTGAAAAGCGTCGCTCTTCGGATGTTTCTACGGCGGTGTGGTGTACTGTACGTGTTTGTGTGAGACCCGAGGCGAATGCTATTGTGAAACGAGTCGGCCGTGTTCGTTTGTGCTGAATGGTGATTAAATGTAATTTACATTGCTTTTACGGTGTTGAGGGTTGGTGTGTATCGATCGTAAAGACAAAGCGGTGGATTGTTGTGGCCCGGTGGTCGGTGCATCTCGAGGTAAGTGCTCGTTGTGTTCAGCGAAGCTCCGGTAAGCAAGCAATCGTCGGCAGGCGGCGGCGCTAGGATACTACCGACCGACCGCTCGGGAGGATGGCTTCACCGCCACAGATTAGCGATAAGCAGCGGTCTTTGTTACCGGTTTTGTGCATAGTGCCTACTAGCTTCTAAACCCTATCTAACTAAATCGCGTTTCGGTCGGGTAAATGGCTAAATGGAACGTGCACGTTGTGTCGCAATACCTACTTGTAATTAAGAGCACGTGTGAAGGACATATTCACGTTTCTAAATCTGAAACTAGATTATTGTAAAGGCCCCTTTAGACATTGCTAATTCAGTGCAATATGAAGCGAGCTACTAACTAGGTGATAAGCCACTGTAGGTAACTATCATATGATTTTACCTATCTACCTATGTCTCTCTGTCCCAAGTCTAGGCAGTGCCTACTCACACGTCTGCTTTGCCTCATAAAAGTTGGTTCGTTGGTACCTACATCCACTTTATGAGCGCTTTACACTGTCATTAAACTAGCAATCTTCACATGGCTTGCAAGAAAACTTAACATGCGTTCGACAATTTAATAATCGTAGACTGAATGATTCTGTAGGGGTACTTAGGTTCCTATACCTAAAGTAGGTACCTACTACCGTTAAAAGTTAAAACTAGCATGTATAAACGTGTGTTAATTGCTAATTCCATTAATCTGAAGCTATCGTTGGTTTGGGGATAGGTATCCTCATCAATCCTACGTCTGTCTGTCGAGTCATCGCTTGGAGCCCAACTAATGGCTTCACGTTCTGAATAATGCACTTCCCTAATGGGATAATGGCACGCCGCCCGCCCCGCTCGCCACTGGAAATATTTATAAAGCGGCCGAATCGCGCTGTGTCAACAAGCACTCGACTGTTTGCCTTCCCATTTAGTCGGCAGCGGTGCCGATACCGCAAACGGAATGGTCCAACAATAAAAAATGGCTCCGAGTTTTAGATCCACATGGTGTACTCACCTACATGCGGGCATATTCATTTGCCACTAGCTTGCACATTTACTACCCAAACACTAACCACGTTTATCTGTACACAACGAGCTATTTGTACGGTCAACTTAATCTAAACATGCGAGTCGAGTCGATAAAGCTAAGTTATTCAAGAAAAAAGAACGATAAGAAAAGCTCACAAAGATGCTCACGCTAATGTATACTTCGCTCGCGGCAATAAAGCGACATGTTTACACGGCCGGCACCGCACGAAATCTTTGAAAACATTACAAAGGAACATTGAAGTGCTTCGAGGGTCCTAAACTACGCTGTTGAGCTCGATAACACGAGTAAACACCCACCACCTACCTTCTTGTAAGACGTTACAGATCAGTGTAACTAAATATGTGTATGTAAAGTCATTAAATGTGTTCTTACACGTTACATGGTTATCGATGTTACCGGACGAGAAACACGTCTCGCACTATTTTCACATTTCCTTTTATAATAAACAGGCCTCAGTTTGCGTGTTGAACCGCCATCTCTCAGTTTTTATCTCATTTACATTCAGTATCATAAAGCTGCTATAGGTAGTCATGAATAAACAAAACAAAGATAATTATTTAAAAACGGTTCGATAATAACGTTTAATTAAGTAGTAGGTATCATTAATTTTAACTGATAGCTGGATATAAATCAGGTCAAACATTCCGTGTCGTTTACGATCAAACAAAACGTAATTGTGATGACAAATTGCTTCTCAAAAGCATGTTTTACGAACGCGCGCGCATGCCCGCCAATGCTAATAGAAAACCGGATTTATTGTGGCTATAATACCTACAGTCTGTCTGTTTAAATTTGTTGACTCTAGTTAGAGCAATGGCGTTGAGTAATAATTCGAGGAAGCAATTTCTCTTTCTGCATTATGCGACAGTTATAGCAGCTTATGGTGAAATAATAAATTGTTCTTCAACATTAGAGTTTCAATCTGTATCTCCAGTTGACTCATGTCCAACCGGTAAATCATTTATCAAAGTGATAAGTAGATACCACATACATAAACAGCAAATGAAATCTACACGAGTTATCTATCTGATTACTAGCACATGTGCGTACTTTACATTGAGGAAGATAGTAAAATAGAAATCTTATTTACTACAAGACATAAAGTTTATTGTAGAGGTGAAACTGAAGAATTGGGACCTATTTGCCATACCTATTCACTAATCGGTGGCCGCGAACAGCGAATGTTTTTTGAAACATGGCTCGTTAGTGGCGCGCCCGTAGTCATGCTCTCCGAATCCAATTTGTAAGTTTTTTGGGCGTTCGCAGCGCTGCGGGAGCCGCTGCGGGCGGTCCGCGAAACATTGCTCGCTTTGTGCACGAACTACGTTGTTCCCTTTCATGGTATCGGTTATTGTACACCGTACTTATTGCTTTGCTTTGTGCCACGAATGTTGTTCAGGAATAGAATTGCTATAGCCCGGAGGCTATTCAAACATTCCTTTATTCTTGGACTCTACGAAAGCATTTTAACGAGTTGTTTATAAACGTTTCCATATTATCCTCAACGACATGACAGAATTGATTACTATTTTTTGTTACGGCATAATGAAACTAATATTTATCTTCGACGTTTATCAGCGGTCGAGTCGTAACGGTTTTTGACGCGTTTCGATGGTGATATCAACGAAAAGTGTAGGTATTAATTTAATAAATTGTTAACTAAACCGTTATCTGTATCCATGGTCTCTTGTCTGTCCTGCCTCGTGAGTCGGGGCTCCCTCGATCAGCAGCAAACACTCTATTAAAACACACTTGATTAGATCTCGGAGCGGTTTAATTGAACACTCCAGCTCGGGTATGCGCTCCTGGTACACGATGCGCAACACACAAACCGGCGCGGCGGCGAGCAACGCCTTTTTATTTTACTTTTTGATCTCTTTCATCTCCGTAGCGATTCCTTTTTCCTTTGTCCCTTTCGTTGGACTTTTCATATTCTTCTGTTTTCCGGATGGATTAATTTTAATTTGAATTCAAAAGACTTTACGATTTGTTTAGTATTTCTTTTGTGTATATTTCTTCATAGTTTATCAAGTAGGTGCTTATTTAGTTAAGAGTGTTAGGATGAGTTTACACAGTCCATGTTCAGGATAGATGGGATTATTTATCGGCGGGGTCGCGGGATCACGGCTCGCCGCCCACTGGCAATTTGGTGTTCGCCCGCGGCGCGCCGCAGCTCGCCGTAAGACATGTTCTCAAACTAAACGCTATGCTAATGTAATGGGGCTCCATTTGATCACAACCCACGGCTCATTTCAAATTTTCAATGAGACGTCTGTGGCAGCGACTTTATTAGGTGATTAGTTTTATTATTAAAGCAATCTTATCTGGTGAGATTGATGTTCAAAGTAATGTTCCCCTATTCATATTGGGCTAATGTTGCACTTATAGATGTTATCTTTCTTGATAATTATTAATAGGTATGAATACTCGAATACAAAGATTTTATGATACTGACGATAATTAATCGCATACTTACCATACGAGTCCTAGGACGTCATGAGTCACGTGACTGTTGTTTTTTCCTTGTGTTGATTTTAGTTTAAATATTTACACATCCAATATACCTGCCTACTTGCATCTAAAAGAGTCGGTTTGTGAACTTTCATTGGTGTTAATTTCAGCTTTAACTAAAATTTTCTTCCAGACCAGTCTTTATTCATGCTATTATAGCTTTAACTTTTTCCTTTAACTGGTTTGAATAGCTTCTCATCTTTCTATCTTGCCTTTTATATTTTTTCTCATCAATTGTGTCGTGTGTGGGTGTAGTGCCTATCAAGACCAATCAATTTACAACATCAAAATAAACTAATTTTCCCCAGGTATGGCTAACATGACAGCCGATGAAGTGACAATCTTGTTTATTGAACAATTAGTGCACCCTCTCAACTTGCATGTTTAACACTCAATTCGCGTCTGTTTCTCAACCATGGTTATGTCTTTTCGCTGTGTGAAACCGGTATAATGTAAGCCGGGCCGCGACTCCGCGTCGCATGTGTGAAGTAGGTAGGTAGCCGCATCGTAAATCACTGTGTGCCGCGGTAATGCGGAGATAAGAGCTCTCTCATTTGTTTTCCCATTTCCCCTGAGAAATTTCTTAGCGACGTTACCGCGCGGCGTATGATGTAACGGGCTATCGCACCGGCTTCCCGCGGATTCGTACATTGTCATACAGTTCCGCCACGATGACACTTGGTGCTTTTCAACAAAAACGGTATTGAAAATTTTGTAGTCACCTCTAATGCCAGAACTTATCTACCTTATAAGCATTACATAATTTAGTAGTATTAACAGGAATATGACATTGAATCCACGATTACCTTTATAGCAGACACATTTCTGCCAATAAAGGTATCTTATGTTCTTGTTTGAAACGGGGTTCATCATCAAATGATTTAAATCCAGTGATATAACAAATTATAGATCGATTTTTTTTAATCACACATCTATCTGACATGTTTCATATTATCTTTGTAATGAGAATATAACGAACTGCAAATACTATAAAGGACTTAAAAAAATCGAATTTTGCACTAGCTGTGCAATTTTGCACTGCACTTTTTGAAAATCGAAACAAACCACCTAAAAGACGAACAACTAACTGCTCAAATCAATTGAAAGTTTTTGTAATTTCAAAATACGAATTTCGGTCAACTCAAGACTTATCAGTTAATAATTTAAAATCACCATTTCATGCCACAAATAAATGGCCAACAAATAATAATATTTATCAACCCTGGTTTGAAAGCAAAGTGTCATAAAGAGTATGAAGCAAAATACATATTTCAAAGCAAGCAATTACGAACACAATTGGCTGAACATAGAAGTAACACCAGTGCGGCGGCGCGCGCCATATCTCGCTTGATTAAAGCCAATTATAGTCTTCACGCGATTATACTGTCGCGATTTACGGTACGAACTACGGATAACCCCGCCATTTAGAGAGAGACGCCTCTTTCATTACCATGCCACGAATTGCCATTCCATTTCCATGTTTGAAGCCTTAATGAACACGGCCGTAGATGAATATAATCGTCCAATTACATGATGGGCTGCGGCGGCATATTGCAAATGTACGATTATGGAACTTATTGATGGAGCGAGTCATAAACACATAAGTATAAATTGTTGTAATGAATTCGATTTAAAAGAAGTGAGACGCGAGTAAATTAATGTCGCTGAGTAAGGTAACTTGAATCACGTTTAAGAGTTTAGTAACGAGTGTCGTCGACGTCGAACAAGGGCTCGGCCCGCAATAAACATCGACAATCGCTTATCATGAATACAAATTGATTATCTATCAATTCGTTTTGATGGAACTCCCAATAATCAGTTTTACGCTTCGAAGCTAAAGTTATCGTCGTCGAAAGTTTTATTTCTTTAGTAAATAAAAACATTGATCCGCTCGCCTTTCGCAGCTATAATATTTACACGGCGAAGATGTTTTTTATGATTAATTTTATGCTTTTAAACTTTTTTTTTCTTTAATCTAACTAAAAGAAAGTCGCAGCTGTCCAACTTTTTAAAGTTTTTAGGCGAGTTGAACGATTCTATTGAGCATAAATTTGGCTTTAAGGTTTTATTGTCTGGTTGTACCTCCTATGAATAAATCAGTTGGTTATTAAACATTACTTTTGGTAATGTCTGTGTTAATAAGATATTTTGACGGATCAATGTAATGTCTCAAGAAATACAGTTGTCGATAGATACGATCGAAGTAATTAAATAAGATTGAATCGAAACCAATCGAGCATAGCGATCGGAATGACCAGGGCTACATAAGTGCGGGGAGCGAGACATCTCGCTCGAAGGTCGGCGTTGGAACCAGTTTGGCTGGACGGCGGCGACGCGACGCAAGGTGCCGCGGGCAGGTTAAGTGCACTGTATTAGCATCATCGCCCGCCCTTTCATGTCTGCTTATCTCCTGGTCTAGGCGATTTAAATGGGCCTATTGAATTGTATCTCGGAGATACTGCAGCGCTTGTTCCTATGGCCCTTGTTAGTTAAATTACACAAGCTTTACAAAGCGAATTAAATAAGAACAACCTGCCTATTTATATCATTCAGTTTTGTAGTTATATTAAAGTGGGCACTTACCTATGTAGTTAAAATAAAATAAGATCATTTTCTCCAGCATTATTGCTAAGTTGATAATAACAATAAATAATTATTGGTCGGAGTCTGTCTTAAAATTTTATTTTTACTTTTCTACACAACGCCGCGCGCCGCGCTGGCACGTCGAAAACAATTAAAACTTCTGACCGTTTGAGTGTCAATTATTGTTATAGAATAAGAAAGACGTGTTGCCGCCCGCCATAGCCAGTCCGCCCGTCAGCGCTGAGCTGCTGAACTTTATTCTATGGAAGTAACTCCACCGACAAAAGCTAAGTTTGAAAGAACAGAAACGAGTTAGGTAATTGATGAAATATTGCTTTATTATACCTATTTACGGCCCCTGCACACATAGCTAGAATTTTTTTTTACACTTAGCAATTATTACAGCATACGGAATAGGACATAGATACTTACTAGGTACCTAACTACTTACCTCGATGTAAATTACTGCCGTGCACCATTTTTACTATTTTATTAGCAAGCCATGAATGACGTAGTAATTGTACTGTGAACTCAAAGACATTTTGTCTGAGAATGAAAATAATTAATTTCCTCTGACCATTAGAGTAAATTATCGTGTAAATAGGTAGGTAAAGATACCTACTTATTATTTTATAATTGGTAGATACCTATTTGCTGAAAAATTTATAGGTATCTGATTCAGTACCATCAGCACTCGGCGCCCTGAAAGCTGAAAATAATATAAGCGTTCTCCTTTGTTTAATTCACTGGGACAACCGACAAAATCTGGAGGCGCGAGGGTCTACGGTTTCCATAACAACACGCGGCTGCTGTTGCCCCCCGCGGCCCGAGCCCCGCCCCGGCCCCGTCCGCCGCGCGCGCGGTATCGATCGCGCCCCCCCCGGCGCCACCCCGCGCCACTCCAAATCAAATTACAGCGAGCACGAACGGCCGAACGCCGCCGAGCGGTTGGCGCTTGCACGTCCAGCGCCCGCTCGCCCTCGCCTCGCGTCTATTCGCTCGACTCTTGTGTTGGCGTAACAGCATTTTAATTTTATTCCCGCGTTTTTGACTGCAGTCCCTATAATGTCTTGTTTGTAAATTGGCACCTTCGTCTCGTATCACGTAACAAAATGTCCTCTCGGCACGAATTGATGCGATGCGATATGCTAATAGGAATCGATGTGGAAATAAAAAGGTCCCGTGTCCGAAATAAACCTAACCTAAACCATTTAATAACGTTTCGTTGGCATGCGTACACTATCGCCGTCATGCGGGTACCTAATCTTATCTCAATAATTTTGCCGATCAGAACCCTTGACAGACACGTACATGTAACGTGACTCGAAAAACGTGGGAATTGACAATACCTAATTGACCCTTTATTCCTGGAAACAAGTCAAAGGGAGTACCTATGTGATGGAATTACTATTTCAGTAGGTACCTACAAGCGAAGAAAAAAAGGATCAACAACCTTTTCAACATAAACAAAATTCTATTTCAATCGAATGGCAGCAATACGCTCGACGTCGTCAATCGGTTCCGCTTCGCACAACAATCGACCTCCGAGTTTACGAGTTCTGAATCCTACTGCCAACAAATAAGAGCTATTATTCAATTTACTGCCGCCAATGAATAACTCACTGTTTAAACAGTACAGTGATTGATTCGCGACGTGGAATGTGTGACAGAACTAAAACAAATACGACGAGATTTTATAGCGATCGGCAATAAAATCGATTATCGTATCGAATCGCTCGCGGCCGAGGCCGAGGGTACCGCCGTCACTCGGGGACATTTTAATGAGGGAATGCCGTGATGCCGCGCCGGGCCGAGTGAAACGACGGGACATTTGTCTCCCCCGAATAATGGAATAGCGCTGAAAAGATATTTATCATACATAACCGACGAAGCTACTCGACGGGTTTATTTTATTTGCGATATCAGTCATGCTTGATAATATGCTAGATAGACACATAATATCTAAATTAATAATAAAACATCTTACATACTAATATGAAATATTTATTAAAAGATTGAAACGCTTAAAATTATTGGCGTCAGATCACAATGCGACCTCGCTCCTCTCGCATGCAGGGTCGCACGGTTAGGCCGGCTCTAATGCGGGTGAATAAGAGAATAACCCACACAAATATTATTGTAAAAACATACCCTAAAACACGCGTTGCTCCTTGGCTCATTATAATACTAATCATGATAAAGTTAGTAGATACTTTCTGTGACACAGTGAGTAAAGACGTTAAATGATGCTGCCGTGTTGCGTGATCGTGATGAGAGTGTTCTTGGATCGCTGCCAGCTATATCGGAGACACTTCCACAAACATTCTCAACACAACGTTCTTACGCGGCGCAAGGTGATTCGTATTACCTTGTACTGTTGTCAAACAATAGACAATCCACTTTAGCAGCTCAACAGGACAAAGATTCCATGCCCACCGCAAAACTACCTACGACAACGTTTTAAATTGTTCAAGCAGAATACTAAATGAGAATTGCAAATAACGTTGGATTTCCGCCAATGTTACTTTGTTTCCAACTATCCAAGAATCCATAACTGCCTTAATCGAAATATGGTTTCGGTATCTCGCTCGTAAACTTGTGAAGCGCCGTTTTCACGTGATACTGTAAGTCGTGAAGTTAAACTAACTATAGTAGGTAATCTATTTATAATACTGACAAACGAATTAACAACTTCGGTGTTCAGAGTGAAAATTACTTTAGAAAGTTTTAGTGCTACAAAAGGTAAATAATTGGGCCGTAATCGTAATCGAATAGCTCAGTCGTGGGAGCACGCGTCGGCGACGGGAATTCGTGATCAGTGAAGCGATTTCGAGTGACCTCCGAGGGTCGCGCGCGGGGTGAAGCGGCAGCCGGCTCTGCGGACCACATACACGATAGCCGTGTACACGTATTATTAACAAAGCTAGAGGGCGCTAATAAACACCTACGACGCAGCGCACGTACAAAGCCATTTCGTGCGGACACAAATTGCTTTTGTTCGTCGTTGGTTCGTCGTACAACGGGCTGTGATAGAGCCAGCTGGAATTATTGCGGCTGAAGGCTGATGGACTCACAATGAATACCTTCTCTCGGTTAATTACTTACTTAAACTTTAACATTTTCTAATGGCATTCGTTGCGAAGTCGACGTCTGTTGTAATTACACTTTTAACAACATGACACTCGGTACAAAACATGTCAAAATTAATTTGTGTCATAGTGTAATGCTCGGTTACGAAGCCCGTAGTAATATATTTATAATAACAAATTTATACTTACATAAGAACAACTAGGTACCTAGTTATTTAGGTAATAAGTATTTATAACTATGAATGAAACAGCCATGAAAAACATTGCCTATACATACCTAGAGTCGTATTTATACTAAGATTAATGGGATTATTAAATAATAAATATCCTTTTATGAGCTGCTGTAAAACACAAAATCTTAGATAAATATCCTTTGTAAAGCTCCTTATCTAATCTTATTGAAAAAGAATATGAAACATATCAAACATGCGAGCCCGTTTCTTATTTTATTTTATCTGCTCCGAGATAGACAATATTTATGTGTGTTATCTGTGCGCCGCTGTCGCATCTACTAGTTGGGTAGGTACTAGGCGAGCATAAAGCTAAAGAGAACGATTTAGCTAATAATGTCGTTGTGTGGCTCGGACGACGATGCGCGTGGGTGCATACATTGTACACCCTACAACATACGCGCATCAGCACACGCCGCTGGCGAATGATAGCTTTCTATTTCAATATTTGCACTGGCAATACTTATACCTACTTGCCTACAACCTGACAGACAAAAAAATTCAAGACGCAATCTTATATATACATATACTTATATAACATTTACAACAAACGTAATTTCTTATACATATTTACGCGAATACAAGACTTTGAAATAAAACGATTTTTTCGAATTTTATCGCATTTATTCGTTTGCTTTACAGCAACCATGGTCACGGGAGTCCTTCCGTGCTGTAAAGCAACCGAAACGTCGAGAACGTAAAATCATAAACGCGAAAAAATAGTTTTATTCCATTTACAAGTGAATGAAAGCATATAAAATTAAACTTTTAAGCCTATACACACAACAATACTAAGTACTATACATATATATATTAAATCAAGTAAGTAGGTAGGTAATCATTTATAGGTGTATGTGTGTGTAACGTTATTTATTTTCTTACGTAGTCAAGTCAATCATTATTGTTCTGTAAACTACGAATTAATTTTCTCACGCGTGTGAGCTACGATAGTGAGTTGGTATCTATGAAAATGTAATATAAAACGATAGCGCGACTCACATAAATAAAATAAGATTAAGTTGAAGTGAATTCGTGATTATTCAACATCGGCCGCGTCGAGCCGGGAACCTCCGACCCGTCTTGGATAAAGAAGACTAAGCTCGCTCTCGTATTTCATCTCACTCTAAATGGAATCAGCCTCAGAGGAAAAATATTTATATTATATCAAAAGAAAGATCAAAAGTGTTCGCGAATATGAGAGCGAACGACCGCGAACGAGACGGAGGAGTGAGTCGGGGGTGGCGGGACCGGTGAGGGATTTTTATCGAGTCCCCGCATTCATGTTATGACTTGACTTATACGAGATATAGCGTCGTATCGGAAATATTGTAATCTAACATGAATATAGAATTCAAATAAAGATAATAAGTTTTATTCCCAGACGAAATATTGTAGATGTTTTATGTGTGCGTTTTATTTTATTTAATGAATTAACTCGAACGGATGCTTATGACATAATTATTACGACGGCTAAACATTAACGGTGGTATGTGGTGACACCTAAAATTATAGTGATTAGATAGATACAGCTTTTATAGCTTCGTTACGATTAAATTGCTGAAATAATGTCTCATTTTACGATTACTATAAGTACTTATGACTTAATCAACACTCGTAGTGACGTCTAGAATATACATATACGAAAAGTAAACCAAACTAACTTACAAAATAGAGGTAAGATAACATTTATAAATATAAGACTAAAAATACATCATCTTGAAGAAAACACTCAGACAGAATTATATGTTCATAAAATATTTTTACTGTATCTTTTTGAGGAGGGCGTCCATGATCATACACGTGCGCAGGTGTGTGTGTATGTACTTAAATGTATATACACAATTCAAATAATCAAAAGAGGGGAATGTATGTGTACGAAACATCGTTATGTTTTATGTGGTAATATTGAAGTTACGAGCAAATTAACATGCAATGGGTACTCATTCACGACCACTTTAGCGGTACCAGGGCATCATTATCGTGGTGCAGGTGACATTTTGTGGTTTGTAATTTATTTTTCCCGATGCATGCGGTTTTATATTTTTATAACCCCTAACTACTAATGGTATTCCACTGAGTTATGTATGCCTTATTATTAAATCCACATGGATTTTTTTAACATCTATACTAGCTGTAAATTTCTGGTAGAAAACAGATTTCACTTGAGGATGTATCTAAAGAATGATATAATAGATATCCATAGTAAGCGTTGCTGCTCTAAAGTTTTAAAGTGGCTCTAGGGTGGTCACCGCTACCGGCAGTATAATAAGAAATCCAACTACTGCTGGGATAAACAAGTTCTGTGTGGAAATACTTTATTAGCATCAGTACCTTCCAAGGTCTAACTAGATAGTGACGATCTGCAATAGCAACAACATATATGACAAAATAGAAGATGATACAGATGAACCATAAACTTCTGAAGTGTTTTGTTATGTCAGTACGCTATAAAGTATCACTGTCAATAAAAGAAAAAAGAAAAACAATTGCATTAATTAGCTCTACGTGAGAGCCAGTAAATACAGTAAAGTTAACAAAGCTTTTAGGTACTTTGTATTAGTATTTGTTTTGTCGAAGCCGGAGAAAACGTTGGAGTTCTGTCTTCAAATACTAGGCCAAGTATGAGCTTGTTTACTGTTTACTTTTCATTGTATAAGTGTTCAGGAACTCCTATATTGTTGGAATTCGCTTTTAGAACTGCAAATATTTTTTTTCACCCAGTCTGTTGACACTGCATGAATGTAGTTTTAATGTTTCATGGGGCGCAAGGAAGCAGGGGGTAAAATAAAATTTCTCTATTGTCCAAAATGTTTAGGGCGTAAATAACTCGTCACACGCATCACATATCACTATTACTTACTTGCTGTTGGTTGAGTCATGTATAGAATATAAAACAAAATGTTTAAAAGTATAATGTGCTATGTTATAAATTAAAATAAGACAAACACGATCTTAATCAGAATCGTTGCTTTTGTTCATTGAATCGATTATCCCACGCGCTTCGATTATTTCTTGTAGCCTATTTATCTTCGCGTCGATCTTATCGAATGTGAATATCGATTCACGGATACGAATAAGTTTATACATAAATAAACTCACTATGGGTTTAAATAAATCAAGTATAAACATCAGTTGTGTATAAAAAAATAAATGTCTGAGGGATCACCGCGGTTGAAATGAAGAAGGCTAAGATTTAAAATAGAAGCTTTAACGCTCTAAACAGCAATCTATCCCGCAGTTCGATAGATATTTGTACAAGTAATTAAGTAAAGAACCGCAGCGTTATCTGCCGTGTAAATTTATACAACAATCTCATCGAGGGCAGCCGCGGGCTGTGTCAACGATAACGTGAAATTGACACCGCGCCATCAATCACTTCGGAGCGAGTGGGCCGGCCGGGGTGCCGGTGTCGCGTTGCAGTTGTGGTTATCGGCTACAAATTGCCGTCGAACCACTGATTAACAATGTTCAACCCGCACGTAAACATCTATCAATAAAAACTCCAAATAGAATTTAACGATCACACGATCTGGTGAATAGCGACGCAACGCGCCGAAGCGGTAACAATACCCGGCGTAACAATGGCGCATAAAGTATTTTAAAACTTGGAATAAAATCCGATCGCATAATCCACTCCGGGGCCGCCACCAATCAGGGCAGAAGTGCTCGAACAGATATTGATAATAACGAACGGGTTAGTGCCGCGCGAACAGGTTTACAAGTGGAGTAAAGTATGTGACAATCCCGCGTTTAAAAGTAAGCCCATGTCGATTATAGTTTCCGGTATCTCTTACGCTCCATTGTATGTATTGTTGTCGGTTTGGGGGCTGTGAAAGCTCGGCTCCATCCGGCTGCTATAAGGTTGATTCTCGGAAAACCAGCTGGCGTGTCGTTCCCAACGCTCCCTGTCTCGCCAGGCTAAGATTACAATGTCAATAGACGTTTCGGCCATTGAATCGCTTGCCTTGTTGGGAACTTGCGCCTTTAAACAACATTCTTTACGTTAAGAGAAGTTAGCAATTTACCGGCTAACGACACGTTGTAATATTCTACGGTTATTTTTATTATGGCCATTTAATGTTAAAATATTAGTATACCTTTCTTTTGTGTCAGATTTCTTTCTTTAATTACCATCAAAACGTCTCCAGCGAGTGTTGCAGGGAGTTTTGAATTGTTTGTTTACTAGTACTAAGGCATTGAATAGTTGATTACCAGTAGATATCTAATTACCATGGTAGTTAAAGTACGATACAAATTAAAAAATGCGCAATTAAAACAATAACTCAAAGTATTCTGTACTCCTGTGAGAAAGACTTGAATAATACTTCAGTTTTTATTCAGTAAGTCTTCCTATAACTCAAACAACAAAGCACCGGCTGGAGAGATCCTAACAAAAGAATATGAGAAATATCTGCGCCTCTACAATCCAAACCGCATCGCGACTTCGCTTATATTGGACAATATTTCTTGCTTCTCAACTCAGCTATCGGGATATACACGTTAAAATCTTTATTTTATTAAAATACACAGGCATTATGTTCTGAGATAAGCTTTGATATAGAAACAATAATCTCAATGTTTACCAACGTCGATGTTAAAGCGCTTTTTATCTAAATCTGCTAGTTGGCTGTGTGTTTAGTGTACTTAAATGGATTACATTTATAATTTGAGTCTCAGATGCTCTGATTAAATTTCTTCCGCCTCAGAAATTCCCTTTGTTGTCAGGCACTTCTCTATTGCGACACAAAAGCTCTCAGCTACAGCGGGATAATTTATTTTAAACAGTCCTGGGAAGACTTTTTCGACTTATTACAGTGAATTGTACTTAAAAGTTTTTTTGTCATGGAATATACTCGTAACTATTTGCGGTACCTATTTTCTTTGTTAATAATTTGAGTTATTGTTTGGTAAGGTTGCTTTTATTGTTGATTGGTGGCTAGTAATAATATGTCAATGTTGTGCATAATAATATATGGTCTAGTCGGTCGGTGTAATTCAAATGTGTGTAATGTTTTTTCTTAAACTGTAAACTGGGCTATATATATGAAGATTATAAATTCTTTAATTGGCTACATAGGCATTTCTGAATACAAAACAAGGGTTTTTGGAATATCTGTCTGTTTGTTAGAGCACCACGTACTTTTTTCTATCAAATAGCCTTAATAATGGTCAAAGGGAGCCGTGGGCAAAAGCTGGAGTTTACTTACCTATAAGAATCAAAATAAAAAAAATGCAGGCAATAATGAATTGCCTGCATTTTTTTTATTTATTTGCTCCATCGACCGCTGCAGCTCGCCATAAAATGCTTTGTAATTATCTGTTTGTTTAAAGAATGTATTACACAAACAAACTTTACGAGTTCAGCGTTTAAACATAACTTTTTATTATCTCACATGTTTTCTCCGACGCACACACGGAAAAAAATATTTTATCACCGCACCTACCTACCGCGCGCCCGCGAGCCGAGCCGTGTGCGAGCACGCGGTCTCATTACACTCTGTTCAATAATTTGTCCATTCAGTGGGTCGACGTGATCCATCATTAAAATACAGTAGGTATATATAGATCGGTGCGGCAGGCATAACAGCGGCAATATTACGTTATTCTCTCATGCATAAATGTTTTTGTAATATTTTGGAAGCGGTGTTCCAAGTTCACCCCTTTTCCCCTCGCTCGCTGCCGAGCCCCGGCCTCATCTCTCGTGCCGCGTTGCATTGCATCGTTTCATATTTCTCTTTCTAACTTTAGGTTTATTTTATAGTTTAGTGAATATGGCGCGCTGCGAGTGACGGCCCGGGGCCCAGCTCATCACGTTCTCTATAAGGAAACTTTACGATCGTGTTCCTCGTACCTCGTAGGCACTTAAAATTTATTCGCTCGCACGTCTCGTTACTGCAAGAAATATTAAGATTATTAAAAATAAGAAATGAAATGTTTTTGTTGCCAGTAAAATATAAATACCCGTTAGTATTTGCGTGTGATTTTACAATTCCACTTAGTGAATCGAGAAATGATCGTTGTCGCGCGCAGAGCATCTCGATTTGAATTCCGCACTCGCACGTTCGGCTGCTTGGCCGAGTAGGGTCGAGTCACCGAACGAGCGACGAAGTCAGTATTCGTGCGGCGTGCGGTTACTACGCGCGCTTCTCTCTTCGTTCACGCCACTCGTGTGTTTCGGACTACCAAATTAATGTTTTTTGTGTGCGGTGTGCTCTGATCTGACAGGCCTTTGTTTCTCCGTAGGTGTCGCGAGGAGCGGAGCAATCAGGATGTCAGTGTGTCTAGTGATGGTGCATTGAGGTCGTGCCGGTACCCAACAGAGTGAAGTGTTTTAACTATAGTGCATCAAAGTGCTGGATGGATTGTGTCTCTTGGATTGCCATCGCGAGTCATCGATAGACCAACTTGGGAACGGTGAGGCGTTTAACATCTTTATTTTGTTTAAATATGATAACAGTTGTTTAAATTAGCATGCATTTGTTGTGAACCCATACAAATGTATGTCATGTTTGCATACTGACTGATGGTATCTTTAGCGTTTGCATAATTAAATGATGTAGTGCTAGACTGTTAATCAATTAGCCTCATAAACAGCAAGCCAATGGATTGGTTCACATGTTCATGAATAATTTGATGGATCTATTCAATAGTATTAATTTGATGTAGAGATAGCTACTATAGTCAGGCAACTTATTAAAAAAAACTAGTACCGATGTTGAGGGGAGATACTAAAATCCCGTTTTCGGAAGTTCCCACTAGGGGCGCTGCTGGTTAAATCAAGTGTCATTGATATAAATCAATCTTGACGTTTTTATAAAAAAAAACGTTTGATATAACTATTTAAATCAGTCTGCCATGATACTTGCCTGATGTGATCATAATTTTGTTTTTTTTATCATGATTTTTATCAACCCTGTGCTTCTCATTTGTAGGGCACCCAAAGGGTCGAAATGGATTTCTCTTGTTGTGCCAACATTGCCTGTTCGTTTAGCAGAATTTCCTAATGTCATCGTAACGTCATCGCGAAAGTATGCTGTTACTATCATGGACTAAAAAGATTTAGCTTGAGTTACTGTTCACCGACTTGTAAAAAAATCACTTATAATATGTGGTGCCCGCAACGTCAACAACTTGGGACCCTTTTGTTTATTTTAGACATCAAGGAGGGTCGAGACCCATAACGGTTTAGTGTATGGTGTTGTGAAAGGGCAGTATGGCTTATTGAAAAGGAAAAGTACCGCAGCTTACGAAAGTAAGTAGGTACCTAAGAATATTTCATTTTTACAAGACGTTCTTGAGAGCATTTTAATCACTTGAGCGAGTTATTCTCCTTTTTTCGTTAGCTACAAAATTGAACCACTTTTGCCAGTGTCGAATAACATTTCTTGTAATTTTTATACAGTTCATCAATGCCACTGATGATAATGATGATGATGATAAAATGAAATCTTCATTACTGAAACGGTAAAAAAAACACATTTAAGAAGTTTAAGTGTTTTATCGTGCACACTTATAAATACGTATGTATTTTATCATCATTATCATCTGTCAATTAAGTACGTATTTTCAAAACTTTTCTCTTCAATTTCCCCCAAAAATCATAACTTCTAAAGAAAACATTTTCGCTGAACATAAGTTTCATATAAAAATACAATAGAAAGCATCCATAGTCAAAACTGTACGAATTCACAATGCTTTCTGTTATTATTTTTCGTTTGGAACACTAAACCGGCCACCTTGTGCCTTCACTAATACTTTGCAAACGTTAAAATATTTACGTTCAACGATCGTCGATTGTTATTACAATCGCAATCGCTTACCTCCTCATTGTGTCGGGAATCGCTCCACAGAGCTATCCAATTACTGACGGAGAACATTTCGATGTTCAATTAAAATCGACAATTTGTCGTGCTTAATTAATAATTTAGCTGGGCTACCTATTTGGGAAAATATGTATAGACACGAACTTGCGTGCACAATGTTATGCTAAAAAAAACCCTTGTAAAATTTTCATGCGATTTTTTTGGCTAATTAATTCTTCTTGCTGTCGCTAGTATTTTTTTTAAAAGATTCGATTTTAAATTATGTAGCTTTTTGTAGTCATATTTATTTGCATAAAACCTTATCGATCATATCTCGATTGTGTCAAGTTGGATTGATTATAACTTAACGTACCTACTTACTAATCGACTCGATTGTAGCCAAGTGGGATGCAGCTCGCGTCGCCATCACAATTGATTTTATCTTAATTAAAATATCAACTTAATTACAGTGGAGCGTTGGCAGTGTTCCCTGCTCTTATACTGTTACGCGCAAAGTTAGCGATGATCAAATGATTTATAAAGCCATTCAATATTCACTTGTCATAAATTAATTGCAGTTTTTTATCCCGCGCTAGCTGTACAAGCGGTTTTAATTTTATAAATCATTGTGAAGCTACCGTTACTCTAATATGTTCACATTAGTGTCTATTTTATTCAGCTTAAATATTTTCCTGTAACAGAAATGATGAGTATTTTTTATAGCAGTTAACAGGATTCCTGAACCTGTTAAATAAATTTAATAAAAAAACTAGAATAATTAATAATACTCTTATCTTATGCTTGTAGAATCATTGCCAGATATAGAAAACAACCTTTGTAACAGCGACCAATCAATTAACGTTCACCAATGCAAAACATAATACGTGCCACGACATACGGCGCTTTTATATCGCTTCCATACTCTTTCTTCAACATTTTTTTAAATACACAATGGATAAAGTTCCGAGTTCTTTTTCTTTTTTTATATTGTCAATTTGGCTACAAAATAGTGCCATTTTTGCCAATCTCGAGTATTCTTTTCGGCGTTATTTTAAATATAAGTACCCCTGATGCTAATAATAATGTTGATGATGATGAAATAAATTCCCTTCTCTTAACAGTAAAGTTGGGGGTACTTTACTGAAAATACCAGACATCTTGGGAGTACTCGAAAAGTCAAGCTACACTGTGCCATATGTTATTTATTTTAGTTGTTACGTAGTTTTATATAAGTAAGTTCCTAATGGGCTTAGCACACGAGGACAGAAAGCAAGTGTGCTCATGTAAACAACTCGGCAAGTAGAAGTTATTACTGTACGGATTAGATTTTCACTTGTAACTTGCTTATACTGTTCTCTTGTAAATCGAGCTTTAGTGATATCTGTATGATGGTTTGTATTACGCATTCATTTTATAACTGTGCCTTGTCATTTTGTTTGTCGAATGATTAATTAGGCATTGTGGTTAAATAGGTACAGTAAATAACAACTCTTTTGACAACTAGATAACGTTAATAAACGAAACGATGACAGATTATGAATCCTAAGTCATCATACAAAAAAATACCATACAGGATGTTATTGTTTTTTTTTATGTCAACGCTTAATTGATAAAAGATAAAATTATACAACTTTAGAAATAGGCAGTCGTCTGTAGACAAAGAACACATGGTTTAATTTGTTTCGTTACGAGTTAATCAATATAAGATTTCCCATGAAAAATATAGCAGTACAAAAAAAACAAGTGATAATAAATATTATAAAATACTAATAAATATTAATTAAGATCAGATTTTATTTTTTTTATCGATGTAGGTAGTTTTTTTTTAAACTTGTTTTTCGATAGCATTACCACAATAAAATACTGGGTAATTAATTATAGTGTGGTGTTAGACGTCTAACGTCTTGATAACATTGCCAGAATTACGGGTAGGTATATTTATTCATGTTGCCTTAATTTGATAGTCAGTACTGTTAATTAGCATAGCTCAATTTATAATGGTTACTAAGATATTAATTAGGACTTACTTTTAAGTGCTTGTGCTTACTTCCATGATCATATTTCAAGTAAAAAACTTGCGGATAGCCTGTTATCGATAATATTTACTTACGTCAAAAATTCGATAAAACGTTTGAATTATTGTACTGGCAGTGAAGAACTTTCTAATATACAAATGACCACTAGTCGTTATGCTTTCCTGGTATGTAATTATATTCCTAGACCTTGTTGCTGATCCTATTTCACTCTAGTATAGTTTTGTCCTTCTCTGTCGGCCAGTGGGATGCAGGATACTGACTGCTAAACTCAATCGAGCGATTGTTAATGTTGGCTCCTAAATTATCTTACAAGTTTGGGTGGGTATTATGGATAAATAAATAACTTTTAAATATGGTGATCAGAACCAAGAAGAAGCTTAACTAAAATAAACAACAGCATTACAATTTGGAAACATAAAGATTCCTCAGAATTTTGTATGTTCTCGCGTACGCAATATATATACATACATATTAGCAAATATTTGGCCGTAAAAGACTTTATATAAACTTGTAAATAATCTAATGTTTGATATAACACACATTTCAAGTATATTGTTAGCAGGAAAGTGTTATAAACACGAATTATCAATTGTATGTTAATGATCGCATTGTTGGGGACATTTAAAAATAGTAATCAGGCCGGTGATCGGAGTATATCCGTTAATTGTTTTACGTGATTGGCAATACGTGAAATAATCGAGTCGATAGTTTGTACTTATTTATTTAATTTAGATTTCGGCAGTCACATTCTATTTTTAAATAGTGTTGAATGAACGTTTATTTGATGCCAGCACTTCAAAGAGCAACAAAGTAATTTCGCTGTGAGTTCTCATCGTAAAAGTAGATTCTCGAAATAATCTAATTTAAAAACCACATTATGATACAAATTGGATGGAATAAATTGTTTTGGCAACATTGCAGGATCAATCAATCAATGGAAATTATGATCCGATAAAATGTTAAACTGTTTTAATTTTTATATATTTTTTCCTTAAACTGTTGTTTCTGATTACAGCTACTAGCACACAATAGGTAGCTAGTTTCTCTATGATACAACTTCTAAAGAAGAAAAAAAACTATATAATAGGTAATGCAATGTACCAAAATAGGATCGTAATATTGTACAAACAGTGCCAAGCTGTTGGCAACACTTCCTATAAACTAAGTTGTGATTTCCTACATTGGATTCCCAGGAACTTGGCAAGGAACTAGAGTTTGTTACTTTTTAAACGAATGAGGATTTTTTTTTAAATATTTGCCACAAATGTATTGGGGATAAGTATCGACTGCCGTATCATCATTAAATCGAAATAAAAAAGTATAAAAATATATACTAGTGTTGAGAAATATTTGGGTTAAGGATACAATGTGACTGGCATATCCAAATTACATGCATGAGTCCATAAATATTATAAGAAAAAAGTTTTTTATGGCACTTGAGTATTAACAATATTTACCGTATAATAAATAAATCGCATTTGGCCTTTTACGCCGGACCAATTAACTCCCAACTTAAATATTAAATTATTTGTACATTAGGTACTTATGTATTTAGTTTGTATAATAATAATTGTAATGGAAATACCGTCGGAACAAATAAGCTTACAATATTATGTTAGACTCTGAGATTTATGGGTCGGGAGGCGCGGGGGAGGAGGGCATTGCCCTGTTGGCTACCACCAAAACTCGGCGAGGTTATTCTCCCGTTCTGAAGTGCGATATCAATATATGTTATGTACCAAATCCTATTTACGAGGGTCCCGTCTGAGTTTCTAAACGTATATTTTCATAACTTATGGCTAAAATTATTCGCAATATTGAATGGCTTAACTGTTGGAAATGGTTATCTTTCATCTTTTGAATAAGGCGTTAAAATGTAATATAGGCCTTCAATTTGAGTTGCTTTTGAGCATTTAGTGATTGTCAAAGCAAACCATTGACAAACAATCATTTGACATTACATTTTTCTTTGTCTACATGCAAGCCAGGTTAGCTAGCTAGGTCTTTATTTAGTTCTATCCTATCGAAGGTTGGACTGCATAATCATAGCTATTTAGTTTTGAGAAGTTGCTGCCAAAACAATTTTCCAGTTAATAGTGTTGCCTTCATTTGATAAGTTCTTTCAAGTATCAGTTGTTTTTATCCATTCTACACACAGACACAATCGGTAAGCACGTGTCTATAAGACCTACGCATGATCTAATAGCTTCTTAGTAAGACATTTAAGTTTTGAGGACATTTTTATCATGTATTTTTCGTAGGTTTTAGATTCTTTTTCACCCCAAATTACTTGCCTGTATTAAGAACTATTAAAATGAACGCACTAATGTTATAGAATAATCTTTATCACCCCAACTTACTTGCCTGTTTTAAGAACTTATTAAGTGGAACGTACAAATGTTATAGAAGAAAAGAAAAGGTCTGTGACAAATCTGACGACGTTAGACATTATCGTTGGTCCAGACATCGTGATTCATGACGTGTAGCTAATCTCGTGACAAGTGCTGGCAACCATTTGTGTGGCGAAACGTTAAAAGGTTTTTTTCCGACGGCCCTGCATTTTTTAATTACCTCGGCTTTTATTACTTGCATAGATAGCAAGTTTTTGTTGTATAAAACTGTAAGTAATTATTGGAGGCGTTTTGTAAAATTGATAGTGTAGTTACTTCTGAGGTTTATGTTGTCTTGGTAAATTAAATACATAGGTACTTATGGCGCTGCCAATCGCCATCAATACGTGAAACCCTCTCGACAATAATGCTTTCTACAAACTTTCTAAATATATCGAGGGTGTGTCAATTCACGCGATCTACAAGATGTCTTAGTCGTAAATATTTTAGCGTAATGCCGGGTTAACGCGATTTAAGCTTAGTTAATTAACAAGTAGCGAGTTAACTTCATATCAATTTGCGAAGTATTACCAGGCTAGGCTTTGAAGAAATTCATCTTCGCATAAAATCCAAACAAGACACAGTATTTATTGTCGTTTCTATTGATGGATATTTTTAGAGTAAATAGTTGTAGTATGGTATTTTTAAAGTCTTTCTCCAACCAAGGGTTGCCTAGTAGAGATAAGGTCGCCAATTGTGACACTTTCATTGTATATAATTTGCCATTATTTGTATTGCTTTGTGTTTGAACAATAAAGAGCTATCCATTAGTGAGTCATCGTTCTATTTATCAGTTTTATTTATGAACTAGTCTGATTTACGACTTATCCTTTGTATCTTCAGCTTAGCGTTTTCTGGAACACAAAATCTCTTATTATTATGGAATATACTTGGTTCTCGTAGGTTTTATTTGGAAAGATTATTGCAAGCAACATATTCTATTGTCTGTGTTATATTTCTAACGAATGTAATGCTCTCTACAGTTTTTGGTCTGTCAAATCGAACTCCTCATTGGCCGAAATTTTAATGCTTGTGATGAATACAAGAAGTTACGTAATTTGTAATCTTAGTCATAAAATTATACAAAGGTATTATGGGGCTTGATTAATTGTTCAGCTTTTACTTGCACGTACTCCGTTAGCTACTCTACCTTAGCTTAAAATAGCCCAAATCATATTTGAACGATCTGAATAAATGTACCTAAATAAACTCGATCAAGTTAAAATCGATAGTATGATTTGTAGGACGTTGTTGCTGTAACCACAGATAAATAGAGCAATTAATCATAGCTATATTAGCGCCATTGATTTTGTGACATAGCAGCGAATTTACATCTTTAATCGAGAAGCTAAAAGGTAATTATGATCAAGCGGTGTGTTATTATTCATGAATGTAAATTACATTCAAACTACAAATTACTTATTTGCATGTTAAATTAGCGTTATGAGTAACCGGGTCCGCAGTTAACTAGTACTTTAATTATTAATACAGGAGCTATATATTAAACTAATTAGTAAGGTTGATGAACAGATAAAATGGTAATGTTATCGTAGTTTCAGTGAAGATTATACTTGAGCTAATTGTAAAAGTCAGTCTCCGTTAGTAAGGCGAACTAGTAAAATTAAAAAATCACATTTCGAATATGTAGGTCGAATAGACTAAAAAGCTTTGATGGTAAAATGTTAATCTAGGAGTGGCTATGCTAGTTTTATCTCCGACCCTAGAATAGCGGCTACACATCAAGTACGTACTTAAGACTTGTGCTTGACACTTAAGTTATATTCCCTGCAGATTGTTACAATAATAAAAATAATTTATGATTCATTACACATATCTTTGGACATTTATGATAAAGTATTAAGTAGGTACTACATCGGAATAATATAGCGTGATGGGCCAACATTTTTAATTTCGGCGCAAATAAGCAATTTCGGGTACTGCGAACATATTCCACCCAAAAAGCATTTTTCCTCCGAACAAAGTGAGCGTCTAGTCCGGGTTCGATGCTCGGGCAGCGAGCCAAGTGGCGCGGCGGGTCGGTAAATCACCCGCGAGTACCAGGCTCGCAGCGCTGCAAGGAGCTCCCAATCAGCCGCCCTATTGACAAACATACGGCTCGAGTATAATGGAATCCGTCGCCATTTATCAACCAATGGGCAATTCATCTCTTTCCTTTGGATACATTATCTAATTTAACTCGACGACCGTAATAAGCTAGGTTTATTTACGGCTTTTATGTTCAAATTTAAACAGAATGATCGTGAATATTGCTTTATCATGAACATTAAATTAATGTTAAGTGCACAAACATGCAATGTTATTGGCAATAAATATAGCTACCGTTACCTACCGCGGTTAGTCTAGTCTAGATCCATTTAGGAGGCATTCATCCGTATTAAATAAATCATCAGTTAATAATGAACATATGTATATGCCCGTCTCTCTCTTGTTAACATCCCTATAATTATGACGTCATCATCTTCACCACTCTCTCAGACGATTGTTGGGGAATATAGCTACACTAAAATAAATTCTACATAACTATTATAACTAATAAATATTATACATAGGTAGGTACACATATTTTCCAACTTTAGGGCGACGTTTCCTTTCCATGATATGTACAACAGCAGGAAAGTATAAAAGACGTGACACAAGCAGAAATAACACAAGGAACAATAGTCAATAACGGTAATGCGATAGCAACGTTTCCTGTCCGCCTGGTACGTACTAATCCCTCTACGCGGAACGATGTATTTAGCCAGAGGTCCACGTTCCAATTGTACATCGTAATCCTTGTTGTAACAGCGATATTATTGTATTATGTACACCAATGTGTATAATTACAACATCTATTTACCTATTGTTAAAATTCAATTCTGAAATAATTCTCTAAGAACGGAGGATCATTCGTAGATGATAATTAAAGCTAGCTAGCTACCAGGGCTGTATCTCATATAATTGGTGAATTAATTGATTCCCAACATAGGGGCAAAATTTAATTGTTAATTGTTTTTTTTTTGGGACTCCAATGCACGATGTTATTGTAACAAGATAGACTAATGTGCTTCATCACTCTGACAACTTGACAAATGGTCCAGATGTCCACAAATTTACGTTTCTCCAAAACTGACATATGTGACGCTATTTAGATGTATTTTAGGTGAAATTTAAGAGTCGTTTCACGGATATATTTACTGATATAAAATGTCGAAAATTGCCTGGCGAACTGTTACTAACAATTTTCACTGACAGTGGTTCATTTGTCATCAACGTATGTTACGTTGACTGACATGGACATTCTTATATGTAGGAATAAAAGTACAAAAACAAACATTTTTTAAATGGAATTGGAACAAAAACCATTCTACCGGGTACCATTACAAGTTCAGTAAAGATTTTCGTTAATTAAATAAATTCTTCTCAGGCGACTTTTTAATGGTCTATAGCACAATAGTGTCTGCTTTTGTGGCTGTGACAATTCACTGCTCAAATATTGGGAGTTTTTTTATAATAAGCCAAACTGCCGACAAATGCGGAGG
This sequence comes from Pheosia gnoma, assembly GCA_905404115.1. NCBI lineage: Eukaryota > Metazoa > Arthropoda > Insecta > Lepidoptera > Notodontidae > Pheosia > Pheosia gnoma. The sequence goes on from FR989910.1 coordinate 2,497,897, forward strand.
GCAGTGTGTTCACGAACGTTATATATTGTCTTGACATTGAAAAATTAACAGCAATGGCGTCTTTTCGTGAAATACATTTTGTCAAATTGTCGCCACTCGCTAGCACAACCTCTGTCCACACTCGTAATTGGCACATATGACAAGTTTTATGTACATAAACTGTCAAAAGAGAGAATAACTGAAAGTGACGTATATACCTACTACTTATTGTCAGTCAACAATGAGTCGTGTTAGCTAGAACCCGGAGTCCCAATTTGCACCGGCAAGCGCAAAGGAATAGTTTACCACGCAGCCACGGTAATATACGGCCGTATTATAGAGGGCTAGAAACGCAGTTAATAGTTTTGTTTTCATTCGCACCGGGTAACTATTTATTGTTGTAAGGAGATAATTGCATGGCACTCAAGTTGGAGTACACGTAATTATCGTAATCATGATATACTTAACCACGCTTCTTATTTATTCCGCTCTATAAATTGGTTATTTATTTGCCTACGCCCAGTCCAAACCAGAGTTACATACCTACATAGCGGTTTTAAATAGCCTTACCACTGCTGTCATCATGTGTATAATTTGCGGATATTATTGAATCTATATAAAGTAAGTATCAATTAGTTATTAATATATAAGAAAACACCGATTTTTGCACGACAGTCATAAAATATAATTAAAGGTAACATTAAGCTAGTTTTTATAAGCTACTATTATAACGATTACCCCACCTTTTAGAGCTATAAAACGGGCAAATGTAATAAGGCCGTCATAAACTATCGACATTATGGCCGTGTTCAAGTATGGAATATATTTTTTTCACCATTCCAAGGAGGACAAATATTTATTAAAAGTTCACGTTTCGAACTGCTAATTAAGTGCTGGAATAATTGGATAGGGTATTAAGTGAAGTAAATTACACGTGTTATTTGCTGCACAATTTGTTGAATAATAAGGTGAGTGCGACGCGACCCGATATTTACCTTTGAAAACAAGTTTTTAACCGACGAAGAATAAGAGGAGGCTCTTGATTCGACACGTAAGTTAGGTTTTTTTGTTATTTTTGACCACGCATAACTTTTAAATGTTACATTATTGACTCGTCTGTTTAATCCAGTGGCTCAACACCAAACTTAACAAAAAAACTTGTTTTTTATAAATCATCCACATATCCCAAAGTACTAGGAGAAAAAAACTGCCAACTTTCGCCCACACTTTGTAATGTGTTTGGTACAGTTACTAAGAAGTGCTTGGTACTAACTGGACGATTTTTTTTACATCTAAGTATCCTTGATGTTTAATTAAAATATCCCTTCATCTCGGGTCCCAAGTGCTGAAACTGAAACGCGCAAAACAAGGCCCATGTGTTTTAACGTACTCCTAGAATATTAGCGTTTGTACCAGGCTCGCATAAGCGCGCGCGTCATAAAAAAGTTACGAGGAGTTATCAAAAGGGCGCAATAAACCGCCATCGCTGGCGACGCTATAAACTGCCCGCTCTATGTAGGGTTGCCAGCCATATATAAAATTCTCCACACTCCTTAAGAGTTTCAAGTGCCCCGGGACACAGCGATATCTTGTGACCAGAAAAAAAATAGTTTGCGAAGAAATGTTTATGTGCTGTTCCCTACAGAATGTTTCAATTATGGCCGGATAATATTTTCCTTCTAACTCAAGGATAAAACACTAGATTAAAATTTGTAGTTACATTATTAATATCAATTCTCTGAACACCGAAAATGTATCACACCATCGTGTGTATTTTCTATATTATGATAAGTTTTTGATTTGACTCAGTCAAGCGGCTATTCGACGATACATAGGCGGCGTATAATATAACTCTCAATATCGGTAAAACTATAAAAAGTTAGGTACTGAAGAAAGTCAAGACTATATGGTTATAGTACAACTAATCTACGTAATAAATCGCCTTTCAATACAATGTTTTTTTGACTTACAATACAAATGCACTGACTATAAGAATTAGATCCAATTATTTTCTCGTAACAAAGTTGATTCAAATTGAATTTAATATTACTAAGGCAGTGTTAATAAGACTTGAGTGCTTGTTACTATTAAATCTAATTGCTCCATTGAGCCAGACATGCATAATTATACCTTAGATTAATATTAAACCTAATCACAACGGCTATAAACTCATCATAAACTATAATTATCGGGTCGCACCATAGATAACAGATTTATCTATGAGTTGCACATTATTACGCTCAATAAACAATTTAAATTAAGTTTCATTGTTATCTATCGTTGACACAGTTTAAAATAAATACATACTCATTTGTTTTTAAATTTCGAATTTCGAATTAGGAGTTGTAAGCTTACCTACCGCACCGAGTCACTCAACGACTCCAAAGCCATCTGAAATATGCGGGCTGCTTCATTTTGAACGCATTTTATATAAATATTATATAACAACCAAGGATTTCAATATTTGAGTATACATCAGTTTGTTATGCTTATTTTATATAATATACATCACAACGGAATTGACAATGTAATGACTGTTAGTTTGTAGCATAAAATCAGTGGTATAGCTATATGAATGAAACGTGTGAATGAGCTTATTTAAAATTATATTTATTTTAAGCACGACTATCCAATGTCGATGGATTGGGCCACTACCAAAACTGCCAAATGAATCAATACTTAGTGACAAATTACAATTTAGTTTTCATGATACTGTGAGAAAATCGTGTTAGTTTATTCGGTGCCCTGCGCTGACGCCGACCGAGTTTAACCGCACTTCTAATTCCCAGAAGTTTCAGCACATGATGGTTGCATGTTATATATTTGAATGAAAACAGCATCGGCACTAAGTACTACGGGTTTATATTCCGCTTTGTGAGCGTAACCGGCCTTATCTGAACTGTTTTATGACTATTTTACGATTATTGCCCCCTTTGAATTGGTTATAACGTCGTAGGATATGAAATTTCTATAAAGGAATAATTTTAAATGGACATGTTCATTTAAGTGGTTTTTACGGGGCTGTATTAATTTTTATGGGCCGAGCGAGCCTCGGAGAGCCAGATATGCTGGCTGTTTAAATTACGAAGCCTATCTCACCCGCACGTAGATACACGCCAATAACATGTTAATTATAGCCATTAAATTGTCTATATCGATGCGATTATTAATTTCACAACAATTAAGGAAAGATTCTCATCGTTGCATTTCATTTTCTATAGGTATATAAATAATAAATAAATATTGCCAGACGAACACACCAACTATACGGTGCCACACTAAGCAACGCTTGTATTTATGGGTACCGTACGATGGACTGGGGGCGCACCCAGTATATATTACTTATATAGATATTTGACATCCATAACTTGGCTACATACATTCGTGCTCCTCACACAAAGTTTATCACTACCAGGATTCGAACCCGGGACCCTCGGCACAGAAAGCAGGGTTACTACCAACTGCGCTAACCAGGGCGTTTTCTAAAGGTATAAGGAATATATTGAAGAATGTAGTTGTTCATCATTTTATCTGATTAACAGTCGAATACTCAAAGGCAACTCTAAGAGGGCTCCATAGGAAAAATGAAAATATGCACTTATGAATTGAATAGCAGAGCTTTCCACCAGTTAAGAATTCAACTGAGAAGAGGCTGCGAGAATTTCCATGGTTACAATATAATACAAAACCTTTCCAGGTATATTAATGCTATAAGAGCAATACAAAAGAATATAATACTCAGCAGTCGGTACTGAACTCATGTAATGAAACTCGCCAAGAATAATTTCAATTACGTAGGAAGCTAGCTTAGTGAGATGTGCACACATTATCCCATTTACAATATGATGTTATAAAGTAACATGGACCATAATTGCTTTAGTGTATTGCCTTTCAAGCTAAGATAGAAGGAAGACGTCGATGCCTCATAATATGTTTTTCCAATTCCTATCCTATCACGTGCTACTTTAAAGAAAGTAAGGTGTTGTCGGAATCCTCTAACATTCAGCTACAGCTCATCCGTAAACTAATACTACTTATGTTATCTTAGTGAGGTATGTCATTTCAAGTCGTCAGGACTAAGGATTTGTACTACATGTCATGATCTTTCAGCTTTACATAAATGTGCCCAAGTGTACCCAGATCTTCAGATCTCTTTCTCCTCTTATGAGTTAAATGGAGGGCGTGTTGTTAAAGTGTGTTATGTTATTGTTGCAGGGCTACAATGGTGTGTGCGTGTGCGGGGCAGCGGGGGGCGGGCGCGGCGAGCCGGCGCGCATGGCGGCGCCAATGAGGGAGGGCGCGCCGGCCGGCGGAGTTCGCCCCGCGCCCCACGCGCACCCCGCCAACTTCGAGTACGATGACAACGAGTGGGACATCGGCATCGGCGACCTCATCATAGACCTCGATGCCGACATAGAGAAAACCGACGAGGCGGGCGGCATGGCGGCGCGCGCCGAACCGGACGCGCAGCGCACCGCGCTCAAGATGAAGATCAAGCGGACCAAGCCCGGCACCAAGAGCTCTGAGGCGAAGCACGAGATCGTCAAGTCGAACGAGATGAACGGCGAGCCGAAGCCGCAGCCGCCCGCGCCCGCCGCGTCGTCTGCCGCCGCCGCCAAGCGCGGCTCGGGTGGCCACCGGCGCGACAAGGCGCGCGACAAGCACCACCACCCGCACCCACCGCACGACGTTAACGGCGTGGCGCGCGTGCCGCCGCCGCCCAACGCGCCGGGCCCGCCCGCCGCGCAGCAGCCCGCGCCCGCTCCGCACGCGCTCCCGTCGGCGCCGGCGCCCGCGCCGCCCAAGCCCGAGCAGCGGCCATCGCCCGCGCCACGGCTCGAGGCCAAGCCGCCGCCGCCCGCGGCACCCGCGCCTCCGGCACCGGCGCCCGCGCCCGCGCCGCCCTCGTCGCCCGCGCCCCTTAACCACGCGCCGCACGCGCCCCCCACACCTTCCAAACCTGAGCCTGATGACTCGCGGCAAGAGAGGGACACACACTCCACGCAGCCTGCAGCCAAGAAACAGAAAACAGAAACAAAGGTATGACATTTTTTGTATTTCCGTACGCGAAACAACGAATAACCATATTGGCTATTTATTCATATCGTTTTGTAACATGTTTCGTGTTTTTTTTTCTCTACCCTACACACAGCCCCAACATTGTATCCTGTGCATTGCTTCATAAATGCTCGGAGGAAAAAATAGTATTTCTTCATCTAAGCTTAACAAGGCTTAAGGGTTTAATCCCACAGGAGCTGCTTATTGACAAATCCGGTGATAGCTATCGATTAGATCCGTAGCGAGCTAATCGAGTTCGATATTTGGTTGAAAGTATACTCGTAAATAATGTTAAACACTTGATAATTGTAAAAGAAAAGGCAATAAATAAGAATCAGAAACTTTTTTGGTTAAATCATGACGACCCTAAGATATTTTAAGACAGAAAAAACTGCTCATATCTTTCATACTAAGCAACATGAGACGATGACGAATCGCAATAATTTGCGATTGCCATTGTTGGTTAGTAATCCGTATTCCCATTCTCGGCACGGCTACGTCTGGAAATTGCATCAAATTAATATCAAAAATGTTTATTTTATCACGATAACGTTATCCGTAATCTACATGCCCCCTCATTATCAGATTGTGAGGATAAGGGCGCTAGGATCTTCACCATGTCGTGCACGGTACGGTCGAGTCACTCGCTGCAATCTATCGATCACACCATCGTTGCTGATAACCCTAATCGCTTCGGCGGATTGCTCTTATCGCGCGTGTATCCAATTGTTTCGGGACAGTGTATTTAATTGTGCAGCTTAGGGCTGTTTGCGAGTCTGATTGAGTGCAAACGGTCGTGGGGTGTAATCCGCGCCTGTCGCCCGCCGCATCGGTTCATTAAATCACCCCCGCAGCCCCACCAACCCAGCCTCCTCGCAGCCCGACTTCACAATGCCGCTGCACTCGACAAATTAATGCGATTGTGGGCTCTGTGGCAAATAAGGCTATGTTCGATGCAGAATTGCTGAGTCCAAATAACAGCGCGAATCTAAAGCGAACCCTTCATGATCGATTTGGTGAAACATAAGTCAAATATGAAAATGGTTTTCCCGAGAAATAAGGCGACGAATATCCAGCTAAATGATGACAATAAAACGGCCAAGTTGAGCTATAATATTCAGGAGTATATGGCAGGGTGAAATCATAGGCTCTTACAAAACCCGCTTATAAAATATCTCGGAGGACTCCTTCAAGGCTACACCTGCATGCAATGAACATATTTCCCAATGCTTAAGCGCATACACGACGCGCATCATTAATCATACCGGCGACGACGTGCTGCAAAGTATTGCCACAGGTTTGTGCAAACCGCACTCGTCGTACATGAACTCATCACGAATAACCACATCAATTATGGTTAGTTTGTTACATTAAAGTTTTATCAGCGACGGCTGTTTGCGCAATGTAGCAATATTTTATGACGCAAGTATATTACCGCGGCGCTGATGTACGGGGTGAGTGTAAGGAGGGGCTCTCCCTCCGCTTCTCTTGTTATTATTCGCTCGAGGGTCGCAAACACATCGCAGTCTCCGAAATTCCATTCATTAATCACTGTCGAGGGCTCTAAAAATGTCTAAAGTGCCTGTGGAATCAATTTAACGGTCTCCCCCTAACTGGAAAACTTCGCGAGCGCGATAATTAAAGACGAGATATCAATTTTGAAGACTTTACTAACAATGTTCACAGATTTTTAATCTGCTTATTGAAATACGACAGAAGTAGATGAAATATGAAATGAGACTCGTTTCTTATGGTGGGGTGCTCAGAGGAGCCATTTGTAAAATGTTACCAAATAAGTTCATTTTTTACTGACAGAGTTCAACACCCGAGTACCGTAAAGATTGGAGTCTGAATAAGAGTTTAATCAACCGGTGTTATTAAAAGTAAGCCTTATATACGTCTGGTTCTTGTAAAAAAAAGCACCACTGTGCAGACAAAAAAAGTTTTTTTTTAACTCGACATTTTAAGCATTCGCGTCGGTTTGATACGAGATATTATCTATGGGGCCCGGTGCGTTCCCCCAATATTTGGTTGCGCTACCATACTATTGTCTGCTCTCATCACGTGGCACTTAAACTGTCGCATAATACACTATTATTACGACCGAATTTCAAATAAGGGGTGATGATACCCCAGTCAATAATTTTCAATTCTACGCGTCCATTGCCAGTAATGTGCTTGTGACAAAACGATATTTCAACTACATACCATCATTTTGAAGGTACCTACGTTTCCGTTTGGGGTTATCAGTACTATGATAACCTGTTATTATTATCTTTTTTCTTGTTTGGATTAAAATAAGGTACTGTTAGTCGTGATAGGTTTAGAATTCTTGGAATAAAATATGCGGGACATTACTTTCGATACCAAAGCCGTATCCACTATTTTCGGATTTTTTGTTTTTCTGACAACCTCCCTGTCTGTTGGCGCATCACTGGAACACTATGGCGCAGATTTTAATGAGTAAACTAAATGTAGCATACCCAAGAAACTAAGTATCTTAAAAGCAAAAACACTGAGCAGATTTTAATGATTTATGAATTAGCTTATAATCAGATCAATATAGAGTAATTATAATTCCGGAAAATAGAAGAATGCCCCCCGAATTAAACTCCTCAAAAACTAAACTCCCAAGTGTACGATGCCGCTACTTTTCAATAAAAAAGTGTAGCTACTTTTCATTAAATGATAAGCACGAGACTTTACGCTATAATAATGTGAATTAATTTACTCACTCCAAGATTAGTGGAATTAATTAATTAGCTAATTATCGTCCAAGACGTGATAAATTAATGTAATTTCTATCAAATCAACCAGGGCAGCATGATACTTAACGCGTGTGTCGTCACAAATGAGGTTAATAGCAAGCCCCGCACCGCGCCCGATTACACCGATCGCTCTGAATAAATTTCCATGTTGATTACTGGTTGATCAGTGTTCTCACTAAACTAACCGCTAACTGGCTGCCAAGTTCAGCGCTCACATTATTAAACTAGCTGTTACCCGCGACTTCGTCCGCGTGGTATGTAACAAAGACACAACCGTTAGCAATAGCCTTTGTGATATTAAGTCGTTGGCGGGGGTTGTTATTTTAGAACCCCCCCTAAAATAAAAGTAGCCTAAGTTACTCCTTGTTACATGAGCTATCTGCCAGTAAAAGTCCCGTCAAAATCGGTCCAGCTATTTCAGAGATTAGCCGGAACAAACAGACAGACAGACAAACAAAAATTGTAAAAAATGTTGTTTTGGTATATGTACCGTGTATACATCCAAATGCACTTAGTAAAAAGCGGTTATTTTAATATTACAAACAGACACTCCAATTTTATTTATTTGTGTATAGATAAATGCGTTACCGCTGTTGCTATAAGTCACCGAAATCATATTCTGTTTTGCTACTGATTGAGCCTCTTAAGAAGTTAATACATAAACCCTCTCACACTCGACCCTCGGAATGGATTCGCAGGAACATGTTCTTGTGTTCCTATTACCGTGGGTCGGTTTTGTATTCAAGTGACACAATAATAGGGTCCAATCGCCAACGGAATTCAATAAAATGTATGTATCTCTCTCGTGAATACGGTACATAAACGTAATTGTATCACGTTAGTGGATAATGTATCGAGTGGAATGTAGAATGTGTAGCGTTGAACCATCGCTGACGGGAGCGATAAAATATCGACGATTTTTTTCGCTTCAACGGTTTTATTTATACGTCGGAACGGATCGCGTTACCAGCTCTAGCATAATAATACACTTTAAAAAAACGTTATTGCTACAGCCAAAATCACCATCAATTAATATCGTGGAAACATTAAAATGTTAATGACTTATACATACATGGAGTATTTAAATTGATTGATTCGATAAAATATATGGGCTATCGGCAACCCCTGCCAACATTATCTTGTATCGTGGAACGGATCGCAATAATTAATATATTACCTACTGTGAATGCATAACGATAATGTTGATCCGGTTCGTTCACTGTACTCGTGAATTGATTTCTTATATTTACGGGAAAACTACACATTGAAATAGGGAAATGTCGGGAACGTAAAAACATAAAATAAACGCGATAAAATCCATAAAATTAGTTGCATTTCATAATATGCTCATGAAGTTCAATGCAGAAAGTCCCTTGAGAAGCAATGACTTTGACTTTATATTACTTAGCTACGTTATTATAGCGGTCACGGTCGAATAGTGATTAATTCCAATCCCAGCTTAGTGTATGTATGTCACACACGTAAGCCGTCCTTATCCGCGACACGCGAATGTTATTCATCGTAATTAATTCCTATCACGTATGTGAAACTACAGACGGAGTCAGTTGGAACTTAATTGTTTTTATTCTCGCGCGAAGTTCATTACACTAATATGTAACGGGAGTTACCAAGATGGCAGCAGCCGTGAGGAGGTGGCTCGGTCGTTGGCAACCAGCTGCCGGCGGCTACTGTGCAATTATTATTGGCGTAATTAGGATGTGAGGTCGGCCCGAGCCGGCGGCGCAGCGCTGACGGGCCTGCTCCACTCTAGCGAATGCCATTATTATTTCCGCTTCGCATTATACGCTCTGCGGTTTGTTAGCTCCACGATTATTATGTCATGAACAATTGAAACGATAATAAATATTCACCCCCGCAAAGCAAATTGATTCAACATTAATTGCGGCGATCTGTAAGTTATCACGATTCACGTTGCACGCGGCCGCGCCGGCGCCGTGCCGGCCGTACAGTTAACATTTACTTATTTAACGGTTTTGCAATTTGCCTGAGTAATTCGATGATATTCCGCTCGAAATGTTTGCCGGCCAATTGACAGCTGCCATATACCTACGGATCCGTCGGCCGGCCCCCATTATTGCTTCAATTAACGCTAAACTCAATCTGTCGTTGCTCTAATAAATGTAACATAGCGTTCGCTCCCTTATGAATTCCCCTGCCTTAGTTGTCATAAACCCATTTAAGTTATACGGTATTCTCCTTGTGCGATTGTGTTGGGTCGCTGGTTGAGTCGCTCGACGTGTCGTCGACAGGGTCCGGGATCGAGTCTGCTGTTGTGTCGGCGGCAGTAATCCGCAGCTGGCGTTTACCTGAGCATCTCTTTGTTCGAGTGGAAAGTTTGGCTGGGAGCGGTGCGGTGCGGTGTGGCCTGGTGTGGCGGACGGACGAGCGAAGGATTTTTCGCAGTACACACCGCATCGTAAACGTATAATAGGGAGAGTGACGACGCGGGTTATCTCTCAATTGGATGCTGCAATGAGCAGCATACACTGGAATATTAATCACGTGCACGAGTCCACATAACATTGAATTTAATTTAAAGCCAAAAGAGAAGTCCGTGGGTGTACATAATCCATGATAATAAAACTACGAATCGTATCGCTCGACTAGTTCGACGACTAATAAAAACCATCACAAACAAAATATAGGGGAGTCGAGGATCAAAAGCCGATTTTTTGTTACCTTTTTTATAAGCTGCTATTTTGCCCTGTTTTGTGCCCGTGTTGTTTACTAATGGGTTCTGTTGGGTTCGACTTAAGATAATAACTCGGGTTTTTTCTCACCCATGTGTCGCGGCGAGCGAGTTTTTGCCGCCGGAAATGCGAGAATGCTGTTGGGTCGGATTAAAATATATTATTTGTTGATCTTTCGGCTTAATCTGTAAACGGACGAGTGCTGCACACATAGCTGGGTACCTACGCGCCGTGCGTTTTGGTTTATTTCTGTTCAAAGCCGGCGGTTCGACACACTTTCATTCCGATTACAGCGTTTGTTTTTCAAACGCGATTCCGTTTTATTAAATCGCCCCCGGTCCACGCTATCAATCCATTTTTCATTTGAGCACCGCAATATCCGCAATCGTTATCGGCGGTTAATCAATCACCGGTCTCGTTTAAATCCCCAATATCGCGCGGTACCCAACTAACAATTACATGTGAGGGTCCCGTATCACTGGCGGCCAGCGGCGCCAATAACATAAATTGTCCCGGGTGGTCGGAAGTGGCCCTCGCCCCTCCCCCTCTCCGCGCCGCCCCGGCTCCTCGCGTCTCCTCGCCGAGAGCTCGAGATTGCTGTCGACTCGACAATCGATATTCAATCTCTTTTGACATTTTATACGCTCCCTACTTTCTTACTTTGTGTCGGCGTTTAGGGTAGATGATTGGGATTGAAGCGAACATTTCCGTTTTCTGGTATTTCCTTTCACGACGGATTATCGTAGGCACTTGTATTTATTGTGCAATTGAATGTTTGAAACCATATATGCTGAAGTGATGACACCTTACGTCCAAAGACATTTAGTCTTGATTCACATATTTCTATTGAGAAGGTCAAGTCACTAACTATACTAATCACGCTGTAAAGGTAGTTACCAATGCGGACGTTTTTTATTCAACAGCTCAAGTTATTAACCATTCTAATCAATTAAGCAGCCTTGAAAATTTCTGACATTTACCCATCGAAGTAGTTGATGATTTTTCACGCGCGTGTTAATTCGCGGGTACATTACGTGACTCTAAATTAATACGCCGAGTATGTTGACTGAGCGAGCTAAAAGCTTTTAATATCGTTTACGATTTCACAGAGCTCGTAATTACGACATAGTTGAACTAATTAGTGAATTCCGGGCGCGGCGAGCAGCCATCGGCTGGAGGTAATTACGAATCCAACCCGCGTCGCTTATCCTACCAAGTTATAATTGAAAGCTCGGCGGCGCAGAAGCCGAGGCTGGTGTATCGCGTTATTAGGTGCGCATACGTAATTTGTTTGTTAAAGACGGCACGCGGTTTATACCCGGTGTGAATAATTTAAATTCATCCCCTCGATGGGACGCGGGGCGGCGGGGCGGCCTGCGTATCGATTCTGTGCTTTGTCCATGTGTGTGTGTGTTTGTGCTGTGCACAGTTTCGGCCGGGCGCTGTTCCCCTAGTATTTGTGAGCACAGATTCTCTCTCGGTTCGTTCACTCGGTGTGCCGCAAAGCCCGGCTATCATTTGACATGGAGCTAGGGTTACCAAAACTGTTTTCGAACCCGTCGGTTTTACAACCACACTGGGGACCGGTTTACATATATGTATGTATATGGTTACCGTCAGCCCTTTTCGACACGTAAACGCAATAAAAATTAAAACTTTTATGTTCTCGTCCTAAATTATTCATGAGGGTCTTTCTTACTCCAGATTCTAATTTCGTTCTAATTTCAATGATTGTATACAAAACATCATGAGATGAAAATGATTCAAAGTTTTACTTTGTTAGTGCGACCCTAGTCAGGCCGGGATTTATTCGGTGCCTAATACCGTTTGTGGTCTTAGCGCGCGTGGGTAAGTAAATGTTTGATCGTGTCGTTTCATACCTACTAGGTCCAATTGTATCGATTTACCGTGCTAGTGTTGGGGCGTTACATATTATCGTAAACAAAACGACACGTTGACAGCTCGTGTATTTAAAGAAAATATATATTATTGAAGCACACATTCCACTTAATCTCCGAAGCTAATTTGGAATGTTTGTATCCATAATATTTAGATGTGATGGTCGCCCACGCAACCGCATACGTCTATTTCTACACCGACGAGGTCTCAAAGAACATCTCGGCGGTTATGCGACACTGGCGTCTATACCATCGCCATAAGGATCGTTTTGACGCTGAGCCAACGACCGGAGTATTTTGTTGATGAGACGACTGTTTGCTGACAGTGAAATATACCATCGATTTAGATTTTTCAGCGATCATTGCTAGCTAAAACGATGACGTCTACTGGTTATATATAAAATTGTGTGAATAAATTAGATGTGTAATTATAACAGCACTATAATCGCTGCCCGATTTTATACTATAGTAAAGATTAGGACATACCTATAGCTAGTTTAGCCCCGCATATATTTGCTTATGGAATATTTTTCCTTATTTTCAATCGCCATCCTAGCAGTTGGACAACGTAAATGTTTAATTTTAGGATTGCAGAAGTTTAGTTCTTGTACCAACGGAATTAAGATCAATAATGTGTAGTCGATCCTTAAGAATCCATTTGTATTACTACTTATTAGGTACCTACTTTGTAATTGAACAGCATCTCTTCATCTACAAACAGGTAGTACGTACAGTAACATGTAAGTACATATTTCAACGTAGATACATTAACGACCTCTGCTGTCAGCATTTATATCAATTATCGCTTCGAGTGGCAAACAACAGTTATATTTTTTGTGGAATAAATACATCGACGGCAAAACACGTCGTGTGTTCGGATCCATCTGCATTGCGTCCGCAGATGAAAATAAACTCTCGTGTTATTTTTATTGAGCGTGCACCGCGAAATGTGACGGCTTATCTGATGATAAATGCTCGAAACACACGTTGCCCGCTCCGCGCGTCTCAACAATTCGAGCTAATTACTTATTTAAATGTCAGCCCCATTTTTTTTACTTCACAATTTATTACACTTGGATTTTAGGATCGATTTGCGTTAAAATTAACGAGTAGATACACGTTAGAGTAGTATCCATAAGATTTGTTGTCATAGTTATTTATATGCTGTATGCTTTGGTTTTAATTTTTTTGTATAGACGGTAACACTAGTGTAGTATACATATATGATTATGTATTACCAAACTTCAAAGGAGATTTGTACAATGGATGGAACGTATGAAAGACAAAGCGAAATATCTCCCGATTTATTACCTACATTGCGAGTTAAACTGACACATTTCTGAACTTATCTCTTTAATGTTATATGACTTATTTCAAGTCGAACAGAGCGTGCCTTTATTTCTGCTAATTGCTATATCATCTGAAGAATTCCTCTTTATAATAGTATTGTAATATACCAACTATTCAATTAAAAATACGCGAGACGAAAACATTTATCATTGAGAATATGACGGAAAACAATTTGTAAGTACATCTGTTAAATGTTAATTCGATATTCATAAAATAATGTAGGTACATATATGTAAATACATATTTATTTCTTTTTTAAATAAGTGGCCATAAATGATTTGCGTAAAACAGTAAATACCCATAAATACCTGTCTCGATAATATTTAAACATGTCATCATGCACTTGATTGATTGATTATTATACATTTTGTTAATCAATACCCACCCATGTTGTGCACCCATATTTGGCCGATGGTACCTTTTTGGTCCCACTCAATGTAATAAGGGGCGAACCTTTTAACCTACAACTTTACTATTGTAATTAGTAAATTACATGTACATAGTTTCATTGTGCAAAGTAGGTACATACCTGTACCCACGCAAGAAATTAAATAATATTTGCTCTTTTACCTAACGACGCGCCGGTGGTGAAGAGTCGTGCCTAGGTACCAGGAACACAGCGACACGGGGTGGTCGTCAAATGACGCGCAACGCAATACACTTCATCGCTGAGAATAATTTGCTCCAGCATCGTGCCTCGCAATGAAGCTACAGACAACTGAATAAAGTTTTGTACCGCGTTAATAGGGGCTCCGAGCGAACGGCACATCTTTAATGAGACGGCTTCTTTAATGAAAATACCGAGCGTGGAGCTGTCTGCACGCTGCGGTACTTGTAATCCAGCAATTAAACATCCAGCTTGAAAGTGACGTGAAAAGTGCTTGGTTAGCATGCGTTACAAGCAAGCTCGTTAAGTTAACATTGTGTGTGTGTGTGTGTGTGCTATAAGTTTTTATTACGACCTTGATACTGACCATAGAGCGGCGAAGATCGCATCTAAATTTGAGGGCAAAATGTGGCCGTAATTAACTTGGGGTCTTAATACTCGTTTTATCTGTGTTCTTTTGCGGTTTTTAAAATGCTACTGAACAGCATTTGTTTAAAAATAAGCTTTCGTGCTGCTAAGTAGCATGTCTAGTCGTAGTATGGCTCGCCAATTGCATCCTTTTTACAATATTTTATTAATAAGTCACTTTTTATTTTAATGTCTGGCTATAAAGATAATAATCTCTTTGTAGGCGACGCTTGGCAAAGGTCGCGGCACTATACGTCCTTGTTGACGTTTTAATTTATTACAGTAAAGTTAATGTATGGCTTTTATATACAAAAGACAATACAATAGTTGAATAAGGTATTATAAGAAGAATGTAATTACGTTATACATTTTATACTGAAATTGATGCCAATATTGCGGGCTTTATGGCTTTAAATGTTCAAGATTTTTTTATTCTTTTACTTTTAAAGGTAGTGAATTCTTGGCAATATTATTATTTTTATGTATATAATTTTATTTTTATTATACATGTGTATTTTTCCTATTAATAAGTATATTTTAGTTTTTTTTCCATATCTTTGTAAATAACTATGTATTGTATATAATTTATAGTAATAAATAAAAATAATAATAAATATATATATAACAACCTATTTGGAAATAAAACTAATTTTAAGCATTCTATCGCGTTTATTTTGTGTTTTTACGTTCCAGACGTTTCGAAAAACCGATTTTGTTTTACATACCACACAGAATGGAAGACATGATCGACTAGCGCTATTATATACCCCTCTATCCAACCCTCATTCAAGTTCTCATGAATGTTTAAAAACCTTTCATAATATGTCCAATATATCACTCGATGACGTCACCCGGCACGAGACCGTCCTGGGCTCAGAAAGAGGACATGAGCGACATAAATCTGTCACCTACATGTGTCTGGGACCTAAGCTCTGTTAATCCACGGTCAAATGAACGATAATATAGATATTATCTGTTTTATGTCTATTGAGAAGGCATGCTTTAGATAAGCATAGATATGCTTATCGATGTTAAATTCTCATGAGTTTTATAAAAATAAGAAAGAAAGAAAAAAACATTCAATAAAAAAAACTCACCTACATTTTATTTAATTATTATTTTTGACTATAGAATATTGAGATAAATTATTGCAAATGTATTGCGATTTAAATTGACTGCCTCCACAGGTGACAGGAGGGCTGGCTTCCTCGCTCAAAAAATTAGTTTGATTATACACCGAGGGAATGCAGCCAGCATTCTTGCTACCATTCCACGCGGACAAGGTCTTTTTGATACATGGTTTGATGTCATACTATATTTATGTTTTTTATTTTCCTATTTAGTTTAACTGTAATTGTACATTTTAATTCAATTTAAATTAGGAATGAATGTTTATTAAGTATCCTGTTACGATTGCAATAATAACACAAGTTGTTATTATTATTTAAGTAAGTATACAAGTAAGTCAATTTATATCTTAGCAAGAAATACCAGGAATAAATAACTATAAAGAATTTTTAACGGGTTTCAAAGTCGATTCTTGTTTTTTCTTTTCCGTTATCTTCGCACTGCTAATTAAGCGCTGATAATTTAACTAATTAATCGTTTGAAAGGTCATCATTGCATGTTTACAGTTGCCTATGAAGTAAAACATATATATTAAATATCTAACTTCTCTAAGTACTTACAATTATAATATTAAAAAGAGGAATAGGAATGTTTAGTACGAATTAGATTAGACCAAATTGTTGACCATTATTGAAAGCTGCATATGCTACAACTACCCTATGTATATTATTATTTTAAAATGAAATTTGAATAATTGGTATAAGAATTATCCATGAAATCCGTGGAATCGCCATAAACAAACAAAACAAGAACCCCAGTACACTTCACTAGTATCAACGTGACGAAGATGTTCTCATGAGACGGAGAGCATACACACATAGGAGTAAACCTTTTGTAACACGCCCGCAATAATTATACAGTTTGGCGTCTCGATAGAATAAAAAAAAAAAATCCTAATTGAAATCGCGTGCATAATCGAGCAAGACGCGGCAACTGGCCGCCGACACGGCACATCGCGTGCGAACGATCGTTCACAAAAAAAAAAATAAGTTATCGAAACATGACATGTGCTTCTTGGAACCGATCGAGTGAGGAAGTTTTCCATAAAAATGTCAACTCGATATAAATGGCGCGAGTCGTTGAATCGAATTGAACGGAAATAATTGCACGGTTAAAGGTTGGCTTGTGAAGTCATTAATGATAATCTATTTTCGATTGGTTTCGTAATTATAGCAGGGATAGCCAAGATGGTACGCTTGCCACGGTAACGAGGATCACAGTTTCGAACCCCGGCTCGCACCTCTGGGATTTCTAGATTTCATGTGCGAATCTTGCTAAACGGTGAAGGAAAACTTCGTGAGGAAACCTGCATGTCTGCGAGTTCCCCTCGAAAGACGTGTGAAGTTCGGCATCCCGAACTGGGCCAGCGTGGTAGACTGTGGTCTAATGGGACATTACCAGAGCTGATATTATTATTATTATATAATTATTTACAATATTAATAGCATGCATGACCGAAATATGACGGGTTATATTTACTTATTAAAACTGTAACTTATTTTGACTTTACTAAAATGATAGTTTTTTTTTTGTTCGATTGACGACGATAAACTACATTTAAATTAACTTTATGAAATTAATTTTGTTGCCGACTATCATTTGAATGCAAATGGTGTGATTATCCGAGATGAATTTTGTACAATATAATATTGTGACATCTAAAACATTAATTAAATACTTAATAACAAAAAGTTTATGTAACGACCACAAAAAAAATAATTGAATCGAATAAAAGATTAAGACGAACGTTTTATAGTGTTCAAAAAAAGTTAACGATAAAAAAAACGGCAAGAGACATAGACGGACCATTCTGTGTACATGATAATATCGATTTTCTTTGAGTTATTATTAATCGATATCATTAAGCAAATTACTTATGCAAGTTGTTTGTTACTAATTAGTTGTGATTACGGTTCGTTTTATAATCTACTAGCCTCTGCCCGCGGCTCCGCCTGCGGTACCGCAATGGAACATAGCCTATAGTTCAAGGATAATGTAGCTTCGTATTCGTGGTAGAATTTCGAAATCGGAATTGGATCCGTAGATCAGATTACTCCCTACATCTGTACTAACAAACGCACAAACTTTATTTCTTTATAATCTAAAGACTAAAACACTTATTGACTATACAGCGTTACTAACGTGTTATAACTAATGTCTATAAATTCGACCGTATATATGTAGATACAACAAATTCGTGTTAGTCCACCATTTATAACTCAAGAGCGAGCGGGTGGGCCGATTTCATGATCGTAATTTTTTTTTTAATTGTTTCCACCCTGAATAGCGCAATATCTATCAAAACAACCAACGTTACAAAGAAAAACAATATTTCATTTTCTCATACATTTGATCCTGAGGCGGTACGAAGTTCACCGGAACAGCTAGTATTAGTATAAATTTATAATCGACTCATAGGTCTCTTTATAAAGTTTAAAACATAAAAATCTAGCATTTGTTTGTTTTAAATATAATTAGTTTATTAACAATTTTGTTTTCAATAATAGGTAATTTGTTTATTAAACCTGTTTTATGAGAACTTATGTGCTAAACCCGAATGATTGTTAATTATTATAATAACAACTGAGAAGACTGAAAATATAAAGAAATGCTGAGATAATAAAAACTTAATGTTGGTTAATTTGCATAGGTATTGTCGTTTAGGATTTTATTATACATATGAAATAAATGTTTGAGTTTTATATTTATAGGCCATTTGTGGATTATAAAAATAAATAGTTCTGATTTTATTGTTATCTACGGGTTGTGGGAGCAGGCGCAACCTGTGCGTCCAGATTAAGTATAACATTTGATTTACCATTTGTTATGTTACGGTGAAAGAAAACATGGTCTGGAAACCCGTATGCAAACCCCTCGAAAGATGTGTGGAGTCCGCCAACTCGCATTGGGCCAGTGTGCTGGACTATGGCCTAATCCCTCTCGCATTGGTTGGAGGCCCGTGCCCAACAGTGGGCCATTAAAAAGCCTGGTATTTTTTTTCTTAATATCGTAATGAAGTCAGGCTTTTACTAAATCCTCAATGTAACGTGTCTTTATATTACAACATCTAACATTCAATCATCAGTCCTTACCTTATCTATGTTGTTTCGTTTCCCATTGAATTTGTCGTGATTTCGTTGCCATGTAAAATTTGTATTTGTAAAATGCCATTTGTAAAATGCCTTTTCAGCGGCATTTTACAAAATGAATCAAGGATTTAAAAAAAAATATAAATTAAACAATGTTTTTTTGAGTTTATCACACTTCACACTAATATTATAAATGTGAAAGTTTTGATGGATGGATGTTTGTTACTCAATCACGGCAGAACGGCTGAACGGATCTGGATGAAATTTGGCACAGAGATAGATTATAGTCTGGAATAGCACATAGGCTACTTTTTATTCCGGTAAAGAGAACATACTTTTTAATCGCGGGTAACACCGCGGGGCGCAGCTAGTCATACATAAATATACAATTGTACAATAAAATTATGTATTTCTATAATGTGTATACGACGCTATTATATGTCGTTTACAGTACTCCATGAATTATAAAACGAGCTTCACTTGCGTGGGTTGTTTCTTAAGCAATCACGTTGAGCGGACGAACCTTTATTTATCAAGATGAAACAAGGCTCAGACTTGATTGATTGCCTCCTAATTATCCCTTACGACCCTGCATAAACTTGTTTACGGGCTATGATGTCCTCTATAAACACACAAATATAGTAAGCATACCTAGTTAACTTACCCATATTTTTACATAATAAGTACTTACCTGAAAAAAACACCACTGAATGAAATGAATACTTACTCATTGGACTTAACATATCTCTGTAAAGATTATGTTAGATGTAGATATCTATTAAAATTAATTTTGAAAAGTGTAGTGCTCTTCGTAGGTTTAAATAAAATATGTTCTCTTCAGGCTTTGATTAATTTATAATTAGTTTTACAACATGCTGCTTTCTGACAATCCCTAACGTTGATGACCTGATTAGCGCAGTTGGTAGTGACCCTGCTTTCTGTGCCGAGGGTCCCTCGAATGCTGGTAGGGCACTATTTTGGAACTAACTGCCAACATACAAAAAGAAAAAGAAGCATGTAAGGATTTAAATTTTTAAATATTTCTATTCGAATTTTAAAAGCACGAGACTATTATATCCTGCAAGGCAGTATTATCGTTACTTAGTCGAACAACTTGCGCAAGAAAAATATTATGTATGATAGCCCGTCAGAATTGATAATCCTAATGCGTTTATTGATTGATGAGCAAACATGATTGGTTATGAAATATTGAGTCATCAATGTTGCGCCATTATTACCTAGCTGAAACAAACAATATCGACAGCTTAGCTCACATATTTACGTTTTTCTGTCTAATCAAAATACTGACCTCATTGGATTCCGCCATATTGCTTTTTTTTTTTCATAAAATTCCTTTAGGTATACCATCCGCTCTAAGTCCTACAACTAAGCTAAATGTTTCTGCTAAATCAGGTTATTTGTTATACCATAACAGTCTGTGGTAGGTATTGGACCCTGGAGCTCTCAGCTGAATAAGCCTTTAGTTTGAATTGACGTTCTCACGTCTATTTTACATTCTTATTTTGAGATCGCGAACATTATTATTATTTCTGAACGCACCGGATTTGATCGCGTCCTGACTCTATGCCCAATAATCTTAAAAAAAAAGGTTATTGGGCATAGAGTCAGAACGCGATTAAATCGGGTGCGTTCAGAAATAATAATAATATTATTCGCGTTCTCACACTTGTTAATAATAAACTGTTATTGAAAGTGATACCTTAGATCCTTAAAACGATGCTCATTACTGGTGCGTCACGTTGCCGCGCCGTCCCGGGACATTGAAACACTGTAGGCGTAGAGTCCGCGTTCGGCCATTATATCGTAAATCAATGTTGACGCCACAGTAATCGGCTCGGTGACCGCGCCGCGGCTAGATCGCCTCGCGTTTCATGCACCCCTGGTACTCGGCAGTTTCGACGCTAATGGCGTTGCTCCTATACTGCCCGCTTCGTCTGCCTGATTGATTGTTTTCGATATGTCCATACTTGATGAACATTATTCACCGCCTATTAAGTTAATTAACTCGTTAATTATTGTTTATTACAGGACTATGATGTAGGCGTTTAATTTTCTACGTTTCTGCAAGTAAAATGCAACTGTAAAATGTATGTCTCGGACACTTCTCAAATGTGTATATTTTAGGGCAAAACCGATACCACCAGGGTCATGGATAATTATGACGTCAACTTAGGTAACGTGTCGCAAGTATGTTTCTACGTTTCTACAAGTCTTACTCAACGGCAGCTTACAATATAATCCACTTTGTACTCGTAGGTAGATAGGTACTATTAAGATGGCACTCAAGCCACAAAGTGGTTTTTCCTGGGCGAATTAGCCCGCGCAAGAATTTATGAACGTTTAAATTATGTCGCAGTAAATCTATGAGCCGTACATTTTATGGCTTATTATTAGTTATATTACAACCAATAAATGGAATTTCCCACGAAGTATGTTTTAGAGATTTGATGGCATATAACACAACCCACCGTTGTAAAGTAATTTAATTATACTATTGATTGAAAAAAGCAATCACTAATAACGTGCATATTATTATTGATCGACAGTTAAGGATCGTACGCTTATGAATTAGTATAAAGTGGGTAGTTTATTCCTAATTTTAGTTGGAACTTAACTCTAACTAAAATGTTTACGGCTCACATCCTGTTGGCCGTTGTTGTTTGCGGAGCGAGGTATCATTTGTGTCACGTTGCCCTCGTAAACGGCGCGGCGCTCGAGGCTAATGTAGGGAACCCGAACGTAAAACGTACACAACACGCCTAGCGTAAGTGTCGATAAATCTTGCATTTTCAAAGTGACAGCTGCTAACTTCGCCCCTCGACGCGCGTTCGCACAGTTACAAAGATTCCACAGCTACATTCGCAGTATTAGGCAAGTAAGTACTTATTTCACGACTCGGAACATTATAATAAATCGAGATGAACACACACGCCGCGTTCCGACATTACCATTTGTCGAGGCTAAAAAATAACAACGCACTCGAATACAGTGTTACCAACCCTACTGTTTAACAGTAGATTTGCTGTTTTCACATTTATCCCCCTGTTTTCTGTTTCATTCCTATTTTTTACTGTTTTTCAATTAGCGTTAATTATACCTACACTATGAAAATATTTTTTGATAACCACTATGTAATAAAACGCAATGACACTAGACGGCAGTATCTGCTCTTGTCGAGATTCAAGGGATTTCTCACATTTTGTGAATTGGTGAAGAAACTTTTGTGGCTACCACATAGCAACGCCACCGTGGAAAGATTATTTTCAGCTATAAATAATATGAAAACTAAATTACGCAACAGAATATCGACTAATTGCACACTAAATCCGAAATAACCTAGTGCTACTCATTTTAAGCCACAGAAAGGCAAATGAAGATATTTAACAAAAATATGTATGATTTTAATAAGGAAAATGAGTCTGAAAATACTGAACATGAGGCAATAGAGGATGAAAGTGGACCCGCCGGGGCGCCACAGTAGTATGCCAAGTGCGATCCTGTGGCGCCCCGCTCAAAGGCGGTGACGGCGGACCAAGGGGTTTTAGTGGGTATACCGGCGCTCTGCCGGGGAGTCCCACATACCCCTCTCGTCCCCCCGGGCGAGAGGGGATGCGTAATTGCATTTCCCCTTGTAAAAAAAAAAAAAAAAAAAAAAAAAATAGAGGATGAAAGTGGACAATAATTTTACTTTGAATTTTTTTTTTAATTTGTTGTGATCAATATTATAATATAACAATGTATGTGGGTCCTGGTAACTAATAAAAGTAGGTGATTGTTTTAATTATATCAGGAAATTATGAAATCTGCCCTTTTTTACTTTACCTACTGTTTTCTCATGTTTTTTTATTGGTGAGTTGCTGTTTTTTACTTTCTTGGGGTTGGCAACACTGCTCGAATATAAAAAAGCTAATACTAAGTTCCAAAGCTATATATGTGTTTAATTCAGTTGGAATGGCTCCAAAGACCGACAAATTTATGTAAATGACGTCACACACGATCGGTCCGAGAGGTGTCGAAAATTTCATTTAATTAATAATGGAAGGTATACATAAAGTATTGGCCCACTGTGTGCCTGATGTAGTAGTAAATACACTGAAATGTTTTTAATAATGGCATGAAAAGGTCAGCTTGGTGAATAAAGTATAGAAAAGCGTTGCGGCTCCCCGTGCTCCCTTTATTTCTGCAACCCTAATCAAACGGCCCAATTGCAATATCCTGGATGCCATGCAAATGGAAGGCGACCGACCGCGTTCTCCTTGTCTTAATGCTCGCCTGGTACCTAGCTTTTGTTTTCGATGGGTAAAGCCACGGTAAAGCTTATCTTTTTATTTCTTTAACAAAATTTATTATTATTATTACACTTGGCAATTATTCGATACTTCAATAAATCGTTCTCAAAATTATGTTTAGCTCCAGAACCATACGCTTTCGAGTCAAAGAGATGCATGTAGCTAATAATTTCCTCCTCGAAGATAAAAGATTATCATAAGATAACACATTTCCTGTTGAGTGCACTAGATTGTATATCTATATGTTATGTGTGTATATGTTGTTTAAAACAGCAGCATCCACTAACTGTATAATTTTATCTTTTGCAGGTAAGTCCGAGCTCGCCGGGCAGGTGAGAGTTTTTATTCTCATTGCGGTTCGCGGACGACATGTGTGAACTTTATTACGGCCGTTTTTATTTTTCACATTCCACATTCCGTCACCCTCACTCTGGAATCTCATTGAAATCAGTATTTATGAAGAATCCCATAATACGACGCTTTAGCGGCACGGAGCGAGCCATTCCAAAGTTATTCGAACCTCATAAAAACGTTAACAACTTTTCATGTGTAAGCAACAACGGGCATACTTATTTACATTAGCACTTATGTTATCGCAAAGTATATTTACACGCTTGAGCAACAGTTCCGCGGCAGTAAATTTATCATTAGATTATGATGTAAAAAACGTTACGGCGTCTCATTGTTTGCGGAGTCGTCGATGCGTGTGAACTTTTTAGTCGCGGCATTGTCGAGTCGAAGCGAGCTCGCTAAACGACTCGCATCACCATTTATCCATTCACAGGAACAGAGACACGCATTTGGACGGCATTAAAATGAACTTAGCGCATTAACACTCGCAACAATACCGATCGGCCGACGCAAATCGCTATTTATCGCTGCTATTTCGAAACCACATTAATTTACAGAGGGCACGAGACGTGAGACACATCCTTATCTCGCGATATTATCGCTTGACCTATTCGTAATAGCCGCTATGCGCTCGCGAAGCGGTAGGTGCAGATAGTTATAAAGTCCGAGGTGTCGGTAATGATCTCGGATAGGTGATTTCATCGCTCCGATGCGATAAACCGAGAGTAAATCGTTGATGGCTGATTGATTCATTTTAGTGAAGATAAAGTCACGTCGTAAGGCGACAAGGTCGCAGCCGGAGATTTTATTGTTTCGACGAGGATATAAAGAGAGGTCGCGCCGACGACACGTACCAGACTGACTACCAGCTTTTACGCTGTTTATTGCTTTAATTGTAATAGTACATTATGATATAAGTGTGCTAAGTTGGTCATTACAGTCGCGGTGGAATTGTAGCCCGAGTCCGAGCCGAGAGTGTAATGATCATATGCTCACGAATGTCATACGACGTTTTTCAACACACTGGTGAGGAAAAAATAAATAAAATTTCATATAAATTTACACTATACTCAGATACAAATTTGTGAATAATGGCCACCGAAAAAAATGGCGCCCGCTTGAAAGAGAGGCACACTCAATAAAGCCGTAAAACATTATAATATTAAATAAATAATTAATTGAATATTTTTGTAATTATAACACAAATTAATGTTAATTCAATGACAAAAATACATAACTTGTAGAAATAAAATGTGTGTTGATCATATTTTAACTAATGCAGTCTATTTATTCTCAAAAATTGTAAATTCATTTTATTCACATGAAACCTCGTTGCCAACATAAAAAATGTGAATATAAAGGGAAAAGCACGCGTGTATGATAAGCTGCAATATGAACCTAAAATCCGTGCAATAAGAGCCACTTTACGCGCAAGTGTGTTGAAAAGTAAATTTTGTGATAGATGTTTCGTAATCCAGACACTATTGAATTGATTGCAGTCTATTTTTATTTTATCATGAGATTAATCTTGCAATTCTCGCTTAGAGCGAAAACATTTTTTGCCACGACGCGCTGCGCTTTCATTAAACAACGTACTCAAATAAACACGAGGAGATAATTTGGTCAGTCAAGTCGGCCATTTGCATCGCAGTGCGGCCAGGAAATTGCCGCTGAACCCGCGTGGGCACGCGGCCGGGGCAATAAGTACCAGCCTTTGATTATCAGCCACCGTGACGATAACTGCCGGCCTCCATCCTATACCCATCTATTAACGTCGCAGTTACTGAAATTTATTGCACAAACACATAAAACTAAAAGTAAGCGACGCTATAAAAGCATTGCGTAAACTCCTGTCGGCGGACACGACGCGGGCAATAACGGTATTTTCGATGTTGATAAACAAGATAATGCATTAAATGAAAACATAGTGCAACAAGCATTTTATAATAAATAAATAAATAGTTACAAAACGCAATTAGTTTAATCCGAACAGATATGATCCATCTGATCTATTAGTCTATAATCTCGACGAGTTATCAATAAAAGACTTCTCTCTCTCTCTCTCTATGGTCGGTCCCTCATGTCTGAGGATCGCGATCATCGTTGGATAGTCCACACTTGGATCGAACGATTAGCCTCCATCGGTCTCTGTTCATGGCGCTTTAGACCACCGAGCTGAATTTGGTTGAAGATGAGTCCTTTACTTGATCGGTCCATCTGGTTGGGGACCGTCCTCGAGCTCTCTTGCCATCGGTGTTCCCAACTACGATCAGCTTTTCGAGCAAAAGCCTTCAAATGTTGACTATTCAGTGAATGGAATTATAATTCTTTTTTTTTTTTTACCACTATAGGCAAGCATTTGATCCCTATCCCACCTGATGGCAAGTGACGATGAGATCTACGATGGAGCATACTTGCCTAGGTAGGAAGGCGGCAGTAGATCGAGACGCTACATTCACTAGGCACATGCAGCGCAGCTGATCTGACCCGCCATCCATGAATGGCAGCACCGAACATCATGCCGGAACACGGCTAGGCCGCTTGGCGACATGGCTTTGTTCAGTGGGTGGTGACTAGCCACGGCCGAAGCCTACCACCAGTAGAGTTGTCACCTGGTTGGCACCACCCAGGGTCACGTGTAGGGTATCTCGAGGGTACTTAATTCTCCTACGGACGAAGGTGACTCGACCCCAACCAATAATTATTTGGTTTAGTATTTTTTTTTTCTACCGTGGTTCATCCGAGCGTGGAGAAGTCCTATATCTCTTATGGGCAAAGTTACATCTGTAAAAATCCCCAGTCTAGCTTTATGTAACTACTGTTAGGTATCCAACTCAGTGATAACAAGATAAAAATAACGATAATATCTTCAAGCAACTCAAAAAATATTATTGAAAAGTTATGTTTTGATTCAGTTTAAAACACCAACGGCCACTTTGATATGAAATTTAACAGGAAAATTTTGTAATGTTACAATTTATTTATCGTAATTGTTTATCTCTGATTATTTGCACGATTTGCCAGGAATTTCTTTTATCAATGCATTATAAAACACATTTAGGTCGGACGGTTCTCGCAAGAGGATTAACATGTACTATGCTATTTAAAAGCAATTGTTATTTACGTCATCAATCATTCGCGCGACATCTTGTTGGAAAATTTACAAGTTATTTCGTAATCGTCTATTTGCATTGTCGAGTGCCACCCGTCGGAACGTGCATTGCACGAATTAGTTTTATGAACCATCCAATGGAACACTAAAAACATGTTCCTATAGTTAAATAATTCTTGTTTTCGAATAAATGTGTCTCATTTCTTTTCTTGTTTCTAGCGTTATACGGCTAGCGTTTATAAGTGGTATTATACTTGTAATCCCGTAATTTGCGGGCTATGAAGCGTTCGTGCCGTCCCACGGTACCTATTGTAACATTAGGTAGGTAGTAACCGCCCGGCTGCCATGTGATGTAATTCACTTTGCCGTAACCTACCGGCAGGTGTTTGTTTTCTATGACTTTTTCCACGGTGAAGCGGCTATTAGTGTGAGTGCATATGAGTAGCTCGTTTTAATTATTTAATGACCGCGGGGCGAGGCGCGGCGCGCGGCCCGCGGGGGGCACACGGCCGGCCCGCGGCCCCGCCAAATGTGCTTCTAATTACCCAGCCCTACTTTAACTAATAACTAGTGGCTACAAATCGCTCGTTCTATTTTCGGTAGCCGCGTAATACGACGGCCTTGCGCTGCGGTTATTGCTAGCGAATTAAGTTTAATCTTGAAATTAATAGAAGTTTTAATCGATTTGGGGTGAGTATTTTTTTGATTCAATCAAACGTGATTTTCGTAGAACAGTGTAAAGAGCCTTCTTTATTATTATCTATGCTGTGGCCTTTGTCCGTTTACAGACTGGTTTAAACTGAGTCTTTTGTTTTTCCAGTATTCTCATCGGAATCGGATCCCCGGGCAGGCCGACTTTGAAGTTTTATCTCTTTATAAATTGTATTAGTTAAATTCTCTCAACTTTGGCGACGTAACCGTTTCTGAGCATTGGAGTTTCTTCGGAGATTCTTTGTGAAATTAATAAAGTTTTAATTGAATTCTGTTGAAAAGCAATTTTCGGCGGATGTCAACTGGGACTCGCCTCGTCTCTCGAAGTTTAAAAAGCTTTATCATTAAATCATAACAACGGTGGGATCGCTCGCGGTCGGCTCACTCTGGCCACGTGTCTGCAATTCCTTTGTCCGTGTGACAGAAATTCTCGGAGCCTTTGCGATCCGCCACGATATCTAACTCAGCTCTCAGAAATACCGCCGAGGATTTCTTGCTAAATCGGCTAAATTGCTCGCTGTCATATCTTTGCACACACGAAACATTATATCTTGCTTCTTGCTCTATTATATTCCAAACATTGCATATACATATCGTTATTCGCGATCATGTAGGTAAGTAATAAACGAAGATATTACGCGGGTTTATAGCGTGTTCAGTCCAGTCACGGCTGAAGTGAATGTCGGTAAATCAGAGTTAACGCTTTCTTTGCTGCGGTGGATTTATGGCGGAAGAATCGACATCTAGCTCGTATATCTTCCTTCGCTCTATGCTCCCCGGGTACTTCTCCGCGATGTGAGCCAATGCGAAGCGCGCTCATGAATTCAATTCGCTGTTTACGTTTCGTTTTATTTCAATAAACTCACATTTCGAGTTGAGAGATAAAAGAAATAACGATCGCGTTTATATAATTCTACGCTTCGTTTACAAAAACATACGGACGAGATAGCTTTTTATCGGCGCAAATTCCTCGTGCAGCTCTTTGAATATGACAGGAATAAATGAGACGTCTTGTATTTGAAATAGTGCGACGATAGTGGGAGCAATCGATCACGGAAACTCGCACGAATTGCAACATTTATATAGATCCGTCCCGGGCTTTCCCACTTATATCCCGGCGGGAGATTTATTTTCACGCGACACCTACCAACGCCCTTTGAAGTCGAGAGATGGGGGGAATAAATTCTTACCGCGCTCCGACGTTGTTTTTAATTAAAACACTATAAAGCTTAATGCGTTATTTTTTATGTTAATTATATTTTGTTTAAAACAGAAATAATAACGACTGTGAAAATAAAGCTTAGCTAACAAACGAGCTAATAAATCAGAAGGGCTTGGACGTTAAAGGCGGTGTAAATGTTAAAAGCCATTACCGGAAGCCATTGTCCGAGCGGTGAGTCAGGCTCGAGTGTGATCTCCACTTAATCCTGTGTACGCGGATAACAGCGCTAACAATGTGATAAAGCGGCTCCGGACACGTCGCTCTCGCTCGCAATAACTATAAACTATCAACCGCAAACGTCTGCCATCTTGTAGCTGGAGTCGATGAAATATCCACCTCTCCCTCATTCCACCAGGGGCGGCGGGAGCGACGTCTCCCTCTGCCACCCCGGGAAACTGGTACAGACGGGCGTTATAAACGCAGTGTAATCCGTACTCAAGGGAATTCACACCTGCAACACAGATTTCATTGCATATGCAATCGTAATATGTAGACGTTTTGTTTATTGACATATTCTTAGACTTAGAAATATGATAACAGAATGTCTTCACACTTATCGCCCGCCACAAACCCCGAGTGTATGCTTGTTGAACTTGTTTGTTTCCCGTCAACTCGTCTGCACGGCCAATTTTGTTGGTGAACTGAATACCTACCTACTCAGCTTCGTATTCTCCTGGTATTGGAGTTTAAATTACACGAATTAATCCAGCTCGCTACTTCTACATCCCCCAGGGACGAATGTATTTTCTGAATTCATCTCGCATGATATTTATCATGTTGCACGAATCGAGGCGAACGTGGAGAGTCACCTATTCACCCACCTATCATAGCGTGCGGTCAAGCTGAAACGTGGGACGCTAGTACATCAGCTGCTTGTCTTTGCTCGCGTCGACTCGGCCAACATGTGTGTCGACGAGCCCGTCTCCGTGCAGCCGCTGATTTGTTTTATTTTAAGTCCTATTTGGGAAATTTAAAAGCTTGTGTTCGGAAACCTCAAAGCAAAATTGTATTTCCAACAATGTAAAGGTTTTCATTGTTTGCTACAAACAAACGCACGTTCGTGTATACTATTCCCGCGTAACGCTTCATAAACTACAGTATTTTGTAGGTTTATGTGTTCGCTGTTTATCGTCTTCAATATAACTCGAGTGATCTATCGGTTTATTAATACTTAGATCGGCACAATGATTGTGTTGTTTGTTCGTATAATATTGAATCGAGTATCACAAAAAATGTTTTAGTGATTCATTGACCGGATTAGTATGGCGATCACAGAGCACTTTCTCAATGGCGCGGTGTCGCATGAATTATTGATGTAGGGTGGAGCGGCGGCGAGGCAGAGGCATCGAGGCGGCCAGACGCGACATCTCTGCGCATTTTATTGTTATTATTTTTCTTTCCAACCACTTTTATTACAATGTCACACAATTCGCCGGCTTTAGTGTCCCTCATCACGTTTATAAGCCTGTGTTGTATGACTTTATTTTATTTATGCTAATTTATACCTACATAATTTGAGTTTTAGCGTTTCATCTCATGTATTCCCCGAACGGAAAAGCAGTGGTTCACTGCTGTACATTTCTACAGTGGTATTTGGGCCCTTTTTCGTAAACGAAAACAAATATTTGAAACACCTAGGTAGTTCCAAGAAAATGTGCATCAAAGTATGACTTCATAGGCGATAAATAAAACAATAAAAAGACATAATATACCTACGTTTTATAAAGCCAGTTATAATTAATAAAAATAACAGTTGTAACGAGTGCGCGTAATTTGAAACCGCTCGTCTCGCATCGTTAATCACGGATTCACGGGTAATGTAATGACAAGCGTTTATTAAGATTTTAAAGTGACCAACGAGGCTTCCCGGCGGCGCGGATGTGGGGTTGTTCGCCGCCGTCCATCACTGCTCATCAACAGGCTCTCAAACGGTTAATTAATGACACACACCGTTGCTCGTTCGCGCGCATTTTCCTTCGCGTACCTAATGGATACCGCAGTCCGCAACACACGTACCGGTAATAAGTACGTAGCCATGTATGTACACAGCGAGTCGGTTGGGTTCACGCACGAATGCCTCCACAAGTACGAATGAGGGTGAGCTGGCTACACCGTGTAGTGTAGTGTGCATGTGTGGAACTGTGTTTATACTCGCGCATGTGTGTAAGGTTTATGGTTATGGCGCGGCCCGGTGCGGTGCGGTGCGGGGCGTCGTCGTCGCGTGTGGGGCTCTGCTATTTTTCGAAAGCCCACTTGCGTGTGCGGTGGCGTTCTTGCGCTCTCTTTGTTTTATTGTTTTGCTTTGCAAAGCTACAAAAATGAGCGGTGCCGTCGTCATTGTTCAATCCGCTCTCGGCTCGTACCGTCCGCCCCGAACGATTTCTTGAAGCCGGTTCGGTTGCATTATAATAGCATTATTAAACGTCGTAATGGACTACGGTTTTTGCCTTGTTAGCGCTCTATTCATATCTACTTTTTGTCCGGCTCGCTTGTAAACGTACAAGATAATTGTTTTGTGGAGTGGGCTGATGAAAAAAAACTGACACGGTAACTGATTTTAA
Organism: Pheosia gnoma; assembly: GCA_905404115.1. Lineage (NCBI taxonomy): Eukaryota > Metazoa > Arthropoda > Insecta > Lepidoptera > Notodontidae > Pheosia > Pheosia gnoma. Next base: position 2,529,160 of record FR989910.1, read on the forward strand.
GGGATTTTCGAACAATGGAACTTGGATACGGCTGTCTAGAAAGCTGGGTTCTCGCATTTACATAAGGACGTAGACATAGAGTTAACGTCCGCGGCCCAAATAAAGACGGAACGCTATTTGCATATGCAAATATCTTGTCGTTATCATGCAAATACTTACGTGGTGTATTACAGACGACTTAATGGTACTTACACAGCCTCGAAGATTCCCTGGGCGCTCTCGCTACACGCGAACCCCATCTATTTGTCTTTATGTAACGACGGAATGAGGCTGATATTAATATTCATGTTTGTCAAAGGATTATTATTTAAATTGTACGGTCTTAATTTTTGGAAATATATTATCAGATTAAATATTGACACAAATGCTTGAACAAGCGATGAGTAAAGAAGGTGAACTGCCTTCTCAACATTCGTGTATTAGTAACGATGCCATAATGAGAGAGGTTTCAAAGCTGTGAACAGGTTTTATGTCTGGGGCCAACAGAAATGTCAATCATTCTATTGAATTGAGGATATTTTTTGTGGCCGAAGTAGTCTCATTTCAAGAATGATGATAACACCTCGTAAGTACCTAATTGTGGTGTCATTACCTTTTATAAGTTGTTGTATTAGCATAAACGTTATTTTTTTTCTCTTGTATAATCAAGTTTACATGTTTACATTCTACTTATGTAAAATGTAGGAATACCTAATACAAGTTTTGTTAGCAAATCCGCAACTTTTATTGTGAAAGTAGTTCGGTTGTTTGTGTAAAGTATGTGATTTATGGCTTGTTTATCGTACTCGTACTGTGTTCGCGGCGAACATGTTATGTTGCGTTTCAAACGATTGTTTACGATGTAAATTATATTATACGGAATACAGATATCTATATTGCTCAGGTATGTTTTTTTTATCGAACGAAGTAAACATTTTATTTGTATACATTGGTCAGTGTACTCGGTCATGTTATCATATTGTTGCTGTAAACATTACCTTATGACTTCATTATTGAAGCACGATGATGCGACAAGTTGCGGTTTATATAAAAACTTAAACTTACTAAGTATTATCGTTTAATTACAGCATCGTGAAATATGGATTGATCAACAGCTTTATGTAACTATAATCTTTTCATACAATAAAAATGTCTGTACATGTAAGATATATGAGAAAAACTATTATTGGGGGCCTTAATCAACACATTAAAACAAAAAAAATCTTAGAATGTTTGTCTGTATATTTGTGCGTTTGTCCTCTAATCTCAGTCATAAATAAAAAAGTTATAGGTATCAATGTATAGACGCGGAAAAAGTCGCGGGCAACTGCTAGTAATATAATAATAATATCGCCAGACAAACACACCAACTATACGGTCCAAAACTAACGAACGCTTTGTATTATGGGTACCGTACAATGGACTTCCGGTGAACCCAGTATATACTACTTATATAGATATTAAACATCTTGCGTACTAACGTCCATGCTCATCAGACAAACTTTGGTCCCTACAAGGTTTCGACCCCGGGACCCTTGTCGCAGAAGGCAGTCACTACCAACTGAGCTACGACCTGATTAGCTCAGTAATCTCAGTCAGGTAATTGTTGGTAAATTGTGAAAATATTAATTTTGTTTCAAAATAAACTAGTAACGTCAGTTCGCATTTCGTATTCATGCAATCTCCTTTCTACTGAAATATTAATTCAAATCCAATATTCATACCGCGTACCGTCTACCTGCAGACTTTAGTGACTCAAGTTACATCTACAGAACTCATCATATAAATAAAACCCACAAAACAATGAGTCACGTTTCGATACAAATTAAAGTAAAAACTACAAAACAAAGCTATCAATTCTGATGAACATTAACACGGAGGAAATTACAACGACATTAAAATCCCAAAAGGAGTATTATTCAAATCTTTAAGTGGCAGGAGGAATTATCCAATGTCGATGCAGACAATAAAATGTTTGTGTCGGTCTCAAAACTCTCCAGGCCACAGCCTCCGGCCGATAACATCTCCACTCGCTATACAAATAACGCTATTAGCCTTAGCATCGCTGAACGCGACATGTTGAGAAACTCCGAACGCGCCGTCCCTCTCGCACTCACGCTGATATAACACCGTCTCGCTTGTACAAAAGCATTAGGACCATCGCGTGTTTTAAAATAAAGGGTGCGATGAATTAAACCGATACGCGAGTGAGTACAAACGTGACATAATGTGTGGTAATTGATAAAATAAACATTAGCCCGCGCATCGACGCGCGTTAAGTTTTAAAAAGATAACGCGCCTCGATGAGTAGCATAGAGTAGCTAGATTTTATCTTTTTAAATGCTAAAATGTAGCTACTCTACCCTTGTGATGGTTCTACGTGGGAATTTGCGTCAATTTATTACTAGAATAGAGTACTTCTGTATAGTCTGTTACGATAAAGTATCTACTTACTAATAGTTTATTATTCTGATATTCCAGCTTGTTATGTTTTCATTACATTAAGGGCTTTATACCCAAATTTATAGATAGTTATCGTTAATTTGGTTCTAATATTGTTTTTTAATGAATGTATGCCCGTATGTCCTTATTCCCCTACCTACCTACCTACCTTTTTACGAATGGTTACGTACTGTTATAAAAATACCTACTTCGAGTGCCAATCTAGTGCTGAATTATTTAATTATAAAAGTAGGTACAGTATGTAAGGTAAGTAGGTAACTCAATTGCAATTAAAATACATATACATGTATGTCAATATTATCAGGGTAATGAATCGAGTCGCAGTTCATTTATATTGTCAAGTGTATGACAATGATGAAGTATAAAACGTTTTCAATACATTAAATAACTCATAGTTAAGTGAAGAACTGTTTCAACACTGAAAATAACACACAGAATTTACCGAAGACAACAATACCTTAGATAAATCTTAAGGCCCGTAAAACAAACTTTAAAATTGGGCTTGACAATATGTAGGATGTCTATCGCTTGGCACAAACTCAAGTTAGATCTTTCAGACGAACATACCCATTACGTGCTGACTACAACTATCTGTTGATCAAACAATGAAATAATATTGCTTGCAAAGCTGTGACAACCTCATTAAAAGCTCTTCTAAATATCTTCGTTAATAATTGCTTAATATACTTACTGTTTTAAATAATAGGTACCTACTCGTATTGTATTAAAAAAACCGGTACAGGTGAGTCCTAAATACAATGAACGGCGGCAAAATGTAGTTATGAAGACTGTTGAATTAACTTGTTACTAATCAAAGCCCAAACAGGCAAGTATATAGTGGCTAATATTCGCACAAGGTAAGCCGTAAAAACCTAACTTGTAGTCCCCAAAAAACTTCCAAAAAACCTCTCATACAACAACCAAGATTCTAGTCGGTTTTCGGTAGGTGCCCAAATTTTAGATTTGAAAGGGAGCCGACAGGAATCGTTTCACATAAACCCTTCGTTCTGCAGAAAACAACTAAGATTCTAGTCGGTTTTCGGTAGGTGCCAAATTTTTGTTTCGAAAGGGAGCCGACAGCAAGGATAGATCCTCCTAAGGTTTAGCTACAGCTAAAATAATCCTAGAATTACCCTCCCCTTTGCCTCAGTGGTACAAACACAAACATATTGATATTATCGGAGTTGTGCATGGCAGCCCGCCGGCGTGCGCCGCAGTAATTTATAACCCCGTTCCATTCGAGCAACTCTGCCCGTATCAAAGGGGCTCTCGATTTAATTACAATTTGATTGGATTCCAATTGATATTTAATGAGCTTTGTGTTCATATCAAACTTAATTATCATGCGCGATGTCTGGAGACACGGTTGATGATTAATAAGCATTTGTCACTGCTTATACATAAGTAGCAATTATAAGTTTCTATCCACTTAGTCTTCAAGTACAAAGGGTAATATTATTTGGTCTATTCGATCTGCGGAATCTATAGTTTTCCTTGTTTCAACATTATCATTCTGAAGGAACTAGAGATTTCTGTTTTTATGTATTTATATTATAATGTATCACATTTCTCACTACCATAAAGATCAGTCTTTTTTCGTACAGCCATGGTAAGGGTGCCTGAATGTCCTCGTGCAGTATACTAATGTAAGGTATAACAGTATGCCTCTTATGTATTCCTTGAAATTGAACTGACTAAAATGAACGGCCATTGAAGCTGTTGTTGACGCTTTACAGCCTAATCGTAAGAAGTTAGTCCGTCATATTTATTATACCAACGGTGATAGGTTTTTGAATGGATCTTATGGTATATGTGGATGATTGATTGTGTATTTTTGACAGTAGCATTATGTTCATTGAATGCGATAATAGCATTCATCTCATATAAATATAATGTAACACAAAGGCTAAAGTGGGACCGTTAGTTGAATGAGATTGCGTCGCGTCGTGACCTAGACGTGTAACCGAGAAAAATCTCCGTCAATCATTAATCTTAAGACCATTATGTTATCGGTCTAGGACTAAAATTTTGTTTCGAGAATATTTTTCCTATTTCAACGTCGCATTTTGTTCTGAATCTCGCCCGCTCGTAAAAAGGTGCACACAAAAAAACAGAGATGTCATGCCCGCTTTCTTTGCGCGGCTACGGTCATAATTTCATTTTCTTCGCCGGGGTAACATGAGGCAACGGAGCTCATTTCATAACCCATAATGCGCTCGCCTCGTCCCTCTCGCTCGCCACGAGTGCAATAAGGACGGGAAGTATTATAAAACCGCTACTCATCGAAGTTTGAACTCTACCTCGCCCCGTGTAGACACAGTTTTCGTTAAGATAAGTTTCCCAGAGATGTCTTCCGCCCTCGGCAAACAGCGCACAACATAGTAGAAGTTTTCTGCTTCATTTATTAGCAGGCGAATGTCGACGTCGGGCCAATAAACCGGCGTACTCGCCACCCCCTCCAGACGATTTATGAGTGGAACTCGTACTAATTCCACTAACAGCCCTCCCCCAATTTGAATGTTAATTTTTAACAATTTAAGACTGTTTAGTGACTTTGTTATGAGTGAGGCGCGTCTGGTGAATTCGTAATACCCTTAGCTCATTCATTTCAGATTTACGCTCGGAATAGCAGCCCTAAAAGTTGACGTTGTAATGCGATTTTATGATTATTGTGTACCGTAAGCACTCGTGTATATTCAGAGTCGCAATTTTATGCCAGACATTCCTACTTTGTGCCCGAAAATATTCAATATTAGATTTCTCAGAACAAGTAAAATGAAACTCCAAGTGATATTCCTTTTGTGAATTCCAATTTATTCAATTTACAAATTACTGAACACGAATTACGTTTTATTTTAGTTTATTCTTGTTTCCAGGTAAGTCTTCAACAGTCCTTGCTGGGGTTTCGGAGGTTGTATAAATTACGGGTAATCTTACACTCACAAATGCGGTAAGTGTAAATAAGATGAAAACACGAGAACAAAGGATAATATTTGGTAATATTAGATATACATATTTATGAAGATGTAAATATATGTATAGGTTGTTATGCATAATTGAATGTTTAACCTTTGCAGAGAATCCATCGTTTTATTATGCTAAAATATTACTTATAAATGGTGTCTTGAAATGTATCTTTGATGGATTGTATTAATTTGTGTCACGCTACTAGCTACAACACCGACCATTCATAATATGCAAGTTTAATTTACGTCTGTATCATTCTATGTTAAATACTATACACACTTATGTATATTATCAACGTCGTCAGTTCAAAATTCCTTTGTCCTTTCATATAAATGTTACCTAAACTTTACACATTTATATATTTTTCCTGCTAATTATCAAACATTTTTCTTTTGTATTCATATCAATTGTGCTTCTAGCTACACATTACATAACAGTCGTAAATGTTGGAGGAACCGTCATCAGCATTATACGCGGTCAGATGTTATAGCTTAGCTTACCGATAAAATCCTGACCTTGTTAATGTGACCAGCCTTTTAGAGTCTAATAGACCAGTCAAATTATCACGGTCTGTACAACCACGCTCTATATCAACTTACAACGGTCTAATATTGAGACAGTTGTGTAGAGATCGGCAAAATTCATATAAAAATGTATGTGCTGAGCCGCCATTATAGAACAAAAAGTTTCCCGATGTGATATGTATTAATAACTTAGCTGTTCCCTTAAGTGCCTAGTCTCACAATTGTCGGGTACCATAATTGTCGCAATTATACTCTCTACTTCTGCTGCCATCCATTAAATAATTAATTCAGATTGTGGTAAACCATGTCAATTCCTCTACCCAGCAGGTATATTGTCTCCTCGACGAGCCTAAATCTTGTTCCGCCACTGTTAATATTATGTATCCCGGAGTAAATTCCGTGCTTTGATCTCCCAGCCTCCCGGCATTTTCTTATACCCTCCGCTTTAATTATTTCGCCTTTGAGCCTCCCTCCGTGGAGTGAATTTTAAGAGGCTGTCACAATATGGACTCTTAATTAAGAGTGAGCAGAGTTTTATTTGTAATAATTAATAAGTTTCCTTTTCATAAGATGAGATGAAGCAATTAATGTTTTTATTAATTTCTTCTTTCTTCATAATTAATTATTCAATTGATTACCGGACTGCAAAATACTTTCTGGTAAGAATATCTGAACGACCAACGAGATAATTTACTTGTTAAGTAAATATTTTGAGACGAAACACAATTACCAGCACGAAAATAATAATAACAAACATTTTAATTACTAGATGTCACGAACGGTTTACATCAAATTAAATGTGCACGCGAAACAAAATGATTGCAACGTGAGAACATCAAAGCCAACGCGTATTGTATTCGCGTCATTGCAACAAAAAACGGTCCGCCCCCTAATTACGTATCTTGCCTAGCCTAACGATAGCGAAGCGACAGCAATAATGTCGCAATAATTGCTTTCAAATCGCCGATTTGTATGACATCGCATCGCTACGTAATACGAATTAGCAATTTAAAAGCAAATATTGCGCGATTACTGCTATCGCTAGGCTATTGCAAGTTACGTAATCAGGGGGCCGGGCTCACTTTCGACTGCGTCACCCCGACTTTTATTATCATTCAAAGGTTTTTTTTTTTCGATTCAAAGAACTTGTCGGCGTTCCGTCGACACGCTCGGCTCTGTATAACTTATCTATTTTCATTGATGTTTGCTTATTCTAGCCATGTGAGTTTTGAATACAAGTTTTTTTTTATGTTACTCAGAGACAATCTATTTTATTTATGTTAGAATTATTCAAACAATTTATCAGCTTATTTGTGGTTGACGCAAAATGTTATGGACATTATAATGTAGGTAAATATTAATGTTTGAATATTGTATTAAATAACATATTTTTTATACGTGGATATGAACATGCTCTTACATTTGAAAGAAAAAAATAATGTTTAAATTGAAAAATGTTACTATCATGTTAGACTCTGATTGAGTTTAATCAAAATTTAACTCAATGTATAGTTTATATTCTCAATACATAGAAGATGACAGACAATAATTTTATTGAGGAAGTTGCCCCAGGTCGGTCGTTAAACGCCGACTGTGGCGATCAAGTTAATCCATTACGATTTTATACTGTCGTAAACGTTTCATGACTCCCGTCATCTGTTAAAAGTTTATTTGCCACAATTATAAAGTTCTAATTCTATTTTAAATTGACCAAGGTGGTTAGTTAAAAGACATACCTATCAAGATTAGATTATTTTCACACCATACTTTATATGGATCGTTTAGGAAATATCTGTAAATAAATCTTTCCCAAAGTTATTTTTAGGATACGAGCTCTCCTAGAATTCTGAAACAAACAATTTGGAAAGTAAGTTATAAGTGTACATTTACCAGGAGAGTATTATCGTGTCGGAGCGTGGCGTGTGGGAAGTTTGCGTGCGAATTAGCCGGCAACGACCCGGGAGGGCGCGTTAATCCTGTTATCGGCTGGGTATCCGTAACTCGAAGAGTCCGTGGGCGGAACTACAGCTAACACCGGCTACACTTTCTTATTCCCTGGTACCCTTGATAGGATTGATCTTATACTTTCCCTTATCTTACTATCAATCTCGAATACATTATTAGTTAACTTATCTGAGTAATTAATTCACTTAAATTTATGATCTGGATTTTGTCTTTATCGCGTTTTACACGCAGACATATCCATGTCTTCAATATGCAGCTTATCAAATGAATAAAATATTTTCTGTGAATTTCGTCGGAAGCAATTTGTTTTTGTACAGTAAACAGCGGGAAAAGGAGGAAAGCTCGGAAAACCTTGTTAACTTTTTAAAGCATTCGCTGGTTTCTCATGCATTATTCAGAACGGCGGTGGGTAGGTACGTACAGGGTACACAACACAACACACGCAGAGTGTTGTGTTTGTCACGGCCGCGTACATGTGTCCGCCGCCGCTGGGATACCATCACCGGCCGCTCCTACCCTCCTCACAATTGACATTTCGCAAAGAGCCCAACCCTTTTGTTGCTAGGATGAAATGTGAATTTCAATGAAAACGAGGTTAAAATTGCTCGGCCCGACGCAGCCGTGAGCCGTAAAAAAGAGATTTCATTACGGTCCATTGTTGCGTTATGATTTTCACGTTCCATTTTATTTTTAAGAATCGCTAAAGCACAAACACTTTCGTACATTTAACGTTTGTATTACAGTGTAGCGTCTCGAAAAGCTTTTAGAGCGCTTTGTCGGAGGGCAATTAACTCCGAGGGTTGTTATTGTGTTTTTCGCTTGCTTTTAGTCAATTAAAAATAATTTGAAATAATAGCACAAAGACGAGCGAGACGCCGCTGGAATAATTTAAACTTCAGCCGAGCCTTCGGTGTTAGCATCTTGTTTCATTAGCGCGTCGAGTGCCTCGACTCCCGAGTCATATTTATATGGGCCGCGGATCATGAATATTTACATTGTGAGCTCGGTAAAAAGAGCAAATTTTGACAGCGCGTCTCTTGGCATTCATAAAATATGAGGATTATTCAGCGAAGTGGCTGGGTAAGGTTATTTAATTGGATAGTTTTGTTTGCGGCTGTCGCGAATAGTAGAGTGTACCAGTGTCCCGCACCGCGCCGTCAGACGTTAAGCCTCTTTTATCTCTCCCCGAGGCGGGATGAAAATTGAGCGTCGATATTGTGCTCGTAAAGGGCGTTTGGACGGGGATAAATAACACGTCGTCGTCGCCGGGGTCGCGCCGGCCGAGGGTTGGCTTTAGTTGCCTTGCGCACACCGCTCCTATCTACATAATAGCATGTCGCAGAACAAACATCACGATTTATACAGCTGCATGCAATCATATTATAACGGTATTCTTGTATTCATTCTAACTGTGTAATGTCACAAGATTTAAATTGACATTCACAATACTGGTAGTTACGTAATTGCAAAGCGTCTCACAATGCGACGTATAAAACGGCAACGGCAACCTTTAACTTTGACGTCATTATAAAATAAGCAGATGTTAGCATTTCAAATGTAAAAACTAACCACATCACCGCCAGTAAAATTTATAAATAAAATTACCAGCAACCATAAAACAAATTTTATCGTAAAATAGAAAGAAACACTTAACTGATTCTGCGCGTTTTTCAACAAATTACGGCGGAAAGTGTGAAACGGCGAGTAAAGGAGAAATACGGCCTAGAGATATAAATCAGATTATTCTCTCTCGCGGCCACTGTACTTAAATTAAATGGCTTTGAACGAAAATTACGATGTTTTGCAAACGCTTTTATTTTGTTGTTCATTCGTCCGTGGAAATTCACGAGATACTACTGTAACTGCCTCGCACGCGACTCCATGAGTCGATATATTATTTGAGAGTCGCGAAGGCTCATTATGGCACGGCGAATTAATAAAATATTCATCTACTTGAATATACCGCGCGATTATTTATATCAGGCGTGTGAATTAATGTGTCGCCGAGCTAAATATTGAATTATATATGAGTCAACCAGTTTTTTAGCTGCAGTGCATATTTGGTACGTTGTTCGGACTCGCTGCAACAAACAGTAATTGGTTTCTGATTACAATTAGTTCCGTATGCAATGTATCCGCCAGTCGTTCGCAGTTATATATTATTGAACCATTAGCCTCCAAATTTAAGCGGCAACTATATTACAATCCCTCCTTTTTATTGCTTTATTTCACGTGATATTTAATTTGATTGCCTTCTGAGAACCGGTCGTATTATTCACTGAGCGCAGGATTTGATATTGAATTAACAATTTGATGTGTCTCTCTTTAAATGTTAATTCCCGTCGTGTTAAACTATATTGCTGCGAAGGTCAGGATATTTAGTGTTTTATGAACTCATTAGGCATTTCCGTTTTATGTAAACTATTCAAGATAAGAATTGCTTTTGTGCAAATATTTTAACACCATGTTTTATTCAACAGCGCAAGTTATTTATTGTTCAAGAGAGTTTATCTTATTATCGTTTTCCATATAAAACGTTGTTTTATCGATGAGGAAGATGTTTTGTTTTGTATTTTCATTTGCACACGTACCAGGAATGTATAAAGGTTATGAAATATAAACGTTCCTTTGGGAGAGATAAAAGCGTTCCAGGTTGAATGCAATTTAGTCTTGTGTCAGTCGTCGCTATTCCGTGTCAATCGGGCGCTTCCGCCAGCCGAGGCGGGGCTGAACGCGTTTCGCTTCTCATTCACAAAGGCCGCCTTCAAACAAAGTTGCATTCTTTTAGTCGTGCCAGTTCCCGATGAGAATGACTGCATAACCCTACTTAAGTTTCTACTTGCCCTTTGAACAGTCTTTGTTTTTAAAATAGCGAGCTCCGCTCATTTCATTTTCATTGCAATTAATCTCATTAAAACCCGCAATCATAGCTTGGATATGTCTTAAAATCATGTTAAGCAATGCATAATGGATACTTAGATTCAATTAGAAGCTCATTTTGTCGACGTTAATACATAATTTAGCTGTCAATGTACTCCGTAAACCGGAGCACGGTAGCCACGGACGGCCGGTTCTGTAAATGCTCTAATTATGGCGCCTTCGTATTTCACAAAATCTATGGCTCCTTTTATATTCCCATTTAGGTAGGAACTTCCCCTCTTGAATAAAAGAGAGCGCTTCAAAGAGCCGCGTGTATATTAAAAAATATTTCCCGTGCATTTTGCTTTGCTTAAACTTTATTTATTTACGTGGGCTGTGTAGGTGATTTTTTTCTTTGCAATTTTTCCTTGCTTCGCGGAATACGAGAACCGTTATTATAAGTTAGATAGACTTACCTGCCTATCTAACTCTTACCGTATTCTGTACGTAATCTTTTTTTTTTTTTTTTTTATACTTTATAGGCAAGTATTTGATCTCGATCTCACCTGATGGTAAGTGACGATGAGATCTACGATGGAGCATACTTGCCTAGGTAGGAAGGCGGCATCGGCAGTAGATCGAGACGCTACATTCACTAGGCACATGCAGCGCAACTGATCTGACCCGCCATCCATGAATGGCAACACCGAACATCATGCCGGAACACGGCTAGGCCGCTTGGTGACATGGCATCATTATTATGTTCATTGATTTTTTGAAGTTTCTAAAAATATTTGTATCTGAATTATAAATATATTGTTTGACTGCTTAGATGGTTTTTTGTTTAACTAATAAATCATGTATAATTAATCTCAAACAGGATTTTTGCTACATTAAAACTTGCTACATTTTATATACTTACTTACCTAGTTTTCTTGCGACTGTGTTTAATTTAAAAGCTAATTAGAGGCTCCTCTAGGGGAGCTCCCATTACGGCGCCTTAAGATGTTGTAAAAACTAAATGAAAACACATTTCATTTTATTCGTGTTTTAATTACTAAGACGCAAGGTGACGGAGGTTTTATTTTTAATTAATCTCGTTCGAATTTCGAATTGAATGCTACCTTCGATTGTTTTCGTACCTTTTAATTAAGCGATCGACTGTATTTCAGGACGCCATTTTGTCTCGCATCGCTGAGCAGACGGGATGCGAGGCAAATTGCTTTCTGTCTGGCGGTTATTTTATTAGTTGAACCGAACACTTAGATAGAATGTATTTTATTTTATTGACAAAATGATAAGTATAATGATAAGATGTTATAAACGAAATGAACCAATGTTCTAATTCAAGTTAATCATTGATGGAATGGGTAAAGAATCGATAATAATACCTTCACTTAAACAGGTACTTAAACAGGTAACTTAAACAGGTGAAATAATGTTTAAGTCCTTGTCGTTAGTTTAAAAAAAATATTATTACTTACACTAAAACATAAACCGGTTATGTACAAACATGAAATTATTATTTCTTTAGCGAAACAGCGGCTATAAACCGTTGATAGCATCAGAATCGTGCGATTAATTTTATCTGATACGAGCATCGATCCAAGCGTGAAGCGTAGGTTTTTAATGTAACGGCCGGTTGATGAGATTGCCAAACACCTTTTGTCCAGTGAACATGCATTTGGGACTCTAAAATGGCTTTACATAAGAATACAGAACTAATTAATTTAAGCCCCAAAATCCTAGTTTCATAAAGTAGGAAGGTTATTTGGCAATTAAGTAAATGACTTGCATAGATTTATTAATATGGGTTTCAATACTCAAGTCAAGTCTGATGGCTGTCTTAATCACCAAAATAACTGCTAGACATTTGCTATCGCGTTTATTTTGAAAGACGAAATTATTATACGAAACGGTTTTTTTTCAGTCGTAAAAAGACGCTATGGTAAATTAACTTGAAGCCAAGTTGACAATACTTTGACATTTCTAAAAAAATAAAACGGTTTTGTATCGCGCATTGAGGGTTGAGGGAACGAATGTTGAAACAATGGCGCGGCATCAAATCGTATTGTACAAAGTTAATTACGCGGTGTCAGCCCTGAGTAGGGTTGGCACACCCTCGCCCCGCTCCATCCGAACGGACGCGGCCGTGATTGGGTTGCTAATTATTATTTATAACTCGTCACTGCTCCTGAAACCCGTCGCTATAACCATCACATTATTGCAAATAATATGCAAACACATTGGTGAATGTAAAAAGGCCTCAGGCGAAGAAATAATACAAACGGAGTGTCACGTACAACATATTGAAGCACAAAAAAACTAAGCCAAGCGACGCGGACGTAAGGTCGTGATTCGCGTGTACAACACACATCTGCTTGGTTTTTTGGTCTTCAAAATGTTGTTTGCGACGCTCCGTCTGTATTATTTCGTCGCCCAAGATTGCAAATTACCAGCAAAGATTATATATCAGCTTTTATAAATATTGTTTATTAGGTATTCATAACAGCTCTCGCAAAAGGAGATTTTCAAGAGGAAAGCCATAAACATTAAGTAGGTAGGTATTACAAGTAAATGTACGTCGAGGAAAACATGGCGATAATTATTTCCAGTACTCACGCTTATTTTACCTCTCAAAAAGATCATTTAAAATGTAATTTCCTTCGCAAAAGTGCGTATTTTCACAGGTCTCGTTAATACTAATTAACCTTACCCGAAGTCATAATTTGTTCGTTCGCTTTCTTGGCAGAGTTTTTAAAGTCGTGATGCTGATGTGTTCTGGCCCATTAGCTGGCACGAACTCTCTTTGTAGCCACTTATTCAGCATAGCAGAAAATTAATGTGCCGTCCCGGGTAGGTGGTGTATAAACAAGATGGTGGGTGACTCCGCCCCGGTATTTATTGCGGCTGGCACGCCGCGAGCGCGGCCCATCCACCGGGCTGCCATAAACGAGAATACTAAAACGTGCCATTTCCCTAAATTATTTTAATGACGTATGTTCCCTCGGTTTAGTGGATGTGATTCGGTTACATCGTCGGGAATCGTTTCCCGTGCTTCGACGGACGCATCGTTGCCAAATGGTCGGCGTTGAGCCGCCATTTGTCAGGGTCGACTGAGCGGATACTAAGTCGTTACAACTTGGAGTCGATACGGTTATGAATGAACGGGCGGGCGAAGGGACATTGTTTCAAGTCATTAGGCATGGAGGATGGTGTCGCTCGTCGGAACGCTTTCCATTTGCGGCGCGAGTCGGCGACGCGACTACAAATTAGTTCCTGACGGGCGCGGCCGTGCCGCAATTGAACATCTTCAAACGATTCCCTTCGGTGTCTTAATCGTAGTGCGGCACGCAGTGCGTCGCTCTCATTACTCTCGGCGCGCTCGTTTGTTCCATTCGTTGTGAATTGATTTAGTGGCCACTATGCCTGGTTGGCACTGGCGCACGCGGCTACACCTCCATATGTTTGCTCTGGCCGACTCGCTATTTTATTGAAATGTAAATTTACATGTTGGCGTACTTTTTTTTTCAATGTATCCGACGGTGATATGAGTTCGTTAGTCGAGATAAAACGGCAGCTGGTCGGAAACGACCCTCCTGTTTGCAGTAGAGTAGCGGGAGAGCATTGAGCCGGCGCTCCTAACGCCGCCGAGCCCCCTCCGAGGCGCGCACAATGCCTCCCTGTCGGCTGGCTCGACTTGCAACGTTCACGCCGCCCATAAAGGATTTTAATGGCGATACGGCGCGTGTCGAAATATTAATATGTTTGTCGCATTATCGTTCAGAGCAAGTATAGTGTCGCGTAGAGGTAGCTCGGTGCGGCTCGCGGGCGAGTGCCAACTGTGGGCGGACTATCGCACATTTGTCATTCAACTAACAATAAAGCGTTTAATTTTATTTATACTCGCCGCGTGGGTATGATTTAATCGATAATTTGCTGTTATCGCACTTGAGATATGACTTCATCCAGCGGAAGATGGCAGCGAGACGAATAGTCTCGTTAGAGTTGGTAATTTAGTGCCCATTTAGTAACCACAGTAGAACTATTACTTGGAAATACGAACGAGTTTAGTTTATTGGGTCAAGTAGCTATCTATGTAATAAGTCGTAACAAGTTTGTAAGTATTGATATTGATTGTAAGACATACAAAACAACGTTAGAAGTGCCACTCATCTTAGCTCTTGAAACTTGAAAAGATAACTTCTTTGTCTACGACGTCGTTTTTATAGTAAGTAGTTAGGTACCGAAGTACTTTGTTGTGGCAATTTCATTCGTCATTCTTAGAAACATGGACGAGAAAAGATTATTGCTCAGATATAATGTCTGTCGATTCTCATAAAATTTTGTTATTTTTTCGTAAGTACACTTCGAAACGACATCCCTCGGATTCAACGGTGGAGTGGTTCAGTTCGCAATTTGTGATGCCATTAGCCGTGTGCGTGAGCAGGACGGCGACACTGTCGCATCGTTCTAATATCGGGTTTTGAATGTAAATGGCTTCATTTGATTATGTCCTACGCCGTAAACGCGCTTTGAATTTATGCAACCCTGGTGACTCGACAAGACAAACCCGACGATTTTCCGAAATGGTGAGAAATATTTATAATATTCGTTTGTGAGAATACCGTTCCAACGAAACATATTCATATTCTTTAAATACCGTAACTTATAGAAAGAAATAAACTGTTATTGATTTTAATTCAGAACATAGAAGGTATAAAATTCATGACCTATGTTAGACTAGAGCTTTCTATGATTAATGAAGTGATGAAACTGATGAAGCTCTTTACACTTTTCTCTATATAGAGCAACCTGTTTTACCTCCTTATACCACATTACACAGACACTTTGTATCCTGTTTGCCCAATGTAATGTTGCTTCTTCTCGATCTTCTAGAGCTTTCCTTCTCGTACGTATCTACATTAAAAGTGAGACGATGTTTATTATACAGTTTACAAGCATCTATATTATTTTGATCATACATCCTCTACCATACCTTGTTCTATTGTGTTTCATTGTTACAACAGATGTCAGCTTCGGATAGTGACTTTTATTGTAATTTATACAATATTATTTTACATAACAATGCATATTTGTAATAATGTCAAGGCATTATTACGAATTACAGTACAAACTAATTAATAAATAATAATATATTTATGTGTGTAGGTAAGTAAGGATGTGATCTATCAAACGGGACGATACAATACACAAATATGTTAGTAAGGGCTGTTTCACATGTGCTGGTAAAACCTATCCTAAACTTTTTTTACAGAATCTATTCTGTCAAATGAATTTATGAACAGATTCTAAGAATATAATATTTAATTGAGACAATAGTGTCATACAAGACCAACTGTGCAAACTTTTATTGTGGTATACGCGACAATAATTGTATTATTTGTAAATTATATTGACACTGTCATACACTTAATGATGTTGTGCTCAAACGCGTCGTAAAGTGTGAAGTTACCAGCGATCGAATCTCAAATAATGACCGTTGTTGTTTTGACATGAAGTTATGAAAATGGCGACACGCCATTTTCATATCTTCATGTCACATCCATTATTTTATTTATAATATGTATTTATTGGTGTGTTATTGCTATTAATTACTTGACATTGGCAAAATTTCCACTATGTTGTTGGTGAGGCCATATTCATATTCATTTTATTTCATCGCATTTCATTTCGTAAAGAAAGAAGATTAAGGGGGAAGCTCAGGGTCAGGGCGCGAAATTCAAAATGTCAATGGTTTTTGTTTTTTTTTAAGCAAACTTAATACATCGAGACATCCAATGCAGAATGTTAATATCGCAAAACACAAAATTACATCGTAAAGATGTCCAAATTTTTCGCAAAAAAATAAAAACCATTGGCATTTTGAATTTCGCGCCCTGACCCTGAGCTTCCATGAAAATATAATTTTTAAAATAATTATACCATTGTTATAATTGACAAACCGCTGGTTTTCCTTTTACAAAAATAAAAACGTAAGTCTACCCAAGTACTTACTTAGCAATCAGTTCATCTGATGAATTTATTATCGGCAAGATTGGTCGACGAAAGTAATTTGAGATCTTTTATATTTCACATCGAATCGTATTCAATTTTATCAACGAATTAATTGAAGTCCAATTTAATTTTGCGGTGGAAATAAATATGTAAACAAGCATGGTGACACGCTTTGTATTCGCCAACGATATTGTTATCGTATGTCGAATTATTAATTTGATTAACTTTTTGACAGGGGTGGCAATATTCCAAAAACAGACGTTCCTAATATCAAATAATTAATAAAATTAAAATAACTCTTTTGACGCAGTTATTCTGTAAGTTCGTTCTGGATCGAGGTCTGCTAACGCAATTGACTCGCAATGGGATAAAAATGGCATCACGATTGTGACATTGACCATTTTTTGTTTTTAGTATGGGAAATCTGTGAAGAATGACAATTACGATGCAACTAGCATTCAACTAGGAGCTAATTGTTCTAGCAGACTTGGTGCGGTGTACTGGTAGATACGTAGACTTGCCAGGCCAACCCTGCCGGCACAATCAGTCGGCACAAAGCACAAACGGTCAACTGCTATGGATATTACTAGTTGCCTTTCGGTATTAAACTTAAAATAGATAGCAGTGGTCCACTTCATGAATAATTCCATTTCAATTAATACCTATTGTCATTAAATTAAATTTACCAATTAATTATAATAAGTAGACAATAGATATCAAATAGGCGTCAATAAATCGTTTCATTTATAGGTACAATCGCGAGATAAATACTATGATCAAGCTTCCGTAGCACGTCCGCTTTCAATTAATTATAATCATTTCGCGAACGGCCGCCAGTTTTACCTGTTTATATTCAAAGCGGCGGCGTGGAATTCATGCGAGCTCAATAAATAACGGTTTTTACGCGCTCCGCGGTTACAAATTATTTATTATAACAAGTGGGACGTATGCAATGGATGTTTAATCCATATTGTGTGTTCGCGAATGTACATTTATAAATTATTTAAACCACGTTTCGTTATAATGAGGTGGCAATGTGTGTATTTATGCTTGCTTGACGAGAGCGCTCGATTGCGCGGTCAATGGTTTTACCTTTAAATTTATGCAATACTTCTTAAAAATTGAGGAACATAAACACTCACATTTTTAACTGCATATACTCAATTGATGCCTTGAGATACGAATTTTAGTAAACAAATCGTTGTTTAATTACAGTCAATTATGTCATGGATGGTGATGCTAAAAAGGAAGCATACCGACATCATAAAGATTAAAAAAACATATGTCATCTTCTGTTAGTCTGTGGTAAAGTTTTATTTTCCTTTGTTCTCAGGAGACAGCAGAAGTATGTGTGGGCACATCTGTGGGCACAATCACAGAGCCTGACTGCTTGGGCCCCTGCGAGCCTGGTACCTCGGTCACATTGGAGGGCATCGTGTGGCACGAAACGGAAGGTGGTGAGTTGTTACTAGCGCACGAACGCCACGCACCGTAGCGCTCGCTCATACATTCTGCACGCTTATGCACGCCTGGTACATGTGGAAGCTTTGCAATACATTCATTATTATCATAAACGGAGCCATGGGCGCTCAAGTTAGGGTAGTACTTGAGACTTGACTTTTACAAGACTCCGTGTAAGTAAACAACTGTTGTTTAGTTTGATCCAAATTAATTTTCAGCATCTCTAAGTTCTTGAGCTCGACTTTTCGTCAGGGTTAATCTCATTGTAATTAAAAATATACTTTGTTTTCCACCTTTGAGTGTAGGTAGGTTAATTCCTATCTCCATTTATCATCTTAAAATTAATTTTCCACAGTAACTAGTTTGTACGATTGTGAATACTGAATTTATTAACGATGTATTTTTTTTTGCATACATTATCTCGTGATTATCATAATGGTATTAATGCATAAATAAATGCTGATGTATTTATTTATATAGAAATTTAGACGTTATTAATGTGACACATGAATAGTGGAGTCTGTGAGCCTGTTCTCACAATTACGGGGCACCTATGTTAGACCGAGATACTATCGCGGAATATCGTACTTGTAATTACCCTGCTGAACCGATAAGAACGTACGCCTTTCATGTTGTATTCATTATAACATGCCTGACAAGTCTATACGAGTATAGCAATTTCAAACTGGTCGATAGGTACTTAACTTAGTGTTATTTAAAGAAGTTATCATCATGTTTGCGATGAAATTGGTTGATAAACTGACCCGTGGATATCTACTTGATTTCATTTATATCTTGTTTTATCGCCCATAATCAGAATCCTCGAATTACATCCAATATGAGACCGTGAGAATTCCTTGAATGCTCGAACAATTGACGTGATTTATTAAATTGATTTAATATCCTCAGGGGTGGGACCGATTAATGTCTACGCTTAGGATGTGGTCGTCGATCATTAAGATGAAAATAAAACAGAACACAATGTAATATGAGAGCTCACGTTCCGGACGCCATTAGCGAGGGCCAGACCACGCGCAACACAATGCCGCTCCCCCGTAGCCGCTCGTAATTATTATAAAACACGATAATAAATCACCATCTGCTCGCTTCTGTTGCCACTTTCCAAATTTATCCGCCCGATGGCCGCGTTGCGGAGCGGCGGGGGACGTGATACCCGCCCTTCCTCTTCAAGCTTATTTATTTTCGGCTAATGGCTACGAACAGCTTACAGAAATTAAATACTGTTTACTGTGGGACTCCGCGTTGTAATTTTATCTATAGCTCAGGTAAAGCGAGGTTTTCGAAGTTCCACCGTGTACCAGCCTATATGAGAACGGCTCTAAATTAAAACTACAAAGTCCCGATATAAAATCAGGCTCAAAAAATACCCCGGGGACTGGTTTACGTGGCTCACTAGCGATGTAGGATGTGCTAACAATTACGGAGGGCCGTCCACTGCACATTCAACAGCGCGCATTCCATCCACTAATTGGTGAACTTATTTCAATATTTATACTTCGGTTTCTAATTTTGGTTTATGTCTCTGTTATGAAACTTATTAGCGAGTATTTTGTGTATCGACACATAATAAAAAAACCCAAAACATTTTTTACGGTTGGTCGTCGAGAACCTGTTAAACGATTTTATCGAACGGAATGGGTTCTGATTGTGCGTAAGGAATATTTAAAGACCAAAGCAAGTCGGCAGCGTCCAATGATGTAAATGAAATCGCCTGAACTTTGTCACGGTGCGGGAAAGGATGGGCGAGTCAGGATAGTAGTATCCTATATCGGACCAACGCGACGCGAGCTGCCTTGTCGACGCCCACTCACTCATTTTTTATTATTAACACAATCGATTTAATCAACAAAGGAATGCTACAGATGATAAAATAAAACAATCCTGAATCAGGGTTTATTTCATTCGTGTATACAAGTTGGTATTACGTATAAGTAGTTAAAAATAGTACTTTAGTCTACCGTTCGCTCGGAATGTCATTCCTAATGGAGAAGAGGGGTAAGAAACTTCAGGTTACCCTTTTGAAAAGGATCCATTCATTTTTTGTGTATAGGAACCGGGTTGGGGTAAATGGTATAACAAAAAACCGTGATGAATGGACAAGACATATTCTGCCAATCCCAAATGGTGAGGAGGATAATGATACTAGAGACAAACACTTATTAAGGATTATGTGTATCTATCTCATTGTACGCGAGAGATAACAGTTTCGAAAGTGAGGAAGTTAGCGAGGGGTGGCGGGAACAAAGCGGGAGGTGGAGGGCGAGGGGCGAGGGCACGAATACCATTAGGCCGTTGATTACTGCGGCCCGAGGTGTAATTAGCACCGCGTAAATGAACCTATTTCGGTTTGTTGTTTTCCTGGTAAGGGCATCGGCATCTCAATCAAATATAGACGTTGCTTCTTAACTTTTTTGGGATTCTTTGATTTTATTATTCCATTTATGGTTTCGGTTTGATTTAAAATCACTTTTTACTTCAGACATGTTATGTTGTAAAGAAATTATCGACCGCACCATGTTTGGAGTAAAGAAACGACCACATTTTATCAAATTCCATATCGTTTGACAAAACTCCGTTGAATTCACAGCGCACTCAACATCTTGATTCGAAATATGTTATTTCGTGTCCATTAAACCGTACAAATATTAACAAAACATGTCAGTATAACCGAAGCGATCGCTAACAAGTAGCCGGGCAGGCCAGTGACTCGCCGCCGCAGGCCCATTAGCGACAAACGTACAAAATCGAAGCGATTACACGCGACCGAACATGCCGACGATCTCTAATTTAACTTTTCCGTGACCGGTGGGCCGTATTAACAATTTACAAGGGGATTCCACCCTAAATAATAAATGCGAAGCCCACCCGACGATTTCCTTTAGGAAGTCGGGCGGGCGCCATCTGCTCGTGGCTGCGTACCTTTTAAATATTTCTGACGGCCTGGTACCTATTCGTTTTGTAAGATTGCTCTGGTGTTTTTCTGCTCTTATCCGTGACACCTTCCGAGAAATACACTTGTTGTGTCTTAAATTCTGTTAGTATACCTATTCACATAAAATGATTGTGTTAAATGTTCTACTGTTAACTCTATCATTAGCACAATAGTAGTAAAATGTCACACATATGTAGTAGGTACGGTTACATTCTATAGTCTACCAAATAGACGTAACTATAATAATATCGATCGCTCTATAAGTTGTTCAAATAAAACATTATTTGTATTATGACAGCAACCATCTATCATAAACTAATCTAAAGCAGAAATATCCAACAACAAAGTTGCGTGCTCGCAGTAGTTTAATAATAAACCAATCGCTCGTATTGTCTCATTTGTCAGATCGCGTCTCCTCATTACAATAACTCGACCATTTTATGCTAATGGCTTTTAGTGAAATGCTTTATGTGTCCATTGTTTTGTGAAACAATAAATAATAACTGGTGGTTGTATGGCGGGGGCTCGCTTTTCACACTAACTTCTCACGATAACTTTACCGGTAACGGCCGGGACATTTATTATTTCACGAAACCTTTGAAACTCTGTGGTTTGCGTTTTATAAATTTCAAATTAAGAATGTGATGGTTAATTGTGGCCAGTTATTATGTTTAATAGGGAGATATTACATTATCATATTTATCTATGATATAGATCAGACGTCCTATTTATATGGCCCGAGACCTATATCATAGATATATGATAAGGTATATGGTAAGGTTTCAGAGACTCGATCGGTATCTCATTTATTATAAAAAAAAAAAACTTCCAAGTTCTAGTAACGGTATCGTTAACGATACTAACTATACGATCATCATTATTTGAACCTCCAAAAGGTGTTATATGTTCTGAGAATAGATAGATACCAACTCGTGCGCACCCACGGCCACAATTAACCGGCTCTGTGTCCACAAAAACGTGCCATTATCATGCACAAGGGCATTTTTTTATCGATCGAATGCGAACCACGGATTCATTAGAATAGTTATGTACTATTGTATTGTAATCGCTGTGTAGGTACGTTTTCTCTGTATGTTTTCATCAATGTAGACACTTTATCTTGTGTATAAAATATCGTTAGTACCTACCTACCTACTTACATCATCATTCTTCCTGCGCTCCACTGCGCTCTAAAAATGTATTAATATGCTAGAAACAATGTTATGAGGATGTGAGATCATAACATACGAGGCGAAGCGCGCCGGAGATACCAAAGTGTTCCCGGCGGCCAAGAAACATAGCACCACGACAAAATAAAAAAACCTTGCGATGTAAAAACATGTGAAAATCTAATCATACCTAATCCTTTTCCATTTATATAAAAAATATATACTTATTTAAAATTCAACGAGACCGCCACGTAAAATGAAACCGACGAGAAAGCTCGCCGGGGATTAAAAAGGGATTGTCCGAACCCATCATTTTTATCTCAATTTGTTACTCTTGTTTACGAAAAACATTTTGGGGACAAAGAGAAGATTATATCGCTCTGAATTACAATAAGGTTCTGAAGCGCGTTAGGTGTTATTATAAATTCACATCGAGCCGCGCCCCTCTGATATAATAAAAATAGCAAAATGTACTTTAAAGGCGTAAAAGAGCCGGGCCTGAGGGGTGAAATAGATTAATTAAATTTGCATAAGTTAGCGCTCGGTGCGATAAGCGAGGGATGCGACGTGACGCGAGGCGAGCAAATATGCGGGCGCGGTCACGTTCGCGCGAGCTCGCCGCCGCTCGCCTGCATCCCGACATGCAAATGAGTTCTGTCGCGTGACAAATTGCTTCCAACGCCGCCGATAACTCGACTGCAGCAATTTCTTTAAAGCCGTATCCTCTTACAGTGTTTTAAACTAATCCCATTTCACGTTCGAAGTAACATTGTGTACTAGGAAGCCATAAAACTCTATGATATTGTTACAGGCGTACTGGTTGTGAACGTTACGTGGCGAGGGAAGACTTACGTAGGAACTTTGCTGGACTGCACGAGACACGACTGGGCGCCGCCGCGGTTGGTATTTATGCTACAGTGTGCTCAGATCTAATGGGAACGGTGGAGGCATACTAATGTCTGTTGGGAATAGCTCGCGAGTTTGGCTCAAACTGTAGCGCACAGTGTAACGGGCGTGCTCGGTCACGTATATCTGAAATGAGTCAGACAAAAACGTGAACAGAAATTCCTGAACAGAGAACATGTGGAAATGTGTTTGTAAATAATGATGCTGTCGGAATTTACGTGGTTTGCCGATGTTTTGGTATATTTGTGCACTCAAATTAGGTATTAGTACCACTGCCCAGAACGCTTTACCGCTATATCAAGTTACGTTACGCCAAATTATGATAATTGGGTGCATATGTTCCATATCATTAGCAACACAAAATTTGTAAGTGTTGTTCAATATTGTGTCAAGTGGATTTACATATGGTTATGAATAGTTATTAAGTTGCTATAACTACCCATTTTATAGTAAATTAGTAGTTTTTTTTCTTCCATCAAAATCCAACTGCTTGGATACCAGTTGGCAAACATCCACTAATGTAAAGTATCTCCAAGGATTTCCAGCTATTTACTATCAGGCATTAAATTATGGATACTCTTCAGGTTTTGTGACTCACCGACCGAGGAGCTAGACTCGCGGACGCCTAAGGGTCGAGCGAAACGCGGCCGCGGCGCCGCGCCCACCGACATGACCAACTTCACGGAGACGCGCTCCTCCGTCCACAGCAAGCTGCGGAACGGCGGGGCTAAGGGCCGGCGCGCCCTGCCCTCTCCGACGCCCTTCACGCCCCCCAGACCCGACTCCAAGAGGAAACGGACCTCGGAAGCGGAAGAGCGGCCGCCCACGCCGAAGGCCAAGCGGCCACCTCCGACACCTTCCTCTCCTCCCCCCGATCCTGTTCTCCTAGAATGTCCCGAGCCGAACTGTTCAAAAAAATACAAGCATGCGAACGGCCTGAAGTATCATAGGTCGCACGCCCACGGCTCTCTTGACGACGACGACAAAGATGGCTCGAGTTCGGAGCAGGAGGAGCCGGCAGCGGAGCCCGCGTCGCCCGCGAGGCCTCCCTCCGCGCCTGCGACACCCGCCACGCCTGTTAAGTCGCCCACCCCCGTTAAATCGCCGGAAGCTAAAGTCGATAAATCTCCAGAAAAGTCTCCCGAGAAGATGGAGACAGATGCAGAGTCCCCGGCGCCGGCGCGGTTTGCTGAAGAATTTGTGACGGCAGAAGCGCCTGCGCAGCAGGAGCGGCCGCAGACGCCACCGCAGCCTCCTGCCACACCGCCCGATCCTTTGCCAGCGTTGCAGCCAACCCAATTTAAGGTAAGAAACCAAGAACAAATAGAGCTGAACCAGAATATAAAATTACAACTGCATCAGACCATAATAGGAATTTGTAGTCTCCATTGTAACGTAATATTATTTCTGAAATATTTCTTCAACAAGAACTAGCAAAACAATAGATAGAGCGTTTAAAACTTTGTCTACGATCATAGTTGTAATTTTATCAATTGTTGGTTTATTATTTTCTCACAGATTGACCAACAATTCATTCTGGATATCCATTTCAATGGCACCTTGATAAAGGCGTGTGAAAATCTCGACCTTATCAGCCGGTCTTTCATGCTATTTTCGCTTATACCTAATGGTTCTTAAGTGGAAGATACAGATTTTGATAAACGAGATCGTTCTGTAATATCCCGAATAGCCAATTTGCGATTCTGACTACAATTTTCTCATATCCAATGCCCACGCTATGTGGATTGCGTAATGATGTTCTTTGAGCCGTACTTGCATCCAGAAGGAGTGTCGAGGGACCGTGATGTATAGAATTCCTTACAATTACTATGTCTAGCATTGGACGTTTTCTAGCTAAATGGATACATTCATGCATCAACTGGAAGTCGTCTGATGAGGAGTACTAACGGATGGACGACACCCCTACCACCCAATAACGTTAAACATCTCCCTCTCACAGGTGAAACCTCGTTCGGCGCTAATGGCAGAAGAACGCAAGTCCACAGAATCACCGGCAGAAGAGTCACCGGGCAAGCGTCGCGCGCGCCGCTCGCCCACGCCGGGCGTGCGGTCGCCGGCCTACTCCGACATATCGGACGACGCAGCGCCGCCCGACGCGCCTCCCGACGCGGACCCGGCGCACAGACCCTTCCCTGTCTACCACCAGGTACTTATGGGCACCTAGTATAATTGAATATGAACTTACAGGTTAAAAAAGGAGTAAAAGGACCAAGATATCTCTATATGAGCGATATTTCATGATATAGCAATGAGGCAGTTCTTTCCAGCGACCCTGACACGGCCTGCTGTGATAAAATCTTTAAGATGTTACTCGTTTAAGTCAGTGAGATTGATTGACGCAACACTCGCTCTGGGCAACTCAAAGTTACAAGAAGTCATGACGATTGTTCATGTGCTTCTGTTAGATGGCCAACTGCAGGGGAGGGTTAGGGGCGAGCTGCTTGTTGGAGCACGCAGACCCACATTCATATGAGACGGGTCCGTCTGTATAGGCGGACCCGTTTCATCGCAGTCAGGTTTTTAAGTTATGCCTTTTTGTGGCTTACTATCATAACATTTATTACCATAAACAGTTCGAATGTGGGAGGTTATTTCATACAGAACTGTGTCGCACGTAAAACTCGCCTTTTACGGTATTGACTACAACATCGTAGTATGATCTCTAAACATGTTATTCTAGTACTACGGACAGCCGCCGTACATGCCGCCCTCGCACCCTCCCACCGCCCCGCCGCCTCCCACGGACAAGAGCAAAGAGGACGTCAATAAAGACCCTAAGGCTGATCTTAAAGTAAGTTTACAAATATAAGACCTTTGCAAGGAACATAAACACCATTACGCTAATATGTCCTTCAGAGTGTTGCGTAGAGTTAGAGTTCAGGAATAGACTGGTGTAGGCTGAAGATGATCATAGAACTTCATACAAAAGGAACCGGTTAAACCAAACTATGACATCATTGCATGGCATGGCCAGCTACAATAGTTAACATATAAAAAAATTAAGGATATCATAGAAATTAATTATCTCCTTTCCAGGAGGGCAAGCCAGACAATGGCCCTCAAAAGGTCATACCACAACACTTCTACCCGTACAACTATGTACCAAACTTTCCGTACAACGTGGAAGCCGGCGGGCAACCCCCAGGAGTACCGTTAGACGATAAATCCAAAGACAACGAGCGCTCCAAAACGACCCCAAGTCCTTTGGACAAGAGCAAGCAGCAACGGCCAGCGGATGGAAAGGAGAACCCGTCTAGACCCAATGATAATCATCAGATATTGAAGGAGAGCATTGAGATGAAGGCACAGATGGGACCCTATGCGTTCCAGAGGCCGCCGCATGCGCGGGAAGAGGAGTTGAGAAGGTGGGTTCATATATTATTTATACTAAATTAAAGACCGTTCAACAGTTATGACTTGGGCTGTTATTGGGATATTGTGCCTGACATTGTTCCCGAAACAGCCTCGCGAGGATGCGCGGTCGGTCTGGAGACGGCTATTCCAGTGAACAGCGCAGAATAGCCTCAACTATGCGTAGTTAACCGCTGTGTGCCTACGTCACTTATCTCGTCTACATTTTGTCTTTAAAATCAAGTGAGGGTTTTCTGTGGACCTCATAGTTCTGGTTATATACTTGCAGATATTACATGAGCCTTGATCAGAGGAGAAAAGAGAGCGGAGGCGAGCCCAAGCCGGGCGGCGGCGGGATGGGGGCGGGGGCGGGGCCGCCCGCCCGCCCGCCGCCGCAGCCCGCGCACAAGCAGCCGCAGAAGGACAAGGACGAGAAACCCAAGGAAGAGGTCAAGGTCAGTACGACTTACACCGTGAAATTTAAAGAAAATTACAGTCCATTTAACATGGCTTTGCAAAACACTTGGCTGTTGAAGAGTTTCTTTAAAACATTAACTTTTAGTCATATTCCTATGTATCGCGTCCACTATTTTATTCTCTTCTTCCAATTTAAGGGTTAGACCCTTGTCGGTGTAGCTGATGAAGCTCTTTCCACCTGTCTCTATCTAGAGCAGCTTCTTTCACCTCCCTATACGACATGACACCCATCCTTTCGTTTATACTACTACTATTACTACTATTTTATTCTTAAGACTATATGGATTGTATTCTTCCACCAGGTGAAGCAAGAAGGTCAAAAGCCCACCACAGAAACCCAAGGCCCTCCTCCGCCGCCGACCTCCCAGTATTACCTGCCGCCGTACATGCAACCGCCGCACTATGGCGGCCTCCCCTTCGACCCGGTGTACCGCGCCCCCCTCAGCCCCATGCTCGTGGGAGGCTTCGGAGGAGGCTGGAGCGTGCCGCGCTACCACGCGCCTGAGGACCTGTCCCGCGCCGGCGGCGGCGGGAAGCTGGAGCTGATGCCTGGGGTGGGGGGCGGTGGGGGGTCGCACGGACAGTTCGCGTACGGCGGCCCTCCTCATAAGATCCATGAATTGCAAGAGCACGCGAAGTCTCCGCAGGTAACTATGAATATTATTTGTTGGTGGAAATGTATTGGAAAATACTGACATAATTTAATGATTGCAAGGATATTTGGTAGGCTGTCCGGGATGTCTCGACAGGGATAGACAACTCAAACTAATGAGATTAAAGGTGTGCAACATTTTTTTCTCGTGGTTCGTACCAGAATTCAGAAACAATCGAATGTTGAGAATGTCAATTTTAACCAAACCAAAAATGAATATGATTGAGCTCTCACACAAACGACCTAATAGCTGGGACAGGAGCGTTTAGCGATCGCGTTCCTTGCTGTGTTCAATCAGCAACTGCTGGCTCTGTACCGCATGCACTACAGCGACCCCCCCCCCCTCCCCCCCGCAGGGCAAGCCGCGCGCGGACGCGCCCAAGGAGCCGGCGCCGCCCCCCCGCTCGCCGCGCTCCCCGCCGCCGCAGCGCCACGTGCACACGCACCACCACACGCACGTCGGCCTGGGCTACCCGCTCTACCCGCCGCCCTACCCCGGTCAGTACCCGCACCACCAACTACAACAACATAGCTAGATCACACGCACGAGTCAAGTGGCGAGACATTGCTCTCGGCCGAGAGCACTGGGCCCCAAGTCTGCTAACACAATAGATTCATAATCGAACAGCAACCGCATAGTAACTGTCACTTTTGACAGATATCCCATACAATATCTGTCAAAAGTGACAGTTACTATGCGGTTGCTGTTCGATTATGAATCGATTGTGTTAGCAGACTTGGGGCCCTGTCTGTCGTAATGACGAAATTATACGTTCCGTGTTATCAAGACAATAGTGGGTATAACATGTTACTATGTAAATATACCTATAATATGTCGATCGCCGCTGCTTCCGTTTAGAATAGACCAATCAGGGGTGATACCGAAACAAGCGACGAATGACAACGCTCGGGCGAAGCACGTCATGAACTGACGAGGAGAAGCATCTTGAAGCTCGGTCACCCAAAATAAATAATTATTACATTTTCACTTGCACTATTGTTGGAGTAATTATACCGCCTTCGCAAGCATCGACTCGACATAGCATGCCAGCTGTGCCAATAAGCTTATATTTTTTTTTTTTTTTTTTTTTTTTATTACATTATAGGCAAGTATTTGATCTCGATCTCACCTGATGGTAAGTGACGATGAGATCTACGATGGAGCATACTTGCCTAGGTAGGAAGGCGGCAGTAGATAGAGACGCTACATTCACTAGGCACATGCAGCGCAACTGATCTGACCCGCCATCCATGAATATCATATCAATAGATGCCTATTGTGTTAATATTGTGTAATAACTCGACTCGATGGCTGATCATCTCGGCGTGGTCCTCCCTACGGCTGTGGCCGCTAACGTGTTGTGCTTGGTTGCAGGCGCGCGGTAGCGCACGGAGGCGCCGCCCCGCGTGGGGCAGCACCCGTAGGGAGGCGCCTCGCGCCTCGCGCTGGCTCTGAGACCGTAACCGGAGATTGTGTGTTGCAGCGGCGGCCGTGCTCGCCAGCACGCAGGCCGTCGTCAACTCGTTCCCCACGCCGCCCAAATGAGAGGCGCGCGCCCGCCCGCACTGGAGCCCGCCCTGAGCGGGGCGCGACCGAGCCGCGAGCGCGACCGAGCCGCGAGCGCGGGCCGAGCGCCGAGCGCGCCCGAGCGTGGCCGCGGGCCGCGACAGTGCGAACAGTGACGACCGGACGAACCTTTCCGAAACTTTATCTCTATGCCAGTAGCCATAATTTAAACACTGTGATCTCGCGTAACCCACGAAATGTGTATGTGATGTGCGCTTTGAATGTTCTAGAATGTGTCCGGACCGATAGTTACCTTTTATAATTGAGTGTTGTGTGCGCCGAGGACAGTGCGGCCGCCGCGGGACCTGCTCGTCTGCGTTCACTAGTGGAAGCACAAACTAGTTCTGTAAATATTAGTGTATGTGTAAAGTACCCTTCGATCGTTAGTGTTTGTGATGAGGGTAATTGTAATATAAACATCGAATTCTCCGATTCTTCCTCCGGGCATTGTACTGATGTTTGAAGCCCCGTGTCTAAAGTTCATTGCGAATACAGCCTAGTAAGATCTTTATTTATGATAACTGCATTCCACAAAACGAAACCGAGCGTATCTAGTTTTAAATTATAATATTAGTTAATATTTAAGTAACATAATGTAAGTTTAAATGCGTCAATGTGATCATTACAATATTGAGTCGTAGCGTGCACAAATCGTACTCTGTCTCGATAATAGTGAGGAATGACTTATCATGTAATGTAGAGAGCATCATATAGATTCGTGAGTGTTTGGACATTGCTGTGCGTGTTTGTCTGGCTTTTAATTATAACTATAAAAAAAAATCTCATAGTCCGATATTCTCAGATACAAGGGATTAGTGTTTCCGTATTGCACAATAGATGAGAGCTACTGCGTTTTTTTTTTCGATATTTCAATAATAATTTCTATGCATTTAAATGTCTAAGGCATCCTGGGGGCGTACTACGAATTGTTAGATCGAGGCAATTCGCTTCCCGGTCTAAAACTTGTAATATGAATCATGATAATGACACAAGTCAGAGTCTGTAAATTGTAATTTTTACTGACAACATTTGGAATAAATGAGTTTTTTTTGTTATAATAAGTAAGTTTATTCTTAATTGGTCATCGGACATAATATGCGTTCTTTTTCCATTTTCACCTTGACACTGTCAAAATCACCGAAGATCGGTGGAACCATTTACCCTAAAAATTGAATTGAATTGATAATAAGTAAGTATTATTGAGCTAAACTATAAAATTGACAGACAGTTCATTATATACTGCCTAGGAAATAAGAGTTAGTAGTACGCCCCCTGCATGACATCGGTGAAGCGCGAATGTAACCTATTGTTTCATACAAAAGTAGTCTTCCAATTGGGGATTAATTTGGGGAAATCTTGTGTTGTCGCGTGTATTTTGTATTTTATAATAACTGACGATAGGGTTGTTATTTATTTGTTAGTGCGGCGACAACTCGCGCGCACGCGTCGAGTGCATTTCAACTTTACTAGATAAATAAACATTGTAATACACTTTAGAGAAATACATATTTGTAGTAGGTAATTATGGTATTATTTTCATGACATTAGTCACTGCACGCGCGTACCTGTTCTTCATGATAAATTAACAACCAACCACAGACTTGCTAGAATAAATAGACAACGCACGGCGTACGATAAAATTTAAGCCTAAAAAACCTGATCTACCGTGTTGTTTAAATGGTGGATCCTCCGGTTTACCATTTAAACAACACGCTAGAACAGTTTTTCAGGAAATCAGTCTTTTAGGCATCACTTTCAGCGTACGCCGTGTGATGTCTGAATATTTTATCAAGTCTGTAGAACCGACATAATGTTTGTTTTTAATTTGCGGGCCTAAACTTTATCTGGGTCAAATCAAGTCTGTGAAAAGGAATTTTTAGATAACCAGTGAATTTTAATCTCGATATAATATTAATCAGATGTCTACTTAATTACTCATATGTATACCCAAAATTGCATAATATTGAGTCTGATAGAAAGTTGAAACAATTGAATTGATTATCAACACTCGAGCTTGACTGATTGATTAGATAGTCCTATCACAAATGTATCACAAACATAATCAATCAGTTGACTTAACGCTATCAGCCAGTGCAAATATAGCCATTTACTTAATAATTTGGAAAACATTTCAAAATGGAAATGCCGTTAATGTAATCTCGATTCCAGTATTATGTTTGTCGCAATAGATTGTCATCTCCGCTGTTATTATTGTCACTAGTTCGAAGGATGTGAAAGTAAAATCTAATTGTATAAGCAGATAAGGCTAAGTTGGGATGGTTGCGCGTCGCGAGCTGTTGAACGAATGTATGCTCTTGAAAATGTCTCCAACCATGCCGTAATTACGGTAGAGATATCGTAATTTTTCTAGGTCTACCACCTACCGTAGACATGTCAAAATCTACCGTAATTTCGTCCGTGTCCATATTTCTATAATGACAACACTTGATTTAGCAAAATATTACTAGTTTATAACGGCAACATTGCATTGGGATGCGTAACGTAAAAAAAAAAAGGTCATTCTGCTGCTTCAGTTTGGAAGAAGCAGCAGAATGACCTTTTTTTCCAGGCAGACCAGGCAACACCGTAATTTTGACAAAGAGGGTTGGAGACACTGTCTTGAATGAATCTTGTCTTCGCGCGACCGTCTGTATTTAACCTAAGTGTTAGTTTCCCACGGAGTGTTTCGCAAAGAATCGGCGTCACGAACGCAGTTGTAGAAGTTATGGTGATGGCCATATATTCAAGATTAGAACGGTATCGATTACGTTGCAAAACACTCGTGCGAGAACTCGTCGGCACTTGAAAAATAATTCGTATAATGGCTTTTGACGTAGTATGCGAAGTCACGCGAGCGAGACGTTAAAATGTTAATGATATAAACGAAACAACGATTCCGGTGACTGGTATGCTATGCTATGCGGTATAAAGTTGAGTTTGACATAATGTTTAGTGTAAATTTTAGTTTGTCATAATTTTTGGCGTACAGACGGAGACAAAAGTTTAATAAAAATACCGCCCAAAAGAATAATGCGACAGAAAATAGTCGACATAATTTTCGGCGCTATACTGTGTGCTATGTAAGCAATCATAATTAATATGTATATAAATAAATATTAACGAAAATCTGGAATCTAACATCCAATTTGGTTGTCTATAATAAATGCCTCTAGCAGACTTGGGGCCCTATTCAATAGCGACAAAGCAAAAGATAGTAATTGGTCAACTACCTTTTTTTCTAGCTATCCCTGTCGGATGACCAAGTTGGTGCGTCACTGCTGTCTGCCTGTGTTCTTCCAAATTCATATAAATTTTAATCCATATACGATGGTATTACTAAGAATTTTTCAGAAGAAAATGCTTTGTAAATGGACGAAAACTATACATTTGGGGGTTACACTTCGGCATAAGTCCTCAATGTATACCAGTAAGCCACTTCCTAGCCTAAATGCAGACATCCGATTGAAGTAAGTGGAAACGTAGGCGTGTTCTATATATCTGGCTATTATCAGAAAGAGATAAAGATAGAATATTGCTACGTTTTCAGCGACTTTGATCAGACGTCTGAGGAGCGTCATAAGACAGGACGCTAATAGCGCGTTAGTGTGATCTCATATTGCAGCCTCTCTGCACCGTCATCGGACGCACAGACTGATCGATGCTCTAACCCTTGTACCCCGCAACATTACGCTTGTACCAGTATCATAGCTCTTCAATAAATTATCTTCATACGACGGTCCGAATCGGTGCGCACACGCCTGCCGTTTCGAGCGCTTTGTATAAAGAAAATTGACTGTCAATATAATTTATTTACCGTGCCAGTGCAGACGTGGTGTTAAACATGGTCCTTGTATGTATAATGTGTCAATATACATGAACATTTGTGTATTTTTTTTATGTATTTAAAGCCAAGTTTGATTTTTCTTAGAAAAGAATTCGAGACGTTGAAAAAAAGAAATAAAGATTAATTATTTCTTAAAAAATGTGTTTTATTTGTTTATAAAATTAATGTTATTAAATATCTTATTGTCATGATTACATTATGCGTTAAGATTATTTGCTATGACTAGGAACATTATACAAGTCTAAGTTAATTTCACTTACTAATAACTACAACATATAAAATAAATAATTATGAAATATGTGCGAGGAGGCAGAAGTAAACGCGTGGTAACTTAAATAATACAAGTTTTAAAAATAAAATTACAAAACAACCATGAATAAATTATTTAAAAATGCTGATTACAAATTTAAATCCGAATTCTCTTCACGTGTGAACAGGATCTTCATATCCGTCATTAAAGTGTCATAGAGCTCTCACGAGTTATAATAGTCGTATGATTTATTTAAAATTGCCTTTTTTTTGTTAAGGCGAAACTAATCGCCTCATGTGGCGATCAGATTATTGTTTATAATTTAAATTAAAATCTATCAGGGATCCTCTTATTAGGTTGGCAGTTCTGTACACCAGCATTTCTCCTGTGTTGAAAGGTATATTAACTTTTCTTAGTGCAAAATCTAAATCATGAACCCAAGACGTTCCACAAGACCAAGCGTCAGTTGAGCGTCACGTCAGTATAAAAAAGTACTAAGCGGTACGTATAGGTACACTTAAGTCTTAAAATAAATCTATCAAATAAGAAGTATATATACATACAATATGTAATAGAAACATCTCAAGGAAAATTTTTAGTTAATACTGTCAAATACTTCACAAATTCGATAAATAGTAAAAGTTCACCGAAAATTAAAGATAAAACTTATTTTTTTTTACTTTTTCGAAACCGATAACACTGGGACGCGGCTAACAATTAAGCACAGCCTTACATCGGCCGTTTCACCCGATCGCTCTCTTTGGTTTTTGAATACTCAGAACAGTCTTTTTAAAGCGTTTAAAGTGGTAATTGTTTAAAGCACTACCATAAAAATAAAGGGGTACCAATATATTGGCAAGTTCCGCGCCCGCCATATTATCCAATATTAAAATACAAAGTATCACGTCACCATGTTATCAGGTATACAACTGCCTAATTACGGGCCAGAGGGGGGCAGAGATATACGATCTAATAACATGCAATTAAATTTCTGCGTATAGAGTAGTACTTTACTTCTATTTTTGGCGAAAAATCGGATGTTAATATATGGCCCGCTTTTGTGTAAAAGCCCAAACAGAAGAGGGCGTTTAGCGTTCTTTGTAACCAATGGCCCCGAGGTAAAAATTAAATGGGGGGGGGGGGGGGGGGATAAAAATTAGAGTCAATACTCTAAAGGTGCAAAACTTTATCATACGCTCCTTATCGCGCAACTGTGGTTGGGATACCGCAAATATTTAAGTAATGTAGCTCCAAAACTGAGGCCTAACAAAATCTGATGGATTTACTCCTTAGTTTACGGAACAAAATGCAATAAATAAATATAGCGCGGGCGCAATGACCACCGTACATCACCAAGGATACAGAACGCTTTTT
Source organism: Pheosia gnoma (assembly GCA_905404115.1). NCBI lineage: Eukaryota > Metazoa > Arthropoda > Insecta > Lepidoptera > Notodontidae > Pheosia > Pheosia gnoma. Next base: position 2,563,960 of record FR989910.1, read on the forward strand.
GTGACTTTTAAAATGTTGAACCCCCTTTACATCCATTTACAACAAATTATACACTTAATTTAACACAATTACACAACAAATTTTAAAAATAATGTAGATATATCTACGTATCAGTCTAAATCGTCAGGTCGCAGTTGTCGTTCGCCTTCGCTAAGGAATATTAGCATGGCTTTGTATAACAGGTACATGCCCAGCATCCTCCTCTCCTTGAGAGGCCACGATGCCACGACGCCGTAATAGTTCCCGCTCTTAAGATTCTTCAGGGTATTAAGGCCTATTGCATCTATCATGGCCGCTTCGTACGTGTACGCCTCGGCTGGTATAACGTTTTGGAATATGTGTAGGCAGACTACGCCTACCTTGTCCGACCAGATGTCGAGAATGTGCTGGACCTTTTTGTCTTTGGACGTCTTGAAGTCTTTCTTCCAGAGTGTGAGTGCTTGGTATAGGTGGGAGTAGGGCCTCGAGCGTTTTCCTGAAATTATTTAAGTGTTGTTATGTTGATCGGCCACTTAAAGATCAGGTTCAAACACAGATGGCACCACTGGTATTTGCGGATTTAATAAATATTTTTTTATAATAAATTATCATATGCGCTAGGTCATCCCACCGCATTGAGGGGGAGTGTGTCTGGTATATTAGCAATAGGCTCGCCTCTTATTATTATTGGGACCAAAATACCATTAGGGATGTCATCTCGGCCTAACCTTTCATGGAATACATGGGTGACGGTTGTATTTACATGTTGATGAAAACGAACATCGTGTTGAGGGCATTTTGTGTAAATATCTTCAACGACTCAGCCCAGTAGTAAGGTAATAACAGAAGCTCGAATTGGCACGGAACGGTACTTGAATTTGATTCGGTCCGTATCATACGTCCGCCCGTCGCCCGTCCGTACCGTATTGGCACAAACTACTCCCTAGCTAGAGGGACAGATTTGGTATGGAGTACCATGTATGTGGTCCAGCTCGTACCAAGTTCGATTGTCTATTAATACTATTAGTTTCATAATCGTGCGGATGAATAATGTTTGAAGTTTTGCGAGAAAGACGGTTGTTTACCTTGTTGTATGGTATAATTTATATTAATAAAAATTGCTAATTACCTTTGCCGACATAAAATATAGAGTTGACAAACGTGATCCATGACACGTGCTTGTCGATGGCCCCGGCCCGTGCGGGCAGGTTGGCGGTGAGGCGCGGGTCCAGCAGCAGGTACGTGAACGAAGTCTTCGCGGTGCCCTCGCGCCACTTCTTGCTCGTATCCGTGAAGTCTACCCGGGCTCGGCTCTCTAACTCTATGTACGACGATAAATTGCTCATCCAATCGTCTGTGCGCAGGGATTTTTCAATTTCGATGCTGTATGCTGGAAGATATTGTGCATTTGAAATTGTGGTTTATGTTTATCAGATAAAGGTTCTTTTTTTATTAATAGGTTAACCATTTTAGTTCCCTCTTGACCTGGTAATAATGGTCTATTTCATTCTAACTGATAGAGGCAAGGTATAGGAGTTAAATAGTAATTTTTTGTCATTGAATTGACATAAGTAGAAATTAGTAAAGTAAGGTAAAAATAAATAATACCTTTTTTAAGTAGGATTTGAGCACAACATTTACACGAAAATTTAATTTTTAAAACCATTGTGAAAAGAGAAAATAAGTAAAGCTAAATATGGTACAAATACAAAAATGACATTTTCAAAATGTCATTACTTTTGTTATTGCAAAAATAGAAAATGTATCTAAATCATGGAGCAAAAAGTTATGATATCATGCGATTTTCGCTATTTTTTATATCTTCATATCAGATCCATTATTTTACTTATAATGTGTAATAAATGTATTGAATGTGCTATTGGTATTAATTACTTGACATTGGCAAAATACCCGCTACGTGGGTGAGGCCATATTCATATCCATTTTATTTCATCATATCTCATTTCGTAAAGAAAGAAGATGATATCATGGACTAGTACTTGTACATTTTTTTAAGACCACTGCCTAATATGGATTTAATTGACCCAAACACTCATCAAGTTAAGAATATTTGAACATTCCGTGTCGTACTACAATATTACAAAAATAATACTCACTTTTCTTCTGATTAGTAACAGTCAATCCCTGCATTCTCCCACACAACTCATCATCATCACCCGCCCGGGGCGTTTTCTTCAACGCCTGCAGCTTCTTCAGGTACAAGTTTCTGGTGGTGTCCAGTATTGGTCCCGGGGTGAATCCGAGTCTTATCAGCTCAGCTCTTAGGGTGTTGTCGTCGTATTTCACCGACGCGGGGAGGGAGGACGCTATCGACACGGTCGTCTGGTCTCCAAATTCCGTGGCCTCATCGACGGGAAGTCTGTGGAGGTTGGAGTACATTAAGTGTAACTTTTATTTTAGTGCATTTTTTTTTATAAAAAATAAAAAAAAAAACTTACACAACAGGCGACAAAAGAAACCTCTTCTCAATCAACACAACATCTTCCTCTCTGTCTTCATACTTATACTCCTCATGCACATTAGCTATAACTATACTGCCTCCTGAATGGCTGCTCACACCACTACTAGCCGAGGACCGCCTCGTATTGTTCACAATAGAGTTCAAATCCCTACTACTCGATGACAGAAACTCGTTGGTTTTATTCTGAGCAACAGCCAACACTTTGTCCAATTCTTGCGAGAAATCACTCGAGATCAAATTCTTCTTTTTCAAACTACTCTTTGTATTATAATTCTTGTGAGTGATGACACTAGGCGATCCGGGCAACGAGAAGTTCTCGTAGAAACTTAACCGCTGATTCAAGCCATTAGTGTGATCATTGGATTGAGTTTTTTCAGTTTTATCTAAGGGGTAGATGCCGCTTATTTCGACCTCGGATTTCTTTGAGCGGCAAGTTTTAAAGCTATCTGTAGATATTCTGTTAGTGAGATCCAGGGTTATGTTGCTTGTGATGTCTGCCGTCCAGGGCGCGGATTCGTGTTCGATGAGATAAGTCTCGCCCAGTATCGTGGGGTACAGTTTGTTAATAGCCAGACTATTTCTCTCGCACCATTCGTTGATGAGTTCTGATTTTCTATACGAAGGGCAAACGTCCGGATTTTCGTCAGCAATTGGTCCATATTCTGCTATTATTTCGTCTGTAGTTAACAACACTCTATCTGTAAGTAACAATGTATACAGTAATTAATATACATATAATAAAAAGAAAATACAACCGAATTGAGAACCCCCTCCCTCCTTTTTAAAGTCGGTTAAAAATGTAATTGATCGCTGTCTGTTCATCGAAGATATATGAGAAAAACTAATATTGGGAGCTTTTATCGACGCAATAGAACCCAAAACAATTATTGTTAGAATTTTTGCCTGTGGGTTTGTGCGCACTAATCTCAGAAACGGCTTAAGCAATTTGGACGCGGTTTTCACAAATGTATTGTGATAGCTTCAATCAAAATTAAGTGTTTGTTTTATTCACAATAAGTTCATGAATAAAAAAGTTCTATAAAAAGAGCTCGGGGAGGGAATACAAGTTATTAAATAAACGTTTCGTAGCTTTTTTCTTTCGTTTACGTGTGATGTTTATCAATTTCCTTCATACTTCATACAGGGTAAAAATGACTTGTTAAACAAAATACGAAGCCTATGAAAATTTAATTTGAATTTAGAACATAAACATTAGGATTTGAAAACCTCATATTATTTACTATTAAACGACATTTGACATATATTCCTAAATATACACATTTATCTGATAATCCTTACAAAACATAAACTTGCAAGGTGTTTCGATTTTTCTGATGAGAAGTGTATATACATATAGGTAAATATTTTTCTTCTAGGGCTTAGAGCGACGGCTGCCTCCCCTTGCCCCTAGCTAGGTACGCCCTTCAGTACTACTATCCCGGCGCCATACAATCCTAATTAATATTAACAGCACTTAATCGTGTCAACGTCGAGTGACCGTTAAAGATTATTCAGCAGTGAATCAACATCAATTACGGCATTGAATAAGCGTACAATGAAATGAGAAAGACCTCAACTGACCCACTGATTTATAAAACGCTTAAAGGGCCATTGAATTATTATAGGGCCCGTATAATTTGAAGACGCCGTAGGTAGTATGTAATAGGATTAGTTGGTATGTAGGTGTATGGAATGGTAACTTGTGTCATGTGGGCGGGCAGAGCCGCGGGGAAAACTTACGTAACATAGTCTATCCATCAATTTATCTTGTATGACTGACTGACGGACAGACAATTCACAGCGTAAACCGGTGTACCTTGAGCTTTTAAATGTAGAGGATATATTCCTTGAGTACCTAGAGGAGCACTAAGGGGGGTCTTTTGAAAATTCGACCCCTAAGTGGGTCAAAGTTTGTATCAAGATTTTTTTTCCAGATACGATCGACCATATCTCCAGTACTATTATAAAATTGCTTTGTGTGTACATTGAGGATATTTTAAAAAATGTTCTCGATCTCCAGTGGTTATAGCGAGATGATAAGATAAGTAGCCCTTGGCTATGCAATAGTGAATACCTCATTTAATCTTGTCTGAAGTTTTGTTTTATCTTAAATGAACCGAATTATGTAAGTATGTACTCAATCATAAGGAAGATTATCTAATGCATTAAAACAATGCCACAGAAGTTTAAATTGACATAAGTAATTTACGCGGTCAGCAAATAAGGTCAAACGTTCACTGCAAATGAACGAAAGGTCTAACCAAAGGTCCAGACGTCCGGGAAACAAGCCCGCGGCCGGAAATTCCCGAATTATAGTATATTCGCTAAACGAGAGTAAACAAGTTTTAATTATGTTATATGGTGACGGAATAGCGACCATAACGTTACGTAATAGGTAGCAAATAGTCGAAATAAACAAATACCTATTAAAAATTTGGTTTAGTTTCTCTATTTAATTAATGTAATGTAATTTTAATATCGATACCTTTTTTGTCATAATCAAAGGTAAAAAATAAAATAATACATAAAACAGTAGATACGCAATCCATAATTTTTTTTTTTATGCATTATAGGCGAGTATTTGATCTTGATCTCACCTGATGGCAAGTGACGATGAGATCTACGATGGAGCATACTTGCCTAGGTAGGAAGGCGGCAGTAGATCGAGACGCTACATTCACTAGGCACATGCAGCGCAACTGATCTGACCCGCCATCCATGAATGGCAACACCGAACATCATGCCGGAACACGGCTAGGCCGCTTGGCGACATGGCTTTGTTCAGTGGGTGGTGACTAACCACGGCCGAAGCCTACCACCAGTAGAGTTGTCACCTGGTTGGCACCACCCAGGGTCACGTGTAGGGTATCTCGAGGGTACTTAATTCTCCTACGGACGAAGGTGACTCGACCCCAAATGTTGATATATCCAAAACATAATGGTAATTAGCCATAACTAACGCCTTCGCAGAATTGAAACATAATGTGTGGGTTCATTATTACTCATCATCAAAGAATTCTAATTATATTGAAGTAAAACGGGTAAAAACACCCAATATTGGGTGCGTGGCATAGTCAGATCTCACATGACGAAATTGCAGAACCCGAATTCCTTAGTGTTTCAGAGCTAGCTGTTCCCGTGGTGAGACACAGACACAGCCTAAAGAAATCTGAGAAATGGTCTTAATTTTAGGTAGTTGTTTGTTAGTCTTATTAGTTGCATCTGGGAGGGCGGATAGTATACATATCGGTAACAAGCTAAATATTAAAAAATAAAGACCATATACCTAACAAGCCAATGACAAAATAAAAATAAAAAAGTTAGGAAGCAGATACTGAAACTATTTTATGTGAAACTTACCTAAATGTAAAGTGTACCCGCACTTAGGTCCATGCGAGTCGTCAGCCTGGTCCACCACATTATGCAGATAGTCGTACACCTCCCACTGTTCCTCTCTGGCCGCATAGTCAAAAGCAGAGTGTCCATCGAGGTCCTTCCTCGAAGGGTCCCCTCCACATCCGATGAGGAGCTTGAGGTTCTCCACGCGGCCCCATATTGCCGCTATGTGTACTGGCGTCACGCCATCGTCATTGCTAGTATAAAAAGAAATTGTTATTACATCACTATGATGACATGACTTAGATCATGGATTATACATATATTATACTTGGGGGTTGGGTTGGTACTTTTTAACCAGCTACTCAAGCCTGTCTAGATTTTCTAACATTATTCTCACATACCCATAACGGTCCAGACAAAAATCTATACATAGAAATAAAATTGGAGTGTCTGTTTGTAATATTAAAATAACCGCTTTTTACATTTGGATGTATACACGTTACCTATACCGAAACAACATTTTTAAAATTTTTTGTCTGGATGTCTGTCTGTCCGTCTGTCTGTCTGTCTGTTTGTTCCGGCTAATCTCTGAAATGGCTGGACCGATTTTGACGGGACTTCACTGGCAGATAGCTGATGTAACAAGGAGTAACTTAGGCTACTTTTATTTTAGAAAAAAAATAGGATCTCTCGAAAAAAAATTAAAACCAATGTTGCAGAGCTGCGGCTGATTAAGTTTGATAGCAACAATCTGCAATACGTCCCGCGGGATCAGAACGTGCGAGCAGGCTGTTGTCAACGGTTGTCTTTGTTAAATACCACGCGGACGAAGTCGCGGGCAACAGCTAGTATATAATAATATACAATAGCTCAACCGTGGAGTTTCCTGCCTGTTGTTCTCCATAGTAATATTATTTCAAATGGGTAGTAAAAATATATTATAACATTGTGTAATTTTTGATGATTCACAAGTACTGTAATTGTTTACATAAAGATATTTTGATTCAGATTGTATACAAAATATATGTTCACAGGTTAAATGTAGCTAATGATATAAAAACACTGATTTAATAAACACCTCATTAAAAATGTATGAAACATGTATTAAAGATATTTTAGTTGCACATGCTATATTGAATCTGAGCAGCTGCACCAAACAAGATGAAGCAGGTGCAAGCCACCAGATGTGGCAGGTGGCAACAATTGAGAGTAATTACTTGAAACAGGACTTGAGATTAACTTGATTGTTATTACATTATTTTATATTGGTAAGGTAGCATTACAAATATATTAATTAGTAAACAAATAGAGAAATTAAATTTTATGGGAATTCAGTTTTTTTTTTGGATAAAAAAAAAACCCTTGTTTAGGGTCAAAAATAATAGCTTGCATATTTTGTTTACAAAAAGGATGCAGTTAGTAATGTATAAAGTTATAAAATATTTTAATTGTCCATTATGTTGAAAATACTGTTGGTCGCTTGTTTTTTGTTGTCTTGGTGTATGTGGTGTTGGTATGATTTAGTATGTGCTTAGTGAAAATGAATTTGATTATTTATCCATTAACTCGAAATGACATATGAAAGGAAAAATATTATAACTATAAACATCTCAGACACAAATCATTAATTTGTAAGTAGGAAAAGCAACTGCAAAAATATTAAACAACATGAATTTCATACCTAAGATTAGGATCCCCTCCATGCTTCAACAGTAGTTCAGTACACTTCTTGGATTTTTCTACCGGCTCTATACCTACTGCCAAGTGTAATACCCCAATACCTTTACATGGCAAGATCTCATTTATGTGAACTGATGTCTCATCGAGAAAACGTTTTACCGATCTGAAAAAAATACTATTTAATTAAACTTGGCTGGCTATCTACCCCGATTAATTTTTATTTTTATGGAGCTTCTCCTATCTACCTTCTATAACATATAAACGATATTTACAGATCAACACAACAATGTAAAAAAAAATTATAACATTTTTAAATTGGGGGTATATTCGAGGGGCATAAATCAATTAAATAATTTGACTTTTACTCTATCTGTATTTCTTTTTAAAATTCTGTGTTCAATAATTCTTATTGCATCATAAAAAATCTCATAGTACTTTATGGATTGCAATTATGTTGCAATTTAGAACTCAGTGGGGGGGAATATCTATGAAAAATATCTAGAATCAATAATATTATAATTTGGCAGTTGCGAATATTAAATATAGAACAATGTTCTGTACAGGAACTCGTTTGAAGTTTATTTATAGTACATCTTCCTTTCAAGCTTTTTTTTGCGGCAGGTGTGCACAAAACTATTGAAGCTTATAAATATATGAAATTATGATTGAATACCTTTCGTCTCCATTCTGTATCACGTCGTATAGTCGAAATAGCTCCTTATACACGGTACCCATGATGTTTAAATGCGAATTAGTCATACACTGGCTAATTTCTATTCATTTCCTGCGGCGTTTCCTGCCGTTTCTACGACTTTGTTCAATGCCATTTATCGCAAATCTGCGTATCTAACGCGGCAATGTTCGTATCTTATCACTTTTATCAGGTAACGCACAGTGTATCCTTAAAATTACATCACATTCTTTTGTTTGTTTGGCTAATTTTCAATTCAAATTAACGTAACGTCAAGTCGCACTCAGAAAATTTGTTTATGTTTGAAGCACGTTCCGTTTCACGTGTGTCACAGTTCGTTCCTTTACGCGTTGTGAATACAAATTAAATAACGAGCGGACTTTTATAAGCTTCGTGATAAAAATAATGTGCAATATGATGTAAGTAATCCATAATTTCCTGTAGGATATTATGGTAAATTGGACGATAAAAAAATATACGTGCGAACAAATCCTACGTTTTACGTTCTACAGTTTTACAAATCCTACGTGTAGTTGCAAATGCAGTTGTAACTATAATATCGTAGTTTCTTAAAATTCACCCACCTAAAAGCCCACGTATAAACCTACTTACATGCACTACCACGAGGCCGATTAATCTACAATCTACAATTTTATCTTGTATCTTGCCACTTTAATATTTTACGAAATTGGTTATGATGTCTGATTTCCTTGGCATGTGGGTGTGTTTAGCATACATTTGTGAGTACCTAAGTGGGTAGTAGTTCCATGTTTTGAGTAAAATGTTGGTGTCAGAGGTCTCTGAATATACATTTTAATATGGTCCATATATTATTGCGTTAGTAATAAAATATCTTAGCCAAATAAGTATAAAAACCTATGACAGATTGATGGCTTCCGACAACTTTGGATTTTCGGAGCAAGGCTGTTTCGTTGTAATTAAGTAGGTAGGTAATAGGTAATGTGTCTTTATAAAATTAGTAGCTAAATAAAGGCTAAATTAGGTGTTGCAAAATATTTTTATTTCATGACCATACGTAGAGGTGTAAATAAATATTTTTCACACACTCTCTTGCTCCTTTGGAATGAATTTGTAGAACTTCGCTCCTGGAATTATAAAATATAGCATTGAGCCACCGAAATAAAAATAAAACGTAAGAAGGTTGTATTGCACAAAGTATGTTCAGATTCAAACGTCAATCGCCCAGTGGTTGGTGGGGCCACCCTCATCAACGAGTGGTCATGGGTTCAGTCTCCACCCTGGCTGTTATACTATTCTCTGAGCCAATTCCAAGCATATGTTTCGGCTAAGTAGGAGGGGCTTATCTTAAAAATAAATAAAAACTAAAATGTTTACACACCTGTTGTTTTAATTTGAACTCTAAAATCTTCATGTGGCTCATATGATCGCTCTTTTTCATCATTATACAGATCCTGAGAGAGAAGAGAAATGTATTTATTAAATTAATTTTAAAACAGCTCCGCCGATCGAGCTAGCATTCCGGTAAATTATGAGAAGAGCCATAGAATAAAAAAATATAAATCTTTTAAATTCCGAACTGCTAAAATATTTTATCAGAAAATTCGGTCAGAGTGGGGCCTTGGTGGCGCTAATTCCTGTTGACAGAATACGCGCACCGATTTTGACCTTGACTACCATTGACCTAGAGTGGTAGACCTTCGTAACCCTAACCTTAGTGTTTCAATTCGATTAGGCATACAGATACTAACCTGTATTAGATAACTTTGCTTCTGCAGTTTGATCTCGTCGAGTGTGAAGGTCACGTCAGCCTTAGACCCTCGGTTCACGAACGCCACCGCGCGGGAACCGTCGAAGAGTTCGCGACTCCATACCTCTATGTTTGACCTCTAGACAGCGGGAACCATTGTAAGATAAGGAGGATATATACTATACGTACAATCAGTTTTTTACGGTTGAGAGGATAGTAATATCATTCGTATTTGTCTTCGGCTATTATCTTTGAGCAAATAATTGGGACTTCTTACCTCACCAGCAATTTTATCCTTCCAAACTCTAAGACCTTGTATGCCCAGCGGGTCCTGATTCACGGCTATGACTTCCCTGTTCAGTAGAATCTCCTTGAACTCCGGTTTCACAGTGGCTAAGTCTAAGCTCATCATGAGGGGAGCGGCCAGTATTGACCAGATTGCCATCTGTACCCGCGCCTGATCCACTGTGAGTCCTGAGTTGCCTACAATCAACTGGAAAACAGAATATGGTTCATTCTTCGGTGGCATATATTTAGTTTTTGTAGGTTGCTTACTACATATAAGTTTATATGGCATGTAGCCAAGTGTGTAAACAAAATAAAAATATAGCCAAATATAATAAGAATAAATAAATTGTGCTGCAAGTAAAAACACTCTTAAAAATAAGGTCTATTTCCAGGCTTATACGGGTCGTTACAAGGGTGGTGAAATTGTGGTGCTAAGACTGTTTTTCACGTGTCGTTGTTGTAAAATATTTTTCATAGATAAATGACACCAGTGTACTAAAACAGCACACAGAATAATGTAGGTGCCTACATATGTATTAACGGCGGAAAGGAACCACTGAAACAACTGCAGGCAGATTTAAAATTTTAAAATAAGTAGCAAAATAGATGTCACTTTTGATTATGAACAAACATAGGTTGACATTGTATAGATTGACCATCAAGTGCTCACCATATCCGGGTCGTTGAAATGTCCCGGGCCCGCGTGCGGAGCCAGCCTGAGCTGGTTGTCCCCGAGCCAGTCCATGGTGCGGAGAACCGAGAACCAAGAGTTCCTGATGTCGTAATAATTTCGCCAGATGTTGCAGTGCTCCGCCACCGCTGTGTAGTTCGACTGGTAACCAAAGACGTTGCTTTTCAACATCGAAAAAATCTAGTTAATACAGGTGCAATATACTTAACATAAAAAGGAATGTAGTATTTCATTTCATGGCTGATTTCATTGAGGTCCTGATAATAAGTCGCATTAAAACTTCATGGTAAGCCACCTGATAGCGAATTTTTCCCGCAAGCTTTCTGTTGTTATTCTTTTGTAATAGGTAGGTATACGTCTAATTGCGCTTTTGCTTACGGGAGTTTTGGATCATGCAATCGCGAGAGTCAACAGGCACGCCGTATGGACACGCTTTTACTGACACCTACCTGAATACCGTTCACTTCTTGAAAAAACGGCCAGCTGCACGCGTACAATATAGGTCGGCCTGTTGCATTAAGCAGACGGCCGAAAGTGGGGTACTCTGGAAACACCAGAATATGTTTTTTTTTAAATAAATATTAAGGTTCTAACACCAATAAAGGGTTGGTACCAGGTACTTTTATAATAGGGTACCTGTATCCATTTCTCTAACATCGGCGTAACAACCGTCCACTTTCAGGTAATCGATCCCCCAATCAGCGAAGGTGGAGGCGTCGAGCTGCTCGTGCCCCTTGATGCCGGGGTAGCGCTCGCACGTGGCGGTGCCACAGTCCTGGTACATGCCGAACTTCAGCCCTTTGCTGTGGACCTGACAAAACCAGACACAAACTATAGACGTCAAGAAATCACAGAGGAAAGCAAGGACAGAGGCCTCAACATCTTGACATATTTAATTTACATTTAAGCTAGGGCCACCGGTCCATGCAGCATCGTCTCTAGCCAATGTAGCAACGGGGTACTAGCAATACCCTGGCGAACCCCAAGTACGGAGCTCCACACCACAAGTTGATTATTTCCTTTGTGAGCCGTGCAGGAGCGGCGGCGGCAGCGACGCCACAAAGTAGGTAGACGGCGCTCTTGTAGCTCGTCCTATGGGAGATGCTCCCCACAAGATCTGGCATATCTGTGTCTGGCACCGAGAGATTTGCGTTTCTAAATGGGGATCTCATTCTAAAAAACCCTTACATAATCAGCCAGTGCCTTCATTCCATTAGGAAACCGCTTCCTATCTGGCACCAGCCGGCCATCAGGACCTCGTTCCTGCTCCAGCCAGCAGTCGTCCACCGTCACGTATTGATAGCCAGCATCGAGGTATTCCCTCGCGAGAACATCAGCAGTTCTTTTTATTAAGTTCTCACTGAAACCGAAAAAGTACCGGGTTTAATTGAAAACATAGTCTAGTCTCCAACGCAGACATGGAGATTTGACCCTTGGATACTACGGGGGAAAAGCTATATAGCTTTGAAATAAAAAAATAAGTTGCTAGGTACACTTGCATTGCAACGAACTCACACTTTACTCAACTCCTGCGTTGGTGAAAAAACAATATTACACATGCGCATCTCACATGCGAATTCTCTAGTCGAGTACATATTAGGCCACGCTCGGGCTGACAAAGAGGCAAGATTCGCCCGTAGTAATCTAGGAATAGCTATTCATGGGCACGAGAGAATCTAAAGAAATGGTCAAGCAGCTAGTACTTCTTATACTAACCTGGGAGCGAATACAGGATTTCGTTAACGAGGCAATTTTGTTTGGGGGGGGGGGGGGGGTAATTTTGTGTGTTTCAGAAATAAAAATAAAGTAATTCAGTCGTGAGTCAGGGGGGAGCGGCCATTGCCCCCCCCCGTATCCACGGCTGTACTAACCTTATACAATCATTCGGTTTTGTTTCACAGTCTATGGTACACCCGAAGCTGAGCCACGAGAGCCATCCCATTGGCGGGGTCCTTGCAAGACCATTGTCTAATGCCAAACTCGAGGAGATGATCAGTTGCGCCGTCACCCACAACAGCATCTAGCACAATGTTATGTGGTAATGAAGCTTCTGGCATACTCTGTTTTCCCCATACATTATTAAGGGACGCTAAAGCTTCTCTATCTACCGCCATATACCTATTTACTGTCTACATAGACCATAACATTAATGAATATGAAGATTTTAACTAATAGTATGCTCGCAAGCTAAGCAACGCTTGTATTATCGGTACCGTACAATGGACTGAATCATCACATAATAGTAGTCCTATTGGGATTCTCCAATATCAGATTGTTTAACAATATCGCTTGATATCGATCGTAGGATTTCATACAATTGATTGATCTATAGTCTATTCCTCTTCGCTCCGCTCTACGCTTTGGTCAGAACCGAGTCTAAATTTGGCTGCGCAACTCGACCCCAACGGTCATAGCGTGATCCAAGATAGTCTATGACGCGAACAGTAGGTAACATTTTAACAGTGAAAAAATTTTAAGAATCTGATCGGGAGTTCCCGCGATTAGCCCGTGCAAACATAGAACTTTGCCTCTCCATAATAGAGTGTAGATTCGACTAAAATGCTATCTTTTTAATGTGAAAGATGTAAAGTCACTGACTCCTTGGAACAACAAACATACTGATTATGACCGAAGCATAGTTTATGATAACCTTAAAGACTGCATCAGCTTTTGTATTCAGTAGCATAGATAAGGGACTAGATTTTTTGAACAAATTATATTATGCGTTTTGTAAAAAATCGGCTTCTAAAAATGGCTGAGACATTATCTATTTTTTTTATCGTATGAAAGTCGTATGCATACTTTATTTTTATCTCACTAAATATTTACAAACTATTTTTCTAAAACTGGGCTATTTCATAGAGCAAATGTTTTCTCATCGACATGTTTGTATAAAACCAACGATTATTATTGGTAGGTAAGTAACCACTTACTTATTTATTGATATTGTACATTTTAAGTTATTAAACTATTCCAAAATGTATTCCATAAAAAAGTCTATCTCTTGTTAATGAATTAGCCCACCCACAGGTGCAAACCAAAACTAATCTTGTTCAGTCGTAATTGAGATCAGATCATACCCACCGAGCCACAACAGACGTATAGACGTGGACCAGACATTGAAAGGAAGTGACGGAACACATTTATTTGGCAACCAACATGCAATTTAATAACCAGCAACCAAATTTAAACCTAGGTTACGAATGAGAAAGTACTTACGCTTTATTAATATTTATGCTAGCTATAGTAAGACTGCTTCCACTACAGACGTCCCGTTTTAGATAAAGTGAATTGTATATGCTCATGTACCAAAGTAATTATATTTAATAGGGGTTATCGCTAGGGTACAGTTTTGTAGCTTGTATTGGACCAAGCTGTAGGTATGCCACAAAACTGGAGACCGTTTCACGTGCAATCATTATGTTGGGATCGTTCAGGACACGCCAGCTGCTTTGTTAGATTAGATATCTTGAATGGTGTTTAAGCAAAGCTTGGTAAATTAATTAGCTAATACAATGAAAATTGGAAAGTTCCGCATTCTAAGATTAAATATAAAATCCGTTGTCTTTGACTTAACACTCGAATAAAATTCCAACCTCCCTCCGTGATTCTAACATTACCACCAGTTTTAGTAATTTCAAATTTAAAAGTAAATGTTATTTGTATTTTATGTATAATTTTTTTCGAGAATATTATTAGTCAGGTTTTTGTATTATTTCGTCATTTGGTTGGCTTGATCGCAATCTGAAAAATACGCCTGACAAAAACGCAATAGCATTGTGAGTACTAAATAATGTATCGCATAGCTATTGTTGATAAGAGACACAATGCAGGCGCTTCACATGGGACTCGAGTAACCGTATCACCAGTAGAAATAATACACTTCAAATACTTTGATTCTCTGCGTATTGGGGGTAAGCCTAAGGCCAGGTTAAGCCGTGTAGAGGCCTCTAGGCATTGCAAGGCTTGCGGCAACACTCCGCTAAGATAGATGGTATACCGTTCTTGATTTACAAGCAGAATCTTAGTAGATTTTTTAAATATATGAATAATTCAGTAAAATGGGTACTTTGAAACTTGAGTATTTTCGTGGTACTTTGCTTCTATAGATAATACGGTAATGGGTAAGCGCTAACCAGTTGCGGGACTTTTGTTTTCTAGAGGAAATCCTCCTGGCATCTGATGTTTAGATGCTCGGCACATTTAATTCAGTGAATTGTTTTTATAGATAAGATACTTCGTATGTAGTAGACAATAATATATATAAGTAGTAAGTATTGGGGTCAAGTATTGACAGGTGTTAAGATTAAGCTTAACCGGGTTAGTAAAATTTTAAAGTCTCGTGTTGTATCTTTATCTGGCGATCAGATATTTAATTCACCAAAGTAAACCAATGGTTACTTTCGTATCCATGAAAATCTGAATAGAAATAATAATAGCCAACTGACATACCAGTCCTACAAATTATCCGACAAAATGTTAAAATAACAACCATAGTACATAGTTCTAGCGTGCCTAGTAGGAATTTCTAATATAATCGTGACGTTATCGAGAAAGCGTGCGGTTACTGTTATTTTTATGTATGCAACCTACGGTGTGAGCGGGACGCACACGCTAACGTTATCGTAACGCTACGTTAAAGGTTGCGTCTTGAGCCACAGATGTTTCGTTGTGGTATCTAAAATTCCAATGGGTAAGAATCTACATTATATTCATATTGTTGTATTATCGCTTCACTCTATGAAAAGTATTGCAAAATATGCAAATTATCTGCATTCACGTCAGTTTTATCTGTTCGTAATTATTCACTGCAAATAAATGGATTTTCCTAACCCAGTTAAGTAGTTTGTTGTGCTACATACAAAGTATCTAACAGATTGAAAATGAAAAAATGGCGAAATATTTAATTTTTCAATCGGTATACCGCCTCGAATCATTAATATTTCCTTTATGATGGTTTAAGATTGTGCCCGTTTCAAGATATAGAAAAAAATAATAACTAGCATAATCTATACTTCTATACTAATATTATAAATGTGAAAATTTGGATGGATGGATAGATGGATGGATGTTTGTTACTCTTTCACGCCCGAACGGCTGAACGGATCTGGATGAAATTTAGCACAGAGATAGATTATAGTCTGGAATAGCACATAGGCTACTTTTTATCCCGGTAAAATGTATGGTTCCCGTGGGATAGATGTTTTAATTTTTCATACTTTTTATCGCGGGTAACACTACTGGGCGCAGCTAGTGTTAAATATGGGGTAGTAGGTAGGTACCTACTAATAATGCGAGAAGCATTGATATGATATTAATGAGATCAATGAATGCATGGGATGTTGTGTGAGAAAGCAACGTTATCTAGTATTTGAAGAACGCATCCTTTATAAAAACAAGATCTCTAAAGATTCATCCGGTAGTTACCTACTTTCGGTATTTGTAGATCTGAGCACTGTGGTCGCACAGATTGTGCCCAACAAAATGCATATCACTGGGCGCTCGGACCTTGTGGGGACATTATTGTTCAAACATTTGTTACTGGCTGGTCGTCTCGGCCGATCTCTGTGCGTGAAATAGTTTTTTTTAAGAAAAGCGCGGTAAGATAATTATTTTAAATAACACATTTTTTTACTGAAGCCACGCAGATTTTTTTCTTATTCATTCATTTTAGAGATATTTTGAAGTAAGCATATAATTATAGTTTAATTTAAACGTATCATTCTAGATAAATAGAATATATAATATGTCCTAATGTAGGACTGATTAATAAGCAGATTACTTGCATATCTTTAAATATTTCACTTTGAATGATATAAATTAGGATACAGTATTAGTTGTGTATACTAATTATTTATTGGTACCTACATCCATTATTTATATTTGCTATTCAAACTAAATACATGTCAAGAATGAAAGTTAATTGTCGGTCACGGTGACCTTTGATTGTTTTTTTTTTACTAAATATAAATTTACGTTCGCTTAAGTATTTCCTTTTTTTTAAACTGATTTGGCACTGACACATTTTGTATCTAGGTATCTTATAAAACACAGACGTATTAGAATGTTTACAAATAGGTTTGTGTATAACAAATATTGTTTATGGTCTCGGTAAAGATTAAGTTAAATAATTAGGTACCAACCTAATTGATGTTAAATGTTTTGTAAAACTTTTTAGAAGATAGGTATGGTAATAAGGAGACTAAAAAATGCCTGACGGGTGGGTCATTGATA
This sequence comes from Pheosia gnoma, assembly GCA_905404115.1. Taxonomy (NCBI): domain Eukaryota; kingdom Metazoa; phylum Arthropoda; class Insecta; order Lepidoptera; family Notodontidae; genus Pheosia; species Pheosia gnoma. The sequence continues at coordinate 2,581,073 of FR989910.1, forward strand.
GGTACCTACCCACCTACTACGTTCAAGAAAAACATGATAGGTATGCATGTATGTATTATCGAGCTATCCGTCAAACCCGAATCCACTTTTACATTATCTTTCGACCATTACCTATTTAACAATAGCCCATTGATATTTAAGGAAAACCAACCGTAAAACATAATTAACATTTTAAGCCAGCTCTACATTCATCCGCAAGGCCCGCGAACATGCGTAAATAAATGTGAATGGTTTTTGCAGATCCTCGCGAATTTAACCTCTCTATATAGAATAAAAGGGTATACTGTGTTGACTTACAGAAGACATATTCTGCAGGTGTTTCAAATATGGTTCTTAGTGAAGTTATCAATTAGTACATGATACCCTGATGTCTGAATGAAAGGGATAGAGCTATATACACAAAGAAAAAAATATAGGTATTCATATACCTCTTCCTTCATTTTCTGTTGTTCCAAGTCAGCCAATGAAAGTTCCCAGATCGAATGGGTTGTTCACTGCGAGTTCACACAGAGAGGACACATCGTGTGGATGTGGCATATGAATGTAGAGCCCGATTTATAGTCCCGTCTCGAGACTCACGAGATGTATTGGAAACAGGTTTTATAATAATAAATAATAAAGACTGAATATCCGTTAGATATTACTTTGTACATTTTAAACAGGAGTTCCATAGTCTGAGGTGCTTGATATAGCAATGCTGATCACGTTTATGAAGATGAGGTTCCTGACGTTATGGGTTTACAGCTCGTGTTTATTTATGATAGCATCCATAGATCTACACTACATTGTTGTGTGAATCTGGATTCCTTGGACGCGTAGAATAACGAGACTAAGGTAATCCAAGAATGCAATCCGGGCTTAAGACTTCGATCCCTGGATTATAAGGATGAACTTGGCTGTGACAACCCATGCTCATTATTCCAGAGTTTACTAGTCGACAATCACTTTTGAACCATTTTCATTATCTTTAGCTTTTTTAATGTGTGATTAATTGTATGTCATAGATGCTGGTGGTATTCCTGCTGGCCGGGGTGTCTTCAACCCTGGCGCTGGATAACGGCCTGGCACTAACGCCACCCATGGGCTGGCTCACTTGGGAGCGGTTCCGATGCATCACGGATTGCAAGAAATATCCTAATGAGTGCATAAGGTACCTATGTAATCTTTATTGTTCCAACATTATGTTAAGTCACTTCGTATGTTGGATGCGAATGGCCAGGATGGGCCCCGAGGGAGCTCGGGGCCCCAAGTCTGCTAACACAATCGATTCATAATTGAACAGCAACCGCATAGTAACTGTCACTTTTGACCGATATTGTATGGGATATCTAACAAAAGTGACAGTTTCTATGCGGTTGCTGTTTGATTATGAATCGATTGTGTTAGCAGACTTGGGGCCCGGGCCTCCTGCACCCACAGAGAGTAATTTATAGTAGTTGCAAAACACCCATGACCACAGCGTACAAGGTTCACGGAGTCAATATTATAATACTCTTTGCACAGAGTTTCCTAAAAGCCGACGCTCCCTATGGGCGAAAGAAACCTCGTCGTGCAACGTGACAAGTCCAGACAGTGATGGCGGATGAGGTAAATTCCTTAGACATAGAGTCATGGCTTGGAGCTATATATAGTTCAGACATTTCTATTGGATTAAACTGACATTATAATATTTAAACAACGTTGTAATTATGTTTTAATCCTCGAAAACAAGTTGGTAAGCCTGTGACTTATGGAAAATATGAAATGGCTGTAACGAATTGCATATTTTACGCTTAATTACACCTGTATATTCGCCCCACTTAGTATTGATACTAAGTGTTGATTAAAGTCATTGACGCTGTTTAAGTCATTGACGCGAAATATAATAGGTTAAATTATCGCTCAATGTTTGCATTTATTTATAATAATATCATAAAAGCCAAAATATGGCGATATTTCAGCATAAGTAATGATATTTCAGGATGTGACCGTCTCACATAAAGATTATTGAATATATATTTCGTCAATCGAGAACCAATCTGAGACTTATCTACCTATCGTCGAATTCATACCTACCTAGGTACCACTATCTAGAAAATTAAAATGGCTACAAAATCTTCAAAACTGCTGTGTAAAGCCATTGTAAATGGATAAAATCTAGGAGTTCACGGGATAAGCACATAGTTCCATGGAAATTGGTTGGTCAATGCATCGAAGGTTTTAAAATGCTCCTTTTTCTATTAAAGAAATTATTCATAATACTTTTGTCCCTAGTGAGAACCTTATAAAACGCACCGCAGACCTGATGGTGAGCGAGGGCTATTTAGAAGCCGGGTATGAGTACCTGGGCATCGACGACTGCTGGCTTGAGAAGAAGCGAGGCCCCGACGGCCGCATGGTGCCCGATAGGGAACGATTCCCAAGCGGGATGAAAGCATTAGCGGATTACGTGAGTTTACATAATTACCTATCTGTTGCGAAATTACTTGCGTATCCGCGTTTCGTATTCCTAAACTAGCGCGCAGTACTAGTGCCACTAAGTGACGATGGAAGTGAGAAGACTTACGTTGAATGAGTATTTTGACGTTTTTCAGTGGGATTTATTTGGTAGCTGGAATTGGATTTGCCCGCCATAATTAAGTGAGCGAGACTTTGGAGATGTCTTGCGAAAAGTCTTTCGAGGTGATGATGATGATGGTGATGACTATATAATTAGTCCTAGCCAAAGACTATGCAATAAAACACTGCCACCATTCCACGCGGATAGGTATTTTTGATACATAGTTTGTTTTCATACTCATTTTTAGTTTTTCTATTTATTTAAACTATTTAACTTTGCAAATATGTATATACAATCTAAATAAGGATGATTTTTTTATTAAATAGAAAAAAAACGATGTTAGTATTTTTTTTTATTATCAAAATTTTAAAATCTACCTAGTTAGCAAAACGATTCGTGCCTTATTATTGCTTTTACTATGTGAAACTTTGTAGATAAGTGTTCGTAAGCTGAACGTACCGTAAAGTCCTATAATAAATCCTGTCTCCGGGTGTGCAGTTAGGTTACGCAATCGGAATTGTAATGCTTTTGATACATAGTAATAGTTGTATGGCTGCCGAGTAGCTCGCATACCTAATCAACATGCTACAGCCATTTCACTAGCAAACATTACAAAGAGCTGAAGTAGGTAAAAGTCAGCCAAGAAATTCCTTTATCATATCATTTATTTATACACTATAGCAAGGTCAATTTTTTCAAGATCAATTTCAATTGTTATTAATTCAAACTTAGAACATTCCAAACTCATGTCAAAACTACTTTTTTCATGGAGGTCTTTGCTTTGTCATTCCAGTTAAAAAAAAAAAAATATTGATCTCAAAAAGATCGATTTCAAAGAGGCTTTAATATCAGAGCAGGATTAAATTACCCTATATCATTCAACTACTGCTCCCGGGCCTCTCCTCAATGCAAGAGGGATTTAGGCCATAATCGACTACCCTGACTCAGTGCGAGCTAGCGAATGTAGCCTGTCGGTCAGGAACTGATTGAAATTGAAGACATGCACATTTGTCGCGTGTACCTTACCCATACTTTAGTTTAAATTTAGCATCATGAATTAGAATCTTATGGTATATACCTATTCTGTTCCTGAAACCAAACAATGTAAAGAGAGGAGTTTGAGAGGAGTTGAGAAAAGATTAGGTTTCAGATGCTAGCAAGTTCCATAGACAGCGACTATGGATTTTAGTCCTATACTAAGCCGTTTCACAATCCTTCCAGATCCACAGCAAAGGGCTAAAGTTCGGTATGTACGAGGACTACGGGAACCTGACGTGCGCGGGCTACCCTGGCGTGCTCGGCAACGAGCGGATCGACATCGACACCTTCGTCGAGTGGGACATAGACTACCTCAAACTGGACGGCTGCTATATCAACCCTGAGGATATGGACGACGGTGAGGGCATGATGCAAAATTAAGTTGCAGGTTGACGGCCTGATTAGCGCAGTTGGTAGTGACCCTGCTTTCTGTGCCGAGGGTCCCGGGTTCGAATCCTGGTAGAGACAAACTTTGTGTGATGAGCACGAATGTTTGTACCCAAGTCATGGATGTTTTATATCCATATAAGTAATATATACTCGGTTCGCCCCCAGTCCCCTGTGCGGTACCCATAATACAAGCGTTGCTTAGTGTGGGACCGTATAGTTGGTGTGCTTCGTCTGGCGATATTATATTATTATTATAGATTGCAAGTTTAAGACACTTAAATAGTATAGAGATTTTCCTATCGGTCGTGTCGTGCATAATATTGGGCCTTCGTCTTTGTATCTGCATGTATTTAAAGCATATGTTCACTCCAGGGTATCCGGCTTTTGGCAGGATGCTGAACGGCACCGGCCGACAGATCCTCTACTCCTGCAGCTGGCCAGCTTATCAAGAGGATGCTAAATTATTAGTTAGTAACAAGCTGATTTTTATTTAACTAAGTATTCACCTAGCAGTATCCACCGAGCTAAATTTGGTTGAAGATGAGTCCTTTGCTTTATCGGTCCATCTGGTTGGGGACCGTCCTCGAGCTCTCTTGCCCTCGGTGTTCCCAACTACGATCAGCTTTTCGAGGTTCTCATCTCCCGCGTTCATCCAAAGACATTTTAAAAAAATGCTCATCACACAATTTTCCTTCACAGCCTGACTACAGTTCGATAGCGAAGCACTGCAACTTGTGGCGGAACTGGGACGACATCGAGGACTCGTGGGCGTCGCTCTCCAAGATCATGAACTGGTTCGGCGACAACCAGAACCGGCTGGCGCCGCACGCCGGCCCGGGACACTGGAATGACCCTGACATGGTGACTACGAAATATTATAAGGGATGATAGCAACATATAGGAATTGGCAAATTAAGTTGGACTACGTAGTACAATAATAATAATATCGCCAGACGAGCACACCAATTATACGGTCCCACACTAAGCAACGCTTGTATTATGGGTACCGTACAATGGACTGGGGGTGAACCCAGTAAATAATACTTACATAGATATTAAGCATCCATAACTTCGGTCCAAACATTCGTGGTCATCACACAAAGATTATCCCTACCAGGTTTCAATCCCGGGACCCTCGGCACTGGAAGCAGGATCACTATAAACTGCGTTGAAAATAAATAAAGTGCTATGCCAGGTATTCTCTATCCAGAAATTTAGGGAGGTATTCTCAATCCAGGATTTTTCCACAATCTAGAAAATTTTGTTATTAAAGGTATTATAGTCTAGCGAGACTTATGCGAGCAAGCTAGCCATTATTTTCTGCAAGGCATGATTACCTTCGATCGCAGTTTCGGGAAATCTTTTCTCCACATGTGTCATGGCGCTGGGGGCGTCAGTGTCGGATTTATTAGACGGTGCGGGGCATGGGGAAAATGTGCAGAACCTATAGCAAATACGCGGACCATGTATAACTACCTACTACATCTTTGCAATGGACAGTCTAAGTGGTATATCAAACCTAAATTAGATGTTTTTGCGCCCAGGTGCGAGAGCCCTCAAGGCGCGGGGCACGTAGCATTTGCTAACTTTTGCTATATTGCTAATCCGGCACTGCTGGGTGTACATCACTGTGGACTCATTCCGGCAATACAGCCATGACTGTTTCCCCACAATCCATTCTTAGCTACAAATTTTTTTTCAGCTCCTAATAGGCAACTTCGGTCTGTCAGTTGACCAAGCTCGCGTTCAAATGGCGGTGTGGGCGGTCCTGGCCGCTCCATTACTCATGAGCGTGGACCTGGCCACCATCAGGCCGGAGTTCAAGGAGATCCTGCTGAACAGGGACGTGATAGCGGTGAACCAGGACCCACTTGGGAAGCAGGGCCTGAGGGTCTGGAAGAAGACTGTTAAAGGATCTGTAAGTATTAAATATATGTACGTAGCGTTTCTCTTAACTGAGGGAACAAGGAAGAAGAAGAAGAATAAAAAGTATTAAATGTGTCACATAGGACAATGAGACTTAATTGCTTATAATATGGGCAAAAGCTAAGGGCCACATAATATAAATCCATCTACTTCATGGTCCCAAATTAAGCAACGCTTACTATAATGGGTCCGATACAAGGTACTGGGGGCGATCGCAGTAACACCCAGACCAGAGCAGGGAATTACGAAAATAATATTTCCCAAAGTTACACTTTGATAGATCGTGTGTAATATTTTGTAATTTTTTTTTACAGAGATCTCTCCTTGAGATCTGGAATCGCGAGCTGTATGACGGCTCGTACGCGCTCGCGTTCGTGAGCCAGAGGGACGACGGCATCCCGTACCCCGCCAACTTCACACACCAGGAGATGAAACTCCCGAATCAGGACTATGAGATACATGTGAGCTTTACATTCCTTCCAATGCTCATTCATCTCTTCCAGATTTTTCATCCTTCCTTCTCCTCCTATTCGATAAATTTTATTGCGGGTTCCAGGACTATTCGTTTTTTCCCGGGACTGGCCGAGGGCCAATCCTTGGACTGCATTGGTCACCGCTGTGCACCCCGGCTTACAGGGGTATCAGGCTTGGGAGCGTGTGGCGGACCAAGTTCCATTAAAAAAAAACTAATGACCAGGACCATCTCTAGCGTATCTGGCGCTGGCAACACTATGTACAATATTGATGAAAAATGTATAGTCTAATTTCTAAATCTATGTTAGCAGGCAGAGGTGTGTGTGTGTGTGCACCTGCAATACTGCATCTCTGTCTTTTACTCTTTCGGGTAATAAAGGTTTATTGTTGTATTGTATTTGTTATTACAGGACTTGTACAAACACGAGGGAGTGCGTCATTTGAAAGCAAACGAAGACTTCGAAGTGAGGATTAACCCATTAGGTTAGTACCCGGATTTTTTTGGATTCTAGACTTAGTTTCACACCTGACTTTTTTAGGGTCTTGAACTCGTGCTATCTAAAACATCTGATCAATTTGTGCAAATTTATTTACAGGTGTGAAGTTCTACAAGTTTATACCAAAGAACACTAGCAGAGGAAACGCCAAGACTGTTATAAGTAATGTTAAACCATTTGTAACTTGGAGTTAACTTAGATAAATATACTGTTAAGGAACAAATATATCTATACAATTTGTTTTATTTAGTAGACAGCGAGTATGCTGTCAAAGAAAACCGTTTCGCCTTTGTTTCACGAAGGTATACTATAAACTATACATATAGGTATGGGTATGCATAAATTAATATTTTGGGTAAATTACTTGTTAGTGTAGCTATGTAACAATGCCTGGCCTACTTAATTATACATCGATACCTATATACCACAGACAAATTATCCCCAAAGATTTCAAACAAAGTCTATGTACCTACGCACGTACATAAGTTCATTGAACATATGGTTTTAGAAAAAAACAGGCCATTTTTTTTCTGTCCGTCTGCCTGCTCGCGCATCACGGAAATAGTAATGAAAGGATTTCGATCAAACTTGGTATGACGATTGCTTATAACTCGGATCATAATGAACGATATCTGTTTGTCCCAGAAAATGTGTTAAAAGCCGATAGATAGCCAAAAAACATTCTGAAAGTTCAGTAGGCGGATTTTGGTGACACAGAAACATTATTAACCGACTTCAAAAAGGAGGTTGTCAATTCGGTTGTATTTTTTTTTCTTTACATATGTACCCACACGATAGATTTTCCACCCTGGAAAATTAAACCGTTCACCCGAGATAGTGAAAATGTGAGCTCTGATAGTTATAAATATATGCGCATGATTTAAGTTCCATTAATTCGTGCCATGTTAAAGGTCACTGGCCGTATAAACGACCAAATGTCGATCGTCAAAAGTCCAATTTCGGCATGCATGTCACACGTGCGTGCCGTGGGACAAGATATACTGGTTTGCTCTACGTTCTAGACGTGGTTATAATACCGTTAACGGCGTCAACTGTTGGCGTTAACTGGGTGAAAGTTCGCCTATTTTTATAACTGTCAAACCAGTTTAAATTTCAAGTCTGCATCTGTTTGTATAAGTAATAAATAGACATTTTGAACTTCGCGCGCCGACCCTGAGCTTCCACCTTAAGCTGCACTCGTCATGAGCTCCCGTAGAAATGTGCGTACGGTGGAGCATCTCGGAACCAATAAAGATGTAGTACCTATTATAAGAGTTATAAACAGTCTGACAAATATTTTGCTTTCCTTCCTTCCCTACTTTTCATTTAAAAAAATATGGCGTCATCATTTTAGGTATTTTGCCAAATTCAAATACCTATAATTGAATACAATTTCAAAGTCTGAAAAACGCGTCAAAACAATACATTGAGCACTTCAGGCATCGGCCAAGCCTAAATATTTCGTGATCCCTATCAGTGAAGTTGTGTACACTAATTAAATTGTTTGATGAAAATGAAACGTTTTTTGACATAGCCACATGATAGCTGTCAAAATTAGAAATCCGTGAAGTCGTCGTAGAAAACGTCGTGATGATTCTAAAATACGTTTAGTCGGCCTAATTATTTTACGAACATTGCCGCTAACATAACTTAATGTATAAACACAATATTGTGCAAGTTGAACGTGACATTAATTCGAGTGTATGTAAATCGGTTCCGCTCTACCTAAATACTGTTACACTGTGTTCGCGTAAGAGCAAAAGAAAGCTGGTTATTGGTATTAGGTCAATGGTGTATTCATACCAGTAACAAGGTTGGCTGCTGACGTCGGCATCGTACGAGACACCGCCGCCGGTCGCCGCGGCCCGCCCGCCTTCAGTCTACGCCGGTCACATCGGTCGGTTAATACGTCTACATATAACCAGCAGCTAGTTATAAACGTGAAAGTTTTTTCTACAAAGATGGGCGGAAGGGTTAAGAACGTCGGTATTCTCGCGATGGAATTGTATTTCCCCTCTCAGTATGTGGACCAAACGGACTTAGAGCAATTTGACGGTGTATCGGCTGGCAAGTACACCGTCGGACTTGGACAGAGCAAAATGGGCTTCTGCTCGGACAGAGAGGACATAAACTCGCTGTGCATGACGGCATTGCACCGGCTCATAGAGAAAAACAACATCAATTTGCATGATATTGGACGTTTGGAGGTTGGCACCGAGACTATCATAGACAAAAGTAAAAGTGTAAAGACTTATCTCATGACCCTCTTCACTAAAGAAGGTGCGACGGACATTGAAGGTATCGACACGACAAATGCTTGTTATGGTGGAACAGCAGCTCTACTTAATGCTGTAAATTGGGTTGAATCTTCATCGTGGGATGGCAGGAAGGCAGTTGTGGTGGCTGGGGATATTGCTGTGTATGGCAAAGGGCCAGCACGACCTACCGGTGGTGCCGGGGCAGTGGCCATGCTTATTGGCCCTGATGCTCCTCTAGTCTTAGATTGTGGTGTACGAGCTTCGTATATGACACATGCATATGACTTTTACAAGCCAGATTTGGCATCTGAGTTTCCCTACGTTGACGGAAAGCTCTCAATTCAGTGCTACCTCAGTGCTTTAGATAGTTGTTACAATTTATACTGTAAGAAAATGAGGAAGGTTGATCCTAGTTTCAGGGGATTGTTAAGTCTCGATGGCATGTTATTCCACTGTCCGTATTGCAAACTAGTGCAGAAGTCATTGGCTAGAATGTCAGTCAATGATTTTCTTAATGCAACAACAGAGGAAAGGGAAGAACAGTTCCCTGGGTTATCAAAATTCAGTGACTGCAAGTTGGAAGATACATACTTTGACAGAGATATAGAAAAAGCTTTTATGACATATAGCCAAGACTTATTTGAAGAGAAAACTAAGCCATCACTGAATATAGCACGGAATATAGGCAACATGTACACTGCATCATTGTATGGTGGTCTTGCATCTTACCTCGTTAGTAAATCTCCAGAACAGTTGATTGGCAAGAAGTTTGCACTATTTTCTTATGGCTCTGGTCTAGCTTCAACTATGTATTCAATAAATATCTGTGATGACATGAGTGTTGGCTCAAAATTGGAGAAGATGATTAACTCCCTTCATGAATCTGTGTCCTTATTGGATAAGAGGCAGTGTGTGGAGCCCAGCATCTTCTCAGAAGTCATGGAAGTTAGGACTAAGAACTACCATACGGCCCCATACCAGCCGTCAGGTTCTGTGGATACATTATTCCCTGGTACATACTACCTTGTTGAAATTGATGAACTCAGAAGACGTAAATATGAACGAAAAGTTTAAATCATTTATTTAAAAAGTATTTTTGTGTTTTGGTGCAGGAAATTTTTGGTTTTGCCTGTTTAAAGTTCATCTTGCTTGAATGTTTGTTAGTATTTGAGTCTGTTATCAGTTTAGTGCACTGATATGTATAGTAAGAAATGCATTTAGATTGGCAATTAATATGTTTAATGTTATTATAACACTTTAAATAACCTTTACACCTCATAACAAGAAATTGCACATAAGGAAATTGTACTTTGGATGTTTGTACTCTGTGAGATATATTTATTTGTGTATTGTTTCTACGGAGCAGTACTTATCATCTTTATAGTAAACATTACCATATTTTGTTGCAAACTTAGTATTCTTGCATAATGTATTCCTATTAGCGATAATGGTGTAGCAAAATAGGAAGAAATCTTAAAAACTTTGTCATAAGTCAATCACATTTTGTTGTAACATAATTTGTGTTAAGTAATATTAAATACATAAACACCAAAGCTATGCAGTACATAGGACCAATATGTTTTATTTGTGTTGCTATGTGTAATTTTTACGCGAAATATATATTTTATAACTAAGTAAATATATATAATAATATAGTGCAATTTAACATGTTATCCGAAAACGTTGAAATGCAATCCATGAAATGGACATTTTTATTGTACTCTACAGTTTGTCAATAAATAAATTATTAATTTATAATAACATATTTTATTTCATATTCGCTTTTCGGTTCGGATTGTAGATAGTAGGAGCTAGTATGAAAGTTTTTTTAATCATACTGGGTGCCCTTGCTGGACCCTCAACCCAGTTATATGGAATGTGCTGCTCGCACGCTATGAATGCTAATAGATGCCAATTACTCTCACGAATACCCGTGCAGTGTATGTGCAGTGCTGGGCGTCTTGGTGAAATGCTTGGACAACATTGTTATCAAAGAATACCTGTGTATTTAAGGTGGAAGCTCAGGGTCAGGGCACGAAATTCAAAATGTCAATGGTTTTTATTTTTTTAGTTTGCTTAAAAAAATACCTAAAGCGATACAACACCATAAAGTTAGTAAAAGTAGCGGTTTTTACAAACCTTATGGTATTGTATCGGATTAAGTACTTTTTTAAGCAAACTTAATACATCGAGACATCCAATGCAGAATGCTAATATCGCAAAACACTAAATTACATCGTAAAGATGTCCAAATTTTTCGTAAAAAAATAAAAACCATTGACATTTTGAATTTCGCACCCTGACCCTGAGCTTCCACCTTAACGTATGTTTGCTGATCAGCTCACTGCACGGGGTTTTTGCAGATTTAATTTCAGTGCAGAAATAATCTTCGTATTGGACCATATTTGAGTAGATTTTTGTCTACATTTTTAATGGGTTCCGACTGAGTATTTCTTTTTAGTTCGTTCTTTACGCAGTCGGGTTTTTTGATTTTTTAAATTTCCTTTTTTTGATTTACACTTTTTAGTTATAATTTTTCACGTTAATGATAGGTACCTATTATGTTTTTATATAAAAACGTTATCAAAGATTTATTATTAGCATCCATTGTTTTTGTGAGAATGATCCTAGATGGTCATTCGAAATTAAAAATGATAAGACAAACCCAAAGAAGATTTTCAAATAACTATTCAGTTTTTCTTTTTCACAATATGGCGTCTGGTTGTTCACAATATGTTGCCATATTCAATTTTGATTACTTTCATGTATTTAGCGACACTCGCGATATTCAGACAAATCCATTGACGTAAATTATTAAAGCCAAACGTTCAAAGTTCAAATCGTCCCACACATTTGGTCTCTAGAGCGCCATAAAGGAACAATACCCACATACATAAGTTGATAAACACATTACCCTCTTTTGCGTCGCGCAGTCGGGTAAAAAATCATTATTCTTTTTTTTTATTACATTATAGGCAAGTATTTGATCTCGATCTCACCTGATGGCAAGTGACGATGAGATCTACGATGGAGCATACTTGCCTAGGTAGGAAGGCGGCAGTAGATAGAGACGCTACATTCACTAGGCACATGCAGCGCAACTGATCTGCATGCAGCACCGAACATCATGCCGGAACACGGCTAGGCCGCTTGGCGACATGGCTTTGTTCAGTGGGTGGTGACTAGCCACGGCCGAAGCCTACCACCAGTAGAGTTGTCACCTGGTTGGCACCACCCAGGGTCACGTGTAGGGTATCTCGAGGGTACTTAATTCTCCTACGGACGAAGGTGACTCGACCCCAAAAAACCCAACATTTTATAAGTATCCATCGCCCTTATTGTATCTGGGACCTAATCCCATGTGCCCTAAGGGCAATACGCCTCTGCCCATAATACAAGCAATGCCCCAATTGGTGTATGTCTGGTGAAAAGTATTATTTGTACGGAAGTAGGTAATATAAATATGAATACATGATACACATCTCGTGGCTCCGATGACCGACAGCGATTGCTTTTGTGCAAACCAACTTTTAAATACATACAGATAAACAATATTTCAATACAAAGTATATATTATAAGCGGCTTATCTTCTAGATAAGTGCGGCTTAGCGTTTTCCGGTCGGTTAAAGGTGCTTTGAGACTTTTTGTTATGTATTCTATCTAGGTACCTACTTATCAGGTGCTTGAATCGATTTATGTACCTAATATGATTTCATAATGGTACCTACCTACTTGCCTTATGTTTGTAAATAACAATTACTGTTACGTATTATACATACTTATACAAAATAAGTACAAGTAGGTATGAAAATTAATATGTTGTCGCTTTGATGAATCTATCTCTAGGTAGGAAAGAATTGTCTCGGAAAATGGAAAGGTTCCCCCTAGATAGCCAAAAGTACAAAAATCCACGCGTGCACGAAGCCCCCGGTACTACCTAGTACCTACACAATAATATCAACACACGTAATTATAAGTATCTCGCAAAACATCTACGAGCTGGAGATCTAGCAGCAATTCATGTAAAATAAATAAATATCGCCATACGAACACACCAACTATACGGTCCCACTTTAAGCTTAACGCTTGTGATATGGGTACCCTACAATGGACTGAGGGCGAACTCAGTATATAATACTTATATACATATTAAACATCCATGACTCGGGTACAAACATTCGTGCTCATCACACAAAGCTTGTGTCCCTACCAGGATTCGAACCCGGAACCCTCGGCGCAGAAAGCAGAGTCACAACCACTGCGCTAATCAGGCCGTCATAATGGCATTATACATTGATTTTTTTTAAGAAATAGTTATGTTCAAAAGAAACCAAATCGGAAAATCTCAAGCAGAGCGTTCCATTAACTGACTATCACTGTGTTACACCTCCGACGGTCGCCTCGCGGTGTTATAAGTTGATGCAAGCACCCAAACGCGTGGACCGATTTGAAGTCAGTTTTTTTTATTCTAAAGCTGTGTTATCAGGATGGTTCTTAGCCACGTTTGGTAAAAATCTATTCGGCTATTTCAAGATCATTAGCTCTATTTCAAGTCGGTGTATTTAATTGATTCTACTCTTACTCTTCCGAACGACTTGAAAGTTGGTACACTCTGTATGTTTAATGTCACTGTAATAATATAATAACCTCGACCTGATGCCTCAGCCTCGAAAACTTACAGCAGATGTATATTGTTTGGGCTCATTGAATTGGTCTGAATGAGTAGTTGGATCACACAGCACGTGTCCAGGACTGATGATAAAGCAGGAAGGTCAAACTCAAAAGTAATATGACGTACGAATAAACAGCTACTCGTTTTCAAATGATTATTGATCATTTATGGCGTCTGGGACCACACTATTAATACAATAGAGTGACTAATTTAGCGGTCTCCAACGCCATGAAAGATCAATAATAATAATTATTTGATAAAGAATAAGAAGACGAAGTGTAGGACGGCCCCCTACAAGGTGCACTGATGACATCACACGCGTCGCAGGAATCCGGTGATTGATAAAGAATAAAAATATATTATTTTGCCATTTTAAACGTTTGTTTTTGTGGCCGGGTTTTTTTTTAAATATAACACAAGTATCTACATCTATCCAAGTCGCAATATTAATATGGTAGTTATTAAATACCTGCCTACATATGTAAAATCTAATTGGCCATATAAATTACTTACGTTTATCTATTTATTTGCATTGTAAAAATATAAATTTCACAAATTTCGATATGATAATAGAGTAAAGATGTTGATATAAAAAGGGTGCGTACACACATCGGAGTTATCAGTTTGATCCGAGCAAACGAAAAAGGTAAGTTCACTTTTACTACTAGATATTCATTTGAAATATTAAATTTTCTTCACTTCCGCACGTTTATGATCACATAATGGTTCATATCCCACTAATATTGCACATTATATATTATGGCAACACAATTTTCAGAAAAAAAAAACAAATTGACAACTCCACTGTTCACCACTTTCCGCCTAAAAGTCCTGACACTTCTCTTAGACCCTACCATAACTTCTTACCCGTTTGATTTTATGTTTGTATATGTACCAACCTAGATTGATACTCAAATTTTAATTGTCTGACCACCGTACCGTTCTATATGTAGTCATTCCTACCTAGATAGGTACGACTATAACCTATCATCTGCGAATTCTAAGGGCACTCGAAAACGGGCCGGTTATAGAGATAACTTACTCACAAAAAAATTTTTTCAGAAAATAAAATGAAATTCTTCGTTGCCTTCGCTGCCCTCGTCGCCCTGGCCGTGGCCTCCCCCGTGAAGCCCGCCGTCTCCGCCTCAGCTGAGCTGGACGCCATCGTGGCCGCCATCAACAGCCCCAGCACCGACCCCGCCACCGCCGCCCTCCTCGAGCAGCAACTCCAGGAGATCCTTGGCATCCACCCCATCCAAGTCGGCCCCGCCATTGTTGACAAGCCAGAGTACGAGCCCATCTCCGTCGGCCCCGCTATCGTCGGCTTCCCCCTGCCTGATGGTGGTGCTTTGACCGCCCCCATTGCCCCCGCCCCCGTCGTCATTGGCCCCGTTGCCCCCGGCGCGCCCGCCCCTCTCGTCCAGATCATCCTGAACATTAACAACGCTGACTCCACCATCCCTCCCGTCGGTGTCGCTGCCGCCGAGATCGCTCCCCTGCCCGTGATCGTCGTCGACTCCGCTGAGGAGGCCGCCGTTGAGCCCATCCAGGTTGTTGAGGCCGCCCCCGTCCCCGCTGAGCCCGTCCAGGTCATCGAGGCCGTCCCCGTGCCCGTCGAGCCCGTCCTCATCGGCACCCCCATCATTCCCGCCCCTGCTGTGGTCCTCCCCGAGACCCTCAACTAAGGAAGCATTAGTTGGTTATATTATCAGCCAAAGGAACAAACATGAATACGACGCACAACTTCGTAATATTTTAAGGTTAATAAATTTAATTTTATAAAAATCTTCACCTTTCATTTCTACTTATGTTAGGTATACATACCCTATTCAAAACCAGATATCAGTGACTTTTAACAGCATCTTAGAATTGCTTGTTTGCACTTGCCTCCATGGCATGGGTTCCAGGAAAGTCAAGCAAAAAATAAATCACAAGGTCAGATAATTATTACGTTTTTTATGATTGTAAATAAAACGCGCTTCCATTTGCACGTATGACTTTATGCTCGATGTTTCTTTGCCTTTGTCTCACATGGAAGCAAATATAGCTGGACAGAAAAAAACAGAAATTGTCGATTCACCAATAGTTTTGAAGAAAGTAGTTATGAAATAATATTTTTTTTACAAATAATAGGTATCTCTCTTTTTTATTGTTGACATTAAAAGCATTTCTGTCAACGTGTGCTTACATATACGGAGGCAATGTGAGATGCTAGATAGGTAGGTCTACTTATTTCAGAATGTTCCAGATAGTTGATTTTCTCAGACCTTAGATTTCTTCTTAATAAGGTTAAAACTCTACCTTTCGCAGCAGGTACAAAAAACTAGTGATATCAGGTATGCATGCATTTAAATACGTTCAATATCCCCACAACCAACAGTATTCTAATACCTACAGTAATTTGAGGAATAAAGGCATAAACAATGTTTATAAATCTTTCAATATTCTTGAATTTTGTGCAAAATATTGTAAATGTTGTACGTCGCGTTGTTTTTAATTTAAATGCGTCCATACTGAAAGAGCTCAAGCTGGAACAATTCTAAAGACTTTCTGCGACTTGTCTACTTCGAATACTGCAGAATTTGGCCATATAGGTCGCAGAAGCTCTGACAACCTAGAGTGCTAAAAGGTCAAGGAAAATGTAGAGCGTAAAAGGCCTTGTGATGGGTGGATCAGTTATCTGAACATTTAGAGATGCCAGTCAGCACAGCCGTACATCAGGCATCTCTTCGGAACCGCTGGTGACAAGCAGTAAACAGGCTTTACCAAAGGAGACAGCAGGGACGATGGAGGATTAGTTTGTATTTAATTTCATCCGTGTATCCATCCATCACCCGAAAGACGTCTACTGCTGGTCCTAGGTCTCCCCCAATGATTTCCACCCAATACAGTCCTTCGCAATTCACATCCACCGGCTTCCTGCTACCCGTATGATGTCATCGGCCCACCGTGTGGAGGGCCATCCTACACTACGTCTTCTGGCTCGTATTCGTCATTCTTGAACCTTTCTGCCTCAACGGCCATCGGTTTTTCGAGCTATGTGCCCCGCCCACAGCTACTCATCTTTGTGTACAGAACTCCTCATTTCTGATTCTATCGCGAAACCCCGAGAATAGCTCCCACCATTGCACTTTCTTATGCGGCTTTTTTTTTTATTTAACCCTCCTTAAAACCGGCACGATATTTGTTCACGTTTAAGTTTATGAAAACCAAATTTGAGATCAAATAGGTAGTATATAATACCTACGTCAAGTGCGAGAATATTCGTAAGCTATAATTTATAGACAGATATAATGGGTCATCATAAAGAACTTGTTAGAGAAAAGAGTGCGTTAAAATGGCTTACGTATTTAGACATTTTGTATGCAGAATTTAACAGCGCACCTAGCGGACGTTATATAAACCTTTTAATTCTCTATAAAAATACGTAGACTGTAAAGTATACAGTTAGCTTACAAATAATCTTACACTCTATGTACTGATCTACTTCGATAATAATACTCTTTAATGTCCCACTGCTGGGCACGGGCCTCCCCTTAATGTGCGGAGGATTAGGCCATAGTTTACCACGCTGGCCCAGTGCGGGGTTGGCGGACTGCTCTTACTGACTGCTGTCTTTCGAGGGGTTCTCTCAGACATGCAGATTTCCTCGCGATGTTTTAGCCGTTTACGTAGCCGACCGTTTAGCAAGTGATAATCATGGTTGAAAAGGAGATTCGCACATGAAATCCAGAAAACCCAGATGTATGAGTCGGGGTTTGATCCTGCGATCCTCGTTACCGAGGCAAGCGCTCTACCAACTTGGGTTAAACTGCTTTTATCTACTTCGATACGGATATATAAATATCGTTTATGTGCACAGTTGTTTTAGGATTACGTGTAATGATACAAAATAATTAAACAGATCTTAAGTATTTATTTTTATAAACATTCTGGACATACACGCGTTTCACGATATTTGTAGAAAGTCCCCATATTGCGATTTGAAGTAATTTGTATTAATTACTTATCTTTATTCTTCTAGTGTTGCAGACAGCACTGCATTTAGTTGAGGGTCTCGGGGAGGACGATGGCGGGGGAGGGGATGACGGGGGTGCCGATGAGGACGGGCTCAGCGGGCACGGGGATGGCCTCCACAACCTGGATGGGCTCGGCGGGGAGCACGGGGTTCACCACTTGGACGGGCTCAGCGGGGTTCACGACCTGGACGGGCTCAGCGGGGACGGGGGCGGCCTCAACAACCTGGATGGGCTCAGCGGCGGCCTCCTCAGCGGAGTCGACGACGATGACGGGCAGGGGAGCGATCTCGGCGGCAGCGACACCGACGGGGGTGGGGACAACAGCGGCAGCAGATCCAGCCTGGTTGATGTTCAGGATGATCTGGACCAGGGGAGCGCTGGTGGCCTCAGCCTCGACGACGGGGGCGGGGGAGGGAGCGATGACGACGGGAGAAGGCTCAACGATGGACTCCTCGGCGACGACCACGGGGCTGACAGCGATGGGCTGGTCGATGATAGCGGGTCCAACGGAGATGGTCTCCTGGTCGACGATGGCGGGTCCAACGGAGATGGCCTCATGGTCGACGATGGCGGGTCCAACAGAGATGGGGAAGGGGTTGACGACGGCAGGGCTGGCGATGATCGCAGGCTCGAAGGAGTCGATGATGGCCGGGCCCACGGAGATGGCCTCAGGGACGATGACGGGGGCGGCCCCAGCAGCACCAGGGGTGACCAGCGCACGGTGTGCGGGCCCAGCAACGGCCACAGCAATCACGGCAGCAAAACTCAATAGGAATTTCATTTCTGATGGTGAAAGAATTATATTAATGGATCGTGTTACACTGGTTTAGCGACCTATAAATATTATGGGGAAAAGAAGCATATAAGTACAATTAATTGAAGAATCAGAAAAAGAAAAAAATAAGTTTTTAAAATATTCATAAGTTGGTAGGTACTCACTTGTTGTTATTACTTGCAAAACACAAATTATGATTTCCAAATAGGGCGCTGGACATTTTATATGTTATTGTTATCTTATAAGTATTAGCATGTATTAGATACCTTCTATCCAAAAGAAAAGTTACTTAGATAAAATAAACATTAATCTCCCTGTGCAGATAATTTCCTAAATGTTCGATAAATATAAGGAAGTAAGCATAAGTAGTATATACCTACCTCTAGTATTTGTTTTCTTAATTTATTTATGGCTTTTATTGGCGGCCATGTAGCATGTAATAGGTTTCAATTCGGATAGCCGAAATATCTGTACGAATGTCGGGATTATTTAATATCGCCAGACGACCACACCAACTGTACGGTCACACACTAAGCAACGCTTGTATTATGGGTGCCGTACAATGGACTGAGGGCGAACTCAGTATTTCATACTTAAATAGATATTAAATATCCATAACTCGAATACAAACATTCATCCTCGTCACACAAAGCTTGTCCCTACCAGGATTCGAACCCACGGCCATCGGTGCAGAAAGCAGGTTCACTACCTACTGCACTAATTATGTCGCCTAATGGTGTCTGGAGAAATAAATGAGTAGGTACCAATTATAATTATAATATATTATAATTATATTATTTTTACTATATCACATGTAACATTGTAAACTTTGTTGGCAATCCTAAATAAATAAATAAAATAAAATAAGTATAGGATTGGGATATATTTAAATCCAAAACCAAGCGCACCAATGCAAGACCTCAAGACACTGTCAGCATTTTCTGCGTAGATCGGACAGCAAGTAACAACTAAAACCATAGTTTAAACTAGGACGTCAATCACTTCAGTCCTCCCGTGACCATGTTAGCTGTAAAGCAGCCGAAACGTCGGGAACGTAAAATCATAAAATAAACGCGATAAAATCCGAAAAAATAGTTTTATTTCGATGTGTAGTATTCGCGTAGGTAAATATAAGAAATCAACATCTATATAAGTATATACTGAGTTCGCCTTCAGTCCATTGTGCGCTACCCATAATACAAGCGATGCTTAGTGTGGGACCGTATAGTTGGTGTGTTCGTCTGGCGATATTATTAAAAGCGCTCGGACGTGGCAAAGTCAAAGTCAAATCATTTATTTCGTATTGTAACGGTCCAGAGTACCTTCCCGTCACCTTTCACAAATATATGATTAAACATTCAATTATGCTTGAACTTCTTTCACTTAGTTTCTCTCTAAAATATATAATTTCCTTCATGTTGTAGTCAATGTTCTTGGCAACAGTTAGTGAGGACACTTGATAGGTAAAATATAAAATTATAAATTACTTTAATCTGAGGAAAAACACAATAATAATTAAATAAACGAGAATCGTTCATGTTCTAACTAAGTAGTAGTAGTTTAATTCGTCCAGTAGGACAGGCGAAGGAATCAATCCATACTGCCAATTCTGATGTTGTCAATGTCATGGGTATTTTCTTGATCAAATTTACTTGCAGGTATACAATTTAAATATAAAGGCACAAGTGCCAAATCTTGAATAATTATTTTCTTTAAATAGTTCAGTAATTATATGTCCATGTTGATTACTTGTTAAAGTAAAAACTAGTCTAGTCCTTGATGGATTGTCTTGTATTTTTGTTTTGTCTCTTCAAATATCTCCAAGCGAGGAGTTGATAAAGTCATAGATAGGCGTAAAATTATCAGGGCAAGCTAAAAGGTTCTGTAGGGAAGGCGGGATGTTTTGATATTTTTCCAGCAATTGATCTATGAGCAATAGGCGTTGTATGTTAAAGGCCGGACATTTAAAGAATATATGATCCAATGTTTGATCTTCCTGCGAGTTGCATTCACTACATTTAGGGGAAGCGATCATGTTCATGCGGTGTAAATGAGCATTAAAACGACAATGTCCAAATCTCAGTCTCATAATCTGTGTGTAAAATTTTCGCTTTAAATAATTTTCATTGTCAACTGCAAACCAAGGTTTTTTGCCCACATCTTTATTAATACCAGCATACCATGCTCCTTTGGTTCGAATTATCTCATTTCTTTCTTCTAACCATTTTTTATTGATTTCTGCACGATAAACAGGTATCAAATCTTTCCACGGACTTGGTATATTTGTAATATTGCCACCCAAAGTGTTTGTTAATCTGGCAAGGTAATCTGCACTTTCATTACCAATCACGCCCACGTGCGCTGGTATCCAAATAAGTATAATTTGTTTACGAGATATCGTCAAATTTACCAGGATTTCTTTTATATCATATATAATATGGTGTTCATTCTTATAACCTGGATGTCTCAAAGATTTCAGAACAGACATGCTGTCAGACGCAATAATAAAATGTGATGCACTGGAGCACAAAACGTCGTTTTGTACATATTTTAATGCTTCCAAAATCGCTGTGGCCTCTGCCGAGAAAACTGTGTAAATGGTAGGTAATCGAAATCCTCGACCATACTTTTTATCCGTATCATAGAATGCAGCAGATACACTTGTTTCATTCTTCGACCCGTCTGTGTAGATAATCTGGTAGTCTGTCCAGCATGAAAGCTTCTCATAAACATCCTGCTTGGTTCTCAGATTATGGTCTATTTCTATAATGTCTGATGGAGGAAATTTACCTTCAAAGGTTCCATGATAGCAAGCCCAATTTTCAGCATGATAAACATTGTTGTTTTTAATGTATGTTGATATTTCAGTATAATCACGAAGAATATATGGATATTTGGAAGATAGAGGAGTTGAAGCTAAATATCGGGAGTCATTTAATTTAATTAGAAGAGGATGATTGTCAAAAGAGTGAAGCTTTAAAATGAAATTGAACTTTAAATACTTAAATCTAAAAGACAATGAAGGAATGTTACATTCAACTTGCATTGAAATGATAGGGGTAGTCTTCATAGCCCCTGTAATTAAACGAAGATTTCTATTCTGAATTTTTTCCAGTTTATTTACTAGAACAGAATTGGAAGCATAGCAACAAAAGCTATATTCAAAATGAGAGCGGACTATGGATTTGTACAACATAAGTAAAATTTTTGGATCAGCTCCCCAATAAGTTCTGGCAAGTGATTTTAATATATTAAAAGCTCGCAAGGCTTTGTCTGCCAAACCATTAACATGTCTTTGCCATGATAAATTCTTGACAAATGTAACTCCCAAAAACTTGACCTCATCACTTACAGGAAGTAAATTACCATCATAAATGATGTTGGTGAGTAAAGATCTGGATCGGCTGAATATTATGACTCTAGTTTTATTTGAATTAACATCTAGTTTCAAGTAATTAAAATAGGTTTTTAAACCTTTTAAAGCAGTGTTTAACTTATTCTCTACTAGTCTTATGTTAGTACCTGTGCAATACACTGTTAAGTCATCTGCATATTGCAGACTATTAACATCAGTGCCTAATATATTATTTAACCTATGTATATACAAAATAAACAATAAAGGACTTAATATCCCCCCTTGACAGACACCCTTATGGGATGACTGAGGCCCATACAAATTGTTTCTCCTTCTTACATATACAGATCTACCATTTAGAAAATTGAAAATCCACTTTACTAATTTTACAGGCAACCCAAGTAGATGCAATTCATTAGCAAGGACATTATGATCTACATTATTGAAAGCACCAGTGATATCAAAGAAAATGCTAATTAAAAACTTGTTACTAGCAAATGCATCATGCACATCCAAGTTTAAATGATTTAAACTTTCTGAAGCAGAGCGTCCTCTCCTAAAACCAAACTGATTACAAGGTAATAACTTCTTGGATTCTATGAAATATTCAAGACGCTGCTTTATTAACTGTTCAAATATTTTGGCTGTACAGGAAGTGAGAGCTATAGGTCTGTATGAGTCATGATGTTTTGAATCTTTACCAGGCTTAAGTATAGGAACAAGACAATCAATCTTCCATGATTTAGGAATAACCATGTTATTCCACAATGAATTAAAAATATTTAAAACCATTTGCTGGCTAAATGAGTCAAGATATTTGAACATTTTGTAAGATACATGATCTAAACCAAATGCAGTATCCCTACGAGAGTATATAGCACCTGTAAACTCAGAAAATGTAAATGGCTTCATGAAGAAATTATCAACATGGAAATCAATATTATTGGCATAAAGATCTAATGTTGGCATATTAGGAGGATTGGAAGTGTATTTGTCCAGAAATGGTTGTATCCATCTATCATCATTAGCATAATTATGTGAATGACTATAAGTTTTGTTAAATTTTCTAATATTGGACCAGATAGTTGATATTGAAGTTTGCCGATTGAATGAGTTACATAGTTCTGTCCAAGCAGTCTGTCTTTCTCTGTTAATGATTAATTTCTTCAAAGCTTGTTGTTTTTTAAATGATAAATAATTTTCTATTGTAGGATTAGCTTTGAAGTTCAAATAAACAGACTTACATTTACTAACTGCCTGTGTACAGGCTTGATTCCACCAAGGTAAACATAACTTCCTTTTGGGTCTATTGTGAATCTGAGACACTGGATTAAAGATTTTATTAGCAGTATTTGCTTCAGATACACTTTCTAACAAAATTTTATATAATATGTCATAACACATTTCTGGATTAGATAAATCAAAATTGCTGCTATGTAGTTTTAAACTTACCACATGTTGATATTTCTGCCAATCAACACACTTATAATTTGGACGGAAATAATTAGCATTAACATAGCTGTTGTTATTTATATTTACAGGATTGCATAAAAGAGTAGTGACTGCAGGAAGATGATAACTACAAAATGAGTCATCATGCACATGCCAATTACATCTTAAGGCTAACAAGGGTGAAACAATAGTAAGGTCTAATGCATTTGGCTGCCATGTATGGGAACCAACAGTTGTTGCAGAACCATCATTCAGCAAGCACAGATGATTATCATTTATTACATCTAAGAGAGTAGTGCCACGCAAATCCGTGGATGTGCAGCCCCACATAGTGTGATGTGCATTAAAATCACCAGCTAGTATCAATGGCTGTGGAACAGACTTTATTAAATTGTCAAGCTGTGTATAATTGAAATTAGAAGGAGAAGCAGATGTAGGACTGTAAAAACTAACTATAGACAAAGTTTCATTATTTATAAATATTTGAATGGCTATATTTTGTAGAGAACTATCTGAATAAGTTTGTATCTTTTTATAATTAATATAATTTCTAATTAGTATAGCAACACCATTATGTTTAGATCCAATATCTAATCTTTCTATTTTATATCCTTTGATATTTATAGTTTTTGATGATTGTAACCAAGTTTCGGAGATTATAGCTATATGTATATCATTTTCGTATAAATAATGTGAAAAGACATGTTTATGACTAAGCAAACTCTGAGCATTCCATTGAACTATATTGAGCTTATCCATTTTTATTAGTTGTACTCTTTTTACTAGTATTAAAATTATCCAGCAATATTGACTTAATAGTCTCAGATGTAATGGGACTGTCTGTTTTAGATTTTTGTGAGCTAATTTTAACAATGGTGGATATTATTAAATTAAGAATACGATCTGATTGTAAAAACTGTGTTATGTGATGGTCAGATTTAGTTTTGGTAAGGTCAGGGAAATTTGTGTTATTGAATAGATCAACATACTTCTTTTGTTTGTATTTGTTATTATTTTTTTCTATTTCTTCCTTTCGTTTAGGGCACTCTGCTGAAATGGATATGTGATTGCCATTGCAATGCACACATACGGCATCTTTGGCTGCTTTTTGACATTCTTTGTAATGATGATCCTCTCCACAGATCGAACACTTTTGTTTGTTTTTACAGTACTTGCCAATATGTCCATAGCGCAGGCATCGCAGGCACTGACTAACAGGTGGAATATATACGCTTACCTCGAAATACCAGCTATTTATATCGACGCTATCAGGAAGTGTAGGACAGGAAAAGGTAATCGCCACCGTCTGCGTGGGTAATAAAATTGGATTGCCATCGTCATCGCGTCCACGGCGCATCAGGCGACGCACGGACACTACATCTTTGGAGCTGGAAATGCCGGTATATATATTAGAATTTGACATATATGTGGGAACACCGCGTATGACCCCTGTAATTTCCGTGAGTGTAGCAGGTATTGTCGCTTTTAACTCTAAGTCTTTTTGCACCTTAACATTATTTAAAGCCATGTTTGCAAGACCAGGCCGCTCAAAGATTGCCCCAACCTTGAACCTATTAATTCGTTTGAAGCGCTTAATTCCTTTATGATGGCGCTTCAGGACCGCGCCTAACGCCATCAAATCTCGGTCCCCAATGGGTTTCGACATCTCGGTACTTTCATAAATGACAATATATTCAAAATTTCCGCCGTCCTCAGGGTATTGTCGAGAATAATTGTCAACTTTAAAAGGTTTAAATTTATCTACTCCCGAGTCATCATCAGATTCCGAAGACTGCGATGACGGGGGAAGATCCCCATCCGCCTTTCTTTTTTTCCGCTTCGCCGTCATTCCGGCCACAGCAAGGCCCCTTTAAATTCGCTCACTTTATATTTATAATACAAAACAAATTTTTTGTTCAAAAAACGCGCCCTCTTGGTTTAAAGGTTTCCCGCCTTTTTTCCATGTTCTAACTAAAAGATTTCAAAACTTTGTTTACAAACCGAACTTGTTGACATTTAATATATTTGACGTTAGATGGACATTGTCAGACGGGATGCGTTTCGTTATTGTATTCTTTAAACAAATAGATAAAATAAATTAGTTAAAAAACAAAATAGTTCTATGAACATTATAAATTATTAACTCTAAAATGCATTGTTATTATAGATTAAGTTATTATGAAAATCTTGATTTACTTTGGAATATTGATTGAACTGACTATATTTCATTCACTAATGACCATAGATAAATATCAAGTCGATTGTTTTATTCGATCAATCCTTTCTCTGCGAATCAGGGATGCCAGGCGTAAGAACAAGTCCTATGATGTAGGGAATTAGGGAATCGAATAGTAATTCGATCGGATGTTAGAAATGTCAGGATTGTCGTTATATTGAATACTTTAATAGTTTTAGCCAAATATATTACTAGTTTATACTTTGTTCTCCTTTTGGAGTGAATTATAATATCAAATTGCACGATATTATCATAGCTAGGATAAAACTTCAGAAGTGAAATTAAAAGGTTTAAAATAGTTGTAAAGTTAGTTAACATTATATAAGATCGCAGAAATAATATTAGGTTATTATTTATACAAATCAGATTATTTTAGTTAGGACATTTTAAGTTTGAATTCTGGTAACCCAGTCGATATACCGGTTCGCACTAGTTAAATGTAGGAAATATGGAATCGCACGGCCATTTTGGTGAATAATCGGGATTCGGGATGTGATTGGCTGACAAATTGAACTATAAAGATCTAATTTGCGAATGAAAGATTGAAATAGGATTAGAATTTGGAAATAGGGATGTGACCATATTCTGATGCCTGATTTCACGCGGATTAAAAACAAGATTTGATCCGGCAAATTAATTACGTGATAATATTTATAGTTCAACAAATCATTAAGAGTCGAATTCTGATATTGTAGAATTTACTTAGTAGGGCTTATAAAATATCTATTCTACAGAGTTATCGGAACCGAATTATATTGATGAGAGAAATTTCAATTTGTATGAAAGCATAATAAATATTATCTAGATTTCGTTTTGTTTATGTATATTGATATTGCAATGGTTTAAAATACATTATGAATGTATTCTTCTATTTTTAATATTAAGGACCCGGATTTTAAATAATAGGGAAATCCGTGACCTAGGAACAAATGTCACATCACTAAAGCATTTCCTAGAAGAGGTGAGAACGAGAAAGTGTCCTTCGATTTGAATGATTTTTGGGAATTCGCGCGGGAGTAGAAAAGGAATGGCGGAGAGGGACGCGGGGCTTAGTGTTTTGTAGATTTTCGCGGGAGTGTTTTGTAGAATTTTGAGTCAGAGTTTGGAGGTTTTCCCGCGGAGTTGTTGATTTTCCTGTGAACGTATTAATTTTGCATAATTAGTCATTAATGAGTTTCATGATAATATTTTACGATAATTAATCCTATATCTGGGTGTGTGATCGACGGGATGGCGTAGTAGTCGAGTTGCTGCATCTAAAGGGAAGTGCATTTTAAAATCAAAATATAATTTAAATAAGATAGGTATTTACGTAAAGGACGCGTTCGATGAAGGGCGGGAATATGTCCAGATGAAGAATAGATGGAATAAAATAGACGCTCAGCACTAGATTTTATATGACAGAGTTTTGTTTTATAAGCTTATGTTTACCTAGAATTGGTATTTAATATTATTAGCATACGATCACAATAACGCTTGTGTTCAATTATATGTGAAGTACTTGCCTATGTTTCTATCTAGTTTCAATACTAGAAATAGGTATGTACACAAGTTCCCCTTTGAGGCGCAACGGGAAATATCTACGTAGGTACCTGCTTTGATTGATGGATTGATTTAACAATTACTAATGATCAATGGATTGATGATACAGCAAAATCCTGAGATAATACTTTAGGAGGTTAAGTAGATAGATGATTAGGGACATAATAGATATTTAGGAAGATTGGCGCCTTAGAAATATGGCACGCCATGTTGGGAAGGAGACGCCGAAGCACGAGAGTTTCGCGCCAAAAGCGACGCCTTCGAGAGAGGTTTGGCGTCTCGTCAGGTATGTGACGCTTACCTAATTAACAATGAAGATTTGAGTTTTCTATATTATTTCCGTGATGTTTCTAGTCCAATTTATTATGTGGTATATCTCCAAAAGTATGATTGTGTTTAATAAATGCGTGTACTACGTAGGTACGTATTTAAATATGGTTAAATAGGTAGGACTGCGTAATCGGTGAATCGGTATCGTATACCTACTTACGGCGACATGATGGTATTTAACAAAAACGTGTACTAGGTAGGTACGTTCATAGGGTTAATTAGGTATGTATTGACATTTTATTTATCCATGGAGTTTCTTGCTAGTTCTTCTCCATAGGATTAGGTTTTACGAACTAGTGGTAGCTTCATTGTTTGATATAATTGTTTTTATTATATTTAGTAGGTTGGAACCTACCTATTTGAACACTTGAAAAATAACTTTTAATGGTTGAATTATTTATTTTAATTCTAAGCGTCGGAGTCTGATCATTTGGTACAGTAAGTTGAATACGGAAGGATGGCCTCTGAAAGTTGAATTACTTATAATCTGTAAATTTATATCATAACAAGATTGACAGGTACGGCTACACTAGAGGCGAACGATCTCGTTGGTTATCTCTTGCACGATAGATGTAAAGGGAGCCGACATAAAAGTCAATGGTCGCATTTATCGGTTTTGTATTTGTACCATACTGAGCGGTAGTCTCGATTTGGTATTCTCATCATGGTTTGGAATGGAATTGCGGATTCGGAGATGTCCTGATGGTTTAGCTCTGTCCAAATGGTTGGTAACAGATAAGCTTGGTTTAAAATACATAATAGTATTTGTATACTTATTTGAGTAATTGGTAATGCTTTAACATAGTAAGTTGTCTGAAAGGTTGACATTTACTTCTTTATTTTAATTTAAAATGTTGTAAATCATAAATGAAATTTTAATTGATTCAGTCAATATTTACACTCAATTCAATACTATATTGACTAAGTGGAGGGAGGGACAAAAAGTCAGGTGACGGTCTCTACTGGATTTGAGTGGAGGAGTCGTGAGCTCTACCCTTAGCCACTATAAAAATATAGATCTACTTTGGATCTATACGGTAGATTACTAATTATAATAAAAGTATTTGGTCTATGTCATGATATTTGTATTAATTTAGAATTACTCATCATATCGCTATCTATTCAGTACCTATTATCAGGATAAATAGTAAATTAATATATTCTGATCACTCAATAACAGTACGATCAATAAAAAAAAAACAAAATAAATATAGAAACTTTGATTAATTTATTATGTGTAATTCAAAGTGTATCTTTCTTCCATTTACTTTAACTTCACTAACGTTTACCTTAAGCCATATACATGTAGGTGACAACCTTTATTTGGATGAATTGATCTCAGCTGCATATTTTAGTAGAAATAAAAATAATAGAACGGGTCTAGGTAGAGTAGGTATAGTATTATATAATTTAGGCTATGTAGGAATACCAATCTTTCACTAAAAGAATTTAGGTTACTATCAACGGTCTCATAACGTATGGGTTTCATTATCACTAGCCGAATCACTTGGCCAATTTAAACCCAGATCACAACTAAGTCTATGTTTATATATTTAAGTAGGTAAAGGGATAAGATAAGTCGTTAGGGTATTAAAGATGACTAAGATGAGATAGGTAGATAGGTAGGTAGGTCATATAAGTAGGTAGGTAGGGTAGGTACTTAGGTCCAAGTGACCAGTAGGTAGTTAAGAGTATTGTTATAAAAGTTTGAAAAATTTAGGTTAGCTTTACAATAGGTTTTAAGTAGATGTTAATTAGGTTAGGGGGGGTCGTTACAGTATAGGCCTACGGGGGCACTTACAAATTGTCATTACATTTTTTCCTTAACACTACAACCGGATCGGAACGCGACCTCAACTGAGAAGATCCGGCAAGAAACTCAGCGGGCAATAGTATTTATTATTAAGTGGTGAGTTGATTCTCTAGAAGAAAACTCATAACACAAAAATCTTATGGATTAGGTAGGTATTTAATTTTAAAATGCGTTAGGACTGCTGTACAGGTATATTAACACCTAAAAACAATGGCCATTAATAGTGGTCCCCGATGCATTTTAAAATAAAATATTGTAATATAAGTACAGATTTTGGTATCACTTGACATTTTATTGGATATTTCAAATTAAGAATTATAATATAGTTTACACTTTTAAATATCGAATAAGATCAAGCTGTGTAAATATAAAAAACAAATAAGTTTACAACGTCACTTTATTGTTGAAAACAATTGCTATTCCACCTTTTGTATAGCGGTTTCAACGCATTTTTAAATTCGTGTCAGTCACTCGTCATGCACTAAGTAATTAACGAGAAAATGGAATGACTTCATGGCAGCCAAAGAGTATATAATCACTACGTTTTAAGAGTCGGCACTTAGAACATTATCTGTAGCTTAAAGTCACGCAGAATAGTAGTACCAACATTGTAAAAATAGAAAAGGCTGCCAACATTTCCGTACAAAAGTCACTGACAGTTAGAGATGTGCTAAATATTATCGATATCTAGGGTTGTACTTACGTTAAAATTAAAATACCGATATCGATAGACAATGCTTGAATAACGGGCTTTAGATTTACTATACTTAGAATATTCTAGGTGTAAATAAAAGGCATAATACATTAGATTTATAGATTTATTTCAAACATTATGTTATCATCCCATGTTTACATAAAGTTGTTTATTCACATCAAAATATCATACTGAAAAAAATATTCTAACAGCATTATTAGCTTAAATATCATAATTGAAACTCATCGTGATAAATTCAAGATTTCTTACAGCTGTTATCCATTTTGAGATCTAAACATAATGATATCCTTAAATTAGCGAAATCTGCCTTAGATAAACAACAGAGGAGGCCCGTATCCTCATAATAAATAGACAGGCGCTGTATATCTATATTTATACCAATATACAGGAGATCTCCTACTGCCACATATCACACACTTTTGGAAAGATTTGCTGGCCATATTCAAAAGCAAAATAGAGTCTCTGTCTCGAAAATAACTCGTTTACCACAAGCAGAATCACTAATAGGCGGAATCTTCGCTAAATCGGAGGAGAAGGTCTCAACTCGACGATAGTAACGGAGAATCCAAACACAAATTAGTAACAGCTGTAAAATAACAAAAGAAATACGCAAACAGATCCGAAATCAGCCGGTATAACTTTATTCTACTGACGCCATCTTGCTTGTCATTTTGCCAGACGTACCAGCATTATAATACAAATGTATGATTTTCCGTTGACTTTCTAATGTTGGCCACCCAGGTCTATGTGAACCAAAATAAAATGAACCCCGTCGAGTACGTTCTCCAAACACATCATAGTTCAAGAATAATTGGACATTCTCAATGTATGGAAGTGTCCACCCACTGATGGCAGCAGGGCTCGCACGGTACAGCCTGTACTGTAAGGGTACTCTTATTCGTACACTCGACTCAGACTGCATTGAAACCTAAAGTTATACTCTCACCTGACCGAATTTACCTATGTGGGCTCTATCAAATGCCGAAACACTTCGAGAAAAGGGTCAACAGCGCTTACTTTTTTTATGTATCGTAGCATCTCAAAATTTTCGTTCCTAATAAATGAATATAATACAAATTAAACAAATAGGTTGTAGAGCAGAATTTTATTTACAGTGTGTTTAATACAAAAGTTGGTTCACAGCAAGCTGTTTAGTTGAGGGTCTCGGGGAGGACGACGGCGGGGGAGGGAATGATGGGGGTGCCGATGAGGACGGGCTCGACGGGCACGGGGACGGCCTCGATGACCTGGACGGGCTCAGCGGGGACGGGGGCGGCCTCAACCACCTGGATGGGCTCAACGGCGGCTTCCTCAGCGGAGTCGACGACGATGACGGGCAGGGGGGCGATCTCGGCGGCACCGACACCGACGGGGGTGGGGACAACAGCGGCAGCAGATCCGGCCTGGTTGATGTTCAGGATGATGTGGACGAGAGGGGCGGGGGCGCCGGGGGCAATGGGACCAACGACGACGGGGGCGGGGGCAACGGGGGCGGTCAAAGCACCACCGTCAGGCAGGGGGAAGCCGACGATAGCGGGGCCGACGGAGATGGGCTCGAACTGGGTCTCCTCGACGATGGCGGGTCCGACGGAGATGGGGAAGGGGATGATGACGGGGGCGACGCCGGCGGCGCCTGGGGTGACCAGACCGCGGTGCGCTGGCACGGCGGCGGCGACAGTCAGGAAGGCGGCGAGTAGGAAGAATTGCATGTTTGCTGTTGGAATATCAAAAAGAATTTAAAACAAGTGAGTGATACCATTGCAATGTGACTTAGCTAAGGTCCTAGGCCACAGATAATCACGATCGCTGTAAAGTCTATGCCAGCTCGCTAGCTCATGAGGCGCGGCGCACCTAAGAGTTTTGTATCAACTTCTCTTGGCCGCATTGCATAAAAACAGTTTTTTTTATTATAATAACTTCAGCTCCACGTTATATTGTCCACATACCTGTTTGTTTTCACGAGCAGATCACAATGATCAAATGGTTGACTCTCTATCTTTTTATACCATTTTTCTTATCATTCAGATGACACTTTCCTAATAATAATTGTTGGAATGGCTTTACTGTTGATTTTGTTATAGCCATTATATAAACGTCACGATGACGTTGGTGGTCTGACAGATGTGACAGCCAGATACCGAGGGGTCAGAATAGCTTGGGTTATAGGACTGACTCATGTTCATCTCATAATAAAGTACTCAAAATAAGAAGAGTTTCATTAATTTAACATGGTGGCAGCGGAAATTTAACACAATGACGGACGCTACATTAGCAACCATAGTTGCGCAACAAACCGCGCTTTTGAGGTCGATGCAGGAGCAGATCGTAAAAATTAGTCAACGAACGCAGCCTACATCCTCACAAAACATTAATGTCCCATGGCCCACGGCAATAAATACAAATATAGATCCGGAAGATGCTTTTAAATCATTTGCATCGTCATGGGAAAACTATTGCCGTGCAACACAAATGGATGGATGGGCAACCGATCAAGAGACACGGAAAGTCAGTATACTATTCAGCGCCATTGGTGAGGAAGCGTTAAAAAAATATGGCCAATTTGGTCTTACAGACACTGATAAAGAGTCTAAGACGTGTAAAGAAATATTGACTTTGATAAGCACTAAAATGGTTCCCAAGAAAAACATAATATATAACAGGTATGTGTTCCTTTGTCGAAACCAGTTAAAACATGAATCTTTCGATGTTTTTTATGCCGATTTATGCAGACTCATTGAAGAATGTAACTACAGCACATTTAAAGATGAAATGTTAAGAGACAAAATAGTTTTAGGTATTCAGGAGATGAATATAAAGAAAGAATTACTAAAAAAGGATGGCTTGACTTTGAAAGAAACTGTTAATCTGTGCCGTGCTGCAGAAGCCACGGATAAACATATGAAAGATTTGTCCATGTCAGCCACATCTGAAATAAATAAAATAGAAGAAAAAACAAAGCTTAAAAAGGGAAAATGCAAATTCTGTGGAAAAACCCACATATTCAAGAAAGAAGTATGTCCGGCCTGGGGTAAATTATGTGACTACTGTAAAGGAAAAAACCATCTGGAAATTGTTTGCAAGAAGAAAAAACAAGTTAAGGAGGTAAAGGACAACAAGAGAGAAGACCATAATAGCAGCCTCAACTCAGACACAGATTCTGAATTTGTAATCAACAAGATAATTAATGATAAAAATAAAAATTTGGCGGAGTGCACACTAGAGTACAAAGTGAATAAAGAATGGAAACCTACAGGATGTCTACTTGATACAGCAGCGGACGAGTGCCTGATTGGTCTTCAGAATGCTGAGAAGATGTTTGGTAATAAATATGTACAAGAAAAAATACGACCGTCAAAGAAAACTCTGTTTGGTTTTGGTGGACATAATATTATTGTACATGGTGAATTAGACATTATCTTAAAAACTAACATATCTGGTCATAAATCTAAATATGTTATCACATTCCAAGTAGTTCACAACACTCACATTCCCCTTTTATCATGCAAAGCTTGTACACAAATGGGCCTCGTGAAATTCTGCAAGGAAGTACAATGTAATTACTCACAGGAGACACAAAATATATTAAATAAATATGATACAATATTTGAAGGCCGAGGCAGCTTTTCAGGTAAAATAGATCTGGAAATCAATGAGACAGTTCCACCAGTTATCCAAAAGGCTCGTCGTGTTCCTATAGCTCTACGCCCCATGCTGAAAGAAGAATTAAAGAGGTTAGAAAAAGAAGGTATAATTATTAAAGAAGATAACCATACAGACTGGGTAAGCAATATCTTAATTATAAAAAAGAAAGATAATTTTAGAATATGTCTAGATCCTATTCCATTAAATAAAGCTATTAAAAGACCTAATCATCAATTTACTACAGTTGAGGAAATTTTGCCAGAACTAGGAAGGGCTAAAATTTTTTCTACATTTGATGTTAAAAAAGGCTTTTGGCACCTTAATCTCACTGATAAAAGCAGCAAACTCACGACGTTCTGGACACCTTTTGGTAAATACCGCTGGAGAGTACTACCTTTTGGCATTTCGTCAGCACCTGATTATTTTCAAATAAAAATGAGTGAAATGATTCAGGGGTTAAATGGAGTAGAAGCACTAGTGGATGATTTGCTTGTATATGGAGTTGGTGACACAATGTCAGAGGCAATTGTAGACCATAATAAAAATCTTGAAAATTTATTTGACAGACTAATCAAATACAACTGTAAATTAAATAAAACTAAAACTAAACTTCTACAAACCTCTGTAAAATATTATGGCCACATATTTACCAACAAAGGGCTTCACCCAGATCCATCTAAAATAGAATCAGTCTCAAAAATACCAGTCCCAAGGAACAAAAAAGAATTACAGAGATTTCTAGGTGTAGTAACATATCTTAGTAGATTCATTTCTAATTTAAGTGCAGAATCCACATATCTAAGACACCTCACACATGATAAAAGTGAATGGTTGTGGAGTGGAAGGGCACAAAAAGAATTTGATAAGCTAAAGTTGATCATCTGCAACATAAAAACATTAAAATATTACAACAAAAATGAACCACTAGTTGTTGAATGTGATTCCAGCGAAGGAGCTCTAGGTGTGGCACTGTTCCAGCAAAATCAACCAGTTGCGTATGCCTCACGGTGCCTCACTCCGACTGAGAAGAAGTATGCTCAGATAGAAAAGGAGCTTTTGGCGGTAGTCTTCGCTTGCACGAGGTTTGATCAATTAATTATTGGTAATACTAAAACAATTATTAAGACAGATCATAAACCTTTACTTAATATTTTTAAAAAACCACTTCTACATGCTCCAAAAAGGCTCCAGTCCATGCTATTAATGTTACAAAGATACAGTCTAGAATTACAATTTGTGTCTGGAAAAGATAACATTATGGCAGACGCTCTGTCCCGATTTTATTTAGAATGCAAAGACATTGACAAATCAAAAGACATGAAGATTTTTAAGATTATAGAAAAGGTGGATCCATTAATTAATTTACCAATATCTGATGAATGTATTAAAGAAATAGAAAATGCAACTTCAAAAAATCATAATTTTCTAACTCTAAAAAACTTTATTGAGCATGGCTGGCCAAAGTATATTAGAGATGTACCTGATGCACTCAAAACATATTATAACTTTAAAAGTGACTTAACAATTTATCAAGGTCTGATAATTAAAAATCAAGCTATTGTAATACCAGAAGAATTAAGAGCAGAAATTTTAAGAAAACTTCATAAAGCACATTCAGGAATCGAAAATACTTTGAAACTAGCTAGAGATGCTATATTTTGGCCATCAATGTCAAACGATATCAAAGAAATGATTAAAACTTGTGCAACATGTATTAAATACCAACCAAGTCAACAGAAACTTACCATGCAAAGCCATAAAATACCTGAATATCCATTCCAAATAATATCTATGGATGTTTTCTTCTTTAATCATAATGGCAAACAAATAAAATATTTAATTACAGTCGACCACTACTCTGATTTCTTTGAAGTTGATAGACTTAAAGATTTGTCTGCCAAGCCAGTTATTGAAACCTGCAAGAAAAATTTTTCACGACACGGTATTCCAGAGATAGTCGTTACGGATGGTGGTACAAATTTTGTTAATCAAGAATTTACAGATTTTTCTAAGAAATGGAATTTTACACAATTAACATCATCTCCACATCATCCCCAAGGGAATGGTAAAGCAGAAGCTACAGTAAAGATAGCTAAGAAACTGTTATTGAAAGCCACAGAAAGTAAAGAAGATTTCTGGTATAGTCTGCTTTGTCTAAGAAACACTCCAAATAAATTGAACTCCAGTCCCGTACAAAGATTATTTTCACGTAGAACAAGAGGTTTCCTACCAGCCATCCAAGAGCTTTTACAACCGAATGTGATTAGAAATGTTCCTGAAGAGATCAAACTTAAAAAGGAGATGGTGAAATACTCACATGATAAAAGAGCCAGAAAGGCAACTACATTAGAAATAGGACAGCCGGTGTCAGTTCAAATTCAACCATCTTCTAATAAGAACTGGACTCCTGGAGTAATTACAGATGTATTATCTGACCGTTCATACCTTGTTGATGTTAACGACACTACATATAGACGAGACCTTACACACATTCGTCCATTTTCACCAATTTTGAAAGACACACAAACACCCACTCATCCATTCACCACCGATATCAATCAAGAAAATGTAACTTCAAAAAATACACTAAAAGAGGATGAAAACGATGTGTCTATTCCTTGTTCATCATCAACTAACTTAGATTCTACATTACAGAATCCTGATACTCGGGTTGATTTACCTTCTAAACAAATACCAAAATCTCCTGTTGTTAAATTACCAAGCCCTGTCCCTAAAGACAGCAAACCTAGGAGAGAAACCAGAAAACCTTTTTATCTCAAAGATTATGATTGTTAATTCATTGTATTTATTTTAATTATGTTAAAAATATCGATTCCATTAATATAATGTGCAAAGCATTAATATTATTAATTGTACTATGTTAAAATTGTATCCAATAAAACCAATAAGTTAATTTTCCATACTTATATTACTATTAGTTGTAAAACTATAATTTCTTATTACTATGTACCTAGCATGTAGACATATTGTTGAATTGAATTAGATTAAGATACTTATTTTTGTTAAAGACAGCATGTTGGAATGGCTTTACTGTTGATTTTGTTATAGCCATTATATAAACGTCACGATGACGTTGGTGGTCTGACAGATGTGACAGCCAGATACCGAGGGGTCAGAATAGCTTGGGTTATAGGACTGACTCATGTTCATCTCATAATAAAGTACTCAAAATAAGAAGAGTTTCATTAATTTAACAATAATCATGATTGTTGACAACTACCTCAGATGCATGAAAATGAATGATAGGTATCGTGATAAAACGACGGAAATGATGACTTACAAGTAATTGCAGGCAATAATGAGCGAAACATATCGAATGCGTAAGTTTATTATCGTAACAACCTAGTTATAAAACTAAACACCCAGTCAATTGAACTCGTAACATTGAATGATAAGAATCCACAATGGCTGCCTGTTTCAAAAAAATCAGTAGCAAAGGATATCTGAAATAACCTGCTTATTGAAAATAAACTAATTTTAAAGATTTTATCGCGTTTATATTATGATTTTTACGTTTCCGACGTTTCGGCTGCTTTACAGCAACCATGGTCACAGGATCACTGAGGTCGTTGATGTCCTAGTGCAGAGTTCCCCAAACTTTTTTGTGTCGTAGACCCCTTGCCATGTTTTTCCGTGTTGGGTAGACCCCCTACTTACCTGATATTGATTTCCTGTAAATTTCTAACTGTAGTGAAGTTTAGTGTTAAAAACTTAAAGTAAAAACACATGTTAATTTATACATTTATTAATTGAATTTAAATTAAAACTACTCAAAATAAAATTTTGTATCTGTTATGTAAAATATACGTAGCATTAAATAAACATAAAATAACCTATAAATAAAATAACATAAGCAATAAGTCAATATTTTTAGTGAGAAGGATGAACGTGATGCTTTAATAATAAATTATCAACATTTGGTGTCAATTTTGTAAGGGTTAATCTTAAATCTCCTCGGCTAGGTACTTTTATAAATAATGTATATGTTTTGATATTATAAGATAGTATGATGTAAGTAAATAGGTACTATCAGTGTATGTGTTGAGATCCACTATCGTGGACCCCCATTTTCATTTCATGGACCCCCAAATTTTTTTCGCTGACGTAGACCCCTTGCAGGTTGTCATAGACCCCTAGGGGTTGATATAGACCACTTTGGGAATCACTGTCCTAGTGTCATAGTTTGTACTGGGGTACCCTCATATTTAGCTGTTGTTGTTTATTAACGTGATAAAATCCGTAAAATTCGTTTTATTTCAAAGTTCACTTATTACACCTACCACCACCACCATACATACATATTACATGTTGCAGAGTTACAAGTGGAGATAGCTTGTCCGTTCAGAGGTACATTCCGTGTCTTTCTTGGATGAGCAGTGGCGTATTATAAGATTTGGCGCCCCGGGGCTAAGAGCCCTGAACTTATGAGGTTTGCCGCCCCATAAATTAACAAAATATAGGTAATGAATATGTAAGGTGCTGAAAGCCGAGCGGGAGGAGTGGATTGCGCGCCCATGGGCCCCCAGTCTGCTAACACAATCGAATCATAATCGAACAGTGATAGTTACAATGCGGTTGCTGTTCGATCATGAATCGATTGTGTTAGCAGACTGGGGGCCCAGGCAGCCTGTGGATGAGGATCACTGCTTTCTTCAAAACTGTTAATGTATTCTCAATTATCTATTTTCATATCGTTTTCTTAACTAGATTTTCATTATCGTGACGTCACAGTAGTCATTATCAATATTTATTGTCATAATGTGATACGTTTACAACGGCTGCCGTCTTAACAAAAGCTTTATCGGCCGCCGGTCAATAAATTAACTGCGCGCACTCGTGTTTTATCGTTTCTATCGTAATAATAAATTATTGTCATTCATTAGATACGCGTTGAAGGTAGTTGTTGCCAGATATGATATTGCATACCTATACCGGTCGTATCAATTGTAAATAAAACGTATTTGACCGTTTTATTCAAGGTTGGTGTTCCGTGACAGTGTTTTTCAATCAAGGTGTTCCTTATGCTTTAATTAATAATTTCATTTGTCCCTTCCGTCTTTTACGTAAGGCTATTACAATCCCTTATCTGGAGTCTAGCTCTTTGCGCTTCCCCATTTCCATGGCTACGGAATAATGAATTACTTTCTAATATACAATGGTAGGAAAAATCCAACCTACTGCCGAATCATCAATGTATCGTACGATTCCAAACTGTTACATCTAGGCTTTATGAAAAGAAGACTATGGCTGCCGTGGTTAAAAACCCCCGACACCGATTTGACTGTAGTTAATTTAAGCCGTGGATCGTGCACTTTTCACCTGCTAAACCCTATACACAACTTGATGGAGAAAATAATTATGACAGCTCATAGTTCCGGCTCCATCGATCCAAACAAGTTCGCGTGTACGTACGGACGAAATTCGCGTGTACCTACGTACGGAAGCAGTTCGCGTGTACGTACGGACGCAGTTTGTGTGTACGTACGGACGCAGTTCAAATAGTCCTTACGCTACTACACAAATCGGCTTGATATCCTGCCTTTCTTTCCTTGAGCCTTTAGTGTGTTCGCCGCTCCGTCTATATTGTTTATTCGTCTGAGGTCTTCAGACTAAAATATATTGAAGCAATATTGAAATAAGTAGTTCGCAACACATGCCTGTAATTTCTACGTCTAAGCTCAACCAGCTTAAGTCATAAATTTAATAATATTTCAGGTAAGTATAGTACCTACTAAGAATATCTTGTTTGTAAAAGCATAATACTAACTTATAAGTACTTATTACTTGAAATTATTTTTTAACCGACGACTTAAAAACGAAGGAGGTTATCAATTCGACGCGAATATTTTTATGTTTGACCCCGCATACTTTTTTAGTGGATAATCTCATTAGGGTGATAATTTTTTTTACTGTCTCATTTTAATTTCGTCAAGATTGGTTCGGTAGTTTTTGTTTTATCTAGATTACTTTGATTTTTTTAATATCTCGATTATGTTATCTTTATAAAACTTTTTAGTGAATGATCCGATTTTGACGATACTTTTATTAACTAGCTGTTACGACGAACTGCGTACCGCCTCAGAATCAATAGTATGAGAAATTTAATTATTTTATTTGTGAATTTTCTCATGTTTTAATATAGTTATTCTGCTATTCAGGGCGGAGAAAGTCGGCCCACCCGTTCTTACTGAGTTATAAATGGTCTAACTGACATGTATATGTTTTATATTGTATAAAGATAAACCATTCGAGTTAATCCTAAGCACGACATGTAAACAAAGATGGTCGATTCACAATCAAAAGCAATCAAATGTCAATCAATCAGCCATTTTTATTGATACTGTAAAATCGAATGTAAAAAAAATATCTAATGACTGTATACCATATGGGTAAAATGGTGGTGTTGATTTTCCTTTTATAAGCATTTAACGTGCTTTGTCGTGAAAATAGCTAGGTATACTCAAGGCAAGACACATAAAACTACAGGTAAGGTTGGGAAAAATAATGGTAATAAAGTATAAAAACTGTTTGATTTGTAAAAGTTTGTAAGTGTAGATTTTTTTTTATTTTAGTTATCACATGTTAAAAGTACACTTTATAGATAGATGACACATACAAGTATATTTATCTTCTATAGTGATAGGAACTTTTCTTAGTTGAGGGTCTCGGGGAGGACGACAGCGGGGGAGGGGATGATGGGGGTGCCGATGAGGACGGGCTCAACGGGCACGGGGACGGCCTCCACAACCTGGATGGGCTCGGCGGGGAGCACGGGGTTCACAACCTGGACGGGCTCGGCGGGGTTCACGACCTGGACGGGCTCAGCGGGGACGGGGGCAGCCTCGATAACCTGGTCGGGCTCGGCGGCGGAGTCAACAACGGTGACGGGCTCGGGGGCGATCACAGCGGGGCCAACAGCGACGGGGGCGGGGACGACGGCACCAGCCTGAGCCTGGTTGATGTTCAGGATGATCTGGACAAGAGGAGCGGTGGAGGACTCGGCGACGGGAGCGGGGGCGACACCAACGGGGGCTGGCATAATGGGCTCCTCAGCGCTGACGACACCAGCGTCGGGGAGGGGGAAGTCAACGATGGCGGGTCCAACGGAGATGGGGTTCGACTCGATGATGGCGGGTCCGACGGAGATGCCTTCGTTCTCAGACTCGACGATAGCCGGGCCAACAGAGATGGGGGATTGGCCGAGGACGTCAAGGAGCATCTGCTCGAGGGCGGCGGCGGTGGCGGGGTCGGTGCTGGGGCTGTTGATGGCAGCGATGACCTCCTGGATCTCAGCTTGCAAGTTGCCGGCGGCGACGGGCGCGACGGGGATGAGGGAGGCCGAAGCCACGGTGGCGATGAGGGCAATGGCGAGGAAGAATTTCATCTTGAATTATCTGAAAAAGGGATATCTTTATTATCAATCCATTTTACGAAAACCACTAGCGATGTGCGAAAACTACTAGGCCATTTAAGTCAAAGCTGGATCACTTGAGGTCGGGATTGGGTTTGAACCAGCAATCTCTCGCTCACGAGGGTGACCCTTGTAAAATTTAGGCTATTGACGCTTGTCAATGCTCGCAAAAATATGTTTTCATCCGTGATAACATTATGTTACTTTATGATTATTTGTTTGAAGGTGTTTAAGATTTTTTCTTTTTTTGAATGATCTACGCTGTTGGCCGATGCGACCACCAAGCTTCGCCAGGCTTTTGCCGAACGAAAAGTACGCTTCAACCGGTGGTCGTTGAACTTCACACAAGCCAACTTATTTACCGGGCGTTGTACATACAATGGAATCTACCAGTTCAAGTTCAATTAAATATTGTTGAATTACGTATAATACAGATATATAAATTTATAATTTATTTTAGTAATAATGTTAACACTTACTTTTTTGCAGTGCCAAACACGACTATGCTATTTCCAATGTTCGGCTACTTTTTATATTGAAAGTTTTATCTTTAGGGCTCGCATCATATCGCACATGCGCGTGCGCTTGTAATTTACAACTTTGATTGGATAAGGGCTATCGTTTTAGTGTTGCTTGCTTAGATCTTTTCCTTATTCGTTTTTATTACACACTATTCACTCTATAATTTATAGAAGTGCCTGCAGAAGGTGTCAAAAGACGCGACACTTTAAGATAATGGCAATAGTAAATAAATAAACTTCATTAGGACAAGACAAAGGAATGTAGGAATCCCAAACTAGTAATCTTACACCTAGACACTCTAGGGCTGCCGAGGTTTAAGACGAAACAAACAAAAAAGACATTCCATTGTTTCACTTTACGTAGTTTTCCAAACTTAGGATCTAAAATAGGAACTTGTCAATATTCTATTCGACCTACTCGATGGATACGGTTGATTGATTGAAGACACTTGCTTTTATCGGCCTTTGAACTTATCAATTTAGCCTTTGACCATCATCTTTTAATACAAATTAATTTTGTTTTCAGAATTCATTGGTTTGTGTCCTTTGCTCCTATACAAATTCTTACTATAACATTAATTATTGTAATTTACTTCATTAATTTAAATTATAGAGCTACTTCACTGATTTAATTTCTCTTCCACAATTTTTCTAATACATGTCACCTTTCTTTGTCGATCGTATTTTAATAAGGAATTATTCCGACATGTCTGAATTATCGTTATAATCTACGTAGGTAGGCAAATTCGTACACTATTATATGGTGTTTTAATTGACTTTATTTAACAATTGTTTAGCATTCGTCATTATGTGCTTAAATCACAGCCTATAGTGATATATTCTTAAGAGGATATAAGCTCTGAAGAAGCTCTCTTCAGGCGGTATATGCTTCTTCAAAGGTTCTCTTGCTGCACTAGCTTATTATAGCCGAATTAAATGGGTATCGATGTCCTATTAAGGAAGGATTACATACTGCATTTTCTATAGCACTTCTATGGCTCTCCGGACGCTCCCACCACTTTACTACGGTAAATATGATCTACAGCGGTAGGTACCAACGAAGACGCTGAGGTTTCACCTTCGGCGAGTCCTGAAAAAAGGCTAATTGAATAGGAACCCCGAACGAATGAATCGAACCCCGTGTGTGTTAATTAAATATCGATA
Source organism: Pheosia gnoma (assembly GCA_905404115.1). NCBI lineage: Eukaryota > Metazoa > Arthropoda > Insecta > Lepidoptera > Notodontidae > Pheosia > Pheosia gnoma. The sequence goes on from FR989910.1 coordinate 2,623,864, forward strand.
CAAATGGTGGTATAGGGCGGGTTCAAGGCGCTGAAATAAAAATATTTGGTTAAAAGGTAAAAATCCAACACCGAAATTTCTTTGTAAACATAGGTGTAAAATATGGAACTCAAGTTAGTTAGGTTGTCGCTTACGTTATCTTTATAATCGTAAATAATATATTGTGTAATTGACATGTCATTGTCATTATGCTTGTGGGTAATTGGACCTAGTTTTAGGTTCACTTTCTTTTCATTCTTTTTGAAATGTATTTTTATTTTGTTTTGTGGTCTTAGTTGAGTTTGTTATAATCTTCTTTTCTTCCATATCCCCATTTCTTCACCTTCCACTGTGTTATCGAACTATCATTAACATTTTGGATCCGGCTCATAGGACCAATTTAAAACCTGCAAATGCGCTGTAAATAAATAGGTACATAGCGCTGGATTGGGTTCCAACAGTAGTGCTTCTGTAAAGACAATCTCATATCTCACGCGTGAGTCCAAAAGTGAATTGTAAATTTTCAATACAAATTTTACATTTCACCCACGGAATCACACGTGAGATATTGAGATGAAATGACAACCTGGTGCTTCGTGCACCTCGAGTTTAGTCATCCATATTTTTTTTATAAGGTTAGGGCACTAAAGTAGACGTGACTATTTTACAGACACATTTCCCCGTTATTAGGTGTATACCTAACAGGGCCTAGAACCGGAAAGCCTAGTTTCGGGCTTTGATTGGGTTTTTGGACGACTTAACTGCTGACAGATTTGACTATGATTACCATTCACTCGGCATACCTTTTAGGCTTTTTATAACAACCAAGTTTATGATTCGGCTAAGTTAAACGGACAAACCAAAATAACCCATTCAAAAGGTTTATTGGCACAGTTTTTGTAAAAAATAATTTTGATTCAAAACCCTGTATACCTTTGGAAAACCCGAACTGACCGAAAAGGTCAGTTGTTCTATGAGTAAGTAAAATTTTAAGGAATCCCCTTGAACTCATTAAACAACTTGTAAATTCTTTAAGGCAAGCTCTTAGTTGGTAAATAATTGTACTTTGTGGTAAATGAGACCGGCCTGATGTCATTAGAGTATTAATAAGTTAATAACAAGTCTTGTTTCCACCTCCTTGGGTCCCCCGTACTAAGTGAATCTTTCCCTTCTTTCGTCGAGGAAAAGATACAAAATTTCAGTGCAACTTTCGAGAGACTTATCAAAATTAATATGCATTCGGCTTTTACTATTATTCGTTATTGTTTGTTTGTACCTAAATTTACTTACGTTCTCCGATCTACACACCTGTGGAAATACCCAGCACTTTTAGAAAAATTAGACGACACAATTCTTCAAACATTAACCAAAATTCTAAACATACCTTTAGATGAACGAGCTTGGCTACAAGCCTCACTACCAATTCGTTTTGGTGGTCTCGGGATTCGCAAAATTTCAAGTGTTAGTTTACCTGCGTTCCTGTCTTCGGTCTATGGCACTGAGGTTTTAACCAGGAAGATATTAGCGCCTTCCATGGTTGATTACACTGTGCCATATCTTTCCGAAGCTGTGAACGCATGGAAAATAGCTTGCCCCAACTCAGACATGCCCGGCAACCTCTCATCCCAGGGTCAGTGGGATGCGCCTCTCTGCACTTCTACACGGAATCAACTTTTAAATACGTGCAAGAATACTGCAGAGCGTGCGCGTCTACTGGCGGTGGGAGAATGGGAAGCCGGCCTTTGGTTGCAAGCACTGCCTTCAACAAATATCGGCACCTTTTTGGACGATACAACGTTTCGCCTAGCCACCTCTCTTCGCATAGGGGCATCATGTAATGCCCCACATCGTTGTCGATGCGGTGAAACTGTCGACATTTTAGGCCACCATGGCTTATGTTGCAGCAGGAGCGCTGGTCGCATGACCCGGCATGCCAGCATCAATGACATAATCCGTCGGGCCCTCGCCGCCGCAAATGTGCCAGCCGTGCTTGAACGTCGCACGTCTTTTCGCCGCTACCCGTGACCGGCGGGCTGGCCTCTATTTCGCGCAGAGAGTGAGCCTCGCTATTCAGCGTGGAAACGCGGCCAGCCTGCTGGGCACTTTTGGCATCGACGACGATGTGGAACCATTTTTGTGTATATAATTTTATTTTATTTTTTAATGTCCTATTAATAAGTATTTTTTTGTTTTTTTTTTCCATGTACATAACTATTGTATATAATTTATTAAATAAAAAGTACTTTCGTATTAATACAGATATAAGATACTTAGTTGCCAGTTGAAACTTAAAATATTTAGAATACTTCAAAACATAACGGCATCGCCAGACAATGAACCAATCGGCTGCCAGGAAATTATTTTTAGTACCTAAGTAGCATTAGCTAGTTTTAGTTTGCTTTAAATCCCTACATGTATTATTTTTTATTTGTATTTGTATGCAGTTTAAGTGTATTCATATATCTACCTACTTAACATTTTAAAAGGTAGGCGGTAAAGGTACAATAAAATGAATGGATTCCATAAAATAATATATTGTATCACATGTAAAAACCTACATTATATAGACACAATAATTATTTTTAGACCCTTAACAAGCATTAGAATACTTTTTAGTTAAGGGTCTCGGGGAGTACGACAGCGGGTGAAGGGATGACGGGGGTGCCGATGAGGACGGGCTCAGCGGGCACGGGGACGGCCTCAACAACCTGGATGGGCTCGGCGGGGAGCACGGGGTTCACCACCTGGACGGGCTCGGCGGGGTTCACGACCTGGACGGGCTCAGCGGGGACGGGGGCGGCCTCAACAACCTGGATGGGCTCAGCGGCGGCCTCCTCAGCGGAGTCGACGACGATCACGGGCAGGGGGGCGATCTCGGCGGCACCGACCACAGCGGACGCAGATCCGTCCTGGTTGATGTTCAGGATGATCTGGACCAGGGGAGCGCTGGTGGCCTCAGCCTCAACGACGGGGGCGGGGGAGGGAGCAATGATGACGGGAGAAGGCTCGACGACGGACTCCTCAGCGACGATCACGGGGCTGACGGCGACGGGCGCCTGGTCAACGATGGCGGGTCCAACGGAGATGGTCTCCTGGTCGACGATAGCGGGTCCAACAGAGATAGGGCTGGACTCGATGATGGCAGGGCCGACGGAGATGGGGGAGAGATCGAGAGCGTCAATGAGCATCTGCTCGAGGGCGGCGGCGGTGGCGGGGTCGGTGCTGGGGCTGTTGATGGCGTCGATGATCTCCTGGATCTCGGACTGCACACCGCCGACGATGGCGGGCAGGGGCACAACGGCGGCCGAGGCCACGGAGGCGATGAGAGCGACAGCGAGGAAGAATTTCATCTTAAAAGATCTGAAAAACAATGGATCTTTAGTAAAATATACGGAATAAGTAGGTTTAAGATCGAATTTCAACGAACAGTTGAGTGATGATTAAGTAAGATACCTTCAATATTGTTCTTATTCTAAAAGCTGATGTGATACTTACTTTTGTTTCACCCGTGTCGTACACGACTATACTGTAACCAGAATTGGTTCATTTTTATATTGCTATATTATCGTTGAAATTATCTACTAATCCACGCATCAAATACCGATTTCAAAATAATCGTACACTGAGATAAACTTTGCGTTATTTACCACCTTGTACCCATTTAAGTCCCTACATCATGATCGGTTAGAAAGATTACGAACGACTCAGTTTAGATTTTTTTTCAGGTACCTAATTATGAATCGTCAAAAATGTCAAAAAATGCTAAGCTATATACGATTTTTCCACCCTTTCGAATGCCGTTCCCATGGAAAAGAACGCGCAAGAAATTTCCTTGTCGCTCTTTTTAGGTTGACTCCTCAAAAAAGTTATTATGTTCATAATGAACTGGACCAGCAAATAACTTGCATATATCCTTCAAATAAGCATCAAGTTTGTAATATGCCTCCTACATAAAACGTACGCTATGCCAGGACGCATAGCGTTCGTTTTATTTAGTCTTTTAACTTATTTTCACTAAGATCGGTAATGTCAGCGTGTATTTTCTTATAAAATGTAACATAATAGGAACCCCTTGAGAGATGTGTGAATCTTTGACAGCCGAAAGTGTGGTTGATCGCATTTGTTTTATATTTCTGCCCACCATTTTTTCACCAGGCTTCCGAAAGAGATGTAAATCTGATACCTACCATACCTACATGATGTTCTCATAAATAAGTAAGTTTATTGGCATGCGACTATTCAAGCTATAGTTGGCTCTGATAGCTCTGGCTCTCCTTTGTCAAATGAAAACCGATTCTATGTCAGCTGCACTGCCCCACAATAATATTATATTGCATAAGACTATGAAAATACACATTATTATGTGTTCCGTGATACTAGGTAGGTCTAGGTAAGTAGGTACATATTTTGGTAGACTATGGTTTGCTTGTATGCTGGTATCTGCTTACCACTGTTCTAACATTATTGATACTAGCTGTACTCTAGAGATAAGCTGTATAGGTATCTATCCATATGTATGTAATTCGTTTCACGTGTTAGCACCTCTGACTACCAATCCAACATTTGTCTGAGGTAAGCGCCCTTTAAGTCAGCTGTATAAATTTTAAACTAATCCAGACCAGATTAGTAACTAGGCACTTACCTAATCAATAATTTACAATCTGTAAGCTAGATAAATGCTAAACTGGTAGTAAAGATACATTCGTACAATCCAGTTATCCGCTCTTTATATTTGCTTCATTAAAATGGATTATGGTGTTAGATTAGGTTGGTTATGATAAAGTATTGGCGGGGTCAGAGTATAATATACCTAGGTATTTTTATTGTATCGCCTAAAGTGTAGAGGTGGCTATGTAATATTCGTTTTACATAAGTTATACTATGATTAAAACAAAATGTGCTCTAAAACCAAGCGATCATAAGCATGGGATACTACAAGTCCATGCGGTGTGATACGTTTAACATAAGCAGAAGGCCAGTATGAACCTCTCTTTACGTAATAACTGATATGAAAATACAGTATGGAAACTAAAATAGCACTTTATTGCTTATTCCGAAATTTCAGTACGAACATAAAAATGTCAATGTCACAAAATGTAATCATTTGTCATTTTTTTCTAACCTCAATGTTTGAACTTTGAAGTTTAATTCTTGCTATAATATTAGCTGATGATCTTGTGTTTATATATATAATAATTAGATAATAAATAAAAAAAATGAGGTTGACGCCAACATTATTTACCGCACCGTCACAAAAAAATGCACGAAGATACCAGAGAGAACCCGTGCCCTTTCAAATGCTGTTACCATTGGAGTTGAAGAAAAGCGTATCTGGCAAAGGAGATAAACTAAAGGAAGCTGCTTGTATGCAGGAGATGGCTGTTATGTTCGCCTGTTTTAAAAAATCTGAATTTAACCAGCAAGAGTGCTTGAAGGAGGTATCAGCTTTCCAAGGGTGTTATAATGAATTCAACAAAAGGATGACAACCCAAAAAGAGCAAGGAAGGAAAGGTATCCTAGTGCCTGGTGAGAAAAAATTAACACATAGACAACTGAATCAACTTTTAAAAGCCTTCCCCCCAAAGCAGTAAAGGTGATAGTTAATGTTATGTGAATATTTGTATTTATAATCATAGTAATAAATAAATGATAGTATGCATTTCCGGCTCTCATTGTCATAGGTAATAAGCTATTGTGATGTATCCATCAGCCTAAACTGTGGGACAGAATAAATCACAGACATCAGCCACTCACATCTACCTGTCCTGTGAGGCATGTGATATCATTGGTTTACCTTGTGTCATACACATTTTCCACCTAGTAGTCAATATTTTAAAACCCATCTACTCCAAAGACCATTGGTTCTTTGTGCTGAAGTGCTCCACCTACTGCCATTTGTAAGTAAAATTCTTAGAGCTCTCTTGGTTACTTTAGTTTGACTATGGATTTCCTAAATTCTAATTCCACTGCATACTGAATCTGATTATATGCTACAGACTTGAGTGAGGCTTACATTAAAGGTACAAATCCCACAGGCAGCACAATGTTATGCTGTCTTTTTAAAGTACTGTACAGTGAAATTTAAGCAGAAAGGATATACTTAGGTTCATTAAACTTATGGGTGCCTGTCGTCCTTACCCTGTTATTGATACTGAGCTGCACCCCCTTTTTTTTTTTTTTTTTTTTTTAACGTGGGGAAATCCTCATGGATACCACACCGCCACGGGGGTGACGATGTGGTTATGCCGGACTCTTACCGGCTAAAACCCCACGGTCCGCCTTCACCGCCTTTGAGCGGGGCGCCACAGGATCGCACTTGGCATAGCTTAACAGCATCAAAAAGTATATAAATAACCACTATATTAGGAAAATATTTTCTAGTATAACAATAAATAAGGGGTAGTCATCAGTGAATTTTCAGCTCTTGGGATATAAAAAATAATACCACTGCAATTATACATAAAAGTCATTTTCATATATTAGTAAAAATGTTACTACATCCTTAAAATTACACGAACAATATATAAATTGTATAAAATAGCACATCTAGCCCTTGGGTGCGGTGTGGATCCATTGTGGAGAGAAGACTTGCAGCTCGATGCGACGGACTGTGATCAGCTCATCGTCTATTTCATTTGCATTGTAGAACCTCTCCAGTTGTTCTATGGCTTTGTCTTCAAGCTGGGAAAATTAATAAGTGTTAACATTACAATTGAGGTACGCACTAATGATACTAGTGTAAATTTATAAAATTATGACATTGAGATTTTGGGATAAGATACATGCAAACATTTATATAAGATTGAGAGCACAGCTCTCATATGTAGTAGTTTATTATTTATTTAAAAATAATCAACAATTGTAGAATGTTAGTATATATTTTTTATCATTTTGTTGGATTTATCCAATCATCCATTCATTATTTTATTGATAATTATTTTTTATCGGATTATACAAAAAAAAAACAATACCTGTGTCAATATTAGCGGCTTAGTCATGATTCTCGAAGAATCTTCCTTCTGCTTCTTCTGATCAGTTAGAATTTTATTGAACTCTATAGCTTTCGAGTTAGGGCTGCTACTAGCGACCGGCGTCTCGCATATCTTCCATGGATTCTTTGGCTTCTCCGGAGGACTGGCTATGTTGAGCTTCAAGAGGTAATCATCTACGCCCTGATAAGACACATCATTTCCCTGCAATGCCAACTTCTTTCTTTGCTTTTGAGAGAGTTTCGGCCCAATGTGGCTGATAATCACGTTACCCTGAGGACTCCTCGCCATTTCTGCTAACGGGGAATCTTTAGGTGATACAGACATGCGCGACGTCGTCGGCAAGTTATCCTGTATTGCCATGGCACTTGAAGAACTACTCTTAGTGAGTTTTATAAAAGATTCGGTGGGGGTTTCGTTTAAAATGTCCCTGGCAATGCTTATGGCTTTCAAACGCGCCTGGACCACTTTCTGCTGCTTATTTTGCGAGGAGGGCACCTCTATCCACTTCTCTTGTTTATCCCGCGTCTCCTTCTCCGAGACTTTCGGTATCTTACTTAACGACAACGTAATATCTCCCGACATCTCGTTAGACAAGTCCAGCGATGTTACAGAACTCACAGATTCGTACCTCATTCTCTCCTTTTCACTGTCGGTGTACTCAATTTTTCTATGCCTATTTTTCTTTTTGACATCTGCAATGCTATCGTCCCTTTTTAAGTCCTCGTCAATAACGTCCAAGTCTACGGGGCAGTTTTTAGCGTATTCCTCAATAGTCTCGTCGCTTGGTGCGTTGAAATATGGTGTGATCACTCGGGAGGACATTATGGGGTTGAATTTGCAGTAATACTTGGTGATGTCGTCGAGTAGAGTTTCATCGAGTGGATCTAACAGTCTGTTCTCGAGGACGCTGCACAGGTTGAGCGATATGAACTCCATACAGCACTGTTTTAGTTGGGTGGCGTTGTAGGTGTGGGCGAACTGGCAGAGTTCTGCACAGTTTTTCAACGTGATGAGGTTAGCCAATGCAACTTCACACATCTCCCGTAGTCTGGTGATGAACAGCTGGTCGGCCACCACGAGCATGTTGCAGATGAAGTCGATGCTGTCACAGCTCTCCACCTCGGGACAGGAGTCCGTGTACAGGAAGTCAATGACGGGAAGAAGGATGCCGTAGCTGATCGGGAGACTGACCTCTGACAGCTGCTTACTCTGTAACAATTATGATACACTTTTGATCTATTTATACAACTAGCTGCGCCCCGCAGAGTTACCCGGGATTAAAAAATATGTCCTTTTCGGGATAAAAAGTAGCCTATGTGCTATTCCAGACTATAATCTATCTCTGTGCCAAATTTCATCCAGATCCGTTCAGCCGTTCGGGCGTGATTGAGTAACAAACATCCATCCATCCAAACTTTCACATTTATAATATTAGTGTGATAATTCTCGATGTGTGAACTAAATAAGACAACTTAATTAGGTATTGTGTAGGTGTGATAAACAAATAACGCCAGACGGACATATCAACTGTAAGGAACCAAACAAATCGTTGCTTATATTATTCAACTATACAATAGAATAGGTGGTTATAGTCCAGAACGGAGTCGAACGTTCTTTTCAGAGATGTCCTACAAGTATAACAATAATTAGCCCTTTAACATTCCATTGCTGGGTATGGGTTTCTCCACAATTCGAGGGGATTCAAACTAGTGCACCATGCTGGCCCAATTTGCTGGATTTCATACGGCTTTCACGAACTGCACTTTAGCAAGTGTTAAACAGGATTGAAAGTGAAAATCGCACATGAAACTCCATAGGTGCTAGCCGGGGTTAGGATCTGCGACCATTACTCACAAGGCGAGCGTTCTACCAAATCGAGGGATAGCCGATTTGGTAGAACGCTCACATTGAAAACTGAGTGTTATGCTGACATAGAAGTTTGAGTGATATTGACATAAAAAAGATGCGGACTCCGTTCGGACCTTTATAGAACGGGAGCCTAAAAAGGGAATGTACAGTACTTATGAATCGTCAAAAGTTACAAAAATAGTATGCTACTACTTTACCACCCGTTCGGAGTGCCGTTCCTGTGGAGAAGAAAGGGCAAGAAACTGGAGATAGTAGTGTACCTCGGTCCAGGAGTGCATGAACATGCCGTGGAAGTAGTCGAGGCGCGCGGCCAGCACGCAGCGGTGCGCGGGCAGCAGTTCGCCGCCGCGCGCGCGCACGCGCGTGTCGCACAGCTCGCCACGCGCGGCGCGCGACCACCCCCCCGCCCCCACCTCGCTGTGTACCGCGCTCTCTTTCACGTAGATAGTACCGTCGCGGTAGCTGGACAGAGATGTCGTAAGAATAATGAGCTTCTATGGTCAGCTCGAGCACGATCCATTCTCGTATGTATTACCAGGGCTCGGAACCGGAAACCCTATGAACGGGTACTGATTGTGTTCCTTAAGAACTTAACTGCTGTCAGATCTGACTTATGATTACCATTCACTTGGTTTACCTTTTGGAAGGACTTTCCTATAACACAAGGTAAGTGAAGATATTCCGGGTAAGTTAAACGCAAATCCCCATAAAACCCGTTCGAAGGGGTTTCCCATAATGCACACCTGTCTATCACAGGGAAAGTCGAATTCTGAAAATTCTTTTAACAATAAGAACGCGATACAACGGGCGGAGCCGCGAGCAGAAGTTAGTCATTCTAAAGACTACATTAAAAAAAAAAAAACTTTGGTCCTGAAGTAGGTGGTATATATTCTAGAAACATATATACAACCTTTTATACTAGAAGTCCATTTGGATAAAGCTCGTAAATCAATACTCACTAGAACTTATCGAGCAGCTTATGAAGCGCCATAACTTGCAGTCTCTTGGCAGTGGCCTGCACCAGCTTTACGGGGTCGCAATACAGATGGGTGCGCGGCGGCGTGTCTGTGTTGCGGCGGCTGCGAGATTTCTTGCTCTTGTCCTTCTGCTTGTACACTTCGAATGCGGATATTTCTGATGGGTTCTCTGTTAATAATATAAGTCCTATTTAATATTTCGCAGCGGACATGCTTCCCAGGCCGTAGTTCATCAAGCTTAGGCAAAGTAAAATTTTGTCATTTGGACAATAATCTATGACAAATGCTCTATACATAATGTTCTCTATGGTTTTCTCTCTCTTCTCTATGGCGCCTCCTTGACATCGTTTGTTTTGAAAAGTGTTCTGAGTATTTAATTAAATTATAATTATATAAACCTCAAGAAGTCTATAATCTCCACCCCAGGGCCCATGGTATATTTACCATCATTGATTAGATATATTTTTTTGTGTCAAACATATGTTACGTCACACGCTTAGAGTGGTCTGACGTCATCAGGCTTCCACCGCTACTTTTTAAATTAATTCTCAATTATTTAACAGCGTCAGTTAATCGACAGTTTAAATTAATTTATTCTAGTCTTACTTTACACACTCACCAATCAACTCAAAATCGTCACCATCATCCTTCTCTTTCTTGTTCGACGCGATCAGATCTTCCTTCCTTATCTTCAAACCACAAGGGCCGGGCTCGGCGACGTCACAAGACCCGGTATACATATACTTCAGGACCCTCTCGAAGGCTTCGGGATGTACGTTGTCCAGGGTCACTAAGGGCTTGTCTCCGGGGGCAGTAATATTGTCCCGGTAAAGTTGGTAGAGATGCTCACTGCCCGATGCTATGATGAATATATGCGCTGGGTATCGTTTCGGTCCGACCTGTATAGTAAACTCTATAATAATGATATGAATATAATAAGTGTACTGCTTTACAGCAACTATGGTCACGGGAGGACTGACGTGGTTGCCGTCCTAGTGTCATAGTTTGACCGGGGTACCCTCATATTTGGTTGTTTAAATATCATTGAATCCAAAACCAAGCACACCATTGCAAGACCTCAAGACACAGTGAGCTCTTTCTGCGTAGATCGGACCGCAAGTAACAACTAATTATGAGGGTACCCCCGTCAAACTATGACACTAGGACGTCAACCACCTCAGTCCTCCCGTGACCATGGTTGCTGTAAACCAGCTGAAACGTCGGGAACGTAAAAATCATAATATAAACGCGATAAAATTCATAAAATGCGTTTTATTTCAATGTGTAGTATTCGCGTAAATATAAGAATTCAATCAAGCTGCTTACCTTAAATATAACATCATGTAGTAAGTCGTCCTCGGAGGCGCTCTCGCGGAGACATTCCATGTGTTTGGGCAGGCTGGAGGGCGACAGCTCGGGGACTGACGTCAGACCGCACGTTGGTTTTATCTACAAAAAAACGAAATAGCGTGTAAAGGGAGCGTTCAAGTATTACGTAACGCAATTTTTGGCAATTTTGACCCCCCCCCCCCCTCACCCCTAGTAAAACGTAAAGTCTCTACGCGACCGTTCTGATGGGTTAAAACAATGTTACGTAACGCGTAGTTCAACCCCCCACCTCCCGCCCCTGTAACGCATCGTAACGTTTGAGAAGACCCCCCCCCCCCCCAAATTCGTTACGTAATACTTGAACGCTCCCTAAGATCACATTTACAAAAAAAAAAAATCAGTAAGTTAGTGTAATAGATAAAAACAAACAGCACACATACATAAATCCACTGCTGCCCGCGTTTACTTCCTAAAGCATAGCCTATATATAGCACTCCGGTATAGAGTAGCTTTCTACCAGTGAAAGAATTTTCGGAAATTACCCACTACATCGAAACTTACACACTCTTTGTAATATTAGTATAGTGACTAGTATGACTTGTATGATCACAATAAAACCTCATATTATAAATTCTGGCTTCACATTATTACAAATACGCTAAAGAAGGGCAGGTTCAAAAGTTAGTATACCCTTTCTGAATCAACCGGTATAAACCATATTATTACTATAGACGAGTAGTACACACCTGCAAACAAGCAAAGTTCATTCCTTCACTGTCCGTGACGATAGAGACAGCTCTATAGATGTTCGGTATCCGCACGATCTTCACAGATGTACAGTCCTTTTCTAAAAACTTGACTAGGCCCGACTTGCTGTCCCTCTCCTTCTCCTTCTTGATTGGCTGGGGTTGTGGGAGGGGCGTGGTTTTGCGGGAGATGGTGCCAACGAACGCCTCGCCGCGTTTAGTCGTGAAATAGAGAGCGTCGTGTGTGAGCGCCACATGGGTGATAATTTTTTGATGAGCGAAGCCGAATACGCATCTAAAAAGAAAAACGTTAAATATTTTTAAGATGCAAGCTCTATTCTATGGCGCGAAATTCAAAATTTCAACGGTTTATATTTTTTTCCAGAAAAATAAAAACAAACATCCCGAATGGGTCATTTAATTTTTATTGCGACGGTGCCTTATAGCACCGAATTTATTAATCCTTTACATCGAGACATTCAATGCAATATGACAGAGTTTCGCAGTCTTCAACGGGGGTTTCGCTTCAAAAACGAGGCACACTCAGGACGGCTCAGAATGCCTCGTATAGAGGCGAAACACGCGTCGAATATCAGGTTATAATGCCAATATTCGATAGGAAGTAATCTTGTGAAGTTGCTCAAAAATGTAATAGATCTTTAAAAAAAAAGAGCAACCATGGAGTATCTTGCCCGTTCTTCTCCATAGGAACGGCATTCCGAACGGGTGGTAAAGTAGTAGCATCATATTTTGTAACTTTTGACGATTCATAAGTACTGTACTGAATGGTCTACGTGAATAAAAAATATTCTGATTCTGATGATATTGTACCTGGTGAGTTTGTTGGTGGTGTCCTGCCATATGAACAGCTGGCCGACATCAGTGAGCAGGAGTACGGTGACCCGCGAGTACGCGCCCTGATCGCTCACCTTGGCCTCCACGCACACCTGGCGCAGATTTATCTGCCTACAAACAATATTGGACGTTATTAACAACTACCTAAGACTCAATACCGAATCACAGATTTACCAAATAAAACAGATATTTTAATCCGCAAGGACATTTAAATGAATAACGACTCTGGCTACAAGACAATAATGTGCACTTCAGCTCGCACACCGCTACATTTTTACGACTGTGGCGTAGCTATACGGTTCTCTTTCTATCGCGTAAGACTATCTCTAGGATCGACGACCGTGTATAAATCCACATGCACTTAGTAAAAAGCGGTTTTTTTTGATATTACAAACAGGCACTCCAATTTTATTTATTTGTATGTAAGTATATGTATGTATATGTATAGATGTGTCTGAAACAGTGTACTGACTTGATGGCGATCTTCTTGCACATGTGGCGGTGCAGCAGGTACACGTCGCCGCGGCTCGTGGTGATGGCGGTGGCCGCGTCGCCCGCGCACGCCAGCTGGATGCCGGCCTCCTCCTTCATGTTCAGCGATATCGCCACCTGGTCAACACACCAGAGGTGAAGAGGTTAAAAATCTACTTTACGGGGGCGAAATAAGTGTTAGATCTAGTTGACCGGCTACAGACCAACACACGCGTGGGCCGACAGTCAGATACATACACAAGACACAAAAAACATCACACATGACAGCTGTCATAATAAAGTCAGTCAGAAAGAAATTTTCAGGACAAGCCATTTTCATTTCTTCATGTCACTTCCATTATTTTATTTATAATTTGTATTTAAGGAATGTGTTATTGCTAATTAATTACTTGACATTGTGCAAAATACCCGCTAAGTTGTGGGTGAGGCCATATTCATATCCATTTTAATTCATCGCATTTCATTGCGTATAGAAAGAAGAAAATCGTCTTTCTCTAGATTTTGTCAATGTCGAGCAATTAATAACAATAACAAGTTAAATCTATACAAATAAATACAATTGGAGTGTCTGTTTGTAATATTAAAATAACCGATTTTTACTAAGTGCATTTCTATGTACACACGGTACATATACCAAAACATTTTTTTTTACAATTTCTGTCTGTCTGTTTGTTCCGGCTAATCTCTGAAATAGCTGGACCGATTTTGACGGGACTTTCACTGACAGATAGCTGATGTAACAAGGAGTAACTTAGGCTACTCTTATTTTACAAAAACTTTTTTTGTTAAATACCACGCGGATGAAGTCGCTGGTAACAGCTAGTTAATTAATAAAAACACATTGTAGATGAATGGATGACGATGATGGATGACAGCCTGCGCATAGCGCACACTGTTAGCTTCGCGAAGCTGCGCGGTCAGTATGGAACCGGTCATTTATATTAATCTAACGACTTAAACTCACCCGTTTCGGTGTAGCAACGGTCTTGTCCTCGTTCGAGTGCCCCAGTTGCCCCAAGTTAGTGCCCCACGTGTAGACGGCGTGTGCGTTCCAGGCGACCGCGTGGCTGCGGCCCGCGCACACGCCCAGCGGCTGCGACAGCTTCATCACCGGCTTGATGGACGGCAGCTTGATCGTGGATGAGGTCTTGGTGGTCGATTGGCTCACGTTGTCTGCACTGTTCAGGGTGTATTGGAGGATCTGTGGAAAATTATGGTGATTATTTTTGGGGAAATGCGGCTAAGTTGGTCCATAATCAGCTCTACAGCTGTTAGCTCTGGTCCTTTGCGACTGGACCAAGTTATACAGAGTGAATCAGAAAGGGTATACTAAGGTTCGAACCTGCGCTTCCTTAGAGCATTTGTAATCATTATTTGAAATAAGAATTACACAACATCGATTAAAAAAATAACTATATAGTATAACTATAAGCAATTGTGATTCTTTGTGAGCAAATTAAAAAAAAAACATATCGATATTCTGACTATACATAACGATTACCAATGCGCTAGAGAGGCGCAGTCCAAGGATTAATATACCCATTCTTAATCAGGATGTATTTTTTTTTGTTTGTTTGTTTCAGTTACTTTTAAGGTTTCGGGTTTATTTAGGGGTATAAGTTGTTTATATAGATGGTGTCTTTTCAAAATTGATCCTGCTAAAATCAGGAATGTATTAAAATGGAGGGCATTACCAGTCCGCTCTCCAGCAGGAAGACGGTGGAGTTGAGCGTGATGGCCGCGGCGAGGCAGGGCTCGGGCAGGCGCAGCGGCGCGGGGCGCAGCAGCGTGGCGTGCGGGCCGCCCGCGCGCGCCTGCTGCCCGCCGCACCACGCCGCGCCGCCGCCCGCCGCCCCGCCCTGGCACACCCACACGCTGTGGAACTTACCTAGGCACACCTGCAGATAACGACCAACATTACATCCTATTTTAGCGGAACAGGGAAGATCTTCCAGCCAGGCGGGTGGTATGCCTGGCGGGGCGGCCGCTATAGATATCAAATTAAGATGAGGGCCAGTATTTCAAAGTAAACATACATCAATTCAAAAAGGCCGTTTTGTCATGTGGACCGCGAAGAAAAGAAAATACACTAATTAGATTCCCAATTGAGGTTTACGTCATAGAATCCCACCAAGCAGATGCGGAGTTGATGGGAACGCTTTTGTGAAAACATCGTGCCAGGAGATGGTCCTAGACAAAGGCATGTAGAAAAGTCAAGGGAAGTCATTATACTACTTCTAATCCCACTTCCCACTATTATTATAAATGTGAAAGGTTGGATGGATGGATGGATCTGGATGAAATATGGCACAGAGATAGATTATAGTCTGGAATACCACATCTACTACTTTTTATCCCGGTAAAATGTATGGTTCCCATGGGATCGATTTGTTTTAATTTTTCATAGAGCAAAGGATCGACATGATTTTTTGCATAAGTAGTAAGTAGTTTATGGGTCAGAAAATGACATAGGCTAATTTTTATGCCGAAAAAATGCACGGTTCCTATGGGATAGCATACAGGAACCGTGTTTTTTTAAACTTAACTTTTTAATCGCGGGTAACACCGCAGGGCGCAGCTAGTATCAAATAAAAGTAATTTTAGTTTATATAAACAGTTTAATGGACAATCTTTATATTTGCCGTCTGTAATCATGCATCCTATACATGTTGTCCGAACTGTTAATGCTGTATTCGTTCGGCGCGTATTTGTACGATTGAAACGGATTCGCCGCGGAGACCACCTTCACCACTTTCTTAGGCTGTTCTTCGACATATCTGACATGCTCAAGAGGTACGTCAGATGGTATCACTTTGTTAGTTTCCTGGCGAACCTTCGATGGCAAGAAATCCGTGAATTTACCGGCCATCGTGCCCAGTAATGGTTCGTCTTTAATGATACAGTAGGCGAACAATACCACACACACATAAGAGAAGGTCAGAAGTATGATGTAGAAAATAAGTTTCCCTTTGTTATTCGTGATCGAATTGCTGAGCGCGGTCAGACAGCCGTTCTCTCTGTGCGACTGCGCATCTTCGAGACTCGTTGTGCAATTCTTGGAGATAGGTACAAGGCTTGTTTTGTTAGCAAGTTTGCAACACTGTACGGGATGTAATTGGCTGGGGTTTATTTTCTGCCAATGAGACTTCTCGAAATCTTTGAAGGTGATAGCACCGCAACACTCGTAGTTCACCATGACGTAGTCCCACATATGCGTAATCAGATCGTTGTCTTTCCCGTAGTTGTTGCTTAAAGACGTTTGCAAGGAGATCCTAGTCTTCTCGTTCCTCGAATAGATGTTGTGGATACCAGAAATGAAGAAGATCCAGAAGGCGACAAATGACATTAGGGTGACGAGGAATACGTATGACTTTATGGCGCATTTGACCTTACACCCGGCGCCTATGATGCCGCAGCAAGACGTCATCATCGCGAGGACCGCTACAGGCATCAGTATCGTCGTCATGGGAGTCAACCACAATTTCAGATTGACAAATTTCGATATAACATCGACTAGAGCGCTGTTAGTTACCGTATAGTTCACCTCTCGGAAGAATTCCGTGTTCATCGCGCACCACAGACATATTATGAAGCCGATCAATGAAATCATGAAGAAGAGAATATTCGTGAACCCCAAACACGTTCGCGGCAAGCTAACTGTATGCATTGTTTAATGTAATGCGGTTGGTAATATAGATAATTTATTGTAAAATCTAAAACATTCATTTACATCAGTTTACATCCCAGATTGAATGACATTTGATGTCAATTGTGTATTTTGACATTATGTTTTTTACCGGCCAGTACTTTTTTATTAATATGATGAATAGAGAAATTTAAAGCAGTCAGTTTGTTTTTTTAAACGGCCAGTAGTATTTTATTAATCTGGATATAGAAACTTTGCCCGTTTGATTCGCTGAACCGTCGCTCGGTTCTCATGTTATAATCACAATATTGCGGTAGGACGGCAAGTCCTTGGTCTCATAGAAACAGTCCAGAGATCTTTACTGATATTATAATGCTCTCATTTGTCTTATGTTTCTATTTATCCTTTCAAGGGCCATACACCAAGATGGTAGTGGAAACTTACATAGTGTATGTTGCTCCGGCCGCCTCAAACAAACCTGAACTTTATAATGTAGCTATAGCTGAAGTTTAAAAATGCTAGCAAGTATTTGTGTCGCTACTAGGTGGTGTAGGGTCAGAGTTAGTTTTACTCTAAAACATCTTTATATATGCTTTCACCTGTTTCACGCATGTATTGGCTCTATTGAAGCACGTGAGTAGCTCTGGAGTGTTTCTCTGTTGCTGCGTCCCCGTGCCGAGGGTGTAGTTGGAGTTGGAGCCCCACACGTATACCTCGCTGGGCTGCGCCTGCGCATCCTCGTGCTTGTACATGTAATGTCGGTCGAGCGTGGCGTGCTCGAGAGCACGATAGTCATCCTTGTCTAAAATATCTGTGTTCACACCTGCAATGTTTATTCAGATGGTTTTAAAAACAAACAACATTTAGTTTTATATAAATGTTGTAAGTTATAAGCTAGTAATGTTTTGTCTGATAATTACATTTCTTTACCCTCAATGGTCATAGTAAGATGCTGGATTAAAATTGATTATCACCTTACACTACCAAATAGTTAAAAAAACTCCATTTAAAACAGATCAGAAGTTGTACTATGGTAATCAACTCTAAATCAAACAGATATAAAATAAAAGGGGGACGTCCAAATAGCCAATTGACATAATTTTTAAAAAAATATGATCTACAGACGGAGCTATGTTAAGGTTTTTAATAGTAAAAATAGGTAAAGTTTCAGATAATATTAGTTACCTAACTTCATCAGCGTGACAGCAGCACGTATTTGTCCATAGAACACGCTTCTGTGCAGCGGAGTGTACCCGGACTCGCGGTCCCGCGCGTTGCGGAACGCTTCAGAGGAGTGCTGGATTAGCCACTCCATTAAGTGGACTCGCCCACGGGATGCGGCGGTGTGGAGGGCTGTACGACCCTAACAATTGCACATTAGATCCTAGTTACATTACTCTTTCTTGTATACCTTTAAGCTTACAATACATATTAATGTTATTCGAAAAAACCAACCAGTAGCTTGAACTGCAGATAACTGAAGGACAAGTAGCAAGATTGCAAGATACCACATTTTTTAAGTTAACTTTATTTCAATTTACCATAAGGAAATGAAAACTCACCTCAAAATCGAAAGCTTTGATGAAATTAGCACATGTTCCTTTGATGAAGCTTGCCAGAGCTTCATCGCTTACCGACCACTTAGTGATGGCACTAGTGAGTCCCTGCCCGTGGCTCCTGGACCTGCACCGTGGAGTGCAGTCCACCTCCACTTTATGCTTACTCATGGCAAAGTCCAGCACCACTTATTAAAAATTGGTCCTTATTTCAATAGTTATACAGACTAGAATCTCTCGTGTTAATAATATGGATATGTATTAAACTGTTTAATGAGCAATTTTGCAGCAGGTACGATGGAGAGCCCAGCTCTTGTGTAGCTCCCGAAGGAGCTACGAGGCTTCGTCTAGCAGCACATGATTGTCTTGGTGGCAGTCTGAAAATTTAAATTGTTTTTTTTTTGTCAATACAATATATAACTGATAACTTCAATGCCTTCGTGCAAGATACATGTTGAAGTATTTATTAATTAATAAAATATTTTTCTGTAACTATGATTTTATTATCATACAAAACATATTGTATCATTTAGATTCAATATTCCTAATAATAATTAAATGTATTCTGTAATGTGTGTAGTGTAATACAGCACTATTATAATAAATAATACACACCAACCAATTCACCTTTCATTTTGCCACAATTAAGTAATCTTGTGTTCCATAATCAAATAAAGTTGACTTAATGAAACTACAATGTTACTTAATTACTTTGGGAGCAACAAAATAAGTAAATAATGATTAGCGTAAACTAATTAGCGTTGTATCATAAATTCAAAAACATAGAGGTGCTATCAAAAGTTCCCAAGGTCGAACGATAGGTGACACCGGTTGCCAAAACTATATCGCTTATTTATAGAAAAATATTCATGAGAGACTGAGGAGTAATATTCTATTGAAAAAGCAACTAAACCAACACCTTATTAAGTAGAATAAGCCAAGAAATGTACCTTTACAGGAAAACAGCTGTTTGCAGTCGGTTGTTCTCGTAACAGATTCCAAACACCATTTTTCACGTTAAATACCGAACAGAACTAAACATACGGTGTAGTGCGAGAAATATCACATACGCCCTAAGCTATTCAATAAATTTAATTTAGTAATAGCACAAGAATAGAGCGATATTCTATAAGAATCTGTCTTTGCAATATATATTCGCAAGACAAAAATTCTTATATGACACTTTGATCGACTTACTGACAGACATGAGACAAAGCCCTTACTTAAATTTTGACAGACTGATTCAGCTTGACAGTAGACTGGGCTGAGTTCAGAACCTACGCATTAGAGCACAACTTTTACACTAACACCGTACCGAACCCCAGAGTAAAGCAAAGAGTATTATAGTCATTGTAATATAGGGGGAAGAGTATAGCATTCGGTTGGTGCAACCAGTCGCAACTCACCATTCCGAACCTCTGTAAGTAAATATAATAAAATCATACCTAAGAAATAATATTGCTTACCTATGAATTAATTGGATTCTAAAACTCTGAAATATGTAACTGGCACCCAACAGGCAGCACATACGTCAAACCATGATTGACAGACTGTTTATGTCAAAATCAAATTCCGATTTTCTTCCAGCTAGCCTGTATCAAACGTAATATTTTCGTTCTCATAGTGATTGTTACGTAAAAATAAACTATGTTTCAAGTGATCAGCAGCACGGCGAGGCTCTCTAGAACTCAGTTATCTAGGTGTGTGTATAGTTTTAAAAACCTAATGTCTTTTCAGTACCCACAATATTAGTGTGAACCAATCGCCAAAACGTTGTTTTCAGAAGCCTCCCAGCATTCTCGACATGCAACCAGTTTGCACAAAAAGGATGCCCGCCAGACCCGACCTGCCGCAAGGAAGCTCCTAGGATTGATAATGATGCTGTAACATCTCTGCCCGACGAAGCTCGTCACAAGTGTATCTTGGATTCCACTATAATGGTCCCTACCAAGGTATTAACACTTACAGTTGAAATCTAAAGGATATGAAGGAGGATTTTAGCTTGACATAAATATTCCTTGAAGGGAAAAGGATATATAATTATAATCATTACTAGTGCGCCAATTTGCACAATTAGTATTGATGGTACTAAGGGTCTCGGGGTCGAATCCCGGTAGGGCGTGATAAGCATCAATGTTTGTACCCAAGATGTGGATTGTTAATATTTATATAAGTATTTAAAATTATATTTTATATATTGGTATAACCCCTAGTCTATCTTATGGTACCCATAATACAAGCATTGCTTATGTTGAGACTGTATAGTCGGTGAGTTTGTCAAAAAATATTTTTCTTATGTTTTTTGTGTCACATAATATACTATATCCAGCAACCACAAGTTATGATAAACAAGCTTTTCTGTATTGAGCAGTCATGGTCATATTGCAGGTGGATCTTACACCAATATCGGGTGTGCCTGAGGAACACATCAGAACTCGCCGTGTCCGAATCTACCAACCGCCCAAGAATGCGATGCAGAGTGGCACCAACAACATCCATCACTGGGAGATGGAGTTTGACAATCGCCAACGCTGGGAAAACCCACTCATGGGTTGGACCTCTACAGGTGATCCCCTATCTAACATGAAAATCCAATTCTCTTCTCCCGATGAAGCCATAGAGCATTGCGAAAAAAATGGATGGTGCTGGTACATTGATGGATCAAAGACAGAGAAGGTGATCAAGCCAAAGAGCTATGGCATCAATTTCTCTTGGAACCGCCGCACCAGGGTGTCTACAAAGTAGATTGTTAGTATACTTTGTTGGATTCATTTAATTTAAACATAGAGATTGAAATATTATCCACATCAGTTAACTATTATGTTAGAAAAATCATTATAAATAAACTTCATATGGCATAAATGAATATTGATTTTTAATTCTTATGTTAAAGGCAACAAAATGAAAAATAACGAGGCATTCTATATTTTCATTTAATCATAGTTTTTAACATGGTTAATTTATATTTTGTACCTCGGAAGAAAATCATATTTCGCAGGTCTCACTTAAACATTTTATTTACATATTATACAATTTATTCAACATATGTTACACAAATGGAATCATGTCTAACACATGCTGTAAATTATTATTGCAATTTCATTGACTACAATAGTTTTACATGTACATAATCTTAAATTATAATATTAAGAAGTAATAACTAGCAACCTCGTCAAGATTTTAACTAGCTATAGATTGAATTATGTAAAATTATTGTATCCCCTTATTTACATATAGTAATGAACAGTATTAAAAATTATTTTATCTATTAGAACAATATTATCATGATTTGTCCTTTTAAAATCCAAATGTTCAATAGTTAGTGTGGGTGGTTTAATAAGATATCTAAGGGTTCAAAGCAAATGTGTAAATTTGTAGAAAGCGAAGTGGTAAAATGTAATTACGATACAAGGTGGCTGTGTCTAAATTCTACTATAAATACTATAGATTGATACAGGCTTCAAAAGGTCAAAGTACAAATTAATTTTCAAGTGTTTGGTCACAAATATCAGTATTTAGTCAAAAAATTACGATAGAAATTAAAAACAATGAGATTTTGGTCCTTGCGAAATAGAAAATATCAGGATTAAAAATCTAAGCTGAGGTATTTTCTAGAGATATTTAAAACCTTTTTAATAATTATTTTAAATTACAGTTAATTCTATTATATTAATGAGCCGGTCAGCTTTTCGAATTCATTATTATTCTCAATGCACATTGTTGGGGTGTGAAGGTAGCAAAAGCAATTCAATATTATATCTGACCTAAAATAATACCATTGTTAAAAGTCTATTCAACATTTTTTTTTGCTCAATTATTGTTTTAAAAGCACTTGTGCCTTCTAGTAATTTGAATACTAGCAGCTAATGTTGCAGCTATAAAATAAATAAATCATAGTTACGAGCGGGCTGACTAAAAAAGTTTAATACTTAATTCTAATTAAATTAATAAAACAAAAGTTAATAAATGTCTTTTACAATCAATATTAGTGTAACTAGATAACTTATTAAACAGACTTTACAAATCATTCAACTTGCGCATATTACATAATATTTATAATATTACATAATATTAACTCATACACCAAACATTTGTAATTTTATTTTGTGCGGGAACGAAACATGATATTAGGCAGATGATGCAACTGGTTAAATCTTGAACATTTCCTATGTGATTTGCTCTAACGGGTTTTTATTGCACTTTTAAGTAGGTGCTGATTTCCCATAATTTTATTGATTACTAATTCAGTCACCACCTATCCAATGTAGTTCAGGGTAGTTGTTTCGTTCAAAAGAAGTGTTCCGTCCAATTCAATATTCGTAGGTACCTATTTAAAGCTTTCGTATGATCACCATGAAACAGTGCCTGCTACAGAAATTATCTCCGCAATAAAAGCCTAACACCTAAATAATTTCTATGCTATTGTAAATAATTATAGTAAACTACACAAGTCTGCAGATAAGGTAATATAAAGAATGTAATTTTATTATCGTAACTTCACAAACGGTAAGGAGGTATCCATAATTATTTTCTCTGAACTTTGTAACTATAATTAATTTTGGTAAAAACCATATCGTAATTTCAGATCTTACGTAAATATAGTTTGGAGACCAACTCAATTCTCAAAACACTTTTTAAATAATAATAACTATAGGTAATGTTTAGGTACGTATAATTTTATTCCATCCTTTTATATTAATTTTAACGCATTATTTTAATGAACTTATACATATACCCCCAAATTTATAGACGTTTTATAACTTTATCAAACGACATATAGTACTGCGCAAAGCAACACTCTTGTGCGCAGTACTACCTATATGACGTTTGATAAAGTTATAAAACGTCTATAAATTTGGGGGGACTATTATCAACATTTAACGACGGTACAAAAAGGCTATAATTTTTACATGTTCATAAAAGCCTGTGTTACCCTCACTACGGCGCTAAATTAATTGGCAATCCATAAATTTCTAACGATCGAATAAAATTGCGAATTTCTACATTTTATTGACATGCTCGACGTTTTCAGTCATTCTCATATACAAATACTATTTACATATAACAAATTGAATTACAACCAAGTTTAGACTGGTCTTAAATAGTATTATCTAATTAAATAAATATTTAAACTTCATAATATAAATTACTGAATGCATAATCGGTCCTGGATCGTGCTGAAATGAAATCACCATTCCAAGCTGACTTTAATGAAAATTAAAAGCATTCCAGGAAAAAACCTTGAAATAGCAATTTAGTTTTAAAACGTTTTATATTGCTAATAGGTACCTATAACATGGTGTACACTCAAATCGGTAGCTTCTGCTTGGATTACAAACTACCCCAGTGTTAAAATTGGTAAACATATCTTACATTTTCACAGAATTACCGACACCAACGTCTGGATCTATCCTATCAAATGATCCATTACGTGTGGTATCTATAGTCATATTTCCTATGCATTATGATCCAGTGATCGATTAACAAACAGTACCCTAGCGATAATCTAATCAAGCGTCTACAAACGTATGTTGACCTAACAACGTGTAAGGGAGCGTTCAAGTATTACGTAACGAATTTGGGAGGGGGGGGGGGGGGTCATCAGAATAGTTACGATGCGCTACAGGGGCGGGAGGGGGGGGGGTTGAACTATGCGTTACGTAACATTGTTTTAACCCTTCAGAACGGTCGCGTAGAGACTACGTTTTATTAGGGAGGAGGGGGGGGGGGGTTTAAATAAAAACGTTACGGCGCGTTACATGGGGGGAGGGGGGGGGGGGGGTCAAAAATCTCCAATAATTGCGTTACGTAATACTTGAACGCTGGATAACCCGTGTCCGCTCGGAATTGTAAACCTTATTGCAGACGATGAAGTACTTGTAAAAACATTATTGCAACAACTATGAAAGTTACAGCGCGTCAAGTGCGAGCTAACTGTACTGCTACTTTATAGTCTACCGTATTCAGACAATTTGTATGGAGAATTGAAAAGCGCCTCTAGCGGACGGTATTTAAAACTTTCAATTCTCCGTACAAAATGTCTAAACACGGTAGACTATAAAGTATATGTTTAGCTTACGAATAATATCGCACTTGACGTACTGGGCCCCAAGTCTACTAACACAATTGATTCATAATCGAACATCAACCGCATAGTAACTGTCACTTTTGACAGATTGCCTATACAATATCTGTCAAAAGTGACAGTTATTGTGCTGTTGCTGTTCGATTATGAATCGATTGTGTTAGCAGACTTGAGGCCCTGGTTTGATATTACTTGACGGTTTGAGATGTACAGACACCTGTGTCCAAAGTGACTCTACTAGAAGAATTAATGAAATAAATTAAAAAGTATGAAGTTCAATGTTAGCAGCACATTAGTTCCTTCGATTATAAGTTTGGAAGACATGAACGCGATAATTTTTGTGTTATTCAGATTTTTGAATGCATATTTTTTAATTACAACAATGTCTATCTGTTCACGAACACGTCAAAACGGTGGGCTTATAGATAAAACTTGTCAACTAATTTTGGCTGAGTGAGTGATTATTCTTTAAGAATCTCAAAATTTGCAGTGCGTTAGGTTTGGTATGTTAGGTGTCTGTTCATCACAACATTGTGTAATAGTCAGACAACCGCAAAATGGCTAATTTTATTTTAAATCACAATTTCACAATCTCATCCCACCGCTATCGTGCGTGAACACATGCTCGCTCGCTCTCGAATTCTCTCACACTCGCTCGCACTGAAGAACGTTCGGGGGTTTCCGTCAGCTTTCGGGAAAGTTCCACAACCGTGATTCCAAATCGGGGCGTAAGATCACAAAATCTAGAGATCCGTTACATTTCAATATCGTTCGAATATTTTTTGATTCATTATTTATTAAAAGTTTAATATCAGCACCAAAGGATACAAGTATTTCGGCTACGGAATTTATTTATTAGAATCTTGAATCTTAGTCCAAGTTAAAAATGATACGACCTCGAGATTTCGGGAGCGCATACGGTCGGTGTGAACTACGGCGGAGCTTCGGCGAGCTCTTCGGTCGGAGATCAGCTGGGCTGCTCGTCGCTCTCGCGGTGCACGAGCACGCGCACCAGGGTGGGGGGCGCGGGGGGAGGCTGGGGCGCGGCGTCGGGCGACGCCTCGGTGACGAGGATGCTGACCGCGCTGCTGGCGTGCGGGGGCGGCGTGCGCGCGCGCCGGCACGAGCTGCGCCGCGAGCTCAGCCGAAGGGAACCTGGACATGTTGCACTTTATTCAACATTCTTTAGCCTATACTCGGTGCATTTTGAGATGCCAATACTGGATATTGACCTTTGGGGCCCGCTTGAGTTCACTGAGCCAGGGGTCACTGGCCGGTATTGTCATTTTAAAACGCACGTCGGACTAGTATTGAATACATTTTCTCTAGTGCTCATATGGTGGTCTAATTTGCACTTTTAAACATACTGCTGTTGCTGCCACGTTACAGATTAGGACATAATGCAATGCACGCTTTATACAGTGTGAAAGGTACTTTACGCCGGTGTTGTGTTTTCTTTGCTGTTGTCTAAAAATATCACAATTCACTGTTGCTGGTATCATGTGTGTCTTTACTTAAATACTAGCCGTGACGATGGCGATGTGTCCAAAAACATAATTATGCGTCATCGGCAAGAAATATTGAACTTTACTTACGGAGTCCTGTGACGCGTAAAAAGTGAAGTACAAAAACTATAAACGGGCACAGGTCTACACGGACTTACACTACTTACATATTCTAATCATGCGAAGTTAGCTATAGAAGCGGCAACTAGCAATTGCGACAAGCATGCACAAGCTTCACACTATAATTTGATAGGGACTATAATACAGGGCCATACGCCCTTACATTTATGTCAATTGGGCAAACAAACATGGCTGGTTAATCACGCCATCTAAAATGGAGAAGTATAACGTTAAAATAATTAAACTCATATGAATTGGAGGTAATGTTCACTCAATGGAAACAGGCATTCAACTTCTAAAATGAGGAACGGGCTTTCTCTGCACTAAACAGTTAGCGTCCAAAACATTTTTGAAGATTCAGCCAAGTTAATCACGTTGGTCAATAAAATGTTGAAAAAGGTTAAAGTAATAACGAGAAGAAATGACTATTGAAGTTTGGATGCTAACTATTGCGTGTTTTATTCGACTCAATCTAAACTAAATGAGGAAGAGACACGGAAAGCAAAACATTACATATGAACCTGCTCGTTTCGGGCCTCCGTCCTCGTCCACGGCGTCCTGGTGGCGCAGGAATATCGGCAACCCGTACGCCGACCGCCGCCGCGCCGGCGCCGACTCCGAGCCGCAGGCTGCCTGCACAACACGAGAATACCACGTTGAAGGGTTCTTAAACTGGCTATAAAAATGCATCTTGCTGGCAATCTTCCTCAGCAATATAGCTCAGCCATAGAGCTCAGCAATATTGCCAGCGATACTTTCTTGCTGCAATGTTATTGCCAATATCTTTAGCATGGATTGCGGCAAGTGTTGCAAATTTACAATTTCATCTAGAAACTGTCACATAACCGGCCCGTTTATCGCATTCAGAGGCCTGGCCCAACCGTTCTATGGTACCTAATCCCTACATCGAAATTACGAACCATTCATATAACAATCTTTATCTTATGGTCCCTGTCAAAAGTAGAGATAGAAATGTGTCTGTACCTATGTGAATAGATGTGAATGTACAAATCTATCACAGACGCCATTTTCATATCTTCATGTCACATCCATTATTTTATTTATAATGTGTATTTATTGAATGTGTTATTGCTATTAATTACTTGACATTGGCAAAATATCCGCTAAGTTGTGGGTGGGTGAGGCCATATTCATATCCATTTTATTTCATCGCATTTCATTTCTTACAGAAAGAAGAAATCTATCACATTTTGGATCCAAACTCACTTTTCACACGCAATTCTTATTCGTTATTATTCTAGACCAACAACAAGACGTGTTATGTCATGTCTGCAGTGGGAATTCGTGTTGTGGTTACCTGTTCGCCAGGCGCGGCTCCCGGCAGCAGCAGCAGTGGCAGATTGAGCCAGGCGCCGCCCAGCTCGCTCAGGTCGGACGCGTCGGAGGCCCGCGAGGACTTCCTGCTGGACGCGTGGCTGCCTCGCCGCACGTGCAGCAAGGCACTCAGCCGACCCCCCCAACCACCGCCCGGCGACCACTTTGTGCTCTCTTCCTCGTTAGATGGACTACGGTTTTTTCTCCTGTGAAAAAGAGAGCTCTCTCATATTTGAGACTCGGTAGCTAAGAAAACTATGACACGTTAAAATTAAGCAGGCATACTGGAGTACTGGAGGAGTATTCGGCGGTTATTGAAATTCTACTCACTTGACATAGTCCCTCCAAGCTCGCTGGACCGTCCTCGCCGCTTTGTCCTCTCTCTTCCATATCCTTGTTGAGGAGACTATCTCTAGTTCCTTCCTCGTCGGGAACTGCTTCTTAAACTTAATGTCCATCTGCTCCTGAAGCTGCCTGAAGGTATCCGTCTCTTCGACATGTCCCAACACGTGTTTGACCAAAGCGTGAAGGATGTCCAGACAATGGATCTTGTTGCCTCTCGCGATTGGCAGGTTGAAACTAACGAGAGCAACTGTGTTGGGCTTCGAGATGCCTAGCGGGGGGTCTAGCGACGCTATGAAGTCTGATAGTTGAACAAAACTTATAAACTGTGTTGCGTGCGGATCGTACCTGGAAATAAGGAGGAATTCCTTTAACGCCATTGCAATGTGATATCTATTTATCTATACATAGATGTGCTATTTATAATGACCTGCACCTAACAGCAACTCCTAATGTAATAGTGTCGTCATCGAAACGGATGCTGTTGCAGTCACTCTTGTTTATGAAATCAGTGGTGAGAGCGAGGCGAAATACGCTAACGTTACGCTCCGTAAATAAATTGTGATTGAGCCAATGATTGATCAAAACTGTATATATTTTATAGATAGGAAATACATAAGCAATTGATGCTACCTATCAATCGATGGCTGGATACTTACTTCGACCATCTAATATAGAACATCTCCAGATCATCTTCAACAATACCAATCTCTTCCTCCTGATGCGCCTGATTGAAGTTCTCGAGGATAATGGCGATATACATATTGATGACGATCATGTAGCTGATGATGTTGAACGAGGTGAAGTAGGTGATGGCGAGGAGCGGGCTCCCGCAGTTGCCGTTGGTGTGTCCGTGGTCCCCGAGCTCGCAGTGCGGAGGCTGGATCATGAGGGATTCTAGAACGTCGTTCCAGCCCGCTGACGTCATGAGACTGGAAATGGTAAGAGCTTTGCATCTATTAACTATTTTAAATATATTATGTTTTTTTTTTTAATTTGTATGTGATAATGTATTTAGGAGTACGTTATTCAAATGCACCTATTGCTCTTGTAGGGTATTTGGGTAATATTATATAGCCCTAGTCATGTTAAACGGATTTTTTTTCATCATTTCATTAATCATTTATAAAATACCAGAAAATCTATCAATAATACAAAAAATATTACGAGAATAAAGTTAGGATTAATAATAAGCTTACCGAAAAAGCAGCTGCATACTCCTTCCGAAGGTTTGGAAGTTGACCATGTCGTTCAAGGCGCCTTGCTCCTTGACGTGTCCGAATACAGACATGCCGATGATCGCGTAGATAAACGTGATGAGCGCTAGCAACGCGCCGATGTTGAACAGCGCCGGCAGGGATACTACTAGTGCGAACAGCAGCTTTCTAATGCCTTTAGCGGCCTGCAAACAACACAATTAGTCTGTGATTCATTGCTAAAAAGCCAGAAATAATTGGCTTTTATTGGGAGTTGGTGTTAATTTAAGTGTTAAAAAAGTCTCGCGTTAGTACTCCTAAGTAATGTAAGATGATTTGGATTATTTCTAGCTTTTTAGTATACCTACCACGTGTTGTGGAGTCAGTCTAAGTAAAAAAAAATCTTAACGTTATTTTACTATTTTCCTTGTGTTTTTGAAATGCCCTGCATAGGTACTTTTCGGGAATTGCGAAACACGTTTCCTTTGTTTATGATACACGTACTAGGTTTCGATTTGTTCGGCCCAATTTTTTTGTTATGTTATGTGTTTCCGACCTTTGTGCTATGTCTTGTAATTTTACCATGCTCGAAAAATAATTAATGGTTCCACAACACCAGAGTTATTTCCCATCAAACTAAAAAAGAATTACCGAAATTGGCTATATAGAGAGCTATAAAGAACACAAACATAGTAGTGGAATTAATAGCATCATCCTTTTAGAAATCGCTTAAAGAAGGCATGTAAAGGTATGCTCGAATACTATCAAAATTATATTAACCTATAACTTCAAATTTAAAGCTTACTTTAATCAGTCTTAAAATTCTCCCTATGCGGAACACTCGAACTACTCGCAGGAGCGTTGGTGATATCGGCAGGTCTATCATTATGTCTTCCATCAGGATGCCCAGGATCGACGCCAGCACCAGCAAGAAGTCAAAAACGTTCCAAGGCACCGTGAAATAGTGGTACCGGAGACCCACTATTTTCACTATTGCTTCTGAAAAGCCAATGAGAATTTAATCTTAAGTAGTTAAAAACGAAAATCAAAGCGTTTGGCGGTATCTTACCTAAACCAAATACCGTAGTGAAAAATGCATTGCTAACTTCTAGAATAAAGAAAACGGAATGTGGTTGATCGTAATGCTCTATCCCCATCGTCAACATGTTCAGAAAGATGAGCACGAAGATTGCTATCTCGAAGCGCCGAGAGTTGGACAAGTCGTAGAACATCGCCAGGAATTGATTCCTCGGCCGCTTTATCACTTTCTGTGGCTTCTTTCTGCCTAGTTTCTTCATCGCCGTATAATAATGCTTCTGACTTTCCGTTAGAAACATTTCCAATACTCCGCCTTCGTACTGGAAAAAATAAACAATTGTGATACAGGAACTTGTTTTATGATTAGAAATGTAATTCTTATTTGTCAAAAAAAGTTACCTTTTTCTTGAGCATATTAAAATTGTCTATAATAACACCTATGAATAGATTGAGAGTGAAGAATGAACCGCACACAATAAATATAACAAAATATATGTATGCATAGAGATTCGCTTCTCTTGCTGGCTGCAGATCCACGCCTCGAGCGTCCACCGCATCCGCCATTACTTCCATCCAACCCTCAAAAGTAGCAACTTGGAATAAAGCTAAATACGCTATGCCGACGTGATCGAAGGATATCTTTGAATTCACCCAAGAATAATTGTTATAATAACACTCCCATTTATCGTTTACTGTCTGAAACATAACGGAAAATATTATAGATATTTCTGTAGATTTAATGTTTGGCCTTTTCATCAATATGCTACATACCTTTAACGGCAACAATTCGCCATCTTCATCGACGCACTTGAAGAATTTCCCACCGAAAAACTGCACTCCCATTATAGAGAAAATTAACCAAAACACTAGACAAACTAACAACACGTTGAATATACTAGGTATTGCGTACATTAGAGCGTTCACTACGATCCGCATCCCCTGCCACCGCGATATCGCACGCAATGGACGCAACGCGCGTAAAGTTCTCAACGATCTCAACACTTTTAAATTTTCATTTTCTTCTATCAACAAACTAAATACTGAAACCTGAAAGCCGAAAGGAAAACAGCAGTATAGCAGAAATTGATTAATTGCATAGTAAAATTAAAAAAACAAACGGTACTTACAAACACTATAGTAAAATCTAACAGCGTCCAAAAACTAGTAAAGTATCTGAAGAAGCCCAACGCTATCCACTTGAGAAACATTTCCACTATGAAGATCATGCAGAACCCGAAGTTGGTCCAGTACAAAGCTTTCTTCAGTGCCTTGTTCTTCTCGAGGTGGATGTCTTCGAAGCATAGAGTTATGCTCGAAGCAAATATTAGCACCAGAACAAACCACTCAAAAGCCGGAGTATCTACGTATCGTAGAATAAAAGTTCGAATCAACATCCAACGTTGACCCAACTTTGTTTGAATACATGCATCCCAGCACGTACTCCTGAAATAGAACATTAGTATACATACCTGGCAAAGTTTAGTGTAACCTACTTTCTGGGCACAGTTAAATTGCAATCACGTAAGATAACCTGTGGTTACTGTGATTTGCTATTGCTGTAAAGTAATCGTTAACTTTATGCGAACGGGAAAAAATATTTCGATGATAGATTATCTAGAAATAGAAATAAAATTTGTAAAGAATATGGAACGGTTCCAAATTGCAGGAGTTATTAGTTTCTGATTCAAACTACTTCAAAGCATAAGTAAATTGAAGAGTCCATAATATCATACACGAGTTAAAAAGAGAGGCAGGATATCAGGCACAACTCTACGGTAGCAAGTGAGTACGTACGTATCGTAACATTGATGTGGAAAACAGTCCTGAGGTACTTTCGGCTCTTTCTGTTTACCAAATCCAGGAAAATTTCCCATCGCATCAATGTATTGCCCCTTGGAGTTTTTTCTTCCACCTACGGTTAATTCATCTACGTATGAGACTAAAGTTTGCCATGGATGCTTCATATCTTCCTCATCTGCATTTTTCATGGATTCCTTACATAGCATGTTCGGCAGTGGTTCCCTGACTTGTCTTCTTGTGGTCTCTGGAGTTGTTTTACTCGACAGTTCTGCCATTTCGTAGTGCTCGTTCTCGTCTGTAATTATGAACACAATTACTTGTTTGTTTACTAAATAATTTCAGAAACGGTTTGGAGTGTTTGATTTAGATACCTCTGGAGTCTGACGGTTGCGTATGATACCCCGATGACATTTGATTCAATAACTTCTGAGCGGCGATCGGTTCCGTTGGCGATGTCTCTTCGAGATTTTCTTTGGAATCCTCTCTAATGCTAGTGATTTTATGTTCGGTCGCCAAGTCACGCACGTCTTTCAAAGTTTCTTGACTGCCGTGGTTAAAGTTGTTCCCAGCTTGGTAGAGTTGTGGGTAAGCAAAGTCCGAACCTACAGATATTGGCCTGAAATATTTGTTTGTAGGTTAATTAGGTTACATATTTCGCGTAAATTATCAGTAGTCGTTATTGATTAGTTATACGAACCTATTTATCGCTTCTTGGTAACTATGACTATAAATATTGTCGTGAGGTAAGAGAATGGTCTCCTGTATCGAGGCCGAGAACCTCTGCTCGCTCGGTATCGACGCCTTCTTCTCTTTTATGGCGCGTTGTTGCGACATAAATTCGTTAACTAACTCCTCTAGCTTAGATTTTTTTTCAGTCTCTTTACTTCTCGATATAAGGAAACCTTTCTTTCTTACTATAGAACGTATTCTATCGAAACTTTTTGCTAATTTTGAATCTTCACCGACTTCCTGTAAGCAACAATGTAAGTACCTATTACAGATATTGAACCAAATGTACCTACATAAAAACAATGGTTGATTTAAAATTAAACTAACCTCTTTCTTATTCTTAAGTTCCTCACTGTTAAAGCTATTGAGCAGCAGAGCGAGGAAGAGGTTGAGCACCATAAAGTTGCCCATGACGAGCGCGGGGAGGAAGATGAAGAAACAGCTTTCGGCGCCGCTCGCCTGCTCCGCGCGCATGCAGTCCCACAGCGGCTCGATCCACTCGCCGCACAGGATCCGGAATATCATCATGAACGAGTGGAAGAAGTCGTTGAAGTTCCACCTTCGGTATTATAGATGGTGCGTAAAAAAACAATTGCAATAGTAGCGTTTAAAATTATCATTTACAGGTTGTTGGTTAATAAAGACATGTCGTGACAGTAATTTGGAGAATCATTAATATGTATCCAAAGTGTTTAGTAAAAGATAGTACTCGTTGAAACTATACCTGGGCACCGGGTCCGGGTAGAACTTGTCCGGCGTGTAGGACTTGGAGAACAGCTGCATGCCGATCACGGCGAATATGTATATAACTATCACTAACACGAAAGTTAAGTTACCGAGAGCACCGATAGTCGATATTATTATACTCAACAACACTTTCATTGTAGTCCACGATTGAGCTAGCTTTAACACTCGTAACTGCAACAACACATTTTATTTTAATTGCGTCTACTTTTTATTTGTATGCAGTAGAAATTTGAAACTAAATTTCTTGGAATTAAAACTATCAAGCAATATAGTCACTATGTCTGCCACGTAGTCCTCTCATCATACCTAATACTCCAAATTAATAAATTAATTTAAATATTCGTGAAATAACACGCTAGAAAATTGTAATAAAATATTTAAGCTTATCCTCTACCAATCTACATATATGAGGTCCACAGGCAGCTAAAGCATTCATCATTTGGCACTTGGCACAACGGGCAGCGTGTTGGTCAAAGAAAAAGTAAACTACATCGCTTTCTCTACGCCATTACTAGGTATGTGTGTGCCCGATCGTAGCTTTAAAATATAAAATTCTTCATACTAAATTTGACCCCCTATTTGACACCCTTAGGGGTCGAATTTTCATAACTCCCTCCATAATGCACCTCTAAGGTACTCAAGGAATATATCTTCCAAATTCAAATCTCTAGTTACCCCGGTTTAGGCTCTGCGTTGTCTGTCAGTCAGTCAGTAAAGTTGGTTTTGGGAAACGAACCTTTGTAGGAAGCAATAATCTAAACGAGATATCTGAAGCTCGAGTTGGTTGTATAAACGCATTGTTGTTAGTCGAAACTGTAGTGCCACAGTTTACGTGAGTCGATGCACGTTGTACGTATTTAGTATGTAAGCTTAATTCAGGCTCGGACATTCCTATTGTTTTAAGCGGCGTTTCATTGTTTGAGGCGAATTGCTGTAGAATTGGAATTGTCCCACAATTCGATTGTAATTTCTTTTTAACATTATGGATCTTATCAGAGATGACTTTTTTGGATTATGGATATAACAATAATGACCTTCTCTAGACTTGCAAATGTCAATGATTTTAACTTTGGACAATGGCTAACAACTAAAAAAATTATAAAGATGGTCATGAGAAACTTACCAAACGAAGACCTCTTAACACAGATAGGCCATCGACGAGCTCGAACAATAAATCTAGAAGGCTTGCAGACACTATGATCAAGTCAAATATGTTCCAGCCGCACGCGAAGAAGTCTTTACTCATCGCCATTACTTTCATCATACACTCTAACGTAAATATTGACGTGAACACCTGCAACATTTTAAACAGTTCTGAAAACGCGAGATCTTGTTTATAGAAATCATAAATAAATAACTAGGTAAAATCATTAATAGCAACATAACATTTATTTAGTGATAATTCATTTACCTTATTTCCTACATCTAAGACCTGTCTAACATTCTCACTCATTCCATGATGCTCCAGAGCAAGGAAGAGTGTATTAAGAACTATGCAAGTTGTTATGAACAACTCGAATAGGGGATCCTTCACGATCCCGTACAAACAGTTCTGAAACTGAAGCCAACCCTCATAGTCTATGCAGCAAGTGACGCAGCACTCACAGTTCCGGTCCACGAGCTCATCTGCGATCAAATTGAAAGTGTTTCAGATGATTTTAGTTTAAAAATAACTCACAAAACACACAACACAAACAACATAGATCTAAATATATATATATCAGGTAGCGAAAGCATTGTGAAGCGTATCCAAGTGTCTTGATTGCAAAAGCTTTCGTTGGCTATAATAATTAATCACTAATCAAATATCAATATATAAAAATTAAGTCATGCAATTGTAAGCGGAGAATTGGGATTAAGAAAATATGCAGGAAAATTGCATTGATTTGCAAGGAATACCAGCATGGTAGCACAACAATTTTGAATGCCAATAATGTGTACAATCATTGCGTGTTACCAGTGAACTAGGATCACACTGAAAGTACAGATAATAGCCATTTGAATTTTGATGTTTCCAATATCGAATCGCATAAAAGTGTTAATTAAAAATATAAATAAACAAATGAGTGTCGTGTAAAGACTTGAATGCGATTCTTGTGCGACGACGAGACGACAGCTAATCAACCAATCGCAGTCACCCTGCAGTCTTCCTGTGGGGAACAGGGGTGGACTGGGGGGCAGAAGCGTTTGCGTTTGTGTTTTACTAACCTGTGAAGTAAGTGCAATTTTGTTCGAAATTGCCCATATGAGTTTTGTGCGTGGCTGCCAATAAACTGAGCTCATTAATTTTCGTCGTCTCCGCTTGCGGGAGGTCGGGCGCGCGCTTGTATGGCCAGTCCGCCCCTGACGATATTAATGAGGGTAGAAGCGAGATTGCAACAGTGTCGTATTAAAATGCTCAATGAAGTGTTGCTTCATCGAGAAGTGAAACTACTGGTGAGTCTTACACACAAAAACAATTATTTGCCCCACATCGTATATATTTTAACGTTAACGCAGAACACAAAAATAAAAAGAAAATAATTGTCTTTGTGACAAATTAGTAGCAGTCCCTAAAATGTTTGATTGTATAATGTGACGGTATCTAAAACCTTGGTAGCTTTCTGTAGACATAAGTATTTATAAACTATACATTTAATAAAGTTAACTTGATTATGCCATTACAATGAATATATTTTTGGATGAATAAATAAATGTAGGGAACATTACTTTAGATAGAGGTCGATTCCGCCATTTTTGGATTTTTGTTAAAAGTAGAAGAGTTTCACTGGCATATTTAAAAAAGACAAAGTCCATGCGTACGAAGCCGCGTGCACTGCTATAGTAATAAAGAGTATATGCTACCAAGGATTATGCTTTAAACCGTTTGTTCGAATTATTTACAAAGGCACGAAATAAAAATAGTTGCATTCAAAGTCAAACAATTTACGCTATCAGAGGATTATTCAAAAACTTTATAGAAATCTTACATTATGCTTCTGAAATCCAAAGAAAATACCATCTGTTTGCAAATGCAATTTGAAACAGAGAATACCTAGTTATAATTTTTAGAAGAAAAAACTTTAAAATTCAAGCTGACAAAAAATTCTTAAACCTTGAAGGTCAAATAAACCTATACTTTGTGTGTAAATAGGTAATTCAAATTAAGAATGGTAGAAAATTGCAAAGACCGCAAGCAAAAGTTTGTAATTTTATAAAATAATGTAGACCTAATTGTGGCATAATCTCAAAATATAATATTATAAGATTTTATACCATGCATATTATGTATTACTTAGAGCCAATCAACTTACGCCCGAAATCTCTAAACTACGAAATTTTGCAAATTTGTGTGTTATGATCATAATTTTGTAATCTGATGCATTCGTATTTATAACAAATTTTTTGATGCTTTTGTGTTTGCAAAGCGTTCATTCTGATACAAAGTGGCAGCTTTATTCAGTTTAAGTGTTATCTGTCTCGTGCTTATTAGTGTTGAAGCCGTGCCAATTATTCGGGCAATCTTGCGCAATACCATAAAATGGATTTGGAGACTGGTTTTTATTTAGTCTATTACTTCTAAAACTATGTATGTTAAATAATCCATTTTATGCCATTACTCAAACTCAATAATTTTGAAAATTAAAAGGTTGTGCGGCATTCGAAATC
This sequence comes from Pheosia gnoma, assembly GCA_905404115.1. Classification (NCBI taxonomy): domain Eukaryota; kingdom Metazoa; phylum Arthropoda; class Insecta; order Lepidoptera; family Notodontidae; genus Pheosia; species Pheosia gnoma. Next base: position 2,660,850 of record FR989910.1, read on the forward strand.
TCTTACCTAGCACCACGATCTGGTTGAGGTAGTCCGGATTTAGCGGATATCTCTCGTGTATTGCAATATCTTTTTTTTTCGACTTCTCTGTTTGCTTTTCACTTTTTGATTGATTCTTTTTCTTTGGCTCCTGCTTTTGTTTGTCCGGAACAACCTGAAATCAGAGTTAACATAAGCTTATATAATAACGGATACTTGCAAATAATCGGAACTTACCTTAAAACAAAACAAGAAACAATATTTTATCAATTTATTTTGATTACCTACTCTACAATCCGTTTGGGATTTCAAAATTAGCTGCTTTGTCAAATAATAATTTATATAATATTTAGTTATTTATAATGTAAGATATCTTACTGAAAATATCTATGTAGATGATTGTCTGTTGACTGTTACCTGTTGTGTTTGAGGCATAGGTATTGGTATTGGCGTAGGCATTCTGGTGGGTGTATGTGGCACATGCGGTGGGGGCGGTACTTGAAGATGAGCTCGCCGGGGGTGGGGGTGGGGCGCCTGGTCGTCCGACGTGTGCTCCCCATCGTCGTGGTCATCTACCACGCCCGAGTCGTCCAGCGATGACTCCCGGTTGTTGCTGTGGTCGCTTAGTTGACGACCAGCTGCGCTGAGTACTCCACGACCTGGATGGAGTTATTGCATTATTGGCTGGAACTAGACCGACCGCGTAGCTACACTAGGGTGACTCGGTCACACGCCGTCAAGGGTCTGAGAGCGAGGTAAATGATTAATGACAGTGGTAACATGAGAAAACCAACGCAGTGCCTCGTTAATGCAATGCAGCTTCAATCAATTTTATTTTAGATATAGAATAGATTTTTAACACAGGTTTAATTTGCTAACTCTTCTCCTGGCATTACCATTTCCTGATACAGTCATCCTAAATGAAACCGTCAAACATTCCACTAGGTATCCAAGCTACATACTATTGTAAGTAATTACGGCGCACACAAGGTATGTGAAGTATAAAATGACGTTCCACCTAATGCATTGTCTGGGTGCAGCGTGTGTGGGGGCGGCGGCGGCGGTGCAGTCGGGGGCAGCGGTGGCGGCGACGCGCTCGGGGTCACGGACCGCGAGCGGGACCGCGAACGCGACCTGCGGTTTGCATCGCTGTTAGAATAAACAACTAATATTAGTTCTATCTTAAGACTGCGATGATGGCGTAGGACTAAAAAAGGTAAAGCTTTTGATTTATAAGGTGTAACAATAAATATTTTACATTTCCATCAGTAGGGTCTAAGTTAATCACACCGCGTAGGTACTAAGCGCACGGTAAAACGCTACATGTTCACCATCATGCCTTTAAAAACACTCTATTGTTTTATACATCAACTTGATCCGACGTAAGTCAAATCTACATGTAAAAATATTTTACACTATTTTTAGTTCCACCTGATATTACTGACTACATATAAGCGTGCCCTTCATGATGCATCCTTGAAACTCAACTAGTGTTACCCAAAGACTTGGTAGGTATTGCATTTTCGCAACACCAAAACGCAAGAGACCCGCAAAAACAAACACTAAACTCAACACGTGAAGGTAGATAATGCGACGATAGACCTTTACTTGGCTACTTATCTTTAAAACAAGTCCTAGCGAACATAGACAAACAATCTTATTTCTCTAATCTTGTAATAACATCGTTAAGGCAGTTAATTTGCTGTAATCACTACGTTTGCTCTTCTCTCCTCCACGTAATGGATACAAACGTTAACAAGGAATCGTGTTTGCCGTGCCACGGAAATTTGTCCTGTAGTCAACAGTATTATCATGCAAATTCCAGTGTTGACTCTCAGTTCTCACAAAATTGGGTCAAACAGGTGAGAGGCTTTGGTACGGAAATATGTATTGTGGTTTGCGGAAAGCACATTTGTCGTCGGGGTTTTTAGATTAATAGCCTGGTGGAATGTAGCAATGCGGACACTTGTAGATAACTATTATAATACGTAGCCAACCTATGTTGGTAAATGTAATGAGTCGGCCAACTATAAATTTCAGGTTTGTTCTGGCTGGAGTATAAGCTAAGTCAAAATTATTATTAAAAGAAGGCACAAATTTGCTGGGATTTTATATGACGCTGGGAAATCACAAATTCCATAAAGGGATTTGATCGAAGCTTGGAAGATGTTATGACTGCAACTTGATTATGTCATTTCTTTAATGTGATTCGGTCAAATTAATTTAATAAATATGAAAGTGTTCATAAACATTCTCCAGGATTTGGTCATACCCTTTGGTTTAGTCGTAAATTATAGTAACAAATTCGAAACAAAATACCTAATTATAAAATCGGCAAACGTTTTATTTGGAAACACTATCGTCATCAATCAATCGAGGCTTATGATTAAGTTGGTAATTGGTACATCGATTTACATGTTCCATGCTTAGCCTAAATTGCTTTACAATTCCGTATTCCCGCCAGGAGATTTCATTCAAAAAACTCCGCAAAGATTGGATTACGACTTATAAATTGCTTCGATAACAATATAGGAAATCATATTCTACTAAGCCCTCCAGTTTTATTTACCCATATCAAATTACCGCAAAGGTATCTTTTTAAAATACAAATGTTGGCTTAAATTATGGAATTTAATTTTAAATTGAATATAACTAATTTTACGAATTTTATCGCGTTTATTTTATGTGTTTATGTCCCCGAGGTTTCGGCTGCTTTACAGCAATCATGGTCACGGGAGGACTAAGGTGGTAGACGTCCTAGTGTCAGTACGTCGGGAACGTAAAAAAACATAAAATAAACGCGATAAAATTCGTAAAATTCGTTTTTATTAGTTAGTAGAAATCAATATTAGTTTTAAATTATTTAATTTAAACTTCAAATCGATTTAACTAAGTTGAGTGGTTCGCTGTCTGTATTCTCTCAAGTCAATAACCAGACGTCAGACAAGGTATAGAGGAATGGGCTTCGTGAAATGAGCTTTTTCATTATCGCCTGGGGCCTTACAAGTTGCTGGAACACGTGAACCGTTCAGATTTTATTGAAAGAGGTTTGGCTATTGGATCAATAGAGTATACCTATCATTGCTGTAAACTAAGTTAGATATCGATACGATTTACAAACTTGTTGGTGCCTACAGCACGTCAAGTGCGAGCTAACCGTATACTTTATAGTCTACCGTATTTAGACATTTTGTATGGAGAATTGAAAAGCGCCTCTAGCGGACGGTAATTAATACATTCAATCCTCCATACAAAATGTCTAAATACGGGGGACTTGGGGTTTTGGGGTCGAGTCACCTTCGTCCGTAGGAGAATTAAATACCCTCGAGATACCCTACACGTGACCCTGGGTGGTGCCAACTAGGTGACAACTCTACTGGTGGTAGGCTTCGGCCGTGGCTAGTCACCACCCACTGAACAAAGCCATGTCGCCAAGCGGCCTAGCCGTGTTCCGGCATGATGTTCGGTGTTGCCATTCTTGGATGGCGGGTCAGATCAGTTGCGCTGCATGTGCCTAGTGAATGTAGCGTCTCGATCTACTGCCGCCTTCCTACCTAGGCAAGTATGCTCCATCGTAGATCTCATCATCACTTACCATCAGGTGAGATAGAGATCAAATACTTGCCTATAATGTAATAAAAAAAAAAAAAAACTACAAAGTATACGGTTAGCTTACGAATAATCTCGCACTTTACGTACAGGTTTCTTTTGATTTCGTATTTTTTTTTGGTAACTATAGCCTGATTCTCACATTATCGTCGATTGACAAGCCATTTTGTATTTAAGTAATTTCAAGTTAGTTACAAGTTCCGAAAATAAAGTAACACTTTCGCTTAACACTCACGTTCGTCACTAAGGTAGAAAAGGTAACTAGTTACTAAAGTTAGAGGGTGTTTTAACTAACAGTGTTTAAGTTTAGTTGAAGGATGCAAGTAAGCTCTTTTCCGAAGTAAGTTTGCTGTTCGAGGACTGTTTATTCATCGCACGACGGCGGCGTTCTCACATCGTGGCTATATACACACAATAGGTATGAAATAGTTTCTAATAATAGTTACTGACTACATGTTAACATTAAATGTATCGCTACTAATTAAGTAATTAAAGTACAGGTGTACTCTCCTCCCCCCCATTCTCATAATCCAATGGAACGTCAATCCAACACATCCGGTGAGGGATCAGACGCAGGACCGACGGGTTCACGTGATCTCCGAGACCGAGGAAATGAAATTCGAACATGATCTCTAGAAATCCCAGAAGTGCGAGTCAGGTTGAACCAATGACCCTCGATTCCAAGGCGATCGTTCCACTAACTTGGCAATTACTTTATTAAAAGCAGAGTATAGTCGCTAAGGTATTTTTTTTGCGTGGCACCGAAACAAAGCCTTCAGGGTTCCTGCAGAGATGATCTGCTCGTTCTAATCCGCGGATTAACTTCGTCACAATCCCACCGCTGGAACCCTCGTTAGCTCACTTCTCTCTTTGAATTGCTTGCCTTTGTTTGCCACTCATCTTTGTCAGTAAGTATAATTAGTGGTGGTACTCCCAATTTTGTGGTATTAGCCGTGTTTTATGTGGAAAAATGATCATATAATAAAATATGTATTTGTTTAAAATATATATTTTGTTATGAAGGTGAAGTTTCTTTAGTGTGTGAATTGTAAGTAAATTAATTGCAACGAATTATCTGTCCTAATGTACTTATTACATAAATTGTGTCCCAAATACCTAAATTAATAATAACATTGTCAGACGTACACACCCACTGTACAGTCCCAAACAAAGCAACGCATGAATTATGTTACGAAACTATGAACTGGAGGCGATCCCAGTATATAGTAAATAAATAGATATTAAACATGCATGACTCGGGTGCAAACATTCGTGCTCATCACAGTGTTTGTCCCTACCGGGCTTCGAACCCAGTACCCTCGGCCCACAAAGCTGGGTCACTACCAACTACTATGATAATGTTATATTTTTTTTTGAGTTAGCAAATGTGTGTGTGTGTAAACTTTAAGTAAATAATTAGTAATAGGTAAATATCTATCTGGTGTCCCAAGAAACTAAAATTGACAATAGATTCAATGTAAATGGTACAATTTCAAAAACACCCAGTCGGGAACGCTACTTCTCATTCAATCTCAGCTCGATGTCAAAGCGTATCACAGTACATAGACACTTCTGTTGGCAGCCAATGTGTAATATTTATCACGTGATATCTCACATTGCGAGTTGGTACCTACTGTATGTAGTGCGTATATAGCCTCGTTCGAGCCTAGATATCGATGGCCCAATCAACAAAGCCGATCCGAATGTGGAATATGCAGAAATTTTTAAATTTCCGTAGCTATGCATTGACGCACGTTTTTGCCTTTGTTTAAAACTGCATCGTGGGTTTATTCTCAACAGCAGATGACTAAATAGGTCAGTTTATGGTCCGGTGGGTATGCCTTAAATGCTTGGATGTAGTTATCCTAGTATTATAGGACTTTCTTTCTATGATGCCTTTTTTCTTAAAAGAAATTTTAATGTTTCGCGTTGGGGATGAAGACTGGGATATAGAATACGCGATCTCAAGACTCTAAGCTCCTAAACTGAGATATCATAAAAGTAGTTTGCTCCAAGGCTTTGACCACATGAAATTAAAATCTCAACAACACTCGTGAATATTGTAGAAAATTAATATTCCTCATTAGGTAGAGTAAGAAACTGCGATTCCAATGCAGCGGAGGCGAGCTGAGAGGAGAGGAATATACCAAATAAACTATCTAAAATACACATATCGTCTCTGAGATGTGCAATCTTATGACTACAGAGTGCAGACCACAAGCGACTCGGAATATATTTGAAATGCGGTAAGTGACTATGTCGTCGCGCTGGGGATAAATTTTAATATATTCAAACAAGTTAGAAGTGTCGAAGTCTGCATCTAAAATCTGCAGTATGCAGCCACCATCAGAATCGCACGATTTCAAGCTTAATACAATCCGAGAAACTTTACAGATTGATATTTGTAGTTTCCATAATATTCTGGGACTGTGGCAAGTACCTAGTTGAAAGTTGAGCCGTTTGCGAAATGAGCGCTCGGACGCTTAGCTTTGTACTCTTGAGAGCCATTCGCCAAATTTCCCACCGACAAACTACACCGTGGAAAGTGGCGCACTTCGTAAAATTGTGCAATAACCCTTTACACCTGCAATATTGCGGACATTATGCGGACTTTATTACTTAATTTGACTTTTATGAGCTTCATTAGGGATTATTTTGTAGTTATATAAATCTCATACGGTCAGTAAAACTACTCGTACGATATTAATTTATAGAATTATATTAGGTACGTCTCATTCATAGCTTTTTAATATTTAAATCAAAACAGTTTTGAACGTACCATTTACATTGAAATAAAACTAATTTTACAGAATTTATCGCGTTTATTTTGTTTTTACGTTCCCGACGTTTCGGCAGCTTTACAGTGTCACTCCTACCGTGATCATGGTTGCTGTAAAGCCATGACTCGGGTACAAACATTCGTGCTTATCACACATAGCTCGGTACAGAAAGCAAAGTTACCAAGTATCTGTGCCAAAACATTAATGGAACCAACAGATGGCGCTGCAGACGCATTCAGAACAATTGACAATTCATAATACAATGCTGAAACGCGCTATGAGAGTTTTAGGAGCACGTATCATATATACAAGATCCCGACAATAACCGTCGGGCCATAGCGGCCGCCCCGCCAGGCATACCAACAGCTCGGCTGGAAGATCTTCCCTTTTCCGCTAAATTAATATTGATTGTATGAATAGTCCGGTACCTTTCAGCGACTGCTGCCACGGCAGCGGCATGGTGTATCGCACTCTTGCCTCGCTTGCGCCGCCTCGTCCTCTTCCTCGAGTAGGAGGCCAGCAGCAGGCCCTTGCGGGCGTCGATGTGCTTCCGCGAGTTCTTGGCCAGGGTACGCACCGCCAGAGACGTGGGGTCGAAGCTGAAGGTCGAATCGTCCCGGTGCTCGTTAAGATCCTTCTTCCTTTCCTAGACAGAAATGAAATTGAGGATGACTCCAACCATCTTCCTCTCTATTTATTACCAATTAAATTAAATTTAAAAATAACTTCATTAATAGATCCTAACAATCAGATATAAAAAGTTTTTATTTGTTAAGGAATTCGTCATTTGTATTTATGACAGCTTTGTGAGGTTGTCATCGTGCGCAAGTCCGTAGCAAGGAATTGACTTCGGGGGGGGGGAGGGGTCAAGTTCAGTGTGGGGGGGGGGTCAAGCTCTGCACCAGACATTAGTGTGTACCTATGTATTTTTTTTCAAAATAAAAAAAAAACAATTTTGACAACTTCACGGTTCAGCTTCCGATCATACGTACCTCCTGCGTGATCTGCGACTCTTCCTCATAGCTCAGCGCCACGACGGCCAGCATCAGGTTGATGAGGTAAAACGACCCGAAGAATACCACCACAGTGAAGAACGACACCGACATGGGGCCGCACGATGACAACACCTGCGTATCAATACAACCATTAATGTTAATGTGAAAATAATTAATAAGATTCGCCATTTTCATCTTTTCATGCCATCATATTTTATTTATAATGTGTATTTATTTAATTTGATACCGCTATTAACTATTTGACATCGGCAAAATACCCGCTAAGTTGTGGGTGAGGCCATACTCATATCCATTTTATTTCATTTCGTAAAAAAAGAAGAAGAAAGAATAAATTAATAAAGAATTTCGATAGGTATGCCGATTTTAGAAATTTTGTTCCCTCCAAAATGACATTTTTTTTCTTTTTTGGCATCACACGTTTGTGTATGTATATTGCCAGTGACAAGTATAAAATGACAATTTGATTGTGATTTTTTGTTTTTTTATATTTGACACATTGAAATTCTGACTTCACTTAATGATCAAAAAGCGCTGAAGGAGCGCAGAAGGTTCAAAGGTTAGTGTACTCTATCTGAATCACCCTGTATGCAAAAGATTAAGGCGACCATGATTTAAAACTATTCCAAGTTTCAAGGTGACAGACGGACATAGTCGCATAAGGGTTCCGTTTTTACCATTTTAGTACGGAACCCTAAAACGTAGTTGTTTTTTTGCTATCACTATCCTAAAGTGTTGCTGAGCCTAGCCGCGTCCACAATTGATTCATAATGAGTTGAGAGTTTATTGGAATGCAAAAGAAATTAATATGAATATTGTAATGAACCTACTAAGTAATGTAGGTACCTTAATCCAAGTTTCGTCAGTAACGTTAATTATTTATTCATCTTACTTAAGTAACTGAAGCCAAGAAGGCGACATAACATTATCCTCAGTTTCCATAGCAACGGCGAAAACTTTAACCTACTCTATAAAATATAATCCTTGCCTCCAAACCAATTTAACTATAGGTAGATACCTACTACTAACAACTCCAGTTAGACGGTGCGTCATTTGACAGTAAATCAGAGCGAGCCGTGTTGGTATTAGTTTGCCGATACATTAATCAATCCCTGATTTAGTTTGCGAGGAAGCCGGGTGTATTGGGTTAACAGTTTGTTGCGGTGCTGGGTCAATATAGAGGCGGATGCGATTGCTCGGCCCAAACATACTAGATACGTACTGTATATTTTCATGTTGAGTAATCTATACTACACACGCACATTCACACACACACACACACACACACAAATATCATCAAGTAATCATCTGGGTATTAATTGAATGAAAATGGCCTCCAGTCTATAGTAAACACATAGGCGTTGCTTAGTATAAGACCATATCTACGATTAGTGTATTATAACTGGCGATATTTATTTATCAACTGACGAAAAAAGGAAGCTTCTTAATTTGGTACTTTTTTTAAAATACAAATGAAGCGTACGACGGTCACAGAACAGAACTATAGGGCTAGGTAATAATATGCGCATGTCCTAACGTAATATTATTGGTTATAAGTGTGTCGGGTACACCTATTACAGAAAATTCGTAAGATAAGCACGTGTGTCTGTTAGCTTAGGCTGTTCCGAGGAGGGTCCTCGGTTGTGGTATCACATTGTACTACAAAGTACAATGTTTCGTGAATAATGCCGTACGATAAATATATATGTTTTCGTAGATATTAAACGAATAAGTAACACACATTATTATTTATTTTATGTTTCATACTGTGTTTATAAAATACGCGCCAAGATATATGACACTACTCAAAATCTAGGGCACAAGGAACAATTTTTATAATACTCTTTCACTAATAAGGCAATTAATTAAAATTTGCTTCTGTCACCGACGAAAAAAAAACGAGATTCTCAATTCGTCATGAAGGTACATATTTATTTACCTTTATTACATCTAAGCCAAAACAGTTCAATTTAAAGTAAACACTAAAATAGCCGTGTTCCATAGACATTGTTAAAGTAGCTAATGTCTACTTCGTGAACTTCTCTTTTTAAACGGCTTAAAAAGAGGTGGTTCTAAATTCAAATGTATTTTTTTCATTATATTTTTTACAACAGTATGATCTTTGATCTTTTTCAAATCATTACTTGATTTTTTTAATCTATAGCCAATCGATGACTATACATTTATATGAAATAAAAACCACATAATTGATATTAAACTGTTTACAATTGCTGCAATAATATAAAACCGTGCAATATATTAGCATGAGTTCCAGCTAGTATCATCTTGAAGTGTTTTGGACGGGAATTAATTAAGGGCAGGCATAAACGACCCCTACATTATGGACACACCCACAACTCACGTAAACACAATTTAGCCTTGGTAATAAAATTCCACTAGACTTCAGTGCGTACTGAGGGATTTCAACTGAAATTGTTCCGAGGAAGTGGGTAGGTGAGGTAAGGTTTGTCAAACTTTGTTTTTGCGTAGATGATTTTGTTACGCGAACTTGGTATGTGCTAGTTCTTTTTGTTAGATGATGGATATATGTATAATGTTTTAGAACCGATTACTTATAATTGTTATTTTTATTCGGTTGGGCCCGAATTGCCGATATAGGTTTTTTTTTTTAATTTCCCCTGTTTATGATGACGAAATAAGTTTAATTTCATATCATGCTCTGATCTAGCTAATGAGATCAGCAGCCATCAGTCTGACATAGTCGCCGCCGAATTCACACAAGCGACTAGGCCCTTTATTCAACTAAGTAGTCGACCAACGTGTGGACGCAGCATTATATATACCTATAAACAAAAAATTTGCGAAACATTTTAGGCAATAACTTATACGACGAAGTTTTCAACTCACCATATCGTACACATTCTCCCAATAGTCCAACGTGATCAGTTGGAAGGTGGTCAGCATGGACCAGAGGAAGTTGTCGAAGTTGGTGTACCCGTGGTTGGGGTTGGGTCCCACGCACAGACACGTGTACTGAGGCGGGCAGTGACGCGCGCCCGTCAAGTTGCCACAGATTATAGGCACCTCTTCCGTGGTCACCATCCAGTTGGATGGCTCTTGGATCCATCTGGGTATGGAAATTGGGAGTTGAAGTTGAATTGGAATCCAGTTTTGGAAAGACATGGTTTGAAATTTTAATGGTTATCAGAAAAAAGCCCGCTTACTCTATGTTCACATATTTTCTTAACTGTGTAAAATAACTAACAAACTTTTTGCCTTTAACCAAACAACGGCAGGGTAACATTTAATTTAAAGTCCCATTACCTTTTAAAAAAATGTTACAATTTATTATTGTTCTAATGCCACTGTACTGCAAAAAATCTAACCAACGCCATTTAATAATTTTAATAAAAAAATATTTTTTTCTGGCTACCCTATATATTTACATTTACTGGCCAGTATATTTTTATCAAAAAAATATCATTGGCCGCTTTTCTTTAAAATAAATGAATCAAACGCCATTTAATAATATAAAGAAAAACATTTTTTATATATTTAATAAAAGAATACGGTTCGGTTACTGGCAAAATACTCGATGAACGTAAGTAGCCAGTTTTATAACATACCTTTTTAATTGTTTACTCCTTTATGTCATTTTCCTAACAATTTACATTACCAAGGAGTTTATGCTTCCTAAAATTTTATAATTACTTTTAGACTATCAAAACTACAAATTATTATTAGGTACTTATCATAAAATACAATCAATTTTATAGTTTTTAATCTAGGGCACGGCAGTATCTCCACCGAGTTGAATCTCACTTACGCTAACCACACTTCATCTGTGAAATTCTCCCCCGGTGGCACGACCAGGTTCTTCACGCACTTATTCCTTAGTTCCCCCATGTACACCTGCAGCGCGAACAGCGCGAACACCATCAGACAGAAGATGGTAAGGGTCATGACCTCCGCCAGCTGCTTGAAGGAGTGGAGAAGCGCGTTTATGATGGTTTTTAGACCTGTAAAATGTTTTTAGGATTAGGGGTCGTAGAATAAAATGGCAAGACAGTCCTCTAGGCCATGTGCTTGCGATCACACTGTCTCGCCATTTTACTCATAATGTGTAAACCAGGCATTAGAATTTGAGGCAAAATAGGAGAATTATTTTTTAAATTATTTTCGTCCCGCAGTGTTTTGCATATCAATTAGGGTCCCGACACTCATGATGACAGGAAAACTCTCGCTCGACTGACATCAGAGGAGTTCGATTCTGTGGGCTTTTTCAATTATCGGTCGACTTGTTTGATAAATAATTAGGAAGGTGGATAAGTCGAGGGTCAGTGGAAGGATCCTTGCCCCAATTGTTAGTGTATAATGGTTAGATTGGATAATAGATAATCCCCCAATGAATCTCCGCCATGTATCAATTGTATTGTAGTCTATTTTACCCGGCATAATGGAGACAGTCTTCAAAGCCCTCAGCACCCTGAAGGTCCGCAGGCCCGCCAGGTTGCCGACCTCCATGCCGATGGTGGCGTACCCCGACGTGATCACCACGAAGTCCAGCCAGTTCCACGGGTTCCGCAGGTAGGTATACTTATTTAATATGAAGCCCTTCGCTATACACTTTATTATCATCTCCGCTGTATAGATCGCCAGGAATATATACCTGGAAGTGGACAAAGATAAATAAATACTATAATGTAAAAAATAAATATTGGTGCATAATTATAATAAATTATGTTTGACAGTTACTTCAAGTTACTAACAGAAAGCTATTTTTAAAATAACTTATATAAAAATACAGATGTTTAGTTCCAAAACGTTCGGTTCCAAAAGAAACACCAAAACAGCATGGAACCACACGCATGTGCCGTCTGTGTGACAGAGAAAAAGCGTAACCGACCCTCCTGTCTCCCCATTTTTCTATTACTAAAAAATATTAAAGAATAACTTTAAAATTATGTATGTGTGGGTGGTTAGATCTACTTTTATATAGGGTTACTTCTTTATTATTATATATATTTTTTTTATTCTGTTTTTTTTTGGTTCTGTCAATTATAGTGGCGGCATTGATAAATACTGAAATCGTGTTTTTTTTACACTATACTCTTATTTCTTCACCTTCATTGAGCTATCGAGCTATCATTAACAGTAAGTATTCATTTAGTCTGGAAGCACGGCCGTGCCCATGCCATGTCCAGCAATAAGTATTTAAAAAAAAATAGTGTCATAATAGAATTAGCACCTACTTATCATCCTAAACTCCATAACACAGTCGAAAACTCCATTATGGTCTTTTTGGCGGGAAAGTGAAAAGTCATGGCGCCAGTTATGATATAATTTGTAAAACTAGTGTTCCTGCGAGTTATAGTGAGTGATATAAGTGGAATATTAACCATTATGGGTTCGGTAAAGTGCACTAGTGTAGGTAATTGAAACAGAGTGACGAAACTTGGCTTTTCAAATTCTCACAAAAAATCCATAAAAAATCTATCAGTAAAGTATCCATCACTTTACTGATTGAGGGATGGGGGGGTATTTTACTTGGGCCTGTGCATATGCTCGAAAACTGAAATAATTTATATTACTCGACACTGCCAAAATACCTATGGTGATGCCAAATTAAAAAAAACTTCATTATCGCCTGACAAACACACTAGCTGATTGGTCCCAAACCATGCGACACTTGAACTATTATATACGTAGCGTACAATTGACACTAATGATTACGTTAAATAACCTTTCATATGAACCTAAATACATATATCAAAATAACGAACGAATTTTGCCTCGAGTTTTACAAAGTTTATAAAAATGCTCAAAGCTTTAATTGCTCGAAGCGTACAGCGGTATGCAAATGAGCGAGGTTTTGTGTGATTTGTTAACATACATAATATAAGCTGTGGCCAACTAAACTGAATGCCAAAATTGTAACCCACCTCGGGATTATTTAATTTAAAAGGACCTCACTATAAATATGTTTGGTATAGTTTATCGTTAAATATTTATGAGTGTTCACCAGGGCGATATAGTTTAATTAGCAAGGGTACCTGTAATTTAAAATATGGTTAGAATATTTAACGTGTTTAGATAAAACAATTAGCCCCGGTTCCTATGACAAGGGTCTAGGCCCTTACCCGACTGACTTTCCAGCGATCATTACGCATTGGCATGTTTATATACGGCGTGATACATAAAGAGTAACCTAACCTTTAAACCTGCGTTTCTTTAGCGCAATTGTAATAATTATAATGTGAATATTGATTTGAAATAAAACTTATTTTACAGATTTTAACGCGTTTATTTTTTGTTTTTACGTTCCCGATGTTTCAGCTGCATTACAGCAACCATGGTCACGGGAGGACTGAGGTGTTCGACGTCCTAGTGTCAAATTATAATGTGATGTTAGATTTGCGATTTTCAATTGTAATTTACTTTGTAATATTATAATATTTATAATCACATGTAACACAATATTTGCCAATTGATTTAAACTCCTATACCTATACCCACATGATATATACATGTACATGTATATGAGTACCTATCTCTACAATCTTTTATAGTCTCTATAAGAGTATTTGTATTCTTAAATTCGTATTAATTCACCGTAAAGATCACGAAGCCAACGCATCGGCAATGAACGCGATGAGATAGGACGGTCGTCACCACAGATATATTAGAGGAGATATGTTATGAAAGCGGTGGGCTTGCGCTCACCTTTAGCCAAAATTACGCTAACATAGAGTTTTCGCCGTCAGTCGACTGCAACTGCACGTCGGTATCGGAGCTCTAACTTTTTTTTAAATGCCGTGTTATTCCGTGGTTGTGTGCTAAAATATTAGCAGCAAAGTGAACTACGCGAAAGATGGAATCTCATTTCACCAGCCAGTATTAAGTATTTTATTTATTCGTCTTTAAAATCATTAAAAACAATAAATCAAAAAATATTTAATGCCTTTATTATGTTATTTTAGTTTTCATGTAGCACGACTTTTTTATTTTTGTACAAAATACATGGCTCTTTAAGTACCACCTATGTTCGCTACTGAGTGAATGTACGAGGCAATGAATAGATCGTCTAACGATACTTTGAATAAACTGGTGCGTCGCGTGGTACGGCCGCTGCATGCGGCGACGACGCAGCACGCACCGAATTATTGGCACGCGTGTGTGTGTGAGACTTCGTATTGGTTGGTTTTATGTAATTGCATGTGTTTTGTGGCGAGTGGTGGGGACAAAACGGAGTCAGCGAGTTCCCATACATTTTGAACCGCACGGCATATCTCTCGTGATCTGTGGTCGTCACAGAGTCAGCCGAGTGGAAGCCTGCGTGCTGACAGATATAAATCCTTGAAAGCTGTGATTATATCTTTAAACATATACCTTTAACCACAGACTTGTTAGAATATTCAGACAAGACACGGCGCGCTACAAGTGAACCCTAAAATCTCACGCGCGCGCACGTACACTTAAAAAACTATGTTCAGTTCTTAGTCTATGTCCGAACCATTTACAAAGCAAAAAGATTTTTGAGTGGTAACATTTACCACTACAAATGCATTGAAGAAGTGGCTTGACTTTGCTAGCGGCAACGTTACGTCTGGACTTCTAAATAAGTCTGTGCCTTTAACTATGCTGTGTATTTTATCTGGCAATTCTTGAGGGAATTTGTGATATAATCGTTCAATAAACGGTATACGAGCAAAATTGCTAAAAAAAGGTTTGATTATTTTACCACTCGGCTGGTTTTAGGTTAATTTAACTGAGAGCGCTATTAGCCACGTATTCGGAGCGAACGGTCAGAGTAATAGGCATGCAATATCGTCATTAACAACAACCCGTCGAGGAGGCCGGGATAATGGAGTTGCGTCGAATATTTACCGAGTGGAGCATACCTTAATACATCTTTACTACTTAGGGGTTGTCCATTAATCACGTGATGTTTTTAGCAACTTTTTAAACCCCCCCTCGCCCCTCATCCATGGTAATACATGAGGTTTTACACTCCCCCCTCCTTTATCTAATCCAATTATAAGGTAATATCTTTAAAAAAAACGGAATATATTATCATTAAACACAGGTATAATTTAAATTCTGAAAAATTAAGCGCTGTAATATAACCAGACAGACAATAAGGTTGCAGTTTGTTTAGGAATTGCGCGAACAACAAATAAAATAAATATACATGATATCGCACTATACCCCATAATGTGGCGAGACGAACACACCAACTATATTGTCCCACACTAAGCAAACGCTTGTATTACGGGTATTAGTACGTACAATGGACTGGGGGCCAACCAAGTATATAATACTTACATAGTTAAACATACATGACTCGGATACAAACATTCTTGCGCATCACACAAACCCTCAAATTTATAGACGTTTTATAACTTTATTAAACCTCATATGGGTACTGCGCATAAGAGTTTTGCTTTGCGCAGTACTATATGACGTTTGATAAAGTTATAAGACATCTATTAATTCGGGGGTTAGTTTGTAACTCACTATCAACTGCTTACTCAGAATACATTTTAGATTCGCATCATTTCGCGGAGAATTGCATATTAATGAATACTTTTTTAGAATCGCATCGTTTCTCGGAGAATTGCATGTTCATTGGGCTCCCGACACTCATGACAGGCAGTTTCTCGACTAACATCTTAGAGGAGTTCGGTGTTGATGGCTTCTTTAATTATCGATCAACTTGTTTGGTTTATAATTGGATAAGTTGGCAAGTCGAGGGACATTGGTTCCTCTTCCCCCATTTGTTTCAATATCAACTGAACTAATCGGGCCATCGCACTTTGTACATGAAAATATACGCCCAGGTTATTCTGGCATAAAAATTCTGTTGCCTTTAGCTGATTCGGATGTAATTTGTCATTCGAATGAACAGACCGTGTTGTAATGGAACAATGAATGATTTTCGGAGTCTAGAAAGTGGAAAATCAAATTCAAAGTTAAGTGCTTTTGTTATCTTAAGAAGCGAGAGGGCGGTTAGAATTGAATAGAGTATATTCACCGGAGCTTAGTCTATTAATCTTATGCCGAGTCAACCGTTGGGCCGATTTATCGTCCACGTAAATGTATCTAGATATAAAAAATACTTCAAAATCTGAGAACATATTATTTGATAACAGAATCAAAATCGGAATCAGAATCAGATTTTTTTTTTCACGTAGACCATTAAGTACAGTACTTATAAATCGTCCAAAGTTTCAAAATACTATGCTACTACTTTACTTCCCGTTCGGAATGCCGTTCCTATGGAAAAGAGCGAGCAAGAAAGTCCATGGTTGCTCTTTTTTTTTAAAAGATCTTTTACATTTTTGAGCATTGTTATAGGTATGTGAGAACTATAATTATGTATTAATGATATACATTTACAGTTCAACATTAAAAGCAATATGTACCTACCTACTCAAACCTACATACATATAAGTGCGGACTTCTCGTGTGGGTCTAACTGAATTACTAAGCGGACTCGGACGGAGCCGGTCCTAATTGGAGCAGGGTAGCGGTACAGATGAGATAAGTGTGTTATACAAGAAGATGGAGCTATCGAATTAGCAATATTGTGGGAGGTAACGAGAAGAATATGTGTGAAATTCAAGAGGTCCTATTTTATTGAGTATGGTAGGTACGCCCGTGATGCCTCGCTCTACATAGCACTCAACATAGTACATAGCACTCAGCATAGTACATAGCACTCAGCATAGTACATAGCACTCAGCATAGTACATATCACTCAGCATAGTACATATCACTCAGCATAGTACATAGCACTCAGCATAGTACATAGCATTCAGGGATAAATAATCTACCTTCATATTAGTGAAAAAAAAACTCTAACGGTTCAGTAATGTGGTAACTTGTTGCTTGGTGGTGGTTAAGTTAAACACATGTTTATTCTCGTGTCCTCGTATATTATATAAAACGGCTCTTATACTAAGTTACACCATTACGTATATACGAGTACAATAATTGCTTACTCATATCCAGTGGCGGTTCAAAGGCAAGCTAATAACAATGCATTGTGTTGATATTAAAATAACGAATGTTTTATGGGTCAGTTTCTGACTTATATATATCAACATTATTTATACAAATTGCGGATTAACTCTCTTAAGGCTAGAACTTATTCATTGGATATAACACTATGTCATAGTTAACATTATTAACCGTTGTAAGCGTAGCTGCGACACTTCATTATAATACTGGCGCGAAATAAAGTTTAAAATGTGATTTATCGTGGGCGGCGGCCGCCCGGCCGGGGCGATGGCGGTACCCGGCTCATTATTTCGGAAATAGTTCAGAAATGCCGCGGATAAAACGTAGTTTAGTTTTTATCATGATAAGATTCTGCGCTGCAGCTGAAACAGTGTATCTCTGTCTACGATATGGGAAAATATAGCTGTGAATTTCATTATGGTATTTAGATATATTTTAAGAAAGTTAAGGGCATGCCATTTTGCATATTTTCATGTTATTTTCACCCATTTTTTTTATTTGTAATGTGTAGATGTAAGGTAGAAACGGGCGATGGGGAAAAAACACGTCATATTATCGTACCACACCACAGATATATTAGAGGAGATATGTTATGAAAGCGGTGGGCTTGCGCTCACCTTTAGCCAAAATTACGCTAACATAGAGTTTTCGCCGTCAGTCGACTGCAACTGCACGTCGGTATCGGAGCTCTAACTTTTTTTTTA
The DNA here is from genome assembly GCA_905404115.1 of Pheosia gnoma. Lineage (NCBI taxonomy): Eukaryota > Metazoa > Arthropoda > Insecta > Lepidoptera > Notodontidae > Pheosia > Pheosia gnoma. Next base: position 2,678,919 of record FR989910.1, read on the forward strand.
AATGCCGTGTTATTCCGTGGTTGTGTGCTAAAATATTAGCAGCAAAGTGAACTACGCGAAAGATGGAATCTCATTTCACCAGCCAGTATTAAGTATTTTATTTATTCGTCTTTAAAATCATTAAAAACAACAAATCAAAAAATATTTAATGCCTTTATTATGTTATTTTAGTTTTCATGTAGCACAACGACTTTTTTATTTTTGTACAAAATACATGGCTCTTTAAGTACCACCTATGTTCGCTACTGAGTGAATGTACGAGGCAATGAATAGATCGTCTAACGATACTTTGAATAAACTGGTGCGTCGCGTGGTACGGCCGCTGCATGCGGCGACGACGCAGCACGCACCGAATTATTGGCACGCGTGTGTGTGTGTGAGACTTCGTATTGGTTGGTTTTATGTAATTGCATGTGTTTTGTGGCGAGTGGTGGGGACAAAACGGAGTCAGCGAGTTCCCATACATTTTGAACCGCACGGCATATCTCTCGTGATCTGTGTACCACACCGAGTTTAATCTTCGTCTAGTTAATTGAAAATATATATTGTCGATGGTTAAAGAATTAACAGTTTAACATACACATTTTTTGTATGAATGTCTTTTATTTATATAAGTGCCTACAAAAAGTTGTCGCTTTTGACATGGCCACAGAACTCTCCCTTGGGCGTGACCCGATATGCTTTTTCCTTTAAAAAGTATTTCACGTAAGGAAAGTCAGTCGTTTATGAAAGTACAGCTTTACTCGACAAATTCACTACAACGTTGTACGATCTAAGATTTTGAGAGGCACTAATTGCCTTCACCCAGTCTCCTGCGAACGATACTATGGAATTTCATCCTAAATGTTAGGTTAAACCGTTAGCAATAAGGTCTACGTTACATTGCGCGAATTGTGAACGAACGACAACTTGTACAACCGCTTTATCACACAGGATTTGGTCGCGTGCTAGTGACAGATAGCGTAAGCTTATGAAATTTACACCTAAAACAATGACAGATTAATTTGGACTATAGCTTCGGTGCTTCAGAGTTGAAAACTCCATAAAATGATGGATTATCTGCAAGAGCACTTTTTTTCAGTGGGTATCTGATACCGGGATTTAGGCGAGATTAACGGGAGAGAGAGTAGTGAGATGAGTATGCAAGTAACTTCGCTTTGTATGAATATTTAATCCGCCCCGGCCCTTGGACACTCTAAGGTTTAAAAGCGTGGGTGTGACGTCAGCAGCCCGGTGGGATATGACTCCCACGCTAAGGGCCTATAAACTTGACGTTTCGTTCGTTTAGTAACCCTCATATTTAGTTGTTGCTTGCGAATATGAGGGTACCCGGGTTCAAACTATAACAATAGGACGTCAACCACCTCAGTCTTCCCGTGACCATGGTTGCAAGCAGCCGCAACGACGGGAACGTAAAAATACATAATATACACGCGATAAAATCCGTAAAATTAGTTTTATTTCAATGTGTAGTATTCGCGTAATTATAAGAAATCAATATGAATTTACTTAGTAAAAAGCTTCACACCAAGTGAGAGGAATTTCAGAAATTACTTCATTATGGAGGTAGTCTCATTAGGAGTTATAAAACTTACTTCTTATTTCAAAGTTCATTCAATGTTAATAGTAAGCAATTTAAACATTTTATTTTTTGTCTTTATGCGACAAGTAACTTTCGGCTAGAACAAAAGACACAAAATAAGCTTTAACAGAAGCTTATGCTCTCTTAACGAGATAATTCCAGACTGCTGAGGCTCCATCCATCTCGGTGTACTACCACTGTTGATTACTAATGTCAATACATGTATACCAGACAATCCATCAGTTGCCGTTTCTTGTTCACCCCGCAAGATCGATCAAATTCGAGACGAAAATAGTCTATTTGGTTATTGCTTTGAAGCTCATTTTGAACATTGAAACCTCATAGTAAACTAAATTAAAAAGAAAATATTTTTATTAGTCAACGATATACTGATACCTTTTTTTAAGTTGACAAAGAAGTTTTAACGCGGCTTTGATACTTGCACAGGAGGAATTGGGGGAAAAGCGGTTTTTAAAATTAGCAAGTCATTATATCAGAATAATTACATAAGGAATCAGAAGCAGTGTTAGCCAAGTTGATAGATCGCTTACCTCGGTAACGAGGACCGCAGGGTCAAACCCGGGATCGCACCTCTGGGATTTCTTGTGCGAATCTCATTTTCAACCATGATTATCGATGTTAAACGGTGAAGGAAAACATTGCGAGGAAATCTGCATGTCTGAGAGAACCCCTCGAAAGACATGTGAAGTCCGCAAACCCGCACTGGGCCAGCGTGGTGGACTATGGCCTAATCCTCACATTGAGGGGAGGCCCGTGCCCAACAGTGGAACATTAAAAGGGCTGGTCTTATTATTATTATACATAAGGAATAATCAAGAATAGAACATTACAAGTGTGTACAGATACTTAAACTGTTTTACCGACGGCGACCCTAATAACTTGTACAGCGAGTGCCTATACAACAGCAAGATTCCTTTTTTTTCTCCGCGGGCACTGTGCCAACTGCGCCAACCAATCCGAGCCGCGGCCGTCGACGGTAGGCATGTGAAAAAACCGTAACTTACCGAGAACACTTCCAGATAACTCCGGTGACTAGGAAATAAATATCGTGGAACGTTTAATTTATAATGTCACTTCCTTCGTTAATGGAGTGCTATAGTAAGTACGATATAAGAGAAGGTTTTTTCAGGTAGTCTTTTTTATAGGATGTGTACAGCGGTCCCGGTTAGAATTGAAGGCAGACGCTGGATTGTAATAGTCTATATAATGCCCAGTTAGGCTCCTATCGAAATTACTTACTTTTCGTAAATACCTTTCTTTTTTTTTTTTTTTTGTTGACGGGGGGGAAATCTTCGATAGATACCCGGCCTCTGTGTGGGAGAGGGCCGGGTTATGTGGGATTCTTACCCACTAAAACCCCCCCGGTGGCCGCCTTCGACACATGTTGGAGGGGCTCCATACCTAGCCTGACATTGAATTGCTTTGTTCCTTTCTGGATTACATACAAATAAGTGCTTAGGTAATAATTTTATTTTATTTTATTGTCAAGGAAAATTTAGATCAAGAAATGAAATTTGTAAATAATGATTATCCAAATTTTCGTAAAATTACGATAAGATAAGACTATACCTAGTGCCCGTTCTTAATGAATTTCTATATAGAAGATTGGGCAAGAAACTCCATGGCTACTCTTTAATTTGCAGTATTTTCTTTACACTATGCATTTACAGTATTTTCTTATTCATGCTTCAGCCTAAACTAAAATATATTAAAATGAACTAATTCAACAACAAAACCGTGTTTGGTACTGCTTAGGCGCTCACTGTTTGCTCGCCGGCCACTGAGCCCGGCACCCGGCACCCACAACACAGGGAAACGTTCCAGCTTTAGCCAAAACTTGTGTCAGAAACAATGCTTTATATTATAGCTATTATACATGTTGAGGCTGCAGTATTTGCTTAAGTAGCTATTGCCCCTGGCAACGCCCGCGCAAGATACGTTTGATGTCGGTAGGATAGATAACGTTTAGTTTTGAAGTTGGTCATCTTGGGTATTTGAATTGACATTTTGGAGCTGGTAAGACCGGATTAGTTGTTATGCACGGTGGCGAGGAGTCATTATTGGATAGCGAGCAGACATTATTGCAAGTACCTAATCAATAATTTTATATAGCCTATCGGCTGACCCATAAATCTGATTCATACAAATTCTATCCTAAATCTTATTGCTTCCCAAACTAGTTAAATGCTAGAATGGTATCATTAAGCATCTTTTAGAATTAAAGTGTTTTGTATTACCATTGCATAGGATAACTTTTAATAAATTTGGGCGTGATAGAATATTTTATAATTAATTCAGCATTCTTGCCACCACTCCACGCGGACAAGGTCTTTTTGATACATACTTTGTTTTCATATTTACAAATATAATGTTACTAATTGGTAAATTAAAATGAAATTATAAAATATTAAATTTATATTAATACATTAATTAAATATTTAGTAATGACAGCGTACTGTTTAATATGGGAACTGGGCACCATATTTCCATAGATACAGGATAATGTGCAGGGTAATTGTTTTTATTTATGACGTCTGATTGCCTTACACATTATCCGATTTCATCCGATAATAGGGTGTTTGACTGTATGAAAAATATGCTTTAAATTGTGCCCATCCTAAAAGATTATAGCTTTTTATAACTATTACTCTTCATTTTTCTGCAAAAATATGTATTATTTTCTTTAAAATCAATAAACAAAATAATGGTTTTGTTTTTGGTTCGGTCACGTGATCAAGAACGCTCTGGATTGTTGGATGATGCGTTGTGACGTCACCCCCGTCGTAATCAGTGTCAGGTTGTCAATACGAGTTTGGTGATATATGGGATTGTAATGTGTCTTCAGCCTTTTTTTTCACAAGGGTCACGTGACCCGGAGGCCGCGCTTTGGCGGTATTTTTATTTTAAACATTAGCATCATCGAATTTTATGGAAAATACTGGAATTTACAATGAAAGAATATTAGTTACTATATTGTTAGAATCATATTAAACTAATGAACCATTTAAGATAGTTTTTTATAGTTCGGAATCGGAATCGGATCGGAAGGTGTGGAGCCTGTCTTACTTACGTTGACGATAATTGCCTTCGACATGTCCAGTGACGTCTATTACAGTCTGTGACATCATATTACCCGCCAAATCGTGACGTTAACGGCACGGATGTTTGGATTACAAAAGGCCGTGATTGGCGGGCGGTCAGCCGGCGCCCGATGTCCACGGTGAATTGACGAATCAATATTGATACTGATTGATTGATGTTTACAAATAGATAACGAATTGCATGTTTCTTTAAATCTAAATTAATGTATATTCATAGTGGTTTGTATCAGCCAGTCAATTGGTAAATTTATTTGATCCTATCACTCAACAGCAAGCTAGCCGGGTACATGCTTTAATTGATCCATTATGGTGAATTGTAACCATAAGCTAGCATAACCTTAATCGGTTACCGTTAAATTATGGATAAATATTAACCCCCGAATTTATAGACGTTCTATAACTTTACCAAACGTCATATAGTACTGCGCAAAGCAAAACTCTTGTGCGCAGTGCTACGAGTATATGACATTTGATATATGTAGTTATAAAACGTCTATAAATTCGGAGGTAAATAAATGAGTTAATTTTGTCTATAGGTAGGTGAAGCACCTCTAACTAGCTGGGCTATAGTTCAACTTTGATTTTACTATTGGCGGTTATTAAATTAACCGTAGACGTTGCACTACGGACTAAATATGATAGTGGGAATAAATATCGACAAGCTTTTTGGCGGGAAGTTAAACCGTGCAGTTGACAATTTTGTATTATTTTCCAAAAAAAATGTGTTGTTTTTTAATTATAAAATGTGTAATATTAGTGGGATATTATCAATTGTGTGTTCATAAACGTGCACGAGTAAAGGAAATTGAAATAAAATCGTATAACTTGACGTATCAAGTTCTCCCAAGATGTCCGGTAATTTTTCAGTAAAGTACAACTTTACTGATAGGGGTAGGGGATTCATTTCATCATCATCGTCATCAACATCATCATTATCGTCAGGGATACTTATTGTTTTATAACAATAATGAAAACATACTCGACATTCACTGGCAAAAATGTTACTATTTGGTAGCTGATTGCCAACCTAAAAAAGAAGTGGAACAAATATCGACGGCATAGCCATTATGATAATAAGTGAAGTGAAGTGTGGTGATATCATACCGACATAAATCAGACTACTAAAGCAATATTAAATTAACGTTATTTGAGTATCAAACAAAGGGGCTCTGTGCGGCTGAGCGGGCGGTCGCCGCCAGCCCGCGCTTAATCGATCGACCTGTTGATGAAAGCCTGCGATAAAACATGCTACACTATTAGCTGGCAATACATGCGCAGGTATGCTCGTCGGTTTTGCCCGTCAGGCACACCCGGCCCGTGTATGGCAAATACTCACGGATCTGCCTGACCTGCCCGTGGCCTGCTTGCCACAGATCCGCGACTGTCGTGGCCAGCGTATTTGTTTTAGTTTCGACAACCGTATCTTTTATACTGTGGCTTATCCCATAGATTTTGCAGCGGTCTATAAAAAAAATGTTGTGCTAAAACGCAGTCATTCTAGCTATGACTCGACTTACTATAATCTGTTGAATCGGTTTTTTGTTTTGATTATTTTAATTCATTAAATCAAATAAATCAGATTTTGCTATCATTGTATTTTATCAAAAAATAATAATAAAATACTTGCTATTTGTGTAATAAAAACTATCTGTGATGCCAAAAAAAGCATAAAAGTGGCTTTGTTATTTTAATTACATTCAAAAATAGAACAGGGAGCTTTACCTTTTCTTTTGTTACAAAATTGCAAGTCACAACATTTTACTACGCATACATTATTATTTTAAACTGTAGCGACTATAATTTATGTCAGGCCATTGATTAAAGAAAAACATATCGAATGCCATTAAAAAATAAATATGTACCATTTTTTTATTAAGTATAGGCTGTTACACTTTTTTTACAAGATCAAAACTGCCAGTCAGTAACATAATAATAATTTCTATATCAGATAAAATATCGCATAAAGTTATATTGGGAATTATACGAGCACGCACCTGTCAATATCTGGAGCCTTATCGAATTACAGGTAGGTATTTTAATAAAAGGACCCGAGCGCCATTATTATTAAGGTGATCGAATTTTTGTGATCACCTGTTGAGACGGTTCTGCGTGATATGGAACGTAAAAATACGTGTCCGGTGTCATTTAAAAAGCTACTCAGCTCAATTTTTGTCTCAAATAGCTTTGGCTCAATTTTGTTTATGTTTGTAAATAATTACATACTTACATAAATTTCATAGATACGTTATATGAGTTTTTCAAGAGAAAATATACGTAATCAGTAGGTAGTACCTACTCGAACTATTCTAAAGTCAAAGTCTACTAGTCGCCCTATTCGCCTTAGCGCCTGAACCAATCATAACATTGCTTACTTGCAGACATCACACCTCGCCCCCCTACCTCTGGTTATAAATGATCTGTTTAATTGAAACGAAGTGATCATTCTCACAAAGGTCTTCATCATCTTCATTATCATTAGCCTATTCCTGTCAAATAAAACTAATAATAAATTAATATTGTCAAAAGAAAAACATAATATTCCATAAGACATTAGGATAAGAACAAACTTCACAAACTTTGGTGTATAAAATAAAAAACTAATTTAAGTTGTCAGTTATTCAAGAGGGCGGAGGGATTTCCTCGCCGGATGTCCGGAAATCCGGTTGCCCAGCGCTAAACGAAGAGTCAAGAATGGTGAATTAGATTCACTTTTCTACTGCAAAATGCTGAGGCTGCATAATACCTACTTCTAAGTATTTTTTGTTTTTTATTTGTCCGCTCGGAGTCAGCTTGCGGGGTTGCGGCCTATTATTATTCCTGATTTTTATGATTGTAGATTTCAGTTTATATCCATCCATAATTTATTTAAATGAGATCTGGCAACACCGGCGCCTTGATCAGTCATGCAGGAGAGGCGGCGCTCGGAACGTCTCCACGTGACCAGCCTGCTAATTTATAGATGCAAAACATCTTCCTTCTTGCGGAGGCTTATCCTCTTTTGAGGGCTGTTAATTTGATTACGTATTAAAACTGATTAAAGGCCGACTGTGAAATATTGGTAATTTGAAAATGGAATGAACTTTTATTTTTGTTAGTCGGCGGTAGCTCTATGGTCTGTGGCCAGTAGATACAAAGCAAGACAGATAACATAAACTTAGCTGTGTGTGGCCCAACATGAGATGCCAACTTAAAAAAAGGAGAAGAAATAAAAACCTTCGTCATATTTGTTGTAAATATTTATCAAACTATTGATTTTTACTGGAACAGTTTTACTAGATGATGTCGACTTCTGAGGGGCTAGCACCTGGGTCAAGATAAAACTTATGTCATGGATTATGTCGTAGCGATTCGCTCTCTCCCTTCCGCAATTCATACGAGGGAAAGATACAAAGACAAAGGGCATTGCACTACAATACACGAAACGTAACATTTAAGTATTTTAATGTGTGAGTATCTACTGTTCTTAATTTTCTGTTAGCATTTAAATCATGTAGAAATGTAAGCCCCCGAAAGCGTACAGCACTCGTTTTGTTAATATATAAGCTTACCTTTAGGGGTGTTTATGTTTTCAATAAATGTGCGAGTAGGCCCATAAAAGTGCCCTTATTGGTGGGTATAATAGCCGCTATGGCTCGCGTCGTCGGTACAATAATTGCTCGGTGAACTAACGAGTTATTTTATAGTATATTAATGAGATTTCTTCTATGTTATAATATGATTGTCCAATGTCAGTTTGAGATCCTGGAAAATCTTGGAAACTTTAAAGTTTTACCAAACATGTCGCAGTCTCATGAGGCTTTGTTGCAGGCAAAGTTTGGTGAAACCAGGAGGCAAACTAGGGACAGAGGGGGTTCTCACTTGTTTTCTGTCACACGTGCTGAGTTATGGTGGTGACGTCACGGCTGTAACTTTATTCGGTGCGTATTATTAATAAATATTTTAGAGAAATTTCAAACTAGTTTAGCAATAAAAATACATCGATAACCCTTTTATCATAATTTATCATTGTACGAACGCGACAAACTATGGTCCTCGTATTCAGAGCCCCATGTCTTCACTAACACTTCTCAAATCTTAAATCAGTAGGCAGTATAACTTACTCGGCTTCCTCGATCGTCTCTGACATGGCAAGGAAGACACAGTTGAAGAGTATGGTGGCCATGACAAAGTAGTCGAAGTACTGGTTGGTGGAGAGGTAGACGCAGGCACGCCGCACCGACGACCACGGCGACCACCAGAACAGCGACCTGGTCGCCGTGAACCGATGGATGTAGTTCTTGCGAAAACGCTTGGAGACAACGCAGAATGTCTGAAACAAAGTGATGAAGAAATACATACATTAATATCGCTAGAAAAACACGCACATTATTTATGGTCCCAAAATAAGCAAAGCTCAACCACCTCATACAGGTAGCTAAGTGACCTATACTCAAACCAGTAGACCAAATATGAATCGTGATCAGACCGTAAACAACAACTAAGTATGAGGGTACCCCAGTTCAAACTACGACACTAGGACGTCAAATACCGCAGTCCCCCCGTGACCACGGTTGTTGAAAAGCAGCCGAAACGTCGGGAGCGTAAAAACATTAAATAAACGCGATAAAATCTATAAAATATGTTTTATATCAATAATTAAATGATGTTCGTTGGTAAGCGCATCACTTGAGAACGGTTGGATGTTGTCACGACTAGATTTTTTTTTCTAAATTTCGTAGTACTGGGTATTGTTGGTTTTATGTACAACAAGAAAACAATCAGTTTCTGTATAACCAATTAGTTACGAGTTATGCAAAGTACCTGCTGTCGGTGGGGAGCAGGGCTGGCGTCTGCTCGTTAGCCGGGAGCGTACTACAATTTTAATTATCGCTTCGGATTAATTCCGTGATCGGAATTATTACGCCGCGTTCGATCGAAATTGCGTACGGCGGCGGATTATCACTTTGCGTCCAAATTTCTGAATCTCGACGATCGAATTATATCTGATTTTGAGTACTATTTACATATGAACGTGAAACATGATAGTTTACAACAATTTTATGGAACTTATCATTATATATACTCAAGAACGGATGGGCCGATTTTTTGGATCTTTGTTTTTTTTTATTTGTCCCCGCCCCGAATAACAGAATAACTATTGAAACATACAAAAAAATCATAACAAGAAATATAATAAAAATAATTCATTTTCTCATACTGACTCTAAGTCGGTACGACGTTCGCCCGGGACAGCCAGTATTAGTATAGATTAAACATTAAAACATCCATCCTGACTATCAGTGGTGTTAAGGGATGTTCACGAATCCAGATTCCAAGTCTATTCACGCAACGCGTACACAAAAGTACGGATGAAACAATCATGTCGGCATGAACTTGGCTTGGTTTATTTTAATTCAGCAGCCGCAGGTGGGACTTAACCCTGTCTATAAACTCATCGAGCCACGCATAAAACTTGCAAGGCACTCGTGCCTCGACACAACCACATTATAATCTTTTATAGAGGTATATACTTAAGACTTAAAGTCGTCTACGTGAGTGAGACAAATTATTGGGAATAAGTTATTTTTTAAATATATTTGTGAGCTTTTTTTTCATTTGACTTGGGTTTTTACCAAATTGTGTTCAATAACTTAATTATTTTTTCAGGTTATTAAATAAAGTTTAGATGTTGTCTTCCAAACCGTAAGCTGGAATAATTATTTAATTTAGTTTTTCAATGCAACTATTGAACTCTTTTTCTAGTACATTTAAACCGACGAAAAAAAGATATATTGTAAATCCTCAATCTATTATTCAACTTATGAAATGTGGATGTCTGTTTGTTTCTTCGAAAAATATGCACGCAAAAAGGGGCTGGTTCTACTCAATCTGGTAAATTCATAAGCATTTTAGGGTTCCGTACCAAAATGGTAAAAACGGATTCCTTATAGTGCGACTATGTCTGTTTGTCCGTCTGTCATACCTGATTATTTTATTATTTATATGTCGCGAGCGACGCCACGGGTGAATGCTAGTGATTTCTAATTAAACTAGAAACGTAGCACCAACGCACAGCAATCGCAAACGTATAGTAAAGGCAATACTAAATGTTGTAGAGCCATTTAAACTCCAAACGGTTTAATATTATCGCAGTTTACGACAGTCGAACGCTCACCGCTCACCGGGCCCCGTCTAGGATTATTATTTCGGTTATTAAATTTTGCTACGGTGAACTTGGCCGAGCAGCACTTTGATATTTTACGATACCAACAAATATTTATTGAACTATAAACATTAGCTATGTGGCCGCTATCCTTTTAAGTAGAGTTTTTAAAAATGGAAATCTTGGTTGTAAGTACGTACCTAGGTATTTGTTTTTTACGTAGGCTTCGATACATTGTGGAACTGAGTTTCGATAACATAGTGAGAACAATGAGCATGCTACAGGTTGTGTCGTCTCAGTTTCACTGTTTATGGGATTGTACCTACATTAAAAAACTGTTATCAAAAAACTAAAAGGCAAAAAATAATCTAATCATGAAATCTGCCTTGTCTAACTAAATCAAATATTTAATGAATGTGAAGTTGGCGCCAAACAAACAACTGGGACCAATCTGAAAGCTCGTATATTCTTTAATAAACCATCCAAATAATTAAGTACAATACTTATGTATCGTCAAAATTGTTTTCTTATATTTACGCGAATACTACACATTGAAATAAAACTCCCTCCCGTCCTCCCGTGACAATGGTTGCTGTAAAGTATCTAAAATGTCGGGAACGTTAAAACATAAAATAAACGCGATAAATGTCGAAAAAATTGTTTCATTTCAATATCGTCAAAATTGATATAACTGCAACTATACCACCCGTTCCACCCGGCATGCCGTTCCTATGGAAGTGAAAGAGAAATAAACTCCATGGTTGCTCTTTTTAACCGACTTCAAAAAGGAGGAGGTTCTCAAATCGGTTGTTTTTTTTTAAACTTGATACAAAGATACACTCTGGATGTTTTCAAGTCGAGAGTGAACAGGTACCTTATAGGCAAGTATGCTACATCGTAGATCTTATCGTCACTAACCATCAGGTGAGATCGAGATCAAATACTTGCCTATATTGTAATAAAAAAAAAACTATTATTTTATTTTACAAATCCTCATTAAGTACATGTATTGTAACCAACGCGGTGCAATCGAAGATGAATAACTGACAATACCTCATTTCTGTTTTAATCACATTATTCTCTTCTTAAACTACAAATATGTTATGCACTGAGGACAAACGTTATTATACCTATCCGTGATAAATTAAGGCCGATCGGTATAAAAAGAAATAATGTAAGTAACATAAGTAAAAATAAACGACAAACTCCATACAATGGAGGTTGTATTAATAAAATGAAAGGGTACCTTTATTTACCGACTCATTTGGAGCGGGAGCCCTCCAATATTATTCTCCTCGTGTGTGTACACCCAGGGGCGTTACAACAAATATTATTCTATTTGTTTTATAAATATTTTATTATCTTTTCATTGATGATATTATATTGCCTCAGGGCAGGACTGAAGCTATAGAATCTTTCTTCAAGATGACATTTACTTTTAACAAGTACCTGTAGTTCATACGTAGGTGTTGCTATACCTACGTACGTACGCCGACCGAGTCGGTTATTAATTTCGACTAGCATATAATGAAGGAAATTCTGTAAACGATCGACCGCTATTTGTCAGCGGTTGAGTGGAACCGAATCTTCGGAATTTATTTGAAAGCAACCTACGACACGAAAAAGAATCTAATCGAATCGGGCTACCAATCGAAAAGTGCTGAATCGGTCCGCTAGTAAAATTAAAACACTTGACGACAAAGGAAATCATAGTCTGACACTTAATGTAAGTGTAACTTTAAAATAAAGCCAACAGTGACCATCCGTTCGCAAAGAAAGTTGAATTAAAATTACTGAAGCGTAAAAAATTTGTTCCACAACAATGCTCTCTCAGAAAAGTTGCGTAAATCGTGTCAAACGAGGGTCAGTTGGAGCTGCCTATTCAAAGCGGCCCAAGGGTGCGCCAGCACTCGTGTTACGTGGCGTGTTTTGATAAGTGTTTTCATAGAGCCGTGTTTTCTTGGTTTATTTATTTGGTTAAAGTGTCAAGAAGTGCCTCCTCTGTGTGATTGATTGAAACGTTAGAGGATTCATTAGTTGATTGACTAGGATCTCCTAATTCTAGCATGTTCTAATAATCTATGTAGAACTATTATAAAACTGTTACTGGGCTGTGACTATAGATATATATTGTAGTTGCCTAATCTTTAGTAAAATATATGCTCTGATAGTTTATTCAAGCCAATAGGTACCAAAGTCATAAAATAATGTAACTACATAACTTCCTAAAAATATATTTTTACAAAAATCGTTGTTTGTATCTATATTTATAGAAGTTTTCACAACTGTACAATTAAAATGTTCATATGGAAATTACTTTGTAATGCCATTGTAATTAGAAGATAGCTTTCTATAAAAATAGGGGCTAAACTGTGCGCAGTTTTATGACAATTTTTATAAGTCTATATTCATTTTGCTGAAACCGCGTAAGTGACCTTGTCTAAATGAGAATATAAAAAGTGGCGGAGGGCTCGCTGAGTACCAGGGGGTCAGAGCATCAAACAAGTAGGTCAAGATGGGGCGCCCACGCACTGAACAGATTCAAAAGCCACGGAGGCGGTGTGCGATGAATGGACAGAGACATTGAACATCCGTTCGGTTTTCTTTACGGACCATTTCATAGTGCCGCGCTCAGGGATGCCAGATATTAAAAAATGAATCATTGTTTTTTTTTAATATTCTTTCTATACTTGAATGGGTGAGCTGAAAAGATATTATGATATTTATGAGAGCAAAGACTTCCGATTTCAGACATTCTGTTAGTATATACTTATGGTTGCTTAAGGCCTGTTTCTCTACATACTGATAAACCTTTCCATGTTTAATAATTTGTACTAATAAAAATCAATTTTAAAAATTATCCACCCATGCGTCCGATCGTAGTTTAAAAAAAAATACATTCCCATTTGATCCTCTAACGGGTCCAATTTCCAGATATCTCTCTTTAGTACTCACCTACGTTGTATAAGGAACTCCTGTTCGAATCTCTAGGTCTACCGATTTACGATGTGCGTTGTCTATCAGTCAATGTATTGTTTTAATTTTATTAAATGGACATTGTGTATTTAAATACCAGGTGACCCGATATACATTGTCTTGTCCAAATTCCGATGGAAAAAAAGCATTTTCATTTGTTCCCGAATTGTTCTATTCTCCGGACGACGTTTTAAAGTGTTCTTTCCCTATAAACCTGATTCGAATGAACAAATTTAAAAAAAATGGCTAGTCAGGAGCGGACAGTTTCCAGCCGTTCTCAAGAGATGAACCAACGAATATTATTTAATTTTGAAATAAAACTAATTTTACTATCAAGCAAACGCGATAAAATCCGTAAAATTAATTTTATTTCAATATGTATATAGTATTCGCGTAAATCAATATATATATATATATATATTTTATTACATTATAGTCAAGTATTTGATCTCGATCTCACCTGATGGTAAGTGACGATGAGATCTACGATGGAGCATACTTGCCTAGAAGGTACCTGTTATTGTAGATATAATATAATTGCTTTAGTTTTGATAGGTCCTTTATTCATTATTAACCTGGCCTTCAACGTAAAGGCCTGCTTCAAAGATTCTCACGCGCAACGGTCCTCCAACACACGCATCTAACGTATTCCTTGTATTTATTATTTGCTGAATTCCTAATTATTTTTATTTTGTTTATGTTTCTTTTTACCGAGTTATTTTTCTCATCGTTTATTTCATTTACTGAACAATCTGGCAACCGCGGCATCCAGATTAAATTATATCAAGCCAACGGTCTGTCCGACCCGCATTCCTGTAATAACCAGCATTCCTCGTTCTCCACAAAAATAAATAAGCCTTTCTTTCTTTTGACTTTTATATAATATTTTCGTTGGACAAGCTGATGTTATAATAAGAATATAAGGATTTGTAACTGCGAATAACATTCATTTGACAACCCGTTTGGCGCACCTGAATTCTGTACTGATAGAACCTTAGTTCAAACTTTGAGTGATATGAGCATGAATGTTTGTTCCTGAGTCATGGAAGTTTAATATCTATACAGCTTGATTCAAAAGAGCTTTATGTATTACGCTGTATCAGTAAAGAGGAACCACGATCGGTCCATTAAAATAAATAAATAAATATCACCAAGCGAACACACCAATTATACAGCCCACACTAAGTAACGCTTGTATTATGGGTACCGTACAATGGACTGAGGGCGAACTCAGCATATAATACTTATATAGATAATATACATCCATAATTCGGATACAAACCTTTATGCTCATCACACAAAAAATGTCCCTACCAGGATTCGAACCCGAAACCAGCAGCACAGAAAGCAGAGTCACTACCCACTGAGCTAATCAGGTCTTCAAATTATGCGGTACGATTATTACAAGCGTTGCTTAGTTTAGGACTGGACAGTTTTTCTCGCTCCGTTTCGTTTACACGTCTCGTTTTATTGAATACGCAGCTTTATTTACCTGCTTATTATTCATTACTCTACGATGTTTTGACGTAGGGCACATTGTTTAGGTAGCTTTCCATTACTGAGTCACTTCTAAATGAATTAATTATATCCGGTGCGAAACAAGGCAGTGAAATAACTCCAGGTAAGTACCGTTAATTATGTATCTTGGTATTTTATCAAATAATTGTAATCTAAATAGAAGGGAATTAATGTGACGGTATCTTAATCCTAGTTCTCTGTACATAATTAGTTTTAAATTAAACCCAGCGTGTCCAGCTTGAATTAATATCTTCAAAATAATTATACCAGTTTATATTTAATTAACTATGTACGAGTACTACTTAGGTAAACCAACACACGTAGTCCTGTCCCGAATTTTCCGATTATCCGGACATCTAATCAATTATTCGATTATCAGGAGGACAGCTTATCAATTTTTGTTTCCCTAAAATCCTTATCCGGACTGTATCGAACATTTAAAAAAAAATGCCAAATCGATCAAGTAATGCTGTTACCAACGTAAGTCATTTTCTAGATATGGATGTAATAACCTACAATATTTAAAGCGTTTTCTCCGTGTATGTGCCCTGGGTAGGGGTAATCTGACGCATCATCAATCAGGGCAAGTGGGCGTTACATCGATGCAAAACTATTTTGTCCCGGATTCGGTCCGACCTTTTACTGCGTTGGGGTTTTATTCGATGGACCTATATAAATATATTTGACGACCAAATTGAGAATATAATAGAGGTTCTTAGGAGTTATTTATAGCTTTACTTTGAAGACTATAATGTGTGTATGTTTCATTATTCTACTGTGAAGGAGATCGTAGCATAGTTGACAAAAACGGATAGATCAGCGCGTGCATCAGCAGTCAGACCTTGGGTGGGTGGTCGTATCTAAATAACAGATCTGTAAGAAAAAGATAAGGTCCCAGTAATTATGCCATTATGTTACCTAAGTTGGGGTCGAGTCACCTTCGTCCGTAGGAGAATTAAGTACTCTCGAGATACCTTACACGTGACCCTGGGTGGTGCCAACCAGGTGACAACTCTACTGGTGGTAGGCTTCGGCCGTGGTTAGTCACCACCCACTGAACAAAGCCATGTCGCCAAGCGGCCTAGCCGTGTTCCGATATGATGTTCGGTGTTGCCATTCATGGATGGCGGGTCAGATCAGTTGCGCTGCATGTGCCTAGTGAATGTAGCGTCTCGATCTACTGCCGCCTTCCTACCTAGGCAAGTATGCTCTATCGTAGATCTCATCGTCACTTACCATCAGGTGAGATCGAGATCAAATACTTTGTCTATAATGTATAAAAAAAAAGAAAAAAAAAGTTACGGTTACTCGGAAGTCGAAAAATTCAGTCAAAATGGACGCTCGAAACAATAACTGTGTTCCCCGAACTGTGGTTCCGGAACCACAACTTGTTCAGAATCGCACTGACATTGTTTCGTTTTTCATTCTAGAGTAACATACATTTGAATGCCATTAAGTCTTAAAAAATATACCTACTTACGCGTCGAATTGACAACCTCCTCAGTTTTTTACGTCCGTTAAAAATGTAGGCTACGCACACATTTAACACACGTGGTAATTTGTGCGCAAGACACGCAACCAATTTTGATTGCTTTTATTTGCCTGCGGTATTTTTTTAAGCAAAGTGATATTGTGAAATTCTCGTTGCTGATAGAATTTCAGGATAGCTAACAAAAATCTCTTCCACTTGAATGGTGCCCCTAAGTGTGTGGTCAAAGGTTAGCTGCTGCAGTGTGGCCTCATTGACATGCTCTCGGTACCGTGGGGGTTGGGTGCTGACGTCACACGCCGTGTCGCAATGCCGTGGGCCTGACACAAATGCTCTGACAAATGGGTACATTGAGCGATTGAACCAGGCTTTATTATAGCTAGTAGCTATTCATGTTCGAGCCTATTTTATAGGCAATTTTATACATTTATGTATCAATGCTTATTGCCTATTTTATACGGGGTGATTTAGAAAGGATATACTAAGCCCTTTTAGTGATAGCCAAGTTGGTGGAATGCTTACCTAGGTAACCAGGATCGCCGGTTCAAACCCCTGCTCGCTCCTCTGGGATTGCTAGATCTCATGTGCGAATCTCATTTTCAACTATAATTATCACTTGTTAGACGGTGAAGGAAAACACCGTGAGGAAATAGTGTTTTTTGTGAGGATCTTTTTTAAGTTTACATCCCAAAAATTCTCACATCACGTAATGATTACGAATGCGCTAAAGAAGCACAGGTTTAGTATACGCTCTCTGAATCATGCTGTATATTTATGTATCAGGGAGTTTTGCCCAAAATTGGTCTCGGTCTTGCTCAAATGAAAGGAATCAAAGGAATCCTATCCTACGATACAAGGCCACCGGACACATAATAAAGACAAGACTAGGGTTCTGTTCTATTGAACATCATTAAAACAATGCTGAAGTTTGTCGTAATTGCGAGACCCATGAGTCTCGCATCATTAGTCTTTATCTTGCTATAATGTCTTGGCCAAGACTGTAAGAATGCAAGACTATATTCAAATAACCCACATATCGATTGCTGTATTATAATAATTGCCCTCATTGTGCTTTAAAGTGTCATCCAACACTGGTTGAATTTTGTCCCTGAGAGAACCCAGAAAGAACCTGCTATCTCTAGAATTAACGAACTTAGAATTGTACTACTTACTAACATACCTATAGGTATGCTGTTATCATGTATAAGTATACTTATAGTTGACGATAGCTTTGTCAACAAAAGCTTTCAGTTCACATTGAGTGGTATGATGTGCATTTTTGTGTGATATTGTGTACAAATGTTGAGCTTGCTTGGCAACTACCTACACATAAAAATATTGAAAGCGTAGTAGCCTTTTAGCGATAAAAAATATGAATTGATTTATGTGACTTAATAATAGTAATACAACGAGAATAGGAGAGCTTTTTATTAACCGACTTCAAAAAGGAGGAGGTTCTCAATTCGGTTGTATTTTTTATTTCATATATGGTTATAGACAACGGGGGAAGGCCGCTATATACGTTGGATTTTTTTATCTTTATGATAGAGAAAGCATGCTGTCACTTTTCTACCGTATTGCTACATTAAAAAAATGCTTGAGCCACAAATGACCCAAATTAGCACTTTTTTTTGCTTAAAATACATCAGCTACGCATCGTTAGGATCAACTATAGCAATCAGAATGAACTTTAGCTAACTACATTTGATAGAAACTTGTTTTAAATTGTTCAAGTTACGCCCCCTCGCGCACCAGATGTTTCAGAATATTTGCCTCTCTTTTCTGTGAATCCTACTGTTCACAAATCAAGGCATCCCGATGAGACATCGATGGGGATACAGCGGTCCCATCCAATGCTATAATAACAAATATTTGTAAAAAATACCTCAGGACTATATACTTCCATGGATAAAATCGCAAACTGTCCCATTAATAGATAAGTTAATAAAAATACCGACTTAAATATTCGACAAGCCGTCATTCGTTTCACTCTGTTTTATGAAATGGATTGAAAAGCAATAAAGTTATTTCCACCAAATGGTGGATCCTGAAATGCAATTGGCGGTATTGGATTCATCGCGTTTGCAAATGATATCAAAGATAAACATTTAACGATTAAATAACGTTGATAATGGCGGGTAACATACTTGTTGAAAATTCGCAATTTATTTACGTGTAAATTGCAAATTGTATTTGTCAGGTTTTATAAATAAAATCAGGGCGGGGTTACACCCGCTCGTCAGCATCATTCTGTAAGATCGATCTGATAAAATCATAACCGGATAAATTCAGAATGTGTGTGATGTAGAACATAATTGTATGATGAACATGATTCTCACCGTTTCGGATTTATAGTATGAAATTCCGGCTGTATAAGCCCGCACTGGTGAAAGATATGTGTTGCTACAATAGCTGTTTATTGACTACATCGTAACTAATTGTTTTTTTTTGGAAAATATACATTATGAAGAATTATAATTATGAATTGGTAAATATAGCTGAAGCTAATTGCGGTAATGCAAGGAGCTGCTGAATGAATTTAAACACACCGCAATGTGTTACTTTTCATTTTCGCAATAATACATCATTACCGCTCTTTGTAATATTTTTTTCATATTCCATACTAATATTATAAATGGGTTAAGTTTGTTAGTTTGTGAGTTCGGATGGAGGTTAATCATTCATCGTTGACTTAATATAGCTAAGTCCCTGCACACAAACCTTATTAGGTATATTCATACTGCAAGCCTCCCACCAAAAACTAACCCAAAGGCCAAACTCGGTTTCGTGTCTGGATCCCACAAAACGCATGGCAAACATGTAGCATGCCTACACAGAAATAGCGGGATGAACAGACGAAGGACTGCGCTGCTGTAGTTCACGTAAGAGAGGAGTGAAGAGATATGCTATGGGACACCAATAATACTCTTACTGCGTACAAAATCTTCTTATACTTCTTTTTTTCTAAAAATGGCGTCATCTGAGATATTTTGCTAATGTCAAATATAAAGTTATTTCTAAGTCTCAAAAGGCTATTTTAAAACTATCTAACAAGCATTTGCAGGCTTTGGCTAGGCCTAAATAACCCCCCATCACTATCAGTAATATGTTGAAGCGACGAAAAAATACTATTCATGCGGGAACATGAAAATGTATTATGTGGGTACCGGTAAGCCAATCTTATTATCTCTCCATGAGAAAGAACACAAACAAAATCGCATCAAGTCGTCAGAACCTCGACATGCCAATCTCGCATGAGATCAGACCCTCATGACGGGATCTTGGGTTATGGCCGTGCTCCGAAAAAATGTTATTGCGTGAGGACGCCGCGTGATCCGAACCTTCCCAATGGAGATTATTTATCAGCATCTAGTACGTTACGAGATGTTAGGAATATTTGGTGAGTACATTCTTTTTGTGTCATGATTTTGTTTGTCCTTTTATTACGGACAGAGAAATATTTTCTACATAAAGGACCTCTATATATTAGTTTCCAATCATAACCTCTCCTTTTATCTTCTCTATATTCTATGCGGTATATATAAACGGTTCGGCATTTTACCTTCTGTAATTCAATCTGGCAGGAAAAAGTAAAAAAACAACAACTTGAAAGTTCTATTCAGGACAGAAAAGTACAAAAAACACTCTTTTTTTATTGAGTAAAAAGCAATCAATATCCTGAAATCTTCGTTGCTAATCGGTTAATAATCGCCAATATCTCAACAAAAATCGGTAATCAGTCAAATTAATATAGATTTGAGACTAGACTGCTGAGAAAAAAATCTTAGGTAGGTACATAAAAAAACGATGAATCATCGAATGCGTAAATCTAAAGCTGTCGAAGAACCCCGAATCGAGCGGACTAACAAACGGATAACTTCCGAGAAAGAAGTATCGTTACCGCATGATTTACAGACAAATCTGTTTGGTAACGGCTGCTAGTCTAAACAGTGAGACTGATTTAATTGCGCACACACCTGGCGGCCGCCGCCCGCGCCGCTCCTACGATCAATATCGTTTGGAAACTCGTTATTTTTATTCTCTGTTTATTTGTTTCTCGTCATTATTATGCTGCCAGTATTTTATTTTATAACTCTACCAAATTTATAGAACGAATTCGTGTATTTTTGGTAATGACCCAACCATCGACGTATTACCGATGCAATATGATTTATAGTAGTAGTATGGAAATGGCTAGCGAGCTTTTAGTAATAACAACATCGCCAGACGAACATACGGATTGTAGGTACGGTCCCACACTAAGCAACGCTTGTATTATTGCTACCGTACAATGGACTGGGAGCGATCCCAGTATATAATACTGATTTAGATATTAAACATCCATGACCCTGGTACAAACTGTTTTACTCATCACACAAAGTTTCCCCTTACCAGGATATGGACTTTTGTTTTTCTCCTTTTCCTTTTAATTTTTATTTACAAAAGTAATTTGTAAATATGGGACCCATGTAGCCATATATTTAGAGTTGGTCCTTTTTTTTGACCAGCTGCTAAAGTCTGCCTAGCCGCTCCTACATTGTTTTCACATACCTATAACAATGTAATGCTGTAATTCAATTTTTTTTTAATGAGCAACCATGGAATTTCTTGCCCGTTCTTCTGTAAGGAACGGCATTCCGAACGGTAAAGTTGTAGCTTAGAATTTTGTAACTTTTTTGACGATTCATAAGTACTGTACTGTACTTAATGGTTTACATGAATAAAAAATATTTTGATTCTGATTCTATCTTGTATACCTATAGCTCTTTTGATTGAACTAAAACTCGGAAACCAAATGTAAAATTTCACAGAGTAGGTAGTTTTAAAAATAGCTAGTTTAGATTTCACAGTGCTTGCCTACACCGATACACAAAGTCCGTGTTTGCGAACAGTCAAGACAAACTTGAGCAAAGACTTCAGTGAATGCGGCAAAGTGTGCTCGACCGAGCGATGCTTGTTTAGTGCTTCGCCGCATTTGTTCCAAGCTCTCCTACATTTGCTTACGTTGAAACCTATTGACCGATAAATATTAGTATACCTAGAATCAGATTCGGAATATTTTTTATATATAGTAGACCATTCAGAAGTTATAAATCCTCAAAAATTACACAAAATGTTATGCTACGATTTCACCCCTTACTGGTATGGCGTTACTATAGAAAAGGGGCAAGAAATTCCATGGTTTGTTTTTGTACAGCGATGTTAAAAAAAAAATGCGATAGGTGTGCGATAGTGTGGGTATATAAGTAACTACCTAAATAATGCTTTCAACATCATTTTATAAAATTAAATGGATATCTTAACTCCAATATTACAATATCTAGCTCCTGAAGCGTGCTAAACAAAGACCCTTTTTGAAAAAATGATACCATGTAGACTTTCACCTCAATTGAAAGGTGGACGAAAAGGCTTTTTGTCCCTTTTTATTTAAAATTATCTGAAAGAGATAGCAGCTTAAATACCATACCTTTACCCAATTCACCCCGCGACGGGACCGCCGCCTGTTATGAAGAGGGCAGCTATTTTTAGGGATACCGTAAATAATGCTTGAGGCAGTTCAAAAAAGGAAATTACCTGGGTATAAATAAAATATATTTTTAAATTTTACCTGCTCAGGTTTTCCATTGAGGTCGACGATTATGTTAACCGTTCAATTTTTATGTTAACATCATTATTGTAATTTATCGTAAAAATTTACATCTCGGTATTGTAATATGGTTGTTAATTTTTAGAAGTAAAATGGCAAGCTAACAATTAAATGAACACTGAAAAGTATATCATCAGCTTAATTTTCCAGCGAAAATATTATATTTTTCTTTATACACAAACATCACTTTTAGTTTTAATTTGCGTAATGTTTGGTAACGTGGTGCTCATGCAAAATACAATAAAATTCAAATTTCGAATACTCGAGAATAAAACATTTTATTCTCGCTCATTTTGAATTTCTTCCTTTTTAAATGTAGTGGCCAGTAATATGATCTCAGTTAGCGAAGTTTTCATTTTTATATAAACTTTAATAGCATACCAGTTGAATCCTATATAAGACGTTTGAAATAGCATTTGTTACAAGGTATAAGTACTAATCACAGAAAAGCTACCTTAATTCCTAAAGTCATCGCGAGCGAAGCCGCGGATAAAGCTGGTACTTAGTTTATTTTTGTTGGAATACGAGAGAGCTAAATAAACGGTATTTACTGGATTAAATTTCGTAAATAAATTCATAGCCCGAACTGGGCCGCTCCCTTGAGGCTTCGCCGGTACACCCAACGCCGTTGACGTACAATTCTGCCGCTGGAATTGTCAACGGATAAATAATTATGAAAGACGAGGCATCTTCCCGATTGGAAGTTAAACAAATTTTTCTTTATATAATATTTGACCCTCTATATAACACCCTGAGGAGTCGAATCCTCCTTTGTGGTACACATAGGTACTCAAGGAATATATCCTCTAAATTTCAAGCCTTTTGGTCTTAGATTTAGGTTGTGTGTAAAGACAGTGTCAGTCGGTCAGTCAGGGTTAAAAAAATTATTAAGGTACCTATATAATTACTATGTAGCGACCTCTACAATCTCGCCACAAGCTACACAGATGGCGCTGCAGACGGACATTCAGAACAATTGACAATTCTCCATACAATCCTGACACGTGCTATGAGAGTTTTCGGAGCACGTAACATATATACAAGATCCCCACAATGACCATCGGGGCATCACGGCCGCCCCGCCAGGCGGCATAAGGCCTGGCTGGCAGATCTTCCCTTTTCAGCTAAAAGTGCATACATATTCAGATATTCCCATCGGACTATGATAGTGAGGGAACGAGGGAAGTGAAAGCACTTGTCCTTGTTCATTAATGTATCTTTTGCGGGGTTGGCTACTCTCTGTTGAGATTGACCGCCGACCGAATTAACTCATATTAATTCATAGCTCATACCTGAGGATGACCTGTCCAGACATCTCATTTATGTTCTAAAAGCATCTCCAAACGGCGCAACTTAGCACCCAATTTTAAAATTGGCATGCCAATTGATTGGGATCCAATACATCGACGCTACAGATTGGGTGCTAAGTTGTGCCGTTCGTAGAGGCTTTTAGATTGAGGTACATATCGATATCGGTCAATGGCGCTTCTAGTTAATATTTAGCTATGGCGTGGCCAACGGCAGCATGAAACATGCATAGCGGTTCAACGCCAACCGAAGTGTAGAGCACCGCCCGCCACCGGGAGCATGCCTCTACTCTACACACGTATAGAGCCTACATTTATGTTTCTTATACCCTGAAAATTGAGATTATTCCGTTAAAATACTACTTAACTTTGTCTATGAAACTTTTGTTGAATTATTTAAGAGTCTGTGCTCATTTCGGGGGTGTTATTGGTCTATGGGCTACGAATGTGATAATTGGAATCTTGAGCCATAGTAGCGAGCCTGTGTGTGTGTTCTGAGTGAGTGAGCGTACAATAAGTACATGCGTAAGTACGTTGTAAACTTGATCTCACCATCTGAACATTGTTAAGAGGGAGAAAGTGATAAATAAAGAGTCTCCAAATAAAGTGCCAAACATCTTGTTCCTCACACGTTTTTGGTCTTGGTAAGCCTTAAAAACAACAGAAAAATAAACCTGATTTTTAACGTCTGCGCTTAAAGGTACCCGGATTAAAAAAGAAAGCAGCACCTACCTATATTAATATTTAAGCCAGCACTCTTAACATTTTTGAAATTTCTTGGTGTTCCATTCCACCAGAAAACCATTCACATACCGTAACCATAAGCAGATAAACATTACAAGAATGCTGAATTTAAATAAGTATCAACATTCAGCGCCGCGCTGCCACCACCACTAACCTCATTCAGAATTTATTTACAAAAATATACATTATCATTTTTAGCTCAACGAAATATTACGCTTGTGTTATATTATTAGGATTCCGTATTCAAACTACGAAGCCTTACATCCAAATTTTAATTTTTTTTTCTATATTTACAATAGCAATACGCAACACGGTTCTTCTAAAAAATATTTTTAATTAGACTTTTACCATGTATGTTCGTCCGTCCTAGACACTGCCATTTTATTTAGAAACTGTTAGGACCGTAAGTAATTTTATTTTTATATTTGTTACCACTGTAAGAATGTTTATTAAAATGTTGAAAAAGCAATGTACCCATATCGAATGGGTTTACATCTAATGAGTACTTGACTATTTTAAAATTATATCACGTGGCATCTTTGACAATAAAAAAAAATGCCTTAAACGAAACATTGAAGTAGCCTTTTTACGTGATTTTCATATACCCACTGGCCACTAAACGACTTTTCATGGTTTTTTTTTTACGATATTTTATCTACGCACGCGCTTGGCCGGTTTTTTAAACATAAAATGAATATCATTTTCGATTCTAAGTTGGTACAAACACGAGCACAATCGGACCGTCACAATGGAAGCGTAAACAATGGCCGACCTGAATACAAGTTTTTGTTCAGCAATACGTAATTGTAAATAATGTGGGGAACATTTCGCTTTACATTTAGACTCCATGTTTTATCGCGGGTATTATGTTCGGGTGGTTTGTGGGCACAAAGGAGCTGCCTCCTCTCGTCTCGAGGGTCCCTTGAAGTACGAGCTTGCAAGGTTTGTTAATTCCAACGGTTGCTCTTCACCCAAGATATCGATTTGAAAAAAAAAAATGTTAGCCACAGTTTGTACTTGCAAACTACATCTTTAAACTTCAGGCCTAATATTTTTCTGCATATATCGTAGCCAATATTATGACGTCAGAACTTAAGAATTCAGAAAAAGACAAGGCGTGCGTGAGAGTTTTTAAGAAATAAAAAACCATTAACCAGGTTTTTGCTCAACGTTTAAACTGTAAATGAACTCGTGCTTAATCCGAGAATTTGCCTAATCATTCATCTACGAAGTATGACTGATGAATTGGCGCCCAACGAGGAACTCTTGCTCAGCGCTGGTATAATATAATCACTGTGTAAAAAAATAAGTATATGCTGCTTCATTCCATGATATTTTACAACATTGTATTCTTCTTCGTAAAGAATACTTTCTTCAACGTAGGAATTAGATATTGCTTAGTTTTACTTGATTTCCAGTATTGTATTGTTCTTTTATTTGCAATATAGCACAATACAAAATTCATTATGCCTGCCACGAAATAGCAAGGCTACCTACGTTTTTAACCTACGTATTTGCTAGCTAATAAGCTACCAAACAACAATAGAAATAAACGGACTAATATCCGGCGGCCACCAGATAGTCTGCTGTTACATAATACTTTTGTTTTCAGAACCAGTTTCATGGTAGGCCAATAATAATTGCGGGCGTTAGAATTGAGGGTAGGTATTTTAAGGTTGCTCGACACTCGTGGTTCAGTTTATGCGCGGCAATCACGCGATGCGGACGTGTCGGACTAACCTGTTTATTGGCATACACAGTATTCTAGAATATAATTAATTACAATGTGTACATAATTCATATTAATTACTGCAAGTAATATTTTTATTTTAGAAAACCTTGTAATAAAACTTATTTTACAGATTTTATTGCGTTTTATGTTTTTACGTTCCCAACGATTAGGCTGCTATACAGCAGCCATGTTCACGGAAGGACCGTGGTTGCTGTAAAGTGTATTTCTGCGTAGATTGCACCGCAAGCAACAACTAAATATGAATGAGGGTACCCCGGTTCAAACTATATCAATAGGTCGTCGAACACCTCAGTCCTCCCGTGCCCATGGTTGCTGTAAAGCAGCCGAAATGTCGGAAACGTAAAAATCATAAAATCAACGCGGTAAAATCCGTAAATATAAGAAAACTTTCTTCAATGAAATCGTTGTAGGTATATTTTTCAAATATTACTTCTTACTCCCCCAATTTTCTGATTCTAAACTCAAAATATTGTACAACAAAATTACTCAAGCAATTTCCGGGGCACAACGTTTTCACATTCATCCTCAATATAAGAAAGCAAAAAGATCCGCCCAAGGCTTTAGATATTATCTCGATCGCTTGAAATAAAATCGTTTCGTTGGTGTGAACAGTAAAAAATCTGGCCTGATTCTCGTCTCGGCATCGTTCGGCACATTTATAACTCGATATTGTGCTGTATCAGATCAGCCATTATGTTTAATAGGGTTTATAACAACAGTTGTATAAAATTCAAGGGTGATTCGGAAAGTGTATACTGAGTAATGACCATGGGCTTCTTTGGCGCATTTGTAAACACTTTGTGAAGTCAGAATTTCGATATGTCAATTTAAAAAAAAATCCCAACAAAATGACAATTGTGTTTTTTTTATTGACATACCTTTCAAATTCCGACTTCACATAATGATTACAAATGTGCTAAAGAGCGCAGGTTCAAGGGTTAGTATACACTTTCTGAATTACCCTGTATAGGATATATGTTATATGAGTATTTATAATACCGCTATAATACGTTCATTCTTTCATTATCATAATGTAAATAAATAAAATTCCTCCCGTAACCACGGTTGCTGTAAAGCAGCCGAAATGCCGGAAACGTAAGAACTTAAAAATAAACTCAATAAAATCTGTTAAATTCGTTTTATTTTAATTTGAATAAATAAAGTAATATTTTCGTTAGTTTATCAGCTAAAGAAAGTAGTTTATACGACCATACTACATTATAAGTGTCATTGAAAACATTAAGGAAATAGGTCCCTCATAGTTTTCCTACCACCAGGCCGTACCTCGATAAAATCAAACACAAGAAATAGAATCTGTAGTGAGAAGTTATCCCATAAAACTGATTTACGAGTGCCATTTATCCCAACTAGTTCACCGTACACCGCGTAAAAAAGTTAGGAAGTTATAAAATGATCAATATCAATTAGTATTGCCAACTAACATTGTTGACAATATGTCGACCTGATTAGCTCAGCTGTCGGTCAATAATCGGTGAAGAATGCTCTATACATAATTTTCTCTATGGTTTTTTCTCTCTTCTAACTGGCGTCTCCTTGACATCGTTTGTTTTGAAAAGTGTTCTGAGTATTTAATTAAATTATAATTATATAAACCTCAAGAAGTCCATAATTTCCACCCCAGGGCCCATGGTATATTTACCAGTGGTGACCCTACTTTCGGTGCCGAGGGTCCCGGATTCGAATCCTGGTGGGAACAAACTTGCACGAATATTTGTACCCGAGTCAGTGATGTTTAATATCATAAGTATTATATACCGGGATCGCCCCCTGTCCATTGTACGGTACTCATAATACCAGCTTAGTTTGGGACCATGCGATTGGTATTTTCATCTAGCAAAAACATAACTATATGTAGTTCTGATAGTACCCATTTTATCTAAATACACAAGCTCAATACCAGGATTATATAGACTCAAAAAGGCTTACATACCTAATTGATAGCACTCACACCTGCTATCAGTGGAATACTCAACGCATAATCCGTCGCGATAAGCTGATTCAATTAATACCTCGTATCTATATTTTAACATGATGGAGTGTGAACGGAGGTTGACTACCGTGAATAAGTCATGAGGGCGGCGGATTTTTTTATTTTGTTTCAAAATATCTTCATTGCATTTTACAGTTCACTCTATGATTATACCAATATTTATACAATGCCACCGTTGTTTGCTCTGCGCGGATTGATGATTCAGACAGGACCTTTGAACGTGTGCTTCATTAGCACATACGTCATCAAATATTTAAAAACGTTCGGATACAACCACAATTGATATTTCGTTGGAAACTTTTTTTAAATAGACTTAAGTACCTACTTAACGAAAATCTGACTTTACATGATGATTCTAAATGCGCTAAAGAAATGCAGTTTCAACTGTTACTATACCTTTTCTGAATCATTATGTATAGTTCGAGTCGTAATTTTCAAGTTTCTTGCCCGTAAACACCGTCATAAATGTAGAAAATACGGGCTTTTATTCAAATTAGATTGTGCGCCGGATGGACATTTCCCCGCCGAGCCAGTAATTGTGTAGCTAAACAAAGTATGCACGTTGAATTTCACGTATCAGGATTTATTTTTATTCGATGGTTCTCAATCAATTAATACTAATAATATTCTCCAAGTCTGCTACACCAAGTCTGTTATCACGCCCCTTAAACCCTATATAGATATTAAACGTCCGTGACTCGGATACAAACATTCATGCTTATCACACAAAGTTCACCCTTACCGAGATTCCAATCCGGGACCCGCAGTACACACAGCAGGGTCACCAAACGTGCTAATCGGGTCATCCCATTGACCACACTCAGTACTGTATCTCAGTATTCAACGCAACTTTACTCATAAAACATCAACAGCCATACAGCTTATAGGTCATATTTGGCGAGCTGTTGGCAGACTCCGCGGGGATGTAGGTCGTCGTTAAGATGAATGGAGTATCCGTTTAATATTCACTGTGTTCCCTTCGCCGCGGGATGAATTCATGGCTAGATAGTGCGGTGCCATCCAGGAACTAACAGGTTGTATGTTTGAGTATTGTTTTCTATTGTATACAGGGTGTAAGTTGCTTTGTACGGAAAACTGATACCATGGATTCTGGTCATGTGTCTGGAGCCCCCTAAGTTGAAAATTTCTGTCAATCTTTTGAATACAAAAAAACATAATAACTAATTTAGACCTAAAAGTGCGATGTTAATTATAACTCGATACGCTCGAGCGCACTCGTCACTCACACGCATCGGGTATCGCGCGGAGTAGCGTGTGTTGTTTACGGTTAGTTTACGATACATTGCGCACTCCAAAATTACAACATTTTATATATTCATCACTTTCGCCATCAATTATTTCTATAATTTTATTGTAGGCATTAAAGTGTAGCTTTTACCCAAAGTTTTCATTTCCATTCTCCTTACACCCTGTATTTAGGCTTAAATACTTTTTTAAAAATCTTATAACATGCCTCTATACATTGTGCTGGAGGGTAAAAGACTGAATTAAAAGATATGCAAAAGTAAAAGAGTAAGCTCGTACGTTAGTTCGCTCTGGTCCCACAAAACTAATTTACAATTCAATTGTACCTCAAACTCGCTCAGTATTGTAATATTTATTCCGGCGTCCGTCTGGCAGTCGGATGGCTGACGTTAAGTTAAACTTCAAAATATTGCCAACTAACCAATTAAGTTTGGTGCAAATAATAAATGCGCTTGGATATATTATGATGTACCTAATATTATGGTCAATATAAGTGCTCATATAATAGACAGATCTGGGGCCCAAGTCTGCTAACACAAACGATTCATAATCGAACTGCAACCGCATAGTAACTGTCACTTTTGACAGATATTGTATGGGATATCTATCAAAAGTGACAATTACTATGCGGTTGCAGTTCGATTATGAATCGATTGCGTTAGCAGACTTGGGGCCCTGTTATATAAATATGCTTCATAATTAGGTACAAATATATGAGGTGTAACAATAATAGTGTAAAATATTAGGTTATAAAGATAACATTTACCAATAAAAAAAAACAATTATTAGAATTTCCAAAAAGATACTCAGTACTGAGCGCACCGTCAATAGCGACGGGCGCGCCTTCGTTAAAAAAAAATAGGCATAATTTACACAATTATTGTATACATTAAGGTGATCCATACAACGCACTGATTCACCTGTTAAAATATTTTACACTTTTATTGTTACACCTTGTATAATAGAAAAAATATAGAGTCACATATTTTTAATAAAAGAAATACTGTCGAGTACATAAGCAATAAGTATTCTTATGAACAAGAAATATGGACCAATTTCCTACTGGCAATCATAAATCAAAAGCCAACCCCACTTCCTCACGATACACCGCTAACCAACGTAACTTAACCTAATACATTACCACCCACACGACTTTGCTTACAACTTCCACTTAAAAATGCTACCTATACGTGACTTTGCTTATAACTTACGCTACTTAAAAATCAAGACACACTACATTGTCACACCAAGTCCCCCATTCGCAACGAATAAATCGGTTTCCAGAATAAATCTGGCTACCTCACCCCTTGCCTTGCATCACAGCGTAACCTAACCCCGGCACATTATTTAACCGCCTCGAACTAAATGGTTTAGCGATAGTCACTCGAGCGACGGATACTTTATGGTCCCCGTGTTTTTTTTCATATTTTATAGTTCGGATGGTTTTGCAGAGTTATGTATTTCAAATGGAAATATATCCGGGTGTACATACTTGATAAGGGTCGTGAAAAATGAAGAAGTAGAAAATAATTGAGAAATAGTGCGATATAGTTAAACATTATTATATTTATTATACACTAGCTGTTACCCGCGACTTCGTCCGCGTGGTAATTAACAATAAAAGTTTTTCTAGAATAATAGTAGCCTAAGTTACTCCTTGTTACATCAGCTATCTGCTAGTGAAAGTGACGTCAAAATCAGTCCAGCCATTCCAGAGATTAAAAATATTTTATTAAAACAATTTCTGACGTTCACGTAAATAAATGTAATTGTACTATATTCCTTATACTAGATTTATTAATAAATTTCTCACAAACTTATGTGAGACATTATTCTCTCTGTTAAGTATAATGTACTTACTCGGTATTGCAACTAAAAACAACTAAAATACTTCACACCAAAAGCTTTAAGAAAATAGTTTAAATTTTCAAAGTGCAACATGTCTGCTTTCAAACAGCGATAATAAAATGTCTGGAGGTCCACCACAAAGGGTATATTTGCGTTAGAAATTCCTATCTGCTATAAAGTGTGCCACAAGCGAATACCCGATGTCCCCACTCGGGCGATGGAATAAAACTAAACAAATGTTGGGCGGGCTACACACCCGGGCGGCATAAGGAGCGCTTGCATTGGACAGCGCCAACGAAATGCGAGTAATGTCGGGTGTATTTCATATGGGAACACCTACTGTCTGTACCAGATAAGGCGCCATCGCTCGGGATCTTGCAATGTTACTGCGCGGACTCACAGGTGCCTTAAAGTAGTAGGTGCCTTTGTTTTATCACGTTGTTAATATTGCTACAGCCATTTCCATTCCATTATAATGTAAGGAGATCAGAAAATAAAATAATTAAAATCAACAAGTAACGTGCATATTACATTCTAGCGCAGAAAGCATCCACATTGAGAATTGATTTCTGCACATCTGCGCTCATATCCGCACAAAACACCGGTAGAACGTAATAGATTTTCCCACATTTACAAGAGAATGCTAGAAAATTCATAGTAGCACTAGATTTTCCGTTTCATTTTAAATTTCCTCTTTTATAAAACACTTTTATAGTTCGCTTTTGATTGGCAACACTCGGCGTTCTGCATTTAAAAATCTGTTGGCCAGTTCGCGTATGAATGGATATATATTTATTCCGATATATTTTTTACTGCGGTAACTGAACGCAATGTTTTGTTGGCGAGAGATATAAACGCGCCAAAATATTCCCCTTTTTATGTATATTTATACCAGTGCCAGTAGCGGGAGGATGATCGCGCGTCACTCATGATTGCCTGACGGAAAAATATGTGACATTCGCTGTGAGGCAGTCGCGGAATATCATCCGATCCATTGAATATTGAGCTCTATTTGTGAGGTTTATTTTGTTGGGATTATTTTGTGTAGTGTTGGATTAACATTTAGTATTCGGTGGTTAG
Source organism: Pheosia gnoma (assembly GCA_905404115.1). Taxonomy (NCBI): domain Eukaryota; kingdom Metazoa; phylum Arthropoda; class Insecta; order Lepidoptera; family Notodontidae; genus Pheosia; species Pheosia gnoma. The sequence continues at coordinate 2,711,404 of FR989910.1, forward strand.
GACAGTGGCACAAATACGGGTACCACACACGTTTTAGATAATATTTTTGTAGTACAATTACATTACCTGTGCTTATTGATATCGCAAAATTAATATTATTTTATTTATAAGCTGATCCGCCAGATGTTCTACTGTTCAATAGTCAATAAATGTACTAGACATCTTTTAAAATGTTTAATTCGATAAAAGACTTATTTGCGCTATAAGGAACATGAAAAAAATCAAATCAGTTCAGCCGTTCTTAAGTGATGCGCTCACCAACGAACAGCTTAAATAATATTTTTTATATAGAATATAAGCTTCTACTTTCATCGTGCGAACTGCCAAGGAATGGAACATGCTAACGGCGTCTTTGTTCCCCGTTGACTTCAATCTGGGCGTTTTCAAGTCGAGAGTGAACAGATACCTTCTAGGCAAGTATGCTCCATCGAAGATCTCATGGTCACTTACCATCAGGTGAGATCAAGATCAAATTGCCTTGCCTATAATGTAATAAAAAAAAGCTGTCTGGATATAAAAACCGTGCTTCGTATCAATTTTATCCTAATTACATTTAATGTTATGCGACCTATGCGACACTATGAAGTTATCTACCAGCTCCATAAACAGTCATTTTATATTTTTTTTCAGACAGTTGAGTGTTACGTCGTAATATATGAAGTGGAGTGAAATATAGATAGATAGATAGATAGATAACTCTTTATTGTTCCACCACATAAAATTAATACAAAATTACACAAACTTAACTTATACAGCGAGTGTCACAATGGGCGGCCTTATCACTAAAAGCGATCTCTACCAGGCAACCTTTGGATGGAGAGGATTTTACAGAGATGTTTACGACGGGGGTGTACTTAATAATAGAATATCCGCAAAGCGGAACTGCTCCATCCTGATTGCTTACTCACATCCGCCGCCGCCCGCGCCGACCTGCAGCGTCGAGCCGCGCCCGAGGTACTACTTCGGGAGTCTTATTCGCTCTAGACCTAGACAACTTTTTATCGAAGAATATATAATCTAATATTGTTTGCCTTATGGTCGAATAAGGCTGACATTATAATATGTTGCATCATCTTTCTTTACCCCCGAGATCAATTTGGAAGACGCTGTAAATTGTAAATTTGTACAGTTTTATCCGTTGCAAGTAAGATATATCCTTTTCAATGTGTTTTACGCCGTTAAAATGTTATTTTTCGTCCATTCCAGGTAAGAAATGGCCTTTTATAGATTGCCACCGGGAAATAGCTTCACAATATTCCTAAGTTGAAAAGTTGAATGTTTTATCACATTGTAGCGAACTCTTCAACCTCGCCATAAGATACATAGATGGCGCTGCAGACGACATTCAGAACAAATGACGATTTTCGATACAATCCTAAGATACGCTATGAGAGTTTTCGGAGCACGTAACATATATACAAAGTGTAAATACAATATATACGAAGTTTGAATTAAACAGCGTCAATTGGCTCATTTCCACCGGAAACGGAACGATTTTAGTTAAACGACAGCAGTTAACAAAAAAAATGATAATGACAATTTGTAAGTGCCCCCGTAGGCCTATACGAATTAAACGATTTGACTTTGACTTTGATCCTTAGTAACTATAGAAAAAGATGTTACTATCAAATGTACCAATAGATTCGAATACGTTTTAATATCACACCAAACATACGCGGCGGTCCATTCTAAAGGATTATTACATCATCGTCACTGTCCATCTGCTCAGTTATTATTTTTTACGTCTCGCCATTTCACAGCCCACTTGTTACGTGTAGGGATGCGGCGTATTTACACTACCAGGTTTCAAAACCAGGGCTTCGCTTTGAAATATGGTGCCCTGGTACGGGCGGGAAATATTTGCAGGTATGAAAGTACTTGTTGTCGCGCGCGAGCTCCGGGTTCCGGGGCTGAGAATACTTGCAATGCGATGAAAGCGATCCTTTCCTTCAAATCAATAAGGATCACAATCGTATCTACGTAAAAAAATATCTATGTTGCTTCCAAGTATGTTTATCGTAAATACGATTGTGCTCGTTATTTATATGAAGATAAGGGTCCATTTTCAGTGCAAGTGTTTTCAGCCCTGGAGGCTGGGTCTCGAGCGTGACTAGCAAGTACTTTCACACCAACAAGTATTTATCGTACCTGCTAAATACTATTAAGTATTTTGAAACTTGGTTTCGACACTGATATTTACGTGTCCCTAGTTACGTGCATCTATCAACTGGTCACACTCGCCAGAATAAAACGACCTTCACCCTATAACAAAAGCTTTGAAACACTGGCACCAGGTAGAGGTCAGAGAGTAATGGCCAGTAGCCAAATGGACTTGTTAGAACCTCTGGTGCTGGTTATTACTCCCTCAAAAGACATAAACGGTGGGTAAATGGTGGTAAATATGGGCAATAACAATATGCTCACACCTTGTTACCGGTATTGTGGAAATTTATAGGATTTACCGGTGTTGTAAAGATTGACAGGTTTGTTACCGGTTTTGGTTGTGATGGTAGGGTATAATTTTATTGAGTGACCCTTGAGACTTTTGTAAATGATAAATAGATGAGAGGGTTTTGGGATCTATTTGACGTGTGCGTTAGAAATTTGAGATAATAATTGCACACATTTACACTCTACTTCACAGAAACATTTCTTCTATAAACAATATTAATGTACCCTGACAAATACTTTGTAATGCCATTAAAACTTCTATAAATTTGAGAGTAAATCTTTTAAAGCAAACTTTAAACTATCCAAAGAGTGTTTAACTAAGTACTTAACCTACGGTCGAAGAGTCACAGAAAATGTTTCAGTGTTCATCACATCAAACGTATACTGTTCACGTAAAATGCATGGAGTCTACAAAGATAAGTATGCAAAAGCCGAACAGAATCCAACCCTCGCGGGGCTCGCATGCCGCATCTCCATAAAGGGGAAACACAAAGACCTTTACCATTACGAGCGGACAAGCTTTTTGAGTAATTATATGCAGCGCGGATTGACAGAGCGAGGAACTAGCAGTTGGACATTTTACTGTAAATTTTAGAATTTCATCTCGCAATCTCAATTCTGTCGTCCATATAAATAGTGGATATTTTTTTTAATAATTTAATAGCGTTTCGAGCAGGTTTAAAAACTAATTTTATTCTAGTCCTTACCTCATCATAAATGAAGTTATCGATCTCCTCCAGCGGACGTCCATAAAGCTTAGGCGGAAAAGGTTCATATTTCCTCGGCAGTCTAGCTCCATCCTCCACACTCAGTCTTCGGCGAGGCATGAACCCGAACTCTCTAACGAGCTGGGCTCCCCGGGAGCCGGCCCGGCGCGCCGAATCCCGGGTGAACGGGGTTACAGCCGCCCGGGGCTCATCGCGACCGCCGGTCTTCTCCGGCTCGCTGAATGTAACACCCTCGAGTGGGATTCGCAGCTCGTCTCGCCGCGACTTTTCGCACTCGTGGTCGAGGGCATCGCGCGACTGCGAGGCGACGAGCGGCGCGGCCGCCTCCGGGTTGGTCGCCTCGAGGGTCCTGACGATCTCGCCGAGCAGCCGCGAGCCGTCGATCTCCTCGCCGGGCGAGTTGAGCGGCGCCGGCGGCGGGAACGAGAACCGCCTCTCGTCCTCCTCCATGCCGCGGCCGCGGGGGCTACGCGCGCCCCCAGCCCATCGCTCCAGCCTCACTATCACTCGCGCACACTATTTGCGCACCGATGACACCATTCTATAATGTTACTGCCACCTGCAAAAGAAACGAACAGTTTAGTGAGCTATCAATCAAAGTTAAACACATTTATATCGCGTGTGAGTGCGAACTAGAACTATTTAAAATTGCAGTATGATTTTACGTACACTGTGAAAATAGCTGTGTATTTTTTTTTCTTATATGTACATATAGAATTTGTATTCTATCCTGGTCGTAACATCATTAAAACTACCTGTCACAAGCAGGTTCTAACTCCTGAAAAAAAAAACATTAGTTACTTTGGTCACTAATCGCCAACCAGGAACTCCGTCCCCTTAACGAATGTTAACGACAGCTCCGATTAATTATGCGTCTCGTTACTAGCTCGGGAGTGCGCCATTAATCATATTTTCCAAAATTAATGGCTGACACTGTTATAATCTATCCCAACTGCTTTCTAATTCAAACAAAATTCCAACACCGCTCTGGAAACTCACACCAGATGAATTTGAAGTTATGGGGGTGTTTTAAGAGTAAACTTTATAATTCAAACAAAATTCCAACACCGCTCTGGAAACTCACACCAGATGAATTTGAAGTTATGGGGGTGTTTTAAGAGTAAACTTTATAATTCAAACAAAATTCCAACACCGCTCTGGAAACTCACACCAGATGAATTTGAAGTTATGGGGGTGTTTTAAGAGTAAACTTTATAATTCAAACAAAATTCCAACACCGCTCTGGAAACTCACACCAGATGAATTTGAAGTTATGGGGGTGTTTTAAGAGTAAACTTTATAATTCAAACAAAATTCCAACACCGCTCTGGAAACTCACACCAGATGAATTTGAAGTTATGGGGGTGTTTTAAGAGTAAACTTTATAATTCAAACAAAATTCCAACACCGCTCTGGAAACTCACACCAGATGAATTTGAAGTTATGGGGGTGTTTTAAGAGTAAACTTTATAATTCAAACAAAATTCCAACACCGCTCTGGAAACTCACACCAGATGAATTTGAAGTTATGGGGGTGTTTTAAGAGTAAACTTTATAATTCAAACAAAATTCCAACACCGCTCTGGAAACTCACACCAGATGAAGTTGAAGTTATGGGGGTGTTTTAAGAGTAAACTTTATAATTCAAACAAAATTCCAACACCGCTCTGGAAACTCACACCAGATGAATTTGAAGTTATGGGGGTGTTTTAAGAGTAAACTTTATAATTCAAACAAAATTCCAACACCGCTCTGGAAACTCACACCAGATGAATTTGAAGTTATGGGGGTGTTTTAAGAGTAAACTTTATAATTCAAACAAAATTCCAACACCGCTCTGGAAACTCACACCAGATGAATTTGAAGTTATGGGGGTGTTTTAAGAGTAAACTTTATGTGCTCGGCGGAGCGTGGGCGCATGAATATTGTAGGAGCACTCGTTGTTGGACTATGAGAGGGTTTATGTACGCCGCAATCCCATTAACTTCTTACCAAGAAAGGTTCATAATATAAATTACTATATTTTGTACGCTAATTGCTTACGCGATACCATAGAGTTTTTGTGGGCATTTTATTTAACATGTTTGGTGTTATTTACGTTGTTAATAATTGATTTATTGTTCTTATTTTTTACGTTGGCAATCGACTACAAAATAGAGGCATTTTGCCAGTGTCGAGTATTGCTTGATAATTAATAATAAATAATAATCCCTGATAATAATGATGATACCACCCGCCTGGCTGGAAGATCTTGCCTTTCCCGCTAAACATTAAATATACCAAGCAATGTTGGCAACACCTTCGTGAACAGTTCCTTATACAGTAGAATTAAAACAGTAATTACGAACTATAATTGTTTGCCAACTCTTACGGTCCCTGGATTGGTATATACCAACCTATCCAGCCAGAAATCATAGCTCGTTGCATAACATTTTTCTAGTCCGACAGTAGGAGTTATTGAGACCGCTCGCTGGCGCGGCACGAGCCGTCATTGTGAGCCATTGTGCTCTATTGTCTCCTGCGCCCATCCCCGCCGCTATTCGGAAGTATTTCACACAGAATAGTTCGTCTTCCTCTAATGAAAGTGTTTTTCATTTGGGAACATTTTCGTTATTTATTATGTAGGGTGGAATAAGACTGACCTATTTATTCTGGAACATCTACTACGTGCGGCTAAAGCGCAATCTTTTTCAACCACGATTATCACTTGCTAAACGGTGAAGGAAAACATCGTGAGGAAACCTGCATGTCTGAGAGAACCCCTCAAAAGATGTGTGAAGTCCGCCAACCCGCACTGGGCCAGCGTGGTGGACTATGGCCTAATCCCCCTCGCATTGAGGCCCGTGTCCAGCAGTGGGAGGTTAAAAAGGGCTGGTATTATTATTTATTATTATTACTACACAATAAACTGGTCGGAAATAAATGGACATAATTGGCACTAATTACAAATCAAAACTAATAATCGAAGTCAACTCATTTATTTTTTATAAGCCTACGGGGGCACTTCCAACGTTTTATTTTCATTCCTCCTAAACTCTACAACTGGATTGGAACGCGACTTCAACTGAGAATATCCGACAAGAAACACAGCGAAGTAGTTGATTTTTGCAGAACTTTTGTTTTATCGACACTGTTTTTGCTTATACCTATTTATAAATAAACTGTTACGTATATCTGTCTAACATTATCTCAACAGACAAATCCATTCATTTGAAAATTCAGATCACGGAACGGCATCGATCACAATAACTTTATTTTTCCCAAACTTCTTTGAACACAGGAACATAAATCTCAATTTATCATGGAGGAAGCTTGAGTCCACAAGATAATTCATTAAATTAGCCAAAACTTGTCGTCCAAACGAAGCAAATTTTAATACCAATTCCAATCCAATAATAAAAATGTGATTCTTTTTTTTTATTTTAGTTTACGGCCCAAGGGTGCTAGCCCTATGGGGTCTACCAGTAGTTTAACACAGTTCTGTTTTCTGGTTCAATGTACAGTAGGGTTGCCAGATGCTTGCACATTAGCTTTCCTTATTAACGCAAATACTTGGTATCAATTAAACCCTAAAAACTGCGATAAAACCGGTTTATCCAGTCTAAACCTACGCTACCACGGACAACGGTTCAAAAATAATTGGATTCACTAAATCTAAGTACATAAAGCCGAGTCAGTATCCCATTTAATAAGGATCCCAATTAGTCTTGGATTGGATCTGGGATTATTGTGTAATCAATTTGCAATAGACGGTATTTGGGCTTGTTTACCGGATCGGCGCGGATCCGCGCCGGACGAGATCCGGCTAAGCCTGGTGGGATGACCCTCCGGATGCGTCTCATGTTCTGAATTAATGTTAGCTCAATATCAGATTGTAGTATCTGCGTATTCCTGTTTAGGTAAGGAGGAGGTAGTGTTTGATAAAGTGTTTAATTTGTGCAATTATGAGCATCGAGCTTTTACATATTAATTTCTTATATCTACGCGAAAACTACACAATTTTTTACATTTCTTTGAAATGAAAGAACACAGAAAATAACACCATAATTCAGTCTATAAATATTCCCCGAATCATTTTGTAGACATCAGAATATCGAACACATAATACGACGTAACGAGGCAGACAAAACAAACATCATAACACGCGGAGTGTGAGCACACCGAAAACCGGTGACTGTCACCCGTGTTCCGATTAATTTTGCGATAACGCCATTCAGGCTTTGCACGAAATGATAGAGGCTCAGAAGACGAGAGAGACTTATACCATCTGGAACGATGCTGGTAATCAGTACAAGGAAGTTCTTAGGTGAACGAGGTGACGGACATAGAATAACTGAGCCATTTTGTGCCAGTCTGCTATATATGCCACTTTGAAAAATGTTACCGAAATGTATGCCTTTATCTTCCTTGACTCTGACACATATAACTCTACACACATCTCTATTCGGGTCCTACTGTGCAGGCGGTTTGTATCGATTTCTGCAGATTGGCAAACATGCCTACAGCATATCTAGGATATACAGCTACTGAACTCATCAAACCTGCACTAGAAATAACAGCAACATTCCATCAACCGTCAGGACTCGTATGGCTTTTAATTCTGGTGGGCCGCGACACGTCAGGACACCTTGTAGCCCTAAGATTATCAGGTCTATTTCCAAAGATCAAATAGTCGCCACAATTTAAATCTAAAGTTGAGTCCTGTTACAGTAAGTACCTACTATATAGTAACCGCAAGCCAGTCTCTCCCGGTGGCCGATAATCTGCGGTAATACGGCTTGGCTTATGCTAAGCTCTATCCTAATGCTGAACAAACTTCGCGTCGGAATTCCGTTGGTGAAAGACGAATGAAACATAAAATACTTAATCATATTCACAACTTGTAGACTCTACATTCAGCCGAATGACGTCCACTGCTGGCCATATGGAATGTATGACGTCCACTGCTGGCTTTATGAGACCGTTGTAAACTGTCTTCCAGATCGTTGTTGCCATTCTAGAACCCATTGTCTTCAGCCATTCGTGCGGATTTTAAAAAGAAAATTAAATTAAAAAATATATTCCACAATAAACCGGAGTTAAATCGGGCTTTGAATTGTAGTTGGGGTAGTTTTTCTTTCACATATGCACATTTATAATTTTGATTACAATAGTTTTTCCTTCACTGGTTTCCAAGCGATGGAACATAATTGCAAGATATAACTGCCTTTCTTAATGTTGCATTTTGATATGCTGGATGAAAAAGTAACCCAGTTATGTAATTCCATTGAAATTCTATCAACACTTTTGTATATTGGCAAGCGATCTGTCGCCCGAAACTTTTTTTAATAAAAAAAGTTGGATATTCTGTTCGAATTTCCATTTTATATGCAGTTTTCGGCCGAGTCGCTCGTGTACCGGATACAATCCCGCGGTTTCATTACTGAGCCACCACGTGTCGCGGCACACCAGAATTAAAAGCCATACGTCACTTTGCTTCTCTGAACATTTCAGTGTAGGTACCTATAAACTATTTTTCACAACATCTAACTATTTTTGAATGACCTCGTGATAATGTTAGAAAGAATATTTCCATCAAACATGGCTGTTTAACGTCTCACCAATACCAACTAAAAACAGTATTAAAATTGACTCGTCAATTTTAAAGCAATGATATCATATGCCACTCAAAAAGGCGTTGCACCCAGAGCTCAAAAAAATTCAAAGTCAAAGTTCATTTATTTCGTATAGGCCCACGGGGGCACTTACAAATTGTCATTTACATTTTATTTCTTAACTCTACAACCGGATCGGAACGCGACTCAACTGAAAAGATTTGGCAAGAAACTCAGTAGGCAATGCTTTTTCTTTTAACTCTTATTTTTTAACATCCATGATTATTTAAAAAAAAAATAAGCTCCAGTGTGTTGCCATACGATGCATACACGCTACACTGTGACATCCTAAATCTTAATTGATGTAAATATTTGAACGATCAGTCTCATATCGTCTCAGTCGTCAGTCTCATAGCTGCTTTATCGACTAAACTAATCCTAGATTCTGTAATAACCCTTATGACATAGATTAGTTACTATCGCATAATGTATTGTTTCTACAAAAACCGGGTCCGTACATCAAACAAAGGTAATGTTTTCGGTATTTGTGCGAGTGTTGGCTGTTGAGTCGCACCGGAGGGCTCTACAGCGCGGGAGGGCGGGTGGAGGGCCCGGCTACGTGCCTCAGCATAGATACGGCCTAACTAAGGCATTATGTCTTCTGACCCCGATGTGTAGCCAACGTCCACATCTCAACACAAGGCATGGAATAAATTTTATGAAATTACTTCGCCTGAAAACATCGGTGGTCTGCGCGTACCGCAGACATGTGCCTATCTTGCCACTAGTGGACACAACATGTGGACGCGGTTTTATGATTAACTATAAATAAATATAATACAATTTTACATTTAAACGCCACAGGCAATATTAATTGTGACAGTTTAGTACTTAATGGTTTACATGATTAAAAATATTCTGATTCTAATTCTGAATTAGAATCAGAATATTTTTATTCATGTAAACCATTAAGTACTTATGAATCGTTACAAAATGCCAAGCTACAACTTCACCACCCGTTTGGAATGCTGTTTTTATGGGGACGAGCGGGCAAGAAACTCCATGGTTGCTCTTTTTAAAAGTAGCAATGGAATGGAATTTGAGAATAACAGGCTAGTTAAGATTTTATTTCAACCACGAAATAATATTTGAACAAAAGTGATTACTAGTTAGTAAGTATACATTATCCGCCAACCCACACTAGGCTAGCGTGGTGGACTACGGCCTACATTCCCCTCTCTTTGATGTGAACGTCGTACCCAGCAGTGGTACAATAAAAAGGGCTGCTATAAAGTATAAGTTACTAAGAAAACAAACGGTTATAGCCCTTGACTGGAGCACCACTTGAGGTCTACGACGCCGACACCAAGACCTCTCGAAGAAACGAAAACATAGCTTGACCTGAGTGAGCTGTGGGCTAGGGTTACCACCCCTTACTATATATTATAGAGAAATAATATAGTACTTTGAGAATTGTCAATTGTTTTGATTGCGTCTGCAGCCCCATCTGTGTAGCCTGTGGTGCGGTTGAAGAGGTCGCTACAGTACGAAAAATACTATATTAGCATCCCTAATTTAACTGTCGCTATATTTTTATATTCACTATGACTGGACCGCACCCACAGCGCAGTACGCATGGGGAATTTTAGGACAAAGCGCGTTCACGTCGCTCAGTCGCTCACTCTCGTACTCGAGTCACGGAAAGGAAACGGCTACTTTCTGTCATTATCAATTTGTCGTTGAACGCAGTACCATTTTGAGATGTTTATTTTGAGGAGAAAAATTAATGTTTCCCAAAAGTAAGTACTATATTATTAACATTTTTCTTTTGAAAAACACTTATAAGACTCGAGTGTTCCGTGCTTATTATTATAGAGCTACTAGCTGTCCCGGCGAACTTGTATGAGAAAATCTTAATTTTTTTCCCACTCTTTTTATTAATTATTCTGCTAGTCAGAGGAAACAAATTTCAAAACACAAAGATCATAAAAATCAGCCCACTTGTGCTTAAGTTATAAATGGTGTAACTAACGCGAGTTTGTTGTACGAGTATATAAATGCATTAAAAAGTCTAGCACAGTTTTTACCTAGGTACCTAAATAAGTCTAACTTATGATTTTCAATATTTCCCGGCTATTATGACCTAGTCTTACGTTCTTATTGTATTCTGTCAAATACTAGGACATCCGAAGTCATCTACCAGAGACGTCATTAAGAAGAGCAGCTGCCTCCCCCTCAGGACACTCATAAATATTTAATCATGCGCCAATTATTTCCCACGCGATGCGATCTAAAACGACTGGCAGATTATGTTTTAATTCAGTTTTTTTTTCAGGCAGTTCACACAAATCTTCTATCTTGTACCGCCCCTCATTCGACTCATTGGCTGGCAACGCTCTTGTGTAGTAGATGTAACATGCTGGTCCATTAAATGTGACGTTTGAAAAGATGACGATCGCGAGCAGGATGGGGGCGGGCGGGACCTGTCATCCCATATTCACCGCCCTATATGCGATGTGGATCTGCGCTTTGCGACAACCAAAATATTATATTTGGTAGCAACCAGCTTGAAGCTTCTCAATTATCACCATCAACACACACACACACACACACACACACACACACACACACACACACACACACAAACTAAGCGAAGCTTGTTCTATGCTGTGCAACTCTCTGTAGACAATTTTGCAACGTAGATGTATCTTCAGACGAAGTGCGTCCGCGTCGGTGCGCCGAGTCTGCACCGCTTTCTGTGCCGAGGGTCCCACTTTCGAATCCCCGTAAGGAAAATCTTTGTGTGATGAGCACGAATGTTTGTACCCGAGTCGTGGATGTTTAATATCTAGGTATATAAGTATTATATACTGGGTTCGCCCCCATTGTAACCATAATAAAAGCATTGCTTTGTGTGGGACCGCATAGTTGGTGTGTTCGTCTTGCGATATTATAATTATTAAATGAGCTCCCCCGCAGATCCAAGTTTGTACATATGTATGTATATACTCCAAGATAGGAGGCGGGCTGTAATCTATAAATCCATAGAACGTAACTATGAATCGCGAGACAGATGAGTATCTTCCCTCTAGCCGGAGCCGAAGGGATTAGGCGACAGAGACAGCAAATCCATTTCCAGAATTACGTAACGGTATTTTCGGAAACCGAACGTAGTACGTCAGAATCGGAAATATTTATTTGCTGACCACAGGTACATTGAAGGGTCTTATTATAGTTAGATAGACTCACCATGTTTTGCCTAAGGCATACAAATATAATAAAGTTATACGTAAACCACAATATTGGTAATAAGAATATCGCCAAAGATAAACAACTAATGCTTAAGTTGTACGCGTGAGTCTTAACCTGCTTCCAGCAATATAGACATAATAAGCGCCTAAAAATAAAAGCTGCATTAGCTATCCTAATGCGTATATGTCGGGTAGACAACACTAAGTAAGTAATTAAGTAAGTTATGCATGTAGTAAGTAGAATGCCCGAGCCAGCCTAGAGAGTTAGCGCGGTCGGTCTGGATCAGGCCAATAAAGTAATCTGAAACAATTTCAAATGGCTACACAATAAAGTTTCTCCTGGCAGGTTCCTACTGGGCATTAGCGTGAGCGAGACGGAGCTAATCAATAATACTTGCTTGCATAGTAACCAGCCCACCGGCAAGGCCGACTCAAGGTCCTAAATAACATACATCCCCTATATTAATTGGTTACACACTATTTTCTGAATAAAGTAGTGCCTCTAAACTCGTAATAGCAATTGTTTTCACTCTTACAGTGGTCGTAGAGTCGTACAACAACTTTTATACGTCAAAAGTGCACAACATTTGATCTATTTGCAGACAGCAGTGACTTCATGAGTTATGTATTGTGGTACATGTATATTACAAGACTCTCTTTAGATTTTTTTATTGGAATGTATACCAGCCTCTGGATCAGCTAGTGTGCAATGTGCCCTGATTAAAGGTAATTTTTCTAAATAAGCCAGCGTAGCCGGTTTCTAAAGTATTATACTTAAATATATACTTATTATTATTGAAGTATTTAAACATTTTTATCCGCAAAACATTACCTATTAACAAAACTGATTTGTTAATCAGAATGGTTTATAAGAGACTATTAGAGCCTGTTATAGTTCAACTTTGAATAGCTGAAAACTATTTCGAGTAAAGTTAAGAATACGTCTTCGCAACAACGAATTAGTAATGGTATTTTGATTAGTTTGGCTATTCCTAATTTCAGGGTTATACAGCATTCACATGACAACATTTAACACTTGGAGCATAACGAAATGAACTTAAAACGTAAGTGCTTAAAGTCCATATTTATATGCAAACAGGTGGCTATAAAATCACTTTTGAGGAATGGCCCGAGTCACGCACGGCCATAAATCAGATAAATACCTATGTGGAAACGATGATTAGCCAGTGTAGTTGCTAGAGATATATACCTTGTGGAAAATGTAAAGCAGCGTGAGCTAAGTTATGCTTTTTATGAATTCACTTAGTTGGATCATCTGTGGTATAAAATAGTGTGGTAAACAAAGTACTCAGCGCTATCGCTTTTAATGACAGCCCTGGATCTTCAATAGTAAAGACGGCTAGGGTTATCGCACACGGCTGGAATATCGTTAACGGGTACAGCGGTAACGGGTAAAAATGTCTATACCCATTAGGGTCTAGACATTTTTGATAGATACTGCAGAAGTTTGAACAAGGATGGCTGATTGAGATTTCAGATTCACACAATGCGATAGATGACGGGATTTGAAACGTCTGAAATGTCACTCCGTCATCTTGCATTGGTTACAGGACTTTTAGCAAGGACCAATTACCTATCCCACTTTATGTAAAGGCATTACGGAAAAAATATACTGCTTTTGGCTACAATAGATGCTACTGTGACAACTACAGCTGTATAAGCGAAATAGAGACATTTGTGTTTGAGTGAGACGGATACATTGAGTATTTATTGTATTGCCACAAATAAATAAAAGGTAAAACAAATAATAAAATTTATGACAAACGGGATTTCGCGTATTGGTTGCTCATTTTTAAACAGTTTTTTGTATATCAGTAACTTTAATAGGCGCTGCACATATTACTCAATGCTTAACATTTGCTTTAGTTATTATCCTTGTTTGCATTTAGTATAATATATTAAGAGGCGGTGACTCTAGTAATCCTAACTAAATATCAATCTAACATTACTGGACCCTAAAATTATAAAAAATAGATCTCATTGTAACGAGTCTATAACCTCAGACAACACGCAGTTTTAAAAACAATACCGGACTCCGGAGTGAATACCGTTTGGGCATTAAATTGAATAAGAATGCTTGCAAAGCATCAAATGTATACTTCGCTTAATCGAACACTGATAACAATGTAAAGTGAAACATAAATCCTTGGATTAAAGTTTAAAACTCCACAACAGTGGTCGTTACCCAAATTCTAAACAGTGCGTATTGCGTAATCTTCTCCAAGTTTGTAGAACAGAATACCTAATTTCGGAGTAAGACGTTTGAAGGAATTTAGGGAGATTCTTTAACCTATTATAAGTAGAGTCCTTATAAAACGATAAGTTAAATAAAAAATAACACTGCTTACTTAAATATTTTGCATCGAGTTTTGGAAATTAAAAATAATTTTATGAATATCAATTAAAACACATCTGGGATACCTCATAAGCCCATATGATAGGTAATCCGACCAAAGAATTAAGCAATTCTAAGTAATAACAAAGCAATGTTTCTATAATTAAATTATCATACTCTAAGCAAAAAATCAATTGGCACTCAAGATTGCATCAATACCGCACTCAACTCAAGATTTTTGAGTAATCCTCAAGATCTAACGATGATAAGCCCCAATTAGCCTTAAGAATAATATATAATCTGTGGCCTGATTAAGACAGCTAAGATAAATTTTACCCTTTGCCAACAACCAAACCTTTCGTTGGCAGTCGGCCGACTCTTTAATTGCGATTTTAATAAATTATTAGACGGAATCTCTGGGGCAGATAGAGGTTAAAACAATTCCGCGGGGAAATGAAACTATTTTATGATTCTTGTAATCGTTTTAAATGCTGGATTTGTTCCCTGTATAATATACGAAATCTGCATTCAAACTACTTCAGTAATTTGCCAACTGACTACAATCTAGTGTTACGTGTATAGTTAAAGTCAGACAGTATCTCTTACCATTTAATGGCCATTTTAAACCAAGTTAATGTTTATAAATAAAGCCAACGGTAGCCTTCATACAAATAACAGCCACGAAACACATCATAAACCAGTATCCCACTTTCATCTGGCAGTCATATTTACGAGAAGCGAAGGAATACTAAAGCATGCAGGCAGTATTGAAGGCTTGTACATTTATATATTGATCTTACGAGGCCCTACTCTGTATCAAAGGAGGTAAATGGATAGAGGATATGATTCATGAGGCCCGAAGATAGAGTACTGGCAGCACAATGGAGGTATTTTCTACACTGTGGTTTTAGTATCATATCTAATAATGAATTTTAAAAGGGCAAGCAGGCTGAGTGTCCTGCCTGTGTCAATTGAGGTCGCGTTCCATCCAACCCGGTTGTAGAATAAGAAATACATGACTTTGGAAGTATCCCGCGCGCCGATACTATTTTGTTTTTGACGTTATAACGAGATAAACATTAGGTTTGTTGCCTGAAAAGATTGATTTTATCATTATCGTGGTCCTTTGCCTAGTACCAGATTATTTAGGGTCGGTACAACTCTTCGACGTCTCCAATCATGTCGATTGGTCAATTGTTGTAACGTCTTATTTATATAAAGTAACATAAATAGTCTTAAACATCGCCAACAATTAGTTCCAAAATAAAACACTATATTAAGTATTTATATAACCTGAGTCATCAAATAAGTTTTAGTTTGGGCTAAGGCTAAAAACAATTTCGCTATAAAATCGCATTTGATATGTATCTATGACTTCAAATGCAGCTAAATAGGTATTGAATACTCGCAGATTTATAGAGCCACCAGCCGCCTGTCGTATAATTGTAGGATACTTCACAGCAATCTTGTTCATCCAGCAAGTTTCCTAAACGTAACTATGTCACTTCTTGAGTCTAAGTTAGTTGAACTAAACTTAGTTAAGCAGACAAGATAAGTTATAAGCAGTTAGTCTATCAGTTTTAGTGAACAGCCACTCGACGTTAAGGTAGTAGATAGCGGCACCGTCGATAACAATAGATCCAATCTGGTGAAAAATCTTCACGATCGCCCTTAGATGCCGTGTTATTTATATAAGTAAGGTTTGTCGTTGTGCTTGAATATTTTCGAAATAATATAATCTTAGGTAATAAGATATTATTGCGATGCTAGCCGAACCTGCCATTATTGGAAATTTTACCGTATGTTCGCGCATCACAGGAAAACTACAGGACGGTATTCGATAATACTTGGCATGGTTATAGCTTACACACCTAGGCACGGAATGCGGAAATCTTCACCTGGGATAGTCATAAAAAACCCCGCACTACATAGAATCTTCGCCTGGGATAGTCATAAACCTGAAGAGCACGCTCTACGTAGTCGCGTGCGCTGCTAGTTCTGTAAATCAACTCGCATCTGCGGCAGCATGGGTTCAGCAACGTCATTGTCAAGATGCCATGGTAGCGCGGTTATAGCAGCGAATTAGTGACGATAACTCAACGTCGTATCATTATTTTACTAGCGGAACAACACTGATATCTAAATATCGTTCTCGCACATTGCTAGTGTCTTATAATAATACACTTATATGTATCCTACGATTATGCATCCACCCCGTATTCGAGACTGACAGATGCTACCCTTGCGACAATTATCATCACTCATCCCAGCAATAGTGACGTCACAAGTGACGTAGCGCTCACTCCAGTAATTGGTTCGCCCTCTACACGCAAATGTAATGCGGGTGTGTCTATATGGTTGTGGCTTTCACTGATTATTTTACTTATCTCGCCACTTCTATGTATTGCAGAACGAGATAGCGATATGATTGTATAGTCTTTTAACATGAGACGAGGAGATAATGAATGGAGACGAGGCATCTAGCAATGCAACAGCAGCAACAGCAACAATGAAAAAAAAAGGTTTCATGGAACTACTGACATCAATTTTAATTCAGAATCCATTTTTTTATTCATGCAAACCATGAAGTACATTACTTATAAAGAAACTCCAATGCTCTTTTTTTTAAAATATCATATACATTTTTGAGCAGTACATTGCTATGGTATGTGAGTTCAGTGAGAATTCATAGTAACTAGCCCGTGGGGATAGGTACAGTTTAAACATTAGTTCCAACCGAATACAGATAATCGCAATTAGCAGTCGAGCTTGCAACAACATCAGTAGAAAGTGACGGTATTAGGCCTCAGCCTCGAATTTAGCGGGCAGCGGGGCGGCGGCGGTGGCGGCGCGGGAGCGGCGCTCGTTGGTCGCCCCGCGCCGCTACCGCGCCGCTGTTTTCGAGAACCGGTCCATTTGATTATACGCATAAGATCCTGCCGCTCCCGCGCCGCCGCCGCCGCCGCCCCGCTGCCCGCTAAATTCGAGGCTGAGGCCTTAGTGTAGCTACGGGGGCAACGTGCTCTTAATACAAAGTATACTTAAGTCGCGGGGTATCGCGTCAGACGTGGTAACTACAGTGACCTTTAGGTACCTACTATAATTAGATACAAGATAAGAACATTTAAATAATCCTGTAATCGTTGAAGAGGTGTAGGCACACCCACCATTTGCCAAGGGGAATTGGTCTCAATGTCTAATAGGGGGTGAGCCTATTGACCAACAATGATTGTTGCATGCATGTGAATAAATATTTAGTTTTATTTTAATACGTATTCAATAGATGTATAGTAAAGCTATCTATGGATAACGACACTTTCTACACAACTTTATAGTTAATAACAATAAAATAAAAACACACCCATCCAAACCACGCTTAATTCGACGTCCGAAATAACCATTCAAATCTAATCAATCCAACATATAATTTGGAAAGTTTCCGCGTTCAGTACGTACAACAAATTCAAATATTAAACAACCGCGAGTGAAATACTGATCGATACTAAACCAAGGGCTAACTTTACGAAGGCGAACGTTCAAAGTGTTTCAATACAAAAGGGCGTTTGATACCAAATGACCCGGCGCTTCGTGAGTCTTTAAAAACTCCGACAAAATTCACTCAACTCGTAGACACGAGTCATTTTTCAGAGGAGTGACGTAGGTTGGCACGAAGCTTCGGTAGCAAATTGTGAAGTTCGAAAACGCCACGTCAGAACCTATTGGTAGTGTAAACAATGAAACGATTATCCATACAAATTGAGGATAGCATGTTCATCGTACCCTGAGCTCTATAAACGGACTCTATTTAAACTGACTGCTTAATTACTTCGCTTATGAAGTTATCTAGAATAAAAATAGATCGGTAGACAAACATTGGAGTAGTTATCGAAATATAGACTTTGTGATTATTTCCCGGAATCGGTCTTTGAATTGAAACTCAAAACTTTGTTTTGCATTATCACTATTTATAAAAAAAACGAGACGGAATAGGTTTATGTTTGTGCTATATAAATATGGAGTCTGCCAGCAATCCTCCAACAGGATTTACCTAATGTAGAAAAGGTTAAAGAAAATAATCATTTTAAAATATGATTTTAAGAACCCTTTAACTAATAGAGTTTAAACAAACCCCTCGAGATAAGATTATAATGTTCACGTTCACGTTCACAAATACGTGGACGTGCTGTGTCAACCAGGCTGGCCTGTAAACACCACCATTCAGGCAGCCGAAGGTCGGGGCGGGCGGATCGATGCCTGTGGGCGGCTCACGCACGCCGCCCGAGCCGCCGTCGACGTTGAAAACAAACAAAAGCAAGCTAAAGTTCTGCAGTGCTGGCTTGATAGCTTGTGTTAGAGCTAAATGGATTATCTAAGTGGCAACGAGGTATTCAGATAATTATTCGTAGCTAAGTGGTCAAATGTTGGTAATACTGTTTAAGTTTGTGTAAGTAATCTTTGGTAAAAAACACGTTACATAATTTAGGTAGCTATAAGAGTGAATACAGTTAAGTTTTTAACCGACTTCAAAAAAAGGAGGAGGTCGGAGTCGGTGCCAAATAAACAACCGACGAAGAATAGCAAATGTAACTCCAGTAACAAGATGCGCGGACCAATTTGTAGGTATAGTCTTTGGCGCAGACCGGCAATACTCGACTCAGTAGATTTTTTGGCACCGACTTCAGATTAGTTAAATATTTGATTTAGTTAAACAAGGTAGATTTCAAGATCAGATTAATTTTGGCTTTTTAGTTTTTTGAAGACGGTTTTTATTTTGTTAAAAAGTTTTTTTGAACTTAGTTAACACCTAATATTTAAGTTTAAGTATGTACCTACATTAAATATATTGGTAGAAGTTGTGAATGGAATGTCTACCTACTTAATGTAGGAATTAAAAACCTGATCAATTACCTGAACCTTTGTAATAAAGTTGTATGGAAAATCTGTCAATTAAGTTGTTGATAGTGTGTATCATAACATTAATAAACAGGTTCTTAGGTTGGTATTCCACTAATCCAATATCTTTGCCAACGTAAATCAAATAAAAACGAATATTTTCTACTGATTTCATATTCATTCATCATAATATGATCCTTAGCACCTCTTGAAATGTAAGATTTTTTTTATTCTCATGTCAACGGTTGAATCATTATCGTTACGATGGTGGCCACTCAAGATTGCTATACTAAAAAACTGTATTTGCTTGTACCAAAAAACATGAATGTTAAGTGTTTCACTAAGTAGCTACTTTACATAGATCTCCGCTCCTCGCCCACATCAGATGAAAAGAGGAGCAAATGATATGCGGAAATTAGTCGTCGGACTTGTTTCCGGCTCTACATGTCCGCGTCGTTACGGTCCGCGTTATCTGGGTCCGGATTTCGTTTTGGAATAGCGAATGATAGGATATTAGGACACATCGTTTTATTTTTACCCATTGACTGAAGTTTTATAAAAGATTTTCACAATAGAAAGAAAGAATATACATTTATTCACCACAATATAAGTTAAATTTCTAAACTATCGTATGGGGCGGTATAAATAAATTTTAATCGTATCATTTCTATGATCATGTATTATTCGATGCGTTACCTATATATTTCGGCGTAAGTACGTTAGATGTGTGTATGTATATACCTAGGTATGTATTTTATTTATGCATTTAAATAGGTGTTTGGGATCTACGATTATATTAAGTAACTAGCTGTCCCGGCGAACTTCGTACCGCCTCAGAATCAAATGTATGAGATAATGAATTTATTGGTATTCTATGAAAATGTTAACAAATCTATCCCACGGGAACCATACATTTTACCGGGATAAAAAGTATTTCATCCAGATCCGTTCAGCCGTTCTGGCGTGAAAGAGTAACAAACATCCATCCATCCATCAAAACTTTCACATTTATAATATTAGTATAGATTGTTAAGCCAGTAACAAGTATTATATACCAAAGACTCAAATTTCAAAAAGTGACTATTTTAATATAACCGGAATTCAAAAAACAAACCATGTAAACAAAGCCAAGCACCTACCATTCTAAAAGCCATCAATTAACTTGCGCAAACCCTTTTTGACACCCCCCAGAAATAAAGTAGCAAAAGAGAAGAAATATTGCACCCGTTGTACGCGGCGAATTGTTTTCAAATGTTTAAATTAAATTAAATTTTCCTGAAAAAGGTTCTCTCCCTTGGTCGAGATGCCTTCATTTACTTAGAGACGTATAAGTACCTAAGTTAAATTGTAAACGTATGTGAATCCAACATCAAGTGAAACAGCAGTATTTTGCGTCATTAAGAATGGGTACACTACTCAAAATATATTGAGATATTTCAATAATATTTTACAATATTCAGCACACATTTTCCTAGAGCCGAATCTTGATCCTTATGGTTTACATGACGAGATTCAACTAGCTATACATATGCACATATATAAAAACTTAAATATAATACATCTAAACTTATAGAATCCAGCGGACGCGAATCCCCGAAAGAGCCATTGCTCCCCATCTTTATTAGAATGTGAGGACTGATTTCTGCCACCCGGGAGAGTCACCGGAAAATCGTTTCAACGGGAAGTATATCACCCGAAACTCAGCCAACATACTGACCATAATTTATTTGTAAACACTCAATTCGGCACACCACAAATATTATCTGTTTGGCCAATAGCGGTTAAAACCGAACGGCGCCAGTTAAAAGCCAATATTTAAAAGTGATATAATTTATTCATAGGACATTCATACTATGCGGTATTGTGGGATAGCTTACGAATAATTTAATAAGACAGTTTACGTATAAAGGGTACTTGTTTTTCTCCTCATAATTGCTTTTCTTTACACTATAATGTGATTGAATTTCTGCGTAGATCAGACGCAAACAACAACTAAATATGTGGGTACCCCATTTTTTTTTTTTTTTTTTTTTTTTTCAGGGGAAAATGCCTAACGCATGCCCCCCCGCTGAAGGCACGGCGGGGGGGGTATGTCCGATCTGCCCGGACTAAAAACCCCTGGTGTCCCTTCTTCTGCCTGCGCCGGAGCTGCGGGATCGCTTGCGCATTCGCAGCGCTGCTCCGGCAGATGTGGGTACCCCAGTTCTAACTATGACACTAGGACGTCTAACACATCAGTCCCCCCGTGACCATGGTTGCTGTTAAACTAATTTAACGGTTTTTATCGCGTTTATTATATGTTTTTACGTTCCTGACGTTTCGGCTGCTTTACAGCGACCATGCTCACGGGACGACGGAGGTGTTTGACGTCCTAGTGTCATAATTTGAACTGGGGTACCCTCATATTTAGTTGTTGTTTGCGGTCCGATCTACGCAGAAAATGCTCACAGTGCACCTTTGCAAGATCTCGAGACACTAGATTACATAAAAGTTATTTAAAAAAAAAAGTCAATATGCATTTCACTCAACGCCCGCGAGAGGCACGGCGGGTAAATCGGGTCGATATATAACTGCCCGGCTCTAACTGCATTTATACGCGGTTATTCCCTTCATATAAAATTGGTATTTTTCTTCTCGAACGCTGCGGTTTTCGTTGGATTAAACCAATTTTATTCCAAATTCTACGTTTGAATAATTTAGCATACAGTACATTCTGTATAATATTTAATAACATACATACCCTAAACAGGGAGTGGTGGAGCTAAAAGTAATTCAGAACGTTCAACATATGGATTACTTATATTTACGCGGATACTACACATTGAAATAAAACTAATATAAATAAAATATAATTAAATTCAAATCCAAGCGCACCATTGCACGACCTCAAGACACTGAGCACTTTCTACGTAGATCGGAACGCAATGTAACGGTCCAGAGTACCTTCCCGTCACCATTCACAAATATATGATTAAACATTCAATTATGTTTGAACTTCTTTCACTTAGTTTCTCTCTAAAATATATATTTTCCTTCATGTAATGTTCATTATAGTCAATGTTCTTGGCAACAGTTAATGAGGACACTTGATAGGTGAAATATAATATTATAAATTACTTTAATCTGGGGAAAAAACACAATAATAAACGAGAATCGTTCATGTTCTAACTAAAAGTTTTCAAAACTTTGTTTTTTTTTTTTTTTTTTTTTTTTCCCTAATGGCCTTTTTCCATTGAGTCAGGCTCAACGCGATTCTGCCAATGTCGACGTAGTGGCGAAGACACGATGGAGATTGCTTGATCGGTTTTACTTTTGCTTATTAGCTCTTGTTGAGATTGGCCGGTTAGTGTAGTGGAAATTATCTAAAACAACACATGATAAAACATACACACGGGATAGACGACACAAGCAAATACAAAACAATACACAGTTAATGACAGTAAAATGTTATAATCTAATATTATATTTAGTTATATATTTCATTAAAAAGTTAATAAAAGGAGAATCAACAAGCATGAGGAGAGATTGGAAGTTAGTAGGACGGGGAATTTCAGGAGGAAGGATATCATAAAGAGAGACAGGATATTTGGGGCAGGAGAAAAAAATGTGGTCGGTAGAACCCTCGTCATAGCCACACTCGCAGAGAGAATGGTCTCTCACTCTAATCTTGTTTAAGAACAGAGGAGTACAGGAATGACCTAGTCGTAAACGAGAGATAGTAGACGTAGTGAACTTGCTACCGTGGCGATATTTTTGGAACCAAGGCTTAGATCGAACATTCGGTTGCAAAGCTGCATAAAAGCGACCACAACTTCTGCTTGACGAATCCCATTCAGCACTCCAAGATTCATACAAATCAACTCTAGCACAAGGGAGGAGGTCAATACAATGGAGTCTATGGTGATCAAGAGAAAACTTTGTTTACAAACCGAACTTGATGACATTTAATAGATTTGACGTTTGATGGACATTGTCAGACGGAATGCGTTTCGTTATTGTATTCTTTAAACAAATAGATTTAATAAATTCGTTAAAAACAAAATAGTTCTACGAACATTATAAATTATTAACTTTAAAATGTCAATACATTTATAGATTATAGATTAAGTTATTATGAAAATCTTGATTTACTTTGGAATATTGATTGAACTGACTATATTTCATTCACTAATGACCATAGATAAGTATCAAGTGGATTGTTTTATTCGATCAATCCTTTCTCTGCGAACCAGGGATGCCAGGTGTAAGAACAAGTCCAATGATCTAGGGAATTAGGGAAAGTATTAGTAATTCGATCGGATGTTAGAAATGTCAGGATTGTTGTTATATTAAAAGAAATATTGAATACTTTAATAGGTGTAGCCAAATATATTACTAGTTTATACTTTGTTCTCCTTTTGGAGTGAATTATAATATCAGATTGCACGATATTATCATAGCTAGGATAAAACTTCAGAAGTGAAATTAAAAGGTTTAATTTAGTTGCAAAGTTAGTTAATATTATATGAGATCGCAGGAATAATATTAGTTTATTATTTATACAAATCAGATTATTTTAGTTAGGACATTTTAAGTTTGAATACTGGTAACCCAGATTCGGGATGTGATTGGCTGACAGATTGAACTATAAAGATCTAATTTGCGAATGAAAGATTGAAATAGGATTAGAATTTGGTAATAGGGATGTGACAATATTCTGATCTCTGATTTCACACGGATTAAAAACAAGATTTGATCCGGCAAATTAATTACGTGATAATATTTATAGTTCAACAAATTATTAAGAGTCGGGTTCTGATATTGTAGAATTTACTTAGTAGGGCTTATAAAATATCTATTCGTTCAACAGAGTTATCGGAACTGAATTATATTGATGAGGGAAATATCAATTAGTATGAAAGTATAATAAATATCATCTAGCATTCGTTTAGATAATATAAATTGATATTGCAATGGTTTAAAATACATTATGAATGTATTCTTCTATTTTTAATATTAAGGACCCGGGTTTTAAATAATAGGGAAATCCGTGACCTAGTAACAAATGTGACATCACTAAAGGATTCCCTAGAAGATGTTAGAAAGAGAAAGTGACATTTGAATGATTTTTGGGAATTCGCGCGGAAGTAGGAAAGGAATGGCGGAGAGGGACGCGTCACTGAGTGTTTGGTAGTTTTCACGAGAGCTTCTTTGTAGATTTTCGCGGGAGGTTTTTGTAGAATTTTGACTTGGTGTTTGGGGAATTTTCTCCAGTTTTCCCATGAACAGTGCTCTGATGTATTAATATTGCATAATTAGTAATTAATAAGTTTCATGTCAATATTTTACGATAATGAATCCTATATCTGAGTGTGTGTGTGTTCGACGGGATGGCGTAGTAGGCGAGTTGCTGCATCTAAAGGGAAGTGCACTTTATAATCACGATATAATTAAACAAGATAGGTATTTACGTAAAGGACGCTATCGGCGTAGGGCGGGAATATTTCCAGATGAAGAAGAGATGGAATAAAATAGACGCTCAGCACTAGATTTTATATGACAGGGTTTTTGTTTTATAAGCTTATGTTTACCTAGAATTGGTATTTAATATTATTAACATACGATCACAATAACGTTTGTGTTCAATTATATGTGAAGTACTTGCCTATGTTTCTAACTAGTTTCAATACTAGAAATAGGTATCTACACAAGTACCCCTTTTGAGGCGCAAGGGGAAATTTACGTACCTACTTTTGAATGATGGATTGATTTAATAATTACTAATTATCAATGGATGGATGACACAGCAAAATCCTGAGATAATAATTTAGTAGGTTATGTAGATAAATGATTAGGAATATAATAGAGATTTAGAAAGATTGGCGCCTTAGAAATATGGCACGCCATGTCGGAGAGGAGACGCCGATACACGGTAGTTTCGCGCCAAAAGCGACGCCGCGCCGCGATAGAAGTTGGGTGTTTCATCAGGTATGTGACGCTTACCTAATTAACAATTAAGATTTGAGTTTTCTATATTATTTCCGTGATGTTTCTAGTCCAATGTAATATGTGGCATATCTTCAAGTGTGACCGTGATTAACAAATAGGTGCACTAGGTAGGTACGTATTTAAATATGGTTAAATAGGTAGGAACTGCGTAACCGGTGAATCGGTATCGTATACCTACTTACGGCGTCATGATGGTATTTGACAAAAGCGTGTACTATGTAGGTACGTTCATAGGGTTACTTAGGTAGGTATTGCCATTTTATTTATCCATGGAGTTTCTTACTAGTTCTTCTCCATAGGATTAGGTTTTACGAACTAGTGGTAAATTCATTGTTTGACATAAATGTTTCCAATATTTAGTAGGTTGGAACCTACCTATTTGAATACTTGAAAAATAACTTTTGATGGTTGAATTATTTATTTTAATTCTAAGCGTCGGAGTCTGATCATTTGGTACAGTAAGTTGAATACGGAAGGATGGTCTCTGAAAGTTGAATTACTTATAATCTGTAAATTTATATCATAACAAGATTGACAGGTACGGCTACACTAGAGGCGAACGAACTCGTTGGTTATCTCTTACACGATCGATGTAAAGGGAGCCGACATTATAGTCAATGGTCGCATTTATCGGTTTTGTATTTGTACCATACTGAGCAGGAGTCTCGATTTGGTATACTCATCATGGTTTTGAATGTGATTGCGGATTCGGTGATATCCTGATGGTTTAGCTCTGTCCAAATGGTTGGTAACAGATAAGCTTGGTTTAAAATACATAATGGTATTTGTATACTTATTTGAGTAATTGGTAATGCTTTAACATAGTAACTTGTCTGAAAGGTTGACATTTACTTCTTTGATTTAATTTGAAATGTTCTAAACTATAAAATAATTTAAATTGATTCAGTCAATATTTCCACTCAATTCAATACTATATTGACTTTGTGGAGGGAGAGACAAAGGTCTGGTGACGGTCTCTACTGGTCTTGAGCGGAGGAGTCGTGAGCTCTACCCTTAGCCACTATAAAAATATAGATCTACTTTGGATCTATACGGTAGATTACTAATTATAATAAAAGTATTTTGTCTATGTTATGATATTTGTAGTAATTTAGAATTACTCATCATATCGCTATCTATTCAGTACCTATTATCAGGATAAATAGTAAATTAATATATTCTGATCACTCAATAACAGTACGATCAATAAATATAGAAACTTTGATATTTATTATGAATAATCCCAAGTGTATCTTTCTTCCATTTACTTTAGCTTCAATAACGTTTACCTTAAGCCATATACATGTAGGTGACAACCTTTATTTGGATGAAATGATCTCAGCTGCATATTTTAGTAGAAATATAAATAATAGAACGGGTCTAGGTAGAGTAGGTATAGTATTATATAATTTAGGCTATGTAGGAATACCAATCTTTCACTAAAAGAATTTAGGTTACTATCAACGGTCTCACAATGTATGGGTTTCACGATCACTAGACGAATCACTTGGCCAATATTAAACCCAGATCACAACTAAGTCTAAGGTTACATATTTAAGTAGGTAAAGGTATAAGATAAGTCGTTATGATATTAAAGTTAACAAAGATAGGATAGGCAGGGAAAGTAGGTAGATACTTAGGTTCAAGTGACCAGAGTAGGCAGGTAGTTAAGATCTTGATAAATAAGTTTGAAAAATTTAGGTTAGCTTTAGCTTAGGTTTACAATGAGCTTTAGATGAGTTTACAATAGGTTAAATAGATTTTAATTAGGTTAAGCAGGTTAGGTAGGTAGGCGGGTCGTTACAGCAAGCAATAACTAAATATGAGTTACCCCAGTTCGAACTATGTCACTAGGACGTCAACCACCTCAGTCTTCCCGTGACCATGGTTGCTGTGAAGCAGCCAAAACGTCGGGAACGTAAAAAAATAAATAAAACGCGATAAAATCCGAAAAAATAGTTTTATTTCAATTAAATTTTCATGTAAAGATCTAGAAAAAATATTTGTGTTGTAACTTCATTTATGGAAATATGTATTTGTGCAGCTTTAGTTATAGCAATGACGTCACAATACTCATTATAGTGAACGGATGTCGTGGGAAATATTGATCGTGTGGCTACCGTGGGCACCCACGCTCAAAGCATTATATTATACAGCTGTGTTGAATACGTTAGCTAAACAACTAAGACATTGAAATGAAACTAATTTTACGGATTTTATCGCGCTTATTTCCAGGGATTGGGATCCAGTAATTAATATTATTAAATCGAAAACCAAGCGTACCATTGCAAGACCTCAAGATACTGTGAGCACTTTCTGCGTAGATCGGACCACAAACAACAATTAAATATGAGGGTACCCCGTTTCTAACTATGACACCAGGACGTCAACCACCTCAGTCCTCCCGTGACCATGGTTGCTGTAAAGCAGCCGAAACGTCGGGAACGTAAAAAACATAAAATAAACGCGATAAAATCCGTAAAATTAGTTTCATTTCAATGTGTAGTATTCGCGTAAATATAAGAAATCAACTAAGACATTCCTATAACATATAGTCAGCCCTTATCCTAATAGGTATTTACGAAACTATTTTAAGGCCCAGTATAACAATTCGCTGAAAACTCTAATCTACAATTCATCGGACAGATGGCACGTACAAATTCTGTCAGATAAGTTATAGATAAGGTTTCATAACAATTGATGTAACATGCACTTATTAGTCTAAAACCAGTATATACACACTCACAAAGTGTTAAAATAACTTCATAGTTCTTTAATAATTTAAGCTTTTGAATAGGAACCACTTAGTAAGTTTCTTGAACCCTAAGGCTAGTTTAGACTTTCTCGAATACATTGGAATAAAGAAATATGCGCCCTCGGTTTAAGTGATGAGATTTAAAAGCAGTCAAGACTCTAGTCCCTAGTCTATTGTATGGTATCCATAATACAAGCGATGCTTACTTCGAACCATACAGTTTCAATTTCTGTCGATATATTTATGTATAATATAGCTTTCAAAGATATAGATATGTAGTCCATTCCTTTTATTCATTATGTTTCTATATACAAGACAGATATTATTCAGAATAAGAATCTTTTTATTCATGAAAACCATTAAGCACAGTACTTATGAATCGTCAAAATTGTTACAAAATCCTAAGATACAACTTTAACACCCGTGCAGAATGCCGTTCCTATGGAGAAGAATGGGCAAGAAACTTCATGCTTGCTCTTTTTAAAAAGATCTTTTATTTTTTTATTATTATAATTAAAGTTAAATATGGAATGCCCGTACAAGCTAAAAATGTACTTATAAGTTATGGTCCGTACCCTACGTGTAAGTTATAAATATTTTATGGCCCTTATAAAAGTGCCTTCGCAAAATGAAGCATCGGCTTTCCGGTTTCTGTACACACAAATGTATTACTATTAAAATTAATGTTATAAAAAAATGTATTCTCACCATAACATACATAAAATATTTCATACACCACTTTCGTATAAAATTAAGAAGGTGCTTATTTACCCGCGTCTCCTCTCTCTTTTTCTTGTCTTTTTTTTCTAAAAAGCTGTCGGTCTTTTCAGCGTAAACAACATCCCTAATTACACTAAAGCCTGTCACTGAACTACACGAGCCAATTGACTCGCTTAATTTGTTTATACCGCTGACTATACTGCGGGGACATTGACGGATGGAGCCTGTAATCCCAGCGATGGAAGGGATCCGCTTATATGAATACTAATTTCATGGACCTCTCCCGGACCGGGGATGATGAAATTGAGACCTTATTTAATTTACATGATGATGCACTTTTATACTTACAGGGAGACAATGTAACATTGCTACAGCCTACGAAACTCATTTACGAAAATCCTAGAAAATAAAATGTCAAAGAGCAGACAAAAAACACTCCTGCTAAAACTATTATGAGAACAGTAACACTTGACCTTGCTCGACTTGTGCACACACAAAATTCAACCTTAACACCACAATGTTTACGTTAATTTACCGTGTTCAGTGAAATGCTTGATATTTTGTTATAATGTAATAGAATAAGCTCACGGCGAATAATATATACATAATGAGCCAGGACTTTGCCTTCCGCGGTCGAAGGCCTACCTACTGAATATGCTTCGCTCGTTTAGCTTTTGACTTTGAGTGACGTTTCGTTGCCTGGCAGATTAAATTCGGTGCCTTAATTATGTGGATGATGAAAAAATAATTAAAACATTAGATTAGAGTGCAGAAGCAAACTTAATTAGGATAACAAAGGCGGAGTTGAAGCAAAGGCATGTAGAAATTGCTTTGCACACTACCATAGACTTAACTCATGTCTAAAGAGATAATAAAAACAAATAATCAACAACAAAAATTAAAGATAGGTAGTTGCTTTGTATCCATTGTTTTCTTATAGGTCTGTCTCTCTCTCTCTCTTGGGTTGTTGATCCAGTGGTTTTCGAGCAGTTTGGTAAGCGGTTTGTTCGCTATTACCTACTCACTGTGTCTCTTTACACACGTGTTATTACTCACTGTGTCTCTTTACACATGCGCTATAACTCATTGTATCTCTTTACATATACAGTAAGTACCTATTATACTTCCTACATTTAAATGCTCTCAATACCCATACCACTAGTAAGTATTGGTTATAAAAAGTAGTAGTCGTAAGTATTTATAACTTACTAATCAATTCTTTCACATAAATGTCGTGTGTATGTAAGCTTTTTACGTTTACAACACTAATTAGCTACTATTTGTACGTGTGTAGGTATACTAATGATGGATATTGTATAAAGCAACGATCATTTATAAAGTAGGTATAACCTGCAACTTTATTTAAACGTAGATAAAGTTTTGAAATCGTTCGTCATCGTTCCTGGTAGTAAAATTTGGTTTCTACATCCACAACTGCGACACTTGATATAGGTATAGAAAGTAGCAAATACCGCGGCAGAGACAGGCAAAGGGAATAGACAGTGACGCGCAAGACAGCGACGCGACGCGAGGCGAGACGTGACATTTCTTTTCTTCTTATTTTTATATCGGCAATCGGCTACAAAATTGTGTCATTTTGCCAGTGTCAAGTAAACTGTTTCTTTGTTATTTTACATATCAGTACCCTCCGACGATAATAATAATGATATTGATGATGATAATGAAATGAATGCTCGACCCCTATTAGTAAAGCGGTGGATACTTTACTGAACATTTACCAGACATCTTGGGAAAACTCGAAAAGTCAAGTTATACGGTTTTATTTTAATTTCCTTCACTCGTGCACGTTTATGAACACACAGCGGTTAATATCCCACTAATATCACACAATAACAATAAAATGTATAAATTCACTGTTCAACTTTCCGTCGAGGCCCACGTGACACTTATTGGTGCCAATGTAAGTACAAGCTCATAATACGATAAAGTTGCTAAATAACATCTCAGTTCTTGCCGTGCCTCAAAACATCTGATATTATAATCGACACGCGCGAGCATAAATATTATAGAAATTCCTACACACGCATAATTGCCAATAGTTAGCACTGCAATATAGCACAGAAATAATGCTATACCAACCCTAAACAAAAAGAGGCAACCCTGCAGAAAACGAGGTAGACCCGCGCCCGGCGAAATTGTTTAAATATTTAATGAAATAAAATTTGCTATGTACAACGAAGAATGCTTTGTGGAAATGTTTTTAGGATTATACCTATCATGGTGTTTAGTTAAAAAACCGCGGAAACATTAACAGCGTTTAAAATGCTTTCGAGAATAATTATTTAAGTAAATCTTAGTATAGCTATAAACAATACAGCATAATGAGATGAAATATGACTGCTATTCTATACCTTATCGCCGCTATTTTGTAATGTAACCAGTGAACTAATTAAATGTATAACGATTATTACCGACATTAGGGCGTTAAAGTTATCACCAGCCGCGAGGGCACGTTCGGGTAACCTTTCGTTGCGGTCAACGCGACTTTATACAGAGTGATTCAGAAAGGGATTAAGCCGTGAACCTGCACTTCTTTATATATTTATAATTATTATTTGTCTATATCCACACGGGCTATACCCAGGTTTTTGGAAGGCTTGCGCGGAGACATGCGTCCAACACGTAGAGGCCCTATTTGAGAATTTTAATGTTATGTTAGCCACCTGCTGGGGTCAGCCACTGAAAATGATAGCATAAACAGCGAATTAACCTCAGCACGCGGAGGGACTATTGTAGGAATATGGAAAGATAATTGGGACTATGGATTGACCAATGTTGGTTTTTCGAACGTCGTCATCGAAGTCATGGAGGTCGATGGGCCCCTTGAGCTAGTGGGCCCCGTGGCATTGTCCCGCCTAGACCTACGGTAACTACGCTACCAGCCCGAGTATTTTACAAACCAATGTAGGTTTAAAATACTTTTCTGTGAACACATAAATGTATCAGAATAAGAGACATGAGAAGATTTTCTTCTTTGAGAAGATTATCCAAACTATTACACACGAAGCACCTTACATAGAAGCTTCCAACCAGACGCTATCAATTACCGGTCACCGAAGCATGTGAAAGGGCTTTAACGCGATACCTCCAAGTTTACACATAAACCGAGCGGTTTATTAGCCGTATTCAAATCGGTAATAATAATGTGCGCGGTGGTAAATTAAATTCCCAATACATGCCGTTGCGTTCCTGTTTTATGATCTCGCCTTTTATTAATTCCAGCGGAACACGGAAACTCTACATTGTTCATTGTTCCTGGCACACATTTTGTGTACACTTTACGTACCGTACACAAAGCTAACACATGCATACACACACTAAAACTACGATGTGGTACGCGCTGTTGGTAGTGACCCTGCTTTCTGTGCCGAGGGTCCCGGGTTCGAATCCTGGTAGAGACAAACTTTGTGTGATGAGCACAAATATTTGTACCGGAGTCATAGATGTTTAATATCTATAGAAGTATAACATACTGAGTTCGTACTCAGTCAATTTCACGATACCCATAATACAAGCGTTGCTTAGTGTGATGTATGATGTATCTCGCGATATTTAATTTAATTTAATAAATTTGTCGTCATAGATTCCGAATTTGACTGATTAAATTAGCTACAAGTTTTCATTCATCGCGGTATGCAGGTAGAGTATATACAAATCAAATAATGAAATCCCTTTTTAGGAGTCTTGACGTGTGTAATTTTTTTTGTAGATAACGATATCAGTGAGTAGAAAACAATCACCGCTCTACATTATTCATGAAAACAATCAACAGTGTAAAATGATAATCTGTGCTATACAACAGAAACAAATAGCGACACAATAGTTTGACAGAATCACTCGGCTTTGCCGCCACCGCGGTTGAAAGTCATCAATCACTTGGTCGAAACATAGGCCCGCCTTCGCAAACCCGCTGCTCAGTTTTGTAAACTAATTTAATCAAGATTCGTACACTAACAGGAATCTTCTTATATATATTACGTATATAAAACAAAGTCGTGTTAGTTACAGCTTTTATAAATCAAGAACGGGTGGGCCGATTTTTATGATGTATGTTTTTTTTTATTCGTCCCCGCCTCGAATAACAGAATAACTATTAAAACAGGCACTAGGATGTCAAACACCTCAGTCCTCCCGTGACCATGGTTGCAGCCGAAACGTCGGGAACGTAAACAAACAAAATAAACGCGATACAATCCGTTAATTTCTTTTTATTTCAATATTAAATCAGGGGTACAAATTACAAAAAAATCATAATTAATTATCTCATACATTTGATTCTGAGGGGGTACGAAGTTCACCAGGACAGCTAGTTTATTATAATTAATTACATTAAAAAACTTGTGATTGTGCGAATCATCAAAAATACACTATATAATATACTTACAGAATATCATTCTTATGTATAAGGTAGAGCAAGAAACTTCATCACTACAATACAGTTTACAAAAAACATTTTAAAAACTTATTTTGTAACCTACTTGTGAACCTCCTAAAACATCTTACATAGTTTTTGCACATCTGATAACAGTGTAACGTATTAATACACACTTAAAAATACATAAGGTTATCTTAAATAAGTATCTAATGCAGATCCCTTTCAGAGCCGCGACCCCATCTCTACCTACAAGCAAACTACCCGCAATTACCTTCACTCCCTAAAGGCTGAATTTACTGAAGTTTCCACTGAACTTAACCGCTCGTAATATCATGCATAGCTTAAGCGTGCGTGGGCGTTTAATATCGACATTTTTACTCATAATGGAGACTCCTCGTAAAAAGTCTAAATCACCTTTCCCGTATCAACGGATCCTGATTAGTAGTGTGGGGAAGTGACCCTGCTTTGTGTGCCGATGGTCTCGGGTTTCAACGGACTTCGGACTTCAACTGCGCGTGGGTTGCCATGAAGCAAATGTGTGACAATTCTCCGGATTGAAATAAAACTATTTTTTCCAACTTTATCGTTTATTTTACGTTTTTACAAATTTTAAAATCATTTTATTTCCAATAAAACATCCGGTCATTGATAAACTGAAATTGTAATTTTCCGTTTTATAATTTGTGGCAAAGTAACGTGGCAGTTATTGGGGAATAAAAGACAATTAATGTCTGGCGGACTCGCTCGCTCGATACGGTGATTTATTGAACGGCGAATTCGTGCGAGCACATTTCATATCGGATGTGCGCATATTGGTATGGTTTTTTTTTGCAAGCGATCATTATAAAATGTACGGTTATAATGGACACTCAGCCACACCACGACACAGGGATTCCAAGTGTGAGGACCAGAACGGGAACTGAATATTATCTTTCTTTCGTCTCAATAAAGTTAATTATCATTTCATTCGGAGTCGACACCCCACACCGTCCATGCGGTCCTAGCTCATAAGATTTGATAAAGCTTATCAATGTTAATTGGCCTACACAGCCGATGACCTAAGATC
The DNA here is from genome assembly GCA_905404115.1 of Pheosia gnoma. Taxonomy (NCBI): domain Eukaryota; kingdom Metazoa; phylum Arthropoda; class Insecta; order Lepidoptera; family Notodontidae; genus Pheosia; species Pheosia gnoma. Next base: position 2,745,602 of record FR989910.1, read on the forward strand.
CGGGCATTTCCTCGCTCAGTAAGTGAGGTGAGTGGGCCATTTTTTAATTCTTTTGTATTTTTTTCTATTTTGATTTTTATTGGGTAGTTCTCGTTCTACATATTCTGATAACGTTGGTATTATTACCTAAGACACGAATTATTACTATAATGGTAGCCTTCGGAGGCTGCACCGGTCAGTAGGCGGTTATTAACGCATATAAGTATACCAGTGATTTTCCAGACATTCTACAAAAAAAACTGGTAACTAAGTCATCTATTAATACGCGACTATATAAACCATTACAGTAGATACCTATAACATGGAGGTCGCGCACAACACAAAGAGCAGGCGCCGCCGGCCGCCGCTAAATGAGTGATGACACAAAATATTGGCGAGGGACTCGATTAGGGCACCCAACGGCCTTGGGGATGTTATATTTAGACACCAGCTTTAAACATTCAAAGTGGGTACCTATCAGCTTACATATTCACAGTAGGTAATACCTATCAGGCTTCCAGCGGTTGAGTTCAGCTACAGTCAGCTATCAAAGTCGTAGTCAAACCATTTATATTGTTTAGGCCTACGGGGGCATTAATTTTTTCATTTCTTTTCCTTACTCTGCAACCACATTGGAAAACGAACTTGAAACCACGAGTAATAATTATGAATGTCAGCTACGAATATATTACTTACGAGTATATTATAGAGTTGAGTAGACTTTTGGATCAGGCTGTCGAGAGACAATAGAAAAAGTATTTTAAAACAAACCTGATATTATATGGCAGCTATATTCCCCTAAGCCAGGGTTGGCGAATCTTTATGTATCAACGTGCCATTTTTTCTAAAGTAATGTTAAATCAGGTCATAGTCGTGCCATCACATAATTTTGACTGTGATTACTACTATAATTTTGACTATGCTTCTGAGCTTACGCACACTAAAACATCTTATTATCAACAATATCTGTACCTACTTCACACTTCTTTTTATAAGTGCATTATGAGTTTTTGTGATAGGTGACGTGCCCAAAATATTGTGTCGCGCTGATAGACTGAACCTAGTAATCCTGCCTCATGTTAGCATTACTCTACGGTGTGTTTTACAAACCTATATTGTAGTACCTACTCTCCTTACATATATAATGTTTCATTGGTTAGGTTACTTAAGGCCTCGTTATATCAATAAATCTATCAAAAAGCACTCTCCAAATTCTTAGGGTCTGTTCCACAATGTGGGTGATACACCCTATCTACAACTTATTTGATAGATGGATCAAACAAATGCTCTCAAATAAGTTGTAGTTAAGAGTGAATATTTTCTGTATACTAGCACGTATCCCATAGAAAACTCTATCTATACACAGTAGAGTAGACGATATTTATTTACACAATTATGTGGTATCGCTACACGGTAGTTTTCTTGCTATTAGTAATGCATGAGTGTGATTCCCGGAGGTAATCAGCGTCGAGTTGCGTAGGCGTTGGTGGCCGCGGCGGGTAACAGACCTATTGAAACTTTAATACATGAAAATCAAAGTGAAATTAATTTTGCATACATGTTTCTTTCTCTTTACTGAAATTGTCACACCAGATTAAGCTCACACTGAGATCGCATATGATTAAGCTCGCAAGGCAACACATACAACAAACAACAAGGCACAGGAGATAAAAATAATTGTACAATTTGTAACAGACATAATAATGTGGCGATAAAAAAAATCCACTGAGTTTCTCACCAGATCTTCTCAGCTGAGGTCGTCTTCCGATGTTGTAGAATTAAGAAAAAAAATATAGACAGTTTTGTTAGTGAATAAATGATTGGATTTGTTAAAGACAACATAGTTCTCTACCTATACCGTCTCAGGACAGTTTCAAGGTACATTGATAATAAAGGATTTTTACTTCAACATATACCCTTATGTGTGACTGCGGACCATTCCACTAAACTCATTGAAGTAATAAAGATAACGCGTACTTATGTCAAATTACATTCTTAAGCATAACAACAAAAACAATATATGCTACGACAACACCCGGAACATTAATTAAAACACGACTCAAGGGACCGTTAAAGTATATTTCAGCAAAAACTTTATTACGGCAGAAAGGCAGTTAGTAACTGTTTCCCGTCACTGTTCCCACAAAGATGGCAAAGTATATAGGTTATTAGTGGTATACTTAGGACTAATAATAACTATATTAAAAAAAAAACAAGTTCAAACCCACGACCTATTAGTTGGAGCGTTCGGCTCAACAGATGAAAATGTTACTGGCATCGCCCTCAGTCCATTATCCCGTACAAGAGTCATTTAAACAAATCTATACCTACAGTCGATGTGAGCATTTTACATAAGAAAAGTGCTTTGTAATTCCATTGTAAATAGATTTAAACTGTACATATAACTTTGGGAAACAAATCGGGGAAGAGGGACCCACCACTGACCCTCGGCTAGTCAACTTTTCCAATTATAAACCAAACAAGTTTGATCGATAATTAAAGAAGCCAGCAACACCGAACTCCTCTAAGATGTTAGTCGAGAAACTATCTATCACGAGTGACGAGACCTCAAATAAAATGCAATTCTCCGCGAAACGATAACTATATGTATATAATTTTGGGGTTTAATGAAGAGCTTGCTCTATGTAGAGCTTACTCTATGTAGAGCTTACTCTATGTAGAGCTTACTCTATGTAGTGCTTACTCTATGTAGAGCTTACTCTATGTAGAGCTTACTCTATGTAGAGCTTACTCTATGTAGAGCTTACTCTATGTAGAGTGCACAGACCTTGCTTGGGCAACATTATACGTTGATACTGAAACGTCATCCGCCCACGCTCCTCGTTTTGTGGTATCGGCGAAACGATTAGTGTTACTTTCGGTCTTTTTACGCATTTCTGTAGGTATTCGAATCGTTAGTGGTAAAAAGCTTTTATGCGAAGCTTGGCCGTTGACTTCGATTGAAGATGGGCTTTCCATTTATCAGACTATTTCTAAAACTAAATTAAAATAAAGTGTGGTGGGCCAAGTTCGAAGAAAAAAGCGGATTCCTTATTTTGTACGGCTCTATAAAACTTGTATTTATGAAATTCTCAAAGTCCGAAGAATGTTAAAATAAGCTCGCGTATACTACATCAATAAATATGATTATGTATACTCAATAAAATTAGATAAAAGCTCCATAAATCTGGCAGTCCATAAATAATCTTCATTGTTATAAATCTCTCAACTGAGAAAACTCTACTCGGTATTGTAAGAAACATGAACTCGCACGCATCATTATAATAATAATACCAGCCCTTTTTATGCTCCACTGTTGGGCACGCGCCTCCCATCAATGCGAGGGAGATTAGGCCATAGTCCACAGCGCTGGACTAGTTCAGGTTGGTGGACCCTCTCAGTCTCAGCCATGCAGGTTTCCTCACGATGTTATCCTTCACCATTTAGTAATTGATGATCATGATTGAATATAAGATTCGCTCATTTAATGCAGAAATCCCAGAGTAACCAGTTTGAACCTGCGATACTCGTTACCGAGGCAAGCTTTCTACCGACTTGGCTATCACTACTGAAGTAAGCAGCATTATTATACTTATTTCTCGTACCACACCACATTACACTTCGTACGCTTGTTATCATAGCGTGAGCCTATTTTATCCAGGAGTGAGCTCAAGGGTGTTACGGATCCAACAAATGGGCCGACCCTGTTTATAGTACCATACGTCACTGGTGACCCTTTCCTAACCCACACTATAACAAGACGTATGAACGAAAAAAACAAAAGATGAATTGTGCACACAATTTCTCAGAGATTCTTTTTTTTATTAGGTTGTAATAAGCCTGTTTATTTGCGGCCCGTTTTAACACCTTTCAATTTTCCCGGCATCTGGGTCACGGTTTTATGGTGTGTGCTCGGTTTTAGTGCATTTTTAGGTGAAAAATATATTTTAATTCCGTATTATAATTCAAAGAAACACATTTTTCACAAAATAAAACAAAACAGTTAACCTTTTTCTCCGAGCACCCCAAAAACTTCAATAAGATGTTACTTATGAAGTTATCCCGGAAGTAATAATGAAGACGATACCAATGATGATGATAGAATTAATCCCCGAGCCCTATCAGTAAAGCTGTGGATATACTTAACTGAAGAACTGATAAAGAATATATTGATTTCGTCGGGAACGTAAAAAACATAAAATAACGCGAAAAAATCCGTAAAAATTAGTTTCATTTCAATGAAGAACAATTCTAGCAACGACACGCGATGGATCAGCCAACATGGTTCCCGGACGACAAGATGGAAACTAGGAAACTTAGATCGGATTGAGTTCAGGGTGGCTAGGTCCCGAAACGCAAACCGGACAAGATCCTATGATGCGGAAGAGGGCAGGTGCAGATGGGTTTAAATTAAACAAAATAGACCAAATGACTTTTTTATTGTGAAATATACGGATAGTTTCGCTTTAGATAAGAGTTTTGAGATCGTTTCCCTCGTGTTATTCAATTTTTTTCACCGATATTTTTAGTTGTAAGCAGACGAGTTTTAAAGAATGCGTTGTAGAACAAAATACATACTATTACCTATTGAAGTTATTTCAATAACGGTACTGATTACAATATCGATTGGATTACCTCTGAAAATCTTTATATATAAAACATAGTCGTGCTAGAATGGTTGGGCCGATTATTATGATCTTTGATTTTTTGAATTGGTCTCCGTCCCGACTAGCAGAATAATTATGGGAAAAATTCACTAATATAATTTGATTCTAAGGCAGTACGAAGTCCGCCGGGACAGCTTGTATGTTATAAGCTTATTATATTATGTTATAAGCTTTGTATTGTACCTTTACTTACCTACCTTACGTTTTGTACCCTTTTGTATGTAGGTACATACTTTTGTGCTTTTATTTTCATTTTTATTCACCTCTTTCTAAAAGAGTATTTATTATTATATTACTCTTCCGTAAAGTACACACACTATACAGTTAAATCTCGACTACTCACCTATAAATCACTAAACTAAGATTTAGTCCAGGATCATCTAGTAGTGGGTAGTCCATCCCAGATTGCCCCGAACAGCTGGCAACCCCAGACCACCTGACCCCCAGCCCGCAGGGAGCGCTATTTGTGCATATTTAACCACCATGAAATACTTTCTCACGAAACAACTCCGCATCAAGAAAAGATTTGGCCGGCAAATGTAATATGTACATACATAACGAAATAGGTAGCTTTGCGTACCCGATTCATTCGCGAATAGTAGGTAGGTAGGTAGGTGATGGATAGCGCACTGAATACTTAAAGCCTTTGAGGTATCTCAAAAGTCTCAAAGCTTCTGTTACAGTCCAAATCATAGATCCCTTTATTTTCCGTGTAAATTACAATTCGATAAACCAATACCGATGTACCGGTAGACGGACTTTCACATTCTTGATTCAATTTTAGACCATTTTAGCACCTAGCACCTACTACACAAGGGTGTTTATGACTGTTATAAACTAGAATCCAGATAATATATGAAACAGAACTCAACTTATTCCTAAACAATTCACATGCGGTCTAAAACGAAATGGGTATTTTGTGACGACCTCCGTATCAATACAGTAGTTAATTTAAGAGTACTTAGCGGCAACCTGGCATGCGCTCTGAAGGCAAGTTGTACATGATTCAAAGAGTCATCAATGCTGTGTCCCAACATAAAATTGTATAACGGATATTAAGTCAGCTTCAACCCCCTATAGAATCAAGGTTTATTAAATATTTTAACCCTAATCATGTTTATTTCTTTCTTATTGCCACTCCACACGACACGTCTGCGCCGACTTATGTCTACGACTTGCCTTGCAGACCTAAGTCGACGACGTTTACAGTTTTAAAAGAATTAAAATTGAAAGTTAGTACCTTTCAAATATTATTATAAATTTTCGAATCATGGCCGTAAGCCGCCTCGCTGTGTTTAAAAATATACAAGGAAATTGAGGAAATCAAACTACAATGAGTATATAATAGTGCTTCTATTACAAATATCTATTCCCTTTGATATTACCTGAGCTAGTGTGCATTGCAAGTCATTTGATATTCGGATGAGTATATAGGTACGCGGGATATAATTAAATCGCTCTGAGAATATTGTTTATAATTAATCTGGTAGGTTAACTTAATTGCTGGTTAATATTAAATGCTTTTCCTGGATAAGTGTATCACCTGAGAACGGCTGGACCTATTTGTTCCTTTTTTAAATGTACGTATTTGTCCGAATAAGGTTTTTAGAGAATGACAAATCTAAAAAGGTCCGCAAAATTGGAACATTTCTACGGAAATTTGGACAGGACTTCTCTCAGGTCAGCTAGTAGGTACTAAATAAAAATTTCCTTACACAAAATGATCACAGCTTGTCCAAACTTCAATGTTTAACTTAATGAAATTTGTTCTGACTTCCTGACCTTTTACCTTTAGCTGCGGTGCGGCAATAGTTACTTATTGTATTAGAAGTATGTTGCGCCTACGAATACTGTCGCCGACGGATGATCGATCTGCTCTATTGAAGTAGGTCAGGATAATGAAGATGGTGTCGCGCACATAATTACAATCACCATAAACTTTACATAAAAAAAAAACTTCCAAAATAGTGATGTGTAACTCACCTTCAAAAATAATATCGATCTCCGAAAGTTCAATTGATTTAAAAGTTTTTCACTGTCTATATTGTCACTGATACTGTAAACATCACTTGGTCCGTGCGGCTTTTACAGGGCGGGCGTGCGGCCGGTGTCGGCAGGGCGGCCGGTGGGGCCGCGCGGCGGCGGCGGCGGGCGCGGCGAGGCGGAGCGCATGGTCGCACCGCGGGCGGGAGCGGCGGCGGCGAGACACGGGCGGCCGGCGCGGGGCGCGACGCGGACTGGCGCGGCGCGGGGAACAAACACTGGGTTGCTAGTTTAGCGAATTCCACCCCTGGAAAAGTGGGAAAAGTTGTGGAAGGCATTAATTTCGTGATGGACAATTGCACTGATGCTTATAAACATATAACATATAAGTTTACTGAGAAGTTGGCATCTGATGCCAGGGTAAATTCAAACAGGGGCTGCTATCGATGTACTGATTCTTAAGTACTTGGTTAATATTATTTTTGAAGTGACCCCAAAAACGTTATTTAAGATGATACTAAGACCTAGTGAATATAATGCTACGTCAATAGTAACTAACTAGAAAACTTACACAGTAACACACTATAATGTGCTCCATGCTCAATTGCTTGTCAAGCCGATGATTATTTCGCTCGAACGTCTAGAACTGTACTTGACTGCTTTAACTACAGAACAATGTAAAAAATAAAAACAACCTTATTCAAAAAAAATACAACCGAATTGAAAACCTGCCCTTTATGAAGTCGGTTAAAAAGAGCAACCATGGAGTTAAACGCCCCTTCTTCTCCATAGGAACATCACTCCAAACAGGCGGTAAAATCGTAAGTAGGTACTGTTATCTGTGAGTCACAGTACATAAGTAGGTACTGTGACTGTTTACAGAAATAATTTCGATACTACAACCGCCTAGAGAACTAGCTCTACCAAGCTCCACCGAGTGCGGCGCATCCCTGGCAGCCCCGCAGCCCCGGGCGGGGTCCCGGCGCGGGGCCCCCCGTGCGGGCGCGCCGCCGCGCCGCGCTCCACTCTGCCCTAAATCCGTTCCGTCACAATAACCGTCGTCCGGCCGCCCGCAGCCGCGCCGGCCGCATCAATCGATGCGTACGTAACGTGAAAGTTAAAACTTAACTCGCCGTATGCGGTCAACGGTTTGACGGAAACGCGATCATGCTTTGTAGGTCACATTGACGATTTAATGTTAATATTGATCTTTATAACCGGTTGTTGATAAAGATTTAGTTCAAAGTTTTTACATATATTTTATATTATAGTTTTCGTAACTAATTACGTTATACGAACGCGAATATTTTATTATGTTTTATTGACTTTTTAAGATAAAATCTACCTATAAAATGAAGGCTAATAAAACGAAAATATTAATCATACAACTGCTTAAAGAACTTTTAGATAACTTGTAATCCTCGATTCTATTAATTCTCAATATTGCATAGCTGATCGTGTCATTACAGGAATAAGGACTGAGTGAAATTTAAGATACTACCTATTGTATGAAATGTTACCCAAACAGTTTAGTTGTGTTTGCCCATTCATTCACCTCTTACTCTTAAAAAATGTTTTTCGATTTGAATATTATAGTAATATTGAAGTTCAAAGGTGGCGTTTCTGAATTAGTATAGAAGTTCCCGTCATCAGTTTTAACTTAAAATCACCGACCCTCCAACATATATAAATTTTAATATTATTAACTAGTAAAAATAATGAAGAAAAGATTGCAACATAAAGAGCAAACGCTGTCAGTGGAATAATGGCGAGCTTTTATATCCAAGCGCCTCCGTAGACGAGCTACAAAAAGCTACGCGGCTACGTCATCGCTACGACGCGACGACGGGCTACGGGCTACGATGAATGTCGAGATAACGGTTTTTTTTCGTTTGTTTCAGCAAAAGAAATATGTTATGTGAGTTTACTGTAATTGGATGTCACCATTTTACGCCATGCATCAAGATATTCTTGGTTCTATTATAATATACAAAATACAAACTTATGCTTTAAATGCCTACATTAAAATAATTATCATTGGACCAACGTGTTTGTATTTATAATAAAATTCTCGCTTTGCAATGTTAAGGAGTAGATAATTTTATTCCAACACTTACCGTTTTTTTGTTTAAAAATTTGTTGTGGGTTCCAATGCATTTAGGATTCACCGTGACACCGCTGTAGATCCTGGCTTACACGGTTAACAGTAATAAGTGTGCGGCATGGCAGCCAAGTTCTTAATCCTTTCATAAAATAAATCAAGCCCATTACTACCTACGAGTACTACCAACTGTTGAAATATTTTTTATTGTTTACAAATTCCAAATTTAAATTAATTTCATTTATACTTACTAGACTTGCCCCTGAAGGATTGTTTAATTCAAGCGTTGTTTAATTTATGATCGTCGAGTCATCTGGCTATATTACAAATCAATTCAAACAAAAACATGTTTATTCGTATCTCCACAATATTTGTAGCACAATGTAATGGTGTTACATAATACTGTGAAGACTGATACCTGAACTGAGGTTGCAACCTTGTTTCAAGTCACCAGGCCTCCTCGAAACCACAGCTAGTGCGTTAACCAAAAAAACAAAAGCATACGTACCAATTACGTATGCTTTTGTTTTTTTTTGGTTAACGTTAGAGTGAAACCAAACACCAATTACATTAATTTTAACTGGTCAATGCTCATGGATGGATGCGGTAAGATCGAGCGGGCTGCGGTCGGCTCGAGCGGCCGCGTGTGGCGTGCCAACACTCGCGTGCCCAGCCCGATGCGTGACACCGAACACTGTTTGTGATTCTTAAAAAAACTATATTAAAACTGGCACAGGGTAATGTGCGGCTCTATTGACCCGCGACTATCTCGGCCATAAATGACCATAGTGACCGAAACAACAACTATTACTAGAGTAAAACCTCCACGAAAGTATTTTAATCAGTTGGGCAAAATATTATAGTGAAGAAAAATTCTGGATGATTTAAGAATGCTATTTGAAGGAGATACTGTACGCCAATATCTGGTCACACAATTGACTCGCAACGAAATGAAAATAGCACCGTTATTGACGCTTTTGAACGTAGACAGAGGTCAATCTATGCTTTTCTAGGAAAACTGACAAAAGTAATTCTTAGCAGAATTATTATTGTAGGTAATAGGACAAAGTATACAATAAGCAAGAAATGTAAAATAAACTCTATTTGGAGTAATTATAATATAATAATAAAATTTATTTTCCAAGTAACATTTCTATCAACAAAGTATTGGTGAGCTCCAAACTAGACAAAGTCTGTATCTTGGAGCTCGGTACACTATTTAACGTACAAGTAAAATGTTATATAATTTCAATTTCTTAAACTACCTAGAACATAAAATCAAATGTGAAAGTGAAACACAATAAAATAATAGTGTTCAATGTTTATATAGGCAGGGTCGTATGTGTGTACAGACGTTTATGTTTGAGTGTGTGTGTGTGTGTGTGTGTGTATATGTGTGCGTGAGTGGGCTGTGAGGAGTTATATGGATTTCTTCACTTTTAGATTAATTTTTCTGTCTCGTCGTAATTAGTATTAAGGAGCAATTTTTTGATGATAGATTTGCAAATAAACACAGAGCAGTTATTAATACTAGATATTTTATAAACCATATTGTACGTGTTGATGAGTGAGTAGGCTGGCGAGCGTCGGGCTAAGAGAGAGTTGGCTGCTGGTAGTGGGATCCTAAAAACACGTTTTGAAGCAATTAAATCGTAATCTGGTCTATTTTTTAATTCTTTGTGTGTTTTTGTGGTTGCAGATAAGATGAATAGCTGTCTTACACGTAATATTTGAAATTCTCTATAAAGTAGGTCTGTTGAATATCTGAAAGGTTTTTTTAGCATTACTTTGATAAGTGCTCTTTGGGCCCTTTCGAGTTCGATTAAGTAAGTCTTACCAGCGCATCCCCATATGCTGATGCAATATTGAATCAGAGATTGACCGAATGCCACATAAACCAGTCGAAGAATGTCTGGTGGTAAGCAATCTCGTAGCTTACGTAGGGTGTGGATAAGTTTTCTTACCCTGGCGGATAAAGTGGAAATATGCTTTTTGTATGTCAGGTGTTCATCAATGATAACTCCCAGGTATTTTATATTAGAAACACGTTCAATAGATGGACAATCACATGGGTTTGAGAGTGTGGTATTATTACAACAGTGATGTAGTGTGAGTTTGAAGTTTTGTAGGGGAGCTGAAGCTGCTGTTTTTGAAAAAGCAATGTATTTGGTTTTGGATAAATTTTATGTGAGTAAATTCTAACATTCTTAAAGATCTAACATAGTGGCGATCTGGGCCATGCCTTTTTCAGCAAGGTAGTGTACTTGGTCCCAGCTCTTACCGTGAAAAAGAATAACTGTGTCGTCTGCGTAAGTGATTGTCTCAGCACTATCAAGGTAGAGGTTTAAGACGTCATTAATATAAATAATGAATAATGTGGGGCCGAGTATACTACCCTGTGGGACACCAAATTCAGTAGGAAGCTCACCGCTGAAGTAGTTACCGAGTTTAACGAATTGCCTACGGTTTGATAAGTAGCTTTTGAACCAGTGGAAGCACGTACCCCTAACCCCTATAGCTTCAAGTTTCTTTAAGAGTAGACTGACCGAGACGGTGTCGAATGCTTTGGCTAGATCGAGGAAAACAGCTAAGCAGTTTTCACTGTTCTCGATGTAAGAGGCGACGTGGTTTACCAGCAAGGATGCAGCATCTTCAGTCGACCTACCCTTGCGAAAACCAAATTGTCTATTAGAAATAATGTTATTTTGGTCCAAATAAGAGTTGAGCCGTTTGTTCACAATCTTTTCTAACATTTTAGACACAACATTAAGTAGAGCTATGGGTCTGTAGTTATCATGTACATTTTTGAGACCATTTTTATGAATTGGGCATATTGCTGCAATTTTCCATGAATCGGGAAATATGCCATTCACTAGGCTGAGGTTGAAAATATGAGTAAGAGGAGGTAGTAGAGATTTTATGGCCAGTTTGTATAGAGAAACCGATATACAGTCTGGCCCCGACGCACTATCAAATCTCAGATCGGAGGTGATTTTGGTAATCTCGTCAGAATCGGTGGGGCGAAAAAACAGAGAGTGTGAGTGCATGAGATTGACCGTGGGTTTATATGATGCACTTAGAATGTTTTCTGTTATTGCGAGTTTATTTAGAATATTATCGGCGAGACGTCTGCCAACTGAGACAAAGTGTTTATTACAAGAATCAAGGGAATCCTTTGCATCCTTCTTAGAATTTAGTAAATCCAAGGCATCGCTACTTTTAGTGGATATCCCAGTTATCGATTTTATTGCTTTCCACAGGTTTATAGAATTATCCTTGTTTTCTGTTATCAGTCTACTGTTGTGTTCAATTTTGAGTTTGTGCAGGAGTTTATTGCAAAAGTTTCTATATCTAGTAAATATGTAGCGGCGGCTAGCATCGTGTGGGTGGATTTTGGAATCTTTGTGTAATTTGTCTCTATGACGCATGCATCTTATGAGACCTGGTGTGATCCAAGGCTTAATACATCTCCTGTTGCGACCGATTTTTATTACTTGCGTGAACTTGTTCATCGTGGAAGAGATGATCTCATTAAGTTTGTGTGCTGCTAAGTTTACATCAGATTCATTTGTGACTGATATCCAATCTAGATTACTCAGTTCATCAGCGACTGCCACTATGTTAGTTTTGCGTCTATATTTTATTGGATTGCAAGAACACGTTTTGTTCAAACTAGTGCCAGCCATGACCAAGTCATGATCTGTAGTAGATGTGTTACATACAGCCCCAAGGCTTTTATTAGGACTCTTTATGAAAATATGGTCAAGGCATGAGCGAACTCTAGTAGGCTTGGTTATAGCAGGTAGAAGGCCATGGGAGGCCATGAGACTCAGGTATTCAGTTGAATGATTATTGACAGAGTTGCAAATATCGATATTCATATCACCAGCCACAAATATAATTGAATTTGTTGATAACGTACTTAGCAGTAAGTCTAATGAATTGATAAATGGGTCAAGATTTATGGTTGATGGAGATCGGTATATTGCTAAGATGACAATTTTTTTATCAATAGTGATAAGTAGACGATCAGCCTCGATTATGCTTGGTTCTATTGCATTTATGTTCAATTGAAGACTTGAATAATACCACCCTCATATATTTAGCAACCGAGCTTCCTACACATAATTGCCTGTTCTGTACTAAGCAAATAATAGACCACTGTTACATTACCGTACCATTAGGTAGGTACCATATTTCCTTGCTTCCTAAACAATAAATAAAATAAAAACAACACAACATACAATAAAATAAATCTAAAATCAAATGATTATATTTAAGAAACACAATTGATATATATATACAAATTTCCATTTAAACAATCTGTTGAGTGGTCTGGACGCCGTCAGTGAAGTAGTTGATCATCATGTTGAACCAGCTCTGGAGGGTGCTGAGTACGCTCGGCTCCTGGGGACCGTTGACCGAAACTTGGACTAGACCGTCGTTGTAGATGTCTCCGGAGGGGAACTGGGGTGCGGGGGCGGGGAGCTCCTCAGTGACTTCTGGGGCAACGGGAGAGGGAAGAACCACGGGTTCGGGGAGCTCGTCAGTGACTTCTGGGGCAACGGGAGAGGGAAGAACCACGGGTTCGGGGACCACCTCAGGGGCGGCGGGAGAGGGAAGGACCACGGGTTCGGGGACCACCTCAGGGGCGGCGGGAGAGGGAAGAACCACGGGTTCGGGGACCACCTCAGGGGCGGCGGGAGAGGGAAGGACCACGGGTTCGGGGATCACCTCAGGGGTGGCGGGAGAAGGAAGTACTACAGGCTCGGGGGCAGCAACTTCGGAGGCGACGGGGGAGGGAAGAGCAATAGGCTCTGGTACGACCTCGGGGGCAACAGGGGAGGGAAGAGCAATAGGCTCTGGCATGACCTCAGGGGCAACCGGTTCGGGCATAGCGACAGGTTCGGGAGCGACTACGACGTTAGAGCTATCATCAGCAGCGGCGGCGGCAGCGGCGGCCTCGGCAATGCCGACAGCGGTGAAGGCGTGTAGGGGGTTAGTGGCGGCGATCACCTCACCGTTGACATGCTCCTTCAGCTCGATGCCCACAATGTGTCCGACCTCCAGGGCTTCACCCTCAGGCACTCCGTTCACGATAACTTCGACGGCTCCGTTGGCATCTTCATCGGGTAGGGGGGTGCCGGCAGCAACCGCCACGAACAAAGCCAACAGAAGGAACTTCATTTTCACCTAGAACGATTGATTAACATTTGCTCTAATCGAAATGTGTTATTATTCGGGACTGTCATAACGTGACCCATATTGTCATAATTGACTTAAGCATAGAGAAAATAAATAACGCTATATAAACAATGGGACGGTAAACATGAGGCAAAGAGAAGTTAAGAAGTTACCTGTGTTCTCGAAGGAGTTTCAAAGTAGTATGGCCAATAGATCGGCTCGGTAAAAGTTAAATCAGCTATAGATAAAGGTATCTAGGTGCTGTTAGATTTGGTAATCCACCATAAATCATATTTTTATTGATAATTGTAGGAAAACTTCCTTATTGTAGATAAAAAATGCAAATTCTGCACGTGATGTGTACGGACGAGGCTCCACTGTGATGGGTAAATATGTAGCTCATGGTAGCCGTGATATTATATCTAGATGAAATTTATTTACACAATAAATTAAGCTGTTCCATAATTTGTATTAACTATAAGTAAAGTGCAGTGATAGCCAAGTTGGTAGAACGCTTGCCTCGGTAACGAGGATCGCAGATCCAAACCCCGGCTCGCACCTCTGGGATTTCTGGATTTCATGTGCGAATCTCATTTTCAATCATGATTATCACTTGCTTAACGGTGATGGAAAACATCGTGAGGAAACCTGCATGTCTGAGAGAACCCCTTGAAGGATGTGTGAAGTCCGCCAACCCGCACTGGGGTAGCGTGGTGGACCATGGCCTAATCTTCCGCGCATTGAGGGGAGGCCCGTGCCCAGCAGTGGGACATGACAAAGGCCTGGTATTATTATATAAATAAAGTGTCAATATGTCTTGCACGTCATAGGACAGTCTATAGTCATTATTTGTTATTAATTTTAACATAGAACATACAAAATCTCAGCCTTAGTGTAATATGCACTCACTAGGAGTTGTTATCAAAACTGATAGTAGACCACTTTAATGGCTGACTTTACAGTAAATTATTGATTATCAGGAATTATTGATAATAATAACTGGAGTTTGCACTTTAAACAAACATATAAAGGACTAATTAAATACATAAATCTTTACGATATGATCTTGTTTACATATAATGTATGTGTCTCTACAATCATTTTGTGTAAATAAAGTATGTTATTTATGAAGTAAGGGATAAATAAATATTATTTTTTAAGGAAAATCAAATGAAGCATGATACATTTATAAATTAACTTTAATCAACATAATAAAATATAACATAATTATAATAATATGAATGCCTAATAATCAGATTCTTAATAGTACCATCTAAGGGTTGGGGGTCACCAGCACTAGCACAGGGGTCAGCTTGGGGTCCCAGGTGCCGTCGTTCTTCGAGATTGGGGTCAGATCCCCACTCTTAACCACCTTCGAGATCACTTCAAACACGTCCCGGAATTTCTTGGTCGCGCTCTCATCTGCCACAGCTTTTTCTACGTCATCGATGGTAGTTCCATTTGGTAGCACCTGCTTTCCAGTAGTATAAGGTGTTTCCTGAAACGAAAATATTTTACACGTTAGCCAGCATTTTTGAAATTCTCGCGTGAGATTGCGTTCAGACGGGCTGATAAAAGATGAAAGCTAGCTAAGTGGTAAACATCGTACTATTATAGCCTGAAAAACTACATTCATATTGGTCCATCCGTTTAAGAGCTACGATGCAACAGTCAGACAGACAAAGGCTTCAAACAAATAACGTACGACTAGAGGTAAATAAATAACAAAACACCAAACCGGTTTTTTGAATGACTCGATTTGTGGTTAAAGCCCTGAATGAATCCATCCCATGAATCATAATCCCATGAATAATATTCAGGGAATACCTATGACCAGAAGTTGAATGTGTGACTTTTTCCTCAAAGCATTCCAATCTAGCACTGTACCTTGCCGTATTGTAGGTCCATGTAGTCATTGAGCAGACCCTCCAAGACCTTCTTGGTGCTGGGCCCCAAGGTGTTGTCCTGGGTCGCGTCAGAGAGCTCGCGAATAGTGACGGTGGGGAGGGCGGCCATTTTTTTTCGTTATCTATGAAATAAATTATAAATTTATAAGAAAAACAAAAACGCTCTTGAACTATTTGTACCCACTTTACAAATCCTCTTATACCACTCCGCGTAATTCATGTTCACACTTCATGTTGACACTGGTGATATAAACAAGCGAGTAATGAAATTTCCAAAAAAAAATTTTGAGTGATCTTTTGTTTCTCGTAGGGTAAACGGTGTCTCTGTGTTAATACAGCGACATATTCGGGTAGAATCGAGACCGACCCCAAAGAAAAGTCCTCCCGGCTTTAAACTATATCCAGAAAGGAAATTCAACAAGAATAATGAATAAGTATCGCCATACAAACACACCAAACTGTACGGTCCTAAACTAAGTGACGCTTGTTGAATGGGTACCGAACAATGGACTGAGGGCGATCCCAGTATATAATACTTATATAGATATTAAATATCCATGACTCGGGTACAAACATCAGTGCTCATCATACAAAGGTTATCCCTACAAGTATTCGGACCCTCTGCCCACGAAGGAGGGTTACTTACCAATGACCTAATCAGTTTGTAAGCTAAACAGAAATCTTCAAGTTTACATGAACCTATAACTGACTGCAATAAATTATACCATACAAACGGTCTTAAAGAGGTCAATCCCTTCGCCATTAAAAAGATTTGCCGATGATTAGACAAAACACTATCAAGATCTTATAATTGACGTCGATATTACCATTTTCACGGATTAATCAATCATCACAATATAGATAAACAATCGGTAACTTTATAGTATCGAAACGTAAATCCATATTTTACGGCACTTAAGCAGGGACACGATAAAAACTACCATAAAACTAATTGTAATCATAAATCACAAATTAACGACCTTCTTATATCGGTACAATTAATTTACAAGTACGATACTATACTAGGCACATTATATTATATGCTGGAGTTATAGTAAATATTTGAATAATAGGTAATAATCTTGAAATTCGCGCAGAACGTAGCCCTTTAAAGTTTGTAGTAGGTAGGTACTAAAATCAAAAGGTACTTACTGTTTGAGACGTCCAGAAATGTCGCTTGAACCCTAAGAGACTGACGCGATGGGACACCGATGGCAACTTATAAATCAAACACAATCGGTACCTACTTGTCTAGATAATACGTGGGCTGGGCACGTCAACATGAAGAACTTGGCTAGAGTTGTGATATCTGTGGGAATGGTTCTGTATATACGTTTTAAAAATTCAACTAGTCTAACAGCTTCCCAATTCTTATTCAAATTAATTGATGTTAGAGGTTCACAAAAATATATTTGTTTATTATAATAGAACGGGAATCGAAGCACACCGCTCGCTATTATTACGGCTATAAGGTCTAAGTTTACTTAAAGTATTATTCTGCATAATGTAATATATACAGAATCACGAGTAACAGAGACAGATAAACAAAAAAAAATCAAATATCGCCAGACGAACTCGCCAACTTTAAAGTCCCGAACTAGGCAACGCTTGTATTATTGGTACCGTACTATGGACTGGGGACTACTTATATAGATATGAAACATCCATGACTTGGTTACAAACATTCGTGCAAGTTTGTCCTCGAACCCGAGACCCTCGGCACGGAAAGCAGGGTCACTACCAACTGCGTTAATCAGGCCGTCAATAATAAAAAATAAAATACTATTCGTAATAATAAAAAATCTTGTTTTACGTGCTCTATGCTTTTAGAAAAAAAAAAGATTTCCTATTTCCTAGCCATATTTCGCTGTGCTTACCTAGCAGACAAAGAAACATATATGCAGGTACATATATATAGCAACTAGTTTAAAAACATGTAGGTACCGATACTGATCTTTTTAATGTTATCCTACGGAACCCTAATATACGCCACTATCTATCACTCAACAGATAAGGGTTTCGCAAGCAGCGGTCAAATTTTCGCATGATTCAAACGGCTGATAACAATATTTGGGAAACATATCTACGTATTGTTTACCTATATACGTATATATATATCGACTGCTTTCTTCATTTAGTGTATAATAAGCAATTTTAACTATAAATTGAGTAGCGCGAGATGAATCTCACTAATATTATAAATGTGAGAGTTTGGATGGATGGATAAATGGATGTTTGTTACTCAATCACGCCCAAACGGTTGAACGGATCTGGATGTAATTTGGAACAGAGATAGATTATAGTCTGAAATAGCACATAGGCTACTTTTTATTCCGGTAAAATGTATGGTTCCCGTGGGATAGAATTGTTTTAAATTTTCATACTTTTTAATCGCGGGACGCAGCTAGTATATTATATGTTCGTATTATATATTATGTGTTCGTTTTATTTCAATCAGTTCATAAGTAAAATAGTTATAGGTATCAATTTAAAGAAGCGGAAAAGGTGGCGTGCAACAGTTAGTTTGTTATATTTATCCCTATATGACTCAATTTTGTTGTACATGTGAAATTCGTCACGTTTAGAATCAATAAGGAAAATGATTAATCGTGATTAATTGTAGGCCCAGATAAGTCAGTAGGTAGGTACATACTCGTACTTACATTGGATTACGTAACTAATAGACTAATTATATTAATAATAATATCGCCACACGAACACACCAGCTATACGGTCCCACACTAAGCAACGCTTGTGTTATGGGTACCGTACAATGGACTGAGGGCGAACTCAGTATATAATACTTATATATATTATATTAAACATCCATGACTCGGGCACAAACATTCGTGCTCATCACAAAATGTTTTTCTGGTCTGGTCTGGTCGCAGAATTAATTATGAATCAACAGATATATAGGTAGGTAAGCATGTGATGTTAGTGACTCAACTCAGACTAACTAAAGCTTTGATTTCTTCAACTACACAACTGTCTATAGAAGAGCTGTTGGTTTAGTATATTCTTAAATTTTCATGGCAATAAAATGATGGGACTTTGAACGTTACCAGCGAACTAAATCGTGGGACATAGAATGAGAGGCGTAGCTTGTATGTACAACGTATCTACTGTAGCGACCTCTTCGACCTCGCCACAAGCTACACAGATGGCGGTGCAGACGCATTCAGAACAATTGACAATTCTACATACAGTCCTGAAACGCGCTATGAGAGTTTTCGGAGCATGTAACATATATACAAGATCCCGACAACAACGGCAAAGCCCCCTCCGGCTAGAGCGCACTCTGCGCTCGCCCAAAAAACCCGGTGAAGCTGCAAAGGCCGCATCGGCCAGCAGCGTACTAATCACTCAAATACAACAACGGCAAAGCGGCCGCCAATCCAGGCATACCACCCGCCTGGCTGGAAGATCTTCCTCTTTCCGCTAAACTACTAAGAAACGAACATTGAAAGGTGCCTTCACATGAGTCGATAAAAGTCGCGTGTCAAGTTTAGTATCGGTACCTATGAAACTAAATTTAGGTGTAATCCCACGGTATGACAACATGACATAGCTCCCCCGTGATGTGATCACTCTTTGTTGCAGCTTCCCACAGCCCTGTCGCAGTCCGATATCGCTTGCAATCATAAAGATTCCCACATCTCCCGTGTATAATATCTTATCGTGTCAGTTTTATCTGCCTGTCTCATGCCAAGTTACTGATCTGACTCAATATCTATCATCACTAACTATAAATGTGAAAGTGTTTGTAAGTTATCAAAATCGTACTCAAACGTCTGAATAGATTCAAAGGTACACAGGAGTATAATTTAGATTACAGATACTTTTTGTTTTGAAGTCTGCCTGGGAAAAGATGCGCATAAAAGCTTATAATCTATAAAAAAAATGTTTAAGTTACACTATAATATAATATAATTTATCCCACAAGTTTATAGACGTTTTATAACTTTATCAAACGTCTATAAATTCGGAGGTGTATTTATAAAAAAATATTTATCTATATGTATAACAAAGTCGTGTTAGTTACACCATTTATAACTTAAGAACGGGTGGGCCAATTTGTATGATCTTCGTTTTTTTTTTATTTTGTCCCCGCTTCGAATGCCAGAATAACTATTAAAACATGGGGTATATTCACAAAAATAATAATAAAGATAATTCATTTTCTCATACATTTGATTCTGAAGCGGTACGAAGTTCGCTGGGACAGTATATGAATAAATATTAATTAATTTGGTTCCATTAAAAATTACATTAGAACAAACTAGACCTGACTTCTAAAATCTATAAAGAAAAACCCATAAAAAAACATTTACGGCCTTAAAAAAATATAGAGTCTATGGTATATTACGTAGTAAAGTTAAACTAAAAAAATACATAGGTACTAATAAAACATACAATATCATAAATACTCCCAAACATTACTTGAATTTCGAATGCAATCTGGTTAAAATTAAAAATAAATCGCTTCCCGCTACTTTTCCCATGTTCCCCTGAGATTTTTCTCGTATTAAAGGCTGTACGGGAAGACATAGAAAGACAATACCAGTGATTTTCGTTCGCGATGTCGGTTTAAGGAAATTGGAAACCCCACCGCTAAGAAGCCTTTCCTTATTTTGTTTATACCATAGTATCGATTCTCATTTATTCCATTATTTTATTATTTTCTCCCAGTTTGATTACGGTTTTCGGTTACTTTTCTAGTTACCTACACAGACAAGCGTAAGGCGAGGGATAATTTAGCCATTTTTTCCATTTACTTTCCGTTTACTCGTTTCTAAAAGCCAAATTTGATTGTCATTCAAATGCTGATTAATTTTTATTTAAATTCGGTGATTTTTAAATAAAACGATAAAATAAAATTATAAAAGATGTTATTTATTTATATTCGTATCATATTGGTCTTTTCATGATATTGGAAATGTGTATTTGGGATAGATTTAGTAGAGTCGTTTAAACAATGGGTCCAACGACAGCGGGGAGGGGAGCGACGACAACGGGGGAGGGGACGACGATGCCGGGGACGGGCACTGCGTCGATGGGGTTGAACTCGGGGTTCTGCTCGACTACAATGACGGGCTCGGCAGCGACGGGGGCCTGGTCGACGACAACCACGGGCTCGGCAGCGACGGGGGCCTGGTCGACGACGATCACAGGGGTAGGCTGGATCTCGGGGAGGGGGGCGGCGGCACCACCGGGGGTCACGGGAGCAACCTGTAGGGAGAACAGTGGTCTTAAAGAATGCTCATTCAAGATGATATTATTAGTATACTTCTTTTTCAGATGTGGGAAGCAATAAGTTCTAATTTTGTTAAGCACTAGTTCATTAGCTAAAAAAAATGTTGTCTAAGCTCTATCTGGTATAGTTAGCTCTGTTGTATGCTTACGTCACATGCTACGCTTTACGTATTTCTTGCAATCGATGACAGCACTCGAACGAGGGAATGTAACCGTTTGCCTCAATCAAACCTTGCTACCCATTCATGTGCCTAGCTGTCAGTCAGCGCGTGACAACTGCCCGAGATAAAATAGCGGGCTAGTTAGGTAGCAATTTGAAAATACCAGTAAATTGTTGGCAACCTTCAGTAAATTGTTGGCAACCTTCAGCAAATTATTGGCACCTTCAATAAACTTTTGGCACCTTCAACACATTTTTGGCACCTTGAAATAGTTATTGGCACCTCCTAAAAATATTTGGCATATTCAACAATTTGTTGGCACCTTCAAAAATTTGCTGGGACGTTCAACAAATCGTTGGGTACTTCAGCATATTATGTTTCAAAAGAACAATTTCGAGCTGGATATCATATTAAGTTTCTCAAATAACTTACAGCCTGCTGTTTGATGTTAACGATGATTTGGACCAGAGGGCTTGAGACAGCGGGGGTCTGGACGGGGGCGGGGAGGACTGGGGTCTCCACGGGGGCGGGGGCGACGACGACGGGGGCAGGGACAGCGGACTCCGCGGGCAGGAGACCGGCGGGGGTGGCGATGGTGACGGCTTCCTGGAATTAAGGAATATGTATTCAGATAAAGCGATCATGAGTATTTTGTCAGACTGGGTTAGCTTTTACGCCATCCATCAAGGAAGCTTGATGGATGGCGTAAAAGCTACCCCGTCTTCTTGGTCTTAGTCGTTACAGAGACAATTGGATATAGTGGTTAAAGGGCCTGTCTTCATGGCCTCCATGTTGACCTTTAAACTATTGCCGTGAGCCCACTTTCAGCATAAGCATCAGCTTAGTTGGATATTCTAACAAGGATGCTACTAATGTGTGTTTATGTTTTTAATTTTCAAAATGAACTTGAGATACTCGGTGCAGCGCCTTTCTTCTATTAAGGCCTTTACGAACAGCACAATTTGATCCACGATGGGTAGGTTAGGGTGAATGATTATAGCCATGTTGCCTATTGACATGTCAATTACTAGAGTGGGTCCCTATCTGGTACCAATCGTGAGTCATATTGTGTCATTCGTGGAGGCCTCTACAGCTGCCTTTTTGACCCATCTTTGGCAGTCTCAATTCGACCCTATTACGTCAGGATATATGATAAGATGGTTTTAATTTCTCTGTTCCTCTTCATACAACATTAGTCACGTTTAAACTCGCTCACCAGCTGCTGGCCAGAGATGAGGGCGTCCATCATGTCGTTGAGAGCGTGCTCCAGGTAGGGAACCAGGGCGGGGTTGGTGGTGGGGCTGCTGAGGGCAGCATCGATCTCCTGAAGGGTCCAGGAGCTGACGTCAAAGGCGGGCACAGCGACGGTGACGACCTCCTGAAAGTTGTCATGGGTTAATGAGTTTTCAAGATATACAGGATCTTAAAAAACTAGCTAGAACAATAGGTAGCTTGGCATAATAGACTAAAACTTTTTTGTTCACAGTTGTGTGTGTGACCAAAACAGTGCATACTGCAATTTTATTTTTAAAAAGTACTTAGTATAGATCCTGGATCGGCGTCACAATACGAGTAGTTTAATCCATCTATACTAGAGACTCTATAGTCCATAATATCATAAAAAAGTAATTAATGAATTAGTCCAAAATCTTTAATGTACTTCACAAGCTTCCTGTATAATTTGTAGCTCTTACCACTTGCTGGCCAGACATAAGGGCCTCCATCATCTGGTTAAGGGCGGCCTCGAGGTAGGGCACGAGGGCGGCGTCAGTGTTGGGGTTCTCAAGGGCCTCGGACAGCTGGGCCAAGGTCCAGGTGGACAGGTCCACGGAGGGAATGGTCACGGTGACGGCTTGCTGTAAAACGAAGATTAATTTTAGGCATTATAGTATGTAAACAAGACAACATATAAAAGCGCCTTCTACGCTCTTAAAAGGATACCTGACGTCAGGATATGCCAGCAATGACGGAATTTTAGGGCTCTTGTCAGTATATTAATATCTGCCTTACTTTCAGGCTGTCAGGCTTTTTTAATATTTCACTACAATGTATTTTTACTAATTAATTTAATTTATTATTGCTATTAAATACATGGCAGAATACCTACTGTTACTTGGATAAGAAAATTTAAAGAAAGAAGAAGGCCTCAACTTTAGAGTAGGGAGGTTATACGCTAAAGTTAAGGCCAGACATTTCCGTCAGTGGGTATTTTTCGCTTTCTACGGTAATTAGGCCTTACCACTTGCTGGCCAGCGTAGAGGGCAGCCATCATCTCGTCAAGGGCCTGCTCGAGGTAGGGCAGGATGGCGGGGTCTGTGGCCGGGCTCTGGATGGCGTCGGACAGCTGCTGGAGAGTCCATGTGCTCTGGGCGCCACAGGCAACCGCGAGCAGGGCAGCGAATACAGCGAAGAATTTCATTTTGGATTATTCTTTGCTGTTGTGACATAGAAGAATGTTATTATTGACGATCCGTTATGCTCAATTGGTGGCTTTCCTTCTGTACCGAGGTTTCAGGTTCGAATTCCATTGGGAACAAACTTTTGTGAACGAGTCATGGACGTTGAATAACTACATTTTAGTAATTTTGTAGACGGCACGTCCAGTGCGAGATTATTCATAAGCTAACCGTATATTTTATGGTCTACGTATTTCGACGCATTTTATAGAGAATTGAAAGTTTATAATACTGTCCGCTAGAGGCGCAGTTCAATTTGCCATACAATGTCTCTAAATTCGAAAACTCTCATAGCGCGTTTCAGGATTGTATGGGGAATTGTCAATTGTTCTGAAATCGTCTACAGCGCCATCTGTGTAACTTGTGGCGCGGTTGAAGAGGTCGCTACAAACTATACAGTTAGCTTACGATCAATCTCGCACTTAAGACGTACAGATCGCCCCCCGTCCACGGTACGGCACCCAAAATACAAGGGTTGCTTGGTCTGGACACGTACAGTTTGGTGTGTTGGTCTGGCAATATAACTTACTTAAAGCTGCAAATAGAGCAAATTTAAGAATCAAATCACGCCTAGTCGCTATAACAGTTACGTCAGTAGTCCGTTCATTACCACTTCGAGTGTTTGCTGTTTTACATTTTTTTTTCTAGTCCTATAGGTAGGGATATAAATGAATTTAAATTAATGTTATAATCTAATTTGACGTTAAATAAAATCGTTTTACTCACCTACCGTCGGCAATTTGGCAGCAGCTACCGATACTCCAATATTTATACAGAACTCTTTGATAAAGCCAATAAACTGTATCTTTAGATATTTATTGCATTTCGTGACGTTGTATAACAATATAATAAATAACGCTTATAAATGCGTGATCGGGGGCTGAGCCACACATGAACTTCACTATCTATAACCTACCTCTATAATATACTTAAACTCTATAAATAATTATAGCAGCCCTTTATATTTAATGTCCGAAGCCCCGAGCAGGATGCGGCCATAGTCCACCACGCTAGCCCATGTGGGTTCGCAGACTTCACACGTCTTTCGAGTCGTTCTCTCAGCCATGCAGGTTTCCACACGATGTTTTCCTTCACAGTTTAGCAAGTGATAATCATGGTAGAAAATGAGAATTGCAGATAAAATTAAAAAATTCCAAAGGTGCAAGCTGGGATTCGAACCTGTGACCCTTTTCACTAAACCAAATTTAATTTAAATCCGTTCAGCCGTTCTTACGTGATGCTCAGTTAAATGTACAAACATACGTCCACCAAGAATGACAGCCGGGACCTTCAATATAATGTGCCGTCCGTCAGAAGAACAAAACAGGCCCGACCAACACATCTACGGCAGCAATCTGCCGTACCAACGATATTGAAAACTCCTTCTTACCACATAAAAAAACCCTGTTACTACAACCCTAGCATTGTTTATCCCTATATTTGGCAAAACAAATAAGTAGCAACATAGATTCGTTATCGCATCGTACGAAATATTGGCACGATGTTATCACAGCATTGAAACCCTAAGTAGGTAGCACACAATAAATAATTGAAGTACAGTCACAAACATAACTCTTGAAACATAAACAATATCAAGTTTCATTGGAATTTATTTTCGGTTAAAGTTAGATACCGCAAGCACGCCACACACAACATCCTATAACACTTTACAAGTTAGAAAATAGCTATGTAAGTTAGCTATTTCTTAAATCAAGTAGGACATAAATAATACCAGCCCTTTTAATGTCCCACCGTTGGGCACGGGCCTCCCCTCAATGCGAGGGGGATTAGGCCATAGTCTACCACGCTGGCTCAGTGCGGGTTGGCGGACTTCACACGTCTATCGAGGGGTTCTCTCAGACATGCAGGTTTCCTCACGAAGTTTTCCTTCACCGTTTAGCCAGTGATAATCATGGTTGAAAATGAAATTCGCACATGAAATCCAGAAATCCCAGTGGTGTGAGCCGAGGTTTGAACCTGCGAT
Source organism: Pheosia gnoma (assembly GCA_905404115.1). Lineage (NCBI taxonomy): Eukaryota > Metazoa > Arthropoda > Insecta > Lepidoptera > Notodontidae > Pheosia > Pheosia gnoma. The sequence goes on from FR989910.1 coordinate 2,771,280, forward strand.
CCTCATTTCCGAGGCAAGCGTTCTACCAACTCGGCTATCACTGCTTTTTCAAGTAGGACATACTGGAATAATATATTTTGTGTACTGCGAGCTGTTTAAATTTATCTTCCTCTATTTGTAGGTAAGGTCGGCCATGAAAGTGATTTATCAGTTTTGAAAGAAAAACTCCTACTTCATAAAAATCTACTAAGGTTCATGTTTGATACGTTCTAAGGTCAAATAAATAACAAATTGAAATAAAACAATTTTTTCGACGTTTTTACGCTCCCGAAGTTTCGGGTGCTTTACAGCAACCATGGTCACGGGAGGACTGAGGTGGTTGACGTCCTAGTGTCATAGATTGAACTGGGATACCCTCATATTTAGTTGTTGCCTGCGGTCCGATCACGCAGAAGGTGCTCACAGTGTCTTGAGGTCTTGCAATGCTGCGCTTCAATTTCATTTTGTAGTATTCGCGTAAATATAAGAAATCAATATGTAAATAACAAATGACAACAATATGCCTTGCGATTCTACGATGTGCAAATATTCAACCTTAAGGTGATAAAGAATTTTCTAGGTCGACTTTCTCTACCTCCTAAGTTGTGATACATTTGAAATTTTAATCTTCAAATACCTTTTTTCTTCTCTTTTGTATTTCCTTTGTAAATGGATTTAAATTTTCCATAAATTCCCTTGAAATATTATAGTTACTTATGACAAATAAATAAGTAACTAGGCAGTGACTGTACGTACCTATATCATATATAATGTTATGACCATACTTACATTTATTATCGATGCCTAATAGGGGTACTGCTGCCTTGTTTTTTACACAGGATTTGTACCTAATAAAACAAGCAAGGTCATCATAGTCGCTAATCAATTTGTCGGTTATGTAAAGTACCAACAAACCGAATCTATGCAGATAGCAACTGTTTATATTCATAATAAATGACGGAGTTCTGAGGTAACAAACATAAAAAATAAACTAACTTTTTTTTAAGTCGAATAAAAATACATAACATCTTGTCAATTCACAAGATTTTTAAAAGTGATTTTTAAGCACGCTTCACACCTTCCGATCCAACTGATCGTGTCGTAATTATCGGATGAAATCGTATGATAAGGATAGCATAGGAATGGGTGGAGCCTGTCATATACTTAGTAACCGCTCACCCAGAAAGAGTATTCTGATTAAATTAAAAACAATAAAACTGCCCAAGTGCCCCGTTTTGCGTGACATTCACTGTCACACACACACACACAAGACAAATTATCATATTCGGTTACCGAATACAGTAATGCATGGAAAAACTTACGATGCTCTGCCATGTAAATATAAGAATAATTTTGAATAAATAAGAAGTACTTCTTCTTCTTTCTTTACGAGTACTTAAATACATAATCTTGCAATAAAACTGTCAATAAAAACCAAAAAGAATATTATAATTTACTTTTTATAGCAATACAGTCTTAAAAACAACTTAATATTACGTACGACCGCTTGAGATTACATATGCACAGCACGTAAGACCTACAATCCTTTGACGTATTTCTTTAAGAACTGTTTAGTAGGTTTGGGCAACAACACACTGCCACTCAGGGCTGGCACCAAGCCAACCGGGGTTACAATGCTGATGGTATCCTGAAAAACAAAAATCAAAATAATTATTATTTATCTATGCACCCTTATCTGTCAGGCAGTTCGTTGAAAAAGTTGTCCGCCAACCCTGACTGAGGCGCACCCCCTCTTGCATTAAGAGGAGGCAAGTGCCTCAGGAGTAGCATGTTTTATAATTATTATGACCGGTAGGTAAACATATCAGTAATCAGTTTAAAGAATTCATGGAAATATTTTTTTTTTGTGGTTGGTCCTCTTTATAATAATGACAAAAGTTATAATTGATCGTAAAAATGTAAAACATTAATATAATATCGTGGTCTCCTACACATTGTTTTCCAGCACTCAAAGCCTTCTTCAGTTCGATGCGAGCTTCCTCCAAATAAGGGCGAAGTTCAGCCTTGGTGTCAGAGCTAATGATAGCTTCGTACAAGTCCGATTGCGTCCACGTGGAGATATCCAAAGCGGGAATTGACACTTTGACTGAATCCTGTTAATAAAAAAAAATAAGTCAAACCTCCGATGAACTTATCGCAAGCGCAGCCTCCTATCAATCACCCAGAGCCATGAATATTTGACATACATTATTTCTCTCCACGCGTGCTATACCGGACTTTTACAAGGCTTGCGCGGGATATAGGTCCAACACGTAGAGGCCCTTTTTGAAAATTTTATTATTGTTATAAATAATATTTACAGTCCATAATATTTCAGTGGGCTCACCTGAAGTTCCCCAGTTGCATTGTTCATTTGGACATAGCCGTACGCCTCCATCAGCGCGGACCGGTGCTCGGGCCTGATGTCAGGTTCTGCCAGCGCCTTCATCAGCTCAGCCACGGTCCAGGTGTCCCCGCCAGTAGGCGATCGGAGTACGGCGCGCACGGATTTCTGAGAAAGTGTGTTTAATGATGGGAAAAGTATAGGTAACCCCTCACAAAGAAATAGGTACAACCAGCTGACCGCGTAGCATCGCGAGGACGGTTCGGGCACGTTCTGTTCCGATCTACACAAAGTTAAAATAAACATTCAACGAGGCACATTTTACACTGCGCAGAAGCAACCTCAAAGTCAAAGTCAAATCATTTATTTCGTATAGGCCTACGAGGGCACATACATATTATTTTCTTAACACTGCAACCGGATCAAAACACTACCTCGAACTGAGAAAATCCGGCAAAGCACTCACTTGCCTTATTTAGAGATTTTTTTAAATTGCTATATTAGAAGGTGAATTTTAGCTCAATGTGTCTTGCGAGACGCACCCACTCTTCACATTGACCTCTTAATTCACAATAGATATTTAAGCATTCAGTCCCAACGCTGCTTTGTCATTAAAATTCCCAGATTTACCGCACGTTCACCGCGCACGGTCACTCAGTGAGTCAGTGTACAGTATAAACCATACAATTATAATGCCTACCTCATCCCCAGTAAACATAGCCAGCATGATCTGGTTCAGAGCGGCCTCTAAGTACGGCCTCATAGACGAGTCTGATTTGGAGGTTTGGATGGCTTCAGAGAGTTCAGACAAGGTCCATGTCTTAACGATAGGGTGACTGGCTGCAGTTGCCAACAAGGCGAAGATCACTGCCAAGAATTTCATTATTCCTGAAAAAGATAGAACACAACTGGTATAGCATCAAACTAGTTATATAAGTTCAAAAGACTTACAACGAGAAGTTAAACTCTCGTCTTCGTAGTAACTGTGGCAGACACAATAACTATCTTTCTTTTTTTTTTCTTTTTTTCCTAATGGCCTTTTTCCATTGAGTCAGGCTAATAACTATCTTAACGGACGAATTGAAATGAATGTGGTTCTGTCATTCACGCCACAGGATTTAATCATACGGGTGACAGTGACAGCATGCTTTTTCGATGACGTCACGATAACATGAGGAGTTCCTACATGGTATTCCCTGCCCATGATGGGCCAAGGCTACATCGCGATCAGACCTAAACCTTAATACCGCTCACTGGTCGATGATGGCCGATGACGTAGGTAGTCGTGGGCCAATCACGAGACTTAGCGTTGCATATTATTATTCCACGACATATCTGATTAGAGACGCCACACAGAGCATGTTATTCACGAGTAATCTGACACGCATGATAAATGCTCGATAATGTTCATTTTTTATTGGCATGCTTCAAACCACGGTCTATCAGGTATCGCTAATCTATACTAATACTAATATTATAAATGTGAAAGTTTGGATGGATGGATGGATGTTTGTTACTCTTTCACGCCCGAACGGCTGAACGGATCTGGATGAAATTTGGCACAGGGATAGATTATAGTCTGGAATAACACATTGGCTACTTTTTATCCCGGTAAAATGTATGGTTCCCGTGGGATAGATGTTTTAATTTTTCATACTTTTTATCGCGGGTAACACCGCCGGGCGCATCTATTTTACATATGCGTTTAAAACACAACTAAATTATATGCTATTTATTGGCATCCATTATGATCACAGAAAATAGCAAACCCATTAAATACCGAAACGATAAAATTTCAGCTAAATATGTAGGTACTTATACTTAAATACATAGTTCTTATTTGGATTTTTTTATCTCAATATCATCATTCATTTCATCACCTTGCAGTGTCCTCGACTTAGTACGCATTTCATTATTGTGTATGCCTACCAGATAGGTACTTATTTTGCTATTGTTTTTTACTACCAAATTTTAGACTGAAATATTACTACCATCGATGAAATGTGGATACATTGCAGAACACCTCTGCTCACGCTTTTAGGTATGAGAGGCGTAATGAAGATTTTTTTTTGTATGGTGCTCACGATCCCACTCGCATTTACATCCTTTTGAAGTCACCTAGTATAGAGTATCCAATGGAAACAATAAAAGATCGTTCTGAATTTAAATGGTCAATTTACCTCATCTGGGTCATTGAACTCAAAACAATAATGCTATAAAAATATTATATGGATACCTTGCTTGATCAATAAAGAGCATTTTAATGAACACTACATTAACAGTGACACATATTTGTACGCCCACATTTCACCTATGGTTTCAGCCCTATTATATTTGGGGCCGACCCAAATCTAATTAGGGACTGAGCCTTTGAATCAATAGAACTAAATACGTACGTGCTAATAATTATATACTTACCCAATTGCGTGTAAGCTACTTAAAAGATGAATAATTTTGAAAAATAAAACCAGTAGGTAAGTACAGAAAGTGTAACAAGTTTACCGACCTTCTAAATACCTAATTACTTACTGGTTATAGGTAATGTTTGTATGGATCGGAAACCGAAAATTCTTTCAATAATACGAAACTACGGACAGAGCCGAGGGGAGAATCTAGCTATAATACTCGTAAATTATTTTCTTTATCATAACTAGATTCTTATAATAAATTCATAGGTAAGTAAATAGCAGAAGACAAAACACAGAACATAATGCCTACTTAGCCCATATCTATTAGGTACCTATAATGGTTATAACTTCAAATGTACTCACGTTTTATATGAATTTAATGAAATAAAAGTTTGAAATAACAACACGTCAATACAAAAGTTTTCTGAAGACTAAAAAGTCGAACAGGAAAATCTCTGTTATAAACTGCGCACGTCAAAACAACTTTATTGATGCAATGCCTAAGTTGTGTCTTGTACATTGAGCTATAAAGTTGGAAATCGATTGTTAGCATAGTTAACCGTACATTGGACGGTATACAAACAAGCTATAACGAACATACGCGTATTAATGCTGCATCTCACGTACTACATAATGTTTTAACAAGTGGATAGATATATTAGGTCTATCAAATAGCCCCTTCAACTACGCCAATTCATCCCAACAGTGGCCATTAGCGAGCATCACCAATCAGATTCTGGACGATCTTGATGGCTTTTGCAATTGCCTCAATATAAGAAAAACGAGACTCAAATTTGCTTTTGTTACCCTTGGGGCTTTTTGGAGCAATAAGTCTGGCCCTCAGGCTCAAACGTTTGGGGAACCCTTACTATTGAGGGTTCGTAGTTGTAAAGATAACATAAAACGATAGTACATAATTTAAATTCTAACTCGATTCAAAAATGTTAATTAAAAGAAAAACCATTTTTTATAACATAAGAGATTTTGGAATGTGTAAGAGTGCGCCTCTGCCTACCCCTTTAGTAGTAAACGCATGATTTTGTCTATTAGTTAGGTCTAGTACTGTCGAGATATAAATCATTAACAGTGTACTAAGTCACTTACAAAAAGAAATGCACAGAGCTTCGACCACTATGAGCTTATCGTTCCAACTCTTGCATACCCATTGCATTAGACAGAGATGTAACATGAAGATCAACATAAGGACATTGGCATTGCAGGCTACCGAACCGGTCGCCATTTTATTTATACACACAAATATATCAGTATATCTTATTTAGTCTTCTTATTATTACATTTTGAGATAAAAATCTTTACCAAATACGTAATCTTTACGAATATATGACGCCTAATCTATGCCTAATGGATATAATTTTATTTTATTACAACTGATAACGTAGCTATAAAGTAAAGGCGTTTGTAAGGAAACACTAGCTCATGAACTATGGGAACCTTTAGGGATCAGTGGCATTCCCATACATATGGTAACCCTGCAGCCAACGTCTGTATAATGTTTCTGCACATTCTTTGGGGACGGGGGGTGAAAATTGAAAGAGATTCATAATGCCAGCGATCAAGTGACCGGTTTTATATACAGCTAGCTACAACGAGCTATTAAGTGTAGGCTAGCTAGCTAGTTTTAAATCCGCAATGAGTATGCCGTATGCCGAGGGGTACGCGGTTCGATGCCACGTCCAAACTCGAGTCTGATTATGAAACTAACCTTTTATTATCGGTATCATTTCCAGGAATAAATCCATTTGTGGGATAATAAAATACACATCTTGGCCCCATTTCATTTATTTATTACAACTTAATTATCTTATAACAGTAGGTACACTTAAATATTTAAATATTTTTCACCAATAATCTTGTCGTTCTTTCGCAAATGCTGCTCCTGAAACAAAAATACTATTATGTTTTAAGTCGTGTCAATGGTTTTTTGATCGACACACTACATAAATCCATCTGAACAGGAGCAGGTACAGGTCGCATCAAATAAAATAAGCAAGAATGGCGTCTTTGCGCATGCCTTGCGCAATGGCATGTAACGCTCCACCATACGCGGTAATCGACAAAAAATACCAACATTTTATGTCGATTCAAGTTGATCAGCGGCATCAAGCGCAGGTGTGGCCCGGGCATACACAGAGTTGCCATCTTCGCAAATTTTTTGATGCGACTTATTAAGAGGGGCAGGGTATTGAAAAAAAAATATGAATATGTATTTTTCAAGAGTGTTTCAGCAAGAGACGCGGCTTCAGAATATGTATATTCAAATAAAGCTTCTTTATCTATACTAATATTATAAATGTGAAAGTTTGGATGGATGGATGGATGTTTGTTACTCAATCACGCCAGAACGGCTGAACGGATCTGGATAAAATTTGGCACAGAGATAGATTATAGTCTGGAATAGCACATAGGCTACTTTTTATCCCGGTAAAATGTATGGTTTAATTATTCATAGCGCAAAGGATCGACATATTTTGCTGCGCGGGTAACACCGCAGGGCGCAGCTAGTATTATTATATTGGTCAGGTGTATTACTCACTGTACATATATATTTCATATAACTCCGGAACTATTTCTTCTTGACTGTTTTAAGTTTGAGCCGCGGACACGGCCAGCAGTCGCTTGTAGGAGCCGGCGAGCGAGCGCGCGGCCAGCACCAGCAACTCGCGCCGGGACACGCCGGTGGAGGACTCCTGCCATTCCGTGTGCGGTACCTGTATCATCAATCTTATATATAAAATTCTCGTGTCACAATGTTAGTTACCATACTCCTCCGAAACGGCTTGACCGATTTTTATGAAATTTTATATGAATATTCAGTAGGTCTGAGAATCGGCTACTATCTATTTATCATACCCCTAAGTGATAAGGGTTGTCCAGCCCTAACATTTTTTTTTGTACAAATTTCTATTTTTATAACGAGGCATTAAAAACACATACACCCTATATTTTCACCCTTCTATCACCAACCCCCATTTTTTATAGCGTATATTGTCTCGACTAGCGAAATAATTATTAAATGAAGATGGGAAAAAACCACTTTAAAAATAATTCATTTGCTTCTGAGGCGGTACGAAGTTCGCCGGGACAGTTAGTATTCAATAATAACGACGACCGCACCAACGGTACGGTACCGAATAAGCAACGACTATGTATGGGTACCGTACAATGGAGTTGGCGCGTTCCCAATATACAACGTGACCTAGAAAGAAGAAGAAAGCGTACTTCCATTTGGATTTGCGTCACGTGTCTTAACATTGTATGAAGTTATAATTTGATTGAAATAAAACTATTTTTAAGGATTTTATCGCGTTTATTTTTCGTTTTTACGTTCCCGACGTTTCGGCTGCTTTACAGCAACCATGGTCACGGGAGGACTGAGGTGGTGGACGTCCAGGTGTCATAGTTAGAAACGGGCTACCCTCATATTTACGAACGTAAAAACGAAAAATAAACGCGATAAAATCCTTAAAAATAGTTTTATTTCAATGTGTAGTATTCGCGTAAATATAAGAAATCAATATTATAATTTGATTTCAATTTAAAATGTTGGTTTCAACAAACAAGCTCAAAATTGAGATTTTTTTTGTAAGAAAATTTTCTTTCTCGCTCACCCATGCTGGTTAACTATTTATACAGATATTAAGTGTCCATGACTCGGGTATGAGCATTCATGATCATCACACAAAGTTTGAACCTACCGGGATTCAAATTCAGGACTTCGGTACAGAAAGCAGGGTACCAATTATGCGAACCGGTGGTTTTTTTTTGTTTTGTCGCTTCAAAACGTCTTTTTTTACAAATATACTAATATTTGACCACCTGATTAGCGCAGTTGGTAGTGACCCTGCTTTCTGTGCCGAGGATCCCGGGTTCGAATCCTAGTTGGGACAAACTTGCACGAATGTTTGTACCCAAGTCATGGATGTTTAATATTTATATAAGTAATTTATACTGGGTTCACCCGCAGTCCATTGTACGGTGTCCATAATACAAGCGTTGTTTAGTGTGGGACCGTATAGTTAGTGTGTTCGTCTGGCGATATTTATTCAAAAAAGGACGCTTCATGATTTGAAAACATTAAAATTTCAGTTTCAGCAATCTGTTTATAGCCTAAGCACTTACTAATGGTCTCATATTTTGTAGCCAATAAACGATTCCCTTTCTCTTTACTCTATTTTAAATAAAATAAAAACTTTGTGGCACTATACCTGTAAGCTAGCGGACATAATGGATCCTATAGTGACGCTAAAACCAGTTTGCAGGTGCGGGTAGTCCTCGGGCGTGGCTGCCTCGGCGGCGGCCACGGCCGCGGCGGGCACCGGCGTGCCTTGCGTCTGCAGCTGCAGCTCGATGCCCAGGGACGGCTGCGATAACACTAGCAGAGAGAGCTCGTACCATCTGAGAAAAAAAAATGCCTTGGAAACTTGTCTTCGGGACGTTTTTTGGAGTACACCAAAAGGTCATGCCTTTTGGTCAGAAGCAAGTGCAAGAGTTCTTAGTTCGCCCCGAGAATACGAGAGGGTATCAAAGGCTAACTGCAACCAAGAATTAGTTTTATGGAGGGGGGTCGACCCCTGGACTATACGACAGTAAGCAACAACATCAATCCGAAAAGAATCGAAATATTTTTATAAAGTACATAGGTATAGTATAAGACAATGAAATGAAACTAGTTTTAAGTATTTTATCGCCTTTATATTCTTATTTTTTTTACGTTCCCGATGTTTCGGCTGCTTTACAGCAACCAAGATCCTTAAAAATATTTTTATTTCAATATATCGTATTCGCGTAAATATAAGAAGTCATTATTGTCTCAAGCATTTTGGGGGGGGGGGGGGGGGTTGAACCGCTAAACCCACCCTCGTGCCTACTTCCTTGTGTTGTAGGTTCCTCACCTGTCAGTGACGGACTCGAGCAAGTAGCTCTCGATGGCGACGATGGGTATGTTGTTGTTGATCTCGGCGTGCAGCGAGCGCACGTGCGCGATGCGCTGCTTGGCGGCGGCGTACGCGCCCGCGCACCCCACCGGCTGCGCGCCCGCCACCTCGCTCTGCGCTGCGTACCCGCTGCAATATACACCTTAGCGCTCTTTATTTACGTTAAGTATTTCAATGTAGGCTTCTCTTCATTACGCCCGACCGTCGACGAATGCCGGGGAAACGCTATTCTTGGCTTGGAACCCGCTACGAAATAAACAAAAGGCAACCAGAGACAATTTGATAGGGTTGGGAAATAACGAATGTGTAGCAACCACTTAAACCGCACAACAAGCTACACAGATGGCGCTGCAGACGCATTCAGAACAATAGACAATTCTCAACACAATCCCGAATCGCGCTATAAGAGTTTTCGGAGCACGTAACATATATACAAGATCCCGACAATAACCGTCGGGGCATAGCGGCCGCCCCGCCAGGCGTACCAACCGCCTGGCTGAAAGATCTTCCCTTTCCCGCTAAAATTTAATAACTCAATAAAATAATCTGGCAGAAGAGTGAATACCAAATCATCATCATTTTGCGTATGGTGCAAACAATATTGAATAAAACGCTACCGGTACGCTAATTATTATATAATATACTCCCCAATAGTTCTAGCTAAAATCCGCTTTAAAAAAATTGAAATTAAGAAATTTGTAATTTAAACAGCAATATTGTCACAAATTCCCACCTCTTAATCGACGTATACAGGCATAATAGCCCTTAGGGAGCGTTCAAGTATTACGTAACGCAATTTTTGGAGATTTTTGATCCACCCTCCCGCCCCTGTATAAGAAGACACCCCCCACCCCCCCCCAGATTCGTTAGGTAATATTTGAACGCTCCCTTATTTATTTATTTATCAACACTTTTTTTTGAACTTACACAACATTAGCTTTCCCGAACACAGTCTGGAAGGCTTCCCTCACGGGTGATATCTTCACTTCCTTGTCGGACGCAACGACAACCAGCAGGTGACCGCCACTTCCTGAAATGTTGATAGTAATGTGTCCCCATGAAAGCTGTACTTACAGTGAGATTCAGACTTAGTTTTCTTTATGTAGTTCACTATATATAATACTGAACGAAAGTAGTTTGAACCTGCGATCCTCGTTACAGAGGCAAGGGTTCTACCATCTTGGCTATTACTGCTTACACACACGTTTGCACTATAATATCTTCAGCGTAGTGCGGTAGTCTCCGGTGGCCGGCCGCCGTGACCGGAATTCGGTCAGGAGAACTATCATTATTACATGCAGATGCAATATAAACTTGAACTAACTGAGATATTCCTTCATTTGCGGGTCGAGGGTGGTAATCATGGTGTCGACGGAGTTCATCGCCTTCTCCGCGACCTTGTGCAGCAGCCCCCCCGTCGTCACTGCGCCCTTCATCCATGTCAACAGCCCACTGCCGGGCAGTATGTCCCCTGGGAAATATAACTGTATTGGAAGCAGAATAATAATAAATATCGTCAGACGAACACACCAACTGTACGGACCCAAACTAAGCAAGGCTTATTACTATTATACTACTTAATTATTATGGGTACCACACAATGAACGATGTGATGATGACACGATGAATTTTGTTGTCAACAAAATGACAATTGAGATAACATATTTTTTTATCACATCCCTTCGGGGATTACCATATAATTTAATTTATATTAAATAATTCCTGGTGTTCTACTACTCACCCATTTTAACAGTCTCTGCATCAGGCAAGGACTCTGGAGACTGTGTCGTCTGAGATTCTTCTGGTGACCTGACTGACATCATCGGTTCTCCTTTGCTTAGAGGTATTGCTGGGCTGGATAAGAAAACTTTACATTAAATGAGAGCCATGTTACATTTTCCAATGTTTATATAATGATCTAAGAGCACCAGAAGACTGGAGAGATAAAGGCAAGAGTAGTCTGTTGAATCAGCAATACTTTAAAAATATTTTTATACTACAGAAAAATGTATAACATCCTATAATGTCTATGCTACACCTGAGCCTAATGGCATCAATTAAACTGCTATTGTTATTGAATTAAAATGTTAGATGACAAAAAAAAACAATTAATGCATCAATTAATGGCATTAGGTGCAGGTGTAGCGAATCACTGTGGAATCTAGCTCATTCTTCTCCGTAGGAATCAAATTCCAGGACATTTTCGACGGTTCATATGAACTGTAGTAATTGTTTACAAAAATGAAAAATATTCTGATGCCATTATGTGCCTTAGCAATAGGCATAGTATAGCAGTTGAATTGACATATAATTCTACCTAAACTTGTCTGAAGCTTGCGGCTGTGGCTCTTCCCTGGACTGCACAATGATGGGCTGAACTGGCACTGGAGCTGGTGTTGGTGCCACTTGGGCAGCTACTTGAGGCACCTAGATAATATTTTTATTTTAACTACATACTGTATATTCATGCAGTTAATGCCTATTTTAAATTGACAAATAAGTTGAAATGACGACATACAAATACTATGTATAGTTACGAGTTGAACAACACCATGTCAGTTTTCATAAGTAGTTGAGTAAATTATTTCCTTGTTTCCAAAACCAACATGCTGGAAGTAATGTAAATTATATCTCCTTGATATAAATGAAGCTTATTTGCTGCAGTAAATGTGGATTCAGACCCTGCATAACATTACGGATGACAACAACAGTATGGCTGTACCCGCTGTGTTTCTTATTTGAAAATGCCAAGTATAAGGGAAAGAACCAGCAGTAATAGGGACCATGCCACAACTATAAACTTAAAAATTACAGCATACACATACTGCATCATACATATTGCAGGCTGCAAATTCATCTGATCTATCAATCAGGAAGTTCTTCTCAAGGTCGCAGGTGCGAGATAGTGGGTCGTAAACTGCGTGAGAAGTCACCTTAAGACTTGTACGAGTCGAATTAAATTAACATACTTCTAGTGGAGGGGCAACAGTGGCTGCAACAGGGGCAGCAGTTACAAAGTTAGGGAGCTGTGAAGGTGGAGCCACACTTGAGAGCAGGTTCCCACTGCTCGCTGCCGGCGCCGGAGGCTGGGGGATCTTCGCCTTCCTCTCAATACCACTCATCTTCACTGATACCTGCAAATTTATTATCTTTACTTTTTTCCCCTACTAGCCCTTTTCATTGAGTCAGACCCAACGTGATTCAGCCGATATCAACCAAGGTGCGAAGACACAATGGAGATTGCAGCACCGGCTGTTTACACACCTAAGTAAATGTGTGGAGCATTATTCATAGAAGTATTACGATAAATGATTGGCTTTATAAATCATTGACCTAAGAATACACTCTGACGTACCTATACGACGCTGATTTCAAATATTCACCCACCCTTTTGTATTCACAACAAATCAACAAAACGAAAACAAGAATTTCATTCGTGGATTCTTTCAGATTTGTTTGATAAGTAGCATATCTAGTTCGTCTGTGATGATGACAAGCTCAGTCAGTCTGACTGACAGCTGCTGCTTAGTTTGTTCTATTATTGGTCTGTGAGTGTAGCTGTTTGGCAGGTAGGCAGAAGCCAAGGAGTATTATAATTATGGAACCAACTGAGCCAAGGCGGCTAAAAAGTTCGTAGACCTTAGACATTACGGTTGTCTGCGGCTCTCCTGTTATATACATACGTAGTATGTGCTACCTCCCTTCATGTGCATGAATCTATGGACCATAGTTCATATAAATTCTCGTAACTTTCCTTTTAAACGCAAATGAATACGTCACGCAAAATCTGTCAGACAGATGCAGATTATATTCCATAGCAAATCACATAGAATTTTAAGCAATAGCATAGTTCTATCTTTTTTGCACTTACTGAATTTTGCATTCAATATATTTTTTTAATGCTCAAATTATCATATCCATTAGACGCGTTAGATTACGAAGGGTTGCTTTCTGTCAAGTGAATATTCCTATCAGAAAGTTTATCTCGCTGTTTTTGGAAGAGATTTGAAGAAGCTTGTATTGTTTCGTACGATCGTTCTCGGCCGTGATAAATTTGTGTTCATCAAACCATGTCGGAGGGGCCAGATACACCGCCCTTCAGCACGGTGGATATCAACAATGATAACAGGGATGACGAAGATCTTTTCGCATCTGCGGTCCAGGTATCTTAATAAAATCCTGTGTTTAACTAACTGAGCTGGCCGCATCCGCCCCCCGGCGTGCCGGGCAGGCATGACGTTGACGCCCCTAATACCACATTCAACACAAACAATCCTCTTAATTGCGCAAACACATAATTCTCCTACAATACGTTATCATCGGTAATAATCCGTTAACAACTTGCAATTGTAAAATTTACATTTGAATAGTTTAACGTTACGTGCAAGGGTATAAAACAGGTTCAATATGGAACTGCTTTCTCATTGGAGTATCCTTGAAACTGTGGTTAATTGAATTATTGGACGACTTTTCTCGAGTCTATTATCTGTTGTATTAGTCATGCACTTTCAAGATAACTGTTTATTAATAATAATTGTTTTTACCTACATAAATAAATACCTACCCTCGTTGCTTGATAATTTTAATTGTGTGCTATGGTATGGTATCTGTGTGTATTTAACTTACCAAATTGATACCTATTTCTTTTTCATTCTAATAGAAGCAGTTTTTAAATTATTCAACCACACAATATAAAGTTAAAATAAAAGTCTATTCTATGTCGGTTGCTGGCAAAATCTGTCCAAACACAATGGAAGCCATAAATGTTTAAAAAGTGATGTGAAGTGGCCCAGCTAACTTTTTTAATAGTGATAACACTTAGATTTACTAGTTTCTTGGGAAAATCTGTCCCAAACTATAGGCGTCTAGGCATCTGCGCCTTGGATTAAAATTTTTGTGGTCTCCTCTAACCCTTCTTGCAACAGTTGCAATTGTCCAAGTAAGTACCTCTCGTGAGATGTATCAAAGCTAGTTGTACCTAGAGACAAAGATTAGCCCAATAAGCATTCACCATATTTTCCAGAGAAGCTACAACCATGTTTGCAAATACTCTAATATACTTGTATAAAATACATTGTGATCAAGCTTGTCAAAATCTTATTCCTTATATAAGGAGTAATATACACTATTCATCTCCTAATCTTGTGATCCACTGGTTCACCTGTGGCCTTAATAGCTACTCATTAAAAAAGAACCCTAAATGTAAAAAACAATAAACAGTAATGTTATGAATATAGTTATCTATATCCTGTATAGACTCGCTGAATTTGCATCTGTTATCAAGTAATTGACCAACCATAAGCAACATTTTCCTTTCTATTATAGGAGGATAATTGTAAAATATAAATTCAGTTTTACATTTCAAGTGTATTTCGATCCAGTAACGGTGTATAGGCAAATTAAGGTACAGTCTGCATCAATTAACACACTATTCATTGTCTATATCATCAATGTATAGATTTATATAAAGGAAAGTCTCGTATTATAAAGAAAATAAGAGTAGATTGGCACAGGTAAGAGAATATGATCCATCTTGTGTACTAACACTTAATAGCTAGCTAAATAAGTTGATAAGGTGACTTAATACACGTTTGGTCATGTCTCAATACTGTTCTGGATATCTGGTCCTGTCTGTTAAAAAGGGTGATTTCATGATACATATATACCTATAATACAATATCTATACATGTTGATTTATGCAGTGGCTATGATCGAAAAGCGCAATGTTGTTGTCACAGGTGTTCATCGGATAAAATTAAGTGTTAGTATGTGTTCTAGCTTTTATAGTGCAATGTTTTCCTCAGGAAGTCAGCCTGGACCCCGAGGTGAATGGAGCTCACGAAGGCCTTGAAAAGATTACCATTAGTGACGCTCCATCAATCACACCGTCTTTGAACAGCCCCATCATGGAAGAGGTATGTTTTCTATTTAGACTGATTGTGTAAATTGTGCTAGTGCATAAAGGTGCATTAGAACCATATTGGGGTGGTTGATTCCAACAATAGAGACAGAATTATAATAAAAAAGAGATGATGCTATCTAACCTACCACCTGATTCCGTAGAATGAACTAGAGCTGTTATAGGGCTGGTATTGGATACTGTTATTGAATCATGGTTTTATTGTGAAATGTGAACAGGACACACTATCCCTGTATTAATATTGCTAAACAAATATACTAAAGCAATGCTTTGTACAATGGATAATGGACTGTGACAAATTTAAGAAGAATAACTGAGATCTGCACTTCTGGGAATAGAGACTGGACCATCCCATGTGGCAAGTGGCCAACACTTGAGACTATCCATTCTAATAACAAACACCTTTGTCACAGATAGCAACAGAACGTGCAAACAACATTATAATCACCGTGACCGAGCCGCAGAAGATTGGTGAGGGTATGAGTTCGTATGTTGCCTACCGAGTGCTGACCAAAACCAACATGCCGATATTCAGCAAGCAGGAGTTCGCGGTGCTGCGGCGGTTCAGCGACTTCCTGGGCCTCCACGAGAAGCTGACAGAGAAGTATCTGCGCTCGGGCAGAATCATACCGCCCGCGCCAGAGAAGAGCATAGTCGGTGAGTATAATATTCCGTTTTTACATATTTTTTGGGCCTACAATGAAGTTAAAACCTTCATCTAAGGGATGGTAAATATCAAAGAGGCACACTGAAGTTAGGGATACTCTATAATCAAACATGCTATGTGTAGTGAGTGTAGAGGACATAGACAAGTTTTATATTATGGGTACTACTGTAGTTGATTTTTTTTTGTCATTTTGTATAAATCACTTTAAACGAATAAAGACTTTTTATTTTAAATCAAAGCTTATGAGTTACTAATATAAATTACAGCGTATTACCGAATCTGTTACGTGGCAAATTCACAGTTGAAAGAATGAATAGACAAGAATTATTTTTTTGCTAAGCATTGGCATGTTTAAATGTTTCCAACAGCCCATTTACCCACTAATAATGGTACTCAAATATGGACCTCAAGAATATTATATCACTTTAATCAAGTCCGTTCGTACAAATTTGAGATGTAGTTCTCAATTGAGGTTCTTATTTGAGTCTCATTAGTAGGGTAAGCAGGAACTTCTAATGTAATTGTAACGTCATCGAGAAAACGTGCTGTCACTGTCATACTTATTAATGAAATCTCTAGTGTGAGAGAGATGGAAGGCTTACCGAAACATTACGTAGAAAGGATTGTGCTTGAGGGAGAGTATTCCTTAGAACGTGTTCCCCTGGCAGGCACAACTAAACTGAAGATGGCGTCGACGCCCTCGACGGAGAGCGCGAGCGGGCCGGCCGCGGGCGCCATGCAGTCGCAGTTCGTGGAGCGCCGCCGCGCCGCGCTCGAGCGCTTCCTCAGCCGCGTGGCGCAGCACCCCGTGCTCTGCATCGACCCCGACTTCAGGGAGTTCCTCGAGTCAGGTCAGAAGCACGCTTGGAGCCTCTACGAACAACTCAACTTGACATTCAATATATAAGGCTGATTTGTCGATCGATAGGGATCCTACAAATCAGATCTACAGACTGGATGGCATAGGTTTTTATACTACGCTAGGGACCAAGAATGGCGACCACGAATCGGAAGACGAAGTGTAGGACGGCCTCCCACAAGGTGGACTGATGATATCACACGCGTCGCAGGAAGCCGGTGGATGCGAATGGCGGAGGACCGTGATGTGTGGAAGTCGTTGGGGGAGGCCTATGTCCAGCAGTGGACGTCTATCGGCTGATAGATAGATAGATAGGGACCAATGAATCCGACAGGTGGATTTTGGAAACGGAATCGAAACCGTTCCGATGTAAATGTCGCTCCTAAGATGCTGTCAAAGGGCTATTTTAAATAGCGTTGGAATGACAGTTCGAATATAATTACGAGGGAACGAATATTTTTTTCATTTCGGAAACCCATTTCGTGATATTATCGATTTGGAATGAACCCTAAAGTAAACTGAAATGGTTAGCTAATTAAAAAAATAAGTTATTTTTAGACTATTTAATAGTACTCTCGTGCCTCGGAGAGCACGTAAAGCTATCGGTCCGGCTCCTGATCACTTTCTGTTCATGTCGGATTGTCGAATCTTATCTCATTTTTCAAGGATAGGCAGATAGAAAGATATCTATCTCTATCCGTCGCTGTTTAGTACATGCTGAAGTAAATCACGTTATCCTCTTCGCGCTGCATAGCATGGATAGCCTCTTGAATATATAATACCGTTGCACAGACACGGAGTTGCCGAAAGCGACGAGCACATCGGCGCTGAGCGGCGCCGGCGTACTGCGCCTGTTCAACAAGGTCGGCGAAACTGTCAACAAGATCACGTACAAGATGGACGAGTCCGACCCTGTAAGTTTCGTATAATTACTTTCCCACACCTGTTTTACTTTCCATTATTTTTTTTCTGAGGCAATTAGCTTTTCCCTGGCACTGGCCGAGGGTCAAACCGTGGCCTCTTCATTCGTCACTGTTGGAACAGTGGTGGCAGTGTTTGGCGGGTCAAGTCCCATGGTTATAATAAAGAATGTTGTCTTAAAGTATGAAGGATTTGAACACCTTCATGGGTCAAATGTGGCCACAACAAGCCCTAGACAGAAACCAGTGGAGTCATAAAAGTTGCGCAACCGCATAGTAACTGTCACTTTTGACAGATATTGTATGGGATATCTGTCAAAAGTGACAGTTACTAAGCCGTTGCTGTTCGATTATGAATCGATTTTGTGAGCAGACTTGGAGCCCAGTCCAAACGTCATAAATTGCTTTGACTTTTTTCTGAATTTTCGGACAACATATAAAAAAAATGACAAAAATCGGTTTAGCTGTTCTCAAGTGATGCGTTTACCAACAAACATAATTTCATTTGTATATATAAACCTAGGTAGGCCGTCGGGGGCACTTACAATTTGTAATTTTACACAGAAAGAACTGAACTCAACCGGATCGAAAAGCGACTTAAAAGATTTGGAAAGAAACTCGGCGGGGTTATCTTTTTTTACATTTGTTTGATTTGTGTATAAAGCCAATCCAAGTATCAAAGTCCAGTAATCAATTAATTCGATTAAAATATTACGATTAACGGTATGTTTGGGTATTTCGGGAATTTTTTATTTCTTCGGATATTCCCGTTAGTTTCGAGTATTACGGATAGTTTCGAGTATTACGGATGGTTTCGAGTAGTTCGAGAGGATAGTATTTCGTATAGATTCGGGTGTTTTTCAGATAGTTTCGGCTACATTTGGATATTTCGGATAGATACGTGTATTTTCAAAAAAAAAAATTTGGTTATTTTCGAGTAGCTTCGGGTGTTTTTAAATTGTTTCGGATACATTTAGATATTTCGGGTAGGTTCGTGTATTTTCAATAACTTATGGGTATTTTCTAATAGCGACAGGTATTTCTAGATAGTTTAGGATCTGCTGTTATTTAAGCGGTTTTTCACGGAACACTTTTTCACTGCGTGACGTTATAATCACGCCTAGGACGACACGCGACTAAATCAAAATTCTGCCCAGTGGTGAGCAGTTTTGCGGACATTTTTTGAGCAAGCTTGAGTCTTTAAAGTCTTAGGGTCGCTTAGACTAAGTTCTATTTATTGGTCGGCTACTCCGATCCTGTTGAATAATTTGATTTGATTTGATACTATGCAATATTATTCGAACGGTGGTGCTAACGTGTAGTGGTCCACAGTGGTTCGAGGAGCGGTCGTCTCGGCTGGAGGCACTGGAGGCGTGCCTGCGGCGGCTGTGCGGCGCGTGCGAGGCGCTGGCGGGCGAGCGGCGCGAGCTGGCGGCGCGCACGCACGACGCCGCGCGCGCCGCCGCCGCGCTCTCCGGCGCCGACCCGCACCCGCCGCTCTCGCGCGCGCTCTCGCACGCCGCCGACCTGCACGAGAAGGTATATACACACACTCACGCGCACTACACACCTGCCTCGCAAGCTGGCGCCGCCGCCGCGCTCTCCGGCGCCGACCCGCACCCGCCGCTCTCGCGCGCGCTCTCGCACGCCGCCGACCTGCACGAGAAGGTATATACACACACTCACGCGCACTACACACCTGCCTCGCAAGCTGGCGCCGCCGCCGCGCTCTCCGGCGCCGACCCGCACCCGCCGCTCTCGCGCGCGCTCTCGCACGCCGCCGACCTGCACGAGAAGGTATATACACACACTCACGCGCACTACACACCTGCCTCGCGAGCTGGCGCCGCCGCCGCGCTCTCCGGCGCCGACCCGCACCCGCCGCTCTCGCGCGCGCTCTCGCACGCCGCCGACCTGCACGAGAAGGTATATACACACACCACGCGACACTACACACCTGCCTCGCGAGCTGGCGCCGCCGCCGCGCTCTCCGGCGCCGACCCGCACCCGCCGCTCTCGCGCGCGCTCTCGCACGCCGCCGACCTGCACGAGAAGGTATATACACACACCACGCGACACTACACACCTGCCTCGCGAGCTGGCGCCGCCGCCGCGCTCTCCGGCGCCGACCCGCACCCGCCGCTCTCGCGCGCGCTCTCGCACGCCGCCGACCTGCACGAGAAGGTATATACACCTGCACGAGAAGGTATATACACCTGCACGAGAAGGTATATACACCTGCACGAGAAGGTATATACACCTGCACGAGAAGATATATACACCTGCACGAGAAGGTATATACACCTGCACGAGAAGGTATATACACCTGCACGAGAAGGTATATACACCTGCACGAGAAGGTATATACACCTGCACGAGAAGGTATATACACCTGCACGAGAAGGTATACACACCTGCCTCGCGAGACGGCGCGGCGCGCACGCGCGATCATTTAAATATTCGCTTGAGTACTTGATACTGCAAGTCAGGGGAGCAGGTTTCGAGTATCCTTGCTACTTATCCTTATTTTACTTACTCTACTGTATAAATGTGAAAGTAAGTTTGACTCAGCATCACGTAACGCTTTTGCATCAATATCGGATACTGTCGAGTACTTTTAGTTATTCTGATAGTTTCGGGTATTTCGTATTTTTTTGAGTATTTAGGATAGTTTTGGGTATTTTCGAGTAGTTTAATTTAGTTTGAAGTATTTTTGGTTGTTTCGGATATATTTTTAGGTATTTTCGGATAGCTTTAGGTATTTCGGGAAGTTTTGGGTATTTTAGAGTATTAAAGATAGATTCGGATATTTTCGGTTAGTTTAGTTTTTTTTATGTAGATTCACTTATTTTTTGTATTTTCATATAATTTGGGTACTTTCAGGTATATCGTGTCGAGTATTTTTGTATGATTATAATATTTTCGGTTGGTTTTAATTTAAGATAGCGAACACTGTTTTTTTATTAAATTCTATAAAGTATGTTCAAGTTTGCCTCCATATATGGCTTGATTAAAGTCACGCAAAAACGTCTTAATCGATTCGGGCACCACCCAGTATAATACAGGTACTGATTCAGAGAGGTACTTTGAATTTTGTTGGGAACTATTTTTTTTTTTACTCGTATTTCAAGGCTTAGTGTACCCTTACTTAATCACGCTGAGTAGATATTGAAACATCCATGACTTGGGTACAAAAATTCGTGATCATCACACAAAAATTACACCTACCAGAATTGGAACCCCGGGACCCCCGGCACGGATAGAAGATGCATATGCATGCACGGATAGAAGATGAAGATGCATAACCCAACCATGCTAATCAGATTGAAATTAAACAAACGTTTATTTTACTTATTATATCGCGTTTATTTTATGTTTTTACGTTCCCGACGTTTCTTTAAAAAACTGTTTTATTTCAATGTGGTAGTATTCGTAAATATAAGAAATCAATATGCTAATCAGGTTGTGGTTTCCTTGACAGATAGAGCACTTGAGAATGGAGCAGTCGAACACGGACTTCTTCGTGCTCGCCGAACACGTGAAGGACTACTTGGGCCTCATAGGGGCCATCAAGGACGTGTTCCACGAGAGAGTCAAGGTACCCACATGCCCAGGGCCCCAAGTCTGCTAACACAATCGATTCCTAATCGGACAGCAACCGCATAGTAACTGTCACTTTTGACAGATACTGTATTTTTTTTTATGGGACTAGCCCGCCACACACTCCCACCACTGCTACTCCTGTAAGCCAGGATCTACAGTGGTTTCCAATGAAGACACCGAGGTTTGACCCTCGGCAAGTCCCGGTATAAAGTTAATTGTCTTGGAACCCGCACGAAATTAATCGAAAGATAAAAATGGGAGGAGTTTAGGATATTAATTTCTGACCATTAATAGATCGTGTTCAAACTGATATACATGAAATTATAAGAAATTCTTTAAATAATTGTATATTCACCAAACTAGTATTTCTAGCAGCTGATGGCTAAACTAAGAAAAACTTATATTTCTTCAAATAATCAGATGTTAAATTCTATCAGGTAAACTAAACCTTTTTATTCAAAACCTAACAATTGATGAGTCCTTTCCTTATCCTCATCACAGAGAGCATGACTACCAACTGTGTGAATCGAGTCGTCAAATATCAAAAACGGTTCTAAATTTTTTTTTATTAATATGGGTTGTGCTTGAAAAAGGTGTTCCAGAACTGGCAGCACGCGGAGATGCAGCTAAATAAGCGTCGCGAGAACAAGGCTAAAGCCGAGCTCGCCAACCGCCCCGAGAAGGTGGACCAAGCCACCGGTGAGATCGTCGATGTAAGTATGACAGCAATGAACAACACAACATTATTTAATTATTATATTTATAGCCTACACACATTTAAACATTTACATTTAAATGGCTACAAACAAAGAAATTTTAAATATTTCTTTGTTTGTAGCCATTTAAATGTCTTGGCAAAGGTCTTGATTTGTCCTAACGTCTCTGTCTTGAACCTTCTCCTGCTGTGATGTTCCCACACAGGTGTTTTAATTATCGCCCTAAATCAAAAATCTTTTTTTTTGGAACATCCATTGGGTGATCATATTAGCGGCACACAAATGGTGTAGGACCTTATTTTATTGTGGGGCTAACTAGCGTGAATTTGGTAGGAATACCCTCGCCTCCGCCACCATTTCGTCACAGTACGGCGCAGGCGCAATCAGTCGTTCATTTAGAGCAGTGATTCCCAAAGTGGTCTATATCGACCCCTAGGGGTCTATGACAACCTGCAAGGGGTCTACGTCAGCGAAAAAAAATTTGGGGGTCCATGAAATGAAAATGGGGGTTCACGATAGTGGATCTCAACACATACACTGATAGTACCTATTTACTTACATCATACTATCTTATAATATCAAAACATATACATTATTTATAAAAGTACCTAGCCGAGGAGATTTAAGATTAACCCTTACAAAATTGACGCCAAATGTTGATAATTTATTATTAAAGCATCAGGTTCATCCTTCTCACTAAAAATATTGACTTATTGCTTATGTTATTTTATTTATAGTTTATTTTATGTTTATTTAATGCTACGTATATTTTACATAACAGATACAAAATTTTATTTAGAGTAGTTTTAATTTAAATTCAATTAATAAATGTATAAATTAACATGTGTTTTTACTTTAAGTATTTAACACTAAACTTCACTACAGTTAGAAATTTACAGGAAATCAATATCAGGTAAGTAGGGGGTCTACTCAACACGGAAAAACATGGCAAGGGGTCTACGACACAAAAAAGTTTGGGGAACTCTGATTTAGAGTAACCAGCATGTGAACCGAGCTATTCAAAATACGTAATATAAAATAGTAGCTCTTAAGGCGTACATTTGCTGTACAATATTTAACCTTAAATGGGTCACAAATTAAAGTTCTTGATTGTACGAACCATGTTTGGTACTATGTTGCTCAATTCAATGCTGATTATGGTGCTAGCTGCATACATGGCGTTGATTTTCTACAACCTCCTTATTTTTTAAGAGCAACCCTCACATTTATAGACAGTTATAATAGATTATAATGGCATTATAACGAACTTTTCAGAGAAAAAAGTGCGTTATGATAGCGTAATAATCCATTACAACTTTCGATAAATTTGAGGGTAAGAGTGTGAATTTTGTACCGGCTCTTCACGGTGGAACCAACATAACTAAGTAACTGGTATCTTTTGACTATTTATTAGTGATTTTTTGGCCTACATAAATAAAAAAATATATTTGAAATTTATTATCGGGGTTTTGTATATAAGGTATAACAAATAGGGTACAATCTTTATTGAAGAATCAGTAAGTTCTGTGGATCATGTTGATGTATAAAATAATTGTGTAAATAATGTTTGATTTCTTTAAACAATTCGAACCGATTGGCCGCTTTTTTTGTTAAACAAGGCGAAACGTTTTCCTTTAGCCACGCGCTTAATACATGGTGTATCATTTTAAACGTATAAAAATTTGATTCATTTCTTCGGGAATGTTATTATTATATCCTACTATTAGCCCTGTCAAAATATTTATTTATTTATTTATTTATTTATTTATTTATTTGATGGAAGACCAACAGCTAAAAGTAACAATAATAGATACGGGTACAGCATCTGAGAGCCAATTACAGGTCTCCACGTATAGATATAGGGTAACTTGTTGACGTGTGAACTTACATTAAACATTGAAAAATAATCTTAATGGCACTGAACTACGGTAACGTACGGTAAGTAACTTCTGAAAAATAATAAGAAAATAAAATAACAGCAAAACTGCGGTTAAGTCCTACTGGAAAAAATCAAGGCTTAGACACCGCTTCGCTGAATTAATACTGCAAGTGAATATATCCAGATTGTGCTGTTTGCATATCCTATTAACATATCTGCTTGCTCGCACAATGTATGAGTTCTGCCTATAATTTGTTGTAGCGTGAGGAATGCGTATGGGTGGGTTCGATCTGATAGATTTTTGAGGAACATTAAAAAGGAATTTACTTAGAAGCTCGGGGGAATCAACGTCGTTTGATAGTATTTTTAAGAAGAATAGGAAGTCAGCAATTTCACGTCGATCCACCAGGGGTAAAAGGTGAAAGTTCTTACAAAGATCATTATATTTAGATGAGTGATATGGGATTTTTTGTCGATAGCATAGGTATCTAATAAATCGCTTTTGTATACCCTCAATTCGGTCTATGTATTTATTATAGCAGGGGTTCCAGATCTGTGAAGCGTATTCTAGGTGGCTTCTGACAAATGTACAATATAATATTTTCATGGTCTTAACTTCGTTAAAACACTTAGACATGCGCATGATAAATCCAAGAGCTTTAGAGGCTCTATTGACAATGTTGTCGATGTGGACGTCGAATAGTAGTTTGGAATCATGATGTACGCCCAGGTCGCGGACGACATAACTTCTAGGAAGAGTTTGACCCTGCAGGGTGTATGTAGTTGATAGAAAGTTAACCTTACGAGTATAGGAGACAACAGTACATTTAGAAGGATTAAGGTCGAGTTTGTTAGCGCTGCAGTAATCCTCTAAGCGACTCAGGTCGTGCTGAAGGGCAGTCATATCATCGGGCGACGATATGACGGTATAGATTTTCATATCGTCAGCGAAGCAAAGGAGATTGGAATTTTCAAAGCATGAGTCGATGTCACTCACATAGGCCACAAAAAGCAAAGGCCCGAGCAAAGAGCCTTGAGGCACTCCACTGGGTATGGGAACCCAACTAGAAATGTAGTTGTTTACCACTACAGCTTGCGTCCTATTGTGTATATAGGATGAAAACCACCTAAGCAAGTCTCCACGTATACCCATATGATGTTCTAGCTTAAACAACAGAGTATTATGTTCTATTCGGTCGAATGCCTTGCTATAGTCCGTGTAAACGACATCCACCTGCTTGCCGGCATCCATAGCGCTGGTAATGTAATCATTTATAAGGGTTAGATTCGTCACAGTTGACCGACCTCTCAAGAATCCGTGTTGAAAGGGACTGAAGGAATTAGCAACAGCAGAGTATACCTGATTATAGACCAATCTTTCAAGCATTTTAGTTATAATGCAAAGTTTAGATATTGGTCTGTAATTGGTGACTTCGGTCTTAACTCCTTTTTTGTGAACTGGCGTGATATATGCCGATTTCCAGATTTGGGGTACTACGCCTGTTGATAAGGATTTCCTAAATAAGAGTGTGATAGGTAGAGCTATACTTGACGCACAATGTTTAAGAAATTTAGACGATATATTGTCTGGGCCAGCTGATTTGGTCGTGTCTAATTTTTCAAGTAAAGCCACAACAGCCTCAATACTTACTGATATATGACAGATTTCGGACAATTGGTTAGATGATTGAGATGGTGGTACATGTGCTGAGGTTGAGGGAGTATTATCTAAAGAATTGTTGTTAGTGGTGTGATCTAGAAACATAGAATGGAAGTACAGAGAGAACGCGTTACATATAGAGTCGCCCTCACTTAGAACTTTATCATTTAATTTTAACGAACTTGGCATTGCATTAGATTTTAAACGATTCTTAACAAAGGCCCAAAAATTTCTAGGGTTTTCTTTAATAGATTTCTCGGTTAAATTTAAATATTCATTGTAACATGTAGATTCCATACTTTTTACTCTTTCACGTAGAAGCCTAAACGTTATTTCATCATATTTGTTACCATATATTTTATATTTTTTAAGGTATTTGTGTTTTTCTTTTATGGCCTTTTTAAGTGAGTTATTGTACCAAATTGGATAGGAACCACTGCAAGAGCGCTTACGGGGTATATATTTGTTTTGAAGAGCAAATATAGATTGATTAAAAAATAATACTGACTCGTCCATTGACCTAGTTGAGAATTCACCACTCCAGTCAATGCCATTGATCTCGGTGTTTATAGTTTCGTAGTCGCCTTTGTCAAAAATATATCGAGTGCGTGGTGCATAATCCAAAATAGCGGCAGCATAACATTTTATATTAATTAAAAGCGCTGGATGGTATGGATCAATTGTCGTTAAGGGATCGAAACATTTGGACACCGTTGTGTCCTGGTTGGAAATTACTAGGTCTAGTGTCTTACCATATTCATTTAAAATGCTGTTGTATTGGCAAAGGTCTAGAGTGTTTAATTCATCTGCTAATAAGTATTCATCGTGGCTATTAAGATTAGTTGGGAGAAGAAATAGGTTATTAGTGGGTAGCCATTTAATTCCACTCATGTTGAAATCACCAAGGACAAGAAACATATCCAAAGAGTTGTTTATTACAGTCTGATTTAATTTGGATAGATAGTTTGAAAGTTGAGAGGAAAAAGACAAACCTCGGTTTTGCTTACATAAATATACGACACATATATGTAGATTAGAATATTCTCGCGAATCAGAATTTTTTAATCGCAGGCTTAACCAAAGATCTTCCGCTGTTGAATGGAACATTGGTTGTGGAGTAACTGATAAGCTTTTCCGTGTCGCAATTAATACCCCACCACCCCTTGATTGGTCGGTCAACGTATAATCCCGATCGCGTCGCCACACCAGGTAACGACTATCAAATAATTCTGAATTTGAGATGCTGTCAGTCAACCATGTCTCCGTAAGGATTATTATATCATATGAGTTCATACAGACCTTACGATAGAAAGCATCTGATTTAGTTCGGAGTCCACGCACATTTTGATAAAGCATACTTAAGTTATTTTGTTTACTATTGCTATCCAGGTTTAATAAGATAATAATAGTTTCCTAATAAGCAACAAAATAATAAATTTAGAGTAGTGAAAGGCATCACCAAACCGAAAATACGGTAATTTAACAACAATAAGTGCAATGATGGGTAGTAGATGACGGAAATAATTTGAATACAACCAGTTCTAGCCACTTGATTGTAGTCAAGTGTGCGAGCAAGCAAGCAACGGTGTAGGATAGTTATAAGTAAGAGCGAGACAAAGTTATAGTCGTAGGGCACGGCTTCCAAGCATACAGCGCGATAAGGAATGCAGTGTTTTTTTGCAGTCAAACAATAGCGAGGTATCGAAGTCATTAGCGAAGCATTGGTGCTAAACCTTTTACATAAATGTTTTAAGTAAGTAATTATATTATAATGAAAAACTAATAAGCAAGCTAAGTAAGAACTAGTGTTTAGTTTATAGATTATACAATTGCGTTTAAATCGAGCTCATGTTTAATTATCATAACATTTGACGTTACGTTTTTGCGCATGTGGATTTTACCGTGCTTGACCCACACAAAAGTATAATTTTTATCTTTAGCAATAATTTTAGCTTTGTTTAGTAACTTTTTGTGCTCAACACTCAAATGGTCGTTGACGTAGATCCTCTGGGTTGTACCGTGGAATCCTAAGTCTCGCGAAGACAGGTCCTTGAGTACATGTGCAGCTGCTATAAATTCTTCTTTTATGTATCTATTGATAAAACTCACTATTATAGACTTCTCCTTTGAATTATATACTGGGATTCTTGATATGTAATTAATTTGAGTTTTCGGGAAAGTGTAGTTAATCTTAGTGCTGATCGACTCAATGATTGAAAACAAGTTCTCGTCGTTTTTAAGAGGCACTCCTTTTATTTCAACGTTATTTAAGCGTGATCTTTGTTCATATGTGGATAGTTCAAATTTAGTTTTAGCTAGGTCATTCTGAAGAGAGCTAACTATCTCCTGAAGCTTTTCAACTTCACCAACTTTATTCTCCATTTCAGTGAACTTAATGCCATATTCGTCTAGTTTAGAGCTTGTAAATTCACATGACCCTTTCAGTTCGGTTACTTCCTCTCTGATTAATCGGATATTCTCAACCAGTGACGGTAAGCTCGACAATTGGCGCTTCATGTCACGAAGCTCCTTCATGATATCTTCCAGGGAAACTGGTTCTATAGTAGGTGTAGCCGGCGATGAATTCCGGCACGGAGGACATTTCCAAAGTGCTCTTCGTTCGGTTCCCAGCTTTTTCCAGCAAGTCTCCGAGATGTTTGCACATCCAAAATCTAGATGCTTCTTGCAGCTTCCACATTGGACACAATCGTTGGAGTTGATGTTACAAACTGCACATTTCATGTTGATAAAAGGATGGTAAATATTTGAACGTGATAACAAATTATATAAGGTTCGCCAAAGATTGACGATCTATTTAAAGAAACCGGAGCGTACGAAGTTTCGTGCAATAGCAATGGGCGTTCACACCGGACTGGACTACCACTATTATTGTCACAACTTCTATATGTTACGTGCTCCGAAAACTCATAGCGCGTTTCAAGATTGTATGGAGAATCGTCAGCGCCATCTGTGTATCTTGTAGCGAGGGTGACGTGGTCGGTACAGTTGTATTATTGGTCCCCAGTGGGAGGCGAAGGTGGAGCGCGGGCAGCAGGAGTTCGACACGATATCGCGCGTGATCAAGAAGGAGCTGGAGCGCTGGGAGGAGTCGCGCCTGGCCGAGCTGCGCGCCGCGCTGCTGCGCTACCTCGACCAGCACGTCGCGCACCAGGCGCAGGTAACAGTTCGACACGATATCGCGCGTGATCAAGAAGGAGCTGGAGCGCTGGGAGGAGTCGCGCCTGGCCGAGCTGCGCGCCGCGCTGCTGCGCTACCTCGACCAGCACGTCGCGCACCAGGCGCAGGTAACAGTTCGACACGATATCGCGCGTGATCAAGAAGGAGCTGGAGCGCTGGGAGGAGTCGCGCCTGGCCGAGCTGCGCGCCGCGCTGCTGCGCTACCTCGACCAGCACGTCGCGCACCAGGCGCAGGTAACAGTTCGACACGATATCGCGCGTGATCAAGAAGGAGCTGGAGCGCTGGGAGGAGTCGCGCCTGGCCGAGCTGCGCGCCGCGCTGCTGCGCTACCTCGACCAGCACGTCGCGCACCAGGCGCAGGTAACAGTTCGACACGATATCGCGCGTGATCAAGAAGGAGCTGGAGCGCTGGGAGGAGTCGCGCCTGGCCGAGCTGCGCGCCGCGCTGCTGCGCTACCTCGACCAGCACGTCGCGCACCAGGCGCAGGTAACAGTTCGACACGATATCGCGCGTGATCAAGAAGGAGCTGGAGCGCTGGGAGGAGTCGCGCCTGGCCGAGCTGCGCGCCGCGCTGCTGCGCTACCTCGACCAGCACGTCGCGCACCAGGCGCAGGTAACAGTTCGACACGATATCGCGCGTGATCAAGAAGGAGCTGGAGCGCTGGGAGGAGTCGCGCCTGGCCGAGCTGCGCGCCGCGCTGCTGCGCTACCTCGACCAGCACGTCGCGCACCAGGCGCAGGTAACAGTTCGACACGATATCGCGCGTGATCAAGAAGGAGCTGGAGCGCTGGGAGGAGTCGCGCCTGGCCGAGCTGCGCGCCGCGCTGCTGCGCTACCTCGACCAGCACGTCGCGCACCAGGCGCAGGTAACAGTTCGACACGATATCGCGCGTGATCAAGAAGGAGCTGGAGCGCTGGGAGGAGTCGCGCCTGGCCGAGCTGCGCGCCGCGCTGCTGCGCTACCTCGACCAGCACGTCGCGCACCAGGCGCAGGTAACAGTTCGACACGATATCGCGCGTGATCAAGAAGGAGCTGGAGCGCTGGGAGGAGTCGCGCCTGGCCGAGCTGCGCGCCGCGCTGCTGCGCTACCTCGACCAGCACGTCGCGCACCAGGCGCAGGTAACAGTTCGACACGATATCGCGCGTGATCAAGAAGGAGCTGGAGCGCTGGGAGGAGTCGCGCCTGGCCGAGCTGCGCGCCGCGCTGCTGCGCTACCTCGACCAGCACGTCGCGCACCAGGCGCAGGTAACAGTTCGACACGATATCGCGCGTGATCAAGAAGGAGCTGGAGCGCTGGGAGGAGTCGCGCCTGGCCGAGCTGCGCGCCGCGCTGCTGCGCTACCTCGACCAGCACGTCGCGCACCAGGCGCAGGTAACAGTTCGACACGATATCGCGCGTGATCAAGAAGGAGCTGGAGCGCTGGGAGGAGTCGCGCCTGGCCGAGCTGCGCGCCGCGCTGCTGCGCTACCTCGACCAGCACGTCGCGCACCAGGCGCAGGTAACAGTTCGACACGATATCGCGCGTGATCAAGAAGGAGCTGGAGCGCTGGGAGGAGTCGCGCCTGGCCGAGCTGCGCGCCGCGCTGCTGCGTTACCTCGACCAGCACGTCGCGCACCAGGCGCAGGTAACAGTTCGACACGATATCGCGCGTGATCAAGAAGGAGCTGGAGCGCTGGGAGGAGTCGCGCCTGGCCGAGCTGCGCGCCGCGCTGCTGCGCTACCTCGACCAGCACGTCGCGCACCAGGCGCAGGTAACAGTTCGACACGATATCGCGCGTGATCAAGAAGGAGCTGGAGCGCTGGGAGGAGTCGCGCCTGGCCGAGCTGCGCGCCGCGCTGCTGCGCTACCTCGACCAGCACGTCGCGCACCAGGCGCAGGTAACAGTTCGACACGATATCGCGCGTGATCAAGAAGGAGCTGGAGCGCTGGGAGGAGTCGCGCCTGGCCGAGCTGCGCGCCGCGCTGCTGCGCTACCTCGACCAGCACGTCGCGCACCAGGCGCAGGTAACAGTTCGACACGATATCGCGCGTGATCAAGAAGGAGCTGGAGCGCTGGGAGGAGTCGCGCCTGGCCGAGCTGCGCGCCGCGCTGCTGCGCTACCTCGACCAGCACGTCGCGCACCAGGCGCAGGTAACAGTTCGACACGATATCGCGCGTGATCAAGAAGGAGCTGGAGCGCTGGGAGGAGTCGCGCCTGGCCGAGCTGCGCGCCGCGCTGCTGCGCTACCTCGACCAGCACGTCGCGCACCAGGCGCAGGTAACAGTTCGACACGATATCGCGCGTGATCAAGAAGGAGCTGGAGCGCTGGGAGGAGTCGCGCCTGGCCGAGCTGCGCGCCGCGCTGCTGCGCTACCTCGACCAGCACGTCGCGCACCAGGCGCAGGTAACAGTTCGACACGATATCGCGCGTGATCAAGAAGGAGCTGGAGCGCTGGGAGGAGTCGCGCCTGGCCGAGCTGCGCGCCGCGCTGCTGCGTTACCTCGACCAGCACGTCGCGCACCAGGCGCAGGTAACAGTTCGACACGATATCGCGCGTGATCAAGAAGGAGCTGGAGCGCTGGGAGGAGTCGCGCCTGGCCGAGCTGCGCGCCGCGCTGCTGCGCTACCTCGACCAGCACGTCGCGCACCAGGCGCAGGTAACAGTTCGACACGATATCGCGCGTGATCAAGAAGGAGCTGGAGCGCTGGGAGGAGTCGCGCCCGGCCGAGCTGCGCGCCGCGCTGCTGCGCTACCTCGACCAGCACGTCGCGCACCAGGCGCAGGTAACAGTTCGACACGATATCGCGCGTGATCAAGAAGGAGCTGGAGCGCTGGGAGGAGTCGCGCCTGGCCGAGCTGCGCGCCGCGCTGCTGCGCCACCTCGCCCAGCACGTCGCGCACCAGGCGCAGGTAACAGTTCGACACGATATCGCGCGTGATCAAGAAGGAGCTGGAGCGCTGGGAGGAGTCGCGCCTGGCCGAGCTGCGCGCCGCGCTGCTGCGCTACCTCGACCAGCACGTCGCGCACCAGGCGCAGGTAACAGTTCGACACGATATCGCGCGTGATCAAGAAGGAGCTGGAGCGCTGGGAGGAGTCGCGCCTGGCCGAGCTGCGCGCCGCGCTGCTGCGCTACCTCGACCAGCACGTCGCGCACCAGGCGCAGGTAACAGTTCGACACGATATCGCGCGTGATCAAGAAGGAGCTGGAGCGCTGGGAGGAGTCGCGCCTGGCCGAGCTGCGCGCCGCGCTGCTGCGCTACCTCGACCAGCACGTCGCGCACCAGGCGCAGGTAACAGTTCGACACGATATCGCGCGTGATCAAGAAGGAGCTGGAGCGCTGGGAGGAGTCGCGCCTGGCCGAGCTGCGCGCCGCGCTGCTGCGCTACCTCGACCAGCACGTCGCGCACCAGGCGCAGGTAACAGTTCGACACGATATCGCGCGTGATCAAGAAGGAGCTGGAGCGCTGGGAGGAGTCGCGCCTGGCCGAGCTGCGCGCCGCGCTGCTGCGCTACCTCGACCAGCACGTCGCGCACCAGGCGCAGGTAACAGTTCGACACGATATCGCGCGTGATCAAGAAGGAGCTGGAGCGCTGGGAGGAGTCGCGCCTGGCCGAGCTGCGCGCCGCGCTGCTGCGTTACCTCGACCAGCACGTCGCGCACCAGGCGCAGGTAACAGTTCGACACGATATCGCGCGTGATCAAGAAGGAGCTGGAGCGCTGGGAGGAGTCGCGCCTGGCCGAGCTGCGCGCCGCGCTGCTGCGCTACCTCGACCAGCACGTCGCGCACCAGGCGCAGGTAACAGTTCGACACGATATCGCGCGTGATCAAGAAGGAGCTGGAGCGCTGGGAGGAGTCGCGCCTGGCCGAGCTGCGCGCCGCGCTGCTGCGCTACCTCGACCAGCACGTCGCGCACCAGGCGCAGGTAACAGTTCGACACGATATCGCGCGTGATCAAGAAGGAGCTGGAGCGCTGGGAGGAGTCGCGCCTGGCCGAGCTGCGCGCCGCGCTGCTGCGCTACCTCGACCAGCACGTCGCGCACCAGGCGCAGGTAACAGTTCGACACGATATCGCGCGTGATCAAGAAGGAGCTGGAGCGCTGGGAGGAGTCGCGCCTGGCCGAGCTGCGCGCCGCGCTGCTGCGCTACCTCGACCAGCACGTCGCGCACCAGGCGCAGGTAACAGTTCGACACGATATCGCGCGTGATCAAGAAGGAGCTGGAGCGCTGGGAGGAGTCGCGCCTGGCCGAGCTGCGCGCCGCGCTGCTGCGCTACCTCGACCAGCACGTCGCGCACCAGGCGCAGGTAACAGTTCGACACGATATCGCGCGTGATCAAGAAGGAGCTGGAGCGCTGGGAGGAGTCGCGCCTGGCCGAGCTGCGCGCCGCGCTGCTGCGCTACCTCGACCAGCACGTCGCGCACCAGGCGCAGGTAACAGTTCGACACGATATCGCGCGTGATCAAGAAGGAGCTGGAGCGCTGGGAGGAGTCGCGCCTGGCCGAGCTGCGCGCCGCGCTGCTGCGCTACCTCGACCAGCACGTCGCGCACCAGGCGCAGGTAACAGTTCGACACGATATCGCGCGTGATCAAGAAGGAGCTGGAGCGCTGGGAGGAGTCGCGCCTGGCCGAGCTGCGCGCCGCGCTGCTGCGCTACCTCGACCAGCACGTCGCGCACCAGGCGCAGGTAACAGTTCGACACGATATCGCGCGTGATCAAGAAGGAGCTGGAGCGCTGGGAGGAGTCGCGCCTGGCCGAGCTGCGCGCCGCGCTGCTGCGCTACCTCGACCAGCACGTCGCGCACCAGGCGCAGGTAACAGTTCGACACGATATCGCGCGTGATCAAGAAGGAGCTGGAGCGCTGGGAGGAGTCGCGCCTGGCCGAGCTGCGCGCCGCGCTGCTGCGCTACCTCGACCAGCACGTCGCGCACCAGGCGCAGGTAACAGTTCGACACGATATCGCGCGTGATCAAGAAGGAGCTGGAGCGCTGGGAGGAGTCGCGCCTGGCCGAGCTGCGCGCCGCGCTGCTGCGCTACCTCGACCAGCACGTCGCGCACCAGGCGCAGGTAACAGTTCGACACGATATCGCGCGTGATCAAGAAGGAGCTGGAGCGCTGGGAGGAGTCGCGCCTGGCCGAGCTGCGCGCCGCGCTGCTGCGCTACCTCGACCAGCACGTCGCGCACCAGGCGCAGGTAACAGTTCGACACGATATCGCGCGTGATCAAGAAGGAGCTGGAGCGCTGGGAGGAGTCGCGCCTGGCCGAGCTGCGCGCCGCGCTGCTGCGCTACCTCGACCAGCACGTCGCGCACCAGGCGCAGGTAACAGTTCGACACGATATCGCGCGTGATCAAGAAGGAGCTGGAGCGCTGGGAGGAGTCGCGCCTGGCCGAGCTGCGCGCCGCGCTGCTGCGCTACCTCGACCAGCACGTCGCGCACCAGGCGCAGGTAACAGTTCGACACGATATCGCGCGTGATCAAGAAGGAGCTGGAGCGCTGGGAGGAGTCGCGCCTGGCCGAGCTGCGCGCCGCGCTGCTGCGCTACCTCGACCAGCACGTCGCGCACCAGGCGCAGGTAACAGTTCGACACGATATCGCAACGGTCAATAGCTTGTCCGCTATATTTAGGTGATTTACATTGATGAAGGTGACGTCATTTCGGTTCTATGTCAGTGTAAAAGTTTTATTTTTATCAAAATTAAATTAAGATGGTCACTTTTTTGTATGATATTCATAAATAATAAAATATTTATATATATATATATATTGATTTCTTATATTTACGCGAATACTACACATTGAAATAAAACTATTATGCGTAGATCGGACCACAATCAACAATTAAATATGAGGGTAGCCCGCTTCTAACTATGACACTAGGACGTCAACCACCTCAGTCCTCCCGTGACCATGGTTGCTGTAAAGCAGCCGAAACGTCGGGAACGTAAAAACAAAAAATAAACGCGATAAAATCCTTAAAAAATTGTTTTATTTCAATATATATTCGATTTATACCACATATGAATGCTGTAAATTAATAAATTATTTGTGGATGACTCTATTTGACAGGCGAGTTTTTTTTTAAATACTTTAATTATACTGTAACCTAAAATGTGTGTTCAGGCGATCCGGTACTGGGACGCGTTCCTGCCCGAGGCGCGAGCGATCAAATGAGTGGGGGGAGTCGGCGCGCGCGCACACTCGCCGTGACACGCGGCCGCACGCAGCTATGTAACTATGTAGCATTGTGCTATGCGAGTTTGAACGTTAAAGTCATAGTTTTTAAGTTGAAATTATCACACGCTAAATGTTTCAGCGAACTTGTACTCCATTTCTTGGTTCAATCACTTGCTCATATGATATTTATTTAATAAGAATCATTATGTTTATATTTATCTGAAGTTCGGCTCGGGTACACTTTGAAACGTTCCTTTACTCTTGTAATTGTTGCAAACGTTAAACAACAATATATTTTATTGTATAGTTTGTATAATAATACGTCAGGGAATGCTAGAGTCAGCTGCGGGTCAAAACAAGACCTATGTCACGGATTTTGTCACACTGAGACGATATACCCCTTCAGGTATTCCCTACGAGGGAAAGAAACAAAATTGATTTATCGAGATATATAGTGCAGGTCCTAGCGATTCGTATCTGGTGTTCCACTGGAAATTCAAATCATATTTCTTATGTTTTAAGGTACAAAATCACAAAACAAATGGTGACTAATTGTTACATAGCAGTTCTAAACATTCACACCACTTGTATAACGTTAATCAATGAACGTTGCATACTAGGTTTGAGGTCTTATTCCCAAATTTATAGAAGTTTATATTAAGTTACAAAGCTTTACCATTTTACAGAAAGAATCGGTTTTGTAATGCCATTGTAAATGGCCGAGAATTATCTATATATTTGGAGGTTATGTACCTCCCGTAGTGATCAACACGTTAAAAGCGGTCAGCTCGCGTGACATGTGCCCGAATCAGCCTTAGTTGCGGTTGCGCGGTTGGTCTGGTTCCGGCCATTTGTGCAGCTCACGTCTATGTAGATATTTGGGTAATGAAAATCTTAAAAAAAAATATTTATGTAAGTCAAGTTAAGATTGCAATGATTTATATAATAATACAAAAAAAAAACCTTTATTTAAAAAAAAAATCTCAGATAACTTATGTTATCTACTCACATAAAATGTATCACCAATTTCACCTGTTTTATAATATCGCCAGCGAACTCACCAATATACGGTCCCACACTACGCAACGATTGCATTATGGGTACCGTACAATGGACTGAGGGCGAACCCAGTATATAATACTAATATAGATATTAAACATCCGCGTCTTGGGGATATACATTTGTGCTCATCATACAAAGTTTACTATCAGGATTCGAACATGCGACCCTCGGGGCAGAAAGCAGGGTCACTACCATCTGTGCTTACCTGGACGTCTCCGTTTATCCGCTTACCCTTACTGGGTAAGCGAGGTAGGATATGGCCTGGATTCTCCTCGCATCGATCTCATAAGATACACAATCCACATGCAGAGGAAGTCGTACCGGTCTTAACAAAGCTATTTTATGGCCAAATTCTTACATTCCAAATCATGTTTTAAGTATTTAAATTTGAAAAAAAAACCCATCGCGTTTTTGGTGTACGTTAAAATAGTTGTTTTTTTATTTTCTTAAATACCCTACCATTATTATTGTTATAGAACCTCTATATTATAATCTTTCTATTTACGACAAAAAATTATTCATGAAAAAAATTACTTAGTGGAACTTCCGAAGTTACGCGTCTGCTGCAAGGACATCTTGTGTGAAATAGATTATAGCATAATATTTGTTTGCAATGAACAAAATATACAAGGTGTTACAAAAATGATGTAAAATATTTGAAGGGGCTAACAAGTAGGTCATAACGATCACGTTTATGTCTAAAATATTAGTGTTAAATAGTATTTGATTTTTGTTTGAGAGTGCGAGCTAGTTTTTTTTTTTTCTTAAATTTCAAATTATTTTATTCGGGAATAAAATAGGCTATAAAGGTCACCCTTTATAGCCTACCAGTAGACCTGTAAAAATATTTTACACTATTATTCTTAAACCGAGCTTATTTTTTTTTATAAAACCGACTCTTTCTAACTTCTTTTAATAACGTTATTTTGATACTGTTAACATCATTAACCGTATCTCTGAGGTTTTAAAGTATCAAATGTTCTTGAAAAGCATCATTATAATTTAAAAGAATTAAGACTTATTTTCAATTTGTATAAGATTCAATTTGTATTGCTCGTCGAATACCGCGCTCGTTATACAATGAATTTCCAAAGGTCCAATATAATATTCGTTGATTGTAATGATATCTGCGCTTTGTATATAATAATGTATACATATTGCATGTGTATATAGTGGAAATTTAAGCCTGATTTTGAAAAAAACTATTTTTCAATAAAAACCTTATACAACGATCTTATATAAAATTCTTACACAAATTATCTCCATATTATATGGGTTACAAAATTCTACTTTAGTTGTTAATAATTTCATTTCAAATGATATATGGTTTTATGCATTTAATAGTTAAATTTTAATTGTACAGCTCTTATTTGTACAGCGTGATTCATAAAGGGTATACTGCTCTTTGAACCTGTGCTTCTTTATCGCGTTGTAACGATTTTGTAAAGTCTGAATTTCGATATATAATTTCAAATTTGATTTATTCATTTAATTAAAAAAAAAATGCTTCCTAAAAATCACAATTGTCATTTAGTTGGGTACACACAACATCTGTTTTTAAAATCGACATATCGCAATTCTGCCTTCAAATAATGATTACTAATTCGCTTAAGAAGCGTAAGTTCAAATGTTAGTAAACGTTTTCTGAATCACGGTGTAGAATATTCAGTATATTTTGGTGGTAATGAAATTGAACAGATACGACCGGCTTCAACGGTAATATTGTTATGATAGAAGGAAGATGTAATGTCACGGGTCCTAAAACTAAATGGATCTGATTCTATAATCGCTCACTACGTATCCTTTATACCCTATAAGAAGACATTTTCCTAGTATATTATTTAGGTTAAGCAGCAGACAATATTCCTATAAATAACACTGGCTTGCAATAAAATTGCATTGTGTTATGCCAGTAACGCATGCCAATGGAATATAGAAGTACCTCACGTGCTGTTAACTGGCATTTCCAGTCTATGAGATACATGTGTCAGCTACATTCACAGTGGTTTTATTGCGTCTGTCACTGGCATGCTTGTTTTATTCAGTCCAATACAGATGGCTCACTTACTCAGATTCCATAAGGAATTCATTCTTATATTTTGCACTTTTATTTTATCTTTTATCGAAGTTTAGGAATGTAAGTTACAATAGATAAATGTAATTAGTATGAGCTAGTGCCCACGGAGAGACGATGTTGCCAGGGATGTCTCTACGTCCTTATAAAATTCGTACAGTACATCATCCCATGTGAGTGGGTTTATATCATAGACCCGACACCCCCCGACAATTCGGTCGTCATTTGCGTCGGCAGACAGTAACTAACCACAAACAAATATACAGTTGCTTTTTTACAGCTACAAACCGGTAGTATGCAAGTATGATGATAGTGGCTAGGTCCCCAATACAAGCTCCGACTTGGTCCGAGCCGGGTCCGAGATCGAGCTATGGATCACACAATAAGCAAAAACAACAACACACCGAATAGGGTTGAAAATATTATAAAAAGTACCTATGTCTGAAACTTTGTATTAACTAAGGCAATTCAGGGGGCGGGGGGCTACCAATCCCCAAACCCCCCCTGCTTACCACCTTGTAAGACAGTTGATCTCCTATTCTTACGAGTCTTTCCCGCTCGGTCGGACAGTCATCGGTTCCGACTTGTCGGTGCACCTGTCAGTGCTATTATGTTCGAGATTCAGCTGTAGATTTAAGCGGCAGCTTTGTTGCAAGCAAGTTTCAAAATTTGCTGTCTTAGTTTTCTCCCTTGTGCATCTTAAGGGCACTTTTGGCAATGTTTTGTTGAGTATCCACAACTTATTTGACTGAATTTGTATCCGCCACCTGTCATGTAAGTTGTGGATAGGGTGTATCAACACCTGAGTCTTGTTATAATTCAGAGTTTGTTATCTCCATTGTATATTTTTATATTAGTCACTTGTTTTTTTTTATATCATAATTATAAGATTACTAGATATATTGCATATTAGAAACTGTATTCCAAAAGAATAATTATTCGTATGTTACAGTCAAAGTATTAAATTGGAGATTCATAATAAGTTACTAATATGATTGAAATTTAAAAACAACAAAAGTTGTTATTTGTTTTTGTTATTTTTTTGGATATGTTGTAGTTAATCTAAACGTCTTTCCATTTGTCCAAATTGATAACTCTGACCGTAACAATATATTTACCTTAGATATGAATATTAGGTAGTATGATTGAAGAAAATTTCGAGTCTAATGTATTCCTTATTTTTTATATTGCCAAATATATTTTAGTGGTAATTTGGTGTAATGGGAGAGATGAATAATTATAAATAAAGTATATAATATTTGTTTTCATTTCCATTACTGTGTATCTCATGAAACCCTTATCCTTATCCTCTGTAAAAGTAATAGACGTATATATATATATATCAATCTATGTGAGGGTGAGCGCATTTCTACCAAAGCGGAAGCGAGCGAAGCGGAGAAAAATAGTCCAATCAGATTATGTGAAATCAACATCTCATCACGGCTTCATGGATTTCTAACAATCTTATTTATCTCTTTCTCGCTCGTCTCCGCTTCCATGCAATCTCACCCTTACTGCGACCTAGCTCTGCCCTACACAACCAGTACAAGACAAACAGTACCATAAAAAAATATCGAATTACAGAATACCTTTAACGACTTGATTGGCATAGCTGGTAGTCACCCTGCTTTCTGTACCGAGGGTCCCGGGTTCGAATCCCGGTAGGGGCAAACTTTGTGTCATGTGCTCGAATGTTTGAACCCAGTCCATTATACGCTAACCTACCCATAATAAAAGCGTTGCTTAGTTTGGGACAGTACAGTTAGTGTATTCGTCTGACGACATTGTTATAATCACCACCTATGTATCCGTCAGAACCTAATTAATCCTCGCTATCTGCGAGATAACCACGAAATCAGTACATAATCGTATTAATTATAATTATTCTTTGGATAACTGTAATAATTTGTTGTTGAAACACGGAAAACCCAAATAAATATATTAAGAACACGTGGACAAATCAAAACTAAGTATCTAATTGATAGCTTATCACAGATAACAGAGCGAAGATATTATAAAATACGAAAACGATTATTATTGTTGTTTATTTGTTGGATAAAATAGACAGGTGAGTAACGGGTTTTTCTAAGTATCACGCATCATGTTATAGGTGTATTTAGTATAAGCCGAGTCAATATTTTTAACTGCAGCTTGGTCTAATGTTCCGCTTGACTCAATGCACCGTGTTATTGCGGGTTCGAATCCCACTTGCGCAAATTTACCAAATGATCTCTTATTAATTTGCCCTGTTTTAGGTTTTCACCCCCGGTCCATTGTACAGTGTGTACCGTACTCCTAATGTAAGCGCTGTTTCGTTAGAGCCTTTACAGTTGATGTTCGTCTGGCGATATGTATATGCCTTTATCTCTCATTCTTATTGCACCATACATCCAGACATGACTCAACCGTTATTTCAAAGAATATATTCAATGTATCATCAACCTAATAGGCCATTCTTTATCTGAAGTAGACTATTCCTGTCTGTAAAGCACTTGTACTCGTTATAGTCAGATAACATGTAGTGACAATAACCGATATTACATTACCAGTCATTTTAGTAAGAATTTAATTATCCCAAGCAACTGTACGTATACAATAATACTTATGACAATTTTGTTTTAGTAAAAATGAAGTTCCTAATCGCAATCGCATTAATTGCTGCGGTGTCGGCCCTCCCCGAGCCCGTCAGCCTTCCTAAGGCTGCCCTGCCCGCCTTCGAGGCTCACGAGGCCTTGCCCAATGCTGAGCCCATCGAATTACCCAAGGCTGAGCTCCCGGCGTATGAAGACGAAGCCATCCCTGCCTTCGAACCCATCGATATCAGCCCTATGTTCGTCCCTGAAGAGGTAATGGAAGCAGTCAGGGTCGCCCAACTCGCCGAAATAGAAATTCAGCCTGTTAAGTTCGTTGATAACGCTGAATTGGTTCCTGTTGATGCTCTCGCTTACGATGAAGAGGCGAACGAGGTTGAGGAAAGCGTTGTGGCAGTCCAGGCTCCCATCGATGCTAACGAATTCGCCGTTCACGTCGTCGATGTAGCTGAAAACGCCGACACATTGGCACAGGAGTCTTTCGCCGTCCGCGTTGTTGACGACGCTGTAAATGTTCCTGCTTCATTCGATGAGCAACTGGCTGCTGGTGAACTAGAGGCGATAAGGATAGCCTTCCCAATCCCCGCTGCTGACGTGCAAGCTGAGGAAATTGTCCCTGAAGCTGTGAGATTTGTGGACGCGCCATTGAGACGCCCTGGCAAAATTTTCGAAGACTCCAGAGTACGCTAATTTTTATATTGTTTTTTTTTTTCTGCACCGACCTATAACCTACCTACAAAGTGATAGTGCAGTCGTTTTGTCAATTTCAAAATAAACACTAATTAAAAAATATATTGTGCCCTTTTTCTGTGCAATGGCCTCATATCCCTGTAAATGTTCTCCGACACTTATAAAATATTGGACATATTAAATTAATAGACTAAAAACTCAATATTCTGTATTTTTTTATTAACAAACTAAACCTTATCTACTTACATTTACAGTATAATTTATTTAAGCACATAATCAAGAGGGTAGTCCATAACTTTGGGATAGTTCTTCACCTCTTCTTCAGGTATGTGGTCTAGTCTGGTAGGTACTACGCGCAGTTGGCGTATTTGGTTGGTGACATTCTGCAAGACATCCTCGGGAATATGTTCACTGGGATATATGAAGAGGCGCTGCATTGAGTGGCGCCTTTGAAGGTTACCTTTCATTGCTCTGTACACTGCTTTCTTGATTATCTGCAAAACAGAGATGTATTAACAACAATCCCACTAATCCCACTAATATTATATATTACTAATGTGAAAGTTTGGATGGATGGATGGATGTTTGTTACTCAATCAAGCCAGAACGGCTGAACGGATCTGGATGAAATTTGGCACAGAGATAGATTATAGTCTGGAATAGCACATAGGCTACTTTTTATCCTGGTAATTTTCATACTTTTTCTATTGCGGGTAACACCGCGGGGTGCAGCTAGTCCTAGTAATTATTAAAGCTGTTATTAGTTCTAAAAAACAAATTAAAACGAATCAAAATTGAATGATATGAAAAGGACAATAAAAGAGATAAAGAA
Organism: Pheosia gnoma; assembly: GCA_905404115.1. Classification (NCBI taxonomy): domain Eukaryota; kingdom Metazoa; phylum Arthropoda; class Insecta; order Lepidoptera; family Notodontidae; genus Pheosia; species Pheosia gnoma. The sequence goes on from FR989910.1 coordinate 2,813,807, forward strand.
AAATATACGAAAAATAAATGGGACAGAGATAAAAAAAATCAAAAAGTAAAATAAAAAGGCATTGCTTGCCACCACATCGGCTTGTGCATTGTTATCGTTTATTTGGGCCAATTCTTATCAGAGTAATTTGGCATTTATTAATATTCTGTCTTTGTCTTACAACCATATTTTCTGTTCTCACATTTGGATAACACCAAACAAACTATGATCTGATTTTCTTGGAACTTTTGTTACACTAAGGTGTTTATTGTCCTTTACCAGAACAAAAGCATTAAAAAAAGTTATGTTTGTATGTTAAACTGTTATAAAAAAAACAACAATCCAACCATGTAGATTCACTAAAACAAAAGTATCTACAATATAAGTAGTTTGGTAAATGCATCTAACGAGGGCATAGTTGAAGCTGTCACATCACTGATGCTATCACAAACACTCACCATTGTTGGATCTTTATTGTGCAACTCCCATGCCACCGTCCAACTGGCTCCTCCAGGGTACCCAGTATGGTGAAAATATGCCCTCTTTCGCCATTCATCACCCCTTAGCGCGATATCGCGGCTGTTTATACACACTACAACATCTCCGCAGTCATTCATCGGGTGGTAGATAGGTTTGTGCATACCCATCAGGTATTTCTTTATGACTACGGCAGAATCGTACGGATCCTGCCATTTGCAGTCAAATACGTGCCATGTACGAGCGAAGGTGGCCCATTGCTGTAAATAATTGGATAGTTCTTAAATCTTAGTTAGAAAAGAACTTACTAAGGATTTAGGTTATTGACGATTTTAAATGTTTACTTGAACATTATTATATAATATGAACAGTACCTGCACTCGTTTCGCTGCGGACATGGTTCGTTTAAATTATCACCTTGTTGTTTATTTCTATTTTCTTTCTAATACAAGTATATAAATCGCTTATAAGTTTTTAGGTTAATTATGTCAACATCATAAAATGACTTTTAGAGATGCGTTCGGAAATGTTTGAAATAATAATTCATAGGTAGACATTACATAAGTCGAGACGTAATATTTCAGAACGGAAGTAAAAAAGGGCTTCTACATTGAGAAATCTACGGGAAACATTGCGAAAAAAGGTGAGAACAACGTACAGTTCTATTATTTGGCATACACTATTAACCGGTAAAAGATACACGAAATACCCTATTTATATAGCAATCCCTCTTCTGTGTACGGAGTACTTTTTATATCTGCTGAACAGTGTCTCCAACCATGCCGTAATTACGGTAGATCTACCGTAATTTTTGTAGATCTACCACCTACCGTAGACATGTTATTACGGTGACACATTCTACCGTAATTTCGTCCGTGTCCATATTTCTATAATGAACACTTGATTTAGCAAAATATTACTGCAATATTGCATTGGGATATGCGTAACGTAAAAAAAAATAAAAGGTCATTCTGCTGCTTCTGTTTGGAATGCGCAACGTAAAAAAAAAAAGGTCATTCTGTTGCTTCAGTTTGGAAGAGCAGGGATGCGCAACGTAAAAAAAAAAAAAAGGTCATTCTGCTACTTCTGTTTGGAGGAATGACCTTTTTTTTTTTTTACGTTACGCATCCCCACTGCATGGGTATTTTAGCTGCAAACACTGGTCTGCCGTAATTTTCCACCATCTACCGTATTTTGAGACCAGTCAACACCGTAATTTTGACAAAGAGAGTTGGAGACACTGCTGCTGAATACAGCTGCTGTGCGCCCGCGCGCCGCGGACATGTCTAGCTAGTAGCTATATTTATGATACCGGTTCATGGTACGTTTGATCCAAGTTGTACGGCTTCTTCGATCTTTAATGATGAAAAAATCTTGATCAACAAACGCAAATAAAACCTTAAGTAACGTCGTAAAATAACCATTTTATTCAAATAAGTAATTATGTCATAAAATTATAGCTACAATATATATCTTACATCATCAGGACTATGTATAAAAATACTACACTAGGTAACTAAACACTGAGATAAAGGTCCTTTCTTAATGTGTAGGCTGATACATGCATCATGTATTTCTCATTTTGCAGGAAGTTGTCTATGGTCCGGCCCCTGACATGTTCCCAGGCGTAGAGATCTCTGTACAGCGGTCGCACGTACTTCATGCGGCCCTGTTTGTTCACGAAATCAAAGACCTCCGCTAGCTTGTCTTCGTCTTTGCTTCTCACGCACAATCTTAACCATCTGAAACAAACATTTATAATGAAATAATAATACGCCATTACACTTGACTCCCCGAAGGGTTGTCAGAGGTGTACTGAGTGCACCATTACACTGATGGTATTCTGGGCTCATGGTTTTTGCCGCAGCTATTCAACAAATTCCACCTAAGATAGTGTTAACAAGTCCTTATTCATTGGATATTTTAAAATAGGAACAAGTTACGGAACACCATCTATTGTCTCTTTAGAAAACTCACCTGTATAAGATTTCCGAGTTCTTACTGGTATCGATCTTGTATTCTGTACCGAGGGTGTGCAGTTTGTCCAGCGGCAGCGGCTGGCGCTCCACCAGCTGCTGGAGGAGGTGGATCATCTGGTGCGGCGTGAAACTGGCCACGTCGCCCGCGGATATCTTCGCGTTGTCTTCTTCGATTTTGGAGACGAGAGTGGTGATGACTTTCGTCATTGATGTGTCGTAGCTGCAGATCAAGAAGTTATACATGGAGTTAGACTTTTAAAGTGATTCACTGATGGGCACGTGCCACCTCACAATGAAAGTAGCTTCATAACTGGGTATGGTAAAACCGTTGAGACGAGGCCAATTTGTTATGACCTCAGATGGAGGTACTAACAGGCGTAACCTACATTGTTCTCACATACCTATAACAATGTACTGCTCAAAAATGTAAAAGGTCTTTTTTTTTTAAAAGAGCAACCATAAAGTTTCTTGCCCATTCATCTCCATAGGAACGGCATTCCGAACGGGTGGTAAAGTAGTAGCATAGTATTTTGTAACTTTTGACGATTCATAAGTACTGTACTTAATGGTCTACGTGAATAAAAAATATTCTGATTCTGATCCTAACCACGCCTTGAGTTCGCATAAGGCAAACGCTCGCGCTGCCTTGCCCGAGAACTGTCATCTGTAGGCCCCTCTTTTGCATTGGCCATTCTGGTAAACCAAGTATCCAGAGCCCCATAATTTATAGGGCCCCTAGTTCCTACCAAACGGGTAAGAGTTAGGCACCATCGATTACGGTTGCGCATGTCTATACAAATAAATAAAATTGGAGTGTCTGTTTGTATCATTAAAATTCTCTGAAATGGCTGGACCGATTTTGACGGGACTGTCACTGGTAGATAGCTGATGTTACAAGGAGTAACTTAGGCTACTTTTATTTTAGAACCCCCCCGAGCTCAGAACGCGCGAGCGGGCTATTGCTAACGGTTGTGTCTTTGTTAAATACCACGCGAACGAAGTCGCGGGTAACAGCTAGTCGTTAATAAATCAATTATAGTCAAGTAGGTCCCATTATCCTAAAGTGTCCAGGGCCCCCAATAGGCTAAAGACGGCGCTGGTCATCTATAATTATCTCGCGGCATATGCCCAAGGCAGATTCGAGTGGCAAAGCAGTTGGCCTGGCCACAGCCATTTACTAGCTTACATCGTCATGGTTCAAAAGAAGAGTATACACACCCCGGAATGACAGGAGGCATGCCGCTGGTGTACAGCCAGGCGTTCCAGTCCACGGTCTTCAACTGCTCGTTGTCTTTGAAGTAGTCAAGCAGGTAAGCTTTGAACTCGTCCGTGTCCAGGGACTTCACGCGGAACTTGGATAGGTAGGAGCGGAGGAAGTCGTCGAACAACTCTGGAACAAATGTGGGCACATTTTAAAAATCAAACTGGCCATGGGCCCTATCTTCATACTTATATTGACCTCATATTTGACCCCTCAGGGGTCGAATTTATAAAAATCCCTCCATAATACTCACCTACGTAATATAAGGAACTTACGTGTACAATTTCATGCTTCTAGGTCCACCGGTTTGGGGTAAGCTGGGCGGTGTCTGTCAGTCAGTCAGCGCTAAGAATTTTATTTTTTATTTACAGCCTTACTGATAATGATTAGAACACTCGTTCGGTATACGAATACTTTCGATAATCAAATTAAAGGTGCAACGCCAATATGACTGATAAGAATTTGAACTTAAAAATGATACTAAGAATGTTAAACATTAGTAAGTATCACTATGGGGCTTCCGGTTCTACTACTGTTAAGTCAAGTACGTTTTTATAACCCTCCGTAATCCATCGGTAAATTGTGTCGTAAAAACCAATAGTTCTAATTGTAAATCTCGTGAAAACATAGCTATACACAGTGTGAACACCTGCACCGAAACACAAGACGTGAAAACGAGTATTAGTTCGAGAAAAGTGCCAAAACCGCTGCAAATTATCCATAAAAACAACTATAACTACGCACAACACAAACATTCTACCCCGAGCAAAGATTACCCTCAACTTAAATTCTCAAGTTCTCAACTGTCGTGTCAAGAGTAAATAATACAATTTCCGGTATATGACAGCAGAAGGTTAGTATTGCCATCAAAGAAAATCAAAACCATAGATAGACTGCCTAAACCAGTGTTGTCAACAAATAAAAATATACTCAAATAGTAGAAACAGTATAAAAATGGACAAGCAAATGCAACTACTCTTGAACAAGATGAATGAGATGAAAGAAGAGTTCCACAAGCAAACGAAAACCCTTACTGAAAGCTTCACAAGATCCCTAGCAACCACCATCGATGAAAAATTGAAACCCCTTGTCGAGGAAAATATAAAACTTAAGAATCAAGTCACTGTTTTGAATAATAAAGTACATAACCTCGAACGTGAGGTAAGAAAAAATAATATTATCCTCCACGGACTAGAAGAAAATGAAAATAATAACACTGAACTAACGGAACTAACGTTGGAAATTTTCAATAAAGTTAGCAAAGACACAGGACTTGAAAACTGGGATAAGTGGGAAATAAGCAAAGTACAAAGGCTAGGGAAACGAGAAGACAAAAAAAGAAGACCCATCTTAATCTCACTTACCCTAGCATGGCGGAAACTAGAATTGTTGCGTAATAGTAAGAAGCTCCCCCAAAACGTATACATTACAGAGGACTACCCCAAAGATGTCCTAATTATTAGGAAGGAACTCAAAGCTAAACAACAAGAAGAAATAAAGAGAGGAAATATGGCGTTCATTAGGTACGACAAGCTTATTGTAAAAGAGAGGGCAAACAACGAAATCAAAGGGAATGAAAAGAGGAAACGAGCACCAACCGTTTCCCCCACACAGTTGAAGAATAACGATGAAACCGGAGTAGCAGCCCCAACAAAAATTTATAAAACTAACCCATTAGGGCTAATACGTCGTACCAAACCAAATTCAACTGCGGGAATAGCCATACAATGACAACCAGCGCACATCAGAAACCGGAAGCCAACCAATAATACCCAGCAAAACAGGAACACACACATAACAAATAACCAAACTCTTTCCCCAAGCCGGTCAGCGGTCACCGTGGGGAGAAATGACCGCAACCCTCCAACGCTCAACGAACATAAGAAAGAACATAAGAAAAAACAGAAACCCAATAAGAACCCACTATGGCGGAGAGTGGCCAGAGACAGGGAAGCTTGGAAGGAGTTGGAGGAGGCCTATGTGTCCTCAGGATACACTGACACAGAGCAAGCAGCGGACTGATGTCCAAACTTTTATTTTATTAAATTACTTAACTTACTATAACTTTGTATGTACTTTATTTGTTATTTTGTCAGTAATAAAGGCTATTTTATTTTTATTTTTTATTTTATTAAGTATCACTATCGAATCAGATGTCATTTCTTACCGACCACACGCGATATGAAATTTATTTTCCAACGAAACCAGATCTGTGACGAACGATGGATTTTCTCAGATGATCTGTGAAGCCACTCACCGGGTCCACCGAGCATATCCTCCAAGTAACACAAGAACAACGATCCCTTCTCGTAGGGTACGGTCGAGAACGCGTCATCAGGATGCACGCCCTTCAAATCCACCACCAACTTCGTGAGCGTATTATTCGCACCCAACTCCTCGTTTACCTACAATTAAAAATATATATTATCTTACCGGGCCCACCGACCAGGTCCTCGAGGTACCGCAGGAAGAGAGAACCCTTCTCGTATGGCACCCGGGAGAATGCGTCGTCCGGATGCGTCCCGTTTAAGTCGGGAACGAGATTGGTTAATGGATTCGAATCTCCGAACGTGTTGACCTGAAATATTGGTGGATTTCAGACCCTCTACGTAGGTATAAGTGAGTAAGTAATCGCTAAGGGGTAAGTAATGTATAGTACGGATGTGATAGGATACTGAGGCAACATTTAAAAATAAATATCCCGAAATAACTTGAAAGCGAGCAAGTGATAGCCAAGTTGGTAGAACGCTTGAAACGGGAACGAGGATCGCAATTTCAAACCCCGGCTCGCACCTCTGAGATTTCTACATTTCATGTGCGAATCTCATTTTCAACCACGATTATCACTTGCTAAGCAGTGAAGGAAAACATCGTGAGGAAACCTGCATGTCTGAGAGAACCCCTCGAAAGATGTGTGAAGTCCGCCAATCCGCACTGGGCCAGCGTGGTGGACTATGGCCTAATCCCTCCTCGCATTGAGGGGAGGCCCGTGCCCAGCAGTGGGACATTAAAAAAAAGGCCTGGAATTATTATTATATTATAAGCAGTGAAGGAAACATTTGTATTATTTTGATCTTGAACCACGAGATAAATCAGTACCGTGTTGGGGCATTCTCCTTTTGCTTCAGCGCAAGCGCTCTAAAGATATGAAACGAGTAATATGCCAACTCACAGCCTCACTCAGCTCCTGCAGGCCCAGCAAGCTGTGGAAGTCCCGGCTGCGCTTGGCCTCGCCCGCGTCCGCTATGAGGGAGGCTGCCACCTTCCTCTCCAGGAACACAGTGAACCCCTCGTTGAGCCAGAAGTGCTCGAAGTTCCTGTTGGTCACCAGGTTGCCGGTCCAGCTGTGCATGATCTCGTGCACTATGACGTCGGCCTGGCTCCTGTCACCCGCCTGCCAACAAGTAGGTACATGACAATTTACAGGGTGATTCAGAGAGGGTATACTAAACCTTAAACCAGCGCTTCTTTGGCGCAATTGTAATCATTAAGTAGAATCAGAAATTCGATGTCGATTTAAAAAAAAATTGGTCCAACAAAATGTCTAGTGTTGCTTTTTTTTTTAAATAGACATCGAAATTCTGACTTAAAATCAGCAATATAGCCAGCGATAATCTCTGGCACACATTTAGCCTTGCTTGCAGCAAGTGCAGCGCGATATAGACTGATGGCAACTTAATGGCTAAACAATTGCACCTAAAATTGTTACTAAACCAGCCCCTTTACGAGCGAGGAGGCGATGAGGTCTAAAGAGAAAATTGCATTATCCTATATCTTTGAAATAGATCTAGTAGTAATTTTTATTTATTTATTTATTTATTCATAACACAATTGGCTAACAGCATACGCCAAAACACCAATATGCTAAATATATATTTATAGGACCATATCAATGATCATAGATATGGTCCTATAAATGACTGATAATGATAAACTCCCCTAGCACACTTAACTTCATTAGGTATGTATAGATATTTATCCAATTTTAAATGCTACTGTGCAATCAGTATGCATGATTCAACATAATGCTATAAAATTTAAACAATAGACATTTTGAATGCACTGAAACTAGTGCAATGGCACTATTTTTAATTATTCCAGACATCTATGACTTTTAATTAAAAACTTAATAACCAAAACTGCAGTAATAGGTTGGCAATTTGTTATGTTATGTTGTACACATGATTCAAACTAAGATGAAGAAATAATACATAACAAAATATACAAAACACCAAGCTGATTTGTGAATTGTGACACGCGATTTTAGTCCTTATTTACACGCGAACTCGCGCGAACCAAACAAGTCTGCTTGTTAAAAAAATGCTCTCAATATATTACAATTGTTATTATTGAAACAGTATTGTTATTTGTTTGCAAAATCTGTTCGAAAACCTGTTTCAATCATGTCGCATACTTCTTTTTCATCAACAAATTAGTGTATAGAAAATACACGAAATGATTCAGAATCAGAATATTTTTGGGGGGGGGGCAGAAAAGAATGGTAGCTTTGTGTAGAGGCTTACTATAATGAATTTAATTTGAAATAGTGGTTTTAAGTAGGTGAAAAAATGGGGGCGCTAACAAAATAATTCATTCTCAAAGAGGGCAGTAGACAAAATAAGTTTGGGAACCTCTTGTGGTAGAGAGTGGTACCGACCAGCAGCGTGGGGGTGACGAAGGTGAGGCAGGGGTTCTCCATGCCGCCGTAGGGGAAGGAGGGCGGCAGCAGCAGCAGGTCGTACTGCGCCCACTCGTAGCGGCCGCACAGCCGCTCCGCCGCCTGCAGGTACTTCTCCGTCTCCGCGAACTCCCACGCGCTCCGCTCGATCTCCTCCTTCTCCGACCATACTTTAGATCTACAATCATTTGTCTATGTTCAATTTCACTTTTACGCTCTCAAATTACATATTAATATATTGGCAGTAACTATAAAAAAAATGTGCCTAAGGAGCTTTATGTACCGCGGGTCCCAGGTTCGAATGATCGGTTGATTCGTTTAATCATTGATTTAAATCAAACGTGATTTTTTTTATGATAACATGTTTCATAATTTTGTCTATGTCTTAAATATTATTATCTTTAAAAAAAAAACATCATTTTTGTTTTGTTGAAAAAAAACATGATTTTTATCAACCCTGGACTAATATACTTGAATCGTCCCTATTCCATTGTATAAGAGACCGAGAGAGAGAGAGTTGCTTTGCTCAGACCTGTGTACTGTCCGTGTTATGATTTATTGTTAGTATTACCTCGGCCCCAAGGTCCTGAACTCCAGCACGCCCACAGCGAGGGCCACCAGGTAGGAGGGCAGCGGCATGGGCTGGCGGAAGCTGGTGGTGTCGCCGCGCGCCTCGGCCCGCAGCGCGCTCATCAGCACGGTGAAGTGCGCCGGCGCCGTCACCTCCGCGTCGTACGTGAACTTGACGGCCGGCGTGTCTTGGCACGGGAGGATGGAGCGCGCGTGGATTGGCTATAATCAGGGCACGGGCAAGTCGCTCAATAAGCTACAGTCGTTCAAAGGGTATATCTTTCATCGGGATTCCCTAAAATTTTACTTACCCAACGAACGACTAGTATAACTACCCCTTATGAAGGGTTTCCGAGGTTCTGAATCGAAATTTAAAACAAAACTACGAACTTTGTCTATGTAAGATAAGGTGTATGTTATATTGGAAACCCTTTTGAATGGGTTTTATCTGGTTTAGCGTTTAACTTAGCCCGACGTCCCCGTCATTCTCTTCGAACCTAAACCAGCCAAGTCGTGGAGCCTCGAAATCGCGAGCTCGTTTCGCTCGCTCACGCGTGTCCGTACCCGTGAATAATTAGAATCACAGAGAACAAATCTATATTAGATATCCATTATTATTTTACGACCTGATTACCGCCGTTTTGTAGTGACCCTGCCTTCTGTACCGAGGGTCCCAAGTTAGAATGCTGGTCGGGACAAACTGATTGTGATGAGCACAAATGTTTGTACCCGAGTCATGTATGTTTAATATCTACATGTGTATTATATACTGAGTTCGCCTCCTCGTACTGGTAGTAGGTGTGTCCATCTATCTGGCTAAATATTATATTGTAATCGACAATAAAAAATTGTCGCACCATAAAGGTTCCGTTACTTGTTACCAGTTTGGAACGGAAACGTAAAACAATTGCGAGTGTAGAAGATCTTACTTGACATTGACTGAAGAGGAATGGATATTGCTTTCCCGACGTCTGATTGGGTTCCAGCCATTGTAACGCGGACGCCGACGGATCCGTACTGTACTTTATTCTTATCTTTAACCTGAAAAAAAGTTACATAACATTTTTTTAATATAGTAGTAGCGTTTTCAGTATATGTTGCACCAAAACGGCTTTATAATAATATTATAGTGTAACGAAAATAGTGTAAACTATTTTAAGGGGCGAAAAAGTAGTTCATAACGATTACGTTTATGTATAAAATATACCTGTTACCAATAAGGCGTCGCGAGGCCTTGTAATGAGCATCCTGACGCCTTATAATGAGCGTCCCGGCGCCTTATAGTGAGCGTCCTGACGCCTTATAATGAGCGTCCCGACACCTTATAATGAACGTCGCGGCGTCTTAAAATGAGCGTCCCGACGCCTTATAATGAGCGTCCCTGCGCCTTATAGTAAGCGTCCCGGCGCCTTATAGTAAGCGTCGCGACGCCTTATAGTGAGCGTCCTGACGCCTTATAATGAGCGTCGCAACGCCTTATACAGCGACGCGTAAATTCGCTACAAATTCGACTATAAGTACATAGCGTAGTTAACAAACATTAATAGCTATAATTCATCAATAATTACGTTCGAATCAAATGATAACTAATTGACTCCTATTCTACGATGAGCTACGCAATAACACCTACTTATTATCTGTATAATCCAAAGGGGTTGGTAGATATACAATAATAGATAATTTATTATTTACAGGGTGAATTTAAAAACATTTGCCATATTTGAAACTATGCTCAAAACATTAATAATAATAATTTGATGACATCTTGGTCTTGTGGTTAGAGCGTAGGCCGCTCTGCTCTTTGCACCCCCCCCCCCCCCCTAGGGCCCCAAGTCTGCTAACACAATCGATTCGTAATCGAACAGCAACCGCATAGTAACTGTCACTATTGACAGATATTGTATGGGATATCTGTCAAAAGTGACAGTGTGACAGGTGGTTGCGGATTCGAATGCCTCCGGGCATATTTCGTCAATCGTTTTTTTGGAATTTTCTCTGATCTGGGTGATACTAGGATTCCCGCTCCACCATAATACAAGGGTTGCTTAGCTTGGGACCGTACAGGGGCCCTTCCTCTAACGATGTTCCTCAAATAATACTAAATGTAAAACCATAGTTTTCTGGTCAATGTTTTTACATTCACCGCCTTAATTCTACTGCAGCTACATACTGTCAGAGTCTAAGCAAGCACACATGGATACACGAATTTATTTCACTCAGAACGTACGTACGTACGCATAAACGAATGAATTTGTAGCGACCTCTTCAACCTCGCCACAAGCTTCACAGATGGCGCTGCAGACGCATTCAGAATTATTGACAATTCTCCATACAATCCTGAAACGCGCTATGAGAGTTTTCGGAGCACGTAACGGAAGGGAAGATCTTTTAGCCAGGCGGGTGGTATGCATGCCGCTATGCATCGACGGTTATTGTCGGGATCTCGTATATATGTTACGTGCTCCGAAAACTCTCATAGCGCGTTTCAGGATTGTATGGATAATTGTCAATTGTTCTGAATGCGTCTGCAGCGCCATCTGTGTAGCTTGTGGCGGGGTTGAAGAGGTTGCTACAAATTCTATAGTACTTAGGGAGGTGACAGCCCTATACGACTATGCGTGAGCTCGTCTATACTCGCTTCGACGCGCCGTACAGTACATTATAAAACCCATCTACCTACACGGTCGGATTAACCACCCAACAGAAAACGACAGAACAAGCTAATAAAATAAACAATCGCCGTGCGTCATCTTTTTTCTTATAGCTCTGTCTCTCTCTGTTTAGTGGTTCGACCGTACTAAGTCCATTAACATAGCAACTTCATAGCTAACCTACTATTAGCAGTCGCGAGGCCCGTCTTGCTCTTACACTGGCACCGTTCATCTGAATGCAGTTCCCGTTTATTGACCCCATCGGTCATGACGTTAGAGGGTTGGTACATAAATCCGGTAAACTCTAGGGCTAGGGGTAACTCGGGGGGAGCCGCTTGGGTCGATTGGTCCAAGGTGCTCTTACGTGTGCTCTCTGTTATATCTTCTATTACCACTGATATGGTTTGTGTTTTTCTTTTGGCAAAAAAAAAACTTATTTTGTATGCCGGTATAGTCGGACAGTGAAAGAGGTTTATAGGTTATGACAACAACTCGTGTTTAATGACCATTTCACAAGGCTGACATTTAAGATCAAATAATAACAAATGACGAAAATGAACCTTGCCATCCTATTATATGATAATTATATTCAATCTTAACGTTATAAAGTAATTTCTTGTCCGACTGTACATGGGTAAATTTAAACCTATTATGCCGAGCTTACACGAGGACAGTATGTAATTAAACAAGTTTTAGTGTCTTCATATCAATCGCACGATATGTTTTCGAGGAACATGTAGGCAAGTAAGGGTTGTAGATTCTAAAACTGATGGCAAATACATTTTTAGAGGGTCCGAACAACAGGCCAACAGAGAGAGCAGACAGCTATAAGTAAAATGTATGTTACATATGCAGCGTAGGTGTAGTTTGAAATGGAAAATAAAGAACAATATAATAGAATCGAAGAACGTAATGACTCCGACTAAACGCGCAGCTCGGAGGCAGCCTTGACCACGCATCTTTAATTAAATTAAATTGACAACTCACCGCCGACCCGCGCATTTGCTATTTTAAAATAAGAAAAATACCTTCATAGATATTGCTCAAAAAACCGAATGCAGGAGAGTATTGTACATCGAAGCTTTGTGCAGTCGCGGAGTGAAAAGGTTCGGCACCTTAAAGACGACTTTTGTTTGCAAGAGTTCAAGAATCGTAATGTCAACATTCCAGTTAAAAAAAAATTGCATTTCAGTCCAGTACTGACAACATTTCAATAATTGCTGCGTGAAGACATGGTTCCAACGCGGTAACTATATACTCTATGGAATAGAGGTTTTGCTCACTCCTTCATTGCACATGCCATAGCATTTTTTTTATTACATTATAGGCAAGTATTTGATCTCGATCTCACCTGATGGTAAGATCATCAATGAGATCTACTATGGAGCATACTTGCCTAGAAGGTACCTGTTCACTCTCGACTGCATAGCATATGGCATAGCATGCATGGGAACATGTGCTCGAGAACATAATTAATCAATTTGAAAACTGACGAACCTTTTCATACCGCTAGTGTACAACGATTGCGCAGAAGAACGTGTTAGTTCAAAATGTAATATCTAATCTATGTCATGGCTACTAAATAATACAGTGAAGATATTTTCATTATTGTGATTATATCACGTCGACATATAATAGAACATTCGACTATTAATTCCTAATAAGTTTCCTAGTAATAATCTACAGGATGACTCAGAAAGGGTATACTAAGTCTTAAACTGCGCTTCTTTAGCGCATTTATAATCATTATGAGAAATCAGAATTTCTATAGCCAAAACAATTTTTCACAAAAGACAACACATATGTCATTTTGATAGGAACAACGTTTAATTTTTCAAGGCTTAGTATACGCTTTGTGAATCACCCTGTATATTTAAACTGACTACATAATTCTATTAATCCGTACTACTCACTTCTCTCCAACCGCCGCCTGCTTCGGCAGCAGTATGGTCAGTTTGGCACCAAAGTTGGGTATATGATCACCCAATTTGTACTGCAGTTGCGAGCCGTCCTCCGCCTCCACTGATTCAATGTTTAGATTACTGACGTCCAATACCTGGAACAAGATCATATGGAGTCAATAATTTAAAAAATCCTCATAATTATGGCCATTGTTAAACAAATGGGGGGCTGGGAGGAGAGGATTGCGAAAGTTCACAAGCCGAGGGTCAGTGATTGACTTCCAGCAATTTTTTATTTTTATAGCCTATGCTTCACGTAGCGTTTCGGTGACGCGATGACGTTAGCATCTTCTGCCTCGCTCACAGAACAGGTTTTTTAAAATAAGAGTGACAAAGACAGCATGCTTTATGGATGACGTTGCGATTACATTAGGAGTTTCTGCTTAATCTACTGATCCAGCGCTGTTATTTTAGACCAGGGGTTCCCAACCTTTTTTTGTCTACTGCCCACTTTAAGAATAAATTATTTTTTAACGCCCCCCTTTTTAAACATACTTAAAAACCGCTAAGTACTTATAACTGATTATTGAAACGCAAATTTATAGTATTCGGACAGGGTATCTTTTATTGAAAATAAAACAAACATAATCAATTCTTATATAAAAACTAATGTGAAGGTTGAATCTGATGCTGTTCAATAAGTTTGTTGATATCAGGTTCCAATTTACTCAAAAACAGCCGCAAGTCGCCACGTTCGGTAACACGCAAACGATTTCTCTTTTTAGTAAGCAGCGTTGCCAGAGCACTAAATCCACGTTCACACAAATATGTCGATGGGAATGCTATCAAAAATCGTTGAACAATTGACCACAATCCAGGGTACAATTGCGGGATCGGTTTTTGTAGCCAAAATTCTTGATATCCATTTTTGAACTTGATTTTTATTTCTTCGTTTGTTGTCAATTCTATAAGTTCTTCTTCCTGCTGAGGTGACATTGCTGTGTTGACATTTGAAAACGGATCCAACACCCAGTCTGGTATTTCCAAGTTTAAAATGTCCTGGTATCGTTCGGTGAAGTCAATGTGGAGGTTTTCCAAATGTTGGCAGTAGGCAAACAAGTCGTCGTTACTGCAGTATACTGATAAATTCGGAAAATTGTGAAACTCACGTCTGCCCATATTCTTATGGTGCAGAAGCAGTTTGGCTGCGAAAGCAGCAACGACATTTTTTGTTTTAATTAAATTTAGTTCATCGCCTTGCAGTTGGAGGTTCATGTCGTTGAACGTTTTATACAGGTCTGTCATGTAAGCTATATCATTCTTTGATGTTATGAGCTTGTTGCGCAGTTCTGTATCTTTAGTTTCGAAGAACTCTATCATAGAGTCAAACAGGTTGTAAAATCGAATCAGACAATTGCCTCTTGACAGCCAACGAACTTCAGTATGAAGCAACAAACGGTTGAAATCTTCGTCATTAGTAACACAAAGCTGATGAAATAATCTATCATTCAAAGAGCTGCTACGGATTTTATTGACTGCTTTGATGACATATTGCAGTGATTGAAATAGTCGTTCACTTAATTTTCTAGCAACCAAATGTTGTCTATGAATAACGCAATGTATAGCAAGGACATCTGGAATTTTATTCTTTAAGTATGCTATGAAGCCTTTATGGCGCCCTGTCATAGCCGGAGCGCCATCCGTAGCAACTGATATAATATTTTTCAAAGGAATCTCTTTCTCTTCACAAAACTTTTCCAATGTATTGAATATGGTTTCGCCTTTTGTATCTGTCTCCAAATTTCTGGCAAACAATAGTTCTTCACGTATTTTCTCATCTTTAATAAACCTCACGTAAGATAGCAACAACGCTTCATTAGTTGGTAAAGTGGACTCATCGAGCTGAATTGAGAATTGACTAGTCCTCAGATGATTGCACAATGATTCTTCAATGTTTTCAGCCATTTCATCAATTCGTCTTTGCACAGAATTATTACTCAAAGGATTTTTTCGGATAATATCTGCGGCCGGTTTATGAAGCACAGTAGTTATTACTTCCTTTATTGCTGGCAAAATTAACTCTTCTCCGATGTTGTGTGGTTTGCCTTTTTGAGCAATTAACAAAGAGATATTGTACGAAGCTCGAAGTCCGTCGTCATCTTGCTTAGCAGCCGCCGAAAATAGTTTTGATACACTTGGCTGAGTATTATGCTTCTTCTCTAGGTCTTGAAAATATGCTACATTCTTTTCTGTCTTATCTGGATGCATTTTATTCAAATGATCTTGCAGTCTTGAAGGCTTCATTGCTTCGTTCGAAAATGTTTTTAGACATAGAAGACACAAAGGCGACGACGGGTTTGTGGGATTTTCAATAAATCCGAATTTAATATATTCCGCAGAGTATTGCCGTCTCTTCTTTTTTACTTCCGACATTGTTTTGTTTTAAGAAATACGTAAGTGTTGAAATCAAGTACTGCTTATCTATTATGCGCGAAACCGCAAATGAAAATAAAATAAATTTACGTCGTTTATATAGGATTGCATAAGCAGCACGCACCAACAGGAATAAGACAAACGTGCATAAACTCGTTTATCTCATTCGACGCCCAATCGTACTCGACAAGCAAGAACAAGTATTATAGAACCAGCCGATTGGTATAGGAATGTACAATTCGGATTATTTAACAAAAACTTGTTAAAACATGATTGCCCGGGGTCTTTTATATCGAACCGAGTTTGAGCTATATCTTAATTAATATTAGTTGATGTTCACAAGATGTAGTCGAGAGTCGAGAGCTCAGTCGGTGTCTAAGAGCCTTCATAGCTAGGTAGATGAAATTATAAATCGACCCCAAAGCCCTACACAATGCCCCCTTTTTTTCTGGGTCTCTTACCGCCCCTCTTTAGGCCTGCAGCGCCCACAAGGGGGCGTTATCGCCCACGTTGGGAAAGACTGTTTTAGACCATTCGAAATCGATATCGGAAACGGAATCGAAAACTTCCGAACTGGATTACCGCAATCGCTATTAAGATTTCTGAATTTGATTATCTTCGGTGTATCTTGATGACAATACCAAATCGTTTTTTCATAAAGGTCTCCGCGGAAAGCTCGTCGGGAGCGACACCAACATCGGAAAGTTTTAAATCCGTTTCCGATGTCGATGCCGAATGATTTAAAATAACCCACCAGAACCACTTATAATACATATTCGAGGAGCGTATGAGTTGTTAAGCCGTCAAGTAGGTACAGAATCCGAATGCATACGATTAATAATAATTACGAACTTTGGTTACAAGTAGTTACGTCGGAAGGTTCCTGAGATGTAACCAACTAAATATCCCATCGGGCACATGGCTAGTATAATAATAATAATGTATTTTACAGACTATTACGAAATAACCAGCCGACCGTGACCACTGCAATAATTTATAGTCTATGACACATTTTCCTTCTTGCTTCCATGAATGTAAATCCGGTACTTACTAGTTTAATGTAAATTAAATCGAATAGGTACCATGCTAGGTATATTACGTGGGACATCATGGTGACCAATTAAAAGCCTACAACGTATTTATAAACATTTGGTATGTCTTTTTTAGCGATCGCAGATTTTTTAACTAATTAAGGTGGAAGCTCAGGTCAGGGCGCGAAATTCAAAGTTTCAATGGTTTTTATTTTTTTACGAAAAATTTGGACATCTTTACGATGTAATTTAGTTTTCTGCGATATTAGCATTCTGCATTGGATGTCTCGATGTATTAAGTTTGCTTAAAAAAATACCTAAAGCGATACAACACCATAAAGAGTCGTTTTTACAAACCTTATGGTATTGTATCGGATTAGGTATTTTTTAAGCAAACTTAATACATCGAGACATCCAATGCAGAATGCTAATATCGCAGAAAACTAAATTATATCGTAAAGATGTCCAAATTTTTCGTAAAAAAAATAAAAACCATTGAAATTCTGAATTTCGCGCCCTGACCTGAGCTTCCCCCTTAACAGTAACTAATTAGCTGCAATAATATTATACATATTTTGCTAAAATGTAAACGAATTTCGCGTAAACTTTATCATCTTAGATAACTTGCATCGAATTGTAGTTTTGAAGATATGGAATATTTAAACATTGATCCGTCCGTTGAACTGTTTAGTATGAGTGACATTATCAGTAGCTGTCGACACCAGCTAAAATACTCCAGATTACAGAGTACTTGCGAATTGCTTTGTGCCTATACCCTAATGTTTTGTAATAAGTACCTATAAATAAATCTATACATATAAATAAAATTGGAGTGTCTGTTTGTAATATTAAAATAACCACTTTTTACTAAATGCATTTGGATGTATACACGGTACCTATACCGAAACAACCTTTTTTGAAAATTTTGTCTGTCTGTCTGTTCCGGCTAATCTCTGAAATGGCTGGACCGATTTTGACGGGACTTTCACTGGCAGATAGCTGATGTAACAAGGAGTAACTTAGGCTACTTTTATTTTAGAAAAAAAATAGGATCTCACGAAAAAAAATTAAAACCAATGTTGCAGCGCAGCGCCTGATTAAGTTTGATAGCAACAACCTGCAATGCGTCCCGCGGGCTCAGAATGGGCGAGCAGGCTGTTGTCAACGGTTGTCTTTGTTAAATACCACGCGGACGAAGTCGCGGGCAACAGCTATAGTATATGATTTTAAAACTTAAAAGGGGCATAATTTTAAAAGCATGTTTCGCAATTATTTAATTATTAGCTCTATGTGATGCTTATGAAATCATGTGACCTTTGGCCTTATGAACTATGACTTATAAAGATAATTATTAAAACGAGCAATTTGTCAAGTCCACTCACCAACTCGTTCACATCTGCCAGCACATCGACATTCAATGTTGCTAATCCATTCAGCACTTTGTTCTCGAAGTCGACGTTCAATGCCAATGAGATGTGTTTAATGATGGCCAGTTCTGTGAGAGTGAAAAAAAAACCACGAAACTAAAGGAGCATGCTCATTTTGGCGCCACACAGACCCGTGGCATTTTTGGATAAACTTTGTCTATCTATAGATATATTTCTATGCAAATAAATAAATTGGAGTGTCTGTTTGTAATATTAAAATAACCGCTTTTTACTAAGTGCATTTGGATGTATACACGGTAAATATACCAAAACATTTTTTTTTACAATTTTTGTCTCTCTGACTGTTTGTCTGTTTGTTTCGGCTAATCTCTGAAATGGCTGGACCGATTTTGACGGGACTTTCACTGGCAGATAGCTGATTTAACAAGGAGTAACTTAGGCTACTTTTATTTTAGAAAAACTTTTTTGTTAAATACCAGGCGGGCGAAGTCGCGGGTAAGAGCTAGTTTCGTAATATGGCAGCTATGTTAGATTCGGGAACCAGCTCATGCTATTAATAACTACATTTTTGTATAGTCAATAGTATAAAACAATGATGATATTATAGAATGGAGCACAATGGAATAAGTACGTCGGAAACCAGGGGAGCTACGGCAGGCTGAAGGCTGAGGCTGAGGCTGCCGTTAGTAGCGCTTACAGCTAGAGGTGGTCTGGGGTACATTCGAAGAAGCACACTGACACCTTACAGAAGACAAAATATGAGCCTACGTCAACACCACCATCTCACTCACTTGATATATATAATATCTGCCATAGTGTGAATCATACAAAAACTTTCTTATGGCATGGGTCTTATCAAGTCATCACTTGAATGTTGGTTGGTTCAGAGTTGTTACAAAATGATCCATTGTCCTTTATTCAGAAATCGCGGCGTCGAGTCAATAATTGCTAATTAGGATTCGACACCATCCGGCTTAATAACGAGTTATAGGAATATAATGTGCCTACATTATACTTATCCCCATAACTGGTTATTAAGCCAGTACCGAATCCTCAATCATATCATAATCAATCTAATCTACTATAGACGAGCTGTAATCCTTATTAGCGAAATATCTACCTATGAGCATTGAGTTCTTTTCACTGTACTAGTACACTACACAAAATTAAAGGCAAACCTTTACATATTGTATACAAAAATTACAAAGAACTTAAATATTTACAAACTAAAGATATAAAGAAAATTAAATTATTATACAAAACAAATATAAATTAAAAAGAGAATTAAAAAGCTAGTTTTTACATATTGATTTCTTATATTTACGCGAATACTACACAATGAAATAAAACAAATTTTGCGGATTTTATCGCGTTTATTTTATGTTTTTTACGTTCCCGACGTTTTGGCTGCTTCACAGCAACCATGGTCACGGGAGGACTGTGGTTTTTGACGTCCTAGTGTCATATTTAATAAACGCGATAAAATCCGCAAAAGTAGTTTTATTTAAAAAAAAATTGTCTAAAAAAAAACAAAATACTCAAAAAAGGCAGTTTTATAAAACCTGAGTCAATAAATTCTTACCAGGCCTCGAGAATGAAGACGGATCGAGAGGACTCAAGGCACCCATGGCTTCCACTTGACTAGAACACAGAATAACAACACATGATAACAAAATATACAATCTTTTCATTATGTAACACGTCTGTTTCGTTCAAATAACGCAACCCAAGTGTCTGTCTTGGGAGTGTCAATCAATACAGCTAGTATATGAGACATAATTGAATTGATTAGAAAGTTAGGCGGCTCTCATAGCGAGCGGACCAAACGCGATTAGGTCAGTCAGAGCGATTACAACAATGAACCTAGAACTATTTGTTATGTTATTATCAAAATTGACCTTCTACTAGAAAGCCCAATTATTTACGTGACTCGAGTGAGAACATCGCGTCGCATGTCAATGACTTGGTTTTTAAAAGCCCAACGACTTGGTTCCTTTTTATATACAGGAGGTCACTCACTGGGAGCGTTCGTTTTTAATCAATGTAATAGTTCAGACTCGAGCATTATATCAGTGCACACATCCTGGCGACCATTACAGTTGGTAATGTTACAATTTGTAACATTGCAGCAGGGAGTGCGGGAAACAACTCGCACCACCTATAACACGACCGTCTCGCGGTACACTGCTCGGACTGGGAACGTTACAGTTTCTAACGTTACAAAAGCGAATGCTCTGAGACAGTTTGCATAGTATTGTAATATAATGATCGAAATCTAATCATGCATTGTTTCGTCATTACATGCGCCCAGTGAGGGACCACCTTAATAAGCCCCATGGCTACTACTTGGTCTAGTAGTGATATGAGAGTAGGCGGATCGGCTCACTGCGCCGGGTGGTTGCAAGTTCGATCCTGGGCAAATTTCGGAAATTATCTATTCATTTCATGATTTGCCCTCTTCTCAGTATTGGGTGTTAGAAATAAGTACACAATTAATTTACAGACACTTGTCATAATCTAATTATAATTATGTACCTATCAGTCTGCAACTTTTCTCATAGAAGTTTAAAAAATAAATTAGAAAAAATTGTAAGCTATGTTAAATTAAATAATGATGATAATGTAACCTTAAATTGTTAATAATTGATACTTATGCATATAATTCCGGAGCCTGGAGTGAAGGGATGCAAGTCTGACAGAAATGTGAGGTGAATGGAGGAAAAAGACATACTGTGCAAACCCCAGATCATCGGAGAAGAATAGGCAGCTAACGATAAGGCGAAAAATATTATATTATAATTATATACTAAGGAAGGCAAGGCATATGTATATTAGAGTATGTATCCCACATATGATATCATAAGAATAATATAAGAATACTGGGGGCTTAGTACATGATATAATAATAATAATATCAGCCCTTAAATGTCCCACTGGTGATGCGAGCCTCCCCTCAATGTGATGGGAATTAAGCCATAGTCCCCCATGCGGGTTCAGTGCAGATTGGCAAATTCAGACATCTCTCCAGGGGTTCTCTCAGACATGCAGGTTATATCACAATGGTTGAAAATGAGACTAGAAATCCAGAAATCTCAGAGATAGAAGCCAGGCTTTAAACCTGCAATCCTCATTACCGAGGCACAAGATGTATCAACTTGGCTATCATACCTTGCTATAATGGGAAATCTATTTAAAAATAAATTACTTTTCACAATGATCTTGCAGTTTCATTTCCACAGATTCTAGAAACGAATGAATGTTAAATAAGTGCATATTATTGCTACCTATTTTAATATCTAGGTAAGACCGTCAGATAGCATATTGGCAAGCACAATAAGAGGTGTAAATACATTGAAGTTCGAGATGAGCTACATGTATAAGTACACCAACACATTTGTTTACTTCCAACTTTCAGTAAAAAGCATAGGTACCTACAACACATATAATGATAAAATGAATAAACAAGATAAAGTATTTGATTACTTAGTATTTCGTTGTCGTTGGTAAGGAATGGTTTTTTAACTAGTCACCAAACACACAATGGTACACCACAAAGAGAACATACGGTACACCTACACCATCCACATTATTGAAATTATAAACAGCAGGTTAGAACACCTGACTCACTCACCTGATAAATTAAAATAAATTATCAAATAGTAAGATATAAATACGACAATTTATTCAGTTAGAATAACACCGATCACCGCCCGGCTAACAAACAATTTGACGCGGCACAAATTAAACATGCAGAATTTTATACATGCTCTGTGGCAGGCAGCTGATGGGTACGTTTAGTTTTTACTTTGTATTCACAATCAAAAACAAGTGCTTGTTTTATAATGTTGAGATTTGTGCTGAATAACCTCGTTACAGTTCCAAATTACTATTCTTTTGAAATAAATAAATATTACGAAACAACACGTAATTTGAGGCTTTTTGGTTTGTAAATACTAGATAGTAGTTACACTCTTATCTACTCCATAGAGCCTTAAATATACTGGAAAATCTACTCTATGAATACACCTATAGTACCTGTAGATCCTTGAAGTGTTTATTGATAGATTGGTTAACAATTTCGGGATTACAAAAGGTGATGATTTGTGAAGTAAAGAATATTGACACCCCGAATGTTTTAAAATAATGGAACAGGTCCTCAGTCCACTATTTAATAAAGAATTTCGCAAACTCAGCTGTAAAACCCGCGTGACAACATTTCCGAGGATGGTCATTTTGACGTTTCTCGTATGTCATGCGTAGTGTAGTTCGTCTGTGCTTATGTCTATCTTTGTCATAGATTTGGACATACCATTTTCATATCACATCCATTTGTGTATTTATTGAATGTGGTATTGCTATTAATTACTTGACATTGGCAAAATACCCACTGAATTGTGAGTGAGATCATAATCATATTTATTTAATTTCATCGCATTTCATTTGGTAATTAAAGAGGAAGATCTTTGTCATAGATAGAAAGCAGTATATACAGCCTGTATCTAGTCGGTATAAATCAAAGCTGCGTTCGTTCAAGGTGTACCCTAATCACCGGGATTCTCTAAAGTTTTACTTACCCATTTCACGATTGGTTTAATAACGTGACTTTCATTATGAGGGGTTGCCCAAGGGTTCCTAGGTTAAGACTAAAGAAAAAAATATATTAACCCTGTCTATGAAAGACATGTGTGTTATATTACACGTATCAAACAGAATTTTCAGAAAATAAAACTAAATTTACAACTTCACTGTTCAACTTCCCGCCAATAAGTCACTAACTATCATAAAGGGATACATTTTGGTATACATGAACTTCGTTCATTAAGGCTCCAAAGGGCTGGCACCCAGGGTCATTCGCCAAAAAAAGTTCTTAAGTTTGGTTCTTATTCTTATTGGTCTGTGGTTTGGTTGGTAAAGGTTGGCAGACAGTGTTGCCAGATTGGGTATTTTTTTCGCAATTCTGGGTAAAAATTTTGGCTCTGGAGAAATTTTTTAGAAATGAAATTCTTGGAGAAAAATTTGGAGAAAAAAAAAATACCATGGAGAATTTTGGGTAATTTTTAGTTTCAGTGGGATTACCTGTAGGATGACCACAACCCATTTTACGAACGCACGCGTTAAACCATCTCGCACAATGGGGATACGTAACGTAAAAAAAAAAAAAAAGGTCATTCTGCTGCTTCAGTATGGAAAATAGAACAGTATTTCAAGGAAAAAATAAGAAAAGGCAAAAAGCTAAGCCGATATTATTAACTTTTTGCCTTTGGGTAAAACTCAAGCAAATTGTATCATTTTGGAGAAAAATAATTTCAAATTTGGGTATAAATAGAAAATCACATCTGGCAACACTGTTGGCAGATGAACTCTACGATTATATTTATTTGTTTGTTTTAGAACGGAGAACAGCATCCTAGTTGCGTAGAATCTCTAGTTCGTCTGCGATGCTAGTAATCTGTGTTTTAGAAGTAATATAGAATAATAGTAATACAGACTTTGAATTCATAATTTATATTATAATAAGTTGTGTTGAGTGGAACAAATGTGTATGTAAATATGCTGTCGAGATTTCATCACTATCACGGTTCTAACATTATATTGTTTGCTGAAAATACGGTTGCGTATCGAAAAGCGAGTTTCGCTCATGCCTTAACGTTTAGCGAGAAGCCGCTGTTACCCGGAGAGATTTTCTTAATTGAAATTGAGAAAACTGAACGAGGTTGGAGCGGACATATGCGCATAGGGTTAACGTTGCTTGACCCTCAAACGGCTGCTTTAGGCGATAAAGGATTGCCGCAGTATGCACTTCCGGACTTGGCCAACACTGGTATGTCATGGATATTTCCTATTTCGAAGTCCCAAAATAATGTTCTTGTTGAACTCGTAAATCAAGTCGCGAGCGGGCGTCGAGAAAGTGAGCCCCGCGTGTCGGTGTTAGGTGACGGACACATAGTCAAGACGCCCCGCGGCTTTATATCCAAAATGGTATTGAGACCACAAACAATATCACCAAATGGTACTCCTCAAGGAATACTTCCTATGGATGCTGGAAGTCGCATAGGTGTCATGTTTGTTCCTTGTGCTAAAGCGAATAAGGATGAACCGGACTTAGCAGAAATGCACTTTATTATTAACGGTGAGGATCAGGGGCCTTGTACTAAAGCCATTCCTTACACAAGAGGGCCATTGCATGCTGTAGTTGATGTGTATGGCACCACAAAGCAAGTGAAGATTGTACAACTTTATGGAGGTGAGTTTATAACTATATTTATGATTGTCTTTGATATATTTCACAGCATTGAGTATTTAAGAAAGTATTTGATGACAATTTATAAGTTTATTATTTACTCTGTCTGGCTTAAGATTTCCATTGCATAGTCAACTTGGTATAGTATTTATTTGTCTTAAGCTCTGTTTAAACTAGGACTGTAAGCAAGTAAATAAGTAGCAAGTGTCCTCATGTAAGACGTGCCAACCAGCTGGTAGTAAACTTGAGTCAAACAGATTGTGTTTATTTATTTTTAATGTTATTATTAATCATAATAATTTCTCCTCTTCCAGTGAAAACACTGCAAAGTGTGTGCAGGGATGCAATACTGCAGTATGTAAAGAATTATAGCTCCATAAAGTCATTGCCATTGCCAAAGTGCTTAAAAGACTTTCTACTTTCGTAGGGTTTATGCTAAAAGCAAAGAGTATATAGTTATCTGATCTGACAATAACGGTGACTACAAACTGATAAAATCTCAATGTGAAAATGATAGTTGGATGTAATATCTCTTAAGTTTTCTATATCTGATAAAGTCAAAAATTGTGAGAATAAACTTTTTTTTTATCATAATTTACTCAATAGATTTTGTTATCTGGGAATATATTGTAAACAGTAATGCCTGTTGGGTACCTATCAAATAAGACCTGCTTTTCCATACATACATAAAGATTTACCCAGCAGGCATGACTGGATAGCTGCCACATGCACCAGGCATACCAGCGTTTATATATTTCCAGCCATTGCAGAGAAGCAAGGGATTATGTCTTACATACCTAAACTTTTGTGCCAAAATCTCAATTCTTATTAATTTCCATTATTGTCAAAATTTGTATCATATTTATTGCATATTAGCCATTATGTCCCTTGAGATATTAAGGCCTGGCAAAACTTGAACTAAAATTTGTTTCATTAAATGAAACTTTATAAAATGGAATTTTAATGATATGGTTACTAGGTCTAAATTTAAACAGCTTCATTAGTTTTAACCTGTATTTCCTGTATAGATAGACAATTATTGTATATCTCACACTTGCTCTAAGCTGAGGCGTTGAGATGAACTGGGAGACTTCATATTATTATGTATATATATGTTAACTATGTTAGTCCAATATATTAATACTGTGTTATAGATAGAGGTGATGTATATATACTATATACTAATGCAACCGGAGTGTCTATACCTAGCAGAAGTTTAAAAAATAAATTAAAATGTGCTACAGGTTCTTTGGACACCAGCTCTGAATCCAAAACAAGTATTGTTTGCAATTATTGTGTAGTATGGAAAGCTACTGGACTCATTCCAATAGCGTTTTCGCAGTTGGATACCTAATAGTTAGTCTAAAAAGATAAAGTACATATGCTCATGCTATGACCATTGGGGGTCAGGCAGCACAACAAATAAGATGTTTGCGCAGGAAGAGCAGCAAGTAAAAGCAAGTAGTACATAAATATGTATGAAACAAACCAGTGATTTGCAATAATTATCTACTTTATATGATTGTCTATCACATCAGCAATCCATCAGTACCTGTATTACCTATATTAAGTGCAAGGGTCAGCGCACACCAACTATTTCTATAACAATTAGAAGTTAACATTACTTTTCTTAAACTTTATAATGACAAATTCGGCTAACCAAATGAAATCACACTAGGATTTATGGCGGTGCGAAGCGCGGTCGATAGGTGCGCGCGCGTATATCAGTCAAACTTACTATACAATTCTCCGTTGGTGTGCACTGACCCTTAGCATAAACCCACATATACTTACCTATTCTATAATAATAATAATACCAGCCCTTTTTAATGTCCCACTGCTGGCCATAGTCCACCACGCTGGCCCAGTGCGGGTTGGCGGATTTCACACATCTTTCGAGGGGTTCTCTCAGACATGTAGGTTTCCTCACGATGTTTTCCTTCACCGTTTCGCAAGTGATAATCGTGGTTGAAGATGAGATTCGCACATGAAATCCCAGAGATACGAGTCGGGGTTTGAACCCGCGATCCTCGTTACCGAGGCAAGCGTTCTACCAACTTAACTATCACTGCTTACCTATTGTACCTAATGCTATTTTCATATGAATAGTAGATGGAACCTGTATGAAGAATATGTACCTACAAACTAACATTGTGCGAGCAATAGAAATCTATGTGTAAATATAAGTACGTACCTAATATTTATTATTTATGTTATCTCTACCTACATTGCAATTTTTGATTTTCTAGTATTTACTGCACAAAAATAATGTCCCCTAAGGTTAGGTACATTTTTTTTGGCCTGTACCAAGTTAGTTTATTATATGTATACCTATGTAGATATATTTATCCTATAATTTTATTTTCATTCCATTGTAGTGCCTAGGGTTATTTAAAGCTGGCGACTGACTAACACGTTTCAATGTGAGTGTTCGTATAGTCAGTACAGCAAGCGAGCCGAGAGCGAAACGCTCGCCGCTCGCCGCGAACTCCACCCGGTTGTCGAATTCTGTAAACTCCAGTCAGACAAACAACGTAACTCTGACAGCTACTCTAACGTACCTATCATAAAAAAAATAACACTGACTCCAGAAGACTCGCACTTGGAGTACTGTGGCTCTATCATGACAATGACAGCATCCATAAGAAGTCCAGTGAAATGGAACTGCTCCATACCGTGAGGCCGTCCTGGGCCCCAAGTCTGCTAACACAATCGATTCATTATCGAACAGCAACCGCATAATAACTGTCACTTTTGACAGATATTGTATGGGATATCTGTCAAAAGTGACAGTTACTATGCGGTTGCTGTTCGATATGGATCGATTGTGTTAGAAGACTTGAGGCCCTGTTGGTTAGCGCTGGGCCCATAAATATAATATTTATAGGTACTTTAAGTAAGTTATGCTTTTGGCTGGGCCTCAATTTATTTATTTATATTTCAATTGCTAATTTGCACGACACAATGACGTCATGAATTTGTAAATACTAGACCTAGTTATTTAATGAACAAAAACATTAGTTATAATTAATAAAGTTGTACATAATTATTCGTGATGTAATTATGGAAATTATTTCGTCTGCTGCGGTTCCAAGTCATGATTGGTGGCTATGAAATTGTATTAATTATTCAATAAAAATATTTTGCCTATTTCATGTATTTTTAATTCAAAGACAGTTGTGCAACACACTAGTTTTAATCTTTATTACGAAACATAACAAAATTAAACGAACATACACAATCTTTTCAATCCACGAATACCTTAAGTATAGGTACTTATACTATGTTTAACTCCTACTATATAAATAGCTTATCTCTCAAGATCCTTGGGCAAAGGCAAGGTGTAAGGTATTATTTTCCCTTTCTCCGAGTCGAATTCTTTGTAATCCAACAATTGACCTGGTTCGATATGTTTAGTCCAGTAGTCGGTAAACATGGGGTTTAGCGTATCATTCCAATGCTGTAAAGGCAGTCGTATTCTTGAATAAACATCAGTTTTAGACAACAAATAAATAAAAAAAAAAAATTCCAAATCGGTTCATAAATGACGGAGATCTGAGGTAACAAACATAAAAAAATACAACCGAATTGAGAACCTCCTCCTTTTTGAAGTCGGTTAAAAAGTGAATGTACTCACTGACTGGTGTTAAGGTCTTAAAGACGTAAAAATACATACCCACTTGTTAAATTTCTATCTCTATATCAGTAACCCAAAATCTACTTGCTCCAAGAGAATCTTATTAGATAATTATATGACTCATCAATTGACCCTGTTTATGTTTTAAGACCCGAAGCTTCTCACATGTTTTAGCAAAAAAAATATTTATAGTGTCACCTGATTTTTTAAATAATACGGCGTTTTGTAGTGACGCAGAAGCGGTGGTGTGGTTTTTGTTTTATAGCTGATGTTTCTTTGATAGGCAAAATGCTCGAATATCTCCATAAGACCCTGTATTGGGCTTGTTGTGACACATTTTACCTGCCTGTCGTACCAGCTTCTCCTTGGTTTGGGTCTGCCACAACATTGGCGACCTTCGGGCGTCCGGGCATTGGCGTCATGCGCCTTAGTGCTTTTTTTTTGTCGAGATAAAATCAAATACATTTCGCATACTAACATTATGTGTGTGGTCAATCCAAATTATGACGGTGCCATTGAGATACTGTTTGGACTGGTCGCGCGCCTTGTTGAGATAGTTATACGCTCGATACTTCCTCCCCATTATGTAGTTGTAGTAAGCTAATAACAGGTAGTATCTGCAAGCATTAAACGTTTAGTAAGCAATATGTAGTCGAAAAAATTTGCTGATCCTTTCCATTTCCATCGGAACTCATTCTGTTATTGTTTTTCCGGACCATTTACGCATATATTTTAGTCAGTTCGGCCTGCCAGCATATCGTAAAATTCTGGAACATATTATTTTTAACCGACTTCAAAAAAAAGGAGGAGGTTCTCAATTCGGTTGTATTTTTTTTTTTTTTTTATTTTTTTTTTTTTTTATGTTTGTTACCTCAGATCTCCGTCATTTATGAACCGATTTGGAAAATTATTTTTTTATATGAAAGGATATGCTTACAGATTGGTCCCATTTTTTTCAAAAAATTGTTCTGATCATGGGATCCATGAGGAATTGAGAGGACTCCTCAAATTTTATAGGCAAACCTATAGCAATTTTGGTATTTTCATCAAGAAGTCAAGCATTTGCATTCAGAAAGTATCATTTGCTGAAGTGAAAGTGATGAAGAAGACCACAAATGGCCACCGGAACATGTCAGTGATACGTATTTCACGGGTTGCGCCAAGATAATCTCGATTATGATCGTTAAGCGACAATGAAAAAGCAAATTTAATGAAATGGTTCTGATGAATATGGTACCATCGAACTGATCTGATGATAAACCCAGGAGGAACCGGAACATTGTAATAAAACAATGTATCCAAGCCGTGTTTGGGCTTATTGAAATTGTTATGGGATGCACTTTGGCTATAAATAAATCTTTTTCGTGGATGTTCCGATTTCGATTATTCTTTTTTACAAAATAAGGTATACCTTTTTAAAATTCAGCGAGATTGATTCAGTGGTTTTTGTTTTATCTTGATTTCTTTGAATCTATGTTTTTCTCGCGATGATGTTATAATTGGTATACCTATTATCCAGTAAAAAAGATTGATATTACATTCTTTTTAGTGACAAATAATAGTAAATATATCCACTAAAAAGTGTAAAATAAAAAACTTTTTAACAAAATAAAAACCGTCTTCAAAAAACTAAAAAGCCAAAAATAATCTAATCTTGAAATCTACCTTGTCTAACTAAATCAAATATTTAACTAATCTGAAGTCGGTACCAAATAAACTAACGATGAAGAATAACAAAAGTATACTCAGTAACGAGATGCGCGGACCAATTTGTAGGTATAGTCTTTGGCGCAGACCGGCAATATTCGACTCAGCTGTTTGTTTGGCACCGACTTCAGATTAGTTAAATATTTGATTTAGTTAGACAAGGTAGATTTCAAGATTAGATTATTTTTGGCTTTTTAGTTTTTTGAAGACGGTTTTTATTTTGTTAAAAAGTTTTTTATTATAAATCGTAATGACTCTACCTAATGCCGTAGAATTAACCTTGAGCCCTTACCTCGGACGATACATAGGTATTTGATCGCACGTCTTGTTTATATCATGAAACATTGTCTTTAAAGATTTCTCTAATAAAATTATTTTCTTTATGTTTCTGTTGTCCATCTGCGAATCAACATTTATTGAAGGCAATTAATTATCAAATGTTATTAAAATCGATATGCAAATATAATTAAGAAGTTTGATTATACAGCGAGGAAATGCAGCCAGCATTCCTGCCACTATTCCACGCGGACAAAGTCTTTTTCATACTTAGTTTGTTGTCATACTATTTTTAAGTTTTTTTTTATCTTCCTATTTAGTTTAACTGTAATTGTAAATTTTAATTGAATTTTAATACCTCCATGTAAATAATTAAAAAAAAAGAAGTCAAGGTGAGGGTTACCTCTTTCACTAAAGTAATGAGGAGACCTTCCACCAGTCGATTTACCATCATCATTGTGAATTCGTCTTTACCATCAAATTTCATCCTTAAAACTTGACGGATCTTGTCCTCCCATAGTATGGAACTCTCCCATGCACCAATCCTTATTGTTCTGGAATAAATACATTATATTCTTATGAAGTTCGCGCGATTAGTTCGTATTATATGACTAGTATTTGAATAGCGTGATTAATGCGCTTCGAATGTTCGAGCCACCAATTGCCAATTAGGAGAAATATCATACATAAGCCACATGCATACGAAGAAGTTCCACGCCGCCTGCGGTGTCTTAGATCTGAGCAATGCGTCTCCCTTCTTCATGTAAAACTTCTCGCAGCTTCCGTATGACTCCACGCAATAACCAGTGTCGAGAAGTATCACCATAGCGTAGCAGTAGTACCACGTTTCGGCTATGGAAGATTTTCCTTTTCAGTAATGTCGTAGAACTATTTATTGAGTTGTTCAGTCTTTAGATTTTTTTCTTTCACCATTGTGCTATCTAGGTATAAATGATTTTAAGATCTAAATGATTGTTGAAGTCAAATAATTTATTTTGTAGAGGCTCATGGCACTGAACTCTATAACTGTACGGAAATCGACCATAAATTAGAAGATCCGAAAATAAACTTACAAGACAAATCATAATGGTCCGTCATGTACAAGAACTCTCTCATGATTGTGACCATGTCCAGTATCCTTAAGTCAGACAACAGTAGCGTGAGCATCCACAGCACGAGGTACTGACGCGTGTTCAGGTCATTCATTCTGATCATCATGTGCATCACAGAGACACCTAATTCTAGGCTCTCCATTTTCTTGCCGTATTCCACGCTGGAAATGTGTAGAATCTTTGATTTAAGAACCTTTTATTATGTCAGTTTCCTTAAATGGTAGAGGAAGACGGGAGAAAATAATTAATGGATTGCCCAAAGGACTGGGCTTAGACTTCGGACTAACGTACTTCCTTATGTAGATATAGATGTGAGCGAAGATGGCTATCCTTAGTAATAAATCGTTGTTGGATTTGAATTACCACCTCTACTTCTTATTCTTGGGCTGCCTACTACCAAGAGCTGAAAATGTGCATGTATGTACTTACTAGAAGATAAAGATGTTGGTGTACAAATAGCACACCGCTTGGACTTCAGTGACATCCAACTGTCCCCGTTTACGATGACACAGCTCCAACGCTCGCTTCTCCAGTTTCAGGCACATGGAGAACTGAAGTAAATTAGAATTTCAAAACAAATTTCCGGACTATGACTATAACTGTTCAGCAAGACGATACGAACAACATCTTTCATACACATCAAACTCAATCGAATGAAACGAATAGCAAAATGGTGTATGTAACGTAGATACCTTCATTTTCTTACGATAAATAGCAATCATGTTTCCATAACTGATGCACATTAGCCGGAGGTTAGAATTAGTTCGCAAAGCGTAGTTCAAGGCCAATTTAGCAGCTAATGAAGCATTTGATCTCTCCTTGCATTCCTGTGAAGATGTAATTATTTTGAGGATAATAAAGAGTATTCGAGAAGCTGGATAAGCCTCAAGTTGTAGAGGGTATTAAAGTAACAATTTGTCAGGAATAGTTTGTGGGCATGTCATAGATGTGTGGCATGGATGCATCTAATTTGTTGTTATTATTTATTCTTAATGAGCTATTCACTATCAATAAACAAAGACGAGAACTCTTACGCTAAACAAACGGTACAGCCTATTGAGCGTGAAGGCAATGTCCTCGTAGTAATAGCCGATGATGCCGCTATCTCGGGCGATGAAGGAATTCGGAGCGATATATAGAGCCATCACTTGCCGAATCGACGCCCCGATGTTGCTAACTCTCACCCAGTGTCTGAAGAAAACATACACAAAGTGTTTGAAGAAATGAGAAATTAATTAGAATTTTAACCGCAAAATATAATCTTATATTCGATTAAACAGCAAATTACACCAGAGGTAGTATATTATATCCTCGGAATCATGGGTGTCGGTCAAGGGATTTTAAGTTAGCATAAACTCACTTGGAAGTAGGGAATGGATCACAGTACAGCTTCATGGCCTTAAAGAGCTGGCGCTTGGCTTCGCTCGGATCACCGGACTCGAGCATGCACACGCCCCGCATTGAGCACACTCTGGCTAGTCTGAAGTCTGTCACCCAGCTCTTGCAAAGGTTTTCAGGGTCGATTTTCTCGTTCTGTAAATATGGACAGGTCGTTTTCACTTTAATGTCATTTGGACTTATACCAATGATGACCTTCGTCATTACGGCGTTTCAAAAAGCACCAAGTAGCTAGCGTCAAGCTATCTAATAGATCCTTTTCCTAGGATTTCTTTAACTATACATACTGGTATGGTCTACTGAGGAAGGGAGTTAGAAATCTAACCGTAATAAATTCTTCAACCTCGAAGAGCAGGCGAAGCGCTTGAGGGATGTTCTCATCCACGTTGATACACAAATCCGCAAATTCCAGATAAGCTTCGAAAAGCTTTTCGAATTCACCTGAAAGTTCCGCCTCAAAAAGTTAATGGTTTATTTAACATTCAACTCTGAAATGAGAACTAATCTTAAAAAAAGGTTGATAATAACGGTTCTGATTTTCCAAAAGATTATCTAATAAACTATAATAATAGGACTTCATGAGTGCTTTAGAAGGTACTTAACTCACCAGCTCCCCGGCAATGGTCGATGAGCTGACAGTATACCGTCTGAAGTATGGACAGACATTCGCATGTTTCAAGTTCCAAAGAAGAAAAGGAACGAATTCGTTTGTGTTTTTGATAGAGCCTAGAAGCTCTTGGAGTTTGGCTTTCTGGAAATATCGATAAGTAAATACATGTATTTCAAGTTTTATTATACTTATGGTTATTATATCTTTATGCAAAGCCTGGGTGAGATAAGTATACTTACCAAATATATTCCAATCATTTTTTCTACACAAAAAAATTAATTGTACTTACCCGCTAGGCGGTTTAGCAAAGTGCCTTCAGTCTCCATTTCATATTTTGATAGATTTATCTCAGTGTTACACTGGAAATAATATAAAATGTACAATATACTACTCATATCTCTTATCATGTCTTGCACATATCATGCATCTAGAATCATACCGCAAAAGATAAACCTGGATCTCTAAGGTGCAACCAAGACTGATCCGGTTCATCCGCCATTCTTGTTTCGTCGCTTAGTGCACACATCTGTTGTCGCATAAGCTTCAGATCGTCGCTCTCGTCGACAAGACCCTAAAAAGTTTTTATTGTTTGGTGTAATGAGTTCCAAAACAAGTCTTTTTTACAGCATTTGCCATTGGCTGGGTCCAGAGCGCTGTGCAACTGAGCATAGCCCGGGCATATGCCGCGCGCGGTCTTACCGGCAGGAAAATTGATAACTTACAGTGCTCGAGTGCTGGCATCTATCAATAACATACAATCTTCAGAAAGAAAAGGAAACATCACAAAAAAAAACAAGCAAGGGCGCACTCACGTCATCACATCGCAGTCCCAAAAGTTTCGTGAAACATCCAGCACCACATGAGGCACACCTCTTGGTGTACCGCTCTAAATATAACAAAGCCCGTGTGTGTAATTCGTGCTGTTGAAAGAAGACTACTTAATGAAAATCAATATATTTAAAAGCCATGACGGTATACGTAAATCTACATACCTTTTGATTCTCTGTCAACAACTCGTAAGTTGTTGTTCGAAACAGGGAATTACGAAACTTCATGTAACCGCAAAAGGCATACATTGGAAGGTTCTGGCAACTGTCTACAATCAATAAAATTACTAATCAGTCAATACATATCGTTTAAGATACGAGTGGATAACTGATTGTGCTTTAAATTTTCTGCTCTTACGGGGCTTCCTGGTCCCCAAGCATGTGCAGTACGGTAGCATCGGGTCTGACAACGTGGGTGCAGGGTGTACGAGCACCATCGTAGTATCCCGTGTGAAGTCCCCGCCCGCGCACTCCAACACCCGTATTGTGAATAATTTCGTAATAGCTAAAACATTTTAGACCTTTGTATTAGGCGAAGATGATAGGCCATCTCATACGACATGATACCTTCATAAAGACCACACTTTCGACTAGCAAGGATTCACACATCTTTCATGGGGTATTGTGTTAAATTTTATAATAAAATACACTCTGACATTACCGAACTTAGTGAAAATAAATTCAAAGCGTGCATAAAACGTACGCTATGTAAGAAGGCATACTATACACTAGATGCTTATCTTAAGGATAAAAATGCTTGGTTGGATGTGTAACATCACTAGTTTTTAGTAACATAGCGCTACATCACTAAGGTAGGTGGGAGGGGCACTAGCTCCCCACCGGACATCACGCCATACTAGTCTTAAGGAGTACATGTAATTAATTAAGCAGAAAGTAATAAAACTGAAGAAATATAAAAACATGTTTTATTATTAAAAGCCACACACTAAACATTACATGGCGCAGTCGATTTTCGAATCTACATAGAAGACATTGCAGATTTATTTTTTTTGTTTCTACGTTCGTGACTAGAAAAGCACATGGCAGAAGAAGACATGAAATCTGGTAACATGGCGAATATTGAATATAGAATGCCCGCAGCACTCATATTGGACTCCATAGAAGACCTGTTACCGAAATGGAATAAGTTTAAACAAGAATTTCAAGTTTTTCTGTGTGCTGCCGGGTTCGAGAGGTTATCGGAAGCGAGGAAGGCTGCCATTTTGTTAAACTGCATTGGTCAAGACGCTCAGGACTTATTTTACAATGTGTTGAAATCTGAAGAAGATACACAAACGCTCAAATATGAAGAAGTGATTAAAAAATTCGATGCATATTTTCAACCTAAACAGAATGAGCTGATTAGTACTTTGAAGTTCCACAGCAGGCAACAAGGGGATTATGAAACCTTTGATTGCTTTTACTCCGAAATAAGAAAACTCAGTAAAAATTGTAACTTTGAAACTTATGGAGACAGGATGCTTCGTGACAAAATTGTGATGGGGGTAAAAGACAAGAAACTACAGTGCAAACTTTTA
Source organism: Pheosia gnoma (assembly GCA_905404115.1). NCBI lineage: Eukaryota > Metazoa > Arthropoda > Insecta > Lepidoptera > Notodontidae > Pheosia > Pheosia gnoma. The sequence goes on from FR989910.1 coordinate 2,849,501, forward strand.
GAAGTTCAAGATATGACCCTGGACAAAGCGGTGACCATGTGTAGAGCAGCAGAGCTTTCCGGGGAACATAACAAGGTTCTGCAAAAGCAACCAGATTCCTTGATATCGGTGGACAGCCTTCAACAACAGAATAATAAAGATAAGTATAATTACATAAAAAAATCTAGCCAGAAAAATTACAATAAACAGTTCTATCATTGCTTAAAATGCAATAGGGAGCATGGGCCCAGGAATTGTCCAGCCTTTGGTAAAACTTGTAATAAGTGTAATAAAATTAACCATTTCTCTCAGTGTTGTAAATATAGGGCAATTAATAGCTTAGACAGAAATGATTATGCCGATGTTTCTTGCGTTAACAATGAAGAAAACATGGTACATGATTTATGACTATTTAAACAGTGTGGTAGTGTTGGGAACACAGTGACTGAAATAAATAATGAATGGTCTCACACATTAAGAATTAATAACAAAACAATAACATTTAAATGTGACACGGGAGCAGCTGTGAACGTACTGTCCCTTAGAGATTTAAAACAAATTGTCAATGATGAGAATCCTAACTGGTCTGAGACAAAAATAATATTAGAAGTCTTTGGAGGAGCACTGATTAAACCATTAGGATCAATAATATTAGATATTAATATTAATAATAATGAAAGTATGAAGACTGATTTTGTAATTATGAAGGAAAATGTTCGACCAATCTTAGGATTGAGTGCATTGTTAGAATTAAAATTACTTGTGCTGAATAATAATACCACCAAAATGAATAGTGTAAAGATAAAAGATAAAGACTCAATTATTAAAGATAACATTGAAATTTTTCAGGGCATTGGAGAATTCAAAACACCGCTTGAACTGCGCATTCATTCTGGAGCACAACCAACAGTAAAACCACCACGACGGGTTCCTCATGTATTGATGGATCGCCTTGCAAACAAACTTAAGAGCCTTCAGGATCAACAGATCATTGAGAAAGTCGAACATCCGAGGTCCTTTGTAAGTAATCTTGTAATCATAGAGAAGAGTGATGGAAATCTAAGGATATGCCTGGATCCTAGGGAACTGAATAAAGTATTAATAAGAGAGTATTATCTTATTCCTACGTTAGACGAAATAATAGCAAAGTTAAGCAATAAGACAGTATTCTCTGTAGTCGATTTATCAGATGGTTTTTATAATATTAAATTGTCAGACAACTCAACAGATCTTTGCACTTTTAGTAGTCCTTTCGGGTGCTATAAGTTTCTAAGGTTACCATTTGGTTTATCGGTAGCTCCAGAAATTTTCCAAAAGTATAGTGAAAGAATATTTGGAGACATACCAGGAGTTATTATTTACTGCGATGATTTGTTGATTTGTGGGGAAAATGAGAAAGAACATGATCAGATATTACAAAAAGTATTTGAACGTGCAAAACTAAATAATGTCAGGTTTAATAAAAGGAAGTTTCAATATAAATTGAGTGAGGTAAGGTATTTTGGTCATATTTTTTCTAAAGAAGGCATGAAAATTGATCCAGAGAGAATTAGAGCTATATTAAATATTAAAAGTCCAGTTAATAAAAAAGAATTGCAAATGTTTCTAGGAATGATCAACTATTTAAGAAAATTTATTAATAATATGTCTGATTTAGTTGGGCCCTTACAAGTTTTATTAAAAAAAGATACCGATTGGTTGTGGACTGAAGTTCATGAAAATACTTTTTGTAATATTAAGAAACATATTAGTAATACACCTGTTTTGCAAAGTTTCAATAGTTCTCTACCAGTGACCATTCAATGTGACGCAAGTAAGGATGGATTAGGGTGTTGCTTAATGCAAAATGGTAAACCAGTTAGTTATGCATCAAGAAGCCTTACTGAGGCAGAAAAAAATTTTTCACAGATTGAGAAAGAATTGCTTAGTGTAGTTTGGGCAACAAAGAAATTTCACTATTACATTTATGGTAAAAAATGCACAGTGTTGAATGATCATAAGCCATTAGAAAGCTTATTAAGAAAAGGAATACATGAAATTCCTTCAGTTCGTTTACAAAGATTAAAACTAAAATTGTTAAAATATGATATTAACTTTCAGTACCTTAAAGGCCGCTTGATGCATATAGCAGATTTATTGTCTCGTTCATATCTAGCTGAAGTTGATGAAGATCAATCTTACATGTATGAAGTTGTTCATTGCATAGGTTTGGCCTCCCATTTACAATGTTCACACGAAAAGAAACAGGAATTGGTAGCTGAAACTTGTAATGATGAAGAGTTGCAATTGTTAACTAAATATATTAAACTAGGTTGGCCAGACTGTATTAAAAATGTTCCAGATGTTATGAAATATTATTTTAAATTTAGGCAAAATGTTACTTTAGATCAGGATCTTATTTTTATGAATCATAGATTAATAATACCAAAGGCACTAAGATTAAGTTACTTGAACAATTTGCATGAAGGACATTTAGGGATAACTAAAATGAAACAAACTGCTAGGAATTTGTATTATTGGCCACAAATTGATTTTCATATTGAAACATATGTGAGAAAATGCTTTGTTTGTCAGACATATCAAAATAATAATATTAAGGAACCATTGCTTTCACATGAAATACCAATGTTACCCTTTTCAAAAATAGGTATTGATATCATGGATTTTAGAAAGAAAAGTTATCTTGTAATTTATGATTATATGTCAAAATGGCTAGATATTAGAAACATAAGTAGTAAATCTGCAAGTACTATTATTAATGTATTGAAAGACGTATTTTCCTGTTATGGTATTCCATCTGAAGTAGTGGCAGATCATGTGCCTTTTGATTCAGCACAGTGTAACAACTTTGCATTAGAGTGGGGCTTTAAATTTATTTTTTCTAGTCCACGCTACCCACAGTCTAACGGGATGGCGGAACGTGGAGTGCAAATAGCTAAGAAAATGTTAATTAAATGTAATGAAGATAAATCTGATGTCAGAATTGCATTATTACAATACAGAGCTGCCCCTGTTGCGGGAACACAGTTTTCGCCATCACAGCTTATGATGAATAGAAATTTAAAAACAAAATTGCCTGTAACCCTTGAACATTTGTTACCAAAGTTAAATGTTAATGCTAGGTCTGAATTGGATAAGCATAAGAATAGAAACATAAGTAATTACAATAAGAACACTAGATTTAAAAAGGATTTTCTTGTTAACCAAAAAGTGTGGTTTAAAAAAGAACCACTTTTAAATAAATGGAGACAGGGAATAATTGTTAAGAATAACAATCATAGATCGTATGACATCAAAGACAATGATGGTTGTGTATATACAAGGACCTCGTACCACATTCGACCTCAATGATTTGGTGAACTGGATGTTGTTGAAAGAATGCGCAGTTCGGCAAACAGTAATATTTTTTTTGTGTATTTTTGTTTGTTTATTTAGATTGTTAAATTTTTTTTTGTGTGTATTTTGTTTGTTTTAGTTTCTCAATTAATCTTTTAATTTTTTTTTTGTGTATTTTGTTTGTTTATTTAGTTTGTTTAGTTTTGTTTGATTTAGTTTCTCAATTAACCAAAGAAGCAACTTGGATTAATTTTGTGTAATGATTGAACATAGTTTTTTTTTTTTTTTGTTTGTTTTTGTTTGTAATAATAAGGGGATGATGTAACATCACTAGTTTTTAGTAACATAGCGCTACATCACTAAGGTAGGTGGGAGGGGCACTAGCTCCCCACCGGACATCACGCCATACTAGTCTTAAGGAGTACATGTAATTAATTAAGCAGAAAGTAATAAAACTGAAGAAATATAAAAACATATTTTATTATTAAAAGCCACACACTAAACATTACAGGATGCTGGTCCGGCTCCTCAGGAATATAAATGACCTTGTTTGAGCAGACTATTAAGATTTTGTATTTCTCTTCTTCCTTCTTATTTTCATTTACATAAGTAATTTGTAAATGTGGGAACCATGTAGCCATTAACTGTAATTTTATACTTAGTTAGTACTTTTTGTTTTTTTTTTTTGACCTGCTGCTAAAGTTTGATTAGCCGTTCCTACATTGTTCTCACATACCTATAACAATGTATTGCTCAAAAATGTAAAAGATCTATTTAAAAAAAAGAGCAACCATGGAGTTTCTTGCCCGTTCTTCTCCATAGGAACGGCATTCCGAACGGGTGGTAAAGCAGTAGCATAATATTTTTGTAACTTGACGATTCATAAGTACTGTACAATAATGGTCTACGTGAATAAAAAATATTCTGATTCTGAAAGAATATCATAGACGTGGACGAGGAAGACCAAGAATAAACTACATGAGTCAGATAAAAGAAAGGATCGGTGTCATGTCGTATAGGGAGGTGAAAGAAGCTGCTCTAGATAGAGACAGATGGAAAGAGCTTCATCAGCTACACCGACAAGGGTCTAACCCTTAAATTAGAAGAAGATTAGGCGAAACACTTCTAAATCAAATTTATGAGAATATCATCATTGTTACAGTTTTATTAATCAATTGTAGGTTTTAATATGATAATGCATTCCCCTCAACAGCGACATTATAAAGAGCTGCCCAGAAAACTAAGACTCACTGGGGTTTTAGTCATGTGTAGTACTAGCGTACTTTAAACCCTGAAATATAGCGTGTTATCTTACCTTCAGCAACTTTAACTGAAGAATCACTTTGCAGTAAATGTAGAAGCATTCGCCTTGAAAACACTTCACCGAGTACAGAACCACATTTCAGCAACTTCTTTTCAAACGGTGTCAGCGAATCATACGTTTTCAAAATGATCGCTGGAAGAAAACCATGAAAATGTGGGCTCTAAAATAAACCATAAAATCTTTTTACTATGTGCGCTAACCGTCCATGGCCATGTCGACTTGCAGACCATCGAAGGTGAACGAGTCATCGAGGACTGCCATTTGTACGATGTCGCTTTCTTGTACCGTGGTGGAACTGTCGTGTCTGTTTATCACACCTGAACTCATCATACTGTAGATGCTCTGAAAATAAATAGCCGTGAAGATGGAGCTTTAGTCTTTTTTAAACGACTTCAAAAAGGAGGAGGTCTTCCATTCGGATGTTTTTTTAATGTTTGTTACCTCAGAACTCCGTCAATTATGAACCGATTTGGAAAATTATATTTTTGTTTGAGGGGATATACTTCCAGTTTGGTATTTTTTTCAAAATGTTGTTTTGATAATGGGATCCAGGAGGATTTGAGAGGACTCCTTAAATATTATAGGCATATACATATAGTGATTTTGGAATTTTTGTATTCATCGACAAGTCAAACTTTTACATTCGAAAAGTATCATTTGCTGAATTGGAACTGATGAAGAAGACCACAAATGGCCACCGGGCCGGACTCCTTAATGTATAAGTATTTCACGGGTGGCGCCAAGATAATCTCGATTATGATAGTTAAGCGAGTATAACGAAGCAAATTTAACGAAATGTTTCTGATGAATATGGTACCATCGAACTGATCTGATGATAAACCCAAAAGGATCCGGAACTCTGAAATAAAACAATGTATCCAAGCCATGATGCAATGTTTGGGTTCATTGGAATTGTGAGATGCACTCTGGCTATAAATAAAACTTTTTCGTGGATGATTTTTGAAGACAAGGTAGATTTGAAGATTAGATTATTTTTTCCTTTTTTGGTTTTTTGAAGACGGTAGGTATTCTTTAAAAATTTTTTTTTTGTTATTCTGGATAGCATTACCCCAATCTATACCTTTTGCTTTCCGCATAGTCGGTCAAGATACGTATTGCGAATTTATCTAGGTTATATCAAAGTTTTTGTTTGTTTCCCGTAATTTTTATATTCACCTGAAAGCTATGTCGCCTTACAAATATATCTTCACTATCGCTTTCAACGAATTGAATGCCACTCGTTTCTAAAAGCTCTGAGGATGGCATAATGGCTGCGAGGTTTACGGCCTCGCTTCGAGGCAGCGTCACGATGGTCAAGGCACCTCTCTGTACCAGCGATATCACAAAGTTCTGGATCCATCCTGGCATGCCGTCACTTGCGCTCTTTATTACTCTGAGAACGGTAAGATTAGTGAAAGTAAATGCAACATAAGGAATGTTTAGCTGGTTTGATAATGTATTATATGCGAGTTAGCGCTGCTTGCAGCAGTGATAGCCCAGTTGGTAGAACACTTGCCTCGGTAACGAGGATCGCTGGTTCAAACCCCAGCACGTACCTCTGGGATTTCTAGATTTCATGTGCGAATCTCATTTTCAACCATGATTATCACTTGCGGTGAAGGAAAACATCGTGAGGAAACCTGCATGTCTGAGAGAACCCCTCGAAAGACGTGTGAAGTCCGCCAACTCGCAGTGGGCCAGCGTGGTGGATTATGGCCTCATCCCCCTCGCATTGAGGGGAGACCCGTGGGACATAAAAAATGGCTGGTATTATTATGTATAGCGCTGCTTAGTTTGGGATCGTGTGATTGGCTTTTTCTGCTTATATTTGATTCAAGGATTCCTGAAATTTATGTTGCTATTCAAATAAGGTAAAGCGTCTCACTGCTCCAAATCAGCCGGAATGGCTTGCACATCCAGCAGCTGGCATGCCAGCGCCGCGTGGTAGCAACGGTCGATGCCGTTGATGTAAGTTTTCACTATCATGCTATTTTCCAGGCAGTTACGGGCTTCAGCTGTACGGTGAAAATATGGATTAATGCATATAGAAGGTGTACCAAAGATAGTGTAAAATATTTTAACAGGGCAACACTATATTGATTTCTTATATTTACGCGAATACTACACATTGAAATAAATCTATTTTTTAAGGGTTTTATCGCGTTTATTTGCAAGACCTCAAGACACAGTGCGCTCTTTCTGCGTAGATCGGACCGCAAGTAACATCTAAATATGAGGGTACCCCCGTCAAACTATGACACTAGGACGTCAACCACCTCAGTCCTCCCGTGACCGTGGTTGCTGTAAAGCAGCCGAAACGTCGGGAATGGAAAAACAAAAAATAAACGCGATAATTTTTTTTTTTTTTATTTCAACACTAGGTTTTAAAGATAACATTCCCAATGAAATCATTAGATATTGAAAAAAATACACAAACTATTGGTCCGCCTTGTTTAAAAACACAAACATCATTTACACAATTGTTTTATACATCAACGTGATCCATAATAACGTTTACAATAGTTTTGTTAAAACCTATATTGTGGCGTCGTTTGCCTGACAGTTGTAGGTTGTCCTTATTGTATTCTCAATGTTGTACGCTTATAATTATGAAAGTGTTTGACTCGACAAGTAAAATAAATAATTTAAATTGTACATAAGAATCTTTACATGACAGTGTATCTTCATCAGTGATGGTCAATATGAAGAATAGTGTCTTGATATCCATCATAATAAGCAAGATCCGCCAGGAGTCGTTGTCGGTATGCTGTGCCTCTTGCACCGCTACCACCCAGAGACTTTTGAAATTCTGAGGATATGGTTTATATATAATTACCTATTATTGTTTTTTTTTTGTACACTAGTTCCTTTATTTTTATAATCTCACTAAATATTTACAACAGAAAAATAAAAAATTATATGAAAACAAACTATGTATCAAAAAGACCTTGTCCGCGTGGAATGGTGGCAAGAATGCTGGCTGCATTTCCTCGCTGAATTTGATTGAACCTGACCATAATTAATAGAAACCTGACCAGGGCCCTAAGTCTGCTAACACAACCGATTCATAATCGAACAGCAACCGCATAGTAACTGTCACTTTTGACAGATATTGTATGGGATATCTGTCAAAAGTGACAGTTACTATGCGGTTGCTGTTCGATTATGAATCGATTGTGTTTTGGGGCCCTGTTCTTATAGGTCAGAATTCTGCATGGCTCTTCATGTTCTTCAAAATCGACGTCTGTATTAGTCCGGGAATGTGGATATATCTAGATTGTCTGTACTGCAAAATACAGGACCCAGAATGTTGGCCAATTAGTCTACTTCGATGGGACTGCTACCTATATAACATAAGTTATTGGTTAATGATGAGGCAAGATATACTTAGAGTAGGTACCTGTTTAACAATATTCTGTATAAGTGTCTTGACAGAAATATCTGCCAAAAAGTCACCAGAGTAATGAAAGTCCTCCGGCAACGGGAACCGACAGTCGAATATTGTGTTGATTGCGTGTATTTGAACTGGTGTGAAAGAAGATGTGTCGACGCTGGCAAAAGCATTACTTATTAGGGTTGTCATCTTAAATAATTAGGAGTATAATGAGTTCTAAGCTAATGTCAAATTGCTAAGCTACTTCGACCAAAAACAGTGTAGGTCGCATCACGTAAAATGATCACAGATGGCGGCTTTGCGCATGCTGAATTCATACAATTAGGCATGCGCAGAGCATCTTTGATAATTTTATAATGTAAATAATATATAAATATCGCCAGACGAACACACCAACTATACGGTCCCACACTAAGCAACGCTTGTATTATGGGTACCGTACAATTGGCTGGAGGCGGACCCACTATAAATTACTTATATGTACAGATATTAAACATCCATAATTTGGGTACAAACATTCGTGCTCATCACACAAGGTTTGTCCCTACCAGGATCCGAACCCGGGACCCTCAGCACAGAAAGCAGGGTCACTACCAACTGCGTTAATGAGGCCGTCGTTATGTGATGCAACTTATATCTATGGCTTTGGAAGTACCTGTATCTTATAATGTTTTCGTATCCATCCCGTAACGAGGTTCGGGTGCCTCGCTTTAACTTGTTAAATATCATTCGAACCAAGGCGAAAGGTTCCTACAAACAATTTGTTCAGTATCAATCAAGGTTCATTTTAAGTAATTATGTCACTAATCCATGACTTTTGTATTAACGACTAGCTGTTATCCGCGACTTCGTCCGCGTGGTATTTAACAACAAGCGGACGAAGTCGCGGGTAACAGCTAGTCTACAATAAAAGTAGCCTAAGTTACTCCTTGTTACATCAGCTATCTGCCAGTGAAAGTCCCGTCAAAATCGGTCCAGCCATTTCAGAGATTAGCCGGAACAAACAAACAGACAGACAGACAAAAATTGTAAAAAATGTTGTTTCGGTATATGTACCGTGCATACATCCAAATGCACTTAGTAAAAATCGGTTATTTTAATATACAAACAGACACTCCAATTTTATTTATTTGTGTATAGATGTATAGATCACATACCTTATCATATTCAGTTAAAACTATCTTCTCAGTGCGTACGAAATTGGGAGTTATATTTAGACATTCCTCCATCAAGCGCTTCTTCCCCGCAAACCTAGGCCCCTGTAAATGACTGACTTGTTAAAATGTCACCTCGATATTGGTCCTATAACTTACACAAACGAGAATGATGAATGTCCTTCATCTATTGATTGTAAAAGTCTTTTTAAAAAAAGCACCTAAGGAGCGTTCAAGTATTACGTAACGGAATTTTTGGAGATGTTTGACCCCCCCTCCCCCTCATGTAACGCGCCGTAACGTTTATCTTTACCCACCCCCCCCACCCCACCCCCTAGTAAAACGTAAAATCTCTACGACCGTTCTGAAGGGTTAAAACAATGTTACGTAACGCGTAGTTCAAATCCCCCTCCCGCCCATGCAACGCATCGTAACGTATCAGAAGACCCCCCCACCCCCAATGTCGTTACGTAATACTTGAACGCCCCCTAAGTATATCTTACTGATAACTGAACATTCTAATGAAAACCAATTCGGTTTCGGATGGAATTAATAATGAACTAACAATGAAAGCCACCGCATATTTATGGTCCCTGTATCTAGTGAAGCTGAGTTTCTGCTGGTGAATGGCATTTCGCAAACTCATCTTGAATCTCTGTAGTTCGTCTTTGCGCCCGAGAATTGGATGTCTCTTTCCGAAAAATTGTTCCGGCGGTCTGCCCTCGATAACAAAAACGTCAAAGTACTTGAATATTAGTTAGGGGAATTTCAAACAACCAAACTGGTCAAGATTAATCCCAATATCGTAGAAGTAAGTTAAGAAGTAAATATAAGAAACTAGCTGTCCCAGCGAACTTCGTACCGCCTCAGAATCAAATGTATGAGAAAATTGATTTATTGGTATTGGTTAAAACAAATCTATCCCACGGGAATCATACATTTTATCGAGATAAAAAGTAGCCTATGTGCTATTCCAGACTATAATCTACCTCTGTGCCAAATTTCATCCAGCCGTTCTGGCATGATTGAGTAACAAACCACCATTCATACCATCCAAACTTTCACATTTATAATATTAGTGGGATAAGTAAGTACGAGTTAAGTAAAAATAAACTAACCGTTTTTTATTAAACTCATAAACAGGCCCTGGTTTGGCAAATCCTTTCAGCACTTTGACCTCCACTTGTCTAAAGTACTCGTGATCCAACTTGCTTCTCAAAAAAGTTTCTTTATCACACGTTACTTTATCAGGGTAAGCCATCATTAGCCTCGAAGCCTGTGAAAGGGGTTCACAAAGCACTATCACAAAAGAAACGCATTTTACTTATTCAGCGTAAAATCTACCTTGTTGACAGCCGATCCAATTACGGTGTACTCCCTGCGCAAGACATGACCGACCACACCACAATACGTTCTACCTGCAATCGTGAACCTTGAGCTATTTTACCTTCAAATAAAAATACCCTTTCGTACATTATACAATGCAAGTTCATTAAGGAACTTGCCTTGGATAGCTCATTATTTTTCTCAGTTATTACATTTACAGATGGTCCTTCACCTATAAGACCTAGTCGAGGGCTCTTTAGCCTCCTTTCTTGTATCAAAGTGCTGCTGCAAATATTGTTTTTACCCACTCACCAGTCGTTACACCAATGGACACGCTCATAATATTTTCGTCGATCAAGTTCTCCTTGAGCTGGTAAGCACATAACAGCGCCTTCTGCGCCTCATCATCGTGCTTCAGCCCTCTCATACCGAAAACCACGAGGAACATCATGTCTTTGTCAAACATTGATACTTTGTTCACTAGGCCGGCTAGTTCTGAGCTTACTCTGGGTATAAAGACCTTGTATTAATCGTTATTTATCTAACCTTAAATTTGATATTTAGCTACGAAGGTTAGATATAGACTAGAGTTAGAACTAGGTTTAGTCTGTAGGTACTAATTGGCTAGCGACAAAACACTTGTATAAAGTCAGTAGAAGACAGTCAGCAACGGTAAGCACTCCGTGAGACAGTTGATAACATAGGAAGAAGTCTGGGTTAACTTTACTTTTAGGTTGAAGAGAGAGGGCATAGGACCGACCTTAAAACACATTTATAGGCCGTATTAACAACTCCAATAAGAATGTCTTCAGTAACAGTCTTAGTGATGATGTTCAGACACACGACGACCACACGACGCACTTCGGTCAGGAAGTCCATAGGTTCATCATTGTCCACGGCCCTTAAGACGGGCGCCAGCATGAAACGACGCAGGCCTGGCCACCAGGAGCTTCGCAGGGATGCCACTACCGCTGGACGAACTGTTTGAGGGTACATTTAGGGTTTTTAACTAGCTGGCTCATAGAATTTAGAGGAGTGTAATTATAGCATTCCGAGCCCTAACAAGCCTGAAAGGTCACTGTCTTCCTAGTTAGGAAAGGTATTTTAGGAAGTTGTATGAAGAGCTAGGAGACCACAAAATATACTCACGCGTATATTCTTTGTAGTTTATTTCAGAAACACCATCCTCATCGTAAATAGAAGGATTTTCTGGAACATCCGTTGTATCTGAACCTATAAACAGATGATGTATGAGGTACCAGTACCTAATAAAAGACACACACACAGAATAACTTTTGCTAACAACTGTGATACTTACTTTTTCGTTTGTTTAAATTTGCTTGAAATCTCTCTACCCTTTTCCAAGATGCACCAACTCCCAAAACCTATAATAAATATCTAAATTAAAATCTAATCTAACTGCTTCCTAGTACGGTAGGTACTGGTTACACAAGCTACTCGTAAATCTATACTAATCTATACTAATACTAATATTTAATATTTACTAATATTATAAATGCGAAAGTTTGGATAGATGGATGGATGTTTGTCACTCAATCACGACAGAACGGCTGAACGGATCTGGATGAAATTTGGCACAGAGGTAGATTATAGTCTGGAATAGCACATAGGCTACTTTTTATCCCGGTAAAATTTATGGTTCCCGTGGGATAGATTTGTTTCAATCTTTCATAGCGCAAAGGATCGACATGTTTTTTTGCGCGGGTAACACCGCAGGGCGCAGCTAGTAAATCATAGATCTACATGTTTACTGAACCAATGGATTCTGAATTTCAGGTCCCTAAGGGTTCAGGCATCAGAAAATTACAAGCAACACACTTTCGTATGTCTTCCATCTCCGTAGGGCTGCGTGCAATACTCCGCTTTATTAACATACATCCATGCGCTCGCTGACGTCAGCACATCTCCAGCTGCTGCCATGTATTGTGCCATCTTAACATCCCACACCGGCGGCCCGACCAGGATGAAGTGGCACTGGCTGATCTTCTCGTCTCCGATTATTGAGAAGTAAGTACGGCCGGCTGCTATAGCTACTTTCACTGTTAGTTTCAAATATTATAAGACAAGGAGTTAAGAAACGTTAAATCAAATTCCCTATTCGAAAAAAACATCCTTTTGCGAATGGGTGTATAAAATTTGATGCATGATGCTTTCTTCTATGGGCCGCTTAATTTAAGTATCGGACGTCTTAAAAAAAATACGAGACAACAGCGACCCAAACGGTTAAGGTGTTTTAGATGCACTACGCAACCAATCAATACGGTATAATGTACGGAAATAACTAACTTATTAGTTAGGGGTAGGGCATACTTTTATCTACAGCCGGCTACTTAATTTGTGGCACATCTACCTACCCATGAAGTGGTTTACCGAGGGAAAGTGCAATATCGACTAACCCTTCAGTGTCACTCCAACATCGGTAATCTGAGTGCCATAATTCTTCTGTATAATAAGGCCACAGTTCATCGCAGAGTGCACGACATCCTGCATGGATTGCGTGGGTGTTTTCTTCCACATGGAGAGGAAAGCGTCACCGGAGAACTTAAGAATGTCCCCGTTGTGCATCAAAATCTCCTGGATCATGGCGCCGATGTACGAGTTCAGGACTTGCGTCAGTTTTGATGGTCCGCCTTGTCCCATCTTTGTATATTTCTCACAGAGATCGGTGAATCCTTGAAATTGTCATACCTTAACTCAGGGGTTCCCAACCTTTTTTTGTCTACTGCCCACTTTAAGAATAAATTATTTTTTAACGCCCCCCTTTTTAAACATACTTAAAAACCGCTAAGTACTTATAACTGATTATTGAAACGCAAATTTATAGTATTCGGCAGAGTATCTTTTATTGAAAATAAAACAAACATAATCAATTCTTATATAAAAACTAATGTGAAGGTTGAATCTGATGCTGTTCAATAAGTTTGTTGATATCAGGTTCCAATGCCCCCTTTTTTTTCTGGGTATCTTACCGCCCCCCTTTAGGCCTGCAGCGCCCACAAGGGGGCGTTATCGCCCACGTTGGGAAAGACTGCCTTAACTGAATAAATCTATATCCTACCTACAGCCACTATGACGCCTTTACCCGTGAGATTAAATGTTGTGGATTGGGGACTTCAACTGCCTGGCTACCTTGACGTAATTTTCGCGAAGCAATAGGTATCTCAGCTCTGGTGCTACGAGAATTTTCTTTAGCCGGCAGACAGAATAAAGTACTTGTTAGTACTCAATGTAAAGAAACTCATGTCATGAGGCCTTTCGATTCCCGGGTCCGTTTAGACATTTCAAGTCACACCCCTCAATCTGGATCTGTGCCAGGTCAAATGGCAAAAGACTACCCCCTTTTTGGATATGATATCATCAGCAAAATGTACACAAGTCAAGTCTCGGGTAAGAAGGAATTTTGTAGATGCCTGTATTACTAACCCTACATATTTTTAATGAGGAAAACCATCTCATGAGGTCTATGGAACCCAAAGCGATAACATATAGGTAGGAACCCACCAGACACATCAATGAACATGAGAGCAGTCTCGTAGCTCCTTATCGAGTGGTCGAAGTGCTTGTAGATAATCTCGTCGGGGACCATGGAGGATATGACGCCGATGCGGGTTGCCTCCTGCATCGTACTCCGATTGCCTTTCACGCTATCCATCCTGAATGGCATCAGTACCTACTTAGTGTTAGGTTACTATCCTTTCCATGCATAGCCATCTCAATAGATACCTACGGATCTAGTCATTAGTCCTATTATCATCATCTTTGCCTTTTCCTATGATCTAGACTTGGCGCAATTAGTCGTTTTACTTCTAGCCAATATTGTCCATTTAGTAGCAGCCGAAGTGTAATAGGTATTTAACTTTTATATATGTAATAATAATATAATAATTCCAGCCATTTTTAATGTCCCACTGCTGGGCACGGGCCTCCCCTCAATGCGAGGGGGATTAGGCTATAGGCCACCACGCTGGCCCCGTGCGGGTTGGCGGACTTCACACACCTTTCGAGGGGTTCTCTCAGACATGCAGGTTTCCTCATGATGTTTTCCTTCACCGTTTAGCAAGTGATAATTATGGTTGAAAAATGAGATTGGCACATGAAATCCGAGAGGTGCTAGCCGGGGTTTGAACCCGCAATCCTCGTTACCGAGGCAAGCGTTCTACCAACTTGGCTATCACTGCTATCTATAACTTTTATATCCATTCACATAATTAGGTAAGTTACATCCAAATAGTATTTGTATCAACTGCTTATTTGTCCGCAAAATACTGTCTGGTACCAAACTATATAGCCAGAGGCCACAAAGTTCATTGTACCCGCCCACAAACTAATTAGTACCATGACTGTAGGTAAGTACCTACATTCATTGAACTAATTAATGTATTAAGCATACGATAAACACCGATTTACTAAGCAGATAGGTATGTACCTACCTACTGAATAGATCGTTACTTAGGTACGTACATACCTACCAACCTAAGTAGTTTTAGGTGTTCTAAATATTGCTGTAGCTACTTATTTCAAGAGTTTGAGGTGAGCAACTGGTAGGAGGTTGCACAGGTTAAAGAAATTGCAGTTTTTTTATGAGAAACCAACGCCCACTTTGAACCAATATGCCAACGTGCGCGAGTTCAATGACCTTCATCACACGGATCAAAACAATTATATAGGCACCAACTGTATGGGTCCCAAACTTAGTAACGCTATTATCGGTACCGTACACTGAACTGAGGCAGATTCCAGTAAAGAATTACCTACCTAAGTAGATACTTACATTGATATTAAATATCCATTACTCGAGTACAAACATTCGTACTCATCAAAGTTTGTCCCTACCGGGATTCGAACCCGGGACCCTCGGTACAGAGTGCAGTCTGCCAATCGTCGAATGACAATTATCCATACTTACTTAGCTTGTCCCCGAGCACCTTGAATCCTGCGCCGTTCCCTGGGTGACTGTATATCTATCAGTAGGGAGCTCTTAGTGGTGTTAACTGGTTTCGTAGCCATTAAATACTCATCGTACGCAGAGTTGCTTTTTTGTCGAAATTTCATCGAACGAAATACTTGCTTGTCGTACGGCATTGCGTCTGAGGCGGAAAATATTTAATTCAAATTGAGTCTAACTAACCTTCCGTCGATAATTGCCCCGGCCCCCGATCAATGATATTGAAAATACAATAGGTACCTGCTTTCTATCAATGGTCAACCTCACTACATAAAAGTGTAAAAGGATGTCCCCGGTGCCCGTCTGGCTGTTTAAAACGATGCTAGTCTCGAGAACCACTTAACAGATTTCATTCAGATTCAGTAATCAAAATTCACGCGGGCGAAACCTTTAATTAGTAGGTAAGTATTTATAAGTACTTATATTTTTTATAGAGAGAAACTTAGTAGGTAGTTCTAAGTGGTTATGTTGGTCAGTCAATACGTCGACAGAAACAGTATTTTAGTTGACGTCGTCAGTGGAGAATAATATTAGGCCGACTTTAACAGTAAAAAAGTTGCTAAAGAAGTTGTTTTCTTGGGATCCGAGAGGCATCCGGCGCGATTGCCACTTTCTCCCTGGAAAATACGTCTCTGAATGAGAATTCTAGGTAGAAAAAAACAATCCCACATCTATAGAAGTTTTTAACCAATTTAGAACAGCATTATAATGGATGAAATCCTTCAATAACTATGCGGAGCCTCATAGAATCAATAAATTAAATTAATTCTATGGGAGGCCTATGGTTGAAAATCACACCTACCTATACAAATCTACTAAGGTAGGCAGGTATACTTACCATCTTTGCTCTGTCCATTTTCATTCATGATGTTGAGGGAAAAACCAAATTTTCTTCTTGAAAAGATTTTCTCAAACAACTTCAATATTACTCAGTGAATATTCCGTCTTATCCTCTGGTTCGCGTCACTTGTACATTTGACACACAAAGAGGTTTGCGTTATTGCAAACCTCTTATTACAAACCTTCTCTTGTTATTAGGTACCTACCTAATAGCAAGAAAAGGTAGCATTCATTTAGATTGGTATTCCGGTTATCCAAAATCATTACTCAAAAATGGATGGGTTTTAGATCGTAAGTAAGCCTATTCCACCCTAGCTTTATTACTTACCTAGCCCTGCCCAGCAAAAATTGCAAAAAAGTATCTACAGCCACTCACTTTAAAAAAAAAACAAAGCCTAACGCTAAGAATGCATTTTCTAGAAGCGCTGAAATATGCCTATGCCATTATAGATGAAAAAAAAGCATTCTAATTTGGGTAATGACATTGTTCCAGAATCATGCATGACTTCTGATATGGCTAGAGTGTGTATGACCTTGATTATCTACACGTAACGAGTAAAATGGCGAGACATTGCTTTTAGGCCGAGTGCTCGGTAGGTGTAAACAGTGCTCGGCCGGTAGAAGCCTTGTTTACTCGGCCGCGAGCACTGTCTCAGCATTTTACTAGGTAAGTGTAATCAGGGTCCCCGGCATATATGTTAAGAAGTTATGAACACTATTGGAGGAAAATATAAAACTTTGTGGGTAAGTAATCAAAATATTTATTTACGAAATGTGAAGGAACGTACTACTTTTATCCTACTCATTTTAAAATACTCTACCCGCAAATTACTAGCATATTGAACTTAAACATGAACTCACAAAGGTTCATTATCTAAAATAACACTTGGGTAATCTTCCGGCCGGCTTTGTTCTCGGTGCTGTGAAGAGAGGACCTTAGTACCTAGAAATAAAATTATTATGGCACATTCAACAAATAACATCACGCTATTAACCTTTTCGAAATAAACAGAGCTATTACATATTCACTGATACTAGATAAGCACTTAATCAAGTTTCAGTGATGCTTATCGGCGTAGCATATCATAAGTTCCTACAAAGACCGAATGCATATTCCGAAAACATAACTCTTTCTAATAAGTACTTTGTCTCAATCCTAAGAGGCATGTTAAACCCTAGTAAATATAGTACGACTACCAGGCGTCTATAGTATTTATCACAACCGTATTGCCCTAAGGGATAGGCAGAGCTGCTCTGTTGCGGACCAACATTTTTGTTTTGTACTTTTTTTCTATGTCTAGGCCCAATACGATTCGCACCAACATTTAGTCAATGCTATTAAATCCCAATATAATGGGGGGTAAGCCTATTGCCATTATACCAAGCACACTTCTCAGTACGAAGATATTTTACACATTTATCTTGTTGTAGCCGACCCTGCTAGGGCCGCAGCAAATCCTACACAGAACGCAGTTATAAATACTCCCGGTGGAAGCTTACCACATAGTTTACCTCGTTGTACCACAAATACGCACTCGCAGAAACACCAATTTACAGATGGCTATCGGTCAACAAAATCTCGATCGCATCGTCTCAGTCCTTCGGAATCCAATATTCGGTATAGTACGGATGTTTTCAGATTAATAGTAGGTAAGGGCCACGCCGTGCGTTGGCTGTGCATGCAGATTATCCGGGCAAAATGGAAGCTCCTCATATACCTACTCAAGTACCTTGATGGAGGTTAGGGCGGCACAAATATCTCCCGCCCTGAAGGGCGCCTTGCGGGAAATAAAGAATTACGACGTGAAATAATTATCCCAGTAATGACAAAACTAATAAAAGCAAGATTCATTGGGTGTAAGGTATTTGTTACGGAGAAGTTAGTAGTAGTAGCAAAAATCCATCAGTTAGTCATCTGTGGAGAAAAATAGGTAAAAAGGAAGGAAACGTGCCCGTACAACTTCACACAATAATAACGGTGCTTCCTTTTTCAGCCTTCAATATGTGTAATAAAAACTCTGTTGCAAAAAGGAAAGATCTACCAATAAATATACATTGAGCTCATTGGGAAAGATGAATAAACTGACTAATCATAAACAGATTTATGTTACGTATTTAGATTACATAGCTATCAATTCACATTTACAGTGAATCGAGAAGCTTTATATTTTTACGTTTTTCAATGGGCTTACAACACATTTAGTTCTATGAAGCATCCCCAGTGAGCGTAAGAATTTCAGGGTTGGCTCAAGCTTTGGAAGCACAAGGATGTGTGCCCAGAATCACTCAATACTCACCAAAACATAGTTTGTTGTAAATTATAAAAGTGTTGAAACTTCACAAAACTCACATATGGTTTAACTACACCCTTTTAAGACTGCAATCACTATAATCTCCCTACACTTGAGGTTTCTGACCACATAACATCACAAACACTTATACTTCACAAGTGGTTCAGGATTTAAAAGTTATGCACAAAACAGTGACTCCATTCTTAATTTCAGGGCACTTTTAATACCACAAATAAGTCACTGTATTTTTTTTAAAACTGCACTTTAGCATGATCAAACACAACTCACAAGGTATAAAAAAACTACATAATGAGAAGAAATAATCTATTTGCAAGTTCACACACTTACACTACACATCACCTACCATACACTGAAAAAGTATACACTAAACTGTTATTATTTAAATATACACTTCATATTTTTTTCATGTAAAAGAAATTCATAATTTTGCTGTAAATTCTAGCAAAAACTATACTACATTATTTGCAATAATAATTATTGCTGTCACTAAAACTGTGAACAAACACAGCACTTTCACATATGTAACAACTCTTTGTGGAATTCTCACATGTTACAGACACCCCACATCACTACACATCACATGTATACATTACAAGTAACTTATCTTGAAGACAGTGGATTTTCCATAAAGAACTTAATCTAATAATTATGGGAACTCAATAGGTTAAACTATTATAACAATCATGTTATCATTAAGCAGAGCCACCGCGCACCACCACAATAACCAAATGGTCCTCTTTCAGGCTCTCCTCGGTAAGATTGTGACATGTCCTCTTTAGGAGTTCTGTGGAAAATTCACATGGAGGGAATGAATATAATACTCCCGTCGCTTCGGTTTCTTTGTTCAGAAGAGATATGACACCAGCAGCCTCCTTTTGTTTTAAATAGGACACCAAGTTCCGCATTGGTCGGGTTTGAATGCTTGCATCCTCATTAGTAATGGAAGCTGTTGATCCAGCGACTCCCAAGAAAATGGCATGTGAACTTGATGTTGCAATACGTTTCTGAACATCATCCAGTTTTGGTTGGTCTAATCGCAATCTCTGTGTGATTCTTAGTTGGTTTTTGCCATCCTCATCTTTCATGAGGCTGTCAACAATTTCAGAGTCTCCATCAGTTAGGTGGAACTTGGTTGGGAATAGAGAATTTTTAAGAATCAATGCTCCATTCCAAATGGTGGTGGCCTTACGGACAACTTCAGGAAGTGTCCTAGCCGACGCGAGCATGCCTCCACCACGACGAGGGGACCCATCAGAGTCACTGTCTGGAGATCGTCGTCGTGGAGACCGAGAGCGAGAACGATCCACACCAGGTTCACGGGAACCGGAACGGCGTACGCGTCCGTCGTATTCTGCATCTGCTGGTGGCCGTCTCCACTCCTCA
This sequence comes from Pheosia gnoma, assembly GCA_905404115.1. Classification (NCBI taxonomy): domain Eukaryota; kingdom Metazoa; phylum Arthropoda; class Insecta; order Lepidoptera; family Notodontidae; genus Pheosia; species Pheosia gnoma. The sequence goes on from FR989910.1 coordinate 2,869,515, forward strand.
TCACGGTAGTCCCCTGAGCCATGATACACACCTCGATACATGCCACGCCCACGGCCGCGATGACCACCCCTACCTCTGTAACCCGGGGTTCCGTAGGCATAAGTCTCATCCCATGCCTCATATCCTTCATACCCTTCTACAGGCCTTCCATCTTCACCGACAGGTGGTGCATAAGGCTTGGGCCTGTATGGACCACCATTACCTACATCTGCAAAGTCTATGCGCAAGCGCCTATCAGGCCCTCCAAGTGGAAAACCCCTCATTTCTTTCACTGCAGCTTGGGCAGCATCAATAGAATCATACAAAATATAGGCATGTGGTTCACCCTTAGCATACTCAATCTTTTTAATAGCTCCAAACCTATCAAACTCCCGCTCCAATTGAGCTACTGATGTCCAAGGACCAAGACCACCCACCCATACTCGGGTTGTAGGAGTGGCTTTACCATACCCTATCTTGCATTGGAATTTGCCAATATACTGGCCGGAAAGTTCCACTTTGGCTCTGTGAGCCATATCCAAAGTTTGGTAGCGGACAAAAGCAAATGCATTGCCAGTACCAGGTGGTGGCCTTTTGATGTCAATGTCCTCCACAATACCATATCGCCCAAAGATACGACGGAGCTCCTCATCTGATATGTTAATTTCTAAATTGCCAGCAAAGAGTGTTCTGGTAGCAAGAGGATCATCTTCTGGCTGCACATGGTGTAAATAATTGGGAAACTTATCTTTTTTGTTTTCCATTTTCTCAAAGGGAGGATGATGAGGGCGGGGCATGTATGGACGTGGCATGTAATGTGGGTGTGGTGGGTGATGCATTGGAGGTCTGTGGTGCATCGGGGGACCGTGGGGCCCTGCCATTGGGTACTCATGCATTGGAGGACGAAAATCTCTGTGATGAGGAGGCACTGTTGGTGGAATTCCATAGGCTCTGTCATCTGGAGGAGGCCGACGTCTTTCTGGTACTGGGGACCAAGCATATGAGTATGGTCGCTCATAATCAGGTGGGGTTATGCTTCTTGGTCGGCTCCTGTATTCAGCACGTACCGGCTCATAAACAGGATCCACAATAGCAACCTTGTCATACAATATAATCCTGGGTTTTGCATGCTTCGCGTCTTTCGCATCCTCGGCACTGCGGAAGCACACATACGCAACTCTTTCATCCAACTCGTGCGAAATCTTTATGCTGAAGTCACCGAATTTCTTGTATTCTCTGTATAACGTGTCCTTAACAATTTCGTCTGACGCTTTAGGATGCAATGCACTGACACAAAGGACCTTGTAATATGGGCGCGTAGACTCCTCCCTGACGTCCCGGGAGCGCGCATAGTCCTCACGGTGCGGGGACACGTAGCGGCCGCGGGGGCTCGGCGATCGCACCCGCCGGCGGACCCGCTCCGGGGTGACGCGCTCGTCAGAACTGTCATCGTACCTGCCTATACTGCTACGGGTCCTTTTCGAACGCGGCATACTATCCCTTGACGAACTCCTCTTCATGTTACGAATTTTCACCGTTATTCTATCTCTATCGCTACGCGGTAATCCAATCATGAAAGCTCAGTACGACGAACCACTATCTGAAATGCACAACATTACACGTCACTTCAAAATGTCGCTTTGTTCCAGAAGACAATCACCGCAACGCACGTTAGTAAGTGTCTTACCACAACGAATTTAGCGACTCGAATAACTTAATTAGTTCACTCATACACCTCCACTCCGCACAAGATTTTAACAACAACCACGAAATGTAAATAACTCACAAATCAAAAATAAAAAGAGATCACGATCAATCCAGCATCAGCATCGCACGCACAGGGAAATTGAGGGGAAGTTCCAAAGAGACGTTTTAGAAATTTCTTTGGATCACAATATGGCTGCCAGTCGCCAGAGCAAAGCATAGAGAATTATGTTTGGTTTACACGGGGACAGTAGGTATGTGATTTTTTTTAAACGGCCTTACCTACCTTCGGGTAGGTATTTTGCCCATATTTTGCCAATTCGAACATGGGAGATTATATGCAGGCCTAATCCGTAGACGAGGCCTAATAAATCCCCCTAACCTTATCAGTGAAGTCGAGGATACTTTACTGACAAATTACCGGACTTCTTGGGAGAACTGGAAAAGTCGGTCTATTACATCTATATTACTAGTTTTATTTTCCTACACTCGTGCACGTTTATGAACACATATAATATCATCATGGTACTAATCAGTTTTATAAAAATTATCAAGCAATACTCGAAACTGGCAAAAATTAGTCTATTTTGTTGTAAAAAAATAACTTTATGACGACATGAGTGTGCACGTGAATGTCGAGTGCTTAGATTTAGAAAGAGAGAGGGTGTCTCGTCGTATACGGGTGTGTACATGAACCTAGGTGTGTACTATGTGGGAAACCCTTTTGAAGGGGGTTTCCAAAGACTAGTATAATATAGGGTTTTATACCTGAATTAGCTGAATCTTGCACCTGTCAATAATGGTCGCTTTACGAAAAAAAAAGTCACAAATTACATTTTGGTTACATGACACACGTATATTATCTATGGTTACATTACAATTTACCAGTGTTAGCAACCCTACTGTTTTAACAGTAGATTTGCTGTTTTCACATTTATCCCCCTGTTTTCTGTTTCATTCCTAATTTTTACTGTTTTTCAATTAGCGTTATATTATACCTACACTATGAACATATTTTTTGATAACTATTATGTAATAAAACGCAATGACACTAGACGGCAGTATCTACTCTTGTCGAGATTCAAGGGATTTCCCACATTGTGTGAATTGGTGAAGAAACTTTTGTGGCTACCACATAGCAGCGCCACCGTGGAAAGATTATTTTCAGCTATAAATAATATGAAAACTAAATTACGCAACAGAATATCGACTTATTGCACACTAAATCCGAAATAACCTAGTGCTACTCATTTTAAGCCACAGAAAGACAAATGAAGAAATTTAACAAAAATATGTATGGTTTTAATAAGCAAAATGAGTCTGAAAATACTGAAGATGAGGCAATAGAGGATGAAAGTGGACTATAATTTTACTTTGATTTTTTTAAATATGTTGTGATCAATATTATAATATAATAATGTATGTGAGTCCTGGTAACTAATAAAAGTAGGTGATTGTTTTAATTACATCAGGAAATTATGAAATCTGCCCTTTTTTACTTTATCTACTGTTTTCTCCTGTTTTTTTATTGGTGAGCTGCTGTTTTTTAGTTTCTCGGGGTTGGCAACACTGCAATTTACATTACATTACATCAATAGAAAAATAAAATACATGTTATGTTATTGACGCGACTGATTTAGCGATACGATACCAATTCGATTATATGTAAACAGTGGGGTAGGTACAAACTTTGGGTACAAAGATCAATGATATATAGCGTAACTTATTGTTGGTTGGTTATACCTCCATTGATTCTTCATGAACGAAACTAGATATCTTCATAATATCCACGAGATAAAACAAAAAATAACTACAAGTTGATCGAACAGATTCTGATGATGGACGTGATTGTACGAGTAAACAACCAATCAAATGGGAGAGACAAACTAGCCAGGTATTTACCTAAAACTATACAAAAGATTGTAGATGTGATGTTACTAAAAAATTATGATATGCCAACTTAAGTGGACAACTGGTTGAAGTAGAACCATGAGCAAAGCAATGGTACCTGTTTTACTTTCTACCCCTAATTGGATGAAGTTATGTGAATATATATGCAACACTTTTTTTATTTTCACTGACTTACTACTTTTATAGTCTTGTAGATAAATAGTATGCACTAGATATAAATCAATTCCTTGCTTACTATATTTCAGATTGGTGCAATATACAAGTCGCCTAGTTTGGCATCAGCTGGAAGTAAGGAATGCCAATAAATATTCAGTGGACAGGATAAAAAATTTGGAACTTACTTTAAGTTCATTCAGAAAAAGTAAGAAAGAATCTCCCTACCTTACAAGCATATGCCAATAGCCAAAAGTAGCTTGAACTTGCATTTAATTTCAATGAGATTAGATTAGAGAGTATTGCAGACTACATCCAAGCTATAAAAGGTCCGGTATAAGAAATAATGATATGTAATTTTTCTTTTTCAGTTCTAAGGCTTGGGAGATGCATAGACATATGTTACAGTGCCTTAAGTAGTATGCACATTGAAGACCCAATACTAAGATTAATACTGTCAATAAGTAAATTATCACATGCACTGTTTCTGTATGCTGATCATGTGGTATGGCTCACCAAGAGTGGGTTCTTGAAAACAGATTCAGAGAAATGGAACAGGACTGCAAACAAATTCTGGCTACTGTCAATTATCGCAAATTTAGCAAGAGATTTGTATGAAATCCTTCATTTGTTGGAGTTACATAAATCAACATTATTGAGACCTTCGGATTTGATAAATGGGCCACTGAGGACATATGGTTTCAATGGTGCCATTAAAAATTTGTTCACAATTGTGAGTTGTCATAAACACATTTTTATTGATACACTGAAGAACTCTTGTGATTTATTCATTCCACTGACAGCTTTGGGATTCACTAAATTAAGCCCAAGTACTGTAGGTTTACTGGGGGCGGTGTCATCATTTGCTGCATTAATGACTGTTGTAAAACCGATAACTAAGTTGGTGCCCGCTTGAATGTATTTTTAAGGATCATTTAATTGGTGCTGGTATGAATAAATTGTGATATGGATTTTTATAGAAGCAAAATAAGGACTATTCTTGTAAAAAGGATTTATATGGAGGTCATTGGGATATAATCAAGGATATGGGCCATCATGTAAGCAAATTTTAATAAAAAAAATGTTTCCTATTTTTAGTTTTTGTTGTTTCCATAAAAATGTTTGAAATAATCCCGAATCCCTATGGGGGCAAACTTTGTAATGAGTGCAAACATTTTACTATGATAACTTCCAAATTGTTTGTTATGGCCAACATCAATGTGGTTAGTTTTATGGAAAACTGTTGAAGAAGTGTACCTTCGAGTAAGTATACTCGAAGATAGACTTCTTCAACTTCATCAATGGCGTCGGGTATTTAAATCTATGCTTGCCTCACCTTGGAGATTTTATTAGGCCTATGCTATTATTCGAGTAGGGTCTCCACTTAAATATTCTTTTCATATTAATTTACAAACATTGCTTTATTTCCGTATAATTGAAACAAGATATTTCAATAACATAGCACTTTATTTAAAAAATATTGCTTAATGTAAATAAAAATGTACATATTCAAAGAAATAAAATAATATCGTACCGCGGTTTGTGCGGTAAACGAATGTAGACGTCAGATTTACATAGAGAAAACTCATTAGAAACTCATTACAATAAATAATTGTACATGTAATTTAGCTAATATAAATTCTAAATTATTTTTTGAGGCCGTCACTCATGGTAACATTGTTTTTTTTAATGTTTTTTATTATATTTGTTTGTTTCTCTGTATGAATATGGTAACATTGTTAGGTGGGTACCAACCTACAATTAGTGCAGATGTCCTGAACAACAACTATTGACACCAAGTTATTAAGGGCTCTACTGACACAAGTCGAAGACTATGCATAAGTCCAAATGTCACTGAAAATGTATTGTTCTCTTAATAAATTAAATATAGAACAAGGCTAAGTTTCTACCTGCTAACCGGACGTCTGCACAGTGCCTTAGTAAATTTTAAAAAAAGTAGACTATAAAACATGTTTGTACATAAATTTAGTTCTATCCATACTTAGTGACCACATCATTCATATCAGTAAAAGCTAATCCTATAACATTATAATATATATGACTATTTTAACGACCAATAAGACCACAATGAATAGAAATTTGTACACGATCATAATCGAAAACTGTTTCCAAATTATTATTTTTATAAAAACTTTGTTATTTTATCAAGCATACTAGAGAGAGAGTGTGTTCGTTTTCAAATGTGTAACATCGATCTTTTTTTTTTTTTTTGGCGCTGTGATCGTCAATACCTATGAATGAGCAATTAAACGGCCATAGATAAATTAAATTGATCCATCAAAAACCGGTCCAGTGTGTTATACGGCAGGCATGTCAGCTGTAGCAACGTCGATTGGTTTTACGCGCCGTCAATCAAGTCACCGTTTTCAGTACAGATACATCTTAATGATCAACCAATGCGCATCTAACGTGATCAATAACGACATCGGTCATTGGCAGTTTCCAGCTTAGAGCCCGAGCTTTCTTCGTAAGCGTATCGTATACTGCGTCGTGGAAGTAGTATGCGTTCGTCATTTTGTATGGAACATAGGACAGCGCCTCCGGCGGACGATACATAAAACTTTAAATTCTACATACAAAGTGGCAAATAAGTTGACTCACGGTTAACTACTCATAGACGTAAAGTTATTCATTACAACCGTTGATAATTTATTTATCAAATCGTTCTAAACATTACTTACCAGTAAAGTTGCACGAGTCTATTAAGGGGCCCGAAAACGGGCTATAAAAATAAAACTTCTCTGGAACTCTTGCTAAGGACCATAGCTCAGCTATTTGCAGTTATACTCTTGCTGCATGGTTATGGTCATCACCTTTAGCTTTGATTGCGGCAATTTGACGGCTATACAATTGCACTTAGAATTTACCATAAAACTAGCCCGTTTACGAGCGCCTTTAGTAGTGTCGATGTTCATATTTAAGGCGCGAGATATAATATCGAATATGAATAAACTATCAAGAATTGTATTAAAGCTTGAAAAAAGAAATCGATCGATGTTGGAACACCAATGGAAACCGGGTTAAAATCATAGTGTTGCTCTTTGGTTACGGGTTATGCGTATATACAGGGGGTATGAAAGTGGTCGGAGGCTCGTTGGCGGTTAGCGGCAGCAGAGAGATCACTTGGATGTCAGGAACATTATCAACCTGTAATAAATAGAGAGCAGTTGAAATTGAACATTTTAAATGCGTACGCGCAAACGACAAACGGTAGGATCTTAAGGTGGAAGCTCAGGGTCAGGGCGCGAAATTCAAAATGTTAATGGTTTTTATTTTTTTACGAAAAATGTGGACATCTTTACGATGTAATTTAGTGTTTTGCGATATTAGCATTCTGCATTGGATGTCTCGATGTATTAAGTTTGCTTAAAAAAATACCTAAAGCGATACAATACCATAAAGTTAGTAAAAGTAGCGGTTTTTACAAACCTTATGGTATTGTATCGGATTAGGTACTTTTTTAAGCAAACTTAATACATCGAGACATCCAATGCAGGATGTTAATATCGCAAAACACTACATTACATCGTAAAGATGTCCAAATTTTTCGTAAAAAAATAAAAACCATTGAAATTTTGAATTTCGCGCCCTGACCCTGAGCTTCCCCCTTAAAGATTGGCATACTCCTATATGCAGCAGCCATTCCGTTACAAATAAAAAGAAAAAATCAACGCTTGTGTGACAAAGACAGCACAACACTACTCGAGACTAGGGTCGTGGAGATTATTGTGAGAGCCCCACTACCATATACTTGCTTTTACCAAGCATAAGTAAAGAATATTAATTCATATTTGTATCTAGCTCAACGGTGTGATTTTGAAACGTTCGAAATCGGAATCGGATTCGGAACGGTAGTAGTCAGTGAGTTCGAAAGATTGATGTAGGTACCTGATCGTGTCCATAAAAAAATATATGATTATATTATAAAGCTTGTGATTTTTGATGGAGGGGTTAATCTCCGGAACTACTAATCCGATTTTGAGAATTATTTCACTGTTACAAAGCTGCATTATCTTCGAGGCGTGGTGCCGGCAGAAGCTACAAAAAATAAATGTCCAACCGTTGGCCACGGGTTCGTAGAGCTACCTGAAGTGTATCGGCTTGTTGGAGAGCAGTCGGTTGGTGTCGTCCCGGTCGGCGAGCGGCAGCGGCTGCGCGGGCGCGTCGGGCGCGTCGTCGCTGTAGGCGTGCGCGCACACGCGCGCGCTCAGCGCCGCGTCGCCGTACGGCCCGCGCACCACCACCCACTGCACGCCCAGGCTGCACACCGTCTTGCTCTTCAGAATCAACTGGCAAACGGACACTGTTCATTTATTTTATAACCGAAGCAAAAAAATATGTTCTTAATTCGAAACGTATTTTTTGTTTGACCACACTACTTTGTGTGGCTGATCCGATTGTCGTGATTCTTTTTTTAATTATTTAACAATATATGAAAACAGCGAGGGTGGATGGTGTATCGATTACATTACGCGAACTTTATTTTACCTGTAGAGTTGCCAATCCCACTATAATCTAATATATTATTAAAAATAAATGTTATGTTATTATAGATATCAGGCATTCAATCAAAGACACATTAAATTGTGTAATAATTTTAACAATTATAAAAATATCAACAACATTCTGGAGGTAGGTAGGTAGGTATCAACTGCTTAAAAAAATGGCAGCACATTTTTGTGTTATATTTCACTATCCCACTACTCCCACTAATCTATACTAATATTATAAATGTGAAAGTTTGGATGGATGGATGGAAGGATGTTTGTTACTCTTTCACGCCCGAACGGCTGAACGGATCTGGATGAAATTTGGCACAGAGATAGATTATAGTCTGGAATAGCACATAGGCTACTTTTTATCCCGGTAAATGTATGGTTCCCGTGGGATAGATGTTTTAATTTTTCATACTTTTTATCGCGGGTAACACCGCCGGGCGCAGCTAGTAATATTATAAATGTGAAAGTTTCGATGGATGGATGGATGTTTGTTACTCAATCACGCCAGAACGGCTGAACGGATCTAGATAAAATTTAGCACAGAGATAGATTATAGTCTGGAATAGCACATAGGCTACGTTTTATCCCGGAAAAATGCACAGGGGTAGAGAAAAGGATATACTTTTTAATCGCGGGTAACACCACGGGCCGCACCTAGCTGACTATACATTTCAATTCGATACGTTTATTCTTGGTTCCTTAACTTTTTATCGGTATTTGATATAAAATAGTGGTCAGCCCTAGTTACTTGGTACGTGATCTCCCTCTGCGTGCTCTGCGTGGGGTCGCGCTGGTTCTTATTGACGAACGCCTTCACCACCCACTGGTGGCCGAACGCGGAGAAGCGCGACGTCTCGTAGTACAGCTTGTGCACGAACTCCTCCGTGCGGTAAGGTTTCAGCTGCAGATCTACGATGCAAACGAGTTACTATCGAGATCTTTACATCGGGGCTCATGGACAAGTCGTTCAGCGAGCCGCAGTCATTCAAGGAGTACCCCATTCATCGGGATTCCCTATAATTTTACTTAACCTTCGAACAATCGGCTTAAAGACGTAACATTCTCTTATAAAGAGGTTTCCTAAGGGTTTTATGTTATATAAAATCCAACTACCTATGTGTATGAAAGGTATATGTGAGTGATTTATGGGATACCCTTGCGAAGGGGTTTTATTGAGTTTCGCGTTTAACTAAGCCGTATCCGGTAAGCAAAGTTGATAGTTACACCAGGTCAATGATGTACATACTGATAATTGAAATGCATTCTTGCCAATGTTAAAATTGCCTTATTTTTTTTTATACTGCAGAAGTTTGCTTGCGTGTATGTTGTAGGTGTGTTTAATAAATAAATAAGTCAAATCTGACAGCAGTTAAGACGTTAAAAAACCTAACAAGGAAGGATACAGCTACGTACGAGTATCTCGTAGTGAATGGAAGGAAGGATGTATAGTTACCGTTGAATGTGATCTTCTCATAGGAGAACAGGTCGAGCAGCTGGTTGTAGAGGGCGCTGGCGGCGGCGGCGGCGCGCTCGCGGTCGGCGAGCGCGGGCAGCACGTCGGCGGCCGACTTGCGCGGGTGCGCGCACGCAGCCTCGTGCGCGCCCGCGCCGTGCGCCGGGCCCAGCCACGGGCACCCGATCACCGCGAACCGACACCCCGTCAGCCTGCACAAACAGTAGACCTAGACACCTGATGTGAAGGCCGGTAAAAGCAGGACTACATTTTATTCCGCTCTGAGACAGCGTAGGGGAAAGTAAAATAGTTCCCATCAGCGTTCATAATCGTAATAAATGGATGAACCCAAAATTTTATTTTTCTTCTATATCTATTTTACAATAACAGCAGTGCAACAATCTTTTTGCGATCCATGTCACTATTCCTAAAAACACGTCCCATACGACTGACTACCGTTGAAGGTATGGTATGGTCACCTGAACCTTTGTGCTTCCGCACGAAATCGTATCGCTGTAATTCGCATCGCGAGTTCCTGCGATGCGGCGCCGCATCGCAGTTTTGTGTGAGAGCCCTTATACAGTGCGTTACCCATCTCCACTTTATTTCACCTTCCTTTCGAGGACGACTTTCAACGTTACCCATGCCGTTTCGAGGGAGACACCTAACTTAAAGTTTCATAGCTCTATGTGCGATACAAATTTATACAATGTAGAAAAATATGCAGGAATGAAATAACTAGTAGTAATGTGTTTACAAAACACAAATGTAAATTAATGAATTAATGAGACAAAGTTTTGAGGTTGATCATATACATTACAATATTAACCTTTCTTGAATTCATGTTTATCTTATGTGTCTGTGTATAAATGTATACACAGGATACCTATTCGTATAATCTATTTATGCAGCTCGTAAATAGCCGATAATATCTTATATATATTATTATAGATATATCTTCAGAGGCTCAAGGTAGTGCGAGTGCGACAACCAAGTACTGGGAGCTTAGTACGAAATACGATAGCATCACGAGTCATCGAGTGATACATTACATAGCAGCCCCTCTAGCGGAAACGACGCAGCTTACATTACCTGATGCGTAACATTCTTCATTTCAGACCAGTAACAATATATCACCTTATCGGTATTTGATACGTTCAAGCACCTAAATAAGGGCACAGTAAAAAAAAAAAACAAATTTATCGCAGACCTGATTATTTGAGTGGCTAGAAGTCCGAGTTAGTAGCAGTAAAAGTATATAAATACTTTACAATATTATGAAAGACATGCAGACATATACTCACGCCTGTCTTCCATAGGGAGTAAGCAGAAACCGCCAAGGTCTTGGCAACATGCTTTCGCTTCATCCACGCATTCAGATATTACTTTCATCAGTCGACTCTCATCCATCCTCTCCTACTCTTATGATCGTACAGCTTACATATGTCTGATATCACACTCGGCAGATTTGAAAAACTACTTTTACAATATGAATCTATTAAAATAAAACTAATCTTACGGATTTTATCGTGTTTATTATTAGTTTTTTACGTTCCCGACGTTTCGCTTTTCGTTTTGCTGTAAAGCAGCCGAAATGTCGGGAACGTAAAAAACTAATAATAAACGCGATAAAATCCGTAAGATCAGTTATATCTCAATGTGTAGTGTTCGCGTCAATATAAAAAATCAATATGAATCTAGTTATAACTAGCATACAATATTTACAAACGACACAAAGGCTAATCGACATTGAGGAGCGACGAGTTCGGTTCGCATTACACCAGTGTTACAAGCATTTACAGACTAAATGTTAGTGATCACTAATCGCGACATCTCGCGGACACACCTGTACCTGCGCCGTTTGAGTGGCGCGCGCGAGGCATACGCCGCCGACGCGAGGCGCGTCCTCCCGAGCGCAGCTACGAGCAGCGCGTAAACACTGGACACAATGCGAACCAAACTATCGAGGTAGCGTCTCTTTGGTTCCGAATCGATTACGATTTGCGCGAACTTGTACTGCCTGGGGAAAAAATGTGCCCGTTTCAATGGGACTATCTATTATTATATATCTATCTATTGTTATTATAAAATTGTAACTGGGCTTAAAGATATAACAAAATTGTTCATTAGACTTTGGATGTCTGAATCCAAATCAAATATTTTATAGTTCAAGTTCAAATAGTTCAAGTATCAATGAAAACTACTGGACCGTATGCGACTGTATGAGGTTTGAGGAGCCGCGGGTAAAAGCTAGTTGACTTCTAGCGGAAAAGTGAAGTTCTTCCAGCCAGTCAGGTGGTATGCCTGGCGGGGCGGCCGCTATATGCCCCAACGGTTGCTGTCGGGGTCTTGGGCCTTGTATATATGTTACGTGCACCAACAACTATCATAGCGCGTTTTAGGATTTTATGTAAAATCGTCATTTGTTCTGAAATGTCGTCTGTAGCGCCGTCTGTGTAGCTTGTGGCGAGGACGAAGAGGTCGCTACAGACTAAAATAAATTAATCTTTTTATCTATTACTGAAAAAACTAAATTGATTGGGACCGACAAACTATGAAAATTGACTGTTTGCCTATATTTACGATTTCAGTGTTTGGCAAGAGTATCTAATATAATTGTCCTACTTCTATCAGTGACAAGTTTCAATAAAAACCGTAAAAATCGGAATTGCTCCATGTCATTCTGCCTACGCCTACCTAATCACCGATATTATCGATTCCTCATTAATTTTATAGTAATGACCATCATTATGTTATCTTTTGACTTCAACGATCACGCGATGGTACAAATGGTCGAACGAACCCACAGACCGACCTAGTAGAAATATCTGTGACGGAACCCTACTGCGCCCGCTCTGGGCCCCAAGTCTGCTGACACAATCGATTCATAATCGAACAGCAACCGCATAGTAACTGCCACTTTTGACAGATTCCCATACAATATGTGTCAAAAGTAACAGTTACTATGCGGTTGCTATTCGATTATGAATCGATTGTGTTAGTAGACTTGGGGCCCTGTTTGCTGGAGCCTGTAGCCATATTTTTTTCTAGTATTGTGGTTATCACAGTACTAGGTCCCCTCCAAACGTCTGTGCTACTTGTGCTAGGAGTTAGCTCACGCTAATAGTTTAACGATCGGTGGCGTGCTTTGATAAACCGCGACTAGTTTCGGTAGAAGGACGTGTTAACCGCTGGACCACTGGCGCTTTTTTTTATTCCTGGTACCTGGTAACTTTACTTACTTCCGTTAGTTTCTGCCACTAAGCCAAAGCTGATAGAATAGTGCGCGTATCAATAATTTAGTGACCAGGGTGAGAATCGAAATGATAAAACCCTCGCCTTGAATACCAGAGCGAATCCCCGGCTCGCACCGCTGGTATTTCCGCAATCTCATTTACAACCATGATCACTTGCTAAGCGAAGCAGGAAAAGCGTCGAAAAATTAGTTTTATTTCAACCCGAAAAAAATCTAATCAAATCTATTTGGTTACTTATCGATAAGTTCTCAATCGGCCCGCAGGTCTGCAAAAAGCGAATTCTTATTATTAAAATAATCTCACCTCTCCTCGCACGCGTTCTGTTCATGATGCTGCAAGGAGTGCCTCGGGTAGACGCATGTGCAGTACTTGCACTCTGAAGGCAGCTCGGACACGGTCTTCTCGACGGCCAAGTTCCTGGACGCTGATGTCTTGGAGATCTCGACGCGGCAGTTGGGGCAGGTGGCTGCCTCGTCGCGGAGCCTCGCGTCGGCGAGCAAGTGCGTGAAGCATGGAGCACACATCAAGTGTCCATTACTACACTGAAATTTAAGTTTGTCACTGTAGTTCTGCAGTAATCTCAATTGGAAGTATGTGTTTACTAACACCTTTAAGATTATATTTCAAGCTGTAGGTATAGTTAGAAGTCATCTATTATTAATTGACAAGGTATTGTCAATGCGTAAATTTTTAAAAATAATATTCTATTGGAGATGTTAGTAAAAAATAATGCATGATAAGTGTAAAGTGTGTTCTACATGCTACCTCAGCCCGTGAGTGCTGTGCCACCTGTAATCAGACTACACACAATAAATATTGCTGTAACAGAAAGTATAATGTTAAATTTGTTCCAATTTAATGTAGCAAAGGTTTTTTTTTCATGCATTCCAGTAACTTCTATAATTTTCTCTATAACTTTTAACCTTTTCTTTGTATCCTTATTTTTGACATTGGTTTTTCATCAAAATGTTAATATTTACGTAGTTGTTAATTAAATAGAATTTCTTGTACTAACTGAGTATGATATGATTTTTGCAAAGCAAATTTTTTATATAAGTAAGTATTGATAGAATTTATTGTTAATCAAAGATGAGTCTTTGAATATCACAGAGGAATGTTCTTCAGGAAGGGGAATGTAAAGGGGAGTACTGAATAAAGAAAGAAGTGATCTCTGAAACATTTCTTTATTATATATAGTGAAATGTTACAAAGAGTGTATACAACTTTTTATTTGCTACTCTATGCACCATACACACTAGTTAATCCTATACAATATCAGATTCTTAACTCCTAGGTGTAAAAACTCTCATATCTCATAAGACAATTTGATCAGAACATATACAATACATTAAAATAGGTCACGGGCCGCACTAAAACTAATTCAATTAGAAAATAAATGGACACATTTCATACAATATACTAAGCAGTAGTGGCCATAACAAAGGGCACAGATCACAGATATCTAGATATTGTAACTTTACAATCACAAATCAAATGAAAGTAGGATTACTTATTTCATTCAACGTATTGACGCCATAATTATATTTAAATTGTATATCAAAATGGTGAATAGCATCGTGTAGGCGTCGCAACGACGCATTACATGGTTCGCAAGCTGTTACAGCGGCTTACGTAACAAAGAAAATATTTTGTAAAACAGCTGATACAGGTTTGGGCGCGATCAGCTGTTTTAGAATACCTGATACACGGCCGCCTGAGGCAGGTCCAGGCAAACTGCGCAGCACAGGATGCCGGTGAGTCTGTGCTCGAGCTTCTCGCTCGCCTCCTTCGCAGCAAAGTCAGAGAATTTACGTCTTTTAGACAATGGCTCGTCGCCGTCTTTCGCGTCTGCAGCGACCGCGGTGTCGCTCGATGAGGGCACGGGCTCGCCTTCGGGCGCCTCGGCCATCGCGCGGTGTAAATAACAATAATACAATACAAAAATCACTACTGTGCGTCAGATGGACGCCAAAAAGAGGCGAGACGAGAGTCGGACAGACGGACAACAAACTTCGTCACAACACAAAGAGAAGAATAAACAAACACAACAAAGGTTTGTTTCGTTTGCTGCGTGCAATAGCCACAGCAATAGACAAGTTACGAATTTGACGTTGTGGGTCTTCTTTCTTTATGATAGCAACTATCTATCAATCAGCATAATTTGCTTTAGGGATAAAAAAAAGATAGTGATGTGCATTTTCGATATTGGACAATTTTAAATTCAGTTTTTGACGCCATTTTCATATCATCATGTCACATCCATTTTTGTATTTATAATGTGTATTTATTGAATGTGTTATTGCTATTAATTACTTGACATTGGCAAAACACCCGCTTAGTTGTGGGTGAGGTCAGGCTATATTCATAGCCATTCATTTCATCGCATCTCATTTCGTAAAAAAGAAGAAGAAATTCAGTTTTTGTTCCATGCCATTAATAGCAGACATTTTAATGTAACATTATTAAGAAGTAGGTAAACATAACTATTCCATACTATGAAGTTTACGCATAAACTAAAGATACTAGTAATATTATCCGTTTACATTGTTTTTTATAAAGTAGTGTTTATGGCACAACATGGGAACTTTAGAGATATTTTTATTCCCGTGGTGTAAAATCAACGGTGAATTTAAACGACGATATTTCTTTTATGTACTAAGTTTCAAAGTTTGATAATGTTTGTAATAACCTATCAAGTTTACGCTTATACGTCGAGTTCATTTAACTTATTAGGTTGTAAAAAGCTACCAATTAATTGTATAGTAATTGTCATATCGATTAATCGAATCCGCTCATCACTAATCTACAGAGAAAAACATAGTAGTCTGCATAGATAATACATAATATGGTCTCAGTGTTGCCAGATTGGGTATTTTTTTCGCAATTCTGGGTAAAAATTTTGGCTCTGGAGAAATTTTGGAGATATGAAATGCTTGGAGAAAAATTTGGAGAAAAAAAAAATACCATGGAGAATTTTGGGTAATTTTTAGTTTCATTCTTTTCACTCTGCTTTTCCTCCCTATGCTATGTCATACCCGTCATACCCATTCAGTGGGTACGTAACGTAAAAAAAAAAAAAAGGTCATTCTGCTGCTTCAGTTTGGAAATTAGAACAGTATTTCAAGGAAAAAATAAGAAAAAGGCAAAAAGCTAAGCCAATATTATTAACTTTTTGCCTTTGGGTAAAACTCAAGCAAATTGTATCATTTTGGAGAAAAATAATTTCAAATTTGGGTATAAATAGAAAATCACATCTGGCAACACTGTATGGTCTGTCTGTTGACCGTCGGTCGTTAATGTTAGATTCGATATTTTTTCAATATAACTAGCATAAGCGTTTTTGAATAATTATATATAAAATGGCTAGAAATCTAGCTGAGACGGCAAGAAAATTTTTGTTATTAGGTCAGTGTGTCCCTACGGTAAAACAAAATGCTGCTAAAATCAGAGTGAAGAGGTTAGAATTGGATGAGAACTTATTGATGGTTGGTGTTTCTTGCTTGATGATATTTTTAAATTATGGTTATATAAGACTTATTAATTGAATTTCATAATTATCTTGTTGCAGTACTTCAGGAAAGATGAGTTCTATTACTGTCATGATCCTGAAAAATTGTGCAAAACTGGCGACATAGTGCTCATACAAGCACTCCCACAAAAACTTACAAAACTGATCACACATGAAGTCAAGGATATTGTTTACCCATTTGGAGATATAACTGACCCTATTACAGGCAAAAAAGTCGCCAAAGAAAGGTATAGAGAAGATATGGACCGACAATCTGAACTGTATGGGACATTGGAATCCACATTTGATTATAACAAAGCACCACCCAGAGGTTGGCAGGATGGAAAGAAAGATTACACATCAAAACCCACATACACAAAGTTCCATGTATTTGATGAAAAAGATCCTTACGCAATATAGATTAGTAGTAGATATTTATGTAATTAGTCAAATAAATTTATTTTAGTTCAAATATGTAAAAAGTAGTTTGGATATTTTTTTTCTCCTAGCCTTATTTTTTATCTAGCTTGAAGATGCTGAAGTAAGGGGGCTACAAAATTGGAGCAGGTATTGCTATGATGTTAGAGGTGTAGCCAAGAGAAAACAAAAGTTGAGTACCACTCGGCACTGTTTATTCCAAAATTGTACACAAACCAAGTGAAATAAAACAGAATAGTAAGAAAAGAGCATTTTATTCAGCCGGAGCTCATAATTTTTTTTAATTAATGCAGTCAACAGCATCAATTCAGTCCTGTGCCAGCAGTTCTTTCTCTAGCGCCGCCCCCATCAGGTTCCAGGAGCTGTCGTCGTCATCTGGGGGCTCATCCTCTGACGGGGGCGACGATCTTCGTGGCCGCTTGCGAGGACGGGGCTCGTCATCTGTGGGGAAATTAACCTCAACTAAGCAAACTTTAAACCGCATATTAATTATTTTTGGCCAGCTCTGTGGTTACAGCTACAACAATAACTCAATTCAATCAAACAATAACTAATGCATACATACCATCTGTATCATTCCCTCCTTCTGTTACTGCATCTTGTGAATCCTGTAACCTGAAATTAAATTCAGTGTTAGTCTTGCCGGGGATCCGCCAGCGCAACCATCCCCAATACCCACACATTACCCTGTTATAATATGTACAACCATCAGCTAGTCAATTGAAAACTCCATTGAAATTTGTCCAGTACATTCTCAGTGACTATTGAACAAACAGAAAATAAGTCTATAAACACTTGCTTTAGATTTGGACATGTCCAAATAGCTTATAGCGTCATTTTGCACATGTCTGACAAATCTTAACGAGTCTACATTTTCCGAAGTCGAACCATACAAGCGTACCACTATTAATCCCCGTTGCATAGGGAGAAAGTCCGAGCGCAACTGGCAGTGAACATATTATGATGAAGCCTATCATTGAATTTTGACAGTCACAAACACAAAAAGCACCCAAGTTAAAACATGTTGCGCACCTTTCTTGTAAGCTGTTTTCAGCGCTCACAGATATCAATCTGTTCTCTGGTGCATTCTCCTCATCATCCAAGTCGTCATCGCCGGGTTTCTCCTCGTCGGACGAACTCTCATCGTTGAATATGTCTTCAACCTTAATTAAAAAATAGGTGGCCATTAGAAAGTGCTGAAATTAGGTGACAGGAGTTACCTCCTGTCACCTAATTTCGGCAAATAAGCCGCAAATAAGCAATTTCTTATACAGGATAGAATTTTTGAAGGGTGAAAGTTTTTTCGATTTGTAACATTCCTAGTACCCTAACCAAACTTGGCCTCATAGACCCAATCGATCCTTATCAGAGACAAATCGATTAAGCATGTAATTTGTCAAAATCTGTAAATGCCAACAGCAATAACTCAAAAAGTAGGCGATAGTCTCCAAGATCATATTCGCATGGCTTCAACCCTTAAGTAAGCAGCTGCCCTTACTGACCCGTCTAAAATTTCCACTCTGTATAGTAGTGTTCATATTTCAGGCGCCTAGCAGTGCTTTGTGAGATCTACCACCACAAGTATCATTTGATGCCAAGACCGTAAACAGTTACCGAGAGACATGTGAAATTCATCAACCGGCTAGGGAGCAGTATGAGGGACTATGCCTTGAATAGCAGAATGGCCGCGTTTAACCATAGAACACCATGTCTCACCTCCCTGTCCATGTCAGCGATGTCATCGCTGGAGAAGGAGAGCAGCGGGTTGATGGTGTCCATGAAGCGTCCCGAGGGCGTGCGGCGGCGCAGCGCGGCCACGGGCGGCGCGGGCGCGGACGCGGAAGCGGGGCCAGGCGCGGGCGGCGGGCTGCTGCAGTGCGCCGGCGGCCGCCGCCATCTACTCTGTGGGCGACACGCGACACCATTACTCACTCGTGCACTCTGCTGTTATCCTCACTGCATGTTTATTATTTTTATGCACAAGTGAAATTATCTGTTACGCCGCCGATATTATTTACTTAGATCATCAGATACCACGATTCCTGATCACGAACCTCACTTGCGCAGGACTAGATTAAATTATATTTGATGGTAAGGTATATCTGTTACGCCGCCGATATTATTTACTTAGATCATCAGATACCACGATTCCTGATCACGAACCTCACTTGCGCAGGACTAGATTAAATTATATTTGATGGTAAGGTATATCTGTTACGCCGCCGATATTATTTACTTAGATCATCAGATACCACGATTCCTGATCACGAACCTCACTTGCGCAGGACTAGATTAAATTATATTTGATGGTAAGGTATATCTGTTACGCCGCCGATATTATTTACTTAGATCATCAGATACCACGATTCCTGATCACGAACTTCACTTGCGCAGGACTAGATTAAATTATATTTGATGGTAAGGTAGTGCGCAACGAACATTCCTTCACTTTATTATTATTTGTACCAAGACGAGGTGCCTATTTAGTCGAAACCATTTGAGGTGGGTCAATTTTGTGGCCGAAAAGAATGTTGGTCAGCAACGCTACCTGCCCGCCTCGCTGCAGCGGGTAGAGCCGCTCGTCGACGCGTTCCCAGCGCTCGGCGCAGGTCCACAGCCACTCCGGCGTCACCACGTGCAGCTTGCTCGCTTTGCTTTCGCCGATTCGTCTGCTCGCGTTCACTTTAGCCGTACCTGGAGATGTTATCACGAATAAAGACACATGTGACTGCTTCTAAACTCTTTGATTGTTATAATAATTATAGTTAACCATTATTCATGTCAGTATGTTTAAATAATTTCACTGGAATTTCTGTGGTAAATATATCATCTTAATTACATCACAGTTGATTTGTTCATCAAATTACGATACCTTACAAAATATTTATCTCTGAGGCAAAACATTTTGAAATTTCTTCAATTTATATTTTCATATCAGTTGATTACGACAATATATAGAGTAACTGTTATCTTAAACCACACAATTTGTTCGCGAGAAATTGTTATTGCAATTTGTATCTTATGAAGACTAGATAGACCTAATTTGTAACATAAATTGAACAGACATGCGATGATGTGTGGTTTAAGATGACAGGTGCTACACAACATACCCCTCAAGAGTATCATTTGTTACACTTCTGCAGACTTAATTACCATGGCACAAATAAATTATGTTGTACCACTCCACAGACACGGGGGTGATTTATCTGTCAGGGCACCCAAGTGATACTCCTATATTATTAATTCCCCTCTGAATATATTTAAAATGAAACCTACCGACTCTGACTGCGACTAAATGCGTGCTCTTGTCGGTGTAGTCCTGCGTGATCTCGGCGCCCAGGCTGCGCGCCACCTGGTACGCCCTGGACGTCTCCAGCCGCTGGTGGGTGGGCACCAGCCCGCTGAACACGAGGCTCGTGCCGGCCAGGACTTGGCTCTTCACTTCTGGTATCACGCATTTTAAATCTGGTATTTCGTTGTTAGTCATCTTATCGTAGAGATCGTAGAAGTGTCTGGGGACAAATACGAAATAAAATCAACATCATCACGCTAGTAGTCCCTATAGGGGTGGACACAGGTGCACTGGG
The DNA here is from genome assembly GCA_905404115.1 of Pheosia gnoma. NCBI lineage: Eukaryota > Metazoa > Arthropoda > Insecta > Lepidoptera > Notodontidae > Pheosia > Pheosia gnoma. The sequence continues at coordinate 2,890,025 of FR989910.1, forward strand.
GTGCCTTGCGAGTTCGGTATACTTGGGATGCTATCATCAGCGCCAATTTCATTAAAATCCAGTAGTTTTCCCGACATGACTGAACCAAAAATCTAAAAATGACGGATTCAGCCTGGCTTGAAATAATGTTCACTACAACTACACACTGACAGTTCCACTAAACATTTTATGGTATTTATGTTACTTTTATTATTATTTAATTAGATAGGTATACATATAGATACTTACTTATGTATCCTGACAAGTATATCTTCCAAATAAATAAGATAATCATCGGGGTCTTCAATCTCTATCTGTCCGTCTGATGTCTCCACCCACCGCGGCTCCGCAGACTCCTGTCCTATCCTCTCATCACCTTCTTGATCACCTTCCTCGTCCTTAACCTCGGCATCACCGGTTTTAACATCCTTAGCTACTATTTTACCGTTACCACCATCTTCCTTTTGTTCTTTATCTTTTTCAGGCTCAGCATCCAGTGTAGGCATTTGTTTGGCTTGTGAGCCGTTTTTCCCACTAATTAGTTTGGGTTTTTCTACAACTGTAACAATAAATAGTTTCAGAATATTTAACAGCTAAACATATTAGTTTGATATCAGATTATTAAGAGTAAATAAAGAATATATTCTAAAAAGTTGAACATAGAGTTGTTGACCTCGTATCTGTCTTTCTTTCAAAGCTCCAAAAAAAGAAAGTCTTCATAAGGTCATGTTTTTTACTGTCTGGATTGTTTGTGAAGTTACAACTTAGCTCAAAATTGTAACTTGTATCGTAATCCAGTTTTTTATACTTTACTAACAACGTCTTCAGCAATTTTTCTAAGGATGCAGAAAGGTTTTTGTTCTAGGTTTTACCCTACAAAGCTAAACACTAGGCGAGTCCTTTTGAATTCATCAGGTCAAAAGAGTTGCCTTTGTTTAAACTATTAATTTATAAAACGATAGGCTAGTCATGTGTGATAACTCAGTAAAATTATTAAGCTACCGGCTTTTGCCTTAAGGCTAGTACATCTGTATGATTGTTTTACTCCACCCTATAGCAATTCCTACCTACATTCATGTCAGTATTGCCTCATAGACTTTTTAGGACTTATATATAGTTGGTATCGTAATGAGTCTCACCAAGCGGCGGCGGCGGCGCGTTGATGTCTCCCGTGGACTGGAAGAACGAGTAAGGCCTCACGTGGATCAGGTTGGTCGCGTGCCGCCACACGTCCTCGCGGTCGTCTATTATACACACCATATTGTCTCCGCACGGGAACAGCGCTCTGGGAATTATTATTAGTGTAGTTAGTATTAGTATAGTGTGATCATATTTACCCTATTATTTGTGTCAACTATATGCTATCTAATAGAACTCCATTAGAATTAGTCCAGTAGTTATTATGTGTATCTTGAACAAACAGACCAATTACAGATTTATAATAATCCTAAGGCTGCCAACACTTAGGTGGTTGTTTGTGAAATACGAGTCGTACAATCCAAATAAATTCTTAGAACTTCACCTAATGAATTTCGAATGAAACTTGACCACTATTTTGGTCCTAATTTCGACTCCACTAGTCCAACGCAGGGCGAGAAAATTCGCAAAGCGATAGCGTGCGTTACATTTGAAATCCCTATGTAATAAACAGGCTTAAATTGTAACATCAAAAAAGACTAAATTATTAGGGTTTCCAAGATCCGAATCAAAACATGTTTGCGCTTTTTTTATCGCATTTTTACATTTATCAGTTAAGATTATGAGTATGAGTTTACATAGATACCGAGATCTAGATTGTTATCAGCATCAGCACAGGCACTTTCCCAGGCAGGCAGGTTTCAACAAATAGTTATCTTGTGTGGCACATAAAAATGAAGCACCTCGACGACCTCTAGTTATGTCGGCTATCACTGTATCATAACAGTACTCCAGTCGGCTATCATGCATAAGGAAGGGAACTCACTTCAAGTTGGCGGATTTAGTCCTCGGATCGAAGCACTCGTCCCTGGAGAGTATTCTGTGCGAGAAGAACTTCTTCTCGGGGTCGAGCAGGTCGGCGACGGCGTGCGCGTACTGGCGCGCGCCGAACGTGCACACGTGCAGTTCGTAGCGCCGCGCCGCCGCCTCCAGGAAGTCGCGCGTGCGCGGCCGCAGCCGCGTGTGGCACCAGCGCGCCCCGCCGCCCGCACCACCCCCGCCGCGCAGCAGGAAGTGCAGCACTCCCTGCTCAACATTATTACATATATTATGGACACAAATACACACACATTTTACAAACTAATGGAGGGACGGGACCCACCGATGACCCTCATTTAATTTAAAGTTGATTGATAATTGAAGAAGCCAACATCAGATCCGAACTCCTCTAAGATGTCAACCAAGAATTGGTTGGTCATATATTCTTTGCAGAATGAAGCAAATCTAAAAAAAATATTTGACACACATTTCGACTCTCCACAGGACGGCTAGGCTACAAATAAACCAAAAACTGTTAACAAATTTTATAGAAAGACTTCATCCACTTACAATTACAGTATTACAAAACAAGTTTTTACATTTTAAATGCTTTGAAGTGCCAAAGAACTGAATATGAAAAAGAACATACAATCATGCTATTTTAAAAATGATTACTTACCTTCAAATTAGCTGGTATATTATCATTAGTGGTATGAACTAGAGTTTGATCTAAATCTACTAGTAACACTAGCTTCCTGTCCTTCAGAAGGCGCTCGGCATCTTCTCGACCCAATTTCTGGGCCAGCTCTTCAGACACCTGAAAACAATATAAAACGAAAGCAGGTATCAGACAAGTCTCCCTTCAATGTGAAGATCAGGCAATAGGGCACCACCTTAAAGTAGTGTGAGTTGGCAAACTTCATCTCATCAAAGTTGTTTAGCTTCTCTTATTCGGTCAAGCTCATCTACTGATGTGGATGTAGTGACAAACAAAATATATAGCTTAGAGACATGCTTTCTAATAATATAAAGCCCTTATAAATTATTATGTCAACAAGGAAGGTTTGCTTTTTTATTTCATCCATTGGGATACTGTAGATATTTCAGACTAATGGGGTCAATCTCAACAAAAACCAGGTTTAGGAGTTCCATTGCGGATCAAACTATCTCCATTGTCTCTGCCATTATGTTGCCATTGGTAGTATCATGTTGAGCCTATCTCAATGGAGAAAGGGCCATATAAAGGGAAATAAAAAGTTACCATTGGTTTAAAAATTGCTTATTTCTATTATAAAAGAGACTGGGTGTTCACCTTGAGATCAGGTACGGAGTGTACCATGGGAACCACGGCGACATCGCGATTGGTGTTGGTCACCTCGTCGATCCTCAGGTCGGCGCCGCACTCCGCACACATTTCCTTCATGACAGTGGGGTGCCGACATTCTGCGAGCTCAGCAATAGCAATCCTGGACACAATAAAGTAGGTAACATCACAGGACATCAAGACCACAGCTTTGTCAAGGTTTGGACAAAGGCAGCTCTGCTTGCTTCACCTGGTGGTTACAGGTTCGATTCCAGTCTAGGAATCCAAATTCTAATCCATTCTCAGTTCATTATATGTATGGTACCTACCCATAATGCAATAATCTTGCATTGTGGGTAGGGTATTATCATTGCTTCGATAGAGACCACACAATTTGTTTATATTTGTATCAGTAAGCATTGGAATCATTGATCTAATAGTAAATTGATGGAATCAGTACTTACTATAAGTACTCTACGTGCGAGTGAGAGCGCGATATCGGCAAATTTATGTTTACATCATCTCAGACGAAAAAATAGTCACTATTCTAAGCAGGAGTAGCTATTTCTGTTTTATGTGACCAAAATATAATTAGTAAGTGAATCAATAGAGTTATCTATATAAATAATTTCGATGTGTGCTTTAGTTAGGTTACATGTTTGGCGGGAAGATTTTATATTGCACTTCATATTTGCCGCACAAATTTTGTAAGATCATTGATTTAACATTATAGCAGTGAATATGCAAACTCATAAATTATTTACTACAATACTCATTTGATTAAATAAGAAGTTGTAAGTAATTGTAAATGATTACAAATAATGTAATGTTTACCGCGTAATTGAAAGTGACGTCACTTACCCAGGCTCTGCAATGTCCCCTTCCTTCACCTTGATCAGTGAGATAGTACCAGCTCGTCCCGCCTTAAACTTCTTTGATTCAATGCTATCGCCTGATGAATCGTTGTATAAAAATAATATCTGACCTTGCGACACAAAAACACCTTGTTTTACCTTCCACTTTAGTACTTTTACAGGTTTTTCTGATGGAACAAAAATAGGCATAGTTTTGTCGGCCATCTTGAACGGATATTGCGCGTTATTTGTAGAATGGCGTTATCTCATTGGGCGATAGAGAATAGTTTTGGCGGCTAACGTATATTGACCAATAGAAATGCAAATTAAATAAAATCAATACATAAAAGATTACCATGACCGGAAATGTCAATGTTGTCAAAATGTCAAGTAACAACCGTTCAAATACCATGTTATTTCATTATTCATTCTTATGTCATCCCTTCCGACCGAGTTCGTATGGATCATATACTCATTATTATTGCTGTACTCAGACAATATTTTGAGCAGTTTGTAATAAAATAATAGTTAATACTGTATTGTGATAGCTGTGCAACAGGGACATCGCGCGCGTACAAAAAGTGAAGCTATGTCTAGACCAAAGAAAATTATGATAGTCTAGACTCTAGACTGATTATCGATTCAGCTGTAAGTAATATAAATTAGTGGTTTATGTGTTTGGGTTGTAATAATTAAAATTGGTTTGCAATACCTATCGTGTTGACTCTGTTGTTAATGTTACGCAGTATGCTAATTGCTAACACTATAATAATTATATCTCTATTCCAATGCCACATACGTAAACGTCAAAATACGTTGTCGTTGTCAGTTTAAAATTCTTCTTGGTTGTCAAATAAATCTGTCAAAATACAGCAAGCAAAGCAAAGCAACAATTTATTTTCGTTCGTTGTTCGTTTCCATGTAACGAGTTACGATACAAAATACTCTTATTTTTCATTTTGTTTGTTTTGTGTAGAGTTTAATGTAAAATCTATCATCGGTAATCATTAACATGACAGAAGATAATATTACAATCAGCGATAGCTCGGATTTAGAGGATGGCGGAAATCCTGAACTTCGCGGATACTTGAGTAAATGGACTAACTACATTCATGGCTGGCAAGACAGGTTTATTGTTTTGAAGGATTCTACGTTATCATATTATAAGAGCGAGCTGGAGAGTAATCTTGGATGCCGGGGTGCCTTGTGTTTGAAAAAAGCCAAAGTCAAGGTGACTGCATTGCATTGCTTCTGACGACGATGTCCAATAAAAAAATATATTTGTCCTTGCGGCAGATGACTTTTTTGTTGCGTCGTTGTTGCTATAGAATGAACAGTTTGCATGTGACCCAATATTCCAATCACTAACCTTGTTTACGTTATTTTGTTTTGCTTTTCAGCCTCATGAGTTTGACGACTGTAGATTCGATGTTTCTGTCAATGACTGTGTTTGGTACTTGAGAGCGGCGAGCCCTGAAGAGAAACAGCAATGGATAGATGTTTTGGAATCATTTAAAGTGAGTACCATAACACTTTTCAAAGTATTGGGCCAATATTGGCTGAGATAAATTAGATTAAAGTCCATCAAGCTTGTAATCCACCAAGGGGTAGGCAGTAGTGCACTGCAGTGAACCCATATTTTGCTGATGGTATTTGGTTGGGGCATAGGGGCGAGCCCATTGTTCCCAGGGGACTCCGTCCTTCTCACTGAGGAGGGGGATTCAGATCACAATCTACCACACTGTCTCAGTACAGGGTTAGCAAACTTCACACAGCTCTTAAAAGACATACAGGATTCTTCACCATTGAAAATCTTCAAATGTGAAAACGTGATTTCCACAATAAAAACAAAAAATCCCTGAGCTGTGAGCCAGTTTGAATGTCAACACTTTATTTACAAAGCGAGTGTGCACCCTACTCTGCCATCACATAAAGTTTATTTATAATTAACTTTTATAACATTACCATTACAATTGTGAAGGCATGTTTCAATTAAAAAAGAAGAATTGTTGTGAATTTCATACACTAGATGCATAACATAGATGTGATATTGAATCAATCACATGATCTAGCATGTATGTGTGAATTTACTATGTTATGTATACATTTTCAGCATGGCTATAATTCTATTATATTTTTACTCGCTATTTGTTATAAAAAAATAATAAGTATTTTTAATTGAATTTGAAACAAAAAAATACTTGTTTATTTATGAAAACATTTATGGACTGGCTGTGTTTGTGACTGTATACTCAGAGGGACTACGTTTTGGACTAAAATGTATCCCAGATATTAACAATGTTTTAAGTAACACCATGCCTAGTTTCATTAAAATCCATGCAGAGGAATTTGATCTCTGTACAGAATACATGTGCTCAGAATGACACATCACTCACTAGTTATTTGATCAGTTATAAAGTTGAATTGTTATCAGTTTCCAGGCTTCAGCTATCAGCTTGTGACTAATACTATTGATAAGGTGCATTGTCTATTGTAAATTGTGTCTAAAAGTGATTTACACAAGAATTGTTTTGTAAAAACAATTGTATTTCATTTCCTTTGTAGCCTATCTGGGTTATGGTTGGTATATGTTGCCTGGCTTTTGTAATATACCATCAGGGTATTTTTTTATGCTAATAAAGTTAGGTCTGGTTCAAGAGTTACGCCCGAATTTTTATGATTCAGCGCATTTTGTCATTCTTGCATGTGCATTCAAGCAAGGCATATCTAAGTCGCATGTATTGCGCAGCTCTGTGACGTAGCAGCTTCGCGTCGCGTCGCTCGAGCCTGGCTGTACCAAGTATTCTTACCAAAGATTACGACCAGTTATTTCACCTTTATACTTGCGGTAAAATGATGATTAAAAACATAAATATCCAGTATAGCTATGGAAAAAAAACATTATTCTTACTAATTGTAACATTTGGTATGGATACTAGTAAGAGCCAGCTGAAATATGTTTAAAACTAAAAAGTATGCTTCTCTTGAGTGGTAGTTGATTGCACGGAAAACCCAACAGGCTCCAATAAAACCTGTTTATAATCTGCTCTACTCTACTTAGAACTGTTATCTATACATACATACATATAAATAAAATTGGAGTGTCTGTATGTAATATTAAAATAACCGCTTTTTACTAAGTGCATTTGGATGTATACACGGTACCTATACCAAAACAACATTTTTTACCATTTTTGTCTGTCTGTCTGTCTGTTTGTTCCGGGTAATCTCTGAAATGGCTGGACCGATTTTGACGGGACTTTCACTGGCAGATAGCTGATGTAACAAAGAGTAACTTAGGCTACTTTTATTTTAGAAAAAAAAACATAGGATCTCACGAAAAAAAATTAAAACCAATGTTGCAGCGTTGCGCCTGATTAAGTTTGATAGCAACAACCTGAAATGCGTCCCGCGGGCTCAGAACCCGCGAGCAGGTTGTTGCCAACGGTTGTGTCTTTGTTAAATACCACGCGAACGAAATCGCGGGTAACATCTAGTCTGTTAAAATATAATATGTAAATTTTTTTTCACTGTACAAAAATTGGTTGGTAGCTTAGTGATATTGAGGAAAATTCGAAATGCTGCAAAAATTCTTTATTTATCCTCAGAGGTACATTGTGATATTGCTTTACATTTGCATTAAGAGTGAAAGAAATGTATTTAGGATTCATCTTTCATAGCATTTAATTTTTTGACTGTTTGTCACAAATAAGAGGAAAAAGTCGTGGGGAAAATAACATTCTTTGGCAAATCCACCAGTGTAAGTTGTTTGTTTTTAACATGAATAAATATTGTATAAGTCACTCCACAGATATAGTTTGCCTTAGTGATCATTCCTGTTTACATTCAGTAATTTGTTGTGGTATGTTATGAGTAGTGCAAAGTTGCTTCGATAAACGATTTTATACAGAATGATTCAGAGAGGATATACTAAGCCTTGAACTTGCGCTTCTTATGCGCATTTGTAATTATTATGTCGTTAGTTAGAAATTCAGAAGTTTGAAATTCCAATGTTGAATAAAAAAAAAAGTGACAATTGTTATGTATGTGAACAAATGCCGCTCAAGAAGCTCAGGTTCAAGTCTTAGTTTACACTTTCTGAATCACCTGTTTATAACTCGCCATCTCCCTTTCTGAGCCTAGTTCTAAAAATACATTATAATATTAAAATCGATTTACTTTCTCAGGTGGAGTCGGGGTATGGAACAAGTTCAGATAGCAGTTCTAATGGCGGCGGACTGCGCCGACATGGATCAGCTACTTCATTACAATCAACAGGCTCACATGGTACATATCCCACTAATATTATAAATGTGAATGTTTTGATGGATGGATGGATGTTTATTACTCAATCACGCCAGAACGGCTGAACGGATCTGGATGAAATTTGGCACAGAGATAGAATATAGTCTGGAATAGCACATAGGCTACTTTGTATCCCGGTAAAATGTATGGTTCCCGTGGGATAGATATGTTTCATACTTTTTAATCGCGGGTAACACTGCGGGTGCAGCTATTTACATAAAAGGCAGTTTGGACTAGTGCTTTGAGCATAAGTCCACTGCACCGGGTGGTAGCAGGTTCGATTCCCGTGCGGGCAAATTTTGAAAATAATCTTATTAATTTGCCCTGGTCTGGCGGTACATTACTTGGTTTGGGATCATACAGTTTGTATGCTTGGCTGGTGGTGTATATATATAAGTGTTTCTTTCCGGGTTCGCGTGTACCGAACTGGCATAACAAGTGTATTCGAATAACATTGTATCTTTCGCATTTTAAATTGTAAAACATTGTATAGCTTTTATTTTTATATGTAAACACATGATTTTCCTCAAGTGACGTATATATGTGCAGGTTTAAATAGTATATGGTGTCAGTCATTAAGATTTGTCCACATAGGACAGTCTTAAACTATTATAGACTAGCTTCTTCTAGCACCACCTCGATGAAAATTAGCCTATAGGTATAATCCGAAAAAATAGTTTTATTCTCGATCCTAGCCAAAAAACACCGATTCCGAACAAGGATGATACGCGAGGCCATTGAAATTAAAAAACATCCTAATTTCAATAGGGAAGATGGCTGGGTGCTACCACGGACTTGGGATCCAGTAATTAATATAATTAAATCCAAAACCAAGCGCACCATTGCAATACCTCAAGACACTGAGCACTTTCTGTGTAGATCGGACCGCAAGCAACAACTAAATATGAGGGTACCCCGGTTCAAACTATAACACTAGGACGTCAACCACCTCAGTCCTCCCGTGACCATGTTTGCTGTAAAGCAGCCGATACGTCGGGAACGTAAAAAAAATAATGTAAACGCGATAAAATCCATAAAATTAGTTTTATTATTATTCCGATATTTCATTTCTGTTTCTCGGCTACGGCCGGTATATCATGCTAGCACGGGCCTAAGCTAAGTGCTAGCCGCGAAGATTGTGTGTTTGGTTGGAACGTTGTAACTGGGCCCCAAGTCTGCTAACACAATCGATTCATAATCGTACAGCAACCGCATAGTAACTGTCACTTTTGACAGATATCCCACATCCCACATATACAATATCTGTCAAAAGTGACAGTTACTATGCGGTTGCTGTACGATTATGAATCGATTGTGTTAGCAGACTTGGGGCCCTGGTGTTGTGTGAGTGATTGTGGTGGTGCTTGGTTGAATAATTGTGCTATTATTCCTATTATTATTATTTTGTTTCCCAGGTCGCACGTCCCGCCGGCTCGCCGAGAAGATCGCGGAGCTGGACACGTACAACGAGCTGCTGGCGAAGCAGGCGGCTCAGTTGCAGCACTATTACGGCATGTGCGTCGCTTCCTACCCGCAGATCAACGACGACGCCGCGGAGGCCATTGATGCTGTGCAACTCGCTGATGGCTAGTAGTTTTTTTTTTATTTATTTATTCCCGCTCCTCGGCCTTTATTTTCCCTGTATCTGTAACCAGAATAGTGTAAATATTATAAGAGGTTCTAAAATTAACGTGTAAATGGTATTGTTTTTATATGGCTCATAATTTGCTTAATTTCTATGGGAATGTTATAATGATATTCTTTAAAATATTTTACACTAAAGGCTGGTTTTACCATCTAATCATCCATCTGTCAAATTTGTTGCAGATAGGGTTTATCAGCATATAGTGAAACAGACTCTTATTGGTACATCTTTAATGAAATACATGATTCTGAAAGAGTATAGTAAAGTAAGCTTTGACTCTACACTTCTTAAGTGCATTCGAATCATTATGTGAAGTCAGAATTTCGATATAGGTGGAGGCAAAGTAGGTGTATTATTGAAATGAAACTAATTTTAAGGATGATATCGCGTTTATTTTATGTTTTCTATTCCGTAAAATTAGTTTCATTTCAATGTGTAGTATTCGCGTAAATATAACAAATGTATTATGTTAGAAAATTGAATCGAAGGGAACATCCCTTTATTTCTAACAGTAAGAATAGCTGCATTAAAAAAAAAAAAACAGGCGCTTGCCATTTGCTAACACTTGTGAAAAGGTCCCATCAATTGACACCATAAAATACAAAATGTTGTTCACTTGCCAACTGAGGTTTATTATAGTATTCTTTTTTTAAAATCAGGCAACGACTTGCGCCTTCACGCGGGTGAGATGCGCGAGTCGAGCGCGTCGTTTCGCGCGACGTGCGGCGCGACGCTGTCGACACTACAACACTGCGCCGAGCTCATGCGCCGGCGCGAGAAGCAGGCGCGCCAAGCGGAGGAACTGTACATGTGAGATACTTGCACTTCGTGTAGATAGCTAGTGTCGAATTACTGAATTAATATTGCCAGACAAACATGTCTATTGATCCCAAACCCTACAGACACTTAGGGAGCGTTCAAGTATTACGTAACGAATTTGAGGGGGGGGGGGGGGTCTTCTGAAACGTTATGATAAGTTACAGGGGCGGAAGGTTGAACTACGCGTAACGTAACATTGTTTTTTTAACCCTTCAAAACGGTCGCGTAGAGACAAGGCAAATTACGAAAATATTTTTGATATATGACTAGTCGGGCGGCCTACGTTAAATACTAGGCCAAAAAATGCGATTAAATAACTAAAAAAAATTATAACAATTATTTTCGATACAAATCATAAATGATTCGTAATGCACAGTTGGTTTCTATGAATTCGACGGATAGGCTTTCTGATTGCATTTAGTATAGAAGAACGTCGCGAAATAGTATCACGAGCAAAGTTATTGCATGAGGATAATAACGTTGCGTAGATTTTTTGTGCAGGCGCTAGTCCACGTATCTTTTATTAATTACCGTGTTTTTGACAGGGCTCTGAAAAATCAACTAACCGAAGCGAGGTTGGCATCAAAACCTGGTCCAGACCATGAGGTAAGTAACTCGTTTTCGGTAATTCAAAATCCAGGTATTTCATCGCCAACCATTACCCAATGCCGTCAATTTCGTTGTCTCGCTTACCTTTCACTATTATAAAAAGGATGGCAATACATTTAATTAAGTAAAAATCGTTTCTAATTTTTTAAGATACAGATATACTTATTTATTTCATAACTGCGTACGAATAAAAAAGACTGCCTATAGCTAAGAACAAACAACATAAAAATGAATAGCAAATTAATGTAGGTCAAAATAAGCGGCTGTATAAGTGCATTAAAAACAGAATCTAGGATATGGTTGTCATACATAAACATCATATTATATTTATAATTTTAGTTATCTTTTCTAGTGATTGTACGCAACATACATGAATAATGTTTTTAACATTTTTAGTTAGCAACATTCTAGGAATTATTCATGTTTAGAGTTGGCAACTCCGACCTCCCATCTATCTTCTATCTTCTCTCACGCTCGTTACGCGCAGCGCAATAAATTGTTTATTTTAATAATCGTATAATAAAATTTCTTATATAAATAAAATATTATTAATTTATGTTGAGTACGCCTCAAAAGTAATAAATGACAAACAGGCATCTTCTCTCTTATTTTCTCGCGTTATTGGTTAAATTTGTTTTACACAATTTGTTTTAGTGATCGTATTATGCAACCATCACCTGTAACGGGTGATATACGACTCGTATATCACCGGTTTAATTAACTGTCGTCGGATTAATTAAGTATGTCGACTTCTCTTATCGTCAATCCGCCTCGTTTAACTAGGCGAAGACTTTTGATTTATTACCAGATAATAATGGTTAGTTTTCGTTCAGGTATTATGAGAACTGAAACACAAAAAAAAGGGAATTGGTTGATATTGGTGCTCATATGCAACTTTCCCATCTATACATACAAATAAATAAAATTGGAGTGTCTGTTTGTAATATTAAAATAACCGCTTTTTACTAATTGCATTTGGATGTATACACGGTACCTATACCAAAACAACATTTTTTACAAATTTTGTCTGTCTGTCTGTCTGTTTGTTCCGGCTAATCTCTGAAATGGCTGGACCGATTTTGACGGGACTTTCACTGGCAGATAGCTGATGTAACAAGGAGTAACTTAGGCTACTTTTATTTTAGAAAAAAATAGGATCACAAAAAAAAACCAATGTTGCAGCGCTGCGTCTGATTAAGTTTGATAGCAACAACCTGCAATGCGTCCCGCGGGCTCAGAACGCGCGAGCAGGCTCTTGCCAACGGTTGTGTCTTTGTTAAATACCACGCGGACGAAGTCGCGGGTAACAGCTAGTTTTTATATAAGAGAAAATAGCGCGATGTTGCATTGCATTGAACATGTTATTCTCGGCCAGGTGCACATTATAAGAAAGTTACACTCGGAAGATTTCTGACGTGCTTGCAGACGATATAGAGACTGCGAATCGTTTTGGCGGAATTCTGATATCATATACAATATATGTATATGCGTTCGTTTCTCTGATAAAAAAATCTGATAGTGTGCGGCTGAGCTTAGTAGCCTTTGAGTATGTAACAAGCCGAGCCGCCTACAGCCAGCACCTGTAGTGATATTCTGTAACGACAATCTCATGCGTAAAATTTGTATTGAAATTTTACAATTCACTTTTGGACTAAAGTAAATTTTTCATTTTACGCGTGGACTCACGCGTGAGATATGAGAGCGTCGTTGCAGAATAACACTACTGTAGGCTAAACGGGAACTTCTAATGTAATCGTCACGTCATCGGGAAAACATGCTATCAGTGTCATCCTTATTTATTAAATCTGTGGCGTGAGAGGGATGGATGACAAGTAGATGAAAAGGATTGCGCTTGAGGTACTGTACTGAGTGACGGGGCGGAAGGGTAAAAATTCAAAGCGAGTCAAAATGGCAATGATCGAGAGTGAATCTAGTTTACGTTGTACAGGTGATTCAGACAGGGTATACTAAACCTTAAAGCTGTGCGTCTTTAGGGCAGATGTAATCATTATGTGTAGTGAACAAGTACGCTCAAGGGTTAGTACACCCTTTCTGAATTACTCTGTATTCAGCTTATGGGTAATGTTTTTAGCAGAGGGGTACGCCTTCTGATGTCACATCCAGGCTTATTGGTCTGAGTTAGTAGCTTGCGTGATGCGTTCGGAAATATTTTCAACTCCGAGTGAGCATCAGACTGAAAGAGAGGACTGAGGAGTGAGCAGAACATAACTGGCGCGGTCGTCGCGTCGGACGGACGTGCGGCGTTGTGTACCTCACCCGCTTTTATTTATTTACTTTCTGTTCACGTATCCGTTGCGGGTTATATCGGGTTCCATAACGTTAAGACTTTTTTTTATTTATTGAGCTGTTATGTTTCACACTGTGTTTTAGTGCGCCAATCTTAACGATATGAAGTTTAAGATCCTGAAGAAATTTCAGCGTCAGGTTAGTTTAGTGTTGACTCAGTTGTGTTTTCAGTATTGTTTACAATAAACGAGCTCAGTTCATCTACATTGTACGAAGCTTGTTCGTTATTTATAGGTAGGTATATCGTTTTGTTTTAAGTCACTCTTGTCTATACATGGGCAAGATTACGTCAGTTGAGAATTTTTATTAGTTTTCTTGGTGAACCTGTTCCATCTTTGATCGTTATTCTTGTTGCTACTTAAGATTCTATGAGAACCTACCTACAGTTTGGTCAGATTTTTTAAAATAATTTTGCAACATGCTCGCCTCTTTTAGGTATTGTTATGTTATTCGCGCCACACATCATTTCAGTAGATGATTTTCATAAAAATGACTGATTTTATATTTAAAAAAAAATTGGAATAAAAAACTATGTTTTCTCCATATAATAAGACTATAATTTAGTATTGTTCGCATAATGAATATTTCTCGATTTAAATAATAATCGTTGGGCAGATATTATTTTTGATTCAGCAATCGATCCTGCTATTTGTTTTTTTTTTCCTGTTCCGCAGCATGTGGAAATGACTCGACTGTTTTTCATGAATCTTGGCCATGGCTTATATCCTGGATCACCATATAGAATACTTTGTATCAGCCAGGGTATTGATGGGTTCCCACCGGGATAACCAAGAAAGTCCAAATATACCTAAGTAAATCCCAATGTGTACACAGTGCAAGCGTACAACGGGAAAGTTACCACCTGATTAACTACATAACCTCGATAATCGAGCACGTTCCACGCCATACTTTCTTTCAAGGTTATTGTGTGTGACGAAAGTAATAACAAATGAACTATAACTACGAAGTTAACGACGAAGAATTTTGAACATGAAAGTGTTAGGGCGTGTACGCGGACTTAGGGTAGGAATTATGGTAGGTACATTAAATTATGAATCACATGTTTGTACCCCTTTACTTATGTGAGTACGTTTACTTACTTATGTAAGTACCTTTATCTCTTGGGCTCGTCATTCTAGAGAATTACCTCACTCTGTATTAGATATCATTCGAATCTGTTCGGTTCGATTCCCGGGTATTTTGACCTTATAATGTAACTGTAGATTAAGGGATTTATTAAATGAGTTTTACACAAGCGTGATTCAGAACAGGGTTACCATTTGAGCCTGCGTTTCTTGAGCGTATTTGTAAAAATTATGTAAACACAATTTTGAAATGGCAAAAGAAACAGTTGTGATTTTATTCAAGTTAACAAATGCGTTAAAAGCACATATGTGCTTTTTGAATCTTCAAATGGTAGTACTTATACCATTTATGAATCACGCTGTACAAAGACAGTGCTTCTATACGCAAAACCTACTCGTTTTCTCTGCCCCATACTATGTTGCAATTTGTAAAATTATGCAAGCCAACCTTTTGGTCTCTACGGACGTTTCATTTTTTTTTGGCAATTTTTTTTCTCCGCAAAAAAGATGGCATGACCAACGCAATCCAGTTTATGTAATAATCATCATCAATCATGTCGGTAACCTACTTGGCTCGAATTTAATATGTGCCCGGCGTTTACAACGATTACACCTTATGTCAGACAATTGCTATCTTACGTCAGCTCAATAGGGTCCTACACACAATTTCGAAAATACTTTTCATGTACAGCCGTATCGCTCTAATGAAACGTTTTGTTAAATTGGCGCCAAATAGTCGCCATCTTCATTGTTGAACCGATTGGAGGATAAATGTTTAAATAATGCAGATGTGACGTCACGCATTCTAATTAGTGTTCGCGGTCACACGATAACATGAATTTAGGAGTTTTTATTTTATTAAGTTTTATTTCAATAATGTATACAAAATTATATTATATCTAACAACATATTAATAAATTAAAATTAAAATAAGATAAAAATTAAAATTAGGCATATTAATATTTTTAATAAAAATTTAATGTAACTTTGATCTTCAGTGTACTTTACATTTATACTTTCGCAGATCAAATAATGTGTTTTTGTTGTCCTTAAATAGTCATCTACCTTATTGTAATTAACGTATAATGGAAGTGTATGTAGTAACATGCACTATTGGAACGAAATTCCTGGAGCTAAACAATTTTTTGTGGCAAATTATGTGCTAGTTTATAACTAACTAGCTGTTGCCCGCGACTTCGTCCGCGTGGTATTTAACAAAGACAACCGTTGACAACAGCCTGCTCGCCAATTCTGAGCCCGCGGGACGCATTGCAGGTTGTTGCTATCAAACTTATCAGGCGCTGCGCTGCAACATTGGTTTTAATTTTTTTTCGTGAGATCCAATTTTTTTTTCTAAAATAAAAGTAGCCTAAGTTACTCCTTGTTACATCAGCTATCTGCCAGTGAAAGTCCCGTCAAAATCGGTCCAGCCATTTCAGAGATTAGCCGGAACAAACAGACAGACAGATGGACAAACGGACAGACAGACACAAAAATTGTAAAAAATGTTGTTTCGGTATAGGTAACGTGTATATTATAAATAAAATTGGAGTGTCTGTTTGTATGTATAGATAGATGTTTAGCGTCTGAAACGCTATTAGCTCTTATAAGTACTTCAATATGAATTCAATTCTTAAAAGTACTGCAATATGACTTCAAGTTAGTTAGTTCAAAACCGACATTTACAGCATCAGACGCAAATATCCGTTCGTTTTTTAAATTATAAATATTCATGCATGTATTCAAGTAGATTGTAGATAATCCGGTTATATTTTCGATAATTGTGATAAAATAAAATACCAGGAAATGACGCGTCATCTTATTAATTGATCTGTATCGCTATAGAAGGTGATGTGGATACGACACCAAATATTATGTAACGTAACGAATGTAGAAATATTATTCGGTCATGCAAAGGTTATGGCAAAACAAAAACATCTAATAAAAAGGTAAATACAAAAAGCATAGACTTTATATAATTATACAGGTGTTCAATACGTGTTTTTTTTAATCTGATGCCGTTGTGTTGCTAAATGGGTTGTCAGGTGGCATTTATCTGTGCATCTCGTTACATTGTTGGAGATCTGACACCGTATTATCGTTAGTAGGTCAACGGAACCAGACGAAGCCACTGAGACCGGCTGCTGTGCGCTTTCGCATGCACTCCATTTATAGGGCTTTACACATTAAAGTATTTATAACTGTCGTTTAAGCACAATCTATCAACGTACTCAAACGTATATGTTATTGATTAAAAAAAAACTGACATTAAAGTAAAATAAGATTAAAAAGCACAAACCTTTTTAAACGCCTTAAAAAAAAGGAGGAGGTTCTCAATTCGATTGTGTTTTTTTTACGTACCGTTTCGGTAACTTTACATCTTCCATCCCTCTAACACCACAGATTTCATGAATTAGTATGACAGTGACAGTATGTTTTCTTGATAACGAGACGATTACATTAGAAGTTCCTGCTTGCCCTACTAATCAGGGATCGCTGTATAGCAGGGAACAAAATTGTCCCTTTTTGTTTTTTCTATTGTAAATAGGCTTGCGTTGGAATACTATCGCACCTGATTTTAGGTAACTTTTTTTAATGAACTATTATTTTATTTACCTTCCTGACGTCTCCAATGCGTGTAGAGTGTAGTTACATGAACACCTCGTGAAACTGCAATCAGATAATAAAATAATACTCGGATAATATTTGTTAACATGTATCGTGTCACCGTGAAAAGTAAATATTATGTATGAAGTACTAAGAATATTTGTTTCACAATGTATGATATTTATCGGAATTTGTATGGGACAACTGTCAAATAAGTTTCACGATAGTGTGTATCGGCACATTGTGAGAAAAGGCCATATTGCGTCGTTTACGTTAATACTACAAGGAAAGTGTAATGAACCATATGACATTGTGGCTGTATGTACCTGTAATGTTAGTTACCTAGCTGTACCTAGTCCAGTAGCATTACCGACTTACGTTAAACGTGATTCGACTGCGGTCGGAGCTCAGGTAATATGATATCGGTCGCTAATGCCATGCCTACTACCATTCAGGGCTACCGCCGCGAATAAAATTATCGTAACACTCGTAGTTTCATCAATTAAATTAATCGTTACTATCGATCTATTGATTTAAGTGAAATGATTTCTTAACATCTGTTAGGATGGTCTCAGTATTTGCTGCTTCCATTTTTTTTTTTTTATACATTATAGGCAAGTATTTGATCTCGATCTCACCTGATGGTAAGTGACGATGAGATCTACGATGGAGCATACTTGCCTAGGTAGGAAGGCGGCAGTAGATCGAGACGCTACATTCACTAGGCACATGCAGCGCAACTGATCTGACCCGCCATCCATGAATGGCAACACCGAACATCATGCCGGAACACGGCTAGGCCGCTTGGCGACATGGCTTTGTTCAGTGGGTGGTGACTAACCACGGCCGAAGCCTACCACCAGTAGAGTTGTCACCTGGTTGGCACCACCCAGGGTCACGTGTAGGGTATCTCGAGGGTACATAATTCTCCTACGGACGAAGGTCACTCGACCCCAAAAATTGGAACAATATACGTCCATAAGTATAAAATATCAGGCAAAGCCAACTTGAGTTAAGTATTCCGTTTAGAACTTCAGCTGGGCGTACAAAGGTATGTAGATGGTGACAGACGACCCTAGAAGCAGTCACTGGCGCGGCGCCTAGGTCAACCAGCATAGGTATCGTATAGGCCTAGTTCCTCGTATAGGACACAATGGACTATTGATAATGTGCCAAAATGCTACTTCATCTGCACAGGGTACAGATAATTTTGTAACATTTGTAAAATATTATTATGGTTTGTCCTTTCGTTTCTATACTAATTTGTTTTTAATCATATATGCTGGTTGATAAAGTCTTTCAACGCGAAAACGTAATAATAAACGTGATAACCGCAACCATGGGAGAAAGCGAAGCACACCTCTCTACACCTCTGAGCCGCTCACGCCAGTGTTGCCCTTATCGTCTTATATGACGGCCTATTTAGGGGCCCATCTAAAGAGCAGCGAGTCACCACCTGTCAATAGTAATTAGAAAAAGCTGATTTTGGCAGGTGTCCGCAACTCTACCAATATTCCCATACTATATCCATCCGATCCTCAATCCATAGTCCCAATTATCTTTCCATATTCCTGCAATAGTTCCTCCGCCTGCTGAGGTCAATTCGCTGTTTATGCTATCATTTTCAGCAGTTGACCCCATCAGGTGGCTAACGTAACATTACAATTCTTAAAAAGGGCCTCTACGTGTTGGACCCATGTCCCCGCGCAAGCCTTCCAAAAATCCGGTTATAGCGCGTGTGGAGAGAAACGCAATAATATACGGACTTGATCTGCAATCGTAGCCTAGTTAGTAAAAACGCCTAATTAATCGGCGCGTGCCTCAGTCAAACCATGCATGGGTGATCGAATTTTAATAACTGACCTCTGTACTTTAGAGGGCACCTTAAGCTGGTGCTCTCGCTTGTCATTCTAAACATCTTTGACATTTGTAACGGGCTTTATACGCCTAACAATTTGTGGTAAATGGTCTTATCTTTATGTTTTCGATTTTTCCTCACGATGTAGAACTGGAAAGGGTAAAGAGGCCAGTTTACATGTTGAAATAGAAATTCTTATAATTAAAATTGCCATTGATTTTTCAGGACAGGCGGAGACTATATACGAGTAGTAACCAGCCATTCGACCTTACCCCACGTTGTTCTTGTTGATACGGCTCAGGTTTTGTTGCTTGAATCTGCTGCCAAATCTAGATGCTGCCAATGACAGCTGTCATTTTGATATGCAAGTTTACTGAGACTGGCATGTTTGCTCCGTGCATGACCTGACTTAAGTCACGGGGGTCGACCGTTAACCGTGACCGCTTGTCATTGATTGACAGCTATTATGCTGTTAAAAGGTTTCGGTTCAACAAACTGCAATGTATTGTTATGACTGCTTTTGTTTGTGAAAATGATGTATTGGTGATGGTTGTGGCTGTGGAAAATATTTGATTTGTTGTTTCTCATTGTCAACGAAACAAAAAATAGTATACTTTTGGATTTACGATGCTTCGAGTAGACTTGTTGCTTCCCTGTCGAATTGTTTACATCTTGTAACTATGTTGAGTCATCTCTATAGTAAATTTAATTATGATTACTTTGCATTTATTGAATACAACCAATTTATGCACTATTATACATAATATTATACCCATCAAATGTAATTACTCTTTATTAAATATGCATGTATTGAATATTTCAAATGCTACGGTCAATAGTCGCCATTTGGCATTATCACACGGGGCATTAAAATTAAGTCTTCTTTTTAACTGAAGATAATAATTAGAAGTTATGTTCGTAAAGTTATTCATTGCCTTTGTTCGATCGTCGGATTACTTGGGCTTAAGTGGAAGCTCCTATAATAACTAAACTAAACTGTATTTATATTATCTTTTTTTACATTAATTTTAGTGTCCTTCGTTTTGTTTTTATTTTAATCTATATCATTATGAACCAAGGGTGCATATACCGCGATACGACTGTAGCAGTTTATCAAGATTCTATTAACTTTGCATTCTATTCAATAATATATTAGGACACAGAATATGCTACCTATCAGATATTTTTTTTAATGGCGCTGTAAACGTTTTGGTAGCAACGGATCAAACAGATTTGTGAATAGTTGTTTTGGTTTATTCCATAGAAAAGGTACTCGTGGTTCGTGAGTGACTAACGCAGATATGACACCGCACGGATATAACGCATTTAATACCCTTCAGATTAAGAGTCGAATTTCAATGAACGTATCAGTAGACGCTTGCGTCAGGCATATGCTCCAAGTTTAAGGTTATGTACGTTTGGAAGCATTAAAAGTGAGTCGACTGTGGAAATTTCTATAACATGATGCTATTTTACCCAGTGAGTAACAATGTAGAATTATCAGATGCTTCAAGAAATATTTTGAGTACATACAGAAGTCGATACTTTGTGTTTTGGTTTTCCATCACAGTATTTCCTACGACTTCTGCCTTGCTTTTTGTTTATGTATCGTGACTTATTCCACTGCGTCCAAAAATAAAAATGGTATCCTTCTTTTTCTACCTACACAGTAAAATAGTGTCATCCAAATTGAACGTATATAGTTCAGCACCTTGCATCATATACCGAGGTTTTCTTATTCAATGTACACTTTCTGACTACATTGTAAACTGCTAAAATCGATTGAAGGTTGCCCAATACGATGCTTATCGATTTGGGAAACCATAAACGTGTAACAATGTTAACATACTAATTAATAATAACTCGCTAGAAAATAGAAGGCTTCAAGAGCAACGTTCAAAACCGTTTCATGATTGGTCAGATATCTGAATACATTCTGTATTCAAGCTTTGATTGGTTTAGGAAGTTCTATTAAGTAGATATTTTTATTCGAGTATATATATTTTACAATTCGAACGGTGGTGCTGGGTCTATTTTTGTCATTCTCCATTTTGGATGTATCTATCGGTCGGATTTTAAATCTATCGTAAATTAGAACATTATTCGGTAACAATTTTTCTTCCTTATGTAAGGAACTGCTTAATCTGTTAAACATTAATCACGCTTATCAATATGATAATCTAGCTACTTAATAGGTTTTCTCACTTTGACGTAAGGGAAGATAAATTTATGGTTATTTATTCACTTTTATAGAGCTGTTGGTGTTTTAAATTGCCATTAAAGATACATTCCTCTTTTGATTCGATATAAAGCTTTCAATTTCAATCTTATGTATGAAATTGATGTATGTATGATTGAAATTGAAGCAAATTAATTTGAGAGTAACAGTCCTCACTATAAAGGCTGCAGCACTTGTATGTGCCGGCGATTGAGTTGACTTCGATTGAGTATTTCATAGGTTTCAGTGATTCAGTAATGTAATATTCCAATCACTCGTTAATGGTGGTGTTTCTTTGAAGTTTCGTTGTTTGAGTAGCTATATGTAATGTAGATTGTTTAGAAAGAAGGTTGTTGTTGTTGATTGATAAACATTTCAGTCGTTTTGGATTGCTTTGATTATTCTAGTACTTCTTAGTAATCTATAATATATGTTCAGTGATATTTTTGATGGTCGATTAGCTCGAGCTAAATCTTTTTGCGTTACGGTAATGTAGGCATGTTTTGTCCCGTTCACATCACGGCTTTATAAATATGTTTGACAGGGACAGCATGCTTTTTCAATAACGCTACGATAACATTAGGGCGTCCTGCTTATCCTACCGTTTCATGTGTTCAATGTCAAGTATAAGTTTGTACGTTCAAAGATTACGTTTTGTATCTAATTTTAAAATACATTATGTTCGTTCGCTGACCTTTAGAATTAGTAACCTCAATAATCCGACATCATGCTATTAGGCGTCGGCGTAAAAATGGCGAATCACGCACTTCCTATCACAAATGAAGACAGAAACGTGTTCCTCAATCTATACAAATAAATAAAATTGGAGTGTCTGTTTCTAATATTAAAATAACCGCTTTTTACTAAGTGCATTCGGATGTATACACGGCACCTATACCAAAACAACATTTTTTTAAAATTTTTGTCTGTCTGTCTGTTTGTTCCGGCTAATCTCTGAAATGGCTGGACCGATTTTGACGGGACTTTCACTGGCAGATAGCTGATGTAACAAGGAGTAACTTAGGCTACTTTTATTTTAGAAAAAAAATAGGATCCCACGAAAAAAAAACCAATGTTGCAGCGCTGCGCCTGATTAAGTTTGATAGCAACAACCTGCAATGCGTCCCGTGGGCTCAGAACGCGCGAGCGGGCTGTTACCAACGGTTGTGTCTTTGTTAAATACCACGCGGACGAAGTCGCGGGTAACAGCTAGTCACGTATAAAACTACGTCCACACTAGTGACGTCACTTTGGCGTATTCGTAAACCGATCACGGCGTGACGTGTGAGAATGTAACATCGTTATACCGTTTAGGGCGATACGGTGTGTGTAGTCTTATGAAGCACTTATTATGTTATTATCACTGTGAGGTCTAAAGCCATGGAATTGTATTTGATGGCAGAAAACTTTAAAGTTTTTCGGTGTCAACCGATGCAACGGTGTTATAAGAGTGTTAACGGTGTTATAAGAGTGTTATAAGGTTCTGGGTACACCTTTACAATCTTTGGTGTTTGCTTTATATTAATTTGAGTCCTATAATTGCGTTATAAATTAACTTATTTTTATAATTGAAGGTAAAACATAAATATAATACCCGTCTAGAACAAACAGACATCCATCTGATAACGCACGATCTGACATTGACGGCCATTTTATAGTCTCCTATAAATAACATTGTTTTAAATTCCATTCGAGTCAAGTGTATCGTGTGAATTAGCTATCAGTAACAGTATGATCATTTTTGTTTCGACCTTTGTCAATTTGTGGTTCAGAATTCATATTAATTTATTCCTGTAAGACAAAAAAATATCGGTCGCAACGTTGGTTCCACTAAGAAGAGCAGTCATGACACTATGGTCCTGTTTTTTTTTTTTAAATAAGGTGTTTTTTTAGTTTTTGGGTAACATTACCGCTATGTGAGCAGGCAACACTATTGACACAATACTTGAGCTAAGCTTGAGCTAGTCAAGCAGTTAATAATAAAATAAAATTAAAACTCTCTCATGAACGAGGTAAATAAAGCTACAGTAGGTCCTACACACGTTAAACTCATTTTTTAAATATGGTATTTCATAGAGGATTCAAGGAACTTAGTACGAGTTCTGACAGCATCACCTACTAATAGAGTGATCGAATCTATGAGTGCAATGGAGACATTAGATCACTCGATCGGTATTTTAATACGTTTAAGCTGAAATGGCGAGCGGTATAGTTTCATGTTGAATTTATTCCGTCAATTCAATTTATTGGGGAGGCGAGCTAAACACCGATACGATATGACAACTAATATTTACGAAACGTAAATTAGATATTCACTCTGTACCTACTTCCGGACGATGGGAACGCGTTCGGCGACTATCTGAATTCTCCATCAACATCCTTTTGCAGGCGATACAAACGAATTATAACGCACGGTATAAAGACTGCTACAATGAAGTTTCTTCTGCTGTTTGTATACAAAAACCATTAACCCATTTACTACTTAACAGCCGTAGAGTAAGCTTGATGACGTCACGGTGGCCTTTGATGTGCTAATTCCCGCACCGTAGTCCAGAACAAAGCACTATTGTGTGTGGTATACAGCTAAAAAGCAGTTTAAGTCTGATGTAATGAAACTAACCTTGTCGTGTGTATATAACAGGCAGTGACGTATGTGAAATATATACGAATGCAATTCGGACGATTAGATATGGTGTATGGTATTGTAATTGTGATGGAAAATACCGTTTGGAATATTCTTAGAAGGTTAAATATACATATGTAAATTTTGAATTGACAGTAAGAGCTCGTTCATCAGGTCGTAGGCCAAATAGCTTAGGAGTTCGTTGCTTAGACCTCTCTTAACATTGTGCAGTTACCTAGTATTGCTAGCAGTAAAACGAATGAACAGGTAAGAAGTAAGTACATAATGTTAATTCACACATTTTATGTGCAGACAGTTCATAATCATCTAATAATGATTGTAAATAAATAAATGTCGCCAGACGAACACACCAACTATACGGTCCCACGCTAAGCTACGCTTGTATTACGGGTACCGTAGCGAACCCAGTATGTATTACGAATATAGATATTAAACATTCATGACGTGGGTACAAACATTCGTGCTCATCGCACAAAGTTTGTCCCTACCAGGATTGGAACCTGGGACCCTTGCCACAGAAAGCAGTGTCACTACCAACTGCGCTAATCAGGCCGTCATTGTGTGAATGATGTAGTCTTGAATTTATTCAACTACCACCAATTCCTATTGATGTTTTATCCAAGATCAGACGGAGTGAACTCGTAAAAAATCGGCGAAAAATTGTGCGACTTATGTTGCCCATAATAAAATTGTTTGCTGCGACTTATGTTGCCCATAATAAAATTGTTTGCTGCGACTTATGTTGCCCATAATAAAATTGTTTGCTGCGACTTATGTTGCCCATAATAAAATTGTTTGCTGCGACTTATGTTGCCCATAATAAAATTGTACGGGCGAGTGATGCTCTGATTGCGTGTCTGGCGCTGTCATAAAATGGTGCCTGCTACTGCCAAATAAATGGCTCACATCACGCATTGAAGTATACGAAAGAATACTGTAAGGGTGGGATTATGAAAGATGAAATAAAACTATTTTTTCGGATTTTATCGCGTTTACGTTTCCGACGATTCGGCTGCTTTACAGCAAATATTGTCACGGGAGGACTGAGGTGGTTGACGTCCTGGTGTCATAGTTTGAACCGGGGTACCGTCATATTTAGTCGTTGCTTGCGGTCCGATCTACGCAGAAAGTGCTCATAGTGTCTTGAGGTCTTGCAATGGTGCACTTGGTTTTGGATTTAATGATATTAATTACTGGATCCCAAGTCGGTGGTGGCACCCAGCCATCTTGCCTATTGAAATTATATGTTTTTTTTAATTTCAATGGCCTCGCATATCATCCTTGGTCGGAATCGGTGTTATTTTGCGAGGATCGAGAAAATTATTTTTTCGGATAAAATCCGAAAAAATAGTTGTATTTCAGGTATACATATTATATCGGATATTTCAGGTGTTATAAAATAAATTGTTGACAGTCCCAACAGTAGCGTTCGACGTTTTTGTCGACAACGTAGAACGATAATATTATGTTCTACAATAGGTAATACACATATTCTGTGCTTAATAAGCATTTATGTAATTTCTAAGTATTCTGATCAAACGGCCTGACACGGTCAACGTTCTGATCGTAGACTAAGCAAATATTGTTTATGGAGTAGGGTGCAAATTACCTATGATATAGTTAAGTTTTATTTTTTTGAAGTATACAGGCAATATAGAACTGATAAAGATCTCTTTATCTGGTGATACATATTTCATTAACTACTTTATCAAGATGTATTTGGAGATTATGTTTATTGCCGAGCTTGTAATAAAACTTTTATATCGGAATCTACATTAAATCATACAAGTGTATTTTTTCTTTTTATTAGGTCTTCATCAAATATACTTTCCCCCTTAACCCTGCCGGAATTAAGTCCAAAATAGAAGGCATAACATTTTACGAGACGCTAGGGGAGAATCTCGTAATATATACCGAACACGTTGCTATGGGGATTGGGGAGTGGCGCGCTGACGTCACTGCTTGGCGCGTCCACGCCATGGCAGGGTGTGTCGTCTACCCTTCAGTGGGAATTTAAATAATCCCGTAATGCTAAGCTGAACACGCAACTACAATCGCGCTAATTGCAAAATTATATAACGTGTTAGTTCAGATTGATCTTAGGTGTTGTTATTAATTTGTAATCAAACACAATTAAAATTAATGGTCTGTAGTCGTGGTTAGTTTTAGGTAGTTTGAAAGTATTTCAATATGCAATATAACACATACAGAAGATGCGAAACAGTTTATTCACGTCATTCTATTATAATGTGCAAATGTTAAGCCAGTTTAAACAATGCATTGCAAACTGCTATCTCTCCGCATAATAACAGACATTTACACGTATGATTACTTAAAAGTAAATGTATACTTATGTAAATATAACATAACACAAGAGACAAAGATAACCATTCGTGTCTGCAATAATATATGCTTTAAATACAATCGTACTATTGCATAAAAAAATCCGTTGACCTTTGTGCTTACGTCATTATTCTCCCCACATAGAACCTACTCACATAATAATCTCTTGTTCAAGTATTTCAGTAAATATTCAACGAATGAACTCCGCTGCTATTATCTTCCTACTAACTACTAAACCATTGTTCAGGAAAATCTGCAAAACTTCTAGGACACTTACTAGCAAACAGTATAGAACTACAAATACTATACTAAATAAACACTAAATAATACTAAATACTAAATAATATACATACTATATTACTACAAAAATGATCACACCGATTAAAACTTAGATCATGAGCTACAACCGACAATGTTAAGGTAAAGTATTTCCGTGTCTGTCATTGGTGAACAAACTCGATGGTAAATCAAATCCACGAAATAAAGAGAGAACCGCAATATAACATTGATTCATATAATTCAATCCTTGACTTACCTACGTGGACGTCGTGCAGCGATAACCATTACAAGCGTAAAATAAGCGAAACACGACGAGCTATAATGATAATCGTTATAAAGGTTACAGTGCTATAACTCCATGTTATACAGCTACGATATCCTAGAATCGATATTTATGTCGGTACATATTCTTTTTTTTTGTTAAAACTATCAGTTACTGACAAAATTGCACAACTACTATCTACCTAACAGAATCTACCTTCAAAGGTTTGAACTAAATCTGACACAATGGGGTCAAATCAAGGTCAGTTCTGAGCATTGTCTCAATATAGGTCGTAGTGCAAACACTGTGTAACCTATAAACGTAGTTAGCTGTGAAAGGTAGACTTATACCTGAGTCAAGTCGACAAAATTGTACTAATTGGAATTAATTAATTATGCAAATGATTCCTCGAAAATCTACAGAGCATCAGCTGTTTGTGTTAATCTATTTAAAGCCCAACTAGCTATTTTAAAATTCTTTGATCGAGAACTGTAGGGTAAGCAGGAACTCCCAATGTAATCGTGACGTCAACATGCTGTCACTGTCATACTTATTTACTACGGCCTTCTATTACGGTACACGGTAAAGAGGATTGTGCTTGTGGTATTGTTCGGATATTTCACCGTGTTGATCCATCGTCACTACGATTTCATAGGGTTTATTAGATACTGTCTTCCAATCTTGAACCCTCGATGAGTTGGTTAAAATATAGGCTATAAACTGTTTATAAACCAGTTTTAACTGGAAGGAAAATAAGCTTTTTCATCACGTTTGAGATGCATCCATACTTTAACTAAAAGTAACAATGATATCGGTAGAATTTCTACATAAATATTTCGATCTGTCTTATCCAGAGCGTAAGTGGTTTCGATACCATGGTTTCAACTCATGATTCTGGACGCCCCAGATTTTGGAATTCTCCGTCGAGCTTTCATGAATTATTTGCATTTTTTTCAGTATTTTTAAATTGATTTTATTATTTAATCATAATAGAAGTTCATCACAACGTGTCTTTAAATAACTAAAACCATAATTATGAATTAAGACCTAAAACTGCAATGTAAATTCAATCTCGATACCCTCGAGCGATCACACTCACGAGTCGGGTATCGCGCGCGGGCGCGTTGCGTTGTGATCGCATGCTTGACGATACATTGCGCGCTCAAAAATTACATAATTAAAAAATGCTCAAAAATTATATAATCAAAATTATAGTAAGTATATCCTTTATCCAGAGTTTTCGTTGCCATGCCCCTTACACCCTGTATGAATCATCACGATCACATCGGCGCAGTACTCATCATACCCAAATTGTCCGCGTACTTACATACTTACTTATTGACCTTGGGTTCAAATTAACATTTATGTAGGTAGTCCTATTAAGTTAGTAAAAGTAGCGGTTTTTACAAACCTTGGAGTTTTGTATCGCTTTAGGTATTTTCTTAAGCAAACTTAATACATCGAGACATCCAATGCAGAATGCTAATATCGCAAAAAAACTAAATTACATCGTAAAGATGTCCAAATTTTTCGTAAAAAAATAAAAACCATTGACATTTTGAATTACGCTTCCCCCTTAATATAAAATGTTCAATTTTTTGTTCTGCTGCTTATATTTTTTAGTACAATCGTACTGCAATACGTCGCATAATGCCCCAGTTATTTCGTCTCACGTGTGCAGCACCATTCCACAGACCTTCACGCACGATCGCATCAAACCGAGCGCTCTCGGTAATTATTGTTTGGGATTGTTTGGTCGTAAAGGCTGCGGTTGCGCTTCCATTGTAATTTAAATCATTTCGTTTCGTCAATCATTATTTTGTAACAAAGATTCGATAAGCCGTGAAAAAATAAATAATACAATAAAATTTTCTTCAATACGTCCTTGGCTCCTTAGCATTGGAAACATGGTATCATTATATGCTGCACAAGGTATTCTCTTCCCGTGAGAGGTAGGTCACGTGATTGGCCCAAGACGACGTCATCGTTGGGTGCGGAATTAATTGTATCCATTAACGGTCACACCGATTGTGACGTAGTATTGGGGCATCCATGGTATAAAATATGCTGACATAAGTATACTCTTATCACGATGGCCTACGACTACTGCACCATCAGTCTTGTCAATCATCTTCCATTCAATTGACACCGCTCATTGGTCGAAGACGTCGTTGTCTTGGGTCAATCACGTGACCTAGCTTTCACGCAAGGGAATACCTGTATTTTTATAACATTCGGCCACGTCGACGGAAGAGTACTGGCGTAGCATATTATTATACCATGAGTATAACTGATAAATATTCACCGCGGAACACCTGGGATCATGCAATCGACGAAATTTCATTCAACTTGTCCTTAGACCCAAGTCGGTATGTAGGTTGCTGCGGCATGGAATATATTAACACCAAAAGAGTATAATTTAATCAATTGCATACTGCTGTAGTCTCTTAGCTTATAAATTAGGTGCTGACAATATAAGTTAGGCTAGGGGGTTTTAGATGGCCGTGGTATATTATGTTCTAGAGGAGAACAACATTTTCATAAGTCTTTTGTAACGAGCAGGTTCTGTGACGCGGTGTTCGTCATTGAGTACGCGATATTAAAATAAGACTAATTTTAAGGATTTTATCGCGTTTATTTTATGTTTATACGTTACTGACGTTTCGGCTGCTTTACAGCAACCATGGTCACGGGAGGAATGAGGTGGTTGACGTCCTATTGTCATAGTTTGAACTAGGGTACCCTCATATTTAGTTGTTGTTTGGGATCTGATCTACGCAGTATGTGCTCACAGTGTGGGGAACGTAAAAACATAACATAAACGCGATAAAATCCTTAAAATTAGTTTTATGTCAATGTGTAGTATTCGCGTAAAATAAGAAATCAATATACGCGATATTGATTTTGCAAATGATTTCAATTATTTGCATTAATAGATATCTTTTATTGCATACCGATGAAAGATAAATATTGGACGGATTATTTACTTCAAAGTCATGCAATGTTAGATAGTACCTATAAAGTGATGAAAAACACGTTTTTATGAAATGTTTTCAACTTTTAAGTCCAAAACAAACCTGCCTTTACCGGTTACATAGGGAATGGATAGTTTATCGTACACATTAGGGAGTTACGTGAAAAAACTCATGGTTATATCATGTTCAAAAGTATATATTGTTTTGTGCAGGAGGGCCCCCACTCGACGCTGCCGGACGACGAGTTCTACGATGCCGTGGAGACAGGCTTCGACAAGATGGAGGAGGAGCGATGCGCGCGCGTGGCGCCCGCCGCCGTGCACACGCGCGACCAGGTGGAGCTGCCACCGCCCGCCATCGACAACCGCCTCACCGTGCACCCGCTGTGGCCTGAGGTGGGCACACTCCATGCTATACTCTAATTCAGCCTTTCCCAAAATAGGCGATAACGCCCCATTGTCGGCGCTGCATGCCTAAAGAGGGGCGGTAAGAGACCCAGAAAAAAAATGAGGGCGTTGTGTAGAGGCTTACAATAATTAAGTCATTTGAAGTTATAGTGGTTTTTAAGTGGGTGAAAAAATGAGGGCGTTAAAAAATAATTCATTCTCAAAGTGGGCATTAGACAAAATGAGTTTGGGAACCCCTGCTCTAATGTAGATTCCGCTTATTTACACAGCTAGCCGCTTTACCCAGCACCGCTGTTTTGTAATGCGGCGCATTGACGATTAATTTCTTAGCAATACGTATACACTAAAAGGGCTGTCAACGATTAGCCACTTTGCAAACAGATGTATAGTAATAGTAACAATGCCAGACGAACACACCAACTATACGGTCCCACACTAAGCATCGCTTGTATTATGGGTACCGTACAATGCACTGAGGGCGAACTCAGCATAATAACATCTATGACTTGGGTACAAACATTCGTGCTCATCACTCAAAGCTTGTCCCTACCCGGGATTCTCGGCTCAGAGAGCAGGGCCAATACCAACTGCGCTAATCAGGTCGTCGCGAGTGTATATGTATAAAGTTTTTGTTTCTTAATGTTTAACTATTTGAAATTATTGACAGAGCTTAACCTAACCGGATCAGTTTTGTAAAAGAGCTTTCCATCAGCTGGAACAAGTGCTAGACATGGCCCTCCCTTCCAATACTAATATGCCACTAATCGTAGTCCTTCGGAATGAAGTTATCGGTCCACCTTGTAACATCCCTATTAAAATAACAACCATGGATTATTTTGCCCCATATTATCCAAAGGAACGGCATTCCGAAAGGGTGGTAAAGTCGTAGAATACACTTTGTGTCATTTTTGACGATTCATAAGTGATGTTATCATTACATGAACACATATTCTTATTCTGATTCCATTACATCCTTTTGCTCGTGTAGTTTCGTCATCAGTCAGATATTTCATCAACGTTGATTGCATTCTATCATTAGTTATTCATGATTGTGATGATGTTTAATTGACTCGCCTACATTACCTTCTAATTCTAGGCGAGTGACATGTTGGCATTAATACCCTATTCATATTGCGTTGTGTAAAACACACAACATAATACACAGCGCTAACGACGTGATGACTTGAACCTTAAAATATTTTCCTTATCTTGTGATGAAGATTAAGCGCTCACTAATGACAGAACTACAAATAATGTAGCACATATGGACGATAATGGTTGGGAATTTCAACCTTTCACAGAATGGGCTTAGAGGCTGTTCAATTATTACGAAAGATTCATTTGTTGCCGCTTTTTGACCCACAACTATGTAAGAAAAAAAATAGAGTTGCAACCCGCATTGGGCTTGCGTGGTGGATTATAAACCGTGTCCCCTCGCATTAAGATTGAATGTGTAAACGTGGGCAATAGGCTCATCCCATATATTGGGAACTAAATACCATCGGAGATATGTCAGTGCACCTCTCATTCCGGGTCTTATCATCACATTGGAGTTAAACATCACATACGCGTAATTCTCTAGACATGTGTGAAATAGTCACTAACCAAAACCCTTTTTTATGTCGTATTTAACGGCCGTGGATACAAGTCCTTTGAGACTTATTAGTATAAAAAAATCTCTGGTGGCGCGATGTTGCCATCAATTATTATTTAATATTATTTTGTTTCCAGATTGACAGGATATCCACAGAACAGATCCAGGCGGCGTTCGAGGGAGTCGGTGGTCAGATCGGCTGGCAGCTGTTCGCCGAGGAGGGGGACATGAGGATGTATAGAAGGTATGTTATGGTTACCTACTAAAAATAAATGTGAATAATATTCTGTACATCATTATCTTGGTTCTGGGCCATTTTTTGGGGTCTATTTTAAAGGTGGAAGCGCAAGGTCTGAATATCGATGTCGATTAAAAAAAAACATTTTATGTTTTATGCGAACAAACTTTTTTTTTTAATTTTAGATATCTAAATTCTGAGTTCATACAGTGATCACAAATGTATGTGAAGGGGCTAATCTCCGATCTGAATATTTTTGTACAATAAAAAGCTACACACACATTGAGTGTCATATATTTCATCACACTATGACGATTGGGGGTCGGGCGGACATTGGGCGGGCGGAGCCCCGGACAAAGTTTCGAAGATTAACATTTGTTTGGAGATTTCGGTAATGACAATATCTGTTTAGCCAAGTTGGTAAAACGCTTGCCTCGGTAACGAAGATCGCAGGTTCCAGGTGGACTATGGCCTAATCCCCCTCGCATTGAGGGCAGGCCCGTGCCCAGCAGTGGGACATTAAAAAGGGCTGAAATTATTATTTTTAATATATGTTTGACGGACTGATTAGCGCACTGGTAGTGACTATGCTTTCTGCGCCGAGGGTCCCGGGTTCGAATCCTGGTAGGGACACAAGCTTTGTGTGATGAGCACGAATGTTTGTACCCGAGTCATGGATGTTTAATATGTATATAAGTATTATATAGTCCGTTGTACGGTACCTATAACACAAGCGTTAAGTTTAAAGTGGGACCGTATAGTTGGTGTGTTTGTATGGCGATAAAAAAAATATATTTAAAAAAAGAATTTTTGTCGTGCAGGGAGATGGAGGTGGACGGCATGGTGACGGACCCGCTGAAGGCGATGCACAGGGTGCGCGGCGTGACTGCGCGCGAGATGTGCCACTACTTCTTCAACCCGCGCTACCGCTACGAGTGGGAGAGTGAGTGCGCCTGCGCAATAATACCAAACAATAGACCAGCAATTCTGGCCGACATTATCAATGTACACCATCGACCAGTAAAGTAATAATATACATGTCGCAGTCTGATTTTGGAAACCGCTTTTTTTCAAAACAGCTAAGCGCTTTAAAAAACGCTTCAGATCTGTACAACGGCTGGTTAACTTTTAAGAATGTGTTTTTTCCTATTTTCCTAAGCAGAAAAAACATTCATGAATCAGAACTTTTGATGACACGTGTAAAACGTACACGTCGAATTGATAACCTCTACCTGTTATGAAGTTGATTAAAAATACCACCTACCCCAAGTAATTAAAAATGTTTATTTACACAACTGATTAAAAAAACCTAACCTAATTGACAATATGAGGCCTAGACGGCTTGGCAACTGGACTTTGAAGTAAAGTAAAGTTTATTTCAGTATAAGCATTACACATGGCAGTTAAGAAGCGGATCCAAACTAAGCGGAAGCCTGTATCTTGGATACCTTATTAGTTTGCTTAATCTACGTTAGCTTATATATTTATTATTAGTTACATTATTGTATAAAACATAAAGCGTTCGTGTTAATAAAGAAAGAAGACAAGAATTAAATTAAAATTAAACATTACTCTTAAAAATTAAGATAAGGGGCCATCCATAAATTACGTCGCACGTTAAGGGGAAGGAAGGGGGTCGACGAAGGGTGACATTGTGTGACAAGGGGCGGGGAGGGGTCCCAAATTTTGTGACATCACATTTTTTCAAAATATAATATTTTATATCTAAGTATTACAACTATTGATTTAATTGAAAAATAATTTAAATGGAAATAAAAACAATTTCGGAATACTGCTGTTTTAATTTCATAAATTTCTAAATGTAAAATTGTAAAATATGTGACATCACACTAGGTAGGGGGGGGGGGGGGGGGGGGGGGTCTCAAATGTCACCAGTTGTGTCAAGGATGGGGGTCAAAAATTCATGAAATTCGTGTGACGTAATTTATGGATGGCCCCTAAGTGATGATGTGTTCTGTCTGCAGCGACCCTGGAGACAATGACGATAGTGGAGGAGATCTCGTCGGACGCGCTGGTGTTCCACCAGACGTTCAAGCGCATCTGGCCGGCGTCGCAGCGGGACGCGCTGTTCTGGTCGCACGTGCGCGCGCACGACGCCAACACCTACGCCGTCACCAACCACTCCACCATCAACGCCGAGTATCCGGTTAGTAGGAAGACTACAAAAGCAGTGATAGCCAAGTTGCTAGAACGCTTGCCTCGGTAACGAGGATTGCGGGTTTAAACTCCGGCTCGCACCTCTGAGATATCTGGATTTCATGTCCGAATCTCATTTTCAACCATGATTATCACTTGCTAAACGGTGAAGGAAAACATCGCGAGGAAACCTGCATGTCTGAGAAGAACCCCTCGAAAGATGTGTGAAGTCCGCCAACCCGCTTTGGGCCAGCGTGGTGGACTATGGCCTAATCCCCCTCGCATTGAGGTGAGGCCCGTGCCCAGTATTAGGACATTAAAAAGGGCTGGTATTATTATAAGTGTTTTCCGTCTCGTTTATATAACAAGTTTTATGTAATAATAATAATACTAGCCTTATTTTATATCCCGCTATTGGGCACGGGCCTCCCTGCAATCCGAGAGGATTAGGCCATAGTCTAAATTGTATACATTAATCTCGTAGGCTCCGCTCACCCCGAATGACTTCTCCTTTTTTTATGTTGGCAATCGACTACAAAATAGTGACATTTATGCCAGTGTCAAGTAACATGTTTCGTCGGTATTTTAAATATACAAGTACCTCTGATGATAATAATGACTTTGATGGCGATGATTATATAGTGAAGTCAATCCCCTGCCTCTATCTCAGTAAAGCTGTGGATACTTGACTAAAATATTACTACACATTATGGGAGAACTCGAAAGGTTAATCTATACTGTTTTATTTAAATATCCTTCACTCGTGCACGTTTATGAACACACAATGGTTAATATCATCATCTAATATTACACATGTTTTTTAATAGACACTATTTTTTTTGGAAAATGTACAACTTCACGGTTCAAGTTCTCGCCAAAAAGTCCCTGGAGTGAGTTATGCAGCTAGCAATGGATAATGTGGTCGCGTCCCCCCAGGCCAACTCGGGCGCGTGCATCCGGCTGTTCGTGACGGTGTGCCTGGCGTGCCGCACTTCCGTGCCGGCCGGCCAGCGCCCCGCGCGCAGCAACGTGTCCACCAGCATCGCCTACTGCAGCACAGGTCAGCCGACTGCCGTCGCCCGGGTGCCCATCGTCTCTAGAAGCAATAATCTTTATAGTTTATCTCTTTCATTCATCTAGATCTTCCCATTTACATGAACTTACAATTTAAATTCAACGGCCTGATTAGCGCAGTTGGTAGTTACCCTGCTTTCTGTGCCGAGGGCAATGGCGTAGCATGGGGGGGCGGAGGGTGCGGTCCGCACCGGGCGGCATTTCACAGGTGGTGGTTAGAGAAAAAAATCATAATTAAGATATGAAGAAAATAATGAAGTAAAAAAATAAATATTTCAGTGTTTTTTTCGTTATTTTTTTGTCGTTACCATATATACAGGTATAATATTCTATGCATGGGTGATGAAAGGTTACTTAATAACTATTATTTAGGAAACTTATTTCGTTTCAATGTTATTTTAAATAAATATGTCTCCTTTTATAAATAGCAAAAATAAGAGGGCGGCAAATTTGAAATCCGCACCGGGTGCTAATGACCTATGCTACGCCACTGGCCGAGGGTCCCCGGTTCGACGACTACGCTGTGTGGCACTGTAGGGATCGGCTAATTGTATGTAATGATATAACAGTTAATATTGTCGTGTTGCAGTGAACCCGGGCGGCTGGGCGCCGGCCGGCGTGCTGCGCGCGGTGTACAAGCGCGAGTACCCCAAGTTCCTGAAGCGGTTCACGCACTACGTGGCGCAGCAGTGCCGCGACAAGCCCATCGCCATCTAGCGCCCGTCCCACCACCACCACTCAGTACACGTGGGACCTGCACCCGGGACTTATCCTAACTCTTACCTCAGTTGGTAGTGACCCTACACTCTGTGCCAGTGTTCCGGGTGCGAAACACGGTAGGGACGAACGTTGTGCGATGAGCACGACCGTTTGTACCCGAGTCATGGACGTTTAATATCTATACTGGGATCGCCCCTTATTTATCCACGTGAATATGACTCAAGTTGGAAAGCCTTTATTACAAGGGGATAAGAGCTTAAACAACAATGTTTTTAGCTACAGTTTTCTGTCACGCTTGAGTCGTTTACGAGTTGTCATTGTGGGGATAATCTGATAATCTATTCAACAAGTAAGCTACTTGTGACAGGTTGCACCACTTCAAGGTCACGTAAACATTAACAGGCTATTTTACAGATGTAATAATGGTCAAAATGTGTTGGCTATGGTATACAAACTTGATAGGCATGCGTCTCAGAACAGATAATGTTGGTATGGTTCTAATCATAATGTAGACACAAACATTTTTAGTACCGATGCGCGCGAGTTGAATGCGTTATTATTGAGATCCAATTAGTGATAGTCACGTCGATGAATGATATTAAAACGAAAATATTGGTAGTATGGTTTTAATTTATTATGTTTTATGGTTAAAATAATAATAAAACATGATCAATTAAAAATAAACAAAAATCAATACGAAGACACGGCGAGTATTAACACGATTGATAAACGTGCAAAAGTACTACTATACTGCAAGCGGGAGAGGCGGGGGCGGGGCGGGGAGAATGCGCCCGCGCTTCATCGCAGATGGCGTAATACGATTCTTATATTGCCGGACGACTCGCTTCCTCGCCTAAAACTTGTCATTACGCTATTGACGCTAATTGGCTTACGATTGTACGAGTAAACTACGAGACTAAATACAACATACAAATAACTACGAGATTAAATACAAAAATCTCTGAAGTGTCCTAAATAAAGCTCGCAAGTCATTGCGCGAGCGCAGGTATCAGTTTCATCGCGAGACGAAATCGCATTGTATACTCATACGATCGTTAGGCCAATTAAGACGACGCTTTACTCCCAAATTTATAGAAACTTACAATGGTATTTCAATACGTAATACGTGGTTGGTTACGTTTCAAAATGGTCATATTGAGGCTATTAATTATTTATTTCCCAATTTGGTTTGAAGGTAGTTTTTATTTTGCTTATAAAAAAAATACTTTTTTTTTATATTTCAGTGATGGTTAGTGTAGATCGTTATGGCGAAAAATCATAAATACATTTTATGACACAAATAAATTTCCAAATACATAATGGGGTTCGCGTTCTTTCTCAGTCGCACGCGCATCGTCTTATAGTGGTGACGTCACATGCCTGTAACTCTACTGTTCATATTTCCTGATCACTGACTTTTTGTCATTATTTGAGTTATTTTATGAGTTTAATTAACGATTTAACGCATAATATAGTTTTTACAAGTCTCGCGAAGCGTTACATTTCTTGAGGCGTATTATGGATAACTGCCCGATCTAAATCTTGTCATCTCTATCATGTTGACGACATAAGTTGCCGCTAGATAGTAATTTGTCACAGTGTGTACTTGTAATATGGACCGACAACGTTAAGAAAAAATATATGGTTTATTAATAGGATAAGTATATGTTTATTATATATAATACTAATATCCCTTTTTAATGTCCTGCTGATGGCCACGGCCTCGCGTGAATGCGTGGGTGATTAGTTCATAGTCAACCAAGCTGGCCCAGTGCTGGTTCGCGGACTGCACACGTCCTTCGAGGGGTTCCTCAGACGTGCAGGTTTCATCACCATCCTTTACTTCACTGTTTTAGAAGTGATAATCATGATTCAAAATGGGATTCGCGCACGAAATCCAAGAATCCCAGAGGCGCGAGCCGGGGTTTGAACCTAAGAACCTGGTTACCGAGGCAAGCGTTCCACCTACTTGTCTAACACTGCCGACAAGTAGTATATAATATAACATTGCAAGGCAGTTCAATATCGCGCCTGGAAATAATAGTCCCTAATATGTCCCCGTGTTATGTGAAAGTTACGAGGGGCTCTCCCACACTTCGACACTACAATCCGCGATACCTACCAACGTGTGTTATTAATAAATTATTGTTGTTTATAATGTATCGGTGTTCGTTTATTTACTTATATTATGTCGCGAATCGTTTTTAAAACAAAATTGAAGATAAAACAAAAAAATATTATACAATTATATTTATTAAACAATTAAATTGGACTGTTTATTATGGCATTCTAAAGATGTTATAAGTAAAAGGTTGATATACGATCGGAATTATTAGCTAACAGAGTGGAATAGCGGTATACCAACGTGTCAACATTGGGGCAAACAAGATTGTTATCCAAAGTAATTATGGTCTCATGTAGAAATAAAATGTCAAATATCTTGTCTTTGTCATTAATTCTACAATATATATGGAATCAGTGACTCGCTAATGACAAATTGACTGTGGCGTAAAAATAGCGCGCGAAACTTAGCTTCATCGTTGAAAAAACGAGGCAAATTGTTTGGGGCCATACAGTTGGTGTGTTCGTCTGGCGATATTAATATTAAATGCGGCTATTACGCCACGGAATATCCGTTGGATTCGTCCCTAGCCATAGCACATGTTCAATCACGAAAAGTCTATTCTGAAAAACGCGATTCCGCCAGTTAAGCCTATGGGGATATTACGTCACCATATCTATGACGATCATCATATAAGAAGTGTATGACACTATAACTATATATAGGATCATATATTTTATTACATCATCTCATATGCGTAAGTCATACTAAATGAGAACGTATTAACCCCTTATGCTTGACAGTGAAATGGCAAGATTTTAATTAATATAATTAAAAGGTTTTATATGATTGTAAAAACAAAATGGCGTCTGTAATGACGGCGCCTCTTAACTACGACTTCATCCAGGCCACGGCCTGTGATGTTGTCAGAAATGTTGCCTTTGTAAATAAACTAGTATTTGATATAGGAACGTGTAACGGGAGTCTTCATTATATAATATATAATTATAATCTTAATTAAATATTGTGTATCATAGACGTACGTATTGAAAAGTCATGCTTCTAAATTATGTGTAATTAAATGGTCAAAAATTATTTCGTTTCTTCCGTATTATGCCGCGTTGTTAGTACCTGACGAAGATATCACGCCGAATTTAATATATAAACAAATACCTACTTACATGATTGTGTATCATTAAAACGAATAAGCTGAAAATTATTAAATAGTGCGGTGTCTATAAATATATAAAATTGGTATACCTATCATTTGATTGGGTCTCGAAGGTTTGAAGCTTAACGTGTGATTAAAAACTGGGTAACAATCTATGGAGGTGATAGTTTATGACGTGTTCAGTTAGATAAGTTCGCGAAAACACTTGCTATATCAGTCTGGGCTATGGCTTGGACGATGGATCCGATCTCGGGAAATGTGTACTATAAAATATTTGTGACCAGTTATAGGTACTTCGTGAATATTTATTTGGTCGTTTTCGACTATTTCAGGTGCGATGGATACGCGTCATTCTGAAATAGTCGATACCTTTTCTAGGCCATGGCCTTAAACAATCATATTACGTACAGGGTGAGACTATAATAAACATAGTTTGTAAATGTAATGTAATCACCTATGTATAACTTGACTTTTTGACCAAATAGATGCCTCTATTCATCATTGAATTATACAATTTGTTTTCTTTGTAACGTTGTATGTAGGTTAGTTGCACATTTGTCTGATTCATCACAAATTGTCTGCACACGACTTAGTATTATTTTCGTAGATATTGTTTGGTATTCTCGTTGTGGCGGCAGTGGTCGAACTCTAGGTTAGGTGTTGATTTGGTCAAACCTACATAATTATGCACGAATTAAAATAGTATTATATTTGATTATGTTGTTTATATTATTATTGTTATTATACAGCAGACTTTCATTCCAACTTTAAATAACAGATATTTAAAAATAGTTTTAAATAAAAGAATAATACTTTGAAATGTTCCAACGTACAGTTTTTCACATTAGTCTCAAAGTATCATATTAATTATTATGTATTTTGTTTGTTGTTGATTAATGCTTCAGAATAATACCTTTTGTAGGTTCTGTAAAAAGGTAAGTTAAACAATAATCGACCTTAATGTTATAAAATGTTGGTGGAGTGTAAAATAAATGCATTTATACCGCTATGTTGGAATTGTCATAAGTTATATGAGTATGTTTTTTTTAAAATAATTATTGTTTATAATAAAACGTTTTATGGACAATTTCTGTTTTTTTTTTCATCTGTGAATACCTACTATCTTTAAATATACCTTTCGAAGAGCACCAGGAAATTATAATACTTATATAACTAAACAGAATACGTTTTTTTTTAAGTTTCTATTCATTTTGTACGCAGGGTTTTTTATTTTACACTTTTGTTTTATTTCTCAAGTTAATAATCGTTTGGGTCGAGTAGTTCGGGGTCGAGTCACCTTCGTCCGTAGGAGAATTAAGTACCCTCGAAATACCCTACACGTGACCCTGGGTGGTGCCAACCAGGTGACAACTCTACTGGTGGTAGGCTTCGGCCGTGGCTAGTCACCACCCACTGAACAAAGCCATGTCGCCAAGCGGCCTAGCCGTGTTCCAGCATGATGTTCGGTGTTGCCATTCATGGATGGCGGGTCAGATCAGCTGCGCTGCATGTGCCTAGTAAATGTAGCGTCTCTATCTACTGCCGCCTTCCTATCTAGGCAAGTATGCTCCATCGTAGAGATCATCGTCACTTACCATCAGGTGAGATCGAGATCAAATATTGCCTATAAAGTAATAAAAAAAAAAAGACCTTTTATGCGATTATATAAGAACACTATTACAGCTTTATTATAAGTACTGAACATTTAATTGAGAATGGTTGGTAACCATCTTTATATCCATCGTCATAGATCCTAAATGGACATTAGAAATTAGGAGGGAAACCCAAAGATGATTTTCAAATACTTATTCAATGATACCCTACTTAATATAGTCGGGATATTTTTTTTATTTTTCATAATATCGCATCTGGTTGTTGCTATATTGATTTTTTTGAAATGATTACGGTCATGCCGATTGAGGTAGGAATTAAGACCAATCGATTGACGTAAGAATCATTAAAATCGGCCCACGCGTTTGGTCTCCAGAGCGGCTCAAACGAACTAACATACATACATAGGCTGATAAACTCATTACCCTCCTTTGCGTCATGCAGTCGGGTAATGTGAGGTCCTAGGTAGTCGGGTTTTAGGGTGGTTGTTAAAACTTATTTAGGGGATTCATTTAATAATCATCATCAACATTATCATTATCATCAGGGGTACATATAATTCAATAACAATTACCAGGAATTACTCGACACTGGCAAAAATGGCACTATTTTGTAGCCGATTGCCAACCTAAAAAAAGGAAGAAGTTCTGAGTAATTTGAGGTGCGAGTAATGAAAACGAGTTTTTAATATCACTTCTTAGCGAAGTGAGCGTAATATTTATTCATGTACGTTAACATTAATTAATTGGTACTTACACATGCTATGCATAGTACACGTCTC
Organism: Pheosia gnoma; assembly: GCA_905404115.1. NCBI lineage: Eukaryota > Metazoa > Arthropoda > Insecta > Lepidoptera > Notodontidae > Pheosia > Pheosia gnoma. The sequence goes on from FR989910.1 coordinate 2,931,888, forward strand.
CGCATATAAAATTCCACAACAATGTAATCTATTTTCACAATTAAATATGGGGTCCAGCCCCCTTATCTTAGATATAACATCTCAAACATGACCAACTTACGGATAAACAAAAACATAAATAGTCAGTTGGGTAAGGTCTCATCAATAAAAACTTAACAAAAATATATATTAATCGTTAACCACCGAATACTGAAACGGTACTCAAATTTGAGGACTGTATAATAAACAGTTCAGAAAGCATGGCTTTAATTATAAAGGTGGTGTGGCTGCGTAACGAAAACTGATACGTCGGATTCAATTCATGATTCTGGACTTTCCTTTCTGGATTCCCCAGAGTTTGAGTATACCGTCGATCTTTGTTCATTTTTTATCAGTAGGTATTTTTAAATTGATTTTAGCATGAAATCATAATAGAGGTCTATCTCAACGTGATTTTTAATTAAACACCCATAATTACTAACTTAGACCTAAAACTGCAATGTAAAACAAAGCTCGATACGTTCGAGCACTCTCGTCACTCGCACAAATCGGGTATCGCGCGGAGCGTTGTGTCGTGATCGCGTATTTATGATACATTGCGCGCTCAAAATATACGACATCGATGATTCAAGCGTAACTTTTACTCAAAGTTTTCGGTACCATGTCCCTTACATCCTGTATACTTAAGTAGTGTTTGAGTATTCGGCCGAAGTCTCCAAAACAAAGCCATAGGAGGCACAGAAGTATTATTTTTTAGGCTGTTACATTAAAATCAAGAATTGTTAACATTCAATTCAATTGAGCTAACTATAAATTAATCTTTAAATAAATTGCTCATTACATTTGTTAGTATAGACGTATATATTAAGATTTGGTAGATTTCATATTAATTATAAAATATGAGATTGAACACGATGACCTTATATAGTACAATGTTTGAAGTAGCAAAAGTTTTACTACAAATACAATAATTATGTATAAATTTGACAAATATTATACAGTTATTTAAGTAAGTATAACATTATTATTAGACCGTTATATATTGACATTGAGCACAAAAAAAGCGTAAGTATATATTATCTAGTTTACGATCTCAAAATATGCAATAATATTTACCGTCTACAGTACAATACTTAAATATTATACCAGCGTCATAAAGACGAATATACTTAGTTCAATAATTCCTATTACAAACATGTTAGGACCTTATTCGAATAGGTACAATAAATTAATAAGAAATACTCAAGCGATCATTATTAATAAATAACATTCATTATAATTGTTATGTTTATAAAAAGTTTATAAAATATTCACCAGGAATATAAACGAAAATGTCGTAGTCACGGTAATAATCTCAAAAATTTTGAATTTTGATATGATTGAGGTCGAATGCTCACTACAAAAAGTTTATTATAAAAATAGGAATTTTTCGAAAGCTCAAGTGTATAAATGGACCAATTTTCAATAGCTTAAAGGTTGAGAAATGTTTTTTAATGTATGAATGATATCACGTTTTGGGCCTACTTTGATAGGTACGGTCTTAAGTGTTAACACAAAAAGATAAACACATGTTGAGCATGCGCTTATAGAATTTCTTACTACGAATTGATAAAACAAGGTTTAGGCCGTTAGGCACTACGAGTTCAAATCATGTTTAATTTCTCTGTTGTGGTAAGACCGATATGTTTGGGGCTCATAAATCACGATCCATGGGGACCTATGTGAAATAAAAGTGTGTATCTTGAAATCAGCGGAACCAACTATTAAACATAAAATAACCGTTGAAATGAAACTAACTAAGTGAGCACTTTCTGCGTAGATCGGACCACAAGCAACAATTAAATATGAGGGTACCCCGTTTCTAACTATGACACCAGGACGTCAACCACCTCAGTCCTCCCGTGACCATGGTTGCTGTAAAGCAGCCGAGGCAAATTAACGCGATAAAATCCTTAAAAATAGTTTTATTTCAAAGATGTTGATATGAAATTCTCTTTTACACTGAGACGCCTTAGACGCCCGAAATCTGGGACAATTGAGTGCTTCTCCTATAATTTCCAGACCTTACTATAACCATTACATTAAATAGACACATAGACGTTTATCAGATTTATAGTGTTATATGGATATAGATTATTTGAGTTCCACGTCCCGTCTCGTCTTCTCTTTTGTTTAATCCAGGGCCCGGGCAAGTCGTTCAATGAGCTACAGTCGTTCAACGTCGGTACACCAATTATTGGGATTCCCTAAAACTTTACTTATGCGTCGATCTACTGGCTTTATAGCGTAATTTTCCCTTATGAAGGGGTTTCTAAAAGGATTCCTGGGTTTTGAATCGAAATAAAAAAAACTAACTTTATCTGTGAAAGAAATGGGTGTTTTAACGGTCTGTTATATGGGGAACCCTTTCGAATTGGTTTTTATTAGGTTTCGCGTTTAATTTAACCGAATCCGAAGGTAAGCCAATTGAATGGGTAATCATAAGTCAAATCTGACAGCAGTTAAGTCGTGCAAAACCTAATCAGAACTCTTTCATAGGCTTACCGGGTTCCGGGCTCTGGTTGAATCTCATGTAAGCACCTTACCGAGATATATATCCAGTTTCGATCAGTGAATAAATGTGAGTATGGCGAACCTGTCATGGGATGCACTGAGAAATTGATTTCAATTTACCATCAATCAATGTTATATAGCCAACTGTTTAATATGGCACGTCTATCACGGATATAAACATTATATTTTATTTATATAATAACGTACTAAGGTTACCCGTGTATATGGCAATTTCAATAAATCACACTGAATTATCTCAATCTACGCTCCATAGACGACATAATGACTATGATAATACGAAACTGTAAGTTCTTTGGGTTCAATGACCCCGGGTAATAGCCCGTTGACTTAAGGTCATTGACCGAGGAGGTCAATGCCTTGGAATGCCATCTTCAAACGCACGGGAGTGTTCGCTATCGTCTTGCGTGGTTCTATTGGGGACTTACTCCCATACATACATAAGAAAATTTTCGTTTGAACAGTACAAGTTCAGGGCCTTAGTAAATTGATGCGATATAGCGAAGTGTTGCACTGCAAAAGTGACATTAAGGTAGACAGCGTATCCCCAATAGCACATAGATGTAATGATATTTTAACATATAGCAATGGCAAGTCCAATAATGGCGTCTGTGGAGATTTTTAATTCTAATGAAAATACATTTATACATTTAGTATACAAGTAAATATTTTGGATTCAATATTATCTAATAAACACGACTACTTCAAAAAGTAGATATCAACAATTATATTTTTAATGATACCCACCCTAACACGGATATAATAAGTATAAAATAAGCGTATTCTTGGGCACCCTACATGCCCGTGATCCGTTTCAGACTTATAACGTTGACATCCAAACAGACTACCCGCATTCGCATAGTGACGGCGAGAGGAACAAAATAGTCGACGAATCGACTAATCTTGCGAACCGGTTTAATCCTTTCCATTACAATTTTCAACAAAGTTATTAAGTATATCGAGTATCGATTTTGAACTAATCAATAAAATCCACTAGTTTTGGATATCGGATTAATCCGCTGCCATCAATCAATCATTTAGAAGCAATTTCGATAATCCAGTTGAAATAGTCGACTAATCGACTAATATTGTATTAACCAGGTTCATCCTCTTCTATTGCCACCATCGATTAAATATTAGTTATCGTTTTAAAAAGTCGACGACTCGACTAATATTGTTAACCAGGTTAATCCTCTTCCATTACCACCATCGACTGAATATTAGTTATCGATTTTGAAATAGTCGACGTATCGACAAATTTTGCGAGCCGGTCAATCCTCATCCAGTACGTAACATCTATCAGACGCCGAAACTGAGTCGCGCGCCAAGCACTCCATTTGATCACTTAACACCCGTAACGTTTGCGAATAGTTGCGGTTACGCAGTGTCCAGTGCGCGCTCACTCCTCGGCGGTGGGCGGCGCGGCGGGTGGCGGCGGCGCGATGGAGCGGCGCATAGCGCGGCGCACGTCCTCCACGGTCGTGACGCCCGCCTCGTCCAGCTCGCGCCAGCGCTGGTAGTTGTTGCGCGCATGCGCCACCAGCTCGGGCATGTCGATGAACGCTGGAAACATTACATTCGAGCTATAGCTACAGGTGGACGCAGTGTGTCGCCAACTGTAATGAAGGCCCCAAGGTTGTAGCACAATCGACTCATAATCGAATGGCAATGGCGTCGTAATTGTCACATACTATAACTGAAAAAAGTGAAATGTATTAATGGAGTATTGATTAGACTATGACTATTATTGTGTTTGGTATAAATAAAATATCATTAAAGTGTTCGGTATGAGTCACAGAACTCATACCAAACACTAATGATATTTTATTTGGGGTTTGTATCTTCCTTTCCTTTGACGGCCTGTCACATGCTCCGAAAACTCTTGTAGCGCGATTCAGGATTGTGTTGAGGATTGTCTATTGTTCTGAACGCGTCTGCAGCGCCATCTGTGTAGCTTGTGGCGCGGTTGCAGTGGTCGCTACAATATCATAATAACACGGCAATATTGGCGACATTTCCAGAATCCTGTAGTATCGTGATCCAGATTGAAAGTGTGAACGGCGCTAATGAAGTGGTCACAACTCACCAGCCCAGGCTTCCATCATGTCGATGATGATGTAATCGATGAAGCCGATCTGCGAGCGCGGGATGGAGCAGGTGGCGCGGTCAAACATGGGCATCACCACGGGCAGGTCTTTGGCCTTCTCCTCGTCGGTCTGCAGGAAGTACTCCTCCGCGATCCTAATGTGACAATAACACATATGGCTTAAACATGATAATGGAAAAATACATAAACGTGTGAGGCTTTAACAAACAAAATACAAATGGACTGGGGCTCAATTCGGCTAATTTACAAACGCTTCAGCGGAGTGTCGATAGCGTGTCGATTCAATGATTTGCACATTTGGTAGTCTAGATTTTTTTAAAACCAGTGGCTTTCCACTGACCAGCCATTCAACTGCCATAGAACTATTTCGTATTCTGTACTTCAGACGTGTATCCATATAATGCAGCTAAGTAATGGTATCTACTCGTTATCTGATGGTTCTAGGCTATATGTAATTTTATTTAAATTAGCAGAATTCGGCCCCTGTATTCTGAATTTGTTAATTTTATTTTCAAAAAATGTGTCCATTGAGCGTTCATAAGTGTGCACGAGTGAAGTAATAAGATGAGGTAGTACCTGTCTATGCTCTGGAATAAATGATAGGCCAAAATCATCCCCAAAGCGTACGCAAGTAGGTACAATATCTAACACGCGGGCGGATACGAAATTAATCACATCAGTGTTGTTAGGGATGCACGATCAATAGTAATTAACCTATCTATACATATAAATAAAATTGGAGTGTCTGTTTGTAATATTAAAATAACCGCTTTTTACTAATTGCAGTGTATACACGTTACCTATACCGAAACAACATTTTTTACAATTTTTGTCTGTCTGTCTGTCTGTCCGTCTGTCTGTCTGTCTGTCTGTCTGTCTGTCTGTTTGTTCCGGCTAATCTCTGAAATGGCTGGACCGATTTTAACGGGACTTTCACTGGCAGATAGCTGATGTAACAAGGAGTAACTTAGGCTACTTTTATTTTAGAAAAAAAAAATAGGATCTCACGAAAAAAAATTAAAACCAATGTTGCAGCGCAGCGCCTGATTAATTTTGATAGCAACAACCTGCAATGCGTGCCGCGGGCTCAGAATGGGCGAGCAGGCTGTTGTCAACGGTTGTCTTTGTTAAATACCACGCAGACGAAGTCGCGGGCAACAGCTAGTTTCATATAAAAATATACCTAGTCAAAACATTTAATCGTGGAATGGCCTGGTGTTGATATTACAGCCCTGGCATAGTAGAGCCGTCTTACCTCCGAGCCCATTCAAAGGCGAACTTCTGCGGGCGCGACGCGTTCGACACGTCGGCGCACTTAATCATCATTCTCTTCACGAGGACCACATTCTCTGGTAGTGTCAGAGCTGCGGTGTCCAGCGATAGTGGTTCCTGGAAATAAAAGGCAACAAAGTTGGTCTAACGCTCCTCTGAAAACCAAGGGTGTAAGGTACCGCAGGGACTTTCGGATTTCTTGTGCAAATCTCATTTTCGACACATTTAGGTACTCAGCATAATATTTACTAATCTGAGAATAGTTTTTGTAAATTTATCTTTAGCTAGAACAGGAATTGAAATTAAACTTGGTCCTCCTGTGACCATGGTTGCTGTAAAGCAGCCGAAACGTCGGCAACGTAAAATAAACGCGATAAAATCTGTAAAATAAGTTTTATTTCAATGTGTAGTATTCGCGTAAATATAAGAATTCAATATAGGACTGGAATGTTCTAGCTAGACATAAAGGTACTAAAAAAACATCGTAGCTAAAGATTCGGACACTGAAGCGCTCTTATATATTCTACTAGGTACAAAGTATGAAAGTAACAACATAAAAAACATTAACTATCTCTTGAGGTTCGCGAACTCCCTACTTGTTTATTGTTGTCCCATGAATCTGGAATGCGATGCGAGTATCGCGATACGGATTGATGTTGTGTACTGCGTTAATGCCATCCGATTCCGTTTTTGCTTCGGCTGACTCAAGGTCTGTAGCATCCATAGACAAACTAGAGATGCTATGTCAGATTAATCAGCTATCGCAATGTACTCACGTCAGTCTGCATGCCGTCCTCCTTGCTGGTGGACTTGGCGTAGAACACGTTGACGAACTTGGCGAGGTGCTCGAAGTGCTTGGTCATCTCGGTGGCGAGGATCATGTCGATCACGTTGTGCCGCACCGTCTTGTAAGTGTCGCGGTCGAGATTCTTGAATATGTTCACGCGATCATCATCTGGTAGACACAAGACAATGTTTTGAAAAAGGCATTTGCGAAAAGAAAGGGTATACTAACCTTTGAACCTGCGCCTCTTTAGCGCAATTGTAATCATTATGTGAAGTCAGAATTTCGATATTTATTTCGATATTTTCGATATATTGACTATAAAGTTGTCGCCAACACTGGGCATCTATGGTGCCTATATTGTTTTAAATCCCGAAGCAAACCAATTAGATGAATCCCACTAATATTATAAATGTGAATGTTTGGATGGATGTTTGTTACGCAATCACACCAGAACGGCTGAACGGATTTGGATGAATTTTGGCACAGAGATAGATTATAGTCTGGAATAGCACATAGGCTACTTTTTATCCCGGTAAAATGTAAACGCGGGTAACACAGCGGGGCGCAGCTAGTATTACATAAATCTTCCGAAAAACATACAAACACACACATTCTACTTCTTTGTTACAACATCCTGGCACAAATGGTTGCAATCCTCATGTTTATATTAAATTCAATATAATATTTTAACTTAATTTCAACTAATTTGCAATTATTTTTTGTCAAACCAACACTGAAACAGACCCTCATGATACAAACCAGGCCTAGTGTGGTGGTCACAATTACTCCTATTAAATTTTTTTATTGTATGTTTTTTTTTTTAATCCTCGATGAAACGTGAAGTATGTACTCACTGAGCGTCAGCTTGAAGGTGAGCGCGGCGTGGTGCGACTCGAGCACGCACACGTCGTTGTAGAGCACGGCGAGCGGGTGGCGCGCGTTGCACAGGAAGGCGGACGAGGTGCCGGGGTGGTCCACGTCGTGCGCCGCCGCCGCCAGCAGCGCCGCCGCCGCCTCCAGCGGCTCCAGCACGCTCTTCAGCCGCTCCTTCTCCAGGAAGAACGCCACCGCCTGCCCACACCATACCAGATCACTTTACTACTGTACCTCCTCAAGGAGTGTGCTTGTGACGAAACGCTGGCTACACTTGTTGGGGGTAGTCGACGAGAAAGGCTATCAATTTTGTGAAAAATTCACATACGTAATTTTGGTGAAATATTAACCATTATGTGTTCATAAACGTGCACGAGTGTAGGAAAATAAAACTATATAGAAATCATGACCAGTTCTCCCAAGAAGTCTGGTAATTTGAGCTACAGAGTCCAATCAATGGTCACGCGGGCGTAGCCGCAAAAGGTACTTAATAAAACCATTAAGTTTAAACAGATCTTACCTGAAGGACATCAGCGGCATGAGAACTATTATGATACGTGTTGACAGCGTGGTAATTAGTTTCAATAATAGTGAGCCAATGCAGCAGAGTCCTCTCATCGCACTCCAGAGTTGCGCACACGTCGAAGCGGCCGGCCATCAGCGCCAGCCCGAGGTGCGCGAGCGGCCGCCCTCGCGTGAGGTCCTCGAGGCGGAAAATCTCGAACTCCCAGCTCAGAGCCGTGTCTAGAAGCTCGCGGAGTTGCCCTGATGTCTGTAGTAAGAATTGGATGGTTAGGTAGCCATGTTAGTAGAACGCTTGCCTCGGAAACAAGGATCGCAGGTTCAAACCGCAGCTCGCGGCTCTAAGATTTCTAGTCTTCATGTGCGAATCTCATTTTCAACCATGATTATCGCATGCTAAGCGATGAAAGAAAACATCTTGAAGAAACCTGTCTGTCTGAGAGAACCTAGTTTTCGAAAGACAACGAAGTCCGCTTGGTGCTTCGTGTACTAAGGCTTACACCCCTCTCTCATTGAGGGGAGGCCCGTGCCCAGCAGCAGGGGAAAAAAACTACACATATCAAAATGTGGGATTAGGTATGTAGCGATAAGTATTTCTGCAATGTCCTATTTATTTTATTTTATATTAATTGAGAGTACTATTTCTATATATGTTATCGTTATTTTAGTTTCACAAGTTGTTCGAGATGGGGCCTTGTTCTTACCTTATGCTTAATATTGGTCCTATTAGTTTGAGATCGAACGACCGTCGAGTCGTTGCTGCTTCGTCGCGACGACAACACGTTAGTAGGACCTTGCTGCAAATAAATTGAAAATAAAATATTCATACTATCACATATTGCTATGAATTGCTTAAGAGCAAATATCGGTAAATGCTCTCATTTTTATATCTTTGTACTACGTAAACACTACGAGCTCGCATGCTCTAAAGATCGATGATAAAATATCACATTAAAACTGACATAAATAAACATGCCATTCAATTAACAGTTATTCTTTTATTTATTTTCCAAAATTATTCTGTTCATTCATAAAGGAGGCACTTATAGCAATTAAAATTTATCTTAACGTTAGATAAATTTAAAAATAATGTATTTCAAAGATGGTACTCATTATAAGGTAATCAAAGTAAAATAAACATAATATTAAATAACAAACATTAATTGATTAGCGAGAAATGTTTAGATTGGCAGACGTTTTAAATTAATTAAAACAATACAAGTCTTTTTAATTTATTAGTGAAGAAGTACCTAGATATTAAACACAATTTCAAGAAAACGTAATAAAGAGTAAAAGAAATATGGTTGAACAGTTTGAGGCAAAAACAGAAGTTCTGTTAATCAGGGTTCACGTTGATTAGAAATCAGATTGATCTATGAGGGTATCAGACAATTTTTAATTTATACGTGTATTTTTGTTTTTGAGATTTCTAAGAGAGGAACAATTTTTGTAATAACTCTAAAAATGATAAAAATACGGACATTTTATGTTTCCGATCGCTAACAAAGAAAACTGTACAGAGCTACAGTCATGTGACGTCACCGCCATTAGACAACGCGCGTGCGACAAAGAAAGAGCGCCATCCCATTCTCTTTCCACTATTGCTTCTAAGTAAAAATCTATAGTAAAGAATATCATTGAAATTACGAACATATCTCGAAAATCCTGCACGGTTGTCACATAATTATATATATAATTTAATTTACTTATTAAGTAGGCACCTACTGAATTCAATGTAAGTGATACCCTATTATTCTATAAGGTACCAGGAATGTATACATTGTAATGTGTATAAATATTTATGGATTAAAAAAATTTTAATAGGATTTTTAAATTAAAAGTTTAATTGGGTGCGATTATTATTAAACATATTATTGATATATATCAGGTACATATATGCAGGTAATACAGCAGGTAATAACATAGATATTCATGTCAGAAAATAACTAACAAATAACACATAGTTAGGCAATAATTGGGTACATATATATGTTTATATACGTAACGTAAGTAAATATCATAACAATGAACCCTGATTAACATTTATGACAAAAGCACGATATCACATCGATCTATTGCTCTATATCTAAGAAGTCGTCCATTTTCAAAAGGCATAGACAGTAGACACATAGGTTGATGTAATTTTAAACCTCCTACCATAAAAAAAAGGTTTGTGTTCACTTGCTCCCTCTTTCCCAGGCCGAACAGGATCATAAACAAATAAATAGCATATTAGTGTAATATGTTTAGCATATGTATAATAATATCTCAATATATAATTACATATAAAATAAAGTTAAACAAAGTGTATCTAATATACAATACATAATAATAAGGGTGGGCTTATTAGTTGGTTTGGGACAGGGTTGCCAGCACCGAAAATACACACCGCTTGTTCCCAGAATTTTTACAAAGTCTATTTGGGTTTCCACAAAACGAAACCTACGTCGCTACTATATGGTCACTGTATGCGAAAAAAAATACCAATATCTAACTCATTACTCGTAGTACTTTCCTTTTAACTACAAAGATAATACAAAATGCAACCAAATTATACAGATTGTGTATCCAATTACTTATACAATCTGCCCTTCTTGGTCTGTGCGGATGGGTTATTTAGAACATAGAGCTATATGAACCCTGGTTCATGAGAGGATTTTAACATCATCTACGAAATAAAACCATAAACCAATAGTTAATTCATCAATTAATAATTGTAGGTAATAAATGTAATGTTATCACAAAGTACAACTATTTAAGAACATGTCTTTATGGAGCTGATAAGCTTGCAGTTTATACCAAGAGGTATAGCTGATAATACTCACCGACAGCAAAGCTCCGATGAGGTCCGTGGCTATTGGGTCCTCAACTCGCATTTTGGGGTCGTCCCTCATTTGAGGCGAGTAGAGTTCGGAGGTCCTCAGCATATCGACTGCTCTCTCGATGCAGGCCACGGTGGAGGGAGGTGCGCCCTCAGTCGCCGCGGATAGGAGGGATATCACCTACAAAATTTAAGTCGAATTAAAAAAAAAAGTGTAACACAGATTGTATTTTTTTTTACAACCGGATCGAAACTCTACATCCGGATCGGAGTTATGTTATGTCAGACTTTTTCAAAAGCGTAATTTGTTGAGAGTAGGCCGGTAATTAGACGGACAGAGTGTTTACAACAATAACACAAGTAGCTAGTAATAATAGTTTTAATGTTAAAATAATTATCTTTTAGATTTGTCAGTTGCAGTGTGTTTAATTTGACACTGTTTGCTCATAATATGTTTATGATTCAATACGCGTTGTCACAAAATTCCGGGCTACTAATACGAAATGATTCATAGTTATTTGGTGGCTCATTAGGTCTTTACTCGGCCATTAGAGAAAAAAAAAAGTCTTTGATCATAGTTCTTCTTGAAATATAAAGAGAATAACACAATACAGAGGGATACAGAAGGAGTATACTAAGCCTGGAACCTCGGCTTTTTAGCGCATTTGTAAACACTTATATATAAATTACGATTTGTTGATTTTAAAAATTAAATCTTATTCCGAACAAAATTATATAAATGTGTTTACTTGCATTTTTTTTTAAATTTGGTCTCAAATTTTGACTTCATATGATGATTACAAATGCGCTTAGTATATCCTTTCCGAATCATACTGTATAAAAGTTGTATTTGTATTTTTAATAAAGTTGTAGGTATTCTTTAAGGTAAGAAAAACATAAGTTTTAAGCTTTACTCTCTGTGGTATATTTTCATAATGTTAGGTACAGCTATTAAAATAAATATTGTTTCATAAAAGTTTCAGAACTAATATTTCGTTCGTGGCTGTAGAATAAATAAACGCATAGCGCTCATAGTTTGCTTCAGATATTAAATTTACAAGCGAACTCAATTTACATAATATTGTGGTATTTTTGCTTTTTAATATAAGTTCTCAGGTGTAGAAGTACACCGTTATCTGAAACACCTTTGGTTTTCCTTCCTGACAGGGGATAATTAAAAAACAACTTTCCCATTGGGACTGCTCACAAAGCTATTAAAATGCTATTTTTATATTTGTTATTTTTATTTTGAATTCATTTCAACGTTCAATGGAGAAAGTACTTCTTTTTCAACGTACTTTATTAGGGATATCTAATCTAAATTTCCGATGTATGATATAACCTACTAATCATCCATGTTCAATTTTACTATCACTAACTTACCTAAAACGAATTGAAATACAATGACAAATCGTTTATTTCGTATAGGCCTGCGGGGGCACTTACATATTGTCATTACATTTTTTTTCTTAAGTCTACAACCGGATCGGAACGCGACCTCAGTGTCAAGTTATTCAATTGTACAGTTAGGAAATAAATTAAGTTATTTGTAACTTACCTTAGTGATGGGCGCTTCGAGCGGCAGCCCCTGAAGCTTGGCAAGTGAGGTCCGCCGCAGTCCGTCAGAGGCGACCGAGCGAACGTCGAGCGAGCCTCGCCGGATCGAGTGCAGGGACCCGCGGCCTCGCTCGCCTTCCACCACGTTAGTCGGCTCGCACACGAACACGATATGAGACGTGCTCCTGTGTAACGCACAGTTTTGTTATAAACGACACTTTGAAATGACGTAAGACCGACGCCTAACTCTTTCGAGAAATATTTTAGTTTCGTCAGACGTGTGATGTTTTGCTTTAGCGGACAGCAAGTGCACATGCAATCTACAAATCCCAGAGGTACGACCCGGGGGCTTACACCCGCGACACACGTTTTCAAGGCGAGCACATTTCATTTTTTACCATGATTATCACTTGCTCATGTTACGGAGAGCACGCATCTAAAGCCGTTTACAATCCCATCAGTCTATGAGAGTGAGGGAATAGAGGTTGCACCTGTGCATACGCACACACTTGTGCACTATAATATCTTCTGAGTAGTGGTAGCATCCGTTGCGATTGGCTGCCGTGACCGAAATTCGGTCAGGTCAGGTCTATTATTATTACTTTACTGCATCTTGTTCAGCCACACAATGAAATACTCCTTATTTCATACTTAGTAAGTCCAATTGCCGCTCCTCGGCATGGCAGCAGGATGGGGTCCGGAGCAGCTCGGCGTCGCAACGTCACCGGCGCCTCCCAGTCCCGCGCGCCGCTTGTGGCCAGCCGCAGGGCTTCGCCCCCGGCCGTCTCGACCAGGAGTCTGGGTCCTTCGTCCACACGCCAACCGAGCACTCGGCACCAGGATTTGTTGGCGAGCTGTTAGAAGGAAGAGAGTTCTAACGACAGTCCGTTGCTGTTCGACGCGACCACGAAATAAAGTATAATGTGAAGTAAGCTATAAGGTACGCTACTCTCCTAGACTTAGAATATACCTAGTTTGTGTTGGGCTACACTATGACGTATTTATTTAAAAAAAAATAGCGCTAATAAATCGCTAGTAAATATAAATATAAAACCTGGCAAAATAAAATAAAAATCTATGCTTAGTATTGTAAAGAGATAATGTTTGTGAGTTAGTATGTGTAGATGTAGGGGGTATAATCTCTGAAACTACCGCTCAGATAGTAAAAAATATTTCACTAATAGGAAGCTACATTATCACTGAGTACTTGCTTGATCCAGGTACCACGGGCAGAGCCGGCGGCATATGATAGTCTTTCGTGCAATCCAAAATTCTATTACCCCATTGATAAAGTCTAGTTTTGTAAAGTTATTAATCTCAGATGCCATTGAAATGGAGCATCAAGCTTCCTACTTATATTCTATCTTTATGACTCACCAGTATCCTTTGTTGGTCATCAGTGACAGTGACTAGGTCGCGGCAGCGGTCTACAGCGGCCGCCAGCGCAGCCACAGCGGCGATCTGCGCACGCGCTGACGCGGCCGACGCGCGCGCCTGCAGTACCTCCGCGCACCACGCCGGCCCACTCACCGTCTCCACCATTACCTGGGGGGAGGGGTAGCATGAACATATCCAAATATAACATGAAGCAGGCAAAAGATTAGCCTTCTAGCTAGTTGTAGCCTTATTTTAAACCGTAGTACCCTTTGGGGGTAAACTGTAAGTGAAGTGAATAAAAGCTATAAATTTATTAGGTTTCATCAACTTCGATTCTAAAGGAGTATGAGACTCATCTCTATATAAGACTCTTATCTAATTCTTGTATACTAGATTATCGCTAGTCCGTGACCAAAGCAGTGTATAGCCGGCTCTCGCGCCAAGTGCCAATGGATTCAAGTCAACTCATACTTATTCATGATAATTGTAAGCCGCGAGTTAGTTCAGCTCATCGCCTTGTCTTTGAAACTAGGTAAAATATGGATCGAGGGTTCAAACACTACTGTTATGCAAAACACTATTTAGTATGAATATTATAATACACATTTAAATGTTAATTTCCATATCGCTGTTTATTGTTACCGTCGAAAATGTAGTCGTATATAGCGAAGAAATGAATAAATTATAGTATCATTTGAATTTGTTTCACGTGTCCATCACAATAACAGACAGAAACTGAAATTACAGTGCGCAACGAATCTCTAAACTCGTATTATTGCGTTATCTTCTTCTTTCTTTACGAAATGAGATGCTGCTTATGTTGACTCATTGACGTTCATTTCATGTGCGCTGACATCTTCAAGTGTCAAATGTATTGCGTAAGAAGTGTTAAGATAATTGACATAAAGGCTGTTTTCAGTTAACAGCCTCCGGCCAGACGGGCGTAATTATGTGACGCGTTTTGGTCAATCGCGTAAAATTGGTTTAAATTATGTAAACAATGCTTGTTTTATTGTTTAAATTAGTTTGATTTTGTAAGAAGATACAAGTATATTTTCTTGCCGGCTCACTCATGCTAAAAATTTGTAACAAGTAGGTAAAAAGAGTAAGTAACGTTTAAAACCATAGCAACACTTACGCGCCCTTCACAAAAGCTTTGCGGAGCTTTTACGACACCTCCTAGACATAAGTACCTAGTAGTAAAACATTAGAAAAATAATCAAGAGAAAATTCAGGGGAAGAGGACCAAGTCCATCTCTTCGCGGGAAGATATGGACCAACCTGGTGTCCGATCAACTGGGCACGAAACTTATTGACGCGCTTATTGCGTTACTTACCGTCAGAAATGGCGGCAAACCGTCAAAGAATCTCTTGGTAGGGTCATCACGCTCAGCAGTGAGCGAACAACTTGAGGAGGAAGATAAAAACATTTAATTTTTTTTATATTCTTAATGGTGACTTACCCGGTTGAAGCCAGCTTCTAAGAAGGGGAGCACCACGAAGTCATCTTTCAGATAAATGCTGTAACAATGAAAAATAAACTCTGAGGCTCATGTTTGTAAGTCAGTTGTGCCGTCTAACGGACGGTTGTGAATAGAATCGTTGTATACCCACGCAGACAACTTGTAAGATTTTCTATGTATTTAGCAAGCAAGGGATGGCGGCGATCCGCGTGACAGTAACAAAAACTGGCCCCAAATATTGTGTTTCTACTCGTAATTTCTTTCTTGATTCTTCAGGGCTTTTGATGTCACGTGCAAAACGTACACGTCGAATTGATAACCTTTTCCTTTTATAAAGTTGGTTAAAAATACTACATATTTTAATACACATCTGATTTGACACAGCCCTACCTACTCTAAAAGCAATCGTCGCTGCGTCCACGCAAATAGTTAACTTCTGAAAACTATGTTCGCCGGGTCCTACAAACTTACTCGACGTGTGCAATTAAAATGTTCCTGTGAACGAGGCCTCAGGCCAGGGTAAATAATGAGATAGGCACAGTTATAAAGAAAAAAAAAAAAAATACAACCGAATTGAGAACCTCCTCCTTTTTTTTGAAGTCGGTTAAAAATAGAACGGATTGTCTAAATTGATAGGATGCTTTACAACCATTTGCATTGGTAAAGCAGTTTTCTTCTGCAACAGTTTTGTAATGTCATTAGGAAAAATGCTTTGTCTCGAATCTTGTCGGAAGTTTTACTAAAACCATGAAAAGCTAAAAAAAATCGCTCGACATCCTTTTACAGCTTGTCTTATTTCCAAAAACGTTAATATTAGCTCCGTGGTATTAAATATACATAAAATGTCTGTTAACAATAATTCATGGAACCTTCCACCCCGACACGTGTTGCCATAAAAATAATTTGTTTTCATAATATCGGATAGGGAGGGCCGTGTCAGATGTCGTTCGCAAAACAAGTAAATATTGTTCCTCACATTATAAGAGATTCTCGGAAGTACCGTGTTTGTATTATGAGCCAAATTGGTAAGGTGTTGTCGGGATGCCGGTTGTGAGAAAACGTACCAAGTACCCGTCGAGAAAGATCCGTGATTCCGATAGAAAGATAAACTATATGTGGTTGCCGTGACATCTTGTGCTATCAATCCACGTTTCGCACACGTGAGAGTCGTGAGACCTATTTTCCTGTATTTTTATTTACTAGTAATTTAGTCGCGTGAGGTCACCGAACCGCACTGGGCCAGTGTAGTGGACGGACATGAGTGGGTGGTATAATGGCAACAGACTCATCCCCTATTACATTGGGAGCAAATAGCATAGTTGATAAGTAGGGGTACTGTAGTAGACCTCTGCTTACCCCATTGGAGATTACAGGCGTATGGTGTATTATTTGCGATAAACTCATTACCTATTAGATTAGTAGTTCCGTTAGCCCCTCAAACTAAACCAAAGCTTGTGTTAGGTATGGGCTCATGTCAAGAGTGTACGGCCAGGGTAGGGATCGAACCCGGAACCTCTCGAAGGCCCCTCTAGCCTCTACGCTATTAGAGACGACGGTAGGATACATACAGTTTTCTTATACCTATTTGCACAACCTGGGTTATATTTAGTATTATTTTCATTTTCTTAGTATACTGCCCGCGATCTAGAAGTGAGTCCATTACAGAATAGGCTCGCTTCCACAATCAGCGAATTGCTCTGAAACAATGCTCATCATCATGAACATCATCCTTTGCAAAAATTGTATATGTTATCTTAGTCGCAGTTAAGTAGCAGACCATTCATCAGACCGCCATTTGCAGATTAAATTTGCTTCTTACGAAGTTCAGAACGATATCATCTTGCTACATTGTCCACCACCTTATTAAATTCCGCCAGAAATCTGACAGAGCCACCCCTTTGTGCACACAAAGGATCCAAGTTTGTTCTTCAAGTGAGGATTTGCTTTAAGCTGCTTCCGAGATTCGCAAGGACATGAGTATATTAATATACCGGCCCTACATTACACTGAAGGCGTAATGAAACAGTTGCGTCATTACAATGTTTGGACTTGGCAATATTTTTAGTTTCAATGTTTGAATTTCCAAACAGCCAATGTTGGTGACTTTTAAACAGCGTAGAAATGTGATTTATAAAATAGCAATCAGTAATTATACTTATTGTTGTCGCGTGAGGGTGTTAACAAATAGGTAGGTACCTACGTAATTAATGCATTGAACCTTCTGACTATTAAAACTTTGTAAATAAGAAAGGGTATGTTTAAACCGATCCAAATACCAGTCAAGAAAAAACTAGAAAATAGAGCTATCGTTTTTAAAGTCATAAAAAAAATATTTTCAATCCTATAATGTGGGAACTTGGCGGGTGCACAGCCGGTGCTAAATTTCGCAGGGGAATTTAAATGATATATGCCACCAATTGGAGCTCCACACAGCGCGGCATGTATAATGGCAAGGGTCCGAATTGTGCCATTGCGTAATGGACACGAATATCTCGGCTTTTGTCACTGTCGGTACGGTTTATCAAAACAAATTGCTTGGGTTTATGTTACACGAGTGTGTTGTACATAGACGTATCCGGGGCTGGTTGTTATGTTCATGTTATGTATATTATGTATAATCTTCAAAAATCTCTCTATCATTCAGCAATATTATTTAACGTCAAGTTATTCATCTCGTCTTGGCGAGATTTTTAAGCCTCGACATAAGACATAAGAAATCAATATATTATTTATCCTTTTTTTATAACAACTTAATTAGGTATGTTAGTAACGTAACATTATATACAACGTTTAAAAACATGACTCTACCGAACCTCTTGTTAAAACTTGTTGCAACAAATGTGCTATATTAGCTGTAAATTTTGAGGCACAAAAAATATCCGGGGGCGTCCAATATCATCACTGATTGGCAAGCCGATGCCCCGGGCACTTTGTTTCGTTGCCATAGCTACAGGAACGTGGATCCGTACGGATCCATACACCATAACATACGTGATGCCATATCATTAAAATGAAAATAAATATGTCGATACCTAGCATATAAGTATTATAGTTTGCTTCTACTTTCATCGTGCGAACTGCCAAGGAATGGAACACGCTACCGGCGTCTTTGTTCCCCGTTGACTATAATCTAGGTGTTTTCAAGTCGAGAGTGAACAGGTACCGTCTAGGCAAGTATGCTACATCGTAGATCTCATCGTCACTTACCATCAGGTGAGATCGAGATCAAATACTTTCCTATATCGTAATAAAAAAAAATAATAAAATAGTGAAAATGTTATAATATTATGCTCGTTAAATGTTACAAGCATGAGAATCTGTAACAGTTATAAGCTATATTTTAATGGTAATGTACTTACAATATAAATGCCTCGGGACCTAGTGACGATATCATTGGATTCTCATTTCTCACATAAAGCCTAAAAATGTGTATTTCAATACGATTGCTACGGCAGGTACTTATTCACACGCTTATATAATATACAAAAAAAAAAACTGAATATAAAATACAAATGCACTCATACTAAATACTTACTTATTTATATTTAAGTTGTACATATTGTGTAGGTAGGCTATTATTATTATAATTAATTAGGTATATTTTACTCTAGATAAATAATAAAAGTAAAGATATTCTTAGGTCAATAGAAAAAAAGGTTCTATTAATGCACTCACAAAGTATATATTTTTTACAACTAAACTTGAGTAATTTACAATATAAAATTTATCAGTTGTTTTCAATACTATATTATAACTATATTATTTTTAACATCATCTTGTTTGAAAAGCCGTACTAATAGCAAATCGGATTAAATACGATCGATTCCATTTAGGCAAGCAGCTTTGTGGTATTCAGTATTTTCCATTTGCAACTAAATGCGTTTGATTATTTTGCTAGTGAATTTATATAAAATGACATTTTAACCCCTGTTTCAATATAAAGGGATGATAGTTTCCCCCCTTTGTCTGTCTGTCCGTAGCAATCGTAACTCCTGAAAGGATGGACTGATAGCAATGTGCTTTTTGGTGATAGCGGGTACTCCTGAGAGGGTTTTATTTGATGGAAATGGGTGTAGCGGTTCCTATAGTATAAGCCCGAAACAGTTGATGTAAAATATCAGTTATACAAAAATTCAGGCAAGGATGGGGTTCATCCTCGACTAATTGCCTGAATTTCTAGAAATTTTGCCATAAAAAACGCAATAAAATGTATGCTTATATGTACATTAAAATATAATTTACGTGCCCATTATTAGTTGTTGCCGACGCATTTTTAATTTTCTATGGCATTGGGGATTTTATACCTACATATTTTATTTAACGATTTCCACAGGAGCTTTATTGCGCCGAGTAGTTTTAAGATTTAACTATAAATTTATTTCTTATATTAACGCGAATACTACACTGATGACTGATACATGAAATAAAACTTATTTTACAGAATTTATCGCGTTTATTTTATGTTATAATTTTTTATAAATTTATTTAAAACATAAATAGTTCAATTACTTTTAGGGCAACGAGGGATGTGTACGTACATACGCACTTAAACGCACAAAAATCCTATAAGCGTCGCCTGTGGTTATCTTAAAGTCGCTAGAAGTTGGACAGATGATAATTAACGAGCTGAAGTTTATAACATTAAATAAAAATTTGGTAGTGAAAGCTTCATTATAAATAAAGCTTGATTTCCTTTGGCAATCAAAGCAAGCATTAAATACAAATTTTCCTCCATTATAAATAATTTATCTACAAAATAATCACATTGCGATACAATGTAGACGTGGAAGGTTTTCCAGCCCAATGATCCGGAACTGTGCGGCTCGCCAAAGATCCAGTCAGAGATTGTTCACAGTCGTTGACCACTCTAAAAGTGAGGGGAGGTTGATGTTTAATGGGGGATATGATGGCCTTTTGTTTAATATCCATTTATATTTTATTTTCAAATAATATTGGGAGGCGAGCCTGCTGCCGTTATACGGAACACTTCGCGAGGCGTGCGTGGCGTGCGTTGGATAATTTCACAAGGCTTTCGAAAGACGCGGGGGTTCCCTTACAATATTTTTATGAAACTATAGAAGTATTTTTTTAAACTGTTACTAAATAAATGCTTCATCTTTCTTGCTATTATGTCGATGGTCCCTACGTACATAAAGACATGACAAATTTTTTTTTTTATTGTACATTGGCTTTAGATTATAGAACCCCACGAGGGTTAGAATTGCAATACAAAATAAGTGTGTTATTTAATTAGTCTAAAACAGTCGCTGTGGCCATAAATGGCCAGCCTTATTCTGTAATAAGACCGGCCATATTCTGGATCGGAACTGACTCCGATTCACATTTTTTTTACATAGGGAAATGCGTTACGCAACCCCTCCGCCCGGGGGGGCAAGGGGTATGTGGGACTACCCGGGGGCGGCCGGTATATACTCAGATTCACCTACCTAAGTACTAGCAACCTTCAGATGATTTAGATCACTATGTAACTAGTTTCCAGTTTAAAATGTAACTTTTTCAATACCTACGCAGTTAACACATGGTTTGCAGTGAACAACCTTTCGGTACGAGCGCAGGCCGCGGGTCGTCGGGCCCTTTATAGCTAGTAAAAGAGATTGCTTCATTAAACGGATGGCTCGGGTAAGGAATATTGCGGCGAATTTACTTTTTACGTGATGGATTGACTGTTACAAGGTTGAATTTATTTTTCTTTATTAAATGGGGTATTCAGGTAAAATTCAGATATATAATTGAATATGCCCCAGGATTTATATGAAATACTAATTTGCCTATGTAGGCATGCAATTGGTCTACAATAGGTAACCAATAATCTTATTGTGTAACTACTTGGTTTAATTTTCACTTAATTTTTTTTTATTTTTTGCTATTATAATCTTATTTATATACATAAAACAAGGTTGAGCTAGTTATATTTATAACTCAAGAACGGGCGGGCCAATTTATATGATCTATATTTTTTTTAATTTGTCTCCTTCGCGAATACCCGAACCCCGAACTATTACAACATTCTGAGGCGGTACGAAGCTCGCCGGGACAGCTAGTAATTATATCATTTTATAGACTATATCTGAATCAAGGCAAGTGGGATGAACACATATAAAATGGTACAACAACAACAAATATGTTTATTTAAATGAAGCATCAACTTTTCACGTTACAGCTGAAAACATGCCAATTATACGTGACCACATATTCCAAACGAGCCACAGGGAAACATAAATCGAACATTTTTCATTTGGTACACATCTCTGGTTGTCGAGTCCCCGAGCGCGGTACGTGGCTCTCGGAAGCAATTTGCCGTTAATACGACGTAATTTCAGCTGTAACTGAAACCGGTAACAAGATGCTGTACGAGCGATGTTCGCTTGAAAAGAATGCTGAGCTATCAAAACCGAGGTGCGGTACATAATTGATAGCCGGCGGATTTTTTATTTGTTGTTGATTAATTTTGTTTTCGGACGCGCGAGGATGGATTTTCTGTACATATTTTTTTTCACCGAGGTGATACACATATCAGTACCTTTTCGCCTTATAGTAGTTTTAGCATGGCAAGACTTTTAAAGTAATAACAAATAAGAAATTAATCTATGTACTTTATTGTTTAATGTAATAAATATATAGGTATTGAGTAAAAAAGCGAGTGATTGTTCTTTTGCTGTTGTTTGTAGGTATGTATAATATTAAACCGACCGATAAAATCTAGCAAATTTGGTACAAGAATGTTAGAAAAATAAGCGTTTAAAAATATAATAAAAATAAAAATTCTTAATTTCCATTTACAAACTGCGTAAAGCAAAGTAAATAATTTTGTTTTACATTTTTTTAACATGAAAAGTTTACAGAGTTTAATAAAAAATTCAAATTACATCGACGGCCGAAGCTAAATAAAACTTTTCATAATTCCTTCAAACAAAATACCTATCTATAACAGAAGTTAAACTTTTTCATTGAGTATCAGTAAGTAGTGGTAGATCGTCACACCAAAAAATACTGTCCTCGCTATATATATGTATATATATATCTCCAATATATATGTATCTCCAATTCTACTACGTAATTGGCACACTTATTAGTGGTCCTGCGTTCTGTACCGAGGGTCTTACTTGGCTTGGAATTCCATTAAGGGCATATCGCCAAACGAGTCCTGGATGTATGGTGTTGTATAGTTTACGCCCGTACAGTTTGTGTGTTCGTCTGGCGATATTATTATAGCTATACTGGTCAGATACATGCTACCACCTCGTTAAACTAGGCATGACCATCGGACCGCCCCTAATAGCATTCTTCACCAGTCTAATGGTTGTGCGAAGTTCACCGCAGCCCACTGAGACAACACTGAACAGGGCCCCAAGTCTGCTAACACAATCGATTCATAATCGAACAGCAACCGTATAGTAACTGTCAGATATCCCACACAATATCTGTCAAAAGTGACAGTTACTATGCCGTTGCTATTCGATTATGAATCGATTGTGTTAGCAGACTTGGGGTTCAGGTCACGGATCGAATTGCACTGGACTGAGAAAAGCGACGTGACGGGATGAGCCGCAATACAATTATGAGCTGAGATAACTGGGATTCTGTAGTCTAATCCACGATCTTAAGTAAATATTAATTTATTGTTAGCGCGACATACAAAGATTTAGGGATGGAGATTTTTGCTTAGTATATAAATTGTAAATGTGTAAGTGACTTAATGTAAAGAAGCCAGTTTGGGACCATGCAGTTGGTCTGTTCGTTTGGCGATATATATTGATTTAATGACAAATTGATTCGCTATTTAATCACGTATTGTAGTTTCTGTGGAATTGGGAGTTGTTGTGTTGTGTGTTGTGTCATAGTTGTTGGTTATTGAGGTTGAACTAAATACTAAGTATAAAAGTTTGTAGACTATGTTTAGACCACAAACTTACTGTAAAGAGATTGGGTGACAAGGATCACCGACATAAAAACGGTATAAACTACAAATTGCATTTTAAAAATTCACGAAATGTCGTAAAACTATAAAGTGTACACATACATTATTGAAGATACATTTAATCTTAAGCTGCGTTAGTTTTAAAGCGTCTACTGTATTATTTCACTATATTCGATGTCAAACTTCACCTTGTTATTATGTCTTTCTGCGGAGTACACAAGATGAATTATAAAAGTAATTCATTGATATCAAAGAGATCAATGAATTCGTCTGGTTTTAAAACCTTTGAGTTGATGGAAACTAGGTTGACTGAGGTATTTATTTATCAATTCAAAGTAAGCTCTGTTGAACAATAAATAATAGATAAGTTTATACAGAGTGATTCAGAAAGTGTACACAACCTTTGAACTTGCGATTCTTTGGCGTATTTTTGAACACTGTGAAGTCAGAATTTTCATGTAACAAAATTATTTTGTTCCCATCAAAATGGCAATTGTGTTCTTTGCATTTTTTTTTTTAAATTTGACATACTCAAATTTTATGTTCACATAATTTATTGCAAATCGCTGAAGAAAAGCAGGTTCAAGGCTTAGTATGCGCTTTCTGAATCCATTTTCATCCATCTGAGTTCCATTGCTATAATTTATATGATTCACATATTGATTTCTTATATTTACGCGAATTTTATCGCGTTTATTATTTGTTTTTAACGAACGTAAAAAACAAATTAAAAACGCGATAAAATCCGTAAGATTCGTTTTATTCAATTAAATGATTCACCTTGTGTTTCCTGCTATTTGTCCGCCAAAGTTGGCAGACTTATGGCTCTCCTTTATTAAAGGACAACTGCTATTGGGTGGACGCCAAAAGGCATTTAATTGCATTTTCCCAGGAAAAAAACAAAACACGTTTGGATAGGTAAAAATGTACCACGTAGGTACATGACGATGTAACAATACGAAGCACAATATAATGAGTACAAGAATTACTTGCCTAGCTATTAATATTATATCATACGCCATATTGAATTAAAGTAAGGTAAGTTTTATATCAGTTTAGATATTTGACATTGTCGGTTCAGTTGCGGTTCCAAACTAGGCGGAAGCCTGTATCTTGGAAACCTTATTAGTTTGCTTTATAGTTGAGCAATGTATTATATCCTTATACAAAACATAAAGCTAGTACAATTACTTACCTTTCAAAAAAATCCTATGACATCAACAGGTGATTCAGAGAGAGTATACTAACCTTTGAATCTGCGTTTCTTAAGCGGATTTGTAGGTACCTTATCATTGTGTATGTGAGATTAGATTTTTTAAATTTGCTCAAAAAAATCACTATTACCTATCGTTGGGAACCTTTGTTTTTTCAAATTGAGCTGGAAATTGGACTTCCCAATATAATGATAATTACAAATACGCTAAAGAAGCACAATTTATATAATTTGACAATTTGTAAGTGCCCCCGTAGGCCTATACGAAATAAACGATTTGACTTTGACTTTTCTGAGTCATTATTTATAGGCATGGATCTAGGACGATCTACGGATGAACATGAACGATGTAGACGACCAAGATAGAGGAGTAAATGCGGTGCCTTGACGAATGTATGGCGCTCACTCGCAAACCGCATACGGAATGAGGGAGGAAAACTATACTTGGCTCAGCTGAGGCAAAGTTGCGCAGCCTTTATACAGGGTGTAAGTGGCTTCGTAACGAAAACCGATACTATGGACTCAGTTCATGATTCTGGACCCACCAGAGGTGAATTTTTCCGTCGATCTTTTCATGCTGTCACGCATTTTTTTCAGTATTTTTAAATTGATTTTAATATGATATCATAATAGAAGTCTGTATCAATGTGATTTTAAATAAATAATCTACAATTACTAATTTAGAACTTAAACTGCAATGTAAATTAAAACTTGATACGCTCAAGCGCGTTCGTTGCTCTCACGAGTCGGGTATCGCGCGGAGCGTTGTATTGTGATCGCGCGTTTTACGATACATTGTGTGCTCATTAATTTCAACATTTGAAACCCATGATTTATAGACGAAATTTTGTTATTACTTTATCATGTTATGTTTGTTATAGGCATTAAGTGTATCTTTTGCCCAAAGTTTTCGTTACCCTTACACCTGTATAAGGTTTAACAAAAATAGTGTCAAATATTTTAAATGATAAATCAGTAAGTTATATGGATCATGTTAATGTATAAAATAATTGTATAAATTATGATAGATTTTTTTTAAACAAGTCGAACCAGCGCGGCCTTTGGCCATACGCCCAGTACAGTTGTAATTGTTTAAATGTCTAATAATTTAATTTATGTCTTTAGGAATGTTATCTTTATAACCTACTGTTGGGCCTGTTTAAATATTTTACACTATTATTGTTACACCTTATATAAAAAAATAGATATAAATGGTTCATTAATTTGATTTTAGAGTTCACAATTTACTGTTTTCTCAAATGTTTTTCAATTGTGAAACGACCTCAAAAGAAAGTAACAATAATCTTAATGATTCATTAATGTTTTCCAGACATTTAATTCTTATATTGTTGCCCACTTAGTTACAATAATAAAATATGCGTGACCTCTTAGCCACTCACACTTTTAAACTTAGTATTATGTAAAGCTGAGTGCAGCCCATAAAAAATCCATTAGACCTTATTTCACGAGGTTATAGGGACTTTAATGCAATGAAGTGATGATCCGTACGTGAAATGTGACGCGCCATTAACATAGACAATAATAATAAATGCTTTCAAGTAAAAGAAGTATTAAAATCCTTATAACTCACAATAATTTCAAAGAAAATAACTAAAATATTCACAAGTTAAAGATATAAAGAAAATTACATTATTATATATATGTAGCCTAATCTCCCTCGTATTGAGGGGAGGCCCGTGCCCAAAATTAAAAAGGGGGTGTGACATTAAAAAGGGCTGGTATTATTATTATTATTGTATACATTATTATACAAAACAAATATTAATTAAAAAGTGAATAGAAAAGCTTACGTACTTAATATCTATTAAAAGTGTAAAAAAATTGGCTGATGCGGTAGCGTGTCCACGATGCTGGCCGCATTTCCTCGCTGAATAGCCAAAGCTACACGCTGAGCTAGGAAATGCCCAGACCTTGGGTCGCGACGCGTCGACCAATCTACCTGATAGATTTTGTATAAGAGGTTTATAACAGAGATTGATCTAAACGTATTAAAAAAATACACATTGTTCTCTACAGAATGCATCCATCAGCCGAAAGACGTCCACAGCTGGACATAGGCCTCCTCATATGACTTCCACACATCACGGTCCTCCACAACTCGCATGCACCGGCTTCCTGCGACGCGTGTGATATCATCGGTCTACCTTGGGGCGGGCGGTCCTACACTACTTTTTGCGGCTTTTGGTCATCATTCTAGAACCTTTCTGCCTCAATAGCCATCGGTTCTTCGAGCTATGTGCCTTGCCCGATGCCACTTCTACTAAGAATTTCTTTGGGTATGTCTATTCTCTCTAGAATACTGACTACAAATGTATTAAATTCACGTGATGTAACGAACGAGTTTAAATGATGTCATATATCTTTTACCGCGGTCGTTCACAGAGCAACCGTTTATGTTAATAAAATGGATCACATACGTGCCGCTGACCGAATTGGGTTGGTACATTTAATGCTTTTAAAATTCGTTACAGGGAAATTTAGGTAAAAGCATGCGTGGGTGAATTATTAAATAACTGGTTATGCGAAAAATTTTAATGTACATGAAATTGGAGCATTGTCTGGCATTTTTAACCGACTTCAAAAAGGAGGAGGTTCTCAATTAGGTTGTATTTTTGTTTTTTTTTGTACGCAATACGCGTACACGTCTTACGGATGCATCAGATTGTCAATAAAAAGCCTTGCTCTACTATTGCCAACTAACTAAACATAGTAAAGGTAAAGCTAAAGTCAACTGACAGGGCTTGTGGCTTTGCTTAAGCTTACAAGCGATAAGACAGTACGATAAGAATCTAGAAAATCTGAGGTTGCCTATACGAATAGGCCCTAAGATACATTTATAGTATGCTAGATCTTTATATCGTGCTTGTCATTGGGGGGGGTTTGCCATAGTCACCGCGCCTGGCAAGGACGAATTGGTGACCGCAGTGTGTTGTTGATTATACACGGGGGGGACGCTGCTGCCCGTCCCCTGGTCTGTCCCTTAGTCGCCTCTTACGACATCCATGGGAAGAGATGGAGCGCGAGCGGACGCATCGCAGGAAGCCGGTGGATGCGAGTGGCGGAGGACCGTGATGTGTGGAAGTCGTTGGGGGAGGCCTATGTCCAGCAGTGGACGTGTATATCGGCTGATAGATAGATAGATAGATCTTTATAAGGAAAGAGTTAACAGCACAAAGAATTTTATCTTGCCAGTAACTTCCTTTGAATGTTATAAGAATCGTTTGAGTAGTATACTTTGTAATTAAATTCAATCTATAGGATTTTAATCTCCGTTCCTCGTTTTATATGGTATCATGTGAATAGATGTAGGTATGTTTGAAACAACCAATATTAATATTGTGTACTATTTATGACATTAATAATGGTATTTTACGATTCTCTTACACAGGTACATTGAATATAAACTTTCCCTAAGCTATTAAGTCGTAGCTATTAAGCTACTAAGTCGCTATTAGTTTGACGGGCAACTAACATTTTCCATCTCATTATTTCATTGAAAAAAAAAGGAACATTAAAATCATTCTACATTCAAATTCTGTTCAAATCTAGGGATATTTTTTAATCGGGCAACATTTTTTTATTTTTTTATTATTACATTATAGGCAAGTATTTGATCTCGATCTCACCTGATGGTAAGTGACGATGAGATCTACGATGGAGCATACTTGCCTAGGTAGGAAGGCGGCAGTAGATAGAGACGCTACATTCACTAGGCACATGCAGCGCAACTGATCTGATCCGCCATCCATGAATGGCAACACCGAACATCATGCCGGAACACGGCTAGGCCGCTTGGCGACATGGCTTTGTTCAGTGGGTGGTGACTAGCCACGGCCGAAGCCTACCACCAGTAGAGTTGTCACCTGGTTGGCTCCACCCAGGGTCACGTGTAGGTTATCTCGAGGGTACTTAATTCTCCTACGGACAAAGGTGACTCGACCCCAAAAACATAGCACTGCATTGGAATAAAACGCGAATCTGTCCGTGTAAAAATACGTTTTTATGCCGCCCCGTCGAAAAGCCGAAACGTGTTACCTGTTTTGCGTCAACGGTTTTTATGTGATAAATAATAACGTTTTTGATGTGGGCGCCTTAACGTCGCATTAAAGTCGTGATCGTAAGGCCGGTATTGCAGTGATTCTGATAATAGATTGGACCATATCTACTTGTTAATAAAGTGCTGATAAGATGAACTCCGTTTATTGGGCGCGTTATTAGTTGTTAGCTACCGTGATGAGGATCTCTCTGGTCAAATGAAAGTAACGTAATGTATAGCAGTTGTAGAGATATTAAATTGATCAGTAATATATTTGATAAGTGGCCGAGCTCGCGAACCACGGTGGGTATTAGTAGAGGTGCCCCACCTATCCCACCAAAAATCAACGACATTTCGTAAATGGTAGAGCGAAACGTTGTTCCTTTCAATATTTAGTTATTTGTTTCAAAAATTCAGGTACACACCAACTTTAACAGAAATTCATAGGCTACGGTTCGGGTACCGTCTCGGTTGGGAAACTTCTTAAGTCCGGGGACTTAAACAGTTTTAAATCCGCGATCCCCTTACCCTGAGAATAACACTAATGGACACATAATTATAGATCCTAATTTATTCAATAACAATTTAATTACCCTGGTTACGTTTTCTTAAACATTTTTATATTGTTTTTAATTGGCAACACTATGTATATTTTTAGCGCCGCTAATTGGCGGGTTGGCGGTAACGTTTCGCCTTGCGTTGCCACCTACAGGCTTATCTTGCGCTGCAGGCACCCCCGGGACCCGCTACTGGATCCACGCCCTCTGTTGACCTCATTAGATTCCTTTAAAGCAGTGTTTACGTAATGATTCTTAGAAGAAATGGAGAGAAATATTAATTTTAGGTTACCGACGGAGCAATGCACACCAATCTATGTGTTACTAATTTTATCTTCTTAAGTACCTTATTCAACGTTTGACCTTTAATTTAATTAGTAGATTTAAAATAAGTTAAACATGAAGAGAAGTAATAAAAAATATTTTAATCACTCTAAAACATAGTTATACGAACGAGTTCAGTGCTTGATGGTTCTCTTCTATCGTTCTTCTATCTGGACTTAGCCATAATGACAACGCCATTATAGGGGAGGTCCAGTACAAACATAATAATTGGGCTAAACAGTTGCGATTACATTTTAAAACTTTTGCTCCAGAGTTAGATAACTGTTTGCGTTAGAGCGACACAAAATTAAATTAAAATAAGGTAACGGTAAATCGTAAATAAACCTCACAACTTGGTCCGGCTGTTTGAACTTCGTATCACGTAATAAATATTATGTTCGCGTTTTTGTGCGGGCGGCGATAGAGCCAAAACTTATTAGTCAACTGAATTGTTGGTCATTTAGTTGACTGTGTTGCCAACCTGAGTTGGTAGGGTTGGCCAGTGAGCGCGTTTTTCTTTTAAAGGGACAGATAAGTGGGTTTTTGTTTAAAAAAAGATCGTCGAAGAGCGTGGCGGGTCACACAATGGTAGGGTTCCGTAGCTATGTGAACAACGAAGACTCATCGTAGTAACCCAAAGTTATGAATTATGGGAAGCTAAGTGTATTTCAATCAATCAGCCGATAGACGCCCACTGCTGGACATAGGCCTCCCCCAACGACTTCCACACAACACGGTCCTCCGCCACTCGCATCCACCGGCTTCCTGCGACGCGTGTGATGTCATCAGTCCACCTTGTGGGGGGCCGTCCTACACTTCGTCTTCCGATTCGTGGCCGCCATTCTAGAACCTTTCTGCCCCAACGGCCATCGGTTCTGCGAGCTATGTGCCCTGCCCACTGCCACTTCAACTTGGAAATTCTTTGAGCTATGTCGGTTACTCCAGTTCGTCTACGGATCTCTTCATTTCTGATTCTATCGCGTAGCGAAACCCCGAGCATAGCTCTCTCCATTGCGCGTTGAGCGACCTTGAGCCTTCTTATGCGGCCCATAGTCAGCGACCACGTCTCGGCACCATATGTCATCACTGGCAGCACACATTGGTTGTAAACCTTTGTCTTCAGACACTGAGGTAATTTGGACGAGAAGATATCATGCAATTTCCCGAACGCTGCCCATCCGAGTTGGATTCGACGGTTGACCTCTTTCTCGAAGTTATGTCTACCTAGCTGAACAATCTGCCCTAGGTAAATGTACTTGTCCACAACTTCGAGAATAGAGCTCCCAACGGCTATTGTTCTGGGTTGAACATGAACGCTCGACATGATCTTTGTCTTGTCCATGTTCATTTTAAGACCCACCTGTTGGGAGACTCTATTGAGGTCTTCGAGCATTGAGCTTAGGTCCTCCAGCGACTCTGCTATGACTACGATATCGTCTGCAAATCGAAGGTGAGAGATATACTCGCCGTTAATATTGATGCCGGACCTTTTCCAGTCCAGAAGCTTGAAGACATCTTCCAGTGCAGCGGTGAACAGTTTCGGAGATATGACGTCTCCCTGTCTCACACCTTTCTGCAACTGGATGGGATTCGAGCTCTGATCCTGGATCCGGACCGACATAGTGGCGTTTCTGTACAAACATCTCAGCACTTCGATATATCTGTAGTCAATATGGCAACGCTGGAGGGACTGTAGTACTGCCCATGTCTCGATCGAATCAAAGGCTTTCTCATAGTCCACAAACGCTAAGCATAGTGGCCGGTTATACTCCTCGGTCTTCTGTATAACCTGCCGCAGCGTATGTATGTGGTCTATGGTACTGAAGCCTTTTCGGAACCCGGCTTGTTCGGGTGGCTGGGATTCGTCGAACCTGCGCGTGAGACGATTCGTGACGACTCTCGAAAACAACTTGTAAACATGGCTCAGAAGTGAGATGGGTCTATAGTTCTTCAATAGGGTGTTATCACCTTTTTTGAAGAACAGTACCACCACACTTCTATTCCATGCTTCTGGCGTCGTACCTTCGTGTATGACGGAGTCAAATAGCCTCTGAAGGATTTTCAGAACTGGTGTTCCACCCGCCCTCAGAAGCTCTGTTGTGACTCCGTCATCACCTGGTGCCTTGTTGTTTTTAAGCTGTTTGAGAGCCATCCTAATCTCATACAGGCTGACGTCCGGGATATCTTCGGTATAGTGTCGGGTAAGTTTAGCCCTTGGGTCTTCGGCTAAACTGTCAACAGGGGCTTGTGATGACGTGTATAACTGTCCATAGAACTTCTCGACCTCTCTCAAAATCTCCGGCTTGGACGAAACGATGTTGCCACAGTCGGTCTTCAACCTGGTCAGCTGTCGCTGCCCAACAGACAATTCTCTCTCAAATACTTTTGATCCCTTATTCTTCGCTATAGCCTCTTTAATACTTTCCGTATTAAATCGGCGGATGTCGCGGGTCAGGGATTTGGAGATCCGTCTGTTGAGCTGCCGATATTCTGACAAATGTGTTGAAGACTGCAACCCCATTTCGTTGCGTTCTTGGATGAGTTTGAGAGTTTGGTCCGAGAGTTTTTTGGTTCTATCTGTACGTCGGGGCCGAAAGAACTTTGACCCTACCGTATGGACAGTTAAGTGTATTTGGAGTTGAGATTTGAATTTCATTATTGAGTTTGTTCAGAAATGACAATAACACCCATAATAGTAATCGTGATCCCACTTGTGGTAAAAAAAAATCATCTTTTTGTAGGGGAGGCACATTAGACTATTTTTTAGGACATACCTTTTTGTAAATTTCACCCGTCTTAATAAGTTTCAGAGTGGCATGGCTGTGAACCAAACAGGCCTTGCAAAACTATAAATGTTCCGAGTTTTGACGATGGACCTGAGAAGAATCATCGGTTTTATAACATCGACTATATTTTAATCTAGAACTAAAGTTAGTCAGGGTAAATGCAAACATTTGAAAGTATACCTTGCTTGCTTACTGGACTCAATATTCTCAGTTTATTTAACCCATAAAATGTTAGTGCTTAGTTAAAAAAACATGGCTTTTTTTGTGTGGTAGCCCTGCCCGTAAAGTTCTGATGGTAATGATGAGTTCTTTGTAACTTTAAAAAGGTGTTTGTCGGGAGTGTCATTTGGACCGGAACTTCGGGAACTTCGGCCCTATATATCACAGGAAAGTTACCTATAAAAAGTAATATAATATTTTGTATTTATACTCTCATACAGATCTCATGGTTCAATCAGGTTTATTAATAAGGATTGTTAACAGAACTATACCTAATATCAGAGAAAGTAATACTGGCAAGATGATGCGCCCAAATTAAATAATGACGAATATGGTCACACACAATTCACATGGATGATATTATCTACTAATATTATATATATTTTTTTAAGAACAGGCAAATTTTATTTGAATTTAAATATTTACTTTACAATTAAAGTTAAAGTAAATAGGAGCACAAAAAATAGTATGACAACAAACTGGTATGGCAAGAATGCTGGCTGCATTTCCTCGCTGTATTATCAAGCTATTTTTTTAAGCGAGGAACGAGCCAGCCCTTACTTTATAATTATACCGGATTGATAAATATTTCATAGGATACAAGGTGAACACACACGAGACAAATCATCCCCAGTGTATATTGGCTCCATGACGTCAAATTCTCGTGCCATATTTAAGCACGCCACATCCGGGATCCGCGGCTGGGGTCGGTCCTCCGTCAATTCCGGCCGTAATTAATTTAACATCCGACATTGTTTAAAGTTCACGAAAATTTGAGTAATAATTTGTCATAATATTATCATTATTGATTTAATGTAATAAGTAAACCTTTTAGCGTGGTAACACAGGTTAGTTGGTAGAAATTAATTAAACACCTTGATCTATTAAACTAGCTCGTAACTAGCGAAATATGAATGTTTAGCACTGTGCTTTAGTTTGCCGTATGTCATTAGCTTCTAGAATTTAATCCATATTAGCGACATTATCCAATGGTACAAGGCAATAATACAGTAGGTATTCAATTGTTTTTCAAAATTAACAGGTTCCATTTCAAAAATGGAATGTTTACTATTTATTTTCATCAAAATCACGTTCCAGACTCCTTTGGGCATTTGTCGCTATTCATTACAGTATAGCCACCCACGCTAATTAAAAAAAATCTGCCGGTATATTAAAAAAAAATAGGAGCACTCAGAAAAACATATATACTAACTCCAAATTTATAGACGTTTTATAAGTGCGCACAAGAGTTTTGCTTTGCGCCGTACTGTATAACGTTTGATAAAACTATAGAAAATCTATAAATTTGGGGGCAAGATAATAAATATTTTACCATAAGATACAAAGTGGACTTCATAACCTACTTTAATGTGACATTAAAGTATGACGAATATTACTTACTCCATTAACATATACAAAGCCAAGTTGCAATTGATGTGGTAGTTCTAGACCGAAGACATTTTGAGACATAAAATTCAAGTTTCGACGGTAACTTTCCCGAAGTACTAAAACACCCCTGTAGGTAAATGAGACGCTAGCGGGTACACGAGTACTTAATAGTACTGAAGCTTCCATTTACCTACATCGAAGTTTGTGCTATAGTTAATAGCTCTAAGCAATACATTAAAATAAAATCTAGGAGTAAAATGAAATTGTTGGGTTATTATTTTTCTCATCAATGTATGTCTATATATTCTTTATACAAGTACGGCAAATGAAATCTCCACAATACCAGGGGATTCGCCCACGATAAAAAGAAAAACTTTGTTCCATTGTCCTCCTATGACGTGACATCCTATCATTATTGTTTTTTTAATTCTTTACGAATTGATTATATATGTTTATTCCGTGGAAAAGGCCATTTTCATATCATCATGTCACATCCATTATTTTATTTATAATTTATTGAAAGTTTTATTGCTATTAATTACTTGACATTGTGCAAAATTCCCGCTAAGTTGCGGGTGAGGCCATTTTCATATCCATTTTATTTCATCGCATCTCATTTCGTAAAGAAAGAAGAAGAGTATTTCTAACTCAACCGATTGCGAAGCCGTGTACCTTTTTTTCTAAAGCTTCATAATCGTTACTGTTAGAAATTATAGTATAATATTATTATAAAAAATAAAATCAAATGAGTTGATTGAGTTAGGAATAAAATCGGTTGAGTTACAACACAAAAATGATAGGATAATACGTCATAGGATGAAACGTCACAACCCGTTAAGACGCCCCCGTGTTCGTTCGATTCTCCTCATAGTTAAACAAGGTACGTAACAATGCTATTAACTTCAAAGTTAATTTAATTAAGCGTTTGAGGTTCTACAACGAATCCCATAACACTCCCTTCATCGATTCCCATCCCACTGTCAACCGTTCGCCTGCCCTTCCAAGGAAAGTTGGTAACTCCGCGCTTACAATGTACGGGTGAAGTTTTTAAGTAACCTTCGAAGTTTATACAAAGTTACAAGTATGAAGTATGTGTTGGGGTTCAGGAAGAATAAGATTCTATTTTTCTAAATTATTGTGTCTTCAGGGTATACCTTGAAGGTTGGTACGGGATGGATGAGTTTTTTTTTAAAACAAATGTAACAAAAATAACAAATGTCTTACCCTGGTTGGTAAAAGTAACTCCTGTTTTAAAAAAAGCGTACCATTTTCTTTTTTTTTACTGACACAGACGTTGTGACTTCACATAAAGATGACAAATGCGTTAAAGAAGCACAGGCCCAAATAGGGAATACGCTTTTTGAGTCACGTTGTATAGTATTCAACACATTTGGATTGGTGGAAATGTATCATCTATTTTTTAGTTATTTTACGTAGGTAGGTATTTACTGTATTTTCAGGTTATCGTCTGTATCTACTAAGTTGCGTGTTTCAGCACGTAAGCTGATTAAGTATTAGTGATAATAAGTAATGATCAGTGTAACAGATAGATGCATTTTACGTTACGCTAAATGTAATGCGGTTACGATGTTCAACATCAATCTTTGTCAAAATGACATAAAAAATAAAGGTTATATCTTTTATTACGATAAAAATACATATCGATAAAAGCGCAGTGATAATGTTGTACTTAGATCATTTTGCGGGAGCGCCACAATTGCTCAAAAATAAAAGTTTGTAAGCCTGAAAATGGCTTAATTCCATTTTGGCAACATTCGCACAACAAAACGTTCTATGTTTAAATTAATAACAAATGACGAATGTCGACCTTGCCATTCTGGGATGTGTAAATTAAATTCAATCATAATGTGATAAAGGAATATCTTGGTGGACCTTACACCACACTATTAAAGCTTGAATCACCGTATCCCCAGAACAGACTCGAGAAAAAATTAGGTGTAAAATCCTACTTTGGCCTAGCCAAGCTGCTGCGGCAATAGCCTCCAACATACCTTAAGTTTTGACGACCTGATCGGCACGGTAAGTAGTGACTCTACTTTTTGTACTGAGGATCGCGACTTAGAATCCTGGCGGCACACTAAGTGTTAAGAGCGCGAATGTTTGTACCCGAGTTAGGGATGTTCAAAATCTATAAGTAATTGTATATACACTGGGATCGCCCACTCCATTGTACACATAATACAAGCGTTGCTTGGTTTGGAACCGTACAGCTGGTGTGTCTCTCTGGCGATATAATAACAGGACGCAGTTAATCTATTAACCGCAATCAAAGGAGAGCGGGCCCTTTTGACTTCAATTGTTTTTCTTAAAATAAAAGTTTGCTTAGATAATATAAATTCCCAGAGACCACTCTAACAGCTTAATGTATACGTACCTTTTTTTGACGACGGCGATGAGAATAATGTGCTGAGTGTTTTTCGTCCCCCGTATTGCTCTGTAACAAAGATATTATGTTATTCAATGAAAATTGAAAGAATACGCTCTCAAATTTATGAAATAAATTGGCTTTCAAATGTATCAAAGAAATAAGTCATTTAAGCCAATTTGGTGATGGCATACTCTTCATTTATATGATACAAACAATAATATCAGTATATATCATCTACTATATAAAAAACCTATATTAAAGTCTTTAACGATACGTTATCCATAATTTAAACAATAAAAAAAAACAAAAAAAATAAGGTAATTCACATTTTGAGTCTGGTTATAAAACCTGTGTTTTAGTTTTGAAGTATTTATTGTGCACAATTTCTCGTACAACTTGTTATACTGTTCTAAATCTAACAATCTGTTCAGATCGTTTTAATCTAATCACAATGGCATACTACACCGAGTTAGAAGAACAGACTCCAAATCTGAGGATAAGTAAGACGAATCTTTCTTAATTGTAGTAATACACCCAAAATACTAACCTAACATATTCACGTGAAAATCTAAGAGCACATTATTGACGGATCCTTCGAAGCCAGTGTTGCGTGCGTAATTCGCTTTGTAGCCTCGCATATTAAGCGTTGCGAGAGGATTAGGAGGCTGTCGGTAATCTCGAGACGTCTTTTAGTCAGCCCTTTGAAGGCTTCAAGGGTTTCTAAGGGAAAAATGTGATTGATGGACGGATGTGTGCGGAAATTATATTTCTCGGAATGTATATATTGATGTATTTTGGTTGTTGGAAGGACTCGTTTGATGGTAAGCTAGCTTTTTTATTCTCTACTCTCGGTTCTGCAGCTTACGCCATGGTTCTAGCGCGACGATACAACTCTATTATAGAATGCTGAACAATAAGCTTTTTAATAGTGAAAAACCCCGTTGAAATTTGTCTAGAAGATTTTCAATGATACTTGCGGTAACAGACACGAAGACAGGTACACATAGACCATTGTACATTTTATTTAAAATAATTGTAAAATACCTAAGTATATTCATATATATGAGTGTTTTTGTTGTAGCAGGAAGCCGGTGGATGCGAGTGGCGGAGGACCGTGATGTGTGGAAATCATTGGGGCAAGCCTATGTCCAGCAGTGGACGTCTTTCGGCTGATAGAATAGAATAGAATACTTTTTAAACTTCACTGTCGTATTTAAGATGAGATGATGATTGAGAACAACGATCTTGAGTTGTGTCATCTGACTCCGTTATTTATCATAAGGAATTTAAATCGAAATGCTACACTTCACCCCTACAAAGTACTAAAATAATTATAAAATAGTCCGCATACCATAGCTACTTGTATCGCATGAGGGACGGTAGAGCTCTGAGTTGGAATATTAATTACAGGTGCTTATTATAATCCCGGGAGCATTCCGGGATCTCGCTTGCCTGAGGCAAATTAAATGTGCTAAGACTCTCGTTTTGGGAAGCGTTAAAATCCAAAACATACCACGGCTTGTAATTGCTATTGAAATTAGAATAGATACATTCGATAAATATGTGTTTAAGGCTTGTGGCGATAATACGGATTGTTATATTCCTTACTAGCTGTTGCCCGCGACTTCGTCCGCGTGGTATTTAACAAAGACAACCGTTGACAACAGCCTGCTCGCCCATTCTGAGCACGCGGGACGCATTGCAGGTTGTTGCTATCAAACTTAATCAGGCGCTACGCTGCAACATTGATTTTAATTTTTTTTCGTGAGATCCTATTTTTTTTTCTATAATAAAAGTAGCCTAAGTTACTCCTTGTTACATCAGCTATCTGCCAGTGAAAGTCCCGTCAAAATCGGTCCAGCCATTTCAGAGATTACCCGGAACAAACAGACAGACAGACAGACAGACAGACAGACAGACAGACAGACAGACAGACAGATAGACAGACAGACAGACAGACGGACAGACAGACAGACAGACAGACAGACAGACAGACAGACGGACAGACAGACAGACAGACAGACAAAATTTAAAAAAAATGTTGTTTCGGTATAGGTACCGTGTATACATCCAAATGCATTTGGTGAAAAGCGGTTATTTTAATATTACAAACAGACACTTCAATTTTATTTATATGTATAGATTAGTCAATAAAAAACATTCTGTGGAGTGAGCGGGATGGAACACGTAAAAATATTCATATAATGATATTAATATAATATCGCCATACGAACACACCAACTATACGGTCCCACATTAAGCAACGCTTGTGTTGCATGGCAACACACTGGAGCTTACTTTTTATTTTATTTTTTGTAAAAATAATGGATTAAAAAAAAGACAAGCCCGCTGAGTTTCTTGCCGGATCTTCTCAGTTGAGGTCGCGTTCCGATCCGGTTGTAGAGTTAAGGAAAAAATGTAATGACAATTTGTAAGTGCCCCCGTAGGCCTATACGAAATAAATGATTTGACTTTGACTTTGACTTTGTTATGGGTACCGTACAATGGACTGAGGGCGAACTCAGTATAGAATACTTATATACATATTAAACATCCATGACTCGGGTACAAACATAAGTGCTCATCACACAAAGCTTGTCCCTACCAGGATTCGAACCCGGGACCCTCGGCGCTGGAAGCAGAGTCACTACCACTGCGCTAATTGAGCCGTCTTGATATCAAATTAAAATCAAACAATCCATTACAAAAATACTCAACCTGAACGTGGACTACATTGAATAATTAACTATTTCCCCGATCCAATATATACTCGTACATTGTATAGCAGCTAGGAATTTCATAATTACCTGACAAGATCTGGCCACAGCGCTAGACGCGCGAGGAGCTCAAAGGGAGGACTCGGCAGACCCCGCCAGGCGGGGGTTTAATTATTAATTAAGTTTTTAGTTAGTTATCTGAGTACGTGCTTGGAATTTAAGACGTGTGTTACTGTATTTATGGTGGAAGGTGTAACAATAAGTGTAAAATATTTGAAATTGTTTTAAATTATATTTCAAAATAACAGCATACCTAAGTCTGTTGTTCAATTCAGAATTATTATTTAACAATAACATTATATATAATTATACAGAAAAAGCAGTGATAGCCAAGTTGGTAGAACGCTTGCCTCGGTAACGAGGATTGCAGGTTCAAACCCCGGCTCGCACCTCTGGGATTTTTCATGTGCGAATCTCATTTTCAACCAAGATTATCACTTGCCAAACGGTGAAG
Organism: Pheosia gnoma; assembly: GCA_905404115.1. Lineage (NCBI taxonomy): Eukaryota > Metazoa > Arthropoda > Insecta > Lepidoptera > Notodontidae > Pheosia > Pheosia gnoma. The sequence goes on from FR989910.1 coordinate 2,971,321, forward strand.
GAAAACATCGTGAGGAAACCTGCATATCTGAGAGAACCCCTCGAAAGATGTGTGAAGTCCGCCAACCCGCACTGGGCCAGCGTGGTGGACTATGGCCTAATCCCCCCTTGCATTGAGGGGAGGCCCGTGCCCAGCAGTGGGACATTAAAAAAAAATAGGGCTGGAATTATTATAATAACATTATTTACTCATTAATTTTATACACAAAGGTGGTTGGTATGTACTACTTGTTAAAGCCATAATGACTGCTATACATTATATAACTGGAGACAGCATTATCAATACACAGCCATTATCAATATTTTTTTAAACGGCTTTAGTTTCATCTCATGTCTAGTAGTATGATTGTGAGCACTGCTGTTATTCAACAAAGAGCTCAAAATTGATCCTCATCTATTTATAAAGCCTTCTTATCACTACATTGTTCCAAGTCTCAAAACCAAACAACTCCACGTCCGCATCGCGTCTCGCGTCAACACAATATACTTGCGTTGTCGACAAGGAGCCTCAAGTCCTCATTTACTTGAGGTGTGTGACGTCAGAGCTGCAAGGCCGCCCCTTTGTAACTAATGAAATGGGGCAGCCCCTTTGTTTACCAGCAGTCAGCCCCGATGTTAGTTAATTTCACTTATTGGAGCTTTTAAATACAATAGCTATAGATAGAGATAGATAGAGCGCAGTAGATTAAGCTTTATGGTGTGGAACAAGAAATACAGGTCTTCACGTACCGTGGGTATGCCTTGTGTTTATAGAAACGAAAAGACGCAGAATCAAAATTTAATTCATAAGTATGATATAGCTAGCGTTGCCACTTGTATCCATACTATATTATAGATGAATGTACTGTAGCGACCTCTTCAACCTCGCCACAAGCTACACAGATGACGCTGCAGACGCATTCAGAACAATTGACAATTCTCCATACAATCCTGAAACGCGCTATGAGAGTATTCGGAACACGTAACATATATACAAGATCCTGAGAAAAACCGTCGGGGCATAGCGGCCAGACATGCCACCCGCTTGGCTGGATGATCTTCCTTTTTTCGCCAAAGTACTATATATTATAGAACAATCATATAGTACGAAAGATACTATATTTCATGGCTAACTCAACTGTCGTGCTTTTTTATATTCTCTCTGACTGGAACGCACCCGCATCACAGCACAGCACAGAATGGGAAATTTCAAGTCACGTCACGGAAGAGAAACGTCAACTTTATGTCATTGTCAATTTGTATTCTTCTTCTTTCTTTACGAAATGAGATGCGATGAAATAAAATGGATATGAATATGGCCTCACCCGCAACTTAGCGGGTATTTTGCCAGTGTCAAGTAATTAATAGCAATTAAACATTCAATAAATACATATTATAAATACAATAATGGATGTGACATGATAAAATGAAAATGGCGTCGTTATATCTCAATTTGTATTAAACGCCGCGCCGCCCCACTTTTGAGGTATTTACTTTGACGTGAAAAGTCAAATTGTACTTTTCCTTGAATCCCCCAAAAATACGATAATTCTTGCAATTTTTTGAAATAAATTCAATTTTGCTTCCAAAATAAGGTGGCCAATCTAGATGCTGCTATTTGTTGTATTCGACTAGTACAATCGCTTTTCAGGAAACCTCATTTAATTTCGGCTTTTGCAATTCCCTTACATAAACATTTTCAATATAAATACATTCTGGGATATAATAAAAACATAGTTTCAGTTAGATCTTGAAGTTTAGATCACTTAAATATTTTACAAAATCTATTATTAAATAAATATATGATATGTATAAATAAGGCCACAGTTTGTTTTTAATAAAAATAACAAACTTCACGTATACCTATATAAGGAAGTTGCGATCAACTGCCTGCTGACCCAATATCTAGTCTAATTAAAAGTTTTCACGATATCAGCTTTAACATAAGTATCCACGTGTGGGTATTTAAATTGAGATATTTATTTTAGAATATGTTTGTACATCATTTGTGCGATTACATTAGAAATAATAGTATGTTCCGTCTCAAACTGCGCTTTTCTTCTATTTTTCAAATCCGCGAATTCAAATTTGGAATAATGATGACACTAAAATTATGGCCAGTACATCAGCTTCAAAACCACTTTTTTTTCTTTATAATAACATTATTTAATAAAAAACTTTTTAACAAAATAAAAACCGTCTTCAAAAAACTAAAAAGCCAAAAATAATCTAATCTTGAAATCTACCTTGTCTAACTAAATCAAATATTTAACTAATCTGAAGTCGGTGCCAAACAAACAGCTGAGTCGAATATTGCCGGTCTGCGCCAAAGACTATACCTACAAATTGGTCCGCGCATCTCGTTACTGAGTATACTTTTGTTATTCTTCATCGTTAGTTTATTTGGTACCGACTTCAGATTAGTTAAATATTTGATTTAGTTAGACAAGGTAGATTTCAAGATTAGATTATTTTTGGCTTTTTAGTTTTTTGAAGACGGTTTTTATTTTGTTAAAAAGTTTTTTATTTTACACTTTTTAGTGGATATATTTACTATTATTTGTCACTAAAAAGAATGTAATATCAATCTTTTTTACTGGATAATAGGTATACCAATTATAACATCATCGCGAGAAAAACATAGATTCAAAGAAATCAAGATAAAACAAAAACCACTGAATCAATCTCGCTGAATTTAAAAAAGGTATACCTTATTTTGTAAAAAAGAATAATCGAAATCGGAACATCCACGAAAAAGATTTATTTATAGCCAAAGTGCATCCCATAACAATTTCAATAAGCCCAAACACGGCTTGGATACATTGTTTTATTACAATGTTCCGGTTCCTCCTGGGTTTATCATCAGATCAGTTCGACGGTACCATATTCATCAGAACCATTTCATTAAATTTGCTTTTTCATTGTCGCTTAACGATCATAATCGAGATTATCTTGGCGCAACCCGTGAAATACGTATCACTGACATGTTCCGGTGGCCATTTGTGGTCTTCTTCATCACTTTCACTTCAGCAAATGATACTTTCTGAATGCAAATGCTTGACTTCTTGATGAAAATACCAAAATTGCTATAGGTTTGCCTATAAAATTTGAGGAGTCCTCTCAATTCCTCATGGATCCCATGATCAGAACAATTTTTTGAAAAAAATGGGACCAATCTGTAAGCATATCCTTTCATATAAAAAATAATTTTCCAAATCGGTTCATAAATGACGGAGATCTGAGGTAACAAAAATAAAAAAAAAAAAAAAAAAAAAAAAAAAATACAACCGAATTGAGAACCTCCTCCTTTTTTTTGAAGTCGGTTAAAAAGTAACAGACATTTATACAAGAAACAAGGATAATAATACAATTACGTATTTTATTCCTTAACGAATAATTTATGAATGTAATCATAAATTAGCATTTTTAAAATACAGTTAAACAAACTACCTAATCACACTTTGAAGCTTTTGAATCGATCTGACCCATTCAACTGGAGACTTTGAGCTATGCCTTTGATGGAAGCGGGATGTTTACGCAATATCAATTATATTTACTGTTCAGAGGCAATTCCTTCATGTTTGATTGTGCATACTGGTGGAAGTCCATGTTAAAATAAGTACTGGAGTTATCAATACGTACCCGATATTGGCTAAAGTATAACGTTCAGAGGAACATTCTATTTTCGTTACAATGTATGAGTGATATTCTGTCAAGGACTGTGCAGACTGGTAATAATAAACCTAGAAACTCGGATTAATACCATCGAATTTAAAATTACTTGAGACCATTTATCTATGGTTCCACCATGAAATTAAAAAAAACGAATTTTCGCGTTTATACTATATTATATAAAGCGCTATATTATTTATTTTGGGGTCAAGTCACCTTCGTCCGTGGGGTCAAGTCACCTTCGTCCGTAGGAGAATTAAGTACCCTCGAGATACCCTACACGTGACCCTGGGTGGTGCCAACTAGGTGACAACGCTACTGGTGGTAGCCTTCGGCCGTGGTTAGTCACCACCCACTGAACAAAGCCATGTCGCCAAGCGGCCTAGCCGTGTTCCAGCATGATGTTCGGTGTTGCCATTCATGGATGGCGGGTCAGATCAGTTGCGCTGCATGTGCCTAGTGAATGTAGTGTCTCGATCTACTGCCGCCTTCCTACCTAGGCAAATATGCTCATCGTAGATCTCATCGTCACTTACCATCAGGTGAGATCGAGATCAAATACTTGCCTATAAATGTATAAAAAAAATATATTATATATATTATAAAAAGCTTGAATTTGAGATATGATTTATCTTTTAAGTTGATGGATTGAGGACACTTAATAGCACTCACACTAGGCGAACCTACCCACGACTGTAACTTAAGAATTTAACTAAAATTCAACCTTAAAGACAATCTGAGCTATGATAGAATAAATACAGATTTATCATTCTTCTCTAAGTTCGTCGACACAAAAATATTACCGATGAATTAAATTCATTACATTTTTGTCACTCAAATTAGATGGGAGCCCCGTAATGATTACCCAACCACCTTGAGTCATAAGCCTCTTAGGGCTCTTATCGCGAAGCTCCCACTGACGCAAGTAACGAATTACGAAAGCTCCGATAAAGATATTTTTCTATTACATTCCGAACTATATATTACTCGCAACTATCAAATTTAACGACCGCACATTTATCATTTGAAATGTAATCTAAATACCATAGCGGAAGGCGCAAATTGCTTGGATGCAATCAAATTGCAGTTAGAGATAACGGTGGATCATGAGTTATGGTGGATAGCTATCACTTGGATTGGAAATAGTAATCAATATATCATAGAAGTCTTAAATATTATGAGAGACAAATGGCCGACAAATTAAATTAATAATACCATGTCGCCCGTGTTCCGCAAAGGGTAAAGCAGAATGCACTGTTTTGTCCACATATTTCGACAATGCTTTATTAAAATCATTTGTAAATTTGGGAACCATGTAGCCAGCTTGTAATTATATACTTAGAGTTACTATTTTTGACCAGTTACTCAACTCAAGCCTGCCTAGACATTCCTACATTATTCTCACATACTCATAACAATACTATATACTACTGCTCAAAAATGTATAAGTTTTTTTTTCAAAAGAGTAACCATGGAGTTTATCTTTAATCTTCTCTAGATCTTTAATAAAAAAATAAAAAAAATACCTATGTTTAGTGATTCTCTTGTTGGCTCTTCGATGCGATTAGTGGAGTCTTTTTTGTTTTCACTATAAAAATAAATACATAATAAGTGTCCAAATCCAAATATTTACGAAAAAAAAAACAATGAAAGGAAATCGTAAAATGGCTGACAAAATGGAACCCAAAAAAAAGTACGAAATACATTGGCGCGACGCGACGTCCCAGACACATCTGCAATATTTAAAAGCATTTCAAAGTGTCACTAGCAGTCGACATTAATTTTACACATCAACAGCTGCTGAGCTAAAAGGTTTTTTCACTTCGCCGCCAGTAACCTACGAATTTTAACTGGAAAATGGTGGTCTCTTATGGAGATATCACTAAAGAGCGATAAGGATACGCTTTGGCGGGTTGGAAGGTGTTTGCGAGCTTTGTTAAATATTTGAATACAGAATTGAATACTTTAGTTCCTAAATCAACAGTAGGTAGCTATCTATTGGAAGTTTAATACACGTGGGTTTAAATTGATTTTCTTTTCTAAGTAGGGGTTATTGTGTAAAGGTAAATAAATTCGAAAACTTTTTACGTTCTCTACGGGAATAAGGTCTGGGGTATTTATCTGCAGCTAAGGCAAAGCAACCACTGGTAAAAATAACAGCAAAGCGCTACGTTTCTATTATGTAAATTAAAACATTATATTTTTTTAATTGTCTTTCGAGATCAAAGCAACTAATTACTACTTAAAAGTCAATTATAAGTTACTTAGAACCTTATATAAAACAACTTTAGTTCGTCATTAAATAAACTCAAATAATGAAGTAAGGCGCGCGCGAAATATAAAAAATTACATCCCTGTCAGCCACTTCCCCCAACTTCCTACGGGAATGTCGTACAAAAAATTGTAAGGAAATGGAATGTTTGAAATAACTGCTTCCCTATAATATATTTTCCGTCGATGGCGCGGCGGCGCTTTTCCGGTGTCGAGTTGGCCATATTTTGTCGTGTGGAATAAATTTATATGACGTTCGGTCGTATATCGGAATGTATGAAAAATATTATATTTTTAAATTAAATACAGGGTATTAGAGCCTATGGGAACGTCTATTTTAATTAAAAATGCGATCTATGTAGATATAGTTGTAGTTGGAAGTCCAAATCTATATTTTATTATGCATTGCGTATTTGTTATAATTACTTTGAAGTACGTATTATTCATAATGTATTGACGAGTTTTTCAAATATATATTTTAAAAAATGCACAGCAGTAAGCCCATTGAATGTGCCTTTTCTCTACTCCCGGCTGGTGGGGGCTTGTCAAAGTTTTCGTACCCGTGAATTGGATTTGTACCCTTCATTCACATGGTTACGCTAATGGGAGCCCCCTGTGCTAGGTGACGAGAATACAAAATATACACGCACTACCAAAAGTTTTAGATCACTTAAATAGGTATTATATATATATAACGATATGTATGGGAAAAGTTTTTTTCGATGTGCAACATATCTCGTAACCTAACATGGCCCCATGGATCCTATTGATCCTTGTCGGAGACAGGATCGATAAGGCTAATAAAAATATTACAACATAAAAAAGCTAATTATTTTCGGCTTTAAAGTGTTTTTGTGACATTAGACCAGGATTGATTAGGCTAATAAAAATATTACAACATATAAAAAGCAAATTATTTTCGGCATTAAAATGTCCTTAGTGACATATGACCGTCAACTTTTTTTTCTATAGGAGATCTTCAATAATTGTTAAATTTAACTACAGTTAAATTTGTAGAGATTTGACGGAGATGGAGCACTCCAGCCTTACGATGACGTCAGTAACTAATTTATTATTCAATGGACGTCAATCGTATGGCGAGTTTCATACAACACAACATTTATTAAACGATATTTGACCTAATTCGTTAATCCCATAAATATCTAACATATTTTTAAAGGCCTCATAGTATTTTATCTTTCACGTTATTCAAGACTAAGTCATGGCCCTAAACTATTTTTAAACTATCTTGTTATTTAAACTATCTTGTCATGACTATAAGTAACGTATTACCGTGACACGGATATTAGGGCCTCAAGTCTGCTAACACAATCGATTCATAATCGAACAGCATCGGCATAGTAACTGTCACTTTTGCCAGATATCCCATACAATATCTGGTAAAAGTGACAGTTACTATGCGGTTGCAGTTCGATTATGAATCGATTGTGTTAGCAGAATTGGGGCCCAGTTGTAATCCAATCGTCGTGGTATTTTGAGGTCATAACCGGTGTTCGCGTGTTTCGGTACGAGCCGAATGATCATTGATCTATTAACGATAATGGCTGCGAATTAAACTCAAGTTACTGCCAATTGATCATTTGCTAAGACGAACCGAAATAAAAGTTCTTTGCGAAAAATTTGTTTTTTAAGTACACAATCCTAATTCCTAATTCAAATCACCTAAACTTTTTTATTTTACTGAACTAAGTATTACCTTGCAAAGGATATAGTGCCGTCGGAAAAATAATCCGATTGATTCGCAATCTGGGTACAATCGAATAAAATTGGAGCCGACTTATCCAATAGAGTGTCCGGCGCTCGCTAAACAGATTTAAAGTCCCATTCCACCTCCCTGTTACCGGCCTAGTTGACAACTGTCACTTTATGAGGGGGGGGGGGATTAGATTATTATATATAATCTCGTTACAGAAATCTAGAACGTCATTTTTTATGGTCATGTAATTAGGTTACGTGTATGATTCGATCCATGATCATAGTTTCAGATAGTTGTAGGAATACATTGTGCCTATGAGCAATATATGACCCCAGACCGTGTTATACACGTTAACCTTACACTATCTAATATTACATCACGCCTACCTAACCCGTCTTTTTGTAATTGTAATGAATGACATGGGACAGCGAACCCCGAGTTTAAAACTCGAATAGCAACTAACTAATTTGGCTGTGAGTAAAAGCCACAACACAGATAATTAATAAGCAAGCGTAAACGTTCCGTTTGGCATATATATTCTACATTGTTTTGATGAAGCAATAGATATGTAACCATATACTTTATACATCACAACATAAGAGCCAATTTATGTGATATTACATACTTACCTTGTTCTGTTGCAAGTACTTAGTGCATATTACATAGCTAGGGTTACCAATATATTTGAAATTGTTGGACATTGAACAGGAATTATGTTTGAGTGTTTATGTAAGTACAGAAAAACCAAATTAACTTAGATTACTAATTAGTTACCTACTTTCAATACACATGGTTACTGATAAATACATTATAGACAGGTTAACCCATAGCTTTGAGAAGAGTTATGTTACTAAAAATATCATAGACTAAATTGTTTTTAGAATCCTAATCAATTAATGACATGACTAATTAGTTTTGTTCTTATTTGATGACATGACCAATTAGTTAATAAGTCATGTTATTAATTGATTAGGATTCTTGTGAATATATGCTATAATATTTCAATACTCAACGCCCAGTCTTTATAAATATAATATTTTCGCAAAAGACGTATTCTATATTATATTTATAAAGACTATATTTCTTTTTAAATTCGGAACGTCCAACCGGACAGTCCGGTTCAAATTGATATTCTTAGTGTTACTATACAGTGCACTTCAATTTGCATACTGCGTACTGTATGGCGGGTATGTCTGGCCATATCCAATTTAACAGCCACTGGTACACAAATGCATATCTTGTAGGGTCAGCAGTAAATGTTATTAGATTATAAAAAAAAATAAGATCATCAAGATTGAATAAGTTTACCGTACGAGTTGAATGAATTATGCTTTAGTAGAGTTCGAAATCCACAATACACTATAGTGTTGCAAGCAACTAGGTATATAAGCATAACTAGCCTCATTTGTTTAGTTACAATCCAATACTTACAGGGTGGGGATCTCACCTACGCTCACTAGCGGGAAAACTATTAAACTAAAGGTAAGGTAAGCTCAACGTGGCCTCTTAAAATACATTGTTTGTTTTAAATTCATTATTTATTGTTGTTTTGCTAACCAAATTTTTTGCTGTCCGTCCTATTGAGACGGCAGTCAGCGAGGCCGCTTGCACTTATGATAATGGTTAATGATTACTGGGTTTTAGGAGTATCAGCGCCATGTGAGGCTACATTTTATTGCATTTGATCTGTTTTCGCCATGAGTGATACGTAGTTTATTTTTAATTAAAATTATGAATGTAGACAAAAAGTTATCTCCATAAAATAGCAGAGTGAAAATTATGTTATATACTTAAACCTTATTTTGCAAACAATATAAACCTTATTTTGCAAACACTACTAGTAGATCTCTTTTATGATATTTTTTTAAATACCTGTTTTTTAAATATAATTACTAGTACCCCACACGCAAACGGGTTACAAAAAATGTTAATCAATGTGTGAGATTGTAATTAAAATGTCTTTTGATCACTTTAAATGACAAGTTAAATTAAAAAGACGTGCTAAACTGTTTACTAAATACCCCAAGTAAGGAAAAATACGATATACGTACACTTATAAATTAAAAAGTTACTGAACTCAAGGTAACAACACACTAACCTGGCAAGTAGAGACGCGTCAAGTATCTGCGGTTGCCGCGCGTCCACCACGATGACGTGCGGTTGCTTGGTATCCGAGTCGCGACGAAGCGCGTCGAGCGCTTCTCGCGCACCGCGCACTGACCGCGCCTCGCCGCCTGTCCGCGCGGCCGCCGAGCACGCCGCCGCGCAAACGCGCGATGCTCGCTCCGGGAACACGCATAATAACTGCGAACAATGAGAATGGATTAGCCATTTACATGTATTGTAAACCGAGCATTATACTCGGTTTACACAGGGACGATACGATAGCGAAGCAATAAGTAGCTAACGTGGAAATTTATGAAAATCTATTTGGGACATTTTCACTTGCTACATGTGACTCGCGCATGGTCTTCGTGTAAATCGAGCATTAGATGAATGAATTTGTATTTCGAATTTGGAATTATTTTACCCGCCAATATTTCGTTTGACAGATAACGAATATCTCTAAATGGCTGGAATCTCAAAGTGAAAATCTGAAATATTTCAATTTCTGTTAAATTTGCTTCAAATTAGTCAGCAGTGATTTATGCAGGAACATCAATTATAAACTGTATAACCAGGTACAGTCTACACCGAACTGTCAAAGGAACCAAAGATAATTTACTCTAAAAATACTAAACTTTATTTACAGTGTTCATTCACACTTAAGTGGGTACAATAAAGTACAGCTTGAATAATTAAAATAATGTACTCACTTTGGTGGCCAATTGTACATTTTATTTTGTCCAATTATAATCAAAGACACCACATCGCGTGTGGAAGCGTGGGCACTGTTTTAATATTTTAATTAGCCGTGCTGCCAGTGTTTTATCATCAGTTGGAACCACCACAGCAGAACTTTTACCGCACAGATAAACATGGAATGTGAAGGTTTGCATATATGGTTTTAATTAAAACAGTAAAGTATGCTCTACGCAAAATATCGGATTCTGTGTGTTTGACATATTTTTTTATTTAATTTGGATGAGAGGAGGTATCTTTGCTTATACCACGTAAGGTGTTTCGTGCATACCAGTGCCGGCTAATACAATTGACTCTCAAGAGAATATCAATGGCACCGTTGTTGTTACTTTTGCCATGCGATTGCCAACACTTAAGGCTTTGCCTTAACTAAACTAAAGTCTAAACCGAAACATTTTACTTGACACTGGCAAAAATTGCACTATTTTGTAGCCAATTGCCAACGTAAAAAAGAAGACGAAGAATCACCTTACGCTTGTCTATGGAAATTCTATCCCCAATAGTTTTAAATGGAGGCATGAATATTTGATGGGTAAGGTAGGTTTGTAAGTTCACATTTCATAAGTCACGTGGCAACCGGTGAGTAATTGTAGAGCTTCGTACACTACGTTCGTACATCAGTAATGTGAGGTGTGCTTGATGGATTAGTGGCTCTACTTGTAGTACCTACCAATTATTTTCGCACTTACCAATAGTCATTAAACTGTATGGCACTATTGTAATGCTTTATCTAGCTCTATCAATCTATATAATCGTCAATCAATACATATTATTATAAAATTGTAACTGGTCGTGAATAAACATTAAATATTTTTGAATAAAAAAAACCTGGTTGTCATTATTTTTGATATAGAAGGCCAAATCCGCTAATTTACGATTTTTGCCGATTGGTCTGTTAGAAAATCCACCGAACGGATCATGATGTAACTTAGCATGGCAAGCTTATAGCCCGGTACAAAATATAGGATACTTTTTATTCTAGTAAATGTATGGGTTTCTTATAGATAACCATGAAGGGGTTAATCAAAACACACACAGCACAAACTTGCAATCATAATAGCTTACAAAAGAATCAACGTGTAGGAATAATAATTTATTTATAAATGGGAATTGAAAGGTTTTTCCCGTGATATGAAAAAGTTCTGTAGAAATAAACGCTCAGCTAGATATAAGATAGCTAGCTAGATAACTATCCACCAGCTAGCTGGTTTGCAAAATACTTAAATATTAACTACTAAAGTCCAGAAAACAGGTAAGGCTTGCGATCTTTTCTATCCTGATATTTTCAGGTGAATTGTGGTAATTTTTCGTTGGTGCACTCACCTCCAGCGGTTCCGGTGGCGCGTACAGCATTGCGGTGGGGATGTGCGCGGGCGGCGGCGATCTGTTCTGCAAAGAGAGATGCATCTGTGTAATATACATTTAAATTATATTCTATTGAAATAAAACTAATTTTACGGATTTTATCGCGTTTATTTTATGTGAAAAAACCCGTAAAATTAGTTTTATTTCAATGTGTAGTATACGCGTAAATATAAAAAAATATATTCAATTTTTAAATTTAAATTAAATTCATTCTTAATGGTACTATGGCATAGCCATATTAATACTATTTAGATCGGTAAGAATCAAAAGATAGGGTACATATGTGACGACCTGATTAGCGCAGTTGGTAGTGTTCCTGCTTTCTGTGCCGAGGGTCGCGGTATCAAATCCTGGTAGGGATAATTTTTGTGTGATGAGCACGAATGTTTGTACCCAAGTCTTGGATGTTTAATATCTATATAAGTATTATATACGGAGTTCGCCCTCAGTCCATTGTACGGTACCTATAATACAAGCATTGCTTTGTCTGGGACCATATAGTTGATGTGTTAGTCTGACGATATCATTATCACTGGAGGTCGAGTTGCAGATCAAAATCGATGATAACGTAAGCGGATCCGCGGGCAACAGCCAGTAATACCCTCGAATTCTCTATGTACCTACTGTTTCTACATAGTAATCAAAATCTTTATTAGATTTAGGCACGTCGAGTAGATATGTAAATTGTGTAGCTCCTATAATAATAATTCGATAGAATCACGTAATAAAAATATGTAAGTGAGTAAATTTACTCCGAGGCGGTAATTTTATTGGCAGTTGATGTGAGAACGTCTTATGGATCAAACAGAATATAAAATATATAGGAGTTTGTAGATTAAGTGCTGAATACATTATATTTTATAATTAGATTATACATATAGTCATATAATGTCTTGGACTTGCGAAAATGTAATACTATATCATTTTTATATTTGTTAAAATAGAGGTTATATCTTCCCTTGCCTTTAAGCCGTCTGGCGTACTGTATGTCAAATTATGTTGTATGTTCAGCGGAAAAGGGAAGATCTTCCAGCCAGGCAGGTGATATGCCGGGCGGGGCGGGCGCTGTTTCTTTATATTATATCTTTGTCTGAGGTTACCTCCTGAATTTTAAAATACCTCTGCGCTGCACGAATCAAATAAGTATTATATATAAGAAAACCTCTAAATCAATAAAATAACAAGAATTTATCACTACTTTCTTAATAAAGCAAAATTTACCGTGACTTAGCCAAAAACATATAGGAAAGATGATTTCGGATTTATTTTATTATCAAGACTTTTTTTATCAACCGCGTTTTAATATAATATGTTTGAAGATTATATGGGTTCAAGTTTTATAAACTCTTAGCTCACAGAGTTACCGAGATCTGATTGATAAACATCACCGAACTTGGCATAGGCAGCCTCTTAAACCTTAGACGAAGTCGTGACCCCGTGACCTCATAATATATCCTCGGACTCATGCTACCACGCCGAGGCCACGCCAGCAACGTGTTTATTATTCTAATACCTACTACGAACACAACATGTATACTTTTACTATTGAACGCATTGCTTTAGTTTTGAGCCCTTTATGCGCTTGTAGAGATAAGCGAGGTAGTGAAACCGAAACCACTAGCAATGTGAGGATAATTATCACTATTAAGTAATTTGCTAGGAGTTTATAGTGGTAAGTGATAGGAATGTATTACTCAGTTATAGTGGTAAGTGATATGAATGTATTACTCAGTTATAGTGGTAAGTGATATGAATGTATTACTCAGTTATAGTGGTAAGTGATATGAATGTACTACTCAGTAGGAAACCCGTTGACGGTTATAGGCTATCTGTGATTCGCTTAAGATAGTAAGACCCTCTAATTAAGCTTAATGTTTGGTGAAAGGCTGCTGTAACAGCCACCTAAGAGATTAAGAAGATTAAGATTAAGAGTTGCATTAAGAGAAGAACCTGTTGACCGCTAGGCTAATTACGCTTTATTTATTGTAATTATTTAAAAATTACTTATTGTCCCATAATTACTTATTGTCTTACAATTGCTTGCGAAAGTATTTTTTTTGTTATATTTACTTGGGCAGTTGTATAGTAATATCCGGAATTTAATCTGTACTGTTCCGAAAAAACACGCGTTGGAGACCTGACTGGGCTCGCTTCTACTCGTCCAAAAGACAATTCAAAACCTACCGATCTACGGCGGTAACAAAAACAAATCCAGGCATCTCCAATATAAGCTACACCCACCACGTCGCCATATCGACCCTATAAGAATATTCAGGACAGCTATAAAGTTAGCCGCTCTCAAGGAATCCCCTGGGCAATCATCTTCACACGCTGTCACGTAATGAGGGGTGTTACGGGATCCCGGGTATGGTTCCGAGGTCCGGGATCTCTCGCGGGATCGCTGGCGCAATACAATTACGGCTTACGCAGGAAGTGCAGCTATTTAGGTTTCGTTCAGAAGAAAATAAAGTTAGATCTTGGACGGATCCTTTATTTTCTTGACGAAATATTATTAAATACTGATGGAATTTATTGTGGTTTATAATTTAATCCATTTACAATGCCATTACAGAGCACGTTTCTTTTAAAAATCCTTTTTTTTGTGATGCTATTTCAAAATGAATTTTGTATCATTTAACTCATTGGATCTTTTACTCGGCTTGATAGTTATCAGTTATTATAAGTCTTGACAGTTGTCAATACTTAACGTTCGTGGATTCGCGTTCCGTGCGTTGGTGGTGTTGGTGACGTTGGTGGTTCGTGGACCTATGAAACCAGTCCCAAAGGACTGTTCTCGAAGGTTAATAATTTTCTTGTGGGCTATAGAATTCCAACATCTTAGCCTTTTGGCCAGTTATTATTGTATAGTGTTGGCATTTACTGTACCTTGTAACACTTATATTTGTACGGAGCGATGTCAGTGTGCCTACCGAGACCCAATTAGTGGGATAAAGGTAGGATCATGGGCTCCAAAATGCACGTATGCCTATTTCCTACCTACTACTGGGACCGCCAGATTAACGTGTCTTCTGAAGCAGGTAGAAGGTTAGCTGGATACGAGCCAACATGCTCAATGGATTGTTTCACTAACGTTTGTAAAGCTAAAAGGTAATGTTATCAAAAGTTCGTAAAAACAAATGACTACCTAGCTAACCCAAATTCACAGTAAACGCGAACCATAAATGGTAGGTGGGAGTTATCGAAAGCCAGTAGAACAATGGGCCCGAGTCGGTGATAATTGACATTCCGTCGCTTTGTTTCAAGTGAGGTGAATGGATTAACCGACTCTGAATCCAAATCTCGTTTGAACGAGAGTATACCTATCTTTTGAGTATAGTATTCCTGTAGTATACGATGTATTAAAAAAATCATACAATAAAATGACAATTTCTTGTGAGCAACGTTAAAAAAAAATTACATACCTATCATAATTGTGACCTCTCGTAATGGTTACACATTCACTAAGACAGCGCAGGGTCAAATAGTGGTATACGCTTTCTGAATCACGTTGTATAAGTAGGTGCGCAAATTGTTGTTATGCCGAAGATTTTATTTCAGAGTGATTTATTCATAAGCGGTCACTTGAATCTGAAGTAAATATAAATTTATGGAACACTAGTTATGACGGTGTGATAGTTTTAGCGGTTGTGATGGAGCCATAACATCCCGTACCTTCTAAAAGCTCTAGGTATAAAAATCGACCGGATTTTCATACTAGGTACATGAGGCGTGGCTACCGAAAATACTGCCTCGTATGCTGTCTCTCTAAGTTCGACTTAATCATAAGACTATGGAGAATATTTTATTATCATATATCTATGATGTAATTTAGACAATCATGATTCTATCTTTAATGTTATTTGTGATAGTTTAAATTCTTCATATATATATATGGACCTAGATCTGTGCCATAGATATAAGAAGTGATAGTATAGAAAACACGATCAATCAAGTCTACTATTAGCCATCGATTATATCGGCCTGCATCCAGTCAGGGTGAAAGACCCATGACCTTATATCTGATATCCCCTTAGCTCTGCTGGCTAAATGAGAATTCCACGGATACTCCTCACTCCCCCCGCCCCCTACTCCTACCTACGCCTACACGTCAATTTTGTTTGATATTTCGTTACGGCAATCCAATTGCGAGATTTTTTTTTATGTTTGATATCTTCTTTTTTGGGCTGGCAATTGGCTACACAATAGAGCCATTTTGCCAGTAACGAGTACGTCTGGATAATTGCTACAAAATTATAAGTACTCCTAATAATAATGATGATGGCAATGACGATAATGGTCACGAATCAAGTCCCCTACCCCTATCAGTAAATATGTGGATACTGTAAATTTCCTGGCAATCTTGGGTGAACTTTAGAAGTCAAGCTATTTACTACTTCATCTTAGTTTCCTTCACTTGTGACGATGATGAACACACGATGGTTAATATCTCACTAATATTAGAAAAACATTATTTATCAATGACACCGTTTGGAAAATAAAACAGATTGACAAGTTCACTGATCAACTTTCTACCAAGAAGTCAGGTTTGATATCATCTTGCAGATTCAGGGTTCTTTAAGTGATGAGAAAAGGACGGATAGAAAAAAATAACTATATTTTCGCCTTTATTGTTTATCGATAACGATGTTATCTATGATTATTAAAAAAAGGAGCTATTGAAACCAGCTTGTTAAGGTACCTACCTCTATTTGCGAGATTGTGTTTTGGAAATAAAATAATTCAGTTATTTGGCGCTCCGCCGAACTTCTATATATTTTATTTTACTATGTAAATTTATTATTCTAGACAGTGCAATAATACTATTTTATTATTGCTGTAGGTACCGAACGAGGGCAAATACTTAGCGTTTAATTAAACTGCATATTTAAGGGATTGTTGTTATATATTTACTGTGAAGAATAACATTAAAAACGTTCCGCTACAAACGGACCAGCGAAAAGCGGCATATCCATATATTTTCCTCCGCGCAGTCAAAAAGTCATCGGGTGCAACGGCCCTAATCCGCAAATGTTCGTATCCTTTACTATGCACGTAAAATACTTAGGTAATTGGGGATTCATTTCATCATCATCATCGTCATCAACATTATCATCATCATCAGGGTTACATTAAATTCAATAACAATTATCAAGAATTATTCGACACTGGCAAACACTGCACCATTTTGAAGCTGATGGCCAACTAAAAAAAAGAATAGGAACTTCAGTGCCTCCTTATATTTTTTTTATTCTCATGAATCGTTCATTGACGTTTGCGGGCTTTGATTCCATATTCAAATGCAATTATGCATTTAAATCCTTAGGTAAATAAACTATTCTTTTTTTAAATTAGAACTCATTTGCGATATCTGCCAAGTGCGAATTCCTACTCTATGGACGGTGGAGGTATTTTCCAATTCCCAATGGATTACATAATATTTTTACATAGGTTTGTGGAGATAATGTAGTACTCGTATCTTTACCATAGAGACTATAGGTAGGTAAATTTACTGTTGGTATGACGTGGTTATCCTTAATCGTGTTTACTATAATGCTGTAGTAACAGTTATCAATATCTAAATCACGTGTACGTCACAGATTATAAATTTAAATCACTAATATTTCTTGTAATTACTTCATAATGCAGCGATGACGCATAATTCTGTAGAATTCGTGTAGGTAATTGTGCATATTAAACTATACATATAAAAAAATGCAACAGATCAGTTCCAGTCAGATTTAGATTGTACATGGAAGATTGGTATATGAGAAAAAATATTATTGGGTGCCTCTATCAACGCAATAGAACCCAAAACAATAATTGTTAGAATTATTCTTAACTGAACGTTTGTGCGCACTAATCTCAAAAACAGCTTAACGGAATTGTGTGCGGCTTTCTCTAATGTATTGAGGTAAGCTTCACTTAAAATTGTTATATTTCAATCATTGAAATAAAAACTAATTTTAAGGATTTTATCGCGTTAATATTATGTTTTTTACGTTCCTGACGTAATATTTCAATCAGTTTATAAATAAAAAAATAATATAAATTTAAAGACTTGCACGAATTCGCGGGCAACAGCTAGTTAAAGGTATACGTTGACTTGTTAGTACTTACATGTTACTTTGAGTCTCAATCGATATATCTGTACTCAGCACGTCAAGTGCGAGCTAACTGTATACTTTATAGACGGTATTTCAAATTTTCAATTCTCCGTACAAAATGTCTAAATACGGTAGACTATAAAGTATACGGTTAGCTTACGAATAATCTCGCTCTTGACGTACTGGTTTTCATTTTCTTACATTAAAAGCTATGAAAAAAATACCAATAAATAAACACCATCAAACGATCGAGTGAAAATCCTCGCCAGTCGCCAGCAAGCAACAACAATTAGTAAGCGTCACGCAGGGGTTGCCTCCCACACAAATTGGCGCCCAAAGCGTCGACCTTTCAATATTAGCGCCCTATATTCATATCGATCAGCCTTTCCCAAAGTGGGCGATATCAGGGGGCGTTATCGACCACTTTGAGAAAGGCTGTGGGCGCTGCAGGCCTAAAGGGGGGGGGGGGGGGGTAAGAGACCCAGAAAAAGAATGGGGGCGTTGTGTAGAGGCTTACAATAATTAATTTAATTTGAAGATATAGTGGTTTTTCAGTAGGTGAAAAAATGGGGGCGCTAAAAATAATTCATTCTCAATGTGGGCAGTAGACAAAATAAGTTTGGGAACCCCTGATATAGATTTAGGCACCGTGGTTTCACCGCACCAAGAAATAGGGTACGGTTCTCTAATGTTTTCAATTACGATATCGACATTTTGGAAGCAAACAAGAGGCGGAAAATATAAAATTACAAATTATACCCTTAAGACAGCCTCACGTTTGGGTAAACATCTTTTCGTAATCCCTAAAATATAAAGCTGATGTTCACAATTTTCAATATTTATCATTCGGGTATATTGTTTCCGCGCGGTTCAGAAAGTTTAAAAGATAATTTATAGGCGGACTCTCTCTTTCATTATACGAAGGCACGTATAATGGTTTCCTGGCTTGTGCAGACACCGTCGCGATGAATACTGAGTTAGCTTTGTACGACACCAACTCATAACATTAACTTTGCATGAATGGAATAGTAATATACGTAATTGGTTTGTGAAGGAGCCACTTGAGTTATCCGGAACTGTAGTAATCTCAGAGACAGATTAGCGTGGATTTGATAGCCAAAGTATTTTATGAGGCTTACCAATAATAGTGTGAAATATTTTAAGCGGTCCATTGGTAGGCGAAAAAGGTCACATTCACGGAAAAAAAATCAATTTAAAGACGCAGACGAAGTCGCAGGCAATAGTTAGTTTTATACTATTTTTTATAACATCTTATATATTATATTATTTATAATATATAAGATATATTAAATTATTTTATCGTGGTAAACACGTACATTAATTGTGTGTATTAGCAATACAAATATTCGAATTTTGCAGCTGAAAACTTAGCTCAAACTGAAATAAAACTATTTTTTAAGGATTTTATCGCGTTTATTTTTCGTTTTTACGTTCCCGACGTTTCGGCTGCTTTACAGCAACCATGGTCACGGGAGGACGAAAACGAAAAATAAACGCGATAAAATCCTTAAAAAATAGTTTTATTTCAATGTGTAGTATTCGCGTAAATATAAGAAATCAATATTAGCTCAAACTGTTTAAGAAGCGAGTTGAGTTGTAGATCAATTAAAAAATCGATATGAATGTACATCACCAATGCCTGCGCGGTTAATTAGAGACGGGATCAATTCGCTTTCGATCCGAGTATAAGTCACATGCCTGGCTGACATGCTCGTTAGCCGAGACATGTACGTACCTACTTATAATTGACGTCTACAGATGCTACGATATTTTTTTAACAACTAGGCCTGCGGTTATTCCGGAGGAACCCATCAATTTTCCAGAATAAAAAGTATTCGAAATATTTACACGGGGAGTCTGTAAATTTTTATCAAAATCCATTTAGTAGAAGATCGATTTGGTATAGAATAATAGAATAGTTTTATTATTTACTAGCTGTCACGGCGAACTTCGTACCGCCTCAGAATCAAATGTATAAGAGGATGAATTAACTTTTTTTTTTGGTGAATTTTCCGATGTTTTAATCGTTTTGTATTCTGTTATTCAGGGCAAATGCAACTCGTCTCACTCGTTTTTGAGTTATACGAGTAAATGGTGTAACTAACACAATTTTGTTTTATACATACAGATGAATGATCCATTTAAATCCATGAATCATTTTAATGTTGTGATTGGGTGCATTTTATGGACACAAAGGAATGTTTTTTGGTTATTAACATACATTGATTTGTGGTACAAAATCGTATGTTTTGAAGTTTACTATCAATGTAAGGTATTGACTTCTCATAAGGCCCCGCCAATTCAGCTTAAATGCTTATATGTGCTAGAAAAGGACTCTCACCAAAAATGGAAATGAATTGAACTGATAACCCCTTGCTCGAAAGGGAAACCTTTTACCATTTTTTTCTTTACAAGTTATTAAATACAAAACATTGAAATAAAACTATTTTTTAAGGATTTTATCGCGTTTATTTATAAATCCTTAAAAAATAGTTTTATTTCAATGTGTAGTATTCGCGTAAATATAAGAAATCAATAAATACAAAACAATTAGCTACGGAAGCGATTCTTTTGAACAGTTTATGGCTTTATATCTTGTTGACTACTTCACGCGAACAAAAGGTGATAAATATTATAGTAGGTGCGTGTAGACGCAAATAGGTACATAACATTGATACCAGTAATCTTATCAAATACAGTTAGTGTCTGCTTGGTCACATTACCACAGATATAGATGTTATCAATGTGAAGTGTACGGTATTTTAAAATATATTGATAGGCCCATTGAAGGACGACGGTTTGTGGGGTAACACACTAAGATAATGTTTGGTAAGCGCGCGCCGAATTTAATAGCCTCTCATATTGAAATAAAACTATTTTTTCGGATTTTATCGCGTTTATTTTATGGTTTTACGTTTCCGACGTTTCGTTTCTGTAAAAATATAAAATAAACGCGATAAAATCCGAAAAAAATATTTTGTTTCAATGTGTAGTATTCGAGTTAATTATAAAAAAGCCTCTCATATTTACACATATTTTCTGAAATAAATGAAATGAAATAGGTGTTTGGCTAATAGACGAATAAAGAATCATTTTTTTTATCAATATTGGTTATTTTCATCAAATATTAATTACTTAATTTCCTTTTCGCACACAGTTTGCCTCTAACGGGATTCGAACATGGGTCTCTCGGTACGAAAAGCCGACGCACTACCAATTATCGTACTGAACAGATGACATACCTACTAGATTTAGATACAACTAAACGTTATCAAAGTCTATAGGCCCAAATTGCTATGGGTATGATTGAAGAGCCGACATATTCTGAATAGCGAAGCTTTACGCGTAAGCGAAATTGGTGGGATATTGTGCCAGGCCTGGGCCACAGCGAGGCCAGCTTTTGTTCCGCCTATTGTCCAATGCACAATCGAATGGTCGCTATAGATAAACGAATATTCGTACATATTCGTGTATCGATTATGTAGTTATATGTATATAGAATAATACACAGCATATTTAATCTAAGAATATACAAAAAATCTAAGTATAATTTCTCTATAACTTCGGATTTATTTGGAATATGTATACTATACTTCGTTACGAGCAAAAATTCTAGTAGAATATTCCCTTTTGTTAATCCAATGTAGTTACTGAATCAATTAGACCTAAATCAAATTTACCAAAAAAATATTAGACGGTTTTTTTACTCAAACAGTTATATTATAACCGATATGAAACAGGAAATAAGTAATCACCATCTAATAAGCTAACTTTAAAAAAAGTAAAACTGGTACGTGAATGTTGTTACATTTAGATGATTAAAAAGATAACTAATGCGATTAATAATACTGTCCGTATGTATTAATAAAAATATAACACGGGCTCAATCGAAAAACAAAAATAAATAGCTCTATGTTGAAATCCAATTACCATGAAAGCAGAGCTCAACGTTTTGCGGACTAACGCCAGAGGCTCCACCGCCAATGCTATCAGATTAATTTGTGCCTTTCCACGCTGCCTCACGGACACACTGATAGTTTAATCTGTCACCATCATGTAGTACATAATCTATTGAAAACCGGTTCTAATTAAGAAATTAGAAAAAAAA
The DNA here is from genome assembly GCA_905404115.1 of Pheosia gnoma. Lineage (NCBI taxonomy): Eukaryota > Metazoa > Arthropoda > Insecta > Lepidoptera > Notodontidae > Pheosia > Pheosia gnoma. The sequence continues at coordinate 2,993,419 of FR989910.1, forward strand.
AACTTGTTTCGCGGTTTCACTTACAACGTTTGCATGAGTAATCAGAGTTATGTAAAACCAATTTAATGCGGCGCACGTTTAGGAAACATTTCAATTAATTTGCGGTCATGTTATAATTGTCGGGTACTTTCTTTTTTATCGATAAACGAGTTACGCTAAAAAAAATTGGAATATCTTCGCTTACCTCCTCAACATCATCCACCTCCTCATCTCCAATAGACGTTTCTTCAATAATGTTAGTCAGTATGGTACTAGGTCTCATAGATACGCGGCGACGCTGAGATTTCCTCCACAGATCCGCCTCGTCCTTGGGGTCATCGCCCAATGTCGCGAACTGTTCGTAAAAGTTTATCACTCCACTGAGTTCACCGTCCGTGCTATCAGAGCAAGTCGGACAAGGTCTTTTATCAATTGAAGCCTTCCTATCTTCAACCCTTCTATACTCTTCAGTTTCCTGATTCTCTCCAAGCAAATTAATAGGTCTAGAATTATGTGCTGTGTACTCATACTCCAAATCAAACCCTCTATCTTCGAACAAACTCTTGAATTTTGCCCAGCACCCTCTTCTTTTCTTTGTATCCTTTGTTTGTTGATTTTCCGCCATCTCGATCATATTATTCTTGTCCATATTTCTTCTTCAGTTAAAGATGGTAGAGTTACTCGATAATTGTTTACATAATTATATATCGATGCGACTATTCATATCGCGTGACTGTACAATCATTCTAATAGAAATCAATGCCAATCTCAACATTGGCGATTATGTAGATTGTACGTATTTCCTGTTTCTTGATAATATTATCAGTATGTGATTTAAGAACACAAACGCCACTTGTTTTCTGACATAACATATCACCACTTTACGCTTTTTATCGATCAATTATCGGCTTTGCTACCGGCCCAGCAACGTGGTATTTTCAAGAACTGTATTTTGTGACGATAATTATATGCTTATTATATTTTATATATTTATTTTATACATACGTGGTTATATACAAATATTTACTTATTCCACTGTTCTATTTGATATTGCCTAGCCGTGCTATATACACGATTTTCACAAGGTTGTTACGTTAGCACGAGTTTTGGAGACAATCCTTCCTTGCACCGTGACCACCTCTTGCGGTGAATTAAATTATACTAAAGTATTAATCACTCATTGTGTGATATATTAGATAAGGTGGTTTATCAATTAGAGTCGCACTGATTACGCCTAATTAGGAGTTATTTTCAAGAGTAGATTAGGTAACAATAGTTGCTGTATTGCACTGAAGACACAAGTTAAGTGTTATAATGGATATTTATGATCACAGGGCGAGCTTACAATCAAAGCTTATATTTTTTCTTTCACAATCGAAGAGTTTTCAAATAAATATTAATATTACTAAAACCTACAAATGAAGTCGTTCAGAGTTAAGCTATTGGTCTTCAAAGTTGTGATATTGTTTCTATTTGTGTGTATATAAGGTGTAACAAAATTGTGTAAAAAAATTAACAGGGCTAATAGTAAATTCCAAAAGAAATAAATCAAATTATTAGACATTTAAAAAGTGACATCCTGTACTAAGCGGACGGCCTAACGCTACTGTTAAAATAAACATCAAACATAATTTACACAATTGTTTTATACATTAACGTGATCCATGTAACTTACTGACTCATTAGTTAAAATATTTTACACCCTTTTTGTTATACCTTTAATTTTGTATAGGTTGTTTCCCCATAAATCACAATTGTTACAAAAATACAATCTCGGTGAACTAACTTATTAATTTAGTACATTAAACCGATGTTACAGTTTAAACGTCTTAAATGACTTAAGCATTTCTTAAGTGTTTTAAAATCATCGCAGCTATTGTCGGGGGACATCCCCACCATCGATGTAATTTGGGGCAAAATTAAAAAATTAAATGACATTTTGCAAGGAACACTTATAAGAAACAAGTGAAACACAACACAAGTGGATAAATATCTCTACTATACTAGAAGTCAAACAAATTGATAATTTACATTTAAAAGACATTGAATGACGACTCTATCATTTCATAATATGCTTCTGCAAATTGAACTGTGTACCATCAATGTTAAAATTGACATTCGAACACTCACATTTAATTTGGAAACCACTATGTCCGAATTAATTGGATTCCGTTCCCCGTTTCCGGAACATTGATGGAGTGTTTACGCAAAAGTGGAGACAGCATCGCGATGTCATCGCGTCGTTCGTGACGTAATGACAAATGACTTGCTTGATTGTAGCTGTTATCAGCAGGACTGGATGGCTTGTCGGTTCCTTTATCAGAGAGATATATAAGGTGTAACAATAATAGTGTAAAATATTTTAACAGGGCCAACAGTAGGTTATAATGATAACGTTCTCAAAGAATTAAATTTTGGGGTCGAGTCACCTTCGTCCGTAGGAGAATTAAGTACCCTCGAGATACCCTACACGTGACCCTGGGTGGTGCCAACTAGGTGACAACTCTACTGGTGGTAGGCTTCGGCCGTGGTTAGTCCCCACCCACTGAACAAAGCCATGTCGCCAAGCGGCCTAGCCGTGTTCCGGCATGATGTTCGGTATTGCCATTCATGGATGGCGGGTCAGATCAGTTGCGCTGCATGTGCCTAGTGAATGTAGCGTCTCTATCTACTGCCGCCTTCCTACCTAGGCAAGTATGCTCCATCGTAGATCTCATCGTCACTTACCATCAGGTGAGATCGAGATCAAATACTTGCCTATAAATGTATAAAAAAAATAATCAAATTATTAGACATTTTAAAAATGACACCCTGTACTGAACGCACGGCAAAACGCTACTGGTTCGACTCGATTCAAGAAAATCAAACACCATTTATACAATAATTTTACTCATCAACGTGATACATATAACTTACTGATTCAACTGTTAAAATATTTTACACGTTTTTGTTAAACCTTATATACGTGGTGTTTAGATATTATTTTGAATAAGCTACATATATCAACCAAGACTCGTAGGCTCGTCCCTCTGGGATTACAGACTTATGCATAGTGAGATTATCTTAGGTATATTTTAACGACTCGATTGGCACAGTTGGTAGTTACCCTGCTTTCTATACAGTGGGTTCTGAGTTCAACACCCAGAAGGGGCAAACTTTGTATGTTGATAACTATTTAATATATTTTTTTGGACCTGATTTAACCTAAATCATGGATGTTTAATAACTATATAAGTAATTATACGCTAGAATTGCCCCCAATTCATCAGATGGTAGTACCAAATACCCATAATACAAAGCTTGTTGCTTAGTTTAGGACCGTACAATAGTTAGTTATATCGATGTGTTGGCCAGATAATATTTTTTTTTAAATATTTATCTCAATTTCAACCATTATCATCACTTGCTCAACGGTAAAGGAAAAAAGCTTGAGGAAACATGCAATGCGTGCGAACAGCACGGTGGACTATAGGGCCTGACGCCAGTAATTATTTGAGGGGATTGCGTCGATCCACATTATCAAGAGAACAATTTATGCTTTAGTGAGAGAAATAGATTATCCTTACATAAAAGAACAGTGCCTAGAAGTCAGTTACTAGTATTGTTGCGAAATCAGCGCAGACGCAAGAATAACAAAATTAATGAATCATCAATCACCGCAGATGGAGTTGGTCGTGTCAGCGTGATTACTGCTATAGGCCTGTTCATATCTATATAAAAAAGCCTCTCATTGCTTGCTTTAAAAAAAAATATTTCAAGCTATGAAGTCTGTAACTGCATATAATCTACATGCAAAATAAGGCATCCTCCATAGACCAACGAACCCTTTATCTAGATTTCAAATTCCATTAAAGTAAAGTTAAGTTCGTGTGAGCTACAAGATAGTTCTGTCGTTGAAGTTTTCAGGCCTGCCACCTTGGATATGAGATTATAAGCACTTATGGAAGGGTTATTTGGTTTAATGTCCTGGATCCATTCCATAGCGATTTTATCACACTCAAAACTATAGATACTCCCATAGACAGTCCCGTGAAACGCGAATCCGCATTACATAGCGGTTTTGTGGCCTACTTGTGGATGGGCAACGTTCGCTTATGTTTGGATAGGCTCCAAGCAAGGATCTGACCTTACGCGCGTGACTGACAAGGCGCCGCAATTCAATTGGACATTTAAATTGAACTTTGAATGTTTCCAAGTACTTTTTTGTATGAATAAGAAGTTGTATTTAAAGTGTAGGTAAACAATTTAGTATACTTAGTCGCAAGTAAGGATAGGTATAAATTCCGATCGTATATCCTGTATTACTTATTGTTATTGCGTTGACAGGTTTATGATTAACATTCCAGGTTAAATATTTAGGAAACGAATCATGGCATCTAATGACTTGCAATCATATCAAGCTAACTGCATAGGTCAATCCACTTTTTTGTGTGTGTGTTTATATTTATGTAGTATATGTTTTTACATTAGTGTGCGTATCTACACATCTCTAAATAGTGCGTGTCGATCGAAGTAAATTAATAGCAATAAAATTGCTACCTATAGTGCAAGCGTGTACTGGGTCTTTGTGGATTGAATAATCCGTATCTAGCTGCACTGACAACGTCTTATTAAATAAATAAAGATACTGGCAGATGATAGCAATAAGTAGTGGTAAACTGGTAGTGGTAAACTTGTACTTACAGCGACATCGACTAGGGGCTCATCTTCTGGCGTGAGCGCGAGAGATGAGCGGCGACCAGCGCGAGCGCTGGGCGAGCCGCTCGAGCTGCCTGTGAGCAAATAAAAAAGGAGTGTTAACGTGGTTTGAATTTGAATTTCGAATAAGTATTTTTTGTTTGTCTCAGTGCGTTTGTATTTAAATTTCGAATGTTTTAGTTCTTTACAGAGTATTATTGCCATTTTATCAAACTCACAAACCTTACATGACGTCAGAAATCTACCTGTAGCCTGTTAGATGCGCGGCCTACGAATAATAAAGTCTTCTGATATTTTTTATTATTTTTATATGTACCTACTTACTTAGTAAAATTTGATATAGTATTCTGTTTACTTTCATGCCGTGTGAATGAACGAAACCGTCAAATTAAGATTGTCTCGACTGAAATTATTTCGTAAAACAATATGGTACGGGATGGTAATTTCACGAGCTATCTTGTACATGACGGGATTATATTTTACCATTACCATGTTTTCGATAGCTCGAATGCGTGTTATTACAGGTACATAGTATCTGTATTAATTAATTAATCTGTGATGCAGCTCTGAGCTTTGCTAGTTAATTAAGCTTTGCTTATTCAATAATGTTGGCTATCTCAGTGGGGTTAATTAAAATGAAACCCCTATTATACATAGGTACCTACTTCCTCACATAAAACAATGTTAATTATTGTTATTATAGATATTCTAGTATTGATTTATTATATTTACGCGGATACTACACATTTTAATAAAACTTATTTTACAGATTTTATCGCGTTTATTTTATGTTTTTACCTTCCCGACGTTTTGGCAGCTTTACAGCAACCATGGTCACGGGAGGACGAGACGGGGGTGACCATAACTTTTATTTTAATGGATATTCTAGACTGATTTTGAAATATTTTTATTTGCAACCCCACAACGGGGACTAAAAATACTTTCAACTTAGAAGTGCCACTCACTTTATACATTTTCTAAGCCTCGCTTACTCACACAAATGACCCTTATCTGCTCAATAGGTGTGTTGACCTATTTTTTCAACAATGTTACCAGCCTTTTAAGGGCTCGACAAATGCTGAGTCGCAGTCTTTAAGTCTGGGCCTGGGAGTGATCGATTTCTATGCGAGTATAAAAAACGAAAAGTATCCACCCGTACGCTTGAACAGAATATGCACATCATATTATTATTATGTATTAACTTTTAAAACTAATTTGTGTTGTAAATGATTTAGATAATTATTCATTAATGCAATATTCTATCGGTAGCTAATTATTTAAAGTTGCGCACGTTCTAATCGTTATATTTACAGATAAATGAAAAAAAAATTATGGTTCGGTCGTGTGTATAGTTTTTTAAAAATATTACGTTTTTAACGTTCCCGACGTTTCGGTTGCTTTACAGCAACCATAGTCACGGGAAGGCTGAGGTGTTTGACGTCCTTAAGTGTTCGAAAACTAAAATGTATCTAGTTCACCTGTATCAGGCTCATCACTGCCCCTTCTTTGAAGCCACTTCTGCACCAGCTCGATGCTAGCCTCCTCGCTGGCCAACATCATTCATGCACATGGGTATCCAATCACCGCATTATAAATATCACATTTGATTCACTCACACACAGTGTCGCATAAGCACAGACCCAGATGCACTTTAATCATATCGCGTTACTGCAAGTTACCATTCCAATAATCGATACCCTTTATAGTAATAAATAATCCCAAAATTCTAATTATTTTTATTTATCACAACACATAACTGGCATCCAAAAAAAACAACAAAAAAATATAGTGACCAAAACCAATGACAGCACTTCGCCGAGTTCAAATATCGAATTAATTAAATGACGAACGTCGACCAGCGAGTGTAAACAGCGAGTAGAGTAGATGCAACCGAATTCATAATGCGTTCCAAGAACATATTACCATTGGAATTGCAACTTTAATGCAAACACAGTAAGGGTGGTAAAAGTTTTGAGTAACGTTTTTAGTAGCGTGTCGCGGTGTTTGTAGAGCGCGCTAGCGGTCGGTTAGGTAATGGCCGTCAGGCTGAGACAGTCGATCGAAGAAGGGGGGTGAATGTAGGACGTGTGGTCTCGTATGCTGACTGGAAGGGATACGGCGGCGGCGGCGGCGTGCTGACTGATTGCTGAATTGCTGATATAGTGTAGGTCGATGAGGTCACATGATTTAACTTGCGATTCGTGGGCTAAACATATGCGGTTAATAATTTGGATATATATTTCCGCTCGCTGGGATTAAAGAGTAGCTAAATAAATGTTATCGAATTAGAACTATATATACTAATAAAATACTTAAAAATCTTCAGAATGCAATAAACTTTAAAGTACTTTTTTTCATAATATAATTTCCCTAAGACTTTATTGGTACTTAAAATATATAGGTACCGTACCTGTTTTACCGATCTTAGCCAAATTCACTACCTCATGTGTAAAAAAAAAACTCAGATTACGTTTCGACACTAATGTTGCTTTTAATTTAATATGTTGTCATGAAACCAAAGGTCTGCTATACCTCCACGATTATTCATCCCTCCTTTTCCATTAACACAAAACAAAGGTGGGTACCATCCAATTTATTCTCCGACTTAAAGTCAGGGAGGTAAATTGGCGTGCACCCGAGGAAGACAACTAGTATGCAGGTAAGGCCACCGTTTTCTAAGTTAATTTCTCCAAGCTGCATACTAACACATTTATTATGCATGCGAGGAACGCGCGCGAACTACGAACGAGTTTACTATTATAGTACGTAACTAAGCACAAACTACGTATAGTTTGTTAATGAAAGCGGATTCAGTCCCGCTCACACTGTCAGTATCATAAATTAGAATGAAAGTGACAGTGTTTTTTTGTTCACGGTACGATTACGTTAGTATTGGTATGACCACTGAAATTAGTGAGCAGACTGAAATAAGGAGATATGATACAGGTGAGGTAACGAAAGATAGTTTTGTCTCTGTCTTCCTAGCCATTCCCAAATGGGTTCGATTTCCAGCCAAATACTAGGCATATTTGGTTGCCAACAGACCTAAAAATATCTAAAATTCAAAACTGACACCTAATCACTACCAAGTAGGTACTCTTTAAAATTTTATAGGCTTAGATAACATTAGAGTAACCATTGATTAACCAAGGAGGAACCATGGAGTTTCTAAGCCGTTCCTCTCCATAGGGTGACAGAAATATCACAAATCTTCTCACGATCCAGAAGTAGGTACTGTAATGGTTTACAAGATAAAAATATTGCATCTGTTGGGGGTGCTTTATTACTTTACCAAGCCAGTTTGCCAAACTTTATAAAAATAGCGGTGTTTTGATAGACTCGGAGGTGTACAATTGATTCTCGTGCAGTCCTATCCAGTCATTCCTATCTTCGTCAACTGCAACCTTTCCGTATAGCATTGCGTTTGTCACACCACACCATAATAGCATGCTGTCGCCTTTTGTGTTGAAACCAGTCACCCCAGAACTGCGTCGTTGCCATAAGATTAATATCGTGTACACATGCATTTATTGATTGTTAGATATGTATCGGGCATTTGTAAAGCAATTTAATGTCTATGGGTATAGTAATGATATTAAACCAATCGGTAACTTCATTTTGTTGACATAAGATACAATTTTGTCTAATAGTCTTCTAAGACAAGCGTGAAAAAAATTACATCGTCAGAAACAAGCTGTCAAGAAGCAACTTGATCAAGGTTAAAAAAAGCGTTGCAAATTTGCCGGCGTACAAATGATGATCTATCAAGCAATTTTGACGAATTCATCACCTTTTTTATTGAGTCCGGGGGTTATTTAGAACTGGCAGAAGGCCAGTCTTATACTTATCTTATACACTATACCTGACACTGGCAAAGTAGATGAACAATAAAATAAATCCCGCGTTTTGAACCATGTGAAAATGTTTACCTTTGCCTGATGTTCTAAAATAATCTTACAAATAAGATTATCGTAGAAAGTCAGCAATGCATAAAATTAAGAAAACAAAATATAAATTTAATATAATAAGCTTTTCTCACTCTGGCTTGTTATTTTTCAATTTTAATATCAAGTGTTCAGTGCTAATTAGCATTCTTGGAGTAAGTATCTAGTACTCGCTTAGCATACTAAACTCCACATTTATAGAAGTTAATACATTTTACTTTCGTAAGAAAAAAAAACGGTTTTAATGCCATTGTAAATGGGAGCTTAATCCTATGAATTTAAGGGAACTTAAAAGCACTTCTCTGTGCTGAATGCAGTCGACTATGATTGACGACGTGGGTGTGCACTTGTGGCGAAATAACATCAATCAACGGCCACTGATGTATTTTTAATCGCGGGCCTGTCTCGCCACGAATCCTTATCAGATTATCTGATATTAGAAATACGAGCCATTAGAATGCCACACCGTTTGTTATCAAACTCAAACTAGTTATAGTAATTAAAGATTTTAATGGTTTGGTGCGTCTGAACGCGCGCGTCACTTTATCATGACAGTTATTTTAACCGCGACGTGACAAAGGGGTGTTATAAGTTAAACGATTTTCCCTCATTGCTTTACAAATCAGTTTTAGGGACTTTTTGGTGTGAAGTAGAACCGTGAAGTTGTCAATTTTGTCTTATTTTCCAAAAACTTGTTTAGGCACTATTTTCTAGCTGATTGCCAACCTAAAAAAAGAAGAAGAAATCAGTTTTACGGTTCAAAGGCCTTAGTTAGTATATCACTTATATTATTTATCAGTGTTGAGTTTAGCAGTAATTTAAACGCGTGTCTTGATGTAGCAATTTTAATCACTAAATACAATATTTGCTTAATATTAGATTATAAAACTATTTAATATTAATAACAATCAACATGGTGCTGATGTTACCCAGACGACTTCTCACAGCGAGAGGCCTCAAATGAGGTTGACGAGCCTTTTTTATGGAGTCCGTTGTGACAGTTACCATTTCAAAGAGACATAAATTAAATAGTGTGTAAAATGATGTTGCCAAAAATAAAAAATGTAAAATAACAAAAATTATGAGCAGAATAGAGTATACAAATTATAAGTAAATTAGTTACAGCACAAAGTGCCCATATACATCATATTTTTTACCGTAACAAGTGTTACTTTTTTTAATTTGTATTTTTATTAAATACTACGTGTACGCATGAATTATCATGGGTTCGAGTACGTCTCTGGTACTGTTTATGTTTTTCATCCTCTCCGTTCTGAAACATGTATTAAAACCTCCTTACATTGAAATCATGTTGAGTTGACCAAGCAAGATATGGGAATACATTAATAAAACACCGGGACCACTTTATAGTAATATCGCCAGGCCTATTTGTTGAGCTTAACCGCAAATTTCCCGCGAGAAAAAGCCATTAGAAAATAAATGACCCGTATTAATGCTGGGGTATCCACATAATGCACTCGATATGGGCCGCGGCGGAGCAAGAAGAGGTCTAATTAAGGTGGAAGCTCAGGGTCAGGGCGCGAAATTCAAAATGTCAATGGTTTTTATTTTTTTACGAAAAATTCGGACACTTTTACGATATAATTTAGTGTTTTGCGATATTAGCATTCTGCATTGGATGTCTCGATGTATTAAGTTTGCTTAAAAAAATACCTAAAGCGATACAACACCATAAAGTTAGTAAAAGTAGCGGTTTTTACAAACGTTATGGTATTGTGTCCGAATTTTTCGTAAAAAAATAAAAACCATTGACATTTTGAATTTCGCGCCCTGACCCTGAGCATCCCCCTTAACGAGACAGACATCCCACTTTGGACTTAATTAAGAGTCTGTGGATATGACAACAAGGATGAAAGGTTGATACCAAACAACTAGCGGATATGGTGATCCGTTGAGGATTGTTTGTGAATGAATGAAGGAATTATAGGTTATATTATATGTAGTGTTGTTCAAATGTATTTGTCATGAATAAATGTTTTTTTGGAACGAAGTTCCTTATCGCGCGTTACGAAAGGGGGCTAGATGGAAAAAATTCAGACGAAAAATTTAGTTGAAAAGTTGTAACGAGCTATTGTAAGCTTTTTTATAAATGAAAGTATAGTTTACTATATAAAACCCAAAAACATAACGATACCTAGTTCAAAAACATGCCAGCGACATGTCGCTGGCATGTTTTTGAACTATGTTATATGCATCGTTATGTTTTTGGGTTTTATATAGTAAACTATACTATAAAATTACTTCTAGAGACGGTGCACTTCGACTCAGTGGGTTCAAATTCGACGAATAAAATGACTCATGGATGATAATGAAACAATTCTCGTACGACCCTTTTTTCTCAACCCAACTCCAGTTCCTATATAAAGGCCGATTATAAACATGATTATTTGTAAGCCGTGCGGCGTGCGCATGTTTCTCTGTCGATCTCTCTCTCTCTCTTATAGAAAGCAAGCCAGATATTTTCGTTTCGTCTTTCTATTTCGCATTAAACAGTGTGGTGTCGCTAAGATTATTTTTGTTGAGTGTATACAGGTTTTTTTGTACATAATAAATAATAAAAAATAATAAAGGAACTTCGTTCCATCCGGGTGTCCCTTGACACCTCTCAAGTTTTTTTCTTTTAATTGTGATGGGTTCAATATTTTTTTTATATTGTAGTGACACATTTTTCTTTATGGTTTGATTGCATAAAGTAATGATAGTTACAAAACAATAATTAGTCGATCTGCCCGATTAATGTGTTGACTAGTTTTTTTTTCACTATTGTTATTTCTACCTTATCCAGCTACAAATAATGTTTTAGCTATACCTTTTTAATACTTGAAACCTTATTACGCATATGACAGATAAATCGTCCTTGGCATAAACTAATAGAAAAACCAGCAATTATTTTATTAAAGCAAAAAGCTTACAATAAATAAATACAATTGACCTTCTTATTAATTTTAATCTGATAGAATTATATCTGTGCAGCGTATAGGTAGGTCTGTAGTCATAGATATTGATGTTATCATCTTGGTAGATATGTGAAGTTTTAACAAGGTTTTCCACACCAACACGAACAAGCATTTAGCCAAACATATTATACGAAATCATGATAATAGTGCATAGATTTATATAATGTTTTAACATAAGTTTTTTTCACTGTGTGTTTTCCGAATAAAATAAAATAAACAACGGAATTCACAAACTATGTGAGCAGTTTAAGCGAACATTTTTCGAAACATACCTCCTGCAGTTTATCCCGGTTGGAAATGTCAGTTGAAATAATTAATTTAATTAAACTTACTGCAAGTATGTACTCGCCAGGCACGTTCTTATTGCCTGTGACCGTGGATGACAATCATAATAATTATACATCTCATAAAGTGTATTTTTTTCCTAAATGTCAGGAATTACAGCATCAGATGACGCTTGGCACTTTGCTCTTTTTTCATTATTCAGAGCTTTTATGGCTGAATATTCGTTTATTTCTATTTGGATGTAAAGTAAGTGGCCAGGTCCATCAATATTCAGATACAGAATTAGAATAATATCCTAAAAGCCAGGTTTACGTGCGCTCCGAAGCTTCAATATAATAACTTCAATGCGTCAATATAATTTATCAGCAAACCATCGAAGTTCAAGCCGGGCTAAATAAAAGATTTATTTAAAAAAATATTATTGGAGACTAATAAGTACCTACAGCAGATAATCACTTCTGCCATTGATAGTCCCAAAAAGTCGTTCGCTTTTTATACGTAGATTCGTGATAATAATATAATCTTAATGTCAACCAATGAGGTTGTCGGCACTTAAAAATCGAACACCGCGGGCTCAACGCTTTAAAAAAATATTACATTGATGTTCTTAATTTAAAAATAGAGCTGTAAAAAAACGCAAATGTTAAAATATCGATGTTGTGCATCAACATCTTATAATCATTTTATTTAATGACAGACAGACTAGTCAGAAACTCAAAGAGAAGTTCTTGCCAAATTACGATGAATTATTTTAATTTCAAGTTTTTATCGTATTATGCGTTGCATATAGTTGTTTTCTCTCTTTATTTCGTGAACATAAACAAGTACAACATAACAACTTTGTATTATTTTTACGGCACCGCGCAAACATGCAGTCCCTATTGCATCTAAAAGACTAGGAGTCCATACGGGTCTACCTTCTATATCTATACTCTATACATATAAATAAAATTGGAGTGTCTGTTTGTAATATTAAAATAACCGCTTTTTACTAAGTGCATTTAGATGTATACACGTTACCTATACCGAAACAACATTTTTAACAATTTTTGTCTGTCTGTCTGTCTGTCTGTCTGTTTGTTCCGGCTAATCTCTGAAATGGCTGGACCTATTTTGACGGGACTTTCACTGGCAGATAGCTGATGTAACAAGGAGTAACTTAGGCTACTTTTATTTTAGAAAAAAAATAGGATCTCACGAAAAAAAATTAAAACCAATGTTGCAGCGCAGCGCCTGATTAAGTTTGATAGCAACAACCTGCAATGCGTCCCGCGGGCTCAGAATGGGCGAGCAGGCTGTTGTCAACGGTTGTCTTTGTTAAATACCACGCGGACGAAGTCGCGGGCAACAGCTAGTCACAAATATAACTATCATTTTATTACTAGACAACGCACCATGCAATCGCAGAAACAAACACAGTATTCTGAACAAACACCTGATGACGTGGGTCTGCTATCAGAGATATTTTAATATTCTCGTTTAGTTTTATCTAGGCACACACGATGACGCTACGGCGTGGCATCGAAGCGTCTTATCGGCCAGCCATATCAAGAGCACGAGGACAGTCGTGACAACACTACGTACATAGTAGTACAGCTATCAGCCTCCTTCTACTGCTATTATAACACAACTAATGGGCTATGTATGAATGTACATTAAACATTGAAGAACTAAAGTGTGTGAGTAAGAATTTAGGGGGTAATCTCCGGATCTACTCATCCAATTTTGAAAATTATTTCACTAATAAGAAGCTACACTATAGCTGAATGTAATAGGATATGTGTCATTGCGGTACTGCGAGTGGAGCCGTAGACAAAAGGTAGTTTATAATTTTTCGTTAGGGCACTTTGAACCAAAGCTATCTTTAAAGGGAAGTTCTTTCACCCAGAATATTTACCATAGTTATATCAGTTGAGAACAACAGTGTAATTGACTTTAAGCAACACAATATCCGCTTATAAAACCAGTATTTGTCCAGTAAGAGCCATCAGATAGCTATCTAGTACCAACTTAAATAAGGCTTAATAGCAACCGGTGGGGCCAGGTGGGCGCTATGTATCAGTACGTTATTATCCGGTGTCCACTTACGAAATATTCTTTGCAACACAATTGCAGCTTTATATAATGATATATGGATAATGGAATGAAACTGTGTGTGGTTTTGTGATTACTATACTACGAGTATGTGAATTAATACAGACTTTAGAATTCGTTTGTACGGAATTGCGAATAGACTCGGTTTAACTTTTGACTTATTATGCCGTATGAGCGTATTGAAATGTACGTTCATTGCATTTACGAAAATAGCTAACCGCTATTTTTAATTTAATTTTATCCGACAACAACATAGAAGATGATAAAATTAAAATATAACTACAAAACTAACTATTTTATAGAAAATGCAAAGATAAATGTACTAACATACGAGTAGCGTACCTGTATATGTAGTTTGTTTGGCACCAATTCAAAACTCATTACATATTAGATTAAGTTAGATATTTCGATAACATTATTTATCAATTTTAGATATTACCTACAATGACAGCCCTGATCGTCAGTATACTTTGCCACCCTAAGCTGGGAAGAGATTTCGATTACTTATCCTAGATCAGACCGAACCACGCGCCACTTAATCGGACGTTTCAACCAACTAGATTGTGACCTCAAAGTCAGTAAAGCTTATTTACCTCAAAAGTTATTAAAAAAATATATAGTTTTTTTTATTTTTACGCGAATACTACTCTACTACTACTCATTGAAATAAAACAAATTTTCGGATATTATCGCGCTTATTTTATGTTTTTACGTTCCCGACGTTTGGGCTGCTTTACATAAATATATAGCAATAGTAGAGACGGTTCCATATTTAGGTCCGCTAGGCAAATACAACCTGGTACAATCTAATTAGTAAATAGATACTAATAAGTGCGTCACACGACACTCGTGACGTGGGCGATAATGAGAATGGCCGACAGAAAATAAGGGATTCGGCTTTCGGCAATTCACACTGCGGTATTTAGGTTAGGCCGAATATGGCCTTGTCTATTGGCAGGAGTTCCTTTTATCATTGAAAGCGTATAAAGTTGGGTACGCACATTCGATCTTATTGCTGCGCAAGAATATTGAATATCATCTTTCAGCATAAATGCCAACGACAAATCATGTATTTCGTATTGACAATTACAAACTGGCAAACTGGGGCAATTACAAACTGTAATTTACATTTTTTATCTTAACTCTACAACTGGATCGGAACGCGACCTTATCTAAGAAGATCCGGTAAGAAATTCAGCTGCCTTGTTTTCTTTTACAGATTTTTTTTTAAAATTATTTTTATTTCCAGTGTTTTGTTTTGCGACACGCTACTCTTTGAAATCTTTATTGACGTCATATTATATAAATGTTCACGGAATCCAATTTGTAGGTATTGACTTGTTATAAAGGTATAGAGGTGTTTTGAAAATTAATGATATTCATTATAACTGAAATAGTTCACTTTCGTTAAGTATCGTCTTGCAAATTCTTGCTAAAAATCTTACAATAATATATTGTAATAATGTATTGTATAATGTTTTACCACATAAAATAAACAAGTAAGCTTACATATGTAAAGCTACTCCGGTAAATGTAGGTACCACGGCCATTACTCACAAACTACGCAAGTGTACTTAAGCCCTGTCCCGCCGCCAGACAGCCACGAACTAACTAGAGCGTATTTATTAACTTTGCATTTTAACTTTTAAATGTTAGTTGAAGTCTATAAGGGATAGACTTCAATAATGTGTGCTATTTTGTTGACCAATACACATAGTTGAGTAAGAACTTTAGTTATCTATCAGTATATAAAAGGCGAATTTAAGATCATTATGGAATACTTTAGTAATTAAATGACCACTTTTGTGGGGACAACAAAAGTGAGTAGCACTGAAAATGGGAGCAAAATTATAATTTAAAAATATTAATTTATATTGAACGTTACATTAAATTCCTTACCCCTTTACTGCTTGTGGGCTACTTTAAGTAATGGGTAATATAATATGAAACGTAAGAAATATTAAACTATGCCAAAAACACTTGTGAATTGTTAACTAACGCTTATAGATCACTTGACAATGTTAATACACATTAAGAGTCACTTCATCACATATTGCTTTAACATGCATGCAACTTATTTTTTTAAGTTAGTAAGTTACTTACAAATTAAGTTATAGTACGCGAAAGCTGACACTTCCCTTCTGTGCCGAGGGACACGGTCTAAAATCCTGGTAGGGACAAACTTTGTGTGATGAGCACGAATATTTGTACACGAGTTATGGATGTTTAATATCTATATAAGTATTATATACTATGTTCGCGCTCAGCCCATTGTACGGTACCCATAATACAAACGTTGATAGTGTGGGACCGTATAGTTGGTGTGTTCGGCTGGCGATATTTATTTATTGAAATCTTCAGAAATTGTTTCAAATTTATAAGGCTATTTTTTATATAAGGTTATATTAAAATAGTGTAGTTATACTATAGCATCTATTAATATTTTTTGAGTTTGCAGTGTTATCTTTAAATAGGTGGATAATTTTATTGAGACTTATTACAACTGGTATTAGTATTTACTAATTATTTTCTCAAAACTCTTACAAAGGTCTTATGAGATAGGAGGTCAATCAGTGGGTTGAAACTCGAAAATATCTTATGTATATACATATTTACATACTTAAAAATATAATAATGAGTGTTAATCTCTTAACAGGCTTGCTTAGACATCTATTTGAATCAACCAGATCGGTATTACCTACTTGACAACCCTTTCAAATAAATAGTCTTCACTATTTTCGTTAGACTTTAAAATAAATGACCAAAAAAACTCAAAGAAGTAGAAAAGAACTTAGTATTTTTATAAGACCTTATTATGTTAAGTGAATTGGCACTAATAACAACTTATTTTTTTTAATAGTCGTGGCATTGTTGGATAGAAACTTATGGATACGACACACCGCGTTTCGTTTGACGACTGTCAACGACAAAAGGCGTACCTATGCACGATTATAGCGTGTCTGCCAACAGCGTGTCTACTTTGGTATGTTTTATTTCACAACGCGTGGCTTTTACGAACTCGTCGATTGAGGTGGCATTGCATGATAGGTTGTATAGTAAAATAGCACTTACGACTTCTATATAATATAACTATTAGTTATATTATTTAGACTAGACTGGATAATCACATTGGTCTAGTAGTCGCTAGCTTAGCTTGGGTCCTAAGTTTAATTTGTTGACAGGAATTTGTGTTAAAAATTCAAAGTATGGATATGTGATTTGTAAACAATGACTCTTGTTTATAATGAACTTTTATACCTTTTGGTGGCATTTGGGTTATTGATGTAGGTAATAACCGTGCACTTCTGCCTACTTCTTCGGGGCTTATTACAAATAAAAATGAAACTAATCTAAACTACGGATTAATCTATGGCTATATTATTTTGATCTCGAAAGTTTACAAGAAAATTTGTAACTTTTTAACAGCAAATATTATTTTATTGCAACGGCAAATATCAAACGCATTTAAGTTCTAACTCGCGGTGATAAAACTCCAAGCTCAAGTTTGATTAGCTCCTGCACAACTCCACAGTTTATATTTTTTATCTATAATACGATGCTTAGTATGATGTAGGTTCTATCAAATAAATGTGAAAAAGCTATTACAAAGACTCAAGGCAACAAATAACGAATCGTATAACTCCAACATAAGATCACACAACACCGATGCAAATATATTAGAGATTTGTACAATTGTTAAAAAGTTAAAATAACATCTATAGCAAAACGTATTTTTAAATTCTCAGATTATTCTTAAGGGTCAATCGTATGGTGAGTTTCTGAGTTTAAAACAGAAAAACCGTGGGTGGTTATAACCTACTTAGTACCTACAAGTACCCTCTTCAAATTATTGTATATTGTATTTGTGATTCCTAATATTAATATGTTTCTGTCCATATTTAAAATCTTTGACATTTATCATATCATTAGCAAGTAAAATACATTCAGTCTTAAGGTATTTTTTTCCCTTCTTAACATATTAATCCGAGAAATCTAGACTTGCGTATTCAGGCCAGTCCTCGCTCAGCGGTCTATTACCTAAACTCGTCATGTCCATATTGGATATCTTCACAGCAAGCGGTCGGCGCGCGCGCCGGTTTTAGTTTGATATTCGTACTGTCAATACGTGTTACCTGCGATTAGACGTTGCGTAAGTTAAGTGTAGACATGACTGTAATTAATTGTGCAGCAGGTTATGTAATTGCTGCTTTTAAATGAGTCAACTTTTTTAGTTTACTTATATTTATCGAATAAAACTAATCTTACGGATATTGGTTTTTTTATTTACGCGAATACTAAACATTGCAATAAAACTATTTCGAAAAAATAGTTTTATTTCAATATTCTTACGGATTTTATCGCGCTTATTATATGTTTTTACGTTCCCGACGTTTCGGCTGCTTTACAGCAACCATGGTCACGGGATGACAGTCAGTTGTATTTGTTTTATCAAACCTCCTTACAAGTTAACTTTAAATTAAAATAATCGAATGTACAAAGATATTGACAACCAACTTCAAGTTAAAATTATCGTCAAAAATAATTATGCCATAGTAATTAAAAAAAAATATGTTGATGTGTCGACCATTTACCTAACTCAATAAAAATAACTTGCATTGCGTGGGGTGTTTAGAGAATATGGGTTGTATAATTATTATTGAACGCTATGAGCCCAGGGATCGAGGTAAATCTTAGGATTTACAAGCACATTTATCCATTATTGTATTACAAATTATACCACATTTTGATACAAACATAATAATGTAGAGGTATGTTTATGCTTCTATCATGCCGATCAACATAAGCAAGGGTTTCATATATACATTTCCAGCGATCATACTGTTTCTTGGAAATCCAATATCGCAACAATATAACAGTGGTTCGTAGAATATCGTAATATAGAGTCAAGTAATGGAACTATTCATGGCGGCAGGTAAATGCTGTGTGAAATCCCTTTATGGCGTGATGGCCTAAATTTGAAAAAGTGTGTCTCTATGTCATTTTCTGACCCCTAACCTATGCACTACAACAATCGTGTTTTAGTATACAAATACTAATACACGATTTATTACGTTTGGCAAAAATAATACAATAACTAAAAACAATGAAAAAAAAATACTAAACCACCAAATTAGTTAAACCTCATGGTTTGTAATAGGATTTAGATTAATTCTACAGTTACACCCTCGTGGATAGCAGCACAATACAAGTTCCTTCTTCCATCGCTCTTTCATTAAAGTAAAACAAAAGTTGAAGTCCTCAAAGTAGGTGTGTATAAGCCAGAGTTCATCAAAACTTGGAAGATATCGACTCATTAAAAATAAATGAAACTCGATAATGTTCATTGAAACGCGAAATAATCAACTTATTCGGGCCACACGTCGTATATACACAATTTATAACCAACATTTAGTAGAAATTGTCTTGAAAGCTACTTATTTGGTAGAAGCTCAGTGGTTGGCATCGCGGACTGTAAATGGATTTTCACAATACCGGGAGATATGGCCTCCATATTATGTGCATTTAAATGTATATGCCCAAGACGGAGCGGTATTTCAATATCGGATTGAGACGTAACACTCAGGGTTGTCAAGATGCAATGATAAATAAATAAAATATCGCCAGACAAACACCAACTATACGGTCCCAAACCAAGCAACGCTTGTATTATGGATACCGTACAATCGACTGGAGGCGAACCCAGTTTATAATACTTATATAGATATTAAACATCCATGCCTTGGGTACAAACATTCGTGGTCATCGCATAAAGTTCGTCGCTACCAGGATTGGAATACGGGACCATCGGCATAGAAAGCAGCGTCACTACCAACTGCGCTAATCAGGCCGTCAATGGTATAAATATTTTAAGGAAATTTAACAAAATATATTTGTAGGATTTCGTCACCATGTACTCGTTTTACCATTATCTCCTTTAAAAAGTAGGTCGGTACCACTAGAGCTGCCTTGACAACTTATGATTATTTTCGATATATAACTCTAGCACTCAGCTTAGTCCTCTCAAACCAAAATGTCTTAAGAGGACAAGAAGTAAAGTCCCTACCTGCTGTACATGCCCAAATTAAAAACATAGTTACTATGCAAAAATAGCGGCATTTGTCCTTTTTTAATTGTATGCCATTTGGTTAAGAGACGAAGATTATTACTACAATTTGTTTGAGTATTGTTTGAGCGATTGTAATAAATATTGTTGTTTCTCCGATATGACCAACCCTAACGGTCTTGCAGTATGTTCGCGGCTTTAAAGGGGGTAGCCGCGAAGAATAACACAGCGGAGATAATGCATGGATCCACTTTATCCGCGTACGAAGCCACGGGTAATTTAATTTTGTAACTTAAAGTTCGATTTTAATGTTTTCGCTCTATTACTACATAGACACATAAAGGTCATTTTTGTATGGCAATACTTAGCTTGAGCGCTACGGCATTGTTAGGGCCATCATCCGGTACCGTTAATTAGTAAAGTCTTAGTAAATATACAGTGCATTTTAATGAGAATATGTAGGGGGGAAATCCTTTCGGTTCTTTTTTGTTTTTTCCCTGAATGGTAATATTAATAAATATAACCCATTGTTTATGTACGGTATATTTAAGCGTGTCAGTCACATAATCTTTCTTACTCTAACCTTAATAGAACAAGAACACACAAACATTGGGCCTTTCTTCTACTTTTACGATCACATAGATCTTCAATTGTTGCCGGCGCGGCGGCGCGAGCGTGCGTTGATAAGATTACGTATTTAAAGTAGAACCGTTCATTGGCACAAATGGTAGGCTGTTTCTAGGTCACCGAGTAGATAAGTTGTAGAAAAAAATATTAATTTACATACAAGGCGTAACAAAAATAGTGCACATTGAAATAAACCTTTTTTTATAGATTTTATCGCGTTTATTTTATGGATTTACGTTCCTGGCGTTTCGGCTGCTTTACAGCAACCATGGTCACGGGAGGACTAAGGTGTTTGACGTCTAAGTGTCATAGTTTAGGAACGTAAAAAACAAACATAAAATAAACACGTATCTGTGTAATCTGTAAAATATTTTTATTTCAGTGTGTAGTATTCGCATAAATATAATAAATCAAAAATAGTGTATTTTCAGAGGACATTCATAACATTAAAAAAGTTTAGAACAAAATTAATATTATCCGATTTAGGATATTTAGTTTAGAGAAAAAAAAACACATAAATAGCTACTCTATTTTCACATTGATTTAATACATAATAGTGATAAGTATAACCCACTGGTTATCGTGTAACATTTTTTTTTATTTTTTTTTATTACATTATAGGCAAGTATTTGATCTCGATCTCACCTGATGGTAAGTGACGATGAGATCTACGATGGAGCATACTTGCCTAGGTAGGAAGGCGGCAGTAGATCGAGACGCTACATTCACTAGGCACATGCAGCGCAACTGATCTGACCCGCCATCCATGAATGGCAGCACCGAACATCATGCCGGAACACGGCTAGGCCGCTTGGCGACATGGCTTTGTTCAGTGGGTGGTGACTAGCCACGGCCGAAGCCTACCACCAGTAGAGTTGTCACCTGGTTGGCACCACCCAGGGTCACGTGTAGGGTATCTCGAGGGTACTTAATTCTCCTACGGACGAAGGTGACTCGACCCCTAAACCCCCTTTTTATTACACATAATATTTTAAAAAGTCATAGCATTTTTTTTTATAAAACAAAATTTATGCATAGGAAATATGTCTTACAACTGAACCTATAGTGGTGCTGTGCACGACATCCGATACCTAAGCATGAAGATAAACACATTAATAGGTTACCAATACACCAAACAAGGACGTTCACAAATTTCCGCGAAGCGTTGCGTAAAACAGCAGTAAAGTAATATTTTTGATCACACGGTTAGTGGGCCAACAGTTAAGGATTTACGATGGGGTTTAGACGCTACGCAAAGGGGACTTGTTAGACTGAGGTCACGGTTTACTATTGTAAGCATGGTTAAGATAAAGTCCGTTCAAATATATATGGTAAAACGTGCTGTATAACGTCGAGTTCACCTATTATCTAATTCATAATTTAAAACGAGAATTCTAAAAATGATGGCTGACGATATACTAACACATGCAAGAACGGATAGAAAAGGCTTAATTGAAAGCCTCACAGATAAGACAAGGAAAATAGCGACATGTTAAAAATATTAACTATTTCCAAGCTATTCTCGAATGGCAGTCAC
This sequence comes from Pheosia gnoma, assembly GCA_905404115.1. NCBI lineage: Eukaryota > Metazoa > Arthropoda > Insecta > Lepidoptera > Notodontidae > Pheosia > Pheosia gnoma. Next base: position 3,015,625 of record FR989910.1, read on the forward strand.
GTTTATGGTACTGTCACTTTTGATATCTGGCCATATATATTTGAAAAAAAGATGTCCTCGTTCGAATTTCAAAATTTTTAAGGAACGTTTGGTATTGTCTGCAAATGATCACCGAATAAAAAAAAATGTTCCCATGCGTGGAAGTAGATTATCATCAAAATCGTCATAATACGCTTAAGATTATGATTATAAAAGAAAATGTATAAGTAGCTACTTACTTCTGCAAAACTTGCTACGCTTATACATGGCCTCTGGACGGCCCACGTCACGGCATTTCTCACGGTTCGACAAAAAACAGGTAGATTGTCTCGCCACAGTTCAAACACTAAGGAAAAAACGTAGTGCTCTCCTTGGCTCGGCTTATCACGATTCACGCGGAGTGACGTAGACGCCGATAACGTGATAGGAGCGCGTCTCCTTGTTGCAGCGTTTCATTGATCGCTGACATATAATTAACGCATGGTGGATGACGTCAGAAGAAATGGATAGTAATACATAAAAAAATTCTAGCATCTTGCTGGCCATTTTGTTTTTTTTTCTAATTTTCAAAAAATGAACGCTCGTCGTTTTTCTTAGTTTAAATGGCCTCTCACAATGATAACTATTTTTCCAATATCAAGTAAGTAATTAATTGCAATAATAACTCAAATTAATTAATAAAACCTAGCAATTGTAGGAGCGGCCTTGAGTCCCAGTCAAGTTGTTCTTGAAGAGTGAAATAGACTACAAAATGTAGTGCGGATCAAATTTATCGCATTCATTATTCCATCCAAACCGAATTAGCTAACTTAGTTATATTTTATAGCGGCCTTGTGTCATTAAAACGCCGCCATGTGTGAATCGCATCCGCTCGACATTAAGATGCTCGTACTTATATGAAAAACATGTCGCGGAAATTGAGTTTCCGCGTGCGAAAAGGTATTAAAGTTTATCTAACGAAGACGTACAGCCGCGGATACAGGAATTAACAGGAAAGGCACAGGAGGGGGGGGGGGGGGGAATTTCGTTAAGAATTAAATTACTTATTTTTTTAAGGGAAAAATTAAAATTGTCTTAACAAAGAACTTGAGTGGAAGAGAGGGGGAATAGCGCCCATTGCCCCCCTACCCCTCCCTCCTGTTTTCGCGCCTGGTGATGTATCACATCTGGCAACCAGACTGCCACCCGTTCTTAACGCTTTAGAGCTAAGCACCGCCAACTATAACTGAAATTCCAAGTAATGTATTAAACCCAGTCATCGTATAATATTGTTTCATAAAGGACCACCTTGTTGATAAAGTAATTAGTGCTCAATTGATTACTACGAATAATAATTATTTAATTACTACGGCAATGCAGAGCTGTGACGTCACCACCATTACAGAGCGCGCGTGCGACAGAGATGTAATATATTGCAAAAAAAAAAATCATATAAATAAACCAAATAACACTTATGCTATGCTACCTAATTGAAGGATTAGAAGGATTAGGATTAGAGGCCTCTTCAAAGTCGCTACTTAAAATCGGAACATGTACTTGTTGGAAACATGAAAGGTAGCACAACAAGGCACTGTACCCTGTAGCTATTTGCAATGTAAATCGTTGTAAATCAACTCATTCAGGTGCGATTTGTGCCGCTTCGTTATAGCCGAGACGATTTGAATATTAAAATCTACTGAAAATTGTTTCCGTCAGTATGGAAAAGTAACGATTCTTATATTGAAAAAAAAAATATCATATTGGAGCCTCTTTCTTCTTGTTCTTATTTTTTTAATGATGATTTGTTCCAAGAGGATTATCACCAATGTGCTACAATAATTATTAGTAATGTGCTAGGAAGATTATTCGTAATTTGTTAGGACGATTATTAGTAATGTGCTTGGACGATTATCAGTAATTTGCTAGAATTATTATTAGTAATGTGTCAGGACGATTATTAGTAATGTGCCAGGAAGACTATCAGTAATGTGCTAGAATGATTATTAGTAATGTCCTAGGACGACTGGTTAAATCGTCCTAGGTAATGATCCAATAACCAAATCACTAGTAGCCCTTCCAACTTAGCCAAAGCTTATGCTAGCAGTGAGCTCAACATTATTGGTTTAATGGCCAGGATGGTGATTGGACCCGATAGCTTTCGATTACCATACCACCGTCTATAATGGTTAAAAAGGCTTTAACCATTATAGACGCTTTTTTACTCTATATTCCCAACTCGTTACATGCGTACTGTATTCGTGTAAGTCGAGCTTAACATTCGAACGAAGTATCAGGCACAGATAAAAACATAAAACTTAAGTAGGTATGTGTATTCGTTATTTATTTTCAAACTCTAGTTTACTAATTTGTAGTACGAGTAAACTCAAGATTAGTAGTATACACTATTAACTATACTGTCCTGTTTGTTTGTCTTCACACGTTTACACTCGAAACTTGTACGTTGGACAGGTGCCACGAATCCATTGAGTCGAACAGAAATAATATCGCTTTGAATAATCCAACGTTTATAGCTTTGAATATTATATGTGGATCGTGTGAATCACGGCTTCAATATATAAACGCGTTCACATTGGCGAAGAACGGTTATAATTCTGAATGACTTCGTTATTAATTAAAGTCGCGTTTATAAATATCTGGCTTTATTTATGTAATAACAGAATTGTTATGACGCCCGTGAGGTTACGTGAAATGTTTTTGAGCCTGTAAGTATATATACATGTAGTTCAGATAGGGCAGACCAAGCATTGATCCTGCGTTACTTGAGCACATTTGGATTCATTATGCAAAATTGCAGTGATAGCCAAGTTGGTACAACGCTTGCCTCGGTAACAACAATCGCAGGTTCAAACCGCGGGTCGCACCTCTGGGATTTCATGTGCGAATCTCATTTTTCAACCATGATTATCACTTGCTAAACGGTGAACGAAAACATCGTTAGGAAACCTCTAGGTTGCCGTCGGCGCTGTCGCATAGTAGGGTGTCGATTACCAAGCTGATATTAGTACTGATAATCTGCCCTAAAATTAATCTCTATTTGTTATGTTCCGGACAGTCTCTAGAGTTCGCTACGTGTGTGGACCCCACAGCACTATCCGATCCCAGTTCACCGCGGCGTGACATTTGGCCGCGGGCCATTACGTCGGCATCAGACGCATCTATTTCCATCTAGCATTCCTGTATCTAGCGTGTTTTATTGTCACACTTATCAATACTATTATCGAGTGGGAGGTTAAAAAAAATCATGTTGAAGCTACGTGCTGTCCACACAATATGTAGTGAGTGTGGTCGATATGACATGTAAGGCCAATGACCCACCGCCGACCAAATGCATTAGGTCACACGATTATGCAGTCGAATGTGTTAGCTGACTAGCGGTGGCTTTACCCAAGTGAACATATGGCCTGAGGTACCTTATAGGCCAAGGGCACCAAATTTTAAAATACGCCACTATGACTAGGTGTTAGGATGCCATGTTTATACCTTCATGTCACATCCATTATTTTATTTACAATGTGTATTTATTGAATATCCTATTGGTATTAATAACTTGACATTGGCACAATACCCACTAAGTTGTGGGTGAGACCATATTCATATTAATTTTATTTCATCGCATTACATTTCGTGAAGAAAGAAGAAGAACACTTGGTTTTAGTATATGAGGCATCGAAATTAAATGGTACCTACCATTATTAAGAGCTTTGCTATGAGTAAATAAAACGATTCGGTTATAAATTTTCTCGTATCGTAATTTTTTTTTCAGAGCCATTTTTAATACCGTATAGAATATTCGATACGACTACAAAACCGAGTAGTTCAGACTACCAGTCGTTGGGTTTGCAGAATACATTTCGTAATGCATGAAGCGGTCGATACAAGACCCATCGTGAAGCTAAAACCTGTCTAAGTACTATCCATATTATTGAAGGCGCTCCGAAAGGTAAAACTTTGGTGACAATGGCATATCGTGAGAGCTGCTCAATGCAACTAAAATCATGAAAAACATTATCTATAGTCATGTTTGTCGACATAAAAAAAAATATCGCCGTCTTTTTTCAATGTATATTTGACCGGACATAGACGTAAATGTCACTGTCCGATCAATAACCCATTTTTGACGTTATAAATATTTTGAAATAAGAACAAGATACTCATCCTAAACGAGTTTGTGGTGAGCTTGTAATAAATAATTACTGAATTTAGTTGAGTGTGATAACTACTTTACTAGCCCCTAATCACTTGGACATTGACGCTTCAGGGCGTACTAAGTCCATTATGAATTTTCAAAATTAGAACGCGTCCTTCGAACTTGGTCGATTAGGTTCCATTGACGCGTTTCAACATCACTAAAAAAGTTCTTATAACACTAGTTATGTTTTTTTTTTTATTTTTTTTTATTACATTATAGGCAAGTATTTGATCTCGATCTCACCTGATGGTAAGTGACGATGAGATCTACGATGGAGCATACTTGCCTAGGTAGGAAGGCGGCAGTAGATAAGAGACGCTACATTCACTAGGCACGTGCAGCGCAACTGATCTGACCCGCCATCCATGCATCCATGTACCGCAAGATTAGATTTTTGTAGTAGCACAGAGTTATTGTATGTATAACAAAATATAGCACGGATTAGGGACGTCGCAAAAATGTATTTAATGCATTTTTTATATTTGAAGAGCTTATAAAAAAAAAAAAATATTACGCCTGTAATGCCCAAAGGGGTGTGCAGGGGTGCACTGAAGTGCACCCACATTTCGCTAATCCTATTTGGTCCCAAAGTAATAGGAGGCATGTATATTGCTATAATACCGGCATAATACTCTCAAGGTTAGACAATATATCTGAATGAACTAATTGCATTATATACGCCGGTGAAGTGTTCTTCCCTAGTTGGTTACGTCTTATAGTTGTATCATAACAGTGAACAACCAATATACAAAGACTGAAGCTCGAAAAAAAATTACGAAATATAGGTGTCAACCCTACAGAGGACGTTATCTAAGTATTCGTACAAACATATATTATTGATTTTCAGCCAAAACACGGACGGGTTACAACACTGATAAACGGAACTGCCAACGAACTATATTACTTAACCTCTCGATGCCTTTTATCTCATTTATGAAAATTTTATGACGTACGGCGTCTGATGTTCAGTGGGAAAAAAGGCACAAGGAAAATTATCGTAGGTACCTACAGAAACTAAGTGGATCTTAAAAGCGATTGTAAGCGTTGTGAAATTTTAATGAGTATAAATTGAGAAGTTAGCTTCCAACGGTTGTGTTTTAATCCATAAAGGGTAAGCATATGTAATGCTTGCCACCTCCGCTATTACAAGCGCGATTAAGTTTGTTTATTTGTGATATTTTCAAGGAAAAATCATCTAACAAGATTTGACGTCTTTGTTATTTATGCCGAAAATAAAATTACATGGAAGTCTATACTGTTTAAGAGGCTCAAGCCCATATATCAATACACAATGGCTAATATCCCACTTATAATATTACACATTATTTAACAAAAACACATTCTTTGGAAATTAAAACAAAATTCACTGTTCAACTTCTCGCCAAAAAGCCTACTTATCCTCTAAATTGGCGCAGGCGGTATTCGAACCCGCAACTACCCGCTGCAGTGACCCGACCGGCGTACACTCAAACCACTAGACCAAGCAGTCGCTAAATGTAAATCAACAAATATCCATTCACATTCGTGCTCATCACACAAAGTTCATAAGTATATACATAATGTATTTGATTACGCACACAAACATTATTGCCATTAAAAATATTAGTGGGTAAGGAAATAGGAGAGGAAATTCAATACAAATATTTCTAAGGCACCGTAAGCTAGCACAAACATGACGTACTATTTCTGTTACATAATATCTGTGTAGGTTACAAGAGACCACTCTGAACGGCCTGTTTGTGTATGCAACTTCTGATATAGGTAGAACATCAAATCAAGAAGGAGAAATTATCGACCCGATTAGCTGAGTTGGTAGTGAACCTGATTTCTGGGCTCCAAGTCTGCTAACACAATCGATTCATAATCGAACAGCAACCGCATAGTAACTGTCACTTTTGACAGTTATTGTATGAGACATCTGTCAAAAGCGACAGTTACTATGCGGTTGCTGTTCGATTATGAATCGATTGTGTTAGCAGACTTGGGGCCTCCGTCAGATTCTCTATAGATTTGACTGCAGTTGAATTTAACTCTGGATGGTATATGTACCCAAAACAATGCTCGTGCGTAATGACTCATGTAGATGGAAATGATTCAACCTACATACCTTGTTGGCCTAAGGTTTAATCAAGTATCATATTTAGGCCGCAATTTCAGTTAATGTGTTATTATTTTAGTAATTTCGGCCAACCAGGGTTGGTTTCGTTCCACTCTCTGTAATTAAACCGTGGCCTAGTAGGCAATTTCAGTAGAAATTACAATTTTAAAAACGTAGCTATTCGTTTAATATTAACATTAGATGTTTCTCCGAGAAACTGACTGTTAATGAAAAAAGTAATCATTATTAAGGTATATACAGAATGATTTCGAAGAGTATACTAACCTTTGAACCTGCGTTTTGCGTTAAGCATTTTCCATCCTTTTCAAACCACAGGCTTTATGGGCAAGTATGACAATGATAGCTATCTCAATCACGTTGCGATTACATTAGGAGGACCTGCTTACCTCGATCGCGTCAACCGACCTGAAGGCTGATGCGTATCTCGCACAGATAATTTAGAATTACCATTCAATAATGGTGAAAGGCTTCTAGGCACATCGCCAAGATACCGGTGGTTTGGCACAGATAATAATAATAATACCAGCCCCTTTTCACGTGCCACTGCTGGGCACGGGCCTCCCATCAATGCGAAGGATGAGGCTATAGTCCATCACGCTGGCCCAGCGTGGGTTGGCGAACCCCACAAGACTTTCACGAGGCTCTCTCGGGATAATCATGGGAGAAAATGAGATTCGCAGATGAAATTCAGAAATCCCAGAGGTGCGAGCTGGGGTTTGAACCTGTGAACCACGTTACCGAGGCAAGCGATCTACAAACTTAGCTATAATTTTTTTAAAGGATTAGAATTATTATAATTGCATCCTGATAGAAGTGGGGATTTACTGAGTTCTTTTTAATACCAGTTTCAATTTATTTTATTTTAAATTGCATAAATCCATTTGGAGATTGCAATTCTAAATGAGCAAATGATTAGAGTATTATGAAATAATTTAAATAAAAATACAATTAACGTGAAGATATATAATTATTATCTTATTATATAAACTTTGTAAGATTACCCTTACCTGTATCCTCAGCATCTACTTTCATCGCGTTCATCCAGTTCAAATAACACACAACACATCACTAATTGCGTTCGCAATTTTACCACTTGTACACATGATTATAAAACAATAACTGCCAGTGCAGTGGTTGATATTATTTTCACAATGTGCACGATGGACACTGCATTAGTGACGTTATTGTTTTTCTGCTATTTAATTATCGATAGATCAGATTTCCAATGCCGACTTGTAGCTTCGACCACGCGTGGCTGACGAACGATTTACGATACGTCAAAAGCGTTGAATAACTAGGCAACTAACTGGGCTGGCACGTTATCGTCTAGGGTAACGCGATATATTGCTGTAAACAAAACGGCAGCAGTCTGGTGAACGCCTGCGCAACACGTTTTATTTTTAACTAGCTGTTGCCCGCGACTTCGTCCGCGTGGTATTTAACAAAGACAACCGTTGACAACAGCCTGCTCGCCAATTCTGAGCCCGCGGGACGCATTGCAGGTTATTGCTAATCAAACTTAATCAGGCGCTGCGCTGCAACATTGGTTTTAATTTTTTTTCGTGAGATCCTATTTTTTTTTCTAAATAAAAGTAGCCTAAGTTACTCCTTGTTACATCAGCTATCTGCCAGTGAAAGTCCCGTCAAAATCGGTCCAGCCATTTCAGAGATTAGCCGGAACAAACAGACAGACAGACAGACAGACAGACAGACAGACAGACGGACAGACAGACAGACAGACGGACAGACAGACAAACATTGTAAAAAAATTGGTTTCGGTATAGGTAACGTGTATACATCCAAATGCAATTAGTAAAAAGCTGTTATTTTAATATTACAAACAGACACTCCAATTTTATTTATATGTATAGATTATGGAACTTGGAAATAAAAAAACAAATTGAAATATCGAACTATTTTAAATTTATTGGCAAGTGTATGTTTACCTACAATGCTCGCGACCAAAAAAAATGTTTTTATAAGCACACTTTTGATAGACGATCACGATTTTCACACATACTTTTTTTTATTTGCTCAAGGTTACGTCAACACACAAACGCTTAAAGTTATTAATTTATTTTATCTAGTTAATTGTTTAATAGCGGTGTGCGCGGTGCCGGAGGTCGACTCGACTGATAAGTAAACGTAAATCGGCCAAGCACAAACATGATATATACTACGCGTGTTATACTTACCTAACTTTTTTTTTATAACACATCATCTCGTTGGTCTCGAGTTAGCGTAGAGATAAAAACATTGGCATATTATTTACACTGTTCACGTTTTCGTGAAGGTTGAATCGAGCGAGAAGTTATCGATTGAGTATCGATTAAAAAAAAACAATTCGCATCTCTATTATCTGACCGGTTGTTAAATATTGTTTGAACTGTCGTTAACGGTGTGTCTTTGGCGATAAATAATACAATTCACGACTATCTAATTAGATCAGTTGGTAGTGACCCTGATTTCTGCGCCGAAGGTCCCGGGTTCGAATCCTGGTAGGCGACAAACTTTGTGTGATGAGCGCGAATGTTTGTACCTGAGTCATGGATATTTAATATCTACGTAAGTATTATATATTGAGTTCGCCCCCAGTCCATTGTACGGTACCCATAATACTAGCGCTGCTTAGTATGGGACCGAATAGTTGGTGTGTTTCTCTGACGATATTAATTATTATTAATTTATTTATCAATATACTTACTTATAATTAACACAGCACTAAAAATGATAATTAAATCAATCAGATGATCGGACATGATAATCAGCGCGACGTCACAGTTACCGATAATATATATTTTTAACCGACTTCAAAAAAAAGGAGGAGGTTCTCAATTCGGTTGTATTTTTTTTTTTTTTTTTTTTTTTTTTTTTTTTTTTTTTTTATGTTTGTTACCTCAGATCTCCGTCATTTATGAACCGATTTGGAAAATTATTTTTTTATATGAAAGGATATGCTTACAGATTGGTCCCATTTTTTTCAAAAAATTGTTCTGATCATGGGATCCATGAGGAATTGAGAGGACTCCTCAAATTTTATAGGCAAACCTATAGCAATTTTGGTATTTTCATCAAGAAGTCAAGCATTTGCATTCAGAAAGTATCATTTGCTGAAGTGAAAGTGATGAAGAAGACCACAAATGGCCACCGGAACTTGTCAGTGATACGTATTTCACGGGTTGCGCCAAGATAATCTCGATTATGATCGTTAAGCGACAATGAAAAAGCAAATTTAATAAAATGGTTCTGATGAATATGGTACCATCGAACTGATCTGATGATAAACCCAGGAGGAACTGGAACATTGTAATAAAACAATGTATCCAAGCCGTGTTTGGGCTTATTGAAATTGTTATGGGATGCACTTTGGCTATAAATAAATCTTTTTCGTGGATGTTCCGATTTCGATTATTCTTTTTTACAAAATAAGGTATACCTTTTTAAAATTCAGCGAGATTGATTCAGTGGTTTTTGTTTTATCTTGATTTCTTTGAATCTATGTTTTTCTCGCGATGATGTTATAATTGGTATACCTATTATCCAGTAAAAAAGATTGATATTACATTCTTTTTAGTGACAAATAATAGTAAATATATCCACTAAAAAGTGTAAAATAAAAAACTTTTTAACAAAATAAAAACCGTCTTCAAAAAACTAAAAAGCCAAAAATAATCTAATCTTGAAATCTACCTTGTCTAACTAAATCAAATATTTAACTAATCTGAAGTCGGTGCCAAATAAACTAACGATGAAGAATAACAAAAGTATACTCAGTAACGAGATGCGCGGACCAATTTGTAGGTATAGTCTTTGGCGCAGACCGGCAATATTCGACTCAGCTGTTTGCTTGGCACCGACTTCAGATTAGTTAAATATTTGATTTAGTTAGACAAGGTAGATTTCAAGATTAGATTATTTTTGGCTTTTTAGTTTTTTGAAGACGGTTTTTATTTTGTTAAAAAGTTTTTTATTATGGAAATTATCGTTGTTCGGATTTGTTTAGATTTACACAGAGGTATTTTTTTATTACGTTATAGGCAAGTATTTGATCTCGATCTCACCTGATGGTAAGTGACGATGAGATCTACGATGTAGCATACTTGCCTAGAAGGTACCTGTTCACTCTCGACTTACAATATTTGTACGTTAAAGGAAATAATTTCAACTTGTTTGTCTACGTGAAGTTGGAATTAAAAAGTAATAAAAGTGATCGTTTCGTCCAAGAACTATCTCACCCAGGATGTATGATGTACAGGTGTGACGAGATGGACATTTAAACCAGGAAGTCCTAAAGTGGTCGATATCGGTTTCGCAGGGGTCGACATAAACGAAAACTGATTTTGGGGATCGATCAGGTCTAAAAATCGACCCCTATTAATTATCACAAGTTCTTATTTGAAACTTTCAAGATGCTGCACAAGTTGTGTTACGTGTACCAACTTGTTAAAGTAATAACTAATATTTTAGTAGGAAGTATCATTGCTGTACTTTTAAAAATCTCCAACAAGTCGATAAGCGTGCACTAGTTCGTACAAGATGAAATCATTATTTTGTATCAATAGGAAACAAACTAGAGATAGGATTTTTAAAGTAATTTGGTTATAGGGTCTGAGGTATCAGTTAATTTCGGAAAAGGGGTCTCTTGCCCATAATAGTTGGGAATCCCTAATTTGGACTATGTTAAAAAACTACTTTATGGATGGTATTATCTCTGGAGAAATGAGCACTATGTGCTCATTCTAAACTCTGAGCTGCGTGTCCTGTTTAATATAGTGAACAAGCCGCCTCGGAGACGGTGAGAATAAGTAAGTTTGAGCGCTCAAGTGGCATCAGTGTCGGATTATCCTTATTTCAGGCTACAACGTCTCGCGCAAATATAAGCTGACACCACGCGCACCGTATCGCGCATAGACGCAGGTGAATGAATAAAGTATGTATGTATGTATATTGTATGTATGTAGAGTAATTTATTTTGGACTCTATAATGACTGAGTAACAGGTGGTAAATTAGATTAATGCACCTATACAACAGAGCTAGCGTGCGTTTCCCGAGCATATGTTTCTGGGACACATGGTCATGTATCGTAAGAGACACTGTGATTCTTTGCTTATCAAAGATAAGTTAACTTTTTTTTTTATTTATAATTGTATACTATTCAAATATTTAAAAAAAAAGTATGTCTATGATATTGTTACATTTATTTTCTCTAATACATCCCCGCTCTAAATGACTAAATTGCCTGTGTTTCTTACTTAACAATCTTTTTAACATATTCACGTTATTATTGTCCTGTTTATGTTTACGCAGTAAGTAATTGATATAATTAAATCCAAAACTAAGCGCACCATTGCAAGACCTCAAGACACTGTGAACACTTTCTGCGTAGATCGGACCACAAACAACAACTAAATATAAGGTTACCCCAGTTCAAACTATAACACTAAGACTTCTAGGATATCATAAACCTCAATCGAAAATCGAAATCGGTAAAATTAGTTTTGTTTCAATTATCGATTAATTGTCTTTTCAAACTCTGTTGTTGGCAGCCATTTTTTTTAAAGTGTATTGATCTAATGGAAATACCGGCTCAGTTTTGTACCGGTTTTATATTGAAAATGACGAAACCTTTGATTAAAAATACCATTGTATCCTGTGCACCAGGTTTAGCTGATAACCTGGAACCGGCCTATATCGCTTAGATAATAATAATAACAATAATTTTCAGCAGTTGACCCCAGCAGGTGGCTAACATAACATAACAATTTTCAAAAAGGGCCTCTACGTGTTAGACCCATGCCCCCGCGCAAGCCTTCCAAAGATCCGGGTACGAGTATAGCCCGTGATGAGAGATATATTATAATATCGCCAGACGAACACACCAACTATACGGTCCCACACTAAGCAAAGCTTGTATTATGGGTACCATACAATGGACTGAGGGCGAACTCTGTATATAATACTTATATATATATTAAACATCCATGACTCGAGTACAAACATTCATGCTCATGACACAAAGATTGTCCCTACCAGGAATCGAACCCTGGACCCTCGGCGCAGAAAGCGGCGTTACTACCAACTGCGCTAATCAGGCCGTCGATATTAAATTACGTCACGGTACAACATGATCTTAGTCATGGCATTTTATCATAATCCCGCGCCATATAAAATCATGTCCATGCCACAGAGTTATTGGAATATTCAGACAGCACACGGCGTACGCTAAAATTGAAGATTAAAGAACTGGTCTAGCATGTTGTTTAAATGACCAGCGTTTTTTTAGGCTTCACTTTCAGCGTACGCCATGTGCTGTCTGATTATTCTAACAAGTCTGTGGTCTATACACACACACTAAGGAAACACCTACACATAATGACTATAGTTCTATATAACGCTTATATAGACAATGCCCATAAGGGCGTTCCTATGGGAAACTAAGTCTAGATTGATTTCTCTCAGCCCAAATAGGTACAACATTAGCAATATTTTTAAAGAAAAGGTCTTAGACAAACCATTGTAAATGGATATTATCTTTGAATTTCGGGGTCAATATATACAATACCATATAAATAACAGCCACACACAGGTTACTCATTTATGGTAGTTCAAGTAATTGTCAAAAAGTCAACTCGGATAACCATCAACAGAGAATAAACTCTACGTACACAAGTCTACAGTCTAAAGTGATGCAGCAGGCTTCATGTCATCCTTCAAACGGTCCGTTATCAGCCATAATCGTTATCTAGCGATGACGCACGAATGACAGCAACCGGCACTAATTTACATGCACCTATTTACTGTGGGCCTAGTTTGGGCTTAGCGCGCCCAGTCGATATTACTTCCAGTATCATGTGTTGAATTTTACAATTTTTATCGTTGTAGAGCTAAAACAACCGTTGATGGGACTGCCAGCGTAACATGACCTCTGAATAAAGGAGGTGTGTGGTGTTATAATTCGTCAACCAAATGTCCGGATATGGTAGACGTGTGTTGATACACAGATCTATTGGACCATATGTTGATAACTATTACCAGCTTAGTTACAAACTCCTCCTGACTCCTCTCGTCCTCCTACTTACCTCCGACTCCTCTACTACTCCTACTCCTCTTACTTCTGTGGACATTTGTCTACCAGATCTTTTTGTCTCCCGCTTTGCAATGGAGGGAAGTGAATAATTTTCTTCCAACTCCTCCTATTTATCTTTCGATTAATTTCGTGCAGGTTCCAAGACAATTAACTTTATCCCGGGACTCGCCGAGGGTCAAACCTTGGTGTCTTCATTGGACACCACTGTAGATCCTGGCTTACAGGAGAAGCAGTGGTGGGAGTGTGTGGCGGGCCTAGTCCCATACAAAAAAAACTCCTCCTGAACTTGGCCACTACTCCCCATTTCTCCATTTTTTCTATGATTATCGACCTCAGACTGAAACATTATTGAAATAAAACTAATTTTGCGGATTTTATCGCGTTAATTTTATGTTTTTACGTTCCCGACGTTTCGGCTGCTTTACAGAAACCATAGTCACCGGAGGAATGAGGTGTTTGACGTCCTAGTGTCATAGTTAGAATTCATATATAGTTGTTACTAGTATCCGTATTGTATACAAACTAAACGTAATCAAATCACATCACAGCAGTAAATATTTAAAAGAGTTCTTATTTGCGTGTATCTATGTAATGTTATCGTGTGGCAAGCTCGTTGCCGCTGACGTCATCCGGCGCTTGCACTCGGATCGCGTGTCGGCGGAAATCAACATCCACAAGCTTCAGCTCCTGCGTCGGTCTACATAACAAATGGCTTTGTATAGTGCAAAGTGTTTTTTTTCTGATAAATATTGTGCACTAGGCTCTATTTTAAATATCACAATGCCAATAGTTTGTATAATGATGGTGTAAATAATGGCTAAAATAACAATTAAATTATAATACTAATTTATGATAGCACATACATGTATATTGATTTCTTATATTTGCGCGAATACTACACATTGAAATAAAACTAATTTAACGGATTTTATCGCGTACATTTTATGTTTTTACGTTATCTACGTTTCGGCTGCTTTACAGCAAGCATAGTCACGAGAGTACTGAGGTTTTGACGTCCTAGTGTCATAGTTTGAACTGGGGTACCCATGACACTAGGACGTCAAACACATCAGTCCTTCCGTGACTATAAAGCAGCCGAAACGTAGAGAATGTAAAAACATAAAATAAACGCGATAAAATCCGTTTAATTAGTTTTATTTCAATGTGTAGTATTCGCGTACATAGTATAGGAAATCAAATATTTAAGTTAAACTTTACCGTTTGAGTCGTCATTATCTTGCATTTTGAGGCCTCAAATTTGAGTCGCATTTGAGTATTCGGCAGTTAAAAAAATCACGAACTGAAACTTAGTATCGTAATTGATGAACCGCTTTTATGGCCGACATTAACCGTACACGAACTTATAGTTATTGGATTACAGCGATGAAAAATTATTCTAACAATTTTATACAAGATCGCTGCTAATTTATCCTAAGAGTCTGTTCGGGTTTACGTGCGCCGATGACGTCATTGCGCCATGTTTTATTCGCTGACGTCATAAGACGTGTGCATTCACATGATGCTGTGGATGGAAGTTTCATTGAACTTGGTAAGTACACATGTATATCTAGTTCTATTCCAGTCTGGTCCTTGACTCGGTCGAAGTATTCTGGGCCCCGGCCTGGTTGGAATCGGTCGACTGTAACCATTTACTTCAGTCTATAAACTGTATAGTTATAGAAGCATATTTAAGAGTGCTTTAACAACACACCATTTTAGTGTCGATGTTATTTCTATGTTTTTTTTTCTACCCATATTCATTAATAAAACCAGTCCAGTCCAGAGTCTAGTGCTACGTGCACTAGACTCTGGACTGGGCTGGTTTTTTTCAGGCAACTCTTAGACTTAACAGAGTTCTAGAGTAATCTATATAAGATATAACAAAAATTGTGTAAAATATTGTAACAGTTGAATATGGATCTCGTTGATGTATAAAATTATTGAATAAATTATGTTTTTAAACGAGGCGAACCAGTAGCGCTTGGCCGTGTGCTCAGTACATGATGTAATTTATAATGTTAAATAATTAGATTTATTTGGGATTGATTTATATGAAAATGTTATATTTATAACCTACTGTGGGCTGTGTTAAAATATTTTACACTATTATTGTTACACCTTATATTATTTCGAATTTCTGATACAGCCTGTATAACTGAAAACTCAGAATGCAATGGCGTCCTAATATGTAACTACTATTTATTTTGGCAATTATGTTTAGGTGTTGCGTAAAAAGACTATGTATTTCATTTGAGACGTCAGTCGTGGTGACGTCATGGCGGCGCGCGCCCGCGTGCGTTTCCTTGACTGAAAACATTTTTGATATGACGTGATGTTTGTTAGATGGATAGCGCCTAGGATTTGTATGTAGCCGGTACACAGCAGAGGCATTCTATAACGACCATTTCATATCTCACGCGTGAATCCGCGGGTGAAATGTAAAATGTGTATTGATTTACAATCCACTTGCGGATTCACGGGAGAGATAATATGAGATTGTCGTTTCAGAATAGCAATGCTAGAGTGATATAGGTAAGTATGTATTGTGATATTATAATGTTTACTCTATACTTACGAACGAAAGTCTAATTATCTTTCTAATTAGATTAAGTAGCCAATTTTGCTATTCAGCGAGGAAATGCGGCTAGCATCTTGGGTACGCTACCGCATGGACCAAATTTTTTACACTTTATGTAAATATTAAGTAATTAAGCTTTTCTATTCTCTTTTTAATTTATATTTGCGTTGCACATATTGTGTAATGAAATAGTAGTAAATAATTCTCGTAAGTATTTTTGCAAAGAGAAATAGGTACTATAAGTTCTCTTTAATCTTACGGTAACTTGTCATAACAACATAGCCATGTAGTCGACCATGTAGTCGACTCAAAGATATCGCACGGATAAAAGTAAAAGCCCCAAAGAGATTATTCTTCCACCTCAAACAAATTGTACCTACATTAAAATGAAATTTTGCCCGCCCGCCTCCGGCATTAAAAGTCATCATAAATTATTACCCATAAACATTTATATTATATTATATTCTACAAAATTAGGAGTAGCTTAAAGGTTTAATATAAAAAATAATTATATCCATGAAATTGTTAATTAAGTTGTACTGCGAAATAACAATTTTCATTAGTTAAATATTATGTAAATAGCCTTCGGAAGTATTTAAATGTCAAATATTTTTTCACTTTGATCCTTCGGGTAAAATAAGTAAATAAAATAAATTTATTAGGAACAAGACATAGGACAATAAACGAAAAAAAAAACGTTGACATCTGCATAGTAATAGTTAAACAAAATTAAGCTTTTCTACTAATGATAGGCACAATGAAACGTTTATAATTTTTAAAGATCTTGTAATGACTAAAGGTTGTCGCATACATGTCAGCTCAGCACGTGTACACAGACCACCCCTCAGCCAGCTCACGCCCGCGCCGTGCCGCCGTTTAGAAATCTTTGTACGACACTCCATACTGCAACGCACTAATCCGTATTGTAAACGGTCTTGCCTCGCCTGGGTACACGCTACCGAGCACCTGACACCCAGCCGTAGCCGACCCGTCCTCCAGTCATAGCCACGAGTACAATCGGTAGGTGCTGAGTCGCTCCAAGAGGATGTGTTGTAGTCTCGGCGAAGAGATACCGGTCTGATATGTCAGCTTCAACCATAAGGCTGAGCGCATTTTGAATATGTTTACGTCCAAATATGAACGATTACGCGCGGATCTTTCTGAACCTCGAAGAACATGGAAACTCGCTAACTGGGCACCAACGTACGCTCAGCCTAAATTGAATTGTGTTAACGTTTGATAAAATATTTGGGGTAGATTATCCTTTAAAATAAAAACTATTTTTATGTCATTAGAAGTCAACAAGAATTTTAGAAAATAGTAATGGATTTTTAATTGTATCCATCGTAATGTGTGTTCGGTCTGACGGTATCTGCTGAAGCTAATGATGAGATGAGATAATCGGTCCTATTTCAATCGATTGTAGAACACTATCAATGTAGAAGTGTGGATTAGCATTGCTAATCTAATTGGCATGCATGCTCCTGGCACCGACCATAGGCAATTATGCTAGTTACCGACTCGTGAATTATATCCTCGTATTGAATTTATCACTAAATTACTCAAAGGCACGTCTATGAACATTCGCTTGACTAGTTTTCAATTACCTTGTAACGTCAATCAACTTAGATGTCATGATAGAAATTGTTTCAGTATTTTTTTGCCATATAAACCTGTGTAACCCCTACAATACTATTACAATGTCCAACATATCATATAAATGATTATGCTTAGATTCTACTAGCTGTTTCAAGCAAATGCTGTTTCTATGGAGCAAAAGAGGCAAGAAACTCCATGGTTGCTCGATTGAAAGATTATATATTTTTAGGTTATACAATAGGAATGGCTGTATTGGCTTAAATATGTAGTTGGTAATGTAGGTGAACCGAAAATAACCGAAAATAGAGGGTACAGGAAATAAGCCTCAGAGGGAAGTTATTTTCGTGAGTTTCCACGTCTGACGCGGGCGCACTCAGAGCAATCGACGACCTGTCGATCGGATAGCTAATCTTTTATCACAATCACATACAAAAAAACCACCACGTCGATATTGGCAGACTGCCGTTAAGCCTGACTCAACTGAAAAGGTCATTCAAGAAGAAGAAAAAAAAGCCCGTTGATAAGATCTGAAGAAGATTAAGCACAATTATTATAAATAGGTGTTTATCGCTATATTGATTTAGTCGAAAGCAACAGTCTATTCATGTCGGAGGTATTTATTAATAAAGGGTTTTAAAAGAGACAAATTTACAAACATTAAGTAAGAAGGAATGGGCAAAATTGTGCTGTAAGTTGACCAAGCACTGGGAGATTTTGTGAGTAAATGATGCTGTGTCGAATTTAGTACACGGTATATTTCAAAGTGGTTAATGTAGCCAGTAATTAAATAAGATATGGTATGGATCGAGAAAATTACTCATTCCAATCGATTATGTTTGGTAATTTTACGACCCGAAGCCACGCTCATTGCGTTGGGTATTTTTTTTCAATATGAAGTATTTATGTGTAAGTTACTTACTTAATAGTAATTAATTTATTATTAGTTAAATTAATTTAAGATGACTGCACAACTCTTAGGAGGCTGCAGATAAAAGGAAGAATTCAAGATTCGAGGCAGCCATGTTTGTTTGGTCGTTTTAATAGCCTAATGAATTGATAAATTTCCTTTTTTTTCCAGCTGATAATTCTTTACATAATACCACGAATATTCAGTAACCAAACAGCTTACCACATATCAAATTGGGATCAATACAAAATACCCAACACTGTTCCAGAAGACGTTTTAAAAAATTTATTACAAAACATAGCGCAATATAAAAGGATGGAATACTGTCCATTTGGAGATCCGCGTGATTGCGACAGTAAAACTATGAATTCGATTATCGAAACGATTGTTCAGGAAGCGATCAAAAAGACCACAGATAGTGAAATACAGGATACTAGCACACGGGCAAGTCATCGTAAGGGAAGGCTTCATTATACTGCGTTCAAACCGTACAATAAAGGACGCCTAGTAGACAAATATATAAGACCCATGAACATAATGAGAACCATGAAAATAAAGGAGTACCAAACATTGACAGATAGAATAGACAGACTAAATGATATAGTACGCGGTAAAATGGTAAGGTTTGTTGTGATATATGATACTAAAATCATTGTGATTTGTAGTAAACATTTTTAATGTTATTAAGTACTGAATTTATTAAAAAATTGTAACCTACAAATGTGGTTTCCAATGATATTTTGTACAATTATTTTGAATCTAAAGATTGTAACTATAAAATTGAAACCCAGTGTATTTCATACTAGTAGGTTGGTATAGATTTCATTCACGATGGCCAGTGTCCGGACAAAAAGATTAAAAATAAATTAATAAAAAAATACGACCGAATTGTGAAACTTCTCCTTTTTGAAGTCGATTAAAAAGAGATATTAAATTAAAACTCACCAGATATCCTCTTAATATGCAACTGCGTAGCGAAATTACTCCCCATTTGGGAGACATAGCTGTCTTTCTTGCTGGACAGCTGGATACTGAAGCCATCGGACTCTAACGAGGCTCGAGGGGCCTTCGCAGCTTGAACTGCCTTGTTGCACACCGGTGTGGGGGCCACCTTCGCAAGGGCAGCCTCTTGGGAGCCGGTACTATCCCGGCGCCGGCTTTTGTGATCCAGCAGCATACTTGGAGTGCACCCCATGTTGTCACATGAGCACTACACTTTGGCACAGACACTTACACTTATATGCGGTACCATTTTGCTTCTGGAACAAAGGGAAAGTGAAATCATGAATATGGCATACATCAATTGAGACATAATAATATACACCAAGTAAGACTGAGTCAGCTTAATTCGTTCCAATTGCTTTAGAGTTAATTTAAATTCACTTTGTATTATCATCTAAAAATTTTACCGTTTTTCTTTATTTCAATTTATCCTCTCCAAATGTTTTTTTCGCGTTTATCCTGTTACGTTTAGGTGAAATGTTACTATGAAGTTTCCGAGTCACCAGAAACGAGGGTCTTTAAGATAAAAAGAAGAAAAACAATTTAAAAATATTTGAAATTTGCTCGAGGGCGACCGACGTTGTTAACTTTTGACTTAGATAGTCATGGATGCCTAATTAAATTTTTGCTAGTTACATGGCCATTTCTTGTAACCCGTCGTTTAGCATTTTTTTATCATTGAAACTCTGTAATAATGCATTGATATTGATGTTAGGCTTAGATTTATTTACCATGAATTGACCATGAGGAAAACATAAGGATACTATTTTATTTAGGTACGCTGCGAGAGTGAAAAAGTTTTCTCATAAAACACAACGCCATAAAGTAGCTGGCTACTAAGATACTGGTATCTTTATATCAGTGATAAATAGAGGTGGCGAGATTATGGATCCGCCCAAGGCTTGTGCGGGACTCGGAGTCAAACGCAGGGCTCCTCTTGCAAAAGTGCGAATATATTTTTCAACATAACTCTCTTCGTGCTTCTGTGGCATTGTGGGTTTTAAAAGTCGAATCGTCAAATTATTTTGATGGACTACAACAAAACCCGCCCTATAAAAGTAAAACTAGATAGGTGATCAAGTATGGAAAGTCTTATGCAAAGGATGATAATTGAGAAACTGACGTCACGTTTTACGAAACAAAAGCAATGTAAAATCGCGGAGTATTTTTGTGGGTGTATAAGCGTAGGTATTTTAATAAAAATGCTTAAGTATATTACAGTTACTATGTAGTACACCTTCAACATTCTGTATATTTAGACGCCTTGTTAAGGCCCATGTAGGGCCCCTATTCAACAGATCCGTCCTTGTCCCCGGCATTACGGCTGTCCCAATAACTCCGAGCTTACAGCTACTTAGGAGTATTACCAACTTTACCGGCAAGTTTTTTAATTACAACTTCAATGTTGTCGTGTTTCATGGTTTCGTTTCGTGAAATTGTTAATTAATTCTAAACAAATGTAATTATAAACTATGGCTATAGGGCACAGGCGAAGGAGAAAATAAAACATTTAGGTGAAGTAGAATTATCAGTGTGTGAATTGCCAAGGGCTTTTGTGGTTGAAAACAATATTTTATTATTAGTAGCTAGCTATACACGCAACATATATTTGCATGCGTTTTTACGCGATCCTTAGTAACAAAGGTTTCCCACCAATTCCGCTTACTTTGGAGTACAACAAGAACAAAAACGAAATAATATAATTTCTATCACCCCATTGGCATAGACCATTGTAAGTGCCGCAGGGCGTCCGGCTAATGAAATGCATCTCACTCATACTGTGGTGTCGTTAAATGCGAATAAAATGTTATAAGATGAGACTCAAAACCATTAAGTCTCATAGAGACAAGAGCAAGTACACCAGTCCAGGAATGGTGTGCAGATTATGTACTTGTAACTGAATTGGTACCGTACGTAAGGGCCGTCATTCCTTTCGAGCTTGATGGAAAATTTGAGCTTTTAGAGCAGATCGTGGGCCTCTTTGGGTTGCCTTAAGGCAGCCCCAGGCAATGCCATCCGTTTAGAAGCAGCTTTCCCTATACGCGACTCTTATTTTATCATCCTTTGATGATACAGACACAGGCCATAAAGAAGTAGATCATAACATACATCAGCACAAATCATATTTCGTAAACTATACTCACTTTAACAAATATAACATTAGAAAAGATTAGGTTTATCCCTTAGGAAAGTAGGTCAACATTTTATATGCGGATGACCGACTGAGGGATTTATAAGGAAACGTCTTAGAATAGGGGGGTAAGGATATTATTATAGTATTTGTATTTACTCGTACTTTAAGCTCAATATTGCCTTGTATTCCATCTTGTTATATAATTGAAGTTATCGTCAGAGTGAGGGGTGCTGCAAAGAGATTATTACAAGCTTATCACTCAGGAAACAGATCCATTTGTGAGATGTAGCTACGCTGGTTGCTAAAGATATTGTGCCTGCTGGCGCGGGATTAAGGTTGGTGCCTCAAGGGGTTCAAATTGTGCTCTTTCAACGATAAGACAGATAGACAAGTGATGACGTCAGAGATTTAGATACAAGATTTGTTGATGCGAATGTATATTTCCATTCTGGCTTAGAACTCTCTTCTGTACCCATAGTCTTCTATGTCTGTTGCACTCTTTAGGGCAGTTTGTTAGGTCCCAGCATGAGGGAGCTTTACCTGTATAAATATAATGTACTAGTGACTACTGGACAAATGAAGCAGTACCAATTTAAGTGTAGTGTGTAAGATCTCAGGCTGTCCACTATTGAGGGAAACCGTATGAATTAGTTACGAAGATCAGAAATTGCTTTGGTATTTTGCTCAGCTCTGACCAGACATTGTCTATGTCATACGTGTCTGTTTCGTTTGAAGCTAACCAGTAGCGCATGCGTACTTTTTTAGAGGTGAGCTTGCGTATCAGTTAAAAGCGGACCATTACGCCTCGAATCATTTAATTTCATAATCGCACTGACACGTGTTCCATTTTGGATGTTAGTACGTGCTACGAATGGTTATTGCTCTTTTGAGAGCTGTTATAAGTACTTACTAGGCAAGTTCACATTGTATAGAGTATTTTGACATATAGAGGAACAGTTATTAGAAATATAAGTCATGTGTTCGTTCTAAACTATAGTTAAGTTAGTTTAACGTGGTGATCTAATTTAAAATAAGTAAATAAAAGGGGTAAAATAAAAAAAACTGATAAAAAAAACAAAAAATTGAAATACATAAAGAAGACTATATATAAAACAAAGTCGTGTTAGTTACACCATTCATAACTCATGAATGGGTCTCGAGAATTAGTTTTTTTTTCCCCGAACAGCAATTAAAACAAAGGAAAAATACACAAAAAATTTATAATAAAGATAAATAATTTTATCATGCATTGGATTCTGAGTCGGTACGAAGTTCTTCGGAACAGCTATTATATGATAAAATAATAGCATTATACGCCTAGTTCAGTTTATGATTCTTCTTTATCTAATGCAAATAAATAAAACACACATTACCTACCAAGTCAAAGTGAAATCATTTATTTCGTACAGGCCTACGGTGATACTGATTAATTGTCATTAACATTTTTTTTCTTACTCTTCAACCGGATCGGAACGCGACCTCAACTGAGAAGATCCGGCGAGAAACTCAGCGGGCTTGTCTTTTTTTAACAATTAGAATTAACGGTTCCTATCCTATCCTAACAAAATTCCTATTAAACTTTTCTGAATCTACACTAGAAAGTGATTGTATTGCCTTAGTCATCTAGTACTGTCATTAAGTAAATTGATTTCCATTTGGAGCATGATTTAAGAGGCTGAATAAATTAAACATAACGGCTTAAATAAATAATGCGAAGTTCGATTCGCTAGGGTTAATAGACTCGGGGAAAATTGCTTACAAATTCATACGTAACAACATCAGTAGGTAATGTACCCTCTAGTTTATTAGTTGTAGTAGTATTACAAAGCAATTTTATTCTAAAAATTCTTCTAAATTATTTGAAAACTTGTATAAATTTGGGGTTACAGGATACAGACGTTTCTCATTCTATTTCGTATGTGACTGTACTTCGAAAGCAATTACCTTTTATATATTGCGATACTATTTATTTCTTGCGTTTTCGTCCCGATTAGCGCTGGGTACTGGCCCTGCTTTCTGTCCTGAGGATACCGGATTCAAATCCCGGTAGAGGCAAACTATAAGCACGAATGTCTGTACCCGAATCATGTACGTTTAATATCCATATAACTTATTACATATTAGGCTCGTCTCCAGTCTAGCGTATGGTATACCGTCGCTTTGTTTGGGACCGTACAGTTGGAGTATTCGTCTGGCTATACTTATAATTTATTATCTTAGCATCGTCCTCAGCCCACATACCCCAAATCTTCAACGTGAGCATCGAAAGATTGCCGTCATATTCCTGTGAAATGCTGAAATCCCCTCTTATTCGGCATTTTCATTACACCCCAAGGGGATATAATTTAGTCTCCCCACAAAAGAAATTGAATGGGAAATTTGGGGTGTACGAAAAAATCGGGAAACAACAATTGCTTGCGAATTTATGTGCGATTATGTCAATATTTTAGATGTTTTTCTTTGGAATAACGTATATATATTATCACTGAACCTCGACACAATAAAAGGCTTGAAACAATACCGTTGACTTTTGACATTTGCAACTGCAGAAGCCGTTTTTGTGGGTCGATCCGTTTTAATTCTACGAAGTTACATGTGATACTATTAGTTTTATCTTAATTCATCCCGTGAGTATTCGTTACTCAACTAGAACTCACCCGAATTTGAAGCCATAAGCTCATAAAAATAGGGGTGACATTCCTACAAAAAAAAACTATTAAGATCACAGCATTTTTCATTTAACTTTTTTTTTTAATTTAACACTCAACGATAAGGGTACGATCAATGTGTAATTTCGACTGAGTTGACAGCGGTAATTTTGTACATGTCATTTGGTAAAAACTCTATATTTTTTTTAAACATTCGTTTTTTATGTTTTAATGTGTTTACATTAAAACATAAAAAACGATGCACATTTTTTCACTTCAGAAGAACATATAATTATTATTGTATTGAGTATTTAACTCTCTGTCACTTAAAAAAAAAACTTGCTAGATCTATGTATATTGTCTATCTATACTATTGTCAATGTATATTGTCAAGCGAATATGACATTTAAAAAAAAAATACAACCGAATTGAGATCCTCCTCCTTTTTTTTGAAGTCGGTTAATAAATATCTATATAACGGGCACTAACAAGCCAGCGTAGCTCTGCTATTGTATCTCATGCTCATACCTAATAAAGATTTCTCTTTCCTAATGGCGTCTTGGCTGTGATGCTCCCAACGGTACCAAGAAATGGGTTATTAAGGTGAATATCCTATTCAGCCACCGAGCACCCGGCGGCACCCTGCCGAGTAATGGCCAATCCAACGATTGATGGCGCGCAAAACTATGACTAACGTAAATACAAATAAAGATTAATATATGATTCTACGCATTTTTTTTCGTGTAGATTGATACAACAGCAACAATTAAGTGTAGTCGCTACCCGCGATTTTACTGCCCGTAAATACTGGTTTAGGAGGAATTAGGTAAGGAGATACAAGAATAGGTGCGTCAAACAAACAAACAGACAGCTTAAAACATTAATCTAATATTATGTCACTCTGTGGGCAGCACCCTTGGAGCGTGACCGGGTTACCCTAATTAACTAAATGTAGCTAACGTTGACAAATTGTGAAAAAATATGGACGGACTGTTGACATATTGTGAAAAAATATGGACGGTCTGTTCCTGCTCTAAAGAAGCTGTCAACGTGTCGTCAAAACTATTATTTAAAGTAAACATAAATAAGTTGGAAGTGGCATCAACAAATGACTGTCAAAAGAAAAGTAAAAACAAACTCCTGTAAAAATAGTACTGTTGATTTAGTGGTATGGGGGAATAGTAACAAAAACTTTGGCTAAAGGCTACACTTAATAATACTTATAATAAAATAATTATAATAATAATTAATTTCTCAAATACTAAAATGTTGTAATTTTTGAGCGCGCAATGTATCGTATACACGCGATCACAATACAACGCTCTGCGCAATGCCTGACTCATACGAGTAACGAGTGCGCTCGAGCGTATCGTGTTTTAATTTACATTGCAGTTTTACGTGCAAATGGTAATTATGGTGTTTATTATTAAAAATCGCGTTGAGATAGACTTCTATTATGATTACTTGCTAAAGAAATTTATAAAAAAGAAATGCGTATAAATCACGACAAGATCTTATAAAACAACCTTGTTATAGGTAATAGAAAACCAATATTAATGTACTGGACAACTCTTCGCATTAACTAGAGACATAATAAATCGACCTTTTTTTAAGAATAATACTTTTTTTTTCGCTATGATCTGTTTAACAATAATTCCTATACAGCTACAGAGACCCCTTTACCCTTTGATAGTGTCTTCCGTCTCCTTTTGTGGCTTCAGAGTGAAGAACAAAGGAAGCTGACGTCATTGTTAACAGAAATTATACCTTTTGTTCCGTTAATGGAATAACAGGTGACATCAACAAACAGAACAAGGCCCTCATGTTACCTGTGGTACCTGTATTTCTAACTAACTGACCCGACAAGCCTTGTCCTGTCCCGACTTTCCCAGACAACTTTTTTATTTTTTCTTTCCCTGACATTTACAGTCATTAAATAAATGCCATATCGGTTTAGCCACTCTCCCATTCATTTATATATGTAGACCTTCTTCTTCTTTTTTACGAAATGAAATGCGATGAAATATAATGGATATGAATATGGCCTCACCCACAAATTTGCGAGTATTTTGCCAATGTCAAGTAATTAATAGCAATAAAACATTCAATAAATACACATTATAAATGAAATAATGGATGTGACATGATGATATGAAAATGGCGTGACCATAGACGTAGATGAGAATGCTTGAAAATACTGTCTGGCATTTTCATGTTTGAATTTGGAATATTACATACCTGTTATCACCTCCGTCTTCCGCTTAAGGAATATGGAACGTATGGATCGTTTTATGATTAGCCAACGTTAACTATTTAGTGAGTAATAAGATGCGAGCGCCAATATTGATTTTATATCATAATAGATCTTGTCCACGACTCCACACGCGCAGTCATCGATATTGTCCTACCTCAATCAGTCATAGCGTAAACTTTGAGTCTAACCATAGGCTAATCAATAGTAAAAATCATACAAATTAGTAAAGTTTAGTTTACTTTTTTTTAAAAGATCTTTAATATGCAAATCTTGCCTAGTTTCCGCGTTATAATAGTTTAGATTCACTTTAAATAATTACCAAGTACACATACAAACTGCAATGTTTACTTAAATACCACCAAAATATTCAAACATTTACATGAATGAAGAATATACCTCGTAGGTAATGCAACCTAGAAACTATTGCCTTCAATGTCCCCGGCCTGAAGTTCCCCTCGGCCTCGGTATGTTATACCTGTTGATCATTGGCACGCGTCCAAACTTTACGACCGACGAATATTTGGTCAGGCCTCGTATTTTGGGTCGAAGCGGCATATACTGCGAATTTATCGCACTTCTAGATACCTTTTGGTGGGCTAAGGGATTGGTCGCTATACTGAATATGTTTACTGCTCAAATATGTTACTATTTTTACATATGTTTAGAGACCAACTTCATGTATAAGTACACTAAGAATTGTGTCAAAGTCAAATCATTTATTTCTTATAGGTCGTCTACGGGGCTCACAAATTTTCAATATTTATCTTAACGTTTCAACTGGATTGGAAGCTCACCTCAATTGAGAAGATCTTTTGATAAATATTACTGAATTAACACAGAGAAAAAATAATAAGTATATATATAAGAATATTGGGCAATCTTCAACATTCCTAGCAAAGGTAGGTAAGTTGAAGATTGCCCAATACAAAGGAGTAAAAACCTTACAACTGTCAACATATATATAGATTTTGATCCGTATCCTATATTCTGTGTGTATAAAAACTAAAGACCCGACTAAGAACGCAAGAAAGTTGCACCAATGATAGATTCTACAGGTCTATTAGTCATATGCGTAGTACTGCGGAAAATTTTGACACGCTTGAACATCTACAACATTTTATATTGGCTACCAAAGGCGCCAGTGATCCATTAAAAATATATGTGTTATTATTACGTTACATTACAAGCGGAGCAGGCAATATTTCATTTCCCGCGTTTGTGTTCTGAATACTGTGAACGAAACGAGTACCACGCTGTCTGACGTCATTAGCGGCCATCAGTGCAACGAAACAATGGAATAAAAACATCTTTAATGCTCTGCTTTTGTACAAAATTTTACCGGTTTTTACTACAAGATTTACATCTTTATTGTAAGCACAGAATGTAATTAGGTCTGTAAACTGTTAATGTTTATTAGTCATACAAAATAATACCTAATGGTCACAAATAGACTGGAACGCGCTTACTGTTTGGTCTACGCTTTTTTGTGTACAGATACGACGTACTACGTGGTACCGCATACCGTAAACAAGTCAATCAGACTACAAAATGGCTGAATATTTTCGTAAAAGTCTAGCTATATCGTCTAATATAAACCTGCGTTCAGTCAAAGGAGGACTAGCAGTCATGGCCGCCCTAGGCCGTTTAGTATCAGCCGCCCCTTCTACTGATTTCTGCCGAGTGTTGCCGGTGAACTGTGTGAATCTCATACGCCATGGTCTTGCGAAAATGCAACAGACAAAAACTGCGGTAGAGTTGCGCCATGGTCACGCGGACTGCTGCAAATAACACTACTGGAGATAGACCTCCCCAATGAATTTTTAAATCAGAGTCCACCACTAGCAACCACCGGCTCCCTACAACGCCTATCCTGTCACGGTCTACCTGAGAAGCCGACCAGATTTCAGTTACGGGTATGCTACAATACCTAAACATAAACTGTTTCAGAACCGAACGTTCTGTAACGAATCACTTGTTTTAAAAAAAAACGTATCTAGTAACAGCACAGTGTTTTGCATATGTAATCTCCATAAAATCGTTAGTGGCAAACAAAGAGGCTTTTGCGGAAAAAGCGACGTTAGTATGCAAATTAGCGGGCGTGCTGGTCGAAGCAGTGTGTACGAGGCTTTATATGCTAGCCGATACTAGTGCCTGTGGTGTTTTTAAATTTACTTTTTCACACGAGCAGGCATAGATTATGACAGTTTTTTTAAACAAGCATATAGTGCTTATTAAAAGGTATAAAGGTCGAATACTGTATTTAAAAGTCCGAATATAACTCCACAGTTTGAGACGTCATTATCGTCGTCGACATTATGGTTACGTTCAAATATTTGGCGGTTTGTAACATTACTCGCAACAACTATTCACTTAACTGTGACATAAAACTGACAAACCCAACAACTGGTTTTAATTTTGTTATGCTTATTTCATTGTCACTTTTCTTTTGAAAATTACTTCGTAATACCATTGTGAACTTCTATAAATTTAGGACTAAGTGTTTATACAATAAGCATTGAAAATAAAAGGTCTTGAACTAGTGGCGTAGCATGTGGGGGACGGAGAGTGCGGTCCGCACCGGGCGGCACTTTGCCGGGGGCGTCATTTCACAGGTGGCGGTTAGAGACAAAGGATATAAAGATGAGAAGAGAGAAAGAAGAGAAAAAAAAAATTAAGTAAAAAAACTATTTAATTTATATCAGTGTTTTTTCATCATTTAATTTGTCGTTACCATGCCCCATTTTTTTTATAATGAATAGCAAAAATTAGAGGGCGGCCAATTTGAAATCCGCACCGGGTGCTAATGACCTATGCTACGCCACTGTCTTGAACCCTTTACTTTCAATGCTGCTGTCTACGTAATGTACTGTTTGAGTTCCGTCGGTTAAAGCACGCAACGCGAATGTTTAAAAAGCGATTTCATTTTAATGTTACTTTTATAGTTATAGAAGGTATATACACGATGAGGTAATGCAGAAGAAGAATAAAGACGTTGCAAATAAAATAAAATAAAAAAGAAATAAAAGAAATAGGCAGAAATGTTTAGTAAATAGTTCCATATACCGACGTTATAATTTACGACCGCCTGTTCAGACATCAGACAGATATCTGAGCCAAAATTTAATGACCCCATATCTTGGCTTGGGTCCTATAATTTAACTTGGCACATTTCAAACTTGTGCCGTATACTGTGTCTAGACGTTTCAGGAATTTCGCACTGAGAATACTATTGCGTGTGTCAATAGCCGTGCGCAAACTTATCGCGCCGCCTCGCAAGGCTGTAGTGAAATGTAGAGGCTGCTACGGGCACATGCCGGGTGTGGTGACTTATGTTTTACTTCGATCTGTCAGTTAACGCGAAGTTGGCATAATACTACGAGGTTGACTACGGGGAAAATGTCAACTGACACTACCCGGGAGCCAACAGCACAAGCCGAGCCCGTGGTCCCTGAAGTGCCATTGAGCTAGTTGTCATATTGCCCCGTCTGGAGCGCTCCTTGCATTCGCTTAAAACCCAGTG
The DNA here is from genome assembly GCA_905404115.1 of Pheosia gnoma. Classification (NCBI taxonomy): domain Eukaryota; kingdom Metazoa; phylum Arthropoda; class Insecta; order Lepidoptera; family Notodontidae; genus Pheosia; species Pheosia gnoma. The sequence goes on from FR989910.1 coordinate 3,045,642, forward strand.
TAACTGTGAAGGCCGCGTCGGCCAGACGCGTAGAGCATTAAATTAACCTACCAACCCGGCTAGGTAGCGCAAGCGTATGCTTCGGGGGATCCACGCACCGTGTGTGCGAGCAGAGGCAGCTTCGCGAGGCCGCTCGGTTAGTCAGTACTTAGCTTATTATACAAGTTTTGATATCAAATTCTCTCTGGATAAGATAGTTACTTACTTTTTGAATGTAGTGTAGTTGTTATTGCGTGTGTTGTTTTTATTTTTTATGGCTATTTATGTAATAATGTTCTTTTAAAACATAATTTCAGAGTTCTTTGATGAGGACGCGCTGTTCGCTTGCGCACGCGACGATTGATGTTGGTAACGTCATTATACATTAGCTCAGTGCCCTTATTTTTTTTTCTGCGACCGCAGACTTTTTTAGTCTGTGCTGGAGACGCTGAAACGTGGTTCCATTAAGTGAAATTTTGGAACATCAACATGGTAAACATGTATAATTTGGTTCAGAAAGGCTGGCTCTTTCCTCGCTCAAAAAAACCAGCGTTCTTGCCACCATTCCACGCGGACAAGGTCTTTTTGATACATAGTTTGTGGTCATACTATTTTTAAGTTTTTTTTTTATTTTCGTATTTTGTTTAACCTGTAATTGTAAATTTTATATTATGAAAAAATAAAAATTTAGTTCTATATTGATTTCTTATATTTACGTGAATACTGCACATTTAAATAAAACTAATTTTACGGATTTTATCGCGTTTATTTTTAGTTTTTTTTTTAAACAAAAAATAAACGCGATAAAATCCTTAAAATTAGTTTTATTTAAATTTGGTTCTAAATAACTACTGTAAGTATTTTTTTAAGTTCAATAACAACCGTCTCATTATCTTTGGATATTGTGTCTAGGACAAGTGTATCTATATTTATCAAAACAATAATTTACAGTACATTTAAACTATTTGTAACGGTTATTTCGTGCGTTCCACGAACCAATGTTTATGAAGTGTAAATTGCTAGTGGTGTGCTTTACAACGCAGTTGTTAAGAGGTTTATTACCCAATATTTTAGTATTATTCGGTTCTCTATGGCAGTATGGGTAACGCCAAAGTGACGACCGAACCTGTAGGTACGTGGGGTTCTCCGTCTTTTTCAATTTTTTGGTTGACAATCGGCTACAAAATTCTAGGGGCGTTTTGCCAGTATCGAGCAATATGTCTTGCTTGCAAAGCAGATGCTTTTCAAAGCAGATGATGATAATGAAATAAAATTTCCGCGCCATCTCACAAAATTCATTCGCGCTAGCTTAACTAGAAAGACTAGAGTCTATCGACGACTGGGAACAGTTTGCTCACTCACTCGTGTGAGTGTGACCGAAGCCAAATAACTAGTTTAAGTTTACAAAACTAGCTCGTGTAAGCTAAATATTGCTAGATATGATATCTATAGATATTTTCACTGTGTTTTCATTTCCCTTGATCTCGTGCCAAAGTAATCGCAGTTCAACTATTATTGTTTGCAGAGCACTGCGATACGAACTATACCATTGGTATGTGTTATAATTATTAAACGTCTTAGTAATGTAAGTAACCTTGAAAGATGAGAATTGTTTTTTTTTTAGTCCAAAATACGTTCTAGTACTAGGTACTAGGAGGTATGCTTTAGTAAGCATGCACATAGTTGTGCAGAGTTGATTTTCTTATTTGGAATCCAATAATAAATTGTCAAACACGAATGTACCTACCTTCTTTCGGCAATCGGTCTATAGCCAACTTTTGCAAAAAAAAACCAATTAAAGTCATAAAATAAATTATGAAAATAACAATTACTTTTTTAATTTGGTTAAATGGCATCGAATATTTTGTATCGTGTAAGCCTACCAGTATCAAGTGGCATTATTGAACCTCTTTTGCATTTCATTTGACGTAAACATTCCGAAAATTGTAAATATTATTTGGATGCAAAATTACCTAGCACGAGTTGGAAACGAGATTGAAAGTGTATGTCAAAACAACAGCTTTCTAATTATTTATGTAACAGAATATAAATGTATAAAGAATATGCACGCATACCTATTGCAACATATCGCTGTTTCGTTTACAGACAAATGCGAATGACACAAAAAACGTTGATTTGTAGAAAGATATCAAATTAGAAATTCACGTGGGTAGCGCTAGTCTACGATAGATTTTTATCCCGAGCCATGGTAAGATTAACCACGCAAAAATATTTTTGTATTGCTGGGAAAGAAAAACATCGTCTTATTTTCTATAAATGGCCTCACCCACCCAACTGTAGATATTCTTGAAATAAACCTTATTTAACGGATTTTATCGCGTTTATTTTATATTTTTACGTTCCCGAAGTTTCGGCTGCTTTACAGCAACCATGGTCACGGGAGGACTGAGGTGTTTGGCGTCCTAGTGACATAGTTGTTGTTTGCGGTCCAAGCTATGCAGAAAGTGCTCAGTGTCTTGAGGTCTTTATTGGATCCCGGAAAATCCGTTAAATTGGATTTATTTCAATGCGTGTTATTCGCGTAAATATACGAAATCAATATGTAGATGTTCTGCCAATGTCAAGCTTTAATAGCAATACCTAACAATTAAATTAATTTATAAAAATACATTAAAGTATAATTAATGAAGATATCGTGGGTGACAATGTCTCCCACGCAGCCTTGCTAGGCTGGCGCGGTAATGTGTCACACGAGGGTTGACAGCAGTCAAATGAATGTAATAAAAAAAAAATATGAAAGTTCTCGCCGGAATACGTTTGGTCAACCGCATAAAAAAAGATCTAGGTACTATAACGTCGTTTGTCTCAGTATTACAATATCCACAGTGCACTGGATAACATATTTTCGTTCAAAGGTTCACCAGTTCTATATAAACACAATTCATCATCACATTTGTTTACCCCTATTTGGAGCTATGATTCCCCACGTCAATCAAATATGTCATTGTCTGTCGAAGATCTCACAAAATAGGCATTATTTAAGAAAGGCGCCGCCCATTGCTACGAAAAATAAACTAAATACCGTTTGACGTAAATGGACCGTTCAAAATGTAAATATTTTAAATGTCAAAATTAGAATGCTGACAAGGGAATTGGCAAAAAGTTGACCGATGTTGGAACGAAGTTCCTTATCGCGCGTTACGAAAGGGGGCTAGACGGAAAAAATTAAGACGAAAAGTTGTAACGACACTTTTTGCTATCTTTGTCGTTTGCATTTACATAATGGTCAGTATTTTCGAGACATTGCACAAGTGCATCCGTGGCGGTTCGAGCCCACCCGGGGGCGATATATTTTTGTTTCCCAAAATTATTGATTTTTTGTACATAATAAATAATAATAAGGAACTTCGTTCCATCCGGGTGTCCCTTGACACCTCTCAAGTTTTTTTTTGTTTTAATTTCCAAAAGTTTTTTTTATTAGCCAGTATAATTATTATGATTGAAATATTGCGTTATGTCAAGTTGGTAGGGGTACCAATACCTACATTTGATTAATTTCTTTAGTAGTGCTATCTTTATAACCTACTGATGGACCTGTTAAAACAGGTAGGTAGGTATTACATAGATAATCCGGTTATAGGTAGGTACACATATATTCTATTAATAACTTAGATGTATGCGTAACACCGAGAAGATTATCAAAAATTATGACATTCATTTTCATAAACACGATCTAACTATGTAAGGCAGAGTCAGGATAAACCATTTTAAACCTTACGGACATCATAATGTGGTACATTTATTAAAATCAAAGAGGAATACGTTACACATTTTCTGAAATATGTTATATATTTTTTAGAAAATGTGATGAGATTAACTACAAAGAAATCTAAACTTTATACTTTTTGTTTAAGGTATAATTTGGTATAACAGATCAGTGTGATTTTGTAGTTTCTCCGGATGTGTAAAATCGACGTTGATATCGCGCTACTGGATGTGGTATGACGTCACGTGAGCGTACTCCGGTGCGCGCTAATTTTAGCGCATAACTAGGTCATGTTTTAGGCGCATGTCAACAAAACGTTCAGTCAATGAAGAATATCGTCGGAAATATTAGTTCGTGTTACAATTTTTTAAAGAACAGGTGTTCATCTTGTAATAGGGAAAAGGAAACTTGGTACACTTACCATAGGGGCGATTCTCTGAAATATAGTTATTCTATCTATAATAATAAAATTATTTCTTAGTCGGGTAAGTAGAATGAATTTCTTTATAGAAAAAAAATCACATGGACGTCTCCTGCATAAAATATTTGCAAGGATATTCAATTTACGGTACAAATAATGTATGTTGCCGAAGCTGATTCTGCCACAGTTGATCTTTCACCCTTTCACGTTTATCTGTCTGTTTGCGTATCAAGAAAAAACTGTTATAGCCTACCGATGGACCGCTTAAAATATTTTACATTATTATTATTAAAACTTATATGAGGTGTAACAATAATAGTGTAAAATATTTTAAATGGTCCAGGTTATAAAGAAGAAGAAATAAATCAAATAATAACAAATTTCAAACTTTCACCCAGTACTGAGCGCACGGCCAAACGCTACTGGATCGCCTTGTTGAAGAAAATCAAACATCATTTACACAAATAATTTCTATATCAACATGATCGATATACGAGTAGCTTAGTGATTCATCTGTTAAAATATTTTCCACTATTTTTCTTACACCTTATATAAGGTTACTTTTTGCCCCCGAATATAAAAGGGTTCCTACTGGTACGAAATCACAGGCACTCCTATAATTTGTAAATGTTATGAGTTGTATCTGGATGTCCATTATTTTGTGGGGCATGGTTCGCATTCTTATCTGAACACAAGGAGAGCATTCGCGCGCGAAAGAAATAACAGACAAAAACAACTCGAGATTACGCTCACGGCTTTCACCCGTTCAATCCCTCACACTCCAATGATCGCGTGTGCAATAAAGTCGTGTAAAGGCGGCTATTATCTCAGGGCGCGCAGACGCCAAACGAGATGATTGAGCACATTCATACATCTCACCCTCTTACTACTGTATTATTACTCTTTTTCAGGAAAATTGGAGGCTTTAAGATGAAAACACACCGGCAACGTATCCTTCGCCTAAATATTTAATTTCAACATTACACAGTAGGAGTATATTCACAATGGCTCCGAAAATATACAACCAATTACCAAAACATATTAGAACTGTGGAATGTATTAACGATTTTAAAAGAAAGCTATCGACATTCTTAATTGAAAAATCTTACTATTTTGTACAAGATTTCATGAATGATAAAATGTGATTATTACTAGTAATGACCTCTTAATGAATACAATTCTAATTAATATAGTTTATCTAGACTAATATTGTAAACTAATAGTAATACCTACCTTCATTTTTTTTATGTAACTCTATGCCACTAATATTTGTACGCCAATAATTGGCAGACCATAGCGAATATTAGCTCTATGTACTACCACCCTATTAGCTATGTTCACAAATAAACTATCTTTAACTTTATCTTCTTTTTTTCTTTAATTTGTAATTGCCCCCGTAGGCCTATACGAAATAAATGATTTGACTTTGACTTGACTTTGACTTCATTCTTCAATTGCCCACCCAAAAACCTATACGGGGGGATTCAGAAAGGGTATACTAACCTTTGAACCTGTGCTGCTTTAGCGCATTGGTAATGATTGTGTCAAGTCAGAATTTCGATTTGCGGCCGGACCCTAGGGAGGTAGCTAATATTTTTATCTTTGCTTTTTATGTACTTTTTTTTTATTTTTTATTTCAGAAAATGACAGTACAAGGTATGCCACTTGACTGGATCTAAATAATTGTCAAAGTGTAAAATCAATTACTACTAGCATATTTAATGGAAATTAGGCATTCACAGATTAAACAGTCTAATATACCTTTAACCTTTCTTTAACCTCACTAAATTACAATCTTTATGTTCGAAAGCATAATTTCCATTATCATTACTTCATTACATAAATTTTAATTTGGCGTTGGGATTGTGGGAAAAAAACGCCCGGAGAAAGGTCGGCGCGGCCGAGTGACGTTGAACTGTAATATTAGCTACTTATATCTGACTACGCAATGAATTGTTGAATTCAGATAAAAGTGTAAGGTCATAGCAGTAAGGGTCGTTTTCAATTGCACCGCGATAACACCAATTTTCTCAGTGATCAGCTGTCGGTTTGAGATGTTAATATTAATTTTTAATTATTTTTTATCGTTTCACGTTAGTTCCACTAGTTAGGTGTTCGGAGGGTAGTATAGTGCTGTGTGTATATATCGGTAAATACCGAATTATGGCAGACTAGATGCTAATTCAGTACATGTAGACGACCTGATTAGCTCAGTGGGGTCCCGGGTCCCGGGTTCGAATCCTGGTAGGGACAAGGTTTGTGTGATGAGCATAAATTGTTGTATCCGAGTCATGGATGTTTAATATCTACATATATAAGTATTATATACCGAGCACGCCCTCAGTCTATTGTACGGTACCCATGACTGCTATATTTAAAATTGTATATTATTATTAGGCATTGAAATGAAAATAGAATAAGCGTTGCTACAAGCACTATGTGTGAACTAAGAATAATCTCTATGAATATCCGATATTTATTTACTTATACAAAATATTTAACAGTCACGCATTTTTGTATAGTTTTCTTCCATTAGGTCATTGAACTAGTTTGTATTCAACCCCGACGAGATCGATGCCCTATGACAAAAGGAGTTATTCACCCGTCAGAGATCTGTACCTATGTCTACGTCACGAAGAAGGATGGTCTTATAAACAGTGTCTACATTTACATGACATGATTATAATACATCTTTTTTTTCATAAAAAAATATTAGAAATCCGCCTTAATAATTATAAATCAGTATTTAGTACAGACGGAGCTAGTAGAGGTTTATGAATCATTCGAATGGTTTACCTAAAGACGATATACGATTAAAACTCACTAAATAATCTGACAATTGTGTTATGTAAGCCCCTATGTAGGACCTACATTTCGTGCAGAATTGCATTTTATTTGGAATCCCGACACTCGTGACAGATAGTTTCTCGACAAACATCTTAGAGGAGTTCAGTGTTGCTGGCTTCTTTAATTATCGATCAACTTGTTTGGTTTATAATTGGAAAAGTTGACGAGCCGAGGATCAGTGATGGGTTCCTCTTCCCATTTGTTTAAAATGTTTTTGTGTAGAGTAAAACGCGCGCACAGAAGACATGCCTTTAGACACGTAGGGAAGGACGTACTCTGTTTCATCCCCCGAGGGTTGTGCGGGCTTGAGTGCTATAGCGCGTAGTAAAACATACAGTAGACATGCAAGGATAAAGATAGTTAGAAAGCCTACTTATGTTAGAAGTTATTATATGTAGTACAATCGGTTTAAGATTTTATTCAATGTATATGACGAAGATTATATCATCCTTGTCTGATCCTGGTACTCTGGTTCTAAGGTACATCACTCTAACAGTGGATTAAGGGCCAAACATTATTGAAGTACTATTTATAGTGTCACTCCCCTAAATTTATAGAGGTGGTACCATTTTTTTTTAAACTATAGTGGTTTGTAATGCCATTGTAATAGATAAAACCTCTCTATGGATTAAATTCGTGCGGGTTCCAAGGCAATTAACTTTATCGCGGGACTCGCCGAGGGTCAAACCTTGGTGTCATAATTGGACACCACTGTAGATCCTGGCATACAGGAGTAGCAGTGATGGGAGTGTGTGTCGGGCTCAGTCCCATAGGAAAAAAAGGACATACCAAAATTGTATTAGGTATATTGGCTCAATATTGTATAAATAAGACCATTTAACATAAAATAACGCTTGTGTAGAGATGGTATGTCAAGGCCCATTCTTCACCTCGTACGAATTGACATGCTTGTCACATCATTTGTTACACCCGAGGAGCAATTATAGAGTACGCCCACTAAGCCGTATCAAATCGGACCGAGACTAACTTCAAGTACAAAGATAGCTTGTGTTTCCATCCATCAGTCATAAGGCGCCCACTGTTTGACAAAGGTCTTCCCCTAAAGACGTCCACACATCATAGTTCTCCGGCATTCCCGTCTACCGGGACTACATCTTCCATGCCCCAGCTCGTGGTTGCCATTTTCGATCCTTACTGCCCCAACGGCCCACACGTTCTTCAAGCTATGTACCCGCCCACTGTCACTACAATTATTTAAATAATTACAACCAATGAGGGTTGCTGCTTGTTCATCTACGGACTCCCTTATTTCAAACCTAATTCCATACCTCAGGCATAGCTTTCTAGAATTCCCGTGGAGTAACTTTGTTCTTATGTGGCTGAAAGTAAATGACCACGTCTTAGCATATTCTTTCACTATTGGGTAAAGGTCTTTATTAACGGACATCTCGAAAGAATCCAATAAAGAAAATTATATCATCATCAGATCAAAAAATCATAATTATTATCATCATAAATGATATCATGGCCGCTACAGCCTTATTATATACTTATAAGCTTCAACACTAACAAATCCACGGTACATTATAATTTTGTAAGCAAAATATCGAGCTATTTGTCACGCACATACAATAAGGAACCAGTGGTTTACCGTATTAGGAAAACTGTGGAGTCGATTTGCATACTTGTTAAATTAAAACATCAGTTTCAGGTGACAGGCGCTAATTACAATTTATGGAAACGATTCTTACACGATGTATGCAAAAGGCAGTGTAAGTGTGTTGTTTGCTCGACTGTCACATTAAAGTATGTCACTATGTGTGAGTATTTACGTAGCACGTTTCAGGATATGTGAGTCTTGAAATTCAGACTACTGTGCGTCTAATATACTTCTAGCTACCCATCCTACTAATCTCACCCGAGGCACACTACCTAGGTTAATTTTATTTTAAATCGAAATGAAAATATATGATCCCATACTGCTTCCTCACGATATTACCCAAACTGACATTCGCTCTAAAAACAAACAAACATGGATTTTGGTGCCCCATTTCCATAGGGACGGAATTAACGGAATTACGAATAAGCGGTGATGGAATCATGGCAAAACATTTTGTGAAAATTTTGGTTATTTATAAGTAGGTACTCTAATTATTTACATGAATAAAGATTTGTCTGATTCTTGTATTTTTCCCAATTCCTCTGGGTCGGCTTCCAGTCGTTCCTGCTTCGGTTGATTTACGAAATTTAAATCGATGCCATAACACACAATTTGCAAAACAGTTAGGGACTTCATTTGAACGACGCTAGCTGAGTACGACACAAATGCACAGTCTACTGATATGCAGTCATAACAAAATAGTCAGACGTGAATGTCAAGACTTTGCCAAGGTCCCAAGCCTACGATGAGTTCATTCGTACCCCACAGCTGTCGGTTGAACAATTCATATCTTATTCCAGAGATGTACGACATACCATTCTGAATATTGATGAACGATTTTCAGATAAAGGTGCGTAAGTAATATCGCGGAGTAAACGACAATATATTTCAGCCTGCTTAGGGTCTCCTTCATGATGTGCAGATAAAATCCACAAGTTATACCGCCCAAGTATATGTGGTGAAATAAGTTTTGGGTACGATTCGTCAGCACATTCTAAAACAGGTCAGTGTTTTACTCTCAATTTGAGTCACAAAGAATTCAAAATAATTTACTAACTTACTGCAGTAGTTTGCCAATAATCGAATCTTTAATCTTCTATTACTATGCGCCCGCCCTCAATGCGCGCGCTTGTTATTTTCTTGTGAAAAACGTAATTTTGTTAAACGCAGCATTTCAATGAAAAATATAAATTCAACATATTTTTGCACTCTACACAAAAAAAACTTGCCAGAAAGCCTCAAAGCAATTTGTTTTATAGCTTATTTCCAGTGAATGTTGTGCAAATTAATTTGGGTTGATAAAAAAATGGGTCTACCATAAAACGTAAGAGGAAGTGTGTCGGTGAAATGAGTCGCGCACTCGCCGACTAAATAAAGTCGAAGATAAGATCTTAAACAAGTCATTCGGAGTGCTCACAAAAGTGGTGCGGAATTGTTAATGGGTCGTAGAAGAGGCTTTGTGAGATCAAAATGTGAGCCGTGCGAAAGGGAGTACACTGTATCAGCTAATGCTATGGATACCAAAATATTGCTACCTGTCCAGACCCTACTAGAATCACAAATTCACCGTGGATTGTGTACAGAAATATGATTATAAGTAGGCATGCAAGATTTAAGCAGTGATAGCCAAGTTGGTAGAACGCTCACCTCGGTAACGAGGATCGTAGGTTCGAAACCCGGCTCGCACCTCAGGGATTTCTGGATTTCATGTGCGAATCTCCTTTTCAAACATGATTATCACTCGCTAAACGGTGAAGGAAAACATCGCGAGGAAACCTACATGTTTAAGAGAACTCTTCGAAAGACGTGTGAAGTCTGCCAACCCGCACTGGGCCAGCGTGGTGGACTATGGTCTGATCCCTCTCGCATTGATGGGAGGCTCATGCCCAACAGTGGGACATTAAAAAGGGCTGGTATTATTTATGATGCAAGGTTTATATATCATCGATCTTGAATGCAAGAATAAATTAATAAGTTGTGTTTTTATTATCCAAAGCACAAACTAATTCATTATAGAATTAAGTACCTACATTTTTTTTAATTGCAGTCACCTGTTGTGATAGTCCATGACTTGACATGATTTTGACGGTATTATAGTTTAAAAACGTTCATAAATTATAAACAACTCCTTAATTAACATCGACATTATAAATTATTTTAACCAACTAACGTCTTACAGCTGTCACCGCTCGCACTTTATAGTGACATCATTAACCCAACCGTCAATTAAATCTAACAAAACAAGCCACCTGTTTTTGCGGAACCCTAAAACCAAAGATTGATCGACAACGCAATATTTTTTCTGCGCACAGTTTTTATTAGCACTTAATTCAGTTCGGCCGATGGAACATTCGCGAGACGATTTGTAATTACATTTTTACGACGAGAGTTAAATTGTCTGTTTATTATTCTCGACTGTCAATTGGGAGTGATTATAAGAGACTGGATCGCCCACGACACTGGACCAGTGATGTAGAAAATAATGGCTTCTTTTCAACACATTACACCCACGATCTTGGACGTCTGGAGCGAGAAGGTATAAGTTAGTTTATAGTAAAGTATTTTCCGATTTATATATAATCTGTCTACGACATTTGATCGATGATTGTCGGGATCTTGTATATATGATGCGTTCGGGGAAAACTCTCATAGCGCGATTCAGGATTGTATTGAGAATTGTCTATTGTTATATATTTATATAAGTAATCTGAAACGCTCTCAATCCTAACAGATTGACTAGTTTCCAAACACTTTTATTGCTACGATCAAAAGCAAGTTTCTTATACTCTTATTTTATGTCGCAGCTAAATCCGTGAACGCGTAATTACGCAATACGTCGTCGAAACAGTAAACGCGGATCGTCTCGCGATGTTAAATCATTCGTCACAGACAGACATTAACATTAATATTCCTAGAGGATCGCTCGCGCTTGACCAATCTGCATCTTTATACCTTCGATTTTAGAATTCAGTTTGTTGAGTTTGTAAAACTAGTTAATTGAACGAAAGGTTTATAGTGATGCTTATGAAAAAAAGAAAGAAAGTAGGTAATATTTCGTTCAGCTAGCTCAGGTTTACATAACGATATTTTCATAGTAGGCATCAGTGAAGATTTAAAATATTTGTTAAAAAAAAATTGGTCTTATACCTACATAAAATTAGTGTCAAGTAGGTCCTGAAATATCGTTCAAAGTCAAAGTCAAAGTCAAATCATTTATTTCGTATAGGCCTACGGGGGCACTAACAAATTGTCATTTACATTTTTTTTGCTTAACTCTACAACCGGATCAGAACGCTATCTCAATTGAAGATCCAGCGAGAAACTCAGCGGGCTTGTCTTTTTACATATTTTTTTTTAAAACCATGTTTATTACAAAAAAATATAAAAATAAGTCACAGTTAGCAAACGAAGGATTACATCAAACCAATGAAAAAGTATTTTTATAAATTAGGTAGCTCTGTTTAGATGTCTTAAGGTTTCGCTTTGTAGTTTCACAATGGGTCTGGCTAAACTGGCGCTTACTGACGTCATTATTATCAACTTACCAACTTTTAAGATTTCCCTTTCTCGTAAATAAGAAAAGTGAAGTCTGTTCGAGGCTTTTAAAGCATTACTGTCGCTAATTTAATATTAATTGAGCAACGTGTTGATATGTTTTGTCCACCAACTCGCCGTATAACGATAAGATTCAATCTATTCAAATCAGAGAGACAACACTATAGCTGCCAGAATTTGAAGCAACGCACCTAAATACATGAAGCCAGGCATTACTTCGGGGGGGGGGGGGGGGTCAAGTTCAGGGTGGTCGAGCTCTGGACAACAGACAACAAAAATAAGAAAAAGAGTCGACAATATTTAAGTAAGTACATATGTATAAAACGGCCTTAAGTCCTCAAACCTCAACGTCCTGCAAACGGCCTTGCTAGTAGGTACTTACGATATTATTTGTTGCACTAGTTCGAAATTCGCTCAAAAATCGCTCATTGGGTTGAATACGCTAATACAACATTGGCAACCTCATCAAAATATGCACATTCTTTTCTTTTCTTACAATTGAACCGCTGAGAATAAAACTAGAGATTAACAACAACTACATATATACGTCAACATTGTCGAATATTTTTGTTTACCACGGGAAATCCCATACCACCTATCATAATCTTTATTCTTTTGTGTATACAAACGCAAAATGTAAATTTGCTTTTACGAGTCGCAAAATTGTATGTAAAATGAACATCTGTCTGTCTTCCATTTGTCCTAATTGAAAAATGAATGATGAAATATAACTTTACTAAGCATGTACCTACAGGTGACCACAAAAGTCTATTGTTCGATACTCGTTCTGATTCGGGGCTTTATCGAGCTATTGTTGTACCATCCAATTAGTAACTTCATGGTCTTCCGTAAAAGCTATCGCCTGAAATTGTGTCGGTTTCGCGCGAAATATAATATTGACAGATTGGCAGACGGGATATGGTGGGAATAATGGTAGTTGTTAATAATTATAACAAGCAACTCACCGACACGATAATCAATACAAAATCACAAAGAAATAATCCAATCAAAAGATTTAAAACATTCCCTTTGCAGCAAAATTAGAAGATTATATGTGTGCGGTGACGGTGGCTGTCATGTAGGTATAAATAAAATGCAGTTCCTATTAAGAAGAGATTTCAGCTTAAAGCTTTTTGAAACATTACACAAAAACAAAAAGGTAAGTGTATACATATTCTCGCGCACGGGTAAAGAGGGGCAGGGTCCAATAATCTGTTGTATCGGAATTTATTTATTTCACAAAAAAACACATAAGTATACTAATAAATAAAGTTTTATGTACACAAAACATTTTATTAAATGTTTTGTGTATATATTTTTGTGAAACTTTAGATGGACTACGTTAATAGTTATACGACAACAAGACTAAAAATTATGCTGTTCCAACCACAGAAGAAGAAGAAGCAGAAGAAGAGAGAAGAAGTTAGAATTCCATTCTAACAATGTCTTATTGAATAGGTAAGCGAGCATAACTAACTACATACTTAATATTTATGAAAAGTGTAAGCAATTTGGTCCATGTGGTAACATATCCAAGATGCTGACCGCATTTCCTCGCTGGATAGCAGACATAATACTTCACGGTTCAAGGTTCACATGCCATAAACTCACAACAATATTGTTTCACATGTTTTGGCATAGTAAGAATCAGATCGCGATTGGATCCATCTCCCGGGTACCCTCAGAATCCGACCCCTGATTCAAGTGAGCTGAAACACTACTGAACGACAAAGGATATACGAACACTACATGTAATTACTTTGGGGTGAATAGGTACAATTAGCGAATTCCGATACGTCCAATATTGCGACTATAGATAACAATAAGCAATATAAAAGTTGCTCTCTATATTATTTGTAAATTATATACTTAGAGTTAGTTCTATTGTTGACCAGCTGCTCAAGCCTGCCTAGCCGTTCCTACATTGTTCTGAAATACCCATAACAATGTACTGCTCAAACTTAAAAGATCTTTTTAAAACGAGCAACCATGGAGTTTCTTGCCCGTTCTTTTCCATAGGAACGTCATTCCGAACGGATGGTAAAGTTGTAGCTTAGCATTTAGTAACAATTTTTTATACTGTACTGGATTACATTAATAAAAAAATATTCTGATTTTGATTCTGATAATATATTTTAACAAATTAATAAAAGTTTTACTCAATTTACAATGGCAATACATTTTTTTTATGAGAAAGGTGTTTTTTATACCATTGTAAATGGACACAAAACTTACTATAAATTTGGGGTCGAGAGGTAATATGTAGTTAGCTATTAATTTCGTTCAACTGAAACGAAATTAAAGGAATTCTCGTCGTAAATTCCGAATTTAATTCCATTCTCCTAAATCGAATTAGGTACCCGAGGATAATTAATTCAAATAATTCTACAATGAAAACTATTTGTAGAAAAAGAGATGGTGGAATTTATTTTTGAATTTATATGCTGATACATGTATACATTCGATTCATTGGTCGCATCCAGACCGGCAGCGTTGCCTCGCGAGGCTGACTCGGTCAAATGCGCGCGTGGGCTGACAGCGAGGCATGAGACAAATGTCAGCGCTAGGGTGAATCACAGCGCGAGTGACTTTCTCAACTACCCAAGGCAAACACTACAATAAACTTTTCTAATGTAAATTATACTGGTGACCAGTAACTTTTTAAACGGCGTTACGGTAATGTAAACGTTCTACGAGTATCCCTCTCATATCACAGATTTAAAAATAAGAATGACAGTGATAGCATGCGGTTTCTCGATAGCGATACGATAACACAAGAAGTTCCTGCTAGGCAGTGGTCACATCAATTATTAATTCCATTGTAATGGCTTACCTATATCCATGAATCACTATCACGTTAACTTACCTCGAAAAACTCGACTGCCCTAACGAGGTCATTAATAGTCGGCTCATTACGTTAGTCGGCTAGTAGCTGGTCACCTCTATTAATTACGTCATCAGAGAGCTGCACTAACACATTTATTACCGCAAAAGTGTGTAGAAAACGACTTTTCCGCCCATCTTATTTCCCTTGTCGACTATTATAACCTAACATTGGTAGCCCTATTAATTATAGTGTAAACTAAACTAGTAAGCTTTTAGTGTTTTCTTACGTAAAGTCAGCTCAAGATTCGCATGCGAATTTACTAATAGGTTTCTTTATGTAGTATGCTTTATATTGAATAGGCAACCCACATTTGAATCGCTGTCGAACCAGCTTCGCGAGGCAGCGCTCTCAGTCTGTACTTGGCTTAGTCTACGTTCTTAACGGCATTTAGATATGTTAATGTGTAAAACCGATCTGTCATTTAGATGAAGTCGGTTAAAAATAAAATTCAAGTGTATTTTTTTTTAATTTTCATGCTTAACAATTTCCCGACCGTTTATATCGGCCATAAGTTTGTAACACTGTTCCGTCTACGGTGGTTGTAAATTATGTTACCTCACTCAAAACCGGTGTCACAGATTGTTTATGAATTATAAATTGTTTTAAGTGGACTCTTGATTGGTTTGGATTGTCTACTGATTATACGACTGCGGAACTCATAAAATATGATTTGAACAAAGATATCGTAGAGACCGCCGCCGCCCCAGAGCAAAATTTTATTTTAACTTGGTTATCAAAGATGAACCATTGATTTGATACGATCCTGATCCGGTTGTAGAGTTAAGAAAAAAATATGTAAATTACAATTTTGTAGATGCCCCGTAAGCCTATTCGAAATAAATGATATGACTTTGATTTTGATTGAGGTAACAAGGTAGTTTGCAGTTGGTAGAAATCAAAGCCTTCCTACAGTGTTCTTTATGGGAAGTCAGTCCCAAAGACAATATTATATTCAGCCGAAAAAATACGTGAAATAAACCCAACAATAAATTAAATTAATATAATTTTGAGGTGTTTACCTACCCATTATATATTGGAAAAGCATTTGTCCTGATTAGAGATAACAATATAAAAATATGGTTAAAAATAATCAAGATTGGACCGAAAAAAATATAAAAAGCTTTATACATCCGAACATAGAAAATGACCGATCGCATCTCGTCACAGTTCGATCGATCGATCGATCTATATTGATCCAGACAGGCGCGCTGACAGACTCATACGCAGAAAGAAAACATGGCGGGATTATTATAGAATCTATGCGCAAGCGCAAGTATCATTTTTATTTACGTTACATCATGTTTCAATGCATTGACCGTGACGTGGAAGACTATGCAAATGTCTAGTCTTAATTTACAATCTCACTAATCTCACTAATCACTAATATTATAAATGTGAAAGTTTGGATGGCTGGATGGATGGATGTTTGTTACTCAATCACGCCAAAACGGCTGAACGGATCTGGATGAAATTTGGCACAGAGATAGATTATAGTCGGGAATAGCACATAGGCTACTTTTTTTCCCGGTAAATGTGTGGTTCCCGTGGGATAGATTTGTTTTAATTTTTCATTCCTTTTAATCGCGGGTAACACCGCGGGGCGCAGCTAGTAGAATATAAAGCGTTAGTACAATGTGTTCTTATTGGTTTAAGTAGGGCTCTTTCGGTGCTGAGTATAAATTATATGAAGCGTTTGGGGCTTAAACATTAGGTCCGTGGGGACCAGGAGCCCACTGAATGGTCAAATAAATAAAAGTCTAAGCCTATGTTACTCCTTGTTACATCAGCTATCTGCCAGTGAAAGTCCCGTCAAAATCGGTCCAGCCATTTCAGAGATTAGCCGGAACAAACAGACAGACAGACAAAAATTGTAGAAAATGTTGTTTTGGTATATGTACCGTGTATACATCCAAATGCACTTAGTAAAAAGCGGTTATTTTAATATTACAAACAGACACTCCAATTTTATTTATTTGTATAGATGTAATAAAATGATAATTACTTTAAAAATTTGTATTTTTTATTGATCATTTAATTTATACCAACACCTAGATATTACAGTCATTAGTCAATAATTAGTCAGTCATTAGTATACCTACTAACTAATGTTAGTAGATAATGTAAATAGATATATGAATATGTAGATGGTAATGTGATTAATTAATATTAATCACATTTGTCTTTACATAAATACATTATTTAAAATAATACTAATGACAACTAAATTATTTTTATTTCTTTCTGAGGGTCTTTCAATTTCCATTATAACCCATCGAGGCTAATGTAAGCGATGCCCAAGAAGCCGTGCGCGCGAGAAATGGATTCCAATTCATTCACCTGCGGAGGAATGTGAGATAGATTGTGCTGCTTAATAAAATCATTTGCTAAATTAATAAAAGAGTTCAACCTAATGTCTAAAACGCGGAGGTACCTATCAAACTAGAAATATTTTTTGCATAATAATATAGCGTAAAGCATCGCTACGCGATTGGTCAGTACGCAGCTATTATTAAGTGCTAGCTGTCCCGGAGAACTTCGTGCCGACTCAGAATCAAATGTATGAGCAAATCAATTATCTTAATTATTATTTTACTGTGAATTTTTCCATGTTCTCATGTGTTGTTCAGTTCTTCTGCTATTCGGGGCGGAGACAAAGTCAAAGTCAAATCATTTATTTCGTATAGGCCTACGGGGGCATTTACAAATTGTCATTACATTTTTTTTTTCTTAACTCTACAACCGGATCGGAACGCGACCTCAACTGAGAAGATCCGGCAAGAAACTCAGCGGGCTTGACAAATTCAACGAATCAAAGATTTTGTTTAATATATAAAGATAGATGTAGATTACTTACACATTGGTAGGTACTTAATATGAACGGTATATGGCTAGCGATATTTTAGATTCAAGAATAAAACCCAAATTAATTAACAAAAATCGACCACAATCTGTATACCTACAACTAAATTAGGTTTCTACTCCAACGCTGCAAACATTAAAAAACGAACGTCATACGAACGGTAAACGCATTATTGCCTGACACAGATAAAAAATCCATTAATCACAATATCAATACCAAACCTTAACAGCGCATCAACCTGTAATAACACTGCCTTGTAAACTGAACCTTACTATTGCCTCGCCTACAGTTTAAATTTGAATATATAGTCTAGAAAGTTTGACAGCGTATTGCGTATTTGGAGTTTGTTATCAACTGGCCTTTAAATCCGAACGTTCTAAAAGCATAGCATCCTCTATGGTCGAGTCTGACCCACGATAGCTCTCGGCTAAGTGCCTGGTGGTCCCTTATCATTATTTATCGCGGTGATAACGTGATGAGCGCTCATCATACCCAATGTATTATAAGGCATGTAGGTACTACTCGTTGATAGTTAAAAGTTTTTAGGGCGGGGTATCGCGACGAAAGTTCTAAAAAAAAAAATATTAAATCTATTTAAAAATTAAAACAAAGTCTTTTGTTTCCCCGTATAATGCAAGCAAAAGTTCTTTGTTTCGGACAGTCCGCTTGACAACCCTGCTCGTCCCGTCTCTTGAAAGTTATTTGTCGATATGAATGATTGATACGTCGGTCAGTGGCTGTCCGAGCCCTTTCAATACGTTTCCCTATATAAATTGGGGACAAATTCCTTTTACAGCTTAAGTTGGTCTCATCATTGTTTATTTAGGGCTGAGTTGTAGTCTATAATGGGGTGGGTATATACATTAGAGAGAAGTATATAAGTTATATCTAGACATCGTGCAATTGTAGAAAAGTAGGCTGGAAAACAGAAGTCCCACAAAAAAAAAAAAATCGAAAAAAACACAATCAAATTGAGAACCTCCTTTTTTTTAGAAGTCGGTTAAAAAGCGACTTGAAGGTTTCCTGCCGGATATTTTCAGTTGAAGTCGTGTTCCGATCCGGTTGTAGAGTTAAATACAAAAATTAAAACGGCATATTTGTTAGTGTTATACGCAATGTAATTGGACTTGACTTGAATTGACTTGGAGGATAGACGGAAATCCCTTCGTCTAAATATTCAGTCATCACACAATGTCTGTCCCTGCCACCATTTGAATCGGGGACCCTCAGCACAGAAAGCAGGGTCATTACCCACTGAGCTAATCAGGTCGTAATTACAGTATGACTCTCTTACGTTGGCTGTCTATTTAGAAACGAATCAGAAAACTCCACCGAAGCCACAACTCAATACGTACAAAATTTTACGAATTTACATTACGATACCATATATTCAGTAAGTGTATAATAATAATACCAGCCCTATTAATGTTCCACTGTTGGACACGGGTCACCTCTCAATGTGAGGGCGATTAGGCCATAGTCCACCATGCAGGCCTAGTGCGGGTTGGCGGACTTCACACGTCTTTTGAGGGGTTCTCTCAGACATGCAGGTTTTTTCGCGATGTTTTCCTTCACCGCTTGTTTAATCATGGTTAAAAATGAGATTCGCACATGAAATCCAGAAATCTCAGAAGTGCGAGCCAGGGTTTGAACCTGCGATCCTCATAACCGAGGCGAGCGTTCTACCAACTTGGCTATCACTTATTTTCTAACATAACTGTATAATATACGCTAAATATATTTTCTTTCAATCTTCGGTCAGAATACCTTATACCTTAAAAAAAAACTGTTTCACTCAATGAAAAGGTTTCATGTTCAATAATAGACTATGAACGAAGGTAATAGAGTACAGTTTCCCTTTGTTGTTGTTGAAACCCTCCTGAACAATGGCCACAAAGACGCACAAGGTCCATGAAACCTGAATGAGGGAAAGTCAAATATGTTCTTCGTTGGTATCATTTCTTTGTGGGTAAATAATATATATACTTACCAACAAAGAATATTAAGTATATTTTTGTCTGTTTGTCTGTGCGCGCTCATCTCAGAAACGACTTAACCGATTTAGGTGCGGTTTTCACTAATGTATTGTGGTCAGCTTCAAATAAAGAAAACTGTTTGTTTTATTTCAATCAGTCCATAAATAAAATGGTATATTAGTTTAAAAACGCGGCCGAAGTCGCCGGCAATAGCTAGTTTAGCATTTCTATCGGACCATGTTTATTTATTACTTTATAACATCTCTCATAAACATAAATGACTTCAAAATGCTTTCTACTTTGGATTACAAGTCAGTTAGGTACCTACATCTGTAACTTACACATTCCTTAGCTATAAAGATAAGTGACGGTAAATTACTTAAAATGCCTAATGGATAGATAGAGGTCACTCCGACATCGACTATTCATGTTATTATAGAGAAATATACAGAGTGATTCAGAAAGTGTGAACTAAGTCTGAAACCTGCGCATCCTTAGGGCATTAGTAAACACTATATGAAATCTATAATGGCCTAATCCCCCTCGCATTGAGGGGAGGCCTGTGCCCAGCAGTGGGACATTAAAAAGGGCTGGTACTATTTATTATTATTATAGCTCTCTGGATCAGCCTGTAAAAACTAAAGCCAACGCGAGCTATAGCCGTGAACGTTGTAATAAATTATAAGGTGTTCTAGATAAGAGATGGTTTTAGTTATACTCAAAATGTGTGCAAACACAACATTATACCACACGTTACACCCTCTCGTGTACACGATGACATAACCGTGAATATAATGTGACGGTCTTATTCAAAATTAGGTAAGTGGCAACAAAATTAGGTAGGTTACAAAAAAATTAGGTAAGTAACAACAAAATTAAGTAAGTAACAACAAAATTACGTAAGTTACAACAAAATTAGGTAAGTTACAACCAAATCAGGTAAGCATTGATAGCCAAGATGGTAGAACCGATGTAAGCCCTCGGTAACGAGGAACGCAGGTTCAAACCTGCACCTCTGAGATTTCTGGATATCATATGCAAATTCATTTGAAACCAAGATTATCACTTGCTAAACGCTAAACTAAAACAACGTGAGGAAACCTGAGAACCCCTCGAAAGACGTGTGAAGTCCGCCAACCCGCACTGGGCCACCGTGGTGGGCTATAGCCTAATTCCCCTTGCATTGATGGGAGACTCGTGCCCAACGGTGGGACATTAAAAGGGTTGTTAATAGATACCCAACATTATGTTTCCAAAGAACGTGAAAATGAACCTAATAAATTCGCAGCACTTAAAAATGTCCAATAAAAACAACAAAGGCAAAACAAACAAAATGCTCATACTGAAACGGGTTCAAAAAGTTATCTTCCCAAGTAGTAATAGGTAGTTAGTATTCTTTGTCAAAACATACTAAACAGCTGATTACGGCAGATCACAAAAACAAATAAATACCACTCACCTACTTAACACACCACAGATAACACGAGCACTGAATAAAAAAAACAGTTTTGAAAATATTGGTTTTTGTTTTAAATCACTCGTCCAAATGTAATTGTCTGTGGTAAGTATTAAGGTACCCCTCTGTGGCCGTGCGGGGACGCACAGAGAGGGGCGGGGGAGGTCTGGGACTCTAACAAGTCGGTGTTATCGGTAGGGCACGGGGAAGAGAACTCGCGACGTGCTCCGTCGGCGACGGATGCATGACAACTGGCTGAAAATGCTGAAATCCCCGCCCGCCCTAGCGGCTGCCACCGCCCAAGCAGAAAAATTGTTTTCATAACAGCCAACTATAGCATATGGTTCAATTTATAGTATTGTTTGACTCCATGTTTTATAGAGATGCTTCATCCAATACGCTCGGCGCTATGACGCATGCTGTTTGTAATGATTCTATGCCAAAATCATGCCACATTAAATATTGACGTGACGTATGCTTGCACTACAACGCAGGCCATAAACAAAAAAATCACAGATCACGAGAGATATGCCGTGCGGTTCAAAATGTATGGGAACTCGCTGTCTCCGCTTGGTCCCCACCACTCGCCACAAAACACATGCAATTACATAAAACCAACCAATACGAAGTCTCACACACACACGCGTGCCAATAATTCGGTGCGTGCTGCGTCGTCGCCGCACACAGCGGCCGTACCACGCGACGCACCAGTTTATTCAAAGTATCGTTAGACGATCTATCCATTGCCTCGTACATTCACTCAGTAGCGAACATAGGTGGTACTTAAAGAGCCATGTATTTTGTACAAAAATAAAAAAGTCGTTGTGCTACATGAATACTAAAATAACATAATAAAGGCATTAAATATTTTTTGATTTGTTGTTTTTAATTATTTTAAAGACGAATAAATAAAATACTTAATACTGGCTGGTGAAATGAGATTCCATCTTTCGCGTAGTTCATTTTGCTGCTAGTATTTTTGCACACAACCACGGAATAACACGGCATTTAAAAATAAAGTTAGAGCTCCGATACCGACGTGCAGTTGCAGTCGACTGACGGCGAAAACTCTATGTTAGCGTAATTTTGGCTAAAGGTGAGCGCAAGCCCACCGCTTTCATAACATATCTCCTCTAATATATCTGTGAAAAAAATAGATTTTTTTAAATTATTTTCATTGGGTTCCTTGCATTTACCTGCTTCATGGGCAGCTACATCTATTGCGTTTATTCAGTAGTATTCACCCCTGACCTGTCCCCATAATGAATACAATAACACCTACAATATTACATAAAATTATTTCTAGTAATAGTCTTAGAAGTACATGGACTTTTATTCAATACCAATTGAATGGATGTTAATTTTATGGGGAGTTATTTAATAGTTTTAGGCTTAGGGAGTGGAAAACTGTCTCTGTCATGGCAGTGAGCGTAAGCAATATATGTACTTGTCAACCCCTTTGCAACTAACGAGCGTGATGCTATAGAGCCGTTTATGAAAATTACTCTGCCTGACGTATTTCAGTTATGAAGAAATTTTTTTGTATAATAATATTTAGAGCGCGCGTGCGCGAAGCGATAACGAGTTTACAACTAATGATTATGTAATATTATACATATAGTGGCTCCCAACTTATCATTTTAGGTGCCTACAACATTAAACTTGAAGGTGGGATGGAGTGTACAGACAGCGACAAAGTACATGTTTAATAGCTCGTCGTATAGGAAGGGATAACTGTATCTAACAATGGAGATATTAAGAGCTGGTTTTCTGTACATGTTTTTTTCTGCCAATTCTTAAGGGAGGGGTTGTAACGTATAGCACACACTAACATATTCGTGCACACTGGTACAATATAAACTCTGTATTGGCACATTTTGACGGCCTGATTAGCGCAGTTGGTAGTGACCCTACTTTCCCCGCCGAAGGCCCGAGGTTCGAATCCTGGTAGGGACGAACTTTGTGCGATGAGCACGAATGTTTGTACCCAAGTCATGGATGTTTAATAGCTATATAAGTAATATATACTGTTTGTGGTTCACCCCCAGTCCATTGTACGGTGCCAATAATACAAGCGTTGCTTAGTGTGGGACCGTGTAGTTGGTGTGTTCGTCTGGCGATATTTATTTATACTTTTTTTTTTTTTTTTTTTTTTATTACATTATAGGCAAGTATTTGATCTCGATCTCACCTGATGGTAAGTGACGGTGAGATCTACGATGGAGCATACTTGCCTAGGTAGGAAGGCGGCAGTAGATCGAGACGCTACATTCACTAGGCACATGCAGCGCAACTGATCTGACCCGCCATCCATGAATGGCAACACCGAACATCATGCCGGAACACGGCTAGGCCGCTTGGCGACATGGCTTTGTTCAGTGGGTGGTGACTAACCACGGCCGAAGCCTACCACCAGTAGAGTTGTCACCTAGTTGGCACCACCCAGGGTCACGTGTAGGGTATCTCGAGGGTATTTAATTCTCCTACGGACGAAGGTGACTCGACCCCAAAAGGAAAACCCTACACAAAATCGCTAGTGTATATTATAACTCTTATGAGCATTTGTACAAAATGCTTTGAATGACGGGTAGGTAAGCCTATTGGAAGCTAAGCCAGGCTCATTCGTCTAAGAGGGAATAATAACAAGCTATTTTTACCCATGGAGTGGTATTTATGGCACTCAATCATAGTTAATAATGTACCCCTTCGGGGAACACAGGCGGGATCGTAATGGTGTATCATTTACTTTCAGTATTTCTGACATTACGCTCCTCTGTTATCAATCTCGCTCGAGCGAGTGAACTGATATTATTTTGCACGTAAGTGCGATATGTAGGTAGGTATATATTTCCCGATGCTATTAGCACATATTATGTATCACTTACGTACGTACGTACGCGTGTTATGTACACGGACTTCTTACATATATGTAGTAACATGTTATCAAAATGTATGATTCAATTCGACTACACCTCGAGGCCACTTCCGCGTATACAGTGCCTACATAATCTAGCTTAATAGTTGTTAAAACGCTTGCCTTAGGTGTGCGTTCCAATCTCGGCCCGCACCTCTGGGATTTTCAGGTACATATATATTCTTATTCCCCTGAGCTAGGCAACTTGTACGTATCTAAATACAAACCCAATCAAACCTTACAATTCGGAATAACACTTTCTGATGACATTTTACATCTATCTCGTCGAACGTGCGAGGGTCCTAAGCTAACAAATTGAAACGACCCCCCTCGGGCGACGCTTGGGGTTCAAAGGACTGGGTATTAAGTCTACCAGCAACTTGCTACACAATCAAATGTTAATTTTAGACCTCTAGTACTAGACGATTAATTGAAGTTGGTGAATTTACATAATGAAGAGTCAGTAATTAACCGTCTTCTGATAACCAATGCATTCGAATAGATATTCCTGCCGTGGTTGAGGCTACTTTAGGAATTCGAAGAGGCTTATTGAATTAAGGTACGTCTAAGCAGTCTTGAATAGTAGTTACTTGTCTCACGCATAGTTGCCAGGGTGAAGGGTCTGATGTTGAAGCTACAAGACGGTAATTGAGTTTTGATAAGGAAATCCAGTAGACTCATCAATTTTGGGTTCATTTGAACGGTCTTTAAGAGTACTTTGGTGACACATAATTATGTGCCAATAACCATAACTGCCTGTGGTCAATATAATGTAAAGGTAGTTTATTGAGTACCTACATTTTTGAAACGGTTTTTTACTTATTACTTTTTCATTTTTATGCGGACAACGTCGCGGCAGAAAAGCAAGTTTCATAATATTAGTAAGTATAGATTATACATAATAGGTCTTTACCTATGAAATTACCGTTTTATATGAAATAAGTTAATAATATTTCTTATTTCCATTAATCAAAGTAGGTAATCACCACAGATATCATGATCTGTGGTAATCACCCATGCTTTCGATGCATCTTTGCCAACGCAGCGGCAGTTTATTGATGCCCTTCTTGAAGAAATCAGCTGGACGGGAGGCCACCAATTCTTCAAAGGCATTTTGTACTGCCTCTCGGATATGATTTTTTTTCCCGCCAAGAAGTTATCCAAATTCTGGAAAAAGCAGAAGTCTGTAGGCGCTAGGTCTGGTGAGTATGGCGGATGTCGGAGAGCTTCCATGTGTACCTACAAAACGAAAGAGTGAAAAAAAACTTACCACTATCATCAGTAACATGATCAATTTAATCCCTCAGCGCCATCTTTTGCATAATGTACAAACGATGTTGTAACCCTATAGCTGCGTTGTACACTAACGTTGTGTTTGAAGAGTCTCTGGGAGCGAAATTTATTTTAGAGTATCATATAGATGGCACTACTAGCATTGTTAGTTCGGGCTAAAAGTCATAGATGGCAGGCGTTGCTTTTTAATCCACGATTGCGACACAAATTAATTGTATTAAAAATTAATTACTCACAATCAAAATTAATTCAACAAAATTTTACTACAGCTTTTTTTCAACTGTTTTTATTCAGTTAATGTAATTTTTTATGAGTCTCTTTAATTTGTAATGTGAGTATTTTGAAACCCATAATATGTTTAGTGTTCCGTACCATAATTTTAAAAACTAAAAAGACGGAACCCTTATGATGTGACTATGTCCGTCTGTCACACCCATAGGCAGTGGTGTGTCCGCGACTTGTCATAATTGACCACAAAATATCAATGGTTCAACGTAGGTTGGTTGTTAGGTAACATCTACTCATTTCTAACCTCATTAGTGTCTTTTGTTATAATCGATCTACTCACTTATGAAATATAAGGGGATCATTAAAGAAATAGGTGTGTCACAAATAAAAGCAGTTTATCGTAATACATAATTATTTACTCATGTATATTATTTTAATACATCAAAAATTTTTGGTGTAATACGAAATTCGCTAACGCGTAATCCCTAGGGCCCTGCTACCAACCAGTATAATATAATGTGGGCCAGCAGAGCTACATGTTGCTGTTACATTATTGTACATCTTCAGGAATGTACTAACAACTACTAACTACTTAGCATCGATAATCTTGCCATTATTGTAAATTTTACACAATAATATTAAATACATTAAATTAAGTAATTAAAGTTATAAAAAACATTAAAATCAGTCATTTACAAAAAAAAACGCTTCATAATTTTTACGATGACGTTACGCTACACTAAAAATAAAATACATACTGTAGGTACTTAGATATTTTTTTAATTTTTGTAATTTTGGATATCGCTTATTGCACTACGATTATTATAATTTATGACAAACTTATTTTATTTAAACGGCAAGTAGCCATAGCTTTGAGAAAATTTTAATTTTGCACGGCTATAACAGGGATGCGATTTTTTTATTCAATTTCTTTACATATCTTAAAATTATACTT
Organism: Pheosia gnoma; assembly: GCA_905404115.1. Taxonomy (NCBI): domain Eukaryota; kingdom Metazoa; phylum Arthropoda; class Insecta; order Lepidoptera; family Notodontidae; genus Pheosia; species Pheosia gnoma. The sequence goes on from FR989910.1 coordinate 3,072,361, forward strand.
AATTATTAAACTAACAAAATGGCATAATAATTGTGATACCTTCTAAATTATTTAATGATCAGATTTTAAGTAGCCTATTATTCGTAGCAGAGAGCCACAAATTTCTAGAAGTTGTTTACTAGAGACGATTTACAGACTTACTTCATTCGAGATGGGTTTAAGACGTCATCATGTTTTTTTCTTAATCTGGACGTTTTAATCTCCCTACAGAAGAAATGATCTGATGCCTGACAGAGAAAGACAAGGCTAGGTAAACGAAAAGTAGGCAGCTGACAGTGTCTTTTTTTTTGTATTTATTTCTTTATCTGTGAGGCAACAGATCAAATTACCTGACAGGAAATTTGATTTGATAAAATATTATGTGCATATAAAAATACTGATATTTTCCACCAATATTTACTATTGAGAATAAAAAAAAATCCTGCATTTCAAAATTATCTATTCTCATGAAACATCTACATTAAAAATAAAACACTTTTTTATTTGGACGAACTTCCGAAAATATTAGTTTAACGTTTTAGTCGTTTATAGTTTGTGTCATACGCCTGGCATCAATTCGGATGTTTCGTTTAAATAAACTCATATTTTATTTTACGATTTTATAAATACCTACACTAAATTACAATACTGACATCTTCGTAGACAATTAAAAATATACACCTTTTAAAAATCTTCGATCACAAACATACGAGACGGTGTACGAAACGGCTCTACCCGATCATGTTTTCTATGTACAATAATTTACAAAAAAAAAGACGGACATGTATTTATTTAGCCTACATTCCCTGATAAAATAACGAGTAGATCATTATTGGCTTAGTTAATTTTGGTAGGTATGTTTCACAATCCACGATACCAAAACTCGTAAGTACTGGTAACTTCATAAAATGAAAATACCAATGTGGTCGATCTCTTACCTTCAAAACCCAAGTACAAATTGAATGATCAATTTATTCCTGCAGTGTGTATATAATGTTACTTTTTATAAATCTTTATAACATGTAACGTAAGCTAAATATGCATTGCAAATACACAAACGCAAAAACAGACGCACCAGACCGTCCCTGCACATCAAACATCTGTCAAATTATAAATAATGTAAAAATCATATTAAACCTATATTTACAAAATTGCCGATCGCGATGACGACACCGTTTAGGATATAAAAATGTATTAAAAATTATTATACAAAACATCCAAGATCGGACATGAAACTATTGTTTTACTTTTTTTTTATTTACAAATAAGTAATTTCACGCTATTCGTAGGCAGTGCAATATTTCGAGAACTATCTTTGAAAAAAAAACACAATATAATCAACCTTAATCACAACTAAATAGTTAAGTGCATAATAATATCTTTATTATGTGATGTACTTTAATTGTGTGACGGTTTATACTTATTTCGAATATAAATTTGAGTAGTTTTTTTTTTATAAATTTTTAATTTACAGTTTTAAAATATCAAGTGAAAATACATATTTTGCAGTTGAGCCCTTCCCTTTCTTCAATTGAGTTTTTATCTAGTTAAAAAGATTGTAATAAATGATCAAATTACCTTTCACTAATCACTCCCAAAATTATAAGGTATTTTATCCTCGATGACTTAGATATAAGCCCAATTCCTTATACCTTGACGAAAAGTACTGGCTATGATATAAAGTGGATAGTGAGGAAAATTGAGAACTAGGGTAGATCTTAATAATTAAACCTCATTTCGCCAATGCCCGCTTATAACCTCAAAACAACACAATCGTCAATGATATTAGCTAATCCCAATCTGCAAATCATGTTATTCTTATTTTATAACCATTAAATAAACCTGATCCGAAAAAAAATGCTAATGCCAACTACTTTGTTGCATTCTAGAAGCACACATATCTTTTTTTTTAATTAAATCTGACAGCACAGAATATATTGTTGCAACAATAAAATTCTACACTCAATTACCAATCTGCCTTGAAACAGTTAATCGCAAATACCTAATAACATAAACCCTACTATTTTTTCGTGTTATTTAGGAGACCATCTGTCTGTGTCCGTTCTGTCCGCTGCCATTCTGTGATGGAAACAATACTCCTTCGTACGTGACTCCATTCAGTTCTATTGAGACGACAAGTTGCTGATCTCCTGTGTTTGCATCACCTGGGAAACGAAGTAATAAGTTAGACTCTTTAGTAATTTAAGTGAATATTTCCTTTACTCAATTAGATCTACTTTTATCCTTTTAGATATTTGCTCTGTCTTATCAATTGGCATAACGCCACAGGTCTGATCATTTGTTTGGCCGAAGATAGCCTAGACCTTCGTCTGACAAGAAGTGTTGTCTTGATGATCTATAGACATGTTGGTGTCCTTAAGGTTAGACGAAATATTACCTGAATTTCTCTCTATATGTACTGTTATTTAGCTATGTTAACGTACTACTAGATGGTCAGTTTGTCACAGGAATCTAAACTTCATAACTGATATCCTGTTGTAAACATTTAAAGGATCCATATCGTACCTCTGGTAGTGATCTTGAAGGCAGCACCATTAACACCATTGCTTGGCGGCGTGCCGTTGTGCTGCGCGTGCGGCGGGCTGGGCAGGCGCGCGCGCGGCGGGCTGGGCGCGCGCGGCGAGGCGGGGCGCGGCGTGCGCCGCTTGGCGGGCGGCGCCGGCGACCGACACGCCTCGCGCTTCACACCGCTCAGGCTAGAGTTTGGACTCTCGCTTAGGTTTAGGGCTTCACTGTAGGAGATGATGAAAATCAATATTACAGATACAAAAACTGTGTAAGCGGTAAATTATTCTTTATGTATCAATTTGCCCCAACTTTACCGAATAGTTGATCTATTATGTGGAATATTGACTTTTTCATGTTTCCTTCAGTGTTTGTGGCTAGTAACTATAATTAGTCTATCTTACTTGACTCTGTTTAAAATTTGATAAGAACTACCAAATTTCTATGTGCGCTCTTTCTGAGTTATGATCTATTTATTAATATCACCGTTGGCCTATTAAGTGCGGTACTTAAACAACCGTATCGATTAAATAGCCAAAAGGTTTTCAGAATTTCAAAAAGTACCTAGTTTAAAACTAACATCAAAATTCAAAACCCTAAGCTATATGCCAATACTTAGTTTTTTTTAAACTGTCTGGAGCTATTAACTTACCGTTGTGGTTCCAAATCAGGTTGCGGGCTGTTGTTATTATTGTTGTTGTAGAGAGACCACAGCGTGAGGCGGGAGACGTCGATAGCGCTGAGCGCGGCGGCATCCCGAGGAGACATGATCGGCGCGGGCCCGTTCGCACCCGGAGGGGACTCGGAGCCTGCGGAGCGGAGAATATTGTCAGGCGTCATGTAACATATGCTAGGGCTGTTGTGTATATACAGCTAATATTGCCATGTAACGTATGCTAGTGATGTTGCGTATATATAGCCAATATTTTCATGTAACTTATACTAGAGATGTTCCAGGTCTAAAAATAGGAACCTATATTTTAAAATGAGGGTAGCATCGCAACGACGCTTGGATTCGAGATTGCCTTGGGCTTTTTGTTCAAAAGTGATGGGATTGCAAATGTTGCCAACGTTCTTGATGAGAATCTTGGGTTTAATATAGTATACCCACCTATAGTAATGTAATGTAGTACCTATAGATCATCGGCCTTTCCCTTTAATTTTACTTCGTACTTTCCCCATAGTCTGAGTGCACACTAATATCAGATTTGACGCAAGAGTCACGAGAGTTGCATTCGAAGATACAATACTCACCATTTCTCATAAGCTCCCTTTGTTGCTGTATCATCTTCATGTACTCCCGTACTCTGTACTCTATGTCGTGCTGGGAGATGTGCGGGGCGTGGGGCGGCAGGGGCGGGAGGCGCGGCACCCCCGGCACCCCCCCGCCCAGGGACAGCGAGAGGGGCTGCATGTGCTGGGACAGTTGGGCCAGGGACGCTGGCACGCGGTTCAGCGGTGGCTGGAAAGAGAACTTTATATTGCTAGTTGGTTGGGTTTAAATTGGATTGATGAAGTTTTTGGCACTGGTATTCACGAGTATTTCTACCTTACTTGCAAAAGATCTACGATTACAATTAAGCAATACATTTTACCAGTGAGGACTAGTATTTATCTAGGATCATTTATTAATGAGGTATGGTCGCAGCAAATAAACTGAACAAAGATTGCGGCTGTGCGTATGCTGAATTCATACAATAAGAATTTTGCTAATTGGAGTTAGATTTAGGCGTTACATATCAGGCTACTGTATCTAATATTGTATTATGGTATCCCCATAGCTAGTGGTCCATGGGGGGTCGCTTTTGCATCCAGTATAGCCATTATGAAACACACCTAACATCCTTCTAATTTTAACCGACTTCAAGAGGAGGATGTTCTCAATTCGGTTGTATTTTTTTTCACATTTTTTTTATCTTTGTTACCTCAGATCTCCGTCATTTATGAACCGATTTGGCTTTTTCTTTTTTGAGTTTTCAAACCAGTATAGGACTAATATTTTAGTAGAGGCTAGTAATTGAACTCACCATAGCTAATGCAGCTTGTGCGTCGTACTGTCCCGAGGCGCGCCGCCCCTCGCGCTTGTTGCCTTCGATGGCGGCATCCAGCTCGTTCCTGGTAGAAAGGTTCTTCTTCTCACACTCATAGTCGTACAGATACTTCATGTATCTGAAACAAATCATGGTCTCCTTATAGCAAAAACTCAGTCAGAAAGAGATAACATAATAAATACTATTGGCCCTTTTAATGTCCCACTATTGGGCACGAGCCTCTCCTCAATGCGAGCGGAATTGAGCCCATCACGCTGGCCCAGGGCTGCTGGCCGCTGGCGGATTTTATACGTTTTTTAAGAGATTACCTTCCCCGTTAACTATGTGATAATGATGCTTAAATATGAGATAAATGCGCACATATAATCCTAAAATCATTAACCTGCGACTCTCGTTACCAAGGCGAACATACTACCAACTTAGCTAACAGTTCTTCTTGAGTATTTTATTGTTTTGCAGAATAAGTTACTAACTTTAATTCCCCCTGGCATAGACTCCTCTGTTTCAATGGCCACTCAGAGCAAGTACCCAGAGCCCCACGACTCATGAGTCTCCCTAGTGCCTACCAGATCACCAACCGATATTACCGATAAATATATTTTATTTTCCATAAATATATCTACCTATAATTAGCCTTAAGTGCCCATGGCCCCCATCCAATAGGTTAGAGACTGCATACCTGGCCTGACTTCAGGAGTCAGCGTCAATATAGCACCATACCCTGAACGGCCCAACAGCCCTCTAGAACGGGTGGTGGAACGAACCGGCCCCTAATTCCGCACGCAACACCACAGCGGACTTTGTACTTTATTTTATTGGGTCTGTACGTTAATAGGCAAGGTCTTTCATTGCTGTGCCATTAAAACAACTTTTTAAACGGTCCTAAAGGCGGCAACCTCAAATACGTTGTCCGCATTATAGTTCAACATAATCCCCATATCAATCAGCTAGGATATAAATCAAAAGATTCCAGTCACTATTCAATCCTTTATGTCACATGTATCTAATAACATCTTTACTGCCCTCACCGAGGCTGACACGCTTATAAATCATATTTCAAGCCCAATTATTATCAAAAGGCTATCCTTCAAAGTTAATACGCGTTATTACATTCTAAATCCTATTCTGTAAGGTGTCAATTTAATATGGCTGTATTGTGGACTATCCGTTACCATATGTCACATTAAGCGGTCACATATTTAATGCGTAACAATGCGCCGGAGTCGGTCGGCGACGCGTCATAAAAACGCTACCTTTAAAACTGTCAGTTGCGATCTATATATACGACATTCGTCATTGCTGCTCGTCTAATTTTATGAAAGTCAGACGCCTTTCGTTTGGCGCATTCATTGTTAGCTATTATCGTCTTGACGACACTACTACAATATGTAGAGCATTGAAGATCTACGCTTAGTTGTTTATACAGAGTGATCCAGAAAGGTAAAGTCAGATTTCGATCAAGTCAGAATTTCGAAATGTCAATTAAAATAACACTCACATAAAAGTACAATGAGGAAAAAAATATATATTGTTCCGTAAGTTTCTCATATATAATTTCAATTCGTTTCAGAAGATGATATTTGGCCAAATAACACAATACGGTACGGCATAGCAATACTTTAGGTACCCACTTCAAATAAATATGCAAATGGTTACATTCTCAACAATGATAACACACTAAACACATCTCACACCGAAAGATCTTACAAAATCACAACAAACACTGCTATGATAATTAACAGCGCAGTACGCATCAACAACACAGATCTAGGTAAGTATATAATAGAAGCTGCGGACAAATCATTGGATCGTGCGTAACCGGCGCACACTGAATCTTAAATATACACCATCTTTATGCCAACCGACAAAAGGCTGAGGTGAAGGAACTCTAACAAGTTAAATGGGAAATTATATCGGCCGAGATGAGCTAGAGGTTATTAATTATGAAGATGTCATATTGTCGCGACGCTCACGTACGGCCATTGTGGTGGGATCTTTGTCTCCACCTCGTGAGAATTTGAATGAGGGTGAGGTACAAAGAGCATCGAATATGGAGCGGGCTCCTGGCTTGTTGAGACCACACAGGTTTGGTTTTATAGATATTCAAACAGATATCTTCAGTTATTGGAGTAAACTTATTCCTCGGTAAGTATTAGCTTCCAAGTGAAAGCTTTCACTGGACTTTTGTTTATTACAAGCGACGAAATGAAGTATACTGTGAAGTATACGGTTAACTTACGAACAATCTCGCACTTGGCGTCCTTTTGTTTTTTAGTTAAGCAATTACTGTTAGGGATCGATTAGGCCTATCAAACGGCATCAAAATGTCGACTTTAAGTGTCTTACTTTTAGAAATATTATAGCTAGTCCAAAACAGCACAATTTTGCCACTTACTGTACTTATTAATGTGAGATCACAATGACAACCTGTTTTATTGTATTTTTTTCTTTGAAATTGTTAATAATATCAATTACATTGAAGCTTAAACAGCTTACCTACTAAATCTCTTCGTCTAACATTTTAAAAGGTAATTTATACTGGGACAAGGTCTTTCCCTCCTTTTTTGTTTTATTCCCAAACTATATCATCTGATACTCACTGTGTCCGTAACGTAAAGGCAGCAGACGTAATGGACGATGGCAGCCGAAGTCCCTTGATGATCTCCTGCCACAGCTTCTTGTTGATGACCTCGACGAGGCCGCCGCGAGCGATCACCAGGTTGTACAGCTCGTATAGATCCAGCACAGACTTGGCCATTATTGGCAGCCGGTTGATGGGAGTGCCTGGAACAAAACGCACTGGATTTAGTAAGTATAGGTATATATCACATTTCGGAAGACATTCATTGCATCTTTATAATAGGTCAATCGTCAATTGACGACCTGATTAGCGCAGTTGATAGTGATTCTGCTTTGTGTGCCACGGATCCCGGGTTCAAATCCAGGTGGGAACAAACGTTGGGTGATGAGCACGAATGTTTGTATCAGAGTCCGGGACGTTTAATATCTATATAAGTATTATCTACTTGCTTCGCCCACAGTCCATTGTACGGTACCCATAATACAAGCATTGCTTACTGTAAGACCATAAAACGATATGGTCTCACACTAAGCAATATAATATCTTGAATTTAAATCTAGTGTTGCCCAAGACCGTCTAATTATAGCAAGAACAATACTGATTCCGTAAGACTCTTGCGTCTCGCAGTTATGTCAAACTTAAGCATATTTTAAAAATAAATAAACAATGTTCAGCAGAACAGAACTCTGACTATAATTGTTATCTATAATTATATGGTATCTTTGTCTTAATGTAACTCTACTAAGATTATTAATCGTTCTACAATAAAACAATTCGTGGACATAAATATATATGAAGTATAATCATCATTCCCTTGGATTAAGTTTCATTTGGAGACATAAATATGAGCATTTCCGAATCGAATAAAAACCGAAACACAAAATCTTTAATTTATTGTCACACCATAAATGTGTTGACCGTAATGACCAAAATTATTAATGGCGGGTTCCTATGTTATTCTCCATCATACCTACTCTCCTTACACATATCTGACATTAAGTACCTACATCATTGACATTCGCAATACTTTTGATAACTAGGTACTTTACGAGGTGTCTCTACTTTACTTTTCGGTAATAACAAGAGCCCTCCCATGAAGACATAGAAAATATAACGACTAGTTAGCAAAAAAAATCCATTCTCTGGATGTATAAGATGTATCAATAATAGAGTGGAAATATTTTAACAAAGCTAATAGTAGGTTATAAAGATAACATTCTTCTTTCTTTACGAAATGAAATGCGATGAAATAAAATGGATATGAAACCAAAGAAATAAATAAAATTATTAGACATTTAAAAATGACATTCTGTACTGAGCGCATGGCCAAAGGCTAAATGCACGCCTTGTTTAAAATATCTCAAAACATCATTTAACAAAAAAAATATTTTCATCAACGTGATGCATATAACTTACTGATATTTTACACTATTTTTATATAAGGTATACCTTATATACGTTTAGTAAAGTAAGGTATTGAACTTAGCAACGACCGGAAACATGTTAATCGTGGCAGATAGAGACGGACAGAGGCTAGTGAATCAGCCACTATTGCCAGCAGTAAAACCCCATTACAACGCACTTAGTAGAGATCGTAAACTCACCGAGCGTACACATTGAAGTTTCACAAATCGAGCGCTAGATGTCGCTGTTTCCAAAATAAAACGCGTAACTGGTATTGTCACATTATTTTGACGGAACTTATTATTTTATCAATAATCACTTCACTATATTGCCTCTCATATAAACCAGCTTCCTACCAGGATCCTAGGTCGTGTGCTACATTGTGAAGAACATCCCCATACTACGTCTTCTGGATCGTGATGGCCATTACAGCCAGACCCTTTCTGCCAACGCTAAGTGCTATGTCGATGACTGTATATCACATTCTGTCGCCCAAAAAAACTCTGAGAACGCATTATGTATATCCAAATCCGTCGAATACAATAAAGCACTGCACAACCAACAATCCGAGCATGCTAAATCGCATCGCACGATCGATGATTTACAGCGTGCGCGCGCGCATCAGATCGCGCTTTACGACGCGAACGCAGCGTTAGTGGCCCGGATTTAGCGCTGCCCGTGTGGCCGCGGAAACAGCAACACCGTTTGTTCTAAAGCTTGTTTGCGAGCAGTTGATTTACTGATACTTAGTATTGATTATGTGATTAAAGTTTTGGATACGGAACTGGTGAACAAACATAATAATAATACCAGGCCTTTCTAATGTCCCACTGCTGGGCACGGGCCTCCCCTCAATGCGAGTGGGATTAGGCCAGTCTACCTCACTGGCCCAGTGCGGGTTGGCGGACTGCATAACATCTTTCGAGGGGTTCTCTCAGATATGCAGGTTTCCTCGCGATGTTTTCCTTCACCGTTTAGCAAGTGATAATCGTGGTTGAAAATGAGATTCGCACATGAAATCCAGAAATCCCAGAGGTGCGAGCCGGGGTTTGACCGTGCCATCCTCGTTACCGAGGCAAGCGTTCTACCAACTTGACTATCACTGCTATGTGAGGAAACATATCCATACATAAATCTTAACATTATCTTTAGTTTATTTGTCCATCAGTTAAAAAAAAGTCCGTCAACAAAAAAGCATCTGACATCGTCTAAGCATGTAATTTAAGTAGGACCACCAGATCAAGTACGTATATATTCACTTCGTTTAGTCACCACGTTTTTTTTCTCAAAAACAAAATACTTAACATCACTATTATACATATACTTACTGACTAAACATCATTTGTGCAATATCGCAGTGAACGAAATACCCCGACGTCATCGCGAAGTACTGAGACAATCAATCAACACCTGCCTTAATAAATTGTTGTTAACAATTTGTTACGTGTGCAAAGTCACTTATCGTTTCACAGGCTAACTGTACCGAGGGTAGTTCCTAATTGACAAAGCGTTAAAGACAGTTTTTTTTATTTAAAACACTATTTATCTTTCGCTATCGTTATAAGTAGAAGCCCCAGTGGCAGTAAGTTGAATAAAAGTAGGTACTAAAAATTAAAAACCAGCTTTTACTAGCCTTCAGTCTTGAAGCGAGTCCGATGGCATTAGGAATGAAAGAAAAGTTTGTTCACCTCTGTTGCGTTCCCATAAAGGTTAGGAATCATCGGCAAAATGTATATCTACAGATTTATTAACCTTAACAGCTGATCGGTGAAAATTAATATTTATTTGAATCGCCAAATATTTACCAACCGGAAAACTCCCGAACTAAGGCCGACCCTAAACTCGATCGTTTATTGATGAGCGTAGAACATTAACGAAATACCTAAAAGACTATTTGTCAATCTGTCTTCCTGTCTGCAGTTAATCATCCCCCCGGTTATCTGGGCCGGGGGGAGGGTGGGGAGAGGTGCGGGGTGCGGGGGTGTGCAGGGGGTGGTGTCGTCACCCGTTCAGATTAATTGCCACGTTTGAAGAGCGAAACATGATGTGCAGAATTGTTACTGTGTATAAATACCTGACTTTATTAGGAAGTCTTTGATAGATGATTCGTCATTGATCGTCGGATGACGTAAGAAGGTATAGGTACGTACTTAAGGTACCGACGGATCTGGGGCTCTGATAAATTTTAATTTGTCCACTGTTTATTATTATTTTTTTATATTTTTTTTATTAATACCAGCCCTTTTTAATGTCCCACTGCTGGGCACAGGCCTCCCCTCAATGCGAGGGGGGATTAGGCCATAGTCCACCACGCTGGCCCAGTGCGGGTTGCTGGACTTGACACATCTTTCGAGGGGTTCTCTCAGACAAGCAGGTTTCCTCACGATGTTTTCCTTCACCGTTTAGCAAGTGATATTCGTGGTTGAAAATGAGATTCGCACTTGAAGTCCAGAAATCCCAGAGGTGCGAGCCGGGGCTTGAAACTGCGATCCTCGTTACCGAGGCAAGCGTTCTACCAACTTGGCAATCACTGCTTTTCTTTATTAATAAATAATTAAAATCCATTGTGTTAGCAAATTCTGGGTCTTATCGTGATGTTACCACAAAGCTAGTGACGACGGTCGGTGCGGGGAGTCGAGTCTAATGTAAAATACTTGTAAACAAGATTTTGATCTAAAATCCGCATTTTACTGTAGTGCCGCTCAGAACAGAATACTATAATATTAGGGAGATAACGTTAACACTATTTGAGTGAACAGGGGTAAATAATTAAATCTAACATGTGTGCTTATCTACATGACTCATACCCCCTACCATTCGTTCGCATTCACGCACTAAACTCACACCAAAACTCGATACTAATAAATCTTTGCACAGAATAATATATAACAATTTGTTACAATAAGCTACTTTGTTTTGTAAAATCTCAAATCTCAGACTAGCTCTATAGTTGGTACTTAATTGTATATCTATAAAAACAGATTTTTGTAAAACTGTGTAACATTGCAGTCTTGAATAGTATAACTAGCTTTTTCACGCGGCTCCACACGAGTAAGCACGCATTTTGCTTTGCACCTCAAATCCGTTAGCCAGATGATTGGATAGCCAGCTTTCTAATAGGGAAAAGAGCGTCAAAATAAAAAAAATATATAAATAAATTGGACCAATAGTTAGTCTGTAACTCGAACAAACAGACATACAAACATGATTTTTTTATCGAATAGTATTGCGACAAACAAGCAACTGCAGGTACTTATTGTAACTACTTAAGCACGTCTGCCAATCTTTTAGAGCTTTTATGTTCGTACTTAATAAGGTGCAAATTTGCCAACTTGGGTCAGTCCAGTCTAGATAAAGTTTTATAGATCCTCCCGCCACCCACGCACGTCACAGCGCGTTGACAACCTTTATTGCCCCATACTAAGTTGCTTTGAGTCCGATTGCGCTTTATGGCGTTACGTACCATCCAGATTGGAGTGATCCGTGGCGAGAGAGCGCGGTAGACCGATGGTAGAGGGCAGCATAGGCCAAGATATGGTGGTAATTATTAGTCTTTGATATGTGAAGACAAATGTGTAGATTTTGTAGACATGTCTTGTGGGCTGTTAAATCGAACCGTTGCGTGTTGTCGGCAACATTACGGTAAGTACCATACTCAAGACGAAGAAATAACACAGACGGAGTGCCGCGAAACTCGCGATCAACAAATTGAAGCACAAATAACCAAGCCGACTTGTGGCGTGTACTACAGAAAATGGCTTGGTTTTGTGTTCTTTAATTTGTTGTTCGCAACACTCCGTTACTTCTTTGCCAAAGACACAAATTGTCATAATTGTCAAATTCACACATTGAACATGTTCATCTTGCACCTAACAATTACAAAGAAATCGCAACTCAATTGTATAGCCAGTTACACACCATTTCGAGAATATGGTAAATGCATAATACAAATCGCCGGCAATTGACCCCAGTTCAGATAAAGCACGATTCCCGACATCGAACCGCTCGTAAGCACCGCAGTAACACATACTGCGCTATCAGACATGAAGCCGGTCCCGTTATCCGTCTAAATAACACCGTTTACATGGAACCGCGGACAAAAGCTATTGTTTATGAAAGCAATCACCCCAATAACGATTTCCACAAAACGCGTTCCGTCGCCGGCGGCGGAAAACGCGCGATTCGATGCGCGTGCGCCGAGCCGCGCGGCCGCGCTATTTGCATACGGCCACCACTCGCGCAGGCCCTCGCGCAGGCCCGCGCGCCGCGCCGCCGCCGCCGCGCCGCGCGCGCACTGACGGCTCACTCGATTCGGCCGCCGAAGCGTTATTTACGACCTATGTCAAATCGCCAGCCGAGCCGATCTAATCGTGCCCAATTGTGACAAATTATTGCTTTTCCTACGAAACCTGACGCTAAATTTGTATTATGAATTTCACTTTATGACGTAGGTACCTACGAGGAACTTTGTATGGAATAATTTTTTCGGCTACAGTGTTGCCAGTGATTATTCGCGCCTCGCTCGATATTTATTGCCACTCGATGTCGCTTAGAGGGGCTAATTCTTTTGTGCGTGCGACTCGCGAGTGTCGTAAATCGTTTAGCCAAACGCCCCCGAGTGCTGATAAAGGGTTGTAAATAACTACCGATTAGCCGACTAATCTTCTTTAAGTGTTGCACGGTGCAACTTTGATTTGCACACCGTTTATAGCCAGATTAGAGTGAGGAATTTAATTTTTTCACCGCATTAATTTTCGTTTATTTAAGACGTTTTATTGAGTAGAGCGCCTAATCTTAAGTTTATGAACGCAATAAAACGCGATGTAGAGACACAAAAAGTATGGAGTAGGTTTTATCCTCTGAGGTCTCGACTTCTTCGAAATGACTCAATGTCAATGAGTAGGTGCCGCGCGTCTGGCCGCGGCGACACGGGCGATAATCGATCGAATCGACATTTGACGCCCACCGCTTATCGAGAGCAGTATCAAGGCCCTTCATGCCCGTCAACCCCGCGCCGGGCCAATGGGAGGCGGCGGCGAGCCGACGCCGGCCACCCATTGGTCTGATACGATTTTGATTGCGCCGCCCCACTCGATTCTCGACTCGATCAATCTCAATTATTCGCTCGCTTATGTTGGTACAACTCCGCTGGGAAACGATACGAACAATTACACGCAAGCCGCGGTGGAAATGGCACCAGAGCTTTGGATATATAGTAAGAAGGGTGGTACTTTAGGAATAGTTAAAGGGAGGCTGCTGTCATCTATTGATAAATTCTCTCTCTGAATTCATGTGGTGTTTTGGTGGTTAGAGCTTATTTATTTTTCCCGGTAGCTCCTTAGGCAACTGATGCACCACAAAATGATTTTCCCTATACTTTTATCTCTTACTTTACTCTTACCACTATCTCTTAGAAACAACTTTTTCTCAATGATGAAGATGGAAACCCACTCAGTTTCCAATATGTGTCTTGTGTGTAAAACATTAATGATTTGTCATCCTTCCTTCCACATTTTTTTGTAGGCATAGATACAACTTTAACTTAACAGCCAATCGGAGGAGGAATGCATCAAAGCAATGTGCCAACCACGCTTAGGTATGTTCTTCACGACCATTCATCATACATAAAATACAATAATTTAAATGTAATTGCTGTAATTAAGTGTCACATACTAAAGAAACCACCGATGCGACACTAAGACGTTTACGGTCGAAGATAAATTAATGCCGATGTGACAAATAAACCTATATTTAACATAGATAACTCTAGTAATAACAACTGAGATTGTAATAGTTGTAACCTTAACCAATCTAGGTACCTACGTACTGAAAATGAAAACCTTAAAGTTATTAAACACAGAACAATTGGGACACATCACAATATTGATGCAATCATATTTGAATTCAACATTCGTTTTAATGGAAGCAAATTTTCGGCAAGTAATAACCAAAATTAATTGAACCGTTAAAAGTTTTTTTATAGCAAACTATATATCATTCAAATTCAAAAGGCAAAAACGCGTCCATCATAATTATCGTTAAAACCATTTATAATCAAGAAAGGTGTGCAAAATGGATTAAAAATTATACCGGCGTAATGTATATTTTATTTCTTATTCATGTATTAAGGTTGTAAACGACAGCTAGCCTCTATTTAGACAGTCGTTATAATTTTATGGGTGTCAGAATTTATTGCGGCTCGGAGCGGGGTTTTAATTTAGAAATACGATCACTCCGGTGTTAATTTCCACACTTCGGAACAAAACGCATGCGCAAACGCACACCTACCAACAATTGTTTATTAAAATTCACATTACGCACACACGAAATAAACTAACCAACTTAACAATGCAACAGTAAAAATATGTGATGCTATAATTTTGAGAAGTTACCATAACTCAATGTAATATTTACAGCTTGTAGTGCAAATTCCGAGAGATACGGTGCGGGAATGACATAAGGCCGAGGATACAACGATCAATCATGAAGGGAGCAGTAAAGTTGAGAACAATCCAGCGTAATTCCGTCTGAGGGACATTAAAACAGCGGCCGCCCTATCCGGTGCAACAATGTGGCGAGCCCTTGCCAACACACAACTAATGCAATCGTTGGGCAAGCTTGCTGCAACATTCAACTTAGTAAATCTTGTACTCGGTAACCTAATCACCCTTCGAACATCACCAAACCCCGACAGAGAATCTTTAACATCACGACCAGATAACACATAAATCATTTATTCGAAAATAAACCAGAAATATTTTTGAATGATTGTATCATTCAATGGAATCCAGGAGGCCATTCGATATAATTGGCAATCATTTAGAAAAGAATATACTCTCTTACGAACAATCAAGACAAAGGCGGCCGATAGTAGGTACCTACAGGCGAACCATTACAGGTCAATACCCATTATTATGCTATATTTTCACGTGCACGGCCCTTCGATATTCCCGTACGCTCGTATGAGACGGCAAATATCTGTAATTAAAGGTTGTAAAGTTGATTTACAACCGGGGTCCGAGTATCGAGCCCTGAGGAACGCCTCGACCAATCGCAGGGCTCGCTGCATCGCACCGCGCCTCGTATCAATTTATTAGAAACGAATGAAAATCGCGGCTGCGGTGGCCGGGGCGCGCGATAATGCGCGTTCTGCGGTTACGCATCCCATCAGTACGCCGGCGGATCGCGGCCGACGGTATCAACGCCGTTGCGTACTTTACGATCTCCGCGGAGACGGTAACACCGGCAATAAAATGGCAACAATGGAACCGTCAGATGCGGCCGAGACGACGCAACTGCGGCGGATCATTGCTATGAATGCAACAATGGCATCCACCAAACGAAGGTGGCAACTATCGGCGGCAATAAACCTGAACTATCCAATTCGACGGAGCCGCGAGCGGTGACACTCGACAGATACGAACAATACATACATAATGTAATTCTAATAAAACTGCCTGCGCTCACACAATTTTAACGAACGAATGCAATTACTGAAACGATCACGTGGTCGCTGGGGAAATATAAATCCATGGAAAACTGCGACACGCGACGTCCGATATAAACTGTGCGCAGTAAAAACTTTATTTAACGCAATCGTCAAACGAGGAAATAATACGCGAGATATAAGAACAAAGACTTCAGGTGTGCTGTTACTTACAGGCTTCTCGAATGTATTCGCCAATAATTCTTTAAGATGACCGATAATAAGCATTGTTTGGTGTCGCACGCTGTGCGGAGCGTACCTTTCATCCCTTCCAACAATTTAATATCTGGAGAGTAATTATTGGCATTTGGTGTTCGCGATGGCAGTATCGTCCGGGTGTGATGTGTGTAATTTATTATTAGCGTAGTCATGTTTGCGCTTTTTATGGGCGCGGAGAAAATTGACCGTCGAAACGGGTCGGCTCACCGGTTACAATGTAATTTCTATAGCCATGTGTAATTGGACATCGACTAACATTATGTTAGACTGTGGGTGCCAATCAAATTCTGTTGTGCTTATTTATTTTTCGCGCTGCATATCGTCGTTGCTTTGAAGTAATTCTGCAGAACAGCCGGCCCTGTTATTGTAAAGGACGGGATCGTGCCACTACCTATGTTTAGTTTTATTACCAACGTTTTGTCGCTTACGGCTATCGTAAAAATATCAATGGTATGGATACTCTTAATTTTGTTGAAGTTTCTTTTTAGTTACATTGTTGTCACTTGTATGCAATAATATGAATTTTATTAAAAACAATTGGAAAGTTCCTACATTGATTTTAAAGGTCTTTTTAAGTGTCGTTAAAGCGACGTGTTTCGAGGTGTCTAGTTAGACGAAGGTGACGAGAATTCGAGTGCCACCGTTTAGTCACCTTGCCATGGTGATTTGAATGACAATTGATGTTGCTATGGGGAACGGCGTCCCGGTCGTGACTCGACAGATTTGAGACGAATACCTTCAAACTTCGTAATAATATTGTCAATACCCATACAAATGTACTGACTCTCGTTTAAAACATTATATTTTATTTCATATTTCTCTATGCTTCGATGTAATTAAGAATCTACGATCATCCATCTCTTCAGATCAGAAATCTTAAACCCATACGAAAATTTAAAATATTTGACGCATAGGTAAAATTTTGTAAACGTTATTGACGCACCACGCCCATGAAATAATGATAGATTATACTAACAAATAGATTCCAACAATATCAGATACGTCAAATCGAAGCAATAAGTAGAAACATGAGACAACAAAGAATAAGATACGCATAACGGAAATAAAATAATCCAAGTGTGTAGGGACAAAAAATTACAATAGAGTCAAAGGGCAAGGCAGACGACAATGGCCCCACCAGCAGATAGAACAAATGAAGTATCTACCACAATGCTGTATTAACATAAATGGGCTGCAGCCTCAACTGACACTGGGTTTATGAACCAGAAGAAAGGACGATTATTGATTCCCTCATAAATATCGTTGGACGAAGAGATGTTGCTATCTAAAATTGGGATACGGTGTAAGGAGTTACAGTTTTAAAAGTGTGTTGGGATAAAATACGTACTATTAGCGAAATGTGCGGTGCATAAGTTCCGACCGCTTTTGGAAATGTATACAGAGTTACATATTCAGAAAGCGTTCACTAGCCTCTGAACTTGCGATTCTCTAGCACATTTGTAACCTATAGGTATGTGAAGTTAAATTTCGATAAATAAAAAAATGCTAACAATCTTTTTTTTTTTTTTTTGTACATTATAAGCAAGTATTTGATCTCGATCTCACCTGATGGGCAGTAGATCGAGACGCTACATTCACTAGGCACATGCAGCGCAACTGATCTGACCCGCCATCCATGAATCATGAATCCATGATCTCTCTCCATCTTCATCTCTCTTGAGATTATTTTTATATCGTCATACATATTTCTGACTTGACATAACGGTTACCAGTGCGCTGAAGAAGCGCAAGTTCAAAAATGTATACCCTTTTTGAATCACTCTGTACAAGCGCAGCCTATATCGGTCCTGTAATGTATGTAACTGATTGCCCGATAACACAGTGATAAGTAGCTATCGGAACTGAAGTCATATCATACATTAATCTATGGCTTCCCGCCACCCGCGCCGCGCCCATTCTCTGCGTACATACCTATTCGAAACGTAGTATCTATATGTATAATTATTTAGATAAGGTTATTGGAATACTGTAGGTAGATAGATATGTAGGACTACTCGATTGGCACAGTAAGTAGTGACCCTGCTTTCTATCCCGAGGGTATCGGGTTCGAATCTCGGCAAGGGAAAACTTTGTGTGATGACCACGAATTATGTATAAGTATTATATACTGGGTTCGCCCCCAGTCCATTGTATACGGTACCCATAATACAAGCGTTGCTTAGTTTGGGACCGTAGAGCAAAAGTAATAATATCGCCAGACAAACTCACCAAGTATTATGGTCCCACAGTAAGCAACGCTTGTATTTATGGGTACCGTACAATGGACTGGAGGCGAACCCAGTATATATTACTTATATAGATATTAAACATCCATGACTTCAGAAAAAACATTCGTGCTCATCACCCAATATTTGGACCATACCGGGAATTGAACCCAAGACCCTCGGCGCAGAAGGCAGGGTCACTACCAACTGAGCTAATTATATAGGTCTTCAAAAGTGATGGGTACATTTGTCTGGCGATTATACATTATTAAACTGACCCAGCCTCGCGAGGCTGTGGTCAGTTTTTTGAGTAATCAATGAATGAACTGGTTACCCTTTTGTGATATCCAATCGTTTGATAACCGTAATAAAGTCTCCCCTATTAGATCCGCCCAGAGCGGAGGGCGGGCGAGCATCTCAGGGCGGTCCCGGTAACGCCTACCTGGGCTATATTTTATTATAGGTACTCGTTTTATTCTATTCATTCTATATTGATATACCTATTCTTGCTCACATAATGTATTTTATTTCACTCATTTGCCTTTATTTGAAGGTAACTCTTCAATACAACATTGTAATTATTTTCATAAATAATAACGACCTGATTAGCTCAGTGGGTAGTGACCCAGCTTTCTGTGCTGCGGGTCCCGGCTTCGAATGCTGTTAGGGACATACTTTGTATAATTAGCACGAATGTTTGTACCCGAGACATGGATGTTTATTATCTACTAGATGCGCCCGGCGGTGTTACCCGCGATAAAAAGTATGAAAAATTAAAACATCTATCCCACGGGAACCATACATTTTACCGGGATAAAAAGTAGCCTATGTGTTATTCCAGACTATAATCTATCTCTGTGCCAAATTTCATCCAGATCCGTTCAGCCGTTCGGGCGTGAAAGAGTAACAAACATCCATCCATCAATCCATCCAAACTTTCACATTTATAATATTAGTATAGATAGTATAGATGTAAGTATTATATACTGAGTTCGTCCTCACTCCATTGTACGGGACCCATTATACAAGCGTTGCTTAGTGTGGGACCGTATAGTTGGTGTGTTCATCTGGCGATATTTATATATTTATGAAATGCCTAAAAGTGAAAATCATTTTTGAATGTCATATACAGCCTACATCCGTGGGAAACGCACATAGCAATTACCAGTCCTGCGGATATGAGATAATACACCATCCAACTAAACTTATGTAAACCTCTAAAATTCACATTGTGAACTTTCTGTACGAGACACAGAATGTTTGGGTGCGGGACTTTTGTCGCCTTGGGTATCGAGATAGTGTACACCACTGCACTAAACTTGTGTACAACTTTGGAGTACCTCCGTGATTTTTGTTTGAGTCGGGAAGTTTCGGGCGCGCAATTTGTGTTGTCGTGTGTACAGATAAAGTGTATCCGGCACGGATAGATTAGCTGCGAATCAGCGGATATTACACATTATAAATGTTTTCTTGGGAATTTCAATGGACCGTGGAAATGTGGTTCTGCCTTTTCGTCTTACTACTGACAGTTCAAAATCGTTTGTAAAAGATAAATGAAATCAATCAGGAACCTGCTTTTTGACGGGACGTTGAACCGGGAAGTTGTAAATTTTGTTTTATTAAAAAACAAAATATTTCATTGATATATATGTATAATGTAATATTAGTCGGATATTAACCATTGTGTGTTTATAAACGTGCACGAGTGAAGAAAATTTAAATAAAACTTGTATAGCTTGACTTTTCAAGTTCTCCTAAGATGTGCGGTATATTTTCAGTAAAGTATCCTCAGATTTACTGATAGAGGTAGGGGATTCATCATCAAATGATCATTATCAGGGCACTTATATTTAAATCGACACTGAAGATGTTTTACTCGACACTGGCAAAATGGCACTATTTTGTAGCCGATTGACAACCACAAAAAAAGAAAAAGAAGAACACAAGATCCATTGGTTGTGACGCACATACCTACCTACTTATGTGTTGTGAGTAGTGTCATGTATTTATACAATATTAGTGGGTCAACATGCGAATTACAGCGAAGTAGGAACAGCGCCATCTTACCAACTATACTTGTCAACTTGAAAACTAACCAGCTGTATACATAAAAACTAACTTCTGTAAAAAAAAACATTAATTGTAATATAAATACCTATTGCCCTAACATTTTTATTGGGAAGTCAGTGTACCTTAAGATTTTCCGCAACCAATATCTTTTGTAAGATTACAATTTTCGTGGAAACCCAAGTAACATCCTCTCGCCCGCTATTAGACAAATCACTTCTACTAAAAAACTAGACATTTTATGATTCACAGACTATTTCATCTACGTCCAATATTTTCTAGTGTTATTTTAGCACCTGTATCTATAAGAGTCCCGGCTCTATCAGAGAGCGTCTTAATCACCGGCCATTTTGTCGGAAGTGCTGTCATCACTACGTATAAATAATCACTTTTGGCCAACGGGTCGTTAGTGGGGGGAAGCTAGTGGAGAGGAAGGGGGGGTGTAATTTAGCTGCCCATCCATCAAGCACACCTTCGCGCCGACCTGGATTTAGCTTTCAATTAAGAGGATTTAAACATTTTGTGGTGGTTTTCATTTTTGTTATCTCCATTTTGTAGTCATATCAGATTATAAAATATACATTTATATACTTATTACTATCCTCATTAGGAGGCTATAAAAGAAATAACACTTGATTCACTAAGATGCTGTGGGAATTTCACCGAATACGCAGCTTCCTCTCAAGATAAAATTGAGTAAACGATTTAGAAGCCAGAACTATCAATTACCATTCATATTACCCAATTTATGACCAATTTTCGTTCATTTACAGTAACATTACAAAGCACTTTCGTTCAGAAAAAAAGATGATTAAGACTTCTATAAATTTGAGGGTTCAAGTTAAATAGTAACCTAAGCTGAATTCTAAAACCAATTTTAGAAACCGAATTGGTCAAAATTGGTCAATATTTATAGGCTGGCAACTAACAAATTAGATGCACCCTAACTGTACAAATCTATAATTGATCTTTCACAAATTCTAAAGCCAAATTCCATAGATTGCAATCATCACGAGTCCACTCCGAGGTCGAGCCGACAACAGATTGATTTTTCGCGAATAACAAACATTGAGTCAGAAGGCCGCATCACGTATAAATTATCTTCGAACATCAGAATAGACCGCGGTGAGTGATCCGTGGGCTAATTACCTTCTAATGACGGGCAATCAGCAACATCTTATATCTACGAGAGTCGCGACGAGTGATACCTTTTATTTTATAGCGAGGTACGGAGGTGGGGCCGAGAATAGTCGCGGGGGAAATGAATACGCGTCAATCGTCCGTCGGGAACGAAAAAATTCTTATGAGGTAAACAACGCGCGCTTCCGCGGTTATGTTTGGATGGTGTCAATTACGTTTGGACATTGTTTGTCGGTCGTTTTATTGCCTTTTAGAGATCAAGACGCAATTTCTTAATCTCTGCGTCAATACTTCTTCTTCTTCTTCTTTACGAAATGAGATGCGATGAAATAAAATGGATATGCAAATGGCCTCACCCACAACTTAGCGGGTATTTTGCCAATATCAAGTAATTAATAGCAATAAAACATTCAATAAATACACATTATAAATAAAATATACTTAATATTGTACGCAAATGAGGTCGTTCTAGAACCAATGTTTGACGTCTTTGACGTTTCGTAGCTGCTGAAACGACTTCAACATGTATTTTTTTTGCCTGATGGCAGATATCATCAAAATGTTGACAGTAAAGTGTGGGCGGCACGATTTTTCTCGTGGATTATTAACATATTTTTTTTAAATAGGAAGCTAATTTATGTATAAAAAACTATTTATTTAAGATTAGCATTCATAAGAAAAACAAACCGTTCATAAAATGTATTGACATTATCGTAAGGACGAATTTTTACACAATATCGATATCCAACAACTGTAAAACAATTAACCGTGATTTAAAAATGTAATCGATATACAATAAATCGTAACATCCAATTGTGTTATCGATCCCGGTAGCCTGCGCTGTGCTGTCGTCTCGGCTGGACACAAAGCAAACGGATCGAACGCTGGCGGGCCCTTGTTAGCACCTCTGAACAGCTCGGGACACGATCGATTAGGCCCGCGGCCGCTCACTTTCAATTATTTATTTATTTATTCGTAATTAAGCCTCGCGAGTTATGGACACCAGTTCGATTTACGAGCGAGACATGAGATACCAGCGATCGGGCGATACGACTGGCTGGCAACCGCGGACGGCTGGCGAAAAAAAAAAATTTCACACTAGACCGCTTTTTTTTTTAATACAGGCGGCCAGCACTCATATTTTAACGGTAGTTTAAGGTCTCAGTTTAATAGATTATGTTACATAGCCCTTTAAGAAGTATATATCTTCATTAAGTCTGCACTTATACATATAAGCTGAAGCGAGAGGTTTCTAAATTTGTAGTTTAGGTATAAATTCGTTCATTTCATATTATATTGAACTAGCAATAGTCAACAAAAATTAATAGGCGTTAAAACCATACCTCTATTGGCACAAGACAAATGTTATCTCATAACAACCGCACAACACTCACCATTAATAATCATGTATCGATACATGGTGGATTTTATCGATTCCGACCACTCGATAAGGCGGCCGTCACGAGGCCAATTTGTAAGGGCCCATAAATTATTTTATTAAAATAAATCAACCGGTTTATTGTTCTCTTCTCGCCTTCGCGACTATTGTTGTTTTGGGAAGCGAGTGTACCACTCAAAGTTATTTAAGAATACGTTATTACACATTCTTAGTACCCACTTACAATTTATATGCTTTAGAATAATTCTTTTCGGTTCGTTGATTTGTATTTAAAAAAAAATTGGTAATATTCTTACACGAACTATCATTATTTCGGACTGTTAATTAATGCCTTATATTGTAGTCAAAAAGGTCATCCACTTTTTATTATAAATATACCCTTCAACCCCTAAATGTTTGGAGAAAGTTTTCTCCTATTTACTTAAACATTTTAGAATTTGTACAACTTACTCTTTGTAAGTGTTTGTCGTTACATAACAAATATTTATGAATTTGAGGCTTTCTTGTAGAAATTCAATAAGCCTAACTACGATATTCAACGCTCCTTTATCATAAAATAACACGAAAAAAAATAACGTCTATGGTCAGGAACTATCTATCAGCCGATATACACGTCAACGTCACGTCAAGTGTTTTTATCTATGATCATAAATAGAAAAATATACTAACTAGGTTTATAATTTCTTCATCTCAGTTCAACTTGGCAATTTTTTTAAACTTGCAGGTACGGATTGCGTGTGTTTAAATAAGTATAAACCATAAATAACTAGAACGTGTCTGTAAAACCATTTAATACATGGTCGTATACCATGTGCTCCTTAGCCCGAAGGGATGGCTCTAATTAATGTAATAGCCTTATTTACGCATAGGTAAGTAATAAAATAAATTATAAATATTCATAGAATTTGTTAGCTGAAACCTAATACATAAGTAGTCTCATGTACTTGCTATAATGCCTGATTAGCGCAGTTGGTAGAGACCCTGCTTTCTGTACCCAGGATCCCGGTTTCAAATTTTATTAGGGACAAACTTTGTGTGATGAGCACGAATGTTATTCGAGCATGAATAATTAGACAGGTAGATATTACCCAGTATGTACTGTGATATTTATTAGATTTTTAATTAAATTAAATTGAAATCTTTTCATCTCTATCTACTGCCTTTGTGTAGGTACTTACCTAAAAACTTTTTTTATTTACTAACTGGGACGAATGTATAATAAAATATCACTTAGCAATAAATTATGTGTACCTACAATATTTAGTATAAATGTAAATACATTAACAAACCCCCAATAAATGAAGTACGAATTATTTATCGGCGCATAATAAATAATTGTAATTTGGTAGGTAAGAATAAGAATAAGAATATTTATTTCAATTAACATTTACATCAACAAAGTATTTGTGAGCTCCAAACTAGACAATGTCTGTATCTTGGAGCTCGGTACACTATTTAACATACAAGTAAATTTTAAATGGTATATAATTTCAATTTCTTAAACTAGAACAAAAATGAAATAAAATGAAATAAAACATTATTCTTTAAAAATAAGATAAGATGAAACGTAAAACATTATTCGTTGTGAATTAAATGAAATAAAGATTAAAAATTTAATAAAATTAAAATTAAATCAAAATACAATTAAAATGAAAATAAAAAATATATGAAAAAGCTTATCAACTAAATGAGTGAGTATAATTAAGAGGTACTTAATTAGAAAATAAATGATATTAACCAATAAAGTTATAGCAACAGGTGAGTTACTGGCGCAAGCGGCTGGTGCTAAGGAGCGAGTCGAGTGGCTGGCGCGAGCCGCTGGCGTTAATAAACGATATTAGTAAGTTATGTTTTTAATTACGCGTCGATCGCGTGCTTATTTATACGTGTGATTTTATTGGCCCCCGCGGCTATGTCGGTAGGGTTGTCACTTCTAGTAAAATTGGCGACACATTTAGAACATACACGAGGTGTACCTTTGTGTACTGTTTCCATTATACAAAATAATTCCTAGCTCGGGGTAACAGGTTAGTTCCTAGCTCGGGAATGGGACGTTACCTAACTATTGTTACCTATGTCATTGTAGCATCAATGTATCGTATACCTATTTTATAACCAATAAATCATTATCTTATCTTATCTAATTATTATGTATTTTCATGTAATCATAAAGCATATCGGCAAACAACAAGAATGGTTTAAAAAATAGTAGATGGTATTGTAATAGTGTTTATTATAGGAATTTGGTTGTTCTGTTCTCATCCTATGACGTATCATCCTGTATTTTGTTTTCTTAATTCAACCGATTTCTATTCCTTTACTCAACCGACAGCAATTATTTGATTAAATATTTTTAATTCATCCCGTGAGTATTCTTAACTCAACCTATTGCAAAGCTATAAAAATACTAGTAAGTCTTTGCAATCGGCTAAGCTAGGAATTGAGCATACAAAGAATAAATCATGAGTTGAGTGAGGAATGGAAATCGGTTGAATTAAGAAAAAAATAATGATAGGATGGATGAGTCATCCTATCATTGGATAGCATAGGATGAAAACGGAACAACCCTTGGAAACTCTCATGGTAAAAGTGATAGAAAATATTGATCTAAACGAATGAAAATAACGAAAAAATCTTTTGTGAGCAATGTTTGAAAATTATCTACCAGACAGGGATCAAGGAACCCGTTATTTAAAATTCAATTTGCACTTTGACAGCCCTACGCTCGGGCGTTGCGGCAGCAACAATAAAATATATGTGGCCGTGAATAAATCCGATTCATAACGAGATATACCAGGGGTGGCAATCGATTATCGATTCACTGTTTGAGGCTGTTATCGATGTGCTTACTCAAATCAAACATCAAAACATTATATATTCAATATGTATTGTTATCACCTGACATCGTTAAAGAATACCAACTGCATAGTGAGGAGATTGCTCTCACTTCTAAGAACGAATGAACTTCATCATCTATGTAGGGGTTCAAATCGTTCTAGCTATATGTGTACTGGGTTCGCCCACAGTCCATTATAAGATACCGATAATATACAAGCGCCCCTTAGTATGGTACTGAACAGTTCGTGTATTCGTCTGACGGTGTTATTATTATTTATTGCACTACAGGGCCAACTAAACGTGACACTTGTACAAACATTCTAAACAGTAAAAAAAAATTGCATCTTTCTATAGAATCTGAGTGAATTATGGATCATCACTCTGAAAAATATTCTACATAATAACAAAAAACCTGTAAGTATAATAAAATTACATTTTAACTCCAAGATAAACCTTTAACGCTACGCCGGAAACAAACATAAATTAATCGAGACGAGCGAGAAAATTAACGATTTAGAAAAAATAAAATAAATGAGTTACGTCTTTCCATTGTCAAGATCTAAATCGGATACCGCTCAAATCATGTGACAGATCACGAAATAACGCAACCGCGCGTCGCACGCGCATCCGACGCTCGGACGTCGCGCGTCACATTCACGAAATGTGGAAATTCCACACAAAAAAAACTCGCCAAGTGTGTGTTGTGGCTACGTACTCTCGTAGGGTTTCGTAGCATTATAGTAAAGCCAATCTATCTATACTAATATTATAAATGTGAAAGTTTGGATGGATAGATAGATGGACGGATGGATGTTTGTTACTCAATCATGCCAGAACGGCTGAACGGATCTGGATGAAATTTGGCACAGAGATAGATTAAAGTCTGGAATAGCACATAGGCTACTTTTTATCCCGGTAACATGTATGGTTCCTGTGGGATAGACATACTTTTTAATCGCGGGTAGCACCGCGGGGAGCAGCTAGTATACAATAAATTAAGGTACTTATAACTTTTCAGGTATCATACCGAATCAACCAACATTGGCCTAAAAAACACGAGCATTTTTATAAATAACACTGAAAAAAATTGCTATAGATTTTACATCTGTGATGTCCGTTCTTTTAGGTTCTAGTTTTGGGGTGAAGAATCATCTGGGCCTAACGCATACTGACCGAAGTTGATCTAACGGTTTTCCGATCGTGCCGTCGTGAATCGTGCTACGGATCACTAAAATGAAAAATGAATAGAAAAAGATTGTAGAGACAGCGCCCGCGCCGGGGCAGATTGACGGCTTTATCCCTACTTACCTAATGACTTATTGTCACACCCCACGCCTCTGATTTCGCAGTATTATCGACGCATGTATTTTTAAATCACAACTCTGAATGAAGTGGTGGTAAAATAGCAAAGAACATTAGCAAACCAATTAGGTCAAGGATTCCCAAAGTGGTCGTTTCCCCGGTGGTTTGGTGGGTTACCCAGGGGTCGATATAAACTAAAACTGATTTTGGGGTCGATGAGGTCTAAAATTCGACCCCTTATTAATTAACACAAGTTCTTATTTGAAATTTCAATATACTGTATAAGTTATGTTACGTGAGGTATCAGGTCATTTTGGAAAAAGGGGTCTCTTGCCCAAAATAGTTAGGGAATCCCTGAATTAGATGATAACCCCAAATTTACAGAAATTTAAAAGGGTACTACAATGTACTTACTTACTTTAAAATGCTTTGTTATGCCATTGTAAACTTCTATAAACTATGGTATATGTTTTTTTTATCAAAAAAAATGTTTTCTCTTAAACATACACCAGACCTTAACGTGTCACGCTATGCATTTGATCATTAGTCAGTGAGGACATTCATCTTTATTTATACAGCTGTGAAACCAAATTAACTTGATCCATTTGGAAACCGTTATTACTTATATTTTATATGCAATCTTGATTGGTCTTGTATGATACAATAAGTTAACAAAGCCTTGATTAAAATGAGTCATATTACGAGTCGATTCGCGGGGGGCTTGTTGCGTCTGGAGCACCGACACCCGCCAAAATATAGCCGAGTAAATGGGTCAATGCAACAATGTCCGACCTCAGAGGGACCTACACGGCGCGCAACTGTTATTAATCAACTTTTACTACATCGTAAAACCGCGACGGGATTAAAAACCCACTCGAAATCATATTTTTATGGGATTTAGATCCGTAGTTATTATTTGAAACTTTTATTGTGGCGAGCTGTTTAGCGGCGAGATTCCAATTTGTGGGGCGAATGATTTACGAGCGCCGAGATCGACGCTAGACGCTGCGCAGACGCGGGCGGCCGTCACGCGGGATCCACAATGAACCACTGTACCCCACAGCACCGATGACGACACCCAATAAAATCGAATTACATTAACGCCTTTGTACCGAGCTCGACGAGGACACGTATTAAAACGAGCCCAACAACACCGCAAATGGATTAATAGTCGGAGATGAAATGCCACCGGCGATCAAAATTACCTGAATGTTAATGTTCTATGAATCATACGATGGAGAGTTAGATTCAAAAGTCGATGGCAAATCTATTCTCACAAAGCATTCTAATTAACTGAGACAGTGTTCCGGCGAACACAAGTCATCTCGTCTTACCAATCACGGCTCTAGGAACCAACTCGATCTAATGTAATCCCAGCCGCATTGGCCGATCTCCCAGTAGGAATCGGGATACGACAGCTGATTTCCGGTATAGGAAATACGGAGCACTAGAAAGCGCAAAGTTTCATGTTCAATCTCGTCAGAGTGATGTTGCTGAAATCAGATTTGTGTCTAGGAACACTATATGTTAGATCTGAACCGGTTTGGCAGGTCTGTCTCGTGTTTTTTGTTTTGTAAGATATTGCAGATATCTCTTTACAATGTTATGTCATAATGCTTAGTCAGTGTTTTGGCAGTTGACATGCCTGTAATGAGTTTGGAAGGTGCAAGTGACCCGGCGGCGGCGCGCGCGCAACTAGTGCTACCGGCGCCGGCGGCATTGCGCTCCGTTGCCCGTCATCGCGCACGCGTATACAATCTTTGATACGCAGCACCAATGGAATCGAAATCCGATATTCGACTCACATGTTAATTTATCGCGAAATGCGACGATATTTTCGTCCGTCCGTCACTCGGACAGTTCAAGGAACCGGCAAGATTAATTGTATTTCGGTTGAGTCATCAAAATAATTAGAATGACGCTATTTTCGTTTGTGATGCTAATTTGACAGACGTCGCGGGAGATTTCATGTCTTCTTGTTTGCCGGCTTAATTCTTTGATTGCTTCTTTGTTATTTGTTTTGATTCTTTTATGCATTAGAAGCACGCGCTACATCTGTTTTAACACTGGGACCGTTACAAATTTTATCACAATAGTTGGAAACGAGCCTTTGATTCCCGACGCCGCACGAACGGCGTCATTTTATTAAGGCTGAATACTGAATGTCATTATTATGTTTACAATAATAAATGTCCATAAAGCATTGGCTGCAATCCAGGAATTTGACGTCGCAGTTATTGTGGTTCACAACGTTCAGATGGGACGAGACCTGGGAAGTAAAACAACGGGCCAACTGGTTTATTGTAGGAAATATTTGATAGCCGACAGTTCTGAGAACTTAAATTTAATATACGGCAGTTAATTTCGTATGCGACCGCAATAAATGGGTTTGATTAATATCATACCGGCGAAGCAAATGTAACGGTTGCATATCCCTTTGATCAACACGCGGCCGTAGATCCAGTTAGAACAATGATTATAAACTGGTTGGCGAGACACGGTGCGAATTACTATAACTATTATTGACTATTATAAACGTCAACATTGGATATAGTGGTGCGCAAATTCTTGATTGTATATTTTCGCAAGAACAAGACATATATTTAAAGCAATAACAACTGACTGATTTTCGAGACTCATGCGTCTCGGTCATGGTTTAGTGAAAATGCAAGATCAACCACGACATGGGACAACACTAACTAAGAATCTGGATAGCAGAGTTTAATCAATAAAACGAAGTGATTTATACCACCGCCAGCAATTACAGAAATGTAATGGATAAGGTGATAATGGTTACGGTGATATTAACAGACGATAAAAAATATTTGCGGCGGCTAATAAAATGGAATTTAAATAACACATTTAATAAAGTGGGTGGAAAATGTACTATGGCCTTGTCATGGAACTGTGCCAAACACGTTTCCGCAATCCAATAATAAATATTAACCATTGTATCGTTGATTGTGTAGATCAACCAATAATACTTGTTAGATGTCAACGGGGGCGAAGCGCCGACACTGCACAGTACAAATGATTATAATTGGACGAATAACAATGGCCGCAGTTAATCTTACGTGACAAACTGAATTGAAAGAGAAAAGTTCGAGTGTCCCACTTATTTCGTATGAAGTGAAAAATAAAAGAGACACAATTTAAAAGCAATTAGCATCCAGCGTTTGTTATAACACAAGAGAACGTTGGAAAGTGTAATTTTTGTACGGTGCCGGGATCGCGGAGTGCGTGGAGGTGTTTTGACACTATACACTGAATGATTAATGAGACACACGGCAATCGTGGCTGTTTTATATATAGCGTGGTCACAGGCAGGAGGGGATTAACGTTTGTTGACATCAAAATAGGCCAGTGGTTAAGCAAGGAATACAATCTCAAATATTACACTATAAACTTATAAGTTGTTCCCTCCAGATAAAGGAAAAAGTGTTTGCCGTATCGCATGAGATGTTAAGCTGCTAGGAAGGATAAACTAAACCGATAGCAGCGAATAGCATAAACTATTTACAGATTGTGATGGGATAAATGAAAATTATCCTTTAGACCGGGGATTCCCAAATAATTTTGGGCAAAATACCCCTTTTCCAAAATGAACTGAGAGACCTCAGACCCCCGTAGCCAAGCTACGTTAAAAATCCACTCGCGTTTTTTTCCTATTGTTATAAAATAATTAAAAACAATAACTTCATTATGTACGAACTTGTGCACGCTTATCGACTTGTTGAGTTTTTTAAAAGTACAACAATGATACTTCCTACAAAAATATCATTCATTCTTATAACAAGTTGGTACACGTAACACAACTTATACAGTATCTTGAAAGTTTCAAATAAGAACTTGTATTAATTGATGGGGATCCACCGCTTTGGGAATCCCTGCTTTAGACAATTAGCAAAATACATTTTGAATCCGTCTTCTGATAACACGCATTAATGATGAAATAAATAGATGCCAGTATTAAGTTACACAAATGTACTATATAAAACGCGTGGAAGGCGAGCGGCTGACCTCCGACGCCATTATTCCATTTATCTGAAATTAGACGATTACAACATTCGACTATTTCGATTCAGAAATTTTTCGTACAGTTTATAAATTCACGTTCTGTTTAAATAATAATCTTGATTTCATTTTAAAACAAAATTGTTTAAGTCTTTGTCGGCGGAACTATTTCTGACACTTTTGATGTATAAGCACCATGTTATACACACTGACTATAAGACAAATGTTCTTGTAACGCTGTATCATAAAACACAACAAGTCTATTATTTTCTTACTACGTCAATAAAACGATATCATTTGATGGTTTCCTTAATCTTCATTACTTTTCATCTCGTTAAAGTAATGATTAAATATTCAAATATTTAAGAACGAACGTAGCAACTGTATGGTGTTGGTTCCATACCATGGACGTAGGGCGATCTCAGTAACACCCAGAACAGGGCAAATGACGGAAAGATCATTTCCGAAACAGGCCCCGTGAGAAACGAACCACCAACTCGGAGTTAGCTGAGAGGCCTACGCTCGAATTAGCTATAAAATTGCGGAAATGTATTTCGAATTTTCGGAGATTCTTCATACCATAGTCAATCGTTATACGACCAGTTGTCGATAGCTATAAAACGAAATATTAATAATTTCGATACCTACACATACAAAGTCAGTGACATCGATTCATTTTCTGATCTCCTAAAGAAATGGACTTACACAAATTAGAAGCAATTTTTGGACAGTCTAGAACCACCTATCTGTAAGTACCTAACGCTGACGGTTCAAAAAACCGGTGGATTCAAACCCTTACTGGCCAAGATCGTAAAACTGTCTCGCTCGACACATGCACAGTTATAGTTCCAAGACAAGATTGCAAGGTGTGATACACTCTATCAGGGCGGCGGACATCTTGCGCTAATCGGACAATTATTACAAGTAAAATGCTTCCGTCTTTACTGCCGACAATTACTTCAGACAATTGTATGACAGAGGAAGCGATAAACTAACTAAAAATAACAATTTACAACAACAAGGCCATTTACAATAATAATTAAATTTACCACCTACCTGGTTTTTGAGCCTTAATTTTATTGAAATAAAACTATTTTTTCGGACTTTATCGCGTTTATTTTATGTTTTTACGCACCCGACGTTTTAATTTCAGTTTTATTTCAATGTGTAGTATTCGCGTAAATATATGAAAGCTTTCTTTTATGTTAGGTGAATGCAAAATTATATATTCTTGAGTTCAGAATGCAAAATTTAAGTACATCAGTAAAACATATACCTACTTTGGGAGTAAAAACATAGTCATCCAGTGTTTTTTTAATATTTACAAAAAGATTAAATCCTTTCTTTTATATTATTTTATATTTCCACCACTGGGCCATGTCAGGCCATGCCATAAATGCAAGTGGGATTAGGCCATAGTCCATCGCGTAGGCCCAGTGCGGGTTGGGGGACTTCACACGTCATTCCCGGGATTCTTTCGGACACGCAGGCCTTCACCGGTTAGCAAGTGATAATCATGTTTGAACATGAGATTCACAACTGAAATCTAGAAATCCCAGTGCGAGGCAGGGTTTGAACCTGTGATCCTCGTTACCGAGGCAAACGTTCTACTAACTTGGTGATCACTGCTCACTTAATATAAGAATATGTTAAGTAGAAAGCAGATGATTCAAGACATTAAAAACCGGATCTGGGGCGATCGCGGCATGTTTGCCACCAACTTGCGTCTAAGTACCGTGACTACAGCTAAACTCACTCACTCATCCAATAATAATGATGAGAGAATCAACATTGATCTCATGAATGAATAACATGAGAAAGTTCAATTAACAGAACATGTGGAGTCCGAAAAAGATTAATATTTTGTATATTGTACACGCACTCTTATAAGAAGCATTCCTCAAAGAAAATTCAAGTATCCGCAAATCGGTCAACTTCAATAAGGAGCTTCAAATGGGTGTTGAATTTGACCAATTAGAATAGTTTTTTTTTTCAATCCATTAAGCGCACCGCATGGCTGCAGGATTCTCACCGAGGGGTGAGAAACCAGGGAAAAGGTAGGGAGGCCTACTAACCTAAATACTATTGGTTCGCTAAGTGAAATAGTGTATGTGCAATTCATGTTGGAGCAATTCAAATAAGTGCATTCCGGGGAACGCTCTAAGTTATTTTACGGTATGTCAGGCCTTTCAGAAACCAACCATCATAGAAATGCTAGCACAATAAATCCGAGTACCTAAATCCCTAAATTCATATTGATACTAAACGACTTAAACATCCTACAATGGAGAGAAATGCTCAATAAAAATTATATGCGCTGAATTGAGCCGTAGATAAATTTATAGGCCTACACTACAATGTTGTCACGCAAGACGGCATAAACATTTAGATGGGGGCGGTAAAGGTACAATTACTGAGAAATTACCAATAAATTATATAGCAAAAAGGGTTGCCAAGTACATAATAAAACTGAAAATTTTATTGCAAAGCCAAAAAATTTCGGATAAAAAACTATAAATTTTTAAAGGTAGGTAATGAATGAATTTTCAATTAAGGAAAGGTCAAATATAACGAGTCATCATGGTGCAGTTCGTAACTAATAAGCCATTGCACACACTGCTAGTAAGGGAAAGATTAAAATGACATTTATTTTACGTGACACATCATTATGGCAACCCTATCACCGTAGTGATGGCAACCCTATCACCGTAGTGATGGCGGCGGCGGTGCGCAGGCGCCGCATGCGCCGCTTCCACAAAACGCCATCTAGCGATCGACGTAAATTGCACGGTGATCGCGCGATCACGATCAATATCGAGGAGCAAAACTAGCGGCTATTGCTATGTTTTCTGGGTTCACTATGTATATGGCTAGATTCTATTACCTATATTATTTAAGACTATACCAGTGCCCGCGACTTTGCAAGCTCGGACTTTAGGTTGAAAATATTTCAGATGACGAGCTTGTTATAAGCTTGTCGCCATAATAAGTACTATAAAATCTGCCTGGTGGATTTTGATTGATTTAGTTATTTGGGTATCTCGCGGAAAGACATCCATTTCGGGGATTAATGGTAGGTAGCCTAAATATTGTCACCATACAAAGCTTAATCGAAATATTTGGTCATAAGTATCTAAAATTATATCAGTTTAACATATTGAATTGTGTACCTAGTCCTTTGTTTGATTGTATTGCAACGTTTTATGTGTATTGAAGTCGGTAATTGATATGACGTGTAGTAAAAAATTATGGAAAATAATACTACCTTTGATAGATTCGTTAGCATTTACTGTTATAAGTATGACACATTTTACGAGTAAAATAATTTAAAATTCATAGATTCTTTTCCAGCTTTAAGATATTACGTAACTCGGTTATTTTTTATAGAAATTACACAAAATATACATTTCCACGAAGTAAGATAAATTGAAATTATTGTATAATGCCACGGTCTCTACATTACGAAAAGTATGGATCTTTTTTTTGGTTTATAGGGGTTGTATTATTTGAAAGACATTGGGATGTTTGTCTAGAAACGTGTCCGAGAAAAGGGCGGCACAAGTGAAAGATCTCATTGTGGAATTACCCGGCAACAGAATGCAACAGATTGTGAGAGAATAAGATGGCAATAAAAAAAATAGAAATTAGGGATGTGCATTCACCGTGTATAGTATTTATTGCATTCTTTTTTTAAAGTTTATCCAAATTAAGTTAATGGCAACAAATACAAAAAAAAAATACTTTATATTAGGCCTGTAATTTCGAAGGAATATAATTCAAATAGCGGATAGTGGGTTAGGTTCCCTTGCACAGACCATCGCTGTATCACCTACCACTATATTTCGAAAACGCAGTATTGCATCTTAGCTTATAACTTATAACCGCAAATTAAGGAGGTACCTAACTTATATTACATAAGTGACCTTTATCGATAGATAAGTATGCAGCGTTAACAAAATCACACGAGGGCCCACTAGAACAAACAAAAAATCGATAAAACACATTCCAATTCTATCGACAACATTGCCGAATCGTGAGTCAGGCGACAAATTATCGAAGTTTTTTCGTATCTATTACAGCTCGCGCCACTGACTGTCTCCACCAATTCAGGTAGACGATACCAATCATAAAACATTTACCAAAAAAAAAAAACAACTATTCCGAAGCAATTAACTTGGAGTAAGCCTCCGTGGCGTCAGAAGGATTACAAAGGACTTATCACTTTTTTGTTCAAAATTTACCGAACTCGAGAGCCAAATGTTACTTTATACCGTTGAGAATAGAGTACATTCTCACGTGGCCGTTTTGGTCATGAATGGTGTAGGTGGTCACGTATTTGTTTTTGTTACATAACAAATTGGTCATTTTACAAGACCTCCGATGAAGTTATCCGTGATTTTTTAACGCTATTTTATGGTCTGTTATTTAACAAGATTCCTAGCTTCAACGTTATAAACACCATCACGCCTGTAGCTTCTGAAGGGTAAGCACACATACAATTCAATTCCTCCCGATTCCTCCCCCATTTCGCATATTGTATATATATACCTACTCCCAATATAATAGGTAATTAATCGGCAATAGTCCACCACTTAGGCCCAGGTAAGGTTAGCATACAACAAATTAATTTGAATAATAATTATTATTGAAATTAATGGATGTATGGTCGGCTATTGAACCTGCCCACCATGTTTCCAAAGCGAATTTCTGACCAATTCGACTATCTATCATTGCTTCCACCTATTACGCCTTAAATAACCTACAACAAGCTTGAAATATGACTTATTATGAGAGAAATAGGTGTTAAAATACAATGTTGAGAATGCTTAAAATAAAATATCAATAAAATTCCCTTCACACGTCGAATTTTAAAATTAACCGCACGGTTGATAGGCAAATTTCTAACCCTCGATAAAACCCTTCAAC
This sequence comes from Pheosia gnoma, assembly GCA_905404115.1. Taxonomy (NCBI): domain Eukaryota; kingdom Metazoa; phylum Arthropoda; class Insecta; order Lepidoptera; family Notodontidae; genus Pheosia; species Pheosia gnoma. The sequence goes on from FR989910.1 coordinate 3,108,518, forward strand.
TTTCAACCTTACCACTTCACAATAGAGCACTGCAATAATGTAATGTTAAGTGAGCGTGGCACAGCAGATGTCGCCCGCGACAAAGTAAAACGTACGTGCTTGTCGCGTAAACACGCGATGATGTGTGGGGCCGACCACGCAACAATAGCTACTGTGCAATTTGTGATTCAACTCTATAATACACCGTAATTACCAGCGGAGAAAAAAAAATAATGTTTACCGAAGTGTCTTTTTACCGAATTCGGCCTCAGCGTAACAATAAGAATCGCTGTACTCAATTACATTATTGTGACGAGAAATCGAGCACGATAATTTTGCGCGCCGAATTGTAAAGAAAGCTCTCGAAGGCTTCAAATAATATTATGTTAAAAAAATGTCAGACACGAAAATCGTTCAGATTCAAATAAGAACAGATCGTTCATTGTAACTCGTATCGAATTTACGACAAATATGATTTATGGGCGTGTTTGATGCGGATGGACACGCGGACAACAACAATAGGCTCATACAAACTGGCGGGTAAGAAACGACGGACCATGCTTTAGTATTATAATGCGGTCACACTCCCCCTCAGCGGGCTGAATAACGTTTTTTAAAGGCAACCTAAGTACCTACGTCTCGGAAACAAATGTCCGATTAATTTTATTACTCGGTTTTATTGTGTCAAATTGAAAATGAACGGCGTCGGGTAATCGAGTTTACAAATGTGTTGTCAGTTACTTTAATTACCCACCGGTTACGATTTCCGTTGAGCGACACACAAAGCACGACATTGGAAATGGATATTTTCCACAGAATATAGAGCTTAAGAATATACTTATAAAATTCTTTTGTTATTTGACGCCAGCCAATAATTAAAACAAAAGAAATCGAATTCCGAAACATCGAGTTCCAATTTTGAAATATCGACGGCCGAATTCGACACCTAAACATAATCGATTAAACACGCGCGTGTTATTGAATACAATGAGGTCTCGGTCGCGAATTATTTTCGGCGGAATTAGAACTCTCATGCTGAACGATCTACATATTCATTAGGTATCTAAGTTTTATGGTTCTGAGAATCTAAATTATTAATATGAACATCATTTTAGATTGTTTTCAATAACACAATTGTTCTTCTAAATTCAAATTTAAAAAAAACGTGCGCCAATTTTTTGTTTAAAGAAATTCAATTTGAATACAAATTTCATTAACTTCGCAACATCGCGGCACATGTCACATAGGCATTTTAGATTTATAAAAAAAAATCTCCGCAGACATTTCAAACGCTCGGCAACATTATTCAGTTGGTGTATTTGTCATAATGGAATGCATTAAAAGCAGTGTTCCTTTCATTCGTTTTGATTTATTCACGGTATTAATTTGGTGAGATGATGTATACCACACCCACGGTAGAAGATCGCGGACGATGCCACTGTACACTGAACGGGAGTTGACAAACGTCTAAACGGGGTTTAACTAAAGTATTATTCGCTCTTGGAATTAAACTTATATATGAAATAGCGGTACATAGAGAATATACGAGTAGGTATTGAGTTAAAAAACAAAATAAGAATAGGAAAAAAACAGTACAGAGGCGCCATAAAATGATAGTCATCAGTTAGGAGTGGACTTAAGTCAATTCTATAATAGTTAGGGGTGAATTCGAAACGGAGCGCAGCCGAGACCTCTTCTTCCTCGAGTCCTTTTGACCGTTAGTCTGTAAGCCCTTTTACCCAAATAAATCTTATAAATACCCAGCACAATACAATTACCTAATTGAAAAGGTCACACGACTCGACCAACATTATCATTACAATCATTGCATCCATGTTAATCTTAGTTTAACCGTGCGTCGTGGTCACGACCCTTCGCGTATTTTGACTTTTATTAATGAGCATTAAATATATGCAAGGAGAACTTTTTCGGGTCCATCTTAAAAATGCATATTAAAAATTTAAATCTGACAAATCAACGTTCTGAAACAATAAACGTTAAGGAAGAAGAACCGGTCATTATCCGATCATAAATAAAGACATTTATTTTTCGAAATCGGATACAAAGTTAACAAATGACGGTGTCAACTATAAAAAGTAACATTTGGACGGGTTGTGGATGCATATATATTGCGTTTATAAGATCAAAGCGTCGTCATAATATAGGCTAATAAAATTATTTTATCGGTGGCAAAAACAAAAGGAACGTTTAAGTCGCGATAAAAAATATTAATAGAGCGTTAAACGCTGGCGGGTGGGATTCGTTAAATTAAAAATATGTTGGACTTGGACATTGGGCGACTTTGATATATTAATCTATGTTTCGACGCTGGATTATCAACGGATCTGCCGGCCGCAGAGTATTTACAGGAAGCCATGGGGACGGCTCATGCGCGCGTCCGCTAGTGATGGAACGATGCAAAATGTGAAAATAATCGTAAAATGCGAAATCGGAATCAAACAGTCATCGGAAAAAACCGAAAACCAAATTGTCTTTGAATCGACGGGAAAGCTAGACTACTTCAGAACGTACCTAATATATGCTTTTATATTATGCAATAAACATAATCTTGTATAAGAAAAAAAACCTAGATATGTACTTAAATAAGTTTGAAATATTTTTTTATGTTTACTAGTTTGTTTTCAACTAAAATCGCATAGTTGCCATCACTAGCGAGTGCGTTGATTAATTCCACTTTTATTTGTATAAGAATCGAGCAGCTGCCGACGCGCTTTTGATCCCGATACGCCGCGGAGCGCGACGACGAAATGTCTCTAGCATTTTTCACGACACGCTGAAAACACGACGAAAATAATCGATCATAATCTTGAAAGTATTCCTCGAAATGAGATTGCTTTAATTATAATTACAAAAACGCTTCTATAGAAATTGCTCATCACTCATCTTGAACGTAGCAACTCATTACTATATAAAAAAACAAAATGAATTCTAAATTTGAAAATGACAAAGTTCAAGAACTAAACCACATGGAATTTTGAATTTTTACTGGTTTTTTTTCACACACTTCAAAAAAAGAATGCAAGCCTTAAATTAAAAATAAAACCACCTTTTTCTATATTTGTAATTGATTGCTTAGCATCACCGCATGTTAATCTATGGGAAAGGTAGGTACAAGAAGACAAACGAACAAACAAACCGGTAGCGGCTACTAAATGCCAGCCTTGTGTAAACTGAATAATTATCAAATGTACACGCAGGGAAAGTCGGTTAATTGGGAAAGCGCATAGCTATCACACATTAAAATGCCGCAAATGTTATGAAATATTTGACACTTATAATGTGTATTAAAGTATGTTTAAATCTTATTTACTTAAATAATTTATACACGAAACGCACCCAATTCAAATCCAGTTAGTTACTTTCCGTAATTGTGTTTCGCTAATAAGACTAAATTGCTTAAATAACAAAATATCAAAAAAAATAGATCTAAAAAAACGAAACTACATACCATATTAGCTAACAATACTTTTTTAAATATTTTTTTACCACTTATTTTAGTATAGGTAGTTTTCGTTTTTTATTAATTAATTCAACTCTAAATTTGAAAATATTTCAAATTTGGAATCCGCCGCTCGCCGGCCACGTCTCGTATCGCAGCATGATTCGGGTCTCCCCGCGTGACTGTGCGTTATCTGGACCGTTATTGGCGCGAGATGACCGTCACAATGCCAACACTCGAAGCGCACCTACTGTCTATACTGCTGCTTACGTCACTAGCCAGTAGACGTAGTTTTTTTTTAAATGAAAGGTGTTAATCTTCTTTTTAGGCAAAGATAATTATTGCAAATTACGTGCGTAAATTACATTCAGATTGCTATAGATCTGACTAATTGCTTTACCGTTGAACACTCGAATGCAAACGCGTCTCATCTCGTCTCATGCGTCATGCAAAGAATAACTGTTATCAACTAAGTATTTGACCGTTAGTTGATGTAGTGGTCAAAAACGTAGCATGCCTATCAAAGGTCCTGGGTACGAGACGCATAATGTGCTATTTAACGAAGGAAAAGTAAGTACTTAACGGTAAACGGGAAATATGATAAAAAATATTTTTTTTAAAATTTTCATATGGCTTTAACAATGTTATACATTTAAATACGAGCTGTAGATACAGGTTGTTACTAAAAATAAATGTAACAATTTAAAAAAATAATGTAAGATTCCAATTAAAATCTAAACAATCATATGATTGGTAGCCTTGACAATGATTGCCACTCGCGACGTGCCACGCAATCATCAATCTTCACCCCAGCACCGATCGGAGCGGGCACTGCGAACCATCAATCTTTGGATATTTAGAGCAGACTTGTCGCGTTTTATTGAATGACACCTTTGCGTGACGAACTGAATATATTCGCTAGTGAATGCAGAATATTTCAATATATTTTAATAAAGCTATAAGTACTTTAAAAAAAAGTTAATTTTACGGATTTTATCGCGTTTATTTTATATTTTTACTTTCCCGACTTTTTTACTTTTTTATTTTATCTTTGTTTGGGGTAGCAAAACAAGTTACACAGGGCTAATTACTAGTTGGACCTATTATGATAGTCCGACTGTCCAGGTTGTAGAAGAGACGTATTACAAATAAGATGCCATGAGACTCATGGAGCGTGAATTAAAATTAACAACAAAGGTTCAAAGATTCCCGCCTAAACACATTTAAATTTGCTTGATAATATGAGCACGAGCTCTGAGGCCTATACCAATCAAACGTAAAAAAAAAATAGTCCGAGAATAAGTCCGCCATAGTAACTATCTGAAACTGTACAATTCATACGTGCAACTGTTTTTTCAGGTACCTACCACCATTTATATTTTAATGCATTTTTTGTTAAATAATACCACTAATTTCAAAATTCATTTTTACCTTAATTTGAAAAAAAAAACAGCCATCCGCGTCGACAAAAACGAAATTACATTTCTTTACACAATTAAAATCTACAATCTGCTTTCGAAAAGTAATAACCGTCCCGCCCATAGATACGTCGAACTCTATTCTAATCAATCAAACTTTAGATTAACACTCGTTTAAACTGAGTTTAAACAGACAACAACAAATGAGCGAAGCCCGAACCCGAAATCGAATTAACTACATGCATGTTTAAGACACCAATTAAAAGCCCAACAAAGGCTATCTTCAATGAGACGAAAAAAATTTGATAGATCAACTCTTTAACGTAATCTATAATCTAATAGCACCCAACCAAAAACCAACCATATTAAAATGTGCTACGGTTGAATTTGTAACGTGCCGCAGTGTGTCGAAACCCGAGAAGGCTGTTGGCACAACATCTTATATCGATTAAACAGATAATTAATCACGGGAAATGGATCCGAATGAGATGTTATTAGTTAAACCACACTCGCTATTAACAAGTGAAACAATAGCTTAACAACATGGTGATCGCTTAACTGGGGCTACCTTAAAATATATAATAATATTATATAATTGTATTTAAAGTGTAACCTTAGTCATGGATTTCTAACTGAATCATACCTTAGCTTTAGTGAAAAATCCAGATCATAGGATATTTTTTTTTGTGTATTGATTTCTTACATTTACGCGATTACTACGCATTGAAATTAAACATTTTTTTATATAAACTGCCATAATCATGGTTGCTGTAAAGCATCCAACACGTCGGGAACATAAATAACATAAAATAAACGCGATAAAATCCATAAAATTTGTTATATTTCATTTTTTGTAACTTTTTTTTCTTAATGAATTCAAATGTTAAAATGTTGTGTTAAATATTTAGCGTCTTTATAGTTATCATGAGTTACCTGACACCGTTATAATTTAATTTATCACTGTCAAATTATGAAAGAACTAGCATCGTAGGTAAAAAAGCTAATACATAAACTTGAAATAAAACTAATCTTAAGGATTTTATCGCGGTTTATTTTTTATTCTACGTTCCCGACGTTTCGGCTGCTTTGCAGCAACCATGGTCACTAGATGGTGGAGACATGGTCATTAGATTAGTTTTATTTCAATGTGTAGTATTCACGTAAATATAAGAAATCAATACATAAACTTGATATAAATTGTTTAAATAAAAATTCATCCTGTAGGCTGCGGGGAGGAGCGGGCCGATGGCCGATCAATCAGTTACTAACGAGGCGATCACATGGCCGTGGTACAACGTACCCCCACCTACCCGATTACATGTTTTTAAGCGCGGGTTAACTTTTTAATTATGTCAAAGAGATGGTTAAATTTTGATCTAAGTTTAAGATTTATTTTTATATTACCCCCAATTTTATAGTTTTATCAATTTACAATGCGACACAGATATTTTTCAGGAGAAAAGTGTATGCCATTTTAAATTAACAAACGAAAACTATCTATAAATTTGGATGCTTTATGGTAATGCAGTCGTAGAAAAACGGTCAAAACCTTTTCAATGTACTAGAACAAAATGATAATTAAAAGAATGTCTGTAATAATTGCCTAAAGCATTTTTTTTAGTTCATAAACCTGAAGCAATATTCATAGAAATATCCTTTATGATATTTGAAATTACTTGTTAAATGAAAGGGTAAGTAATTAACAACATAATAAAGGACAGTTAATTAGAGATTAAAGTGTGCTAGTTATGTCGTATATTTAAGCTTGTTAATCATCAATAATAAATTACCATCAATCGCTGTCAAATTATCGAGTAATTTTCATCCAATCAAACGGGTTCGGCGATTCGCAATTAAAACACATTCAAATCGATACCTACCAAAAGAAATCGATTTATTACGTACAAATTAGAACACCCACTGAGACAGGCGTGTAACACAACGTTTTGATTACCATATACACATAAACGTTTGTCGCTCGCATTAAATTAAATGCCCGAGTTCCGAGTCTGATGAAAATAAAAAAAGGTTTTTAATTTCTTTTTTTGAACTGAGACGAAGACAGAGTGCGGAGAAGGCGCGGGGCGTGGCGAGCTAACTTTCATTACTCACGGCCCGTAATAAATGATAAAACATTATTAATACGAGAAGATCAGACCGTTTGATGGCCCCTCACACATGCTAACCAACGAATAATTCTAATTAATTCTAATTATTAATCGTGATTACTTGTAGCCTACGTGAGCTTGAAAATGGTGGGACTCGTGCAAATTTGTATTTATATGAGGTATTTTTTTTTTAATATTGATTTCCTGTGTTATGGCGTATAATAACAAGAAGATGTTTACTGGGCGGCGCGGCGGTCGATGTGATAAATTGAATAATAATTTATTATGCGTGAGATAAGCTGCGGCACAGATCTCGCGTTCTGATACTCTCAGCGTGTTTAGGCTGCGTGTTACACCGATGCGTAATGTCGATACAAATATACAATTTTCGAAATAATGAACTAAAATTGATTCTGAGACGATCTTGCGGATCATAATCTAAATATAATTGAACAAAACCGTATTGAAATCGGTTTACCGGTTTATAATCCGAATTAAGTTTGTTGCCTCAACTTTACAATAATTGCAATCAACAGATCAAGTTTCAAAATCATCAATTTGTCATACAAACCTACACAACGCGTACACAATAAACTATTGATTTGACTAACAACAAGGCGGTCATATCGACATGATCTATCTAGCGACAATCGAGGCGCCGAACACTGGGATCAATTAATGCCAGACAGAGAGCGAGATACGCCAAGTTACGGGTAAGAAAGTGACGTATGTCGAGTTATCAATCACGCGCCCGCGCACGATCCGACGCCCGAAGCGATCGAGCGATCTCCCGCCTAATTATTTCTATTATGATCTTTAAAATATAGTGATTATCGTCTCAGATAAGACTAGAGCGAATTCCCACACTCGTTTTCTATGTAACACTTCTATAACCTTAATTAATAAAAAGTGTTGTAATTGACGCGTGTGCAGTATGACGGCCGTTAGTACAAGTCGTTAAACATTTTTTTGTTAAATATATCCGATGACAAATGGTATAATATGTTATTTTAATAAGTTTATAATGGATTGAATGTGAATAGCTGTGTTGGGGCGGTTCTAATGTCACATGATGGCATTCGATGTATGTTTCCGTCGGCACGAAACATTTTAACTATAATATGTACGTATACTAGGGGCATTTTTTACTATCAATATTTACGTATATTGAACTTGACTTTAGTTCCATAATCCCGATATAATCTATCATGACATGTCAACTTTCTAAAAAAAAAATCACACCTAAACTCACCTATTTTTATTAATTCTACGTCATTAATTTCATAAGCTTTCATTAATAGCTCATTGCTCGGCGGACATCATCGGAACTCGTCCATCATCCGAGATCTTATCATCCGATCACCGATCTTTAAAATATAAAACCGTTTATACATCCAATGACTGATATTACCCTGTATCTGATGTGTATCTGCTGACCAGGGTATGTGAACCTCAGTGGCAAAGGCTTATGCTTGTGGGGGACAGGTCTGGTGATATTGGTATGCATGCTATCATTCCGATCGATGATCGTGAATGGAGAGTTTGGAGTTGTGATAAATTACAATGTATATCAATCGTTACAATGGATTAATCAAAATAAGGTAAGGCTATTAGTACAGTGATAGACAAAGCGAGGAGAACAGGCGATAGCGTTTTCTCGTGTCACTGCCATGTTCATATAGCCGTGCCAAAATCAGCTTTTTTAAATGAAATCGTTTTCAGATTGATAGAATTAAATGACAAATAGATACCGTGTTATGAATAATGAATAGAAACATGTATTTTAATGTCAGCAAGTCAGCACCCTCCCATCCTGAACTGTTTTCAACTCAGAACATAGGCGAGAAAAATATCGCTTACCTACTTATTTTACGCTCAAAAACAATAAAAGTTTTCTATTTCATTGTTACTATGAGCACAATAAAATATCAGGTGCATTAGCGTGGATTTAAGCTTAAAAAATGGAGACGTCCGCGCTTCTATAGCCACTCAGTCCGCGGCCTTATAAGGTCAAATTATGATCGGAGGACTCACCTCGCTTTTGCATGAAGGAGAACAAGTCGTCGAGGAACTCCTTCCTTTGTGGGTCGTCACTGATCTCGTACAGCTGCAAAGAAAATAATTGTCTTAATGTATATTATGACATATTTACAGAATAAAAGGCGAATACAAGAATATTATATAGAAGTCCTACTCCTATTGAGCATACCTATATGACGGCTTACGATATAAAAAAAATTACAAAATAATTTTAATTAATGTCCAAGGATGTTTTTTTTTTTCACTTTAATCCTGCACGCCTATTTATAGGCTTTTACTGTCAGTATATCATCTAAGGGTGTTGATAATAAATATAATTCATATTACGAATAACATTTGTAATATTGTATCACAAAAAGACGACTAAAAATAATGCTTTCCATCACAAATGGGATAGGTATCTCATAGCAAAGTTAACAAACATTGCATTACCATATACTTAACAAAAGGTAGAAGTGAATTGTTAAATAAAACTGCGGGCGAGACGCGAAGAAGGAAAGTCGTTACGAATTATCAATACGTTTAGAACGCAACAATAGTTATAATTGACGTATTAATATTCCAGTAGGAAGCTCCACGACGCGACGGCTGCGCGCGCGCAACCACCACGTGCGCCCGCATCCACGGAACAAGAACATAGGAACTGCATTACCACCTATTCCTTTCTCATCGTTTAGTTATGTACATAATTAGCCATTAATTTGTCATATGCTAATCTTAACGATCGATCAAATGTTCTTTACGTCGAAGGGCTCAAACTCGGAATACACCTATACGTTAAGTGCGAGATTATTCGTAAGCTCACCGTTCATAGTCTACGTATTTAGACACATTGTATGGAGAATTGATTTTTTTTAAATACTGTCCGCTAGAGGCGCTGTTCAATTTACCATACAATGTTTCTAAATATTGTACTACTAATCTCGCACTTGACGTTTCACTTAATCGACATCTAGCAGAGATCTCCCATATTCCAATAATCGCAAAATTTCTCAAAAAAATTACATCATCTAATTTCAAACCGGTAGTGATAAATTATGTAGAGGTCCCAATGGAGAGTAAAAGCTCCATACTCTCTTCGTAAACCTAGTCGTAGAGTCGCACAGCAATATTTTGATTGGTGTCAAAGCGTTTGTTGAATTGGTGCAATTGCCTTACCTACTTAGAAGCGATAGGAAACCGACAAACAGTAGAGAACATTATCGCAAGGTACCTTTATCGATGTGGCACATAATTATACAGTACCTATTAAATACATGGGGCAGATATCGGATCTATAACGGATACCCCGTCGAGGTGGGCGTGTTAAACCATAATATTATACTGACAAACCTACTTTTGCCAATTCGAAGAAGAAAAATATATTCAGTAAGTCAAGAACAACATTTAATTAAGATTCCTAATTCCAAGCTAGGTATATACATGGATTGAACTTATCAATAGTGATGACGTCAACAGCGTCTATAAAAACCCGATGCGGAAAATCGGAACCTTATCTCATGACACGAAATGTGGCAACGCGAAACGGACAACACAACCCGTTAAACAATCACGCATCATCCGTCCGGTTCACTTCGTCCCGGGTCAAAAGTGCCCCGGCGCGACACACGATCAAACAACAGTATTTGCATTGGACAATTACATTGCGGCACTTAGCGCTGCGACGAGCTGGCCCGTGAAGAGACAACGAAATGCCATTTGACACTTCCTGTTCCCGTCTAATGGTGTACGACGTTAACAGTCGGTGCGAATACTGTTGCATATTGAACAAAGGCAATCTCTTAATGGCCTAGGTGGTGTGATACCGAGTCACTGAACCTAGCCATTTTTGTTCGATCTGATGAACTTCAAAGTAAAAGTCAAATCGGCTTCCTACGAGGGCACTTACAAATTGTCACTTATTTTTTTATTTTCTTAACTCTACAATCGGATCGGAACGCGACCTCAACTTTGAAGATCCGGCGAGAAACTCAGCGGGCTTGTCCTTTTTTTATTTATTTTTTTACAGCCATGTTTATTACAAAAAAAAATATGCTCCAGTGTGTTGCCATGCCAGGCGTACATTCGTCAGGTCGTTAGGTGACACGCGCATGGTGGGCTCTAGCATGTGCTATGGTGGGCTCTAGCTTGTACTATGGTGGGCTCTTAGCATGTGCTATGGTGGGCTCTAGCATGTGCTCTAGTATTTGTAGGAGATTGCAACCAAGTCAAGGCCACTTTTAAGGATGTACGAACCCTCGCTTCAGTACTCAAGGTGAGGGCATCGGTCTGACGTCAAAGTCAAATCATTAATATTATATAAGGCTCTTACAAATTGTCCTTTTCCCTGATAGGTATTTGACATGTTTATTTTATACTAAAGTTATATGAAATCTATGAGTGGTTCAGTTCCATGCTGAATAACTTCCAAGTAATCAAAAATTTCATTGGAGCCCTTTTGCTCTTTGATTGAATTTCGTAAAATTTACCAAGCAGATTTTAAACTGCTGTATATTTTTAGAGTCATATTATAAAGCAACAGAATATTATGAGAAAATAACAGTTTTTTTTCCAACATTAACACTCCACTGATCATGTTTGTGACAATATTTATTTATTTATTCAGGCGGAAGGGGAGAGCCAGTAATTGGCACATCACAATGGAGATTACCCGGCTTACGGACCAGTTTTGTGATTCATATACATTCGGCTCTGTGGGCGACAATACGCTCGCCCTGTTATGATAATATTCACGCCGTTTCATAGAATAATTCGTTTGGGAACGTGAGTGGACGTTGCGAAGCCGTTATTGCTCTGTAAACGTCTATTTGTGGTAATTGGAATGCATAATGTAAGTACTTGTCTTGAACTTTACTTGTAAAGTTTTTTTTACAAGACTTAGTTATTCGTGTCAAATATTTATCTAAGAATGATTTATAATAATTTATTTATTAATTGACATAATTAAATTACTTATACATGCCAGATGCTATATTAAAAGTTGCACGTATATGAAGAGATGAAAGCAAAAAAACGACGATCCTTTTCAACGTAGCAAAATATTCTTTCCCTTCCGCAGATTAGCACAAAGCTTAATACTCAAGTACCAAAAACTTAAACGTCAGCCACGTGACAATTTGCATCGGCGTCAATAGTCCGTTCTCGCGAGCAAGCGAGAGTTTGACTCTTAATAGCGGCGGCAGGCGCTCGGTTCTCGCATCAATCTTCGCGATCGTCACTGTCGGCTCGGTCTCGCCCTCGCGATTAATCACGACCCAGAACATTTTCGATTAGCGCCGGATAGCATGCGAGAATTAAAAAAAAACACATGTTTCATTATGAACGATCGGCGTTCATTTGTTTAGCGTTTAGTCCCGGGTTGAGTACGACCCGTGCGCGAATGTAGGGTTAAAATTGATACGTAAATTAACTATTTAATTGAGTATTGTTTTGGGCAAACATGAAATATATTTACTATACATTGTCTTATAGAACTAATGTTGGCACTATGCGGTCGGTATAGGTTTAAGGGTACAACAAGTATCAAACAAGGTGTACCCACTTCATTTCCATTTCATTTGGCCTTTACTATGTGAGGACGATGATAAAATCAGTGACATAGTAGCGAAAGTAGACTCTTCACGGACGTTCTATCGCATGGGAAGTATTTGAGACGACGCAGGGTTGCCCAAGAACTGAATGATACGCTCTCAACAAATCCCATCCATTCATCCATTCCCAAAAAATCCACATGAACGCCCTTAAGAAATGGGTGAAGGCCCTCGATCCATGTTGTTTGTGTGTGAAATCTACATAATATTATTTTTATTGGTTAACAACAAAATTGGCGTCATTGTCCGATGTTTTACAGAGTGTTTTCTGTACAACATCAGATAATATCGCCAATTTTGTATACAATGACGTAAGGCACACCGTTAAAAGCTGTTTTTGTGTGTAAATTTTAATTTATATAGATTTAAAAAAAAACGTAGAAAGTTTTATTACTCGGTCTATGATGAGATAAGACAGGACGGCTAGTATAAACTTGTAATATTATTATACCTGCTATAAAATATCGGACAATATGCTTAAGAAACACGTAATGTGTACTTACATCGACGGTGCAGTGTGAGCTCGGTTCAACAAGTTCTCGATATAAAAAATACCTACATGATTTAAAACCTAAATTCTATAGAAATATACATGAATGTTATGTTAATTTATACCTCATATTAAAATGATAAAATTGACAAAACCCTTTTTAAACTAAAATATTAAATGTCAATAATCAATAAATGCATTTCAATTATAATTAATCGTCCGCGCTAACGTAGAATCGATTCAATATCCAATATATCGATATTACAATCGACTACACGTGTGCCCAATCCGTAGATTCTTGATTGCGAACAATGTAACCAGTAAAGTTTACATCGGATTTTACGAGCATTGCTTATTTACAACTTAATGAGCCAATCGCCATCATTCTGTCGATGTAATCAAATAAATCGTAATCCCAGTCGTTTTATCGATACGGCCTTAGCTCAAGGTGATTTCAGACGATTTTACAACCTGAATCGAGTTAAAAGAGAGACTGTATCTAGCATTCTAGATGTCGTGTTTGCAAACTAGTATCTAGTCAATTGATCGAGTACTTTTCTATCAAGTCGTAAGCATAACATTTTGGCATCCAACTAAACAGATGTTTAACTAACAATGTATGGACACATGACTGCATATTGTATGCTAAACCTAAGCCCAGACTCAATCTATCCTGTAAACCATCAATGGCAATAAACGTAAATCTCCAACATTACCATAAACACTGTTACTAGTATGTTTAGATACTACCATGGGGTTTATTTATAAATGCATCCTTTAATATTGCCTCTCTGAATTATTGCCGGCAATTTGAAATAGTCTTGCGGCGAAGAAGTTCAGTTTTCATCGGAGTTCGGTGTGTTCGAGTCGGTAATGTTATTTTATGCTTCGAACTTTGTGGTGACTCGTATTGTGATTTGCGATTTCGCACAACAATTTGATTTTAATTCAATCATATACAACTTCTCTTTCATTATTCTATGTTTGTGTTAGTAGCGACGGCGCACATTAATATAATTGGGTGTGGGGTATTTCTTCCATCGTCACCAGCACCTGGCCTTTGTTTTTTAAGACGAGAAAAGATATGCTAGTAGCACTGCCAGTGTCGCAATGGCGTGTGGGCGGTGACTAAATTTTGTAGCTTATTGACGGGAAAATAAAAAAAAGTTGAGGCATAAATGATGTAAATTAATTTGTTTTATTACACGAAAAAGGCTCTACTGTTACTGTACATTAAAAAAACAGTAGCTTCCCCCTCCAACTAAGCTAAGCTGACTACCTACTATGTTTGTGCTCACCACTTACTTACTCGATATATGCGGTTGCTTAAAATGTAATTTTGGTTAAAACAATTGTTTATAATGTGTATGATGCAGTTTTGCAACTTGGCGTGTTCCTTCTGCCCCCCGATGACAATGTATACGGTAGCAATCAGCATTAAAACGCACATAATGTCTCCTCGTGTGTTCGCGATAATGCGACCCATATACAATGCACCGGCGGCAGCCAATCGCTCGCCACGAGTGCAATTATTAGCAGGCTCAGTGTTCCGTTTGCAATAAATTAAAATGTATTGATAAGTGCCAATGATGACGCATAGTGTGCTAGATATTAAACTAGCAACACACGTTTCGAGTTCTTGATGCTATCGGCCGACAGAGAGGGACAGCCATACAACAAAATATATTCGCAACATGAGTTTTATGTAAACATATTTCTGAGGGTTCTATTCTATTCCTTTACTCAACCGACAGCAATTATTTGATTAAATGTTTTGAATTCATCAACAACCAATTGGGCAAAATATAATGGCTATGCAACAGGTTGAGTTAGGATACTCACGGGATGAATGGAGCATACAAAAAATAAATGATTTCTATCGGTTGAGTGAAAAATAGCAATCGGTTGAATTAAGAACAAAATAATGATAGGTTGAGACGCCATCGGATGAAAACGGAACACCCCAGTTCTGAGCATTTTCACTTTGACAGACTACAACGAAATCATAAGACGATATTTTTGGGAGGTCCCATTAAAAACAACACCACGACTGTAATCCCCAAAGCGGTAAGAAGAGGTACACTGTAGCAAACCCACATTTCATTCATAGTATTCGGGTTCTAGTATGTATTAAGGGTGAGCCTATTGCCATTATACCCGGGCACAATTGCCTCAATACGAAGGGGTTCAGGCCATAGTCCACCACGCGTGCCCACTGCAGGTTGGTGAACTTCACATGTCTTTCGAAAGACGTGCATGTTTCCTCACGATATTTGCCTTTACTGTGCGCCTAGTGACAATATAATCATTGTTGGAAATTGAAAATTCAGTCAGAATCATTTTCGTCATCAACATCTTTTAATTTAAGGGTTAGACCCTTGTCGGTGTAGCTGATGAAGCTCTTTCCATCTGTCTCTATCAAGAGCAGCTTCTTTCACCTCCTTGTACGACATGACACCGATCCTGTCTTCATCTTTCATCATCATAGATGACCCAAATATCAAAGTACGTTATAACAATTACAACGTTTACGATAGAGTCAATGTAACCACAAAATGTAGAGTCGGTCACGACTCGCCGCGCACGTTTGCTTAACAAGTTAACTCAATTACATCGGCTGCCTAAACAATTTATATAGTAAACGTATCAATTTCGATGCCGCAATGCAACACGTAGAGCATTTTTTTTTTATAATTATCATATTACATTTTTACATCAGCCTATATAAAACCATGATATTTTAGTTAGTAAATGTAACACTATTTTCTCCTAAAACAAAAAAATCTAATTAGGTAATGTTTATAGGTCTACACATGAAATATTTACGCAATCATTCTTGTAAGTGCTTTGCGATGCGATGACAATGGATTCAAACTTCAATGCATTCGACTGCTGAATCAAAACTCGACCTCAACTTAAAGCTTCTACGAACGGCCCAACCTGACTTCAAATGTGTAGGGCTGATTTGTAGGGTCGCAACCAATAAGCATGTAAAAGACTCCTCGCCTGTTGAGATGCCACTTTGCAGGGACCTACAAATTGGCTCTACTGAATTGGGCGCCAAGTTGGGCCGTTCGTTGAGGCCTTTAAAAGTACTGGTAATAAGCTTAGCTGCCTTACTTTTAATTAGTCTTAGTATGACACTTAAAAATAATCTTTTCGTTCTAGGATTTAGATATACCTAATGTAGAAACCAGACACTAATGTTGGTTCTCATCGGTAAATAGTACATTTCTGACCGTAGCTGTAATAAGGTAAATAAATATTATGACTGTGTGGTACCAGTCAGACGCGTAAGCGAAACAGGACAACTGTTAGATTTCGGAACGAATGTTTAAAAAAAAGGGTGTAAGTTGGTCTGTATCATTTTTAGACTATGGTACAAAAAAGAAGAAGTCATTGTTTCATAAAATAAAATGTCCTTTTACTCCATAATTATTAGGAAAGGAGTGACCAAATAACAACACTAACACCAACTTTACCGGTCGGCAGAGAATCTTAAGATAAGTCCTGCTATGTGGCTGCTATCTCTTCTATCCTCTCTGTACCTACCTAATCGAATGATTGGATGACGTTTAACTGTCTAAAACGTATGCTAACTTCGTGAACGCAAATTAAAACGCGATTATAGTAAATTTCTAAAGAACGCTTTAATCTTATAACTTGTAAGGTAATACGTATTAGAAGTAAAACTCGGTAAGTGTCTAAGGGCGTTGCCCGCGAAAACAATGCCACAATTGATACGAACGATGTTCGTGTCTAGTGTCGAAAACTGAATGTACTGAACGGCTAATGGCGGACGAATCCTGCTAGACAGAGCCATAAAACCTCTATATAGTTATTTAAAATATTTTTATTTAAGATACGGTGGGTACCTAGGTGACTAGCATTAATTAATTAGATCTAAAATCTCAGACCAAACTACAGATTAAGATTAAAATTAAAATTAGGCAGGTATTAAAATGCGCTCAGCAAATCCCCACCACCATCGGGCGGCAGGGTGGCGAAAACGCTGGCAACATTGCCACGTTGAGTGACATGGTGAAATTGGTGAATGGTGATGAGGATTGCTGAGTGCATTATGATACCTGCCAAATTTTAATCATAATTGATTATATATTTTAATATATATATGTGTATAACAAATTGACGAATTATTTTTTTTTTATTTCCTGCTTCCTACCCATTTTCCTAAAGGTTTATGTTTAGACAACTAGACCGCCCTGTGGTCATATGCTGACAAATTTATGCTGAAAAATTCTTATTTTAAAACTAGCTTTTTATTCACCGCTGCTGCATATTTTCTAGAATAAACTATATTATTATAGATATAAAATTCTTGGTTCTATTATGTATAAAGCCACCCAATTTCTTTCGCTTTGATAGTAGCTATGCGCCGGCGCGCTAAGTGATTCCCATCCCCGGCATGTTTGCGCACCAATTACATCTCATTCGAGACTTCCAGCATATGCTTGGCCAGATTGATAGGTCACATCGCACATACGCAGCTCATTATGCGCATTTCACGTAATTAGATCGATTTATATGTAAGTATAGCAGTGATAGCCAAGTTGGTAGAACGCTTACCGCGATAACGAGGATCGCAGTTCAAACCCCGGCTGTGCGAATATTATTTGAACCACGATTGTCACTTGCTAAACGGCGAAGGAAAACATCTTGAGGAAACCTGCATGTCTGAGAGAACCCCTCGAAAGATGTGTGAAGTCCGCCAACCCGCCTTGGGCCAGCGTGGTGGACTATGGCCTAATCCCCCTCGAATTGAGGGGAGGCCCGTGCCCAGCAGTGGGACATTAAAAAGGGCTGGTATTATTATTATATGTAAGTCTGCCATGAAAATGTTTTATCAGTTTGAACAAAAACTCCTGGTTAATAAAAAATCTACTTAGGATCATATTTGATACGTTCCATGTTCAAATAAATAACGAATTACAAAAACAGGCCTTGCGATTCTACGATGTGCAAATAATATTCAACCTTAAGGTGAGAATGGAGTTTCTTGGTCGACTTTACTTGATGTTCAACCTATATATGGAATTGTGTTTGATGCAAAAATTGGATATTTAATATTTCCTTCCATCATGAAGACATATCAATCGTTATATAAGGATATTAAAAGTTATGAAGTAAAGAAAGTTTTTCATTATTCTTATTACTGTGTATATAAATGTAAACGTTGGTTTGCTTGTTAGCTTAATAGAAGGACACACAAAAGTTACTAAACGAAATAAATCAAACTGTTGAATATAGATAGGTTATAATCACAACCTACTTTTCATATTTTAATTCTACGTGGTATTTTTAAGAAAATATACTAAAATAAGAATATATAGTTTGCTAATAGATAGGTGATTACATGATATTGCCTATATATCTACATTAATGTATAACATAAGCAAACATTTTCCGCTCATGCAAAAAGGATTATTCCGGGCAAGTAATCGCGTAATTGACAAAAAACATTACGTGTTTATGGTCATCAACGCATGTCCGCACTAAGATAACAGTCTGCTGGATATGGCAACACATGATGTACGACCACTCTTACACTGATACTACACTCTCGTCGCGAACGTTCAAAAATGGTTGAAGATGCAAGTGTGGACAGGACATGCCTTAATATTCTTGCGACTTGATATAAACACCACGGTTAAGTTCTTGCAAAACATGACTAATTACCACGCATTCTTGGAATGTACACAGGAGCTATGTGGTCATCTGCTGATAATTTTGAATGTATTAAAATAACACAATAATGACTTCGCAAAAAAATATTAATCTGTATTTATCGCGAATCATAATGATCTTATTCTTTTTTTTATGAAGTTTGTATCCATGGCTTATTAATTAAATGTACCTTAAGAAAATATTTAGAACATAAGTTTTTCTATAGTAATGAAGCGATCTCACTGAATGTACTTAAGGGTACACTGCAGTGTGCCCACATTTCGCTGATGGGAACTAATTCAAATGGAATTTTATCGCCTATTTCCACTATATTATATATATTTCTTATTCCATCACGCTCACCTTGCACCAATGTTGACGAACCGATAAATAATATAAATAAATAGTTTTTTTGTCTCATCCAGCATTTCTATCTCCCACTACCCAGCATACGCGATTACGCGGTCTCTCTTTGATCTCCAATTAGATGAACATTTTGGGGTTCCGCATAACCGGGCCAGTGTATTGTGATAGGGGAGATTGCTTGTTAATATGGAGGTGTCGCCCAATCCGGACGTCCCTTTGTGGGTGCCGAGGGGTGCCA
Source organism: Pheosia gnoma (assembly GCA_905404115.1). NCBI lineage: Eukaryota > Metazoa > Arthropoda > Insecta > Lepidoptera > Notodontidae > Pheosia > Pheosia gnoma. The sequence continues at coordinate 3,127,892 of FR989910.1, forward strand.
ATTGCTTTAGCTTAACTGTGCTAGACTATATTGGTTTTGGGATAATTTGATACTTTATGTGTAATTCAACCGGCGTGAAGTTGGCGGCCAAAATCACGATGGTCTTGCTTTATTGGAAAAATAACGAAAATTTATTGAATATTTTTTTATTTCCACATAGAATAGGTACTGAAAATTTCCTAGTTTTCATTATTTTCCACGTTACATGCCATTCTGTACAGATTTTTCATTAATTTTTGTGAGCATTTTAATTTAGTCGGGTTATAATGCGCCGCCAACTTTTGGCCGCCAACTTCACACCGGTTGTAATTCATTATTAAATATCAGTACACACAATAAGTTACCATTCTTCGGTACTAGATGCGAACCCTTTAAAGATTGTAGATAATAAAATCATATTAGATACTTATCATCATAGATTCTAGAAGAAAATAAGTTGCTTAAGGCAACAATAACCGCGTCCGGTGCACTTGTGCGGTGCTATTAGCACGATGGCAAAATTATGTTTGCCTTCAACATAACAAGAAAGGCTTAAAACTTGAAAACTATTCAATTGCCACATATTAATTTTAATTTTAACACGTCAAAATCTCAAATAAATGAAACCCCATGAATAAAAAAAACTTGTAGACAGCATAAAGACTTTCTGTCTTCCTATAAAAAAAAACAATCTTACATACACGCACACAAATCCCGGCGTATTATATTGTGAGGGTTGCACAAACACTAGGGCGGGGAAAATTAATCCGGGGGCGGCCGCAAAGGCTTGTATTACCGGCCGCAATTATCCGGCGGCGGATTAAACCGCTCACGACCGGCCCGAGCCGGTTGTAACCGGATCAGTACAGTGCGAGTGCGCTAATATAGAAGATATTATGATTATATTATTGTGTCTTTCCCCATTAGGTTTATATTATTGTGGACAAAATTTTAACCTAACAATTTTGGAATCGTTTTAAAATACATTAAAACCGTAAAAAAACATATTGCAATAAAAAAGGAAAATGGGAAACTCGGTCTCTTTTAGATCACTTTGACCGATAAATTGCCGATTTTGTTACCATTAAAGACCTATTCAAGAACTGTGCACACCTCAATTGAACGGAATGAATGCTATTGAATGAACTGGGGACGCGATACCATTCAGTAGTTCACTAGGTATAATTCTGGCCGTGAAGAAAACTACCGATCCGAATAAAACAGATACTATAGCGCACTTAAAAAATGAAGTAAGTAAGTACATTTAATTGGAGTTCGAGTCGTATAAGAAAATTAATTGTAATACATTTAAATAGTGTCGATGTGTATAATATCGACTCCCCCCCCCCCCCAACCCCCTATACATGAACTATACACATTTGAATGTTTTGAAAGTATTTTCTCTTGTCCCTCACGTTTCCTTCGCTATAACAGTGCTAAACATGGCTTGTGCGTCGGTCGCTAAGCGCGTGTGAGACACATTAGCGCGCACACCTTGCGCCTGCGCATGTGTCCATTCATATTCTGCACATTTATTTATTTTTTTCGGATTGACAAAATGCTGTTGGTCGTGGATGACCTTTACAGCTTCACCGGACGAGAGGGCGAGCGCTAAAGGCACTCCAGCCAGATCTGCACACGATTTGGCTCTAACTTATTATTTTAACTAGCTTCGGCCTGCGCCTCCGCCCCCGGTACCACGATGAAACAGCCTATACTTACCACTCAAGGATAATGCCGCCTTCCTACCTAGGCAAGTATGCTCCATCGTAGACGTCACTCACCATCGGGTGAGATCGAGATCAAATAATTGCCTATAATGTAATAAAAAAAAAAAAAAAAAGAATAATGTAGCTTTTTTTTTTTTTTTATTACATTATAGGCAAGTATTTGATCTCGATCTCACCTGATGGTAAGTGACGATGAGATCTACGATGGAGCATACTTGCCTAGGTAGGAAGGCGGCAGTAGATCGAGACGCTACATTCACTAGGCACATGCAGCTCAACTGATCTGACCCGCCATCCATGAATTATTGCAATCATTTTCGGAATCGAATCAGTAGATCCGGGGATGACCGCCTACATCTAAACTTACAAATTCGCAACTTTATCTCCTTATAATATTATAAAGATATATATTTATTTTTATTGATTACCTATCTTGATAATGTACGGTCGTGAAAACCACAAACATTTTTTCTCGTTTAAAATAAACTTTCTAACTATATTATTAAACCATGTAGTCAAGTGTAAAAATTCGTTGAAAGAAAAATCTTTAGAATAAGCAGTGTCAAAATGTATGTTAAACTGCCAAATTGTGGCGGATATCAAATAATCGTATACCTAATAAACTGTTCCTAACAATCAATTTGCCTAAATTGTAAGTGATAATATGCATAATGGACGCGCTAAAATGATGCTAGACTGACAAATATCTTGTTAAACAATTTTTTTTTATGCTTATAGTTTTATATTTATATTACTCTTAGCGAGAGGTACCCAATAAGCTTGCCCTGCTTTAAATTGAGTCGGTATGTAGTTTAAAATCGCACGAATACAATGAAAAAAAAAATTAAAATAAAAAAAATAATATTCGAAATTCAAACGATAAACAATGGATAATCAACATTTTGACATCATTAAATTAAATATTCTGCATTATATAATAAACATTTACAATTTTGAGTAAGTACGCAATTTCAAATCTATTACATACTCTAAAATGTAGAATCTATTAAAGCAAACTGTACTCATACATAAACATCGCGTTAACGCGCCCACAAAGCCAAGATTTTCACCGTAGAAGGTGCTTAATGAACACACAACTACACAGAAATACGCATTTATTGGTCCCGGGTACGCTCACAGTTTATTTGCAGGTGTAAGAAACGTTCGGTCAACGCTCTCGGCTTGCATGTGTGGAGTGCACACACCCTTACGACTTGCCTATAAACAAAGCTTGCGTACGCATGTGTGCGGGCGGGGGAGGGGGATGACCACACCGCGGCATGCGACGACATGCTAATTTCTTGCCAAGCCCAACAATTGTTGAACTATACGTAGATTGTATATTGAAAAGGCTATAGGCGTGTTTGCAATACTTTTGTCACTTGTTAATATTACATTTTGAACGTGTTAAGGGCTAAAATAACTATTTTCAGATGTTAAAAAGAGGCACTATGGTTAATAAGCATCAAGTTTTAATAAATGCAGATTCGCTTGAGAACAATATTTTCCTAGTAAAAAATACACTATGTTCGCTAAAAGGTATACCTAAGTACGGGTTAGCTAGATTGCTCTCCAGTAAAATACGTTCCTTGGTTCGTGTCCATACCTTAGTGTTTTATGGACTAAATATACTCACCAGTATAACATACTCACCAGTACCGTACTGGGTACGTATCCTACTTAGCAATGATGGTTCCATCCATAGGATCAAAATGTAAAAGTTAAGCTCCAAATAAAGTGATATCTATATAAATCAACGCGGTTCAAAGAGGGTCTAATCCGATCATTAAGATGTGGTGTCGTTATAAAATCGTCCGTTTCACGCATTATACGGTAGTAAAAAAGAGGTGAAGTCATAAAAATAAACGGGGCCTTAGTTTGACCACCCCTGACATGACATTTGAGTAAAGTACTCGAACCCAATTTGAAATTATTTCAATTTTAGAATGTCAAAATATGTGTGCAAAAAATAAGTTTTTTTTTGTTTTTGGTGGAACTTTGTAAAAAGAACTATTTTTTTTTTTTTACAGATTAGGTAGCTAGCTACTTGGCGATTTATACTCACTACAAACTACAAAATAAATATAATTTGTTGTAATTAATAATAGCTGCGCATACTCGTAAGTTATGCAACATACAAATCTACCCACCTAAGCTTTAAGTCATAATGACAAAATATTAAACGCCTATTAAATGCCCCATAAATAATCATAATTTATAACGAATCCATATTTTAATCCGTCCACTTCTCGTTATTAATTTGGTATCGTTTTATATTAAAACTATAATTAACTTCAACATAAAAAAGGTCCCTTTAAACAGATCGGCAGTTTTTATTAAGCGATTTAATATTCGTATAAATCTTTCACGGTCCATTCTTCTATTTTATTAAAATTTTATTGTATATTGTTTATTAAGTCACTCATTAAATTCAGTGTCAAAGTTAATTCCTTATGATTAGTAATTAAAACAAGGATAATAATATTAAATTCGCAAAATTTGCTTTCATCACTGATCTGTCATTGCAATTTAAAAAAAAGAAAAATAGTTTATGAACTAAAAAGGTTTAAAAATAATAATTTTATTCTTATCAATGAGTTGTATGTACTTTTGATACATGTTTTTCTATACTTTGCATTGTTATTCCACAAATATAAGTGCCTATTTAGTTAACTCTTGAAGGATTTAAGGTGATTAGTTAGTATGGCTAGCCATGTACGGTCGACAAACAAAATCATTAATATAAAATAATTAAGTACGGTCCATATAAAGTACACAGGCGTATCTAAATGATATAAAATGAGTGTAGTGCCGATAATAAATATGAGGAAGTTGATAGATAAAGTAGTATTCCGCGTAATGGATCCCAAATTGTGTGTGCTTGTTTGTTTTTATCCTAAATGGTGTGTAAACATAGAGTTATGAAATGATAATGTGACATGAATTGTATAGTATCGAGCTTTGAATTAAAAACAAGCGAAGCCGTTTAAAAAAAACCTACCGCTATCTAGTTCATTTCTAGTAGTCTCCCAAAACTAGATAAACATTCATTAACTTTTAAATAAAACAATGACAATACTTGTTGTGGCCACGACGAACTAGCCCAAATCAGGATCTTTAGGAAAAGGCAACGGAGGCCTTTGCCGAGCAATAAGACACACAATAGCTTCTATATAAAAAAACAACTTAAAATCGAACAAATTTTGCAACAAATGTAAATACATTGAAAGGTATTAATTGGACTAAGGTTATGCCTGTCTGAAGTTAGTTATCTAATCTACCCACCTTCTTCTTATCAACTTCGAAAAAATTCGGCATCTTCGGAGGATCGCTGTGCGCCGATGGGTGAAGGCGGTCCTCCATGAAGGTGTTGAAGAAATCCATGAATTCCATTTAATATTACTGTTATCAGAGTCCAATTCGACCCACTACACACACTATTTAAATACAATAACTTAATAAAAAAAAAAAAAAAAAAAACGAACAACTCAAATAAATACGCCGAACGCGCGACATGTAACACGTGCACAATGAAGTATGGCGGCACGCCAGACGTCTTGCTCTTGCCAACATCCGATATAAACTAAATTGAAAATTGGAAACAAAATGCAATGCTCGAATCTTGATATGACAATAATAGGCGAGACAGAGATAAACGAAACGGGCCGGCGCGCGAGCGGGACGAAACTACCCATCAGACGGCTCCGCTCCACCCCAACGGCATTGGCAGCGCAGGGGTTGTCGCCAGACGAGATCAACACGAAATTTAAAATTCCTACCTGCTCACTAAGCCTAAGCAATGCGTACTCATTCGAGGGATTATGATCTTTATTTCATGTGAGAAATAATCTATTCTCACGTACACATTGACGCGACTTGAGATTTTTTTTGAAATGTATTTTTTAAGTAGTGATTATAAATAGCAATACCGTAGTTACAATACGCAAGGTTATTCTAAGAATTCGTTTTGTTTTATAATATAACGACGATGATTGAAGAATATTGTAATATATTAGTGTGTGAATTGTGAGACATACAACTCGTAAAAGTACAAAGAGATTCTTAGATGCGTATTTGTGCTTTTAGACTTACATTTGGGTTAACAGAATCATAATTTACCAATGGTTATACTATTGAAAACTAATAAACACCGTAGTCAACGACACACGGACGGGCATCGGACGTGCTAACCAAGATATGAGACGTGGAATGAACAATAATTCACTTGTTACATTCAGCAGTTAACCCTTTTGAAACGCTCGCATTATTCTTCCCAGCGCAGTGGTTATAGGCCTAACTAGAGGGTCAAACGCGATAAAGGTACTCATAATCACCTCCGCTTCGGTTAAGCTTTAATTTTTACTGTCCTCACGAACTCAAAAGACTAGGAGACATTAGGTACTACATGGCTAGAAAAAACTTACGTCTTGCCTCGACAAATGACGTTCAACCAATATCGAAGGAAGACGATCAAGATGACGAATCTAAAATGCACAAGAGAAGAGTATATACGCAGCGTTGGTTCGTCATAAGTCGATGAGATCTATCGGGCCAAAACCACACTAACAAAAAAAAACACCGATATAGAGGTCTATCTTGACAACAGCAGAACCGACTTCCATCAAACATAGTTGAAAACAGTTTTAGTAATACCAGATAACTAGAAAAAAAAACACGTCAGTCCATCAGTTCAGGAGCTACGAAACTACAGAGCGGCCCGTATAAAAATACTATCAAGAAATACAGAGATAGATTAGCTTAGACAAACGTAACGCACACTTTTCAAACCTATGCCAGAGAAATTAATAAAGTAATGTACAACTACCCTGGTTTATTTGAGTGTTCCATGCGGCACTTGCAAGTGGGACCGCGGAACTCCCCAACTTCTTGCATCCGAATGCAATGCAAGTTGAATTGAACACTTTCTAGCACTCATCTACAATGATAGGCAAGGTAAATCACCGAACGATGACCATGAATCAACAAACTTCAAAACGCAATTCGCACAACCCCCCTATTATTGTACAAACCACGAGGGTTCATAATCATTTCGACACGAAATTATTTCGTCGTTTCACGAGCGATCAATTAAATTTCCACTATTGAGCATGTCACGATACTCGGGGCGAATTTATCTTGTTATTGATATCTTTATAAATGCGGTAAAGTGGGCGAATCTGGTCATACGGGCGGTCGAATTGATACGGGTGGCATTCGCAGGGTTGTGTTGTTTTGACTTTGACAGGTCCACCGATGTTCAACGGGTTGACTTTTTTTTATTCTTAACACTTGTGTGCATAGATGTCACTCGCAAGTATATTTTTTTTAATGGGCAACGTATACGTACCTCCTTATTATGGGGTAACACAACGTACCAATTTAAGAATTCACTTCTTAGTCTTCATAGTTTTGATACCCTACAGCTATTTCTATGATTACTCCAGTGATAGTCATTGTATTATTGACAACTCGTCACAAGTCGGCGTCGTCTGAAGAACTCTCCCATTGAGTCAGGTCTTAGTTAACAATTTTGTTTGGTCAATCCAACGCATGGGCTTATGTCCTCTTGATCCTGTAACTAAGGCTGGAGTGCACCATCTCTGATTAAATTTAACTACCGTCAAATCTCTACATATTGATGTGATTTGATTGTAGTGGTGGCCCACTCCACGCTCAGTATAGTAAGATCAAATTAAGGTTAGTAACCTAATGGTACTTACAAATTTACATTTTTATTTTACTTTTTGCAAAAATGAGAACTTATTACTACACAAAATGTTTCTAGAATAAATATTGTCCCACGTAAATTGAAACTGTACATAATAAAATTAAAAAAAAACATTCAAACTGTTTTGCCAAAAAAATGGTACGGTTTTCAAAAACTACCGAGACCCAATAAATTCCCTTTGCCATGTCCGACAGAGTCCGTTATTTTCGGAATCCGATCCGATGAATAGCAGGCGCTACCCCAAAAAATCTATGTTGACGTCATCGCATCCCTTATGGGATACACCCTTTGAACCAAGGATGGGTTTTCTTTGGTTTTGAAAATACTTGATTAATTTATGGAATCTTATTATTTTTATTCACATCCAAACTTAACATTCTCCTAATGCTGTATCTGTAAATTTTTTGTTTGATATTTCTTTCTGAATTCTCTGGCCCATTTGAGTATTTATCCAATTTCATATAAACTTATTCTCTGTTTATTTCTTCAAAAACATTATAAATTTTATTGTGTTTCCATATAACATTGTCTGAATATATCACCCAAAATAACTATGTATCTATATAGGAAGATAGCACAACCTTAAATAGTAGGTAAAGTGCCTACCTGAATCTCAACACGTGTTACCAGCATGGCAAGGAATAAAACAATAATAAAAATTAACTATTCAATTCCTCAACTTATCTGACTGCAATAAATATCACAATGGAACGGGCCCGAGTCGAAAATTCTCGAAAAAAAAAAGATCTTTGTAATGACGATTAAAATATTATTTTTGTGCACTAAACAATGGGGCGGGCTAGAATCTTTATTATCGGATAGGAAGTGAATAGATACGGCGCGTTATTGAGATTTGTTTCTGGGAAATGTTTCTGTGTAACTATGAAACAATAGGCCGCGGGCTGACTTCAGTTTTTATTCACCATGTGCTGTTGGTGAAATGAAAAATGAATGTTTAGCTAAAGACAATACGAATTTAATTTTATTTAGTAAATTCGCTGAAGTATTTTTATTTACTCAAGGAGTTTCAGTCAGATAATATATCTTTTGGTATTTTTAAATGTGCTATTTTTATCTAGCTCCCAAGACAGATTTTAGCGTTATGTATATACATATATATATCACTTAATTACAACATAGAATAGCATTAGTATATGTATTTGGTTCTATATTTAAATAATCAATCTGTACAATCATTTGTGTATACTTTTTAAAAGGCATAGACATTGAATTAAATACCATTACGGATGCGAAAAAAAAAAAAAAAAAATATTGGATGCGTCATGTATAATCTCAAGCATAATAGCTTCAATCTTATCTATTGAAATATTGAAAAGACATGTGTAATTAACATTCTATACTTAGCTGATATTAATGCGAGGGGTACGCGGGGTGGCGGCGGGTGAAACGACGGCTTCTATCGTCAAGTATTCCTTTATCGCTACAACGATCGGGTACGTGTAATTGTTCTGGAAATAACTGTCGTTGGCAGCCATTTTGAATATTTATTTGTTGGATATTTAACACACGAATTGATGTGGTCTATGTTTGTAATAGACAACTTTAACTAAATTAATGTAGAGCGATATATAATATATATTTATGTTAGTGTCTTGATTTTTTAATCTGCATAGACTACTGTTTATTTTTTTATAAAAAAGTGTACATAAGCTTTGGGCTATAACCTTGAATCTAGATGGTAACTTAAGACCTGATGTATTTACCTTGTGACAGCCTATTCATGTTATAAAGAGAAAATAAACTTCATATGAGTTACCCGTAAACGATGTTCTCATTTCAAAAACGTAGTAAAATAGAAGTCCAAACTGTAGCTTCAATACTGTCGATTCTATCTCAATTGTCAATCAATTTGTATGTTACATTCCCCAATTTTCGGTGTGAATATTATAATTGGTTTTTAAAATTACAATCCAATTACAATAGGTATTGAGGCTACCCCACATAGATAACGCGACTATCATCCCTAATTGCCCCACGGCGAGCATGCGTCGATTCGCACGGGGCGCGAAGATTTATCGCCGTACAATTTTAATTAACACCCGATAGTCAATAGTCCCGAATTGCCCCTCTATAATTACGAACGTGATAGCTCAATGTTCGTGGGTGACCTGGGGTAAGCAGAGAGCGGTAATTATCCACACAGAATGAATGATCGCCAGAAACTTCAGAAGCAGAACAAGTTTGCATTGTTTGCTCGGTCGAATGACAATGACAAATGTTTGTTGGACGAAATACGATTTTATTTGAATCTTTTTTTACGATGTGTTTCGACATATAGATATAGGTGAATATATATTATTTTTTTGGTTATACGATAATTAGGCATCCAATCCATATTCGTAGCATCAAATGATAAAAAAAATATAAAATTATTACTGTCATAGTCCCAAGTCTTACTGGGACTTCCACTCTGGCCTATAGGCTGGTTTAGATTATCTTAGTGATGCAGCGTTTTGAGACATTTTGGTCCTCTTCTATAGTCTGACAATTCGATAAGACAAAAAAATCATTTTATGATTTGGTTAATTAATGCTTATTTAATGTTGAGAATACTGTTTATTATCAACATTCTGAAATACAAAGGCCTTAGTACACCAAGATTAAAGGTACCTATTCTAGAAAATGCAAATGCCTCAATAAAGTTTTACAACTTTGGTGAGCTATAAAAATGTGTATTGATGAAAGAATTTTTATTTTGGCGCATAAGTACCACAGTTTAGAAAACATTCAACACGGATCTTTATACAGTCGTAAAACATTTTTTATATTACGACATTTAGTGTCACATTTTTTAGATTTCCCCGGCACGATTATGTTACTATTTATTTCTAATACCTCCTGAAATTTCAACTGACTGAATTTACCCCTTATTGCCCTTCTTGTAATAGAAAAAGTTCCTATATATATTGCCATAATTGTTTTTAATATTGAGTCTACATCATCAATTCCCACTTCTTTATACTGAATGATTCAGAAAGGGTAAATAAATTTTTGAACCTGGGCATTTGTAATCATTATGTGAAGTCAGAATTTTTATCTCGATTTGACAAATGACGATTCAGTTTTTTTTTAATTCTGACTGCAAATAATGATTCCAAATACGATAAAGAAGCACAGGATCAGAGTTTAGTATAATGTGTCTGAATTATCCAGTATAGTTTCTGTTACATACTCCTTTTGTGGTACTTATATAATCTTAATCTCGAAGTCTAAGTCACATCCCACTAATCCCACTAATATTATAATTGTGAAAGTTTGGATGGATGTTTCTTACTCAATCACGCCAGAACGGCTGACCGGATCTAGATGAAATTTGGCACAGGGATAGATTATAGTCTTGAATAGCACATAGGCTACTTTTTATCCCGGTAAAATTTGTGGTTCCCGTGGAATAGATATGTTTTAATTTTTGATACTTTTTAATCGCGCGTAACACCGCGGGGCGCATCTAGTATTTCATATAGGCCTGAGGCCTTCTTAAATATAAGCTCAGTTAAGTATATTAATCTAGCGTGTGTCACTCCCACTGGTCGGTACGCTACCCCACCATAGAACCATAACACTTAATTAAAGTAGCCTGTAAAACATCTATAAACTCTTAATGGCGTTGCTTTACTACTCCGCGCCTAGGTGGCGCTCCCGTAACTTGTTCCTACATTTAATGTTTGATCAATTACTGATTATCTAATTACATTAGTCATCGTTTGGTTTAACATTGTACTAGTTCCTTTCCCTACCGTGTACACATACAAGTTAACATCCATTTACCTAAAGGCAAGAAATGCTTAATAACACCATTGTAATTGACTTCTTATATTTACGCAAATTTGATTGAAATAAAACTTATTTCACAGATTTGATCGTCTCAGTCCTGCTGTGATCATGGTTGCTGTGAAGCAGCCGAAACGGCGGGAACGTCCCCGAATCCGAAACAAATCTTTAAAGAATTCTTGTCTGTCTGTTTGTTCGAACATCAATGAAAACCACTTAGTGATTTCAACTAGGTTGTCACTATTGGATAGGTAGGTTATGGTTTGACGTTTATAATAGGGTAATATCATTATGCTGACCTTCAAGTAACAGAGAAAAAACAAGGAATATCTAAATGATAGAGGACATTATTTTAGTTAGTATTTCTAATTAGAAGTCGCTAATATTCCAGTTGGCATATTATCAAACTAGAATATACTGTCCAATAAGATGAAACGGACAGTTAATTTTACTAGATATGTCTATCACTGTTTGCTCACTGTAAACCTAACAAATACACATTTCAACAACCCATCATACCTGACAACTATTTTCTCCCGATTACTTACGTTGAACCTAGTAGGTTAGTACTCACATCGGTACGTCAAGTGCGAGATTATTCGTAAGCTAACCGTATACTGTAGTTTAGGTATATAGACATCTTGTATGGCGAAATGAAAGGTTTATTTACCATACGTTAGAGGCGCTGTTCAATTCTCCATACAAAGTGTCTAAATATGTGGACTATAAAATATACGGTTAGCTTACGAATAATCTCGCACTTGACGTAGACATCCTAATGGTATAAACAGACGGTCGAACTTGGTACGGGCAGACTACTCTCTAGACCTGGACCAAGGTCACAAAACAACGGCCCGCGGTCCAACACCAACCCGCAAGCACCATCAATGTGGCTCGCGACATTGATTCTGGAGGATCTTGATTTGATTTTCAATTGCGTCAATATAAGAAAAACGGGACTCAAAATATATATCTTTGATTGCTCTTTGCGCCCTTGGGGATTTGTGGAGTAATCTGTATGGCCCTTAGGGTAAAAAGTTTGGAGACCCCTGCTCTAGGTGAACATATTTGGTACGGAGCGTACCACGTCCGTGGTTCGGCCGGTACCAAGTTCGATCGTCTATTAATACTATTACAGAAGTAAGAATGTTTACTTGTAAAATCACGAGGCCCGCTACAGTGGCGAGGGGCGCGTTCCGTTTTCATAGCAAGTGATAAATTATTGAAATTGATAAAACAATGGATATCTATACAAAGTGTTTCACAGTTGGGGAGGTCGTTAAGAGGATAGGATGCAGGCGCGGCGCGGTGGCCGGCGCTTTGTGATCGCCGCTGTCTAAACAAATCAAGCGCACAGCGACGATGACGTGTGAGGTGCGCGGTTAGCGCTTCGAGCGTGGTAGAGCGACTTTTGTGTCGCGTGATTGGATAAGCGTAGATACATGATGATTATTTATTACTGGCCCCAGCTGAAGAAATTATATAGACGGAGTGTTGCGAATAACATGTTGAAGCACAGAAACCAAGTCGTTTTGTGTAGTTCACGCGAACTACGCCCTTATGTACACGCGAATTCACGTGTTGTATCCAACTCTACTTGGATTATTGTCCTTTAGTATGAATTTTGTTTGCAACAGTTCAGTTCTAAATACCAACATTTGATGCATCAGGAGTCGAACCTGCAACTGCCCTGTATAAAGTTGAGTAGTACCACTAAACCAAGTTGTCGTCATAGGGTATAGTTACATGTAGTAGGTATAACGTCTTCTTAGACGACACTTGCCACCTGTTTCCCTGCTTACCCCCTACAACACTCGGCGTAAAGAACCTTCAACAAGTCCCAGCTGTTTACGTGCAACTCATTATGTAATTTCCCAGAACCCGTTCGATTGAGCTCTGATCAAAGGGTAAGTTTGTTGTGACATGCCCATTGTTTTATTCCGTAGATGGAGAGTTTTTAAGATCATTACCCCTTTTATTTGTTGTTTTCAACCTCCCCAAACCTACTTCGCACTTCACTTTTTTCGTTATTGGTATACCGGCAATTCATTTTGGATTACACAGTCGCGAGTGGACTGAAAATGTAGCTCAGAGATCAATTTCAGACGGAGTTTTAAAATAGTGAATTTATCAAAAACAATTTGACTACGAGTAAATACAGAATTTTATGACAGCTTGTTGAACGATTTGAGTGTAGAAAACGGTTGCAGGTTCGATTCCCGCTTGGGCAAAATTCGGAAATGATATTTGAGTAATTTGCCGTGGACTGGGTGCTACTCTGGATCGCCCTCCAGTCCATTGTACGGTTATGTATGGCTGCTTTATACTTTGGGTTTATTGGCGTGTTTTTCTGTCGATATACTTAGAAACTTGACGGCGGAGTACTGAAACAATGCTCAAACATGTAAGACCGTTACGTCAGAAACGTCGAATCTTACAGTTTTCGTATGAGGCGCTAAAATCAAGTAACCCTCAAATTTGAGTAACGTTTGATTATTAGGCTGTAAGTTTTTAGGTAGTGGCAGTTCTGGAAATGGTGGTAGTTAAGGTTAGTGGGTCAGCGTGGTGGACTATGGTCTGTACCCCATCGCACTGCAGAGTGGTCAAATTTAAGGTTTAAATTAAATTATTTATGTTATATAGTATTTTAAAGTCTGGAAAATGGTCATACTCCAGACCATTATATTGTTAGTTCACACGCTTGCCTCAATTCATTTCGAAATAAGACCACGCGTTAGGTGAAGGGTGTCGCGAATAAAGGCGAGTCCACATAGGCGACGGTGGATCGAATCGTGCGCAGTAAAATGGTATTGAATGATCGCCGACAAAGCAGGTCGCTGGAGCGTGCGCGGCCTAATAAACAATTACGTGTATAAACAGTGAAATTATTGTTGTGTAGAGTTTTATCGAGCGAATCGACCGCACCGATGGAAATACATACAACTGTAGATAGTGCTATTATATTTTCAGGGGCTCGTATCACTTTAAGATTTATAACATCAATTGTAAATCAAGGATGGGGAAATCTATTTTCGTCTTTGTTATTACGTAATAGAAGGCTCTCAGATCTAAAATCTCAGTCTTAGTGAAATTTTTATATTAAACTAGCTGTCCCGGCGAACTTCGTACCGCCTCGGAATCAAATGTATGAGAAAATAAATTTATTGGTATTCAATGAAAAAATTAAACAAATGTATCCCACGGGAACCATACATTTTACCGGGATAAAAAGTAGCCTATGTGCTATTCCAGACTATAATCTATCTCTGTGCCAAATTTCATCCAGATCCGTTCAGCCGTTCTGGCGTGAAAGAGTAACAAACATCCATCCATCCATCCATCTATCCATCCATCCAAACTTTCACATTTATAATATTAGTATAGATAACTAGGATTTTTAGTCAAAACTGATAAACCACGGTTATGAACGACTTTAGATCAGCTACATACAGTTGATCCTGTTCCGATTCGTACCAATCATATTATTAAAAAAAATTATTAAAAATTATCAAATTAATTTCAGTTAATCTGCCACAATGTAACGACATGTTGTTGAATTACTTCTATTGCCTCACGAATAGTAATTATGTATCATTTTATAACTCTCATTTGTCGCTTAATGGAACACATAATATCTGTAAGAATACCGGCACCCTTAATAAATAGCTACAGCTTCCCCGCCGCCCCGTAGGCAAAAAGTTTTATGTTGTAAAATTTAAAATAAGAACAGGAAATGATAACCCGCGGGTCGGGTGCGCCTGCGCATCCCCGCCCAAGCGTCGCACCAACACATGCAAATAACTACGCGACGTAATCGCGTAAACAATAACCCAAACTTGGTCCTCACAAACATAGGTAGAGAGTATTTACGATCGTATTGACGGGAATACACTGCTTTCAAATATTAAAAAACTACCTACTACCAAATTAAACGAATGAAAAACCTAAGTACTTACCAGTTCATTAATGCTTAATTGTTATCAAAATATTTGCTACATTATGACATTCAACCTAAAACTAGCTTAACCCGCTGCCCTTTTCGCGTGGACTTCCAAGATAAAAAGTATACAGCCTACTTATGTTATCATACATCATCACGTCAAGTGCAAAATCATTGGTAAGCTAACCGTATACTTTGTAGACTACGTATTTAGTCATTTTATATAGAGAACTAGCTGCGCCGCGCGGTGTTACCTGCGATTAAACGTATATCCTTTTTACCGGGATAAAAGTAGCCTTTGTGCTATTCCAGACTATAATCTATCTCTGTGCCAAATTTCATCCAGATCCTTTCAGCCGTTCTGGCGTGATTGAGTAACAAACATCCATCCATCCAAACTTTCACATTTATAATATTGTGTTATTAGTGTGATTGAAAGTTTGTTATACCGTCCGCTATAGAAGCGCTGTTCAATTTTCCACAGAAAATATATAAATACGTACTTGCACTTGACGTGCTGAACCAAATTTCATCCACAACCATTCAACTGTCTTTTCGTTAAGCTGATTTTCAGATACAAACAAATAGAATTTCGCATTTATTAAAAAATCTAATCCAGAATACGAGACACTTGAAAATCTTAAAACATTATCCCCTCAAACATTAGCAGAGATTATATTCTCATGGCGGCTCGAAGTCGATAACTGTAACTCTATTTCGAGGGGATTGTAATCGCCGGGACAAGGACTCGGGACACTTTTTGTGCTATACACGCACGGATTTATTTATTTTTTGCCCGGGGTGGCAATCTGGAAATTTTAGAATAATCTACGCCGAAGCGGGCTGGCAACACATGTGGAGCTGCGGGCCTCGGTGATAAACATTTTATAGGAATGTTTGGAGCAAAAACTGCTAACCAAATGTTCGTATCGATTTAGGGGTTTCACGTAAAGGAAGTTGTAATATAAATAATAAATCGTGTGTTTGGAGAAGAGGAAAGAAATGAAGCAGTCGCGTTAATTTATCGGAGAAGGATGTTTGGCACTTTATAGAACTGAATTCTCCTGGTTTTGGTACCGCTAGAACTGGAAACTTTAATCTTTAAGCAAATATGAATCTCCCATCTCATAACATCACATAAAGTACCTACAGGCTGATATACCCAATGCCGAGCCTAGTTTATACAAAGTTTTGAAGATCAATAACACCCTAATACCCTTAAAAACCTTCTTATTATCGCTTCAAGTTACCCTTTCTCGTCAATCAGGATCCCCCGGAATCCAATCACGATATAAACGTCCACGTCCTTGATACTACATTGGGGGTGCTATTTATACCGGCAGATGCGCCGGGGCCCGTGCGGGGGCTATTTCAGGCGCCCCCCTCGCACCCTCGCGGTGGATGCGCGAACGCAGCGCGTGCAACCACTCTTGTAATACGAGAGGGGGGTGCGTGGCGATGATCATGCAATGTCGTTTTATTTCAATCTTAATCTTACGAAGAATGGTTTAGCTGAAGAAATATATAAACTTAGGAAACAATATTTTAATAGTATATATTAATAATATTGAACATATTGGCGTGCTAAATGCCCTACAAATTACTTGGAGTGACAATACAGGTACGTGCCTAGAAAAAGATCTAGCTTAAACAGTCCGAGTGACAGTCTGGTAATTGACAGCACGTCAAGTGCGAGCTAACTGTATACTTTACAGTCTACCGTATTTAGACATTTTGTATGGAAAAATGAAAAGCGCCTCTAGCGGACGGTATTGAAAACATTCAATTCTCCATACAAAATGTCTAAATACGGTAGACTATAAAGTATACGGTTAGTTTACGAATAATCTCGCACTTGGCGTATAGATATCAGCGCCCGGGCGAGGTAACGCAATCGTTTTCCTCGGGCGACCCCTGTACACAACAAGCGACTAGAGGCAGGGGTATGAGACTGCACGCTCAGTCAGTACGCGGCTGTTAGAGACAAAGGAAAGTCAAAAAATAATGATGACATAATAAACGAGTCGAGAGTGAACAGGTACCTTCTAGGCAAGTATGCTACATCGTAGATCTCATCGTCACTTACCATCAGGTGAGATCGAGATCAAATACTTGCCTATATTGCAATAAAAAAAAAAAAACGGAATTCTAAAAGATACAGATTGACACTGTCGATATTGCTAGCATTAGCAGAGCAATTGCAATAATCAAGTCCGTACTGTGAACAGCATTTAGCTAGTGGCTCGTTGTGTGACGGTCATCCGACACGTTAATGCGTGTTGACTCGACACACATGGAGCGCATGCGCGATAATAGTGCGCTTCACGATTTCAATTTTAGTTACTCATTGACCGAAGTCTATGCGAACATTTTGATAGATTATCAGATCAACGTGAAGTAGACACAGAACTATAATGAAGTTTTTAAACACTACAGTTTTTACTTTGTTATTTAAGTAACATTATTAAGTTCAACTGACGATGTACTTGCATTAGTCGTTGTAAGTGCTGTAAGCAAAGGTCCGATGGATGCAACCGTAAAATAACAAGTTGTTTACGGGAGTTTATAATACTAGAATATTCACATACATAGTAAGATGTGTCCTTAGACGGAGTATAGTGAGCATTAGATAGAAGCACAAAAACCAAGCCGATTTGTGTAGTACACGCGAATAACGTCCTTATGTACACGCCAATCACAATTACAATACAACTCAAATCGGCTTGGTTGTTTGTCCTTCAATATGTCGTTCGCTACACTCCGTCTATATTATTTCTTCGTTTGAAGATGTTCCTTGAAACTAAAACTTATATTCTTTGTGAAATAACACATGGCAAGATTACGCTTAGAATACACAGAATCCACTAAACGTACACAGTGCTAAATATATTAATACAAACAAATAAGCATTATTCTTATTTCGATCACAAAAACGATTGTTTGCGGACAACGAAGGCTGACGTGTAGGATGACCATGAAAACAGTAAAACTAAAACCAATAGCAAAATTAACCTAGTGCATGAATATAAAAAAAGATTTGTGAAATTAGAAAGTAAATTTCTCGGATAAATAATTAAATGAATAAATTCCAAAGAGTGATTTATTTTTTTCAGGTATATTTTTAAACAACTAACAAACCTCCTTTTCGGATTTTTAAACTATTCAGATATGGGTCCAGCGACCATACGAGCCCTAGAGGCACTGATGGTGTCAGATTTGATCACTAGATCGGCATTTGAAGCTATCAAACTCACACTTGACTTACTAGATACAAATACTAAGAAAGTACACAAAGCAGCTTGATGATCTTACCTAAAATGAGTAAGAATATTAAATACAATGAATGTTGTGCTTTATTCAACACAGTTTAATGTTTAAAAATCAGTAATTGTTACATTTGAACCAACTCGAGTATGTCCTAGGCACCACATATTCATGGCGATCCCACAAACGTAGAATTAACAAGTAATAAAGCTCTTTGCATTGCACAGACCTGTGAGCCATCAGTCGGCGGATAATATCAAATTATAAATCATATCATTCCCTGAAACAACGCGTCAATACACTATAGGGTAATGGGAAACGAAGCCATGGATGTGCTCAATTGCCGTCGTATTATTTCATTCAATCGGCAGGTTGGGCCGATCGCTGGACGCGTTACATCAGCGGCTAAGAGCCAATAACTTTATAATGGAAATGGAGTAATCACTCGATACAGAAATATCCAGTTGTTGTGCTCCTACTAATAGAAGAGAACGATTCCTAATGTAAACACGTTCTCTATAGATGAAAAACAATATTTTTTTTACGCTCTACGGGAAAAGTTTATATTTTGAGGAAACCTGCCTGCTAAAGAAAGTCGTGTGAAGTTCGCCAACCACCACTGGGCCATCCAGCGTGGTCGACTATACCTGAATACCCCTCACATAAGTGTGTGGGCATTATACTGGGCGCGCACCGTATCCGGTATTATTTCCATACATTTTTATCCTTTTCACGGTATATATTTGCGTGCAGAAACACCTCAAGCTACAGCTTTCATTAACACGGTGAATGCAATTTAGTATATTTTAAGAAGTAATTAGGCACTAACGCAATTCGTAAAGCAATACTTAGATTCGGCTCAACGGCTTTTATCGATCAGTGTCCGTACCGTTCAAGCGATAAATAGACCAATAATGATAGGCAATAGGTTCTAAATTGAATAGTAAAGAATCAAATTCAAAAAGTGCTACTATTTTGACGATGAAATAAATAATCCTTACGCGTGTGCAAATAAAAAGTATATCAAGTTTATCCGCCACGTGGGGCATGTCGCGTGCATTGATAGCGCTCCCGCTGCTCGGACCGTCCAAGCGAGAGCTGATGGCGACTCGCTCAAAAAGAGTACGACAATGTGGCAAGGAAATGGAGCTATTATTCTTGACACCATTTCACGCGGACAAGGCTTAATGGATAACCAAGCAATTGTAAATTACTTATATTTGTTTTAAAAATATCATGTTCGGATTCATTTGCGTATTCAACGTGCCTGAAGTGTGATGTGCTTTGTTGAACCCATTCTGGGGCCGGGTTCCTGAATATTTTACAGTGTCCATCTATACTTACAGATAGATATTCAATATAAATTATATACATCGATCTGTGATAAGCATTTAACAACATATTTCTCTTACTTAACACCTTTTATCACTATCTATGAACACTGCTTTATCTAGTTTAAATGTCCATAAGTATACTAAATTAGCATAAGTTGCATTGGGTTTCACGCAGGGCACGTAACTTGGGCCGAGCTTGTTCCCCATGCACGCCCAGAAATAGCCAGTCAGCTGGGGTGCGTCAGCCGATATCACGCCGAGCCGAGATGCGCGAGCGCATAGGTAATGTAATTATAAGGTCCCTGATTCAATGGTGTAAGGTATATTATATAAGCATCTGAATTTTGAAATAGACTGCTTAATTACTATGAAAATGTATACAACCTTTAGTAGGACTAAGACAATTTTCTGTAGTTGATCTAATATTTTATAACTACTGACAATCTGAGCCGTTGCACAAATGGAACAAGTAGCTACGTAAATGAAAGATATTTTGTTAATAGAACAAATATTGAAAATGATAGAGACGTCTCAAAATGTATAGATATAAAGTTACAAAATCATGGAAATAAACAAAAAAACAATCCTCAAATAGTGATGAGGGGGGTTTAGATTAACATGAAATACCTCAGATAGTTATTGCTACAAACCTTATCAGTATCAGTCCAAAAATGCTCGAATTCTTTAAACATGATTCTGTTCTACAATCGATCCCGTTATCTACAGTTAAAAAAAAACCACCACGTAACAATCATAGCTGGTGGCGATTAGTTATGTATTCTCGTCAAAATGTCATTATTACGGAGCGAATGACATTCAATATCGACCAATCAGTGCACGCCAGGAGCGATAATGTACAAGTAATTGTTACTTTGCTTGTTAAATACATCGATACTTAGTTATGTAGTACAGTCATTGACAAAACATTAAATTTAAAAAAACTTCATTCATGCCAAATTTAAATTTAGAAAGTAATTGCTTGTCAATAATTCGTTTATATTATAAACAATACAGGGGAAAGGAATGGACAAGTACTAAAGGAAAAACTAGACAATACAAAGAACAGATATAAGTAGGTACATAAATACCATAGACACACACACCAATAAAATAAACGGAATGACAACCATAGGATCTAAAATTAAATATCATAAAATTCGCGTAAAGACTGCTAACTGCTGGGTATAAAGAGTTTAAAGACAAGAACAATGAGTATTCAGAAATGTAAACGATTATTATACCGATGATTAAATACCACATTGTAATGTACTTGACTGTACGTTAATAACAACAAGATAAATACCACGTACGACCGATAATGAGGCCGATAGACGTAATCGTACCGATTTATGAACAACTGAACATTTTAAGGCTAATTGCGACGACAAATCGGCTATTTAACGATAATAGCCGCATCTAAATCTAAAGAAAAACAAAATAACGACTCCGAACACACCTTAATTAGGATCGGAAGTCTCGAATGTTTTTTAATGTTTAACTAATTTGTTCGTTGGCAGTGCGTGTGACGTAACGAGAAAGTACTAACCGATAAACAAAGAAAAGCTTATTACGATTAGTTGAGGTGCTAAAATTAAACTAATTGGCAGAAAAATAAAATGATCTTTAACATGAAACAATAAACGGTGATACCCAACAGCAATTATTAAAATTTGAATGCAGTTCAGCATTTTGAAATTCAAATTCTTAACGGCCATTCGATTTTTAAAATTCAAATGACAATAATGTTCGTCAACGTTACAACCACCACCCGCATTACTGCACTGGCAGAAAAAAAACTTTTAAAAGCTCATTCGTTGTCTGCTTTCCAATTTCAAGTGTATAAAACATTCCGCCCTACGATAAAACGTATCGAAAGCATCCACCAGATAAACCGTCTAGACGGAATAAATATCCAAAACACTCGAATGCCAGCCCGATGGCTCACTTGGCTAATCGTTTGGGTTGCCAGTTAGAAAAAAAAGTAACTTTTTTACCATGGCACCCATAACCTAGTGGTACTTTAAAAGGTTTACGGCGAATCTAATAGGTCACGTGCATTTAAACAAGCATGTTTTTAGATTACGAAATCCATAGGTGTGGTGTGGTGTGGTGATGTTTTTTCTTTTAAGAAACAAAGACAATTTACTTCAAGTCCGTGGAGTAGCTATTTTAAATAGAGAATCGACAACATAAAAAAATATTCAAAGCATCGAGAGGACTGCAAAAACTCAAACGATAGAAGAGCTCAGATTTATAAGAAGAAGAAGAAGAAACAATTCACTCAGCTGATCGGGTCAATGGGTCCCATAGGATACGTTTTATATTCAACCAATATACATTCTCAAGCGTAAATTTCATATAACTTATATATTTACAAATTCAGTCGTATAATAAAATAGCTACACTTAACCCAAAGGCCCTATGGATTTAACAGATGTATTTTGCAATATTGTGCGACATGTTTATTGAATGATAAACAATTATCATGAAATCAAGCGTGACTCGCGAGCTCCCCGGGGCGCTGGTGGGGGCGCCACTGTGACAAATGTGCGATCGGCGTGCGCGCATCCGACTACGTGACGATACCTTTGCAAACATAAGGCAGCGTTCCCACTACGCCGGACCGGCAGATCTGCCGGAAACCGGACACCGGAAAGAGTGTTCACATTACATCGGATCCCGGAAGAAATTCAGACAGTCAAGTACTTACCTCAGTTCAGAACAGGTCTCTCTTGGACAAGCGTAATTAAAGTTTCTGCTTGAATATCCATGCTAAACGTCTAATTTTACCAGAAAATGCGAGCCGAATGACGTGAGTGGAACACGGGCGGGGCGAGGGGAGCACGAGCGGGGCGAGCGGAGGACAGATACCGGCACAAACTCGTTCACATTACTCCGGGCCCGGTCGTTCTACCGGCAATTCGTAGTGACAAAACGCTCGGTAAAAATGCCGGGCTCGGCAAAAATGCCGGACCCGGGATAATGTGAATAGGTTCATATAAGTTGTACAGCCACTAGCCCTTCCGGCAGATTTAGCGGCGCGGCAGATCTGCCGGTCCGGCGTAGTGGGAACCCTGCCTAAGTTTTGTGTAATTCATAAGGTTGAATTTGCACAATCAAGATGGCATTAAGTATTACGTCAAAGTTATCATGAATTAATTATCTCAGGATCAATAGCAATTCAAGCTACATGGAATGGGCTAAAAGATAAAAGCGTTTCAGATAAACCAAAAATGTAATATTATTTGGATGAAGAATTAGCTACGATTAACGAATATAAAGTTTCAAACGCTAACAAGATAGATTTAAGCAATAAAGATGTCTATTGTGGCATAGTTAGATAAGTACTTACAAACTTATCGATAAATTTGAAAGTTTCCCAAACACGGGTGCGGCCAGCGGAAACTCCGACGCACCTTCCACGACCCATACTTCTAGTAACGGATTACCAAACAACCAATGCGTAGCTAAACGTGCAGTACAATTTCTAACCCGGCGCTTATTACTCAGAAGCATTCAGTCTTTCTTCATACAACGCAAATGGCCTTTCTACGAGGGCACATACCAACACTATTCACAAATACATTGTAATAAACATTGGAATTACCCCATGGGCACTATCAGACGACTAAGCAACACAGTAGCGCATAATAAAAGGACGGAACAATAATTCGCAGCGATGATTTAGGGTCGGAAAACGGCATAGTTTCCAACATGGCCGCCATTTATGGACTTGCGGTTAGTGCTCATTTAAATTTATAACTTTAACTGGAAAGGTTTAAGGTGAAAAGTTGTATGACCGTTGTGTTAGTAACTGTTAATTCAACGACACAACGCCCTAAAGAGGGCGCGATAATCGTGTTATTAGCGAATGTATAAATGTTTATACTCGCCCGTCATGTGCACTTTGTATTATCAACGGTGTGTTTTTTATAGGGAGGAAATTATATGGGAGGAGCGAAAGAAAATGACGGAATTGTTTTTTTATATGCCACATTCCAATTACCTACTGAATTATTTAGCAACTTCAATTATTTACGAGGACTTGAATAGAAATAAGTGTTGAATAATGATAAGCTACAACCAGAACAATTTTAGGTACCAAATGTGAATATACTCGTAATAATAGTACATTACGCAAGTACCTACGTTATAATGAATACTAGCTCAACCATTGATTTGTCTCTGCATAGTCATAGCGTGATTAAATATCAAAAACAAAAAGCTTATGCCACTCATGCATGGGTAGTAGTGAAGGCATTTTTAGTAACGAGTAGGAAGGTTATGCCCTACATACTTACAAGTTTACTTCTTTATAATATTTGTAAAGACATGAACAGAAACTGACAGACTCAGTCTCAACTGACAGTCTCAAAAGGAAGACCCAACATTAATGAATCGATGACAATGTTAACACCACAAAATTCCAGTCAAAGTAAACGGAATCCATGATTTGATTCAACAGACACATTCTACATATTTCCAATGCCAACAAGTCGAAGAATTGAGTTGAGTCTACAATGATCACACAATGGAAAGTGACAGATTTGTAGTAGCCATGTTGTGTGATATCCCGCTACGACTAAACAAATATGTGACTTCCGTTTTATATAAAAAAATCCTCAAATCAAATTATAAAAGATATTTCACACACTAGTGATTAAAGCTAGTTATGCAACGGATATCTGGTGCTATCCTGTATTCAGTCTATTCTGCTATTTTACTATCTGGCTTGATACTGGTCATCTAATCATACAAGTTATTTATTAATATCAAAAATCTATATACATGAAACAAAAACGTGTTAGTAACACCTTTTATAACACAAGCACCGGTGTTTTTTTTTATAATTTAAATTATTTGACTTTATCTCCGCCCGAATAGAAGAATAACATGGGTAAAATCACATTTTTTGTGTGATTTTTTCATTAAAGATAATTTATTTTCTCATCCAATTGATTCTGGGGCAGTCGGATATTTACCGGGTCAACTGATTTTAACTAAATAATTGTAGAGGCAAATGAGTATGTAGAAAAAAAGGCTTACTGTATTTGCTTGATTTCCTCTACGTTCCATCTTGTGAGATCGTATTATTGCACAACAACCATTCTGGAAGATCTCAGAACTTTTGGAGATATCCCTCATCTTATAAATATATAATATACCTCATATTACAATATCATCTAACTATAAAACAAAATTTTAATTATATCTAAATAGCACATTTAAGTTCAGAATCGCACAAAGGGACCGTGAAGCGTGGCAAGTGGACCGATCGGCCGATCAAACGCGCCGCGTGGACGCGCGGCCGCGCGTGCAAATCGTACAATTATCGCACAGAGCTTTTGTCGCGGCATTTGACGATACGCCTGGTGTAAGTCGACAAGAACAAATGTTACCTATATTTAGATCAAAAATTTATTGTCACCTCAATGGAGTATGGTAAAAAATTAGATTAACCACCTGAGTTTCTTGCCGGATCTTCTCAGATCTTAGGTCGTGTTGTGATCCAGTTGAAGAGATAATTAAAAACTGTTAAATGACCACATGCAAAAGCCCCCGTAAGCTTATACAAAATAAAAGATTTAACTTTAACTGCCAATGCCAATAAAAATTTTTTACTGAATTATTTAAATACTAAAAACATAAGTTAGTGCTTTGTCAATTGGATATCTAAAATCATAAATCCAAATAGCCTTACAGCAGAAAACAATAAAAATGACGCCATCAAATCATTAATAGTGCCAAACATTAAAATAATAGTAGGTGCTATTCAATTAATAACAGCCATCAATACCAAAGCCTATATAAACATTAATTACAATGTATCACTTGTCCTCTAAAGGTGCATTAAAAGCAAATGCGAATCTCGAAAGGGATTCCTATGAAATATATCGACCACATCAACATTTAATTGTGAGACATTAACACGTCAACATTGTTGCTTTGTGAATCCACCTCCATTCTCCTTTATTGTTAAGTTTTAACATTGTCTCGCAAATTGCGTTATGAAGTAGGAATTAACGCGTGCCTGCACTTCAGAGGTCTACACCACAAAAGCAGACGCCTTATGGCACGTGAAAACCAGTCCGAACAAGGCAAAAATAACTTTAAAAACCTCAAATGATATGGTCAATAGCTTTTGTTTTGGAGCAAATGTTAATGTGGTAAATCCAACTATTATGATTATTATTCTAGGAAGCAACTAATTTAGGAATACTGCTATAAATTAACCCAGTTCTGCATCAAAACGGTTAAATTTATTCTACAATTATAAAGTGAGTTGAAAACAGGTGCTATAAAAACTTCAACATAAGAGAACAAACTTAATAAACATATGTTATAAATCACGAATTAACGCGTATCTACTGTCTACTCATTGAGGTCTAAACCACACAAGGGTATGCCTCATGGCACGTTGAATACTAAAATAGCTATCACTATGCCATGGAACCATCTCCCTGCCCCAACGACTGCTGAAACCGAAGTTCCTCATTCCAAATGAGCTAGCCTCAAACTTGTAGTTGGTACCGCCTCCTGAACACTGATTAGTAGATAATAATTTGCAATCTAATGAAATACGCATTAAGGTCCATTTTATTTGTATCCCAATTCTCTTTTTAGATAACTTTATCTCCAATGATATAGCTTTACCTATATCCGTAGAGCATACAAAGTTATAACTATGAAATGTTTAACCAACTTCTGTGATACATGTTAAGAGGTTGATATTGTATACCAATCGTCTACCTTCTGGTATGCATTCAACAGCCCTTGTTAATCTCCCCCATGCGCAATGTGGCCGTGATCACTGAAGGCGGATAATTTCATACCTTTCACTCCTTTGATAGAATACTTAACAGCTTGTTAAGCAGCCCGCAATCGTGACGTGCACAATATTAAACAAATTATTCCTTTTAACGACCGAACTCACGTATACATAAAATTGCTCCCTTCAGTTTATGTGAAATGTCGAAACAATGTCTTATAAAGGCCGAGCCCATTGATATTATAAAGCTCACCACACTCGCATACAAAAGACATGAAGCAACATAATAGTAAATAGGTCAACTTGTTAATCCCCTTCAAAATAAAGTTCTCAATAAAGAACACTGACAATCTGTCAAGTAACCCTCCACAGCACCGGATTATTCATCCCACAGGGACCGGAATGACCCTTCAAATGTTGTGACAACCCTTCGCAAAACCAATGAAATATGTAACAAAGGGAGAACGGGTTACGTCGACCATTATATAGCGATTTAGGAATCCATTTTATTGGACATACGGGACTGTAATGTCGGTAACACTGAATAATGCAGAGGGGGTCGCCAGAGGGTCGGACCGATTTGTTCCGATTACGTCGCGAGGTAAATATTTACGATTTATTATGCGACATTGTATGGCTGGTTCCCGCGAGTTTTTTTCACGGACTTAAACTATCATTAAGCCATCAACCTCTTCATGAGTTTATAAGTTGGTTTATAATGATTCCATTTTCGTCTACGATTCATTGAGTAGTTTTAATTTCAGAGTTAAGTAATAATTACAAACTAAAAAAAACAAAAACGACCTTACCTGACGGACCTGCTTGTACTGTTCTTCAAAGCTCCAGCCAGCCGCACTTCCCTCTGATGATGATGATGATGCTGACCCCACCGGCTGAGCGGGCGGCGGGGGCGCGGGGGCCAGGAACGCGGGAGGCGCGTAGGGGAAGCCCCCCGTTGCCCCCGCGCCGGCCATCGCGAACACACTGCTGGGGGTCGACAAGGGGGCACCTTGTGCCAACGATGCCAATGATGATAAGTGCGGGTGGAGGGATGATTTGAGAGACTCGAAGTCGTCGCGAATCTGGCAAAAAATATGTCACATTATCACAAAAGAAGTATGATACAAATAGTAATAGCGGACCCATTTAGGAGTTTTTTAAAACAGTAGACTCAAAAGTGTGCCCATTAGACAATATCAGGGCATCATAGCAAGTAACAAAGATGTGTGTGAGAGTGCCAGTGAATCAGAGAAATAATGACTAACTTTTAACTCTCTCTCATGAGGCCTCGGCGAGTTCCTCTGTAGCTGATGACTCATCTGGTGGCTGTTCATCTGTTGGTGTGCCACCGAGTGATGGGTCATGTTGTGTTGCGGCGGGAGCGGCAAGGGTTGATGCGCCTGATGCGATTGATGTGACTGGTGGGATGGGTGCGAAGGAAGCGGCTGGTGCGCCGGCGCATCGCGGCCGACGCCCTCGTCGGAGCTCTCGCACGATTGCTCCCCAGACGATTCGCCTTCGGACCGTGCGGACTGGAAAGAACACTGGAGTAAGTATGTTAAGTAAAGAAATAAGATGTAACTAAGGAGGATATTACAATATCAAAATACAGTGTTGGAGCACTTTTTTAAAAGCTAAGTAATTGATCGTCTTGGGGGTAATTGGGTATTAACGATGCATTGTGCTATTCTGATTTTGACACCATAATGTAACATAATTAAGATACATTTTTGCGTAGATCAAGTCAGAGGCAAGCGTCAGTAAAAGTAAATTAAAGTAAATTTTATTTCAGTTTAGACATTTGACATGGTAGGTTAAGTTGCGGTTCCAAACTAGGCGGTAGCCTGTATCGCGGAAACCTGATAAGTTTGCTTTATAGTTAGGCACATTATTATATGCTTATATAAAAAAAATAAAGTGTACGTACTAAATAAAGAAACAAGACAAGAATGTAATTAAAATAAAACATTATTAGTTAAAAATGAGATGAAACTTAAAACATTATTAGTTCTGAATTAAACGTAATAAAGATTAAAAGTTCAAATAAAATGAAAATTAAATAAAAAAGCTTATCAACTAAATTTGTACCGTTTGTGTACAGAATAAGGGTAAGTTTATGATAAATGCAGCTCTTGCAGCGTAATGGTAGCTTAATTATAGTTCTGTTTCATGTGTGACGTATTAACAAATTATATCCAGTCGGCAGGTGCCGGCGGCCGCGCAGCCTATTACACATGAATGTCGCGAGGCGTTAAAACTACTCCTAAGTACACTGAATATAGTTTCAACGTTATTATTTTAAGTGGATGCTTCTTTAAATCCTGCTCTATATTGTATTATCCTGTCAATGTCTTATAATCTGCATAAAAAATATATCTATAAGTACATAATACGTAATAACACCGTAGTTTATTCAAAAAAATCTCGTAGACGGCCACGCCTGGAATCTCCGAAGGAATAGGCAGAGGCACCTACAATTCGCTGATGGTATTTGGTCGCAATTTAATAGGCGCAACTCTATTGCCATTATATTATACCAGACATGCTCGTGCTCAAATCAAGAAGAATTTATTCCATAGTCCACCACGCTGACGTTGTACGTTTTGGTGAAGTGTACACGACTTTCCACAGACGTGCAAGTTTCCTCACGATGTTTGCCTTCATCGTTTAGCAAGTAATAATCATTATTGATAATCGTAATGGCAGGTGAAATTATTTTAGATACAGAGGTACTGCAGTAAGTTCTCGCAAACGAAGTCGCCGGCACAGCTAGTGTAGAATATACCAGTTCTCTTCTACAGAGTTATAAAGAAGCGCTAAAAAAAACCTTTTATCGATTCTGTACTACCACAAATGAAACCTTCACACTTAAAACGTTCCTTTAGGGGAACATAATAATTATGCGCAAAAGCTAATTCTTTAACAAAAACGAAACTCGTGAATACTAATTGGTAACCCTAACATTTCCCTAAAATAACATCAGATCGAACATTGTAATTAATTATAATTATTTAATTCCTCACCTTCGATTGAAGTGCGATGTACAATTGTTTACTTTCCTGTGTGCAATGTAATATATACAAAGCAGCTTGTTTCCGTTCACAGATCGCCTCGGGAGTCGAATTTGTTCAATTTATGCATATTCTTTGTCGGTAACGATATTGAACATATGGTGGGCAATAAGCCGCCCAAGGGGCTTATTGTATTTGCAATAGTGCCCTTATTCGCGAAATAAGCAAATTATTTTGAGGTCTAATTAAGGAAGGTACTGTCTCATATTTCAACTATGGTTTAAGTAGGAAAGCACTGCCAAAACACATTATGCACGTTTCATCGTAAATACGAAGAATGATCGTCTAAATTAGTGAAGATTGGATAACATTTCAGAACAAAATACGAATACCATATAAGAATACGGTTCGTCCTCACAAAGGTAATATAATTAAGCATATTTAATTAGATTCGCGAAAACGCGCGAACACTGTCCCTCACTTACTAATAGTGTGTTCACTTACAACAATTGCAGTAACAATCAAGAGAGGACATTCGAAACCAGGCCGAGTACTGATGCTGTTAAGAACCATCTGAATCGAAGCGAATGTGGCAATCAAATCGTTCGAAACAACCGCGTTCGCACCGACAACGCCCCCGGCCCACAATTACGACATTAAAAAATATTATTTTATTTTTTCATTTTTATTTATTATTCGCATTATTATATTGTGTGGAGTTATTATCGGTGAAATGTTTCGTTCGGATAAACGTTCCGTTCGTAACACGCAAGCCCTCATCAGGAGTTCATTTCAGGGTTCCGCGTTGGGGCTGATCTAATTTGGTATTATAGTGGCGCTCTTTGAACTCACATAATATCTAGATCATTTTATATATCAAACTTACGTATCAAAATTGTGAATTAAAATTACCTTATATCCGTTGCCTTATGCATACTGAATGTCATTACGAATTGCAAAAAAAAAAACAAGTGTCGTTGAACTGACTCAAGATCTTGCAAACAAGGTTGATTTATTCCAATTATCAAGTCATCCGTTGTATCAATCACCTCCTCTTTGTAAAGATCATTGATCACCTCGCACGGTACTTCTCGATCACCGTTGCGGAACCCCGCGATCACATCAATCGCGTTCCCGTACCCGCCCTGTCATTTTATTCGTCTTTTCTTTCTCATGGTTCCACACTGCTACTGGATTCCTTCCACCTTTTATTACTTTTTAAGGTGACCGCAATTTTATTTAAACGTTATATTATATCAATAAAATGAGCCACTTAAGGCGATTCTTACAAGTTCGTCTACCTTATAAGCTACAGATTCACCGTATTCAGAAGAAACAAACAAACATCCACACTAAAATGTTGATATGTTATTATCGTGGGACGAACTGTAAAAATCAACAGTTGTACGTACCGATAAGTAGGATAGCGTTAGCTCGTGCTAATGCCAAAACAAACAGAATCGGCGCGACTAAGTCGCTTTGTTGAAATCTCTCGCGTGATTTTATAATATAATATTAACTGTAAGTTGTTTAGTGGGCCGATGAAAAGGTACGCAGTATTGGACGAGTCAATAAAACCGACCGGATTTTCACTACGCGTTAGCACATCGTCGACGTAAATGAAGAATAAGATGTCGTTACATATAGCATTATAAATCAGAGCGCGGTGCGAGGAGCGGCGGCCGCGAGAGGTGCGTTCAATTTGTAGCATGTAAACAAATACACACTCCCCGCTTACACTGATACACATTAAATCGTGACCTCAACAAAGAAACAGAAAGTGAGAGAATTCGTCCATCGGATCCATTAAACAACCCACTCGCTTATTATTTGAATAAACACGGAATGAACCCGGTGCCGTTCTCAGAAGAATCCCGAAGCAATACCCAGATATAAGCAGGAGGACACAACATTGATTAACGCCTTTTACCGCGCGTACGCTGCTACCAAAAGTAATCTTAAACCGTCCAGAATTAAGCTCATTTCTAAATAGAACATGATTTACGGCTACCGATATCAATGAAGATAAGAACTCGAAAATAGTTGTGGAGGAAACGCAACTCTACGCCGCAGACTCAGAAGCGTTGACTTCAGCCATCAATCATTCAACATTCACGGCACATAATATTGAACTTTAAGCCGCGGAGCCACCGCTGACAGTTGTAAAAGAAGATAAACTTTCAGTTACTTTATACAATGTAATATTTGTGATAGAAATCATAATCGTGTCTATGTGAGTGGATTTTATGAGGCGAAATCAAATAGAAACTTGTAATGAAAGATGTCGTGTGCTGCGGCCATGTTTGGTCGGCATGCAAGGCAAATATGGTAATAAAATATTGAACATTTAGTTGTTAATGTCGATGGAGATGTCGTCATTGTGGTGCGAGGTGAAAACATCCACGTCGTGTCAATTGATCAGCCATCTTCTGTAGTCAATCGTATTAATAAATGTTGTAAAAATGTTAATGATTAAATGTTAATGATTAAGGTGGAAGCTCAGAGTCAGGGCGCGAAATTCAAAATGTCAATGGTTTTTATTTTTTGATGGTAACTGTGGTGGATTGACATTTTGAATTTCGCGCCCTGACCCTGAGCTTCCCCTTAAAGTACCAAGTACCTATCCTAGTCGTATAGGGAGGTGAAAGAAGCTGCTCTAGATAGAGACAGATGGAAAGAGCTTCATCAGCTAGGTACACCGACAAGGGTCTAACCCTTAAATTTGAAGAAACCTATTCAAAGTACTGCATGATTATTGTGTTGAAATTCAAAAATGTAATGGTCACTTACATTAACTTTGTAGAAAGCGATAGTATTAACCACTTCAACATTCTGTGAACACTTGTTTTATTTCAAAGAGCGATGCGGAGAGCACAGGACAAAGAACTTCATTAGGTGCTTGGCTAGTCGCGCTGGTAATGTTTGCATCCACACTCCCTGGAACATTTATTAGCAGGATTCGTCACGACGGGCTCTGTCCACACATTAGCAGAGTTAGCGCCCGGGACGCCGGCTACCTGCGTGTTTGCCTAGACACAACCCCACTATATTTGCCTAGATATCCACACATATCTGGTGTTTCGCGGAGCTCTTGCATCACATTTGAGCAACTATACAATCGACGAAGGGAAATTTCTACCTTTTGCATACAACAACTCTCAAGGAAATGCCGATTGTACAAATGCTACTTATGAATAATAACAATATTGCCTAACCAACGCCAACTGTTCGGACCCAAACTCAGCATTACTTGTATTATAGGTATAATTACGGAATATAATACTTATATTAAATAAACATGAATGAGTTCGGTACAAACATTCGCGCTTATTACACAAAGTTTGCCTCTACCAGGATCTGAACACGAGATCCTCGGTAAAGAGTACATGATTACTACCAACTGTGCCATTTAGGTCGTCACACAATTATTATAAGCTGTAAATTTCGTGGTATTTTGCATTTATAGATTTTAATAAAATATATTTTTATGCGTTAATTTTACGAATTGACGTATAAACATTGATCATTAAAACGGAAATAAATGTGGAGAATGATGGAAACGGCTCGTCGGGTGCGCAGTATCACAATGTTGCCGCACCGATGGCAACACTCGCATTAACATTAGCGAACATAAAACAACTGGCAATAAGGCATAAGGTGAAGCACGCATCAAAAGTTGGACAAAGCAACAGGTTCTCGGCCGGCAAACAAGACGTGTTTACATTACAATCCTGGGGCTTCATTTAATAATTCTCGGGAACTAAAAGCCTTTGAACATTTCATCAGATGACCCTCGGTGTTTGCACACACTCCTGGCTCGAGATGCTAATGTGGACACAAGGACCTGTATCGCCGATCAACCGCCGATGCGTTTATTCTTAGCCCTTCCAATAGCTTTGGCTTCTTCTATTTCATTCGGATACGCCGATACCTTGTGCAAACATTCGAATTCCTTCTGTTATTTATTCATTACTTTTTATGTTCTTAACCAGAGTTCTAATTATTTTACCATCAAAAAATTAAACGTTCAAACCTGTTGTAACATAAATATATTTGGTATCATGAAAATAATTTAATATAAATCAAATATATATGCTTTCATCATCAATATATGATGATAGCTTCGTTGTCTGACGTCATAACCTAATCACAAGTGACGTCACACAACGCGAACGCGCCGTAACATTTCAGGAAGCTATGAGTGGAACACGAAACGAGCCAAGTATTTGAGCAAAACAAAAGGTGATAAGCAGAGGTAAACAACCCGGGCCATTGACGGCGACGCGCTGCGTACCACGCCGCGTGCGCGCTCATACATCGACGCCGCGCCGCCGGCGCTAGTAGCGCCGCTCAACAGCTGTTCCACGCCTCCTATACATCACTGAAAATATTTTCAGCGTTAAAACTGTATTTAACGACCGAACAATTCAAAATTCAGTGTAACTGCGAACTCACCGTAGATATGCTCCAATGGAAGTGGTCACCAGGTCTATTCCACCGCTATGCAGCTCGACGTCAACGCAAACATTTGTTCCACCGGTTTCTAATAGATGCTTATTACAACCGTACCAACGCTATTGAATTCGAAATCATTTGGCCGCTTAATATTATTCAAAATACCGCAACAGCGGTAAGTAAAAAGAGATCGCGACGCTTATTGTGATGATAATTATTTTTAGAAAACAAAAACTAGAAAGCGGTCGCGCGACGATGCCTATCTGTTAATTATTGTCACCAAAATGGCGGCCGTTATTTTGAATGTCTCAAAATGGCGGAGTGACAAATCGTTGGGTTTCGTGTACGTTCCGTTTGATTGACGCGTGCCAGATTCCTCTGTAATATACCTTTATACATATTTATTTATGCGTAGAAAGCGCAAATAAAAACGAGTTGTTTAACATCGATATCGAGATAATGAATCGATGTTTACGGAGAGGCGCACGATTCGTGACGGATGACGGTGATCGATTAAAAACTGCACACGCCATCGTGTCGCTTATTATGATAATATTTGTGATTGGAAAATATCGAAATCGTTGAGACAATTTCGAAGCGTAGCATCGGGCTGGGGTCAAATATTGACAGTTCTCACGAGAGTCTGTGACGGCCGGCCCGTGCTATAGCCGGGCCGAGCTTATTCCTTCCGCTTTTCACACGTATAGGTAATAATCGATCGCTTTTATTGCGTGTTGTGTGCAGGCGCGCCGGCGACGGTGATATTTCGAGGAAACTTTTAATGTGAAATGTCCAATCGGGCGCGAGGAGCGCGTTAAGTGGACAGACAAACCAGGGCGATCCTGCAAGCGTGATTTCGTCGGAATACGCGGTCATTGGGAACAGTCAAATGTGAGAAGGTCGAGGCTTAGGTATGTGTAAACATATAAACACTTTCAGTTCGAACTATTCACTTTTATGACTTGCCCATGTGTTACATACTGTCCACAGCAGAATTTATTTAAAGCAGATTAGATCTTACAACTCTCCATTTACGGGTCACCTTAGAGTGGTGAAAGGTTAAGCCAAGGTTGTCGATGGCCCAGAATTCACGGGACGAAACATATCACAATCACATCCCAATGGGGAGACTCCTTTGCAACACACTATAAGTTACTCATAAGATCTTTTAAGAACTTTTTACCCTAGATCATAGCATCTTTTAAGCTTGAAGATGTAACGTAAGCACAAAAAGTTGATCGCTTCACCGAGAGAATTAACCAATTTCGGATTCAATCCAATATTCAACTATTACAAAATATAGAATACAATTGGAATTACATAGGGTTTATATATCCACTCACATGAGGCCTGGCCTCCACACGCATTACATAACATTAATAACACACAAGCACAACCAATATTCGAAGTTCAACGCTCGGATCTGTGTCATCATCAATTTTCTCTCGATCGGTCAACTTGACGCATCTCGCGCGAATCGTGAAATATGTCAGGTAAACTTGGAAACGAACGCTTTGTTTACATTATTAACGTGTTCCGCAAACCAGTAAACACCCATCATCGTGTATAAGTCCTTTGTGTCGCGGACATGTGTGGATTGAGTCATTATTTGAAGGGAAAAGAGGAGCCACGGTTGACCCCTATAGATTCCGTAGTGGGGTTGAGTCAACAAAGTTCATATAGCTTCTTCAAATCTTTTAACAAGGTAAGCATCATAATATAATGACCGCGATCCCTAAAGAGTTGATCTGATCATATTCTAAACAGTTGATCAGACTTAGAACATCCATATATACAAACATTTATATTAGGATATTTAATTACTTAGAAGAACCGCCATCGTTACAGGTGAATGGAGATCCTATTGCCACTATCTTGTTTCTATGAAATAATCCATGGAGACTGATTACCAAGCGGACGACAACACTCTTTTTGGCTACGAAACGTAAATAGTTTTATTTTCTAATATCAACTTCTGAAGTATCTTAACCGCTTTGTTTAACACGTTCGAAGGGATAGATAATTTAATGTTAATTATTTATCAGAAGATCTATATAGATAGGTAGACCTTTCGTTACAAACAGAATTAGAATGTTTATGAAGATTTAACATGCCATAGCGCCGTTTTTATTCTAGCGCAGGAATTTCAAAAATCACCAGCTTCTTGGCTCCATTGTTAATTAGAGATAGATCTCGTTAGTGACTTCACGTATGCAAGACTCATCATAAGTTTGCAGCGAGAATGTATTGATACAAGACGATCAATGGAGGCGCCAAACGGATGTGGTTTTCTTAGTATTTGAATAAAAGATGGCTCGCCTGTGTCATTTCCTTTGTGGAAATTGTCAGGCTGCGCTTGGACAAGCTCTGATGTTGGCGTTGACAGGTAATCGTGAGTAATGAGTGGATGTTTAAGGAATTAAGGATTCGCAATGTTTGGTTTGTATTGCATAAAAGGCTTTCTTGTAATGTAATCGTTTGTTTTGTTGGAACCGTTTCAGTTGTATTGGAAAATGGTAATGGTAATGGTACAGTAAAGAAAAACTTTAGGGCGCGTTATATGGGTGGGTGGTTGTCGGGGGGGGGGGTTGGGGGGTCAAAAATCTCCAAAAAATTCGTTACGTAATACTTGAACGCTCTCTTAGTCAACTTATAAAGTTTTCTATGTAGGTATATCAAGATTTTACGTGCATAATTCTCAAGGTTATGAGCCCTATATAGCTAAATAGTCTCACGTAACTATATAGCTAAATAGTCTCACGTAACTCATGACTTAAGTTGCGTTTCTCATACGACGCATATATATTGAGGTACCCTAATATTTTAATTGCGTTAGAGATATATATGTCTATTTTTCTTGTAGCACTATAAATTTACTAGTTTCTGTAAGTATGTGACCTACTATGTTCAAACAAAATACAGTTCAAATAGATTTGTAAACCATAAAACGCACATAAACTATTTTGTCAAAAATAAGGATGAAAATATTGACACGAGTTATTACAGCCAACACAAATTGTGTAAACACCAATGTGTGCACATAACGATGTATATGGAAGTTCCCCTAGATACATGAAATATATAACTTGGTAACAACGACGTAGTTGCATAGTTGGCAGTCAACGTAGAGTGGTTCAGATGCTTCGAATCTTGCGCATAAAGATTTTTCTCTTGTTCAGACATTAAGCCGGATTCACAAGCGATGACATCTCTGACATTGCACGCCTATCAAGATTCATCAATATTGCCAGCAGCACATAGTATCTTTATACTAATAATATAAGTTTGTAGGTATGCGTGTATAGGAGGTAAGCTTGGGAACTACTGTTCCGATTCTAAAAAAATCATTGACGAATAGTAACCACATTATCCGATACTTCTATAGGCTACATTGCATCGAGTTACCGCCGGTGGAACCGCGAGCAGAAGTTAGTATTACATAAATTCCATTAACACCTAAGCCTGCAATGAATCATGTTAAATTGTAAAATTCCAGCCAACCATATTTACAATCCACAACATTAATAGCAATACAAATTACATTTGGTATTGTCTATTTACATAGTTGCATATTTCGTAACAGCAGATCGCTGCACAATGGGCTGGCGACAGTAAACTGTATCGTTAAACCGTGCCCTAACCGACAAGTTTAATTACCAAAGGTCTGTGGTGATCGTAAACGCACCAGGAACTAATGCCCTGACCGCAGGTGGGTCACTTATCTGCCGAGACGGATTGTACAATGTACGTTTGGTCAGAAGACTCGGAGAAAGGCAGGTGCTGAGATGTGAGTTGCAGCATCTCACACTCCAGGACAAGACGTGCAGTGACAAGACATAATGCGTCACATACATCTATTTCGTCTGGTCTCATTCCTTCTTATGAATAAACAGACAGAGACAGATATAGTGTCTGTTTAAGATAGTCTGAAATACAAGTCTGTCTTGATCTAGTTTCCTGCAGGACAAGACCCCGCTGTGAAAATCAATAAGTGAGAAATATGAATTATTTTCCAATCTCTCTTATTAAGAGTATGAAAAATCCGTAAGTTCATTGCAATCGACGTGCTTGGTACACGGATTCGTTTTAAGAGTTTAATGTATTAAAAATGATGATCCAAGTCCAACCTAAGACAAGTATCAAATACATTTTGCGACCTCCACATAAATATCGATGAAATCAAAAAACGAATAAGTCACCACAAAAAAGGTACCCTTTATTTTCATTTCAACCTCCTAAAGAGTCAGTCCATCAAAACAAATATACATTTTTTAAATCAATAACTCGAACCCTTTCCGATAGCGCTCAAATAAGCCATGTTGAATCAAATAAAATTAAAACGAACAAAAAACACCAAGTCCGAACGTGAACGAATACCTACGATCTGTCAACCATCATTGTATTGTATCAAATCTATATTATGTATATTTTCCCTAATATTCATAGACGTTTTATAACTTTATCAAACGTCATATAGTACTGCGCACAAGAGTCTTGCTTGGCGCAGTATTATGTGACGTTTGATAAAGTTATAAAACGTCTATAAATTCAGGGGTTATAGTATAAGGATGTATAATTATAGATTGACTGTTTAATGGATGGAATGGGTGGATTTTGAAAGGATAGGTTTAGGTATTTAAATACTACGCTGGTAGTGTCGCTAGACTACACTACCAGCGCATCATAATGCAAAAATGTATATGTCATAAAATATTTTTTTGTTAATAGGTTCTTTATGAATACAAAGAAAGTATGTTTTCTAAGAGCTGTCACCTAAAATAAATAATAGAAATGAGGTGACAAAATCAATTTCCAACCCTGCCCACAAATACGTGTCGTAACCGGCGCTCCCCGCTGCGCGCGCGCACCCCATTTACAAACAATACACCACACAACCATTCACATTCGCGCCAGATTAATTCAACTCTATAATTCCTCGTATAAAAAACCATTACGATCACTCATGCTATTATTTCAACCTCCGTTTATACATTAAAGTATTACTCTTGCGCATCAGATAATACCAAAATACGCATCGAACACAATAATTGATGATTTAATTCAAACGGTATGACATGAAAGTAAGATCGTGTCTTAAAAATACCAGGCCCGCATACCTGGAATAATTGATATATCAATGCAGTTCTCAACGCGAGGGGCACTAAATCAAAATATTGAGCGACCGGTATCACAGCGTTTTGACGTAGAGAAACGCGTTCGATATTAAACTGTTGCCGCTAGATGGCGCGATAACGGGCTGTCAAACTCGCCTGTCATTAGCTTATTAATGGCCGCCGGACGACACGTTGATAGATTAAATGGTTATTTGAGTTTTATTGGCCCTTCTCTCAGTTTGTATTATCATCAATTTTATATGCAACAATGTTCTTTTTAACTATGGTTACAGTTCCAAGTAAGTAGTCAGTTGAACTTATTAAAACAGCGCGAGAATAAAATCCCCAAATAAACGTTTTAAAAAAGTTGTTAAAAAGTAAAGTTTGTTTGTTTGTATGTAGGGAGTAATCTCTGGAGCCGAAAATAATATTAAAATATAATAATACAAATATTGATTTCTTATATTTACGCGAATACTACACATTGAAATAAAACGAATTTTATGGATTTTATCGCGTTTATATTATGTTTTTTTTTTTTGTTTTCTGCGTAGATCGGAACGCAAGCAACTACTAAATATGAGGGTACCCCAGTACAAACTATGACACTAGGACGTCAACCACTTCAGTCGTCCCGTGACCATGGTTGCTGTAAAGCAGCCGAAACGTCGGGAACGTAAAAAACATAATATAAACGCGGTAAAATCCGTAAAATTAGTTTTATTTCAATGTGTAATAATACAAATTATTATACCTGAGTACTATAGGGTATGTATCATCGAAGTACCGCGGGCAGAAGCTAGTAATTAATAAAAAGGAAAACAATTACTTGATAATATCATATGGACGGACGATTTAAATGATCTAATTAAAGTTGGTAACATTGAATGCGTAATAGCACATGCGTCAGTATTTCACCGAATACAATGGGTCACCCACGCAACGTCTGGCGCGGAACCTGCACATCCTCGCGCAACTCGAGACAATTTGCATATCTCCGCGAGTCACTAAAAACGACGTACGTACGACGTAAAGTCATTGCGTGTTTACAAAAATTTAACAAACCAGACCGACTTAACACTTTCGCTATTATCCTTACTTTTTTTCAAAGGCAACGTCTTATTTAGACAAACATTCAGAAGGCGATCCTGCAATCTAAAACAGTCTCGAACGAACGTAAACCGTATCCTTTCAAAAATAAGATTAAGATTATTTTTTTGTTAAATTTGGAGTTGTGTCGTTTTATTTGGGAGCCGTCGAGGCTTCGGACCACACACGGATGCAAGTCAACATCGGTCCTTAAAACAACACTATAGCACTTAGTATACTTTACAGGTAAACTAGTAGCTTTTGAAGGCACACGTCACGTCACGTCACGCTGTTTTATATGCGCCCGCGCAAGTGACGAGCAGTTGGATCGATACTCGGGAGTGTCGTATCGCGAAGGTAATTTTTCTACCTTTGGATGGCATGCCTTTGAATGTTTTCTTTTACAATCGACAGCTTTAGAACCTTTTTTGAACTTTAAAATTGTATTAATATTTATTTCTTATATTTACGCGAATACTACACATTGAAATAAAACAAATTTTTGGGATTTTCGGGAACGTAAAATCAAAATAAAAATGCGATAAAATCCTTAAAATTAGTTTTATTTCAATTTTATTAGTCTTTGACAAATAGTAGGTACGCTCCAAACTAATTACTTTTTAATCATCATAACATGATTACAATCTCAGCACATAATACATTGCCATCTTATTTCACAACAAGATTCTAATAGCCAAACAGGTCCGGGAATGATTTAATTGTACTTGAAGTTATAAATATGATGGTACCAACATAATGAATAAACAGGCATAGGGAGGTTATGTGGGCGAGCGCCTGCGCAGCCGGTAGCCAGACGATGCGACGACAACAACCATATAAGTCTAGGGGAATTTACATTTTATTATAATTGCTGAGTCGTTGATGTACGAGTGGATGATACAATCCGACTTTA
Organism: Pheosia gnoma; assembly: GCA_905404115.1. Lineage (NCBI taxonomy): Eukaryota > Metazoa > Arthropoda > Insecta > Lepidoptera > Notodontidae > Pheosia > Pheosia gnoma. Next base: position 3,169,010 of record FR989910.1, read on the forward strand.
AACAGATATGACCTATGGCTTTTCAGTCGACTCGAACCGTTGTCTACCGGAACGCGGTCCCAAACAACCAACTGCATGTAATTATGAATTATAATTTCCATATTTTATATAATTCGTTTCTAAATATATCCCTGATATATAAACAAACTAAACAAATAGAATTAAATGTTTGCAATACAGATTGAACTGTTTGTGTACATCTAAGTAAGCTTTCCTAAATGTATTTAAATCAAATATTTCAACAATAAAAGAGTCAACATTAAAATATTGTGAAAATAATATAATTATTTTTTTTGAAATAATAATAGAAAAAATAATAATGAGGATTTACAATCAAAAGCTTTATAAGATAAATGGACAGTTTATCTATTACCACACATGGTTATGTAAAACTTACTACCAAACATAACAAAGTTGCATTTTCAGCGACATAACACATAGTGTTGCGCATGCGCAATGCTTGTGACGCGCATCCGGGGGTGAGGCGCAGGAAGAGGCGTGGCCCTACTACATTAGCGACTGTTCCCAGAACAGAGCGATCTTACACGGCTATCACGGAGACATTAATTATTATGAGGACAGGAGCCTTGATTGAGTAACGTTAATTAGTGGCTCAAAAATACCTGAAGATGAAAACGATAAGTGGTCTGGGAGGATATAGGCTTAGAGGTCTTACCGTCTTCAAAAGGTCCAAAACGGAGGCCCTATAATGTGCTGGCGTTATCTATCATCCGTCCTTCATTTATATGCTTCTATGTTCTGTACGAAATAAAATAGGGTCTTGAAAGTCTTAATTAAATATGTAAGTCCTTGTTTCTTAATTATCACCGGTGTAGTAGTAAAATAATTAAACGTCTACATTTGAGTAGGTTTTTTGTTGCAATAACATCATTGTCAAACAATCACTGCACATCGCTTGAACCGGTGGTCCTAGAAGATTTTAAATTCGGAGGATATTTTATTTTGGTACCCTAGAAGTGCACAAATAAGGGATTTTTGGAAATTCTACCCTTAAGGGGATAAATTTATTTATTTTGAGTGACCATCGAGCACACTGCTAGTATTTAATAAACATCACAATGAATGCAGTGTTTTATAACTACAATCAATTGTCTACCCCAAAACCAGAAAACTGAACATCCAACAAATGGGACTATTCGAGGCCCTCAATGGCTAAGATCAAACAAGTGTCCAAGCTACTGTATCGGACCACACGTGGACTTACATGAGGCAATTATACGAGGACATTGGGGGACTTGAGAGGGCAAACAGTGCGGGGGCGATGTGTAATACGGTGGCTGGTGACCCTCCCGGGACGAGTGCGCCATGGGAGGCGCGAGGTGGGAGGGACATCGATTAACAATCAATTTAAAATTAATTTTAGATGGAGTCCCGGTTGGCGAACTTGGTTATCGCCACAGCCGTATATTTTTATGTACCTATTTATTAATCATGACTTTATTGATTGAAATAAAAGTACTCTTGCGGATTTTATCGCGATTATTACGTTCCCGACGTTTCGGCTGCTTTACAGCAACCATGGTCACGGGAGGACGCACGGGAGGAGGATTATAAACGCGATAAAATCCGGAAGAGTAGTTTTATTTCAATGAGTAGTATTCGCGAGCAAGAAGACTTTATTGATTGTAAATCAAAAGTAATAGACCACTCGTAATATTAAAATTTATTGATAGATTAAAGGTCTCATCGTTGCCACATAATTGCATGCATCTTTTCCTTGTAATCCTCTGATGTATTTAGTATAATAGTTATTATCTATAGGCATATCATTATCTATGGTAATTTGTACTTAATAATAGTTTTCTGTATGTAAGTATAATAGTTGTAGGTAATATTTAGGATAAATAAAGTAGAGGTACTAGGTACAACTTCAATAAGAACTTTAACCCTATAAACGTGATCACGAAACAATAGCTATGAATGAATAATTAATTACTATCAAGAATCTTGTCAAAACGTGTAGAGTTATCGGACGATAGCATTAACATAATAAGATGCGTACATAACTCTGGAGCGTTCACTAGTGGGAGCTTATTAACAAATAGACGAGGTCGGAGAGACCCCGGGTCCCGAGGGACCACCGGTGTTAATATCAGCAAGTCAAATCGGAACGGAAATGTGCGTGTCATTTTAGGGTTGGGCGTATGAGGAGCGATGTGTAGCTAACGTAGCATAGCGTAGCTCAATTTTCTTTCTGATTACAGCACGGCTAGCACGCGGGCTACGACAAGAATGATATAGCGGATTATGTCGCATTAAGTCTGTCTCCCCCCCCCCCCCCCTCTCACCATCCTTCTCACTCTATCTCTCTCTCTCTTCCTTAATGTATAGGTGAGAATAACACTAATTCGATATATCACAACATTTAGTCTTGTTACACCCAACTGTGCTAGGCGCAGCAGCTGTTATAATTAGGAATATTTTAAATAAATATTTAAAAACCATACTTTAGATTGAAATAAAACTATTTTTAAGGATTCTATCGCGTTTATATTTTATTTTTACGTTCCCGACGTCAACCACCTCAGTCCTCCCGTGACCATGGTTGCTGTAAAGCAGCCGAAACGTCGGGAACGTAAAAATAAAAAATAAACGGGATAGAATCCTTAAAAATTGTTTTATTTCAATGTGTAGTATTCGCGTAAATATAAGAAATCATACCATACTTTAGAGTTATTAAATACTTGTTCGCACCTACATACACAAAGGATATGCATCACACTACCACACACTACGATGATCCAGAAGCATTAAGATCTTAAATACATTGTAACCGAAATTAAATAAGTATCTTGTTATTTTGGTAACAACCACTAAAATTAAAGCCTAGCTTCGCTATGACAGTGGAGGGCGAGTTTTATAGAGGCGCTTGGTTTGTCAGCTACTGAATTTACACAATGAGATAAACACAATAATGGCCGCAGTCAGGCAAGTTCAATTTATTGTAAAATCTATTAACATGAAAATATAGTTTAATATAATAAAATATAATTATACAATTTTTTAACCGCCTAAGGAAATTTCTCTGTCGAAGAGAACTCTCAATAATACATTATGTGAATGCAAAATAATTCATAACTGCCTCCTTTGTGAATTAGTATTGCACACGTGTACTTAACTATAAATAATACCGAACTCTAACTAAAGGTTTGTCAAACGAACACCTAATTCAATTCAACGCAAAAACGTAGGTTATTCAAAACAAAGCAACGGACTCTAAACGATCGTTTTACGGCCGTCCGCAGTGCCATGCGCGGGCGCGGCTCGCGCGCAGCCGCGCCGTCCGCGTCGTGCCACTCCGCCAGAATCGATACCTATTTGCATACACGATAAAGGAGACCAGTCGACATGCATGATATATTAAAATCACGTCTCCGGGACAATTAGCAGAAACGAGCGAGAGATCAAATAATAAAAAGTGGCCTTTGTCATGACAAACAGTTGGACAGACATTCTTAGAACAACCATAACGCAACGAATAATGAACTCGAACCGATGAATCGGTCAACCAATCGGACGGAGCGCGCCAATCCACAATATGGCCGCTATAATAATTACCTACTTATATGTAGGTATGGAGCTATCGAACGCGTTGCTACGGAACACGTAATCACTGGATACTATGTATTCTTAATTGATTTCGTGTCTGTATTTATATTACAAAGTCGCAAAACCGTACATATACCTATGTAGGTAGGTACTGAAGAAGTTTCATTATTGTAAATTTAAAATTGCAGAACCTTCCGAAAATTCCGAAACTAGTTCCAAAATGCGCGATATTTCCATAAAAAATAACTAAAGATAATAGACAAATTGACGCAGTTTTCACAAAATTTCATAATTATTCAATCATTCAGTAGGTACGCCGCAAAAATAAAATGATTCGTATAAATTTTCCACTTGTCAAATCAGCACGCAAGTCCTATATTATACATACATTTGTATAAACGAGGAATGACGAAGACATACCTACATAGTAGGTAAGTACACCACAATAATATCGACGATGGATATCTATTCATCATACAGCATCATTCAAAAACAAACTTCGTACGTAGAGAACGCAAGTCAACCTCAAAACATCAGCGGGAACAAAAAGCCGAGACGAGTCGCATCACCTCCAACCTCCGATTGAGAAACCCAATTTGAATAACAATCAATAAATTAATGTACAACCGTAATATATTCATACGCGGAGACTGTGACACACCGGCGACGACGAGCTCTGAATCCAAATGAAATTTTATAAGAAACCCTCCTTTTGAGCGGCCATTATGCACCGAATGTAATGCTCCTCTTAACCTATCATCATTATCGACCGCATCACAATGCCCCTTTGAGTGTGAGTGTCGTTTAAGTGGACTAATCTCTTTACACGTAAAAACTGACGGCACCGAATGAGTTTCTCGTGTTGGAATAATTAGTCTGCAATTGAAAGCGTGCTTTATTTCAAGAGACCGGACAAAACGGACACGACGCGGTTGGCCAACGGTAAAAACACTTTCACGAATACAATGATAATTATTACAAAAGAGTGTGATTCCGAAACGGCCGGTACGCAACGCCGTTTTTAGAATATGAAAGGAAAATATTTAAATAATGTAGCGTGGGCGACGCCATAAATAGAGGCTCGTTAATTACCGACTGTAATCACATTTCGCCAAACGCGTTACGACACACATGTCCCATCCCTTCGCCGTTCTAAATTTAAAATTTGAAGGCGGGAGTTGGCGGCACGCTCCCTGTCTCGATAGAATCGAAAATAATTTATGTAACTTCTAAAATAACTTAATAATGTTAGGTACTTTATATCGGTAAAGCGAACCCTTGTAGGCTTACTAGAAGTTCTCAAAAGAACTGTTTCTTATTGATTTCTTATATTTACGCGAATACTACACATTGAAATAAAACTAATTTTAAGAATTTTATCGCGGTTTATTTTAGAACTGTTTCTGTGTGAACTTATTTACGTTGCTAATTATGTTTAGGGTTGTAAACAATAAAGACAAGAAAATCAATCAACATAATTTAACAATCTACTCAGATTTCAAGCTAAATAAAATCGATTAAAAAAGCACTGCATTACAATAACAATGTTAAATTAAAAAAAAACAATTACTAAGGAAATTGAACATTTTCAAAAATTCCAACATCAATTGTTCAATCCGTCTTCAAAAAAACCTGCATAAGTATGTAGCCAAATTAGCTGACAATAAAATAAAGGCATTTATTTTGAGCTGTTGAATAGAGTTGCGCAGACGCATCGAGTTAGATTCGCTTGAGATCAGGACACGATCGCCGCCGGCGACAACCGATTTCATCCGAACTATTGTCGATTACTCTCCATTTTAGTGGTAAATTGAACATAATCATCGACATAACATATTTGCAAGGACGTGCGAAATCTGTCTGATTTTTCTATCGAATATCGATAAACATCTTCCAACAATAGTCATTCACTAGCACTTGCTAAAGCTTGTCAACAACACAGTTTATTAGGGATTATACACAACAGCGTCATATAATTCGATACCAACCTATTATAACCTTCCCTTTTAATCTTTCCAAGCATTAAACCTTTTTCGGAGGTGACTAAACTTCTTTCAGCTTTCTGCACTATTCATAATAAAATAATATGTCCAGCGAAGACATACTTGAGTTTTTTTGTTTTTAAAATTCTTCTTTAATATCAAAATAATGGCAAAGGATTGCGTGTTCGAAATATCGCTGGAAGGGAACGGTAGCCATGATCGTGGCTCCAAATTGGCGCCTGTCAGAATGTCCGATCCCAACTCGATTACACTCGATTTCGAATCGTGGGAATCGATTATTAGCAATCTTGTTTGACAAAAACTTAGATAATGATGTAACAATGGGAGGGAGGTCTGTATGAGATTATAAAATATACGTACCTTTTTAAAATCAGAACGTAGTTTAATTTATGAAGAGTCTGTCTGTGCTTGTATTGGGTGAAGATTGTTGATCTACATAGCAGCATTTTTTGAAATCAGAACTTGAACTTATAAAATAAAAAATAATCAGTGTAAAAATGAAATTAGTGAAAATGTTGCATTAATAAAAAGAACGAAAATTTTGGAAAAACTTCGTTCCTTCATGTTTTGATCAGATCAATGAAACATTAAATTTATTAAACATGTTATTTTGTTCTTTAAAATGTAGCGAATAATACATTCTTGATAAACGAAAGCTTTTTAATGATATCCACTTACCTACTATTGTTTATAATAAAAAAAAGGATTCGAAGCATGAATGAAAGCGCGGTTCTCACTTCTTCTTGTCTTAAGTGATTTTGAAAACACTTCTCCAGTCTGAGTACTTTAGTTTAATTCCGTAGTATGAGCGGTTTTATCTAATTGCAAGCTTTCCCGCCAACATCACTGCTTCAATTCAAAATGGCGGCCCAGTGCGATTTCACGTCATTACGACTAGTTATCGCGCGACCTGGCTCCCACCCTCTAATTACGCACTACCGGTGCCTTCCAACGCTATGGAAATAATATTGGATATTATAAACTGGAAATATAGTTCTCTATATTGATGTCGTGTAGAGCAAAATAGGTGTAGAACTCGACTTGTGATTGCTTTCTAATGTATGAGAAGTGTTCGTAGCTGTCTATATTCATCTGCCCAGCCATATTAACATGCAAAATAATTGCTTACCGATAGGCTTTTAACAACTAGTACTGGCCTTTAATAATTGATAATGAAAAGTATATAAGTTATAGTTTGGTAAGTCTAGCAAGGACCTCTTCTTCGTCTTCTTCTTTTTTTAGGTTGGCAATCGACTACAAAATGGGGAATCCTTGATAATTTTTATGATGAAATGTACCCCCCACCCGTATCAGTAAAGCTGTGGACACTTAGTATCCTTAGTATATACTAGTAAAGTATCAAATGAGTAAATGAAGAAGAAGAATACCTATCACTAGACCTCACAATCGGATTGAATCATTTAATTTTTTAAAACAATTTATGTATCCAAAAAACATATCGAAGATACATATTATGGAAGTAATAAGTTTTTTTTTGCTACAAATTTCCTTGGAACGGCAAAGGCTAGCGGTGGCGTGCGCCCGCGCAACGCCCTCTGCCGCGCGTGTCTCGAACGGGATCGAGATCCGTAATTACTGTTATTTGTAATCAAAACTCCCGTCATTAAACGGTAGCAAACACTTCTCGGTGCGGACGTAGCAATCTATGAAGTAGACTTGTGTTATTAGATACTCCAAATATTAGGTATTGGAAACAAAATATTTGTTTGAATATTCTTAATTGCGTTTTCTTATCATGTAATGAGCCGCAATGTAAACAAATCTAGTTACGTTATATACCTACCAGTATTTAAAACAGACTGATAAAGAAAGTCGAGTGATCAAATTTCAAAGATTAGCAATGTCCAGCCCATTGCACGTTAAATAGTGTTGAGTGTTCCAGATTCAAAATAACAACATCGAAAGAACCATAGAGTATACGGCGAATTATTAGAATGACAGCTAATAAAAAAATACGTAACATAAATCCGTAGACATTACCCTATGCAAGAACTAAATACAACTATAATACTGTTTATGCCACTTGTCCATATTAATGGGACTGCTGACGACATGATTGAAGGTGATTTAAGCTTTTAAACGTAACTATATATTTATTAGTAATAGCAGGTGTTTCAAATAATGTCTGATAAATTCCCACTTCTTTATATTTTCAGCTGAGTCAGTAAGCAATTTTCCCCCCATAAATGGCAGACTTAATTCAGTAGATTGGTATTCTTAAATGTATTATATTCGCCCGTAGCCACTCGTTTATAGATATTAATACTAGCCCTCGTAACCCTATACATGATTCACCCAAGCTAACATAAGGCTGAATAATTTATTTTATAAAATAACATTTCTAATTAAATAAACTCTGTTTATAATGACAATAACATATTTATATCTAATACAGCATTAATGATAAAAGGTAATAATTAAATGTTTACTTACATTTAATAATGAAGCGATAAATACTGAGAATTTGAAACGTGTAACGAATTCCGCGAACACTCCGCCATGTTTGTTGTAACGGTCGATTGAACGATAAAATCGATAAACTCCCATAGATATTCCATGGTAATGGAATACAATGTCTATGATTTGCTATTTTGAAGAGCATTTGAGATTATTCCGATTCCCTACCTTTAAACATGACACTGGCAATATACATTTATAAAGGTGTGATGCCAAAAAAGAAAAAAAAAAGAGCATTTGAGAGCTTGCAAGAGTTCATGCTTTACACACTTTGTATTGAAGTTGGTACTTAATTGTTATGGCACTTTCCTAAAATATGTGCATAGACATGATACATTTAACTTGAATAAGGCTACAATCAGCTTTTTTAACTCGAGGCAAACATTATCGGCGACCAGGGGACCACTAGCCCATAGTCCATATAAAAAAACAGACTAACTTTTAACGCCGCGTGCGCTGTTGTGAAGAATCATAATTACTTATGTTAGTTTTTCTCCACTAACAATATAAGCTGTCATTTTCACCTGTTTTCAATATACACACACTTATAACCCCAAGGCATCCTTCAATAATATTCAAATGACGATTGTTATACAATATAACGGCGATATATGAAAGCTATCATTAGGACCGCGATACACAAACATTATTCCGAGAATCGGGATCGGCTGCGCTAACTGCGGTGGCGTGTGGTGCCCGTGAGAATCCGTGCGATATCTAGTACGATAATAGACAGCCCATCGTAATTTCCTAAGGGAATTGCAGTTGATTTACGCAATTAAAATTATTATTGTGAATCCACTGATATAGAAACTCGAGGTAAAGATCTCAATATAAAAAACTTTTTAACAAAATAAAAACCGTCTTCAAAAAACTAAAAAGCCAAAAATAATCTAATCTTGTAATCTACCTTGTTTAACTAAATCAAATATTTAACTAATCTGAAGTCGGTGCCAAAAAAACTACTGAGCTGAGTATTACAGGTCTGCGCCACAGACTATACCTACAAATTGGTCCGCGCATCTCGTTACTGGAGTATACTTTTGCTATTCTACGTCGGTTGTTTATTTGGCACCGACTTCACCGACTTATTCTGTAAAAAAAAGAATAATCCAAATCGAAACATCCACGAAAAAGTTTTATTTATAGCCAAAGTGCATCCCATAACAATTTCAATAAGCCCAAACAGGGCTTGGATACGTTGTTTTATTACAGAGTTCCGGTTCCTCCTGGGTTTATCATCAGATCAGTTTGATGGTGCCATATTCATCAGAACCATTTCTTTAAATTTGCTTTGTCATAGTCGCTTAACGATCATAAACGAGATTATATTGGCGCAACCCGTGAAATACGTATCACTGACAAGTTCCGGTGGCCATTTGTGGTCTTCTTCATCACTTTCACTTCAGCAAATGATACTTTCTGAATGCAAATGCTTGACTTCTTGATAAAAATACCAAAATTTCTATAGGTTTGCCTATAAAATTTGAGGAGTCCTCTCAATTCCTCATGGATCCCATGATCAGAACATTTTTTTGAAAAAAATGGGACCAATCTGTAAGCATATCCTTTCATATCAAAAAATAATTTTCCAAATCGGTTCATAAATGACGGAGATCTGAGGTAACAAACATAAAAAAAAAAAAAAACATACAACCGAATTGAGAACCTCCTCCTTTTTTTTTAAGTCGGTTAAAAACTTGATTCAATCCGTTTATAATAAGAACATCGTGTGCTCCAGCAACTCTTGACATTTGCTTTTTTTTCGTCAGTTGCCCGCACTTAGACATGACTTGAGGTTTTCTTTTCTTCAACATTCGAAATTTTAATTTTTAGTTTATTTTAGACAGTTGCCAGCACTTACTTTGACTTTAGCATTTCTTTTTGCCATAAGGAAACAAAATAATCAGACTAATGAAATCTGATTTGCCATAAATGGTCTTGATCAACTCAAAATAATATTTATTGTTACTCAAGCTGTGATTGGTCAATTAATCACGTCGATTACGCATGCGCCACATCAACGAAGCCGCGCGTTTATAGAGACAGCTACTTGAAAAGAGACATTCATTGAATTGCTTTTGTGAAGATCGCTTAATGCTTTTTATGCGACGTTAATTAATTATATTTAATGCCGTCGACCATTTTAAGAGTTGTTTGTTCGTTCGTGGTGACGATTAATATTTTTGACTGTAAGTAGGTACCTCATTTATAAAACTGTTATTCATGATGAATGTTACGCTTTGTCGGATATATCAAAGTGGATTTTGCAATAGCAGACATTGAATGACATTCCCGACAACTCCTTTATAAACTTGTAATAAAACAAAGTATATTTATAAAATACAAAAAACTAGAATGCCTAAAAAAATACTTTAAATAAAAACTGAAAAGAAAAAACAAGTCCAGTAGCGACTTTAACAGTTGAGACCCATTACTGGGAAGATTTGAGCCGGTGTAGATTTCCCACTTGACATAAGTTCGTGGACTTTATTTTTTTAATTTTCCACAATATGGCGACGCTATAGACATGTCTATCGTGACCCTCGCAAGATTAAGATGAATCGACTACCGTGAGACTCATCAAAATTGTACCCATTGACCCCCCCCCCCCCCTCATTTATCCGCCCCGGATTGCAATGACCAATCTAATTCAAGATTCGATTCAAAATATATTTAATATGTTAGCATTCAAAAACCATTCACGCATTCGTGGTTACATATTGTAGTTATCGTTTGACAAATTAACAAACAAGAGGGGTAAGTATTAATCGCCCACGTGAGTGGGTAGGGGGAGATCAAAGTGCTGCGCACGCGCCGGTCCGGGGCGACCGAACGAGTTGTTTGTAAACAGTTGAATAGTGGGCTCATCCACCGTTGAAGTAGTTGCTTTAATTGATTGAATAAAAGGATTGAAAAATACCTAATAGGGCTATATAAAGTGACTATACTGTTTTGATACTTGACAATAAATATAATGACACATAAAGAATTTAGTTGACACTTATACGCTCATCATTAAGAGTATTGAACTTTTATAAAACAGTCGCCAAGTCATCGCTTCTATGTCGTGTACAGATAAACTTCCTACCTACCTTCATAATTATATCATGTAAAAATATGTTCAATGTCATTATATGAAAACGCCTTTACACTAAGCATAATTGAACAAGAAACTATTAACATTATTATAATAAACATAATTATCATAATTTGTGCGAATATGTCAAAGATCAAGATTATTAGGCATGTAGTTGTGGAGACAAGATTGTATGACGTCAGAAAATACTTTAAGCCTACTGACGTAGTAGTAGTAGATACAACTAGCTTTACACGCGATTCCACCTGCACAATGAACCATTTTGTTTTGGTACTCCACCCCCGGTCGACTCGGTCACAGCCTGTTTTCTTTTTTAAAATCTTCTTTGCACAGACACTCAAGTTACTGTTTTATTAAGTAGATATATAGATATATTTATACTAGAACCATAAGCTCAGTTCGAACCTAATTTACTATATGCCTAGGTCCCTTGCAAATTCGAGCATTCAGTGCTCAGTAATGAAATAATCGATTTAAATAAAACTAATCGTACGGATTTTATCGCGTTTATTATACATTTTTACGCACCCGACGTTTCGGCTGCTTTACAGCAACCATGGTAACGGGAGGTTTTATTTCATTGTATAGTATGCGCGTAAATTTAAGAAATCAATATATGAAATAATCGATTTTATCTTCGATTTTTAACAACGATCGCTTATTTTTGTTTACTTGTTTGCGAACTAAACAAAATGACTTAGATTTACATGATCGATGTTACGATATCTATAATATGAAGTTGCAATAAAACTAACAATATAATAATTTTCCATATTTGAATCGATATATTTCGAGTCAAAGCCCACATTTTGGTGAGTAAGCGGCGCCTTTGTGGTGTTTATGTAAACATGCCATGATACTGAGGTTTGCCGACACCTCCATACTCGTCCACCGTCGACAAATACTAGTACACAATACATACACACTAAATTATTTGACGGGATTGACGCAACGCGATAATGGGACGTATTAGGCTTATTGTGCAATATCTGTATTATGTAAATTATAAAATATGATAAAGGTCATAAAAAAGATCGTATTAACAAAAAAATATATAAAAAAATAAACTATGCTACTAGCAACTTACAAATTATTCTTTATTTTAAATATAAAGCTTGTTCCAAGTTCAAATTGTTAAAATAAAATACACACGGGCAAATGCACGATTAGAAGTTAATTAAAAAAAAAAGCTACTATTATTGACCGACCTACAAAGTACACAATGACCTTTGGCTAACTATATCGCTAGATTAAAACAAGAATTTAAATCTATAAACGTTTATAGATTTAAGTTCTTGCCAATATTATGTTTATCTCTTATTTAACAGTTATAAGAGCCATGCACTTCCTTGTGGCAAACAAGTACACGTCCCCAATAAAACTCGCGCGCATACAAGCAATAAATGATCATTTTATTGAGCGTAACCGGCAGTTATAAGCGGCCATTGGTGAATCGTCGCGCTCGTAAAATTGTCAAAGATGAATTGCTGTTAGTCACAGTTGAATAGGACACATAAAGCCACATTCGCGAAGGTCAACAGACAAACATGGCGCTGGCGAATCTCATGGCGAAATATAATCAATATTTAAAATGTAAACAAACACATAACTTGTGAAATTATTTTGAGTAACTATCAAATTATAGTTAATATTACTTCAATATTTTGTTGTCCTAAATAATAGCGATCTGACACTTCATTTGATCCAATAAGCGGGTCTTAAAACAGCAGAGCGACATTTTAGACCTTCCCATTAAAATTTATCACATTTTGACCAAGAACGGAGCAATCGAATTAAGTATCCAAAAACAGATAATCCGTCCCTCGGGATTGCAGCTGGGAGTTTTCACGCGTTCAATTTCGCACACTCTAATCGCGTGTGAAAGAACGTATCCAATCTCGTGCCGTCTCGTTCTGGGCAAATACATCCTAATTAGCACGTCTGTATTGTTCCATTTTGTCGAACACCTACCTATCCAAGGCATGTTGGATTTATGACTCTTACTATACCTACAAACTATAAAACAATTGTGAAGTAATCTCTCCTTGTATTCTGATACAGAATTTACTTATTTCAGTATCTTATCATACATATTTACTACTTTCTTTTTTCAGCAAGTCCAGTAATGACTAATAGACATGGTCAAGATTTACTCTTGATTTTTGTTAATAATCGTCACAGTCTCCTTAAATCTGTGTCTTCAATCAATCTACTCAATTATTGTTTAAACGCCTAAATCGATTGGTAAAATAAATTAAATTTGGTGGACACCATTACAAAACTTTAGTAACTCAGTATGTGGGGTACTTATAGAAAATAAAAGAAAAGGAATAATTTATCCTCAAAGAAAAAATACACCTGCTCCAGCTTGCGCATCAGTTTTATTTCCTCCAACGTTTAGTGCCGCAAAAGACTACCCTCATTTGATCCCTCGCCGCCGGTTTATTTCCCCCCTAATGCCAAGTTTCGGCAGTAAAAAGAGGGTGAGGGTAGGTCATGTTATACTGTGTAGGTGTTAACAGTACGTTTTAGTGCTAGTAAATAATTAAACCGCCCAATTTGATGCGAAGGAAGGTTCTTTAGTGAGTGGTTTATGTGCGCCGGCGTCGATTGAATGACGGTCATGTTTGTAATCATTGGGTGGAAATAAGGATGTAATTTCATGGCGGGTTCATTAAGCACCTCACATAATCATTTGCTTAATTAATTAGTTTACAAAGCCCTTTTAAATTATCATTTACCTCTTAATTTATAGAGTTTTCTTTTACTGAATGCAAAAATATGAAAGACGCCAACCCAACCCAGTAGAAATACTCTAGTTTTCAATTCAATGACAGTATAGCTATTAATAAGAACCTATAAGCAAATGAAAGCATCGGCTTAGGACTATCGAGTTGCAGGAATCGATATCGACCTTCTTAGCACCCAAGACATCTCGAATTACACCGGCTCCTTGCACTGATACAGGGGTTACTTGAGGGGATTGTGATATCAAATGTGTAGCCCTGATTTTATGTTACCGTCATGTTTTAAAACTATCTATACTATTAGAAAACTGGAATTGGACTGTCGGTACAATGCTGAAGAAAACTTAAATGATAATGATGCCGTTCTTCGAAGGATTTGCTATGTTAATTGGAGTGTAGGTTTACAGGCTGTTTCAAATGGATTTACTAACCCTTTATCCTTGTTCTTTGGCACATTTGTCATCATGACGGTGAAGTCAGAATTTCAATATCGCGATTAAAAAAAACCCGACAAAATTACGGTTGTGGTTTTTTTGTGTGCCAATTAAAAATAGAATTGACATATCGAAATTCTGACTTCACATACTCCGTATCCTTTTTATATCATCCTGTGTATTCCGTAAGAACCAAAGTATTTCTGTGAGTAAGATCTATATGTAACAAACAGAAAAATACGATGAATAGGTATAGATCTTATGAACCTGTGTCATAGATATATGATACTGTAATATCCTCCTATATCCTACAAATTATTACGGCTAAGAGACACTTGCAAAAATGCTGATCAAAATGGCCAATGAGAAAATCTGATCGACGATAACATTAGCAGCATTCGCTAATGGCCTGTTACACGGTTCATAGTACTGCACTGGCACGACCGCGCGATTGGCGGGGTGGGGATGATTTATACCGCGGCCGTGCGCCCGCGCAGCCTTGCGGTCACGACCTTATAATCGATGCGTACTTTACCTATGCGTATTTTTTTTTATTTTTGGTCATGTTGGTCATGTGTTGTTGTATTTTATTAATAACAGAAATAATGTAGTGCTAATTAGCCCTATTAAATGTAAAATTTTTGACTTATTCTCTATGCAACGGAGATTAAGACGGTAGTCCAACTGATCTCGACCAAACTATTCAAATAATATACAGCGTGATACAGAAAACTGTACAACGAATGGAAACTGCGCTTCTTTAGCGCATTTGTCATCATTATATGAATTCATAGTTTCAATATATGACAAAAAATATACATTTTGTTGGGACTTTGCAAGCAATAAATAAAAACATCCGATAAAATCCGAAAAAAATAGTTTTGTTTCAACGGATTGTATAATTTCAAGATTTTGTCACTTTACCCGTTCTGATAGAGCAAGCTTTATATTTCCAATACGTTCCCGCGACATTTTAATTAAGGACAGTCGTGCACCGATCGCAATATTGAAACGCGATTATAACCGTATGACTTCGCGAAGACCCACCGATGCGCCGTGATACCGGGGTGTCCGCTTACATAAATACAATATTGCTTTGTTATTTATTCAGAATCAGAATATTTTTTATTAAAATAATTAAAATAAATATCGCCATACGAACACACCAACTATACGGTCCCACTTTAAGCTTAACGCTTGTGTTATGGGTGCCGTACAATGGACTGAGGTCGAACGCAGTATATAATACTTATATACATATTAAACATCCATGATTCGGGTACAAACATTCGTGCTCATCACACAAAGCTTGTGTCCCTAACAGGATTCGAACCCGGGACCCTCGGCGCAGAAAGCAGAGTCACTACCACTGCGCTAATCAGGCCATCAGGTGTATTCATGTAAACCATTAAGTACAGTACTTATGAATCGTCAAAATAGTTACAAAATGCTAAGCTACAACTTCACCACCCGTTCGGAATGCCGTTCCTATGGAGAAGAACGGGCAATAAACTCAATGGTTGCTCTATTTAAAAAGATCCGTTACATTTTTTGTATTCAGTCATTATCCAATCCTTCAGTTTTTATCAGGGTTCGACGAAATCCAATATTTATAATTAATATCAAAATATCCGATATTTGATACCTATATAAGGTGTAATAAAAATAGTGTAAAATATTTAAATTGATGAATGGGTAGTTCATACCGATAACGTTGCTGATAATATATATAAAACTAATTATTAAACATAATTATTAAAAATAATCATTAAAAATAATTATTACCTAAACTCTCACTTCTCAGATATCATACCGTTGTTCACGACAAATCATCTGTTTGTTTGTCTGTAACCGTTAAGTCCACAAACGAATTGCTCAAAACAATATAGGCTGTTTGTCATAGTTAGTGAAACGAGTGAAAGGTTGATTAGGTTTTGCGTATGCGCCGCCACGTAGCTCATTTGATTAAACATTTATTTATTTATAGATCATCTATGTCTTATATACAGCGTGATACGGAAAGGGTATACTACCTTCATGCATTATGTGAAATCGCAATTACGATACATATGTATGTACATATTTAATCTATACATATAAATAAAATTGGAGTGTCTATTGGAGTGTCGGCTAATCTCTGAAATGGCTGGACCGATTTCGACGGGACTTTCACTGGCAGATAGCTGATGTAACAAGGAGTAACTTAGACTACTTTTATTTTAGAAAAAAAATAGGATCTCACGAAAAATAAATAAAAGCAATGTTGCAGCGCTGCGCCTGGTTAAGTTTGATAGCAACAACCTGCAATGCGTCCCGCGGGCTCAGAACGCGCGAGCAGGCTGTTGCCAACGGTTGTGTCTTTGTTAAATACCACGCGGACGGAGTCGCGGGTAACAGCTAGTTTCTTACATAAAATTACAATTGTCATTTTGTTGGGATCGCAATAGTGGCTTCACATCACATGCCTCAAATACATTATATGCCAACAATTCCAGAGATTATAACATATTTAACTAAAAAATTTCATGAAGGGCTGTCATATGGTAGTTTGAACTCTCTTCGATCTGCCTTATCTTTTGTCATAGGTTCACATGTAGGAACTGATGATAAAATAAGAAGATTATTTAAAGGTTTTTTCAGATTAAGACCATCTGCACCAAAGTACAATATCACATGGGATGTGTCAATTGTATTAAATTTTATTGAAAATAATTATTCGGAAGAGAATAGGCTTGATACTATTACCAAAAACACTGCTACATTATTGATTTTAGCTACTGGACAAAGAGCACAAACGATCTCATTAATTAATATTAATAATATTATAGTTAAAGAAAATTGCATTTACATTAAAATTGATAAGCTAATCAAAACTTCTGCACCTAATAGGTGTCAACCTTATTTAACATTACCTTTTCTTAATGATAGATGTAGTATTTGTCCAGCTAGGGCTGTGATTAATTATCTAGAGGTTACAAAAAATATTAGATCAACAGATTGTTTGTTTGTTATGCTAAAAAAGCCTCATAAGAGTGTGACAGCCAGTACAATCAGCCGTTGGGTCAAAAGTGTAATGGAAAAGAGTGGCATTGATATATCTGTATTTTCAACTCATAGTACAAAACATGCTACTACTTCAGCAGCATATAAAAAAGGAGTAAATATTGATGATATTAGACGGACGGCTGGCTGGAGTGGCGAGTCTTCAACTTTTGCACGTTTCTATAATAGACCTATTATGAACAATGTTACTTTTGCGGAGGCTGTGTTTAGTGTTTAATAACTATGTTATCAAATGTTGATTATTGTGATCCAGAATGTCTTCACATACTTAGTTTTACTTAAGTTTATTACGTTAGAAAATAATAAACCTTTTTTTATTTTACAATTTGTCTTTGAACATCTACACTTGTGTCTTCATCATCGAGGACGAGATAACAAGAGCATAATTGAATAGTCAAACGAACTTACCTGTAAGTGAAGTTCGACTGCAATTATGCGAAGTTATCTCGTCCGAAGATGATGAGTCCCACCCTACCCATGATTCATCAGTAGTCAGTTGACTATATATATTATAAACCCTTGGTTGTAAAATCAAAAAATAATATAACTTTAAACTTAATGAAGATGGTTACAGATACGGAAGGCAGCACAGATAAGGTAATGGCTGCGTTCCGTTTTTTGCTTTGAAATTATGTGACGTCTATGCCTGGAGGCCGTAACTACTTACTACTATTAATTGCTTAAGTGAAGCGCAGGTTCCAATGGTGGTATACACTTAGATCCGAGTATTCAGGGTTATATTTAATAAGTTATTACTTACCTATTGAGTGCATAAGAGCTATATAAGTAATTATAATATAATAGTTAATTCACATTTCTTTACTAAATGCTAAAAAAATTAAGATTTAACGCCATATAAACCAACCGTGTGACGTTTAAGAAAATTTTCAAACGTGATATGTCCGATGACACAATCCACGTTGTTGTTTTAGGTGGTACCTTTATGAGCCGTTATTTCGCGAATGTGTGCAACCCCATACACTATTTGAGTATCAGTAATAAATGTGTATGACTAACACGATGTATCAAAGTAAATACAGTCAACACGATGTATCGAAGTACGTACAGTCATCGATTACCGAGAATATCGGTAAGATATTACCATACATTGTAGTTTTATTACAATAGAAATCGTTACAATGAAATGTGTAATCAATTATATATTTATCCAATTTTAAATATGTATGACTAGGTTATCCTCTATGTACCGACGGAAGATAAAAATCTGTAATTACTGACATTAAATGTTGACGTCATCTATGACGTAAAATAAAATACATTAAATCGTCTATAATTTGTTGTATTTTATTTTTATCCTAAAAGACAAGTTAATAGTGCATTATTATTGTGGTTTCCTATAGATTCGCAAAAACACACGAAAAGGCCTGTTACTAGGAATAAGTCGATACAGCCTTTTGCTACTTCAAACCGCATAATAAATGGGATAAATAATAAAGAACATTGCGAGATCGTTAAGGCCATACACAACATACACTGACCCAGTGCGTCAGAAACCATGCTTTATAAACATAATTAGGTACCAACTCATGTGACAACAAAACAAATACTTTAATAAATAAAAAAAAACAGCTTGATAAGTAAGTAGGTACCCCATTATATAAAATGTTATTATTAAGTTCCCTTTAACGTTCAGTTTTTCTTAAGTTTACTTGAAACATAGCAGAAATCTAAACGAGGCAAAAATAAATCATTTCTTTTAATTTCATAATTTCATTTATCCCCCCCTCCTCCCACGGCACTCCCCTCAATTTCGATGCGGCTAGATATGAATAAATTGCTCTCAGTGTCTCACCGCCTTCTCATTTATCGGCACTTGTACCCATGCAAATTAGACGGTGCTGATACGCCGCTAATGACAGACAAACAGAAAGATGCCAATGCGTTATGTAAGATAGTACTTATAATAGGAAGTGCATGAATAAGGCATTCATTGCATATGGGGAGTGTTGCAAGAATGGACAACATACTTGTTTAAGGTTCAATAAAAAAAATTGTAGATTATACGAGTACAACAAGTGCATAAAGTGACTCATTTTATCCAAGACGTTTATCTGCCCGAGCCGAAGTTTAAGTCGATGATAAAATTGCTGATTGTATGAACGAGTTATACACTCGGCTTTTCACTTCGATTGCGAGGAAATGAAACAGTTATAAAAATTGAAAATAACATTTGAACAATTTTGTATCAGCAACACAGAACTATGTAATAGAAATCTTTAAAAAAACTATTATGACGTCTATGCTAAGCCACTGATTTTTTTTTCTTTTTACATGAGACTAATAATAAGTGCCTTTTATAATAATTTTGTTACTAATACTACTCACCCTTGTAATTTTTATTTGGCTATGCAGAACGCAGAGAAACAATTAACTTAGTGTAAATGTAATAAAGAAATCTTGTTGTATATATATGTAGTTTTATTGTGTTTTGCTTCATGGACTAATTATGGTAGTCCTAAAAGAAGTAAACACTTTTATGCACTATAGCCTGAAATGCAGTTTTAAGTCGGCTTACACCCAGCATAAACAGCGACTTTACTAGCATGAGAATTAAAAAAAAATCACTTCTCTTGACATAGAAGTTAAGGACAGGTGTTTACCCAGAAATAGGGCATTTACAAGGCTTTTTTTAATAACAAATTTGTTACTATAAAGCTTCCATTTCCAGTCAGATAAAGGACTTTGACTTAAAACCCCGTTGGGTTGCCTGTGGGGCTGAAAGGACTGCTAGATATTTCCTTTATCACAGTAGTATTTGCATCTAGAAAACCGTTAACCATCATCATACTGAGTTGGAATCGTTAATAAACTGTATTAATATGAATGCAATAGTAACCAATAGGGAAGGTATTATAGAATAAATTGTTTCTGTGCATGCGGGCGCCCGCGCAGACCTTACCACCGGAATAATCCCCGCGTAACGTCATAACTCAATCATAATCACATTCTGAAATGAACTTTATTACCTCAACTGTAGATATGGGTATCGATTATAAATTTATCATGTAAAAATAAGTTTAATTTCATAGTTGATAGAAAAATACGCGATAACGCTCGCTGGAATTGCTACGGGTTGTTCGACACGCATGTAAATCGTAATTACTTACATAACGAATTTCAACAAATGTAATTCTGTTTTATGGTGAAATTTAATATTATTGTTGGTAAAAAAAAAAGATTAATTAAAATACATCGTGAAGTTTCGTGACATAAGTATGTATATCCGAGGAATTTTTGGCGGGAAGTTGAACCGTGAAGTTGTCCATTGTGTTTTTTTTTTAAACTTCTTCCATAAATAATGTGGGATATTAACCTATTGTTCTGTGTTCATAAACGTGCACAAGTGCAAATAGATTTTAAATAAAATAGTATAACTTGACTTCTCAAGTTCTCCCAAGATGTCCAATACATTTTCATTATAGTATCCACAGCTTTACTACTAGGGTTAAGGGATTCAGTTCATCATCATCATTGTCATCAAAATTATCATGATCATCAGAGGTACTTATAATTTTATAACAATTTTAAACTGGCAATAACGGCACTATTTTGTAGCCAATTGCCTACCTAAAAGTATATGAGAGATACTTCACATCACACATCACAAAAAAAAACAAATATCTATGATATCTACAATCGTGACGTAAGACGCGCGAGATAACTCGTCCGATTACCAGCCTACCGTCAAATGAGATGCGAATACCGTTGCCTCCGGCGCGGGCGCAAGCCCATCAGATACCACCGATATTATTAATAGAATAATGCATCCCTATTGTGACAAACCTTGTGGAGGTCGACACCTTTTACACAGTCGCGTAATATAAGAAGAGGATAGCTCGTGTTGGAATTTAAACTGAAGTCTTGCTTGCTTCTTGACTGCTTTCTGGCTTCAGAATTGCAGTAGTATCTATTTATAAGGGGGGTTTGTAAGGCCTATATACCCCCAACCCTATCAGTAATGTTGGAGACAATTCACTGACTGATTATCAGACTTCTTGGGAGCGTTGAAATAAAACTTATATTACAGATTTTATCGTGTTAATTTTAAGTTAACACGATATTATCTGTAAAATAAGTTTTATGTCTATGTGTAGTATTCTTGGGAGTGCCTTAAAAATTGTCTTAGGCTATACAGATTGCCCTACCATTGTCATGCAATTATGAGTCAATTGTGTGTCTACAGAATAGAGATAGTAGTCGCGTGTAATCTCAGCCCACAGACGCTCGCTAACAAAATGTGACATAACTGCACGGTACGGTGTGGAATGCGCCCGCGCCGCAGCGAACCCACGCAACCTTTCGTTTATAAATATTGAATGTCAATACGATTATTTACGATAGATATATAATATTGAATATAAATGAGAGATAAAGGATCAAGTTCGATTCCTGTGTAAAGAACTGTCACAATAGCTCTTTTGTTGAGTCAGCCATTTTATTTGTATGCAAATTAAAATCGTCGACAAAAGATTTGTCGTGTCGAATGATCGAAAAGTGTTAGCGTGAAAGGAAATATCAAGTTGATATGCACGTTCGCATAAAAAAGCGATTGATTACAAGAGAACTTATTTATTGAGACTTGGCTCACTCACTCCCATGACAATCACTATTTACAGAAGCGAATCATGTATAATCGGCTCCCAAGATTAGGATCAACCAGTTTAAATTAACACCACCCGTGGGTAGGCAGAGGTGCGTTGTATGTTGGACCCAATGTAATAGGGAATGAGCCTATTGCCAACATACCGGGCACACTAGTGCTTAATGAGGGGGTATTCGGGGCATTGTCCAACACGCTGGCACGATGCGCATTGGCGACACGTGTTGTAAAAGGCATCAGTCATAATTTTGCCCACAGCAACAGCAAGTAATGATCATTATTTAAAATATGATACGCACTTGAAATTCAAATATTACGGTGATTGAAGCCAGCGTAAATAAAGCTGCGGAAAAAAAGCCAGGGTAAAAAAAATGCCGGGGTAAAACCTACACATCATATCTCCAACGCGAGCGCGATCAACTTGGCTAACACTGCGCTCAATCAATATTATTTATTTTACAAATAATGAAGATAGTAAGTTCGTACATAAGGAATAAATATATTAAATCAAGTTTTTCCAATAATAATAAACAGTTTACACACACTAAACTGAATAGTCATATTAACCACACATTAAAAAAAACGTGTGAATGTTTTTTTTAGCTTCCCAACAAGCAATAGATGAGATAGGGTAGATGCCCACCTACCATTGTGGCGAGCACGCGCCCAGGTAGCATTCGTTCCACCTGCCGATAACTGGATGCCTCACCTTATTGTGAGCAGGTTACGTCAGCAAAAAAGCCTGTCAAAATAGGCGCCTAATAACTAGGGTATGATTTTAGAATAGACTCATATTTGTTTATCGCTAAGTAGTTCTTGAAGTGATACACTTAACGGCACATTAATTTATTAATCATTATTTTCTAAAATTAAATAATTTACCTGATCCCAAACTCAAAGCAATGGTGCCTAACCTAATCTACCCTGCAGCGCTAATAGGTAATACAGGTTGGCAACCCAACAAAACTTATTTTAATTATTATAATAAATTTAAATATGGCAACATATTATATAAAATGGACGCGATACAGACTGTGTTTATGCTCTTATAATTACGAATTATTGAATGTGTGGTTTAATCACTGTGTGCTGTAATATGAAGTGAATAGCACGCGTGTATAATAAGCTGTATTATGACCCTAAAATCTGTTCAATAAGGGCCACATTACGAGCAATTGAGTTGAAAAATATTGTATAGTACACCTGACTTATGAACATGTATATTCGCTACATCGGCAACATAGTTCATTAAAATTAATGCAAACTGTCTCTCAGTGTTGTCAACACGAAAAAATAGAATGCCAGAAAGCCGCCAATTATATCAATTAATGGCACGACGCGGTGTCGACGGGAAAAGGAAACGCACGGGTTCTACGCAGTATATTATTACCAAACAATCAGGATGAAGATGGACAGTCAATCTTTCATAACTTTAATGGCAGCTTTAATGGCGTTATGTGAAATAAATGACAACAAACTGATTGCAAATATCTAGCAATATTTCATTGCATAATTTGGCATATGCAGTGCACGTAGATTATAATACTTACCACATACCTACATAATGTTTCGCTGTTCCTTGGCCACGGTTTTATTAATTAAATATATAACTTCGGGCTCACCTCAGATCAGATCAGAATTTAAATTTAATAGTTATACGTATTTCTTTAGAATTATAATTAAAAAGATGAGAAGAAAAGATAAACCAACTTTGTTTTTGAGTTATGTAATATAATCCACTAATCTATTACATAAAAGTAGCTAAATATGAATTTCATCGAAAATATCCAAGTTTTGGTCGAAATATAAAATGAGACAGACTTGTCCTAAAACTACCTCAGCTCCTGGTGGTCCTACATCCCAGTATAGTGTACGATTGTATACTGAATGACAGCTAGGCTTGATTAATTAATTCGTAGCCCTCAATCCGCTAGTGGGTATAATAAATCGTGCGCAGTGGCCTCCCGCGAGATGTCGCCGCCGCGCAGACGCACGCTGAATAAATGATCGAGTCAAACGTACATTATACGTTACTGTACAGAAATAAATCCCTAATGATCTGTTATACAGGTAAGCGATAATAAAGTCCTCAGATCTCATGATATTCTAGATCGTTAGAATTCCAGGATTATAACATTAATTTCGAGATCCGTGAAGCGGGAATGTCTTTGAAATTGTTTGATTTGTTTTATGTTTCAAATTTAATTAGTTCGTACTTTGTGTGTATTGACTTCCTTTATAGTTGAGCGCTACTTTGTGATTCATAAGTTTGTACCTAGCTATGCGAAATGTTTGTTAATTTCGTTTTTTATTAGGTTAGTATATTTTAGTGAAAAAAATAAAACAACCACAGACGCAAAGCAGGGAGGTGGGAGACCTAAGTTGATATCTATGTCTATGGTTGATTGGATTTCAACGCAGTTTTTTGAATGAAAGCTGGCATCAGCGAGATAGTTTAAACTAAATTTGACAATGCACATTATTTACTAAAATTCTATCGTATCAATAGATAACATAATTACACAATCTTGGCGACATGTTTTGGCGACGACTAAAAACGTCGCCAAACCAAAAACGAGCGTTGTTTTTTTTTTAATCACTCGAACACCTACAAAAACAGTTCCGCCAAATAAACAAAATGCATTCGAATTTCTGAGAGTCGCCGCAGATGGCGCGATGGATGGCGGGCCGTCCTTCGTCCTGTAATAAAACAAGTTTGAAACCGAATCGCACCCGAATTCGTTATTAATAATCATAACGGGCGCCATTTTGTAAAAGCGGTCTGAATGACGGTGACACATGTGGTGGGAGAGAGGTGCCGGCCGCCAAATTCATTTCGGGGATCGCTCTGTGATTTTGCGTAGCGACGGAAACATATTATAATCATATAAGTTACATACGCTAATACCAGATTCTTAAACCCAAACCAAAGGACAAACAGATTTGACGATACTTTAAGGCTTTTTATTATATCTTTGGAACGTTAAAAACAAATCAAATTGCTTAACTCCTATTCTTAAAAATAAAGTTTTCATGTTTTTTTTTATAATATCGCCAGACGAACACTCCAACTGCAAGGCCTCAAACTACTTAAGTAACGCTTGTATTATGGGTACCGTACAATGGGCTTGGGATGATCCCAGTATATAATACTTATATCTAGAGATACATCCATGACTCGGGTGCAAACAATCGTGGTCATCACATAATGTTTGTCCCTACCAGGATCGGAACCCGAGACCGCTGGCCCAGAAATCAGGTCACTACCAACTGCATGAGCTAATCAGGTCTGAATGTGTAGTTTGGTTTGTCTTATGAAATGGTAGTAGAGTATAAAGGCAACTATAGAAAGATATTTAAACTTAATATGTGTAATGACGCCATGAAATCAAAAACGTTAGGTACTCATTGACATGCACAGATAAAAAAATATTGTTGACAGCTTTGACAAGGTCTTTGGTTAAAGTCCATGCAAATTAAAATATCCGTCGCAATCAGTGTTTGTTTCATTTGCGTCGCATACGTTTCTTTGAGATAGAAACACTTTTTTATTGAATTCCATTTTAATAAATCCATACAATTAAACATCTGCGACTGGGACGTGTCTGTACATTAAAGATAAACACAAAATAAAATTAAAAAAAACTTCAAAACTTAAGCTTAGAATTCTTGTTAAATAAAAAAACACATTAATCAATTATTATAGTCTTAATTGTAGTTTAAGACTCCTCCCTATTCGTATCTATAAAATTTTGCTATGTGAGCTCTGAAAGAACTTGCAATTGCTATAATAATAGGTATCTACTTTCCTATCACCAACAGCCAATTGCTTCCTTAACTTTTATAATACCAACCAACTTATGTAATTCACTTGTTGATAGTAATGCTTCTACAAGATATATTCATTATCTATCATTCAATCAAAATACCGTACCGCACAAACGGTACTTGCACCAACTTTAGTTTCATAAACATACAAATTGTAAGTAATGGCTCCTTGGTACCTGCTCGGAGCACCCTAAATTTCCAGATGTGACCCAGACGGGAGGCGTTATCGCCGAAACAATTGACGATAAGCTTTTTTTACATTTAAATGCCGAAAATACCACGAGGGAGACCTTGGAGAGATTTTTTTTTTCATTTAGTAGTAACATTTTTTAAAACTAAAGTTGTATGTTATCGTTAAAAGCAATGACTGAGGATGAATCATTTACTAAATGTTATTAGTAGATGCCTGTTACATGTATACGAAAATTATACAATTGGCAATTTTAATAAATACTTACAATTAATTCCAATTAGATGGAGACCACCACCCTATAATTTGATTTTTTCGAGTAACGTCAGGAATTCATATTTATTATTGAAAAAAACATAAGATTTAACGTATTTAGGAAGGTTATTTAGTATACGTAAAGACGGTAAGAAAAAAGTAGGTCAGTCAAAAATCGACTTACTGGAGATGTGTATTTATAATGTAAAATCAAACAGCAGTCAGTTCATAAGGTATCTTAATACCTATAATTAATAAATATACTTAATTATCAGATATTAAAACTGTAGCTTACTGTACTTACCGATTCTAGAGATGATATCTAATTCCAATTTGAGTGTTTGCCATAAGCCACAGAATAGTTAGTTCAATAAGTACAAATTAAATAATAAACTAAGCCAGCAAACTTCTAAAATAAATATTTAAGTAATCTAATGTAATTAATCGTACTAATTTCAATGAATTATACTAATCTACCCTCCTAAGTTGTACCTTAGTTATTGATCTGCCTACCCTCATAAATAAAAAAAAACAAATAGGTTTTAACTAAAATTAAAACAATTTAAAAACACGTAAAACGGTTGTCATAGCAACCGCTCACAATCATAACACAGTCACGCATGCATATAAGGAACATACAAATATATACTTAACGATAACTTCATGCTTATATTTATTATCTAAATTGGGGCTAACTAAAGAAGCCACATGTAAACTTGATGTTTTTAGCAAACAGCGTACATAAGGACCCGTTTATTTATTTAGACACACGTTATTTTACTTATAAAACTCCAACTTATAAAGAATGGCTACATTGTAAATGGCGGAGGCTAATTCAATCTTATCGTAACTGCCTATTTACTTCCACGTGTAATTGAAAGCTATTTAGCCAATGTATTTAATAATTATCCAACCCTCTATAGAACTATTGAAACTTAGATGATCTACAGGAATTGTTCCCCAAGAAAACAATCACATATAACGCTTCAACTGACTTCACCAACATTTCAGGACTACATTGCAATTGTGACATTGGTCTAGCTGCACTCAACGTAGGTATTGACATAAAATTGAACACGGTACCACGTTCAAATGACAGTTAATTCCCGGTCTCAAGTTAGTCTCGATAATAGGGTAACTTACCACTG
Organism: Pheosia gnoma; assembly: GCA_905404115.1. Lineage (NCBI taxonomy): Eukaryota > Metazoa > Arthropoda > Insecta > Lepidoptera > Notodontidae > Pheosia > Pheosia gnoma. The sequence continues at coordinate 3,196,447 of FR989910.1, forward strand.
GACTATCGTCGCCGAGGTCCGAATCGCGGTCGGCATCCGCCATGGCGTACGCCGGGACCGGCTCACGGTTCTTCACCCGAATCTTGGCGGCTTTTCGAGCACGGTACTAAAACGCCGCTCAAAGGGCACGTGTCAACAGTTCACACACTCGCGGTACATGCAACGGTACGCCGGCCGTGGGTCGCTCGGGCGGTCGACGAGCAGCGCGGATGATCGCACGAAATGGTATGGCGAACGCGGCCGACCGTCGCCCCTCTCCGCCCAAGCCCCGCCTTAAGGCGTCCGACCCGCGGCGAATCATACACCGCGATATCAAACTGATATTTCTGAAGTACGCTCCGCCCGCCCGCGCTTATTGTTTTTATTCGTGCTATAAAATAATCGCGTGGCATTGATCGTTCTTTGTGATTAATAGCGATAGTGAAACGCGATATTAATGCGCGTCAATTGGGTTGAGATTTGCGGTGGTTTATGAGGTTGTTATGGTTCAGTTTTGCGTGCGTTCTTTTAATCGTGTTATAATCGAATGGAATCCTTTTTTGTTATAGAACAATGGTCTCAAAAAATTCTATTTACGATGACTGTGATTGACATAGAATTTTATTTTGATATTGGTGCTTTTTTAGAATGTATTCAATTGATAAGATGTTATCTCCTGTGACTGTACTTTGATAGCTTACATTAAACGCGTTGATGTCTTTTCTTTACTTTGGTACGAAGGGTTCAAATGGTTATAAATATACCTAGATGTACGCGCAGCAAGTAGTACCTATTATATTATTATTTTTTGTATTTAATTAAGAGAAGGTAGAACAAGAACCAGATAGATAGGTTATGTAATAACAAAATACTATTAATACTTATTTATGTACACGCAGGTAGATATAATGTTTGATGACTTGACAATAATCAAATGTATTTCCTAGGAAATACCTAATTTAAAAAAAAGACCTGACTAACTTTTGTTCTGCGCGCTCATAAATCCTATCCACGACTTAATTGACAGAATTGCATGATTCATGTGACAAATAAGTTAGGGATACTGTTTGTCAGGACATTGTAAAACGGGCCCTTATTATGATATTATTTTCAGAATCCCTGTAAGTGCCTACAGAAACGCACACATACGTTGATTGATATCATCTGCGTTACGACATCTCCAATGCACATATCTAGGGGTTCATTGACGTATGTGTAAATGGATAATTTTCTTTTCGATAAATTTCGTTGCAGATTTCAAGACAAATCATTTTTCCTAGGCCTCACCGAGAGTTATACCTCGACGACTTCGTTGTAACCGCTTTGGTTCCTGGCTTAGGTAAAGGAGTACAAATAGTGGGAGTGTGTGATGGGCTTAGTCCCATACGTTAATAGCCTAGTGGTTTGAGGAGCTACCCTCATAACCGACAGGTTTCAGGTTCGATCCCCACCCTGAACTTTAAACTGTTGACGTGAGCCCACTCCCTGCAGAAGGATTGGCTAGGTTGGAAGGGCCAACGGGATTACTATAGTATTGTGATTAGATATTGCACAACGTGTTTTACACAAATAAAATTCGTTATAGGGGCAGTTATAACTACAACAGCAAACAGCTGAAAAAATTTGCCAAATGGTCTTACCCTTACATTACCGGTAGTCCCACTATAATTGGATTTTGAAGTGCAGATGGCAATTTTTCTCTCAGATATATGTAATCAGCCAAAAATGGACCTCAAATATAAAAAAAAACAAATGGGAAAAAGAAAGAAGATTCACAAATAAATAGATATTTAAAAGCATTTGACAACCCGTATACCTATGGTGAATATTGCTGTGGTGGTTTTGTGGAAGCATTTTCATTTGTTTCTATTGATAGCAACATGTGATACGCGCGCTCCATCTACTGGACTAGAGCAGATACCTATAGGTACAGACGCCAACAATTAATACCGCCGGCAGATCAATCGCTTGTCGAACATCGCAAGCGGTTAGCGCGGGGCGCAAGACATAAGCAACATTAACATTTTCCTAGAATAAACTGTCGACATAACTGTACCGAAGGTTTGAATTCTATTAAGACCACACTTCGCGTGATGAGCACGAGTCATAAACGCTTATATCTATTTAAATAATTAGATACAGGTATCGCCCTAGTCCATTACTCATAGTACAAGTGTTCCTTAGTTTGGGACCTTACTGTTGGTATGGTCGGGCGATATTATTATTGTTATCTTTGCGCTGGGCTATAATGGCCCTACTACCTCTCTAAATCTATCTATAGAAACTTATCACTACCATTTATTGCCTATTAGATTACTTATCTAATATGAATATCTAATAGGAGCTGCATATTTGCGGAGATGAACACCCCACCAGCGCCCCAAGTCTGCTAACACAATCAATTCATAATCGAACAGCAACCACATAGTAACTGTCACTTTTGACAGATATCTTATACAATATCTGCCAAATTGACAGTTACTATGCGGTTACTGTTCGATAATGAATCGATTGTGTTAGCAGACTTGGGGCCCTGTCATCATCGCTCTTAAGAGGTTCGTCTGATGACTAATTTTAGTGGCTTCCGGCTTATCAGTGATCAATATCTCTGACCACTCTTTTGTGGAGCCAATATCTCTTTTTTTTCTGTACCCAGACGATAGAAGAGTTTAGGTGGTAGTTTTAGTTTTCCACTGTATACTCGGTATGTAGGTTATGAATCATATAGTTTACATTTTTAAGCAACTTGAACACATGATATATTGGCAGTGGGCTTACATCAGTAGTTTTATAGCTATGGGTATGGCTAGGATCTAGGATCTTTCGGTTTCTAAGGCCAAATCCAACTACTAGGCTCAGGTTACTTCATAAAATCATTCTTTCGCATTATTGTAGGTCTTAGACTACGTTACTGACAGCGTTATATGACTCATTGTACAGGCCATTTTTACCAAAATCAGGATAGGGTACCTACCTACTGGACCCGCTAAGAGAAAAGTCTAGGGAAAGTAAAGATCTGTCGAGAATTGACGTTAAAATAACCATCTCCGCTCTCGTAACTGGCTCCACCGCCCGCTGTAATCGCTCCAGGCTGATTGATGAACCGCCCCCCTCCCCACCCCTCCCGTCCCGCCTGGACTCCCCCGCCGTTTAGCCGGAGTGATCCATGGACATGAGATCTATTACCCAGCCTCTATAACCACAATACTTCGCTAAACTTTGTTTTATTTTATGTTCTAGTTCAATTACACACTTTGAGATACTTATCCATGTAGTAAGTGGTGCTTAATTGATAGGTAAGTAGGTGTATTAAAGCGATGCTATAGACAATAAGGTGTACTAAGGCTTGGTTACTTGACCACTTCGTGCTTTCGAATTCCATTTGCTTAATGGTTTATAAGAAGAAAAGTTCGAACAAAACGCTTTCGTATTCAAAAGCACAAAAATATATTTCATCTATGAATGTCTGAACGAGGATTTCCAAGCAGAAAATCTTTATAACAAAGTGCCTGATTTTGGAGTCGATCCCAGAAGGTCAAAACTAAGTATTATTGCCCTTGCCACCTACCGACCAAAGAGCCAAGCAGACAATAAAAAGTTTTTTTATTTAGTCTGTTCTGAGGGATAAAGGGCGTGACAAAATAATCGCTTCTTCACATTTATAATAATTCCAGCCCTTTTTTTAATGTGCCAGTGCTGTGCACGGGCCTCCCCTCACTGCGAGGGGGATAAGACCATAGTCCACCACGCTGGTCCAGTGCGGGTTGGTGGACTTTTCATTTACACTCTGTATAATAAAGAGCCATCTAAACAAATAAGACTACACCAATTTAAAATGATCTATACATAGATCAGAAGTTCGTTACGTTTTCGTTAGATGGCAGCAGTTGGTTTGATATAGATCATTATACAATGATCTCTTTATGAGGTAGCTCACATGTGTAATAGGTGGCAGTAGTACTATACAGAAAAACCGGCAAAGTGCGTGTCGGATCACGCACAATTTAGCGTTCCGTAGCCATGTCGACAGCAAAAACTTATTGAAAAGATGGATAGTGGCAAAACCATTAGATTCCTATATTGATTTCATATATTTAAGCGAATACTACACATTGAAATAAAACTAATCTTACGGATTTTATCAAGCGCACCAATGCAAGACCACAAGACACTGACCACTTTCTGCGTAGATCGGACCGCAAGCAACAACTAAATATGAGGGTACCCCGGTTCAAACTATGACTGGGACTTCAACCACCACAGTCCTCCCGCGACCATGGTTGCAGCCGAAACGTCGGGAACGTAAAAAAACTAATAATGAACGCGATAAAATCCGTAAGATTAGTTTTATTTCAATCTCCAGAACAGAGATACAACCACGGCCTTGTTAGAACAGGAATATCAATCTTACGAAGTCCCCGACTCCATATACCTAAATATGTGTTACAGAAGTCATTTCCCTGTCACAGATAATTAGGTGCACTTTTATTATGTTAATAAAAAGAAGAAGAAACTTAAACAAAAACTGATTTATGTTTTAGCAACGTTTAAAGTACATCCATGAGTTAGTATTGTAAATTATAGCCCGTTCTCCGTCAGCGCGACCCCCTGGCAATGATAAATTAACAATATTATTGAACGCCAAGACTCGGCGGGCAAATGAAATTAGTCAAACCGTGTATTGCTTCACGACAAATTGTCCAATAGAGTGGAGTAGGTTTGGATGCGTACGATCCGCATATTAGTATCTACTGAACCGATCGTAGATTTCATAGAGCATGATCACCATTTTATTATAGTGGTGCCATAATGACAAAAAAATGTACTTACCTTTAATGGGACAATTTCAGTTTTATCACATTTTATTCACATTCTTATCACACTACGTCATTTTGCTTATTGTTTTTATTAAGCTCTGTGGTAAATAAATGCCCTAATGGAAGTCCAAGTTCAATGGCTAGTCCACAACTATTCTTTATTCTTTTACAAATATTTAACTTATTGCACCTTTGTTCAGTACGCAAGCAAGTGTTGCCCAAAGTCGGTTTTGGTCTCACGAATTTTATTCATACATCTTCATCGAGATGTTTTGCTATAAAAAATACATCGAGAATTGTTTGAATATAACTGCAAGATAGAATGTCTAGAATCACAGAAACTACTGTAGGTCTGTGGGTACCAATCTAATATTGCCAGTGTACTTTGACATTTTTACGCTTGGGCCTCACCGCACATTAACTAGTGCAGGTATTATTCATAATTTGTTTGTGTGAGGTACTGTGTCGCCGTTTTTCATTTAGTACTTATGGCCGCGGTCGAGCCAGCCAGCGGTTAAGTGTTTCAAAGTATTTATTGTATGTAGATATATAGGCTGTTTATAAATATGAAAATTCTGTGACTATAGCACAGAAAACGAGACAGTATGCACCTCGAGTTGCATAAGTGCAAACACCATTAGAGATGAGACAAGAGGACATAGGAAGCCAAAAAACCTGTTCATAAATTTAGTCTATGGTTTCCACTTCATAGAGACGTAGAGAACACATTTGGAGGACATATTCTTGAGTATACAGGGTGTTAGTTGTTTCATAACGAAAACTTTTATCATGGATTCAACTCATGATTCTGAACCCCCAGAGTTGGAATTTTCCGCCAATCTTTTCATGAATTTTACGCATTTATTTAAGTTCTTTTTAAATTTATTTTAGCATGAAATCATAATAGAAGTCTATCTTAAGGTGATTACAAATAAAAAAACCATAATGACTAATTTAGATCTATATTTTCAAGGTAATTTAAAACTCGATACGCTTGAGCGCGCTCGTCACTCACACGCCGGGTACGATCGCGCGGAGCGTTGTGTTGTGATCGCGTTGTATACGATACACGGCGCGCTCAATAATTAGAATATTTGTAATCCATGGCTTTCGACATGATTTCTATATTTTTATTACAGGCATTATGTGTAACCCTTACCCAAAGTTTGTTAGTTACCATGCTCCTTACACCCTGTATAATCCTAGAGATGCACAAAGGAGGCATTTATGGAAACTTCACCTCTAAGGAGGTCAAATGGGCTTAAAGTTTGTATATAGCATTTTTTTTAGTTACGATCGGTCCCATGCCTAATGAAGATATAAATAAATATTCTATTTTACCGAACTTTTAAGGTAGGTTATACATCAAATAAAAGAAGAAAACCACAAATACTTCGTTTATTACAAAATGTATTAGAAACTGATGTTTGCATTTCTCTTAATTAAAAAAAAACCTAATTCGTTCATTTCGAATCGTTGCTCGTCATTGGCCAACGACGACGCATACAATATAAATGCTATTTATGATTCGATCGTTTAACATCGATACATCGATGTCTCGTTGGATATAAAGGGGGGGTTTTAAGGGGAGGTGACGATAGGTACAGTCTGCTCTCGCGGTTGCTCTGACTTCACAGGTTCAGGCTGTTTGGCTGGGCCTGTTTTAGTGATGGGAACGATCCTTTCTCCGGCGTTGGGTGGGGCACGTTTTGGTGCTGTGATGGTAAGGACCCCGTCGGAGGAGAGGGTGCTGACGACATCAGCTACATCATAGCCGGATGGCAGGATGTATCTGCGTGTGAACTGGCGGGAGATGAACCCGTGTTCGTCTGGCTTCTCCTCGTGCTTGCCCTCGACGACCACTGCGTTGTTGGCGGCCTTGACTGTGATCTCTTCGGGAGCGAATTGCTGAACGTCTAGGATGACCTGGAGTTAATAAATGTTACCTCTATAATTATTCGTATTTATATAATTGTTATTTCATGTATTTTTAAAATGGTACATTTCATACTTAGGTATAATAATAGGGACTTTTACTTAAGAAGATTTTCGTTTGAAAGGTACAGATACAGGGCCTTAGTAAGCCGCTGTATTGTCATACGATAATGACCTTAAGTTGAGTACGCAGTAAAGTGCCAGATTTTACTAGTGTGTTAGTGAGTGGATCAACTCGCTCTAATTGTGTTTGATATTAAACTAAGCGTGAATAATCTAGGAACGTGTAGATTGATATGAAATTAAGCGGATATAATTTTCAAGAGTTAAGACACGGCGAACTCTGAACCGCAAATACTGTAAAATCATTGAAATATTAACCTTCTTATCTATTAGAGAGTATATTCCATTTTCGCATTCTCGATACTCAATTCATTCCCCGGCATATAATTAGTGTTAGGCTCTTGGGATATCAAAAATAAATAATAATATTATTTTTTTAATATCCCACCGTTGGACACCGGCCTCCCATCAATTTGAGGGGATTAGGCCATAGTCCACCACGCTGGCCCAGTGCTGGTTGGCGGACTTCACCCGTCTTTTGAAGGGATTTCTCAGACATGCAGGTTTTTCTGTTTTCCTTCACCGTTTAGTACGTGATAATCATGGTTGAAAATGAGATTCGCACATAAAATCCAGAATGCCAAAGATGTGAGCCGGGGTTGGAACCTGCGACCCTCGTTACCGAGGCAAGCGTTCTACCTACTACGTTCTACTTGGTTGTCACTTATTTTCATCATGAATACTTACTTCAAATTTCTCCTTAGTAAGATTGATTGTAGAGGCGGACTCCTGCCTCGTGAGGCTGGTCCTCCAGGGTCTGAAGTAAGAGTTTCTGAAGAGGGAGCTGGAGGGCAGGGAAGACAGGGATGAGAGTAACTCGTCCCGCTTGAGGCCCATGCCGAAGTGCTGGTCCATGAGACGCGAGGGCCGGTCCCACTCGTCCCACCAGTCACGGAACATCATTGGTACTATCGACATCTGGAATCAAGACATATGTTTGTTGGGTAAATGGTATCAGACTCCTGGAAGGTCAATTGAAATTGAGCTATGAAGAATGGATGAACGTACTGCTAAATGCTGCTAAAAAGACACAAAAAATTACCTATGATAATAAAGTAATAGCAATACCTATCACCAGCCTTCTGTCTAAGCTCCAATCCAATAAATTTTCATTTAATTATCTACAATGCTAACATTTTGAGATACCTCCCATTCTGTCAGTAACAAACTACGACTGGTATATAACCTTTATAAGGAGGAACTACATAAGTATTTCTATCATCCTCTTAAATGATGATCATGAAAAGGTCGATGATAAATTTATCTACGATAAGTTCGTATTCCAATAGAATTAGCAATAATAACAAGATCATATTACGTCAAATGTTCCAGTCAGTACTAAGCTATTCCCGATCGCGGGAGATGTGCCGAGTCGACAACCAATAAAACCGTAATGTGTGAGGCGCCATAAATCAACAACAATGTCGAGTATTCAACACGCGAGATAAACAAGAGATATTTCTACTTCTACAGTTATTTTGGGACATTACACCACCCTATTTTAAACGCGTTCAAAATAATAAAATCGTATTTCCATTCTCATTACCGAGCTCTTATGGCTTAAAGTCCATTGGAGTAAGGTACCATGAAGCCAATATCGAATAAAATAACAATTTTACTAAGGCCAACCACCACGGTTGCTTCTGGAAGCTAGGACCTACAGTGTGCTCCAAAGAAGCCATCGATAGACCCGGAGACGGTCGTGAAGAAAAACTGACTGGTCTCGGAACAGAAATTAAGCAGCAAAAACTGCTTCGAAATGAGATTACCGGTTCTGGAGATGCCATGCCACAAACAAACAAGAATCAAACTTGTAACACACCTTTTGCGTTCCGTTGACAGCCAACTAGGCATTTAAGTAAATAGCTAGTTGAAATAAAACTAATCTTACGGATTTTATCGTGTTTATTATACTTTTTTACGTTAGTTTTATTTCAATGTGTAGTATTCGCGTAAATATGAGAAAGGTGTGGCCTATATTGTATAGTCCATGCCAATATCAACTAGCTATTTACTTAAAATAAACATTATAAATGTCAGTTACCGACTGTTATGTTTACTTATTCAAATGTTATTCGATTTAATGATGTTTTTCTCCTTGAAACGTGAATTTCTGGAACGATTCCACGCCATGATTCACCTGTGAACGAGTTTAGATCTGATGCAACGGGCTGAACTGAATATCCCCTCGGTATGAAAGTTATACGACATATTAGCTAACAGTTTTGCAATTTCTATCTACTGGCCATAAATTTAGATGAAGATGTTCTCGTCAATACTGGACTTTGAATCGTTAGTTACTCGTATTCCAATATTATCAGGATCAGTATAGGTTAAATAGTGAGTAGGTAGTTGTTTTTACTATTAATGAGTAGGTAGCATGTAAACATTAGAAGATAGGTTCATAACATAACTAAATACTTAAACGTATCTACTTTAAAACTTAAGTGTATTTCATAATTTCTTTTTTTTTGGAGGCATAAACAAAACATACTTAAAATGAAAACGAATTTTAAAGAAACTCAAAATTGTGAATACCTACCTACTAACTAACTAGTTTGTTAAGTAGATTAATAATGAAGCATAAAACTGGGAAAATAAATCAGTACTGTACTAAGTATAAAACATATTAACCAATTAAATAAAAAAAATAAAAATGATACTGGACTACCATAATGCTATAAAACCACGATATCCCACAAAAAAAAATCAAAGTTGAATTACTTTGCACCGATATAACTACCCACAAATATAGAAAGTTCTAATGGAGTGTAAACACATTATAATGCACTTTTCCCTCTAAAAAATACGTTAAAATGCCAATATAACCGTCAATAAATATTTTTTTTTAATATTCACATATATAATAAATACATTTGAAGAATAATCACCTTTGTTTGTAGTTGTTATTTCGTTGCAAGCGCGCGCTGCTGTGTCCGCGAGACTACTCCACCGGCTTCAGTAATGTGATTTAAATAGAATTTTCAGCTGCCCACACGAGCTGATTCACGCGGGATACACCTTGAACTTGACGCTGCTAGGATAACCATTGTTATCAATTTGGATGGATAGAGAAATCTGAAGCTTATTAAGAACACGATGGTGCAGAATAGGCGAAGAAGACGTGTATGTGAAAAAAAAAAACTTAACTCTGACGGATAATTAATATTCTTCGAGTACCCAATGAAGGACTTCCTTGATCCTTCTTTGGGTATTTTATTCAAAATTGCTCCCTAAGGGGTCAAATGATATTGTGGGTAAAAGTTATCTATATATGTTTATAAGACTATTATTATTATTATAAACATATATATATATATATATATAATGCTATATTAAAAAGTTGTATGGTCTATATCCTAGCCTAGCTCATATCACGAGGCACGCAAGGTCTGACAACAATAATCGTGTCGTACAATTCAATGGGAAACCGCAGTTATTCTAAATTTTCATTATAAATAGCCGCAAAATAATGCGCCATCCGTGAAATGCATGCATGCCGCATTGATACAATCAGCACAGTTTGATACATTCTTCCAAAATCATGGTCACAACAAGCGGTCATTCTGAAATATCTGAATTTCTATTTATCCATAAAAAACGTAGGTGTCATTCGAGAAAATTACTTGGCTTTCTCGTGGGATGGATGATACAATAAATAGTCACCTTACACATTGTCATCTTTCTATATTTACCGCGTTAATGCAAGCACGTCACAGTGATCGTTGTATATCGAAAATAAAACTCTATTTTTGGCTCGTGACATTTTTATTTATCTAATATAATTTGCAGTGGGATAGGCGGAGTGTTAATTTATTAATAGAAATTGTTCAGTCGTCGGATGCGTCAAAACAATCTTACAAGAAGGATTGATGATTGTTTTAAGTATGACTTAAGGTATTCCGAAGGATTTTTATGTACAGTACTTGGCTGATTGCTGGTCTTGTTGTTTGAAAGCATAAGCCGCTCGGCTAACATTCTTCCAAAATCATGGTCACAACAAGCGGTCATTCTGAAATATCTGAATTTCTATTTATCCATAAAAAACGTAGGTGTCATTCGAGAAAATTACTTGGCTTTCTCGTGGGATGGATGATACAATAAATAGTCACCTTACACATTGTCATCTTTCTATATTTACCGCGTTAATGCAAGCACGTCACAGTGATCGTTGTATATCGAAAATAAAACTCTATTTTTGGCTCGTGACATTTTTATTTCTCTAATATAATTTGCAGTGGGATAGGCGGAGTGTTAATTTATTAATAGAAATTGTTCAGTCGTCGGATGCGTCAAAACAATCTTACAAGAAGGATTGATGATTGTTTTAAGTATGACTTAAGGTATTCCGAAGGATTTTTATGTACAGTACTTGGCTGATTGCTGGTCTTGTTGTTTGAAAGCATAAGCCGCTCGGCTAAAGTGGGTGGTGTCAATTCTCTTCGCAACTTTCAGATATCTTTACCGAGTTATTGGTAGAAGTTGCTCAGTCTAAGTGTTACCTACTGGGATCGCTTCTTTCCAGACCATCGGGTGAGGATAATGGACCCGTAATAATTAGCACAAGTTTATGGTTTCCCATTGGGAAATTCCCAGTTAAGGGACCCTGGCAATGTTTAGCTATTGCTTACATTTAAAACCAATACGCCTTTACTCCTATCGTTCGAAAAGTGTCTAGGTAACAGAGGTACCTATGTAGTAGGTAATGATGTGTTACTACTGACTTAGTAGGAAGTAAATTAGCCTGTGGTACGTAAATAATATTGCCAACAAAATTTGGACCTGCGACCAGCTACAAATGGCTATTTTATGCATATAACTACTTGTGACGATGCTAATCGCTTACAGCCAGCAACACTACGAAAGCACAAGCCTCGACATTGGCTAAATGTGCAAACATGTCGTGGCCTCAATCGATATGACATGGACATGGCCGTAGACAGACAGTGACTTTGACATCGACATGCCTCTTTTGACACATATTTTTTTCATATTTACTTAACTATGGTGGTGTACACACGTATTTAAGTAGATAGTTTTTAAATTATTTTTTTACAGATTCTCAACGCCACTAAAATTTATTCTTAATTGCTCATCGGACATAATTTGCTTTATTTTTTTCCTTTTTCACCTTGACACTGGCAAAATCACCGAAGATCGGTGGAGCCATTTACTGTAAAAATTCAATTGAATTGAATAACTATGGTGGGGGTTGTAGGTGGTAAATTTGTTTTTATTGAATTTGTTATCGCTATTAATTGACACTGGTAAAATATCCACTAATTTGTGGATGAGGCTATATTTCATCGAATTTCATTGCGTAAAGAAAGAAGAAGACGAAGGACTTTTCTATTTTAGATATAACAAAAATGAAGTGAAATTATTATCTCTCTTTGTACGCATATCTATACCGGCATCGCAGCTAAAACATAAACCACAAGAAATATTAGTAATCTGTTATAATAGTTTATCAACGGTGATCTTATCGAACAGCGATCGTTTGCGATAAACGCCGACTCGATAAGTACACATTCACCACGTATAATGAATGAAATATACTCCATCCTCGTTACACAATGTGGTTTGCAATAACAGGGAAGTGCGTACACGCGATATAAGCTACTTTAGAAGCGAAAGTGAAGCCGGTAGTGTTATACCGGTAGTTTGTTTTGAAGACTTCGTGTTATAAAGGGATAGGCAAAGGTCGATCGTCATGCTGCCATGGATCCAGCACCGATGGACCGGTCTCTGCCTACTTGTCATGGGCCTGGGAGCACTCATACTATTCATGTATGGGTTTTTCCCACTCAAATACCAGTCAGGGAAACTGGCTCATATGGATGACCTGCCAAACTTCATTGAAGGGGTCAGGTGAGGATATTAATTTATTAATGTGACTCATAATGTATCATAATAACTAAGCTAGTTAAAGTAGAAAATTACTCAAACATAAAAAACATACCGTGTATGAACTTCCTTGTTTTAAAAATATAATTATATGGTGGGGGCAGGACAGGGCAGCTTGGGGCAAGCTGTTTATGTAGTAGTGCTACTACATACCTGAATGACCCAGTAAGTCCCTCAGAGCCCTGAATAATAAGCCTTTATCAAAACTGAACTGTTCAAACTAGCAGAGGTCTGCAGGACTTATTATGCTGACTTGCCTTAGTTGGCTGTCCAGAGATACACTTACCGGCCATTCTCAATTTAATAATTCGTAAATATTTATATTTTTCAGTATTGATGGCCAACAAGTATACAATTCTGGTGAGAACAGCGTAATCCTTATGGTGATAGATGGTTTACGTTATGACTTTGTGACCGAGGAGTATATGCCTTACACCGGACAGATGTTGAAGAACAAATCTGCTTGCATTTATGTTACACTGGCCGAACCTCCCACCGTCACCATGCCTAGGATAAAGGTGAGATTCATTTTATTGTAAATTTATAAAACAGTTTTTTTTTAATGGTAAAAAAAGTTAAGGAACTTCTAAAATACTTGGCTGCATATAAACTTTTTTACTCTACAATATTTTTTTATTGAAAGAAATTGATTCACAGATGTTACTAATTAATGACGCTCTAGTAGTTATTTTATTGTTTGAAAAGTATGACCCTATAATAATATAAGATACATAGTCACAGGCCTAGTACCATAATCAGTAAATAAGTAGCATATCATTTGATAATGAGACTAGTGTAGTGTAAGGTAGTGACTCTGCTTTCTGCGCTGAGTGTCCTGGGTTCGAATCCTGGTAGGGACACATGCTTTGTGTGATGAGCATGAATGTTTGTATATTATATAGTCATGGATGTTTAATATGAATATAAGTATTATATACTGAGTTCGCCCTCAGTCCATTGTACGGTACCCATAACACAAGCGTTAAGCTTAAAGTGGGTTTGTATAGTTGGTGTGTTTGAATGGTGATATTTATTTATATAAGTATTATATACTGAGTTTGCCCTTAGTCCATTGTACGGTTCCCATAACACAAGCGTTAAGCTTAAAATGGGACCATATAGTTGGTGTGTTCGTATGGCGATATTTATTTATTTATTAAACCGACCCTCGGTTGTGTAAAATCACTTGCATGTTCTAAAATATATACAGGATGTAAAACCTATTGTGATCATTCCACTCACAATACCAAAGAAAATAACACAGAATTGTATTATGCACAGTCGCCAGAGCGTAAGAAGGAGAAGGCACAGTGGAGGCGCACCATAAACTTCTGGCGGGACATATTCGCAAGTGTCACATACTGTAACTATTGCTATTAGGTTATGCTTGGTGGCGGGACAAAGAAAAAACATGTTTTAATAGCTATTAAAAGCAATCAATATTACTTATTTAAATTGTTTTTTCTTTGGTCTTGTGTTTGGATTGGCTTGAGCATTTGTTTTTTAAGTTTTTTTCCACTCCCGGCCAAAATATTCCTTATATCCATCTATCTCCGTCATTACGTGTATTTTTTGCATTGTTGGGTAATCAACGAGCTAGATGGTCTTTGTTTATCCAACAATATCTGGGCCCTACTTAGATTAGTGTTGAGGTCATCACTGTAATTTTTTTTTAAGTTTCCCCTATGACTTACACATGAATTTCGTATTGTCTTTTAAACGAATCTGTCATTAACCATCATCAACAATAGGTTACCTATTACAGTTCTGTAATCTGTATAGTGTAAGCGCTAGTTGGTAAAAGAGCTCACCATCCAAGTAGTCCAAAAGTGGTCTAGCTGCTTAAGTCGTTCAAGCTAAAAATGGCTTTGATGCATCAATCAATGTAATAAAATCAAATGCAGTCACGAATTTAAGGCATTCCTTATTGAGCGGTGATCCTGCTAAATATGTGGCCAGGTTTCTGTCTTACATTTCCTGTTCTGTTAACGATACTACGCGTCGACTTGGCGTCCTACTTGGCCACTCCTCCATCAAGCTATTTCCTGGTATTCCAACTCATTGCACACAATACATCAGCAGGTGGCACCAGCCATGCTCACCCATCCATGACGCCGTTAACCCGCGTACATTACAAATTGCATGCTTGTCGACACCAACTGACAATTTAGATCAATAGACCCACATTTCCTTAAGAGTATTAATTAACAACATCAATCACATTGTGTTGGTTGGTTCTCCATAATAGGGATGTTGCATGTTAAGGGGGAAGCTCAGGGTCAGGGCGCGAAATTCAAAAAGTCAATGGTTTTTATAGTATTACGAAAATACCATAAGGTTTGTAAAAACCGCTACTTTTACTAACTTTATGGTGTTGTATCGCTTTAGGTATTTTTTAAGCAAACATAATACATCGAGACATCCAATGCAGAATGCTAATATCGCAAAACACTAAATTACATCGTAAAGATACCCAAATTTTTCGTAAAAAAATAAAAACCATTGACATTTTGAATTTCGCGCCCTGAACCTGAGCTTCCACCTTAATAACTATCTAACGCTTTTGTATCTATCGATATTTTGTATCTTTGTACTTATCGATATGTTTTCAACTCTATTTGATTTGAAACGTTTTTGGTGTCGTAGTTATTATTAAGGTGGAAGCTCAGGGTCAGGGCGCGAAATTCAAAATGTCAATGGTTTTTATTTTTTACGAAAAATTTGGACATCTTTACGATGTAATTTAGTGTTTTGCGATATTAGCATTCTGCATTGGATGTCTCGATGTATTAAGTTTGCTTAAAAAAGTACCTAATCCGATACAATACCATAAGGTTTGTAAAAACCGCTACTTTTACTAACTTTATGGTGTTGTATTGCTTTAGGTAATTTTTTAAGCAAACTTAATACATCGAGACATCCAATGCAGAATGCTAATATCGCAAAACACTAAATTACATCGTAAAGATGTCCAAATTTTTCGTAAAAAATAAAAACCATTGTCATTTTGAATTTCGCGCCCTGATCCTGAGCTTCCACCTTAAGGCCATTCATAATAGTTGCATAGAATATTTGATACGACTACATATCGAACGGTGCGACTTGATCACTCGTTGTGTTTACGTACAGAGCACATGATTTAGGACTGTACAGGGCCCCAAGTCTGCTACACAATCTATTCATAATCGAACAGAAACCGCATAGTAACTGTCACTTTTGACAGATATTGTATGGGATAACTGTCAAAAGTGACAGTTACTATGCGGTTGCTGTTCGATTATGAATCGATTGTGTTAGCAGACTTGGGGCCCAGTTGGTGTGTTCGTCTGGCGAAACTTATTCATCCTAATCTCTTTATACTATGCTGTTAAATTAATGTATCGAAATTGTGACTTCACATAATGATTACAAATGTGCTAAAGACACGTAGCTTCAAGGCATAGTACACCCTTTCTCAATCACGGAGTATATGATACGCCCATCCTGACTTGTGTCTATTATTGTTAATAATGCTTCTATTCTATCAGCCGAAAGACATCCACTGCTGGACATAGGCCTGCCCCAATGATTTCCACACATCACGGCCCTCCGCCACCCCCATCCACCAGCTTCCTGCTAATAATTGACCGACTTTAAAAAAAGGAGGGGGTTCTCAATTCGATTGTATAGTTTTTAATAAAACGAACATACCTTTATTAACCTTCCATCGCAGGCCATGATGACGGGTAGTGTGTCGACGTTTGCGGACGTGGCGCTCAATTTCGGTGCGCCCGCGGTGCGCGGCGACAGCGTGCTGCGCGCGGCCGCCGCCCGGGGGCGCCGCAGCGTCATGTACGGGGACGACACCTGGCTGCGCCTGTTCCCGGGACTGTGGGCCGAGCACGACGGCACCACCTCGTTCTATGTGACGGATTATACTGAGGTTTGTTTTGTAAAGTATGCGCGAGAGCATCACTCCGGCCGTTCACAGCCACGCACTCGCATGCCTGCAGTGTAGTAGAGTATATATGAAAAGTTTCACATGGTATATTATAAAAGGTTCTAGGAGCTAACATTCAAAAGACCGTTTTCATGTGTTAGTGTCGACACTCGGATCACTTCGTTATCCGCCCGGAGACATTTTTGATTTTTACTTAATTTGGGACCGTAACCATTCTATTGTACGGTACCTATTTCGGTATCATACTTTTATTGTTTGGATATGTTGTTTTATCTATAGTAGATTATTACCGAAGAATCAAATCTCATATATTTGTAGCGACCTCTTCAACCTCGTCACAAGTTACACAGATGGCGCTGCAGACGACATATCATATATCAGAACAAATGACGATTCCTCCATAAAATACTGAAACACGCTATGACAGTTTTCGGAGCACGTAACATATATACAAGATCCCGACAAAAACAGTCGGGGCATAGCGGCCGCCCCGCCAGGCATACCACCTGCCTGGCTGGAAGTTCTTCCCTTTTCCGCTAAATATTAATTCACGGTCGGTATATATATATTTTTTACAGGTAGATAACAACGTAACAAGGCATTTAGACAAAACACTTGCTCCTGACGAAAATAAAAAGCCCACATTCGACTTCCTGGTACTCCACTATCTGGGGTTGGACCATATTGGACACTTGGACGGCGCTCGCAGCCCCAAGATCAGACCGAAACTCAAAGAAATGGACGATATCGTTAAGAAGATATTCACCGCTATGGGTAAATGGGTAAGATATATTTACATTAATGGTCCAAAACATAAACTGTAGGGTTTTTATGTAGAGACGTTACGGACTCGCTTTCTTAAAAAAAAAACTTTAACCTATTACATATTTATTTATTACATAAAAACAGGCAGACTATTAGCTTACGAATTTATACCTGTAGGAAAAGCACAGCCTGCTGTGACCAACACAAAATTGAGATATCTCCATTCTGTCTCACTCTCACCTATTAATTAAGAATGATAGAGAGCGACTCAGTGAGACATGATCTGTTATATGCGTCTTGTCTTGGCCTTACTAGTCCCGTTGCTTGGGTCATGGCCAGTCTGGATCAAGCTTCGTAAACATATGAAAATGTCGTCCCCCCCCCCCCCTCAGGACCGTACGGGCGTGTTGATCGTGTGCGGTGACCACGGAATGCGCGATGCAGGCGGGCACGGCGGGTCCTCGCCGAGCGAAGTGCTCGTTCCTTTAGTCGTCTTCAAGAGCGACGACTTTGAATGTCCGCACCCGTAAGTACCAAACAATTTGTAATGCCCCCGTATGCCTATACGAAATAAATGACTTGACTTTGACTGGGTCGTTAATATCTATACTTATAAGTACCTAGCTGTCCCTGCGAACTTCGTACCACCTCGAAATCAAATTTAGGGGAAAATTAAGTGTCTTTATATAATTATTTTTAGTGTATTTTTCCCATGTTTTAATAGTTATACTGATATTCGGGGCGGATACAAATGAAAAATATCATAGATAATAAACATTCGCTTACACGTTCATGAGTTCAAAATGGTGCAACTAACACGACTTTGTTTTATATATATATTTGTTATACTCAGGGATCGCCCCAGTCCATTGCACGGTACCCACGATACATGTTTTTTGGTTGTTTGGTTTAGGGTGTAGTTTGGTCGTATTTCGGCTGATGCATGGATAGTTTGGGACCGTACAATTGGTTTGTTCATTCGGCGATATTTATGAGTTGAAGTGATATTCATGTGTGTGTTCTCCAGGGTGGGTCCCGGGCCCACGGCGGCGCAGGTGGACGTGGCGCCGAGCGTGGCGTGGCTGCTGGGGGCGCCGCCGCCCGCCGACAGCGCCGGCCGCGTGCTGCCGAGCCTGCTGCCCGCCGACCCCCGCCAGCACCTGTACCTGCTGCACGTCACAGCGGCGCACAACGCCAAGCTGGCCGCCCCCGCCGGAGACGCAGGTGAAGTCCACCATCACTCGTTTATCGCTCATAGAATTAGAATATTTTTTATTCACGTAGACCAGCCTTTCCCAAAGTGGGCAATAACGCCCCCTTGTGGGCGCTGCGGGCCTATAGGGTGCGGTAAAAGACCCAGAAAAAAAAGGGGGCGTTGTGTAGAGGCTTACAATAATTAATTTAATTTGAACCTTAGTGGTTTTTAAGTAGGTGAAAAAATGGGTGCGCTAAAAATAATTCATTCTCAAAGTGGGCAGTAGACAAAATAAGTTTGGAACCCCTGACGTAGACCACTAAGCACAGTACGTATGAATCGTCAAAGTTACAAAATATTATGCTACAACGTTACCCGTTCGGAATGGCGTTCCTATGAATAAGAACGGGCAAGAAACTCCATGCTTGCTCTTTTTAAAAAAAGATCTTTTAAATATTTGAGCAATACATTGTTATAGGTATGTGAGAACAATGTAGGAACACTAAGAACAAAAGAATATTGAATTGAAATAAAACTAATTTGTACGGATTTAATCTTGTTAATTTTATGTTTTTACGTTACCGACGTTTCAGCTGTTTTACAGCAACCATGATCACGGTTGGACTGAGGTGTTTGACGCCTTAGTGTAGTACACGTGAATGATGTCCTGACCACGACACTCCGTCTATATGATTTCTTCCTCTTAGACTGACTTTAGATTTGACCATATCCATTATTATATCTATATTATATCTCCATTCAGAATTCTACAAGCAATTCAAACGCGCGGAGAAGCAGTTCGCGCACTACCTGGCGACCGGCCAGCAGAGCGCCGCCAAGATCGCCCGGGAGTTCTACGAGGAGTCGCTCGACAAGATGGCGGAACACCTCACCGAGGCTCACGTGGGCTTCGACCTGTTCGCCATTGGAACCGCCATCGTGCTACTTTACTTTGTGAGTTTCCACCAAAGACTTATTTCTAAGTGGTAATCTCCCATGGAAACAGTGCAGTCGCCCTGGGTGGACAATCCTGAGGAGCAGGGCCCCAAGTCTGCTAACACAAACGATTCATAATCGAACAGCAACCGTCAAAAGTTACAGTTACTATGCGGTAGCTGTTCTATTATGAATCGATTGTGTTAGCAGACTTGGGGCCCAGGACGTTATCCACATGTAACTAACGAGATCCATGTGGTTACTGGTAATCAAAGGCCACCCACCAGAGTCCATGCGTGGGCTGTTTGTCCACATTGCCAATCCCAAATCCGACATAATGTACAACCCCAGCAAGAAGCCTCTTTGGAGTACTTTTGGGGCATCAAAAATATAAATATCGGACTACCATACCGATGTAAAATAATAGGTAAGCACCTGTCTTTGGTACTTTTTTTTTCGTTTTGGAGTCTGTTCTTTGGAAGTTATACATTTTTTTGTAGGTGACATCGGTCAGTTGTTTTTTTTTACGCGAATTTATACTCAATCACCGATATTTAATATATTCAGCGAATAATATATAATATTTTCTTTCACAGATCGCAACATCACTCTTCGTCATCACACTCTACTCCCTACAGCCTGACAGCCGTCGGAAACCAAGCATGTCTCATCACCCTCGCTCCACGGCATCCACCATCATCGCTTTCCTCATCATCCTAGCTATCACCACTGCAACACTCACCACCGCCTGCTTCATCACCGAAACCAAAAGCCAACTCTGCTCATTCACCTCCCTTTGGCTCATCACCTTCATAACAATATCTTTCGCATTAACCATGACATATTTCATTATCAAAACAGCTTTTGAACGAATTAAGGATCTTTCAACATTAAAAGAACTGAATATGATTGATTATCTTTTAATTGGTGGTACAGTGTTTCATGCGTGGTCGTTCTTCGGGACGAGTTTCATTGAAGAGGAACATATGACGTGGTATTTCCTTTGGAATACGCTGATGGCGTTCGTGTTGGTCCGGACGATGGTTGTTGTGATCATGTATTGTAGTAAGAGATGGAGTGGGGCGACAGAAGTGCAGGAGAAGCCGGATTTGGAACAGAGAATGAGTGCAGTCGGCATTGGAATTGTACCTAAATGGATAATGCTTATTGCTTTGCATAGGTAAGTTAAAGATGTTTGACTAGTGAAATGCCCGCAATGTTTACGTGGTTGTTGGCCGGCTAAGAATGGACCCATAAAGGTGGGCCAATAATATTGTTGAGACAGGCTGAAGAAGCGGTTTCCCGCCGAAGTGGACATGTTCCGATGAAGACGACATTAATAACCCTGGCATCGCAATGGGGAGACATTATCTCAGGAGGGGGCAACAATAATGCGGCTATACAAAATAAATTACAACTGGGTTTTTGTATTACAAGAGACTTCAATTTATCAGCTAGTAGGATCTCAAATTCCTCGAAAGATGTGTGAAGTCAGCCAACCCGCACGGGGCCAGCGGGGTGGCCCTCGCATTAAGGGGAAGCTCGTGCCAAAAAGTGGGACATTAAAAAGGGCTGGTATTATTATCTCAAATTGGAGTCTCATTTTCAATAATATTCATCATCCTCCAGCCTCCAATCCCCTCGCATGGATGGAAAGGATACCCAGTATAATGGTAGGAGACTACAGCCCCTTATATTGGAACCGAAACACCATCGGTAAAATATGGGTGCATTTTAGTGCACCTCTGCCAACCCCATCGGGGAACATAAGTGTGATGGTGTATGCTTATTAATGAGCTATAATTAATTTGTTTAATTTGTAGGTATCTAAGGACTATGAATCAAACTGGGGATCGATGGCTTTTTCTGCCCGATACGGCAGACTGGTTGAACGAGCCTGCCAACTCTTTCTACCTTCAAGCTCATCTAGTCATAGGTAAGATTGCTTTCCTAATCTAGGCTATATCCGAATTCGCAGACCTTAGTCCACAAATCGTTGTCACATCTTTATTTCATACTAGCTGTTGCCCGCGACTTCGTCCGCGTGGTATTTAACAAAGACAACCGTTGACAACAGCCTGCTCGCCCATTCTGAGCCCGCGGGACGCATTGCAGGTTGTTGCTATCAAACTTAATCAGGCGCTGCGCTGCAACATTGGTTTTTTTTTTTTCGTGAGATCCTATTTTTTTTCTAAAATAATAGTAGCCTAAGTTACTCCTTGTTACATCAGCTATCTGCCAGTGAAAGTCCCGTCAAAATCGGTCCAGCCATTTCAGAGATTAGCCGGAACAAACAGACAGACAGACAGACAAAAATTTTAAAAAAATGTTGTTTCGGTATAGGTAACGTGTATACATCCAAATGCACTTAGTAAAAAGCGGTTATTTTAATATTACAAACAGACACTCCAATTTTATTTATATGTATAGATATATGGCATATTTGAATATCTAATAATGAAGTTGTTAATTGGTTCTGTAGGTAGGTACTTAATTTTTTTGCCAAGTTTTGAGTGTGTGAACTGTCGTGTGAAATAAAATGTTGCTGTAGTTATATGATGCCAAGGTTCATTAAAGTCCGCTTAATGGAGATACAGTTTTTTGGCTATCCCGCGGGAACAAATCCACTTACAATGGTTAAAAGTATCCGGGTATAAGCATCTCGTTATGTGATGAATAGTGAAACAAAATAGGCATTATGTACCGACGACTTATTTACAGTCTTATTATAAATATGTTTAATACTATTTTCAAATCTACCCATACCAATTGTTTTTTTTTAATTTCAGGAACAATCATGACATTGGCTATATGCATATGGAACCTACGACACATGAACAATATACTTCACGTACACACAGCCCTCACTATTGCCGCGACAATATGCATATTATGCTACCGAGTCGCATCTCACGCTCTAGACTCACCGTTCCAAGACATGAAAACGTGGGACACCGTTGACATAGTCAACATATTCTGGGCCATACTAATAGCCCAGTTCGTATTCGAGATATTAACTTATATGAGACTACTTCGATTGTGCGGCTTCAAACTCGATAAAAACACTTCGAGCAGTAACAAGTTCGTTTACAATAAACCTAAAGCGAAAACTGAAGACTACTACTACGATCCAACGGTCGAGGAGCCCTGGAATGTCGAGGAGGTTAAATTGAACCTCGCCAGGTCGGCGTCACACCTGATGTTGAACGATCTCATGCTGATAATTATACTTTTGATGAGACCTCACAATGTTGTTATGGTGCCTAGTGTTGTTATTACGTGCGTGTTGACATCCAAGTGTATGGACCATAAGCTGTTGGATTCCAAGTCTAACAAGAAGACGGACTCAGCGGATATATTGAGCAGGACTTTGGTGCACATGTGGATCGGGATGCTGTTTTATTTTTATCAGGTTAGTGAGTATTCATGAGACGAGACAATAAGCATACTATTGTATCATTTACTAACATACTTCAATATCTTCTTCAAATTTAAGATTAAATCCCTTGTTGGTGTAACTGATGCAGCCCTTTCCACAGCTGTTTCTAGAACAGCCTTCTTCAATTCATTATACGACATTACACCGACCATCTGTTACCTGACACATGTAGGTTGTTCTTGGTATTCTTCATCCACGATTTCCTTATATCTCCCCGTGTAAGACGTTCTTTATGGTGTTGTCATGTCGCATGAGATATGTATTTTCATTTACCAGTATCATTAAGGTGGAAGCTCAGGTCAGGGCGTGAAATTCAAAATTTCAATGGTTTTTATTTTTTTACGAAAAATTTGGACATCTTTTACGATGTAATTTAGTTTTTTGCGATATTAGCATTCTGCATTGGATGTCTCGATGTATTAAGTTTGCTTAAAAAAATACCTAATCTGATACAATACCATAAGGTTTGTAAAAACCACTCTTTATGGTGTTGTATCGGATTAGGTATGTTTTTAAGCAAACTTAATACATCGAGACATCCAATGCAGAATGCTAATATCGCAAAAAACTAAATTACATCGTAAAAGCTTCCCCCTTAAACAGAATTAAATATTTATTCGGACGGACAGCTGGATCTAAGAGCGGCACATTTTCATAACGCGAATTTTAAATTCGTTCGTGAATAAAGAAACGGGTTGATATGTGCAGGGGAACTCGAACAGCCTGGCGTCGGTGGACCTGGGCGCGGGCTACGTGGGGCTGCGCGAGTACAGCGAGGTGCGCGTGGCGGCGCGCGTGGGTGCGCACGCGCACGCCGGCCCCGCGCTCGCCGGCGCCGCGCTCTTCGCCACCATCGCCGCCCACTCCCACTCGTGGCCGCAGTACGTACCCTGAAAACACCATACCACACCCACCACTGTACTTGATGACACACTGTTCACCATAATCTAATTGCACATAGCATTCGAAGTTCTGTGATGTTTCTTAGCGCCTGCGCTAACAGCGGGAGATAAGCATAACATACATTTAAAACAAATGTAATGCCCTCCTCTGTCTATGGTCTAAGAGTAATACATAGAACACGGAACGTAAAACTTCTGTGTTTCAGCTGTTAACGTTTAGTAACGTGTGAAAGACTTCGTTGAACCTTTCACACTATCAGTATTATGCTACCACAGTATTGACGATATAGCAGTAATCAGGAACCCGATATCATATCGGTATATATTGTGATCCGAATTAATGGTATAAACGGCGCTAACTACTTTAAGAGTCTCATGATTTGGCCGATTGAAAATACGCTACTAAGAAGATTAAACGTTAATTATGATACACTATCATCCCTGCATTCCCTACAGTTACTACATGTTACTTTTAATTGTTAGGTTATCGTGATCTCAGTTAGACAGCTTCACAAAACGAAATTTCTACTAATCTAAAACCCAGAACGTCCTTATTGGCAAAAAATACCATAATACAAAATCACAGTATAAATGTATTTATAATTTTTTTCAGGTACTTACAGACAATATGGCGCGCGACCAACATCTTAGCGCTGCACAGAGTATACGCCCTAGTCATATACATCATTATAGCGACGATATTCCGACACCATCTGTTCGTATGGTCTGTCTTTTCTCCGAAACTGCTGTACGATTTTGTAGCGACTGTGTTCAGCATACAGGCGCTTGCGACGATTGCGCAGATTGAAATTCTGACGCATGTTACTAGTTACTTAGCGAGAGTATTCACTTATAAGTCTAGTCTATGATATTTTAGACTTTAAGACGTGCCAATAAGGTTGTCTTTCCCGCGACACATTGACTGAATAAGAGCCTTTGCACACGACTTTTTGCCGCGCAGTTACAGCGACACTGAATACTTTGTTGTGTGATAAAGCCCTGTGATTGAAGTAGTGATATCACGATTCCTATGTTTATTGATTTCCTGAGCAATTTTAGCTAAGAAACAATATTTTATAGTATTTTTTTTGTTATATATAAAATACTGCTAAGGTATTTGTATATTAAAATTAATTGTGATGCGTTTTTTTGTACTGAAAAACTGTTGTGTGTAATATAAAAAAATAATAGACTCATGTGACTAATAAATAAACATTAAACGCTAATAACTTACTTTTTAACTAGCAATAGACTATTATATAAATATTATGAGTAGTTTTTATATTTTGAGTGATTTTTAAACTTACTGACATGTAAATTGCGTAACATAAAAAAAATATTGCTTAAACATTCCGAATCTTCTGTCACCACCACTCTCTAAGTTAAGGAAATAAAACAAAAATTGTTAAACAACGTTTCTTTATTAGTGTATTACTACTAGATACCACCTTTTATGTTTTTATAATCTATCTATAGGGTCGTTGAAACCCGTACCATACCAATGTTCTAAAATAAATCTAATTTTACAGTATCTGTGTGCATTTTATTTTGTGGAAAATAACTAAATATTGTTTCAAAATATACGCATTTTCTTAGATGAATATAAAACCTATACTACTTTGGGACATTCAGATATGAGCAATGAACACCTCGATACCTAAAAAAGAATTAGTTAATACAATCAAATAAAAAGCACCAATAGTCGAACCAATGTTAGTTATGAAGACTCGCTTCCGACCATTTTTAAGATCACTTGGAAGAAAAACGCACATTTTGGAATGCATATATATTTATCTGTAAGTACTTAGCTAATATACGAATACAAAAATATTTACCTGTCGCTAAATGCTCATCAAGGTTGACAAGATGGCGCTCAAAGTGTAAACAGTTCTCCTGTGTCGCTCCGTCAATTATTATCTTTTAAAAATACTTAAACTAGCTTTTATCTGGTTTTATCGAATTAATCAGTTATACCACTTGTTTCCGAATACAGATTTGTGTTTTCCAGCCATGTAATACCAAAATACATGTTTTATCGGACATGATGTGTGAACTACAACTAAATCATACAACATCCATATAGTTTTTGTAACTCATTCAATTTATGTGCGTGTTATTACGAAGTTACGAAGTGTTATTACGAAGTTGTGAAGTGATGTGGCTAATTTCGTTGATTCGTATCCCTTAACAAATAACAATTTAGTGAAAGTGCATATAAAATGTTCTTAATTCATTGATGATCACTAAGGGCCTTACAGCACCATCTACTGATCGATCGCAAAACGAATGTCACAAACAAAATGTCCATGACATTTGATTAATTGATTATTATTGTGCAAATATTTGAAAATAGAGGGCGCTAAATTTATTTTAAGGCTAATTACGTTGTTGAACATAATGTCTACGTACAAATTCGGCTGTTGTCCAAGTAAAATTGCACCCTCAGATGGACTGAAATGTTCACAATGCAAGACGATGTACCATTACGGCTGCATTGAAATTTCGGGCAAGAAACCCTTCAAAGAACTAACTATAGAACTTAAATCATCGTGGGTGTGCCCTTCATGTATGAGTAAGAGACCTAAGGTTGACCAAACGAATACTCCAGTTTGCAACTCACTGCTAGATACTGATGAACAGAATGTTACCCAGCGGAAAAAGAATGTCAGCTCGGCTCATAGTGCTGAAAATGACTTGCGACTTATTATGCGAGAGGAAATGTCGACCTTATTAGATGGTTTCAAATTAAACATACTGCATCAATTCGACCTGCACACCAACGAAGTATTGAATCGCTTAACTCGCGTTGATGAGTCATTGAACAACTTACAACATCAATATGAAGAGGTAAAAAAAAATATTGACGATAACGTGAATACTATCCAAAGACTTGAATCGGAAAACAAAGAATTGAATTCTACTGTTGTTCATCTCAGTACACGTCTTGCTCAAATTGAACAACACTCCCGAGCTAGTAATATAGAAATACAATGTATACCTGAATATAAATCCGAAAATTTATTTAAAACAATACTTCAAATAGCGAGCACTGTTAAATACAATCTGAACGAAGCCGACATACACGTATGCACTAGAATAGCTAAATTGAACAAAGAAAGTAAACGTCCTCGCTCGGTTATCGTCAAGTTCAGCTGCCCTAGAGTGCGAGATGAGTTCTTGGCATCGACTATTACTTATAACAAGAAAGCTGCTTCTATCGTGGACAAACTCAACAGTAGTCATCTTGGCATCGCAGGAGAGAAACGGCCTATCTACATAGGCGAACACCTATCACCAGTAATGAAAAACATACATGCGGCTGCCAGAGCCAAGGCTAAGGAACTTAATTATAAATTTGTATGGGTTAAGGGTGGTAATGTCTTTCTACGTAAATCTGAGACATCAGATTATAAGATAATTAAGTCTATTGATTCTCTATCCCAACTAGAATGATATTTTATTTTTGGATGTATTTTGCTCTTACTAAAATTCATTTTATTGATATATTGCCTGGGTACTACCAAGATGATATCCGGGTACTTGCAAAATTAAGTACATTGCCTAATTGCCTTACATAATTAAAACAATTGTTTATTTAGTTACATAACTAAGCATCTTATTCTTCTGATGTTTTTTATTTGATCTTTTTTCAATCTGTACTTAAACAAATTTTACTTCAAGATAAACCTAGTAGCCATGATGTTAATTATAGTAATTATTTTGCCTTAATTCATATACTTAATACCATATTTTAACTTACTTAATATTATATTTTACTTTACTTACTTTTAACTTACTTTTATTTTACTTTGCTTTTAACTTACGTAATATTATATTTAATTTTACTTGAGTGTTATGTAAGTAATAATATTATTGTTATTACTTTACTTAATATTTTAATAATTTAATATTTTAATACAAAAAATAACAAAATATGCCAGTCTAGTTAATAAGTTTTGGTTAATTTTATTATTATTTTTTTCTTTTGATTTTAGTTGTAGTTCGCACTTTCATGTGCTGATAAACCTTGTATTATCTTACATAATTTTTCATTTATCTTGTTATTACCAAAATGTTAGAGGTCTTAGATTGAGTACTAGAGAGGTTCAACAACAAATAATAAAAAACGATTATGATGTTATTATACTAACTGAAACATGGCTTAATCAAAGTTTTTATGATTCTGAAATATTTGATGATAGGTATGAAGTGTTCAGACGGGACAGAGAGAATTCACCAATTTATTGTCATAGAGAAAAGGGAGGTGGTGTCCTAATTGCTGTAAAGAAAAAGTTTATGTCGCGGCGCATGTGTTGTTGGGAGAGCGGTTGTGAAGACGTTTGGGTTAGAATTGAACGTAATAAATCTGGTTTACATGCACTTAACATCTGTGCGGTTTACTTGCCACCTCCTGTGACGCAAACAACTCTGGACATTTATCTTGAAAAGTGTGGCGTGGCTCTTGAAAATACTGACACCACAATTATTGTAGGTGATTTTAACTTGAGTGGAATTAATTGGGTACCTAATACTGATAATTCTTTCATGACGCCTAATAACTTTAATAATTGTATACTAAAAAGTAGTTTAATAGATTTTATGTCACTTAATAGTGTAGTTCAGTTTAACCACATAACCAATAACAACAACAAAATACTTGATCTTATCCTAAGTAACTTAAATTCTAATATTATAGTCAAAGAATGTTATAATCCTATACGTAACATTGACAAGCTGCACCCACCTTTAGAAGTAATTATTAAAATAGATACGATCCCAAAAAATATTAATAAACGCAGTACTAGACCTATTCCTAACTTCCGAAAAGCAAACTATGAATTGATTATATCTACACTTAAAAGCACGAATTGGACCTATGAGTTCAAAGAATGTAAGGATGTTAATCAAATGGTAGAGAAATTCTATGAAATTATTAGAAGTTTAATACAAAATTACGTGCCGTTCTCTTCTAAACATAAGTTTAATAATTACCCCGTCTGGTTTTCGAAGACTTTAATAGAATTACTTAAACGTAAATACAAATATCACCTCAGGCTCAAAAAATACAAAAATCCATTAGACAAAATTGAATTTGACTATCTACGCGTTGATTGCGAGAAATTAATGAATAAATGTTATAATGACTATATTACATCGCTGGAAAACTTAATAGCTAAAAATCCTAAATATTTTTGGTCACACATAAAAAAATTAAGAAAAAACAGCTCTAACTATCCTACTACTATGACTCTAGATAATATTAACGGATATAACGTAGAAGAGGTCACTGATTTATTTGCAACACATTTCTCCTCTGTATACGAACTTGAAAATGATATTGACGATGTTTATCAGGAAAATAATATCACGAATATAAGCCAGGAAATCCAAAACTCTACAATTAACACGAACATAATAGAAAATAAACTGAAAAAATTGGACTTGACTAAGGGTGCTGGACCAGATAATATTCCGCCAATCTTTCTTATGAATTGCGCCAAACAATTATCAATACCTTTACATACAATATTTAACAATTCATTAACTACTGGTATTTTCCCTGACACATGGAAAGAAGCCAGAATTGTCCCTATTCACAAAAATGGGAAAAAAGATCTAATTTCAAATTATCGACCCATCTCTGTGTTGTCTACGCTAGCTAAAGTTTTTGAGTCATTAGTTTATCCGCTTATTTACAGTCATGTCAGAAATAAATTATCCCTCAATCAACATGGATTTATGACACGGAGATCAACAAACTCGAATCTCCTACATTACATTGACGATGTTGCCTATGTTGTTGATAAAGGAGGGCAAGTTGATGCAATTTATACGGATTTTTCGAAGGCATTCGACAAAGTAAACCATCGAATTTTAATTAACAAACTCTCAAAATTTGGAATTACTGGCGAAATGCTCGAATGGTGTGCTTCTTACCTTCGCCAAAGACCCTCTAGAGTTGTGATTGATGGGCATAGCTCCAATGCATTCATAGCTTATTCCGGCGTTCCTCAAGGATCAAATTTAGGTCCACTCTTTTTCAACATTTTCATCAACGACATTACTAATATTTTCAAACACTCAAACTTCTATTTATTTGCTGATGATCTTAAAATAACTCATGTTATTAACAATATTGTTGATGCTGATCTATTACAACATGATATCGATAATCTTTCTGACTGGTGTAAAACTAATAAAATGTTTCTGAACTCTTCTAAATGTTTCCACATAAAATTCACTTTAAAACGCAATAAACTTAACACAATCTATAACATTTCTGGTGAAATCTTAAAAGAAGTTCCTCATATCCGTGATCTAGGTGTAATAGTTGATACTAAACTTAAATTTTCAACACACATCGACCATATGTTGGACAATGCTAACAAGTCATTGGGATTTATTCTTAGAAATGCGAAAGAATTTAGAAAAATATCATCTACATTAATGTTATATAATAGCTATGTTAGGAGTAGACTTGATTATTGTTGTGCTATTTGGTCCCCTGTTTACAAAGTCCATATTACTAGGATTGAAAAAATTCAAAGAAAACTTTTGCGACATGTTGCTTACCGTTTTCGACCACCTAGACATGTAAAATCTTATGAAGACCGTGTTAAGCACTTTAAATTGCAAACTTTATCCGATAGGCGTAATTTTTTAAGTATGTCGTGTTTATATAAAATAATAAACGCCATTATTGACTCTCCTCCTATTCTAAACAAATTGTCTATTAACGTACCCTCTAGGCCGCCGCGAAAGCCCCGTCACTTATTGCACGTCCGGTTTTGCAAAACTAATCTCGGTAAACACGCACCTATTCCTCGTATTTCCTGTCTGTATAACACATTCGTGGATCGAATTAGTGATCTCGATATATTTCACGATTCATTCTATAAATTTAAGCACAAAATTTCTAATGTTTCTAACATAACATAAACTCTTGAACCCTATGTTCATTGATTTATTTACACATGTTTTACCTATATTACCACTTACGTCTATTGTTGTTGAACCTCTGTTTAAGTGCTACCTCTAGTGTACTCTACATTTGATCTCATTTTTTTAATTATTATTATATGTTACACTATATCTGTGGCACATGATGTGGTTGCCTGTTATTAGAGTCGCAATTATCTAATATCATTCATTTTTTTTTACTATATAACATGTACATTGTAAACTCTGTTGGCAACTCTAAATAAATAAATAAATAAATAAATCAAATACTCAAGGGTGGCTTCGAAAATTATTATTTTTTACACGCCTGTGATATTTTATGTTTTGGCACTAACTAGAAAAATGTAAGGAAGAAAAAGACAATATATATTTACAACCAATTTTGATATAAATGCAAGTAGCGGCGGACTGGATACAAAACCCCGAGGTTTTAAATATTTATGTCTAAATAAACCTAAACCTATACCTTTTTTAACAATAAAATGGATATAAAATAATTGTTCAATAGCGCTATAAGGAAAGCGTACGACATTAAGATCCCGCTCCCTTAAGACATGCTTTCAACGTGCGTTAACATTTACACTAATGTGAGTGTGGTGACATTTCTAGAGACGTCAATTTACATAGGCGCAGAAGATAGGGAAGAGAAGCGAACTTATGGAGGAAAATTGTACATTGCATTTTGAGCTTTATCTAACGTACAATTGGATTCCTTGACCGCTCAAGATAGTCGCGAGAATACACGTATGGTCTCATATTTATTTTTAGATTTCACAATGGAGATAAAGCTCAAAATGCAATCTACAATTTTCCTCCAAAAGTTCGCTTCTCTTCCCTATCTTCTGCGCCTACGTAAATTGACGTCTCTAGAAATGTCACCACTTTGAGGATATGCCAATGTTGAGGTGGATGTGCTAAGTTACGCGAATTGATAAGGTAGTAGGTAGGAGTAGTGTCTGAAAGTAGGAGCACCAATAAGAAGCAGGAGATTGAAATGGTTTGGTCATACTAAATGTGCATAGACACAGACCGAGAGACTTAGAAAAATGGATTGTATAAAAAAATATATAAACAATGTAAAGTATTTTTCTGTGTCCCTTTGATTTTTAAAGGGTCATATGTTCTTTTTTTTTAGTGGTCTTGCCATATGGACATTTTTGTCTTAAGGTTATATTTTTTACGTTGCTTTATATTTCTATCTCTGCAAATGGATACACCCCTAGTGAAAATGACAGAAAACCGTGATGAAATGATATGACAAAACATAGGCCAACCCTAGGTGAGGGTAATGATTAATTAGTAAACACCAGTTGAGCGGTTGTCATGTAAACTAAGGATCTAAGGCGACGACCCAAGTTCTAACTCCTTTGAGCTTACTGGTGCAAATTAGAAAGACCTCAAACGCACACACATGCACTGCGCGAACAGGACAAGTCTGCTAAATAAATGAATTACAATGACATCAAAATTGTCACTTGGCAGTTTTCCTATGATACACCTGTCAAATATGAGATAATTATGATGCCATTCGTGTCATTGCTAATCAATTGTAACAATACAGTAGGGCCAATATTTGCACAAATACGCCCAAAGGAACGTTAAGCCGGATCTTGAAGGGGTTTGTTAAATAATATAAGAAACATGCAAATCAAAGTGTCATTATGATTTCCACATTGGTCTCTTAAATAACCATAGGAAGATTTTACAATATCATATCTGTACCTATGTCATATGTAAATGACAATGTAAAATCCCCATTTACAGAATAAACAAAACGTTGTTCTAATGAATACTGTATATGCGACCACGCACCAAAATTGAATCTTGATATTAAAAATAATTCCGTAACATGTATAGATATTAAAAAATATCGGAATGCACTATGGCATTGTAGAGACGTTCTGAAAATATTTACATAAATATACTCTCGATATCGATAAAATATGGCCGACAGCTCGTCGAAAGCTTATGATTTCTTTTATAGCAAAAGATATGACGTGGCCTTAAGTAATGTGCACCATCCCCCGTCCAATCACACCATTGGAATCATTTCAACCTGTAAAGAACGGAAAATGTGCTTTATTGGACATGAAAGTTACAGAACGTCTATAAATTTGAGTGGTACCATTACAACCTCAATCGTAAATCGTCTCTGTAATATTAATTATAAACATTCTGATTCTTATAGGGCTATACATTTTTAGGCCCAGGGCTTGACCGTATTATAATGAGTAAACCCGCTACTCGCTATACCAGCGGTACACAATGTAGGTCAAGCATTCCCAAAGTGGTCAATATCGGTTTCCTAGGGGTCGACATAAACGAAAATGATTTTGGGGGTCGACGAGGTCTAAAAATCGACCGCTTTTAATTAACACAAGTTCTTATATGAAACTTTCAAGATACTGTATAAGTTGTGTTACGTTTACCAACTTTTTAAAAGTATGATTAATATTTTAATAGGAAGTATCATTGATGTACTTTAAAAAAACTCTACAAGTCGATAAGCGTGCACAAGTTCTTACAAGATGAAATTATTATTTTGTATCAATAGGAAAAAAACTAGAGATAGGACTTTTAAAGTAATTTCGCTATGGGGGTCTGAGATATCAGTTTATTTTGGAAAAGGGTTCTCTTGTACAAAATAGTTTGAGAATCCCTAATGTAGATTATAATAATTACCAAGTCGTGTTGTGTAGTTGTGTCTGCGGCGGTGCCGCGTCAGTGTGTCTGTATCTTGTACCGGTACACGAGCACGCTCGCCACGCCCACCAGCAGGCTCAGCAGGAACGAGCCCCATATCAACATCTGTAGGAATAAATAGGAATAATCATATATTTATTACGAAAGGGCTGGCTCGGTAAAACCTTTGATTTGAACCATAATTTAAACTGAATTGGGATAATTTTCTTTAGTCATGCATTTCTAAAAACAAATGGGTACCTGTTCAACACAAATTCTAATCAGTGTTCATTCTGGCTTATGAGGATTGCTAGATCAACCTCCCATATATCTTAGGAGGTATTTTATGTTGCTATATATTTTGAGAATGGTTGCAGAGTTCATGCGCTAAACATTATCGATTGCTGAATGGTAAATGAAAACATCGTGAGTATTCGTGAGGAACATAAAATAATTATAGGGGACATTATTAACGACAACGGCCGAATCCCTCATTTGTATACGTATATCTAAAATCGCATCACTGAGAAACTAATGGACAAACTTCGATCAAACTTGACGTGAGAACAGCTTATAATCAACATTGAGGATATTTTTTATGAACTGCACACATTTAAAATTAAGCATAGGACAATGATACTTTATAAGGTCAACATATTTTTTGCTGTCCCGAGGAATGATTTACACGGGTAGAAAAAAAACGGAAACCTAATCGCAGGCACAGCATTAACACGCGTCGGGGTTCGCGAAAGTATGCAAGCGTTCCCGTGTCCCCGGCATAAGCGACCGTGTGGACCACAGATCACGAGAGATATGCCGTGCGGTTCAAAATGTATGGGAACTCGCTGTCTCCGTTTTGTTCCCCACCACTCGCCACAAAACACATGCAATTACATAAAACCAACCAATACGAAGTCTCACACACACACGCGTGCCAATAATTCGATGCGTGCTCCATCGTCGCCGCATACAGCGGCCGTACCACGCGACGCACCAGTTTATTCAAAGTATCGTTAGACGATCTATCCATTGCCTCGTACATTCACTCAGTAGCGAACATAGGTGGTACTTAAAGAGCCATGTATTTTGTACAAAAATAAAAAAGTCGTTGTGCTACATGAAAACTAAAATAACATAATAAAGGCATTAAATATTTTTTGATTTGTTGTTTTTAATGATTTTAAAGACGAATAAATAAAATACTTAATACTGGCTGGTGAAATGAGATTCCATCTTTCGCGTAGTTCACTTTGCTGCTAGTATTTTTGCACACAACCACGGAATAACACGGCATTTAAAAAAAAAGTTAGAGCTCCGATACCGACGTGCAGTTGCAATCGACTGACGGCGAAAACTCTATGTTAGCCTAATTTTGGCTAAAGGTGAGCGCAAGCCCACCGCTTTCATAACCTATCTCCTCTAATATATCTGTGGTGTGGACACATCATGTGCTTTTAGTGGGTATACCGGCCGCCGCCGGGGAGTCCCACATACCCCTCTCGTCCCCCCCAGGGCGTAAGGGACGATGCGTAACGCATTTCCACATGTAAAAAAAAATGGCACAGCATTAACAGGCAAATTAAACACACCTTGGCCCTCGAGGGCTTCTTGTCGGGCGTGGACGGGCCACTCTTAGCCGGTTCGCTGGTCCCCAGCATCCTCTTCGCCAGCTTCCTCTCGAGCGAGCGGTCGCGGGTGGCGCGGCGCTCGCAGCGCTGCAGCTCCTGCCTCGCGGCCGCGTCGGCGGGCGCGGCGGCGGCGGCGGCGCGGGCCGCCTCCAAGGCCTCCGAGTTCCGACCCATTGCGGACAGAATACGAGACTTTCGGTATAATGCTTTCGCGTTTTGTGGCTGGCAACTGAGGACTCGGGTTACGGCCTGGAAGTGATGCGCATGTTGAAGAAATTGGAAATAAATTGATAGAAATAGGCGGATACTTTATGATTTGATTTTGATTCTTTGGTAAAAAATTGGTGAAAGGCTGGGTCCCACTGACCCTCGGCTTGTCAACTTTCCCAATTATAGACCAAACAAGTTGATCGGTTATTCAGAAATGGACGCTAAATACGTTACTAGTAGTTTTGTTAAGCTTATTCCCACTAAAACAAAGCTTGCTCTAGGAATGGCTCACGATCGACGAGGAGCTTAATGGCCGGAGTAGGTATCTAGCCACCAGGATATTGATGTTTTTCATTGTTGGGTACGATAATATTTTTTTATTATTCATAGAGAACAAGTTTCATTTTCT
Source organism: Pheosia gnoma (assembly GCA_905404115.1). NCBI lineage: Eukaryota > Metazoa > Arthropoda > Insecta > Lepidoptera > Notodontidae > Pheosia > Pheosia gnoma. The sequence continues at coordinate 3,232,274 of FR989910.1, forward strand.
TACTCAAAGAAGTCTCTGTACGCCCACGACCGTGTTTAGCGACAGTCCGCGCGACAATCAAACTGTTTTATCATCTCATCAGTCAGGTGAGCGTATGTTCTTAATGTCGATATTTACCTGCAAAGCCGCTTCATAAGCTCCCGCCTTGAGCTGTGCCGCTGCCATGTTATTGTGGACCCTAAGTCGTTCGTCGAAGAGCGCCTGCAGGGCTTCGGTGGCGGGCGCGAGGTCGCCGCTGGGCGTGGGGTCGGAGATGCCGCCCTCGCTCTCGTCGAGCGCGTCGAGCGCGCGCCGGTACAGCTGCACCGCCAGCGTCGCCTCCCCGCGCCCGTACCACCAGTTGCCGCGCGCGCGGCGCCGCACGCTGCCCAATGTTATAAAATTACCACTCGTTATTAGCACAGCCCAGGGCCCGGAAAAGTCCTACCGCGAGCCGCAGTCGTTGTTACTGCCGTTGTTATAGCCGAAAATATTACTTACCTATCGAATAACTGGCTTAATATCGTTACTTTCCCTTGTGAAGGGGTTTCCTGCATTTTGAATCGAATTTAAAATTAAAATCGACCTTTGCCGATGAAATACATAGGTATGAGTTTTATATGGAAAACTCTTTGTGTTTGATATCTATATTTAAGTATTATATACTGGGTTCGCCCCCAGTTCATTGTATGACGCCCATAATAAAAGCGTTGCTTACTTTGGGACCGTACAGTCGGTCTGGCAAAATTTATAGAAACAAACAAAAATACAGAAGTTTAAAATTTCCGATCTAACAAAAGAGTAGAAAGCTGCAGGCCCATGACGTCAGCGCGTGCTACAGAGAAAGAGCGCGCATTACCCTACTGGCTTTCCCCAAACATTAGCAACATTATACGTAATATTTGTTTTTAGGGTTGGCAACCCTAGTTCTCTCTCATCATTCCCGCTTGTCACGCGCAACACATAATAAATTGTTAACACTCTAATAATTACACAATAAACTTACTTATAAAAATAATAAATGAATTATTAATGTTGAGTAATATATCAACAGTTATTTAGGTACTTTTTTTCCCACGGTGATGATGACAGTTCCATCGTAACCTAAGTCAATTTAGTACCTATATTGAGGTTTTAATCTCTAATCTAAACACCTTCTAGGTTCAAACGATTACTAGTTCTAATTATACTTTACATTGCCTCATCTAGAGAAATTAAAAGGCAACAAAAACCATTGATACCGACGCTATTTCTTATTAATACCACCATAAGAAATATTTTCAGCCCTGACCTCAATCTCCAATCCACAATATACGTCCCATTTTAATCGTACATCGAATCACGCACGCATTTGTCAACTATTCCATTGTAAATGTGTCAAGGTTGTGATACCAAACCAAACTGAATTTTATGTAAATATATTCAAGGGTGTGGTGCAAGCAACGATTTGATCTTTTAAGATATAAATGATGACATTCTATTCACAAAATATTAATTAATTTTTGTTGTGACAGATGGAATGATGACAGAAAATGATTGCTTGTGTAGCATAACCCTAATAATACAAATCAGATAAATAATTACATTTACATAATGTGATTGTCTGAGAGAACCCCTCGAAAGATGTGTGAAGTCCACCAACCCGCACTGGGCCAGCGTGGTGGACTATGGCTTAATCCCTCTCGCATTCAGGGGAGGCCCGTGCCCAGCAGTGAAATATTAAAAAGGGCTGGTATTAATATTACACAATGTGAATGTGCCTTACCCAATTTCCATTCTCTCCGCAATAGACAAGGTTTCATGTTCAGGTTCTTCAGCCCAGTCTTGCAGCTCCAAGCGTGCTTCTAGCCAAGTGTCTGGTCCAATCACTGGGCCCTGGTACTTGGGCCCGTTGAGCTCCCCTACTAAGCCGAGGCTCTCGCCGGGCTGCAGGCCTGTGTCACCGTAACCGAAGCGTGGCGCGATTTGGAGGAGACATTCCTCTCCTTTGTACATTAGTGTGACTGCCAAGTCCAAGCCTTGTAGTATCTAAAAGATTTATAAACCTTTCATGTGAATCAGAACTTCCATTCGGATTTCAGAGGACATTGGACAGCTAAGAAAATAACCATTGTTTTGTTGCTATTGCATTGTTTTAAAGTGTGCATGTTATGATTGTGAATTTATTTAAGAGGTAAGTGCTAAATTGAAGATAATTTGGGGGCAACATTTTGTTAGTAACTAAAGATACTGATAAAAGTTCAGTGTTGTACTGCCGGCACAACTGATTATGATGGCACTAGTTTAAGAAGTATCCGATATGCTGATAAACCTTCATATAGATTCAAGATAAGATTATATGTATGTATATTGTATGCAATCATGGTAAAGTCAATAACTGATTAAGTAACTTTACATATTCATTGCTGAATGTGACAATACAAAATGATACTAGACACTGGACACTGAGTGTGTACACTTCCATAACACTGCTTTGCAGCTTATTTCAGTTGTCAGTGATCGGCGAATATAGGTTGCATAACATAAAATTATCATAGATGGTGGCTCTGTGCTTGCCTATTTGTATAAATTAATTGTAATACTAACATGATAGAAAACACAAATTCTCATTCTCATAGAACTAATCATTGTAGGCAATATGGAGTTCAAGTTTGCTAATACAATTGCCGAAATGAAAACATGACAATTACAAAGTATTGTCATTCTGTTGGGAGTCAATTGCGTATGGAGACTTGGGAGTCCTGTTAGACCATTTTCATATTTGTCTTTTAATTATAAATTAACATTGCAGGTACCTATGCTAAAAAACAGTCCTAGTAATTAAAATCAGTCGAATAACTCACTTCATTGTCACCCAGATATATTTTGACCAGGTCCCGTTTCTCCAAAACATCATTGCTGTCCTTAATCTTAAGCTCATAACTGATTTTGCAAATATCGCCCCTCTGCGGTCTTAAACCTTTTGATTCATCGCCAGCTCTTATAATCTGCGAAAATATTATCTTATTTTAGTAGTGATTTACATATTATTAACCTTGAATGTTTATATTTGGAACTTTATATACATACTTTCATGAAATACACATTGTCATTACCTATTTGTTAAATTAGGGGTGGGGGGGGGGAGATTTGACTTTTGTTGAGGGAATTGAGATATGGAAATTATATATACATTACATTCATTACGTACATTCTAAAAACTTACTAAAATAGAGTATGTACTTATGCTATATAAAACATACCATAAAATAGTTTTCATTTACCAGAAATCTTAAAATTCGATTAAATAATTCTTGAACTTTTAAATGGATTGTTTAACTGCCATTTTTTTCTGACCTTTTTAAGCAGTGCGCCTGACCCCAGCACATCTTGCCACTCGTCAGGTTTTGTATCGACTGTTTTCACTTTCTCTGCTGCGGCCGCTTCCGCCAACTTCGCCTCCTCAATTTCCTGGGCGGCCGCTGAGGCTAAATCCTCAAAAGAACTGCTCTCAGACTTGTCCACTAAGCCCCCTTCTCCTTCGCTCATCTAAAAACACGCGTGATTTGCGTAAAAATAATACGTAATAATGTTTTCCATGTACTTTATTATTTACGTATCACTACAAATTTAATTATACGGAATGTTAGTAAATAATATCAATAACTGTAAGTACTATTACCTTGGTAGATAATTGGAATTACAAATAGAATTCTTTTGATACTAAAAAATAATTATATTTATATCACACAAAGAGAAAACATAGATTTATTTTATGACTTTTTGGACTTGAATGAACGACTGACTTTTTTCGCGAATCGAACGAATGATTATTGTAATTTGTAAATCTGACTTTTAGAGAAACGTCCTAAAACCACGTACCGGTAAAAAAGATGTCTTCTACTGAGTGAGGTCATCACATATAGTACGTAGATCCCCATCAAAGAGTACTATAATATACCTACGTTGGTTTACGCGCTATAGTAGTGGTAACCGCAAAACGATTGTATAATAAAACTACACTGTAGGCATCCTGATCGTTGCTATATCGTCAATACTTCAGTGATATAATTCTAGATTCACCGCGTAATAAAGGTGATCATTAATTAGCTTTTTAATATTGACAGTGTGAATAGTACCAGTTTTTTGTCAGTATTTGTCAAATGAAAATATGTCCGCCGTCCGTCTGTCAATTCGTTGAGACAAACAAAAAAAACTCTCTCAGCCAGCAGGTAAACAATTGATTAAATTTTGTTTGATAGCGGCCCTTTCTTTACTTATAAGCCATGCAGAAATACGAAAAATTAGAGAAAATCGGTGAAGGTACATACGGTACTGTTTTCAAAGCTAAAAATAAAGAGACTCATGAAATTGTGGCTCTTAAACGTGTAAGGTTAGATGACGATGATGAAGGGGTTCCATCATCCGCTTTACGTGAAATATGTCTCTTGAAAGAGTTAAAACATAAAAATATTGTTCGTCTCTACGACGTGCTGCACAGTGAAAAGAAATTGACCCTAGTTTTCGAGCATTGTGACCAGGATTTGAAGAAATATTTTGATAGTTTGAACGGTGAAATAGATTTGGATGTGGTGAAGTCATTTATGTATCAGTTACTGCGCGGGTTGGCTTTTTGTCACAGTCACAACGTTCTGCACCGTGATTTGAAGCCACAGAACTTGTTGATAAACAAGAATGGAGAGTTGAAGTTGGCTGATTTTGGTTTAGCAAGAGCCTTCGGTATCCCTGTGAAGTGTTACTCGGCGGAGGTAGTGACGCTCTGGTACCGGCCGCCCGACGTACTCTTTGGCGCTAAGCTGTACACCACCAGCATTGACATGTGGTCTGCGGGATGTATATTTGCGGAGCTAGCCAACTCTGGGCGCCCATTATTCCCCGGTTCTGATGTTGATGATCAAATGAAGAGAATTTTCAAATTACTTGGTGAGTACAGTCTTTACAAAGTTCTCTTGCTACTCTCTTTTTGTAACTGCCAAAGCAAAGGACAACATGTAACAAGGTTCTTAAATCTGTTGATCTTCCACCTTAAATCATGGCCTGATGGGTACTAACCGCTTTTCTCAAATTGCAAAACAAAGAAGACTGCTAGCAACTTATTATGGTAATAAGCCCAGCTAGCATCTTATATCACATGCAACCATTCACACCAGCAGGTCAGTCTGAGCAGTGGATGATAGGACCCTATACTACAATTCTGATCCTGTGTACTGTGTAAGACTGTACACTGTTGTGTGCAGTCAATAGTTAATAAGAAACAGCCTTACACTGTGTATTATTGTGCACAGTGTAGAAATAATGTAAGATAACATATAAATAATGTATCTTTTTCTATGTTTACTTTTATAAGAAGTCATTTTATTGCTGTTTTTTTTTATATTCATTTTACACTTTCTGTCACTAATATTAAGATTTACAAAGTCTCTGACCCCCATGTCAGAGGTGTTCGCGGGCCGGGTGTGATAGCGCCCGGACTAATAAAAAAAAAAAAAAAAAAAAAAAAACCGCTTTTCACATAAATTGAATCTGCAAACGCAGTCTGAAGTCAAAAGCATTCCCTTAAATCTGATCTGCTTTATTGTAAAAATAAATAAGATTACAAATGCTAGCTTTATCAAAACTTTCAGACTTTCTTACAATACAGGAAGTCCAATGGATGCCATTCAGTTGATGAAGTATTCAGTATTCATCATTTTCATTATTTATTAGTATGAAGTATTTTTGTTCCCATCTGACTGACTGGGTGATGCAACAACAGCCAATGCGATAGTAAAAACCTTTTCTGTCTAAGGTCTAAACGTGTAAAAATAGTGACCCAAAAAAAAAAAAATTGGTAATTACTAACCTTTATCATTTCTCACATTAAAGGGACACCAAATGAAGACACATGGCCCGGTGTCACACAGTTGCCTGACTACAAACCTGTACCTGTTTACCAGCCGAGCTTAGGACTCCCTCAAGTTGTCCCTCGGCTTCCAGCACGAGGGAGAGACCTGCTCGCCCGTCTGCTCACATGCAACCCTGCCCTAAGGATGCCGGCAGATGATGCCATGGCACACGCTTACTTCCATGACCTTAACCCTTCTGTCAAGAATGACAGGTGTTAACAGTCAATTCAACCTTACAAGTTCACTTCTGAACTGTTGTTTGGTGATAAGAATACTGATGAGGTGCAAGACTGTAACGATGAAGAGACAATATTAATAGATTGATCATAATCTTATTGAAAACAGTGAATTAGGTTGTAGTGATGTGCAAACCATATGTTGTGTTAATAGAATTTAAACTTAATTTGCAATTAACTACAGTTTCACTTTGAGTAAACTATTATTTGTGTTCCTCCCAGTATTTTATTGGTTAATATACTAAATAATTTAAAAAACCTTTCATATTGGAAATTGTTTTCATACATAGTGAATTGTGTACGTATGGATGGAATTCCCTGCAGTTCTAACTGCTATTATAAGAATTAATTATTGTTAACAACAGATAATATTAATTAATTATACAAATTAAATGTTAAATAAGTAGTTGTTCAATTTGTTAGTCATCATTGATCTCATAATTTTTATCCATTAATTTATTATGTTGATATATTAATGGCATTTGATTAGTAGTACGTTATTTTTTTAGATTGTTTAATCTATAGCTGTAAGATTAATATTTTATATAATAAGAATAAATATTATTGCAATACAGCATATATTTTATTAGATGTTCTCAGCTGCCTCGTGAAGTTCCGCGGTTATGTCGTTTATAAGTTCACTCGATTTTCCTCTGGCCCTCATACTGGAAGATGTCAACATAGAAGACTTGTATGACGAACTTTCTTCCTTCATAGATTGATACACACTCTTCATTCTAGATGTTTCTGATGACGAAGCTGATGAGTGATGCTGATGTCCCATCTTCTTTTCCAAGTCCGACATTTCTAGATGAGTTTTTATCAATGCTCCTTCCGATGCCCTTGAAGTACCAGCAACATTTTTTTCAGAAGATTTCATTGATTCGTTGGTAATTCTAGCCTCTGTATTTTCCCCATTCCCTTTAGATAATATTGTCTCTTTCAAAATGTCAGGGTTCAGCAATCTACTGTGTTCTTCTTGTAACTCTTTTTGATTCGTTGTCTTCTTGATGGTCTCATTAGTTTCATTTCTGCATTCTTTTTCTGTTGTTTCTGCATTGACTGTACTTAGAACATGAATCTTGCGTGGACTCGCTACACACATCTTTATTGGTACGATCTTTTCACTATCTCCAGATGATTTTTTTTCAGCAATTATGATGAGGACGCCGTTTAAGGACAGCATTGATGTCACGTTTTCTGATGGACAATGGTTTGGAAGTGCATAGCGCCGTTTGAAATGTCTCATGACGAAACCGTGGATGTCCGCTCTCTCCTCGTGCTTCCCCTCAACTATAATTTCTCCGTCTGTCACTTTAACGGTGATTTCATTGAGACGAAAATTGTGTACATCCAGAGTGATTTTATAGTTTCCTTTGTCATTTTCCACAGTGGACCCAAATTCCTTTGTAGTGTCGCAGTGTAAAGAGCCCCTTTCAGTAGTGTTTTGAGTACTACACTGCCATGGGTGGTAATAATTGGAATTCAAATCGTAGAATGGAAACAAAAACTCGTGTGGTGTCCACATGTCAAAGTGTTGATCAGACAGCAAACGCGCCGGACAAAGCCTTGGGATGTCCATCTTGAAGACGTGAGAACGGCGAGAGATGAGATAAACAACTGAAAATGAAAAGTGTGCCAAGTGTTTTTATAGTCGATCTTTTCCGGAACAATCGTATGGTTGTCTCACACATGAATGTAATAAGACTACCTGCGGGGTACGTCTTAGGTGGGATATTAATGTACGACGTTCTTATAGCTTAGCGACCTTTTCGCCCGTAAGCCCTTTAGTTCGCGTAGGTACTTAGGCTGACACAGAGGAAAAAATGTGGCCATAAGTAAAGTACCTACGCGGAGTTAGGTACTCGTGCATCTATCACCCTAGACCTATCATCCTTCTTCAGCAGCTAATAGCACTCAAGTTATGGAGAGCTCACTTCGAGACTACCGTTGTAGATACGTACCTTCTTGGAATAATGGAGGGCAGTTACTATTATACTATGAGATGTCGTGCGTGATTCTCATCTATCCCACCCTTTCGGTTATTAAGTAGTCTCTTAACAGCTAAGGACGCAACCCTATTTGAACATACATCAATACTGATCGATGATGAATATATACGCGATCTTTCAGACTTATATATAGAATGACATTATCGTGATGTTGTGGTATATTGCAACTAGGATATAATTAGAATCATGATCGAATTACTTCCTATTGACTAAGACTGAACTGTGTCTGCACATAGTCCAATTAAGTCGATGACTGAAACGAATACCTCGACACGTCATCTCATTTTTAGCTTTTTATTTTCACTTGGCGAACTATTTTCTTATACAATAATTTTAAGATGTTGAACCAAGCTATTAGGTATCACCACGCCATGTTTTATCAAAATCCGGCCAGTAGTTTTCCTATGATGCGAGACTAACAAACGTTTCTAAAATAGCAGATTCAGCCTTTTTGGGAAATTATGTCCCCTAAGATTTTGAATGGACAACAGGGTATCATATTATATGAACAAATTCTTAGAAATTATTGCATTATATTTTTGAATTAAATTATATTTTTCTTATATCTCCCTAATATTATGAGTACAAATTAAAAATAAAAACAATATTTATATTATAACATTTCCATTTCAGCTCTTTTTCTTTTCCGATGGTTGGCCACCATATTAGCTGTGGTCAGGACACTGTCCCCTTTCTGAAGCCATGACGACATAGCCTTCTCTGTGTTGGCAGCAGCGGCAGCCTGCTTACGCTCATTGGCTGATAATGGTTGGATTGCACCCACTGAGTCCGTAGATACACTGGCTGACAGTAGCATTTTGAATCTTTGCCTGAATGTCTGAAAAAAAAAATTGTGCCATATAAACTTTAAGGTTGCTAATTTCTAGTATATTTGCATGCTATTGTCACATCATTTATAAAACTAATAATACATCACTGAGCAAAGAACACCATTAAAAGAAAAGAAAAACATTGTTAGGAAGGCATTCTAACCAATTCTCAATAGAGACATGCAATGGGCCAGCCTGGTGGACCATACCCTGGACTCCTTGCATTACATAGAAGCTCATGCCCCACAGAATGATATTCAATGGGTGAAATATTACTATTATGTTAATTCTACTACATATTCTCATTTACTTACATTCAAAAGTGTAGCTAAAACTTCACCTTTTATATCATGTTTTGCTACATAACATCCAAACTCATAGAAATATTGGCCTAATTTATGCATATCTACAGTACAAGCGTCGGCATTGAGAATCTCTCTGTATGAATCCTTGTATATTTTTGGCAAATCCACATTAACCAAAGGTGGTCTTCTTGAATACAATGATTCTGCTAACCATATGGGAATTTCTACATTAGACCCCGCCTTTAAATCCGGTTCTGCTGCTGAAGGATCTAAGAAACCTAAAACAATACGTTATTCATAATGTTTATCAAACCGAACTCCAATATCTAAAGGCAAGCTTGTACGTACCCATTTTAGGCAAGTCGTGCAAGAATTTACACGGGACTTTCTCATTTGTGACTAAAATATCCGATATAGATAAATAATTTAGGTTCTCCATGTGTTTTTAAGACCGCACTTATTCCTGAATGCAATTACAAAGTATTGGAAAACACAAGTGTCTAACTAAATAAAACCTCATACAATTTCGCGCCTATTTTGTAGTACTAGGCGAAGGAATTAATCCATACTGCCAAAACCCTGACATTTTTTTTTTACATTTGGTTTCATCTTTTAAAAAGCATAGCCCTACGGTATTTGGCCGGTATCAGGGATAATGTAAAGCTATTATTACGGTCGCAAACAGCTTTTTCAAAATAATTCTTCAATTTTCAACATAATGCTCAAGCATCAAGAAGCCTAATTTGCTTCCCCCTTATTTCAACTAACAGTAAAGCGTAGACCGCTTTCTCTATCTTTAAATCAGTATATTTTTATTTTACATTGTATATGATGAGTTTTATACTCTTTATACTATAAAGAGTATAAAACCTAATCTGAAAATAACGCTATAAAGTTTATAGCGTTATTTTCAGATTTCTCTATGTCCTCTGGTTGTCTATGATTGATTGCCAATTATGTTTGTGTGTAGGCAATATAATAAATTTTACCGATAAAATCCAGGGTTAGCTTGGGATTTGTGATATTACATTTTGAATTAACTGTGAATTCTACTTGACGGATTCACTTCCAATAAGAAATTAGATATGTACGGTATTTAAAGTGCATTTAAAAATCTGCTCACATTAGGGAATTCTTGTTTGCATCCGCTTATGATTTTCCATCAAAATGTCCGGGTAAGACAAATAAATATATACGAATAACTCTTTTATTTACTTACTCAGATCTTCAACTTAGATTATGTTATAACTATCACCTACCCACGACTAGTTAATAGAAATCATATAATTTTTCCCTGTAATATTATATTGTTGTAAATTCTCTCAGGAAAGCGTATACGATCAAAGAAATGAAGACTATAGTGGATTATCTCATAGACCACAAAGCTTATGGTGAAATCAAAGGTCGAAAAATGTGGATAGATTTTGCTAATTCTCAGGTAAGTGAGAATACGAAAAGTATATTAGAACTAAGGGACCTACCCAGTACAATGTTTGTTAGAATGGTATTGGTACAAAGGATGTGCTTCTAGAGCTAATATAATTAAGACTCGTATAATGTGTAGTAAATGTGCATCCCGTAGCCCATGAAGCATGCAGCACAGAATATCCCTCCTCTACCTATCCTGTGCAGGGTCAAATGAGAGAGACAAGACTCGTAAAGTGAATAAATAACAAAAAGATTGGACTAGTTTAACTGGTAGCACGTAATAAGACATCTTGTGTGATCCTGTATAGTTTGCCAGTAGTAATTCCAGTTTCAATATTTCAGCTTACAAACAGGACTTGGCAAAGCCTCAAAGAGACCTTTTTGAAGCGCATAATGCCTGACATTCACAATCCATTCTACAAGTTGACGATTGAGCAAATAAATAGTTTTAGACAAGGGTGAGTGTTCATAATATTTGAATAATAATTATTCACAAAATTATAATTACGTGTTCTTGTATCTAATAATAGTGTTCACTGCTGGGGAGGGGTTTCCTCTCAAAGAGGAGATTCATGCCATAACCTACTATACTGGCTCAATGTGGGATGGCAGACTTCACACATATTTCATGAAATAATTAAGTTCTGTTCAACAAGAACTTTCCTCATAATATATTTATAAGATCAAAAAAGTGGTTTCATAAGTACCTCCCATGGTGAAATTGTTTTGTTAGTTGATCTATGATACACTATCACCCCTGTCTCCACCAAAAGAGGAGGTAGACATGAACTGTAGTGTACCTACATTTTGCTGATGGCAGGGACATATTGTCTGTAGTAAGTAATGATTGTTGCAGTCAGCTGCTGTTTCAAATAGGCCATCCAATGTATAAAATAATTATATTTCAACTCGCAATTGCCCTAGAACATTAGAATAAAAAAAAAATTGTTTAATCTATCCTTAACATTAAAATATTGATTTCTAAGGCTGCCATTCATTTGGGCCTGTGTGAAAAAAAACAATATGGAGGCTGAATCTACCATTCTTGGTAGTTTTTTTCGTGAAGTTATCTATAATCTTATGCAATTTTGCAGATACGATATTGCAGAAAGAAATAAGAATAAACTAGACATTCAAACAATAAGTGAGGACTCCACATCCTCAAGTATTAATGGTATTATATTTTTTATAACAAATTTGTTATTCTCATTTTGTACAAAAATTGAATTGTTTTTGTTAATTTAATTTTAGCAGAAAACCAGAAGCAAAGAGACACTGGAAATGCTAAAGAAGATGGGAAAACTGCAGGTGAGGATAAAAAATGTAAAAAGATCCCATCGCGAACTAGATCATCAGCAGAGACGGTCATAATTGACAATTGTTATGAAACTACTGAAGACATACAAAGAGATCTAGAATCTCCAGTACAAGAGATGAAAAACGAAGAGTTAGGCATCGCGGCTAGATCGCTCAGGGATTGTATAACATATTCTGAACCTTTAACACCTATGATTCAAGAAGTTCTGGATGACTTTGCATCGGAACCTGAAGATGAACCACAAATGGTAATAGATGAGAATAGCATTCCCGACACTAATACATCTGAAAAACCCAACCAGGAATCAAACACTCTAAATGAAACTACAAAATCTGAACATATTGCCACTGATGTTGCGAAAAATGCTAAGGGACTGTCGTCGGATGTCGTTGAAGAAGTACTGTTGACTGAAATTAAAGAGTTTAGCAATCAAACAACAAAAAACCAACAAACAAACAATACTGAAAATGTTGATACCAGTAAAAAACAGTCTGAAAACTCTGATAGCAATGTTGATAAAGACAATGCAGAAGATGGTACAAAGAAAGATTCTAAAAGTGAATCAAGTGATGTAACAGCAATACCAACTGCAGATGAAGTTATAAACCTAATTAGCGATGACTCCAATGCCAAAGGAAATACATCTTCAAATGACAAGACAAACAAGACTCTTGAAAAGGTCACTCAGGATTGTTCAAACAGCACAGCTGACACATTACTACCAAATAACCCTGAAGGGCTGGATAAGAGAATCTCTAATGAGACTGAAAAGCAGGACAAAGTTGATGACAGTTTGATAAACTTATCTGAAGATGTATCCAAAACCAATAGTGCTAGAAAAAGAACTGCTTCCCTAGATACAACAAGAGAAATTGAAAATAAGAAAAATAAATTAGCCGATGAAAATAAAACAATACAAGTGAAGAAAATTAATACTAATGGTTCTGTTAGTGATACTGCAATAGATAAAAAAGGCAATGATAAACTCGAAATAATTGAAAAATCTCGTGAAAAACAAAAACTAAACACTATTGAGAAGCCTTCAACAAGCAAGGAAATTAAAAGCATTCCAAAAGCGACAAAAAGTATTACAGAAACTGCAGTAATAGAGAACCCTTGCTTAAAAAACGTAAGCTTATTTGATGAGCAGTTTAATAATAGTAAATATGATACATCTGAAACTAGTGAAGTAGAAGAACTGACGCCTAGTAGTTTGCCAACACTAGAGAAGCAGAAATTAAATGATAAAGAAGATGTGGTGATTTTGAAATCACATTCAGATACAGAAAGTAATGATAACAAATCAATGCGGAGAGACAAGCCGAGGCTTCATGGTGTGTCTAAGAAGCAAAGGGAGAAAGCTTTAGCTAATGTATTTGGATTCTCTAGTGGTAAGTCAAATGGCCGCTTCAAGCATGTGGGTGGTTCAGGCAATAACTTGTATTCTTTATAGTGGAAACACGTGTCGTATACTTGTTTAGATTCGCTTCGTTTCGCGGAGAATTGCATTTTATTTGAGGTCCCGTCACTAGTGATAGATAGTTTCTTGACTAACATCTTAGAGGAGTTCGGTGTTGCTGGTTTCTTTAATTATCGTTCAAACTTGTTTGTTTTATAATTGGAAAAGTTGATAAGCCGAGGGTCAGTGGTGGGTTCCTCTTCCCCATTTGTTTAACAATGGATTTCCGCCAAGTATCGCCTAGTTCCATCAATTATATGTATTCTTGGGGGTAAATATTGGGTACTAACTGCATCCTGCATTATAAAAAATATGTTTTGCTATTGAATTAGAATAATTATTATGCTAACATGACCCAAAAACAGTTATTGAGGTGGCATCAAATGGCTTGAAGCAAAACTATGTCTCTTACGATTTAGATACAGTTTAAAATAGTATGTAATTTAAGCTTCTTTGTCAGTTTGCTGCCATCTTGGAGTAATTGATAGTTATATTCCAGTATTAAAAATATACTTCAAATAGTGTGTCAAGATCATGTTTGTGACCATTATTGCACATATTTAAAAAAAAAATGTTTGAATCAATAAATTTCCAGTCTCTCATTAATGTTGTGTAATTTTATTTATAGGCGCAGTTACATCGCAGCGTAAAAGGAGATTAAGTCGGCACAAGAAGAGTTTATCCCGGAGTGTTTCGCAGTATGTAATATTTTCAAATGATTCCTAATTCAAACCTGGTAAAATTTGTTCATCAACTTCTTTTTTTATTACACTCACTCTAAATTTTAGAGTAAATGTAATGAGAAAACCGATGCTTTCTTGATATCATCATTTTAAGGGTGTTTTACATTCTCGTATAGCACATCTTCTTAATATTTAGATTTAAATAAAATTTTGCACTGTGTGCAGTTTTATCCAACTTGAGGTAGGATACTTTATATCTCAATTTATAATCGCAAATATTTGACTAGAAAATGTTGTCCTAGAAATAATGTATATGGCAAAACAACGTTTGCCGGGTCAGCTAGTATTATTATATTTATGCCTTTTTTATGGGTCGTTGCAGCAACCACCACAACTCTGGTACCAGCGAATGGACCTCGGAGACAGACAGCGAACTGTACGTGTCTCCGCCGCGCGCCCGCAAATACAGAAGTTCGCGGAAATTTTTGTGAGTTGTCTCTACCTTTCGGAAATGTTATATTCGTTATCTTCTCAGGAGTACACACTTTTGAGAAGTTTTGCATACCAACACTGTATTGTTATATTATTTAGCCTTACATATCAAATGCAGTATAAACATAATCATATACTATTACATATCAAATACTATGAAAGATCGCGGTAATGTGATGTTATCTCATTACTAGTGGCCGCGAAGCGATTAACTCTATATCAATTGAAATTCAACTCGAAATTCCATAATGACTTGTTTTAAATTCTACGAAGTAGCTAATTGCACTATTATATTTATTAATCCCAGTTTGATTTTTAATAGTTTTTTCTATGCTACTTACACAGGAAGCCAGAGTCCGCCAGGATACTCTCCCTGGAACAGGAGGGGGGCCTGTTCGTTATGCACGGAAAGAAAATATACCCGCTGGTGAAGGACGGGAGACTCGTAAAGAACTATCTTACATATTTACCAGACAGTATGTAATATTTTGTTTAGGCGTGTCCAAACATAATGTGGCGATCGCAATTCAA
The DNA here is from genome assembly GCA_905404115.1 of Pheosia gnoma. NCBI lineage: Eukaryota > Metazoa > Arthropoda > Insecta > Lepidoptera > Notodontidae > Pheosia > Pheosia gnoma. Next base: position 3,247,432 of record FR989910.1, read on the forward strand.
ACGGAATTGGATATTTTAGCTTTTCATTTTATCTTTAGATGTATCGCAGTAATCGCGCACAAAATTTATGTTAAGAAAATAGCTTGATGGTATATATATTATACCCCTAATTTATAAACGTTTTATAACTTTATTTATCGTCAGACACGGCATGGTTACCTTCTTATTTATATGTATACAAGACGACTAGTCGACATATATTTTTCTTAGGAGACCATATTGTATTACAGGTGATTCAGAAGAAGATGAATCTTACTGGAAACAGAAATATGTTGTAGAAAAAAAGAAATCGGATGAGTTGAAGAGGTGAGTGCCGTTCTAAGCTTGTAGCCTGTGCCATAAGGTTGATTTTATAGTCACGCTTCTAGTTGCGTGTGCAGTACGCGGCGCGGGCGCATGTGTAAGTATTTACTTACGTGTTAGGGTTGCCCGCGCTGACAACCGCCCGGAACGTGCTTACAGGCTGTAAGCGTCACCATAAAATCAGCCCAATATCTTTAAATGTTGCCATACTTCCACAGATTACTGGAAAAAGCCAAAGAACCGCGTCCGAGGGAATCAAATTCGCCTATTTTGCAACGTCCACCATCAAGGTATATATATAACTTTTAACTGAAAAGGGTAAAAGGCAGTGATAGCTAGTAGAACACAGGCCTTGGAAATAAGGTTCAAACTTCACGTCGAAATTCTGGGTTGTTCAGATTTTTAAGTGTGAATCTCATTGTCGATAATGATTACCACTTGCTGTGCGGTGAAGGCTAATATTGTGAGGAAAGCTGCATGAAAGTCAAAAGTCGCGTGTGAAGTTCACCAAACCGCACTGGGCCATCGTGGTAGACTATGGCCTACATCAGGGATTCCCAAATTATTTTGGGCAAGAGACCCCTTTTCCAAAATGAACTGATACCTCAGACGCCCATAGCCAAATTTCTTTAAAAATCCTATCTCTAGTTTTTTTCCTATTGATACAAAATATTAATTTCATTTTGTACGAACTTGTGCACGCTTATCGACTTGTTCAAGTTTTTAAAAGTACAATAATTATATTTCCTACTAAAATATTAGTCACTCTTATAACAAGTTGATACACGTAACACAACTAATACTGTATCTTGAAAGTTTCAAGTAAGAACTTGTGTTAATTAATAGGGGTTGATTTTTAGTCCTCGTCGACCCCCAAAATCAGTTCCGTTTCTATTGCCCCTTGGGAAACTGATATCGACCACTTTGGGAATCCCTGACCTACTGACCTAAATCGGTATGGCCGGTATAATGTCCATCGCGCCCCCTATTACATTGGGACCAAATACTAACGAGGAAACGTGGGTTCACTGCAGTGAACCTCTGCCTTCACTTTTAGTATTAATATTATTGAATAGAGAATTATTTGAACAAGCTTTATAAAAAAGTTTGCGGTTTTTGTTACAGACACTCCAGAGTATCAGTCAACCGAAATCGACAAAACTCCGATAATTGTGGTACGTACTATGAATTGATCTGAGGTATTGATCAAAAGGTTTATTTAAATAGATTTTACTTTTTTTTTATTTGACCTATCCCCACGGCTGTGCAAACGTATTCCGTATTGCGCCAAATGTCAATTTCGCTATTATGGTCTTACTCATAGAAAGTTCATAAACGTATGTACTATTTACAATACTTGTATTGCTTTTAGGTAAAGAGTTGTGCGTGCCGGGACAAGCTCATAAACATGAAGAGCCTGACACGAACTTGCCAATGGAGAAAATAAAAATTAAGTTCACGAGAAATGATGAGGTATGAACTTCAAGTATTACAAAAGTTATCTTGCATCTAGTGAGATGCAGTCTCCATCTGATTTCGCCCTTTTACTTTAAAAGCGTCAATAGCCTATTGGTTATAAGGGCCGTCGTCGTAACACAGAGGTTCAAGGTTCGCTCCCCACCGTTGTCAATAAGCTGTTTCCGCGTGTCCACTCCTGGCACAAGCTTTGGTTTAGTTGGAAATGCTATAGGGAAGAATAGTAATCTGTTTATCACACATTGTATAAGTTATATTTTTTATGAATATTTTTTTTAAATTTATATATATCTTTGTATATTAGATGTAATAAAAATAGTGTACCGTGATTTTAAATAAAAGCTAACTATGATTACTAATTTAGACCTAAGACTGCAATGTAAATAAAAACTCGGTACGCTCGAGCGCACTCGTGACTTGCACGCGCAGGGTATCGCGCGGAGCGTTCTGTTGTGATCGCGTGGTTTACGATACATGACGCGTTTTAACTTTTATAACACATGACAAAAAAAAAAATTGTCGTCGCGTGTTGCCTTTACCCTAGGTTAAGTTACAATGCCCCTTATACCCTGTATATGTAAGGTACATATTTTAACCGCAGTGGCATTTTCTCTCCTACAAACTGGGTATTTAAGAAATGGAGTCGCCAACAACCAACATCTGTTGGTGGTCTGTTGTATTTTTTTTTGCCAATCCTTGAGGAATGGGGGGTAAAAATTCACAACCATTCAAAATGTCAGCAATCGAAAGTGATCTAGTTTTATTTATGGGCAATGTTTTTGGGGTACGTCTTTTGATGCCACGTCTTCACGCTTATCGGTCTAAGCCTATAGACACCTTTCAATTTTCAGGAAGTCCATTTAGAAGGCCACTGGCCCCAGATCCACCCAGTCCTCGCTCAAGTGGTACAAATATTCCACAAAGAGTCCGAACAAACCGCCAACGAGAACAAATCTAAAATGATCGTGGAAGCCCCGGAAACGAAAACGAACAGTAGCAGAGCATCCACTCCTGCTATTATTGCTGCTATTGATCCAGGTATGATCTGCTGACAGAATCGAATCACAATGACACATTAGGCAAATTTTGAATGGACAATCTTTGGTCACAAAAAGTGGAGTAGTCTTTAAAGTTTAGTTAATGGACTACGGGTTTCATCATGGGCTTTACCCAACAAAATAGGTTCGATTACTCAAAGGCCATTTTCCCACGTTACGGAGGAAAGAAAGTGGGAGAAAATGGCCACAGTCCACGACGCTGATTCAGTAAGATGACATCACGTCTTTATAACCGTTCTGGTCGTCATTAAAAAGGAACCACGTCTTTTAGAACAATCGACTCATAATCGAATGGCAATAGCATCTGGGACTTGGGCAGGTCTGGCCCTAGTTTCTCCACGATACTCAATATCAAAAATGAGATTCGTTTATGAAATTCCACACAATCTTTTATTGCAGAAGTTCATAAAAGGGTGAATGAAATAGAGAATGAAATATTTAAAGAAATCGAGGAGAGAGCTAAAGAAGAGCAGAAAATGGACATTGGAGTAAATACTAATGTCACTAAGAGGTAATATTTTAGAGTGTAAAATTGACACACAAACATCATATGTATGGTCACAAACTAAGCAATGTTTACAGATAACAGAATATAATTACTTATATAGATATTAATCACCTATGACTCAGGCACAAACGTTCGTGCGAGTTTGCCCCTACCGGGATTCGAACCCAGCACCCTTAGTACAGAAAGCAGGGTCACTACCAAATGTGCCAATCGGGCCTGTACAGATTATTTCGAAATGGTTGTGACGATTCAGAGACTATTGTTTAATTTAATTGTTATTATAGAAAAGTAGGCAGACCCAGAAAATCATCATCGTCGGAGCCACAAACCCCAACGAAACGGCAAAAAAGGTCCACATCAAAAGCCACAGAACAAGTAACTAAACCAGTCGCTGAAACTGAAAACAACGCTACAAGCATAGAAACAACGAGTAGAATATCCACAAGACGGAATAATCCTGCAACGCTGAAGAAAGTGTTAAATGGTATGTGATTAAATCTTTTCTCTATGTACCCTTTGTAATATGTTTGACTAATTCCCCTGACACAAGAAAGTATAAAGAAAACGCACAATCAGGTCTAAAATGTATTACGTTGATATTACCCAATTGGAAACCTGTGGCTAAAAAATATTTCAGACCACTGAGACATGATCATGAATGGCTCTTTTGAGGTTATCCTGGATCTTGGGGCACAGTAATAAACCCAGTCTGGTTAGTGTGTATCTATACTAATATTATAAATGTGAAAGTTTGGATGGATGGATGGATGTTTGTTACTCTTTCACGCCAGAACGGCTGAACGGATCTGGATGAAATTTGGCACAGAGATAGATTAGAGTCTGGAATAGGCTACTTTTTATCCCGGTAAAATGTATGGTTCCCGTGGGATAGATTTGTTAAAATTTTCATAGAATACCAATAAATTCATTTTCTCATACATTTGATTCTGAGGCGGTACGAAGTTCGCCGGGACAGCTAGTTGGACATAACGGACAAATTATAGGTAGGGTCGCCCTCTTTCTTTGTCACAAGTATCATATGCCTGTAGCTTAGTTTTTTACCTGTATTGTGTTTGTATTTTCTAGTTTAGTTATCGTAAAACTTATAATAGTAATGTTTTATATAGAGAGATATTAATTTACGCGAAATAAAACAAATTGTATGCATTTTATCGCGTTTATTTTATGTTTTTTACGTTCCCGACGTTTCAGCTGTTTTACAGCAACCATGGTCACGGGAATCGTCGGGAACGTAAAAAACATAAAATAAACGCGATAAAATCCTTATAGTTAGTCTTATATCAATTATAGAGAGATTTATATTAGAAATATAGGAGTCAGAGTGCAACCAATTAGAGCCAAAACGGCAAAGGACTCGCCTCCCTATTACATAGGTTACAGAGCACAATAACGCATGTTAGTTAACTATGCATTAAATTATACTATTCCACAGAATCTATTAACACCAATGAAACTAAAATACAAACGAGAGGATCAAAAACAAAAGCGGACAAAAGCGGAGATGATGTGAACGACGATGATGACGTCAGATACATGCTCCCGCCGAATAACAAGCGGCAGGCGAGGTCCGCCACAAACATCAAAACGAAAGAACAGAAGCAACAGAAAAGGTAATGTGTATGAACATTAAAGACTGTGGATATTGTAACTAGAAGAAAAAAGTGAAACATAAAAATATGACCTTGGCAGAAGTCACTGTTGCCTCCTTCTTGGCGGGAAAAGAGTGATTAGTGTTCGGTTTCCACGAGGACAATACGCAAGTGACAAGTGCAAATTAACAAGTGTCACGAATAGATTTCTATACATTTCCCAATTGAATATTTATTACATATCGTTATCAGTTTTGTTTTAGATTTCAAAAGTTGTGTTTCTTAGTTGCTACACTGTAAATAATTGTGATAAGTTGTCGTTACGTGTTGTTAGTTTTTCGTAAAAAGTCCATGATATTTTTTTAAATGTGGAAGCAAACATTTTGTTTGAGGGTAACGGTGTTTTGGGGCTATCCAATAATGTTATTGAAACATTTTTTTAAAAGCATTGGCTTGACACGGGAATACAATATCCGACCATAAATATTGCACATCGGCAATAGAAAAAAAAACGGCTTTGTAGAGTGTCATCTCTTTCACTCTTGCCTCCAGCCGCTAGTCCCTTTCTAAAGGTCGACGTGCAATATTTACGGCCGGGTGCTATACCTTAGTGATGCCGAGAGAACGAAAAAATATTTGCCCTGCGGTCTATTCTTGCGAAGTTTTTTAGAATCACCTAAAGAAAGAGACATCATGACACTAGTTACGTCATTCAAGGTCATATTATTTTGTTTCGGTTATTGTTTTAGTGTACTCTTCATCAGGGGTGTTAGGTGATAAGACTCTTGGTTATTTTTAATGCATTATCATTACCAGAATTAAGACATTCGATTCGAGACTTTGACTTTAGTAATGTAGTCCTTAATCTATGGATGTAGTTCAATGAATTGTGTTCTATACATTTTGTTGATGAAATTATGATTAGGAATTGGTATTTTAATTAGTAGGTCAGTATGTCGTCTCCCTTCCATTATATTCCTGATGTGTCTCATCAAGTCTAAAAAAAAACATGAAAAGTGTACGAAGGAATGCATAATATCTGTCTGTCTTTCAACTTTTTAATCGAATGGCTCATCAACTAATTTATAACATTCTTACTTTTTTTTTATTTTGTCTATATTTAAATTTTTATAAAACAACATCTAATAAGTATGTCAATATCTGTACCTACCTTCCCTATTCAGGAATTCCCTATAATCTGTGTCTATACTTAATATTTTTTTACATAAATCTTATTTGATTATTTCTATATCCTTATAAAATTGCATAGCTGACAATAAAGATTTTATATGATTAAATTATGTATATGTATGGCAAATACGATTTTAAAAAAAAATATGTTTGAAGTACAAGTGATATACATTAATTATTCCCTAAGAAAGTGAATCAGACTGTAAATGAAATACATTTAAATGCGGGTAGTTATATCAGTCGACGATCGTTAGAACTACCGGAATTTTGTAAGGAGAATTATACAGTACAGATTTGTATTAGATATTTCTCCATAATTACATGTTTATTAGTTATATCTCGAGGTTTATGTCAAAGATTCTGAATTTAAGCTTACGGCGCGGACACATGTTGGCCGAGTCCACGCGAGTACTTACTCGGAGGAGCCGAGTCCACGCGAGTACGTACTCGGAGGAGCCGAGCCACGTTCACACACTAGCTGTTCTTCTTGACTCGCCTTATCTTTGATCACATGTGTAATAAGCGCGCCCGAATAAGCCATCAACGACGAATCATTTCATTATGTCAATTGTTAACTAAATCAGAATTTATTTCAACTAAAATGTAAATTTTAATAGTTTTTAAACTAATCATATGATATGAATTACTTTACGGTGGACTTTCTTCGTCTCTTTTCAAGTTGCATGCACAAATTTAAGTTAATTAAATTGACTACATAATTATGATTTTACAGACTTTTATCTCTAAGTACTAGCCGTGCGTGAATATACGGCCGGTGAAATTGATCAAATTACAACCTGTATGCTCCAGGATAAAAGTTATCAATATACATTTTTGTCCACCTACAGTCGTTGCGCACGGGCAGTTAAACAATTTTACTATGTTTTAATAATATATTCATTGTGTAAATAATAACAAAGCAGTAGTTAAAGGAGCTATGAGAGATCTGTATTTTTACAAAATGAAATGTACCTTCGTAGAATGGGAGCAGGTGGAACATTGATCAATAAACATTTCAGTTATAATTTGTGTATTATTTTTTAGTTCATATCTTACTTATTAATTTAAGACGCATACTATTATAATATTAGGTGAGTGCATCCGTTGTGTTAACCTGCTTCCATTATAATTGCACTTAGCATGTCGCTTCAGGGTTGCTAACTTTACTTGGGCGGCTTGGTACTAAATATTAGAGTCAAATTTAATAACTTTTAAAAGTGAAATAATATAATGTATATCTTTCATGTTAATTTGCAATCTACTTTTCTGCTTTATAAATGTCATACGGTTGATTATTTTGCATGGTTTAAAAAAATCTTGTTTTTGGGCGCGCGATGTCGTTGTAAATATAGGAATGTTCAGGTTTATATATTTGAAATAGCTGGCAACCCTGTGTCGCTTTCGCAACCTTCATTGCACTTTAGCTTCTGCTTTCCACGCAAGCCCATCGCCCATACGCACCTCCTAATTCCGTATTTTCCTTTAACAGCACCAAAAACGCCGGTAAAATAATTACATCGCCGCCCGATTTCTCGCTCAACTCTTTGGACAGCACACAAGGCTATCAAGATTCTGATATAAGCCCATCCAAAACGGAAATAAGAAAGAAGAAATTTATTAACAGATCAACATACACGGTCAGATATAAAAACGAATATAATCGCAATATCCGAAGGAGATCACACCCATATTTGTATTGCGAAGACTCCAATGAATCCACATTCACGTCAGCCCGCGCCCCTTTAAAAATAGCTGCACAGAATTCTAGTCTAAACACTGAAGCTTATAGATCTGAGTCATACCAGTTACTAATGCCACAAGTGAGACGTTCCATCACAAGTCTAGAAAGAATCGACGAGACTTCTCCCATGGGTAAATTCGATTCGGCCTTCCATTCAGAAACAACGACTAGGAATCATTTAGCTACAGGCCAAATAAACAGTGACGTTGCGAGTTCCAGTAGTATGTCTTTACCACTATCACCCGAATTGTCGGTCGTCGAAAATTTATCCATCTCAAAAGATATACTCAACTGCAATGAGGATCACCCGACTTTGAATGAAACGCAGTGCAATGAAACGAGCGATATAAAGTTTTGTAACAAATATATGATGTCGGGTGTCGATGTCACCATGCCTTTGATGCAACAGGAGTGCGGCTTAGAGAGTTGCAATGCTGACACCTTTCGTAACAGCCCATCGGACCCCGTCAATGAAGTCACAGAATCGTTATTAAATAAAATATGCACGTTCAACCTGCGCGATCAGACACCAATGACGGAAACGTTGAACCAAAAGTTGCGTAATTTGCTGTTGGAAAGTGCGAAGAAGGTTGGTGCTGAAAATATACAGGGTAAAGAGAACATGATGGAAGTCGATGATACTAATACTGAAATTAGAACCAAAGCTGATAAGAAAAAAAGATGTTCCACGCCACGTAAACGAAAGGGAACTAAAAATTCTGTAGCCCCAAAAGTAGCGCGTCTCGTTGAAGAAGAATGTATCGAATCTTGCTCATTGAGCGGCAGAAAATCTTGCCCACCAGTTATTCAAGACTATATCTTCGAAGTTAACGCGTTAGATAAAGAAATTGGTAACTTAACTGTAACCAGTGAGGCTACCGAGACACATAAAGTTAATAAGAAAAAAGATATTATTAGAGTTAAAATAGTGAGGCCTAAAAGTAAAACGGCTAAAGAAAAGTCTACGATTTCAAAAAATGTCAGCAAAGCGTCGATTTATACGGATAGTGGAATTAACGACTCTGGGTCCGGTGTGTTTCATCCTGTGCATGATAGCGTGGACCTCATTCACAATCATTCAGAAACGTGCCTCCTCGCCAACGAATGTTGCGGGGACAGCGTTGAATTTATTGAGAATGCAAAATCTGTCATAACATTAAACAGCAATTCCACACAATCAAACGAATGGCCGAGCCAATTGGATTATACCGATATAGAGAATAACATGCCGGAATGCTTTTGTAGCAATGCTCAAGACGTGAACAGTTTCTACAACGGTATGTGTGATTTATTATTTTATTATCAACGGTGTCGAGATTTCAGTCGTTTTCAGAATCTTGTACAGGTTAAGATAGATTTCGGAAATCCAATTCCATAGATTATCGCATCACTGTTTTCCATAAGTTACCAGGAATGACGCATGTTTTCGCTAGGGGCGATGTTGATAAAAAAATATTTATCTAATTATCGATTTGTAGCTGCCTTTTTCATTTTTGGCAACACCAAGTCCACGCTAAGAGGCGTGTTTCATATAACTCTGTCGTTTATTTTTGACAATCGGATCGCTTTTGATCGGTTAATGAAAACAAAAGAGGAATGTGTGCTTTTCAAGCCTGTTCAGATTCGGAGATTTCGTCGGTTTAGATTCTAATAATTACCTATTAGGAGATTGCCCACAACTTTTATTTTAAGAAACCTTAGTTATTTTCTTATAAAATGTATCTATTTCAGAAGCTGTTACAAATAACAATGAGAATACAAGCGATACAGTGTACCATAGCCCGGCTGGCACCGAAATATCCCACAATAGTCTCATAACCGAGGACCTCTCGGACGACACCCAACCACCGGTTCGTCCTTCTAAATGGTACCTACTTAGTGAAGAGGAAACCACGAATAGCAATTTGGCAACGAACAATTCTGTGGCAACGCACGTCTCAAGTCATAGCGCCAATCTCAAACATATCTTCCCAATCACTTACGCCGTGCCAAACTTGTCCACAATAACAGAATTGTCTAAAGATAACGATGAAAACAGCAGAAAAATAACGTTGGAAACCGATGGTGATACCATGGACGAATTGTTCTCGCAGTATGTTTGAGAATATTTTTTCACTAGGTACCTCGGCCCGGTGTCAAATCGATTTAAGTCAAAAACGTGATTAATATATGTTAAAAATATTTGCTTTTTTATAGTTTAATTGAATAAATGTTTGCTTTTTTATAGTTTAATTGAATAAATGTGATACTTATTTTGATACATACTTAACTAATTTTTGTATTCCCGTTTTCAACAGAAGCATTTAGTAGCTCCTCAATCGAACGAACAATGTGTCCGTCGGACTTACGTACTGCCTTTCTAAGGATCGTATTCGCGTGTTACATACCCGGAATACCTATGAACGGGTTTTAATTGAATTTTTGAAAGATTTGACTATGATTGTTGACGGATTACCTATTTATATGGCTTACTTTTTCAAAGGGGTTCCCTCTGACACTAGGTAAGTTTATAATTTGAGTAAGCTAAGCTAAAACCCTTTCGAAAGGGTCTTATATAGACAAATTGGTTAATTTTTAAATTTCGATTTGAAACACGGGAATATGCTCTGTGTAGGTCTTGTCTGTGGCCCCTACCTACCCGAACCAACCCCCACATACCTCGTGTGGTAGGTTTGTACTTCGTAGTATATTCGTGGACAGGTTCTCCATCAGTCGCTGGGTTAGAATAGCAAGCCCACACCTTCCGCTCCTATCCTAATTTTCGCATAATGTGTAGAGCACCAGTCTTAATTTAGGTCGTCCTGATTTTAATTTTCTCGCTTGGCTCAACAGCTCTTTTCGACTGCAATAGTTTTACCTATATAATATTCTGTTTCTATGACTTACATGACACTGGCAAAATACCCAAGATGATGACGCCATATTTTTTGTGTAAAAAAAATATATTCATATCACTTGTTCTCTTATTGGTCTGTGAGACAATTTATATACTCTGATTCATAACACAGAGGGGATTAGGATTGGGAAAATTGGGATGGAAGTAAATAAAAATACATACGGCAGACAAGACCTGCAAAAGTAAAATTATGTGCTTGGTAACCAAAATAATGTAAAAAACACCATGCCGAGGACTCTACCATTACGAATATGTATAAGAGACTGTTTTGTATTAATTCTACTCGTTATTTTCAATACTATTCATATAACAGATATGGGTGAGTATACCTGGAGAATCTTTGTTTGTGTTTATACTTGTTATTTCTCTTAAATTTATGTCTTCTATCATTATTACAGCAAATAATAACATGGATATTCAGAGCAAAGAGAATAAAATAAAAGACGAGTTCATTGATAAAGGAGTGAGAGATTTCAGTGATACTGATGAATATTTGAGAAGTTGTCCATCCGTAGATCAAGAGAACACTTCTGAATGTTCAACACTGCAGTATCCCTGCATAGTTTGTGACGGGAGTGTGGACTGTCGGTATGGAGGCCCACATAACTATACTTGCAATGTGAAACCTAAGATTGTATGCAATGTGAGTATGAGTGCATTGATATCATGTAATATCTTGCAAAAAATGCTTGTTAGAATGTGTACTACTGAAATGTTAATTAATTATCTTTCAGGGTACAAAAAACTTTAATAGAACAGCAATGTGTAGATTTTGCTACCAAACTGACAAATGGGAACATCGGTGTGATCAAAAAGCCAATTGTAACTCACTTGCATCACCTTTAAAGTATTATTTGTGAGTAGTATTCAATCTTTCTTACTGATCTGCAACTTCACACTTATTATTAGGATAATCTTTTATCCTTGCTGACTCACGCAGCACAACATCTCTAAATGAGAACTATAGGTTTTAAATTTGGAAGACATGTTCCTTTCCACCTCTAGGTGCTCACTAAGAAAGGATTAAACTCTGCCAGAACTCAGTGACAAGGAACAGCTAGTAGGATATAACATATGTTTGTTTACATCAATTTCAGGACCAATTGTACAGTCTCTGATGATGTGGTGTGCTTGGGCAAGCGAAGGTTTCTGAAGAAAATCCGTTGTTCATGGACTGCTGGTACCAGATGGAGCACTGCCCTCATTCTTGCACTGACACTTGGTGGATTTGGTGCCGATCGGTTCTATTTGGGGCACTGGCAAGAGGGTATAGGGAAACTATTCAGTTTTGGTGGATTAGGAGTATGGACCCTCGTAGATGCTCTGCTGATTGGAATCCACCATTTAGGTCCTGCTGATGGTTCTCTATATATTTAGTAATTTTAAGTTAAGGTAAAGTTGTATCTCAGTAATTAATTTATGAATTACTTATATTAATAAAAGTCCATGCACTACACACTACATAATGAAATCAGTTTTATTGATTATAAAAATCTAAATTACAATAGTATCCAAATTACAGCAATTTTAATTGTGTTGCTTTTAGCATAGAATATAAAAACAAGATAACGGAGTTATGGAAGTAATTCCTAACACTATTTTAAATGCTTATACACTAAATTAACAAGTTGATCCTTCTTCAAGCCAGTCAAAGCAGGTAAATTAGGACACTCTTTGTATTTAAGTATATCTTTTAACTGTGAAACAGTATAACTATGCACTTGTTGATTAGCAAGCCGCTCCTGCAACAAGGTATCCTCATCACCATCTTCAGTCTTTGGTTTCTTACTCCTAGGTCCATCAGTTGACTTTGCAAATCTTTTTGGTGCATCAACTTGGAAGGGACCAAACACTTCATGAAACAAATCATTGTTGACTGTATTAAATATTTTGGGATCTGGTTTTGTTGTGTCAGTGAATGGCTCTATCTCATCATCTTCCAGGGCTATCACTTCTAATGCTCTATACAAGGATTGTAGCTTTGGATTCTCAAACATTTCAGGTTTGTAATCAAACTTTAATTCAGTCAAGATATCTTTCATTACTGTTTTATTTGCTTGATCGTTTTTTATGTCTTCATCATCTTCAACAGCAGGAAGATTGCGCATATTTTCCAAAAATGGTATGCGAATTACATCAAATCCAACATCCACATTTAGGCCTAAAGGTTTACTGCATGGTGAAAGAGCAACAATTGATGGTTTTGCATTGACTCTGGTGCATAAGGCACAGATAGCAACCATGCTCATTTCAGTACATGCCTGGTAGAAAGCTTTAAATGCAACAGTAGACCCCTCTATTATACTTTCATTAGGGAATAAAAAGTAGCATGGCTTAAAAATCCATTTTTCCCTGCACATTATATGGGCAGGTTTAAATCCAAGAAGTTTGAGCTTGGGTGGACCAAATGGATTCCTTAGTATCTTCATTTCATTATCTCTAAATTCAACTTTTTGCCCACCATACACTTGATAATGTAATATTTCAGATTTTAATATAGGCATTGCACTTGGCTGAGACTCATCATCAGCATCCATGTTTTCTTCATTATTTACTCTGACTTTGAGGGTTTTGTTAACTGTTGTTAATATTTCATTAGTCTCGCCATCTAAAGGTGTTGTTGTCCTTTCCGTTTTCCCTTTCAGAAGACTATACACTCCCACTCCTATTGACAACCCATCTCCAATTTCAAAGCTCAGCTTAGCAACAGCTAAATGCCGATTACACTGTTGATGCATTAACTGTTCAATTTCCTTATGGTCCCACAGAGGTTTTGGTATATCAACATCCCGACTTTTATTAGCATTAATCAAAAAGTCCTTGTAAAACTGATCAACATTGTAGTCAGTTTGAGAAATATTAATAAGTCTGACTTCAATGTTTGAGTCTGACAAGTCAACAGCCTCCTTAAATGCCGGTTTCTGATCATTTAGCAATGGTGGAATGTCGAATCTAGACAGTACTATCACATTGCGTGATAATAATTGTTTTTTACAGTTTGCGAACATTTTCCGTGAATGCCATAATACATCTGATAGAATGAGTTGCTTTGATTGTTTTAATGAAGAAATATTGATGTTTTGAAGACTTTTAAAGGCTTCCAAAGTGGGGTAACTTAGTGGAAATATTTCCCGGACAGTTTTAATTCCAAATACAGATGAATTTGAGTCTTCTAGGCCAAATAAGCACACTGCTATGTACTGTGAGCTTGATGTCCGTAGGTATTGCCGCATCAGTCGACAAGTGGCAGCGTGAGCCACTTCAGCTGTGTTTAATTTGCCGGGATCATGACTATTGATGTATATAATAGTGGCGGGAATACCCTTAAATGAAGATATTTCTTCATTTTCGTCGTCCGAGGCCATATTCATAAGTTGATAACTGACTTTCTTTAGAAAAGAAAACTTACGTACCAATTTAGTTAATTTATATCTGATATTTGTGCACAAAAACCTTTTATAGCTCAGCAAAATGAGAAAAAACGAAAAGAACACTTAAAAGTAAAACAAAAACAAGTCAATACTGGTATTGTGACTAGTGAATAGTGATGTTCCTAAACGATTATCAAAGCAACCTACGCTAATCGATTACTGTTTTCTTAACAGGTAATCATTTTTTTTCGCTGATAATGTAATCGGTTACAACAAATTCGTAACCTACTTATTTCTTAAAATAAAAATCAATTTTATAAGAACCAACGCCTGTAAACTGCTTGTATTTTTGCATGAAAAAACTATAGCAATGTTGTTATAACAATCAAAACATTTTTTGCATTAACCAATCTGAGGCGAAGAAATATATAGACAGACTGTCGCAAACAACACATTTAATCATAAAAAAACCAAGCCGATTTGGGTAGTCTATCAAAATAAGGTACTTACGTACAGGCGAGTTCGCGTGTAATACACGAATCAGTTTATTTTTTGTGCTTCAATATACTGTCCGCGACACTCCGCCTATATAATTTCATCACCTTAATTGACAATTTACAAGCAATTGATAATTTCAAGTAAGTATGTCGATTAATAAAATTCTTGGAATATTTTTTTTCACCTAATATCCTTTGTCCATTCAGTCAGGCTCAACTATCGATACTCAAAATAATCAAATCGGCACATCCAGTAAATGACAGATAAACTCATTGACGTCCATGATACAAGTACGCTAGACTAATGATATCCTTTAAAATGACAGCTATCTATTGTGCCTATTTGAAGCGCCCCCAGCGTGGGGGAAAGGAACTAAATCTGACGTAAAATGCAAATGGCCGTTGTTTTGTTTACATTGTCTCCGTGTTTATAAAGTGATTTTGAAGGTTTAACGCGATTAAACTTGTTTGTTGTGTCGTATTAATATAGTTAATACATAAATAAGTGGTGTTAGTTAATAGGTAAACCATGAAAGAGTGCGTGTTATGCAAAACTCTTTACCAGAAGGGAAGTGGGGTTACATTCCACAAGTAAGTGAATTTACGGCTAATATTCAAGAAATTAAAACTTTTATTGATATTATAGGCACTTAAAAATATGTTACTAATCTTATTTATACGTGATTACAACACATTTGTCTTTGTAGTATCGGTTTATTATAAACAATAAAATTCAATAGTGCTGTAAAAGTTCCTTGTCGATAAAATTTATCGATATTTTTTTTATCAATATCTTAAATAGATAGAACGTAAAAATCGCCGAAGATAGATTTTTATTATCAAATACATATTATTTTAAAACAATGTTTACTAATTCACAGATTTCCGACTGACAATAGAAGACTAGAATTATGGCTCAAAAACATTGAAAAGCCTAGCTGGCGTCCGAAAAAATATGATTACATCTGTTCAAAACACTTCTCTGATGACTGTTTTATTAAACATAACTCATGTACTACTTTGATGATTTTTATTTTCTATAAATACCTTACCTACTCCATTGCTTCCCAAACAACATTACATTACTTCATTTCTAATAAAAAACGATCCTTATTTAAGTAGGATCTAGCTAGTCACACACCACCCTTTAGTCCGGTTTCGGCTTATCCTAAGATTACCTGACCTACCCATGAGTGATTCGGCTAATCATTATCAGTATTTGCTTCATCTTAGTATTAACCACTCGACTATTTTGGACATTAGCCATTTTTAAAGGAATGGATCATAATTATTTTCATTTTACTGCATGGGTAGGTTTAAGCATAAACATTTTTATCGATGTATCATATCACTGTCCCATCTCTATTATTAGTTCCATTCCCCCTCACTGCCGCTATCAGCGCCAAAATGGCGAAAATCAAATAGGCACACGATAACCGGGCTTATGATTAGTCCAGCGATGTATACCATAGAGGTCAGTGGATAAACTGCTTCATAGGTCAGACACCCTAAAAAAATGAAATATCGCGTCACCATCACTGGTATTTTGCCCGTCCATAAAAGCGGCCACATTATGCCAGTGTCAAGTATTTTTTAGCCGTAGTAGTAGTAGCTTTAAAATTATTTGCACGCTTCGGAGCCTTTACGCATGTTATAAGGGCACAATGTGTCCCTATCAGCAAAGTAGGTATCTAGTCTATTAGGCTATGGAAACAAACACACACTTAACTTACTGGCGGCACTATCGATAAAACGGGGGGTACACTCAGGTAGATCTCAGTGCGTCTTTCCGGGGTCTACAAGCGTAATGATATGACTGCTAAGTACGACCGCGTATGTACTTAATGTTAGAGGAAAATGGTGATGAATGTTCAAGTGATTTCTAGCTAGTCTATACTTCTATACTAATATTAGAAATGTGAAAGTTTGGATGGATGGATGGATGGATGGATAGATGGATGGATGTTTGTTACTCTTTCACGCCCGAACGGCTGAACGGATCTGGATGAAATTTGGCACAGAGATAGATTATAGTCTGGAATAGCACATAGGCTACTTTTTATCCCGGTAAAATGTATGGTTCCCGTGGGATAGATGTTTTAATTTTTCATACTTTTTATCGCGGGTAACACCGCCGGGCGCATCTAGTAGATATATATCATAGTCGTATAAGTATTGAATGCACCCAACAAACCATAATAGCGCTCAGCTCACTGAATCTGTTTGATGCGGGTTCGATTCCTTTCAACTCCAACTCCGTCTTTTCGTCGGTAATTTTCCCAGTCCGTCTGGGTGTTAGCGAGTAATTCGTTAATACTAAAACTAGCGGCTGACATATGATATGTCGGCCGCTATTTATAGTAGTAACAAACGTTAGGTAGGTACTTAGTTTGTGACTATCGATCGGATTGTCTGACTATTATTATCATACTCTTTAATACTATAGACAATAAATCCTGATCTTAATTGTACTCAGTATGCAGATACGCCCAGGTAGGTAATTATCTATGTCATGTATGGCTGATTCTATGAAAAGCAAGAGAAAAAAAGCACACTAATCGCAAAAGGTTAACGTAGAGAGCCGGGTAATTAGTATGTCAGGAAGGCACCAGGCGGTCAGCGGGACCGGCGCGACGGAGGCGGAGGCGGGAGCGGAGCCTGCGCAGTGAGCGCGGCGCGGATGGCCTGCGCGATCCGTCATTCGTACGCGGGCCCACGCCGCGGCGCTACCTCGACCGGCTAGGCTAGTACCGCTCCGCTCGTCCTCCGAGCCTTCGTCGCGTCACCCGCTCTAGCACGCTCGGGCCGGTCCCCGCCACCGGCTGTGAGTCGCGCGCCAGGCGCTGATCGCGTCCCCTGGTCCCGGAGCACGCGTGCGCCCGCTCGCGCGTGCGCAGCGCCACCTGCGCGCGACGACGGGCCGCGAGCATGCGAGGAGCACGGCGCTGCCGCGCGTAGCGAGCCAGGCCGTGCGCGCCATCGCCATGGGCTGCGCCTCGTCCGCCGAGGAGCGCGCCGCCATCGCGCGCAGCAAGCTCATCGAGAAGAACCTCAAGGAAGATGGCATCCAGGCTGCCAAGGACATCAAGCTGCTGCTCCTTGGTAATGGAGCTTTCCATATCTATGCCTTGTGCGATGCGCGCGCACGCCAACCCGACCTCTATTGACTGGGCTTGTGCTGCAAGTCGGTGTTGTCGGTCTTTGATAATTGAATGCATTGACATATTATCGATAGCAATATGTCTGTTAAGTAAGCAGGTAAGTATATGTTTCCAGTTCCACATGAACCTTCAAAATTTTCTACTACCTATGCCTAATATCTTACAGATATGTTTTGTTTATGGGGAATCGGGACACTTACCTACTAGATTAGGTAGCTAGGTGGGTATTGATGATTAATGTGTCAGTTATTAGATTTTATAAACTACCTAGTACAAGTGGAAAATTCAAGACTACGAAATGGAATAGAAATAATGAAAGCATCTACTTAGGTACCGGGTTAGGTAGGTGATGGCTGATAAGTCAAACTCGTCTTATTATTCCATACTGTTTGAGAAGTCATTTTCATGCATTTTAAGGGTTCTGTACCAAAATGGTTAAAACGAAACGTGTTTGTATCAGGCGCTTTGAGAGAAAAGTGTCCTCAAAGAGTTTGATAATTCGACGGTAAAATTGTATCATTTAAGGGTTATTAGAACTCAATAAACAATAAATAAGTGGGTGGTACTTATGTAAGTACTGGCAACAACATAAGAATTATCGGGGCTAGGTATTGAAATAGTATAATTGACGATCTCATGTAAGAAGCACAATAAAATTAAGGTACCAATTATAATCCATCCAGTCACCACAGCTTAAGGATTGCGGTGTGTAAGGCTGCTTAAATTTTGTTCCGTCCGTACATTAAAACCTGTGTTTGGTAGATACATGATGGATCGCTTGTCCACGTAAACATTTAGAAAGATATGTATTTACTAGAACAATTAGAACACCAAAACATATGGTGCTCTAATTGGAGATTCGAAAAGTGCGTCTGACTACACATGAGATTTAATGAAACAAAAAAAAGTTAATTGGGCAGGAAAATAACGCATCCACGCTAAGTATGTAAAATAGTTAGCGTTTCGTTCGATTGAATCTCTATTGAATGGTAATATATTCCTTTCTTTTTGTTCGCGTAATCATTCCTAGGTGCTTACGAATGTGAAAATATAGGTATAATATTATTATTCGGCTGGACCAATTTCATTGGCTTCTAATATACTTAGCATTTCTTTTTTACTGTGTATGGTAAGCTTTTTGAAAGAGTATAGTTACAGGGTGTTATTAGTTGGTACTGTTTCTTATAACCAACCTTTTCAATGGACTAATTTCGCGTGAATATATTGTGAAGCCTAAAAAGTTGGCCTACGCTCTACCATACTGTTGAATCATAATTTTTAGTCGACACCAACCTGTGGCACTACTGTTGAGTGTTGACGTTTTCGGTACCTATAAAGAGAATGCAATGTTTTATGTTTGCATTGAAGGAGGCTGCTGGGCAAAAAACAACTTAATTAATTCGGTTCCTAACATTTTAAATCAAACCTCACGTACCTACCATGTATTCCTGGCCTGCATTGTGTACTAATTACTTGTGTAATAATTACTACCTACGCAACGCAACTTACTGATTCTCAACTTCAATATACCGACTCAACCAACGCATGTTTATATGTACATAACTAGGTCTGTATGGATGAAGCGAAGTGAATGAAGGCTGTAAGTATATCAGTCAGGATTTCAGGATCCATGTAGGGAACGAACGTTAGTATAGTGTGTGCAGTGATTCATAGCTAGCTGAGGTATAGGTACTAAGCCTTAAACATTTGTAAGCACTACGTGAAGACAGAATTTGGATATTTTAATTTAACACTAAAATATTTTCTACGCCTAAAATCACAATTGTCATTTTGTTGGCGACAAAATTTATTTTTTAAAATCGATATCGAAATTTTGACTTTACAAAGTAAAGGATTAGGACGTAGTATAAGTACCCTTTCTGAACCACTCTGTATAATGTAAGTCTTCAAACTAATACAAATTATATGACTAGAATCTACACCAGAATGGAAGGATACCTTACCTTATTAGAAAAAGGATCAAGAAGTTTTTAGACTATAATTATATTTACAAAAAATAGAATTAGAACACGCTTTCGGCTTCACCATCTTAGTTATTTTGTCAGTGTCAAGTATAAGAAGCTATTTCTCAAGACTCAAAGCGCTAATTACAGGCCAGACATTATACTTACTTAAATTTGCAAGCATTTAAATAACTCCCCTATCGTAAAAAAATCTGTTTTGGGGACCTTGAAAACCTATGTTACACCACTTTTTAAGTCTTTGAATTCATTTGCCCTCACTTATGCAAGTTTATGAACACATAATGCGTATATTCCAAGTAAGTTTATATTTACAACAGCTTTGCTTCAACATGTGCTTGAATGAGTTGGTTGCATCAACTTCTCAAAACCAAATATTTCAAATTCCCGTCAGTACCAACTCATAGTCAATGAGTACTATATACTTGCTTGCTTGGTGGAAGCCAAGTGTAAGTAAGGTGGAAGCAATACACCTACTACAAAAATATAATATTTTATAAGTTTTAAACATTGCCGCTGATTATTTTTATAAAAAAACATTATATTATCTGTGACAATCTTTGATTTTAGCGCAATAATCTTGTTCTCTTTCGTATGTGAATGCTTTCACGCATGTGTGAGCGAGTCCGAACGAAGAATTCCGAACGCACCCGAACGTCAGTCGAGCGGGGCGCGGTCGCTGTCACGGAGCAGAGTTGGTGCTTGTCATCCGGCCGCCATTATCTCGTATTTAAACGGATTTGTAAAATCAATTAAACTTTGCATTGACGTCGTGTGTTGAATGTGTTCGGTGTAAAGAAATACGACAAAGAATCAAAGTTGCGGCCGTTTAGCTAACGATTGTGTGTTTCGCAGTCGTACGGACAGTGATAAGTGGTACTGTTAGGTTACTGTGTGTTGGGTGCTAACGTTGTGTAGGGTGGCTCCGGTTGGGCCGGAGCGCAGGACGCGTGTGGAGCGCATGCAGAGGGAGCGGTGAGAGCGCGCCCGGCTCAGGGGTCTGGGCGGCCGGCGGCCAAGGAACAGGGACATCTGCCGACATGGGGTGCGCCCAGTCGGCCGAGGAGCGCGCAGCGGCTGCTCGCAGCAGACAGATCGAGAGGAACTTGAAAGAGGATGGCATCCAGGCTTCTAAAGATATCAAGCTATTGTTATTAGGTACAGTGAAGCTCTAATATTTGCTCGCGCCTCGCGGCCGCACCCATGTACCGGGACTAATAACAATTTTCGCAATACCTAAGTACATTTGATTACGTCGATTTTTCATAGTGTACTATTGATTCGATGTTCTACCGATTTTAGGCGTCCTGTGATGGCGGTGGGTGTTTATTTTGATTGAAGACTAGAATAATAAAGTAGCTTTCTCTTGAATGCTTGATTACGCCGGTACGCACAATCGTTCCGTGCGCAAATGAAAGTTCGTTTACGATTTACATTTAGGAACCATTTGTGTATGAACTCATTATTGTAATGTGTAGATGTTTATGTTAATGTCATGGGTGGTAACTTGACTGTTTTATTTTTCCTTGTAACATTTTAAGAACATCTTGAAATGTGTAATTCATCAGGTCTGAAAATCAGTTATACAGGTCATTGTACTGAATGAACCAAATATACATTATCATTGCCTAAAATTAACAATGTTTCAGTCCATATGAGATACAAATAATTTCATCACTGTTTCCTGCCATTTACATAGATGACCCTGATAAGATAGCAAACCTTGATTGATAAGAAGTATCCAAGTACAATTTGAATACACTTTCATTTAATAGTTCTGGTAACATTACTTATACAGTCATAGATTCACAATGCATGTTCTAAATTTGAATCCTCTTTGATAAGGTACTTTCAGCTTTAAATAAGTAACTACGCTTGCATCTTCCTACCTATGTATACCTTCAAAAGCTTAAGATTTTTGTTTACCATTTCACTTTTACATTGTTCAGGACAAAAATATCCTAAAGTATAAATCTATCAATAATAAAATCTAAGATATCTTTAATAAAATTCTATAAAAAATCATCCAGTTGTTTCCTCATAATATCTCTCTAAATATAAAATTTGAACTACTTAATGTTCACTAATAAAAATTGACAACTGCAATTAAAATAGTTCTGTAAAGAATAATTTACAACCATAACATCAAATCCAATGTTGTCTGTAAACAAATGGTTTATTCAAAATATTAAACGAGAAACAGGCAGTACCTGTTGACAGTATTTTGAAAGGTTGCCAATATTTCAGACCAACCAAGAATGCCATTCATGATTGAAGTAAAAGTACAATAGTGTTATTTACATATAAATACAATCACACAGACCATTTATGACACACTGATTTCAGTAATAGTTATATATTTATTTCCTATAAGTAGGTTATTTATGCTTTAATCTATATGACTCATTTCATGGTATCCTTTTATTGTTTACTAGTACCAATGTAAGTTTCACACAGGTAAAACATACTAAATAATCCCCCTTAAATTGGTGTAAGTACCAGAACAATCAGGCCAGACAGAAAAAACAGAACAAACTTCATATATCGGGACATAAATAATTACTCCGCAGCTAGTTTTATTTATTAACAAGAAACATAGAGAAATAACTAATAGGTTCACTTTGTAATTAAAAACAACAATATTAACATATTTATCACATACAATGGACTCTCAATTGCCTCTGCAGCCTCATTCATACATCTTAATTTTTTTTCTCAAGTGATCAGCGTCAGCCATTATGAAATTAAATATATAATAACTATCTTTGTCAAGTTAATTTCTAAAATAGTATTCATAAATGTTCTAATTTTTTACTCATTATTTTCCAGCATTACATGCTCTGTGTTCATTGGATTTAGATATTGTAGGTGCAAGTCTTTCAAGTGGTTTTCATTGCAGTTTACTTATAGGTTCCCAGCACTTAGTAAAATTATTATGATCATTAAAGCTTCTACACACAAAAAAAAACTGCAGCTTTGTTTCTATGTAGTAGTCATGTCAATAGATACATAAGCACTATCACTTATTAGTGACTCAGGGATTTCTCCCTGCCCACCACAAATGATTCATTTGAATGGTACAGGTATAGGAGTATGGTATCAGAACTGAATATTGCCACCCGAACATGACCTTGATAATACAAATCATAAAGTTGACACTATATTCTGAGGAAATGATGACTAAACAACACAAAAACTTCACCTTGTAACAGGTCAGTTAGCAGTAAATATTGCAAGTGATTCATAATAAATGAATTAATTGGGCATTTTTAGCCTTGTCCTTGAAGTGTTCATTGACTTCAAGATTTACAGGTGTGCTATAAGAGTCGTATAGGACAGAATACATCTGTGTGTGACCCAGATATTTTATACATCAATTACATTTTTACATTATGTCGCCTGTAGTGCCATATATAGTATAATTTATCTATATATATATCATGAATTGTATTACATGTATATCTCACTTTATATACATATTAACTTTTTATTAAATCGGTATCTCAAAATAAGTGGAAATTATATAATTATCTTAGTAAGTATTTACATAACTACTAATTCCATTAAACAGGTGTTCTTATATGGGCAACTAGATGCGCCCGGCGGTGTTACCCGCGATAAAAAGTATGAAAAATTAAAACATCTATCCCACGGGAACCAATCATTTTACCGGGATAAAAAGTAGCCTATGTGCTATTCCAGACTATAATCTATCTCTGTGCCAAATTTCATCCAGATCCGTTCAGCCGTTCGGGCGTGAAAGAGTAACAAACATCCATCCATCTATCCATCCATCCAAACTTATTATTAGTATAGATTATAATTACCCAATTGTGGATGCAGCACAAACCGATTTTGAAGTCATAATCACAACCATATCAAGCAATTCCTCATGGATCAACTGTTGCTCCATAATAGAGAGTTATGGAGCAACATAGTAAACTTCATTGATGTTCATCAATGACGTATCCCAGCGTCATTTCTTATAAAATTAACCTCCTCTCCACTTTGCCCTTTCTAGAAATCTATTATAACTGAGCTCTCAGATACATTGAATATCTTATCAACAAGTGTTAGTAGAATTCTTGTCCATGTGGTTGTTTGTGCAAGCTACTGGATTTCAATAGTGTTTTCACTATTGGATAGCTGGTGGTTCGACATATATGTGTAATGAGTCGTATCATCATGCTGTGTCCATTTGGGGTTGCCCTGTTAAGCGAAATTAATTATGGTAGTTGGTGAAGGTGGTGGCGGGGGAAAATGTCTCGTAGCTATTTAAAAAAAAACTAATAACAATTTCGTAACGAGCATGATCATACCAAATACGCACGTGACAAGCATGTCAACTAGGTATCTTGGGCTCGGAGTTAATTGGCGTATGTTAGTATGTCATGCCGGCGCGGTGCGCGGCAATCTGGCCATGAATGGGTTATTGATGTAACGAACTACACAACTCGTGCGCAATAGAAAAACTGTCCATGTTCAATCTCTTATGTGTTTCATGTTTCTAACTACAAATGATTACATAAAAAAAAAGATTAGGTATCAAATCTTGAAATAGCCGGATCCTTATATCTTCTCAGACGAAGAAATAATGCAGGCGGAGTGTCGCCAACAACATATTGAAGTACAACAAAAATTTTACGATTTTTTTAGAATCCCCATGAACTTCACAAATCTGCTTGGTTCTTTCACCTTCAATATTTTCTTCGTGTCACTCCGTCTGTATTATTTCTTCGTCTCAGTTTAACTTACAGAAAACTATGAAATTATTATGCCAATTAACGATGTTGCGGTTAAAACGATTCATTTTCTCAGCTGAACACTCTTAGGGAAGCAAAAGGTCCTCTACGAAGCAGCTACTCACGATCGGTAGGGCCGATCGGTAGAGACCATACCAATTGCCATGACAATGACTAGCCAACTTGAATATTGACATGGCAATTGGGGACCCTCCCTACCGATTGTGAGCCGAATCGTTCCGTTGCAACTAAAAGACTCAACACATAATATATTGATATCTTATGATTTAAGAAAAAAAACATGTCAGATTAGAAGTAACTAGTGCCAGGAACTGTTAAGTTAGCAGAAAAGATGTAGCTATGACAGACAGGTATATTATCAACTAGCCGGCGTTTGAACCGATGTTATCGTGATGACACGACGAAAAGGCTCAAAAGCGCCGTCGACTCGTACTGTCTCACCACCGATACAGAAGTTCGATATATTGCGCTTTTTATCGACGATGAGTCGCTAGGCAAATATTAGTTATGTTTAAGCGAACTCATTTTATAACGCATATATATATATTATGGGTAACGCATATAAATGTTGTAAAAAGCAATAAAGGTTTCGGTTCTTGTCTGGTAGCAATGATCTGGTGTGCGCGTGTAAAGCAAAATTTTCGATTAATTCAATATTTGGTACATGCGTAAACGCAGAAGGTACCCATACGTACCCATAACCGGATGACTTATTCGTATTCATATGTCAATGTCTTTGAATTATAATCCACACCAATGTAAAAATCTAGATTCAAAATGAATCCCGTCATTCTAGTTATCTGATTTCTTAAAAAAAAATGCTTTTGTTCAATGGTTTGTCGTTAATTATAGATTTCATAAAGTAAATACATGTAGCTGAAAAGTATCTGCGTGAGATAGCTTAAAAAATTACTCAAATTAGTAGGCATTCCACGTCTATTAATGTTGCTAGCTGCGCATAGTAAGTAATTCGAAAGACATTATTTAGGTGTTCGTGAGAATAGTTTGTTGGCACGCGATAACCACTTTATTGTGAAAGGTCTTCGTATAAAATATATTATAATGACTCCATGGTTTTTGATGTAAACTTAATACATTGTTTTCGAATAAGACAACTTTTTATTTGGAGTGTTGTAATAGAGAGGTGATATCCGTTCCCTAATCCCTATTCATCCAGTTCGTTTTTAATCTTTAAACTTCTTTAACATTTATATTGGTACCTTACGATTGCTTGAATTTTGAAAATTTGCACACTGTTCATACTATCTGGCATAATCAGCAGGTGTCTAACGATTTTTCCGTATGGTCGCTTAAGAACGAGG
Organism: Pheosia gnoma; assembly: GCA_905404115.1. Taxonomy (NCBI): domain Eukaryota; kingdom Metazoa; phylum Arthropoda; class Insecta; order Lepidoptera; family Notodontidae; genus Pheosia; species Pheosia gnoma. The sequence continues at coordinate 3,273,311 of FR989910.1, forward strand.
ATGAAATGTTGACCAGTTCCATCTACTAAAAGGCTCATGAACGATCATGGGCCTATTTGTAAAATAAGAGCCCATGATCCTTCATTGGCCTATAAGTAGTTAATTTCCATTCGTGTAAGTAAGACATACTCCTGTATCTATTACTAACTCGATTGTAAATTTTACAACCTACCTAACGAGCTCCCTTTGCTCAAGTCCGAGACACAGAAAAAGGCTAGGCAAACTAGCGGTCAGGCAGCCCCAAATATACCTACTCCTGTCTTTAGAAAGGTTTGGTTGGATTTAGAGTTGCGAGTTGTGTCCATAATTTTTTGATACAGTTTAAACTTCACAGACTGATAACGTTTCACAAGTTGCAATGTAGAAATCAGTACCTAGTGCACTTGTCTGTTGATAATTGTATATCGGGTGGGTCAGAGATCGGCCGTTCGCGCTGGCGAGCCAATTAGAGCCAACTGGGGTCACGATACTTGAAACCTGTATTTGACAGGGTTCATTTTACTACACCCACGTAATTTCATCATTTAGTTAGACAATTAGTACGGCATATAACCATCTGGAAAAAAGCGATTATAAGTTGCGGCTATTCGAGACTGCATTTTTGTGAGACACTAGACATAATTTATTTTCCATGCTATTTTCACTTCGCCGTCGCCGTCGGGACGCGCATAATGTGAGCTGTAGCTGTAATCGTTTACATTTAGGCGGTAATTAAATGTTTTTATATCATTGCGTGTTTTATTGCTGTGGTCGGGTTCGGTGCATTGAACACACCTATTCGGGTTTACATACCGACTCATTGACTAACATATTATTCAGAATGACGTTTGTAGATTAGAGCATTAGCAATAGGAACTATTGACTTGAATGGTCCGGGCATAGACTAACAAGTTCTAGACTTAGGTTTTGTTATGTATGCGTGTGTGTTTGCACGCTAGACCAGAGTTTTTTTTACACTTCACTTTTAGCGCACGCCGTGTTTTGTCTGAATAGTCTAACAAGTCTGTGACTATTAATTAATTAAATTAAAAGTCCTAATTTCAGTTTTCAATATTGTCAATTTAATTGTGATTATCTAAGGTAATAACTATCTATAAAGACAGGCAGCTCCACTTTCAAAGCTGATCATGCTTGGTAACAGTATTTAATTTTTATGTTTGTTTACAGGTGCTGGTGAATCAGGCAAAAGTACTATAGTCAAACAAATGAAGTAAGTTTTTATAATTATTTAATGATTAATAGTTATTAGTAATAGCTACCATTTTAATTATAGTTTATTTGTGATACGCCAACAAATTCAGGTGAATTAAATTTGTTTACAATAGCAAAATGATTCTAGACTAATGTGTAGTATAGCAAGGGTGATTGTGAATCTGGGCATGCTTAAACTTTTACGTCGGAATACTTGTGTTAGACTGGAAGTTGGATATTATAATTATTTGATCGACATTGCAATCTAGTCTTCTTATTGGATTGATACAATACCGGACGCAAACTTTTCAGTCGAACCGCTAAATTGTGTCCAACAGAATCAGTTATCAGTTGTATTCGTTCATATCTGTCATTATTATTGTTTAGATATACACCGGCCGATTGTCCGTTATCTGCTTATCTATTTATCAACGACATGTCAACAAGCGTTTTACATTTCGGCGATAAAAGATTGGCGGCTGTAACAAAACTTGATGCAATACAAAAAAAATATTAATATTGTATTATTAAGACATAATTTAAATTATCTGATTGAAGGTACGTACAGATGATTAGGGATTAAAATTGATTTAAGGGATTAAAAAAGGATTAACAATATTATAAAAACAAATGAATATGATTAATTTCTGTTTTTTACTTGATACTCATTGGATTCTCCATTATACGACATGACTTCATTGAAATAATATACCTACTTATTGCGATGTTGATTGTATATTACTGCTGTATATGAGTTAGTACTTTTTTTTTAACCAGCTGCTAGTCTGCCTAGCCGTTCCTCCATGTCTTTCACGTTCTTCTCCATAGGAAAGGCATACCGAACGGGTGGTAAAGTTGTAGCTTAGCATTTTGTAACTATTTTAACGATTCATAAGTACTGTACTTAATACCTCCTTAATGGTTTACACGAATGAAAAATATTCTGATTCTGATTTTGATATGCCAAGTTAGCGGTAACAAAAATGGTAGGGTAAAAAATTAGCAGCGCCATTAAATTATATGTGTCTACATCAAAACGTCACAGCCAACATCATGAGTAACGCTGAGGAATAAATATTATGTGACGTCACTCCAAGAATCACCAATGCGAATAGGATAAGGGAAAATAGGACCGAATGCATATTATATTCCGCATCATTGTCCTGTTGCCTTTACGGAAGAGAGGGATAGCTGCATTCTACCAGCTGCATTAATGTTGCTATGCTTCAATTGTCTATCAATTTACCATCTTTCTTTGGGTACCTTTGGGTACTTCTATTTCGAAGTCAGAAGCATTGGAATATTATCAACATTTTATTTCAATAATTCCTATTATGCTACGAGCTCAAATTTCCTATCCAATGTCAGATCTTTAATTTTTGATGTAACGTAATCCCGTTCTTCTACTCGAGCAATGTCAACTAATCTCGATAATTTCGGATTGGAGCACGCGCAAGGCAGCGTATTGGTCCAATCATCATTATTGCCAAACATCCAGCGAGATCAATGTTTTGTGGCTGTTTTCACACTACTGCAAACTATGACGTCACTAGCGTCCCGGATGCGAGAGATAAAACACACGTTTGAAGTTAAATTATCGATATGCCTGTAGTGTGCTTGAAGGCGTTCAAAACGAAGATTACAAAACTGGTCTCTATGTTTAATTGAGGGCTCCAATTTGATCTGATGATGAATTTGATCTGATGATTGATTAATAAAACACACCTCTAGAATGATTTGGGGATGTGCAGTCAGCGAGTGAGTTAAAATTGCTTAAATTATGTAAACGAAAGGACGCCGGTAGGCTGTAGATACATGAGAAAAATAGAAGTCTTAACACAAAATTAACTTGATATGAGTATCGCTACTCTTGCATCGGAAAGACTTGAGTAATGTCGGCCACACGCACTGTTGTTTCCTTTGTATAAATTCTTAAAAAAATATTAAAATAAAATCTCATGAAATACGCCAACGAATGTCTCAAAAAAGTCGAGTGCAGAATATTGTATGTTTTGGGTTGGTGCACGCTTAGTTTATTTGGAAACTCGGGTCCACATCACATACATAGTTTACAAAAAGTATTTGCTAAAAAAAAGTAGTAGGCAATTCTTTTACCAATATTTTGTTTCATTTGCGATCCAGATTGGCCATTTTGTTGTTTGTTACCGATCCGAACGTCCGTACCTACATTACTTATTTATGTACATGCATTTGAATGTCTGATCGACTAAATAATTTATGCGATCTTGACGTAACCAATGCATCATAAATACAATATAGAGTCGCCTTCAGTCGGGCGTTAAATAAAACAAGAAGCTAAAATCAACCTCAACTCTGTGAGTGAACTTATGTGTCCCTTCTTGAGAATATACCTTAGTGGACAACGGCGTGTCCAGGAAGCACAGAATTCCGCTATGAATTTCGAGATCGGGCTATTACTATACAGGCCTTAGTAAGTAGTGATGCCAAGTAAGGAGTTTTAATACCCTTCAAGCTTTCCTTAATAGTGTTGATTCTTAAACCACCGGATAATATGAATGACGGAATTTTCCGGTTATTAGCGAATGGTGTATGCAATCGAACTATGAATCATTTGAACATGATCAATGAGTAATAGTATACTCGGTTTGTCCTCTCAACTTAAAGCGCATTAAGTTGTTCCGTGTCATCAGAACATATTTTAAATAGTAAGGAATTTACAACTGCAGTGTTACGTGAATTTACGTGTAACTGTTTCGGTTCTATATATTATGTAGAGCTGTGTTATGTTAATTCCATTTGCATTGCAAATAGAGAATTGTGTATGAAAAGCTTTTATTACATTTCCTTCTAACTTTCTAGATTATTTAAAGATTTTACTTATTTATCCTTGAGTAATGTATAAATATTGTGACTGACTAGCGTTGATAACGGATAATGCCTTTGGTTCGATATATCATAATACTTACGCAATAGACAACAATATTGATTGGTATGTATTACATTACTTATCGATTATGGATATTAATAGATATTAATTAATTGTACCCGTTCAACAGAATTATCCACGAAAGTGGCTTCACAAATGAAGACTTCAAACAGTACCGGCCGGTGGTGTACAGCAACACGATTCAGTCGCTCGTCGCCATCTTGCGCGCCATGCCCAATCTGGGCATCACCTACGGCAATAAGGATCGAGAGGTTAGTCATATAAGTATCACATAAACTATTTACCTGGCAAACTATATCATGACCTGCTTAGTTGTGTTTTGAACCCATTTTAAAGATCGAATGAAGAACATTGTTGAAATTAAAATGAAATAGTTACGACTTCTATTAAATTTGACGCGTCCTCCTAAATGGCTAACGATCGGACCAGTAATCGAAAATTATTCCTTATTCCTTAAGCTTCAATAAGACTTGAAGAGATTTGGGTATATAATCTCGTCGTGCGACGAAATTGCATCGTTTTCTTGTAGCATTGTAAGCCAATTAGAACCACGCCTGAGTCAATAACAATAATATTTTTTTATATGGTTGGTTGATTGTGTTTAAATGGCGGCAATGTTATAATTGGAATGTCACCAAGATCAACGGCATGCACGACATTTTATTGTATGAAGTTAAGCCAACGTATAATATGAGTGATCAAATTTATTTATCTGCTCAGACATTCAATCGCAGTTATTACTAAGAATCGAAAATCAAAGCTAGTAGGTGATACGTAAACGATAAACTGCTTCGAGTACGTGTCGCGCGTATTCCATAAATATAATAATAACAGCCCTTTTGATGTCCCACTGTTGGGCACTGTTGGTCGACCACGCTGCCCCTGTGCCGGTTGGCCGACTTCACACGTCTTTCGAGGGGTTTTCTCAAACATGCAGGTTTCCTTACGATGTTTTACTTTACCGTTTAGCAAGTGAGATTCGTTCATGAAATCCCAGATGTGCGAGCCGGGGTTATAATGTGCGATCCTCGTTACTGAGTCAAGCGTTCTACCCATTTTCCTGGAGATCAGTATTTATTTTACTTGCCTCAACTATAAAACCTAAATTCCAAAATCTACAGGTTCAGTAGTTGTTATCAAAACATGAAATACAAATAAAACTATCCACATTTATAGTACGTGATTCGACTACGAATTGTAAGCTGATCAATATTGTATATTCTTTATTCATGAGAATGCCACTTTGTGTTCCGGGCCGGGCTGCACTCTACAATACAGCTTTTTGCATTATTTGATATCTGTATTCGGTTTGAATATTGTTTGAAAACAAATACTAGTGTGAGGGTTGGCGGTTTGATGATTTCAATATGCTGCACGTACGCCAAAGACTCTTAATTTTTTTTTACTAAACTTACGGAGTAAAATGGTGGAAATTTTACACTATGTGTTTTTTATAACAACATATAGGGACAAGCAATAGATGCCACAAAGAGATATATTAGAATTATATTTTAAAGTGTCAGTGAATTTTAGTGTATCCTAGCTAGATTATAGTATTGTTGACAGACAAGATAACGCAGCAGAAAACCTTTATAAGAGTGAGTTGTTAAGTAGGTTGTTTGTTGCTGGATTATTTTCCTATTCCATATTCGACATTGCCAATACCCCTTCAGTATTAGTTTTCATCGATGAACAAAGTACCCAAGGTCAATACATTTACCCTCAAATTTATAGAAATAATGTTATGTAACCTTCTATAAATGTTAATGTTACATCGATAGTAATTGAACATAATTGCGAGCTGCTCAATCTCTCATGCTGACTCTGACTTTAGATCCTGCCTGACAGTGTTGACGTCGTGGAAATATATAGGAGTGGGGTGGGGGGATCAAAGGGTGAAAAAGTCCCCATACCAATCTCACCAAAGAAATGTTATGACATATCAAACGCAGCAAGTATGCAATCTGAATGTCAAGTATTTTACATAAGAAAATCTGTAAACGACCCTTGGATACTCCCACTATTATCATTAAAAGGTGTTCGCTTGGAATGCGTCAAGATAAGATGCCGCTGTTTCGTTTGCTCTCGAGGAGCCGTGCGTGTGTCGTACGACAAACGTCATCGCTTGCACAACACAACGCGAGTGGAGGCACATCTTAAAACTGTAATTAATTACATCGTCACGAGGTGTGACGTAAACGGGTGCTTGACATGGTATTTAATTCCCCCGTAAACGGATCTTAAAAGTTCATGAATGTGCTGGCAATAAAACATTTATCTCACAACATTTTCTCGTTAATCCAGAATTGTGTCGCTTCGTGTTTGGTGCGAAATGGATTTAAATGATTTTTAAAAGTCTACTTTATTATATATGATGATGGTAAAGTTTATTAAAAACCGGTAAACGATGTCAAACGATGTGTACTTTGCTCACAGTAGCGACATCTAGCGGAAGACACAATTTAGTATTTCATAACGAAAACTGCGGACAGTGTCCAACGCACGAAAATGATAACCACACCTTTGTATAATAATAAAATTTGCTACAGTCCGGTTAATGTTTGAGCAATCGATCCAATTCTATTTGTTCGCTACACGAGGTGGTGAATAGATTGTTTCAGGCCAAACTGTCAGACTTCCCCCTCAGTTTTGCATACCTATCAGCGTGAGTCATAGAGCGAGTTGTCGCATAAATGACGCCGTCAATCAATCTAACCCATCTACGTGTGCGTATCGTGTTATCAAATGCGGGACATGATGAAAGTGATGGACGCGCCATGTCAGACACGAGTGTTGTATTGACATGTAACTGAACTACAGTAGCGGTTCATATATATGTTGTTAAAGTCACTGCCTCTCTTTCTCCTGTTATATTATTTTTACCTAAAATAGCATAACGAATTAAGATGTCAGGATAAAGAGAGTGGAACTTTTTACACTCCTATTATATAATAAAGTGTTAAAAGTAGTGAGTTTGGACGTACCCCCACGTCCCATCTCCAGATTTACTTAACCGATTATAAAAACATATCTCACTATAAGAAAGCTACATTATGCCTGAGGACTATATTTCATCGAGGTACGGCGGGTGGAGCCGCGGGCAGAAGCTAGTGTATAATAAAAGCATAAGTTTACATTGTAGTCACAAGAGACGGTCTATAATCTCCAAGTGGGACCTGCCTAATGGACGTCGATGTGTTTAAATGAATATGCAATGTTTGTTAGTATCAGGGTTGGATGGGGTAACGGGTGGGGTGGTGAATGGTCGCTCTCCGGGGCTCTCGTGCCGGTGCCGCGCATGCGCCGCGCTGCGTGCACCGCCCGTCATACTCAGAGCATATGTCGCTAGAGGCACAGCCCTGAGTCATTTCTCTAGCACGACATTTATACCGCAATGCCGATTCACTGCCACTTTCATATGTATTCTAAACTCGTTTTAAATCCAGTTTTCTCTAACGGATTTGGAAAAAAATACTTTTTACTTTTTTATACTTTAGATCGATCCTTGGATTACTAGAAATCGTTGTAGCGAAGTCAAAATCTCTGCAGTGCCAAATTTTGCCGCTGAGTTTCAACTGAACTAGGACCGTTTATGGATTCACACAATTATACACGTAATATATAATTGTACGATGGAGTTTCTTGGACATTCTTCTTAGAAATGCCATTCCGAACGAGCATTAGATTTTTAACTGATCATGAGATTGTGTCATAAGTATTGTATTATTTTACATAAATAAAAAAATTGATTCTGCAGCTAATCTGTGTTCATAGTTAGAACGTAATAATGGTTTATTATTTAACCGACAAAAAAAAATCTTGATTATATTTTAACCAAATTGTTCGTCCACACATTTCAGGATAGCCATATGTCATGGCTTGTGCAATTGCTCTCCTTAAATCGGTATTGTCGTCAAGTAATAGGTATATGCTTATGTTTTCCAATAGTCCCCGGATTCTTGCGCACATTAGCCATCGCATTGCGCAACAAAAGTATACGGTTCTTGAAGACGTGTGCGCTCTAATTGGATTAGCGCATGTTCGGAAAGATGCTGGGTCAGTAAACTCTATTGAGTCGACATTACTCTCGGACACGAACAGGTTTGACTGGCAGAATGCAATCATCATCATTGCATTGTCCAGAATAGTAATTGAAAGATCGTTATTTTATTCGTTAGTACAATTATTTATTATCGTGTGTAGGTAACTGTATAACGTTATAGTATCTATGAGCTGTTAGTTTAAAGATAACAAGCTGCTTTATACTTACTCTTGCTATGCATAATTTACTACTCGACTATCGTGTTTTCTCAAAAGTACATTCATATGTACCTTTACCACACTAAACAAACATGGTATGTAATTTCAGACATTTTATGACTATTTGTCACATGTTGATGACATTTCAATTCCCTATCTTCATTTCCACAAGTTTTCTTGATTTTTTCCTACTAATAATAATATTACAAATACTACTACACACTGGAGCTTACTTTTATATTGTAAAAATAATGTATTTAAAAAAAAAGACAAGCCCGCTGAGTTTCTTGCCGGATCTTCTCAGTTGAGGTCGCGTTCCGATCCGGTTGTAGACTTAAGAAAAAAAAATGTAATGACAGTTTGTAAGTGCCCCCGTAGGCCTATACGAAATAAATGATTTGACTTTGACTTTGACTAAGCTACTTTTAAATAATTTGCGATAAGTATTATTTAATAGTAGCTTCTGCCCCCGTTCGCGGTACCTCGACGTAACATAGCCTATAGCACTCATCGATAATGTAATTGTCTATTATTTAAAGGTTAAAAACAACTGGACAAGTAGTTCCTCACATACTAAAAAATATTACTTTTTTATAATCTATATATATATATGTATAACACAAAGTCATGTTAGTTACACCATCTGTAACTCCAGAACGTGTGGGCCTGGAATATAATTCATTTTCTCATACATTTGATTCTGAGGCGGTACGAAGTTCGCCAGGACAGCTAGTATTACTAGATATAAATGACCAAACACCGAGTATCGTACAACAATCTTGGTAATATGGCTACTAATTGATATAATTTAATCAGTTCATGTTTATTTGTTGTAGACCGATGGCAAGATGGTATTCGACGTGATCCAGCGGATGGAGGACACGGAGCCGTTCAGCGAGGAGTTGTTGGCGGCGATGAAGAGGCTCTGGGCGGACGCCGGCGTCCAGGAGTGCTTCGGCCGCTCCAACGAGTATCAGCTCAACGATTCCGCCAAATAGTAAGTACAACATTGTACAGTATCGCAATCTCACCAACGTAACTATACAAGCTAGGTACAAAAAAATGTTTAGGGCGCAATCTGATCAAAATATTCTACAATCTTCCTTCAATTGTGGCTAGATATTTTGTCTTTGATAGCTTACACTTTATTAGGTAGATAGCTATTTATAGAACTTCGCTACTTCTTTTGTTGAGCGTAAATTGCAGTGGTTCGTCGGGCACGTAGGTGGGAGTCACACTATACGTCAGCTCCCCGTGTCGCCAGGAGACATCGTAGCGATGGAATATCTGAAATATATTAACGAACATTTTACCAATATATTATAAGTCAGCGAGTAGGAATAATGTCTCGTTGTTTGTCACTAGACATACCTTAGCCATTAAAATTTGTAACTCGGCTTCGGCGAACCGCTTCCCAATACACATGCGTCGGCCAAAACCGAAAGGAAGCGACGCAAACGGGTGGATCCCCACTTCCTTCTGCTTACGACAAACTTCCAGCGCCGGGTCGCGCCCAGGGACCTTTGCTGGGTCCATTGTCTTAATCTCAGTTCCCATGGGACATTTCACGTGTGCCTGTTCAGTAATTTCGCTTTCCCGTAACCATCTCTCCGGTGCGTACATTTCTGGCGACGGAAAGTATCTCTCCTCGTTTGATAGCACGTAGTGTGGGAAAACAATGTGTGACTGAAACGCAAGATGTACTGTCAGTATACTCTACACCTTCATTTGATAAGCATCAACGCTGATTATCACTTGCTAAACCGTGATGTATAACATCGTAATGAGAGAACCCCTCGAAAGCCGTGCGAAGTCCGCGAACCCGCACTGCGCCAGCGTGGTAGATTACGGTCTAATCCCCCTCGCATTGAGGGGACGCCCGTGCCAACAGTGGGACATTAAAAAAAAGGGCTGTTATTATTATTATTATAACAATACAATTGTTTTAGAACTCACCCCTTTAGGTACTTGGTAGCCAGCAATAACTGCATCCGATTGGATACACCGACCATTTCCTAAAATTACTGGTTTAATTCTGAAAAACATAAAACATACATTATATGTGTATGTAATTTAGTAGATGCCCCAAAATAACTTCTGGAATATTACAACTTAGTGGTAGTAAAGTTGTAACCTGTAGTAAAACAATGCTTAATAACAATACAATAGCTCAATGAATTGCTGACGTAATATCTTCATCCACTATTCCTTGGACATGTAATTTCTTCTGTTTTTGCGAAATAGGTACAGAAATTACAGATTTGTTACAAACGTGCTTTAGCGATTACATATTATTACTTATATCATACTTAGATGTAGTTACAATAATGAGACGTTGAAAGTTTATAGCAAGTTGAATAAAAGATGACAGAAATTAAGATTTTACAGCCATCATTAATCTATGTAGATGATTTAAAAATGTACGGATGTGTGTACATTTTTAAATCATGAACAACTTATTTCTTAACGTTTTTCATTCATGTTTTTGGTTTGATAACATGTTGTAACCAAAATAACTGGCTCTAACTAAAACCATCAATCCACACGTCTAATATACATCCGGTTCGGTTATCAGCACGTGTCTATAAGCTTTATGTTTATGTGTTGACATCAACATAACACGAATCATGAGCCAACCAAGTGTTTCATAGCCGTGGCACTAATGGCTGCGGCTCAGGTGCATCTGTAACCCGACTCTGACCATCATCGGTCATGTTACCACGAGACGATCCATTTGTATCAATTTCTTATATCATTTAATGTGGCTGGTTTGGAGGTTAGTGTACCTTTACGTAAATAACAACTTGAATACTTTGATCTGTGAGGTCTCTCAGATTCCTTGGATAAGGCATAAGGAGATTGAACCTATCGAACGTAAATCATCCGAAGTCATAAGTAAATGTCGTTAAAGAGACATACGCTTAATGTTCAACAGAATAAGAATCAGAATAGTTTTTATTCACGTAAACCATTAAGTACAGTAAGTACTGTGGTAAAGAAGTAGCGTAGGCTTTTGTGCCATTTTTACGATTCATAGAAGAACGGTTAACGGTGCTCTTTTTTAAAAGATCTTATACATTTTTGAGCATTACATTGATATAGGTATGTGAGAACAAAGTAGAAACGGCTAGGCAGACTTAAGTAGCTGGTTAAACATGTGCTAGCCCCGTATATTGTTAATTATGTCTATTATTATCAATAACTAGAAATAGAAATGCTTAAATGAATAAGACTTTCAGGATTATAAAAAAAATAAGGAAGTTATATATCTACCAAAAATAATAATAATTCTACGAAGTAGCATTACAATGTAGGTCGGTAACAACCGCAAACCGATAGGATGAATCAGTAATATACTTGACGAAAGCCATAACATGACTACACAAATCAACTATTTGCTCTTTGTACATGAAGCGCTTATGTCTCGGCTGGTACAGCATAGCTGAGGCATTTTATCACCGAGTTCCTGAGCGGCCAATGGTTGCTACTTTTTCAATAACATTAGCCTTGTAATATAACATATTATGCAAACTGCTATCGTAAGATACTCGCATTTACTTAAATAGGATAAAGGTATTAAGTTTGTTTATTATTAAAGATTACCTTAAAGCCTCCTTTATACACGCTTTCAGATACGGCAACTTGTCTAAATCCCTCTTATGCATAGTTCTGCCTTTAGGGAGATTCTTGTCTAATTCATTTTGTAATTTTGTTTGTGCAATTTGATTGTTCGCTAACAAATAAATAGTGCTAGCTGCGGCGGCTGCCGTAGTGTCGACTCCAACTAGTAATAAATCCAGAGCAAGTATAGCCGCTACCTTCTCGCCTGACGCTTTAGCTATTTGAGCGCAGACGCCTTTGTCTGTGAGTCTTTTCAAACATAGTGATCTGAACGCATCTAATGCTTCGACATATGTTTTGTAAGCCGGCGTAGAGTATAACCGCCATAATGGTGCAGACAGTTCCAACTTGGGAACACTGTGAAAGAATCCATGAATACATCTAATCATCTCTTTGGCTTCGGTGTCGTTATCTTTTAGACATCCTAGTCTGCGGCCCAATGCCCACACTCCGACGGCTAAAAATAAATGTTTTTGTTATAAGTTGAATCGAAAAATGTCACAAAAGGTAGCGAAGCTAGCCGACTATCACTTACACTCTAAGGCCCATTTGTAGAGTTCCGTGAGAAAATCTTTAGGCAGCTCACAATTGTCGTCAAGAATATGCTCCATTCTGAAAAAACAATGTAAGTTTTTTGTCGTTCCAAGTTTGAATAAGATCCGTCACTCTATTGTCATGTTATCACTTAATCGGAAGCTGATTCATTAGACGCCCCTCAAATTAAAATTCTCTCTTATATTCGTCTAAGCCTAAGCCTTGGATATTTCACGTTTATCTCTCTCAAACGGAGTATTACATTTCTCATTGAATGCGGCTTGTTGTTCCTCACATTAAGTCAGTACCCGCTGCCCAAAACAAAATGCGCAAACGCCGTTGTTAAAAACGGGATGTGGTCATTAAACCGAGATTCTACAGTCATATCGCTAGAGGCTACACAAAGTAATAGACTTAAATAATGCTGTCTGTTTTTAAGTAATACTCAAATTGACTAATGTTTAAACTTAGTCAAGTTAAGAATACAACTATTCAGTTATTGAACATTTAACTATCATAATAATTATTCAAAGTGAAGAATTGTAAGACTGGTTTGAATTTTCTATTCATAAAGTATATTTTAAAAATGTATAACCAGATAGCTTTAATACCTATGAATGGTTTGAATTCCTTCAAAATATGTATTTACTGAAGTGCCTCGATATCTATTAGTCAGTCTCAAACTATGAGTATATCTGTATCGAGTAATAGAGATACGTTTGTTACAGACATATAATAGTGATTCCTTACCTGTCAACAAAATCGTTAGTCACATATTCCAAATCTGGTATAGCGGCCCTTGCTGCTTCTGGAGCTACCAAAGCCTTTGACACTTTCGATCTAAATCTCGACCACGGCTCTCCGTGTCTGTAGCAAAAATATCCGTTAGAATAGACAAGATTACAAAGACATTAAAACATGGTCAAAAAATCTAGACTTCTCACATTCCAATAAGCCCAGGCTCCTCTCCAAAAAAATCCTTCCTTAATTCTTGCTTGTAATGCTTGAGGCACGGTGCGACGGCCCTGTGAGGCATGACGTCTTCCCGTCTGTATATCCTCGCGATTTCTTCAGCGCAAAATGGAAACACCAGATCTGGATGTCCAAACAGTTTGGCGACTTTAGCCGCTCCACCGGCGCCGGCTAAAGCTTTCAAGAACCACAAAGTAACGTCCAATGTTCGCGTTTTCCATGGCTTCTTGCCTATAGCGAAACGCCAGGAGTTGCCGAGTAGAGGCAAGGCCCTCGGGCCCGGCATCATCGCGTAGCACCGCGCGCTGTTCATCGCGTTTGTATTCTCAATGGCGTCTGCTTCAGCCCCTAGTTTTAACGTTGTCGGCAGTGGGGGCTAGAAACTGTGTAACGTTTTCAGCACCGTCGATGGCGTAATATCTGCCACCAGCCGCGTTCACGCTAAACACGCGTGCATACTAATAAACTATTATGCTTACAATCTGGATGGCAGATGTGGCTGATTTATTGTTTGATATTTCAACCGTTATAACAATTAACACCACCTATAATTTGATCACATCTTTAGGATGTACTTATTAAAACAAATATGTATTTTGTGTGAGAATGCAACCCCTTACATTAACATGTTCTATAGTTCTATACATAGTACGTGTTTTGCTGGCCGTACGTTTATAAAAATAATAATGTGAGGACAATAAATTATATTGTACCTCCGTGCGCAACGCTCGTTAAGTATCTGTACCTAATACATTATTTCTCGGTTCTGTTATCTTAGTTTCTTTAGTGATATTTGCCGCTGATGTAACGAGGTGTAATGAAAATGAAGTCGCCTCTTGTAACCGATCTATGGTAATGGCGACACTTGCCCACTTGCCTACTTAACACGTACACGTTAATTATTAGAAATTGTATGAAGAAAAACGCAAGTCATGCGTTTCCATTTTTACTTACAAATATTTGAACACACTTCCAACGTTGAGCGGCAGAAAGCCTGAAAAAGAATACCATTATCCAATTCAAAATAAGTAGTTTCTATTAAGTATGATTTGTTATGTTAGTAGGTCTGAGATTACACCAGTTATTTCATAAATGTATCATGACTAAAGCTTGTCGTATTTAAAGCACATTGATGTAGTATTTATAATCGGGTCTAAAACGATAACATTATTGCTATTCATAAAAGTTAATATGAGACCGTCTTGGAGGTAGGTACTAGGAACACATTCTATATATAATTTGCTTCTTTACTCTTATGTTGATAAGTTTCTGTTGAGCTCGACCAAGCATGACCGTGACGTCACCCTCCATTCAATCTGCTTATCCCTCGATGGAAGCAGGGAGCATTGCGCCTGCGTCGATTGACTCGTCCGGCCTCTGACTCGTACGTTCATACATTTGTGTTTCTTCCGCAATTTCATTAATAAAAACAATATTGATATTTGTATTAATATTTATTTCTGTTTTTAAATAGTATTTTGTTTCTAGTTAAATAATTCTAACAACATAGATGAATATGGGATTTCTCATTACTAAGTCTTATAGTTACGAAATGGTTGTAACCAAGTATTTAGAGCGATTGCCAACAGTTTACAAAAACAACAAGGGTATGTTAAACACACATACTATGGTTGCTGAACTGTATAGCATTGAACTTAATTGTAGTCAGCGAAATGTTTACCTTTTAACATCTTACCTATAGCGGTACAATATAGTTAACTGTTAAGTAAAGACAGCGATGCGTTTTATTGTATCTCCATACAATCTAATGCATTAATAATATCTCTCATAAATTGAAGGATCTCTAAAGACGACATTAATTACCGAACAGACAGTGGTCTTAGTACGGATTAATAATTATGTCCCAACGATCTTTGTGTATTTTAAATATTCGTTCTTTAACTATCGTAACTGTATTTGTTGAGAATTTTTTTTTTTTCAATTGTCCTGATATTCAATTCACTTGTCTGAATAAAATAATTTTAATAAATCATTTTATCGGTGTTGCATTTTAAGAAAATAAACCTCTTTGAAATATTGTATTAAACCATTTAGTGGTACATTAGTAACACGATAAGGATGTTCGTTTTGTACGATTTGTGTGGTTGTGAATCGCGGCCAGCGGATGCTCTTGCAACACCAACAAGGAACTCTTTGTGTTCAGATCAACGTACCTATCTGCCTGTCTGGTATCAATCAAGAGGAAAAGTTGATTCACTATAATACAAATTGATTGGATACAATTCTAACGGTATCTCTGTTACTAAGTACATATTCATTAGCGGTCTCTCCACATTTGTACTGTACTCGTGAAGCATTGATTCACGTTTGTGTAATTTTTTTTTCTTTGATTACTGCCTCGATGTTCAAATATGCGAAGGATTGCAGGTTGTTGTCATACTATTGTATGGTATCTTATTAGCGTTGCATCATCCACGTAAGTAAGTCTTCTGGAACTAAGTGGCGTTATATATTGTGTCGGAATAGAATGACAGGAAATGTCACCGATTTCCTTGGATGATGACTTGTCATTTCATACCGCACCACGTAATACTTGTCTAACAAAAATACAATTGGATGTTCTGACACTGCATTTGTAACATACCAGTATAAAACTTTTATATTTGATTAAGAAAATAATTAAATATTTTAAGTCCTAACTGTTAATATATAATGTAAAGTTCCTGGTTTCAAAGAGATCTTTTAAAAAACCAACCATGGAGTTTCTTGCCCGTTCTCCATAGGAGCGGCATTCTGAACGGGTGGAAAAGTTGTAGCTTAGCATTTTGTAACTATTTTGACGTTTCATAAGTACTGTACTTAATGGTTTACTTGAATAAAAAATATTCTGATTCTGATTCATTTTGAGACTATTTGTGCATCCTGGCTTATTGTGAGTTCCTCCTTTCACATCGAAGATTGGTGGCGCTATTTAAGTTTCGGAACATAGAGGGAGTTATCTTGTTGGTATTATGCATTTCCAGATATGTATTATTGTAAGAAAATGTCAGTCCGTCTGGAGTCGGTCGTAAAACAATTTTATTGTGATTATATCGTGATTCCGCGAGTATTGCTAGCGCCGCCCACGTCGTATGAGGCGAGTAGCGCGCGGTACGCCGCCACCGGCGGCGAAAGATTTATGCGCCGATCGCATGACGCCCGCGCTAATTCCGGAAGCACTTCACAGCGGCACCAGCTAGGGCCCTGAACTGTACCCCCCATCTAATAACTAATGAGCCCCAAGTAAAACCTACGCGACCCAAATGTCACTATACACTCACTTTTATTACAGTGAGTCACATGATTCTCGAAATTTGGCCACAAGTATTCAACATCTTTTTCCACTAAAGGTAGTTGTGGGGGATTGTGAAATTGCCTTTCCTCATCTATAGATAGAACTGTATCACACGTTTGAACTGACAAGTGTTTCATGTTATGAACTCTATAAACAAACGGGTAAAGTATTCCTGAACCGGCCGCAGATACAAATTTAGATTTAGTTTGATTTTAGTCGTTAAATTAGAGGTCATGTCTTTGCTGCATAGGATGCTTGAATGAATCAACTTTTCGCGTTGGTCGTTATATGACTGAAAATCAATTTTCATCTAAAGTTTAGATTAAAAATGATACTGATTCTTAACTTAATCGTCGCCTGTTACTAGGATAAAAGTGTCTTCTCTATTTGTATCCTTAGCGACGCTGTGTAAGAACGTCATGTTGCAGAGCAGTAAGCCCCTGAACACGCTTGCTAACCTAATTTAAATAGAAATGATAATGTGCCGCCTTTCATTTTCGCTCAAGGATAAGGGACAGAAAGACATACATCCTGATAAGATGCCATCTTATGACTGGGGAAAGGGAAACAAATCACATAGTACATACTATGACGACTCATCCTATAATTATTTTGTTCTTAATTCAACCGATTTATATTATTTACTCAACCGACAGCTATTGTTTTATTTTGTTCAGATCTCCTGCGCGTGCTCCTGCTCCTCCTTTTTCGAAACATTCAACAAAAAGTATTAATTTCTATACAACACATGTTTGGACTCTGCCCCTCTGTGTCCGTGAGAGGGAAAATTTCTAGATGTGTTTGTGGGCTGTGTAGAGAAATACACGCGCAGGAGACCCGGTTTAAGAATGTCATAGGATGAAAGCGGAGCACAGCGACGTCGCGTCGCATTGTTGCGCGGTTGGCGCGGGTCGCGGCGGCGGCGGGCCTGCCCCGCGTAGATATCGAAAGGGCTCGGTAGTGGCGCGGCGCGCGGCGGCGCGGCGTATTGATCGCGCCGGACCTGTTGCCGGGCGGGGCGGCCGCCGCGCCTCGTCTCGCACCCCACTTACATTTTATGCATTCATCCTGCTTGCACCACCGTGCTGAGTGTCGAACCTCTTTGTTAAGATTGCAATCTATTTGTAATCTATCTCTTGGACTATTTTATTACACAATTCATCGTGCGGTTCATAATTAAAGGATTCTTACTAACACGATTATGATATGACGTATCCCAACTAACCGTTCATAAGTGAGCTTTAAGTAGATGCTTCTGTTATACACAAAGTAAAACCTAAAACAAATTAATCGTTGATGCTATCAGCAAAATATAGATAAGATAATAAAGATTGCATTGAAAATCTCATTTATTCTACTTACATAAATTTGGACCGAATAGTAAAATGAAATGAATTCGACTGGTCGAAATGTAATTCATCCTTGTTTACTGACCCAGTTATGTTGACAGAGGTGTGACGTCAGTAGCCAGGACCGGCGCGAAAGAGCGCCCGAACGATAAACACTCGGTTCAGAACATTTAACACGTACGTGTGTTATGTTTATGATATGTTTTAATTATAAGACCACTCTGCGAGAGCTATCAGCGGTGCTCCGGCTGTCATATGAATGACCGACGTGATTTATTAGCGCGCATATAATTTGGCTGGATATAAACATTTTGCGAACGCGCAGAATTTTGACATGACTAAAAATGCAACACGTTTTACCGGTTTCCTATCGAAAGTAAAGACGAAAATGATGCGCCAAGTTTAATGTAACAATTAATAAATTGGACGGACTAGTATGAAACACTGCAGCATTTCATAAAATATTATTGCGGAGGATTTAACTGTAATAGCATGTAAAGCCGTCTATTTTGTCATACATTCTAATTATTTGGTTTGGTCCTTTTGGGCACGATTCCAAGAAGCTAACTTACACCAACATCAGAAATATCCCATGTACAATCCGTGTTTTTAAAAATTACATAGTGCTTGTGCTAGTGCTCAAGAACATATAAAAAATAATCTTATAATACGGTTTTTGCTTTGACAAATGCGTTGTAGGAATGTGATGTAAAATTTCAATGAAATGTTGTATCATTATAAAATACATCATGATTTCTCTGAGAAAAGTTCGTTTAATCACGTCCACTACAGTTATGCTAAACGTTACTATAAACAAATAAGCATTCATCTCATACATTATACAAAAGATGCAACCTTTTTGCCTATCTTTAATTTGAATCCTGTGATTATTAACGAGATTGGTCTGCCCAAGTTCGATCCGTGCTTATTCGTCTCGGCTAGTCTGTCAAGTTCGGTGGTCTAGGTTTCTGGCAGCGGGCCAAGGGTGTCAGCTCGCTCGGTCTACAGATTTGACCTTGTAGTTGCACTTGTTACTGATACCAATCACGACATTGCGTCTATTGTCGTTTCGTTTACCCGACCCCTTTCTGGATATAGTCTGCCTATTTCCGTAGACTTGAATGTGTCAGACACACATTACTTTGGTCTGCTCGCTTTTAATTAATTTTGTAGGTTCTTTAGGTTCTTTTTTTTGTTTTGTTACTTCTCTAAGTTACCAGTTTAACAGAACATTATTATAACATGCCTAATATAATATGTTTTAAGTGTATCATAGACACTTACTTCTTCTATTTTTACGTATATGTATGTAGAAATAAAAAAAAAATCTCGTGAGATATACTTAATCTATTATAGCACACGAATCTAGTTGCAAAACGTACACACAGAAAATAACTTGGAACGCTACAGTTTAATTTATTATTTATCTGACCTTTAACGAAACACGTACTATACGGCAAAACTATTTTTCTATTACGTTCACTGAGAATAAATAAAAATCAATTTAAAAATTTCCATCATTTCCAATTATTCACTAGAGTCGTTACAGTAATATGAAATGTTTACCCTCGAAGAGACTCGCGTGTCACGCACGCCTCGCCCTCCTTGGGTTTTCATTTACGCCTGTATCGTGCTTGTTGGAGTTTCATATAAACCCCATAATACCACCGGTAAACCCGCCCACTGCAGTGATTAAGATAATTTAACTCATTTTATAAGTTAATAAACCACTGATGTTGAATGTGTGACCAAAGCAAATTACAAGTCGTGCTATGCATGAAACAAATATACAATTAGTCTGTACATGTTAGTACATACTCTAAGCTGCCTCCCAGTTGGCCTTCCGTAATGGCTTAATCAGTCGAAATGTGCATAACCAGTTTACAACAAGTAATTTTAAAATATTCTTTTTAAAAAATCTTCTTTTTCATCATATCGTCTCTGGTTTTCTAAACAGTAGCATTGATTAGTAGACGGCGAGGTTTCTGAATAATCTCGTCGAGAGTCGAGATGAAGCAAGTTCAAAGTCACGTTTCTCGGTAAAGTGGACGGCTCCGTCGTCATACCTAAACTGAGTCACCCGGTAATTGGAAGATCTCGTGATCCAATGTCGTAGCTTCTTCCAAGCCACATTGTCTTGGTGTAGTAGCGCTGGAGTCAACTTATGTAAGATCACGCTCCAACTTGAACTTAGCTGCATGTTACATCTCAACAACACACTTCTAATGTCATGCTATATGCACTGTGCAGCGTCGATGCAGCACCTCGTACGGATTGCACTGAACAAAATTATTTTTTCGGGTATTGTTAGTTCAAGGATTTTTTTGTGTAGTCTGCAACTCTCTTTTCGTCCGCCTCCTCTTCTTTCGTCTCTCTCTCTGTCGAATCGGGTTTTCTCACCTTGCCGCTATTATGCCAGTCATTATTATGTTTCATTTGATTCAAAAGTAAGTAGTCGCCTTTGATTTTCTTGCAATAAACTCCTACATATTCTGCAATAGTATTCTTCAACGGACAGGATTCACATGATTGTAATATTCAATCAGGAATCGCGTGTCGTCTCCGGGTGGTTAGTTGGATCGTTAATATGTATTCGATGGCGTGCCCGAGGCAGCTCCCCGCGGCCTGCCGGACGTGTGGCTGTATACATGGGCGTACCCAGGGTTTATTTTAAGGTTAGGGCAAAGCAACAAAAGGTCGAAATAAAGCATTCTCTTTTCTTCGTCAAAATCTGTCACCAGTAAACAGTCTCTCTTTCCCTGTAGGCACTGCTCTTAATTGCCACCTACAGAGGCGCATATTTTCTGGACAACACTAGTCATAATCTCTTGACTCCATGAGCTGCCCCCTCTGCCCCATTGAGGCTTACGACCATGGCTGTGTAGCCTGCGAACTTATCATTTAACTCTACCTGTTTATGCTGCGTAATATTATTGATAGCTAAGAATATCGCCGCTATGGTGTAACCATGTCATTATAATATCCAATTTTCAATCTGTAGTTGGGATGTTTCCATATTACATTGGAAATAGTCTACTGATGTCTTACTTATTATCTGTCTCGCAATTATGTACAATGAAAATCGACATTGCATATAATATTGAAAATCTATAGGATCACTTATTAATTTGCCACGAACTTCACGATGTAAGGGCCTGACACCCTGACAATAGAAATTTAAATACTTGCCAAAATTGGTGGTCATTGTGTACACGAACAGTAATGTGAGCGGTCGCGCCGTGGCGAGGAATGCGTGATGCGTCGCACGTCCGCGCACTCCGAGTTGAGCCCCGCGATCCATCGTGTATGCTTACTGTGTCCGTCGATAATGATGATAAAGTAACACATAATATATATTTATGTTATGCCCGTTCGATGGTTTCATTTTTCGTTAATTAAAATCAGGAATGTTAATGAACTCATTATATTATCATGATAAACTTTCGATCTTGAATTGATATTGGCTCACTGTCCCATGCGCAAAATTATCATCAAGTCAAAAATCTTGCGCGTCAAGTGCGAGCTAACGGTATACTTTATAGTCTACCGTATTTAGACATTTTGTATGGAGAATTGAAAAGCGCCTCTAGCGGACGGTATTTAAAACTTTCAATCCTCCATACAAAATGTCTAAATACGGTAGACTACAAAGTATGCGGTTAGCTTACGAATAATCTCGCACTTGACGTACTTACACAGACGCACATTTGTATGAAAATAACACCACGTAAGTCACGTAATCGCTTGACAGCGACTGTCATGGAAAGCTCCTCCATTGTTTGTAAATAGGTTAAAAGTTTTAACGAGTCTAGCCCGATTGCAAGGTAATCGATTACTCGAAAAACTCGATAGCTACGTTCAACGTGCATGCATAATTGATTCGGTTAGGAAATTATATTAAATGATTTATCATGAAATTTATTGAAACGTTACTTCGACTCGCTTTTAGTCTGGTTGGTATACTACTTCAATAATAGTAATCAGCAGGTGGTTATAAAATATTTAAGAGTAAACCATACAAAAATATTGTTTTTAGCTCTACAAACATTTTGTTGTGTAAGATATATTCATCACAATTATTGTGATGAGTATGCGATCTTATCTTACTCCGATTTCCAAGATGTCAGGATTGAGAGACGTTAATTGTTGAAATAAAACTTTTTTTTACAGAATTTATCGCGTTTATTTTATCTTTTTACGTTCCCGACATTTCGGCTGGTTTACAGGAACCCTGGTCACGGGAGGACTGAGGTGTTAGACGTCCTAGTGTCGTGGCGTTAATACGTAATGAAAGCAATCATTGATCGTCATATAACTGAACACTAGCTCCTCATTAGGCATAACGTCAATGCATGCAACACCTTCATATATTCGCCGTTATAAATTATTACAAGAAGCTCGGAGGCACTGCTTTGCATTAAAATTACTTTAAAAAACTTTTCTCTTTTTCAGTTTCCTAGATGATCTAGACCGGTTAGGTGCAAGAGACTACCAGCCCACCGAGCAAGATATTTTAAGGACTAGAGTCAAAACCACTGGTATCGTCGAAGTGCACTTCTCCTTCAAAAACCTTAATTTCAAGTGAGTACCTCATATAAACAAATTTTTCATAGCACTCTTGACTGACTTTATTGTAAAATTATTTCAAAGATAACGATAATATATTTAAAAGTTACATAAAACTGTCCATCTATATTCTATAGCAATGTGAAACTAAATTAATTTGCAACACATTAAAAAAGTAACAATGTTCCAATACCAGGAAGGCGGCATGTATAGGACAATAATAGGAAATCCAATTCTGCATGGACCGTCAAAAATCCGTGGCCAAACATTTTACCGAGAACGTTTGTAATAGGATACAGTGTGATGAGATGAAAAAAAACAGTAATTGATACAGACTTTGTTTGCTAGTAGAGTCTGTGGCAGTCAGCCTTATACAGCGTTTTTTGTCTCCCGCTTTGCAATGGAGGGGAGTTCATAACTTCCTTGTCAACTCCTATTTTCCTTTCGGTTAATTTCGTTGCGGGTGCCAAGGCAATTAGAGTTTCCCCGGGACTCGCCAATGACAGTCGAACCTCGGCGTCTTCGTCGGTCAGTGCTGTGGATCGAGGCTTACAGGGGTCACAGTAGTAGGAGTGATTAGCGGGTCCAATCACATTAAAAAAACTAACAGAGCTGATAAAACATAATTCGCATAGTGAATTGGAGATAGATTATCGGCGAAATGGGTATTTTAGTGCACGGCCCTTGGCAGACAAAATTGTCGGTAATTCGCTATACAGCCTCCTACAATGTTGAACTTTAACAACAACGGTCGCATCGTTTTCCAGATTGTTCGATGTGGGCGGGCAGCGATCCGAAAGAAAGAAATGGATACACTGCTTCGAGGACGTGACCGCGATCATTTTCTGTGTTGCCATGTCCGAGTACGATCAGGTGTTGCACGAGGATGAGACAACGGTGACTATAATTACTATTTACATAACAACCTGTCTTTTTTTGTCTCGCGGCAGGTCACTTATACTGGTCTTGTCGGTACACTGGACCGACAAGACCAGCCCCCTTATATTTTGGTCAGTTGTAGTTTCCATTCATTTTGAAATCCAAGCTGGCGAAATGGAATAATCGATATGGGTGTCGTTTTAGACGTTGCTGGGAGTTCATTTGAAAAAATCTATATTCGTGTCATTAATGTTTGTTGATAACCAATAAAACACGCGAATGCGTCAGATTTTGATTTGGGTATAGTATGCTAGAAGTTATCCTTAGTTTTTGGTGGGTCGCAATCTCTCAAAAATATAAGGAAAAAACTACAAAAAATATATTTCTTTGTCTTCATTTCGTTGTTAGTAATAAATATCGTGACGGGGTAGCGAGTTTTTTTTTATAATATTAGGGGGTAACTGGTATCATTAAACATAGGACCTAATGTTTCCGTTTAGTTAGCCTGACGAGGGGGCATATTAACTAACAGAAAAAGATGAGACTCTCGCGAAGATGCTCGGTCAGTCTGGATGCGCCTCTACAAATATTAAACAATATGCCACGATGATATTCCAGAACCGCATGCAGGAGAGTCTGAAGCTGTTCGACTCGATCTGCAACAACAAGTGGTTCACCGACACCAGCATCATCCTGTTCCTGAACAAGAAGGACTTGTTCGAGGAGAAGATTCGCAAGTCGCCGCTCACCATATGCTTTCCGGAGTACACGGGTCAGTACCAGCTTGCGACTACCATTACCATTTCATTGATCACTTAACGTAGTCCAGTGATCTGAGCGTTTGGATCCGTGGACTGTTTCAAGTCACAGGATTGAATGTCATGCGGGAATTGATATTTAGGGTACAGAGATAGCAATTTTAATGGGTATGGATGTCACTGGAGTTTGTTAGGCCCGGTTTTCACCAGTGCAGAGAGAAGAAAAAACGTGCGGAGTATACCAATTCGGATATCCAAGATACAGGCTTCCGCCTAGTTTAGATCCGCAATCTAATTGCCATGTGAAATGCCTAAACTGAAATAAACTTTACTTTACTTTACTTAGATTGTTGAATGCAAGTTTTATTGAGCTTTAACTTATCGCGAGTGGTGCTACGGTTGGCAATATTAAAAACTAAGCTAGTCAATTATTAAGTCTAATCGATTATTTTTGTTCAGGCGCACAAGAGTACGGCGAAGCGGCCGCGTATATCCAGGCCCAGTTCGAGGCGAAGAACAAGTCGACCACCAAGGAGATCTACTGCCACATGACCTGCGCCACCGACACCAACAACATCCAGTTCGTGTTCGACGCCGTCACCGACGTCATCATCGCGAACAACCTGCGCGGCTGCGGCCTCTACTAGGTTGCCCGCACCAGCCGCGCGGCGCCGATGCGACCACACACATTCACACACACACACTCCCGCCGCGGCGGCGCTTAAGCCTACCATACTCACTGAACAGGCAGACTCGTCAGTTCTCACCAGTCCTCTTAAAAGATCTTAGGCTTGTATGCTGTTATGTAGAACTGGTGACTCAACGGGTCAGTCATATACAGTCCGGTCAGGTCACTCCCGCCGTCGTACGCGCGTAGATCTTGAGCCGTAACATCGCACGGTACGGATTTTTATTTTATCAGATCTATTGGGACTGAAGGAACTGCACATGTTTGTTGGGCTTATCGTTCGATAATCTCGGGCCTGTCGATCGAAACGCACGACGCTGCGACTGCGCCGTGCGTGTCGCACGTGTCGTGTCGTGTTGCGCGCGACGGACGCTCGCATATCACGCTCAGGTGCGGCCCGCAGCTACGCGTACTAAAAATTACCTCGCGTACTGCGCGGCTCTGACCAAGGTGCGGCCAGGTTGTGATGCTTAGTAGAGTACGCAAAGCTTGGCCGCAACGACGTTGGTCGCTGCGGCCACTGCGGCTGCAGTCGTGGCCGCGCAGTGCTCGAGGTCCCCAATTATATTACCTATATATTTTTACGGGAACTAAGCTTACCGGATGTACCGCCGCCGCCCGCCCCCGCCCGCCGCGAATCGTCTCCCCCTGTAATATAAAACCGTAGTTTCATTAACGTTTCGGCGACGCGGTCCCTCGCGGATCGCTCCCGGCTGTTGTGACTTGGCCATCTAGTGTTCGATTCTAATTGTTGGTGCTAGGCGCGTCGCTGTAGCTTCGCTGGTGCGGGCGGCGGGCGCGGGCGGGCGGTACGACACACGCTTACATACTCACTCTCTTACGGACCAATAACAGAATGGAACCAATATTTAGTATTGACGCGGTAGCGCGAGTACGAACACGTTCACAGGCCTACTTAAACTGATAACAAGACATCATTCCATTATTAAGTATTATAATCGCGATGAGAAATTATTTTTTTATAAACTTTTGAATGCACAAACTGTAACCGCTCTGTGAGATAGGACCTCGTTTATGTTAAGCATTGTATTACGCACAAATAATTTATTCCAATAATAGCATCGTTTGTTACGCCATTCTTTATGCGTTTCTGATTATATATTTTGTGTTCACACGTATTTTTCTATATCATTTTACAGTTCACCTTAGGTGTAGCCGTTTAAGAATCTATTCTTGTATTCGATGATTAAAATCATGTTAAGTATTTATTTCATGTAGCATACTCGTATTAAACGTGGATATATGTAAACTTGTCATGTTTAATTTTATATTTAATGTGTATAAACCAATGTGTATGCGCATCTTCGCCATTGTTTTGTGAAGTGGTCGGGGTGTGGCGGCGCCGAGGCGCGGTCGTGTTCGCTACCTTAGTTGTCTGTATGTATCGGGCGGCGCAGCGGCAGGCTCGCGCTTGTTCGCATCCACGCGCACGATATGCGAGTATATAAACATTGTATACACTCGCGAACTGGCGTAATCAAACTTATACATATATATACTATATAACATAATTTATTATTAATAATAAAAATAAAAAAATCTTACTTTTAAGCATTAGGACAGTAACTGTATCAATAAATATTAATTAATAATGCAATTAGACAGTAACATTTACTATCGTCATAGTTAGGTGATTTATTTTCATTTTACGTTTATGAGTATGTATAAAGTGATTAAATGAAAATGTAACGCCTACACTGTGACCGCGCGGGCCCCGCCGCGGCGCTGTACGGAGCGAGCTCCGAACAAAACCAAAGATTCAATAAAATAACACTAACGAAATTATTCAAAGGTTTGGTTGAGATACGAATCAGGATATAATTATCTATAAATATGTAACGCCGCTGGTTGTTAGCACAAGTTTGTTAGTTCATCGTGTGCTGGTGGCAGCCGATGTCCCGCACAGCGGCTGGTGGCCCGCTCGCTTGTTGCTAGGTAGGTTTTTTACTGTTATGTAACAATATGTGTACGTAAAACTAATAAAAATATTATTAGCGCAGTTCTACATTCAACCCAAAACCTACATTTAAGTAAGCTTCACACTACAATTAAAAGGATTTTTAATGAGTGAATGATAAGTATTTCACCGATAGCCCCATACCTAATTATAAAGGGCTCGTACCTGTAATAGTGATGACTGTTGGTGTTGTGAGATGTGCGTGCGCGCGTGTACCGGGCGCGAGCGGACACGAGCGGACCCGAGCGAACACGAGCGAGCCGCTCGCGGCTGCAGGCTCGCCGCACGCTCGCAGCCGGCGCGTACGTCTCGGCCGAACAGAAGTCATAGGATATCTAGTTAAAGTTGTCAGTTTTGCATTTCAATGTGTTCCTCCGCCGCAGAACATTTAAACTTGTATGCTTTAATATTGCGAGTGAATGTGATGTAAATTTTGTACACTGCCGCATTGTTTATTCGCTCGAATCACATTTAGTTCATAAGAATTGAGACAGTGGACGAATCGCCCAGGCCACATGTGACATGCTTGGAACTCGGATGTACGCACGGAGGACTTCGGCCGGCCGTCACGTCGGCGTCGCGTGGCGTGCGCACTGCGTAGGCTTCTATTTGAAGACTGAATTGTTGCGGCTCAAAATATTCTCGCGCTTTATTAGACCCTGAGGATGTCACAGCTAAAATTTTTAAAGGAGTTTGTAGCGTTTAGTGATCGGGTCGAGGTATATCTCGTATAGGATATTGTGATGTGGCATGAGGTAATTCGAGGACTAACCATAGCGATACTTCACCGGCGATGTTAGCGGCACGGGTGACGCGCGGTGCAAAATTTTAATATTTTAACGCTGAGCATTCGTCACTTTGTCGTCGATCTAAAAACAATATCACCATGCTTCATTCATATTTGCCAAAGTTAATACTAACCTCACTATTTATACCTACTGTATGTTCTTGGATAACTAAATTACGTGTGAGATTCGCGGTAAGGGCGAAGGCGCGGCGCACGCATGGCCGTCGGCGCGGCCCCGGCGTCGAATATAGTCGTAACGGTACTGATCAGAGTACAATGTTGAAAAATAACTTATTTAGAATTGATGAACATGTAAACATTTATTTGTAGCGCGTGGGAGGGGTCGCCCGGCGCGCGGCACCGCTCGAGCGGCGGCCGGGCGCTACCCGCCCCGCTCGAGCGGCGGCCGGGCGCGATCGCCCGCTCGAGCGGCGTCGAGCGAACCCCTCTTTTGAACAAACGTTTAAGAAAGTAAAATTTTTAGTCACTAGTGGGTAATTTTTGAATGTGATTCAATCTTATCTTTATTTTTTTCTATATCGAGTGACATTATACCTAACTTTTGTTACATTATTTTCCAACTTATGTTTGTATTGCATTTACTGAACGCGATGATGTATTTAACCAACGATGTAATAAACAATATTTTCTCTTATTTGTATCTCGTCTGCACTGGTATTCTTTATTGAATTTACTATAAATGTACCTACTTTAAGTGTATAATTTTAAATAATTACTGAAAATGATTATATTCTAATTTTTATGTTCAAATAAATAATTGTTTTATTTATTTACATCCCCACAATTCCCTGTACCTGCTAAGAGTGGTATAACATATTAGCCTATGGATATCCAATGGTTCCGAACATTCTGTATTTCAGGATATAAAGCCACAACTTACTTGCCCAACTGACTAAGCTGCTATTGTTTACACAAGCTCCTAGCCTCGTACTAAGACTGTTTTCCGGATCTTTGTATCTTCTAAGTAGCCTACGTACGTGAGAACTTAAAGCTACAATAAATTGAGGAATCAACAGATCCGAGTGATCCAATATCCCTAAGGCCTCAGCCTCGAATTTAGCGGGCAGCGGGGCGGTGGCGGCGGCGGCGCGGGAGCGGCAGGATCTTATGCGTATAATCAAATGGACCGGTTCTCGAAAACAGCGGCGCGGGGCGACCAACGAGCGCCGTCGCCGCCGCCGCCCCGCTGCCCGCTAAATTCGAGGCTGAGGCCTAACGCCCACAGCCAGGACACCACCCTATTTCTCAAGTACAGTGGAGCTGATTTACTGTCTTTTTTTAAGTATTTCTTGACATAAAATAAAATGTCATGTTTAGCCTAATGAGACTACGAACCTATGTTAAGAAATGTTTGTGTATAGTTAACATTGATATGTTAAAGATGAATAAAAATAGACAAACTAGCGATGGAAAAAAATAGAACTGACTACATGCTCTTCGTTCTTCTAATTTCCCGCCAAAAAGTATCCCGCGTGTGGCCCGCCAGTACTTCCCCAACTCTAATGCTTGGCTTATACGAGGACAGTATGTAAGTAAACAAGTAGTGAGGTTGTAAAAAAGCATGTGAACAAGTTGAAGTGATTGCCATACAAACATTCAACACATGGCCACATGCTACTTTCTTAAAGTGCGTGCTGCTTTATGTAAGTCGGTCATAACTTGAAGACAATTTTATTTATGTTTTTGCTGAATTTTTGGCAGCACGGTTATATTATAATGTCAACGATAACTAGGTGTCTATGGTTAACCTAAACGTTTGTTTGTTTCTCCCGCTCCATTTTGTGATTGTTTTTCAACATACATATAATAAAATATAAACGTAGGACATGAAAGACGTAATAGACGTAATGGCTCTGCAAAGCAGCAGACGCGAGAGGCGTTTACCCGACTATCGCAGTGCTCCAGGTCATAGTTTAGCGACGAATTTCATATTTGAATGTGGTATAAAACTTGGATTGCAACCGGCAACTGTCGCTACAGCAGCTATATTTTATCATAAATTCTTCAAAAGTGCCGATAAGAATGATTACGATTGCTATGTGATATGCACGGCTTGTCTGTGCGCGGCTGGGAAGTCGCGGGACGAACCTGTAAGACTGAGGGACGCCGTGAACGTCGCACACAATTCCATCAACCGCGGTGCTGGACCCTTAGAACTTGGTGAAGAGTACTGGTCCTGGCGCGGCGCCGTCGCCCAGGCTGAACTACTGGTGCTACGACTATTGGAATTTAACTTGGACACATCCTCTCCACACCGATATTTGCTACATTACTTACGTTCTCTTCAAGAATGGTTCCCGTCATCGCAGTGGCGTTCAGCACCAATAGCTCGCACAGCGATGGCATTCTTACAAGACTTCCATCATTCCCCTGCGATATTGGACTACAGAGCTTCTCATATTGCTGTAGCGTGCCTAACTCTGGCATTGCATGTGTTGGGTGTCTCTGTTCCATTAGCATCAACATTGGATGATGATGCTGCTTGGTATTCGGTAAGTCAATTATTTTTTTGATGGTTGTAAATTGTGATGGTATTTTTTCTAGTACTATGTTGCCACATTGCATGGAATAAAATATATTCGAATGATAACTTTAACCATTCAGAATAATATGTTTGTAGCATAGCATGCAAGTATTACTGTGAAATTATGTTTAAGCTACTTTTTATTCAAAATGTTTATATGTGTAAGTCTGTGCATCACTGGTGCTAGATAGTCAAATATGGTCATATTTTCTGGACTGTTAAAATTATTGATCAGCAACCTAATTTGAGTTTTAATATGAATCTAGTGATCATGTGTACTGCTATGAAATGTATGGGTAGGTTCATTGCATATTTTTTACTCTTACTACTTGTACTAAGCACCGAGATGCATAAGATACAATGAAAGTTCCTTGTTTTATTTTTCAATAATGCCATTTGTATTCTTTTCAGGTATTCACTAAAGACCTTCAGAAAGAAAAGAATTGGGAGATGATGGAGAAGATCATGCAGGTTTACAGCAGAGAACCAGAACCAATATAGTTATAATATTACTGATGAAATAAATTTGCAATTTAAATGTGTGGTATTAAAGACATTTTCAAAGGATTGCATTTTTTGACCTATTCATTACGGTAACCAGTACCTCAAGCACCATCCTTTTTATGCACCGTATCTGAAGGTATGCATCGTCTCCCCTCCCACACTAGATTTCATAAATCAGTATGATGGTGACAGCATGTTTTCTCGATGACATGACGAGTTCCTGCTTACCCTACAGAACTTGCATGTTGTTGGAACATCATCGAGAAAACATGCTATCCTATTCTTATTTATAAAGCCTGTGGTGTGATCAAGGGGAAATACGCTTACATTACAGTAACACTTAACTTCTGTCAGGTCAGGCAAATTATATCACTGACATACTCTCCGAATTTATTTCCATATTTTAGTTAGATCATTTTCGTGTCTCCCTTTGCGACTGCCTTGGTCTTGTTACGGCCACGTATGACCTCCAAAGGTGTCTAAACGTTAAAACGATCAAAGTAAGCAGCAGGGTATAAAACAAACACCACTCTTTAGATCTACAAACAAATATAATTCAGTTTTCTAACATTTTACGATACATAATAATGTTTATAAATGTACAGGATAAGCTCATGGCGACGTGGGAAGCGGCACTAGTTCTCAACTGGCTACCGGATGTACACATGTGGTGCAATAATGGATACTTGTGAGTTGCTGATATGCTTTCACTTCCAATGGGTCAGGTATGACGTCTTACACCTAATGCGAGTGTGAACATATGAAGTATGTACCGTTAGAACGTGCTGTCGGGTTACAAATCTACATTAGACACCGATGACTAGTATAATTTATAAAAAATTACGCTACGGCTAAGCGTATTGAATTTCAATTTATTCATTAGTGTGCCAGAGATTAGTTTATATATTAGTGAATAATATGTCCGGGACGTATAAGCTGCCGATCTTCTGTGCGTCCCGTGGAAGACAACAGAACAAAACCTGTCGTGTGACGTATCTAAATATTTGTGCTTCTATGTCGACATTGCAGATATTGAGAGCCGATCGATTATTTATCAATCAAAAATCTCTAATGACCTCGTGTAGTTTATTTAATTAGCATACCTACATTACCGATGCGGAACATTCATAGACATCGGTATTTAGCAATATTACATTCCTTATATTCTATTACTTTATTTATTAAATACTATATCAATAAATAAATTTCACACAGACAAAATTTAACACATGATATTGATGTGAACAGTAAACGACATAGATAAAAGACAGTAATTAGTTATTGCACGATACTATCAACTACTGGGTCCAATACACTGGGGACACACAGACAATATTGGTCGACACGTGACACACCTCACCTGTACAATGTAACAAACACAACGTTATAAATGGAAATATCGAACTATGTTTACGCACAGTAGGGGACCAAACGACACACCCACACACTCGGAAATCAAACAACCGCTAATTCTATTGTCTACATATAAATGAACTAAACCAAAAATGTTGTCGTCTTGCTAAAACAACGTTTATGAAACGAACACTAATACATTTAGTTTAAAACAACCTCATCTCGTGTACCAACAGAATTAGGGCCTATGTTATAATATGAACAGTGAAGTCATCGTAAAACATTATTAAATTGATTAAAAAAGTCATATATTCTTTTAATTTTTTAATTATATTTACCATACGAATGATGTAGGTACCAACGCAACCACTGCATTAATTGGTAAATATAATTTGAATAATTTCATTTTAATTATAACAATCAAGAAATGTTCCAAAATGGAACAGGATTATTCAATGTCTGATGCACATTATACACATACCTCACAACACATTTCACAATTTCACATAGAAAAAGGCAGTTAAGTTAAAACACGAGATTAATATTATAGGTGTTAGTGAGTGTAATTAGAAAAGAGTGTTATATGCTTGATGTTTGTTTGATGAAAACAGGCACTTCAAGTGGGAATTTCACCGTCGCGATCTATGGCCGCATTGTATTAGTAATACATTTTTTTTACGCAAGATTTCGACCTGTGACCCGGGAATGTAGTAGTTACGTCAAACAAACAATAAACTGTGGTTAAAATATGTAATTATATCGGTATGTTTTAAATAAAGCGGCGAAGCGAAGCGACACAGACGACACAACGTCGTTCAAGGAGCGATAATTTTTTTTAACATTAACATAAATTGCTCCAATAACATAAAAACAACAAATCATCTATGGCATCTGAAATTATTTGTACATGGCGTCGAAACCGATTCACCTCACCCCTCAGGATGACTATATTCCATTAAAATTTCCTAATCTATTAATAATTTAATTACAATAAGAAATGACGAAAACTAACTACTACCATAGTAAATATATACTTAGATACGCGCTATACATCATATCTGCGCAATCACCTACTTTGGCTGGATTTATGACAAACAATGGTCGTAGGATGTGGCTAATTTAAATAATACTGGAAAATTGTACCTGAGGGTCGGTCGACCGTGTGCCGGCAGCCGGCCGGCGCCCGCGCCGCCGCCGCGCGGACCTACACTAACATGAGTCCACTCAATCTAATCATTAACTTGTACCACAGCTCGTCGCAGCGGGCGATGTAAATCAACGACAGGCTACTATTTGTTCATCGGGGCATCGTGTTCGCTATAAAAAGTATTACAAAGTCAACACACACCTCAGATCTATAAGGTAAACATGTTAAAGAGCAAACAAAACAATAGGAACTCTCTACAACAGAAAAAGCATTACATTAATTAAAATGACAACATAAAACAATTCCTTTTCAATAACAAAACCATTATGATAATAATAGTTAAATAAAATACTCTGTGGAAGTAAACGATTAATATAGATTTCGTAAACACTTAATTGCTGGTTCGATAACTAGTCTGATAACAGCCTTTCTATAGGGTCGGATCACCCATTCAACAGAATAAAATAGCTAAAAGAAAAACAAAAACAATTTCCGTGAGTCTTATTTTTTCTTATAGCTTCGTCTCTTTTCGTTGGGTGTGGGTGACCCGTCCGTGTAGAAGGTACATTATGCTACGCTCAAACGACACTCGTGACCGTCAATGTCCTGTAAACAATTACGTATGTAACTATCGTTTAATTTGGCATACATAACCGATCCTCATATTAAAATCTCCGCATACATTATATGGATATGAAACCGTTTAAACACGAGGTACAAGTAAATAAATAAAAAAATTACAAGAGATAGATTTAATCTACTCACAAAAAAGGTAAACTAGGAAAAAACTATATACTTTACCTACTAGGTATTATATTATAATATGTATTTTTTTTGTTATCAGAAAGCCTGTGTCAGTGGAAATATCTTAAGTTAAATAGAAATGGCGATAGCGTTCGATAGTATCCCAAGATGAGAGAGAGACGCCCAATAGTATTGCATTGTGTCCCAACACTAGTAATCTTTACGATAATTTTTAAAACTAATGCCTTTTGCCCTCGAGTCGTACGTTTTTCTGTCACCGTGACTGGGCATCCACACGCTGGTTTGCCCGTCGCCGGCGAGTGGACTATCCACATGTAGGCCATTAAATTTAACATTCTACGAGGGATAGTCGCGCTGACGCCAGTGACTGCCAGGGTGGACCAGCCGAGTCGAATTAAGTATTCCAATATTTGCCGTTGGCCCTTGTTCGGCCTCAGATGATCGCAATCTTGTCGCCACGACGACGAAACCCGTAGAAAGCAAAATGTATCCGCGAATACACACACATTCAAAATAAATTACTACTACCAGGGTGCCGCATCTTAATGCCAACAGCGGAACCCTTATTTAAATAGTATTATTGCACACGAAAAATGGAAGATTTACCGCGGACACGGATATTAATTACAATATTCGTTCAAAATCAGTTCTAACAACAGAACAGTCACACAGATTCTTCGTCGTTTTTTTTTAAAGTATGGCACGTTAACTGAGCATAGTTATGTGTTTGTACAGTTGAGCACATTTCAAAAGAAGGCTCGGCTAAATTCGTAAATCCGATCACTTCCGAACGAATAACCAATAGCAATCGCTCATTGTACTATCAGGAAGTTAGTAGCGGTTTCTTATTGGCTATTCGTTTGGAAATGTTAAGCGTCTTCCTAAATGGCCACGCGTTAGAGTTTGCAAATGCTGCCGCTCTTTATAAAATGCGTACAACTGTAGCAATCATTTTGTTTTCTACGCGTGCGCGCGGACGCCGGCCGTGTGTATCTTATATTTACTTAGCTACTAAGGCATTTCTCTATCTAAAATAAGCGTATATTTGTATCAATGCAATATTATCGAGCCCTCGCTCGGTAGTCATAGTGTTCTCCTTCCATCCAACGAGTAATCCGCATAATTTGCTACAGCTAAACGATGTTATCGTCATGGCACAGTATCTAAGGGTATCAGTGCTTGATATTGGTATTTGCTCCTAATGGTAATCAGTAGCAGGTTAAATTAAGCTATTTAGTTTAATATGCGATCGATTTCTGAGCATAAAACTGACGGGACGCTTGTGAGATTATGCTATTTAAAAGAAAACAATTAACGTTTCTTTGTTGTAAGATACTTTTTTTATTTTTCTGATATGTGAGGATCATTATGATCGACGCGTTGTAATGTGAAATAGGTCTAGCGACGCAAGGAAGCGAGAAGAGCGAGAAAGCTATGCTATGTGTATAGGTCTGTCTCTCTCCTTTCACTTCCAAGGTGCCTACTGGCATTTCTTTAGGGGATTTTACCAAGTGCTAACATAAAGTGACTATATTGAAAGAACAAAAAAAAAACTAATAAAATCGACACACAATCTCACAATGCGTCCATAAATAACCGTGTACCAACTGACCGCGCAGCCTCGTAAGGCAGTTACAATTTTGATCGGAACAATCAGGACGCTAAGTCTGCAGTAAATTTAAAATTTGACGATTACGAAGCGATTGCCATTCGATTATGATTCGATTGCTAGCAGTTTTGGGGTCCATGTCATGCGAAGTTGAGCGTATAGCTGGAACAATATTATATTGGATGCGTCCGTAAACCGCCACTGAGAATAGCATCTGATAAATGTGAAAGATTGATCGGTCGCCGCTCGCCGGACGTGATACCACCCAACGAGCCAGACCTCTATCGCATTTCCGAACGCAAAGTCACGTCCACTAGTTCCGACCAACAGTATCTACAGTTAATATAGTAATCTTTAATGGCAATAAGGAGGCGTCTTGATATAAATGATTCCAGCTTGTGCTTCGGCCGAGGCGGAGCAGTCAGTGAGTACAGGGCCGATCGCGGGAACACATAGAAGCAATGGGTTCAGCGCGGATTACGTTGCGTGGAAGGCGTCCGGCGCGGCGCTCATCGCACGTCGGTGAGGTTGCTCTTGTCGCCGAACAGCTTCACCAGCTGCTCCTCGTAGTCGTCGATGTTGCGCTTCATGATCTCCATGCACGGGCCCAGCAGCCGCTCGAACGTCTCCACGTCCAAGACTGGAATCGCCACAATAATTATTATCCCTTGCCCGTTGGATGATTCATAACGACATTGCGGACTTTGGACGTTCGTCGTATGCATTGACATATAGTATATTGATTTCTTATATTTACGCGAATACTACACATTGAAATGAAACTAATTTCACGGATTTTATCGCGTTTATTTTATGTTTTTTTACGTTCTCGACGTTTGACATATATTATTTTTGTTTATGGGCTAAAATGTATGTAATTAATTTTCATGTTGCTGGTAATATCTGAATTTACTGATGCAATTCTAAATATTCTTTTACTATGTTTCATCGAGGTACCGCGGGCAGAAGATAGTAATATAGATAATAATAAAGAAATATCGCCAGACGAATACATCAACTATACGGTCCCACACTAAGCATCGCTTGTATTATGGGTACCGTACTATGGTCTGGGGGCGACCTCAGTATATAATACTCATATAGTTATTTAACAATCATGACTCGTGTACAAAAAGTCATGCAAATCATCCACAAAGTTTGTCCCTAACCAAATTCAAACCTGAGACTGGGCACAGAAAGGAGGTTTACTACTAACTGAGGTAATCACCTCGCTAATCTATGTTGGCTCCAAGTAGAGTTTGTACGTGGTCCTTAAGATGTCGTGATATACTTACATGCCACTTTGGTGGGTCCGACGGCGTAAGCTGATGCGGCACGGGGCTTGTGGGTGACCAGAGCCAGCTCACCGAAGTAACCGCCCTTGCCTGCAAGAAAGGAAGTGGTTGGAATCCATCTTATTTTTTTTTCGACACTCACGTTAAGCTGATTATGTATCTTGCAATAGACTAGCAATAGCAAACTGACTGCAAAATATTTGCTTTCGAATCGCAAAATTTTGTATCACATTGCAGCGCGCCTACGACTTGAAACGGAACATTTAAATCATATTTATAATTAAACTAGCTGCGCCCGGCGGTGTTACCCGCGATAAATTAAAACATCTATCCCACGGGAACCATACATTTTACCGGGATAAAAAGTAGCCTATGTGCTATTCCAGACTATAATCTATCTCTGTGCCAAATTTCATCCAGATTCGTTCCGCCGTTCGGGCGTGAAAGAGTAACAAACATCCATCCACACACCAATTATACGGTGCCACACTAAGCAACGCTTGTATTACGGGTACCGTACAATGGACTGAGGGCGAACTCAGTATATATTACTTATATAGATATTAAACATCCATAACGTAGGTCGTCAAACATTCGTGCTCATCACAAAAAGCTTGTCCCTGCCAGAACTCCAACCCGGGACCCTCGGCACAGAAAGCAGAGTCACTACCAACTGCGCTAATCAAGCCGCCTTTGACCACTTCATCTTCCTTATTATTGTGTAGTGTGTGGTGATGTTACCGAGGCGTTTGATCTCGTGCTCGTTGCCGTCGTCGCGCGTGATGCGGATGCTGACGGAGCCGTCCTCGACGAAGTACATGCCGTCGGCGGAGTCGCCCTGCCGGATGATCAGCTCGCTGTCGATCAGCGTGCGCGGCACCAGCGCGTCCGCCAGGTTGGCGCGCTCGTACGACTGCAACAATCAATCACTATTATTATACATTAACTATGACCGGCTATGACCTAGCCCTCCTCAGATTGAGGGGAGACCCGTGCCCAACGGTGGAATATTAAAAAAAGGGCTAATATTTTTCTTTCTCTGCAGCCATACACACAACCATACATTTGCATTCAGAATCAGAATCTGAATATTTTTTATTCATGTAGACCATTAAGTACAGTACTTATGAATCGTCAAAAGTTACAAAATACTATGTTACTACTACTATACCACCCGTTCGGAATGCCGTTCCTATGGAGAAGAACAGGCAAGAAACTCCATGGTTGCTCTTTTCTTAAAACGACCTTTTACTTTATATTATTATTATAGATTTGCTACTCGACTCCAATAGCTGTATAATGGTGACATGTCCTCATCTCTTCTATACAAATAAATAAGATTGGAGTGTCTGTTTGTAATA
Organism: Pheosia gnoma; assembly: GCA_905404115.1. NCBI lineage: Eukaryota > Metazoa > Arthropoda > Insecta > Lepidoptera > Notodontidae > Pheosia > Pheosia gnoma. Next base: position 3,311,697 of record FR989910.1, read on the forward strand.
TTAAAACGGGACGGGACTTTCACTGGCAGATAGCTGATGTAACAAGGAGTAACTAAGGCTACTTTTATTTTAGAAAAACTTTTATGTTTAATACCACGCGGATGAAGTCGCGGGTAACAGCTAGTTATCTCACTATAAGCTATCATTTTAAATCATGGAAGTCATGGGTATGGTATTATATACTTAAAAGATAACCCCAACTATATGCATCTTATGTGAACGTTGGTCACAGAAATTAAATATTTTTATCTGTATCTAATACTTATTTATGCTAAAGCTTACGATTAACGTAGCGACGTATACACAAACCGAACGTTTTCGATACCGCCAGTTGCATCCGGGGACTGTTATCTCGCGGCCCACGAGTCGGGCCGGACGATAATATTATTTGCTCATAAATTATACAGCGTCCTGTAGACATTATACTTAGAAACGGAAAAGAAAACAGTATGTTGTACCTATGCGGAGAAAACTGTGGCACTAGAATTTATGGAGTTGTGCCCGCGATTTCACTCGCGTACACGTACGTCTTTATAATAATACCAGCCCTTTTTAAAGTTCCACTGCTGGGCACGGGCCTCCCCTCACTGCGAGGGGGATTGAGCCATAGTCCACCACGCTGGCCCAGTGCGGGTTGGCGGACTTCACACATCTTCCGAGGGGGGAGAGGAGGTACGTCTTTACCGAAAGCAAAATTTAATTTACCGGGTTTAAAAACAACCACATTGATATTTGAAGCTATTACAAACCAGATATAATTAAAATCTATTTAGTAGTTTATGAAAAGGTGCTTATTCAAACGTTCCTATCAAGTCGACGTTTGAACGGTTTATTTTATCAATAAATATTTAACGTAACATACATACGATCACGTTATTTTAGAACTGTTTAGGTCATTAGCATTTCGAACTACTAAGAAAGCCGACATCAAGTATTTTTTAAAAACCACACCGAGTTTAAGGTGATAAAGAGGAAGCATGATCATTGTACCTCAATACAAATGATCACTGAGACACTATCGAAGGTAAAAATTCAATGTCCGTTGTAACGACCCCCATATAGGGTCACCGAACGCGCTGCCTATTATGAATATGTAATGAGATAGGTAACAAATTTAATTGTTGTTACACCAAGGTCCAAATAAAAACATGGTTTTCCTTGATTGCATATTTAAAACGCATTCGTTAAATACTTGCGTGCATCTCCCACATGTGTAGTTTTAAATATGTTTGGTCATCTTTTTTCTAAATTCGTTATTTTTATTGTAATTTCACAAGGGATTTCAATATAATATCTACAAAATATAAAAATTTACCGAGTGTAAGTCTCCAATCGGGAAGTTAACAAAATCAAGATGAGGTGTGGTACACACAATAATAAGTATCCGGGCATGTGCGGAATCGGAGATTTTTGCCCCAAATGGACTTATGACCAACATTTTAAAAAAGAATTACTGCCATCTACCCTACATAAGGTTAGTCGAGTTTAATGACTCAACTTGTGAGATCATGCTAATTATGACAGCCGATGACTCTTCGCATTTTGATCAACCATAAATAGTTAAAAGCAGTGATAGCCAAGTTAATAGACCGCTTGCCTCGGTGACGAGGATCGCTGGACCCCGGCTCGCACCTCTGGGATTTCTGGATTTCATTTTCAACCATGATTACCACTTGCTACACGGTGAAGGAAAAACATCGCGAGGAAATCTGCATGTCTCACAGAACCCCCTAAAAGACGTGTGAAGTCCGCCAACATGCACTGGACTATGGCCAAATCCCCCTCGCATTGATGGGAGGCCAGCACCCAATAGTGAGACATAAAACTTTTATTATTGCTTTTGCATGGTAGTTTAATGCAGTAGGTATCAAACGACGAAATAGTGTGGGATTTAGAGAGTAAATAGAAGTATTGTAAACTGTCGTAAGTGACGTAAGTCGTTGTCTTCTTCTTTCTTTATGAAATGAGATACGATGAAATAAAATGGATATGAAAATGGCCTCACCCACAACTTAGCGGGTATTTTGCCAATGTCAAGTAATTAATAGCAATAACACAATAAATAAATACACATTATAAATAAAATAATGGATGTGACATGATGAAATGAAAATGGCGTGTCCTAAGTCGTTGTCGCGATAGTATTAAGATCATTCATGCCGTCAAACTTCTGTACTTATTTCAAATGTCATAGATTTTAACAAATTGCCTTGCCAAAATCTATGATGAGGTTGAATACAACATTTCCCAAGGCAACTGTCTCCCACGGAAGACGTTGAGATTGAACAAAATCGTGTGAAAACAAAACATAATTCGTATTTCACGGCAATTTGTAAACAAAACACGTGAAAGAGTTTTCAGAAGCGCGTAAACCGAAAAGCGTTGTTATTGTTGAAACAATTTTATTAATGTTTAAACAGAAATGTTAATATTGTTACATTCGACCGTGGCTAACACTTGTAACAATTCTGTATAATAAGTCTGTATAATAAGTCCAGAAATTTTAGGATTTTGAGCTGCACTATATATAATAATGCTTTATCTCCATGGCTATTATTATGGTGTATTTTTGTAACAACACATTCAGCTTCCTACACGGACTAAACTAAGGCTTTACCTAGCCTATTCATCTCTATGTATATACATAGGTGTTAAGCCTTGTACGACAGACCGATGAAATAATTCCAAAAATAGCGAATTAAGCTTCTTTAATATTGAAAATAATATCTCCTACGACTATTTATTTTATATTCAGTGTTCACGACCTTGTTAGTCTTATTACATGTATACAGCGCGACCCAGAAAGTGCATACTAAGGGTAGAAATAAGATTGCTCCCAACTAAATGACAATTAAATTTTTCTTTAATTTACATGTCTAAATTGTGACCTAACTTCAAAAAAGCGCTCGCTAAAAATGGTCACTTTCTGGTCACGCTGCGGTAGTAAATGTAATGATTGCTAAGTGTATAGAGGACGAACCTAGTTGGACATTAGGCGTTCGGTTATCAGTGTTCCATAATCTTTGGTTAAATCAGTATTATGTGATAAGTGTTTATCGCGTTACGTCGGACGACATTGTGACGCAAGACACTTATTATATTATTTCCAATTGTTATCGCGGTTTATCATTCAATTGCTTCTTACAGCGGCTTGCCGACTTCATTGTGTTATTGTAATCCGTATGATACTGTCATAGAGTAGATCACTTCACAACTTTTTTTTTAAACAAAATGCAAGTAGGCAGGTATTTTGCCATGTAGAAATAGGTCAGATCTAGAGAGAGAGACTACTATAGGCCTAGTACCCCCCCACCCCTATCAGTAAAGAGGAGAATACTCTGCTGGCAAATTAACAGCCTCTCGAATAACTTAAGAATGTACGATTGTAATTCATACATCTACATATCATATGAGTTTTGACAGCATACGTAACACATGTTCCAATCTCTCCATACATCTACCAGAATTAAACAAATATAGGTCACACATTTTTTGAGATAATCATACTCAGTTTACCTTTTAAAAAAACATCAAGTTATAGTTTCCTAGTAATTTTCATAATCAAATTAATACTAATACTATGCATTTGTGTTATTTCTGGCGAAGCATTAGATGTCTCTAGAACGATTAGTTAGCGCGAAATAAATGTGTTTATTTACAATGAACTGGCTGAATGAGTTAGCTACCCAACATAATACCAAGATAGAAATTATGAACGAAATATTAAAAGTTTAATCATTGGCGCAAGAAATCTGTAGCGGCGTCTGCCGGCGCGTAAATTATATTTACATCGAATTATACCGCGTTAAGCTTATTGCGTTACAGTTTATTAAATATTTACGGCTCCCGCAACTTATTACGCGTGGAGTTTTTTGACGATCACGAAGGAACCCTTCTAGTTGTCGGGATAAAAATGGCTAGGATTGCCACACCAATATTCCACTAACATCCAGTGTTAGTGGAATATTAAATAATTTGTTCCAGCCCCTAGTACGGGCGCCGGGTTAATAATTATTTCCTACCATACACGGAGTCTCCATTTAATTATTCATAAGCACAAACTTTTAACGCAGTGTAACGTTAAAGGAACCGTGTTCTTTCCATCTCACATCGTATAGATTTTTAACACAAGAGTAACAGTGATAGCAAGCATTCTCGATTGTGATACGATTATAGGAGTTCCTGCTTGGCATACTGACTTTTCAACAGTATGTGACGTTTCACTGATGTTTATAGACGTTTGTAAAACATCGTTTCACAGACAGTTCGTAAACAAACCTATTTTTAGTTAAATAGGAATCGAACGGCGGAGGTAGGTACAGACAGCGCGTATTGATTGATAAGCCCAGTGTGAGCGTGGCCAGCGAATATTTGCGGGACAGTGGGCAACGGACCCAGTCATGTGTATACGATGAGACACCGCAGTTGTAGCTTGTTGATGTTCAAAAAAGTACATCCATACTAATACGATAAAGAGGAAAAGTTTGTGAGTTCGGATGTGAGGGTAATCACGGGAACTACTGAACTGATTCTGAAAATTATTTCACTGACAGAAATATACATTATCCCAGTGTGTTATAGTTAACACATGTATTATGGGTACCGTAATTTCAATGGTCTGAGGGCGATCATACCCAGACCAGGTGAAAGTTCATTTGCGAAATTTCCCAGCCGGTAATCGAACCAGTGCCTGAGAGGCCTATACTCAAACCAGGAGACAAAGCCGTAGTCTATTAGCAGAATAGAATAGCATAAGTCTCCTCGCAGTATTTCGTCCGATGTCATGCAAAGGGCCGCTAAAGGAATTCCCAACCCATTAGGGTTGTCTGGGCATTCAATATTATTTATCAAAAAACCCCAGGATATTGTTATTTAAATCTGCAACAAGCGGAGACTAAGAAATAATTTAAGTGAATCTTGGCCAAGTGACATATTTTATATTCTGAGTCAACATTAAGAATACATTTAATGCTTAAATATAAAGGGTTTTACGGGATAATAGAATACCAAATGTCTCTAAAAATAGAAACATTGATTGCTTCCGAAAATATAAATACGAAATGAACAAAAATATATATATCCTCTTCTTGAGAAGCTATAGGGATGGGTGGAATAAAAAAATGCTTCCCACTATTCTGTATTTTCAATTTTCTATTAAACTATTTTTAGTATTCGTTCGTTTCGCAGTCAAGAATTTACATATTATAATGTGTGAATTTAAAATCCTATCTCATTCAGTTTAAAAGCCTTCTGATAGACCTAAGAACAGATAACAACGGCAGCAATTGCCTTGGGTTAAGTTTGGACCGTTGAGACGGAACTCTAAAACTAAAGTCAAAGGCAAAACTACCAGCAGTAAATATGATGATGATGTTTTAAAAATAATATTTAAATGCTTTACAAATTAATTGCAGATTTAACACTGAACAATGTTTTCTTAGCACATAATAAAGTTTAGTGCTCCTCAGCGATCGCTTTTGCTACTTGTTTGTTTAACAAATGATGCGCAAATAATGTAATCCGTTTAGTTTTATTATATTTGTTCTTTATTACGTTCGTTAGTCATGAAATGTGTGTATCTTTAGCCTTTGATACGGAGTAAGAACAGTCAAAGTGCAATTCCTAAAGAAACATTCACACAGCTTTTTTTTTTGGATGCTAGCCTCAGTAACGCTGGTTCTAACCCCCGCACGCCCGCACTAGCACCTCTGAGATTTCTGGATTTCATGTACGAATCTTCTTTCCAACAACGCGCGCGTAAAGCCATCGATCATGCGCTTGATCTCTCTCCGGTCGTGTCGGTCAGACCAAGGGGGTAGAGAGTCCACATGCTTTTGCAAACACTTGTGAATAATATTTCCTGCATAGTTGGCTAGTCTCTATGACCGAAATTCGGTCAGGAAGACTAATCTAAACCGACTAATCTAAGACTAGTCCCGCTCTAAGCATAAATTCTTGTACATCACACTAAGTCTGTCCCTAGCAGAATTCGAAGCCGGTACCCACGGCACGGAAAGCGGTGTCACTGCCAACTGCGCTAATTAGTACCCAAAGAGACGCACCTGCAGGGTCTTCAGCATGGGCACCTTGTCGAGCAGCTCCTCGTACAGCTTGCGCTTCTTGAAGGCGCTCTTGAGCAGGATGCGGCGGAAGGTGAGCCGGTCCATGGCCCACAGCGCGCCGGCGGTCTGCGCGCGCACCGACGCCGCGCGCGGCATGTTGTACATCAGCGCCAGCTCGCCGAACGAGCCGGAGCCGGCGTACGTGTGCACCACCTTCGCGAACACCGACATTAGTTACCGGGCTAGTTTTGTGGCAGTTTGGAGCTGCTATTGTATAGCCGTCGATTCGCCGTGTGCTGGAAGACTCGGAGAGGGTTTACTAGCCTTTGAACGTGCGCTTTTTTAGCGTATTTCATCATCATTGATCATTGATATGGCGATTTAGTAAAAAAAAACTCACATAAAAATAAAGAATTCTCATTTTGTAGGGAACACATTTTTTTTTGACATATGGAAATTCTGGCTTCACATATAATTATTATAAATGTTGAAATAAAACTAATTTTACTGACCGTCCTCCCGTGACCATGGTTGCTGTAAAGCAGCCGAAACGTCGGGAACGTAAAAAACATAATATAAACGCGATAAAATCCGTGAAATTAGTTTTATTTCAATGAGTAGTATTCGCGTAAATAAAAGAAATCAATATATTATAATTGTGCTAAAGAAACAAAGGTTCAAAGGTTAGTATACCCCCTTCTGAATCCTGAATATCACGCGGCACTTGCCGCAATAGTGTTGTGTTGGCAATAACATAGTAGAAGATACTATCACTGGCAATATTGCCGAGCCAAGGTGCTCAGGATGGAATTTTTATAGCCCGTTTTACGGGCCCTTTTGCCTGCAAGAATCGTAATGCCATCATTCCAATGCAAGAAACAGTACTGCCAACATTGTAATGAATGCTACGCGTTTTGTTTTGACGCGATAACTATACAATCTATTGAATTAAGGTTTTGCTGACTCCATCCTGTCATTATATTACTAGACACTGGCAAAATACCTATGGTGATGCCAAATTAAAAAAAAAAACCCTAGTGTCATCCTAAAAAATGAAAGAAATGAAGGAAGAATGCATGGCGACATTGACGGACACTCGGACTATGCGAATGTTATAATCATCAGAAACATAGTTATAATCACTACGTTCGTATTAAAATATAAATGGCAGGTAAAACCATTAGACAAGAAAAAAACAAACCACTTTGATTCCAGTAAATTTGAACTTTGGTGTCAAACAGTTTAAAATATTTTTCTATGCAACAATCTGCTCTGTGACATAGTTTATAAATGTAATACATTATGCTCGCGAACGTTAACTGAAACAATTTGAAAACTGACGAAACTTTTCGTTCCGATCCTGTACATGCCACTCCATTTCCTTAAGTAAAGCGGGGCCCTAACATAACAATTCCAAGCGGATATTGACCTCCGACATAGGTATTCGACAAATTTTATCGTATTCACTACAATAAATCAAACTAACATCTAATTTACGCGTTCAAGAAATAGTTGGAATAATAAATAGCACAAACATTTGGAATGTTTTCGCAAAATGAAATAACGAACCTATTACGAGTCATGATTAGCTACGGTAATTATTCAAAATTTATTTTAATATATATATAGAAGTTTCTGAACACCCTGCTGCGATTCATGCGTTTAAAAAAATATTATAATGTAAGTATGCGCTACTCTTTCTATCGCGTAAATCTATCTCTTGCAAGCGCGTTGCTGCCCCGACCCCCAGGGTACCGCGCGTTGTAGGTATTTATCGCGATTTGCGAGTGACTGATGCCTGATTTTACTAAGACACGTACCTTCTCAATGCGGTCGTCTCCGGTGACGAGGACATCGAACATGCCGTTCTCGATGACGTAGAAGTTGTCGCCGTCGTCGCCCTGTCTGATCACGTACTCGCCGGGCTCTGTGCGCTTCTCGAACATGGCATCCAGCACCTGTGCAGACGGTACATGATGGCAACAGTTCCTATACGTATGGAACATGATGGAACCCGTTCCTGTGCGTGTGGAATATGATGAGGAACACTTGAAGAAATCTGACCATTTGCTCTTCCTGCAAATCTGTAGGTTATACATATAACTCATTTGGTGGATTCTGAGCCTTTTCGGTGCCAATTTTTATTCCGTCATTATCAAGGCGCTGGCGTGCGTGTTGTGTGGTGCAGTAATGCTAAATGAACTCGCAATAAAAGAAATTATAGTAGAACACATTAACATCTGGAAAATGACTTCATTCAAGTTCACCAATAGGACGAAATTGGCCAAACGAGCACACCAACTGTACGGCTACAAACCAGGCAACGCTTTTGTTATGGATCGGTACCATACAATGAACTGTGGACGATCCCAATATTTAATAACTTATTTAGATATAAAACATCTATGACTCGGGTACAAACATTCATGTTCATTACACAATGTTTGCCCTCAGTGTGATTCGAGGCCGGGACCCTCGGTTCAGAAAGCAGGGTCAATACTAACTGCGCCAATCGGGTCGTCAATAATGAGAGCCAATGGGGTGGAAGCTACTGACCTGTTGCATTTGCTGAGCATCGAGCGAGCGGAACAGCAGGATGCTTCTTACGGCCTCAGCGAGTCGCGTCCTCTGCGCGTCCGACTTGGGGAAGAGGGCGGGGGCACCCTCGTCCGAGTCATCCTCCTCGGGGTCGTATGTCTCCGCGAACACCGACTTGCGCCGGTTGTTGAAGCGCGCCACCGGCGGCTCTGATTGCACACCATAGACAAACCGTTACTCACGTGAATACCTTCTTCTTGTCTTATAAAAACCATCTTGGGCATATCAGCTATAATTCCCACAAAATGTATTTTAGTAGTAATTTCATTCAATTCAAATTAAAAATAAAACAGCAGGAAATCGCAAAAAATCACACATAAATTCAAAGTTCAAACACACAATTAACTATCGTGTAAAAAGTGCCGTTGGCCAACCAGTAAGAGCTAAGCTACGATATACTGTTCGCAGAACTAAGGGCAAAGTTACGATGGTTTTAATATCTGAGTATAAATTCCGGACTGAATGCTTATGTTTTGGGGCTCATGCGTCTAAACAGACTGAGATAAGAGCATTACACGTTCTTAGAAATGTATAGGGATGCTGACCGTCAACTGTTCGCGCGGACCATCCTATACATTACAAAGACCACGGTACGCAGACTCTGGAACGCTCTGTTGTTTGGGCCATTATTTAAATTATATGTTTCATATTCAGTATGTGAGCTTACGTTAAAGACATTATTGGTGCCATATGACGCAAGCTGGCTAGACGATTCACATGTGTAAGTTGTCTGCAATGTACATATTTCAAAGCTAAACATCGTTTAAAGTTGCTATCCGAATCACGGGCTATCTGCCCAGCCGCCTCGTTTAGCGCGTGTTTGATGCGAATACGGAATTCATAACACGTATCCCGTCCCGATGTGTACTAGTATGCATGTAAATGTGCCCTGAATTTCAGCTTCTCGGCGTCCCGAAGGTGACTTCAGTGTTACATTATGTGTAAATTTCGCGGGCTATAGGATTTTTTTTAATGAAGCAAAAATTCAATTGATACTTGCTAATGAAACAGTGATTCTCAGTCTTGTTAAAGTACCTACCAACCTGCATTAGAAAATTTTAATAGACTGCATAGCAGCATATTTATAAGTCTGAGTTTTCGAAGGTCATACCGTATAAGGTGCCGATACTAAGCGCAAAAAACATGGAGTGACGTCGCGTTACAAAAACACTGGATTTATTACAACACAAGCAAGATTTCCAGTCTAAGAAATGTATCTTCTAAAAAAAAATCCTGGCATGTATTTTAGGTCTACCTTATTACTTGCATACCTAGGTACCCATTTCGCGTGACAAACGATTGGTGACTAAGAAATAGCAAGTACCTATGCATTTAGAGAAAGTTAAAGTTATGAGTAATGTCAGTCTAATTAGTATGAATTAGATGACGTCAATTAATACATCCTAGGTGTATGTCACACTCATCACAAAATCTCCAGAACTAGGTACCTATAAAGCCTGATGAAATTTGATGTGTGGTGCATGTCTTTGCATCTGGGTACTTGCGTGCGGGCTCTTGTCTATTGGTCTACATAGAGAACTGGAGTAAATAGATCACAGGGCTGTTTTATCAACCAAATAAGTTATCTTCAACAACAGATTATATAAGCAAGTACGGATGTAACCTACCTTGTGACCTTGACCTTTGCCAGTGACCTTATCGTTTGCCCCTAAGAAATGTAGATAATGTATTCTACAGATAAGATTGTAACCTACTATTGAGTAATCCGAGATGAGAGTCATATTGCATATTATTAATCCATTTCATTTTGGTACTACAATTTATTTTTAGGATTTCATAAAAATGGTGTCACATTATATGACCAACAAAATTTATTATAGAGCAAAAATGCCATATATTAATCTAGTAAGCCATGTTATATTTTTTAATAAAATTTTAGTTGTAGAGATGACATCATTGCCAACAGATGTTTACCACTAATAAGCTGTTGAAATAAGGTAATTGCTCCACTTTGTTATATTCACAGAAAAGTGATTTTTCATAACGGCTCATTAAGTTGATGGGCTGGTATGTTTCTCAACACATATAGCTCTGAAAAGCAGTAACAATGAGAGAACCTCTTACGCAAACACAACTCAAGGTCTGGTTAACACCTGAACATTTTGTTGTGATACTGCTGTCATTACGTAGGCTCACATTACTTTACGTAATACACGCGTAAAATCGCCGCCATCTGCTACGGTTCACGTTGAACCCGGCCGTTGGTCTTAGAAAAAATAAGCCAATCTCAGCATTGCATGTTCAAAGCATCGTAACAAACACACAAATGCACAAATAAAAACATCATATAGTAAACAATGTCAATTTATGATTCTCCAAACAGTTCCATGTTAAAATATCTATGATCCTAAATCTGTACCCTAGATAAATGATAATATAATATTCTCCATAGTTGGTCACTTCTGTGACACAAGTCAATGTTGACCAATATAGTACACTGGTCTCATGACACAATCTTGCTTCGAGTATGATACTTGAAATTAAGTAGATATAAAATAATCTTATTGAAGCCAATAGTATTTAATTTCAATGCTGGGAATAGTATAGCCTTTGAATATGCTATTTTTTCTATCACTGCTAATTTAGATAGATTTTGGTGACAATCATTATCAATGACAAACATAATACTATGAATTTGCATATATATACATACTATGTCCCCTATCGTTATTTATTACTTGGCAACAGTTTAAATATTATATATTATACGTAAATAAGATTATATACCATTCAAATCTGTAATGGCAGAGTGCCAAAAATTTTATCATTACAGCGGCTAGCTATAAGAGTATTTATAAATATATTTTTTTATTTCAACACTAAGCATGTAACATGTTAAATTTAGACAATCATTATGTGTACAGATATTATGTGCTAGTTGCAAAAGTTATGATCTAAGACTAAACTAAGTAATCTGGGTTACTAGAAATTAATAACTACACACTAATAGAAAATTGAGTTTCATTTTGTCCACATTCCTAATGTGTGTGTTGAATCGGAATGAGGTCATTGTAACAGCAAATTATAACAAACATTAATTATTCATAAACATAGCTGTCTGTTACTATTGAGATACCTATGTAAATTTTACTTGGCTTAGGGTCTTCCTAAAATATGTAAATATCCGTATGGACTAACATGGGATCAATCAATTAATGTTATAAATTTACTACTGAAGTATTGAATAGCTGCACATTATGTTATCTGTATACAGTGCTATTATAATATAATGATTTGTATATGAAATATGATCATATTTGTCTGTAATAAAATAATTTTCACCATGCATTTCATCTATCATCAGTTTGTTTATGCATATTATGAAATTGCGAGGTTCTTGAGGAACTGTCATGAGAAACGGATAAACTATGTGAATATAGTAGACAGTTTACAAGTCACAGAAAATGCTGGTGTTCAGTCATGGGAATGAGTCCTGGGCTTAGCAGCTAATAGCTTAGCACTACCACACCTACCTCTGTATGTCCTGATAACTGGTAACAGTAATATTCTCTAAGAAATACTGAAATAATACCTTCTTCATCTGATATTATGGACTCATCGGGGGTGCCGGCCGTAGGGCCCCGCACTATGGTCGTCGTCCTGTTGTTCTGTAACCTTGTGAAGAACTCGACCGCGTAGTTGATCACGTCTCCCGGCTGCTCCAATAGATAACTTATGGTAAACTCCAATAAGATCTCCCTAAGGTCATCCGGGACTTGAATGCGTCCGCCTTGGGGCCTGCTCATTTCTAAAGGCGTTGCCCTCCTTTTCTCGTTATTATTCCGTGAGAAGAACGTCTAACCGACACGTTGGATTAAAACTCCGATATCATTGCCATTGAATTAGCTAAAGCGACACACCAACGAGCAAATTTTACGATGGGAAGTAGCACTACATACAAACGTTAGTAATAAATAAAACCACACTATTATACTAAGATTTTGTTCAAATAAAGTCTTCGCTACGGGAAATTAAAACTAATGACACACTTTTTACAAAATATCCGTCGTCCTCCAGCCTGACAATTTATAAATTCTCCCTTCTCTAAAAGCAAAAATGGCGAATTTCGGTCGGATTGCCCTACTTCACTTCACTCACTCACCCACCACTCAAAAAATGTCCATAGACAATTTCAAGTGACAATCGATAGGCTAATGGATACAAGATGAAACAAACGGATGGATACTTCATGAACTTCGTCGAAGGGGTGGTACAAGAAGTCAATCATATCTTCTTGAACTGACCCTGCATATAGGTTCTTGCTCTGCATCATGACACCATGGTGTAAAATGGCGTGATTTTACACCATGATGATTGGTCAAGAATTTTGCTTGATTAATAAAATCACGCGATATTTTAACCAACTTTAGTAAGCATACAAACAAAAAACTTAGGTTGCATTCCGAGCCGCGCTAATGTCGATAACACGTCGCTCACACCCGTTCCCAGGCACTGTGAGCGCCACTACGATATCCTGTGTGTCGTAACGGAAGACATAATTATATCCGCCATTTTGCGATATCACATCACGCAAAATATCAACGTAACGCTGTCAGCGTCATTAGCGCGTCTCAGAATGCAACATTATTTTACGTAGATTGAGAATACGTTATTTTAACATCCACTATGCCAATCGTTCACTGGGGCCAAACCACCCATAGTTTGCCGCAGTGCGCTCTTGGCCTTACAAAACCAACCCGAGTACTTTTAACTGACTTTTCATATCAATGCATGAATATGTGTTCATTATCAATGATATATAAGCTCGCAATAAACTCGCGCGTTATTGCAATTGCTATAAAAGCAAACCAGCCAGTAACTAGTATTGCAGAGAGAGACTTTCAGATATAAAACCACCGTACACATGAAAGTAGCATGCCTCTTTAAGTTACTGGCACATTATTGTAGTAGTTACACGCATGTGTGGGCTATTTCCATTATATTTTATGAGGCAGCATCATAATTTACCATAATTTATGATGCTGCCCTGTATCTGATTTATATGAAATGTCAGTACCAATACGCGGCCTCAATGACTAGTAAAGTATACTCGGACTTTACTGGCATACGTATAGCGAGCTAAGTCCAATCGAGAGAGGTGGTGTTGTAAGGCCGAGTAGGCACTGTCTTTCATAGACAACTGACAAAGTTAGTTTTTTTATTTATAAGGAAAAGCAACGTTATTAGGCCCGTCGCCGTCGTTCATTGGGAAACTATTATTATTTTTGGGAATCCGGCGGGAAATTGAACCATGAAGTTGTAAATTTTGTTTTATTTTCCAAAAATGTGTATCTTTCATAAATAATGTATAATATTATTAGGATATTAACCATTGTGCGTCCATAAACGTAAATGAGTGAAGGACATTTTAATAAAGTATTATAACTTAACTTTTCAAGTTCTTCCAAGACGTTCGGTATATTTTCAATAAAGTATCTTATGATAGGGATAGTGGATCAATTTCATCGGCATCAACATTATCATCAGAGGTACTTATAATCTATACTAATATTATAAATGTGAAAGTTTGGATGGATGGATAGATGGATGGATGGATGGATGTTTGTTACTCTTTCACGCCCGAACGGCTGAACGGATCTGGATGAAATTTGGCAAAGAGATAGATTATAGTCTGGAATAGCACGTAGGCTACTTTTTATCCCGGTAAAATGTATGGTTCCCGTGGGATAGTTGTTTTAATTTTTCATACTTTTTATCGCGGGTAACACCGCCGGGCGCAGCTAGTTTAAGATAAAATATCAAGAAATAATCGATACGGGCAAAAATGGTACTATTTTGTACCCGATTGCCAACCTACCATTTTTTCTGTAACTGCCCCACACTTAGCTTGTCGCTTATATTTGGCTTGGGTTTCTTTGGATACCGTACAATAGAATGGGGGCGAACCCAGTATATAATACTTATAACATCCATGGCTCTGGTACAAACCATTCGTGCTCATCACACAAAAGTTTGTCCTTACCAGTATTCGAACCCGAAACACCCAGCATAGAAGGCAGGGTCACTTCATTATGAACTGTGGTAAATCATGGAATCTGAAGTTAGTCTCAAATAATAAATTCTGCATATAGAAATAACACATTTACTTACAGAACAATACAGTACTTAGCGTCTATACCTAGGTATCTAGCCAGTATAGCAAGCATTATTATATTGCTTTGCAATAACGATTATCAGGTTTAAAATAATGCCGAATTGCTTCTAGAAAAGCACTGCAGCGTCTTTTTATTTATATGGTAGCGGTGGTTTCACGCCTGCAGATTAAAACTAAGTATTTTACCGGTATTTAATTTAAACTTGATTAATCACTATCACACAATTTTTTTTCCATCAGAATTTTCCTTATATACGCATATCTCGTCAAGCAATCATTCGCGGGGAACACTAGAATGTTCTCTGGCGGGGCATATTGATTGTAATCTTCAAACTCTGGTTCAGTATCGGGTTCAGAGAACAAGCTTTGCTTTTTACTCCACACTGTTGAAAGCTTAACGCATTTACAGTGTTTAAGAAACATGCAAATATCCTGAACGCTCCTACAAGTTATATACTCGCATTTGTCCGATATATACGTTATTGAACTGCCGGGCATCTCGAAAACTTTATTCAACACTGAGCCAGTCCATTTCAAATAGATATCGTGTCTTATGTCCAGATCGAAATCCAACCATGGGTACGCTATAATGCTTTTGTTGCAGAACTTTGTCGACCAAGCGTCAATATAATCTTTTAGTATTATTATGTTTTCGTTGAAACCAACCGTTTTTATTATGTTCTTGGATTCTAAATCGATTATTTTTTCTTTGAGTACTTTCTGGCTATAGCCGAAAAGCTCCTGAAATAAAATCAAAAATGTATTAATAATCATACAAAAGTTCCAGTATAAATTGACTCAGCAGGGTTGTCCCTGCTACATTCGCACCCATCACCAAAAGTTTGCCGCATTTCGTACCAAAGTCCTTTGGGTACGGAAAGCAGAGTCACTACCAACTGACCCAATTAACTGGGCTGATACTATTATCATAGGGATGAGTGGAGGCCCTTTGACTAAATTAAAAAATGTCATCATTATAGGCTGTCAGTCAATCACAAAATTGGCTCACCTGCAACTCTAAAAATGTTGAACCCAATTCAGCCTTGGTTTTCAAATGAGATATAATATCGTCGTCCATATTTAATTCCATATTGCCCTCCATTGCATCTTCTAATATAGACCTTAAAACAAAATAAAATTCAGTTTTTATTTGAAAGTCAAAATACCGCCCATTATATATCTATCTATATACCTATCCATTTCTTGGAGTAAAATAATCTTATATCGCGTGTGAGCTAGGATCTGTGAGGTATAACCAAGTCAAACTTCGTGTAAAATGTATAAACGTGACTGGCCGGATAGACTGTCAGCGCGGCCTCGCGAAGCTGCCTCGTGGCTGGTCGTGGCAAAGACAGCGCGTTCACAATGCAGTTGAGAATAGTGGCTTCAGGCCATCAAGTCGCGTGGTCCGGTAGGGTCCGGCCATTTCCCGGTAATGCACATACCTACATAAATAAATAAATATCGCCACGAGCACACGAACTGTACGGTCCCAAACTAGCAATCCTTGTATTATGGGTACCGTACAATGGTTTGGGGGTGATTCCAGTATAGAATACTTATATAGGTATTAAACATCCATGACTCGGTTACAAAACTTTTATGCTCATCACACAAAGTGGTCCCTACCAGGATTCGAACCCGCGACCCTCAGCTCAGAAAGCAGGGTCACTACCAACAGAGCTTATAGGATCTTCAAAAAACAGAAATACAGAAAATATCATGTGTTAGCTAAAAATACCTTGTTTTATATTTCAAAATGTCATCAATATCAATGTTATTATAAAAATCTGATAACTTTTTCAAATTACTGCCACATTTATTTCTCCACGTCAACAATCCTGACTTCAGCCTGAATTTAGTTTCTATGTTGATTGCATTAATTTCGTCCTGAATAAGCATAGCTCCAGTGGTATCAGTTATCACAGGAACGGTCACCAACGCTATCTCTATCACATTATTGGCTTGAAGTTCACAGAATGAGCAGTTAACCTCAGGGGATCCCTTAAACTGTTGCCGACAATTTTCTCGATCTAAAATTTTGGCTAAATTATCAACAAAGTCAGAGTTAAGTCTGTTCGACCACGCTCTCTGGTACGATGCTGATATCTTGTATGACGATTGCACAATATCTTCCACATCAAGTCTGTGCACTTGGTTTTGCAAAATTTTATCTTTCGCTGAAATAGCACCCGACTTTCGAAGTTGATCTACAGCGATACGTAATTTGTTTTCTGGGTATGCACTTAAAGTCGCATATATTTTCTTAGCTGCCCCAGTGCTCATTTCGTAGTCGTAGGACAACATCACTGTGAGCAGAATTACTTCTTTCAGAGCGGTGTTCTCAGGAGTTTTGTATATGTTACAATGCTTATTTGCAGTTGATGCTTCTATATTGAAGTTTTGATGGAATTCGTCTACGTTTAAAGCGACGCAGGGTGTCCTTTGTGTGTAGGATTGGCTGCTCATCACTTGAGACATTAACCACACGAGTTCTAGCATAGGTAATTTAGCTTTGGCGATGAACTTTGTCATATTAGCAGAGTACCGGAGTCTAAGCTTCTTTAAGAGATTCTCATACTTTACTATTAAATCTCGTTGCCTTCTCATCTCGTTGATTATACACTGCTTCTCGTGAATAAGGCTTAAGTTAGCTTCGAGAGCCACGGCACGGGTGTGGCAGATGCCTTTTGTTTTTCTTGGATCAGAGATGGAAAGCAAATCTTTGGCAACCGTGTTTCTGACGATAAGACTGCCCGGTTGGCCGCTAGGACTCATAATCGTGATGGCAGCTTTACACATTGTTATTATCATGTCCTCCTGTCGTGTCCATTTTATAACAGCACCTGGTCTTTTCCGGAATACTTTTTCTTTAGGTTTCTCCTGAATGGGCGCCAATGGTTTCGGTTTTGGCTTTGGTTTCTTTTGCTTTTTAAGCTTTGCTATTTTTGTGCTTGATTTCTTTTTGACGTGGGGTGTTTTAATGGGTCTGATGTGGAACGTTCGCCATAACCGCGGAATTTCCATGAAGAAGCAGGAATCGAAACCGCACGGCCCTTTGCCGTCCCCGTGCCTCTTTCCTACATCATGCTCATGCACTTCGGTTTCCAGCCGTAGCGGCGGCAGCAACTTTTTTTTGCCTCTCTCACTATAATCAATCACAGTGTTGGTGCTAATATCATAGACATCATTCCAGTAATTCGTAACATCGTCGGGAGTATCGAAATAATACGTTTTAACAATACTCGCATCATACGGCCTAGGCCAAGTGCCTGATGTATCCAAGATTTTGGCATATCTGTTAACGTAGAATATGAAGGAGGTTTTCATAATATTAGAAAGGCAAGTAGTTTCACAAGTGGGCGCTTGTGAAATTAATTGTATGAGTCCAAGCATAGCGAGCGCTTTGAGATTCATCCTTATGGAGTTGTGGAGGCTGCTTGATCGCATCAACACTTTGTACACGTGTATTGGTGCATGTCTAAGCTTAACTTGAAGTTGACTTTCTGACATTTTCAATTGGTTAATTTCAGTAGTGCCCATAGTGCATATATTATTGATCACAAATTCAATCGTCACTTCTGGAATTAAATCTACGATTGATACGAATCCCTGTGGCAGGTGATGGGACTCGGGTTTTATGTATTCGAAGTAAGCGATACGCATGATGTTTTCATGCAACTTTTGTATTTTCATGTATCGAGGGTAGGAATACTGTACGTAGGATTTAGTCGGTGCTTCCGTGATGTCCTTTTTGGTTTTCAAATGTTTATTTGTAGCTGCCCTTATACAGATTTCCTTGTATTTAGCTTCAATAACCGGGTCTGTGGCTTTAACGTGGCGAGCGCATATGAGTACCGAATATTTTTGCACACCTGGCCATTTCATTTTGTACAATTTTATGTAGCCTTCTATAATTAATTTCTGTATAAATGTTTTCAATGATTTCGTGTCCATTGGTGGTTCGTTGACTTGTTTGGAAGCTAAGTTGCTTAACGTTTGATAGCCGGTTATGCAGAGTCTTTCGTTAAGAACTTTTAGGACACCATTTGCGAATGTTAATTGTCGCAATGTGGGTGTTTTGTTTGCGCTTCCGAGTGGCTTTACACCTTCGCATCCATCTAGTACTTTGACTTCTGTGATTACATTTTCGATTGCCATTTCGACGTCGACGCTTTGAATGTTGTCCTCTAGATCTGATGAATTGAGTTTAACTTTTTTCCGTGGCACTTCATCGTCGCACCTCGAAGTGGATGCTACAGGTTCGATCTCTGGAGTTGTGTCTTTTGTATCTAGATACTCTAGAAGCTTTTTCTTCTCTGCCGCGTATTTTATATCTATCTTTCCAGTAGCAACTACTGCTATGTATCTGAAATTATGTAAGTAGATTGAATATAATAATACATATATTATGCATGTATAAACGATGTATTGTTTGGTACACTCCTTCACTTAATTGACTGAGGGCATACCCAGGAACACCCAGATCAGAGTAAACTACAAAGAGACTATTCCTAATTCCAAAATCCAGTCCAGTCCATTAAAATTGATGATACTTCGAAAAAATAACATAGCAGAGTGACATTTCAGTCCCTTTCATACACTCCATAAGATAATATGAATGTTATGTTTAATTTTTTGCATACTTTTTCAACAAAATCAATTTCAAGTTGTACAAATACTGAAATTCAATTTACCTAGCAGTCCGCTGCTTCCCTTTGTCCTCCAAATACTCTCTTACTATTTTCTTCATCCTGAAAATCCTGCATATGGCCCTGCTTGTATAGAATTCTACACCCAACAACTGTGCTAGTTGTACTTGCGTGAGCCCTTTTAAACCGGCATCTAAGAACCGTTCATAGGCCTGACGTAGTAAGCCCACGCCCACTTTGTATTGGCATTTCAAAGGGGCTTCGTTGGTTTCGTCATCGGATTGGGCTGACTCATCGCTTTCGCATGATATGGAGATAACTTTTTTTTTCACAGGTTTCGATTTGGCTTTGTTATCTTCTGAGCGGATTGGTTTTTCCACCTGTTAACAGGTTAAAAAATACCACTATGAAATGATGATTTTATCATTTAAAATTTACAAGCAACAACACTGTTACCATCACACACATGAATCCATTGGCATGCATGTCATTATGGCGACTAAATTTTAAAAGATAGGTACAGTAATTTACTCACAAAACGAAATATATTAATAGTCTTTTGCAGTCTCTTGCTCAGTTTTGGTGTCAATATTCCTTCTTTCATCAACACCTCAGTCCTTTCACTATATTCTGGCTTCTTCAATAAATAGTCAACAATATCACACAAAAGGCCAGATTTAGGCATAGTCAGTATACTGGGTTTGTGAAACCTTTTCAATCTTAACAGTAGACTCTTCACTCCCTTGAAACCAATCACTTGGGTGATTTGCAAGACTCTTATCAAGTCTAAATCTTGCAAACTTTTCCTATAGTAGAACAGTGTTTTTGAATCTTTGATGATTTTGCTTAAGTTTGTTTTGCCTATTGTCATTTGTCCCTGAAAAAAAAAAACAAATACTGCCAGTCAAACATACCAAAACTAGTTTGGGTCCATTTGCTTTTATACCTATAATTACTATAAAATACTAACATTTTCCCTAGCCCTACCAACCAACTCCAGTATACAATAATGCAGTGGAGTTAATAATGTCAAAACTGCCATTGGCAAGTGGCCAGCCAATGCTCGCCACCTCTCCTCCAAGTTGGCTACCATCACCAATTTATCACCATACTCAGTTAGCACTTTTTCATACAGCATATTTTTCAGTTCTTTCTGAGGTATTGCCGTCCTTGAAGAATAATATTTGCATGAACCATGTTCATTGTTTATTGGAAAGTGTTCATATGGTCCATCGGGGAAGTCATCCTGTAATAAGTCCAAAAATTAGAGGTATTAAGTTAGTCGGGTTAAACTAAAATTAAAAAATACTTCTATTTTTTTTAGCAATGCCTATAAAATACCTTATATATCGATTCTGATTTTACTTTGACCATTGGCAGAGTTAAAGTATAACTTATGTAACTAAATAAGTAATTCAACCCATTTTAGGATCCACTATATTTTGCATGGACATCCCCATAGTACAAGGAGAATTAAAGCCATAGCTTAGAGAATTTTACACAATGTAGAAAGCTAGGAAAAGTACCACTTACTGGTTCTTTCAATTGACCTGACTCTTCATGGATAATTGTAAATCTGTCAAGGATTTCCACATGAGGAAGTGGTTCTGGAAGCTTATAAAACGACACTTTGGTACTATTTGTTATAGAAACCCAGAAACGGAGTTTCATTTTGTCTGTAACTGTCGAAGAAATACGTTTTTCTATGCGCTTCCATAATAAATTAATTCCAATGCCTTCTAAGCCTTCTAATGCTATTTCATCCATGACAATTTCTTTAAAGTTAAAGGAGAAGTTTTTGAGAACAGAATTTTGCGCTAAATTCGTCATTTTTAGGGTATATTTTTTAACTAAATCAATTACAATTTTTGTACACACGTGCGCAACACAATCACGTAAATAGAAATAAATTGCAATAAAAATACGTGTTTAAAACATATAACATAATTCATAACTTATGATAAATTCTCTTTGATGTGCCTTTGTTCCACAATCCACGATGTACGATCACAAACGATAAGTTTAGAAAAAATTAAACGAAATTCACATATTCACAACCCATGTTTTGATTTTATCATTAAATGTCAGAATTAATATTGTCAAACAAATGTCAATCCATGTTTCTGTTATTGTCAAATTTGTGACACATGCTCGGTATACACAAATACATTACGCACTAGGTGTGTGGTGTTTAGGTAACCCTTTCAAATGAGTTTCGTCGGGTTTTGCGTTTAACTTATCCGAATCCAAAGTTAAATCATTCAAAACCCCAATCAAAGCCCGTTCGTAACCTTACCGGGCTCCGGGCCCTGACTACGCAAGTAATAAGTATCGAATGTCTTCGCGTAAGCAGCTACATAACAACGAAGCATGGGAAGTGTTTGGAATAGATTTCTATATTATTTTACGTTTTTTATCATTTGTTGCTTAATGTCAATCAAGTCAATAAAGACTCGAGGCCTGTGCCCGAGACACACAGCACAGCCTGCCTGCCTGTTCCACGTAATCCTTTATCTCTCACTTCTATATAGAGAAAAAAACGCTAGGCACTCTTAGGCGTTCGGATTTGAAGGTGAATGCGGTGTAGTGCGAGTTAATAGACCCGTGGTCTATATTTAGGGTTACGGGTTACGCACCCAAAGGGTCCAACCAATGGAACCCATATCCGTCATTTGCACGCATGACGCAACGTAGCCTGTAAGTATGGATGTTCATATGGTATGGCTGTGGGGTAAGATATTGAGGTTTTTTTCAAAACTAAAGAAATAATATTGAGTTTCAATATTTTATTTACTAAAGAAAAGGAATACATTTTATCCTTTGCTAAAATATTTAGCATAATATTAATAATATTTTAATGAGAAAATGATCATAACATTTTAATCAATGAAGAGTAAAATATAAAACTGCTCATTTTGCGAGCTCGACTATTTCATATTTTGCAAATCAATGGTTTTACAATCTATTTGTCTCTAGTTATAAAAAAATTGCACTCTAAATATATATAAATACGGGCAGCGAATTAGGTTTTACAGTTCTATCACTGCATTGCATTTTGCATTATTTATAAAACTCCTACTTAAATCTATGCCTTAAACTGGAACTAAAACTAAGGTCTGGTTTAACTTTAAAATATGTTTCGTCTCGTAACATGCCTTCAGAGGCAAAACATAGTTTAGATTTAAAATATAAACCGTTATAAAAGGTTGAAGGAGACTGAATAGAACCAGACGTAAAAAATATAATGTACGTACTATGTACTCGTCCGATTAAAGAATGGGTTTGCGAATATTGGGGATCGGATCGATTCGACCCTATAAGTAAAGTCAGCAGACTGCCGCATTCATTATTCGCTAGCCTCGGTAATAAGGTAAGTAAGGGTAAGAGTTATGAAATATATATTTGAAATAATATGAGGAAGGGATTGAGTATTTATTTTAAATAGAACCGATTAGTTAGGTACCTACTTAAATATGAATCAAAACTAATTCTAATTAGGTTTTCAAATATATTCAATCGGTATAGGTAGATGGTATTTAATAAAATATAATCATGTTAGCTTTTATGTAGTAAGGTTCCTAAAAATCTGTCGATTTTTAGCGATAATATCGATGACTGCATCGATAAGCTGCATCAAATATTGCTGTTAGATCGTCCGATGCTTGCACACATTTATAAATTATATAGTTCCATATTTGATTAAGCCATTATGTACATAAAACAAAGATTACTAGGGAGCAACATCGTCAAAAATGTTCCATAAATAAAGATAAAAAAAATCTACTCAAAGATATTTATTTTGGTAAGTAGTGCCCTGACTTTTTATCAGGAAGTGAACAGTGATGTTATCAATTTTGTTTTATTTTATATAAACTGTGTAATATCAGTAGAATTTTAACCATTGTGTGTTCATAAATGTGAATGAGTGAAGGAAATTAAAATAAAACAGTATAGTTTGACTTTTCGAGTTCTCCTAAGATATATGTAAGGTAAATTTTCAGTAAAGTATCCACAGCTTTACTGATAGGGGTGGGGTTTTCATTTTATCATCATCTCATCAAAGCATTGTTACCATCAGGATGTTTCTATTTAAAATAACGAAGAAAAAATTTTGTTGACACTGGCAAAACTTGCACTATTTTGAAGTCCATTGCCAACAGTATTAGTAGCAGTGCCAGTAGTATCATTCGCATTCGGTTCGTATACGCATTTTTTTACGGATAGGAAAGCTATGGAGTCGTTTATATATTCTAGTGGAAAGTGCGGCTACGCACCTATTAAGTTTCTTGGGAGTTTCAATAGGGTGGTAACTATGCGACACTAAAGGCACACTATTAGAAACTCACTACTCGTAGGTACCTTACATGTTCATCGTTTAATTTTAAGCCGTGATTAGCCTACGACGAAACATAGATTAAATTTAAACGGAGTTCTTAATTTTAACTTCTGGTATGAGATTAATGGTCGGTTCATGGGAACTAACGGTTTGCCGTTAAAACTACAGGTGCAATTAGGTAACACAGTTAGGCACTTCCCATAGTAAATTTACGATATTTCCATATTTCTCGTTAGCACAAAATGCTCGTTAGCAGAAAATACTTTATCTATAATGAAAAGCTTTGTCATGTGAAAGATTTTGCACAGTTCAACTAAATATGATTTTTAATTAATATGTTTCGTTCTCTACATTATCAAAGTCAAGCATTTTGTGATACAGAGATGTTAACGCAGCGATCAATTTGCGGTCGTAGCGAATACATTAACATATTATGTTTGAATTCAAAATTTCGAAATTAATGGCATTTCGTATTTTTTTGAAGTAGAAAAATATTACACGCGCAGCGAAGGTAAACTAATAAGTTTTTTTTTCAATTATTTAGGTCAATATAGGGTCACTGTCCACCGAGGCGTATCTACAATCGTAATAAAACCTACTGTATTCGTTATTCAGGCAGTGATGTTTAAACTTTTTTTAGCATAGTGTGTAACTAAGGTGAACTTTGACGAGTCAGTGGACAGTGGCGCTTGTATGTTCATACAAAACTCAATCCTCATATCTATTTACATCCTATAAGTAACATAGAATAATTAGTTATGTGGATAGTTTGAGATTAACGTGTCGTAACGAGCTATACTTATCTTAATATTATAGTTTTTAATAAATGTTACGGATCATTCATCATATCCAATCTTCTGTAATTACAGTTACTTACTTGTTTATTTCAATAAAAGTCTTCAATTTCTAACACTAAGGCTTCGAGTTTCAAACAAAATTAAGCGGTCTATAATAACTACGGTAAGATACGATCTCTATATTTCTCAATATATTATAAATCAATACTTTACGCTTAAATATACGACTCCTAGGCATGTTGATGATTACAATTAAGTTTACGAGTATAAAAAGGTGGGTAATTTTAACGTAGAAATGGTTATTGTACATTTCATCAATATTATTTTTTAAGTAAGTATATAATTATACAAAAAAAAAAACAATGCTTAACAATTTCACGTTCAAAAATTTTGTTGCGCTTATAATTCTAACGCTTAATTTATTATACATGACGAAAACTAATTTAAATTACAGAACTCGCTATATACAAGTACTAGCCTCACTTACGTATGTAGTGTTACATACCTTTTACTGACTGCGAAAATGGTAACCTAAAAAAATGCCGAGACCTAACATACAGAGTGGGTATGCTGTTACCTTTATCGCGTTTAATTACTTCAAATACATTTGTCAAGTAACTATGACAACGTGCCCCACGCAAAAATCATTCATGCCAAACAGATATATACCTAGGTAGGTACTTATCTATGAACTTTATAATACATTTTATATAATTAAGTAGCATAATTACCTAGTTAACATTTTCCCGGTCCGCAATAGATTTTTAGAACAGACTGGTCGTATAAAAAGCAGCTACAGAACGCATGGATAATAAAAAAATATGTGCGTTTACTTTTTTTATAAAAAGTAGGTAAGTAGGTTCATATTGGCAGTTCATAGTTATATAAAACAACAATTATGTAATTAGCAAACACTACTATAAATAAATTATTTACATTAAAAATCATGGCATCTTTGGTATATTATTGTATTAATATAAAAAGAAAGTTTATGTGAGTATTATGAAGGCAGTCTTGAGAATGCCTTTCTTTAACAATGCTGTATAAAAATGTCAGTATTATCCTACCAAATAACTCTAATAAGGTTCAAAATGTCCAGCTAAAGTGCAACTTGTAATTAGTGGCAAAATCGAATGAAAATGTTAGCTTAAGGACTAAGTACGATGTAACTTGGTTAGTTTTGAACGGCCAATAGAAAGGGATAAAACTATGAGAAAAGATAAGATGCACAGCAGCTGAACGTTTTTTCCTTGAAGAGCGTTCAGTGTTTCACATTTCTGAGTACTTATAGAATGAGGTTTTAAAGAAAAGAAGTTTGACATTATCAGGTCAAGTATCCTTACATTTTAAAGAACCCGAAGGCCTCGCTCATGTGTTTGGAGTCTATCCTTATTTGCCGGTCGGTACCAAGCATGTCAGAGGGGGTATTTACAGGCTGTTTAAATTTTGTTTGGCAACTAGGGAGGGCATAGTTCTTTCATTCGCCGCTAGAAGTTTTACACGTTATTAAGAGAAGGTGAAAAATATTTTTTATGGTAGGTACGCGCGTACCATAGACATTATATTTTTTAAGAGAAAACCTTATTAGAGTTCCGAGGTAACAATACTTATAGCGTGTTCAATACATCTTGTCTACTGTAATCACTAATCTAATGGCGCTCTAGTTGTCTCTAACATCAGTCCAAATGATAAACTGAATCGTTGCAAAAATTGCAATGTACAAATTACAATCCTGCCACATACACTTAGGCACTAAGTCATTACAAATAGAATTGACATTTCTTTACACAATATTTTTCAATTGTCAACAATGAGCGATGAAAACACTATCCGAGTAGTGACACCAACTTATCTGAGCCCCGAGTATTAGTTTTAACAGTAACGATACGTGTATATCGCCCCTAGTGTGCGGTATTTGCCACTTTCAATTCTCCATTCAAAAATGACAAGATTAAAGTTGTATACGGATAGTATACGGAAAAAACTCATATGGGGCTCTTAAGTCTTAGTGCGAGTTTATTCGTATGCTAACCATATAACCTTTTATTCCACGTATTTGGCTACAATGAATGGAAAACACAGAATACAGAACCTTCCGCTTACGGAAAATTTAAAAATATCAAGCTTTTTGACAGCTTTGTTAAAAATCTGTGAACAGATAAGTTGGTCACTCTGTACTCGGGGTCAGTAGTAACAGCTAGCTATATTACACAACAGATTCTGTAAAGCGATTTTTCATCACGGAAACGCATTTACGGCGACACGCGTTTTGTTTATAACATGAAAACCTCAATCCATATAATGAAATCTGTCCACGGTAACGCTACACGGTTTCCGCCAGGGGCGCTATAGGGCACGATTCGATAACGTTTGCGTTTGTCGTAAGCTGCCAATCAAAACTCGTACGTACGACTCTCAAATACGTCTTTCGAAAGGATTTTTATTAACGTTTTGGCCCACATTTCTGGAATTATAGAAACAACAGTAGACAAAAAGGTTTTAGCGTCAGAAAGTATGTACAAAGATCACAGTTACATTATGTAACCACAGTGGCGAACCAGCAATCTAAATTGGCAAAGTGGCATCACAATGCCGGCTTAAAATGTAGGTATCTATGTATACATAATCGCTAAATCTATAACATTATCGAATTATCAAAACGATCTCCTAATAATCTAGGTACACCCATAAGAAGCACTTTTTAATGAATGAATAAGTATCAGAACTTAACATATCATTTTTATACATGGTAAATATAATTTTATTTATAATTATTTTGTGTTTCATAATGTCATTGGTTTCAACTATAATAATTATAAACGTCGTTTAAACTAACATAGCTCGGCGAAACGCAACAACACTTGCCAATCGATGTACATAAAACTACCAGTTAGTTTCAGTAACCAAACTCTAACTCTACATCTTCTAGTAAAGTTCTTTTTCTTTGATTAATTTTGTTGCGGGTTCCAAGAAAAATTGCTTTCCCCGGGACTCAGCGACGGTCAAACCTCGGCGTCTTCGTGAATCCTGGATTACAGGAGGAACAATAGTGGGAGTCTGTCGCTGTCCTAGTATTATGGAATAAATATGATGTAATTTTACAAGTTACTTCAATAGTTGATAGAGTTTATTGATTGCAGTGCTGTCTAGTTCCGTCGAGTTATACTAACACTAGAACTTTAGAATAAGAGAGCCCCTCACTATATTAAATGACGTACCTACATAATGCTACAAGTAGTAGGTATGTAAAAAAGCGATTCGTGAATCCATTGCAACTCTTCCACGGTTGAATTATGTCGATTGAACGAAGCGAAGTTGAAAAAACTGCAATGACAGTCACAGTTTCACATCAACTATTCATCAACATGTTACCAACAAAAACTTATATTTTCACCTAGATTATTCGTAAACTATGTATATTCTAAACAATCTACAATTTGTTACAATATTCATCTCACATACATCAATCGATAATATTGTTCCGTCTTTTAAAAAAAATACATATTTTTTTTCACACATATCTGACCATAGATAGGATCGTTTCAGATCGTGGATAATCACCAGTACGTATATATTTATTTTCATGGAAGAATGTTTTATCATCACATTAGCTCGTGACTAAAATCCACTCCTTAGGTACGCGTGTACCTAATACACTTAGTATTATATCGCTCGGTACTTATCCATCATTCCAAAGATGCGTCCTTTACATGATTTAACGTTTACAATTTACAGGCAAATCTTATACGACGTCGTATCCACAGGAAAATTATTACTACTAGCGAAGATTCGTCATCGTCAGCAATAACAAAACACGCTCGAATGTACGACGGTCAACCGTTCGAATACAATCCGAATAACAATCCTTACAAAATTTAAATTTGGAATGTCTACGCGTTCGAGTCACAGACACAGTTCATTCGCGAAAATTGGTGATCGTTCAGTAGGTTTCACACACCTCCGATGTCATCGACAGAGACGCGACGAGCGTGCGTTCGCTTCCAGAAGTCGTCGTATCATGATCGGGGTGGTGGAGTGGCGGGTCTCGCGTGCGGGGGCGGGGCGGGGCGGCGCGCTAGTTGCGGTAGATGTAGGCGCAGGGCTGCGGCGCGGGCGGCGGCGGCGTGGGCGGCCGCTCGCCCGACGGCGACGGCGACGAGGAGGGCGGCGACGGCGACGACGACGACGCGCCGCCGCTTGCCGACACCGAGCCCGAGCCGCTACTGCGCTGCGACACTGCGGGCAACACCATACAACTATTATCATCGATTCACATGTTACATAAGGTAAAACTAAAATGTGTTTTGGTGTCTTTAAATTTAAGAGGATAAATGTCGCTCGTGCAATTTTAGAAATAATACGAAATGTTTATAGTAATTCCAGAAGTTCACAATGGCACTATAAATAATTTTTAGCAATAAATGCTTTCGACGGTAATACTTGTAACCTTTTCCATTACTTCTATTAAGAACAGAAGGTCCTCCATTATAGCAGATTGTAGTCACTCACCCAACGTATGATGATGGTGCGTATTATGATTATGGTGATGCATTTGGTCGCGCGAGTCCGCCCCGCTTGTTTCTCAGAGGTACACCTTCTTTACTGAGCGCGTGGTCGAGAAGCCATTGTCGTTGCCGCGCCGGTACCCATCGCCCTGCGGTCCGAATATTCCTGCGTTAACTATGACATGCTGAGGTGAATATGCGTGCGTATGTTAGTTAGACATAGTGACAGGTTTTTAGCAGGTTGCAATGTTCATGAGACTTGTTGTTGTTTTATTATTTTTTAACGAATGACTGTCTTAAAACTGGAATGAAATTAACCTTTCGGAGTTTTAGATGACATATATTCTGATTCATTAAAATATTCATATTTTTTTATAAGGAATGTATTTTTTTATATATTATTTGTGTATGTAGACGATGTTGTAGATTTTAGGATTTGTACTTATCTCATGAACATACGAACCAATGATTAGGCGATGAAAATGAAATGAGGATGAAATATTATTATGATAGAAGAGATGAGAAATATCACATTTAGATTAGTAAAGATGATGTATTCATGCAGAAATGAATTATGTTTAGCAAAGTGACGAAGGCCAATTTGGAAATGTGTTAAAAACTTACATTGTGCTTGAAATGGTATTAGAGTTATTTGGCACACTATTGTGGTTAAGGATTATAATAAATAGGTACACTCAGAGATTAGGTATAGTTATTACAATTCAAAATTATGTTAAAATACCAAAATTCATGCAACACATAGAAGTATCTCTGATATTATACAACTTTACAAATTTGTTTAAGCTTAATCGATCATCTTTAGTGAAATTGAAATTATGATGTAGAGTAAGAAAATTTGTCAAATCGCATAACGCAGAATTTGCATTTTTAACCATCTTAGCTGAAAAGGACAAACCGATGGTTGATGTACTTCGTCCTTCGAACGCCAGTCTCGTCGAGTTGCTGTAATCTTTATAACTACTTAAATCATTTTACTGCTGTCTTCAAATATTTTGATAAGGATTTAGGACGTATATAGTCCCATTAAAACCATTCCAATGAAAGCTATATCAAAATGGAGATCAATCAAATAACATATATGACGTAGAAAATATGACATCACTTTTGCTTGCACACTCCCTTTCATAAGGGTACCTACCTATTTTCATTTAAATAAATTATCAATGTCAAAATTATTAATTGGAATTACTATCTTTTTTACCGACTTCAAAATGGGGGAGGTTCTCAATCCGGTTGTATTTTTTTTATTTATTACAACTAGAGAATAAGCAAAAGTACCATCATTCATAGCTTTCTCTTTGATTCACGCTCATATTTGCTTCAGTTCTTTTGTTTTGCCTAGGCGCAATCTCCAATTGGGTATAACTTTATTGGTTCCATCCAAGAAATTTAATGACCTTCCCGATCGCATATAACCTGAAAAGTTAACAAGCACTGCAAGCCATGCAGAAGAATAAAAAGGTGAGCAACTGACATTGACCTGATGAGAGCGGAGTGTTCCGAAGTTGTCGCGACGATAGGCGTCCGGCTGGAATTGGAACAGGGTCTCGTGGTGCGGGTGGTAGGGCGGGTGCTTGCGCAGCGTGGCGCGCGGCGACGCGGGCTTCGGCGGCGCCAGCACCGGCTCCGCGTACGTCACCTCCTCCACCTGCTGCAGCAGCTTCGGCTCCGCTTGGATCCTGACAAACACATGAAACTATGTAGAAACTGTTTTATGAATTTGTGTTGTAGGCTTGAGAAATAGGAGTTAGAGACTAAAGAGTAGACACATGAGTGAATTATTGTATACTTTAAATAAGTCAATAAAATAGCTCGATAATAACTAAAATAACATCAGAGCTGAGGATGGCCCGAACCGACGAGAGAGTTGATAATTTTGCTTGTGAATTCTACTTATTTACTAAATTTATACCCGCCAATTAATTTACCATCGAATTGTTAATAAAATGCCTGTATTAATAAACCTATATCAATGATGAAAGCGAACTTCGGTCTTGAGATGTCGTTTTAGCACCAAACGGCATCTCAAAGAGTGCTTTTAAATTCGCTCTCCAAGTTCAGATCGTTTTTAATACGATCCTAAGTATCTATCTAAATGTAAAGTACCTATGTTGTCGCTACTCATATTACAGGATTGTATAGTCTCTAACGTCTAACTCTCACAAACCTGTTAATATTCTGCCGTTGCTCAAAATACTCGTACTCGGTGTCAGGGTATGGCATGTTGTCGTCGTCGTCCTTCTTGCAGCGCCTGCCGCAGATGTAGCCGGCGGCGAACCCGGCGGCGAGCGCGGCGAGCGCGCCGGCCGCCACCGCCAGCGCCAGCGTCTCCACGGAGTACGCGGCCGGCGGCGGATCTGCGGCCAGAACTTCAGGACCTGGGTGATATTGCAAGTGGCAATATTGATTCGAGGGCTGCTTTACGCATCGAAAGGCTTAAAGCGGGCAACTGACGCGAGCGCCCACGCATCAAACCGGTAATTCTAAGTGGATACAAGTGTGTGAATGTTGTCATACGCATGGTTCTTATTGAGAAATTTGTATTTCATCAATTTCGAGCAGGTCTAGAAAGACAATAGTGAGATTTTTTTCTAGAAAAGATACAATTTAGCCTTTGTTATAAACAAGATGTCCCAAATATATTGTTAAAGAAGCGCTTTCCAATTGGGATATGTATTTAGATTATGACCAGTCCAATATAAAAGGTGACTGCGCATGTGTATTTGTGAGCTTCTTACCTTCATTGCCATTGCTTCCTCCTTTTCCATCTTTGTCTTGCACAATGTTGATCACTTCCCCCTTAGACTCTCCTCGGGCGTCGTCGTAAAGGCCCGAGCTAAGACCGCCGACTGCACCAGCGTCTTTACCTACATGGGGCGGAATTACGTCAAATATGACGATTTGGGCAAATGTGAAATTCTGCTTGTCAAATGACCTTTACACCTTCACCGGATGAAATGGTGAGAGCGGCCTGTAACGGCTGATTGAGAGAGTTTCGTCTCTCACAGCCTTAGTACTTTTCAAGTAGTTTATTAATTAGGCTGCCCGTGGAGTGTTATTGCGGTCCAACATGTTCTATAGGGAAAGTTATGTGGAGGAATTTACTTACTTAATAAGAATTAAATAAATATATCTTATTACCAAACGCTTAATGGATACCAACCAAGTAATCCAGTACAATTTAGGAACCTTCCAACACTTTAGTTCAAGATAAATAATACGTCAAGAAGATGCTTACTATGAGGGCAGGCAGCATGACTGCCAGTGCTGACGCTCTGGTAGAAAGAGTTCTCATCCAGCCATCTGCTGACTCCGTGGGAGAATGCTCTGCATCTACCGGCCTGCTTGTCCCATGCGCAGTAAGGGTCTTGAAGGGCTACACACTCACTGAAAAAGATAAAACGGCGATTGGGAACAAAATTTCTAAAAGCACAAATTATAAGTGTAGATTAAGCTTCGATGAATATGCATTATAAATGGAAATACGGTAATACTAGGGATATATATATACAACATATTAAATGATCTTTGCCCTAAATGTCAACGGTCTCAGGGCATCCGTTTTGCGTTTGCCTTATTTGGGGACAACCAAATAAGGCAAAGCCAGCTGAGAAGATATTGAAAGAGGATTTGATCACCCTTCACCACGTCATTCGGCTAGTACGTGCCGAGGTACTGAAGTTAGAAGTTGTGTAAAGACCAATTAATGTGAAGTTGCATATGAAGAACTTACGAGCAAGAACTGATCTTATCACTGGAACATCTATGCAGCCTTAAACTCAGCACTTCCCGGTCCGACACGGCTATCAGCCTGGCAGCGTCTCTACCCGCGCGTGCGACTCTAAGAGCCCTGACTGGAGAGCCAGCGGCGAAGGCCTGCAACTCCTCGATTACCACAGGAACTGCCCGTTTATTGGAGTCGTAGGACACTGCGTTGATCGCTTTGATGATTTTGCCGTTGTCTGTAAAGAACGATAGATGTTTGAGGATTGCGTAGCCTGTAAAATTCCTGTGAATTCTGTGTGTGTGTGTGTGTAGGTTTCGCGATCCGCAGTTGCAAGAACATTGATGTGAATATGGTCATAAATTTAATATCAAATGTTTCAAATCAAGGTGAGAATTACCTGTTCCAATAAACAGGACATCGTATGCCTTCCCCCCAGGTGTCTTCACTTGTGGATCTACAGCTATCTGCGTAAATCTATAGCTGCAAATGAAAAAAGTTTATATAAGTATATTTAATACTATATTAGTGTTATCTATAATAATATTACGAAGAGGTAAGTTTGATGTAACGGATAATTCTCCGGAGACAATGATCCGATTCTGAAAATTCTTGATAGTAAGCTACGCTATTCGTGAATGTTACAGGCTATGTTTTATCAAAGTACATATACACAGCTAGCTATACGTGTATGGCTTTGACCAAGTACTATGTGATGTGGCGCGCATGCGCTGCTCATCCCTTATTTCTTAAACACTCACTCCTTGCATGGATACCATTTCATTCAGACGGCTGGCTTCGCGGTTTTCTGCATTGCCCAGGTACTCAACTGATATTGATGGTTATCAATATTGTCTTTACTCAATAAGACCATTATTGGAGAAAAGCTACCGTCCCCTTTTCCTATTGTTCTTAATCGAAGGTTATCCCTGTACTTATCCAAAGATTACAAGTAAGTTATAACTAATTCTCAAAATAATTTAAAGTACTCACTGGAAACTAGTCCTTATAACAATGGGTTCTCCGAAGAACGCGGGAACAGATTCGTCCATCAATGCATGGCTTTTGATAAAGTTTAACGTCTGGTCAGGCAGTTGTTTGGAGTCGTTGTGGCATGTCCCGGGTCGGGGTTCTGGAACCTGCGAAAAATATAAAATGAACGTTAATTACCTTATTCTAAGATCGAAATCGTGTAACTTCATTTCAGGCCTTTCAGATTAAAGACAAGCATAAAAAAGACTCCTTTTCACAATATTTTTTTGGACATGGCTATGTTATTTACACGGTGCGACTATCATGCATATGAGATTTAACTTTTTGATAACGGGTAACCATATGGGCTAGATTTGGTTATATGAGAACATAAAACTCGTGTAACATACCTTAGCACTATTTACGGGCAGCCAATTAGAGTTAATAGCATTCTGTTCCTTAAAGGTTCCCTCGAAGGTGTCGGCGATGTCCTGCATGCTGAACGCGCAGACGGCGCTGCCCGATATACTGTTCGGTGGCGTCGTGAAGGTGCCGTACATGAGCTGTGCATTCAGCCCTCCGTACACTCCCTCTATAAGCTCTGTTGTTGATTCTGGTAATGAGAAATGATGCATATCAATAAGCTACCTTAAAAAGGCTTCATAAAGTCTACTGTCGACTGAGATACCGAAATAGCTGAATATAAAATTTAAAATACTGATAAGTAGTCTACGCGTGGTGCCTTTGTGGGTATCTTCTAATTCCAAAGGTCTTGATTCTGTAGAAATTAGCCTAGACCAAAAATACTGTAAAAAACTGGAGATAAAAGTACTCCATTGGGCAATCTTTTTTCCATATATTTATTCTGAATGGAGCAAGGATTAGTTGCTATCAAAGAAACAGTAAGTATGTACCTACTGAACAATACCCACTAAAATAAGTACAAAGAAAATTACATAATTAATTAGAACGCTGGCTAATAGAAAACCTCGCGGGTCTCAACTTCATTTGATGACTTGTAAAAAAAAACTGTCCAAATGTCAATCGGTTGAAGCCAATTATTAATCAGTTCGATCACAGGAGTTCCACGCCCACTATTTACTCTAGCTCCCACGGTCTCAGGATGAAATCTATTGCAAAACTTACGTATCTCGTTGAAGTAGAATGGAAAGTCGCCGGCTACGGAGCAGTTGAGGCGCGACTTTAGGAACGAGGTCCACCGCTGCTTGAAGCGGTGAGGACCACCTTTGTCGTTGCGGCACACGCGAGCCACGCGGGAGAACACCGCCTGGAAAATATAATATGGTATGTGTGAACATAGTCTTGTTCACCTATAGTTAGAGGAAAGGGGTGCCACGGAACATCACAGCAGCACAAGCATTGTCTCTTTACGTAGCCTTTCGGTAACGTAAGCGCCTTCCGTCCCTCTCATACAACAGAATTAGGACATCTCACACCAAGTATGACAGTGACAGCACTCTTTAACTACCGAGTGAGAGTACAATGTAGGAAAATAGGGCAATATTTATAAACAGAAAAGTAAAAAAAGGACATCAATTTTATTCATATTTTTTTCGATTTTTTGTTTATTATATATTACCTACTAAACTAAACTACCTAGCCTAATGAAATGAGCAACGATGGCTTTGCGCATGTCTAATTGCATAAATATATAAATTCGGCGAGCGCATTGCCGCTATCTTTGCTAATTTATTTGATACGACCTTATATAGTATGTATTTACCTTCCCACAATTGATATATTCTACTGCGGTCTCCCTGAAGAAGAAATACACGAAGTTGCCGTGTACCAATGAATTTACGAAATCGGGAGCTGTGAACAATTACAAAGTATTAGACATAGTATAATAATTTGCGACGCCGTGTCTTTTCTTTCGACGAATGGCCCAAGTCTATGTCAAAAGGAAATCTACAATACAATTTATACCGCACCACACCCGATGAAGTGTGACCTATCTGACTGGAAAAGAGAATAACTAGCTTAGCATATTTTTGTATCATGGGATTAGACAGTATTAGACGTAAATAACTAATGTGTGTGAGTGTGTCTTTGGAAACACAAACACACCCTGACAAACATCACTCAAAATAAATTCTATAGTGTAAGCCATGACTTGCAAGAGCTATTATAACAGATAACCCTCCATCAATATGAAATGAATTTTAATACAAAATTATGCAAAGCAATGTAACCGTACCGATGCTTGTGCCGATCATTCTAATACGATCCTAATCGGATTCGGCGATTGTTGACGCGTCAAACGTCGCGCGCTTGACAGCGAGCTGCCGCCGAAATGTGTTCTAAATTCAATTAAATTGACGGATGTATGTTTGACAGTCATTCACATTCGGGGGCAATCGAGCGAGCGGAGCGGACGGCACATTGGCAAGTCGCAAACAAAGACGTGAAATGCGTGAATGGTATCTGTTGATATTGTTACATTAAATTATTATTGTTCGGTGATTGATTATAATTGTTGTGATAATATTATGATTTGATGGCTTTCGTATTTGTTGCTGTGTATTTAAGACAGTTAGACTTTGATTTTATATAATAATTATTCTTAAATTATTTTTAAAACTAGTCTGTATTCCTCCGGCTTCTACTGATTTAGTTTCAGGGGGTTTTTTTAATTGCATCTGCAAGAACTATTTATTGTTGATTCCGGATACATATTCAAGACACAAATTACCAGGTGCCCACCTATAATTATTCAAGTCGTCAATCGACAAAAATAGCACGCCCAATCTCCATAAAAATAGTCTTCTAATCTTTAATAATTCTTCTAATGTTATTCTAAGTACAGATATAATCATTTACCGTTCAAAGTCATGGAGTCGTAAGGTTCAGTCTGCAACGGTTCTCTATAAATGATTGGTTCCATTCCACTGAAGTCTGCTACTGTTCCTGAATAAAGTTCTCCGTCTGTGGAAGAAGAAACATATAATTAAATATTATCTACTAATACAAAAAAAACTATATGTATTAATTATCTTACAGTTGTTTATCCAGGATGATACGGACAGGGTATCTTTAAGCCTGCGCTTCTTAAGGGCATTTGTTATCATTATGTAAAGTTAGAATTTCGTCACCTTCATTTTTTTTTCCGAATTACCTTTAATTTGTTCCAAACGTTTTTTTTAATTGACATCGATATTTTGAAATAAAATAATGGTTACAAATGCGCTTAAAAAGTACAGCTTCAAAGGTTAGAATACCCTATCTAATTCAACCGGTATAATATTAATAATTTCGCTATTATCCTTGGCGATTTCTCTTTGTTAAAGTTTAGTTATCTTATGCTCTACTCTATAGCAATTTATGCTAACCATTAAGTACTTCCGAATACTTTTAATGTCCCACTTATATGCACGGCTTGCTTTCAGTGCCTGGTATTCAGGTTGGGTTAGCTAACATTATACCTTTAGAAAACTGGTCTTTTCAGGGAGCCAGCGACGGCACTGCGGCATACACAGGGCTCGCATATATTATTAAAATCCCACTAGTATTATGTAATGTCAATGTTTATGTAGATATACGATCCATTCTATACTATATGATCTGGATACGATATATTATATCGGATACATACGATACGATACATTGAAAAGATTTCTATAAAATGGAGAAAAATATCAAACTCATTCTGTGTTAGAACGCATAAAACAAGCACAAACCAAAAGTTTCAAGCCATTTTGAAATCCATTGAAGTTACAAAATAATATTCCCATCGGCCTATTTCATTTAGAAGTCCTACAATTCGATGCGACCGGGCGCCGGCGCAGTAACGAGCCGTCGGCTTACGTGCCCTGAATACGAAACTGCTGCCAGTTAATTAGCCAAAGGTGCTTGATACGTAACAGGATGATCGAATAGTTTAACTAATTACTTATCGATATTATACGAACATAATTTGCTCAATATTTTGCTTGCAAAAGGCGTAAGTAACTATAGGAATTCTGGATATCTATATGCAGACGGATTGAGTATTCAATTAATTTTGGTCTGTTGATATTATAGTTACCTAGTGCTGGTGTAAGTTTGTAATTTTACTCGATTAATAATATGTATAAAATTGTCGACAATTCCCAGATACGTGGATCAAATAAAATATTGTAATTAAGTATGGCTGACGCTTTAAAACTTATTTCACCCTCCACGGTATATACGAATAAACAGAATCAGACACTACAATTCTAGCGTGTCCAATTAGCCCCGGCGATCTTGGTCGATTGTATCCACAGCAGTGCAACGTTACATCGGCGAAATTACAAAACGGAACCGATACATATCTACCAGCAGACCTGGGTAAGACCCATCGGACTCGGCTCCCTGGGGCGTCGCTGCGCTTAATTGAACTAGATCAATAGGAGATAACTAACCGTGTCTGAACTACATAACGTACCTAAGTATGAAGTGTATATGTGTGATAGAATAGACTGTGCAAAATGTTTAGTGTTAAAATGTGTGTTAAAAAACGAATGTGTCTAGTTTGAGTGTGGACTTTTTGGCGGGAAATTGGAACGTGAAGTTGTCAATTTTGTTTTATTTTTCAAAAAAATGTGTTCTTTTTATAAATAATATTAACCATTGTGTGTTCATAAGCGTGCACGAGTGACGGCAATTGAAATAAAATAGTATAACTTGACTTTCAAGTTATCCCAAGAAGTCCTGTAAATATTGTGTTTTGTGTGACCCTGCTTTCCGTGCCGAGGGTCCCGGGTTCGAATCCCGCTAAATACAAACTTTGTGTGATGAGCACGAAAGTTTATTAAAATATATACTGGGTTCACCCCCAGTCCATGGTACGGTAGCCATGATACAAGCGTTGCTTAGTGTGGGACCGTATAGTTGGTGTGTTCGTCTGGCGATATTGATTTATATAGATATTGTATACTTGTACAGATAATAGTGTGAAGTGATAAATAGGTGTGAATTCGCAAGGGGTGCTTTAATGCAAGGAAGATTGCACAAAGGGACGGGGCAACGTAATTGATGGTGTTCACTGGTGATGCAAGGGATATTGTTATGCTCTCAGAAGGATTTGTAAACACACACCAGGTGTATATATGAGGATATTGCATTATCGATTTTAAACAGTATTTATTGGTTCAAATTATACAGCGTGTAAGGAATATTGTAAGGAAAACTTTGGGTAAAGGTTACATGTAATGCTTATAGTAACATTATAGAAATAATTTATGTCAAAAGTGATGGGTTACAAATGTTGTAGTTTTTTGAGCTCGCAATGTATCTTAAGCGATGCGATCACAAAACTGCGCTCCGCGCTACCGCACGCGTGCGTGTGAGCGCTCAAGCGTATCGAGTTTTAATTTACATTGCCGTTGTAGGTCTATATTAGTAATTGTTTGTTTTTATTTAAAATCACGTTGAGATAGACTTCTATTATAATTTCATGCCATGATCAATTTAAAAATATTGAAATAATTCATGAAAATATCAACACAAAATTCCATCTCTGCGTTGTTCAGAATGTTGAGTAAATCCATGGTTTCAGTTTTTGTAACGAAGCCACTTACACCCCCCGTATATGTCATTAAAACATTTAGTAATTTAAAAAGTGTGTGCTTATATATGCCTGTGTGTGTCCAGGAAAAATATTTTGTTTCATATTGAATCACACACCGCTACGTATTACATAGATACTGAAATTAATTTCGCCGTATCTCCCTTAGTTACACAGCCAGCAGGCAAACATACTTTTTTCACAAAGCTTTTATAAAAAAGTCGATTGTTTGTCCGAGATAATCTCTTCTGTCCTTTTCAAGTTGAGCACAATAGGAAAATACATAGTAGGCACAACCTACTTATTACTTACCCCAATTGTAAGATGAAAAATGACAAAACGGAGAGTACCTACCCACTTATTATTGGCTCATAATAACCTAACTGACAGCACACACTCAGAAAATATAAAAAAATACCTCTTTTTACTGTGATTTTCACGGTAATACTACACTACGTGCTACTTATATAGAAACAAGGACTCAGTTCTAACTATGGCACTAGGATGTCTAACAGCTCAGTCCTTGCCTGACCATGGTTCTTGTAAAACACCCGAAACGTCGGGAACGTAAAAACATAAAATAAATGCGATAAAATCCTTTAAATTAGTTTGATTTAAATGTGTAGTATTCGCGTAAATATAAGAAATCAATATTTGATAATAATTTATTCACTTGCCCCAAAATAGATAGGTACATACAAGTTTTATTCCATTTAAAATTCCATTCATACCGTTGACACTCGCGATCGGGATCCCGACAATCCGAAGGTTTGAGACTCGATCCTAACAATTAAATTAATACTGTCTTAATTCATTTATAAGTCATATACTACCGAAAGTATTCACGTTAACATTAACCATTATTACTGCCAGCTAACAAAAAAAAAATGTTTAGCTTTTTAAATTTGGCAACGAGTAAACAAACAAAAATCCACCGCCTACTTACTTATTGTCTTCTATATTTAGGGGTCCGTATTTAACAAAGTTGGTGTGTCGCAAGCGCAACCCCGACGAACACAATACAACCCTTATTGTGGTGAAATTTCGTGGGCGGCAGCTTTAATATTCCAAGTTTCATAATGGTGTAACGTTTTTTTAAATTGTTCGGCCCTGTTTGCCGGGCTTCTCGTTTCAATAGGTTTGTTTTGCCGAGAATTTCGACATAGAAAACAATGTAGAGTTTTCGAAATATAATGCTACCGATCGATGTCGCCTTACAATTTGTAGATCCTATTTAAATGATGTGTTCAAAAAGCTACTATTCCAATTCCATAACAAATAACGTCCGCAGCATTATCTACACTTCTATTTCTAAAAGGACTAGCTGTCCCCGTGAAATTCGTACCGCCTCAGAATCAAATGTATGAGAAAATGAAAATTTTCTTAATAGTTATTCTGCTATTCGGGGCGGAGACAATGTCAAAAAATCAAAGCTCATTAAAATCAGCTCACCCGTTCTTGAGTTATAAATGGTGTGACTAACACGACTTCGTTATATATATATGTAAGATATTAGAGTCGAGTAGATGGCCTAGTGTTGTCGCGGCTGAGTCGACAGAATCGTTATCTTCTTAATATACGGAGGATATTTTTTTTTTCTGACTGGCAACATTTTTATGACTGGCAACATTTTTATGTATTCGGTCAACATTTTATACCTAAACACGATTCTCTAGACTAGGGCGCGTATATCATTCTAGACTGGTTTTTTTTTCTAAAATTGACAAAAGAAAGGCTTGAAGCCCAAACGTATTCCAACGCCAGTGGGCCCCAAATTTCTATACTACTAAGCAAATTCCACAAATAAGAGTCACGGCATAATCCACTCGTGTTCGCATTGAACATAGCTCTTTTCTATGCAACAATGGGACGCCATTGTATGCCAACGGACTGTGAAAGTGGGCTCAATCGTTATGCGAAAGATTTTTCCTCTTTCTCCTAATTTCCCGACAATGGGACGACCATGGAGTCCTGGGCATATGTGACCCGGTTACAGAAAAGGGTTCCAGTTGGGAAACGTTACGATGTTATGCTTGACAACGATATTTTATTAAAGAATATAAATATTGGATTTTAACATTAATGTTTTGGTAATTAATAATACCTATTGAAATAAAACTAATTTTACGGATTTTATCGCGTTATATTATGTTTTTTACGTTCGCGACGTTTCGGTTGCTTTACAGCAACCATGGTCATGGGAGGACTGAGGTGGTTGACGTCCTATTGTCATAGTTTGAACCGTTTTATTTCCATGTGTAGTATTCGCATAAATATAAGAAATCAATATAATAATACCAACATATAATCTTACCCAAGTTATTACCATAACCAAATCAATAATAGGTTGATTTGGGTAGACCATTAGTTAGATTTGTCTTGATTGTTACAATTAGTAAAGCCGAAATGCGAACATGAATGATGTTCAATAAAGAGCTATCGCTCTATGATAATATCATAATAATATCGCCAGGCGAACAACAACTGTACGGTCCCACACTCGTATAATGGGTACCGTACAATGGACGGAGGGCGAACTCAGTATATAATACTTATATAGATATTGGTCAGCACACAAAGATTGTCCCTACCAGGATTCGAGCCCGGGACCCACGGCACAGAAAGCAGGGTGCTAATGAGGTCATCTAAGTATCTATCTATAGCAACAAAAGCTTAAATTTATTTTCTCTATGTCGCTTACCAGCATAAACAGCTGTGGAATTGTGCTCCGGGTCGTATGGACATACAGCTTGGCCGGATCTCTCTTTCTCCATGTGGTACGAGTCCCGTTGAACGCCGTACTCCCGGCAGAACGGCTTGAAGCTGTTGGTACCGCAGACCAAGAGGCGCCCGGTGCCCAGGGAGACGAGCACCCTGATGTAGTTCTGACAACTCTCCTGGAAGAAGAATAGAGGGTTCAGTAAATAAATATCGCCAACTGTACGGTCCCAAAAGAAGCAACAGTTGTATGTTGGGTACCGTACAACCGTCTGGAGGTGATTATATAGATAGTAATCATCGACTTGGGTACGAATATTCGTTCTCATCACACAAAGTTCGCCCGTACCGGGATTAAAACCCAGGACCAATCAGATATGAGTGAGTAGATGATCACGTACCCCTGAATCACTCAAATGTTCATACATATATAATATACGATATACGTTCATACGTATGAGAGTTTAGAATGGATATGTCGTCTCATCAGAAAATTAATTTATGTAGTGTCACGCTTTTCACCATATTTAGCTTAGCTTTGATCAATATGGCGACTCCATGGCAAAGTTTTCTTTATTAAATACACTTTAAGCATATTGTGCAAATAAAAAAAAAGGTGACTCCACAAACATGTCTTCCGTTGATGTTTTCTGTGAGGGATCAGTGCTAACAAACAAGCGTTTTACATAGAGTTTACTCAGAACTCACCAGCTTGTATATATACTTACATCCACTATTATCCAGTCCAATATTAGACCCAGTTAATATACAATGCTGCATACGTAATACATAACCAGTGTGGTGCCTATGATTGCATTTGCATATCCAAAGACCTTCAGATGTCTGACGCGTAATCTCATTCCGAGGAAGGCCCTCTGGAGAAACCCATGAACGTCGTTCGGAGGTAAATGTTCCCTTGACTAGACCATGTACTAAGCATTAGTTAAAGCTGGGTAAAGTAAGGATTAGTGAGGAAAGTAATGTAATTCCATTTTTAGAGATCAGCACATAGGTTGGAAAGAGAAGACTGACAAGAAAACTATTTAATAAAATTCTTAATACTGATTGATAGGCAATGCACTGCCTAAATCGGTGGACCCAGACATTTGAAGAAGCATATATTCCTTGAGTACCTTAGAGTTACATGGGGGAGGGATTTTGGAAGATAAGACCTCTAAGAGCGGTCAAATAACATTATTTTTGAAATGCTACGATCAGGCAAATGGCTCGTTTTAAATAAATATCGCCAAACCTACACAAAAGCAGGAATACTAAAGTCTTAGGCTAATCTTATCGCGTGTAAAATACTAATTCTAGATGCTGTCAAATATTCCAAAGTCCCAATACTCCCCGATATCAGTTTCCACAATTTGAATCCAGACGACTACACTGCATATATTACAGAACAATAGTTATTAAGCCGGCTTTTGGAGCCTAAGTTGTTGACGTGTGAGCATTAACACTATTATTGTTGGCTATTCAGGCATTTAAAGGCTATTCTGTAAAGTGATCGATTTGGGTGGGGTTGGGAGGTGAAGCAACGTAAAGCTTGGATATAGGATGTTAGAAATAGTTGAGAGGATAAATACGACTATTACATGGTGTAGTCTAGTCTTAATATTCCCGTCAAGGCAAATTTCAAAAAGTTATTTGTAATTTGGGTCTGTATGTGGGATGGCCCCCAGCTATTCCATTAGATCATTCCAGCGATAGTGTTTTAAACAACGTGATTTTTTATTGATTATCTCTCCTCAGAGATTATTTCAGAATTAATTTTTTAACGTCGAATAAGTAATTAATTATTTTAAATTAATTACACCGGTATTATTATTCTAAAACAGTTTTACGTTTATACAAGTTGTTCTCATTTCTAGCTATATACAGACTGGCTGGGTATGGATGTAGTGTTGGAAGTTTCTCGAAGGCTTCAAATAGTGAACCGTTGTTCGCACTCGGCGAGCGACAGCTGCGACCATTACGCAAGCCCATTCGACGCAACGCATCCCGCAATTCCTTGTAGGGCTGTCCTTTGGTAATACAGGGTTTTTTTCAACACGTTTTCAATTGTGTCGTTGATCGCGTGCCTTTACCTATATGACGTTTGAGGGTTAATGATAAGAAGTCAGTATTTATATGGCGATACTCGGAAGTAATTTTTAAATTATATCGCATTTCATTTAAGTAGTGATTGTCAAGACAGTAGAACGTTTGTCTTCGTAATGAATATTGCAGGCTAAGCCCCGGCTCGCCCCTCAAAAAAAAATAGAAAACCTTAGTCAATACCTATGACAAGGTTTTATATTTTTTTTATTTTTGTGTAGGTAGTTTTCGTTGTACATATTGTCTGAATAAAATAAACTAAGTATGAAATACC
Source organism: Pheosia gnoma (assembly GCA_905404115.1). Classification (NCBI taxonomy): domain Eukaryota; kingdom Metazoa; phylum Arthropoda; class Insecta; order Lepidoptera; family Notodontidae; genus Pheosia; species Pheosia gnoma. The sequence continues at coordinate 3,356,140 of FR989910.1, forward strand.
TTATTACTTATCAATCACAAGGCGATTCATAGTATATTCATCCTGTCATTTAACTACATCTAAGAATATGTTTTTTCGGCGTCTCGATTAAATATCCTTGATTGGAAAAGGCCCACCAAGAAACCTAATTGGCAACCCTAAATCGCTATTACGTCTGTAACCGTCTGAATGTCCCTAACTCTGCAACTGTTCCTATTCCGATTCCCCACAACACAAGCGCTACTTGACCGGTTACTTTCTAATTCAGAACACTCTGTGAATGCGAATTCTAAATGCGGGAGCGTTCGTTGTTGCGAATGCGAATCACGAGGGAAATTCGAATTTCGAACTGCGAAAATATATTGTTCGATTGGGTGCGTTGGATTTATTCACAACTGGTATCTGTGTTAAAAATCATTGGTTCTTCATAATGAGTAAATATACAATATGTTTTGTATCACTATTCGACTAATACCATACATTCTTGTAAAGGTATGGTGTCTCGAAGGTTAAATATGAGAAAGTTCACGTTTAAACCAGCCATTACGACGAATAAATAGTTTCACTTATACGATTGGGCAAACTTAAATACTCCTTGGAAAAACGATCAAGGGCTATCGTACAATCATTTTTTTGGTTCTAGTATCCACTAGATACTCGCATCGTGAAATGCGGTAGAATTCGCGGTTTTTTATGGCGCTGAAAGAGACTTGAATGCGCGAGATCTAGCGCTAGAATTGCTGAGTTGGCAATACTGACGAAATCTCAGGAAATCTGTTTAGGAAGCGACGGTAGTCGTCGCACGTCGCGTCTGCAGGGAACGTACGATGGTCCAGCGACTACAGACGTATATACATGTAAGGCGAGCACGTACGACCGGCCTCGCAGTTGAGGCGTGAATTTGCGAGTACTACAATCAGTCGAGAGGCGAGTCTTGGAGACACAAAAGGAAGACCGTGGATAGAACATGGGTTATATTTACTTAACATGTTTGAAGTATACGGACTATTTTTATAGCTTTAAGTATACGTGTTGTAATTGAACTCAAATATAATCAGCTTACAATAGAATTAAAAAGCACTTTTGAGAAGAGAAGTGTGTAAACTATTTAAAAAAGACAAAAACCAACTTTTCAGTTTTATTGATGTGATTAACGATGCTGAAAATACCACGGGATAATCGCCATTCATATCACAATAATACAGCAACAATAGTATCTTACTAAATACAGACAAAACACTATTTATACATCAAGAAACTTTCAAAATACCTACTACAATTATATGTAAACATGTAAACAGTTATGGTTTCCAATTAGTGTAAAAGCAGATGAGTCGAGAGGACGAACGCTAGCGGTTACATTAATCGGGTCTCGTCGTAAATCCTAATGGATGTATAAGTGTTTATAAACGTCGCCTTGCGCTCCAAGACAAGAAATTAAAGTACACTTGTAAATAGTTGTAAGAAATTATTTTCTACGCAAGAGTTTCAAGGAATTCCAAATCTTAGAGTGCCTATGGTCACAAGCTTTATTTATCAAAGAACTGTTTGTTATTTTTCAGACTGAATATTAGAGAAATTAAGTTTTATTTTTAGGCGTGTGGCCGCACGCAGGGATAACCTTCCTATTATAGGACTTTTCATATTTATTTCAAAAATAATAGTCCATTTGAACGCACTAAAATTACAACATTTGAGTGTTTAATAATAATATACCTAATAGTTGAATAAGTTAGTTTTTAATATATAACTATTAGGTATCTTATTATTATGTATTGTTATTCCTAACCAACCGTCATTAAGTCCTACGTCCAATTTTAAGACAAAACGTGTACGACATAAAACCAAACTTAATATTATACCTTCGTAAAACTCTTAGCAATTTCACTTAACAGCGTATTAATTTCCCAACGAAGTGAAATATGAGCAGCCCTCGTAAAAATAACGCTCACCCAAGCAGTAACTGTACAGCTGCCTCTTAATGGCTTATAACATAAATGCAGTTTCTATTCATCGCCAAGACTTTTGGTTAATATTCGGTTAACAAAAATGTATCAGCCTGGGGCCACACTATGAGGAGTTGCGCAAAATCTAGATCAAAATCTAACTAATTATAGCAAGAACAAGATTACGAACGAGACTCTTGGGTCTCGCTGTCACTAAGATTTGAATTAGCTTACTTATATAGATATTAAACATCCATGACTTGGGTACAAACATTCGTGCTCATCACACAAAGTTTGTCCCTACCAGGATTCGAGCCCGGGACCCTCGGCACAGACAGCGGGGTCACTACCAACTGCGCTAATCAGGCCGTCAGATTTCATCAAAACATTTGATATATGAATATAAATATCTTAATATTAATGTTTAGTTATCCAGTGTCTTCTTGCAAGGCTCTAACATTTATTTGTATTGGGCCTCGGTTCGCCGTCCCTGATATGGCCGATCATTAAACGGAGCGAGCGCCATCAGCTCTCTTATACCTAACTACAAGAACGGTACAGAAAATTAACGCTACGTTTTCAGTTTTCAGACTACCTGGAAACACTGTTAAAGATATTAGAAAGACAACCGGGACACCAGCTTAACGCGCCCTCCGATGCATGGAAGCGGTCAGAGCATATAATACGGCCTAATCCAATGTCTAACTGGTCTAAACTGGTCTACGACCTCCGTTAGCAGCAAAGTGTCTACATTAGTCAGTTTATTATTCAAGAAATCAAATTGACTCACTTCAGCGCAATAACTTTGAATTACTATCATTAGTAACCCATGATCCTTCAAATGCTCCCAGCTTTATACAAATTCATAATACACCTTACATATGTTACGACCACCATATACTCGGCTCACATTCATATTCCGTAATCCCGGAACGAGGTCGCTCATTAACTCGAACTAAAATAAGGTTATACGAGGTACGCGAAGCTTGGGTGAAGAGGCCGACCGGGGGGCAGCTCGCTGTCATCCGGGAGGACTTGCTGGCCGCCAGAAGGTGTGGCAAGCGGTCGGCGCTGAGCCCCGGGCGGCGGACTCGGGGGAGTTCGCCGTTCCACTCCGGGCTCGAGAGGATCGGCGCTGTGTCTGGTGGTCCGACACAGCGCCTGGCCGCAAGGCCTGGAGGAGGCCGAAAGGCCGCAGTCGCGTCGGGGTTCGCGGAAGTATGCGCAAGCGTTCCCGTGTCCCCGACACAAGTGACCGTGAGGATTCACCATGTGGTTTTAGTGGGTATACCGGCCGCCGCCGGGGAGTCCCACATACCCCTCTCGTCCCCCCCGGGGCGTGAGGGACGATGCGTAATTGCATTTCCACATGTAAAAAAAAAAAAAAAAAAAAAGGTACGCGAAGCTTCACTCTAGCACCGGCGCGAAATTCCACCCGATTGGCTTTTTAATTTGTCGGTATTCGACGGGGAGACGTTTAATGGAATAAGACGTCGTTCCATACGGGACCGGCTTCTAAATTCAATTATATCGCCACAAGATGGCGGCGTCAGGTAACGTCGATATTAATATAGTTTTAAAATTAGTTCCAATGTTCTATGTTTAAAATTGAATTCATATTTTATGTTCGATCCAAGCCGACTACGAAATAGTTAACAAAGTTGAATGTATTCGTAGATTAATCGTAGTCCGTAGCAATTTACTACGCCGTAGTTGCTACGCCGTAGCACCTATTCGGTCTACATATTTCACCAATTGGACAACTATATAGAATTACGCAAGATTTATTTCTTGAAGGTTCTAAATGAGACATTTCCTGTAGATGACAGAAGGACATTGTCAAACCATATAACATTTGGGTATGTATGTTCTATTTAGTTCACGGTGAAAGTTAGTACAATTGAGTTGCGTACTGACCTCGTCCTTGCCTTTGACAACGCACATCTTGACGTCATTCTCGGGGGAATACCACACGAGGCGGCGCTGCTCCGTCAGATCCGTTAAACTTAGGTTGTACACCACATTTCTGTAACAAAACAATTGTAGATTAGACATTTTTCTACATAAACCATAGAAATTAAATTAACCCATGACGTCATAGCAATGGTAATGCGTGAAATTGACTTGGTGGGTGACATGTTATAATTGGGGTGGTTCACCATATAATCTTTAATTTATCACTAAAGTTGCAGATACCAAACTTGGTACGTACGTAATTTCGTTTATTTTTGCTGCGTATCTCCGAATAAGTTTTACCATTTCTGCTAGCTATTTCAATGTTGTACCTGGCAACACTACCAGTGTATGATCATTCTCACTTATGAGTACAAAATTATGAACGTATACATTTTATATTCTAACCGTCTATAATTCTTGGACATTGTCTACAAATGTACTTTATCGTTCCACTTTTTCTGTCCCGAGCCAAAACAGAAGGCACCAAAAATCGTTGCTACTCGTGTTATTGTGGCCAATTATTTGTTTCTCCTTCAGGCCGACCATGTATAACCAGAACGCGGAGACCTCTCACGAGAGTTTGCATACCTTCAATACGAGCTAAGGTTAACAAGCCAAGCGGTTCAACATACCCTGGCTACTCCACTTATAGCAGTTAGCTCAATGTTTGTTTGTGGTTTTAATCGCTCTTGAAGTTGGGGATTTCAGGTGAACTTACTTGGAATGGTTCCTATTGCCGCGGCGTTTATTTTACGGGTAAATGCGGTAACAGTTTGTCGCGTTCCCTGCGGTTCGGCCGGATGTTTAGATACTTATGTGGTAAATTAAGGCTTTAAAATGATGTTTATACGCCGAATAGCTTATTGGGAATTAGTACTGGTGAGCAAAACTGCTTAAGAAACAAAAACGAATAGCAAATCTGAGATAGACGTTTGGTTGCTAGGCTAGGTTTTTTAGGTTAGTTAGTTAGGTTTAGGTTTTGGGTTTCGGTTCGTTAAATGCGCATATGGTGTACTAATAATTAATAGTATAAAATATTTTAAAAGCTTCATCGGTAGCTCAGAAAAATAAATTATATTACCTATTAAAAAAAACCACGTAATTTTTTTTTTTTAAATTTACTAGATTGCCTTCCCTTTAAAAAAAACAAACACCTTTTAAACATTCTATTGTGATAGGTATTATCTACTCGTCAAGATCTTAAAGTATTTTTGCATTATAGCCCCTAAAATCATGAGAATAAAGCTCACAAAATAACACAGCACTCACTCCGCCTTTGTTATTTCATATTTTATCGACATAGTAGGCACTCCTATTGTGTACGTAACAGCAAAATAAACTAGATGTCAATGTTCTTGGCATGCCAAAGTTCACTGACGGAGTTATGCGAGCTTACAAAGCAAGAATAATACAATGTACCGTGACACGGCATAACACGAGCCTAATCCGTTCCCGGGATTGATATACGATAAAAATATATAGAGAAAAACGAATGTCATTTTCCGTTATGGTATAATATTGGAGGTTTGACGCTGTTTTTGGATAGAAGCTGTTTCTGTTGAGGAGCGAATTGAGGTGGTCTGTAGCAAAATCCCATCCCATCACTAATTTAAAGTTACTTTAAATTAATTAAAGTTTTTTTTTTTTTTTTCTGTTGTAAATATTTAGTGATATTATTAAATAGTAATGATATTAATCTTTAAATTAGTGATGGGATGCCATGTCGCTTGACGACCTGATTAGCGCAGTTGGTAGTGACCCTGCTTTCTGCGCCGAGGGTCCCGGGTTCGAATCCTGGTAGGGACAAGCTTTGTGTGATGACCATGAATGTTTGTACCCGAGTCATGAATGTTTAATATCTATGTAAGTATTATATACTGAGTTCACCCTCAGTCAATTGTACGGGACCCATAATACAGGCGTTGCTTAGTGTGGGACCGTTTAGTTGGTGTATTCCTCTGGCGATATTATTATTATTAAAATGGTGGCTCGTATATGTTGTATATAGAGGCGAGAATGCTTACTATTGTTAGCTTGGCTTTTAAATAGCTTACTTCGTTCTTAACTATTGGTTAAATTTCACGTTAGTTTAAATCATTCAAATGTAAACAAATTTTGAACTTATGTCTATTTGACATCCACTAGCTGTACACAAATTAATATGAATTGTGCCACAACTTGGAGCGATTCATTAAAGTTTCTTCGCATACCTGTGCTCTTTCTGACATAATTGCCAAAGTCCCAGCCCTTAATTAAGATATTTGGCACGAAAATTTCACAAAGAAATTATGACATAAACTTTGCCAATTATAAGGCAGTGGATAGGCCGGTGTGACTCACATAATGTTTTTGAGATTTAACAGACAAAGTTTCAATCCAGTTAGCATTATTGTAACTCGGGTTTTATTGATGCTATAATACAGTATTGAAATGGAAATTAGCTGGAGTTTTTACGGCAGTTCTTTGTTCTTCCAAACAACAACATATTGAGGACTTAAAATAATTATGTGTTTCCGATCACAAAACTAGTTTTACTGGGGCTGAGTAGACTTTTTTTCACGAATGACGAGGAAGTGATTTTATTGTTATATTTTATATGTATACTAGCTGTCCAAGAAAACTTCGTACCGCCTCAGAATAGTACGTATTTGTTTTCCATATTTTAATAATTATTCTGCTATTTGATACGAATTCAAAAAAACAAACGTCATAAAAACCGCCCACTCATTCGTGATTCATAAACGGTGTAAATACCACGACTTTGTTTTATATGTATAGACTTTGTTTTATATACATTACAGCGTTTTAACAATAAAAAATAGTTTATTAGTAAAAAAAAAAATGTATTTCTGCCTATGAATATAAAAAATAAAAAAGTGCTCCGGATGAACCTCTCTAGTATTCAGAATCTAAAATATACTTTAATTCACCTTAGTTTAGTTTTAATAGCAATTAGGATAGGTAGTAACTTCATAAATTTTCCTACCATTAACTAAACAGTTTAAAAATTCAACATACACAGAATTCTGGCATCAAACGGCTTGACGTGAAAATTGTCGCCCCTATTATGTTGTAAATAAGATATTTCGGATACGGCGTCTTGCATCCCAATAGCGTCCTTTGTTCGTTGCAGGGACCCTAAATAAGGGTAATGCCAGTAATTCAGCAAAGTGAGGGGGAGCCAATTTGTGGCCAGTCGCCGCTCGTATTTTATGTGCAAACGTTGTTTTTAAGGTGTAACGAAGCGATCGAGAGTATGCCGTCACAGAAACTGTGATCTTGTTAGTGAAATAAAAATGTTAATGCATGAGGATTAAAGCTTTAGGTATGTTATGGGAATTGACCTCTAATTTGTTAGAATATAAGATTTCACTCCCCGTAAGATAGATGGCGTTTTTTTTTCTGAGACGCGGTAGTAAAATACTTCTGTGTTAGGCGTGGACCCGATCGGCACAGATGGTAGTGACTCTGCTTTATGAGGGTCCCAGAATCCTCAGTACATAAAGCCCCGACTTGGATTCGAACCCAGTTTTGAATCCTATCAGGGGTTAATTTTCTTCTTCTACTTTTACAGTCGATTATAGGGTACCCATAATATAAACATTGCTTAGTTAGGGACCCTACTTACAGCTGCTGGTTTTGTTTGGCAATATATATATATTTGCATAAATACGAGATCATAAGGTGAGGCTGTTCGCCAGAACAACGGCCTTTGTGCTTATAATGGCAATGAACTTTGCTATTATATTTAAAAGGATTTCGTTTAAATTTAAGTACTTATATGACTCTGCTATGTGATTACAGTTGCTTTGATACGAAATATCTCCAGAGAAGTAATGGCAGAGCTTGATTCATCAAATATTTATAGAAACACAAAAAATATTTCTAACATAAAAAATATACATTTTTAAACATTTCAGGGCAATATTTTGGCGGACAGCCGAGCTGGACCAAACACACAAAGACTTTATCCTTTGTCAATTATTCGCTTCACTGGTTCCCGCCAAAAGGCGGCGGCCATCTTGGGCTGTGTGCGACGGATCGTCAGCGCCATCTATTGTTCGGTCACTCGCCCGTGTTTTTGTATTCTGTCCAATTCGGGCCGGGCCGCTGATTGATGGTCTGAACTTACAATTATTTTCGTGTCTTCGTGATTATTTATTTTTTTGACTCTCATTCTTGGCGAAATAAATTAATCCCGGGGTACTTTCTTTATCCGGATTAAAGTGAAATGTCTGGGCAGTTATAAATTGATTCGCGAAACAAAAGAGCCTGCCCGCCAATCAGAGCGGCTCTCATCAATATACATGGCAGACATACGGCCAATGATCGAATCGAAATGAAAACGTCAAACACAGTGGCGCTTTTAAAGCGAGATTTACATAATAAATAATATCATTGGTTGAATTCGAGTTAATGTTTTTGGATATGACACATTTATATTCTGTGGCGATACCTGCTATGCTATTCGGAAATGTTCATTCGCGAAATCACTTATAAATCCGCGGTGACATTCTAGTTTTGCATTTTTTAAATGAGTGAGTTTTACACTGGCGCCACTGAGTGACAATGGAACTGAGAAGAATTACGCTGAATGACTATTTTAACGATAGGATTTGGTATTCTGAAAGAAAATTCCCCCTTCCGATCCTGAGTGTCACTGCCGAGATGACTATCGAGGAGGTTCAAGGGTGTTTTAATGAGTGAAGTGAAATTACTATATTGACAGGTGTTTGTTCTATATTGACAGGTGTTTGTTTTCAAAGATGTGAAGCGGTAACTTACTGGGCCCCAAGTCTGCTAACACAATCGATTCATAATCGAAAGGCAACCGCATAGTAACCGTCACTTTTGACAGATATCCCATACAATATATGTCAAAAGTGACACGGTTGCAGTTCGATTATGAATCGATTGTGTGAGCAGACTTGGGGCCCTGGTATCACATAGGAACGACTTTTTCATCGTCAAAAACACGCTCACTCCCACATTATATCCAATGATAATTTAATTTTTATACATTTCACAATAACATTCCTTTGCATTTCAACGCAAAAGTATAAGCAATTCAATTTTCGCGTGCTCTCTATTTACCATAAATTGTGCAGAAAGGCCAAATAAATAATTCAATCCTCGAGTATTTCCAATATTTATTTATTTCCCCGCTTCACCCAGAAATCTGTTGGATATGTGAGTCTTAGCCACGTCAGGGGATTACGGGGGTCCATAAAATGTCTTCTAAATAGGCGCAGTATAACAGACAAAAGGGGAAGTAGGGGAGAAAAGGAGCATGTCGTCGAAGGAATAAATTATAGCGGGCCTAAAAAAGTGACTTTATCTTGTGAACTAAATCCCCTTTGACATAATGTTTCCTTTTTTATCTATTATCAGCGGAAAACTTAAGGTGATAACGTTTTACTAGACTGCATAAGAGGGAATCGTTATTGAGATAAGTTAAATACTAATTGGTGGTATATATATATTGCTATCTCGTCAGAGTAAGATATAATAGCTTCATAGAATAAATAGGATTAACACTTAAGTTCTCATCTAAGCTTTTATTAACATATTGAATTCTGTCACTTTCATAAAAAAACAAAAATTCACACAAAGACGCCGCCCAAGTTTAAATACATTGTTACATACGAGTACACTCAACTACATCAGTCAATACGAAATATGATAAAGAGCTTTTCTGCAAAGCTGACTTTTGCAAAAGGGAGCTAGTGTCAAAAAAAAAGATGAAAATTCATCTCTATCGACGAAATGGTACGTCGGCAGATGCAATTTGTTTGCATGCACTCGACACGGGGGCCCCGATATTGGAAAAGTTTACGAGTTCCGTTTAGAACAATATCAATAGTACCTACATTGCGACACGTGCCCGATATACTGACTCTGTGTATGCACTACGCCGCCTGTTTATGCAACGTCTAAACTTAAGTTGATATTGAAATTGATTGCATCGTTTTACTTATGTTATGTTGGAACTAACTATCCGCAATAGTCAACTTTCTCTTAGACAACGTGAGTACTTCATTAAACATCTACCATTTTACCATTTAAGGATATGTTTATAAGATTTAACAAATATAATGTAAAATATTTTAAGGGGATGTTATTTTTTAAATTTCAAATAACTTGATGTTTTTTTTCGGGAATATGATCTTTATAGCCTACCAATGGACCCCTTAAAATATTTTACGCTATTATTGTTCAGGTTTATATGTCCTGGAGTATGGGGATTTCATTATTATGTAAAGTTTGAATGCCAATAGGAAAACATTGGTTAGTTTTGGTATAAGGAATATATTCTCATGTTTCCAATGGTCTGTTTTGTTTTTCGCTGAGCTTATAAACATTATTTTAGACGATTTAAATGTTAGCGTATCTATTTGATGCGAGGCGCGCGTCGTCGCCGACACCGAACTCGTCAATATTGCGAAAGTTGGATGCCACCGGCTCCGGCCGCCCTGAGATATTGCGCTTCACATATCCAGAGATTTATTGCAATTGTTTCACAACATCCGTTGGTTGTTTCATCCAATCCGCGTGAGGTTTCGCGAGCTTCGGTTATTGTGGAATACCTTGATGTGGGTGCCAAATTCCATTTTCAAATCAAAACTAATTGATTAAAAATGGAATTTTCCATTTACATTGGTTAGGAATTAAAAATAAAATTTAATTATAAATAAATATTAATTTCTAGATAGTTCGATCATTTAACAATTGCATTACTGAGAATGTTTCCCGGAGTAAATACTTTTTAATGCCATTGTACTATAATGATTGAATTAAAATGAAATAAGTCGTAATAATTTAGTAATCTTAAACGTATTTTTGATTACCAGTGTTCGCTGTTCATTATTTCTTGGGTATCCCCAAATATTCAAATCAATTGTAACATTACTGTAAAATGGTTCAGGTAAAATGTTGAAAACTAACAAAAAGATTTCATTTTGTAGACACATTGTATTTTAGTATAAACCTTCAGATATACCTATGAAAATATACAACCCGTTTCAAATATTACATAGAATATATTCGTTGTGAATCGGCAAAAACCTACCAAACAAATATAATAGCCGCATAAACCCTCCCACTCGCCGAGCTAACGAACTGGAACGAATACAACAAAACCATGTACCTTATATACAACAAATATAACCAATGTTTATTTACGTAAACAAATTAAAAACTCAACATATTTTCGGCAGCGATTTCTCTTTCGTATTTCTGTAATTGTGGACTTATAATATCGGGCCGGTGGGTAGTGATCCCTGCGAGTTCTTTAGTCCCCTTAATTTCAGTCAGAAATGGAGGTCTTTTTATGTTGGGTATCAAAGCTTGAATATGTAGAATACAAAGGATGTACGCACTGGGCGCATTATCGCTCACGGGAAACTGTGCGATTGTTAAGAGTTATAAAAGCAGTGATACTATTTTACATACTAACTATTTTTTATTTATTTATACAATAAATATCGCCAAACAAACACACCAACTATACCGTCCAACACTAAGCGACGCTTGTATTATGGGTACCATACCATGTAACCATGTAACTGGGGGCGAACTCAGTATAGATGGTTTATATAGATATTGAACATCCATGACTTGAGTACAAACATTCGTGCTTATCACACAAAGTTTGTGCCTACCAGGATTCGAACCCGGGACCCTCGGCACAGAAAGCAGGGTCACTACTGACTGCGCTAATCAGGCCGTCAAATAATGAGGACCATTGTAGATTACCTTAGTACCTATCAGCTATTAAAGAAGCACCAAACTAAATTTGTACGATACAGTTTGCTAACATTATTTCGCTAACCGCAGCGGTTAGCGGTCGACCGCCTCGTTTAATTCGCCGCGTAAGTACGGGCGAGCCTAAATTCTCAACATTTTAATTAAACCGTTGAAAACGCCAACCACGCCGCGCGCCGGTCCTATTGTTGTCCCGCTCTGACGTGCCCGTGATTTATGGCGGGTGTAAATGGGAAGGGTTGCTTTCATCTTCGTATGCGAGATGATAATTGACATTTTTGTGCGACAGTCATGGGTTATGATGTCTGTGTGATTTTTATAAATGGTGGTCGCTTTTCATCACACTATAAGTGGTGACGTCGGAATCGTTATAAATGAAAATACATATTTAATTGATTTTTAGAGATCCGTATATCTGAGTTACTATAGGCGAAACGTGCATTATCACCGCCGCTCAGAGGTAACAGGACCCTAGGTCTGCTAACACAATCGATTCATAATCGAATAGCAACCGCATAGTAACTGTCACTTTTGACAAATATTGTATGGGATATCTGTCAAAAGTGACAGTTAATATACGGTGCTGCCTGATAGTAATTAATTATAGTAAGTTCGTACCTACCTATCTCATAGTTAGAGTCAATGCTATATTAACTTGTAATCATATTAATGAATGAAGAAGAAAATATTTTCCAAATAGATTACGTTATCTCAATGCGGTTAGGTCGTTATCGAATATCGCATTCACCCGCGACGCCGGCGCTAATCCGGGGCCTGAGATCGCTAAATATTTAACGGTAAACATGTCAATCAGTTACCGTATTACCGCTCGAGATGAGGCAATTCCCGAATCTCCATCAAGTGAACCCGCACAGTGGTACGTAACGGGAACGCTCGTAGCTAAAGAACGATGTCTGATATTACATTAGACATGAAGAATTTGAGTATTTTGTTTGTGCTCATTCGTAGCCCAGCAGTCCTGAGGATGCCTCGTTTAGAGGCGAAACACGTGTCGAATACTTTTTAGATTCGCTTAGTTTCGCTGAGAATTGCATTTTATTTGAGGTCCCGTCACTCGTGATAGATAGTTTCTCAATTAACATCTTAGAGGAGTTCGGTGTTGCTGGCTTCTTTAATTATCGATCAAACTTGTTTGGTTTATAATTGGAAAAGTTGACAAGCCGAGGGTCAGTGGTGGGTTCCTCTTCCCCATTAGTTTAACAATGGATTTCCGCCAAGTATCGCCTAATTCTATCAATTAATTTATTTATAGTTAAATAACATAAAACTGCATAATATATTTCAATATAAATGTATGCAATTTGTAAATTTAGTTTCAATCGTGGAAAAAGAACATTGTGCATTCGTTTTATTATTTAATTATTTCTTTCGTTGCTTAGAAATTCTTACATAGAAAATTGTTGAGCTGTTTTTATGCTTTGTATTCTTATTTAACTAAAGCAACGGGTCTTTGTTTCAATGCTCTCATTATAAGATTTCATCTTCTGTGTAATGAGAATATTAACATAATATTCTGAGACTTTCTCAAATAAGAAAAGCAACGCGTAGCGCATTTTATCAAGCACATAGCGCTGCATGAAAAAGAATAACAAAAAAAAATGTACGGAACCTAACACTCATATTGAAATCTCCAAGAACTCCCTGCAGTAAACTGTGGCAATTTGTAACCGAGTATACTGAGGAGGTGGCGCCCTCTAGCACATAACAAGTTAACTGATCTGTTTCCCGAAAACTACTTTATTTGTTTAGGCTACAACAAATAGGTATTCGGTGCTAACTTTCCCCCACCTCCTCGCCGCTCTCTGTATTCAAGAAAGGAAATCTTGTGGCATTAATGAGGTTTATTATTTAATGTAATTTGGGAGGACAGCGGTCATTTTTTGTTTGCCTATTAATTTGTCATTATCACGCGTGTATAATCCGTTGGGGTAAGCAGAAGTGCGGCGTTGTAAATCCATGCTTCGCCAATGCGGTACTCTGTAACTTTCATTGCAAAAGGAGAAATCCTATATAGATGCCAATAGGCCACTTCCATTTTATGAAAATGCAGTTCCACGGCATGGTTTAACTTTATTCTGCGGGTACAGTGTACCCCCGCGGTGTTAACAGACAACACGGGCACGCCCGCACCATCCTTTCTCGAAGCAACTAAATCATCCCTAATCCCTATATCTTCGTTGTGGGCTAAACCTAGGAGTCTGAAATTTATGTTACCAAGACTACTTACTAAACCTATATAATTTAGTTTATATTATTAATTATTTATTGATAATATCTTTCACCACACAGGCTATACGATCTTTGGAAGGCTTGCGCGGGGACATGGGTCCAACATGTAGACGCCCATTTTGAGAATTTTAATGTTATGTTAGCCATCTGCTGGCCATTGGGGGAGGCCTATGTCCAGCAGTGGACGTCGTTCGGATGATAGAATAGAATAGCCACATGTTTGAGTCGACTGCTGAAAATGTCTATTATTACGAGTAATTTTTACACCAATATTCTTTGTATCTTCGTTCTTTACCTCTCTCCGACAAAAATCGGACCGGGTCCGCGAGAGTTAGCCATAGTTACTCTGACTCATGTCCGACAAATTTCCTGAGACGTCTGTGTTTATGTGTAAGTCCCTTGTATTTTATTTTCCCCCACGTGTGTCGGATTTTCGGATGTTGGGATAGGCCTAAGATAAGTAATTTAATTTTACAAAGTTAACTTGACTGTGGTTTTATCGAGCATAAACTAACAATACTCACGGAAAACAGTAATTTCCTCGGAATTACTTCCACAATTTTACCGTCTCAATCAACTATGATGTCCTTATGACATGACTTAGGGTTACCACTGCATGTAAATTCATGGCCGTGATTCGGTATATTTTTGATATTGGATTATTTTCTTTTGTAACTACGACAACAGATATTTATTTATAAAATACTAGCTATCTCGCCAGACGTTGTCCTGTCAAAAAAGCACGTTCAGTTTTTCCCGAATTTCCCAAGTGTCCTGCCATCTTTTTAAATTATTATTTCCCTAATGACCTGTTCGGACTATTACGAGCCCATTTAAAATTACCCAGATCTGTTCAGTCGTTCTCAAGTAATGCGCTTACCAATGAGCTTATTTGTATTATATAGATGCCACAGTTTGCCAACCCTATGACATCGTCCAAATCACCTTCCGCATAGAAATGGTACGGCGACGCTATGGACTTATATTATTTCGTGTGCCAAGTTCCCATACACCCTCTCATTGCGCTAATTCTAATCGAAGGGAGACTCCACCCCGCTACTGGCAAACTCTCGCCCTTACTGTTTGCAAATACAATAAATACTAATTTTAGACAACCATGGTAGGTATATTATACAGGATGTTTTATAAAATGCTACATATTATTTATGCATATCCATAAATATCAGGGAACTATATTGATTTCTTATATTTCCGCGAATATTACACATTGAAAGAAAAAAAAATCGGATTTCCGAAAATCTCCGCCTCCACAGCGTACGCAGCGGTACACTAACGCACTCTACTCTAACATTCAGCCGATGGTATTACTTCCAATTGCAATGGGAAAAAGCGTGCGGGCCCATAGTCGTACTATGTTTTTTACGGACTCAACAACTTATATATCTCTAACCTTCAATCAAACATCCTAAAATAATCACTTTCGTCACTCGCTTGTCAAATGTTAAGGTCGAATAAATGCGTCACAGTCGGAAACGGGCGCGGGCCCCGCGACGGGTCCCCGGGGCCCACTTCGGGCCCGGCCCGGCGGTGATTGATGCGATGATTGCCTTAATTCCTTTTTTGCCATGAACGCTCACTTGTTTGACGGCATTTTTTTGGACCTCTGTGATAATAGGCATTTGTGTTCGGCTGTATACATATTTCAATAAGACGGTAAAACTAGTATTTCGAAAGGAAAATATTAGTGTTATATAGTATTGGAATTCGGTGTTTTTGAAAAATGATTTCATTGTTAGTACCAAGGATTCTTTTTTTTTTCTTTCTGCGATATCCCTATGTTTATTTGCGACCATTAATGATGGAGTAGGGATCGCAAAACATCTAAAATACTTTTAGTTCTTTATTGTTATTACTTATTACACGTTTGCGCAGTGGCGTATTTTGAGATTTGGCGCCCTGGCCCTACCAGGTTAGGCCACCCAGAAATTGACGTAAACTTGGTCACGACTCACGAGTAAGAACAGCATGCATGCAGTATGCGCCGCCCCTCGCAGCCCGCCGCGCCATTGCAAGACCTCAAGGAACTGTGAGCACTTTCTGCGTTGATTGGACCGCAAACAACAACTAAATATGAGGTTACCCCAGCTCGAACTATGACACTATAACGTCTATCTCCTCAGTCGGCCCGTGACCATGGTTGCTGTAAAGCATCCGAAACTTCGGGAACGTAAAATACACAAAATGAACACGATAAAATCCTTAAAATTAGTTTTATTCCAATAAAAATATATATTTGCCCACAAAATGTTTTCACATTCAAAATTGATTTTCCAACCGGAGCCGTATGAATATGATTAATTACAAGCAGATTTATTTATTCAGGCTCTCATACAATCCGTGACATTGTTAAAATGTTGAGAATTGTTCTGGGAGTTTTATTGAAAACGTTTCATTTGGACCGTTGTATGGTTACATACTTAGTGAGTGACTATACAAATATACGAAGTTAGATTTAGTTATATTAATTACATACACATGTTTCGGCGACCTGATTAGCGCAGTTGGTATTGACCCTGCTTTCTGAGCCGAGGGTCCCGGGTTCCAATCCCAGTAGGGACAAGCTTTGTAAGATGAGCATGAATGTTTGTATCCGAGTCATGAATGTTTAATAAGTATTATATATTGTGTTCGTCCCCAGTCCTTTGTACGGTACTCATAAAACTAGCGTTGCTTATTGTGGGACCGTATGGTCGGTGTGTTCGTATGGCAATATTATTATATTACATTATATACTCGAGATATTCGAATGTAATAATAAATTTACATCCGTGTTATTATGTAATATGTATAAAAAGTAATATACCAATTACATAGAACTCCATTGAATAGTTTCGTAAAGAAGTTATAAACAGATTACATGTTATCATTTTCCTCTAACTAAAGTTTTCGGCAGCACGGCATAGTGGTTCAGCTCCCGTCACCGAGGTTGAGGGTGCAATTCCCGGTTGGGCCAATTTCAAAAAATGATTGATTTAATCATCTCTGGTCTGGATGTAGACTGCTCATAATACAAGCGTTGCATGTTACAAGTACGGCGATGTATTCGGTGTAATAAATAAAATAATAATAATACCAGCCCTATTTAATGTCCCACTGCTAATGCGAGGGGGATTAGGCCATAGCCCACCACGCTGGCCCAGTGCGGGTTAGTTGACATCACACACCTTTCGAAGGGTTCTCTAAGACATGCAGGTTTCCTCACGATGATTTCCTACTCCGTTCTGTGTCTTTTCTATTGCAAAACCAAGATTTTTCATGAACAACATATTTCTGGAATATCCTCTTTTGCTTATGCTATTTCAAGCTTCTAGTGATAAGCATAAAAGCGGGCATGTGTAACATTTTTGGGGGTAAAAGTGGGAGAGCGGATGATAAGGGCCAATAGGCCATTCCGCGCCTCCGGTGTCCGCTAATGTCTCCCCAGTAATGTGGACCACACGGCGAGGGATGTGCATTACACTTACTGGGAGTACGACGATAAACAAGTACAGTACTAGTAGAGAACAAAACATGGCAGCTGTGAATCTTTAAAATGCCAAGGTGGAGGATTAATTCTTCTGAGCGATGTTGAATAGACTTGGTTGTTCCACGATACTAAGATTTAGACATTACATATTTTTTGATGCATAATTAGGGTGTTAATGCTCAGTCTGGTGTGATCCTGGTGCAACTATCTGGTCATTACCAGACTGAAAAGAATTATACATTAAAAAGTCAGTCAATCCAGTGTTTCATTCCATCAGTCTCGGTGGTTTAGGCGATCAGTCTGACATCAGTTTAACCAGACTGACGCCAGACTAAGCGTGTAACACTCGCCAAAGGCTCTCCTCGTCTTTCAAAGAAATCATCTGCTGAATGAAACATAACAAAATTGTCTATAGCTTGTCGCGGCAGACGATAATAAACTTTGCGTACATTTTGGTACGACTCAATGTCGTACGAATACCTACGTACAATTACGCACGACACTTTCTGAATGTAGGTAATATAGACAACTTGCAGAATAGGTACGAACCAATTAAATTGTACCAATTAAATTGGTTAAAATCGATCAATCAATCAATGAAATTGTGGTTAATCTTCGACACTCGGCGTGTTCACGTACAGGCCAATATACCACAAAAACAGGGCCCTAAGAAGTCTAAGTTTAAATAAATAATTAATATAATAATTTACACAAAGTAATAAATAAGTTTTCACAACTTAAAATCCATAATTTAAAATGTCAAACAAAATCTGTGCTAATTTAAATCATAAGAGCATTAGACTTTGTAATAATACTAATGCATTGAGCAAAATATCTAGACACTTATTTAACTATGCGAGAAAGTTTAAGAATAAAGACCTTTGTGACTAATGAGTTAAAATTTAATAAAATATTCTCGTAATCTAAAAAAAAACTGAGTAAGTGATGAAATACTTAATTATGGAGTACGCAAATGATATTTTTTAATGGATAGGGAATTCACGGGGTGGGAAAAAAGAAGTTTGATGGAGGAAGCGTCCTTTACTTATTTTATATATTGTACCTTACGTACTATAATCCCGCTAATATTATAAGTGTGAAAGTTTGTATGGATGGATGTTTGTTACTCAATCACGCCAGAACGGCTGAACGGATCTGGATAAAATTTGGCACAGACATAGATTATAGTCTGGAATAGCACATAGGCTACTTTTTATCCGGTAATAAGTATGTATGGTTCCTGTGGGATAGATTTGGTTAAATTTTTCATAGAGTACCAATAAATTCATTTTGTCATACATTTGATACTGAGGCGGTACGAAGTTCGCCGGGACAGCTAGTTAAGTTATATAACAAAAGTATTTATTTTTATCGTCTAAGCCCATAATGAAGTTATGTAAAATTACAATTATTTCGTTTAAATGTACCAAAAACGGGCTGAAATCGTCATATGACGTCTGGCAGCATAAACTCCGCACATATCGTTATCCATGGCAGGCAGTGCTCCAAGGCGGGCGGCGCGGTGCCTTGGTGCGTGCACTGAATGACGATCTTGGAATTTGTGTCGACACAAAGTGGTCTCGTGATATCCTATTGTTATAGGTAAACGAAAAAAAACTTGTATATTTTCAGATTGAAACATACAATTGTGAATGCAGTCTAGTATCAAACAACTCGACGGCCTGATTAGCGCAGTTGGTAGTGACCCTGCTTTCTGTGCCGCGGGTCCCGGGTTCGAATCCTGGTAGGGACAAACTTTGTGCGATGAGCACGAATGTTTGTACCCAAGTCATGGATGTTAAATATCTATATAAGTAATTTTTACTGGGTTTGCCCCCAGTCCATTGTACGGTGTCCATAATACAAGCCTTGCTTAGTGTGGGACCGTATAGTTAGTGTGTTTGTCTGTCGATATTTATTTATATATAACTGGAAAGAACGTCGACTCTCATAATCCGTCCTATCTTGCGATCGTCTCCACGACATCGGTTCTTTCTGCTCCTTTTTAATAAATCCTTCATAAGCAAGTTCATGCGACGCGAATCTCATCGCGCGACGCGACGTCTGCATTGCAATGTAAATCAGATTCGAAAAGAATGCAAGCTTCGTGGGTACTTGGAATGCTTTATAACATACGGGGTCACAGTCATTTCGTTTTCTGTAAGTATTCAATTTTAGTACTGACAGAAGAAAAGTAGATAATATTTTCAAGCTCAATCAAGACATTGTAAATGTAATTGCATATTGCTGTCGCAATCCTATTCTATAAATCTATCCCATACACCCTTTTGTTTTACCAAATTACAAGTGCACAAAACATTTGTTGTTCTTTATATCACAAAGGGTAGGAGAGTATGCGAGCGGTGTTTACACGAACAAAGAATTATATTCGGTGGAATGCAAACAGTTGCGGCCGAGAGCGAAGCGGGCAGATGTGTCGCGCGGGCTTCGTGCTAGGGCGGGGAGGTAAGTATCGATAAAATAGCGCGATTTAAGTGTTGATGTTCACAAAACATCAAGTATTTTTGTCGATATTGTAGAGGCAACTAAAGGAACAACGCAACTTGTGAGCAGATTTCCAACAATTTATGTGAAAAAAAAATTCCAAACTGAGTGACTTCGAATTTTTTAATCTGGCGTTAAAGCAATGATTTTAAGATTGGCGGATCGCGCGTGTACACGATGCAGATTCAGAGGCGATCAGAATAATCATTAGCTGTGCACAGACGGATCGAGAAAACTTGGCAAGCTGCCTCTGCTGGCTCACTCAGTTCGTGGTTCGCCCAAGGCAAACACTATCGTGCTGGTTCACCCGAGCGCTGTCATTTATCATTTGCCTCGCTGTAAGACTGACTATAAATGGTAACTTTGCAAGTACATTGTTCGGATGAAAACTGAGTGTGCTCGAGCCAGTTCACCCTGAAGGCTGCGTTGTCATTGTCAATCGGAACGCCGGCGTTTTCTTTAGCTTTCCAATATTATTTAGGGAGTGAGTACGAAAAAAAATATCGATTCTATTTATATGCCAACTTATCGACACCCCCACTTCACAGTCTCGTAATAAAAATGGCGACTGTAGGCCGTCGGGCGCGAGGGGTGTTTTAAGCTGTCTTGCCTCCATCCGAACACAAGCCAAAAATCTTTATAAATGCAAACGAAACAGCACTATCAGGGGTGTCATAAGTGCGATAAGGACGGCGACAGTTGCATCCCGACTTCTTTGCGGATAGATATAGCACGTACCACGGTGCGGTTTAAGGGTTCTCTCCCACGAATTCGAGTGGAGTTGGGTAAAACAAATAACTAAGTATCTCATTTGAATGTATAAGTTGCGAGTCTTTAAAACGAAATAGGTGTTAGAACGCGAGTTCGGATCGTGTTTTGGAAAAACAGTCTTTGTAAAGGTTCATTGATTGTTTTAATTTGAACTTTACATATAGTTTTTGTACTTCAATTGTGAACATATTTAATGTTTTTAACAGAAATATTATAATTATAATGTTGCCTGAAAGAGGTGTACTGGTCAAAAACAAAAAAATACATCGTTCAACTTAACATGAGTGCACTCTCACGTATGCATCGCAGCGCGAGAAAATTAAAAAGGATAGCATGAGTTACTTCCGCCTGTAATAAACTGGAACGGAGATAGCCTTGCACGCTTGCATAGAAGCACTGAATCAAACCTACCAAATCATTGAAATAAAATTTATTTTGAGAGTGTACCCCAGTTCAAACTATGACACTGGGACGTCAATCGCCTCAGTCCTCCCGTGACCATGGTTGCTGTAAAGCAGCCGAAACGTTGGGGACGTAAAAACATAAAATAAACGCGATAAAATCTGTAAAATAAGTTTTATTTCAATGTGCAGTATTCGCGTAAATATAAGAAATCACTACCAAATCTATTGAGAATCAAGATGTTCCCGATTTTCGGTATAAATACTATAAAAGATACTTGACTCGATCCGGTATTTATAAACAAACTGGATTATGGAATTATTTATAGGCCGTCGCTTTCAAGTAACAGCGAGTTCCGTACCTTTTTCTCAAGTAACAATTTGAATTTGTAATTCACGGCAGAGAACTTTCTGTCATCAATATTTATGAGTATAACGATGCAAGAGACTCACCTGCCACCAACCAGCAGATAATTTCCATCTCTTAATAGTAATCTGAAGTAATCTGTGTGTGTTTCGTTTCCTAGGAACTTGTGCGTATCGTCCACTCCTGAAACAAGAACAAAGAATATGTTAAAACACATCGTTTGGTGAAGAAACATTGCATTGATTAAAGTACTTTTTTGCATCCGATTAGTTATCGGATTCAGAATATTGTTTATTAACAATAGCAGTGATAGCCAAGTTGGTAGAACGCTTGCCTCGGTAACGAGGATCGCAAGTTCAAACCCCGGCTCGCATCTCTGGGATTTCTGGATTTCACGTGCGAATCTCATTTTCAACCATGATTATCACTTGCTAAACGGTGAAGGAAAACATCGCGAGGAAACCTGCATGTCTGAGAGAACCCCTCGAAAGACGTGTGAATTCCGCCAACTCGCACTGGGCCAGCGTGGTGGACTATGGCCTAATCCCCTCGCATTGAGGGGAGATCCGTGCCCACCAGCGGGACATTAAAAGGGCTGGTATTATCTATACTTCTATACTAATATTATAAATGTGAAAGTTTGGATGGATGGATGGATGGATGGATGTTTGTTACTCTTTCACGCAAGAACGGCTGAACGGATCTGGATGAAATTTAGCACAGAAATAGATTATAGTCTGGAATAGCATATAGGCTACTTTTTATCCCGGTAATCTATACTATACTAATATTATAAATGTGAAAGTTTGGATGGATGGATGGATGGATGGATGTTTGTTACTCTTTCACGCAAGAACGGCTGAACGGATCTGGATGAAATTTAGCACAGAAATAGATTATAGTCTGGAATAGCATATAGGCTACTTTTTATCCCGGTAAAATGTATGGTTCCCGTGGGATAGATTTGTTAATTTTTTTCATAGAATACCAATAAATTCATTTTCTCATATATTTGATTCTGAGGCGGTACGAAGTTCGCCGGGACAGCTAGTTATTTATAGATATAAAATACAGTACTTAGGAATCGCCAAAATTGACTTTTGACTTTTGATTGAAATTTTGACTTTACCACCCGTTCGGAATGCCGTCGCTATGGATAAGAACGGGCAAGGAACTCCATGGTTGCTCTTTTGAAAAAACCCGTTACATTTTCGAGCAGTACATTGTTATGGGTATGTGAGAGCAATGTAGGAACGACTCAGTTATCTGTAAAAATGAGTTACCAGCTATTTGGACATCCTAACCCTACCGTGTGACAGCAGTGTAAATCTGGAGTTTTATTTGAAGTACAGTTCTTTATTTTGCTTTTAATTATAATGAAGA
This sequence comes from Pheosia gnoma, assembly GCA_905404115.1. Classification (NCBI taxonomy): domain Eukaryota; kingdom Metazoa; phylum Arthropoda; class Insecta; order Lepidoptera; family Notodontidae; genus Pheosia; species Pheosia gnoma. The sequence continues at coordinate 3,378,949 of FR989910.1, forward strand.
GTTTAGTTCAGGATAAAGGCACACATTAATAAGTATTTACTAGATAACCCTGATGCGTTTGGCATAAATACATTGAAATCAGCTCATCCGTTTTGGACCTATTTAATATTAAAGACACCTCACCACTACAAACAAGGGAAGTAAACGTGGCAATTTGTAGGCTGTATCCTATCTCGCTCGCACTTCAAAGAAAAGGGTGTTCAGAAGCGAAGAAAAGGGATGGAATACTAAATAATTTCACTTTCCGTGCATAACCTTCAGATAGAATGTATTTAGATGGCTTTGAACGTTCGAGATTATCCAAACCCAATTAGGTTAAAAGCCGAGAGGCTGGCGTTTCATCTTATTGGTAATCACGATGTTGTGTGGAAACAAAAGTATTTGCATTACTGATTATAATATCAGATTACTTGCGGATGTTAAATAATAATTTTAATATATGTAATATAATTATAATAATCTGACGGCCTGATTAGCGCTGTTGGTAGTGACCCTGCTTTCTGAGCCGAGGGTCCCGGGTTCGAATCCTAGTAGGGACAAACGATGTTTGATGTGCACGAATGTACATATTTTATACATTAACGCCCGAATTTATAGACACTATATAACTTTCTCAAACGTCATATAGTACTGCGCAAAGCAAAAATCTTGTGCGCAGTACTATGTGACGTTTGACAAAGTTATATAACGTCTATAAATTTGGCGGCTAGTATATAACGAAAGGAGCCTTCCGAGTGTCATCATTTGAGGAGCTTTCTATCGTCGCCCAGCGCATCCGTCCCGTCGATTAGCTAATCCTTTAGCGACGGACGGTAAAAAAATTTTGCTATGACATAATAATAAAAAATCGGTAAATCTATCCACCAATCGGCGTGACCGATATTTTGATCTGCAAGCCGGTAACTTAGGTACGGCTATTTACGAAAGCATTCAGGTTGTAACACGAGACTTTTAAGATTCCATGCACACTTCAACGAGATTCATCTGACACAGAAAAAAGCTTTAATTCCAGTCCAAATGAGGTTCCAAATAATGGGTGTGGCCCTCATTAAACTCCTTCTGCCCTCATTCCGAGTTACCCTTTGACATCTGATTCCCATTCGGAGTTACTGAACAATTTTCGACTCTATTACCGTTCTATTAGAAGGTATTTTGGAGGAAAAACCGTGACGAGACAACCTTGGTTGTTTTTTCTACGTCACGTTACGTGGAGCTGTTGTTTTTAACCGACTTCAAAAAAAAGGAGGAGGTTCTCAATTCGGTTGTATTTTTTTATTTTTTATTTTTTTTTTTATTTTTTTTTTATGTTTGTTACCTCATATCTCCGTCATTTATGAACCGATTTGGAAAATTATTTTTTTATATGAAAGGATATGTTTACAGATTGGTCCCATTTTTTTCAAAAAAATGTTCTGATGATGGGATCCATGAGGAATTGAGAGAACTCCTCAAATTTTATAGGCATACCGATAGCAATTTTGGTATTTTCATCAAGAAGTCAAGCATTTGCATTCAGAAAGTATCATTTGCTGAAGTGGAAGTGATGAAGAAGGCCACAAATGGCCAGCGGAACTTGTCAGTGATACGTATTTCACGGGTTGCGCCAAGATAATCTCGATTATTGGTATACCTATTATCCAGTAAAAAGATTGATTTACAAATCTTTTTAGTGACAAAGAATAGTAAATATATCCACTAAAAAGTTTAAAATAAAAAACTTTTTAACAAAATAAAAACCGTCTTCAAAAAACTAAAAAGCAAAAAATAATCTAATCTTGAAATCTACCTTGTCTAACCACATCAAATATTTAACTAATCTGAAGTCGGTGCCAAATAAACAACCGACGAAGAATAACAAAAGTATACTCAGTAACGAGATGCGCGGACCAATTTGTAGGTATAGTCTTTGGCGCAGACCGGCAATACTCGACTCAGTTGTTAGTTTGGCACCGACTTCAGATTAGTTAAATATTTGATGTGGTTAGACAAGGTAGATTTCAAGATTAGATTATTTTTTGCTTTTTAGTTTTCTGAAGACGGTTTTTATTTTGTTAAAAAGTTTTTTATTCATTATAGGGTAACGTGCTAAGAACTTGGATTGTGTCTAGTAAAAGTTTTAATAGAGATCTCCATTATTGAGTGCAGTAGGTCCACTAGCTTACTTTTTATTTCGAAATTTCAACAAAATGTATCCTAGTATTTCATACAATACCGATTAAATATAAAAATATGTGACGAATTTAATCGTAATCGCTCCCAAAAAGCTTATTCGGATACATATCGAATGAGTCAAATAAATTCACAGCCGCGTTCGCATCGATAAAATCAGAGATTACTGAAAAGCGAAAGGGCCTTTTTATGTCGATTGCTAGATTCACAAGTCGATCCGGAGCCTTGTCAGTCAAATGTAGCAGTGTCTACAAATAATTCGGACAGCTACTCCCTATTTGTTGGACGTGAAAAAAGGTAATAAAAGCTATTCATATGAAACTAGGATCTTTGAGACTTCTTCGTGTGTAGGCGTCCTTTGTGTGTTGCCATGTCTCGTTGATTGAATTGTAGGGATGGGACATTGTGGAATGATTCTATAATACACTCGATTATCTGCCTCTATGATTTATGTCCATTCAGGACTAAATCGGACTGTTTTTGTGTTGGTTTCCTCTCCTCACTTACTCGTCCAAGAAACCTAAAAAAATTAAAGCACTCATCCGTTCCATATGAACAATATCTTGCCGAAAATAAATTATTCCTAAAATTTAACAGTTACAAAAACGTATCGTCATGTAGTTGTAGCATTTTACTTAATTGTGTTCCAGTCATTTCTTATAATAATGAATCACGTACTTTTTTCGCGTAAAAGCGAAACATAATCTGGTTTGTATGTAAATTTTTAATGGAAATTTGTATATTCCAATGATCAGCAAAGTTATAGCGAACGTGTTTAGTGAATTATGAACGTTGACAGCAAAAAATGGTTGCTATGGAAACCTGACTTTTTAGCTGATACATGAATTCAGCAAATCTATATCGCGAGACGCTGACGAGCTAGCGGACTGTCGCGCTAGCATGAGAATTTCACTCGCGCTAGTTGAGCAAGCGAGTGTATTTTTCACTCGCTCCACCAGTCCTCATATTGTCACAAAAATGTTTAACGCAAAACTTTTTAATAAACGAAATATTTATTGATATCACAGAAATAAAACGAACGTTTCACAAGCATTCTGGAAAAATTAAAAGTAAAAAAAAAGGTAATAACCCCCGAACGGAGAAATAAAAGGCATCAAAGGGACCCCCGCATGCCAGTATCTTTCTCTTATCTTATCTAATGAAAATGGAAATCATTTCGTATTTCTTTCAATTATCGCAAACGTTAAGTTTAACAAAGCCTTAGTTGGACCTTTTCATTATTTTTAAACTAATTACGAAGTCCCGTTATAAGTCCGGGACAGTGATGGGAGGCATGAGAGTCGATTGGAATAGGGACTAAGGGGGACTAAGGTCTTAAAGTTATCTACGAAAGTTAAAATTCTGTAAGGGAATCAAATCGTAGCTGGTGAAACTCATACTGGTAAACAAATTGAGCAACAACAGTGTTATACCATATTAGTTATACATCAAAAAATACATGTAATATAATAAAAACAAACCTAATTTCAATAGGGAAGATGGCTGGGTGTTACCACCGACTTGGGATCCAGTAATTAATATAATTAAATCCAAAACCAAGCGCACCATTGCAAGACCTCAAGACACTGTGAGCATACTCTACGTAGATCGGACCGCAAACAACACCTGAATATGAGGGTACCCCAGTTCTAACTATGACACTAGGACGTCTTACACCTTAGTCCTCCGGTGACCATGGTTGATATAAATCAGCCGAAACCGAATAGTTTTTGGGGTCGAGTCACCTTCGTCAGTAGGAGAATTAAGTACCCTCGAGATACCCTACACGTGACCCTGGGTGGTGCCAACCAGGTGACAACTCTACTGGTGGTAGGCTTCGGCCGTGGCTAGTCACCACCCACTGAACAAAGCCATGTCGCCAAGCGGCCTAGCCGTGTTCCGGCATGATGTTCGGTGCTGCCATTCATGGATGGCGGGTCAGATCAGTTGCGCTGTATGTGCCTAGTGAATGTAGCGTCTCTATCTACTGCCGCCTTCCTACCTAGGCAAGTATGCTCCATCGTAGATCTCATCGTCACTTACCATCAGGTGAGATCGAGATCAAATACTTGCCTATAATGTAATAAATAAAAAAAAAACGTAAAAAAAATAAACGCGATAAAATCCATACATTTTGTTTTCTTTCAATGTGTTATATTCGAGTAAATATAAGAAATCAATATCCTTCGATCAAATTATGAATGCATTTAAGTTTTCTTAAATTTACCAGTAACACTTGACGTTTTAGGGGCGCTAACTAATTGTCTACAGGTTGGGCCAATCGTAGTTAGAAGCATTGATCTTGGGTTAAACCGAAAGGTTTTTTGCGTATTACGGACTTTATCACGGCAGCTATAACAACTAATTTAACAAACACGATAACAGAAGCGTTTAGGTCCATCGAAGTTATTTCCGATGTTAAAAGTTGAACTTTATCGCTACACGCGTGATGTCGTGTCGCGAAATGATCTCTACAACTTTTTATTCATAGCTCGCTTTTATAGCTTCCACCATTGCGAACGTAAATTATATTTAGGGTTCAATATTATATCGTAGCTTTAAGGGTTCGAAGGATTCTGCATGATATAATTTGACTATATAAGGTGTAAAAAATATATTGTAAAATATTTTAACCGCTGAATCAGTAAGTTATATTGATCACATTTATATAGATATTTTTTTAAAAAGGTGAACCAGTAGCGTTTGACAGTACGTTCAGTAAACGAAGTCATTTTTTAAATGCCTAATAATTTCATTTATTTCATTGTGACTTAAAACCTACTGTTAGCCCTGTTACGATATTGTATATTGTTATAACTTATATATCATATAATTTGACATGATATAACGAAAATAAAAATAGAAAACTAAACTACTTAAAAATGTCCAGGTTTCCACCGCCAACTTTACATTTTTGGGTAATACTAGGTAAGTACTGGTATATACCTACTCGTCATGTTCTTTGGATAATACGTAGATATCATGTAGTTCCAATATATTTCCTACGGGAGAGATACTATTAACTGTTTAAGCGCAATGTCCTGCGGTTTAAGTTTCAAATTTAAGGACTGTTCTGTATTTTGAAAACTACATAAGTTTGAAACAAATTCCTCAGTGCAATAAAAACTCAGCGGCCGGGGCTAACATCAGTCATCGTTAGTAATGCCACTGGTGGGTACACTCGTGAACAAAAGTGTTGTACTGTTCCGACCACTGCTCTAACAATGTGAAATCACTTTCATTAAGTGTATTTTCTTATACTCGTATTGTTTTTCTTAATGTAGTACCAGAATCGCAGAACGTAGTAGTGCCTATTTTAATTCATTATTGACTTAATAAATTGTCTTTAAAACATATATCAGAATCAGAATCAGAATCAGAATATTTTTTATTCACGTAGACCATTATTGTACAGTACTTATGAATCGTCAAGTTACAAAAATATTATGCTACTGCTTTACCACCCGTTCGGAATGCCGTTCCTATGGAGAAGAACGGGCAAGAAACTCCATGGTTGCTCTTTTTTTAAAATAGATCTTTTACATTTTTGAGCAATACATTGTTATAGGTATGTGAGAACAATGTAGGAACGGCTAATCAAACTTTAGCAGCAGGTCAAAAAAAAAAAAACAAAAAGTACTAACTAAGTATAAAATTACAGTTAATGGCTACATGGTTCCCACATTTACAAATTACTTATGTAAATGAAAATAAGAAGGAAGAAGAGAAATACAAAATCTTAATAGTCTGCTCAAACAAGGTCATTTATATTCCTGAGGAGCCGGACCAGCATCCAACCAAGCATTTTTATCCTTAAGATAAGCATCTAGTGTATAGTATGCCTTCTTACATAGCGTACGTTTTATGCACGCTTTGAATTTATTTTCACTAAGTTCGGTAATGTCAGAGTGTATTTTATTATAAAATTTAACACAATACCCCATGAAAGATGTGTGAATCCTTGCTAGTCGAAAGTGTGGTTGATCTAATTTGTTTCTATTTCTTGTATTATAACGATGTTGATCACCGAGCCTTTTAAAGAGAAATAATTTTTTCCTAACATACATAATGTTTTCTAATCATAATGTGTGTATATGCATAGGTGTATGCATACAATGGCCGATTCGAGGCGAGCATAAACGAGTGGCCAACGTGTAGATGTGTCTCTCGTTTCGGCTCGGCTTCGGCTCGACTTGCCACATACTAAAAGATACTCGCCTGTATTGGCCGAGCTCGTGGACGCCTAATTTCGACCGATAACGAAGCACTTCTTCAGTATAATAAAAGAGTACTTTTGTTAACAATATAGTCGGAATAGGATATAAAAAAGTACACAAGGAAAATGCAGAAATAAATCCATCGGAAAGGACCCCATAATCACCATTCCAATTGAGGCAACACTACCCCCGTATTGTGCTGTTCACATTTTTTGGAGTGAAGACATGTTGAATTATCCCTATGAAAGGTGCTCTGTTAACAACGCGTCAATTACAATGTAAGGTAAAGGTCGTTAGTGATGTCCCCAATCATCGACTAACAAGTTCAATTGATAGTCGATACTCGAATATAGTATGCGACTATCGATGTTGATGACCGCGTTTTCAAGTGTTCTGATGTTAGGAATCCTAGCTCACTAGATCGGGTGTCGGAGATTCAATTCGGATAGGGCATTTATGTATTTTTTGTTCATGTATTGTTTTATTCAGCCGTGTTTAATTACGGTTTTCGTTATCATTCTCATCTGAGTATTGTCTGAGATCACTCCCAATGCATCTCACTATGATATCGGTAACCCAAGAATTTGGATCGTTTAGAAAAAAAAACTAGATACTCATAAAATATTTTTGTAAAGCGTTATAGCAATGCTCGTGTACTTTTGGCATAAGTGTCATATCGCCCAGCCGAGCGCTGGGTCGTTAGACATAATGACTACGCTAGCCAGATAAATTGCGATTGATAAAAACCATCGGTCCTTATTACTTATATTTTACACCAAACATTTCTATTTCTATTTTCTGATAAATATTTTCCATATCTTAATGGCACACAATTTGAACATCGTTTAAATATGAAATGGCTTTTTAAATAATAATCGAACGTATGTTGATAAATATCGTGGCATTTATATCGATTAAATGGCTTTATTAAGCCACATTTATATTGTAAATGGTAGATATTTTAATACCGAACCTGAAACTTTGCTCTAGATGCGACGAATAGTTTAACTTGAACAGAATCGAGTAGGAAATTATTCTATCACGTAATGTAATTTTATTACTCAACACCATTAAATAAATCTAGTTTTTAAGGCCCGTCAGTCTATAAATTTATGAAATAAATCTATTTATCGTAACGAGATACAGATGTCGCTACATGTCCATCGACTACTTAGTCGAGTGTAATCGATTGACACAGCCTACATCACTAGCGGTCATTGTTAGCAGGCAGGACATTTTGTCCTCTCGGCCAGGTCGTTAGCTTTAATGGCCACGCTAGCCATGGTAACGACTAACAGCCCCTCGTATGTTATCGCCTTCTATTTTTACAGGACAATGCCGTGAAAAAATCTCTATTATCAATGAAATGTTGCTGTGTGAATTTGTGGGTGGTGTACTCGTATAAGGATACTGGTGTAGAAAATATTTTTTGTGCAAAGCTAGTAAAGATTAGCTGTATGAACTTATGCATGATATCTTTCTAGGTTGCATCTTTGGGATCTCTTTTTTGGGATCCTGTGTTCTTGCAACTAGCCCATGTATTTATTGCAATTCGATCACCTCTTCCTACCCCTTGAGGCTATACAGACGTGATGGTGTTCTTATGTCACCATAGTATTTAAAAAAGGACCCGATTGGCCCAGTTCGTAGTGATCATACTTTCTTCTGCCGTGGGTCCCGGCTTCCTATACTGGTAGGGACAAACTTTGTGTGATAAGCACGAATGATTGTACTCATGTCATGGATGTTTAATATTTATATTAGTATTATATACTAAGTTCGCTTCTCAGTCTATTGTACGGTACCCATAATACAGGCGCGTTGCTAAGTGTGGGACCTTATAGTTGGTGTGTTATTCTGTGAATATTATTATTATTATAATTTCTTAGTAATTTCTTTAGCTATGCTTGGCTATCTGATTTCACTCCATAATCGCAGAGTGATAAGCTGAAACTGCACTTAAGAAGCAAGTGTCGAGTCTTTGTAAGTAACTCTATAGTACCCCAGGTGCTCAAAGTTGTGGATGCAACGGGCTACACTAGGTTAATACAGTTTATACTGGTTGCTATTAACCTGGACTACATACTGGCACTTTGTTTGAACAACTTTTATGCGGTCAGTTAAGTAGATTCCATTAATACAAGTTTTTACACTACTGCTAGTTTGCTGTTACTGCTTCACTTAGCGAGTTGACAAGTAGTGTGTCAACTTGAAATCAATTTGTGATGTCAACTTGCCTACATATCAACATACGAACTTACTTAGTTGTTTTGACGTGGTTCAATCATGAATTGTGTAAACCGCGCCATAGATAAGTACGCAATTATAATAATAAATCAGCGAGGAAATGCAGCCAGCATTCTTGCCACCATTCCACGCGGACAAGGTCTTTTTCATACATAGTTGATTTCAATACTTTCTTTTTGTTTTCCTATTTATTTAAACTTTAATTGGAAATATTTAAATTTAAGTATTATGATCTTTTAAATACTGGTTTAGATGGTTATTTTAAGTTCATAGATCATGTCCTTATAACTCATATACAAAATATACCAACACACTAACTTAGCGCCCAGGCAGTCATTATAGAGTATTGAGCATGTTTGCTACCCACTTTTGTCGACAGTGAGTCAGCTGTATTACCTGGGCATAGCTTTAGAAGCTTAAGCTAGCTCAAGTTTAGACAATTATTCAAGTTAACTTAAGCTCAGATTCAAGTTACGCTCTATTTGAGTCTATTACCATAGAGATAAGGGAGGTATACTTAGTTTAGTTTAGTTTATCCTCTAAGGTAAACGCCGTAGTTTGAAGACTTATATGATAGGCTCATTTTTTCCATCACTGAACAATTATAAATAAAACCATAAAATGACAGTCATTCTATATGGTAAGAGGAGATAGGGAAATATAAGACCGCCCTTCTCTGCGCTTACAAAAGCACCTATCGTTGGGGATAAATTAATCTTAAATATACATTCCAAGGTCTTCCAGTTCAGGGGAGCGTCTTCTAAAGGAATTTTGATGAAATTAAGGATTGGAAATAACTCATTTGTGCGGAAATAAGACGCACTTGTAGGGATTTAATGAGCATCCTTAGAAGCTTTCCATTTAATTGTCTACGCGTTGAGTACTTGTAAAAAGATGTAATTGATAAAATGTTGTGAATGGAAAAATAATCTTTTTTTTAATAGATGCTTTGCGAAGCTTTGTTTAACGTCAAATCGTTTAATTTATTTTTTAACAGACTTCAAAAAGGAGGAGGCTATCAATTCGTTTTGTATGTTTTTTTTCTTTAATATTTAGTATCCCAAAAAGAAAGAAAAGCGGAAATTAAATAGCTTCACTACTATGGGCTCTTATTTGTTTAGGGTATCAATAAGGACATCATTATATACCTAACAATGAAAAGCCTCAAGGCTCTTAAGTGCAACATATAGATACTCAAAGGACCGTTATGTATATTTTTCTCCTGTACTGAGACGAGTTTTTTTTACACAGTGCCAAGGCGGTATAGGAGTCATTTTGGAGCTATAATATCATGATTTGAGCAACTGTTAGGGTTATATTTTTTTACAGGTACAAAATATGCTAGTGTAAAATGGTTAACCGAGTAAGGTGGTACTGATTTAATTTCCTGTGCAACACCACAGCGCCGGTTCACCCCGACCTCCCCGAGGAACCTTGGGAGCTACGACACCGGTAGATAATGTTGCATTAATGGAAAATACGAAATTAATGATTTCTTAAAATAGGAATAATACATTTGTTTTTTTTTTATGCCAACCCTGGTTTGATTTGGGGTTGTTCCGTTTCTGTCCTATGACGTCTCATTGTATCATTATTTTTTAATATAACAATTATTTAATTTAATATAATTAATTCATCCCGTAAGTATTCCTAACTTAACCGATTACAAGCCTTTGTTATTTTTTTATACATTTGCTAAAAAGCGATTGAATTAATAAAACAATAATGATAGAATGAGGCGTCATAGGATGAAAACGGAATAACACAAGATAAGGAACAAATAATGTAACTACATAGGTATACAGTTATCCTATAGTATATATTATAAATCATACACGCTCGAGTAGGAGACATCTTATAATCGAAGACAGATCAGACAGATCAACAACGTCAGCCACAAAGGGCATCCTGTCATAGCATAGACAATATTATATTAACCATGAAGGCCATATACTACAACAGTAGATCTCACTGTGCAGAATATGTAACCGTTAATCCTGCAATTTTTATATTCACGAGGTATCAAATACTTGTACCGCCCAGTAGTTTGGATTTCGTAAAGAATTTTAATTCGGATTTAAAAAATCACCGACAAAAGTCCTTAATGAAGTCCGGGCTGTATAGAAAGATTGTAAGCCTTTCCACCAATGTTCTTCATGCGAAAGTTTCATGGTACAGGTGTTTCGGGATGGTACGTGAGCCGCATTGAAATGATAATCAACCCCATCGTATAATGGGGTCTAATCACTGTTGGAGTGTTCCACCTTGATTATGTGTTTTGAAATTTTATTAGGTGGGACTAAATTAGGGGTTGGATTTGAATTTAATTATTATATGGACTTGGCTATACTTTACTTATGGGGTTCTTTTCAACATTTCGGCTAATGGAATATTTTCTGTCTTCTATTCATGTATTGAAATAAAACTAATTTAACGGATTTTATTTTATGTTTTTTATGTTCCCGACGTTTCGGCTGCTTTACAGCAACCGTGGTCACGGGAGGACTGAGGTGCTTGACGTCCTAGTGTCATAGTTAGAACTGGGGTACCCTCATATTTAATTGTGGTTTGTGGTCCGATCTATGCAGAAAGTGGTCACAGTGTCTTGAGGTCTTGCAATTCGCGTGAATATAAGAAATCAATACTATTCATGTATTTTTTTAATATTTTAATACATTAAATAAGAAAAAGGTAGGAACCCACTGATGCTTTTATGAAATATGTAACATAATTTCAATGATATTCGCTAGTAAAGTTTAGTAAAAACAAAGTAGGCGTTAGGGAATGGTCCGTATTCTTTCTCTGTCACACACATGGTTATGACGGTGACGTCACACGGCAATGTATGCTTTAGTTTTTTTCTGATCGGTAATATTAAATGTCTGTATATTTGTAATTTCGAGTTAATTTAAACAGTGTTTAATCATCAGTCATAATACATAATTATTAAGGTGACTGTTGTCCTTTTGAATGAATATAAGTCGTTCCCACGACATCAGGTTCATTTGGGCAGCAAGGTCGTTCATCCAATCACTCTACTCATCTTGAAGCATCCAGAACTATAACTATAAGATGCAAACACCTCAATATCTTTAAACTATTTTGTGACCAAAAAACAAACAACACCGAAATCAACAAACTTGCTAATAAGCATCAGAATCAGAATATTTTTATTCATGTATACCACTTATATATCGTCAAAAGTTACAAATATTATGCTACTACTTTACCACCCGTTCGGAATGCCGTTCCCATGGAGAAGAACGGGCAAGAAACTCCATGATTGCTTTTTTTATACTGTTATATGCTGTTATAGATATGTGAGAACAATGTAGGTACGGCTAACAAGACTTTAGCAGCAGGTCAAAAAAAAAGTACTATCTAAGTATAAAATTACAGTTAATGGCTACATGGTTCCCACATTTACAAATTACAGTAGTAAGCTATTAATATAGGTACAGCCATACAGAGTCCTAACATATCCCCATACATACCTAAGTATATATAAATTGCTTGACCAAGGCGCCGAGGAATGGTCGTAGTGGACAGTTACAGATGCGTTTCTCCAACAGCCCGAGCTATTGTGCCGATTAATCTTGCACCTAGCCGGCTAGTACGGGTTCGGAAGGGTAGGAGATGGATTGGTGAAACTAGAGAACAATTAACAAGGCGTGAACATTATAATAGTATATAATACACTTCCAATAGTCCTATCTCATGACCATCCAAACGTCAATCCATAGTCCCAATTATCTTTCCATATTCCTGCAATAGTTCCTCCACCTGCTGAGGTCAATTCGCTGTTCATGCTTTATACAGTTGACCCCAGCAGGTGGCTAACATAACATTAAAATTCTCAAGAAGAGCGTCTACGTGTTGGACCCGTACAAGCCTTCCAAAGATCCGGGTATAGCCCGTGTGGTGAGAGACATATTCATAATAGTCCTCCTGATCGAATTTCGGTCACGGAGGCCAATTTCTAAGGAGACTAGCCAACTACACAGGAGATATTATAGTGCAAAAGGCGCAAGCACAGGTGTTTTGTCTTCTCCCTCACTCTCATAGTCCGATGGTGCGATCCGACACGACCAGAGAGATCAGGCGCAGGACCGTCGGTTTTACGTGCTCTCCGAGCCACGGTAAGTAGAAAGTGAAAATATATTGTAAAATATGTCTTTTGTTATAGGCCTGTATATTACTGGCGGAGTACTGTGAGAATAAGTCTTTGCTGAGGCCAGTGTCCAAGGGCTTCTTCTCAACTCACAAGGATATTAGGATCGCTCCCAGTCCATTGTAAGATACCCATTAGGACCATAGTGTGGTTGTGTTCGTCGGGCGATATTTATTTATTTCATTATCCCTAAAAAACATACTCAATCAAACTGTGCCGTTACTCTATGAAACGATGTAGTATATAATCCATTAAATATGGATGACTTTAAATTGAGCACTTTCAATATTTATAAGCGTCTTCGATAGACGAATGATTTACGACGCGCCGGTATATTTTGACTGAGATTAAGAGACTGGATGCTGCGTGATTTTTTTTTTGCACTTAAGTGCTTTTACGGTTCTTAAGTACTATTGAGCACTGGTTTGGAGTTGCTGATTGGCAGTTTGTTTAAGGTAAGGTACTGGCGGCGAAAGTACTTACTGTGCTTACTACTGGCATAATGACTCGGAATACTTTTTGCAACCATCATAATATGAATGTAGATTTATAATACAAATTGTATAGCCCGAAAACTAAAGTTTTTTCCCAAAGTTTCTGTTCCATGTAAGTATTGGATGTAACATAAAAAGTCTTTTTAGCGATGTGCCAATTTCAGCTTCAGGCTTCAGTGGTTTTATTAAAGGAGATGTTTGTTTCAAACTAGGAACGACGTTTTATAAATATTATATAACAATACTATGTAACGCTATCACGCATTTCCAAAAGGAGCAGACAGAGAGAGTTTAATTGTAAGACCAATTTCGCTAATGGTAATGATTTAAAAAAAACAAATCCATTATGCATATTATAATTTTGAGAACTAAACTTGCCTAAGAAATACTTTGTGGATATCAGCTATAAAAACACTACCTTATAGTTTACCTGTTCAATGAACAAGTTCCTGGATGAACAGTGTTCATCCAGGTTCATCCAAGTCTCTGGAGCTACCACGCAACAGATAGACGGAGGCGACGACACCTCTTCACCTCTTCACGCATCGGATTTCAAAAATGGAAATGCTATAACTTAAGAACTCTTTTTCACACTAGCATAGACATGAAGAAATAAAAAGAAAAAAAGAGCTAGCCACCAAATTTCATTCAAATATTTGAATGCCGTTGTTGTTTGTTCTTTTTTCAAATCTACCAACATCACATTTCTGTAGCTGTAAGGATTGTCACCAACAGTCCGGTATACGATCAGTTAAACTAACTCCTTACTCCACACACAAGCTTACCGGCTCAGCCCTAATCAAAATCCTCGCTTCCCAAAGCTCACATTGGCGTAAGTAGTGTAAAAAGATCGGTACAACAAGATAAAGCCGGGTGACAACTTGTGTAACTCGGGTAACTCCACAACCCTGGCAATGAAGGCCCTGCGAATGACAGCCCGTCCTCACCCCTGTCGACACTCCCAAACTACTTTGCACCTTCCGACGCTATCATTTACAATGCATTTTTCTGTGAACTCATTCGCATCCTATTGAGATGTCGAGAATCCACAAGTTTAAAATTCCTCCGATTCGCAAAGTTTGGCCTTTGATGTCGCGTATAGACGAAATGATTTTCATTGAAGAACTTATAAGACATTTCAATGTACCTACTGTCCGTCGAGATGAATAAGATTATTTTATTACAGAATAAAACTTTGGGGTAGGAATTAAGGAATCATACGTAATAGAATATTACGATATTAACTTGGCAACCATTTAATAACCTATCTAATTCGTTTGAGACTATATAATAATGTATTTAATTAATTAAATATGTGTAATCTCACTTCCATTTTTGTAAGTCCAAGGTAACTGAAAGTATTTAGGTATTTTTAACTCACGGTAATGGAGTAAGACTAGTAAAAAATTAACTAACGGGGGATTTTAAAATGTAAAATCTTATTATCATTTATTAATATATAAGTAATAATTAAGTTTATTAGGTAAAGATAAGGTGCAGAACATATTTCCATCTCTAAAATGAATGTTAAATACATTCAAGAATTGTAGACAGTTCTTAATTAACTATTTTCTTAACTTCAAAAGTAATAAAGTCTGTGTACACAGCACAACAAACATGTTGGGAACTATTGACAGGGATGGCAAGTCGATAGTGTATAACGGTCTTATCTACAAAATGGCGGGGGCACGGCGCAAAATGGCGGCGTGGATGCGCTTCCTGCACCGCTGTCCGTAAGGGACAATTAATCTTGTACACTTACTTATTTTGTTCCGGCTAGCATGGTAGTTGCGAGCCCCTATTATGATCTGGGATGTAACGAACTTTTTGTTGATCCATTTTGAAATTAGAACGCTACGGTATACAACTGAAATTGAAGCTTATTTTTTAAATAAATACGTTATTAGGTACCTTGTTTTGCAAAAATAGTCATTGGCGCCTATCCCATTATAAGCATTATCAAAAGTATCACGTAAATTACGGTAGTATTGACGTTATCGCATAAATTACGAGCCCCTTTTGGAGTGAGACCTTTTATCATTGAACTTGTAATGCTACGTAGTATTTATAATACCTCTAGGCATTATAGTACACCAATACCTCTATGCCTTCAGGCTGCATGGCTTTGTCCTTTGCCTATTGGCCAATTAAAAAAACAACAACAACCTCTATGCCTTCTATATAAAGCGGTTCTCCTATAATTTTGGAATTTCCCAAGTTTGTTTTGAAAATGGAATTGCGAATTCCAACTTCAAACGTTGTACTTAAACATATTGAATCTATTTTGAAAAATGAATATGAAATCTGCTTCTCTATTTATAGTGTTCAATGGCGAGTAACGGCGGTAGCAGCTAAAAGTGGCGTAAAAAACTTACTCGAGAAAATAATTTCTTCTTTATTTTGTAATCCTCAAGTTTTATTATCGCCCGCCCAACGATCCTCTTTCACCTCGTACGTAATACGGACATGGTCTCCTCAGGGGGGAGTAACTAATGATTTTAACTTCCACCAATGCCTCGGCTCCCGATATCGTCTAACGTATCCTCGATAGAGTCACCGTTAATTATTTTTTTACTTTTATTTTGTAGTGAATGCAATGGGAGCATCAACTGCCATTTTGTTTTGTTCAAAGTAAAAGTAAAAAGTATAAGATCTTTTTGTAGGCATAATGCGTTGTCCTTAACTAAGTTTTCGGGATTGCGAATATTGGAGATTTCTTTCCGAAACCTACAGTCTTAACTAAACATTAAAATTAGTATCTTGTTGGTCTGGAGACACGGTAGTGCGCCCGTCAAGTCAATCAAATAAAACAACACGGGCCGTCACATTCTTTCCTCGAAGTGACACACGGCACTTTGACGCCCCGTATCTTCGTTGTGTGTAAGTCTATGACTGGCAGTAACTTACACAAAATAGTATTCAAATAGGTGCTTACACAGAAATAATAATTTCAACTCTCTAATCTTGAAGCACAGTGCACAATTCCCAAAATCTATGCGTTGCCTCAAAAATATATGCACGACGTCGGAATTAAGACCGCATTTAAATATTCCGCTGCGCCCGTGTCGTGTAACTCCGTGCTTACACGATGCTGCACTGTGATGTGGTACAAGAGATGTGAAATGTAGTTAGACATATGAGGTTTTTTATTTGAAACATGTTTTTAATTTTATCTTTTGTTAGTTTTAATTTTTAATCGAGTTTATAGAAAGTTACAATCGATTTACAAATGGTAGTGACATGAGCAAACTTTTTTCACAAGCTTTTTTCAAAACCTGCTTTAAAAAGTAATTGTAATTGTGGTTATTTATCTAATGTTATAAAATAAGTAAGGATGTTCTACATGCGTGTTCACTCTGATATTCTGATAACAGTCCCAAGTCGTTAACTTATGATTCGATTTTTAAATTTAATAACATTTTTGACATCATTTACAAAATGTTAAAAGCCTCGAGTCCTTCACTTATCGTTCCATTTTTAAATATTATTTTATTTTTTACTACTATCATTAATCTAGTCTAGCGTATACAAATAATCTAACTACACTTGAGGCCACGCAAAACCGCACGTTAGTAATGCTTATTTCATTCGTACACTTTGCTATCTCAAAAATATGCAAGTCGCAGGCATTACACATTAAATATTCGTCTCGGTAGCACTGTGCTTACACGATAGCACCACTCGGCGTGAAATACACCGGGACCGTGGGTCTGGGCTTGTATATCGTGGATTATGCACTGCAACACTTTAATAAACCTGCACTCCGGTGAAGATAACGGTATACGACATACAATTTAAATCTTTTAGAGCTTAGGGTAATTTAAACAATGAGTTAATAGGACGTATTTACAAAATAGGGGTCTTTAATGTATTATGAAAACCATATTCACCTTTGAATATTTGAATGTTTCATCGTAACTTTTTTATTAGAGGCTGCTGGTGAAATTTATAGAAAGTATAGTCAATCGGCACGTGTATCAATAATGTGGTATCAATAATGACTCTAATTGAAATAAACTTTAAGTCAAATGGGACACGAACGTTCGGAAGTAATGCTATTTGATTAATGATTATTCCCATGTTTGTCAAGGCCTTGTTTGCTAACGTGACCGTGGGCTTCGTAGGTGTCGTATGACGTCATTACTGACGTAACACCGCTCCTATCATATGTCAGCAACTTTTATAGGAAAGGTCACGTAATATTTAATGCTATACCTATGTATGAACTACCTATATTTTTTATTAAATCAGGCGCCTATTCCATTTTATGTTATTCAAATAAACATCGTTAGACAATGTATAACATGTAAAGGTAACAACCCAATAATACTGAAAACGTTTTTGAACTTTATTCCACATTTCAATTACTTACAGTCAATACACTTACTTACGTGCACTTTTGATATCTTCCCAGATATTGGAAGCGCGGTACTTGCACAGCAAATGACCCACTTAAACACAGTCGTACTCGCTCCACTCGCACAATGTGGGTGGTTTTACGTGTAATACCAGCGACCTGCATATATTTTTAGGTGTACAGTTTAAAAGGAAATGTGTTGTGTAAAAGTTATAAATGAGTGTCGGTTATCTTGGCCCCAGGTGTACGGCATATTTTATACGATCATTTAGAGTAGGAACTTCGTTCATTCTGTACAGTACTACTGAGATCCCAAGCACCATCTATAAAATACCTCAATTCAATTATATCAAAAAAAAATAACCAAATTGAGGACCTCCTCCTTTTTGAAGCTAGGCATTACGAATGACGTAAGTATATTTTTTTTTAAATGGGCTCACCCACCGTCGGGTAGGTATTTTGCCAACGTCAAGTGGAATGTTTTTTTTAATATCAAGCATGGAGATTCTATGCAAGCCTAATCCGTAGACTAGGCTTAGTAAACCCGCCTAACCCTATCAGTAAAGTTGAGGATACTTTACCGACAAATTACTGGACTTCTTGGTAGAACTGGAAAATACATGTTTTACTATTTAGTTTTATTTTTCTACGTTCGTGCACGATTAGTTTTAATTAGAGAAGATTCGTTTAGACGATTTTTTTTTTAAAACACTCAAAGTAAGAAAAACAAATAGCTTAAGCCTATTGAAACACCATAATAAAGAACAGCACGGAGCTTAACGTCATAGATTAAACAATAATCGCGTCAGAAAACGCGGCAGGCAGCTAAAGATGTTGGCACACCGAGTATTACCGGGCCCCGCGATGTGTAATAGGCTTTATGCAAATTAGATTAGCGTACGTTATTTATGATACTGCCGTTGCGGTGTTATGTTCATACACGTTGCTATATTAGAGCTTTTGGGATTCGTTTTATTAACATTACCTATACAGGCGATTCGTGAAAGAAAAGTCGAAATTTTAGTTTTTCTTTGGTAATACGTGATAATGATATCGCCAGATAAACATATCAACTGGGCTCCAAGTCTGCTAACACAATCGAACAGCAACCGTCAAAACCCATACAATAACTGCCAAAAGTGACAGTTACTATGCGGTTGCTGTTCGATTTTGAAACAATTGTGTTAGCAGACTTGGGGCCCTGTACTGTCCCAAACTAAGCAACGCTTTTATTATTGGTACCGTGCAATGTACTGGACGCGATCCCAGTACCTATATTATAATATGTTTATAAATATTAAACATCCATGGCTCTGGTACCTACCTATACATTCGTGCTCATGATACAAGGTTTACCGCTACCGGGATTCAAAACTGGGACCTTTGGTACAGATCGCACGGCCACTGCTATCTGTGCCGATCGTGTTGATTATAGTAGAAGTTTGTTATAGGGGTGTTCTAGCAATCACAAAAAATACATACATAAGAAAAAGTTAGTCAGAAAAATGTATGTACTATAAGCGTTTAATAAAACAAATATAATTGTACTTCGCAGACTGTACACGATCAAACGAGATCACATACATCTGATCTGATCTGCAGACAACCAACATTTGTAACATTGACCATGATAAAGCAAAATAAAAATGATTTAGCCGTACAGTAAGACAAATTACTTATCACATTTACAGCTGTGAATTTTAGCAGAGCGACAACAAATCGTCGTAACGTAATAAACGTCATTTGACGTAAGCTAAACATATCACCGAGTGAGCAGCATTGTGGGAGTAATGCGCGTCCCGAGGCGAAGGATTTCTGCATCCCATTCGAGAATTATCACCAGATTATAGTCGCACACGAGATTTATTCCAAGAAATTATGCAGGTAAGTATTCTGTAATCGTTCTAGATTGTCACAGAAACGGGCGATACGTTTTAATAAACAGATATTGCATTTGCAATCAAGTTTTAAATGGATACGGGTTGTATGTTATATTAGGTACTGTCCTATAAATGAAAGGTGCAGGGTTGTATGTAGCTTCATTGAACTTAATATTTAAGTTCTTTTGCTCAATTATTTTAACAACTTTTGCCTCCAATAATGAAATGATTCCGCTGTCTTATTTTCATGAATTTTCTCAATAGTTTTTTTCTTCTTTATGCTTGTTTTCTTTTTTCTCATGACCTATTCGTAGTTTATTTGAGGTTAACCGATTCTGTATTTTATTGATGAGATGCTTATGGCTTTAATTTTCTTGTCGTCATTGATCTATTAAATAGCGGGTGGTAATCTGTTAAAATTAGTTTTATTTCAATGTTTAGTATTCGCGTAAATATATGAAATCAATATATAAAAACATTATCTAAGTACTGAGCGGTACGAAGATATTCTTATAAATATGATAACCCCAACATTCATCACATCGTATCATACGTAAGCATAAGACTGAGTACTTCGAGTGTAATATTTATTTACACGGATAAATCGCGCCGTCAACCCACCGCACCTCGCCGCGCCGCGCCGTCTGCACTCGGATCGCGTGCAGGAAATTAAAATCAGCGGCAGCTGGGAATAATGAGATTCCCATTATTCACACCCCTCTCACCTGTACAAGTTTTCTTGCTAAATTACCGCGGTAACCTGAGAAAAGTGTGTGTCTTTATTTTGATAAAAGTGGCTAAGGATGACTGAGCTTACTTACACTTATTATCAAACTCTCATTAAATTGTCTATAATCTCAGAAAAGTTATATAAACTTCAGTTTGTTTCTCGTTAAATTAGTACATTTATAATATTGTCATAATTTCCAATCTCATATAGTAAGGCGTAATTGTAGCCACAAGACTTTCGTAATATTAAATATTTTCACATTATCGTTATTGTTTTTTTTTTGTATAGGATAAACCCTACTGCTCACGTTAAATGTTTGCAGAAAGATTTACACGGCTAAAGGCTACTCATAAAAGAGCTCAAAAGTAAATATACGCTCTTCAAAAGTATTAAATACTCCTTGGTATTTTCTCTACCTTTGTTATTTTTAGTTTGATGTTAGAATTAAATTAATATTTATAAATAAAATAGAGAGGCAAAATAATATTATTATATTTATTTACGATGGCAGTCACTTAATCCTCTGTGTACCGATTAGTTTTTTTATTGGACTAAAAAGCGCTAATTTGAATATGAGTGTAAACTTTTAAAATAAGAATATAAAAAAAAACCACGCTCAAACCCTAATAAGTCGACAGTATAAAACAAAACACGACGGCAACAATCAAGTTCGTAATTACATACCGATGTACGTACGTATTACCGGCGCGTAATAATTCACGCAAAGGAATATAATAATTAAATTCATTAAATCATTCGCAGGCAGTATTTTAAATAAAAAACGGCAGAATACTGAAACAGTGATCGCGCAATATAAATCGAACTACTTTTATTGCAAGCTCGCGTCGCCGGCAAAAAATGGCCGCGCCGAGTATTTGATTGCTGAAGTATGTCCATATTTTTTGCCACACGCCGGCGTTTTATGTTTTGCAGCGCCATCTGTTGGCTGACGTATAAGTCCAGTGCAGATGTCGTTCGGAACGACCCGAAACTAATAAATGAGCGGCCCTGGGGGAAATTAAAAATAGTTTGGTGCAAATCAACACTTGAGCGCTCAATATTGGAGGATAAATTTGTTGTATTTCCATTGTTTTTATGATGAAAATTGAGTTATTGATATTCCAACGGATAGACAGTTACGATAGCCATATTTTTTTAAAATAAGTTTGAAAACCTTTGTTGTTGATGTACTGATTTCAACATAGAGGATTTAACATCTGTCAATGTCAACTTTGACATCTCAAAAAAAGAATCGAGTATAATATGACCAATTGATTGGTCTAGTTGTTTGGGCTAGGGCGTCTCGACGTGCTGCACCGGTTGGTGGCAGGATCCTGGATCGATACTCGCCAAGATTTTACTGTGATCTATTTTACTGTGATCGCTAAAATAGTCCATTGTCCGATACCCATAATAGAAGCGTTGGTTCATTCAATACCATTATCTGACGATATTGATTGATTTATTATTGAATACCTTTTTAATAATGAATGTTTGGATTTATTTATATATTTATTTTTAAGGTACTTACATGATTACAGCTATGGCCTTTATATATTAGCTATCTAACAATGTATAAGGTATAACAAAAATAGTGTAAAATATTTGAAATAATTAATCAGTAAGTTAATTGGATCATTTTGATGTAGAATATAATTGTGAAAATTATGTTTTTTTTTAAACAAGGCGAACTAGTAGAGTTTGGTCATGCGCTCGGTACAGGGTGTCATATTAGCCCTGTTAAAATATATTATACCTTATATAATACCAATAAAGAAGCACTTGTACATCAACAACGCCAGAAAATATTTTTCTGCCACCAATATTGCTTATAGCCACAAGCAATAAATTCGTAAATGAATGAAACGAAAATTGCCGCAATAATCGAGTTAATTTCGAAACGAATAAATATTCATATCTCGATTGTTAACGAGACTTCGATACCGCGGAAGTTCGAGTCGATAATGTCAACGTAAAAGTTGTTTCCGTTGGAAGTTTCACCAAGGTTTTATTTAAAAGCAGACAGTGTTGCCAGCTGTACTGTGAAAAAATACTTGTGGTAATTATTTACTATATCACTGAGGTGAGCCGATATTTTTTTAAACGGTCATTTTTTAAGAATATTTTCTTTATATGATTGATGAATTTTTTGTCAAGCAATTTTATTATTTTATTGGTAATCACGAAAATATCCACTAATTGTATACTTATTCAGCTAGTACGTTAGTTTGGCAACCGACGAATCCACACAATGGTCTCGATAAATATAAACAACTTCAAACTCCACTTCCATATTTAAAAACATCTATTCAGCAATTAAACAGGAAATAAAGCCATTGTATCGACCAAACATCCCGTAAACCTATAAAGTTTGTTATGAAAACAGGAGCCCATAAAAATAAACGTAACTACTTCGCTTTGCCAAAAACTCCTAAAGAGTTTTGACTCAACATTTCGTTTCGATACCGGCGAGTGTTACCATAGGCACACATTTTGTCACAGTTGGGTAATTGTAAGTTTGACCGATAGATGTCGCTGTTTGCAAGTTGTTAAGATTGTTGTTGTTTTTTATTCTTTATTGTAGAAATTGTACAACGTTGAATTTATTACAGTGCCAAGTGTATTTCGAAAACCGTGTGAATTTCTCCAAGCCGCACTGGGTACAGTGGTCGACTATATAGCTGGAATGCCCCTCACATTGAGAGGTAGGTCCATAATAGACCCCTCCATTAAATACCATCGGCGCAATGTGGGCGAACCTCTGCCCACGCCTTCGGGGTTTAGGTTCGTGATGGTGTTTTGTGAACGAATCAAGACTGGTAAATGAATAATCAAAACTCAGACACTAAATTGTGCTACAAGACTGATAGCTCAAAACTTTTGGGACGGGTTTCAAAATTTCAATTAATCCATCAACAATTCTAAAATGCTTTTCTGTGTACACGAATACCGTTTTCAAGATGGAGCAAACCTAATGGTTTGACAGGATAAAATTATAAAAAGGCTGCTAAAGAATGGATAACAAGAATGGATAACAACGAATGGATGATATTTTTTTTAATGTTTTCCGATATTACTTTCTGTAGATGACTTTTTTACTCGATATATATAACATCTTCCCAAAATTGTAATGTACCCGACATTTTCGTAAGTTGTTGTCTATAATACTGTCCTCTCTCAAGATAAAATAAGACTCCATTCTCATAAAAGCCGATAACAAAGTTTCAATAACACGTGTTCCGTTTTAAAATGGTATCGATTGGCACATGTTGTCACAGCAAGGAACCCTGAAACGCGGCCGGGACGGGCGCCCCGCCAAATGCCTGCTCATTTGGGTCAATGTGGCCCCGCGCGATCGCATCGCGATACCGCTGTTACGGGTTATATCAGTGTTGCCAACCCCAAGAAACTAAAAAACAGCAGCTCACCAATAAAAAAACAGGAGAAAACAGTAGATAAAGTTAAAAAGGGCAGATTTCATAATTTCCTGATATAATTAAAACAATCACCTACTTTTATTAGTTACCAGGACTCACATACATTGTTATATTATAATATTGATCACAACATATTTAAAAAAAAGTCAAAGTAAAATTATTGTCCACTTTCATCCTCTATTGCCTCATCTTCAGTATTTTCAGACTCATTTTCCTAATTAAAACCATACATATTTTTGTTAAATTTCTTCATTTGCCTTTCTGTGGCTTAAAATGAGTAGCACTAGGTTATTTCGGATTTAGTGTGCAATAAGTCGATATTCTGTTGCGTAATTTAGTTTTCATATTATTTATAGCTGAAAATAATCTTTCCACGGTGGGCTGCTATGTGGTAGCCACAAAAGTTTCTTCACCAATTCACACCATGTGGGAAATCCCTTGAATCTCGACAAGAGTAGAGACTGCCGTCTAGTGTAATTGCGTTTTATTACATAGTAGATATCAAAAAATATTTTCATAGTGTAGGTATAATATAACGCTAATTCAAAAACAGTAAAAATTAGGAATGAAACAGAAAACAGGGGGATAAATGTGAAAACAGCAAATCTACTGTTAAAACAGTAGGGTTGGTAACACTGGGTTATATTATGGCCAGAGACGGATGTGTGCGCGATTTTTATGTGCATATGGATTTTTAAGCAGACATTCGGCCCGTGTAGTGTTCAATCAATTTTCTTGTTTCTCTTTGTTGTTATTGTTCGAAATTCAAAGTTTTCGAACGCGTTATACGATTGTTTTTTTTGATTGTGCATCGAGAAGCTAACCAACGATAATTTTAATTCATTTCCACTTGAAAATGAATGAATGAACCAAAAATCTAAATAACAAATGAAATCAAAATTAAAATAAATTCGCATTCGCACACAATCGCAAAGTATACCTTACTTTGCCAGATATAGGCACTTACATTACTATGATTTTTATTGTTGTTTACATTAGGCATCCCTAAAAAACAACACTTATTCAACAGAACCTTTTTAAAACCTCTTTTAAATACCATTTTACGGAATAATGTAGTTCAGTCGCAAAGAGACAATGACAATGGGCAACACAGCCATCCATTCGCTCCTAAACTGTACCCAGGGAGGCTCTAATCCTTGAAGCTGGTGCTTAGGCATATCGAGCCCGAGTTAAATGTACCTACTAACTATAGGTACCTACTGGCTTATTTTTGTGTTGTGAATTAGGAAGAGTTGATATTTATAGATAATTTAAACCACGAAGACGCGACCTACTACTTTGTTTTTATATTGGTAGTTTTTATAGGTAGGTATAAGGTATCAACTAAAAACACAACAGCTGAATTTCGAAAAAATATCCATCGAAATGCTCACAAGCGAAAAATATGAATCGAAAATCGATATAATGTGTATGTCGCGGGGGCCGGAAGCGGATGTGGCGCCATAAATCCGCTGTTCGAGTCCGCCCAGCGCGCTTCCGGGTGGAATGTACGCCCGCCCTACACTCAGCGGTTTATTCCTATCGGCTTTTCCCTCGGCTTCGGCTGTTTATATAATGGACAGTAAAATAACTTTTTAGCGACACTTTAGCTTGCCTTTTAGCTATTCAAGATCGAAGACGAGAATAGATATATGGATTTATTAAGAGTCGTTCGCGATTTCGATCAAATCGAATTTATAGTTTCAGGCTTAAACTGCAATCCAGAAAACGTACACAAATAAAACAGTTTTAGATTATTCCCATTAGTCTTTATTTTACGTTATTTTCGTGATATGTTTTAATAGTAGTGTGATTTAATGAATAATTTCTTCTAATACATGCTTAGTATTAGTGCTTTTTTAAGCAGCTACTCAAGCCTGCCTAGCCGTTCCTACATTGTTCTCACATACCCATAACTATGTACTATACAAAATGTACAACATTATTATACAAAGAGCAACCATGGAGTTTCTTGCCCGTTCTTCTCCATGGAAAAAAACATTCCGAACGTGCGATAAAGTCGTGGCATAACATTTTTACGATTCATGTGTATTGAATAGTATTACATGAATAAAAAATATTCTGATTCTGATAATATATCAATGTTCAACTGTGACCTAAACATGAGTTATACTTTAACGCTCCTACCAAAAACTGTTTGACTTTTCGACTCGACCGTTTGATAACGCCCCGGGGCAAACGAAGATTGATTTCGTACTGATGCCTCGCCATCCATCACTTGTTCAGTAAACATGCCCTCAGCGTGACAATACCAATAAGTGTCAATGTATACTATAAATAGATGAAATGTCGGCGGAACTTGATGTGTTCTGGGTATAGTTTGTTGAGCCCTTAGGGATGTCCTTAATATAAAAGTGAAGCTTCTGTCTTTCACGGTTGAACGGATGGAGTGATGTCCCAAAAGTTTTTTTTAATAAACTGGTAGCTTATGAGACCTGCGACTTATCACTTACTAACATATCACATACATTGAAAAAAAAACTTCATGCGCCTTAACTCTGTTGGAACTATCGAGGACCTTATTAATTGCCTAATTAAGACCATTTTCGATTGAACGTTACTACGTACGAAACGACAGCGTCAAGTCATTAAGAAACCGTTGAGATAAATCTGAGTGTTGTTTTATGAAATTTGCTGTACGACCATTTCATTTTCACGGTATGCCTCTAATAATACACTAACTTAACTCGACTATAAATGTAGTGCCGTCTGCCTCCTGCTCGTAATAGAAAATAGAAATATTCTTAAACATTAGAATCGCTGACCGTGGGGCTAATCTTTTTGGCCCCAAATAAAGACTAAATTAAATTTGACACATCTAAAAATATTGCTATATTACTCACATTATACGACCATGACAAGGACGGCGATATTGCTAGATTAGTACTATACATACATAGGAACTTTTTTAAACTAAATTCGTAGACCGAGGCTGGTAATCTATACAAATAAATAAATTTGGAGTGTCTGTTTGTAATATTAAAATAACCGCTTTTTACTAAGTGCATTTTGATGTTTACACGGTACATATACCAAAACTACATTTTTTACATGTTTTGTCTGTCTGTCTGTTTTTTTCGAATAATCTCTGAAATGGCTGGACCGATTTTTACGGGACTTTCACTGGCAGATAGCTGATATAACAAGGAGTTTCTTAGGCTACTCTTATTTTAGAAAAACTTTTTTGTTAAATACCACGCGGACGAAGTCGCGGGTAACAGCTAGTATCCAATATATGTTACAGAACTATCTATATCCCATTACAGCTCATTGTTATGTCTCACGTGGCATCCATCGAGGCAAGTTTTCGACAAGGGTGCAGACACAGTTCGGGCTAATGGAAAGAACAAAAGCTCAGCGCTGTGACATAGGCGTGCGAGTGAAATGTGCTCAAAACATATGCGAGGTGCTGCGTTTAGACAACACGTAACTGGTTAGCTTCGTGCAGCGGAACAGTGGTTTGATTATGTAATTTATATAATAAGACAGTGAATTATAAATGGTTTGTGGTTTAGTCCATGTGTTGTTATACTGCCGGACATTGAACCACTAGTGCCGGGGGATAAAAATAAATGTAAATACTGTCACTACAGACCGTTCACGATAAGAAGTCCCCTGCCTTGGGTACTTGGAACACTACGGCAGAGGACAACTTACGGTGAACGGTCTGAACATTTGCGTGAAGACTTCCATACTGTCACCTTATAATATTTCTTTCCGTCGCATTTAGTATTATTTAACTTGCCGTCTGAAACTGGACTTTGGAAACTTTACCTACACAAATAGGTCTTGAAAGAAAAGTATTTCTTTCGATTGAGAAATACTTTCAGTGGATTAAATAATAAAGGTTCCTATGAATACAAACAAGCTTGAAAACTTATTAAATAATGGCTGTAATACTAATGACTATCGCGACAGTAACTAAGCTAACTTACTCGCCCCACTACTGCGTACATCTAAACGCAGCATCAGAGCCTAGGGCCATTGCGTATCTGTAATTCTCATCTCTAGCTACAAAGCCTCGTTGATTACGACGGCAGCCGCGGGCGTCGCAGTCTGCCATCTGAACGCAGCCTAATGCGTCTCTGCCGCCCCTTCTGAACGATGCCTTTTTATTTTACGATCAATGGGGGCGGCGGTTAGATGGAGCCACCCACAATTTGTTCAAAAATAGAATAGTTTTTGTACATACCTACGTAATTTTTTAAATGAATGTAGGTATCTAGGTCCTGTCACGGTGCATGCGATCCGGTGGCGCGGATGAGGATATACCGTGGGTTTTTAGTGTGTATACGGCTCTTGTTAGGACTCCCATAGACCCCTCCTGCTTCCCTTGATGCCAGAGGGATCCATAAAAAATTTTCCGACGGAAAAAAGGTACCTAGGTCCTGCTTTTTCCAATAAATCTCTGTGTAGTATATTCGAACTTTAATATGTATCGCAATATAATATGTCCTTAGTATGAATTGTGTGTGTCGTACACGCGAATTACGACCTTACGTACCTCACGAAAAGGAACTCACGTGCTGTACACAAAACTGCTTGTTTTTTTTTGTGCTACAATATACTGTTCGTGACACTACCTGGTATTATGATACTTGTTATTTGTGTCAATAATGGAATTTTGAAGGCAATAGAGCACGCGGCAAATGGGCTATACATTGGGCTGACAAAATAAAAGCTGCTATTAATGGTCCCCTTTTTTATGAGTGTATCAGAAGAGTAACAGTCCGTGAGGAAGGGAGATGGCTTGTCAAGCGTCAGAGCAAAGTCGATAGTTACGTTGACAGAGTCGCGGGCAAAGGCTAGTATTGACAACGTACACAGCAGACATATCCCACTAATATTATAAATGTGAAAGTTTGAATGTATGGATAGATGGATAATTGTTACCCAATCACGCCAGAACGGCTGAACGGATCTTGATGAAATTTGGCACAGAGATAGATTATAGTCTGGAATAGCACATAGGCTACTTTTTTATCCCGGTAAAATGTATGGTATTCCCGTGGGATAGATTTGTTTTAATTTGATCGACATGATTTTTTGCATAGGTAGTGGTAGTTTAGGGGAAAGGTCGTAGAGGAAAAGGACATACTTTTTACACACCGCAGGGTTACACCGCAGGTTACACCGCAGGGCGCAGCTAGTTAAACTATATATCAAGGATTATGACTAGCCACTGCTTACATAAATCAATTAACGTATACAATATCATTCCATTCAATATGTATTCAAACCATGGTAACTAAGTGCCATAATCCACAAACTCAATTTCGCATCTCGCATCTCTAATAATAAGAGGGATGTACGGATAGACAGATAGATAAATATTAGATATTCATCATCTCGGCTCTGAAGGCCGTGGGAGATGCCAGCTGGAGACATCCACGGCTCTGGAGAGCTGAAAGGTTTCTTTTGTTGCGAGTATGCGTTGGCCCCGCGGCGCTGATTGTTTTATATATACAGCGTGATACAGAAAGGGTATACTAACATATACATATGAACCTGCGCTTATTTAGCGCTATTGTAATCATTATGTATGGACAATAATCTATGAAAAATGCTCTATATAATGTTCTCTATGGTTTTCTCTCTGTTATGTTTCCGCCTCCTTGGCATCGCTAGTTCTAAAAAGTGTTCTGAGTATTTAATAAAATTATGATTACATAAACCTCAAGAAGTCTATAATTTCCACCCCAGGGCCCATGGTATATTTACCAATGTAATTGATACAACTAGGCGATACTTGGCGGAATTGGGAAGAGGTACCCATCACTGACCCTCGGCTTATCAACATTTCCAATTTTCCAAATATAAACCAAACAAGTTGATCGATTATTAAAGAAGCCAACACCGTTAGTTTTGTTTGTTAAAAAACAAACAACAAAATGACAATGATTTTATGAGCGTTTGCGTTTGCGTGTGCGATTCGGTTACATAATTTTGTGATAAAGATATTAAACATCCATGATTCGGGTACAAACATTCGTGCTCATCACACAATGTTTGGCTCTACTGAGATTCGAACTAGTACAGATAGCAGGGCCCCAAGTCTGCTACCACAATCGATTCATAATCGAACAGCAACCGCATAGTAACTGTCACCTTTGACAGATATTGTATGGGATATCTGTCAAAAGTGACAGTTACTATGCGGTTGCTGTTCGATTATGAATCGATTGTGTTAGCATACTTGGGGCCCTGAGCCATTACCAACTGCGCCAAGCAGGTACCATAGGAACCACGAAATCCTCTTACAGTGAACGGCTTTGTCCACCTTGCTTTATACCCGGGGAGATCGAAATCTAGTTGTTAGAGCGGGCTGTTAGATCATTACTTTAAAACCCTTAGGACTTTTACATCACAACGGAAATATTATTCGAAAAAAAAGAGATAAAAGTAATCGTCTAATTGCACGAGCGATTCGACAATATCTTGGCCGACAAAGATTGATCAGCGTTGTCGGTCATCCATCAGGAAATGGTGCCGACAGACGTCCCCAGCGGTGACTTGCCAAGCGAATATCTTCTTCGTTGGAGAACAAGAAGCATCTCGATCATGGTTCCGTGATGTGAAGTTATTATTTTGGCAGTTAACCGAAATCGACTACCCGTTTTGGCACTACAGTGAGTATTGACCCTGCTTTCTGTACCAAGGGGTCTGGGGTTTTTTTTTTATTATTTTTCTCAATGTTCCTCTGACATGATCAGAGACTTTGTCTATCGGTGTTTATTTATCGTGTGTTGTCTGTTCACAGGTCGTGTAGGAGATGGAGGTCCGGGTACCACTTTTATGGGGGTCATGTCTTATTTATTCTTGTTCCTTTTTATGACTTTATTGCCGACTTCCAGGCAATATTAGGGGTCTGGGTTAGAACCCGGTTGTACTGGCACGGGCATCTCTGTGTGACAAGCTTGAGTTTATACCCGAGTCAAGTTTAATATCTATACAGGCTGATTCAAAACGAGTATACTGACCGTTGAAACTGCAGTTGTTTAGCGCATTTGTGATTATTATTTCGATAAGTCAATTAAAACAAAAACATTGCTCACATGTTCAAGGTTTGTATACCCTTTCTGAATCACCCTGTATAAGTAAGCGCCTCCGGTCGAAAAACTACATATTAATGCAAACGTGGGTGCATGATATTGCACCTCAAACCTATAAAATGTTAATGAAATCGGTGTGCAATAAAGAGTTATCTATCTATCTATCTCAACGTACCTTTTCGATGATAACAAGCGTGATGACATTTTTATATATTATTTTTAATTATTTCCAAGTATCATAGGGTCCGTTTCACAATGTGCCTACCCTATTCACAACTTATTCGACAGAATTTGGATCCGTCATATTTTTTTTTGTTTATTAGGATTACCAACGATTGTTACATTGATACAAATATCTTTACATTTTCCATATAAATCTAAGTGTAAATGCACAATCACTTAGAGGTAAACTCAGATTTATCAGATAAGTTGTTGATAGAGTATGTAGGCACATTGCAAAACAGGTCCTTAGCATAATCATATGCATCGGTGAACTATTAAATAGTGTACTATACATACACGGATTCTCACTTAGCGTCCCATACGGCGCAAGTCTTTGTTCCGTGTGTCCACTATCGTATGCCGCGGCCAGGCCGCATGCGCGGGCTAATAGGGTTGTCGATTAACCTACATTGATTGCTAATCAACGTGATAATGATAAACATCGCATCGATTTTGCCATCATCGTCGTGTCGTTAAATACGTCCGTAAATAACCAAATTTTAAGAGAATCTGGTTGGCTTCAAAGGGTTAGTCATTTCAACAAATTCTACCGAGAGAACCGTCGAACCATGGATGGAGTGACACATTTTAAGCGAATAACGAACTCAAACATTTTGTGTTGTATTGTGAAGTTGTACCTTATTAACTGAATCTAAAGGATGAAAATCGAACAGACTTGCACAATTGATAGGGTCCTCTATATATACCATGGGTCCCGAGTACGATCCTCGTAGGAACAAACCTTGTGTGATAAGCACGAATGTTTATACTAGAGTCATGGACATTTAATATATTTCAATTTATACTGGTATTGCTTCCTTCCATCGTACGGCATGCGTAATACAAGCGTCGCTTAGTTTGGGAGCGTACTATTAGTGTGTTTGTCCGGCGATATTTATTATAATTTTAACCTAGATAGTTGAGGCTGATGTCAACGTTATACTTGTCAGTGTCAACCCTACGCCTAACGCTTGTGACCACTGCCCGTCTAGACCGGGCAGAGTGCGCTGCGGGCTGTTTCACAACTGCGCTACGAACAAAAAGCTTTATGCTGTTACAAGTTTCGGCAACAGCGAAACTGCATAATATTAATTTTGGCAAAACATGCAAGTATACACAACCGATGTTAGTCTGTAAATTACCTTGATAATAAGGTCGTTAGATCAATGGAGTTTAAATTAATCTGAGCGAGATTTGATGTCACTTACAATGAAGAGTTAAGTACTGCTTAAGGATTATCTATGCTTGAGAATTTTCCTATAATAATCTCTTTTTATTATATAGTAACTACTGAGGTTGATGCTGGTTTTTCTCAGTGGAACATACTGGTGGTAACTTCTTATTGGATTACATGAAAACAAAATGATTTTGATTTTGTAATGGTAGAAAGCGTAGACCGCCAAATTCAATTCCAAGCAACACAACACATATTGCGAAAGTTGCACCAATGGCGTTTACGCTACAATAAGTTTACGATAAACGTGGTTAAAAATGAGATTCGGACCCGGAGTTTGAACCTGCGATCCTCGTTACCGAGGCAAGCGTTCCACCAACTTGGCTATCACTGCTTTTAGTTACTATACTACACTTTAGATACTAATTTGAGTATATAGCTATCAAAAGAAAGGAGGTAACTACTCTCTTGTTTACAGAGTTCAGTAATAGCCCCAACATTATCAGTTGACAGGTTTCTATAGTGGGGTTCCTAACTTCGTGTTCGTAATGCAGCTACAAGCATTAGACTTGCAGATATTGTGTTCCTACCTGTGCCGTAGGTATGGCACGAAAATCACTTCTGAAACATGGCTGAAAGCGCCTTATTTACGAGCTCACCCCACGCGAATAAAGTGCATGCTTCAGCTACTTTGACTGGATGCTTTCTCATTAGGTTGATCGCTGATTACCTAGCTAGGCATCTAGAATTTCCATTTATATCGTTTTCTTATTTCATCCACAAGCGACAAAATATTTAATAAATAATAACTAGTAATAAATATCGCTAGACGAACACACCAACTATACGGTCCCACACTAAGCAACGCTTGTATTATGGGTACCGTACAATGAACTGAGGGCGAACTCAGTATATAATACTTATATAGATTTTAAACATCCATGACTCGGGTACAAACATTCGTGCTCATCACACAAAGATTGTTCCAGGATTCGAACCCGGGCCCCTCGGCACAGAAAGCAGGGTCACTACCAACTGCACTAATTAGGTCGTCTAATACAAGACCTTTTCATAGATATGTCTATAGAAATGTCCACACGACGCGACGCTACAACGAATAACGCAAACATTTTCTTCGTCGACTTGTTAATTGCGCACTCGAAAAGTCAGCACTCCAGCAAAATCAAAACATTCATAAAACCAATATTCTCTCATGTTGGTTTATTCAAATTATTACAATAACACATTCCATTATCTCTTTTATGGCGTAAAGCAAACGTGTCAACTGTGTATATGGCGTAATGGTGCAAAAAATCACGCGATTCCCGATCCCATTCGGTGATCCCGAACGTCGCTATTATAAATCACGCAACACCAAACAAAAGAGTCTGTAAAAGAATACTTTTCCAATTAAATCCGCCTTTTTTAATTAAACGAACGCTTAAAGCCCCCCTCGTGTAGGGTGACAATATCTGGGTTGGCAATAAGACAGTATGGTGAAAACATTCAGTTTTTTTTTTATTGCAATATAGGCAAGTATTTGATCTCGATCTCACCTGATGGTAAGTAACGATGAGATCTACGATGTAGCATACTTGCCTAGAAGGTACCTGAAGAAGACCAATATAATAATTGCCAATTAGAAGAATTTTGGCAATTTAAAATATGAACACACAAAAAATAACCTATATAAATATTAATCATTAAAAGTGCTGTGCCAATGGATTGCTGTTTTCAGATAAGCGCAGATTGATACCATGGGACCCATCCGAGGAAAGATTGATTTGGTGGTGGCTCTAACCATCGGTAGCGCGGGATCAAATAAGCCAATGTTTGCCACTCCTAACCCGACTGGCATTTGTACACATCGGTGTAAATTTCGAAAAATATTACCCATCAGAAAGGCCATCGGGAAACGAACAAGATCCAATGAGTTGAGGTTAAGATGAAGCAGGATTGAAGTTTTAATTTGTATATGGCGTCCTACCACGAATGGGTGGCCGTTAGATAAAGAAAAATAAAATTATATGATTTTTTTTTTATTTGTTAAGATGCCATATTTTTCAGAAGGAACAGAACAATTGAAGGTTGTTTTTTCATTTGGGTTTATGCATACAGGTTACAAGATTGGCTAAATGGTGACATTGTAGGTTATGTATTATGATTTTGGAATTTGAACAAAATTTCTACTACTTCATAGATTAACTTTTCTCCGTAACATTATTGTCTTGAGACGGATACCGTAAGTTATAATTTCAAATATTTTTGTAAAAAAGTCTGTTTTATTAAGAAAAAATATGTCGAAGCTAAATATTTAAAAAGTGAAATAAACTTTTATAAGATGTAAATTAGGTAGGCAACTTGAAATTCACGGCAACCACAATTCAGATTCAAACAAAAGTTATTATTATAATTTCAGTCTTTACCCAAGCAGGCTTCCCGCGGGAAATTGAGATAATACCGCCGTTTCGTCTGGATAGATAGGTAGTTGATAGATAAGCTTTTATGCTAATTTGGAAAATAAAAAGATACTTATATAAGTACCCGTTTGAATTCCCTGGAACGAAGGCATCACTGACCTGTAAGTAATACTGGACTGACAATAAACACCGTTGTTTTGTGCCTATTTGATTTTCATTTTGGCGCTGATTGTAGTGATAGCATGTAATGTGGGTTCATGGAACCAATGATAGAAATTTGCCTTGTGACAACTATGTCGAAATAAAATAAATAAAATGGATACCTTTATATCATAACAATAAAAAATAACTTCTAAAAAAAGGTGTTCTGTAAATGATTTTCTTTTCTGAAGTAAGATAATTATAATACAGATAAGTTTCAAACAACGCGGCGGTCATTTTCATTAAATGTCTCGAGGAGTGAAACGCCTCCGTCGTCATCAATCGGCACAAAAAATTGTTCTAATTTTAAATCAAGTCTAATAGTAATAATATCGTGTCTATGGAAGGCATCGAATATTTATTCGAATTTCAAAATTCCAACTTATTGTTTGTTTGAATTTCGAATGTGTTGGTTATAAATGCAGGTGTAAGTTATAAGTACAAGTTATGATTTTTTGCAAGCGAAGTTGTTAACCCGTTAAAGCCTTCCCCTCACTTTCGACTCCACTCAAACTTAACGAACCCTCAAAACACACTCAAAAACTGTTCACGCGAACAGTAAGCATTAATAATTGTTTATTGCGGCACAGTACGTGACGAGAATAATCGGACTGAATTAAAAAATCGGCCTGATTGGCAACGTGAAAATACGTTTGTGTCATTGGCATTTTTATGTTGGCAGTATTTTGCTATTTACTTTATAGCCTGCACTATGTTAATACAGTCTGGCATTTTGAATATTTTATGTACTGGTTTTTTTAATCAGTGATGTACAATTAAAATAGGAATGATTTTATTTTTATGTTAAATTTTCTTATTTTTGTAAATCATAAGGATTATTTTATAGAGAGATATCTAACAAAAGAATATTTATTCAAAAGCCCTGTCAATAGATATTCTCTGACTATTTTATTGGAATTAACTTCGAAGCATCTTATTCAGAGTCTAATGCAATTTAACTTTATTATGAAGATTCAAGACTAGCATTCTAGACTCCTCAGTGTATTCTCCAAGTTTAATCCTAGTCATACGTGAGGACAATGAAACTAATTACGCCACACACCATAACCGTGCCGGTACGCAGTTTGTTTTCTGAATGGGTGTCAATTTAACTGCAAGCGAGTCCAGCAATAACCGCAGCATGTTACCTACCCACTTGGCTCGGAAATAAAGCGCTGCAGCCGCTTGCTCGGCACAGCGCATGCGCTCACCATAACCTTACCCCCTTGCACCCTTCAGCACCCCCACAGTCAGCTGACGCGCCCGCCCGAACGGTTTTAATGACACGCGTGTGTGCACCTTTGTGCGAGTGTGTGCGTGGCTTACCAGCCGAGCCGAAGCGGGCTTTGTCACACGTCGCCATGAATGAGAGAGAGCCCCGATCAATATTTTGAGGTCCGCCAGCTCGGGGACTTATGAAATTTTTAGTAGTTCCGTAATGCTTCGGTTGTGTCGTGTAATTAAATCTTCCCTAGTGGTATCCGAGGCTCGAAGATTCCGGGATCGCTCTAATCATTCCCCTGACTTCGTTAACTAGCGCGAAAGTGTCTCGGGAAGAAGATCTCGGGACGAGGGTTAGAATAGAAATAGCGATGAATGAATGAAGCACGAATTAGCTATGCAGTTGTGTTGTATGTTTAAGTGTATATCAACTGACTTATGATGTGACAACCAAGAATTCCCTTTCTGTTTAGTAGACTTGGGCAGCTGTAATTACTTTGAAATACATAATGTGATTGCACCAATCCATAAACCTTCACATCTACATTACACATTAAACTATACACTGCGTAACTACTCCACACTTAGATGCAAACAACTGCATTGCACATGGAACAGAAATGGTTTAATAACTCAAAAACACTGCAGCCAATGACATCTACTAGGTTACATGACATACAAAGCTGATAGACGAGGTAACAGCGAGAAATTAAAGACACTTAGGCCGGTATTAATAAAGCATTTCAAGTTCGTTTTTACGTTTGAGAACAATTTATTAACACAGGCATTAGTGCATTAGTGGCGATAAATTTGGCACATCGTGAAGTGATCGTGTATCATCGGCTAAGATCGTTTTTTAAAGTTCTGTACCCAATGTAACCCTATTGTTGTATTCTTAATATAGGTAAATTATATTTTATATAGGCAGATATAAATATTTGCTTTGAACATGATTTTATTATAATGTTTAGTCTTTTCAACTTGTATATAAGTTGAATAATTAACACATTGTCAAACAAATGTACGAATATATATTTTTTATAGCAAATGTAGGTAGGTAGTGTATTCGTTTGGACTGCACGCTGCATTTAAGCCATTGGTGATGCGTGACCAGCTATAAACAAGGACGAATATTTCGTGTATCGCTTCTAAATCACTGTGTGCGATATTTATTGCCATGCACTGTACATTATATACGGTACATTGAAGGCGGAAAGTAAAATATAAAGGAAAATAATGTTTTAAGGAGTTTGTGCGATTGTGAATCGTAAAATAAATAGAAAAAGAATTGCAAATAAAAAGACAGAATTGAACAAAAGTGAATTAAATTTGGATGAGTCTTTCGCATTTGGAGAATTGAGCCGAGCTCAGGTTGACTTTTGAAATGATTTTTCTTAATTTTGGCTATCGAGTGCTGGATTTCATTGCCAATAGGTACTAATATCTCATTTTTTTTAAATAATTTCCTGATGCAACAGAAATTTGTGAAATCCGTTAACGAATTTTACATATAATATATAAAAATATAATGAAATCCAGCACAAGTAAATTAATTACACGCACCGAAAACTTTTCAGCCAATCGTTTTAATTAACTGAAATTAAAAAACTTTAGAAATTAATTAATACAACAACCATTCGTATATTCGGGAGAGTACCTTAGAGTCCATCGCCAAGAGGCAAGACTCACCTGAAACTGAAGAAATGTATTATTAAATAAACAATTATGATTTTGGTCTAATAACTTTTACGAGGGCCTTGTAGGTACCTCAAATGATTTAGTTACATATAGGTTGGGTATGCTTATAGGCGTATTTATTATATAATATGGTGAAATTATGAAATATCACAGACCTTCATAATAATATAGAACAGATTTATATCTTACTGCGATAGTGGGGGTCCCTACTAAAGGCTAAAAAAACCAGGAGTCTCATAACTTTTGCTGAAGTATATATTTTTTTTATGTTGACTTGCCCCGGCACATACTTCCACCACTAAAGTATTTAATCAAGTTTCGTGCTCTTCAGACCACTTAGAGATTTGAATCAGCATCCCTCCAAACATAGGTTTTAGAAAATTATTGAGTACAATCTAACCAATCTCATTTATGTATGTTAGAAGAGGATAGAGATAACAATGAAGTAGCACTTTTCCGACTCCACTCGCACCAAACTGACGAATCGATAGATTCAAACTCGCGGAATATAGGGCAATAAGTCAACAAATGAATCCGCTATGATACATCGCCGCCTTCAAGCTCAATATCGTCTCCATATACGATTTCTTTCCTAGATTTATCACCCTCAATGCAAATAGACGCCGTGATGGATATTGCGCGTCGCTAGCCCGTCGAGTTTACTGATGTGTTGGAATTAATGTTTTTTTCCACGTCGAGTGGTGCCGCCGCGAGAAATTTATAACTATATTTCATCATGGGAAACTTACAAATAACGCTTCGAATATGAAATGTGTTTGAGATATTTCGACGCGAAGTATTGTTAATTGGAGAACATTATAGAAGATATATTTGAGGAATTTATAGGACAATGGAGCTGTTACATTATAATATATGTATATATATTCCACAAATCTAGGACGTTCTATATATGTAATTAAGACGTATGATCGTAGTTGCCGATAACTTTTTTTTGTATGATCACATGATTCTTGATCGACGTCATAGGATATAATATGATAATATAATATCCCTTAAAAAAAAAAATCATCTTCGTGTTGCTGGTACAACTGTCTTTTTGTGATAAAATCTCATATGCACGATATATACGGGAAAATAGCACATAATGTGGTAAACCCCCGCTAAAAAGTGAAGCCGCATTGGATTAAACCGGTTGCTTAATCAGCGGAGTCGGTATTTTCGATCCGCTAGTAATTGCTATTATTGATTCCGTATTAATTGGGTGGCTGCGGATCCGCAGTCTGCAAATTGTTGCGGTTTCAAATGTCACTTCAGTCGTGCGGTTCAAATTACACTGAAACAATCAATCATTTTAAAATAATTTCACTATTTATGAGAAAATCATGTCAATTTTTTTTTGTTAAACAAAAAAAGCTGATTAAGCCCTAACATTGTCTTTGCCTAAATTATTAAAAAAAACTATTATGTATCAATCACGACATCGACAATTAATAGACGCATCACTTATAGCTTTGATTTATAAAACTATTAGAAATTAATAATTTAAGGAAAAATAACAATTATTTTTTCCCTCGAAATCCCAATGTTAGAATCATATGTATTCCTAGCGTTATGTTGAGTAGAATTAGATCGGATTACCCGGAGCGTGTAGCGTGGTCAGCGGTGCGGTACAATCACACGGGTCATGTAATAGCTGTTATTGATTCCGCATTAATTGAAGCATCGTTGCAGACTCGTAATCAATGCAACTGCAATCCGCTGCGGTTGCAAAAATCTGCGGCGAATCCTAAAACATGCTGGGAATTGAATGCGCTGTAATAATTCTAGGCTTAGGTAAAAACCATTGATTTTCCTAAATAAATAAAAAAACACGATCGAGGATGCCAAATAAGTTTGGGGAGAGAGAGAGTAGATCACCGTGCACTCAATATGACGTCATCCTAATTTGAATGTTATGACGTCAGAGCGCGCGAGTATACACGATCTCTTTCGACATCGCCATTAATTACTCGGCTCTTGATTCCATAACAGTATTTTTTTATCTTCAACCCCCACGTTTTCGCAAGCAATTTATTCTAGTCCGTCGACTGTGAATTTTACTTACAAATCGGGTGGAGGCGGGCGAAATGGAAAACAAAGAACAGTTACTTGTGTATGTGTTTATTTATACATAGTATTTAGTATTTTGCTTTCGGTTTTCGGAGTAATTGGAATTTTCCTGGATATTATTTCCGAGTGGTCAGTAGGTATAATTAAATTTAGAAATGGTATTGTTTTATTTTTCAATCAAATGCGGTTAAAATTCTCACCTAAAGTCCAACCCCAATTTTATAGAAAGTTTTCGTTCTTCATTTACAATGGCATTAAAATCACTTATATTTGTAAAATATTATAAATGCTACTGTAAATAGTTTAAGACTTCTACCAATTTTAAGGAATATGTTATTTTCGCTGTTCTTTTAGTACATTTTGAAGACCTGATTAGCAAAGGTGGTAGTGGCACTACTTTCTGTGCCGAGGTACCGGGTTTGAATCCTGGTAGGGACAAACTTGGTGTGATGAGCATGAATGATTGTACCCGAGTCATGGATGTTTAATATCTATATAAGTATTATATACTATGTTTGCTCTTAGTCATTATACGATACCCATAATACAAGTGTGGTACCGTATAGTGTGTTCGTATGGCGCCATTATTATTATTATTATTAGTATACAATTTACTAATTTAGTTAAGTAGATACGAGTTTTAGCGAGGGATCCTTGACCCTCTGTTAGGGGACGACTACACCTACTATTACAAAATTGAATGTCATTATCAGAAACCACTACACTGCCGACACTCGATTCATTCCGCTTGATTGGTTCATATGTGTCGATAGCCAATAACAATTGATTAAGTTGGCAGTGTTGCCCGCCATCTGTCGGCGGCCATTGTTCATGACGCAATACTTTGAATAAAGATGTTATTCCCAAGCGTATATCGAGACACATGTTTGATCAAACATTTGTGAAGCAATCTTCGTGCACAAACAAGTTACCTATGGTTAATCGTGATTTATTTGTACGTGTCAGTATGAATACGGGAGTAATTTATTAAGACTAAACTTGATAAATGATGACGTAACGCCCTATGACTATAATAAATAGTCAAGAACAATGCTTAAATTACTATGGACTAGTACTATGTTGTATTTCGATGCAACGTCTACTGCAATCGGATTATGTTGAAAAAAACATTGTTAAATTTATTTTTCAACAAAATTCGGGTTACGAAGTATTTTACGCAAAACTTTCGAAGAAGTACCAAGAACGTACTTCTTCGAAAGTATTGCCGTTAACTAATATTATTGCTATAAAATCATCTTTACTGCTGCCATTGGCGGCTTCAATCCAACGCAATAATAGCTTATACAAATTCCCGAAATTTTGATCTAGTTGCGTGAGACAAATCGGTGCCATCTATGGGCTTTTCCTGTGTGTTATTGTGTATCCAAACAATGTTGTGTATCTGGCAAATATATGGTTCTGTTACAAAAACAAAGATCTCGCACTTACAAACAAACAAATGGCACCTCCCCAAATAGTTTCCTCTATCCCCCCACTCCCCCACTTGAGCATTTATTTGTATCAAACATTCAAGCCGATCGACTAATCCACGGATTCCTAATGCAAATACATTCATCGGGGCTAATGCATAGGAAGTAATCAGTCCGCGGAGCCGTCATGGCCGCCGAGATATAAATCACTCCGGATTAAGCCAGTTTAACGCGATGATTGTAAGAACACTATTGACGGGGGGACCGTTAATTTTCAAAGTGCATATAGTTCGGCAGTTGTCTCGTCTGCGAGCTATTGGCATTTTAATTTATTCTTTGCCAGTTATTTGCAGGGTGTGGACATTTTTCTTGATGGAAATTTTCGTTTGTTTTTGTCTTTGGGAGCATTAAATTTAAATTTGGAAAATAATCAATGTTTTTTTATGTCAATAAACACGAAATTAAAGTATGATCTACTACATCGATTGA
Organism: Pheosia gnoma; assembly: GCA_905404115.1. Taxonomy (NCBI): domain Eukaryota; kingdom Metazoa; phylum Arthropoda; class Insecta; order Lepidoptera; family Notodontidae; genus Pheosia; species Pheosia gnoma. The sequence goes on from FR989910.1 coordinate 3,420,649, forward strand.
ATAACATAGACGAAAGATCGACGAGTTATTTTTTTTATACAACAACACCTGAAAAAAAAGACCACCCAGCCATTCTATGTGCTCTAAATAATTTACATAGTACGTGTGCCACATAACCGCGAAACATTTCACCCGGGCCTACCCATATCTTCTTCGTTACATTACTATGTGTGAGCCTACACTTTTAGCCCCTACTTACCCTACGTAAGTGAAACAGCCCTGATGAGGGTAAAAGATAACGTTTTTATGGTCGACAGAGAGCTTTTAAAAAAATATTAAGAACATTTATGTTGAATAGAGAATGCTATAAATATGAGAACAATATAATTTACGGCTTACTGTATGGATAATCGTTGTACCCGATCTTGGGTGTTATACATTTCAGCTGAAAACTGAATATGGCCAATGATTTGGAAAAACGAATACTTATGCCCTATTAGTACCGATGTAGGTTGCAATAATTTGTGCGTTGGGGTAGATAACGTTGTAACTAGAAAAAATAATTGCAGTGTTCAATTATTAATTGTACTTCAGTATATTGTTATGTATAATTTAACTTTATTGTAAAGTTAACATACAGTACGTCAGGTGCGACATTATTCGTAAGCTAACGGTATACTTCATAGTCAACGTATTTAACACATTGTATGGAGAATTGAAAGTTTAAAATACCGTCCGCTAGAGGCGTGGTTCAATTTTCCATACAATGTGCCTAAATACGTAAACTATAAAATTTACAGTTAGGTTACGAATAATCTCGCATTTGACGTATTGTACCTCAAGTGCTAGATTATTCGTAAGCTAACCGTATACTTTATAGTCTACCGTATTTAGACATTTTGTATCGAGAAATGAAAGTTTTAAATATGGTCCGCCGGAGGCGATTTTCAATTCTCCATACAAAATGTCAAAATACGGTAGACTATAAAGTATACAGTTAACTTGCACTTGACGTACTCATGTGGACTTATTTGGAATTTGTCGTAGTTAAAAACACTCGTTCAAGACAGTTGTCATTGTCAGCGATCGTTAACGAGGGTATAATTCATACCGCTATGTATAGTCAATAGCGACCGTTTAATATACACTCAATTAAAGTCAAAATATATACAAACATAATAAGAAATTCAGATTAGTTTCACAATAAGGGCGTGATTATTTGACAGCAAAAGCGTGCCGTTGAACTATTTGGCTTTCGGGAGAGTTAAATATTTCAACAATCAGTCGCTTCGTGTTCCTTTAAGTGCGAACGCCAACTTCCATCGGGCAATTAATGGCATTTGCAATTCCAAATTCCCCATCGTTAGCGACGGAAAAAATTACCGAGCGCACAAATTAAGGAGTCGCGAAAAACAAACAAAATCCGACTGGAAAACAATGATGATATAAAACTCTAGCCTCACATTCCGACATTGAGAAACAACATAAGTTCGCAAGTGAACGCCTCGAAAACGTGAGAAAAAGTCCACAATTATCTTTGAATTTTCGACCTAGACTTCTAATTAGGTTTATTCTTCACCGACGACTTAATCAATCGTCTATTTGTAGAGTTGTGTCTTAAGTAGGTATTTATGTTCATTTGCAAACGATCTGCGGTTATACTTTTTAAAAACTTCATTAGAGCGGAGAAGTACCTGTAACAAAAGAAGGTTTTTCATTAATTTTGTTTTGCCGTTTACCGAGAAAAAAAAACAATAACTAATTAAGATTTATCTTCGAACACGATTAATCAAAATAGTCTCTAAAACATATTGTAGTCCTTTTGCTACAGGAATCGCAAACCACAATTTGTTCAGTGTAAACTGATCCGAATATTTTCTCATAACATCAACTGCAATGCGGCATCACAGTGAAACTGGCGAGGCTGCCTCGTTCCTCGTCTCTGAAGGGACAGATTGAATGGCGAACGAATATTCTACTCTATGGAGGCACTGCGATTGAAGAAAATCGGCCCCTCCGCTGCCATTGGCGACTTTATCTCTGAATATTTGGAAAAAATAATAATCTGTTGGTTTTCATGCCAAATGAAGTGGTCCGTATTAGAGAGAACATTTCGGTTTTTTTATTGACCGTTTCAATATTGAAACGGAACTCTTTTAAAAAAACAATTGAGTAGGTATTTATTATGAATTCGGTAGGTTGGTGATTTTGTTTTGATGGAGGTTTAATTTGAATTGTAAGTTTATAGTTATACTTTACGTTACGTACTTTTTACGTTTTACGTTACGTTACGTACTCAAAACATGGGAAACATTCACAAAAAAAAACAATAATAAAGATAATTCATATTCTCATACATTTGATTCTGAGGCGGCATGAAGTTCACTGTGATAGCTAGGTTTATAATAAAACTTAATTATTCAAGGAGTTTTAGTTATAAATACAATTAAATTCAAATCCATCGAGCCAGCTGTATTTTGAGCGTTTTGAAGCTTTATGGTGTTTTAAACATCATGTTTATACTGAAATAAAATAATTTAACTCCACAGGTATAATTATATATCCGTTAATTGAGCCTTTGAATCCATATTTACTCTCCGGCACAATTTGTGAATATTGTCTGCATAATTTATTCAGCGAGAGATCAAGAGCGTTAAAGGTTTGGAAATATTTACCTTGCTTAGTAATTATTTTACAATTGTTGAAATAGAAAATGGTATTCACAATTTCGGTTAGTATTCACTGTCTCAGTGTCTTTTCTGAAGTCGGTGTGATAAATATTCTGTTTCATAGTCCTAGTTTTATACTTATTTCCTTAGCGAACTTTCCACGATTTTGACATAATTTTTCGCGCAATATCTGCTCCATCATTATGGTCTCAAGGAACTGCGTTATAATCAAAATATTTCCATAAAAACTCGCGAAAGTTCCATGTTGTAGGGGCGCGAATGAAGCACCTTTTAGCAAGGAATCACTTATAGGGGCTATGTTGTTAGCTCGGTTCCTTAAGTGCTAGGTAACTTGATATGCAAGGAACGCCGCCCGCTTGAACTGCGTCGTGATGAGTGAGATGAAAAGATTGAGGAAGCTAAAGCTAAAAGAAAAAGCTAAGCATTGTTAGCTATTACGCCTATATAGTGTTCCGTTACCACGATCATCCCTTGAATTACATGGTTAAAAAGTACTAACCCACAAAATTGAAACCTTGCTCCCTTGAAATGGAGAGTTATATAAGGGAAGAAATGGAGGATTATATAAGGTTTAACAGTGGTTAAACTTATTCAAACTGTAAAACACTTTATTAGCTCGATCAGTATATTTTATAAGAACAACATTCCTCGAAGAAATAAATCATATTATTAAATTTTTTAAAATAACATTTCATACTAAATCAGGGATGTAACGGTACTGCCTCGCTTTCTCACAGAAAAATCAAACACTGTATACAAATATATTTTAACATTAATGTGATTGTTATCACGTACTTGTTAACCCCTTCAAATATTTTACACTAATTTTGTTAAACTGTAAAAGTTATTTAAAAAATATTACATTAAAAATCAGCTGGTATTTACGGGGTAAGGAAATATGATTGGAAGGGCAACTATCTTAAAGTTTATTTTCACTTGCATATAACTTAGCGATCAAATAAAATGAGCATTAGCGGATTAAACCCCATACACCCGGATTAATAGTCAAATGTCGTGATGTAAATACATTTAAGGGCTGTATTTTTAATTTACACATCTGTCACACTTGTCGGGTAGAATGGGGTTATTACCCCCTAATAAGGTCAATGGGGGATGGCTATGAATAGCCGCATAAAAGGCGAATAGTCGTTTTAATAATTTATTGGTATTGTGAGGGCTATTTTTAAAGAAAATTAAGTTTATAGCAATTTGGTAAACCGGTCGAATGTGACGTTGATTGGATTTCACGGGGTGCGCGTAATACAGGGAACTGTCTCGGTGATATTGGATAATGAATTTTGTATTAGAACAGGTACTCGGGACACGCAACTGAGGTGGAATTCCTTAATTATTCATAGTGGACATTGATCAATTATACATTTGTTATCGTCATTATTTTGCTGTTTATTAAATTATTCAAAGTTAAATTCCCATTCACTATTTTAGAATTTATACAACCTTATGTTAATGTAAATATTTGTAAAAATACAATTTACTTTTCCCATAACCAATTAATTTGTACAAAGACTGCAAGCATCAACGTAAAATGTGTAGATTAATAATAGTATATATGGTACTATATTTTTTCTGTCTTTAAATATTTTTTATGAAAATATTTAATATTCAGAAACGCAAACATTTTATATTTCAGCTGAGAGTGTCCCCGTAATGAGGATCGCATTTTTTTCACAGTAAACTTCGATATGACAAGCGAATCGAATATGCCAGGCGCACTACGTCATTATCGCTTGTTATGTCGGACTATTACCAGCCTGCATTCATTAATGCTCGTCATACATCGCCGACGAATTAAACTATCGTAGGCACGTGTCGAAAATGTAAAAAAAAATGTTCCAATAAAACGGCTTTGAGCACTAATGCAAGCGATATTTTTTGTTTCCAAAATAATAATTATTGATAAATATTAAATAAGTATATAATTTAACATAAGCACGAAATTATGTTTACCAACCATGAAAGTAGTCTGATCCAATTTACTCGAACCCACTTTTCCTCGAAAATCTACAATCAAATAATTATAAATCAAAAACGAAATTTCATCACAATCAAATTTAAATTCAACAACTCATAATATTAAACGTTAAATTCGTACAACCAACCATATTTTCCCTGCAGAGTCAAAAGACTGCATTGCACCGAACAGTAATTCAATAATGGTACCGCATGGTCTAAGCTCTATTTAGATATAGGCTTCAGATTTGCTCGATTCAAGTCACATTAATTGATAAATAAAGCAATATTGAAATTTATATATGACGATACCGCTGAAATGACAATAGTAAGACCTATTGGGGACAATAATGCTTGTAGACCTTAAGATCGAGCGCTACGGCTCGTTCAGAAGACGTAGACTTCATCATCATCAACGCATTTCTTTAGCTGTATTCTTTCTTAGTTTCAAAAAGATCCTGCCTAAGTCTAAACAGAGCCATAAAAACAGTATTTTCATGATTTTTAGAACGGATTTCAAGTTCGTGATGCAATTAGCTGATCACGGAGTCACAGGCGAGACCGGGTCTATGTGATTAGTGCTCTATATTATGTCGGGCTTCGAACATTTAATTTTGTTGCTTTTTAATTAGGAATTAGGTATGTGACCTATTAGTACTTGTAAGGTGGAAAGTTATTCTGTATGCAGCGCTTTCGTTGATAATAAAATCGCCTGTTTAAGATTTCAGCTGCAAGTTCTTGCATGCTATAATTTATGCTGAGATCAGTAAACGTTTAGCGATACCAAAAACAGAATGTTAACGGTTTGAGGAAAACATGCTATGGCCTAACACTTATATGTACTAACATTTGAAATAAATTACGCGGCCTCTGTTAAGTCCAGTTTTTTGCTATGGGTAGAGGTGGGGTCTTCGTCGTTTCACACCACAAGCGGTTCGCACCATGGTGTGAAACGACGAAGTGTACTTTTTGAAGGCGCTGTTTCACACCATGGTGTGAATCAGCCAATGCTTTTTTAGACTTCGTCGTTTAACACCGTGGTGTGAATCAACCCAGGAGTCTCTTTGGCTTCGTCGTTTCGCACCAATATCAAAAGTTTGAAAATATAATGTGTTTTTGTACAGACGGGTAGAAAACTGTTATTGGATAAAATGAATAGTGCAATAAAATACAAAATAGGTATATAACTTAGCTTTTTTGTTATTGGATAAAGTATTAATACGAATCAAAATAATTGCATTTTTTTACTTAAAGGTATAAAAGAGAGTAAATAGTAAAAATGTAAACGATAAATATTCACAGATGAGGCGGCGGAGGGGGGGGGGGTCTATTACCCTTTTACTTATAACTAATTAGATAATATCACAGGTAGATATTTACTACATTACTATTATGCTTACATAATTAAAGTAATAATTGAAAATCACAGGCTGAGCTGTATGTGTGTAGTGTTTGAACTTTTTTCCATCACATATAGCCAGCCGTCATCCAATAAGTTCAGCAGCAAATGTGACAAAACCCAACTTTTTGGCTTTCGCCACAAAATGCGGCTGAAGACAAAATAGCACCCAACAATTTTTACTTCTGGATTTTTTTTATGGCTGTTGATATAGTGTATTATTTATATTAAATGCATATCTAACAACAAATTACTATGATGATTTTTTAATGAAAGTTTATTATAAACGAATAATTTAGTTAACTATTCAAACTAATATCAAAATATAGGAAGTTACAAAAATATTGTGAGATGTACTTACCTAATACAAATCACTCAAATTTACAAAACAACGTGAACACCACAACTCTCTGAATATAAACTCCGTACTGTAACCTTAAAAATAACCCAATGGCACGCAAAATAATAATATAATTGTTATTTGCAAATCAGAAGCATGTATTCCTAGCCCAGAGTCATTTTATTGTTTATTTGACGAGTGTCTTTTCACGAAATGGATTACTTTAACCTGAGAATTTTAGAGCATCCCCATATGTATGCATTTTTACGGGCACATGTTATCTTAAATTTATTGATTTTATTGGGTTAGTTATTATTATACGTGTTGTTGTCTCAAATATCAAAACTAAGTCTTTAGTACAATATTAATTACGTTGCTGCACTACATGATCTTATCTTTAGTGATCTTTAATTTACACATAATTCTAGATTCCCTAGGTGCCAGATTATGAATGGATAATTAAATAAATAAATAATTCCATGAACGACTTTTGTGCATGCTTATATTTTATTGAATAAATAATAACAAAATATCATTGGTGCGAAACGACGAAGGCAAAAAGAGTCCTGGGTTGATTCACACCACGGTGCGAATCGACGAAGTCTAAAATAGCATTGGCTGATTCACACCATGGTGTGAAACAGCGCCTTCAAAAAGTACACTTCGTCGTTTCACACCATGGTGCGAACCGCTTGTGGTGTGAAACGACGAAGACCCCGTAGAGGATTATGTTTATATAGTATGTCTCTATACTTATAAGCCATCAACGTAAATGTTAATGCCACCAGGGTTTATATAGCAAATATCTTAATTTGTGCAATGGCGGCATTATCGGGAACACATAATGGATGAAATAATAAGATAATATTATCCTATTAGAGGCGTACATTAAGTGAATTTGGCTCGGTGCCTAGTGTCTGGCTACATAATAGGCACACACCGCCAATTCATATTTATTACGAACACTGAAGCGGGTGATTTTATTTCTTAGATTATTTAGTTACGGGACTACAAGCGCTAGTTACTGTACTGAATATATTATGACAATTCTTGGGGGAAGGCGAGGTAAGCAACTTTAACGTAAAGTACATCTATTTTTTTATAATTTAAGACGACAACGATACTGACATACTACTGCAAGCTCGTATCTATTGACAATTTCGCATTAGTAAGAAAAACGCGTTGCATTTGGATATTCCCTGCTAAATACTCGATGGTTAAAATGCTCTTACGTTCTCTATTTATTCTGTCGATTAAAAAAAAACACTTGGCTTACTAAATTCCTATCATAGCGCGATTTCCGACCGATGTAAACCATACATCTCTCTTACTCCCACAGCTACTGTGACAGCAGTTTGTTTCCGGCAAATTGAGAGTACCTACTCAATTGATTTGATTTGAGTCAGCATTATCTTTTTATTTTGATACTTAAACTGTAATAGAGAATTGTTGCGTGAATACAGTTTTGATTACCCTATTCAGAGAACAATACAATAGGGATTTATCGCAAATATTCCATAGTCAATTCATCACAAAGTAAATGTATAAATCAACGAGCAGTATCTTAGCTGTATATTCGTAGGTTTAAATCGTTCCAAGTGAGACACACAGCTCGAGATTGCCGGCAATTCACACCACGTACCGGTGTAATTCAACGTGAAGAATAAGACGTGTAAATAGTAAATACGGGTGCCATTAGGCACGCTCGGCGGGAATTTGCATTAAGATTAACGACTCCACCCCGTTTCTGGGACTGCACGCTGCATCCAACCCGCTCAAAGCCTTTGTGACCACCCACAAGCGTTTCTCTCGTTTACCACATAAGCAATAGAGTCGGTAACTGTGCGAACAATTTCGGTTGTTATGTTAACTTTATTAGTGTGCCCCAGTTAACGTTTCGAGTTATTTTAATGTTGTTTAATGATCCGTTTCGGTGGTAATGTAATTAATTGTCAATTATTAAGTTTAATTGAGATGAGTTTTGACCGAGCTCATGATTGTTGTGTGAAAGTTTGCCACAGAATTTCGGATTATTTCGATAGCCTAGGGACTGATATCTAGTGTCAATAAATATGTCAAAGTTCAGATTGCCAAACCTCGGTTAATGCCTTCCTTGCTTTGTGCCTTCAAAAGGTAAAGCAAAATACAGCTCAAGAAATAATTTTAAAGATTAATTCGCTCATAAAATATACTAAAATTTACAAGCTGAATTACCTGCCGGTTCTTCACGACCGATCGATTGATCCGGTTGTAGAGAACCATTTCTTCGTAACCTATACAAAATAAAATATTTATTGAATTGCCATTTATCCATCCATCCATCTGTCAAACCTGATAATAACTAATTCAACGTTCACTTTAAAACTGATAATGTCAAAATGGTAAGAGTGGTTTTTTTTTAAGACTAGATGTATTGTGTAATTGTGACTCTACTAGAGTTGTTTTTAACTATGGGTAGAAAGAGTATCCTTTTATATGGATGTGCCATGGTCGAAAGTTAATTGCTTATGCTAAAATACTCAGTGAAGTAAATTTAAGAGTAGATTCTCTACTACTCTACTATGCCACGGTAACATACGATAGAGGGAGCTAGCGCTGCCTGGCGTTCCGCCAATTTGTCTAATACCTTTTTATACCCCACTTAAGGACTTTATGCTTGTGTTATGTAGGTAAGACAAAGTCAAATTATTTACTACGTATAGGCCTACCGGGGCATTTACAAATTTTCATTTTATTTTTTTTCCACAACTCTACAATTGGATCGAAACGTGACCTCAACTGAGAAAATTGAAGACTACCTATACGGATTTTTTTGCAAACAAAGGTATGAAGCTATGAAGTAATTATTATTATTTTGGGTAGATAAGTAGCGTGATGTTAGGAACATTTTAACGGACCGAAGGTACATAATCATTATACGCCTTATTTATACTACTATAAACCTGAAAATGGAACTGAAAATATTCATGCATTTAAGATATTAAATTAGAAAAAAAATTACGACTTTGAATCTAAAACAAGTGTTTAGAATTCGTGTTACATATTCCTGATATAGGGTTACATAATTCCTGATGGTGTGAATGGGGCACAGAGCAAAGCTATTTATGTACCCGCATAACATTATGTAAGTGTGATACACATGTATACATAAAATGATTATGTAGCGTGTGAGCTCTACCAGGCTGGAGATATGTAGAGTGCTATGGGGGTTTGGGGCCCTGGCAGTTGGCCAATTTGTCGCCTAGTGGCCCATTACTAGTCTGTAACATATAAACATCCACTATGTTTATATGTTACCGACTAATAACGCCTATGCATTATCATGTGTGTGCAATATTTCAACCACTAACCACTTCATAACGACTCTAGTAGGTACATTTACTAGCCGTTTAAAAATGGCTTAAAACATTTTGTTACTAAAATCAATGGACATATAAAATGATTCAACACGCGAAATCATTTTTTTGATTATAAAGAATATCAGTGACGTTGGTTTTGGACATCATATTTATTTGACAATGTAATTTCGACATGTCATCCAAGATTATAGATTCCGATAGATATATTATCCTAGATCTACATATGACATAGATCTTAATAATGTGATATTTTGCCAATGACAGTTTTAACATTAGCTTTCCTCTATAGCCGCGTACTGACCGATAGTAAGAAGAGACGTGTCTTGCCCGAGCGCTATCATTTGTCATTTGCCTGATGCCTCGCTGTGCACCTGGCTGTATAAGCCAATTTTGTCTGAGTTTTCGCGAGGCTACGCGACCAGTCAGCACGCAGCTATTCCCTAATGAAAACGTAAATATTTATTTTAAATATGCGTCGAAGACTAACTAAAAGCATTCCAAAAAACCGAAAGATAGAGTCAAAAATAACACATTACAGGTATTTTTGTCATATTCAGAAGTTTATCAACTCTGTAGAAAAATAAGTCTATTTTTGTCTGAATATTTTGTTAGGAAACCATAGTACGTAAGTGGGCGCAAAGAAGAAAAATATTCCGAATAAAATAAAGGAATGAAGTTCAATGAACACTCAGTTGATAAGTTTTCTGACCTTCCATAATTCGTTTGGAGAAGGTTACTAATATTTTTAGAAAGTTACAAACGTGACAAGGTGTTTGTTATTGTATATTTTTATAGTTTCTAGTTCGAACTGCTGACCAAAGGGAAGTGATCCACTAAAATGTATTTTCTAAACATATTCACCATCTATTGATTTCTTATATTTACGCGAATATTATACATTGAAGTAAAACTAAATTTACGAATTTTATGGCGTGATCGGAGATAATCAGGTCTTCTAAACAAACTGTAAAAAAACATAGATATGTATTGTTACGATGCGTATAAAAGAGGTATCGATAACTCGAGAAATAGTCATCGAAGCTTCTAGAAACAAAAACGCATTGTTGGGTCCAAGGTCCCCTATCGATCTGTGAAGAAAGATCTAGAATCGTCAACAATGTTGCAACCGGCTTCCGGAATATACCTCATATTATTTTTATTAAAATTATTATTAGTAAACAAAAGGCGAGGGCAATGCAATTCCTGGAACTGCGAGTTCTCGGAATAATACCGATTAGACGAATACAGCTACGTACACTAGAACATTCTAGCGCCTCCTTATTACCGTGTACATAATGTTCATTTTCCTTATGGAACATTTCTGTTTAGTGGGTTTTTATCGACACCTTTCTGGAAAGATCCACCCTCGCTATTTTCGGATTATAAATAGTGTGCAGGACCAGCGACGAGACAGTTTCTATTTGAAAGCGATAGTGAACACATCTCTCGGAAGCGAACTAAGAAGACTATACCGGCGACTCTAGCGAATACTGTGGACAACTGTGTTACAAAGTGATTTGGTGTATTGTTGTTTAAGTGTTAACTAGTTAGTGTACTGGTGTGTACTATTTTTGCCTTCTGTGTGGAGAGCGATTAAAGTAATTTTCACGTAATCGGCATTTAATTAACCCCGCACGTAACAGTATATTCTTTCATCCTTGAGCGCCCCAACGATATACACAATTGATAGATAGGTATTCAGCATAATTGGAAGTCATATAATACTTATCCAAATGCTTTCAAAGAAGTAAGGAATATGCTCAAAGTAGCAATTTGTATATAAGCATGGAAACCTAATATGTTACATTACATTATGCAATACGAGGAGGCTTTTAGACGCATACGATGATGTGTAATTTTTCACGAGGGCAATCAGCGAATTCCCCTTTTTAAGGTTCCTTGTATACTATTGGTAGAAATGAAAACCCGACTACGGTCTACGGTACGGTACGGACTACGGTAACTATAAATATTGGGAACATTTTGCAAGTAATTAATTTTATTGTTTAATATAATTAAGTTAATAATTTTATTTTAATAGGTATCGGCCCGCCACACTCTCTCACTACTGTTCCTCTTGTAAGCTAGGATCTACATAATTGTATGTGAATAGTTTAATGAAATCAATGCTTAGCAATAACTAGCCACATTTTTCTGGTAAGAGATCGTTTATTTTCAATTTTTTAACTATTATGCCTATAGTTAAAAAAATATATAAGCACATCTTATATAAGTGTACGGGACCAACACAGCCCACCGCGCTTACTCTTAACCACTTTCCTCCTAAAAAAGCTGTACTCGTAATGCGTGGCGTTTTTTGCGGCGTTTTATTCGCGCGAAAATCGCAATAAATGGAGGGGGGGGGGAGGACGGAAGGGAGGGTTACGGAGATTAATGTCCCGACAGACGGAATGTTGACACTAGCACTTTGATTGCGAGTGCTGCTTGCTGCCTCGTTTGTCATGACTCATATTTTTCTTTTTGTCTTTCGATATTATTGTGGTGTGCCAAGATAGGCTATATTTTAGGGTGCAGTTACATACTTATTTTTAGATGTTTCTGAGGGAAGTTTTTTTTTACTGGGGACTATTTACACATCAAACAAACGTTGCAACTTGGACTGAGCATAAAGTAATTCCACAGGATTTCGTCGGTAAATTCATTCGTATCAGATCACGTGAGTAATTGATAAATCTGTGAATTTTAATGATGCCAAATGTATGTTAAATGTAATTATTGAGCACTTAAAATAATTTACAAAATGATTGTTAGACCTTATATACCCATTCTAACACTGTCCATAAAATATATTCCCACATAACGAGACCCTAAAACTTCTTAATGGCGCGTCCACATTGGTGTTAGAAAATGTTTGTAAACTTTTTGAATTGCCGGCGCATGGGAGGAAAAAGAACAAAACTCGGTGTTTGCAACTGTTATAACACTAGAAGCTTGTTAGCACGAACCGTTGAATCCCAAACATCAGTGCGGTAAGCTGGAGCTCCTAATATAATCGTAACGTCATCAAGAAAGCAAGCTATCACTGTCATGCACATATAAAACCAGTAGTGTGAACGGGATGGAAGACGCTCCCTTTAGTAAAAAGTTGCTGCTTGAGCCGCAGCATGAAAACACGTGTAATTATGACGTTAGCGGATAGTTGGTATCGCTATCGCTGGGCGATGCTTTTTGACGTCATCGTTAAGGGAATCCGTCGAATTATTCTCATGAATATTTATGCGATCGTCTGCAACCCGAGGCGTAATGGCATCACAATGGCTTCTGGCTCCGGCGCCGCGGCCGGGCGCGAGATTATTGGTAGTATACGAAAATTTCGACCCAATATCGGGAATAATTTAACTGTATCAGATTTCAGGCGATTATAGTGGAATTAATATGATAATGACGTAGCATACGATAATTTTCGTTTGGTGTAAAGTACTCACCTGTGTTTGGTAAATTTAACATATTCCAGTTAATTGTAAGAACTATCTCGCTGATACCAAGTCATCGAAAAAACAAAATGTTTGATTAATTCATTAAGATTATGTGTGTTCCATTCCGTTGCTAGTAATGTTATTAAAACAAAAATTTAAGTATTTGACATTTTAAATATTGATGTGTGTATTTATTTAAGTTGTTTTACATATTGATTTCTCATTTTTACGCGAAACCTACACATTGATATAAAACTACTTAAAAACTAATTTTATCGCATATATGACACTAGGGCGTAAAACACCTCAGTCCTACTTGGTCACAGTAGGACTGAGGTTGCTGTAAAGCTGCCGAAACGTCGGGAACATAAAACATAAAATAATCGCGATAAAATCCGTTAAAATAGTTTTATTTCAATAGGTTGTTTTATTTCTTATGAGCTTACCTAAAATATACACGTGTAAGGGTTATAACTAAATTTATAATAAAATAGCCCTAGAAAAAAATACGTTAATTGTACTTTTTTTTAATATTAAATAGTGATTGTCACTTTTTTAGGCACATTTTCAAGGATTTTAAGAAGGTTAAAAAGCGAATTCCCTTTTGTTACAGAAACTCCCAATTCAAGATGCCACGTGTACCTGAATTACACCGGTAAATCGTTTACACTACGCTTAAAGTTTTCTTTAAACAGTTAACATTGCTACTCATTCAAATGGCCAGAAGTTGCCCATCGATCGGCCATTGTAAGCCGAATCTGTGGAATTATTCTCATGAATATTCCATCTGTCCGTCTGCAGCCCGGGGCAATGACTGCAGCACGGCTCGGAAAGACTTTAATCAATATTTAAAGTAGATTTTATGTGAATTGTGAATAGATGACCGATACACTATTCTCGTTTCTGATTTCAGCTGCACAATAATAAATAATACTTTTTTAAAACAACATATGAGCAAAACTTATGTGTGACCGATAGACTGTTGACTAAGATCTAACGGAGTTTGGTTTTAAAAACCTCTTATACAACGTAATTTAAAAATGGTATACTACCATTTGAACCTGCTCTTCCTTAGCGTATTTGTAATCATTATATTAATTAATAAATTTCAATAAGTGTGTCAAATTAAAAAAGATATGTTGCTCACAAAGAATCACAGTTTGTCATTTTGTATGGAGCAAATAAAAAAAAACACAAATACAACAAACACGCTGTATATAATCGATACTTTTTTGCCAAAGTAAGCCGAAACTGTAACACTGTATACCAGTTCAGTTCAGACATATTTTACCTAGAGCAGTACCACACATTTTTACGAAACGTTATTCAACTGTATTGACTGAAAGACTGTGGTAAAGATTATAGTATTCACTGAGTACAGATATCTCCAAACTTCGCATTCATACATAAACTGTGTTACAATCTATTTATCAAACTCCCCGATATATAACACCTAAAGTGAGTAATAATATTACCCAAGATATATGGTAATCTTCCTTCTCGTACGGCAAATGGAATTAGCGCAAGTTTAAACTACGTATCGTCTGAACTAACGCAATAAGTTACCGACTATGGGTGATAATCATTTAATGATATGATTTAACTGGATTACGTTTATCGTTATTGTTTGTAATTAAACTGAGTAATAGTGTATTATGTAAAGTGCTATTGTAATTATAAATAATTACAATAATCTCTAGAACACACCAACTGTACGGTTCCAAACTAAGCAACGCTTGTATTATTGGTTCCGTACGATGGTGTGGGGCCGAACCCAGTATGTAACACTTGTATAGTTATTAAACACCTATGACTCTGATAAATACATACGCGTGCTCGTCACACAAATATTGCTCGTACCAGGATTCGAACCTGGATGTCTAGGTATTGAAAGCAGATTCACTACCAACTGTGCTAATCAGGTCGTCTAATACATGGTGTATGTATATAAAATAGTTGTTGTCAGTTAATCCAGCGCCCAGCACAGTTAGGTTGCAAGATCAGATCTCAAAACCGATACCGTAGAATCCCTCCGGGATCCAGGGATCCGGGAATAGGGTGGGGATTCTTGGGGATCGTTACGTATCGGGCACGCTTAAATGCGCTAACCGCTTCACAGGTTTGTGTTATCTTGCGGCAGATGATAGATAGGGACCGTGGCGCAGCTTAGCGCGGCGTGTGCGCTGGTTTGTGAATCACGATACGGATGAATGT
The DNA here is from genome assembly GCA_905404115.1 of Pheosia gnoma. Lineage (NCBI taxonomy): Eukaryota > Metazoa > Arthropoda > Insecta > Lepidoptera > Notodontidae > Pheosia > Pheosia gnoma. Next base: position 3,435,999 of record FR989910.1, read on the forward strand.
AGTGTTATTTAATTAGAAATACTGTCATCTACTGATTATTGGAATTAGTCTCAATGTACAAATGTATGTCTAATAAAGAAACATTTATTGTTGCATTAATAATTATATTTATTATTATTACATAATTATGTTTAATATATAACTAGCTGTCCTGGCGAACTTCGTACCGCCTCAGAATTAAATGTATGCTAGTGATTTTGTTCATATGTTATAATAGTTTTCCTGCTATTCAGCGCGGACACAAATTAAAAAAATCACAGATTATCAAAATACATATGACAATTAGTGGTCTCTGCCTACCCCCATGAGATACAGGCGTGTTTAGTTGTTTTCAGGGATTTAGCGGCCGTTTGACACACAACTTTTTAATTGTGCCTGCGCCTGCGCTATTTATGCTAGTTATGTAGAACCCTGGCTTCTTCAAATGAAGCTAAAATGTTTCATAACAAAGCCACTTTGAAGACTCAAATGACATCACCATAACACATTTATATTCAAACATTGACACAAATATAGAAGCAGAACGTTGACAAATATTACCGACGACATTTTTCATCGGATCCCAAACCGTCGACACCACGTCACCCTTTTAATCTCGTAAAATTTATGTCTCAGTACAGGGTGTTGCCGAGAGAGCATTATTATTTTAAGGGTGATCTATTTATTAGACGGCGGTGGGGCCCCTGGCGAGGCTATAAACAATCTATTAATAAATTAAGGCCGTCCCGCCTTCGGGATGGTCCAGCGGACGTGCCACAAATATTATAATGAGAAACTATTCGAGGCAAGGGTTGGGAGCCGGTTTGTTTAAGGTTTTATTGAGATTGAGTATGATAAATAAAAACAAAACTTTTATTTGAGATTGAGAACCCCTGATTATGTCAGGGATGCTCAACCTCAATAGCTTATATTCTATTCTCGATTTGGTGCTATTATGTATTTTTTATATAAAAACCGCCCGGATTATACCAAGCATAATCTTTGCCAAGGAATTAAACCTACACGTTCATTAATATAGAAAAAAAACTGTTATGTTTTGTTAGTGTGTTTACGCTTTATAAGATGAAGAAATTTCTCTATAAAGGACCACTACCAAAGAAATCATTTTTAATAAACGTCACTATCACGAAAATGAGGCGCACGAACCGGATATCAACTAGCCTAATAGATTTTTAATCAATTTAGTTCTGTGTCCGCCATTTTGCGACGTGGCGGCCGCCGGTTGGCCCGTTTGAATTCGGAATGAGCGCGCCGACGCGGGCCCCATCAATCATTGGGCCCGAGCCGGCCTACGTCTGACGGGCACAAATTATGATTGAGATTTATGCCTAGTGTAGCTTAGGTATTTGAAAATGTGGGACGCGCATTTAACGCATGCAGTCATCCTTAACCTTGCAACTATATTCAGGGGTACTGGGAATTAAAGGACATACTTAAAGGAAGCTGGGTGACCAATAGAACCTGAAATTTATTTCTTACTGGTTTAAATTCATAATTAAGTAGCAAAAAGCAAAAAAATGAAAGATAGACGGAGATTATTTAGTTGAGGGACACTATTTTTCCATTCACGCATGAAATTAGGTATGAAAACTGTTCTTTTCCAAGAACTTACATGTTCAAAATGCCAATATTGGAATGTCCGAATAAAAGCATGGCCTATGGCAACACTACACAGTGCCACTAGCTGACTGCATCTGTTATGACAATTACTTAGACCGAATATGGATGCATACCCTGTCAAAATTAAATTGACCATTATTAATACAAAGAGTCAGCTCATTATTTATGCATAATTTAAAATAATGAGCGGTAATTTTATGGAGCTGGCAACAATTTGAAAACAGGGTGTGGAGGTTTAAACACGACCTTTGTAATTTTCAAATTTCATTTGTGAAATTTCAATAATCTCAGTATAGTTTGGCAATAAGGTCGTCTGCTCGTTTCAGAAATAAGGCTGCCCGATGTGGCTTTTGCCCGAGCCAGCCATACCTGACAAATTTATACTGGCACAGCTGTTGATATATATAATAAGGTTAGCAGCGAGCTAAATGCCAAATTATAGGTAGCGCTCGGCCGAGGCAGCATGAACGTTTAACTCTGACGAGGCACAACTGCCCGAGCCGCGCGAAACTGTCCAGTCCGTACTCAGTTTTCAGGAAGCAGAATCAAAATATATGTTTATTCATGATAACCATTATAAAAGCACTTATAAATCGTCAAATGACACAATGACTCAAAATGTAATGCTACGACTTTACCGCCCGTTCGGAATGCCGTTCCTATGGAGAAGCACGGGCAAGAAATTTCATGGTTGCTTTTCTTATAAGGATGTTATGCATTTTATATGTAGTGCTTTCTTATGGTTATGTCAGAATAATGTAGGAAAGGCTACGCTGGCTTGATCAGCTGGTAAAAAAGTACTCACCCTAAGTTTATAAATTCGAGTTAATGGCTACATCGTTCCCACCTTTACATATAAATATATTTTTAAAATAAAAAAAGAAGGGCTGCGCATTTCCTCGCTCAGCAAGTAGCTTTGCCTATTCAGCGAGGGACTTGGGGTCGAGTCACCTTCGTCCGTAGGGGTCGAGTCACCTTCGTCCGTAGGAGAATTAAATACCCTCGAGATACCCTACACGTGACCCTGGGTGGTGCCAACTAGGTGACAACTCTACTGGTGGTAGGCTTCGGCCGTGGTTAGTCACCACCCACTGAACAAAGCCATGTCGCCAAGCGGCCTAGCCGTGTTCCGGCATGATGTTCGGTGTTGCCATTCATGGATGGCGGGTCAGATCAGTTGCGCTGCATGTGCCTAGTGAATGTAGCGTCTCGATCTACTGCCGCCTTCCTACCTAGGCAAGTATGCTCCATCGTAGATCTCATCGTCACTTACCATCAGGTGAGATCGAGATCAAATACTTGCCTATAATGTAATAAAAAAAAAATAAAAAATAAAAATGCGGCCAGCATCTTGGGTACGCTACCGCATGGGCCATTTTTTTACACTTTTTGTAAATATTATGTGGCTTTTCTATACTCTTTTTAATTTATATTACTTTTGTATAATAATGTAATTTCCTCTATATATTTAGTTTGTAAATATTTAAGTTATTTTCTTTGTAATTATTGTAAATAAGAAGGATTCACACACGCGCACACATACCTAGATCCACACAGGCCGTTAACCTAGCCCCTATGTCACCACACTATCGTATGAATGCTTCTGAAGCGAACGGTGCATTGTTAGGTTATCTCAAACGACTCTACGGCTCCCAGGGATGGCGATAGCCGCCGTAAGATGATCCTCTTTCTAGCACCTGGCTGGCTTTATAGAGATAGCAACGAAAGTATTGCCAACTTAACAGAATAAAAATGGGAATAACATTTCAGAGCCCGGTTTTGCACGATAAAACCATTCTATGGAATTAATCTGCATAGGTCTATATCGTGTATTAATCGGCTTGGTCGTTTTCGAGAAACCCAACAAGTAGACTAACACGTAAGAATTACTGAACAAGTAAATTGAACCTATTATAATGTCTATTTATTTGTAGAGATTTGCATAGTTCAATTCCTCCGCAACTTTTTTGCTTGGGTACAGTTCTGTAAATAGCGCTTAACGGTATTCAATATTGTGATACTCGTAGCTGGCAACTTCATTAACGGGCCCTAACAATGTAAAAGAAAACTTTTTTAATCTATATATTAGAAAAAAAGGAAATAATTTTATGAATTATTTAAAAATGGAACCCAAAACTAGGCACTCTCAATACCTGTTACTTATACAGCTGAAGGCTATTAGGCTCTGGTTCATAGAACTTAGTAAACCAAAGGCATAATATATACCTATACTACGTATACATTGTGGTGTGTGTTATAATATCTATCCCTTCACATCATTTGCAATTGACACCTCTAGACGAGCTTACTCAACAACTTTCAGGAAAACATTCCATTTATCTGTATCTTAGCTATATTTCAGTTTCATCACACAAAGGAGATGTCAAACGCACCACAGATCAACAAAGACCCACTATAATAAAGATGCCGAGTGAACTTTGATCAAAACGGCTTCCAATATCCCCATTCACGCAGTAAGCAGTATTTGTTCCCAACTAGGTCTGCAGGAACGTCACAAAGTAATTCATTTGCAGAAGTTTCGCCACTTCGCGGAGTACGCGGATTGCATCGCGTCAGTGCAGTGCAGTACCATCCGATATATTATTAGCTGTGGAAACTTTGACTTCTGTTTTCTTACTGGTTTATTGAAAGGAAAGTGGGATTTGATCATATTTGCTATAGTCATTATTGTTTTATTGGTCGACTGTCTAGTTTAATAGTCTGACCGTTTATGTGACCTTAGTACAATCTTTTAACGTTATCGATTCGTAGTCCAGTGAGCATGGAACTCATTGCCATTTATGAAATCTGTGATGTGTACGAATTTGATTTAATATTTTTTTCTCCAGAGGAAGATGTTTCTAACCACGATAGAGATTACATTGTGGTAGGTAAAACATTGCTTAATTGCGTTCCCACCGTAAATAATAAGCTTAACAAAGCGAGTTAATAAAAGAAACCAACTTTATAATTAAAAATAGAAATATATCAGGTCCTTAATGAATAACATTCATAAGTTATAGTTCCACTAATCTACAGTTTAAATATAATAAAAATTGAATTCAAATAAAATAATGCGCACAGCATAATATATAAATATATAATATGTAAATGTAGCGTGGTTGATGGAGGGAAGGGACGTACTTACGTCTAATTAAGAGGGGATTATGCTCTGTCATATCCGTACATTTTGACCCCAACACGGATTAGAGTATACCTCGCAGTCTAGCCAGTGAAGCTTTAAAAAGTTTTTATAATTAATAATTAAAAAAAAATACATGAAAGGCTATTCATCGGTGAGCGCATCATTTGAAGCTAAACTGAATTGGCATTTTTTTTAATATTAAAAAAAAATAGTTTTAGGGATTTGGAAAGCACAACATTTGTTGGTTCAGCCAATAATCAATAAATTGGCTTATCTTGATTCGGACAATTCGGAAAATGATCTTTAAAATGTGAAGGCAGCCAAACTCACTGACAGTGATGAACTATATTCGTCTAGCCTGAATACAGCTTTAAGGGAATGTGCCCAGCTGGACGACATGGGCATGTATTATACAACTGATTCAAAAAGGGTATACTACGCCTTGAACCAGGACTACTTTAGCGCATTTGTAAACACTAGGTACATGTCAAGTCAGATTATGGATATGCCAAATTTAAAAAAGAGTTATGTTAGCAAAAAATCACAATTGTTATTTTGTTAAGAAAAAAATATATTTTAAAAATTTGCTTATGCGCTTTCTGAATAACTCTGCATATGATCACGCTAAAGAACTTGCCGGGTGAAGGTGAAACAATTCTGATTCGAATCATGTTGATTCGGAAAACAAACTGTTATGACGGGAAAAAACAAGAGCTACTCCATTACACAGCTTAATTACAGGCGAAAATGCCTGAAAATAATACTTAAAATATACTGTAAAAGTAAATGTTCCGTAAGATGACTCGTTAAACAGGGGTTGGTATGCAAATGTTATGAATTATTATGATGAAAAGTGTTATAACAAATTGCGCTGTCCATCTGGTCGATGTAGAGATGGCTGGATTTAATTAATCACAAAATAATGCTGGGAAAGGGTAGGATCTACGGATGCGAGATTGTGATAACAGGACCAGAGTGGTGTAGATAACAAGTGGAAGGCGGCATCGTTCATTGAACCCACAGACTCCTCTGCTTTGTGATCGAATACTTTTACAATAATTTTTACCTTTTGCGATAAATTATAAACTAAACTTTGTTGGTGTTGTATTCGATGTTGTTAGGATTACGCGATTGTGGTTTACAAAACACTGCGACATATTTCATTTTGCATATTGTATCAATTAAAATTATTACGCAACTTATGATGGCCTGGAACTTACGTTGTATTGCCATTTAATCCATGATTCTAAGTTCAAACTATATGTTTTTTGGAATAGAATATTTCAATTTAAACATAATCATAATCATGGAATCGAATAATTATCAGCTGTCATAAGTGCTCTCATTTGTTGCAGCATGTATAGTTTATTATATTTAGTCGTATTATCATTTATGTCATTATGTTATATGGGAATAGGGTACAAAGTTGCCTCAAATCGCCTATCAAGTGTACGATTGTACCATCACAAGAACTAACTCGAGTCGAGGGTATAACGAGATGGCAAATTCTGAAAAACAAACGACCCCGAAGAGGGTCGGACAGTGGGGGCACAATTAAAAAGCGAGATGTAAGCCGGGGTTTAACCCGGCCAGAAATAATGGCGCGATTTGCTGACTAATGAGCGAATATACCTATTGTGGTCTTAATCATTTCTAAGGATTTGTTTATAAGTAGCTATGTTACATTACATTTTTTTTTGAACCCTCCTTTTCAGCTGGATATAGCATATTGTGTTATGCCAAAATAGCAGTGCCTGTGATAACAGATAACAATATGCTATGCCATTGTATCTAAAGGTTACTTATATCTATGTGCTAGTGACTAGCGTTTTCAATTCAGGAACGTCAATTCATAATTATCTTTGTTTTCGAAATTCGAATCCGATTTGAGATTGATCCGGCTCAGTCATCGAAAATTGTCAAGTACTTAGTAATTGTAAAAAGAAAAAAAAGCGCAATCGCGGCTTGCAACGCGGTTCCGACGGTCTCAACTCTTAACTTTCTACAATAAGACCAGCGATAGAGTAACAAGTCGGGAAATTCCCCCCCCCCCCCCCCCCCCCCCCCCCTCGTTGGACTGACGTCGAGAATCAGGTCGGAAATATCGACTTGAAAATTTCTAGTTAGTTCGGAATGACATTGCGGTTGCCGATTGGATTATTTTTACAAGTTGCAACTGTTCGGCTGTGGTACACGGTCTTGTTTTAAGTACGCCAATGGGACGAGGGATGTGGGTGGTAATTAGAACAATGCAGAGGCTGTGATTTTGATATTATTAGATAACAAGTTGTCCTGGCGAACTTCGTACCGCCTCAGAATCAAAATGTATAAGAAAATCTGTTTTTTTTTACAAAAAAAATATTATAAAATGTATTATAGTTAAACTAAATAGGAAAAAATATGTATGACAACAAACTATGTATCAAAAAGATGATTATTTTTAGTATAATTTTTTTGGAAATTTTACGGAGATGATGACAATGAGATGGGACGGAGATAAATCTAAAAAAACAGTGAAACATCACTTTATGTGATCTGTATCGCCAGACGAACACACCAACTATACGGTCCCACACTAAGCAACGCTTGTATCATGGGTACCCTACAATGGACTGAGGGCGAACTCAGTATAATATAATACTTATGTCGATATTTAACATCCATGACTCGGGTACAAACATTTGTGCTCATCACACAAAGTTTATCCCTACCAAGATTCGAACCCGGGACCCGCAGTGCAGAAGGCAGGGTCACTACCCACTGAGCTAATCAGGTCTTCGAATCTATCGCATAACTAGTCGTCTAGATTGCAATATTCCATTTCTGAAACACATACCGTCTAATACAGGACATATATGATATGATATACCTGCATATATGTAATGCGGCGGTCACAGGTGGTGCGGCGATATTGGCTGGGACTAAATTAATGTCACACGTGATATTATGCAAATCCGTGCATGTTAGACCCGACATTGGATTTGTAAATTTTCACACTAATGTGTGTGTGGCCTTATAACATGTTTAGTCAAATATCTAGTAAATGCCTACCCTAAAAAATATTATATTTAAATCTGGGGCTCAATTCTACTAATTTACAAACGCTTCAGTGGAGTGTCGATAGCGTGTCGATTGAATGATTTTAGACATTTGGTAGTCTACTAGTTTTTCAAGATCAGCGGCTTTCCACTAACCAGCCATTCAACTGCCGTTGAACTATTTCGTATTCTGTACTTCAGTCGTGTATCAATATAATGTAGCTAAGTAATGGTATTCTACTCGTTATCTGACGATTCAAGCAGTCGACACATAACTATTGCCACTGAAATGAGACTCCATCGAGACGACATTAAAGTTTTGGCAGAATAGCCAATCTGTCACAGTCGTAATGGAACCTCAATATTGTGTCGCTAGATTGGCAATCGTATGTCATTTTATTTAAATTAGCAGAATTGGGCCCCTGGCAACGGCCTGGCCTCTCCTCGCGTTAAAGAGGAGTGTACCCAGTATAAAGGCAATAAGCTCGCCCCTATTACATTGGGACAGTACTGTCCTCGAAATGTGGATGCACTTCAGCGTTTTTCTTCAGGCATTGCAGGAGCGATGCTGTGTATATCTATTAAATAAGGGGTGTAAGTGGCTTCGTAAGAAAAACTCATAACATAGATTCAACTCATGATTGTGAACCCTCCATAGGTGGAATTTTCCGTCAATCTTTTTATGTTTTTTTGGAACGAAGTTCCTTATCGCGCGTTGCGAAAGGTGGCTAGACGGAAAAAAATATCACGAAAAGTTGTAACGACACTTTTTGCTATCTTTGTCGTTTGCATTTACATAATGGTCAGTATTTTCGAGACATTGCACAAGTGCATCCGTGGCGCAATTGGCTAGCGCGTTCGGCTGTTAACCGAAAGGTTGGTGGTTCGAGCCCACCCGGGGGCGATATATTTTTGTTTCCCAAAATTATTGATTGTTTGTACTTAATAAATAATAAAGGAACTACTACTACTACTACTATACGTTCCATCCGGGTGTCCCTTGACACCTCTCAAGTTTTTTTATTTATATTAGCATGAAATCTTAATATAAGTCAAAATTAAAGTAATTACAAATATAAAACATATTTACTTATTAGATTAGACGGCAATGTAAATTAAAACTCGATACACTTGAGCGCGCTCGTCACTCGCACTCGTCGGGTATCGCAGGGAGCGTTGTGTTGTGTTCGCATTGTTTACGATACATTGCTCGCTGCAAAATTAGAACTTATATAACCCATGACTTTCGACATAAATTATATATATAATTTGAATATGCATTGAGTGTAAGCTTTACCCGAAGTTTTCGTTTTCATGCTCCTTACAGTCTGTATTTTCGAGTATAATCAAGTATCTAATCAAATAAATATTTGACATTTACAGTCATACTAGAATGTACTCGTACGCAGGGTTCACCAGTGTACGGAAATTGATAAAATCGAGCACGCGTGACCTCGATATAAAGTAGGCATATAATATTCTTTTTATCAAAATACATTAAGGGAACGGTCGCTACGAATATAAAGGGCTTAACAAGTTTATTTCGAAGTATTTTCATTCTTTTTTTTTAGGGAAAAGATTAAATGTTTTTGTTATTTAGACAATTGTTATCAATTCGTCGCCGTATGTCTTTCCTTAAAATGTTGTTGACTGTCTATTGTCTTCTGATTCCTGTTTCGAATAAACGATTTCATTTCACTAATATCATTTATTATACTAACACTGTTTTGTACAGCTAGCATAAATAAATTATTATCTGAAACACTACTGATTATATGTGCAATCCGATAATACGACTTCAAAAGGCACGATTAATGTCATGTGTCAGCGTCACGCGTCCCGCGTCCCGGTACCACCGTCCCGATACCGCCGTGCCGGTGTCCCGTCCCGCACGCAATTACACAGATATGATCACGCTACGCACGCAATTACGATGCTAATCCGTCAATTGAGTGCGCGCATCGCTCATGAATAAGCCTAAAAGCCCCAAATGTTGATAGCAAGTGATCACTTCAAAAGAGGGTTTATATAAGTTCGTATTAAAGAAAAAAAAACTAAATAAGCTACAGTGTAAGTAATGGGAGCCTTTCAAGTCCAATCTAATCTAGTCCAGTCCTGGAATCCAAAGTATCTAGTCCAAGTATTAGTAAAGCACGAATTTAACCAATTACGTAAGGGTGGCGATTCATAAGTAGATTTAAATCCGTTAATAAATAAATTATAAATTCCAAAAATGTAACAGAATATAGAACTATATTTACATTATTATAACTCGAGACCAAAGATAATAGTTACTTAGCTGTCTTCTGTAAATTCGCGTAGAACTTCGAAACATTTATACTGGCGGAGTTATAATAATAATTTCAGAATTCATTTTATCAACAGCGTAATCCAATTTGGGGTAGTAAAGAGCTACCCCTTCGTCTAGGGATAGTGACGTGTCCTGAACCTCGAATTCGGATAATTTGTATTTTACTCAAGGATTATGTTACTGAGGCACAAATAGAAAATGGAATAGTATTAATAAAAAATATTTTATACTTTTTTTTTCTCTCTGGATCTATTTAAATGTATCAACGTACTAACGATGATTATTATAAGCCATTGGTTGGAGAAACCATTCTAGGTTGGAGCCATTGTGACAATGAGTCGAAATTTTTGTAAATAAACTTTTTAACAAAAAAAAACATCTTTAAAAAACTTAAGAGCAAAAAATAATCTAACCTTGAGATCTGCCTTGTCTAACTAAATCAAATACAACCGAATTGAGAACCTCCTCCTCCGGTTAAAAATATAGGTGTATAGGTGTGTCTTTTATCGAATTGATTTTTTTAAGTAGATTTTTATATGAATCCATAAGTATCTACTAATTTATTCGTGACATACTGTAAAAAAAAATTCAAATACATAAGTATATATTTTCACTTTGTCTTATAATAACAGCAACCTTTGTAATAGCTGCATGACATCAACCCTCCGAACAACAAATTGAAAAACAAAAATAATCGATAAAATTACCCCCAAAATCAATATCGAATGTCTTGAACAAAGTGTCGTATCACATCACCACCGACCGATACATTTGATATTCATTCGCGTCGGTGCCAAAGTGGGTCCGATCTGACGATATTGATATTTGACAAATAAAGTAATATATCAAACCACATTAGGGCCCCACGGGACATTTGGTGGGGTATAAAACATAATCTTGACCGATATGAAGTATGTGGCAGCCATTACGCTTAGTGACGGGGGTGGAAGCAGTGACAAGCATTGCGAATGACGTTAGGAAAGTTATACGAGATCGATTTGAAGCGCGGTATTTGTATCGTTCGTAAATTTGCAAATGGAGGCTTAGTATGAGTTTTGATGGTTGTCAAACGAGTGATCCATCTTTCCGGAAACGTATTATATTATCTGTGACATACTATCTGTTTACATATTACATGTGACTGTAACATATTATCTATGATCGAATATTTCCACGCATTTACACATATTTAATTCACAGTTCAGCGGATCGATTCAGAACGTTTAGACAAGTATTCGATTAGAAATTTTCTCGTTTCGACTACAATCATCCAGAGCCATTCCTCGTAATCGAATCGAAGATTCGATAAGACTACGCATCCGAATGGTTCGATATAATCACTCGCTGTGTTTACATTCTATATTTCTTAATACAAGTTTCAATTAATAACCGAATCGGTCGATACGAGACTTGTCGGTCGGTTGTGAATCGGAGGGCTGATCATGAATATGTTCCTAACTCATAATAAGGGCTAAGGCTAAGGGCAGCATACATAATATTCTTTGATATATTTACGTCTCGCAATCCAGTATATGGATATGAATTTCACATTCTTGCTAGAACAGGGAAAACAGACTTGAGAACTAACAGCATAAAAATATTTTTTAACTGGGATAGTAAAGGAAATACAAATCTTATATAGGGCAACATGGTCAAACTAAAAGATCAATAAAATCCAAGAAAACAACACATCGCAGACGTGAAACACCGGCGCTCCACGAAGTCTGCAATCTGTGAACGTGTACAAGATCGCACCCACCATTATATCAGAATTGATCAAACACAGATCCTCGCAAAAGAACAACGATTCCAACCAAGGATGATACGTGAGGCTATTGAAATTAAAAAAAAAACATCCTTATTTCAATAGGGAAGATGACTTGGTGCTACCACCAAGCCATCTTCCCTTGGGATTTCCCTTGGGATCCAGTAATTCATATAATTAAATCCAAAACCAATTGCTCTATTGCAAGACCTCAAGACACGTTCTACGTAGATCGGACTGCAAACAACAACTAAATTTGAGTGTACCCCAGTTCTAACCATGATACTCAATGTCAACACATCTGTCCTCCCGTGACCATGGTTGTTGTAAAGCAGCCAAAACGTCGGGAAAGTTAAAGACATATTTTTTTTTTAATAAAATTATATTTTTCGACATTTCCTCATCATTCAATAAAAAAATTAGGATTCGACATTTTCTTCTGCGATTAAACGCCTTGTTAAACTGAAACTTTAGTACCAAGCTTCAAAAATAATGTTGTATAAAACTCCAACTAGGTGCCAACTATCCTTCAATAAATTTAGAAGTTCGATAACAAATGCTGCAATCCCAGTAGCTCATGAAAATATTAAACTAAAGTGATAAAATACATCCAATTTTTGAATTGTTTTCACCAGAAGTTTAACGAATGTGAAGTAATTCTACTAAAGTTATTTTTTTTTCTGTTCTTAATTTGTGTTTTATATGTTGGATATAAAAAAGTGATAAACTATTATCGTAAAATAAAAAAAAGAGGTTCGTTGAGTGGTGTATTACTTATTACTTGGGATCGTCTTTGTCGATTGTACGGATACAATGGACAGGAGCCCATCCCGGTAACACCCAGATTTAGGTAAATTATGAATGGATCTTTTCCGAAATATGCTCAGAAATTGTGCCATTGAAATTTCTGAAAGTTAATGAAACTCGTCAATGTATTTATATTTAGTTGCAAAAAAGAATCTGTTCATTATTCATTGCCCAGTGGATTCAAAGTTTATAGATTATTCACATCCAATTTGAGTGGCGCCGACGATTTATTAGCTGAAGATTGTAATCTTGGGAAAATATAAAAGTGGAATCAGAGATTTTCTAAAATATAAAGTTAATAGAAATAAAAATGGATGTGATCCAGACGACTTAGATGAAAAAAAAAATTATAGTAAGTTACTCATGTTGTTTTATGATTCATCGCTATTTGATGGATCATGTGACCTAATGTTTCATGTATCTAATATAGAGGTCAGCTTTTCTTCAATTGGTTTATCCATTCTGACGCTACAATACCAAAAAGACATTGTGGAAAGATGGTCCAATTAAATGTTTAGCAAAATAACTAATAAATACAAATGGAATTATAAGAATTCTTTCGAATATTAACACACTACATGTAAATAAACACACCCTGTACACGCTTGATGGCAACCACTCAAGTAAAATGAGTCGTCAAAACGCTGTGTTTGGTATCTTCCAGAAGATTTGTTCCACTCGTCGCGAGCTCCCAAGTATAAGTTCGGAACTTGCAACTCTAATGTAAAAGTTGCCGTGGCGCGACAGTTGGCGACTTACTGATGTGCGCAGACCATATTGCAACTTTATACTTTTGTCAGTTAAGTGTTCGATCATTGATTAGAGATAGTTTTCTGAAGTCTCCTAAAAGGGTGTAGCATCAATCATAGTTGGCTTAGTTGTGTTAGTTGCAGCATTACTGATTATATGGTGAAGATTCGGTTTTTATTACAGTGCTGTAATTATCTCTTAACAAAACTTCTGAGAGCACCTATACATTTTTGCTTCATCCAAATATAATCGCTTACAATGCTTGATGCATTTTTTTGCTTCTGGGCGGTTTGACGCCACATTCATATAGGGTTTAAAAATAATAGTGTATTATATTTTAAGGGGTCCATCGGCAGGCTATAAAGGTCACACTCCCGAAAAAATAATCAAAATATTTGTAATTTTAAAAATAACACTACACACTAATTCCACGATGCAACGGCACTGTTTCGCTCTCACAGAAAAATCAAAACAATGTACAAACATATATTTTATTCATAAACGTGATCGTTATCACCTACTCGTTTGCCCATTAAAGTATTTTACACTATTTTTGTTAAAGCTTATATAGTTCTTGACCGGCTTACTAATTATAGTTCTAGTCGTGTGTAAAAATTATATTTTAATTGAAACAAACTGACATAATCTCATATAACACCACTTTCTGTACCTATTATCATTACCGAGGACTTAAAAAAAACGCCAATAGAGGTATTCCTAATTTAAACTACTTTATTTTTTTTCATTGAGTACCAAAATCGCTGGCCACTCGCAATCATGGATTTCAATCATTTTTTTTTTCAAAAGCGATGCTATCGATACGCACAACACAAGTCCGCAAAAAGGTCGGCGGGTTCCTACGCAACGTAATTTCCGTCGGCAATGGACCGTGAGCCGACGGAATACCATCGACATTCCGCCACTCGCGTTATTAAGCGGACAACGGCCACCGCGATGTATGGAGTTGAGGCGATCGATATGTTGATGAACTAACTTAACGACTTTTTTGCCGTATTTTAGTGATCACTTATTTTGGGAAGCTTAGCTTTCTTTTTAAATTTCGATTCGGTCTAGGATATTGAAGTGGATGTCAGCCTTTAACGTTTAAACGTTCTTATAAGCTGTGCATTGACTGAGCGAGCAGGCTTGCCAAGCTGACTCAGTCATATGCCGCGAGTGCACGGGAATTTTTTTTTCCTGAATTCTACTTTTTTATTCCATTTTTAATGTGTATATTTTTTGAAGTGGGACATGCAAGCGGACTGACAGCGAGTCAAATTTTAAAACACAGTGCGGTTGAGACTTGTACTGAATGAGTGAGCAGAGGCACACGAGGCTGCACGATCAGTCAGTACTCGGCTATATCAGGCTTAGATTTTTTTTTATTATTATTTTAAGGGGTGATCACAATTATGTTTAAAATAAATGCTTATTTTTTTAAACAGGTACAGGAAACTTATTGAATATTTTTATAGTGAAATATTCTTACTATAGTAATAAGTATACCAAAATATAACTTTTTTTTAAATAAATATAATAACAACCCACCGATCGTCCTCATAAAATATTTAACACTATCTTTTTAAGACTTCATATACGTAGTAAAACAAGCAATTTAAAGTCTCACGAAAAGGAAAAAGACATCACATCCTACACGCCAGGACAAAAACATAAACAAACCCTCACGAGCCGACGGGCCTCCAAGACCCCTCAATACAATGTTTTATCAACCCGAAAACAGACGGAACGCCGAATTTGTGTTTAAAAATGTAAAACGGGTACACGTCAATGCAGCCTGAAAGGCAGGGAATGCATTTGCAAATTAGATTTCCAGCCCCCCCCCCCCCGCCCGCGCCGCGCCGCGCCGCCGGCGTTATCGCTTCTTCGGCCCACTTGTCTTAACCCGCGGTCACGGGACGAGATTTTCGAGGAATCTTTTTTGTTTTGATCAAATGTAAATTGTTGAGTAAGGTGTGAATTAAAAAAAGAGTCTTTATTAAAAACAATATCATAATGATATTGATTTCTTATATTTACGCGAATAAATAATAATAACAATAATAATAATAAGGCCGCAGGGCAGCTTGTGGCGAGCTGTTGGTGAGTAGCGACACCACGGACCCGAGTGCCCCAGAGAGTCGGTCAGGGCCCCCACCTCGGCGTGTCTTCGTCGGTCGAGTGGAAACAGACGGGGGCCCGCAGGACTCTCAGCTCTGTCTTGCCTTAATTGGCTGTCCAGAGAGGGGTCGTTAGAGCTATATGCTCCAGGGGTGGAAGTGTTAAAGGGCATAACGTCGCGAGTAACCACGTGAGAAAGCGCAGCACACCTCTCTACACCCCTGAGCCGCTCCAGCCAGTGTTGCCCCTTGTCGTCTTATATGACGGCCTTTTTAGGGGGCCCACCTAACGAGTGGCGAGTCGCCACCTGCCAATAATAATTGGATAAAAGCTGATTATGGCAGGTGTCCGCAACCCTTTCAATAGCCCTATCTCATGTCCATCCAAACCTCAATCCATAGACTCAATTATCATTCCATATTCCTGCAATAGTTCCTCCGCCTGCTGAGGTCAATTCGCTGTTTATGCTATCATTTTCAGCAATTGACCCCAGCAGGTGGCCTAACATAACATTAAAATTCTCAATAAGGGCCTCTACGTGTTGGACCCATGTCTCCACGCAAGCCTTCCAAAAATCCGGGTATAGCCCGTGTAAAGAGAGATACATAAATAATAATAATAATAACAGGGAAATAAAACTAATATTACAGATTTTATCGCGCTTATTTTATGTTTTTACGTTCCCGCCGTTATCGTATATATCATGAGTTATCGATTATTTTAGAAATGAAATTAAAAGCATTAATTTAAAAAAACATTTTCTATAGATTCTACATTAAAATGTTCGTGTCCCATTTCCCATATAAAAGGCTTTTTTATGCCATATTTAATTTATGTAGGTGGATACTAAAGTGTTTGCCGACATTTCAACAACACTGGCTTTATTCGAGCGCTCCAAGAAAGTCAATTATGTAAGTTTGTTTTTTTTAAACTTCGATACAAACTATCTACAAATAGTTTTTCTAATCCTACATACCAATATACTGCGTTAGTTTTCAACGAAAATTTAAGCGTTTTTGAATCTGAGCGAAAACAAACTTTTCCTCCGCAGTTGTAAACAACAGATCCATGTATTAGGAATAAAAATACCGGTTTAAACCGGAGGTTTCTCGTTCACACTCGATTTGGCTAGGAAATTGCTGCGTGCGTCTAGCCGCCGGAGCCCGGTTTACACGAGCACCCAGACTGCACAATCTCGTCCAGTATAAACGATTGATGTAAAAAAGTTAATTTGTTTGGACGATTTTTGTGTAAATCGTGGTCAGAGATTCCTATAGTTGGACGGAGCATTGAATCATTTGTAGAAAGAAAAACTGAGTATCACAATCGATCTTGGATATTTTGTTATGTTATTCGTTTACCAATTTGAAAGTTAATTATAAATTAAGCGTTGGTGTCGGGTGCTATTATTTGAGGTGCATTTTATCGACTGAACATTAATATATTATATACTCGTATTCATACATTATTATTTGTTTCTTTCATATGAAATAAAATATACAAATTAAAATTTTGGGTGCCTATTCTGTTCTGTATACAGATTATGAAGACGGACCGGTATTAACATACAACTGTTTGTTGGTATTACATAAGTTGAACCCTTGGATAGCTAGAAGTATGTGAAATCGATACGGACCGGGGCGCCGAGCTAACTTAGTTTTTTTATTTTTTTTTATTAGATTATAGGCAAGTATTTGATCTCGATCTCACCTGATGGTAAGTGACGATGAGATCTACGATGGAGTATACTTAGTTTGCCTAGAAGGTCGAAGTGTTTTCACTCTCGACTTGAAAACACCCAGATTATAGTCAACGGGGAACAAAGACGCCGGTAGCGTGTTCCATTCTTTGGCAGTTCGCACGATGAAAGTAGAACCAAATCGCTTAGTACGTACCGAAGTTAATTCATATCACTACACAGAAAATAGTTACGTTTTCAGCAATTGTTTTGAACCCCACAAACATATTTCGTAAATAAACAATTGCAATTTCATGTCGCAGACACTAGTGTCGCCGAAACTTAGACATTTGCCGCACAATTCTGTTTAATGCGTCTGAGCACGATGTAATTTTGTATTTACGGTTAAAAGCAACACAGATGTGATTTTAAAATTGTCCCGCACAAGATTGTTTCTTATCTTATTCGGAACACGTTCTGGGCACTGAGTGAACATTGCCACAATTTTGTTTATAGAAAATAATGCTAAAAATAAAGCCGATTCGCGCAATAACAGTACTGTAACTTCTGATCTAAAATAATGTGATCGAAAGCAATTACTTAAATATTTTTTAGGATGGAAAAAAAGTTGTAGGCTACTTTTTTGATACTTCACATCCGTTTTTCAATCAGTTTTGATACCGTCATTTTCTTCATTTGGCTTAGCTGCCACTTTATACAGACTGGTACAGGATGGGTATACTATCCTTTTGAAGCTGAGCTTGAAAATCACACACACATTTTTCGATTGCAACCCAATTATCACAATTTAAAAAATTACCAAAGGCTGGCAACCCGTGAAATGTCAATTTTGTTGTTGATAAAAAAAACCCGACAGCAAGTAGGAGAATCTACGCGACGACGGATGATTTCTTAAGCTCTCTACCATCCACGAGTAAGCACCGTGAAAATTAAATAGGGCTAAGCTCGGGGTAATTGCCTATATTTACGTCGCAACGGAACGGGTGGGAACGGAAAAATTGGCCAATTACACGGGAAAAAATTATGTAGGCTACCCCCAGTAGGTGCTTAATTGGTGATTGGGCTGCTAAGAAGGGCACGTTTAGCCCACAAATTGGAAGGGAACATCAAAGCATTGAAACCTACAAAATATCAACCTGATATTGTATAATTTTTTTAACAAAGGTTATAAGTATCTCTTTGACGGAATGTGGTTGGTGATGTAACATATATCTGTTTTGATATTTCGGTATAGTATTGATGCTAAGATTCTAAGTAACGGCCTACAGTTTATACGTAAATAAACACCATCACGCTTATATTGCCCGTAGGAGTAGGCAGAGGCATTATAGTCTTGAAGTATGCTTGTATGCTATTCAGGGCAAATATCATTAGTAAAATCTGTGTGTGCAAGAGTATACCTCTAATAAACTCGTGGAAATGTCTTAGTTCCTATATATTACCTATGTACCCATGTGCTGTACGTAGCTGTTACACAAATGATCTGTTTTTCTTTCTATCACCAAATACCGATGATCGAGTAATCCAATCTTTCCATATATTTAGCAGTAGCGCCACTAAACTAACTAACTAGCGGAAAAAAAAACTTTTCATTCGACCACTCGATCAGTATTTGAATACGTTAGAAACTCATGCTAAAGACACAAGACTCTTCTACGATCAATAGTTAAAAGTTCATCAGCCCCACTATCCGGTAAATCCAAACAAATGAAGCGGCCACGTTAACGAGGGGACCCGAGGGCCTTACAGAAGGGGGCAGGGGGCTACAAGTGTTCGAAGGGTTCCGAGATTGGAGGAATCACCAATAAGTGCAGGAGTAACTGCAGGCAATCCACCGGAATGGAACCCGCACTGATTTATAGATGGATAATGGACACTGGGAAGCGCATGTCGACATTGTTCTGCTTGTCAGAATGGATGCCCATAATCTTTGTAAGTTATTGGTGGGCGGGCGGGCGGCTGAGGGCTTCGTGGACTCTCAACTCTCTATATAAAACACACTGTAGCTAAATTATTTTGTATTACACATGGTGAGTGTGTTTGTGTATTTTTACTGGAAAAAGCTTACTTGGCCAGTATAGAAGATATTGAAAAGTTTAACCTTCAAAACTTCAACTTCAACTTCAAAACCTATAAGAATGTCAAAATATGAATATTACGCAGATAAATGACAATATTTGATGAATAAAACATTAAATCTCTCTAATTAAAAACTTTGGTAATTAATTACCTACAAAAAACGACGTTTCTAGGTATTTAATAATTAATGTCGTAATCCCCTGAGAACCTATTAGACTATAATTGTGAGAAAAAAGATAATTGAATAAAGATTAGGTACTGAATTTCATCGTTATAAGATTGAATTAAGCATTTATCTAGATTTTTATTAGGCCATCTACATTGAGACCTTTAATTTGGATATCTTTTGTGATGTCGATATAATATCGATATTTTTATGCACTAATAAAAGGAGGGTTTACACTAATATAAAGTTTACCATAATTTATATAAAAAATAATAATATTAGCCCATTCAATAAATAATAAAATAAAAATAATAATAATGTCCCACTAAGACACACGCCTCTCCTGGATGCAAGAGGGATTCAGGCCTTAGTTCACTCAGTAGCCCAAACGGGTGCAGTAGAATCCATACTTCATAATATACTCGTATTATTATCCTAGATAAATGGTAGGTAATGTTTTGAATGGCGTGACGAACGTAATATATTTTGATGTTAATACATTACACTATTACACATCAGTATTCAGATTAGTTCTTATTTATTCGGACAGTCATTCAGTGCTAATATAATTTAATATCCCTTGACAATAATTACCATTCGTGGACGCGTAACAAATTCGTCACAGTACTGATAAGAAGCGACCGATAAATTTCAAGCCCATTTAATATTATAATCGGTGCGACAATATTAATCGTTAGGTCATAAATAAAGTAGTAAATACGTGTCGTATCGTACGCGTCCCGATATCGCGGTTATAATAATAAAATATCGCCCGACGAGCGCCGTCCGACAAAAACAATTTGTATGGCCCGACACTGGAATGCCGATAATTAAACGTACCTGGAGCGGGCTATTTCAGCGTCCGATCGACAGACCCATATATTTTGCTTTCATTTTCTTTTTAATCCGTCTAGCTATGAATCCATTCCTTTCTCGTATAAATTACTGCTTCGATAGACTCAGTCGATATCGGTGAAATTCAACCACGATAAATCCGACGATATAAAAAATGTTGCAAGCGAACAGGGGGGTAGTGATGCGCTAAGTCGATTCCTGACTCGAGTGGGGTCGAGTAACGTGAACAAAGGATTTGTTATGATCTACTAGTCTAGTCAAGTTGATCTGAATAAACACAGATATTTTTGAGATAAAACATGAGTTAAAACACTTATTTTTTTACTGATAACTAACCTACACATGCAGATAATCTACCTCTCGTCTAAATAAAGCTTCCTTGCATCAATTGCATATAAAAAATCTAAAGCAGAAAATTCGTACTTATTGAAAAGTATTTTAATACATCATCTCAAGAAGGTACTAAGTTGCACTCATCCCATCACTAAAGATCCACAGTCTCGATAAAATGGCGGCGCCTGACGTGATATGTTCGGATTAAGAAACGAACATCAATAAGTAGCCTTCAAAATTCAACGCACACCGCCACACAGGAGGTACGGGAAAAAATTGAAAGGAGACTCAAATATGTCGTCTGAATATTAAAAAGGAAAATACTGAATAATGCAGCGGACGATCTGCGAATGATATAAGAGTGCGAGACGATTGGCGGAGCTATTTGCAAGCCATTAGCGAGAGCAGAGCGGAACCGTGTTTTGTGACGAGCCATGTTTATAAAACTATGGCCAGTATTCGGTAGAAAATTTCGATACTATAGTTTATTAAGTCGATACTAAGTAGCTACCTATATGTCCCTTCCTTCTGGTTTAAAAAATTGGAGTCGTATATATCTGTAATTTGTTTTTTGACAGGCACCAGATATAAGTTTTCTTTTCTTAACGGAGAGGTGATGATTTTTCTCTACTAGGTACCTAAACGACGGCATTACTTACTAGTATAGGTTCGTCCAGCTCCTAAGAAACATAAGTGATTTGTTAAAGCAGTATCTTCCGTTTTTATTTATCTCCTCTTCCTTATCTTAATTTACAAAAGTAATTTGTATATGTGGGAACCATGTAGCCTTTACTTCATATACTTAGGGTTCATTTTAACCGCCTGCTCGCATGGGATTTGTTGCAAATCCCGATTTTTCAGTCACTCCTTCATGTTCGGGTAAAAGATTCCAGTAAGTAAAACACATGAGACGGTCATTATCAGGGATAATCTGGGATGTGTGTGAGTTAAGGGATGCCTTTATCGATTCGATAGATATCCATTCTGCGGACATCCGAACGTATACATCTTGATTACAGTAAAAAAGTGTTACTTACTTTAAAAGATTTTAGATGTAAGTGGTTTCAACATTTCCGTCTCCATTTGGGTGAACAACACCCTATAACATGATCCTTAAGAAATAGGTACTTTAAATAAAAACAATATAAATCAAAAATAATTTGGGTAAAAAAAATATTTGTTCGCTGATGTTGAAATTATTATAATATCTAAAATATAGGCGCTCAGATATCGGCGATTTTATGGTATTACTTTTTGCCAAAGAGTTGTCTAATTCAACGACAAAATTCCTTTGCCGAAAAGGCAAACGACATTCAAAAATAAATACAATTTCCTTAAAACACTGTAATGCCCACATTCGGAGCTACATTTTCGGTTAACGACGACATCTGACGACTGTCTTGGGGCACGTTTTTATTCGCTCCTAAGATGAAGACACAATATCGCAGAGCTGTGCTGTGCTGGGTTAAGCTACGCAAGCCACATTCACACATTTTATAGCTGTGTAACGTCAGAGTGCGATGAGCCATTGCACTCACAGCTCTAATCTGTTTTGACAGAATGATCATAATAGATGAACGTTCATCCAAACTGAGAGGCGACAAACAAAATGCAAGGTGAGGAGGATTGTTGTTTAAAGTACTTTTTGAAACTAAACATTAATAAGCGAATATGAAGGTCGAAATTTCCTCGCTCAGATTACTCTAAGAGCGCACCTTTAATGGGTACAGCTTTACCATCACTATCGTAAACCGTAAAGACAATATAGCCCGGAATTTTTAGTGTGAAAATGCAATTTTCGCCTATAAACTGCACATGGCCCATTAGAGTAGTAAGTAGGGGCAGTAAACACCCTGGTTGGGGCCATTAAGCTGGTTTTATATGCACGTTTAGGGTTCATTGGAAAGCTTCCTGCAGTGTTAAGTGAGAAATGTGAATACTGCGCGGTGTCTTCAGAATAGGCGGGTGTTTTAGAATTAAGTCAGTGGAGTTTTATTTGGGAATGATGTTAAGGTTATTTATTACGAAGTACGTGCGAATATCTAAGTCCGGAGATGATATTTGAATCATAAGCGCGTGGACAACACATGACTTGTTCTAGAAACCGATACGCTCTAGCCTACTAGGGCGTATCGAAGATACCTACATCTTCATCGGGAAAGAGATTTTAATATTATGGCCGCGCTGGGACTAGGCACTACCTGCGGGTTGGTATCTAAGCAGACAGCTGTAATTCTCTTCACTGTCAGCTTGCGTGCAGCATGTGTCCAAGCCTGTATCACGAGCCTACGCGGTCAGTCTGTAAACGGCTATTGGTTGAATTTCAGAAGGCTAGTAAAAAATATGTTTCCATGTCTATAGGAAACACTTATAGATGAGATAGAGCTTGGAAGTATGTAATCGGAAATACTCGTACGTCAACGACATAGATAGATGTCAGCCCTCTCTATCGCTGAGCGTGTAGTATCTACTAAGCTATACAGGCTGATTCAGAAAGGGCATACCAACCTTACAACCTTCTTTAGCGCATTTGTAATCATATGTAAAGTCAGAATTATGATTCTGTCGACTTTAAAAAAAGTTATGTTCGAAACAAATTTGATTTGCGAACAAAACATTATTATTTAAATTGATCATTGATGTTTTTTTATTTGGATGCTGCGTTTGCACTTGCTTTAGCAGGTATTTTTTTAAGGGTAAATGAGGCTATAGTGTCTCTTTCTAAGCGGCCTAAATGGTTTTGAAATTTGCAGCGAAATTATATTTGCCCATATGCTTGCGCAAAATTTAAGAACATACCGTTGGTAGGCTTAAATATGGGCATAAGCGACTCTTAACAAATCATTAACTCTTACAATCAGCCGTGTACTAATCCAAAATTAATAACTCAACCTGCCATAAAATCCTAAATAACCCGGACCCAATAGATCCCAAGTGAACACGGATCCGAAGTGAACCGACTCCAATCCTATCAAAATTTGTCCATTTCACTAATAGGGTTGCCTCTCACACGCATCAATTGAGAATTAAACGGTATGGATCAGATTTAGAGATGGTTGGGTTTATAGTTTAGCCCCCAAAATTTATAGAAAGATTTACAATAGAATTACAAATCAATAGAATTAAAAATGTTACTGATTAAAACATGTTTATTAAATATGAAGTAAAAATAAATAGTTACCGTGCGAGTGTGATTAGGTTAAAGATGGACCGATTATTAGTAAACGAATTGAATGTCATCAACTTAAGCAGAGGAAAAAACTATCTGACATTCTCTAAGCCATAAAATATTTTATAGAATATGTAGCGGAGGTTCTATGTCCGCGAAATGTAGCTGGCCGCTTCACGGCCGGTTTAGATTTATGTCAGCATGACGTTTGTTGTTGAAGTTTTTTTGTTTTATTGTCTGTTCATGAAAATGCTGAATGTTGAAGAAGATTATATATTTTTCCAGCAAGACAAAGTTATTATTATTTGTTAGCACTATCTTCGCATCCCTATATATACTGCAGAAGTAGACCCATGCTATTTCTACAAATATAAAAAAAAACGATTTTCCGTCCGCACAAAAAAAAATGCTAAGAAATGAACAGCCAATGTATTAAATAATAATGTCTATTATGTTCGACAACCCTCCCCACAAAGGGTTCCCAACACGAGCCATTTAATATACTAACAATTATTCGAGGGATTTCCTAGGACCCTTCACATATCATTAACTTTTTACAGTGCGACACCCCTAATAAATTCACTTTAGAAAGGATAATGACCCAATGTTGTTTTAAACTTAAATACTTATATAGCCTTCTAAAATGTAGGTTTAATTTTACAATATAACAATAAAAATATCGCTGGAGAAACACCAACTGTACGCTTTCAAACAGAGCAGTACACTTGACTGGGAACAACTTTAGTATATTTATACGTGATTTTTTCAATAACATGACTCGGGTACAATTAACATTCGTGCTCATCACGCAATGTTTCCAACCCGAGTTACTCGGTACAGGAAGCGGGGTCACTACAGTCAGTGCCAGTTGGGTCATCAATATAATAAAGAATATAATGTTGGCAATATTTTTGAGCTACTTTTAGCTTAACTCGCGTTGGCACGAACAGAGGCTTGCGAGGCTTGGCAGTAGTCCTTGGCAGTGTCTGTGTTTACTTAGCATAAAATATAATATAATACGTGAACTCAATTCATTGTTGTAAGTCTTGAAATAGGGCACTTATAGCAAGTCACGATAATACGTATAATACTCAGCTATATTTTGTACAGCAAAACAGCTCTAAAGAATGACAAAACACTGATATTTATTACGTTTAAAGTTTCCAAAATCAAAACCAACCAACCAACTTTGAACTGAAATTAAATTTAATAATATTCATTTTCTAATGCGTCGCAATTCGGTACCTCAATTGGAACGTTACGTCACGTTTATCAAGTCCGTTGGTACAAATTTGCGATGTTGAACAATTGAGACCATCAGGGTCTCAGGGTCTCATGGTATACGATGGTGAGTCGCATGGTAAGCCCCCAAGTCGTCGAATGACATGAAAACAAGTCGTCACAAAATGAATCACTCCACCACTATTTAATAATCCTGCTCAATGTATGCCATTCCTTCCACTCTTGCAACCCAAATAACAACGTATCCGTGTAAGCTAAAGGCCTGCAGGCCCGTTTAATTATCCGCATTCCGGGTGGACAAATTGTCCGGTCGTTTTACCCGGATATTAATTTCGATACATTGTCTCCGGAGCCAGTGGAGCGATGGGTATTATTTCCAAAACTGCGAGCGGAAACTTGCGACGAAAAATTGTTTCCAGTTTTGGAACGGTTTTTGTATACGTTGGGATGATGTGTTATTGAAATAACTATTTGTAACTACATATTTGTAGTCTGCGGAAATTGCCTAGTACATAATGAATAATAATATCGATTTAAATTATTGTACTGTGTGTTCTAGGCTAAGTCTAAGTGTATTATATTGTAGGCTTAAGGTTATTGACCTGGGTCGGGCGGTAAACATTTTTTTTTTATTACATTATAGGCAAGTATTTGATCTCGATCTCACCTGATGGTAAGTGACGATGAGATCTACGATGGAGCATACTTGCCTAGGTAGGAAGGCGGCAGTAGATAAGAGACGCTACATTCACTAGGCACATGCAGCGCAACTGATTTGACCCGCCATCCATGAATGGCAACACCGAACATCATGCCGGACGGCTAGGCCGCTTGGCGACATGGCTTTGTTCAGTGGGTGGTGACTAGCCACGGCCGAAGCCTGCCACTAGTAGAGTTGTCACCTGGTTGGCACCACCCAGGGTCACGTGTAGGGTATCTCGGGGGTACTTAATAGTCCTACGGACGAAGGTGACTCGACCCCAAACATAGGCTGATATAATTGTAAAACCTTCGTAAAACTTTAGTGACTTTCGCATCTAACGTAACGTTCAAAATCGCAGCGCAGCCAAGGGCTCACCCCCGTGCTACCCCACCAAGATATGGTTTTAGATAAAGATTATTTACACACTGTCTTATTTTACAAATCCAATTTCCACGTGGATACACGGGGCGGTTGTAAATAACGCACACAAAGCGCCGCGGGAATCGTGCACCGTTCAATACATTATGCAAGCCACGGCTCGCTGAAGCCCAATGAGCTCTGTAAATATACCAGACCGATCTGAATCATTCTTTTACTCATGCTACGAGCAGTGATAGCCAAGTTGCTAGAACGCTTGCCTCGGTAACGAGGATCGCTTGTTCAAACCCCGGCTCGCACCTCTGGGATTTCTGGATTTCATGTGCGAATCTCATTTTCAACCGCGATTATCACTTGCTAAGCGGTGAAGGAAACATCGTGAGGAAACTTGTCGTCGGGAAGTCCGCCAACCCGCACCAGCGTGGTGGACTATGGCCTAATCCCTCTCGCATTGCGGGGAGGCCCGTGCCCAGCAGTGGGACATTAAAAAATGGCCTGTTATTATATTATACTCATGCTACAATAATATGCCCCGCCAGGTTATTCTGTTCTCGTGATTGTCTCAAGACTACATCATCGGCCATCTTCGACCAATGAGCGATTTTAATTCTATGGAAATTGTCGATTAATGCCAACTCTAATCGTGACGTAGTCTTGGGCCATCGCCGAAAGAGGCTACTGACGTAGCATATTATTATTTTCCATGCTTTTACTGATCTATTTCTTTTTTTTAACATCCGATGTAAATAGGCTTGTTTCTAGTTTGACTCCTTTGTCTCATCATTACCCTTCTAAAACAGATTCGTTTGATGAATATGTGATGAAGTTTAATGGAAATTGATTCTCCCATTCTCAACATCTCACATTTAAAAATGTTAAAATTTCTTGTTAATTAATTTTCAGAACAAGTAATTAAAAAAAAACACTTAGTCTTAGCTGAGTGTGGGAATGTTACTAAATTATCCGTAAATGTATTTTCTCACATCCTACCTTGGATTTATGTGATGCGAAAAAAATAACTCAAATTGTGATATCGATTAGAATATCATTTATCATCCCCTGATCCGGATCCCGGATCTCCGAAGAATATACCTACGCAAACAAATCTAATTCATTTATTCCTCTTCGACAACCGTTATCGGAGCACGTTTTCTACGCCATTAATTTCGAAAAATTGGAATGATATCTTAACTGCGTAACATGTGGGGTTTCCCCTCTCTCCTGACACATAAAGAACACTGCCAAAGGTCTTAAGGGGTGGGAGAACTTCTCACCATAAAAAATATAATGTCGGGAAAATTCTATATGAAAATAAGTATTTTGTTGTAGCGAACAGATATTACTTTGTTCTTTTTTCTATAGGAAAATTATCTCCATGCCGTGCTTGTATATAATCGATCAAATGCGTATAAAGAAATGTACAATAAATAATTTGCGATTGACTTTTACAACTAGAACTAGCTTTTTATCCACCAGCTTTATCTTTGCTATAAACCTTATTTTTCAGTATTATCATACCATATCTTATAGTGAAAGCCCCGTTGAAATATCTTGATTAGATTTTCCATGCTTACTGAACAAACAGACACACAGACATGAATTCAGAAAACACTTTTAATCTAGAGTTGTCCAAGTAGACTATTTCACCGTGTTTTCCATTAAGAAATCATCATTATTAGTTTTTGTTATAATAATGTAGTCACAAATTCTCCTATGACGCAAATCCAACTTAAAAATAAAAGATAGATCCCTATTACGTACTAAATAAGTTCTCCAACGCTTCATTTTAAGTTACAATATCAAACCTTATTTCTAAAGTCTTAAAGACGCTCTAAATCTTGATAAGACGGCCTTAACTATGGAAAAAGTGTGGAAACTCGTATGACACGGGGTCCTAGTCACAATAACAAGGGGGACACCATGCACTTCTTATCGTGACAGACGAAAGGCACTTTTTCATTTTTCTTTTGTTCCAAGCTTTCTCGTGTTTTTAGGGTTCAGTAAACGAAGTAGTTTTGTCGTGCAAATGTGTGTTTTCTTTTATTTAAAGAAAGTGTTTTAAGAAAATATATTTATATTTGAATTATAAATAATTATATTGACCCCTCCCAAAAAAAAACAATAAAAATAAATCTGGTTTGATGAACTAGTAAACTAAGGTATGAATGTAAGGTACCTATTCGTTGTACTAATACGAGAAAGAGCAGTTCATGGGGATTAAGTCATTAAAAATGGTGTCTTAGAAATTGCATTCTAAGTGAAAGTAAATTAATTATCAAAGTTAATTGAAACATGATCGCTCACTATCACTTCAGTACTTGGGACGAACCATCGGCGAAATGATAGGGTATCTAGTACAATGTATCACTTCGTACATGCTTTGAGCAAAAGGCAGCATCAAGATTAGGAAATGTAAAACAATTCTCGTACAATAGAACCCGAACCCTTACTACGCGTGGTCGACACACCCTTAACCAGTTTTTTTCACCGCTGTACACGGCTGTCTCTAAGGGCGACGGCATAGTGGAAAAGTCACGTGATTTAGAGACGACAGTAATATTATATTCGTTACAGCCTGTGTGAACGCTACTTGTGGGCTCGCGTGACATATTTTCTCAATGTCGAGGATGACAAATGGCTAGATAAATCACAAAGAAGCGAGCTTTTCTTTCAAAACTTTTATTTCTTACAAGTTTTTGTGTTTACGTCTGAATGGCTCATTTATTTTTTTTGCCGGTTAGCTGGCTGTCTGCTGTTTATTCGTGTTGAAAAGTATGTTATTGCGTACATTTTTCGGAATACGTGATCGTGTTTTGGGCGTCTGCCATTGATTTATGATAACTCTTGTTTGACAAATAAAATTAATGTTACTACACGTATTTATGGAGCTATACCAAAAATAAATTATAATGTAGCTGAATAACTGCACGCCCGCCGGTCGCCTCCTGCGTTTTATTGCTTGGATATTTTTTTGTGGTTTCAGGATGGGGATTTTTGTAGTAAAACTGCGTGAAGTAGTTTGCATTCCAGGATTCTCTATTGAATTTTTATTTTTTATTTAATAAACATTCACACTAATTCTCTATGGCAAACACTACCTATGCATAGACGTTTATACTAATCGATTATCATAAGGATTGCTATTCATTATTGGCAGCGTGTTTCCAGCTTAAATTGTGCAGTGTACAGAGTAGGTACATTAGATGGAGCTAACAGTAGAAATACCATATTCATATTCTTTTT
Source organism: Pheosia gnoma (assembly GCA_905404115.1). Taxonomy (NCBI): domain Eukaryota; kingdom Metazoa; phylum Arthropoda; class Insecta; order Lepidoptera; family Notodontidae; genus Pheosia; species Pheosia gnoma. Next base: position 3,465,420 of record FR989910.1, read on the forward strand.
AATTTCCTCAATGTCGAGTCAACCATGAAAGTCCTTTACCACCTTAAGATCGAATATCATTTGTACATCATGGGGTCGCAAGGCCTATTTTCGTTTGCAAGATCAAGGTGACAATATATCGCTATGACGTCTTTGCTGTTTTCGACAGCCCAGTAACAGTTTATTAATAAGTACTTAGTATTGAAATAAATCAATATATTAGTGCGTGATATTCTTATGAATGATTGATAAGGCTAAAGTTATTACCATTAATGCTTTAAGCATTCATCTAAGGAGATGAAAAACAGAGGAGTACCCCCCCCCCCCTCTGCCAAAAGGTTCATAACCATTAAACCACGTACGTAGTTTAAGTACTTGTAGTTATATTGCAATTTTGTTTATGTGTGCGTTCGTTTAAAAAGCATTCGTTTTACGCGTGTACATAAGTGTGCTCTGCTTGTTTTTTAAGATATTCTTAATGTGCGATGAATAGTCAAAAAATACAATGAGCTTGTTGCAATCTTATCATAAATACATTTCAACTAGTAGTCTCGTTAGCCCCTTCTTTTTTCTCTCTTTTTATAAGTTCACTACTTAGGACAATCCCATCGAGTTAAAAAAACTTACGTAAAAATAATACAAAGTCATATATATAGCCGCTTTCCTATCTCTATAGCATAATGTCTATATAAAAGTAAATTGCTGAATGCAACGGAATCGCGATAAAAGGTACCCCACCCACTTAGGGTTGGCAAAAACGCTAATTTCCGCCGGCGCCATCCCTAAAGCACTTTACAGTTCGAATTTTGATCCTTCACCTCTTTATAACAATGACGACTGCCACAAGTTAGGTTGAGGTGGTGAATATAAATAAGTATAAAATATATTATGTTAAAAGTCAACCTTCAAGTCTTGTAGATAAGGTTGAGCTTAAGAAAACTTGAGTGTTGTGCAGGTTATCTAAAGCATTCCAGCGTTAAATTATTGTACTTAGATAATGGAAGCCAATATATTTATGTTCGTCTATTTTTTGCAATCAAATATTGAATGATAAGCATTTCTAAATTTAAATTTAATTAATTTCAATATGCAAAAAAATATTAAATTAAATATAATAAAAAGTTTTTTACAGGTATTCGGCCTCGTTTTGTCAAGTTCCTGCTTTATTTTTCTGTCTATGACAGAATGTTTAGATTTTGGCAGAGAAACGTCAACTGACGTTGTGTTCTATTAAGATTAAATATTGGATTGGAATAATAATCTATTGATTTATAAAAATGTATAGGGATGCATACCAGCATGGTATGCTTTCAGTCTTCTACAGCGTGGGATCCAAGCCTTTGGCTATTTGGGAGACGCACATCCAAGATGGCAACATCACAAGATTTTTGGATGAAGACATAAAGTCGATGGTATTAGAAATACGCGGCACCAACGTGAGCACGACGTACATGATATGCCCTAAGGGTAAACAAGTCCTAGGCATACATATGCCCTTCATGGTGATGATAGTCAAGAATCTTAAGAAATATTTCTCCTTCGAAGTCACGATACTAGACGACACTAAAACTAGGAGAAGGTTCCGCGTGTCAAACTTCCAGAGCACTTCCCAGGTGCTCCCACTGAGCACCGCAATGCCGATCGGTCTCAATGATGGATGGAACCAAATCCAATTCGATCTCGGCAAATTTACACAAAGAGCGTACCAGAGGCAATTTGTGGAGGTTCAAAAAGTGAAAATCAATGCTAACATACGTCTGAGGCGAATATACTTCGCGCGAAGATTAGTTCCCGACGATGAATTACCGTCAGAATACAAACTGTACTTTCCTCTCGCTTCCAAAGGTGGTAGGGGGAGGAAATTGATAGAAAAGGCGAAAATTGGTGACGTGGCAGAAGTGGCACCACCGCCAGTTGAGGAGAAAAGGGAAGGCAGTAAAACAGCTATAGAAAAAACTGCTTCAAAGATGTCTATAAGGAGACCTTCACAGGAGAAGCAACCAGAAGAAGGTCAAACTGCTCCAGCTGGATCGGCAACAAAAGTACCAATGGAGGGCGCAGAAGCAGCTCCTGCACCTGCAGAAGTGCCAGTTGAAGGTGAGGTTCCTGCGGGAGGAGATGAAGGAGAGGTTACCGCAGAGGCTGAGGGCGGAGCTCCAGGGGAAGGAAAAGCGCCGTCTGTAACCAATGTTGCATCCAGTGGTGCAGTAACACAACCAGAAGGGGCGCTTGCTGAGGGTGAAGCTGCCGAAGCTCCTGCAGAAGGTGAAGCAGCTTCAGCTCCTGTAACCACTGAAGAAGTGGCAGCTCCTGAAGGTGAAGTAAACCCACCAGCTCAAGAAGGCCCTCCTCCAGAGGATGCACCACAAGAAGAACCTGTTGAAGCAGCTGAGCCACCACAAGACGAAGCCCCAGAAACTTAATTTACTGTTTGTAGTGACAGTAATAATATTGCAATTAATTTAATTGAAATGTGAGAATCATTGGTGTTTAAGATATTTGTAATTAATATTGAATTAAGTTGACTTGATGTTTTGTTCAATTAGATTTGTGTAAGTAATTAACGAATTTATTTTTAACTGGCAAAAAAATAGTAGCAGGTTCTTAATTCGAAAGGTATATTGTTTTCATGGTTTTTTTCTTCTGTTTTCTTTTTTTGAAACATTGATTTGTTAAGATAACCTACAATAGATCATTGGATACACATACCTACAATATTTTATGACAATTATATTTTTCCATACAGCCTATTTTCATTGAAATTCGTACTTTTTAAACATTTGCGAAACTGAATATTGTTTATGAATAAGTGCAGTTGCAGTTGACAAATTGAATGTCAAAACGGCTGACGTACGTATCCAAAGCTGTAAATAATTGCATTTCTACTCGTATTAATAAATAATAAACATGTTCAAAAATACATATCAAAATGGCTTGTTATCGATATTCTATAGCTGTGGCGCTAATCCCTTGGCCATTTGGGATATGGTAGTCAAGAACGGCCACATCAAACGGCTCACCGACAGCGAAGTGAACTCTATAGTCCTCGAGATTGTGAGTACAAACGTCGCGACCACCTACATAACATGTCCTAAAAACAAGCAAGTGTTGGGGATAAAACTTCCATTCCTGGTCATGATCGTTAAAAACTTGAAAAGATACTTTTCCTTTGAGATCACAATACTCGATGATAAGAACATGAGAAGACGCTTTAGAATCTCAAATTTCCAGTCTACCACAAAAATAAAACCGTTCTGCACCAGCATGCCTATAGGATTATCAGGTGGCTGGAACCAAATACAGTTTAATCTTGCAGACTTCACGAGGAGAGCGTACGGAACACAGTTTATAGAAACGTTACGAGTTCAAGTGCATGCCAACGCTAGGGTAAGAAGGATTTATTTTAGCGAAAGATTGTATTCAGAAGAGGAGTTGCCGCAAGATTATAAGCTTTATTTGCCAATGGAGAGAAAGCATGGAAAGAAAGGGAAGGAAAAGAAGGAGGAACCCGTAGCAGCTGCAAAGGCTGCAGCAGATTCTGCACCTCCAGCTGAACCAGCGCCTGCAGCAATAGCTGAGGCATCAGTAACACCAGCTGAACCACCACCAGCAACTCAGCCCAAAAAGAGCACAGTAACGATAACGCCAGCAGCAGAGCCTGAAGAAATGAAACCAGAAGAAGTACCCGAACAAACAGAGGCTCCTGCCGCTGAAGAGGCACCTGCGCCGAGTGAAGAAGGACATATTGAAGAAGGACATGTTGAAGAAGCTGGAGAAGAAGCGCCTCAAGCAGACGAGGCACCTGCCGAAGGCACCGCGGAACCACAAGCTGAGGAGCCTGCCGCTGACGCACCTGCTGAAGAACCTGCTGAAGCACCCCAAGAAGAGGCCGCAGCAGAAGAATGAATAGGGAATACGTAGATTTTTGACTAATTTATTTGTTACTATTATTTCGTTGTAATTGTTTGTTCATTCTTTTAGTTAAATATATATTCTGGTATGAGTTTGTGTTATCTATGCCGACGGACGGCCTGGTTAGCGCAGTTGGTAGTAACCCTGATTTCTGTGCCGAGGGTCCCGGGTTCAAATCCTGGTAGGGATCTTTTTGTGATGAGCACGAATGTTTGTACCCGAGACATGGATGTTTAATAAGTATTATATACTGCGTTCGTCCCCAGTCCTTTGTACGGTACACATAAACTAGCGTTGCTTAGTGTGGGACCGTATAGTTGGTGTATTCGTCTGGCGATATTTATTTATTTATTTGAATAACCATGCGATTCGATGTTTCTAAATTACGATATCGTCGGGTGTCTTTAATCGGTCGATCAATATTGAAAAGTGGATTGTACAATGGTACATAGTGGCCCGTTATTCTGGTCTATGGTCCGAAATTCCGGCCATTATTTAGGGTTGCCACCCATCAAACTGACTTGCAGTTTCCGGAATTTTATGACCGATATATGTAATATGCCATTATTTTGTTATTCAATGCAAAATTCTATTTGTTTGAATTGGTAATTGAATTTACTAGCGGTCATTTCTCGTGTAAAATATCTTATACATTTTATTGAGATAGGTTGGTTTATGTACCGAATTAAAATAGGTTCTGTAGTTTCAGAGATAAGTCGCCATAAATGGAATTGTTAATAGACTTGTTTAATGGGTAGTGGATTCATTTCATCATCATCATCGTCATCAACATCATTATTATCCGCAGGGATACTTATTATATTTAAAATAACGAAAAAACATTCTACTTGATACTGGCAATAATGGCATTATTTTGTAGGCCATTGCCAACTTAAAAAAAGAAGAAGTAGAACATGTTACATTTTTCTAGGTTTTTTATCCTTCAGCCATCATTCAGAAATTAAATTAGACTGCTAGTAATGGGTTAGGTGTTTTTATTCAAAATTTCCGTACAAATACAATAAAATCAAACGGCCAGTTTATACCATTTGCACGACAAATACTTTAATCCTAGATAAATGATAACTCCTTGTCTTGGAAGCAAATTGCGGCCATGATAATATCAGCCTTTGTTCCGCCGACAGATGTCGGTGTTGTTAGCATAAATGAATATTAAACAAAACACGTTTACATCTGTATTCTGTTTATTACTGAAGTTGTGATTAAGGGTATCATCAACCACTAGAGGCATCGGTTCTATGTACTGTGTGAGCTTGTAGCTGTGTACTGACTGAACGCGCAGTCTGACGAGTCTGGCAAGGCAAAGCTTTAATTTGATTCGAGCAGTCCACGCTTAAATATATACAGTCAATAACAACAAGGAAACGATGGCAATGCTCAGGCGAGACAGTGCAAGGATTTGCCTCGGGCGAGACACGTTCTGGATGAGCAAGGCAGCATAGCGAGATTCTGTAAACTAGGTACGTACGTACCCATATATTATTTCAGACACTCAAATTATTTTCGAGTAAATAAAAGTTTCCTTTTTCTTACATGTATGTTTGTAAATTTTATCGTGAATGCTTCCAAGACTTGTTATCGATGGTTTGCTTACCTGAAAACAAAGATAAGCGGTTGTAAATTACTGACAACAATTTTAAATGGACCTATAAATGAGTCCTTCTCGCGAAACAGTTTATACCGTGATGTCGTGGGATTTTTTATTTTAGTTAATTTTATATATAATTTACGTCAAGCTCGTAATATACAACTTGATAAAAGGCTTTTATATGACCTTGATGTAAATTATTCAAAATCAAAAATTACACTTTTGACGTTCCTTCGGTTCGTACTAAGCGTTTTGCTTCTACTTTCATCGTGCGAACTGCCAACTGGCGTCTTTGTTCCCCGTTGACTACAATCTGGGTGTTTTCAAGTCGAGAGTGAACAGGTACCTTCTAGGCAAGTATGCTCCATCGTAGATCTCTTCGTCACTTACCATCAGGTGAGATCGAGATCAAATACATGCCTATATTGTAAAAAAAAACACGAAAATCTGTGTCGCGATACTGACCCAAATACGAAGGTACCTACACGTGTTCCTATCATTGCCCTCCGAACGAGACGAACCCCATAATAAATCAAGAGAGAAATTCAAGCTTTTCATCATCTACATAATAATGTTTTCTTTCTTTAAGAAGCTCGGAAACTATGATGAAAGGGCTCGTCAAAAAGGCATCCTTTAATCATTCGCGGTGCGGGGAAATTGAAATGGAGAATTTTGACCGTATCATTACCTTTTTAGGTTCAACGGTGGCGAGTTTATTTACTTAGTATGTATACTTTTTTGTGTACGAGGGATTGGTTTATTTGGCTTGAGTGAATGAACATTATGAAGTCGTTGCGCGGCGTAAAACTTCATCTACTTCCTAGCCTTTTCTCCCATTTATTCAGGAAGTTTCATAAATGTATTGGTGTACAACCTTTAGATGTGCGCTTCTTGAGATCGTTATCATTATGTTAAGTGAGAATTTAAATATATGGTTATGTTAACAAATAAAAATTGTTACCAACAAAATGACAACTTTTTTTTTTAGTCTTTTTTTGTATTGTAATATCGAAATTCTTGCTTCACATAATGATTACAATGCGTCGAGGAAGCGCAGGTTTAAAGGTTAGGATAGCCTTTCTGAAGCATCCGTTTTGTGGTTTGAGTCGGCTTCGAGTTTTCTCTTAGTTGGCTGATTACAGAAGCCTGAAAATGTTTGAAAACCGATTCTAACTCTTATTGTAACAGCGGTCTTTGTATTCAGTTTTGAGAGGCAACGTAGCCCTAGTAAATAATTCTTAGTAGCAGATTGTTCGCGTTCAAACTTGTAAGTAGAATACCAATAGACAATAATCATCAAAAATAATATAACCATTCATTAGTATTTACTGACTGCGTTGTAGTAGGTATTCACAGTAATCTTTAAATCCAATCCAATTTTTGTTGAATAGTTTATTTTAGACCATGCATAATATTAAGTTTATGTGAATATTTTTATTACATAATATAAGTTTAACGCTATACATGATCTGGCAGCATATTCGTTCAGCATAAACGCTGGTAATAAGTTACAGCGGTATAGCGGGCGATAAATCACGTAGCGATGTAACGGTTGGAGTATGGTCCAATATGTAAACGAGCAGCGGAGCGGTTAATATATTAGTTTCATAGTTTAAACTATGGCTTTATAGTATCGTCTACATATTTAAAATATCGATGGCTAATACATACATTTTCTGTAAAAATATAATCTTTTATAAAAGTCGAGGGAAAAGGAAATGTAAAGCAGTTGTAACTGTTTCTTAGTTAGTGTATTCATTTTTATGATGTATTGAGTGATAAAATGCCTAATAACTGAAATTATTAACACATTATAGAACTTTCATTTAATTGTACTGTTAATAGCAAATAAAACTTGACAGTTGTAATTAATTATTAAATAATCTACAATAAGATCAGTAAATCCAATGTTGTGTAAAGCTTTTTATGCATAATGGCATCGTTAAAGTAATAACGATAGGTAATTAAGCATGTAGTGGCCACAAAGGAATAATTCTTTCATTTTAAAAACAAATATAAGTGGGAGCGCCTATGCAAAGATACAATTATGGGAGTAATTGTTCTTCATAATTGCTTGTTGTTAATTAAAGTAAACGATTTTGTAGAGGGGTGTTCAACATTCCAATGGTTAATAAAACCTTGGTGCAATAATTAATACAGTGTGATTAGGGGTTTCCGAAATCTATTAAGCTTTATGTTACACACAACATCAGTATTTAATAACTAAGTAATGTGTGAACGAAATGGTATCCCGCTTATTTATGCCCGCTGCCTTCTCAGCTCGTCGCGCCGCTCGCATCTTGCGCCGGCGCACCAAGCGAAGTGTAGCTAGGCGAACAGTCCGCTGCGTCGGTTTCGCGTTATATTAAAACCTTAATTTACTGCTGCATTATTAAGCCACGGCAAAAATTGCACATAAATATGAATTTGTCAACTCCACGTAGGTTTACCAGCTTATTTTCATTTGTGAGTTTTGAATAATTTTATTTGTAGTTACCTAGCATAATTCGCCTAACAATATAACTTAGAACACATTACATTTGAAAACTTATTTGTACGCTTCATAATCTATTCTTTTATCGACAATAATGTTAAACTATAGTAACAATTGTTATAGTTACTTTAGTGGTATATAACAAAAACATTACAAAACACAATGTAGAAGTAGGTTCTTTTCTCTTCTAAAACTAGTGGTTCATCACACATCTCAAAGGTGAATCCAACAATAAAAAGACCTTTCTAACAAACCAATGTATAGAAAACCAACAAAAGGACACTAAAGTCGACCGCAGAATCGTTCGTAAAACAATTTGCTCTCCATGCCCCGTTCAAGTCAGCTCACGGCAACTAATTTTTGAAGTCATAAAATTTACGACAAAGGGAGCATGATCCATCTGAAGTACGGTCCGAGGCGAACGTGATGCGCGTTCGTAATGTTGTGTACCGTCAGCAGAACGCGATGGCCGACTGTAGAATGGGAGTAGTGTTTTTTTGCTATCGGTATTTTTTTTTATATTTCCTGATATTTGTTCTTATAGAACTGATGATTGCCTTTGTCAACTTTTATTGGTCACTATTGAAGTACTTTGCCCGTATGACTGGGTAGGCCTTCGTAATGTGATGTGACAGAATTTTCTTACACAACATTATGCTAGTGTCAAAAGTACGCACATACCAAAAAAAAATCAAGAGATACCTTTTTCGATATTTTTCGTCTCTTAATTTTCACGTATCCGTCCGTGAAAAGATTCTTAAGGATTAAGCGGACATGGGCTAACACGTAAAGGCCATTTGAAGGTCCATGTTATGCAAGGCAATGAGTTCTGGTCAATTGTTAAAAGTTAAACAAAAAAGGAGTTAATATTAACAGATATCTCAATTATTAAAGGTTTAGCTTATTTTTGTTTCTCTTCTAAAGGAATCATAGGTAGTCCAGCTTCAGATCACAGCAATAAGGTTGTACAAACAACAAAGACATAAGGTGTCGTGTTTATATGTTCTAAAAGCTCATTCTAGAATGGCTTCATTTGGGGACATATTCCCCTACGCCAAGGAGACTTCTGCCGAAAATGTAGATTCCCTTTGCTAGTGTATTAGATACCTACAATTGAAATTCTAAGTTATTCCGGATAGTAAAACAGCCTACTACATTCCTCATAATTTTACAAATCAGTTACAATAGTTTAGAAACTAGTCATAGCCGGTTGGGGGCGGCTTGCTGCGGTTTGTTTTCGGACGTACCGCATCACTTACCCAAATTAAAGAAGCGAGGGTGTACTTGCGGATGCCGATTCAATTATTGGGCCGGTACGGGTGTGTACCGTGCGGTACGAAAATCGGATAGGTACCGAAAATAACCGGATCGGGGAGAAACTTGCAGTTTAGTTTGGAAACTTGGATGGATGGTGCCGAAGCGCGACGCGCGATCAGGCGATGCGAATCTCTTTAGAGTGTCCTAATTGAAGCTCGCAAGTCATCGCGCTAGCATAGTACTCATTTTCATCCCGCAACAACATCGCATTGCGTTGCTTAGTGTGGGACCATATAGTTGGTGTGTTCGTCTGGCGATATTATTATTATTATATATATAAAATAAAGTCGTAACACCATTTACAACTTGTGAACGGGTGGGCCAATTTGTATGATCTTGAATTTTTTGAATTTGTCTCCACCCTGAATAGCAGAATAACTATTAAAACTTAGGAAACATTCACTATTTACTCGTACATTTGATTCTGAGGCGGTACGAAATTCGTCGGGACAGCTAGTTACTTATAAAAGTAGATATTAAACAACCATGACTCGAGTACAAACACTCGTGCTCATCACATAAATTTGGGCCCTACGGGGATTCGAACCTGGTACCCTCGGTACAGGAAGAAAGGTGTACTGTGCCAATCGGGTCATAAATAGCTCGCACTAGTAGCTCCACATATTAAATAGGGATTTGTTATGAGGGAACGCCCAAAAAATATCAAGAGTTATTTTCATATATTTCACACACACACGAACAATGTAGGTGTTTATCTTTACGGTACATAAAACAGGGTGATTTTTGTGCGCCCGCGGCTAGAGGGTCATATTTTAAAAGGCTCGCCGTCACTGGCGTCTACTGATAACGACGCTTATCAGTTATTTACTGACCACAGTGCGAACTTTACTGCCTTTTTGAGCCCTTATACGTATTGCGCGGTGCAACCCTTTTGATTGGGGTCTTTTGATGTTATTTTGTGAGAAGTACACCCACTGAATGGTCCGAAAAGTTGGCAATACTTGTACATGGGTACCATAAAATGGGCTGAGGGTGAACCCAGTAACACTCATATCAAGGTAATTTAGGTAAATATATAGTCTAAAATTTGCCCAAAAAGTTTGGGTAGGCATAGTAATACAACCTGATAAGCTTAGTTCGGTAGTGAACCTGCTTTATGTGCCGTGGATCCCGGGTTTGAATCCTGGTAGAGACAAACTATATGTAATGAGACCATATAAGCCATCTATGTTACACAGATATTACTGAGAAAACGAGTACCGTGTCACATTTCACAATACACAGAATTGCCTGGGCACTATCATTGCGACAATAAATGCTGTTCTTAATACAATGAATAGGTTCTATTACGCCGCCGCGGGGTTGCTTCAACTGCGCCTGCATCGTATCAGAAACTATGGGATGGGTAGTGTCTGCGCTTCCATGTGCTTAGGCTTATTGCTATCTGCACTGTGTTATTGCTTTAACATAGCGGTTGTAGGTTTATAGATGTCATTGAATTTCAAAAAGAAATGTTTTAGAATATAATATAATCGGAATTTCTTCAATTGAATGTAAGCTAGAACGTATCGTTTCCTTACTAGTAAAGCAAAAAAAAACATCTCATAGTTTCTGAGAGCTGCCCAAACGGTATGAAAAAAAAAGTAATTTCGGATATATTTTGAGATGTTTTTAATTAGTCGCGTTATTTTATTATAAGTTTTAGGTTCCAAATATCTCGGCCCTGATGCCCAGGGCCTTAAATAACGGGCTACCCTCGGGGTCGAGGACGACTGGGGTGTGGGCCCCGGACGTCCGGTGACGATGACGACTCCTGAGGAGGACGGCGGCGGGCGTGGCTCCCCGCCGCCGTGCGCAGCGAGAGCGCAGGGGGAGCAAACATCTGCTCCCCCGAGACGGGCCCCCATAAGGGGGCGAGGCACAAGAGGGGCACCGGTGCGTTCCGTTTGGAGATCCCGGAGCCCCTCCAACATGTATTGAAGGCGGCCACCGGGGGGGTTTTAGTGGGTAAGAATCCCACATAACGCGGCCCTCTCCCACACAGAGGCCGGGTATCTATCGAAGATTTCCCCCCCGTCAACAAAAAAAAAAAAAAAGGTTCCAAATATCCAACTTGAAGTTGACATAGATAACTAGGATTAAGTTCGATAAATATCACATAAGCTAGCAAAGGCAGACTCTTAATTAAATTCATACTAACACTAAATTATTACAAACACACTACTCTTCTATCAAAAACACTTAACCCCAAAAACGCAATATACACGGTGTTCACATTACGTAAATACATGCAGAATTTTCAACATTAAAAAATACAGCACGACACACTAGGGCGAGGCGACGGGCACTGAATATTCATGGCGCAGGAGATTGTATCGCTTAATAAACACCCTGTGTACAGTCCGCTCACGTGCCCGTAATCACGTGGACAGTATAATGAAGGACATTTTAATTTTCACTTAGATTATGTATGTACTTCATTAATAGAAATTTGGACGACTCCAGAACTGTAACTGTAAACAATAATGCAAGCAGACACTGAAAATATGAAATTGCCAAAACTAATGGTTCTATAGTAATAAAATTAATATTGCCAGACGAACACACCAACTATACGGCCCCACACTAAACGACGCTTGTATTATGGGTACCCAACAATGGACTCGGGGCGAACTAAGTATATAATACTTTTATAGATATAAAACATTCATGACTCGGTACAAACATCGTGTTCATATCACAAAGATTGTCCCTACCAGGATTCGAACCCGGCACCCTCGGCACGGAAAGCAGGGACACTAACTACCAAATACGCTAATCAGGTTATCAAAATCAATATGGGTACCGTGATTATGGAACCCGGTAATAAGACCTGGACGAGATTAGAAATTAAAAAAAACTGAAATATACCACAGTATATATAATGTAATAAAAAAAAGTATAAAAGACAAAGTGAACACGTAATTGAACGAAGTAGAGGACGGCTCTGTCCAAAAGAACCCATGTCTAATAATATAAATATTTATCAAAATAAATTCTTACGGCCATTTCTCAAATAATATAGCGCTCGCTATAAATTATAGCTCGAAGTCCCATAAATTCAATTAATAACGCAAATAAGGTTTGCACTACAGCTAAATGTAAACAGAATCCTATTTCTGTAATACACTTAAGTACAAATGTAAATACATGCTTTACAAAGCTTGTGAATAAATAAATTCGATGTAGGTACATCTGCGCTACGAGTTCTACGGATTGTCTACGTGTTGCTACGGCCGGCTACGGGTCTACGCCGTGCTACGTTTATCTACGAAGCTTATTTTTAAAGCTCTGAGCTTTAATTATCTTTTATTTAATTTGCCAATTTTCGCAGGACTAGCGTATTTTATATGACAAAAGACGTGTGAGAATTAGCACATTATTTTGCTCTAGCTGAATTATAATAGCACAACGCTGTAACTATTTTAGCTTACATAATTAACAAATGACATTATCATTAATATATCTATTTACCATTTATCTAATGACTAGTAGATCACAGATTCATATAAAAAAGTGAGATTTTAAAGTTCAAAGACTACCCTCAACTCTGACTTGATTGACCGGTTAGTCAATCGGTAAATTTAAACTGTTTGACTGATACGAGTTGACGGCGGTTATTGTAACAATTCATTCGCGAAATTAAACTGTCAACGGGTGAGTTTGTTTGCTTGTTTGTTATTAACAAATGACGGGGGTGACGTGTTGACCTCTTGTTAACAGAAATGGAAATACGACAGGCCGCAGTATTTTTTTTAAATTTCATTACAATTTTTTATCGAAATTTTATTGATGTGAAGTTGGGCCAATATATTATTGTGACCACCCGCCATTCGCAAGCGCAAGAATGGTCATTTCATATTGACGCTCTCAGTCTGTGCGTACTTCACAAATCAAACTATCGCATTGCGCTTCAGCACACCGACATTAATTTCCAGGACAGACTTTACTATAAAAATAGAGCAAAACGTTTAAAACTTCCAAAAAACTGATATTGCCTACTTACCATGTTCTCTTAACTTTATTTTATAATCTTTGATTGCAGTGCTGGGATCTATACTTACAAAAACCATACACCTCTTTTTGTGCCTCCTCAAAATACTCCCAAACTGGCAAATCATATGAATCCCTCCATCCATATTACACACTATAACAAAACGCAATCGCAGTTATTACAAGGTCCGCCGCGTGAACTAGTGCTGCTCCGGTTGGCCGTAAAAACCGTAATTAATCACCGCGCCGCCCGCCCTGACTAATTACGGTTTAATTTAGACCAACAAAAGAGGGCCCGCACTACGCAAGTCGCTTGATAAATTCGTTACAACATATGCGATGAAAAGGAGTTAGAAAAAAAATTATGTTGAAGAATTGATTTATTCTGGTGATTGATTTTAAAAGTATTGTCACTCTACTCTCAGTCATTAATCTCGGGTAATTCTAAGAAAAAATAATCACGTATAATAATAATATCGCCAGACGAACACACAACTATACGGTCCCACACTAAGCAACGCTTGTATTATGGGACCGAGAGCGAACTCAATATATAATACTTATATAGATATTAAACATCCATTACTCGGGTACAAACAATCATGCCTACCACAAAAAGTTAGTCCCTACCAGGATTCAATACCAGAATCCTCGGCACAGAAAGCGGGGTCACTACAAACTGCGCTAATCAGGTCGTCACAAAAAAATGCTGAAGCCTCTATTTACGAAAGGTGTAGGTAGAGGTGCACATTTCCCTTAGTAAAATATTTATAGAAAATATAAAGCATCTTTTTAATAGATCATAGTAGGTAGATATTATAATAAGTGGTTTATGGTGAATTTCCAGGATTGAAACGCCAACCTTTTGTTTTGTCGATGTAGTTTTTCATATAAATTGGGTATAACAAAGGGATTAGACGCCTTAGTGCCAGTCGGAAAACACGTAATGTATTTAGTTTCATTTGTTTTTTCCTCGGATACATGGAGGTTTTGTGTACATGTATTGTTTATATAGATGAGTGCTGGTATCTATTTTTGTGTAACTATTGGACACAAATATTTTGATTTGATTTCCCTTCTTAGTAACTTTCTTTATCAACATATTTTATCACACACAGATTATTTTATGAATATTATTATTTTCCCCATTATCTTTTTTAAATATATTTCCGTAACAGATATACCTATATTTGTATATACGATAGTGGTAAGCCTATCGTCAAGCTACATAACAATAAAACGCAGACGAACGGAATGTCAATTAGAAAAAAAAATGTCCGTCATTTTGAAATTTTCAGTCCTCTATTCACAGAAACTGTAATCCAAAATATTTCATTGAAAAGGAAAATGATAAAGCTTTATTAATTAAAACATCGCCTAAGCCAAGAGTATCCGTCAATCATACGATTCGAAACTTCACTAAACGATAATTGAAAAAGTTAACACCTACACAGAGATCAGAAAACGCAAATTATTAAACCAATTAAAAGTTGGTAACATTAACTGATTCGACGAGCAACAAATTTGTGCAAAGTTGGCAACCTTCGACCCTAGATTTTATTTTATATGAGCCCTTTTCGATGCATATAAAATTGCCGTAAAGTTTTGATTACGTATATAAGAAATAGGATTATAGCGAGCAGGTAAACGATTTTTATGTTCCTTTATCGACGGTAGTTAAATCGCGTCGGAAAAATATGTTTTAATAGATGTTGTGGAATGGAAAGAGCTCAAAGGAGAGAGCTATCCTCGCGGTTACGCTACGCGATAGAATCAGAAATGTGGAGATCCGTAGACGAACGAAAGTAACCAGTTAGTGTCAGTGTGAGTAAGTAGTTTTACTGGTGGTAGGCTTCGGCCGTGGCTAGTCACCACCCACTGAACAAAGCCATGTCGCCAAGCGGCCTAGCCGTGTTCCGGCATGATGTTCGGTGTTGCCATTCATGGATGGCGGGTCAGATCAGTTGCGCTGCATGTGCCTAGTGAATGTAGCGTCTCTATCTACTGCCGCCTTCCTACCTAGGCAAGTATGCTCCATCGTAGATCTCATCGTCACTTACCATCTGGTGAGATCGAGATCAAATACTTGCCTATAATGTAATAAAAAAAAAAAAAAAACCGACAGCTCAAAGAATTTCAAAGTTGAAGTGGCAGTGGGCAGGGCACATAGATCGCAGAACCGATGGCCGTCGGGGCAGAAAGGTTCTAGAATGGCGACCACGAACCGGAAGACTTAGTGTAGAACGGCCCCCACAAGGTGGGCCGATGATATCACACGCGTAGCAGGAAGCCGGTGGATGCGAGTGGCGGAGGACCGTGATGTGTGAAGATCATTGGGGGAGGCCTATGTCCAGCAGTGGACGTCTTAAGGTTGATAGATAGATAGATAGATGTTGTTTATGGGTTTTTCTTTCCGAAAACAGCTTATTATTGCGCAAAACTGACAAAAAGCTTGGTGCATGCACATCAGAATCTCTGGCTTAAATTTTTAGAAGAAGCTTAATGTGATATATTCTTTTATTCAAAATACATTTCATTGTCTTCAAACCATTAAATATTTTACCAGTTTCTTTTACGTCTGTAAATAGCTTGAGTGGATATACATGTCTGAATAAAAGCTGCGTCTTTCCAAAATGCTGTATATGTTGCACGTCCATTCCCTTTCATTCTATTACAAAAAAAAAAATACGCGCAGGCGTAACCCTTTTATGAATTTTTAAAATATTTCGCATGTGAATACACAGATCGCGAGTAAGGTTTGAATTACACATATTATTGTAGCTAGTGTAGGCTGAAACTGGATAAAAAATTCATTACAAAGCCCCCGCTTGCCGTTTGAATGTGATACTTATTACGTAAGCGCGTGAGTGGCAAATCGCTGAGTAGGTACATCCAACTCATTTTCCGCCGACATTGAATATTCTGCCATGTTTGAAGGAAAAACAAAGTGTTAAATTGCGTGGGGAGACGCCTTTGAGTTGGTGGTTTGCTGAAGGGAGTTTAGTTCATGCAGCGTTGTTAATATGGTCGATATTGGATTGTTAGATGATAGTTAGAGTTAGTGGGGTGAGTGCGCCTGTTACAGGAGACACGTAGAGAGGATGTAGGTCAAGTGACAGGCAACAAAAGTGCGAGTGTTGCGCTGAGACTCTCAGACAGCAGCGACATCCACGAGATCAGACTGCATTCTGATTGGGTGGCTGACTCGTCCAGTAAACAGCGAACAGTATTGGTAAACGTCTTTAAGGTCGATTTTCAGTACCATCATATTGCATACTTTCAGATGTTTAAATATATTTTACAAACACATTTGTGAACTTTGTAGGTCGTTTTGTAACATTTTGTTTGGAGTACTAGAAATAAAGATAAACTTTTTATAAGCGGCACGGCTCACGTTTATGTGTAGAAGACGAAAAAGTACGTTTACTTGTGACAAATAGATTTGACCATCAATCTTAATCCCTAAGAACGGGTACACTGTCCGTCATGTTTGGGTAATATCCAAATGTTGGCCACATATTGGCCCCAACTCACCATATGTTGGTTATAAAACAGCCAGCGCTGGTTTTAAGATAGATCAGTTTGGTTCCAATCAAAGACCAGCCCTGGCTGGTCTACAACCAGCACATGCTGAGTTGGGGCGTATGAATTAAGCAGCATTAGTTCTCGTATTTGTTACAACAAAGTCGAATGGCATGTCACGCGATTTTTATGGCAACCTCGGGCGACAGTTGAAGATTAATGGATATCGGGTTAGTCTTGGTGAAAGTTAATAGCCAATCGACAGGTGCCGATTATTAAGGGTGCGTCGGTCGAGTAAACTTACAAAAATTACGTCACTCAGGGAGGCTCCTTGCATGCACCCTAAACTAATAAATTAATTAGAAGGCTGATTAATAGTATACTGTGCTAATTTGGCAATAATTTTAGTGTGAGGCCATTTAAAAATCAACTTACTTGCTAAAGCCTTTAGGATTTCTTTTGATCTATTTCTAGTAATACGCGTAGGTTTTTTTTCATGAAAATATTACCGATTGTTACAATCCACAATAAAACCAGTGCGAAGCTACAGCTCCCAACATAGTCACACCAATATTACGCTTGGTTAACGCCGTAGGAATCGTTGATCTAAAAGGACATTTCGTTTTTACAAATGGGCGATATTTGCCACCAAAGCAAAATAAACTCTATCAATCAAAGCACAGAATAGAAGTAACAGTACGCGTTCGTGCTAACTGTGTCGTGAAATTCAGACAGAAGCGTCTAGATGCGAAATGAAAATAATTTCATATTATTTTGGAATTGTGCGGCGCAGTCCGCACTGGTACGTCGTAAGCCGAGTTTATTATGTACATTTCAACAGATTCTGTGAAAGAGGAATTAGCCCGGTGATGATTCCCTCGCTACTATGTTAATGGGCAGAGATAATGAGAAATACTGTAAGCTCGTAATACATAATTATATTCGCATAGTAGTATATGTTTGCTAAATTGTTTTAATGGTGTGTGTGTGTTTTTAAGTAATAAAATTCACGTATTTAAGTATTAGTTAGCATAATAATACCAGCCGTTTTAATGTCCCACTGTTGGACACAGGCCTCCCATTAATGCGGGCGGGGTGGGGGGGGGGGGGGATTAGGTCATAGTCCACCACGCTGGCCCAGTGGGGCTTGGTGGACTTCACACGTATTTCAAGGGGTTCTCGTCGTCATGCAGGTTTCCTCACGATGTTTTCCTTGACCGTTTAGCGAGTGATAGTTATGGTTGAAAATAAGATTTGCACATGAAATCCAGAAAACCAAGAGGTGCGAGCCGGGGTTTAAACCTGCGATCCTTGTCACCGAGGCAAGCGTTCTAACCACTTGGCTATCAGTATAATTTTTTGACATAAAAATAAAAAATCATAAAACCGAAATAGAGGTAAGTAGGCATAAATATTACTATTTTAATAAAAAATAACATATGTGCCGTATTGATAACCTCCTCCTTTTTTGATGTCAGCTTAAAATAGGTATTGCTGAATATCGTTGCGTCATAAGCTGAATAAGAAATGTGGTTTAACCCCAAGAGTTAAAATGGTCAGCTACGTTTAATTTAGAATTATTTTTATAAATAAGTTATTACTTAGCTTCATAATGTGGAACGACGAAACCAAATGAAGTGGCATTCCTGAAGAAAACCGTGAAATTGAGGAAAATTTCACTGTAACTTACCATCTAAAGTAGATTAAACAAAAAAGGCACACAGCAAAAAGGCAAATGAAATATTTCGCAATTATTTTTCATAGCTAAATACGGGGAGGGACTTAATTAACTGAATAAATTAAGTGAAAATATTTGATAGATCATTTTATTTTAAGTCCACAACTAAGTAGACTAGTCTAACTGTAGCTAGGCATTATGCTTGATTGACACGAGGACTGGACGCCAGTGACTGTATGGAATGGTCACTTCGTTCACAGAAGGACTCTTGCTACTTGTCACTTGCGTATTGTCCTCGTGTAAACCAAGCAAGGGGTAAACACCAACAACCTCACCCGAGGGCCGTCATTTGTCGTCATGCGTGCAATGATTGCTTGGATCAAGATTGATCCTCCCAAGCGCGGAAAGTGCCCGAACCAGACTTCGGAAGGCTTCGGCGTATATCATCAATACGCGGCTATTTGTCATATATAAAATGATTTCCACATCTCATACACTTCTCTGGTTTAGGGTGCTATGGACTTGCACCTTCAGGAATAGACCATTTATTTGGTGATAAAAGTTCTCCTTAATCGCTACCTTCTGACACCACCACTCACATCTTTTGCTCGGTATATTTCTTTCGTCAGTCGACTTTCATTCATCCACCTCACACGACCAGACCAGAGTTTGAAGATAACAATCACGTAAAAAAATATGAATCTTCTCGTATTACTCTTGAAGGGTTAAAATGCCATAAATTGAGCGTATCTCGCGATCTAGCCGCCGTAATCGCGCCGTTTATCTTCTGACGGTACATTAAATACGAGTGCTCTAACGTCTTGATATACGCCCTTCACTGATATTAAGATTCATTAAAGTTAGTTGGTGATAACTGGTGGAGGAATGTAGACTCTGTGGTTAAGACAATTTTCGTGAGGTAAGTCAAGTTATTCAGACGCTCGCCTTATAAACGAAAACCGTGAGATTAATTCCTATGAAATTGAAGAATTGCATCAGCAAAGCTCATTTTATGAAACAAAAAAGACTCACCTATGATAGTGGCAAGGACTTATAAGGAGCACATGTCGATATTTTTTGAAAGGTGATGTGGCTGATCACCTCGTATTGGACCAGCTCGAGGACTATGGCCTGCATCCCTCGGACAATCTCAGTTGAAGGGATGTACCGCGTTCAGTAGGACAGTTCCAATCGCATTTATTATATCAACCACCTTTCTATCCAAAGTGCGTTGACATTAAGTAAAAAAAAACAAAAAACGATCACGCCAGGATAATCCCCGAAGGGGTTCAGTTACACAGAGGTACACTGTAGTGCACCAAATTTATATTGTATTTATATTGTAATATTAAGGCAACGTAATGGTTCAGTATAAGGGGTGATTCCAATGCCAAATACCTTCAATTAACTTCTGCATTGTAAGGAAGATGTGCTGCAAAGGGGTTCGAAGGATTGCTGAATGCGCTCGGGCTATATTCCAGCTCGCTGGTCATGTGTGGATTCGACATCTTCCCAAAGCTCTCAAAAGAGGTAAGACTTAGGTACAGAATTTCTTTATGATGTTTGTCTACCCGTATAGATGGTTTAAACCTTGACACTCACACAATATACTACAGAGATCCGACTTCAGTTCATTAAATTTAGCCAGGGAGTTCATCGCGCTGATTTCGTATTCAATTTAGCGCTTTCAGAGACCGCTATAAATTTTTTATGTGAGTTCTCGTATAAAGCGCGTCTGATCCTTTTTTTTCGGTGGGTACAAAACGCCTGGAATTGGCTGGGAATTCCGAACTGATTATTACATGTTTCAGGTATTTAGTTTTTGAATTTTCTTTTGTTGTTAATATAAAATGTTGGATGTTTAACATAACATGGATGTTTAACATCTATGTAAGTGTTATATACTGGGTTTGCGTCCAGTCGATTATGCGGTACCCATAATACAAGCGTTGCTTGGTGTAGAGCCATATAGAGGTTTGTTCGTCTTGCGATATTATAATAAAAAATACGTCTTTACCGTATACCAAAAATACCAGTACAAATTCAGGCACTTATGGCAAGCGGAGTACAATCGCGGTCGGATTTTATTTTTTTATGAGTGAACACACAATACAGTTCGTAATTCGACCTCATTCCTTAGGGTGAGGGTAGACGGAAAAAGTGCGCCCTCATTATCGTTTTCCGCCGTCGCGCCGCGCCGGTATCTCAAGTGTAAAAAACAATACAATACCACGGAAACGCTTGGAAAATTCCAGTCAAGAAATTAAAAAAAATACTTACAGGCGTTTCGTTCTTGGTATGCAATGCAATTTGCGTTTTATTTTCAGGGTCTGATGATAGTGGAATATTTTTTATAATTGCATTGTGACCAAGAGTACCCAATGATGTTATTATAACAGATTTCAGCTACTTCTATGGCATTCTTTTGACATCTTTTATTCAGTACCAAAATTTGTATGTTACATAAAGTCGTATTGTGTATTGATGCAGAAGCTACGACACTTTCTTCAGGTTTCCCATAAATACATACATCATATATTTTGTCACCATTACCTGAGAATCGTTTCAGAGTACATACTGGATACTGGATACTACATGTGGGAACCATGTAGCCATTAACTGTAATTTTATACTTAGTTAGTACTTTTTGTTTTTTTTTGACCTGCTGCTAAAGTTTGATTAGCCGTTCCTACATTGTTCTCACATACCTATAACAATGTATTGCTCAAAAATATAAAAGATCTATTTTAAAAAAAGAGCAACCATGGAGTTTCTTGCCCGTTCTTCTCCATAGGAACGGCATTCCGAACGGGTGGTAAAGCAGTAGCATAATATTTTTGTAACTTGACGATTCATAAGTACTGTACAATAATGGTCTACGTGAATAAAAAATATTCTGATTCTGATTCTGATACTTACTTATAATCTTCAAAGGTGAAGAATTTTCAGGGACTATCAGAACGCTGGTAACTTGTAAATATGGGAACAATGTAGCCATTAACTTGTAATGATATACTTAGATATAGTATTTTTTTTGGGCAGCTGCTACAGTCTGGCTAGCCGTTCCTACATTGTTCTCACAGACCCATAGCAATGCACTGCTCAAAAATGTAACGGATCATTTTAAAACGAGCAACCATGGAGTTTCTTGCTCGTTATTCTCCATAGGGACGGCATTCTGAACGGGTGGTACAGTTGTAGCTTAGCATTTTGTAACTATTTTGACGATTCATAAGTACTGTACTTAATGGTTTACATGAATAAAAAATATTCTAAATCTGATTCTGACTTTTCGTCGCGATGATACTATGTACAAGAATGATTTTATTAGTGATATATCGTTTATAAGTCGCTTATAGTTCGCTACGCAATTTTTACAGCCGATTTGGGTCATAAAGGTTATTTAACTTTTGGCTTTGACATTATAACATCTATGATAGTCCTTACGCAGAAATATGAAAAGGTTTCGAAGGTTACTGGTACTCAGTTCGGAGGGCAGGCGACCGTTTTTTATGTAAATATCGATCGATTCAAGCAAAATTCCTCGATTTGGTTGCCAATATTAGAAATTAACCAAGGACTGGAACAAATTGTTGACTAATATTAGTATCAGATATATTTAGCGTCATTACAACGTTTTTGTTGCAAGTCAATTGACCGGATTGAACGTGTATGAATTAAACATTTATTTTTATTACTTAAGTTTCTTTTACTAGTCTCAATAATTGTCATCGACTCAATACTATAATAATATAATAATAATTCCAGCCCTTTTTAGTGTCCCACTGCTGGGCACGGGCCTCCCCTCAATGTGAGGGGGGATTAGGCTATAGTCCACCACGCTGGCCCAGTGCGGGTTGGCGGACTTCACACATCTTTCGAGGGGTTGTCTCAGACATGCAGGTTTCCTCACGATGTTTTCCTTCACCATTTAGCAAGTGATAATCGTGGTTGAAAATGAGATTCGCACATGAAATGCCAGACGTGCGAGCCGGGGTTTGAACCTGCAATCCTCGTTACCGAGGCAAGCGTTCTACCAACTTGGCTATCACTGCTTTAATACTCTATACTAAGCTCTACGTTTTTACACCCTGGATTACAGCATACTTTCTCCTCATTAATCAATATACAGCGAGTCATCACCGAGAGGGGAGTACCGGAAGTACCCGAGCGGAAGCGGAGGGACTAAACTCAGCGGTTAATTGCGCGAAAAGCGAAGCCCTTCGTTTCGAATATCGAACGATTATTTCCGCGCGCGTTTCAAGGATCATGTGGGGAAAGATTTAGATTTTAAAGCGCTCCAGAAAAAATGACCTAGCGATATTAATGTTATTGATTTCTTATATTTACGCGAATACTATACATTGAAATAAAACTAATTATATGGATTTTATCGCGTTTATATTATGTTCTTTACGTCTAACACCTCAGTCCAGACCATGGCTGCTGAAAAGCAGCCAAAACGTCGGGAACGTAAAGAACATAAAATAAACGCGATAAAATACGTATAATTAGTTTTTGTGTAAAGACTACACTTAATGTCTATAATAAAATTATAAGAAAAAAACATTTATATCGAAAGTGATGCGCTACAAATGTTGTAATTTTTGAGCGTGCAATGTATCGTAAACCACGCGATCATTACACAACGCTCCGCGCGATCCCGACGCGTGCGAGTGCCGAACATGCTCAAACGTATCTGGTTTAATTTTACATTGCAGTTTTAGGCTTAAATTAGTAATTATGTTTTTTTTTATTAAAAATCACGTTGAGGTAGATTTCTATTATGATTTCATGCTAAAATCAATTTAAAAACCCTTGAAAAAAATGCGTATAATTAATTATAAGTACGACAGAAAATTCCATTTCTGGGGGTCCAGTTCAATCATGACTTGAATCCATGTTATCGGTTTTCGTTACGAAGCCACTTCCAGCCTGTACAGGAAAATACCTTTTAAAAATAATCTGTTACAACGCGCCTCTTACACACCCTATACAAGTTAATCACACAAACTCACCTCTGAATAACATTACCAATGAATAAACATAATAAACAGCATAACGAAATTCATAAAACATTCGCGATTCTTTGCGAATAAATCGGAATGCGATCGGCTGACGATCGGGTGATTTATATTCAGAGGCAATTTGCTGGCTCCTTTTACGGTGAACTCGTTATCATACAGCTGCGCCGAATACTGTGTACATCATGTACATATACATGCGTGGACTGAGATTGAAACTAAGGGAGCGGTCAAGTATTACGTAACGCAATTTTTGACCCCCCCTAGTAAAACGTAAAATCTCTACGCGACCGTTTGAAGGGTTAAAACAAAGTAACGCGTAGTTCAAAACCCCCCCTCCAGCCCCTGTGACGCATCGTAACGTTTCAGAAGACCCCCCCCCCCCCTCCCCCCAAATTATTTACGTAATACTTGAACGCTCCCCAAGGCGTATGTGCTCCACTGACACCATTAACTAAATGAAATTAATACAAGCCCTTCTTTTAATGTTCCACTGTTGGGTATGGGCCCTCAAAGCGAGGGGGATTAGGCCATAGTCCACCACGCTGGCCCAGTGCGGGTTGGGGGGACTTCACACGTCTTTCGAGGGGTTCTGTCAGACATGCAGGTTTCCTCGCAATGTTTTCTTTCACCGTTTAGCAAGTGATAATCATGGTTGAAATGAGATTCGCACATGAAATCCAGAAAACCAAGGGTGCGAGCTGGGGTTTAAACCTGCGATCCTCGTTACCGAGGCAAGCGTTCTACCAACTTGGCTATCAGTATAATTTTTTGACATAAAAATAAAAATTCATAAAACCGAAATAGAGGTAAGTAGGCATAAATATTACTTTTTTAAATAAAAAAAACATATGTGACGCATTGATAACCTCCTCCTTTTTGATGTCAGTTTAAAATAGGTATTACTGATTATCGTTGCGTCATAAACTGAATAAGAAATGTGGTTTAACCTGCGATCCTCGTTGCCTATAAATAAATACTAAAACGGGCCGAAATTGCTAAAAATATATGCCACCTAAAATTACTTCCTAGCGATATAAAATGAAGACAAAGTACAGTCATCACGAAATATTTGCCCGCGATCATAGCAGTACACAACTTTATTTAACACCAGATCGTGGAGTTCTCAGCCGAATGCCATTACTTTTCGAGTTTTTTTTCCCTTTTTTCAGCCGCAAGGAAATCGTTTAAGTTAACTCGTTTACTCGTGAAACTTGCCTTGTGGCTCGGATTACAGAGATAAAAGTTAGTTCGAGTGCTTCTATTAAAATGAATTCAAAAAGTATTTTAATAATTTGTTGACTGTACCTTATCTGTTTGTTTCGAGTTTGATTGAGTTGGCCGCGTTGCCTAATTAGAATGATGATGGTAATTTTGTGAAAAATAATTATTAATTTATATCGTAATTATTTAAATAATTTTATTAATTCCTAGTACTTTGCGTTTTTTGCATTTGTCACTAAGAAATTAATTACATACACGTGTTCATTTTAACAAACATACTATACATACCCCAACATAGTAGAATATTGTAATAATCTATACAAATAAATAAAATTGGAGTGTCTGTTTGTAATATTAAAATAACCGCTTTTTACTAAGTGCATTTGGATGTATACACGATACATATACCGAAACAACATGTTTTACAATTTTTGTCTGTCTGTTTGTTCCGGCTAATCTCTGAAATGGCTGGACCGATTTTGACGGGACTTTCACTCGCAGATAGCTGATGTAACAAGGAGTAACTAAAGCTACTTTTATTTTGGACTAGCTGTTACCCGCGACTTCGTCCGCATTTTGTTAAATACCACGCGGGCGAAGTCGCGGGTAACAGCTAGTATAATATAATAATAATACTCGCCTTTTTTTAATATCCCACTACTGGGCACGGGTCTCCTTTCAAAACGAGGGGGATAAGAGTTCATCACGCTGGCCTAGTGCGGATTGGCGGACTTCACACGACTCTCGATGGGTTATCTCAGACATGCAGGTTTCCTCACGAAGTTTTTCTTCACCGTTTGGTATGTGATAAACATGGTTAAATATGAGATTCGTACATGACATCGAAAACTCTCACAGGTGCGAGCCGGGGTTTGAACCTTCGATCCTCGATAAACGGCAAACTTTATACGAACTTGGCTATCACTACCGTTTATAATAGTAGTGGAAAATTATATGAAATTTATTTTTGAAATGAATAAATAAAACGTGATTTAAAACGGGCTTACGTCTCAATAAGGGGCGAGAAACACCATTATGCCTCATTAGACGACGCCCTTCAAATATTAAATCTGTCGGGACTGTCGAGTGTCTGAGAGTAATTGTTGGCATTCGTTAATTAGTGTCTGGAACCAGAGAGCGAGTGAATTCGGTGTCTGACACTCAAGAGTGAGACCCTCGGCGTGTTTGAGGAAGTTTTGTAGCTAATTGTTTGGTAGGTAAGCATTTTGTTCCTAAATGTAATTAATTTAAAACATTATTTTATAGGAGTATTTTATGTAAGAATATACCAATTAACAGAAATATATTTTATAATTTCTACCAGTAATACGAGTAAGAATTAATGTATCAATAACAAATGCAAGGAAAATAAAAGAGCTCAAGAAGTTCTATATAACGGAAACGAATGGAGCAGTTTCGTAGCTAAAACTACGATCGCTAATAAAACTCGTAGCAAATACGTAGCCAATGCTACGCTTCGTACAACACCGTAGTAATTAAGATAGATCTTAATGTGTTATAATCTTGAAGGATACATGGTCTAGCAAACCGAGTATTTAAAGATGAGTACCCATTTGTTTCGAGACGGTGTTCATTGTAGCAATAATTACCTGAAACAAAAGATCTTATTTTAGTATAATTATACGTATAATGTTTCTTAATAAGAACAAACGTCTTGGCAACGCAAATAGCAACAGATAGTGGTACAGACAACAACAAAAGCGTCGGTCGCAGAAAGTTAATCACATTCATTAGGCAATGTGCATCCACTGTGCTTTTTACTTCGGAATCAACTGTTACTGGATGTGTCTCAGATAAGACTTTCCATTCAGGTAGCGTTTGAAAATAAAGACGATTTTCGTCTGCACTTTGAAAGTATTAGTTCAAAGGTAACTTCAATTATATGTAGATAATAAAATAGGTATGTTGTTTTATTTATTTCACATTTAAATTAGATTGTATCACAACATTTTATGAATTTTATTTCAAAATCTTATTCTTTGCGAAGGGCTAATCTGCTTTCTGTAATAATTTTAGCGATTAATTCTTATATTTTGTAACTGGTAACTATAAAATCAACCCAAAGAGGTTAAGTGGATCTAGAATAAATTCTGAAACCTTTTTCATCTCTTTGAATGATTTCACTGTTGACTTGCATATTTTTTTTAGGTGTTCACAATTTTCACAATTGTTTACAATTTTGACATCCGATTTTTATGAGTGTTTCCTTAAGTAAGATAAGCATGCCAACCGTAATGCCTGTTGAAGTTTTTTTTTTCATTACTTTATTTTTCTAGGCGCAGAATCTATACATTCTAGCATAATCCTTACCAGAGAACAACGTCAATACATATATTATATTGAATATAACTAATTATACGGATTTTATCGCGTTTATAGTATGTTTTTTACGTTCCCGACGTTTCGGCTGCTTGATTATAAACAACGCTGAATAAAACCGTACACCTTACACAAATCGATAACACGCAAGTCTCATTACGGAGCCACATCCAGCGACTCTAGCTCCAACTTATTTGTCCATGAGCAAACATGTTTGTTTCCACAAATTCCCCTTTGATATAATCTTAATGTCGGTCTCTACCTGCCCCGTCAGCGGGCAAACTTGCCAGACAGTTTATGGCAGTTTCACATTGGGAACTTAGTGGGAACTTTAATTTAGTGTTAGTTGTATTTTAATGGGAGAGGCGTTGGGGGGAAGGTAGTTGAAGAAGAACATTTGTATTTCATTCATTTGCATAATCATATATTTTAAAATAAATTATGGTAACCTAGTATCATAAATAAGGAAGCAAAAAAAAAAATTAATGCATTAAAAATGTCTCGAATTTAATTTGAACAAGATCGTGAATCGTATCTCTTACACTGTCTACTGAAATTAAAACGAAAAAGGCATTGCTATCAGACCGAACTGAAGATGAACGCCGACACGCCTTAACAAGCAAAATATTACCGTTCAATACACAATTACGGCTCACGTAGGGGTCGTGACAAATGGTCTTTGCACTTTGAATTAGAACCAATAAATCCTCCACTACGTATTAGGTTTCAGTGGCAGTTTGTTATTTCACTGACCCTACACTACACATAGGGCTGCCCTCCGCTAGAATTAGAACAACGGGCTCTATTTTATAATGGCAGAAGGTATATGACCCCAAAAAAGGCACCTATGTAAATAATAACTAAAGCATTGTTATTGAGTTTTTAGTCTGCAATACTTAAATACTTTATTGAAAACTAGAGCTGTTAAAATCACTTGTTACCATCACAGTATTCTAGATTAATGCCCTTCGTGTGGAAGCTTTATAACAACCCTATCAATCCTAAAAAAAGCTTTTTGTAATAAAAATAAGCATTGCTTTTAATATTTGCAAGCGATTTTAAAAGTTGACAACCCTAGACTATTCTTAGGAAGTGGCACCTACTATTTGTTTGAGAATTAGGAGCGGTAGCCGGCAAGCAAATGAATGGAAATAATTCATTTTCTAATGGTTATTAGTGCTTGAAATACTTTACCGACTGCGCACTACTTTACCGACCGTGACCGAAGTTTCGAGTATTTCTGTGGCTGGAGCTGTTTAAAACGGGGCAAAATTTTAAGTAATTAGAATAGTTTTAGTATTTTAAGTACGAATAATGTGACCAACGTTTTATTTGTTCTCAGACATTGTCATATTTACGATAAAGAGGAATTCTCCATTTTAAATAACCGCTTCATTTAATAAACGTCAAATGTTTTTATATCTTCTCTTAAGAGTGGTATTGGACACAATATTCATGGTATAAGCTATATATATCACAAGCCCTCAAGTCTACTCATCAGAATTCTGGACACGTTAACAATCAACGAGATCGAGATTTAACACGAAACCTTAGTAAGGGACTTTCCATCTTGAGATCTGAATTACGCACTTAAAGTTCAAATTGGCACGACACATTTACCTGATATCCAATGTAACGAGCAATTAACAACCTAAATTCAAGTATGGTATAGTTGTTATTGCAATGTAATGAGACGTTATCACCCAAGGTGGGCAGTAATCGCATATATCACACGTCCCTTGTTTACTGTTAGTACGAAAACAATGGGTACAGTAATAATAATTACTCTATATAGATATGGGGTTTTCAAGGAGAGCAGCGAAATTGTCTAATAAGTTGTATAGTAATTGGATTATAGGTACTAGGGTGGCAGAGCAAGGAAGAGTCAATTTGGAAATGTGCAAGGAAGTGGTAATACGAGGTTGTCTTTAGTATTGTATGAGTTGATCATGGCTACCCATTTTAGTCATACAAAGTGTTAAGATATTATCAATAACTGGTCCAATGTGAAAGAGTCCATGTAAGTGGCGATAGATCCGCTCTCTACAGCGTGATTCTGAAAGGGTATACTAAGCCTTAAACCTGTGCCTCTATAACGCATTTGTAATCAATCGCTAAAATCAGAATTTTGTAGTCAATAAAAAAAACTGCTCACAAAAAATCACGATTGTCATTTTGTTGGGATCAAAATTTATTTTTTTACATTAGAAATTCGCTAAATTTGCGAGGCTTAGTACACCTTTTCTCGTTCACCTGTACAACATGGAAATTGGTTGCACACCTCTGCCTCTGTGCATAACTTTCGGGGAATAAAGAAAGATAAATTAACCTATTGTAACGCTCTCTCTCTCTTTCAGGTCAATATAAACCATGTCACTAATACAACCAGGATAACAGACACATTTATAATGTAACAAGATTCCATTCGAAATAGCATTGTCCATCGTATTCCGAGTCGGAAAAGCCGAGTTAGCGCGAACAAATACTGTATTCCACCAATCTACCTCTTTGTTTTCGAGTCACGTCCGTTAGGAGGTGCCTAGGGCGGTAAACAGAGGGGGTAGGGGGGTGGAAAAATTGCGTACCTACCCTTATAGAATTAGTACAGCAGTGTAAATGAGTGTGAGACGCTCTGTTTGCGATCTTAGCTGTGATTGCACCACTCTAGCGGAATGCCGGGATAATAGTGTTGTCGACGCTAATTGGATTGTGATGCGGAAAGAATCGTTGTGAATTAAAGAAAGGACAAGTTGGGTAGATTAGTCTGTTTGCAGTACAATGAAAAAAAAGGATAGATGCTAGGTAAGCTTAGTGCTGAGTAGCGTCTTTTGAAACCACTGCTCAACACAGAACTTTAAGGCCATTGGCATCGGACAATGTTTTCATTTTTAATTTCACTCCCAAATCTATAACACGCTAGATCGTCGAATGTTTCGAAGAATTTAATGTTGTTTTTAGCAAATATTATCGGCAATTTTGTCTGAAAGCACTGTGCTGCACAATACCAAGCTTAAAACAGAATATACGAGAATTACTCGTATGTCATCCTCAACCTAAATTATAATCCGCTGAAAAAAATATTTGTTGATCTGGTTACACACGGCGACCCGTTGGCGAAGTAAGTGGCGGTGTCCACACCGCAGGGAGAAATACACTAAAAGCGCCGACTAACATAAAGCCTTAAATGACAAAAAAAAAAACAAATCATGTAAACAGGTATAACAATTCTTAAAGTCAATTTTAGTGGAGTGACATCTATGCAGCGAAATGCCTCATCACACGCATCTCGAAACCTCGAACGTCATAAAAGATTTTTGTTTAAAATCTCTCAAGCAAGTTAAGTTACCGCGCACTCAAGAAGCGGGATAAGTATTTCAGAGTAATTTATTCATAAGCAAAAATTTACATACATACTTTGTGCGGTGGGTGCCCCCGGAATGCACACTTTCCCTTAATTACAAAGTAATTTCGTGCGCGCACAGAGTACGAAAAACACAAAGAGGCATAGCCCAAATGCTAAAGTTTCGCTTTTAAGAACCAACCCCGAGTAGGGCTGGTGGAGTGCAGGTTTTAAATATGCATTTACTTTTGTAGTTTTAATGTGTACCTACTTTGTTTTTGTATTATTTTACTAACACCTTATCTACAGGTCTCATTCGTAGTTTTATCGAATCTATAAAGACTGATTTTGTGTGTTTCGATAAGAGGATTACTCCAAAATTATACTCCAATAATTTGAATGCCCTGATTTCTTTTTTGTAGCCTACCTATAAATCTGACTCCTTGAGTTATTTTATAGAATACAAGTATTTATATAAGTTATTTTGCAAAGTGCCCGTTTAAAAATTTGTACACCGAATAAATATTCGCACACAATACATTTTTTTATACTATTTTATTTTTTGGCAGCCCTACCCCTGGTCGGCAACAGCGGCCATGTTTGATTCGCGAAGAACAAAGGCGGAACAATGGCGGGCGGCCTCCAGTCACACGCTGCCAGCCCCTCGAGATAATGATTGTGTAAGCGAGAGTTGCGCGATGATTGTGCATCTATTGCTTTTCAAAATTAAAAAAAATTGTCTATTGCGAGCTGAGAATTTTATAAGCACCCGTAGTTTACACCATCATTCAATACTTTGTTGATTATTATCCATGATTCAATCTTATGTTTATTATATGACCAACACACTGGCCGTTTAGTCCAAAACTAAGCAACATACCGTACCGTCTAGAGCAGGCCCCAAGAACACTCATAGTAGGGCAAATCAATATACATGCCAAGATCAATTCTGTCATTTACTGCGCACTGAAATTGAACCTGTGACCACCCCTTGCAATAAGTCAAGAGACCTACTTTCAAACCATGCCATCTAAAATGACAACCAAGACCCCCTCTTCCTTACCATACCCCTGAGCTTCGGCTCATTAGAGGTTAAAATATGTTATACTCGCTGCCCATCCAACACTAAACCCGGCTACCATTGCTTGACTCCCTCATATATCCCCCCCATACCTTGTTTTAAAGGGAAACAGTCGTTAAGACATATATATCACCGCAGTAACAAAACACTTTATTATCTTCAATTTAACATTATACCCTTCAGATCCTGAATACCAGATCCATTGGTCGAGAGAATTTAATCTGTACCAACGGGTCGACCGTATAATTGTATTCATGAATCGGTATCGTGTGCGCCGACCCTTATACATACGAGCCCCGGTCCGTTTTAATGACCGAAGACCCTTACAATACGTAAATGATGCGGATAACGCGATTTTAGGTATTAGGTTACGGATTTTTATTGCTTCAGGTTACATTGATTGTACAAATATCGCCTGACGATACCAACTTGGTCTACCCTCTCCCTTTCTCGTATTATAAAATTCTCACTATTCAAATCGTTTATGGCAATGAAATACCACAATCAGGTTTCTGTGCCTAGAGTCCCGGGTTTGAATCTCTGTAGGGACAAACTTTGTATGATGAGCGCGAATGTTTGTATCCCGAGTCGTAGGAAATTATATAGTTTGGAGCTAGATCAATGCAATGAGTATAAAAGTAGCCAGAATAATAAAAAAACGAAAAAGTGTTTTGTAATGTCATTGTAAATGGACAGACTTTTTATACAAACGTGAGAACAAAGGATTATATCAGTTGTTTTGCTTCCTGACTCAACTTTATTGAGCCATGCAACAATTTCTGGTTGTCACGTATGCCCTGACGACACACTGCGTTGTCTAATACCGGTAGGCTGATTACGTATCTTGGCAATAGATTAACAATAGTGTGGCGATAGCAATAACCGCATAATATTTGCTTTCATACTCAGACGAAGAAATAAAGCAGATACACTGTCGCAAACAGCATATTCAAGCAAAAAAACTAAGCAGATTTGTGAAGTACACGTGATTTTCGTACTTACATACACGTGAATTCGCGCGTGAGTACTACACAAATCGACTTAGCTAGTGCTTCAATGTGTTGTTCGCGACAATACGTCTATATTATTTCTTAGTCTGAGCTTTCAAATCGCTAATTTGTATAATGTCACAGCACTCGCAACGAATTAGCGATTTGAAAGCAAATATTGCGCGATTATTGCAATGTTATAGCTATTGTATGATACGTGATCAGGGTGCCGGTTCTATAACTGCACAACTTTCCACACACTAGCAGAATGCTCGCATGCCAGTAACAAGCACGGGGCGGCACTGAGGACCGCTTCAGCATGTCCCTGAATGATTTGGAAGCCCCCTGTCGCGGTGCCACGCTGTAATATCGCCCCGCCCAGCTCTGGTCCAATCCGTCGTGGTAATAAATTCACGGAATAGAAGTTACAAAATTGGTTTGAGACATGCTAGGGTTAAAGTGTTGGCATATTGCGAGGTTTGCGATATGTACAGCCTTATATAATGGTACAGGTTCCGAAAGCTTTGACATTTAGATAGAATAGACACTTTTTAACTGTAATGATTTCCGTGAAATATATTTAAACTTAGCTCAATATAATAATTTTCCCCAAGATATTTCTTAAGTCCCAAACGCTTTTCATTTCTGTTATAACATATAATTGCCCAATTCAGAACACTAATAGGATCTTTGGTGGCCTACAGACGATGTGGACTGAAAAAAAAATTAAGTGATACTTAAGCTTTTGAATATTTATATATATTTAGATACGTATAGTGCGGCATACTTAGACGTTGTAAAGTAGTGGGTAATGCCTAAAAGTCAGAAGAAACCGAAAAAAACTACTGAATCTGTTATTATTGTACGAAAATAAATCGGCAATTTTCGACTCATGCGATGGAATTTTCTTTTGTGAACCGGTTCCGTTGGGAATCGGATAATTCATCACGTTACGTACTCACTCCATGATTGAAGTGATCAATTTATTTAATGTCGAAAAAACACGCAACTTCTTAAGAAATTTCCACGATTTTCACTCGTGTAAGGAATCCCAGGAGATTGGTGCCGGGAGTTTGAAGAATCAAACGGTCTTGAAGAGTTATAAATAGGCAAAATATATAGCGGCGCTCGTGATCTTATGTACAGTCGCGGACTTTAATTTAGGACCCATTTGAGGTTGAATATCGCACAGCAAACGTATACCATAAGAGGTTCTATATTGTAATATATAAAAAAATATATGGGTGTATGTGGTGTTGTTAAGCTACCATTGCATTAAGCAAACCAACAAAATAGTAAGGTGTACCTAATTGACACAAAATGCTTGCTTTGGGAAGGTCGCCGAATAAAAATAACAATAAAAAAAAACTAAATAAATGATGTTCGGGCGCCTGGCGTCCTATCCCCTAAATGTAAGCAAGCAAGAAAATACCTCGGATAGTCATCGGCAGGAACGGAGCTTTTAATCGCAAGCCAAAGGGAATAAAAGACAAAGTAGTATCGATCTTTTATTGCCTCAAGGGAGATTTGTAGTACACACCAAGAAAAAGGTACTATGCCTTCAAAGGGAAGGATAAACACATTAACTTAATAATAAAAAAGTAAATTATGTTAAATTTAAAGTTGTGTTTTCGTCATTATTGCATCCTCTTTGTAAATCAAGTTTAATTTAGGCAAATAAAGTTTTTAAATTAATAACTCGTTAGGAAAATTAATAGAAAAATAATTCAAACCATGAGATCCGTTAGGCCGGAACAAACCCAAAAATAGCGCCTACGAAGCTCTTTCATCGGGGCGATGGTACGGCGTGTGGAGCAGGAAAATTCGCCCAGCCACGTGTCCCTCAATCAGGCCCCTCTTACGGAGTCTTCGTGGTTTTCATTGGCATTTGTTAGACATGAAAATCGCCATGGTCGATCCCATGATGTCGGCTCACCGCGTGGCCGCGTTAAGAAAATACGTGGTAAATTTCATAAATCCAACGGGATTATATATGAAATGTGGAAAAATTAAGTCATGATAAAAGTTAAAGTAAAGAAAAAAAGAAAAAAAAACCCTGGAACAATAGAAACTCACGTTTAAAATACGATCCAGTAAATATTGTCAACACAACAATGTAAGAACAAAGAAAAAAATCAACTTACCACAATGGAGGGTTATTTCAACAAAATAAATGATGATGAGCTACCGCTCTGTCCTAAGACATCACTGGAAATTCACAAAAACAGCAAACGTCGCCATGAGGCAACGATTAAATAAGATTAACCGAAAGTATTCATGGTGACTTGCGGCTCGGTAGGAAAGTGAAGAAAAATTTCTAGCTTGTTCGAAAGTCAACCGTCACGTCAAATCTGACATTGACAGCTGTCAAAAGATGACCATAGAGCAATCAATACACTGACGTTACTGGGAGCAACTGCTCTCAGATATGACGATATACAGATATACGAACTTATTACATCATAAGAGTCATTGAAAATATTAAGGAAATGGTTCACATATTAATGTTCGCGAGTGTACCTTTTCAGCAAACTCTTATTTAAGAGAAATTGATGGAGTCAGGCGTTGCTTGATGGAAATACAACACACATACACACGTCACAAGACATATTTTTTTTAAGATTCCACGTCGAATTCCCTTTAACTTGGGATCCCATACACTCTTGACAGACATATTCTCGACTAAGACGGTAAGAATTAAATTACTATCACGACGCCGATACCCATTCAGCGATCGTAAAGTGTAGAATCTCTTTCTAAATATGTTTACAACATATTACAAGACTATATACATTCGTGGTCGTAACTAATTTAGGATGTGCTCGACTAAGACGGACGACTAAGAGGGTTCGGTTCAACATCAACATTTAATTTAATACGTTGATTTTTTAAATAATCTGAATCTCACGTAGAGGCCAAGTTAGAACTATTGCCGATGTTATCAAATAAGCTCTATTAAAATATATTTACTCAGTGTTCTTAATGTGTTTTTGTCCAATGTAATACCCTATCCACAACTTATTAATTAACAGATAGACAATTCTGACGAATAATTTGTAAATATTTATAAATTATTATCGGCATATTGCAAAACAGGTACTTAGTGGCACATTCTTACTTATATTTTCATTTCTCTTCCTTACACATCAGCCACTATCTCAACATCAAATATCGCTACTTTCTGTTCAGCTATTATAAAAATATGCTGAGAATACACAGAAACTCTAACCTTATCCCTCGAACATAAGAATCATGTTTGAAAGGTACTTTTAAAAGGACCTCGGGTCGACCCTCGTAATTCTTGCCCAAGGACTAAATGACATATTCTGACCTAAAACGAGTTCTCCCTGAATTTAGAAAACTAAAGCAAACTATAGTATATAGGTAGTTTTTTATGCCATTAATAACATTCGTGTGAAATGTGTACATAAAGAAAAATAGGAATTTTAAGGTCAAGCGCCGCTGGAGTACTTACAGATACACCGGTTTTGCACTAATATTGTGATGCCCGGTGTCTGACGTTTAGTATAACTAAACTACTAAACTAAACTAAAGTTGAAACCTGTGCTTCTTTAAAAATTAAAAATAAAACGCAAACAATCACAATTTTCATTTTGTTGGGAACAAGATATAATTAATTATTAAATAACGACGGAAACCGTCTACGTAAGTCAAAAAACTAGGATCGATTTTCAGCCAATTTGCCTATCATTGATAGCCAAGTGATCGTCAGTAAATTAGAGAATGTTAAGTGCACAAGCACTAATTAATGCAAAGGTAATTGCATGTGTCAATCAGCAAGGCGGTATGCACTAGCTCACCGTTATCGCTGCTCCAAGCAATATCGCGATGGCCCCATAAATTATATTGTATATAATGTGTTATGTACTACATGAATAATAATGAACTAATCACTTGTAGGTAAATATTAGTATACTATTGTATTGATATAATATTGACGACGATTCTGAACTAAATAAAGATACAACTTAAAATAATGCTCCTGTTGTGTGTATATAGTAGCACTGAAGCAATACATTTATTTGAATAAAGTTTGGTATGTCTATTAAATGAACTACCCCCCCCCCTGCCTCTCACCCCCTAGCACAAGCATTAAGCTTAGTTGGAGGTGGTCACGGGACTCCAGTAACTAAGCATGACACTATATAGGCGATTTTTAATAGGGGTATAGTTTTCAGCCAGAATAAGAAGGTCACCTTGGACTCATATTACAAAATGGGCAAATTTGGTATTGTTCGTTTAGTAATACCAAGCCATAAACTATAATAACAGGCAAATCACCTAGCTAAAGAAAGGTTGAAAGACGCCAAATGACATGACTCTGAAACATCTGGGAGTGACAAGAACCAAAACTGCAGGATACCTATTCAGACTAGCCTTACACTGCAAACCGTAACGGAACGGCACATAGACAAATAAATCGGAAATAAAATCTGTAGCTTTACGTCAAAAAGTATAAACTACACCTCACCAAAAACGAGCACAAACTACGCCACAACACATTCGTATCTACACCCAAACAAATAAAGCAGACAGGTATACAAATGTCTCGTTGTTCTTTGTTGCTGCGCGTAATACAGGATCCATTTGTCAAGATAACTGGGCCCCGGCGCTACCAAGATAAGCGCTTACGCAAGATTCGCACCTATGAGCCAAAAATCATGGGCGCACGTGTACGTATATTCCTCTCAAAGAGAGAGATTCTGTACGAGATTTATTTTGGCAACTCTCGAGGGAGAGGTACACACGTAAAGCACACATCTGTGTTTCTATAAACACATACTGGCAACACTAGCACACAATTGCAAAACACCAGACTAATATCTTCTTCTTCTTCTTTCTTTTCGAAATGAGATGCGGTGAAATAAAATGGATATGAATATGGCCTCGCCTACAACTTAGCGGGTATTTTGCCAATGTCAAGCAATTCATAGCAATAACAAATTCAATAAATACACGTTATAAATAAAATAATGAATGTGACATGATGATATGAAAATGGCGTATATCAACCAAGCTCTCTAATGAGTGTTCCGAATCCGTATTGCATATTGATTTCAAGTTGAATCGCGACTTGTCATTTTGTCAACTTATGATATAAAACTGACAACTTGGCCGTAATCTGCGCGCGCCCTATACCACACCAATAAGTCTCAATAAATAGGCATTTCTTCAAGTCATCCATCTTTATTTAACAATAATTGACTTCATAATTATTGAATAACCGTCTTCATTTCAATTAAACCTCCATTAATTCCTATTGAACGGTCGCAACACGTAATAAAAGACTTGTAATTGCCAATATTAAATACCTTTGGCCACCAATAATTAAAGAAAAATAACTTAAGCAATTTTCCAGCAGAGGGTCAAGGGGTTGCCACTTTTTTACCTTTTATTCACTTTTCCGTTTCATTTAATTTGCTTCGTCAGAGGCGCCCTCTGGTGGTTATCCATTTGACCGAGTTGACACCTCCGTGATAATTTCATACTTTGATGTCGCATCGGGGGCTGTTGATAGGTTTATATCAACTATACTAGGTTTGTTTTTTAATTTATAATGTTTGTTAGTAGAGTAACAATGGCCACGGCACTATATGGGCCCTTGTGCCGAATTATATCAAAATCAATCTTGGTTTTTTTATTGACTAAAACTGCATGCGTTGCTATGCCAGAGAAACCTTCGTGGGTGTGCACAAAACTACTCGCCAAAGTTTAATTGCAACCGGATGAATGGTATAATGCTTTTGGCATTATCTACAGGAGAAACAAAGAAATAAATTTACGTTTTGATTTCTTATATTTACGCGAATACTACACATTGAAATAAAACTAATCTTAAGGATTTTATCGCGGTTTATTTTTTATTTTACGTTCCCGACGTATTAAAACCATAAACAACACATTTTTTAAGTATTCTTTGTTCAAATTCACTAACAAAACAATGTTTTTACGTTTTTATTTATACAGAATGATTCAGATAGTCATAATTATGTGAAGTCGAAATTTCGATATGTCAATTAAAAAAAAATATTTACCTTTTTTTAATTTGACATTAATATTCTGACTTTAAATAATGATTAAAAATGATCTTTAAAAAGCGCAGGTTCAAAGGTTAGTTAGTTTACTCTTTCTGAATCATCCTGGTTATGGATAGATTTTTAAAAGTTACTTTGCTTTATAGAAAAATCATTCGCAAATAAGTCATTAGTTTTCATTCGTTTCATTTCTGAGTTCCGGTACCAATCGTAATGTGATACATTACCTGTAACAAAAATAAGTATCCGTTATACAAAATGGCGACAAAATAAATAGAATGTATCATCGAACATCTGACACGTGTAAAGAGAACAAAATTGGGTCACACGGATTCAGTGAATTAGCAGAAAGGGCTGTTTCACACACCATTAGTTGAATGTTCCAAACTTATCTAAAATTGCTCTAAAATATTTCCGAAACTGTATCCCTTATCAAAGGGTATAGGGTTTTAGGTATGCGATTTGTTTACAATGACACAATATATACCTACTTATTTATTTTGTAACAAAATAATAATACAGCCTCTTTTTAATGTCTCGCTGTTGGGCACGGGCCTCGCATCAATGCGAGGGGGAATAGGCCATACTCCACCACGCTGGCCTTGTGTGGGTGAGCGGTCTTCACACATCTTTCGAAGGGCTCTCAGACATGCAGGTTACTTCACGATGTTTTCCTTCACCGTTTAGCAAGTGATAATTATGGCTGAAAATTAGATTCGCACATGAATGCCAAGCTGGAGGAATTGCGAGGGTAACGAGGCACAAGGAAGGTGTAACAAAAATAGTTTAAAATATTTTAAGTGTTAAATAAGGTGGCCAATCCCTGCTGTATAAAATAAATTCCTTATTGCCTAGGGAATGTTATCTTTATAACCAACTGACGGATCCGTTAAAGTATTTTAAACTATTTAAGTTAAACCTTATACACCTACACCGGTGGGTCGTAGCCTAGTTGGTAAAAAATTCCAATGAAATCATGCACGTCGCGTATTTCTAAAAGAGTTATAGTGTATCTTATATATGACTACATAAAAACGAATTAGCCACTTTCCTTTCACTGTGGCCAAGTGCGATGAACCATCCTACTGTCGGTTCTTAGAATACATTCCAATGATACCAACGGTACATTTGTATTCGTTATACTAGCCAAATACAAAATACAATAAATCATTTGAGCCAGTGAATGTTCACCGCTCAAATTAGCGTTATTCAGCTTTTAATCCAGTGATAATTGTTTTGGTGAGTAACCAAGACGCTGGTTTATATTCATAGCGTGTTGCAGGCACGTGTGCGACATGTTGCCGGTGCGCAAGGAGGTTTTAATGTGTCAAATTAATTTTGTTAACAGCCCCGCAAACGTGCGTGCGATGATAGCTTTCCGGGTTCTTCGTGGTTCTCGGAATGACGGTGGTAGGTACCTATGTTTGTAGGAGAGGACTGGGATTGAACACCAATGAAATTAAATTACTAAACAATTTGTGGATTCGAATTTGGGTTCATTTGATCGGTGTTTACGAGGACTTTATTCGTCAATGGTGACCATGGTCTGATGATAAAGCCGGACGATGGTCATAGGAATTTGACGAGGATATGAAGAAATGAAGGAATGCAGGTTTATTTGATGGGTTTTGAATAGGACTTTAGTCTGACAGCTCCCAGGCTAAAATTATTTTAAATTATATTTAGATAAAGACACGGGGCTAAAGCTAGTTTAACATATATATTTTCTCTTTTTTAATGTGTCTATCATTATATATTGTCTGTTTGTCGATTAACTTAAAGAGCCATTGGTTGTTTAAATTAAATATATTTATAAATTTTCACGTATGTTAAAATAAAACTTATTTTACATATTTTATCGCATTTATTTTATTTTTTTACGTTCCCGACGGCAACTATGGTCACGGGAGGACGGTGTTTGACGTATGTGTATATTTTTCACTTATTTATATTGTTGTCACGTGAATTGCCCACGTAGGGCATACGCATCTTCCGATATACACATAACATGAATAGTCCGGCCAAGTCACGTGATACTAAACGATTATGTAGTTCATTCACGCTGACGAACCGCGACCGTCCGCGTGACTCTAAAGCTTGCTTCAGTCCCCACACTTATACAGGGTGATTCAGAAAGGGTATATCTCCAAACCAGCGCTTTTTATCGCATTTTTAATGACGATGTGAAGTCAAAAGTTTCGATAAGTAGGTATGTCGATTGCTAAAAAATAATTATGTTCCCAGCAGAATGACTGGCTAGTATACCCTTTCTGAATAACCCTGTATAGAAGCACATTCACCCTGTACATTTTCCGCTCCATGAACATATACTATGTTGCTATGCGTAAACACAACATTGATAATGAATGTGGTAACATTAATAGCTTGTTCCCAATAACTCGCTTTTGTCCGCGGGAGGGCGCGCGCGGGCGCGGGCGGGCGCGGGCGGGCGCGGGCGGGCGCGGGCGGGCGCGGGCGGGCGCGGGCGGGCGCGGGCGGGCGCGGGCGGGCGCGGGCGGGCGCGGGCGGGCGCGGGCGGGCGCGTGGCGCTCCGCTGGTTTCCCAGCTAATTACATTTGTTTTCCTTATTTACTTCATCTATGTTTGCACACAAATAATCATATTTTCCCGCAAACGACACAAGTGTTAGCTGCTTACTTTGTCGTGTATTTATTTAAACGCCTTGGTTTGGACTCGTCTCGCAGTTGTCATTCTAATATGTTTGACCGACAACGGCACGTAGACAGAAGGCTTTTTTAAGAATTTCGTCGGTAGGTTATATAGATCACATAGCTTTTCTAATCACCTTAGTTTTTATCTCCCCTAGATATAAGT
This sequence comes from Pheosia gnoma, assembly GCA_905404115.1. Taxonomy (NCBI): domain Eukaryota; kingdom Metazoa; phylum Arthropoda; class Insecta; order Lepidoptera; family Notodontidae; genus Pheosia; species Pheosia gnoma. The sequence goes on from FR989910.1 coordinate 3,506,813, forward strand.
CCATCTCGTAAGTAATTTTTTTTTAGCTTTGTGATAGTCTAGTGTTTGTGATAGTATCTGTATGAATTGCGATCGTGATGTGGGTACCTACTCATGTTAAATTGAAGTAAATTAAATTAATTGTGTGAAATATACTAGTTAAATAAGTTTACAATAGAACTAACAATTCAACACCAATAAACAAAAGAGAAAAGATTGGGGAAAAAAATAACAATTTAATCCTCTCATTGTACACCTAATTGATTACTCAAAGGCTTAAAGGATTAGACGAAGATTAACCGATCGACAAATTTTACTGAACTCATCACTCCATTTTTAAAAGATTACAAAAGTACTACAAAACGTTTTATAATATTATTCGATATCGCTTAAGATTAAAAAAAGAAGTTTAATACTGTTTTAATAACAAATATTATAATCGTATTATCCGTTTCGTTATCGTTATCGCAAACTAATCTCGTTATCTAATAATCGTTTTGGCTGCCGAAACACGTGAAGCGTGGGCATATAACCGTGAAACTTATTAGTCTAATAATTGGAATAATATTTTCTTTATGCTCTATACATAGAACTTATTAACGTGATTCCTTGTATCTGACTGATCAAAGTTAGTAGTGCTGTTATTAAGGAAAATATATAGAAGCCCTATTACGAGACCGTTTTTGGGATTTTGATACTATTCTTCAGTCTTTGGTACCAGTTCAACAAAAACGATAATTTGTAACTTATAAACGCGGATACTACACATTAAAATAAAAGTAATTTAACGGATCTTATCGCGATTATTTTATGTTTTTCATTCCCGACATTTCGGCTGCTTTACAGCAACTATGGTCTCGGGAGGACTGAGGTGGTTGACGTCCTTGTGTCATAGTTTGAATCGGGGTACCCTCATATTTAGTTGTTTTTTGCGGTCCGATCAATACAGAAAGTGCTCACAGTGTCTTGAAGTCTTGCAATGGTGCACTTGGTTTTGGTCGGGAACGTAAAAATATAAAATAAACGCAATAAAATCCGTTAAATTCGTTTTATTTCAATCGTAACATATTTATTGGAATATTTGTATTAGTTTAACTAAAATACGTTTAAAGGTTACTTAGTAGAGATCACTATTATAGTTATTGCTATTGTATGTTCTGCTAGAACATTCTATTTGTACTCTTTGTACTCTATGTGGTGGAACAATAAAGAGATCTATCTACATATTGTTTTTTTTTTAACAGGATAAATGTGTATTGAGTTGAAAGATAAAATTGCCAGGCAATTCTGTTTGCTACCTAAAAATAAGAGATCGTAGTATGCCCCCTGTTTCGTGATCTGAGTGTTTTCATAGCACGGAAAATTGGGCTCTCCCAACATTGCCTATGGTCATACATAACGATATTTCCATCCAAAAATATCGCATGGATATTTGGTTTTTACGATAATCTCACACTTATTGGTTGGTGTGGCACTGCTACTGAGGTGATAAAGTTGTTATGGCGTTGATTTTATAAATTTCGTGGTAAAAGTTTTATATAACAAAAAATATTTTTTATTAGCAATTCTCATATTATATAATTAATATAGTGTTTTTTTTGGATTGTTTTAATGCCAGCTGGCCATTGTTAGGCGCCGTGCCCAAATCTAGCAAAATTATACACCAGACATTTGAAAAGCTGATTTGTAATAGAATGGAAATCATAACCTCGTTTATGGGAGTGGAGTGTTGTAAACTATATTGCCAGAATCCCCCTCGCCCCCATGGACTCCCGGAATTCTACAACTCTCCGCTTGATTTGCTCAAACACTTGGAAGCAAAATATGAACATTTAAAAAACCCTAGAAACAAAAATAGTACAGTAGGTGAACCTACTGTACTATTGATAATGTACAAAAACTTAAAAATAACAATAGATATTATTTTAGTCTAGGAATAAAACCCCAAATTTAGCTAGAGTTAAAATAAACAAAACACATTTCTCTTGAAAAGTTTTTTCATTCAAAAAATTGCTCACTCCACTGTCGGGCTGAAATGTTCGCGCGCCAGCCAGCGCAGCCCCACGGCAAACTTCGGAACTACACACGATGTAATTTACGCCGAGTGGTCGTGTCAGTTTTAGTAAAAACTAAGGCTTCAGTTTTCAGTTTTCTCTTCACAACAATAACGTGTAATTTCAAATTCCGAGAGCCATTTGGGTGCATCGTGGGCGAAGATAAAAAATGTTTTAAGCGAAGCGAAATACATAGGATGCAATTTGGTGTTGTATAAATATCATTTAAATAATTATTGGTACAATCATAGTTTATTTTTCAATAATATTTAGATCTAAAAAACGCGGTGATATAAATTCAAATAAGTAAACATAAACACAAACACACACACACCACTCAGTCTCGTTTCATGTACCCGCTCTTCATCTCGGTACAATTTCTTCGGGAATTAATTTGTGTGAGAACACTTTTTATGAGACAAACAAGTTTGGGAAAATATTTGCGGCAATGAGGCCACTTTCTCCAGGGCTCACTGTTTATCCTGACAAATGGGCGCTGCATTATTTCGGGCTACCCGCACAACTAAACAACGTATTTTTTTGTTTACTTGTAAGCATAGCTAAGATTTAAAAAAAAACTTATTATAAAAAATCTACTGCCGTTTAAAAGTTAGCGCAGGCTGGTAAAAATATTGTGATACCGCCAGAACTGTAGCTTCCTAATTCAAAAACACTTTCATAAAAAGAACAGCATGAGTCTAGAGCAAGTTTAAGTACTTTTATTAACATATCTTTGCAAAAGCATGGAATTTATCATATTCTAAATTAATTCCATTCATCATCTATGGCTTAAAGAATGACGAGTATTTAATTGCATACAAGAAATAAAATATATTTTAAGTCAAATTGCCTCATCCCTTATCACATTTCGACCAAAATCACAATGTGGGCGTACTGCAGTTTGCATCTGCCTATCCCTTCGGGATAACAGCGTGATAATATTTTATTATTTAAATTACAAATATGGACCCACCTAAGTAAATATCTAACAATACATCTTAACGCCAGGCCACTGTAGTCCTTTGTACATCTTGATAAATACTCTGAGATGTCTACAGTACTTATTTCTCTTCCTAGTATTTCCATTTTCCAAATTAAATTACGTAGATTGAAAGAATGAACGCCAACTGCATTCACTTGACAACTATTCTTCTTAAAAATCTTTATACATTAAACTGATTATGAAGTTTCAGCGTAAAACCTTTGTGATATATTTAAACTGTATTTCAAGAAGAATATACAGCACGTATTTTGTAGGAGTCGGCGATGGCAGTATGTTTTTTCTTTATTGTAATTAATAAATACCACCAGACGAACACACTAAGTACGCTTACTTTGGGACCGTACATCACAAACTAAGAAAACCTTGTTTATGGTTACAATCGACTCGAGGCGATCCCAGTATATCATTGATCGATCCGATGATGTAAATATTAAACATCCATGACTCGGTTACACACGTCCCGACGTCCGTCCCGCTCATCAAAAAAAGTTTGCCCTTACCAGAATTCAAACCTGGACCCTCGGTACAGAAAGCAGGGACACTACCGACAGTGCCAATCGGGTCATCATTGTTTTTAGAAGGATTTTAAGTTAACTTTAATGTAAAACACTTAACGCCCAGCAGCACACATGATTGTAAACAATATACAAAATTACAAAGCAAACTTTTCCATCCAATCTCCGCAGTGTAGCAGGGTCACCCATCCGAGTGACAGCGGGTGGCATAATCCGTTTATCTGACAGTCCAGCCGGGCCCAGATGCCACTATAAATTGATTTGATACGAGAATCATTGATTGTGTTTATGGGGCACTAAACTGGCTACACCTTAAGACACCTTTTTCTTGGTTTTAGAAGAATGAAAGTGTAATCAGCTAAGAGGCTGGGAGTAGCAAGACATTTATTTAGACAAATAATAAAAGTACGATAAACAATTCAACGTACCTAGTTACTTGTGATATATACGCATATCATGGGTACCATGGTGAGACTATGATTTATGCTTTTGTTTAATTGTATGTACTTTGAAACACTTGAACCTCTGATAATTATTATTATTTATACGCGGGACTGTAACTTAGTCGTGTCTGTAGCTAGGGGTCAACATATAGAATATGTTTGGTTTTTGAAACGGATAAGATTCATAGGATAGCATAAAACTTCATCTTATAATAGACTTGGCGGAATTCTGTAAAAAAAATTGCTTTCGAAGTCCCGTGCAATTGACACGATCGGTACTCAAAGTCAAATAGGCCTTGGGAGACTTACAAATTGTCATTTAAATTTTTTCTCAACTCTACAACCGGATCGGAACGCTACCTCAACTGAGAAGATCCGACAAGAAACTCAACGGGCTTGTCATTTTTTATTTTTTACAAAAATAAGAAACGAGCATGGAAGTCTCGTCTCAGGATTGCAAGAGAGTGAACAGGCAACGCCAGGGTGGAAGATCTATTTCGTCTGGCGACTAGACTGTGCATAGCTGACAGCCAACTATGGACAGGCGACGAGAACATAAAAAAAATATCTTCAACATAAAAAAGCCACATAATTTCGAATTCCCGATACGGTGACCACAAAATAATTATGCAACGGAAATTAAACGGGACTGCGTGTTTTGTCTGAATTAAAACGCCGGCCACGTATTAAGTGTACGCACCGACCACCCCGTCGACCCCGACGACCCGTCTCAGGGGTGCATTAATAATGGCCGTGCATTCCGCCGAATAATGTGACGTGCAATTTGTGGCCGACGGTAATGAGCTCGTTTTTATGGGCGCAACGTAGGTGTGACTCCAATTTCCAAATCGATCTTTTAATTAAATAGTTAATTTCGGGTTTGTGATGTCCTATATGGTCCTTAATATTTGAGTGAAATACACACGCACGCTTATCTTAACATATAACCTTATGTGAGCGGAATTATTACAAAAAATACACAGGTACGTGTCCAATTATAACGGACCTCCTCTTTGTATTTTAGTTTTAATATACAAAGAAGAGGTTTTAAACAAATTTGCTGTCAAAATTTAAAAATAAAACAGTAATATTATATTATTCGCTTTCGAAGTTGACGTTCCAATATTAATATTACCAGGGGAATATGTAGAAAATCCCCATTAATTTGTTGTATCTACTAGACAATAGTAAAACAAAAAATGTGTTAAGTAATACTTATTCTGATACCATCACAAATCAACGCTGAGAGTAAGCTTTTAGCTGATTGTATTAAACCATAAACGGGCCAGATAACTTGTATCAGCGATAATACGGGGCATGTTTAGGGTTACCAGATGATCAGACTTACTTAATTCGTTCGCTTTATCTCTAATACGACCACACATTTTCTTCATTTACTTTATCAGTTATATTGGTTTAAAATAACTCATATCTGGTACTCCAGACGAACGAAACGACTCTGGTACGAAAAAGAACTACTGTTCTTTTTCGTTTTTTATTTTAATTGAAAAAATACTTTTTTTAACACATAAAAATCAAGACTTTATCAGGAAGTCAAAGGAAGAAAGTCTCGTTTTAAAAAAAACATGGTCATCCTATTTCTGCTAATAGAATGTTACATCACGCCCGTTGTTGTTTGTTGGGTAAACATAAAAATAGATACATTTACACTAGATCTAAAGGTTTTTATATAAGTTATTGCTCAGCCTACTTTGTATAAAGATTATATTTTTAGGGATTCGTGTCTAAAAATAAGAACCTTAACAAATATTTATTTTTATATCCATATAAGTATAGTATTACAGTATCTATCATATGTACAGACAATTTTATAGGCACCTGAGTGGTAGTAAGTATTTTGTATTTGTATTTTGTAGTTAGTAAGTATTTAAAAAAAGGTAGGTAACTTAACAAAAATGCTACTTTCATTTAGTAAGCTGCTCATAAAACTTTATTCTCTTTACAATAAGTACATATCAACATGTTTTACCTTCAAACTGTTGTGAATTCTCAATGAATTTAAATTGCTATTACGGGGTGTTGGGATAACAATCTTGTTAAAACACTAACGTGTTGGTCCTACCTAAGTAAATATATTAGGTAAAAGCTAGCGTAGCAAATACATGCAGTCTTTATTTATCAACCACATAATATATTATTTTAAGTTCTATGGTACTAATTAAAAAAAAATATTGTTCGACATTGATTTCTTATATTTACGCGAATACTACACATTTAAATAAAACTATATTTACGGATTTTATAGCGTTTATTTTTTGTTTTATACGTTCCCGACGTTTCGGCTGCTTTACAGCAACCATGGTCACGGGAGGACTGAGGTAGTCGGGAACGTAAAAAGAAAAAAAATTAACGCGATAAAATCCGTAAAATTAGTTTTATTTAAATATTGTTCGATATTTAAAATAGGAACTACTTACCAGCCACACATTGAAATATTTCCTTCCGATTTGTTTACACAATTTATTTATACATTTGTATAAATTGCCCAAACCACGACACCTGTACAGTCATCACACGAAGATATTTCGCGAAATCGGGCTTATTTCGTCCAACCAATTCCGCTTTATTGATACAGAATATTGGATACACAGACACATTTGAATTCAAAATGTTTTCTTTTACATTGCCGTTACATGTGAATTTCAATCGTGGGTGGTGCTGGATAAAGTTGGAATTCCTGTAGTGGATGCGAGGGTGGATTTGTGAGGTGGGCTTGGTGGTTGGAACAGTGCCAGTGGTTGGACGTGGCGCGCTCAGGGCATACGGCCGCTGTTCCCCGCACCATTTTATCTATTCAGAATTGAAAGCGTTGATAATAAAATTGTCTGGACACATTTACAGTGCAAGGAGAATGCGATTACGTACCTAGTACCCACTAATAAAGGTGATTTTCCCTTTCTATTGAATACTACTTGAATTTGCGATTTAAGGGTACATCTTATAGATAAAACCACTCGGTGTAAGTGGAATACATAATGCGATGTTACATTTTAATTTGTTATCCTTTGCTGTTTCTACATGTGTGTGTGTGTGTGTCTTTACCCGTAGGTACTTACTTGCCAAGAGCTTTTTTTATTGAAATAGGAAGTGTCTTACTTAACACAAAATCTAAACATGTACTTACCTAATTCTAACAAGTCTGTGATTTGTTCGTGTCTGTACATTGATTTTTTTTCGAAGATATTTTTCCATTTGACTGTACTTACAAGAAAACATCGTGAGGAAACCTGCATGTCTTACAGACATCCCCACGCCAACCGTGACTGTACAGTCACGGATTCTAATTATAAAGACCATTTAAGGTTGAATATCGTACACCATAAGATGTACTATTTTGACTGATAGTACTAATAACAACTACTCTCAGATATGACGATATACAGATATACGACCTTATTGCATTTATGTCATTGAACATATTAAGGAAATCAGTCCCATATTAATGTGCGCGACCGTGGCAGACACAGTGGCAGACTTTGGGCCTTACCCACTAGTGGGATATTAAAAGGGCTTATACATTTTTTATAATATACATACTTTGCAGTCAATATGATAAGTTTTTCTCTTTATACTTTTCCCTTGGAAAAAGCTCAAGATAACGACCTCAGTCTAGCGCGTTTCCGAAACTACTATGTAGTTAGTTTACTTGTTAAAACTCGAAGGTAATAGTTAAGACTTTAGTTATATCTATGCCACTGTAACCAGAGAGCCCTTTGAGAAGTTTTTACTCTTTGTGCGCTGCGTTATTAGAGGGGGGGATGCATTAGGTAATGGGAAAAGGGGTTGGTTTCTTTTATTGGCGGTTCGCTATTTAGGGTTCGAATGGAGTTTTTTGTCGATGAAACGTAGACCTATATTTAGCCACCGATGCGCAGTTTTTAAAGACCATTCGTGAAGTACAGGTCCATGTAGAGGTTTGACTCTCCTTTTTTGTATGAAATAATTTATTTGTTAAATTATTTAACATTATTCTAAAAAAATATTTGACATGATAGTTCATTACTACTTGATCTATATTTATAGGTATACGCAAACGTGATATATCCAATACCTCAAGCAAAATCATTTTTACGTACCGTTTTAATAATGTAAAGTCTTGCCTCTCTATCACATTATACATTTCATAAATAAGTATGATAGAGACAGCATGTTTTCTCGATGGCGTTACGATTACATTAGAAGTTCCTGCTTTTTTTTTATACCAGCCCTTTTTTAATGTCCCACTGCTGGGCACGGGCCTCCCCTCAATGCGAGGGGGATTAGGCCATAGTCCACCACGCTGGCCCAGTGCGGGTAGGCGGACTTTGCGGGTTGGCGGACTTAGTTCCTGCTTGCGCTATTAATTTGTTTGGAGTGACGTTATAATTATAGGTATATTGTAGATTGCACTAAAATTACTAGGGCCAATGTACAATGTATTTATTTTTTATTTGGTTAATAATACTTCCACACCATTGATATACTCTATGCTTCCACGCACAAAACGAAATCCTTTTCTGCCAATTTGACTCCCCAAATGCCCTAATATTATTAAAGAAGTACCTGCCTATATTGTATTACTTTTATTAAGATTAATATGCCTTCCTTATCTAAAAATCACTGTTTATTATAAAGTGAAACAGAATACCGCATTGGGGATGAGGCGGCTCAAAATGTAGGACTACACACGTATAGCTGTACCAAAATAAGAATACAACAAGTCAATGCAATATCAGATGTAACGCAATCAAATCTGGCTTTTATATCTCAAGTAATAAAGCTTAATCTCTAATCGCTTTCGATCCAGATGTAGCGATAGCCTGAGGTGAGCTTAGGTGATTCGAATCGGTATAAAAGTAGCACAGTGTCAATGGAAATTGGGCGTTACGTTATGTTGGTAAGGTGGATATTCTATAGACAGTGTAGGGGGTGCTTACGGAGTAGAGTTGATGGGCGATGCCCTCACCCTTGGCATTTCGCCAGGGTACTTATGCCGAGACGGACGTGTCTGCCACGAGCCGTCTAGTTTTACGGCTTTTAGATAAATTACGATGCTGAAAAAAGCCGAAATCAGAAATGTACGGTATTTTTCTTGCTGATGAACTATGGGGCCATAAATCTAGTCTAGTTAAGTTATAGTTTTGTTCAGCAGATCCATATCTATGCCTAGGTATGGCATAGATCATTTTACAGAGCTATTAGAGTAATTTATGACGTAAATAAACCAGACAAATACAAATATCGTCTTCAATACGGTGGTAGACACTGCGCAATCAAATACGCATTGAGTGGAACTCATGCACAAAAGTTGAGCATTAAAACTGGCGAACCGATTATTATTATTAGTATTTTAGAATTAAAACATTCAATATGATAGTTATATTAAATTTCTATTGAAAAATCCTATTTATTTCGCTTAGCGAGATTAATAAAAAAGAAATAAGATTGGTATTTCTAAATAATATACGAATATAAATTTGTTTGAGTATATTATATTCTGTATATCGTTTATTATCGGTCATCTTACAGTCAATGTGTTTCAGAAAATGTGTCTGCAACCCTATTTTGATATTTAAATTATTTTTCTAATACATTTGTTGGAAAACTCACAAGTATTTTCCACAGAAACTTATCTTAATTAGTCACCTTACACCAAAAGTTAATGACGCTAGTTTAAACGTTAGTCTTGATTCTCATTGCAGTCTCAAGGGATTACCGGGGCGCGTTGAAGACTGTTAAAGTAATGGAAAAACAAAGACCTTATAGGACCCCATAAAATATAATTGCATCAGTCTTCAAAGTAAACTTGTAAGCAGGAAACACGACGTTATGTTAAGACCGGTACGAGTCAAAACGCTACAAAAACTGATCCATCCACTGATATATTTTGAGGCTGAATTCAGTTGACCGTATAGTCTATTGAATTGTAAAAAAGTAGATATGACTATAAGCGAACTAGATGCGACTATAAACGAACTAGATTTGACTGTAAACGAAATAGATATGAATATAAACGTATATAAGATCACTTAGACGGCATTCAAAATGAATGCTATGTACTTGCGTAATAATTAAAAAAACAGATGAAATATGTGGAAAATATACAATCATCTACGATCCCATTAGAAACAGCAGAACTTAATATTTCGCTGTTCCATCAATTACAAAAAGTGCTTACACGATCTCCGTCCAATTCTCCGGACACTAAAATACGCTTCATTGTTTGAAACACAATAGGAGGCGCGACTCGCCGGCACAATACGGCCAGCCCATTATTTGTGCAAAGAAAATAAGGCATTTTCATTAATGAAGTTAAAGTTTAATTGCTTTTTGCAAAATGATCTTTTCCGCGCTCGCGGTGGTCGCGCGGTCACTGCGTCGAGCGCGGCTCAATGCGCCGTATGGTCGGCAGAAAAGTTTTATGCTACAAACAAAAACTGCAATCATCAATGAAATAGCAAATACCTACCTCGTATGACCAATGTAATTACTGACCTAGCTGAAATATGTATGTAGGTATACTAATAATTTCAATTTGAGTTACAGAAATAGGTGAACAATACCTATGCATAACAAAAACCTTCTCTACAAAATACAAATCTCCTTCTTTAACCTGTCTATTAACTAAGGTGAGATTTTCAAGTATACATAAGTGCCAAAATTCTAATTAATAATATTTTGTATAGGTAATTTTACAAAGGGTAAAAGAAGAATGAGAGAAAGAATAAAACGTATATGACAATTGTAATATCTGTTTTGCTGTCTCTACTAAGTCCCTCTTATCAAAGCGTAGGCCTCCGGCATAATTACGTCGGGAGGAAGTTAATTGTGACATCTGCCCCTCTGTGTGAGTATTAGCACCGTATGCAACAGGTTCGATTCACAGTTTTACATTTGAATAATCTGTAACAGGTTTTACAGTGAACGACTTTGCGTATACAATTGGGTAGGTACTTAATCCTTTTTTGTTTTAACTTAATTCTTAAGTGGTATATTTTTTGTCATAAAGCAATTGAGTTCTATATCACATTGACTCTAAGACCTTTGGCGATTTATGATTTCAGTTCTGTCATATAAGTATAATTGTCATGAGTAATTAATCATTGTCGCCTTGTGAACACGCTGTATATATTGTCGAGCGAAACAACAAAACTCTGAAACGGCTAAAACTTCAAGTATAAATATTACCAAAAAAAAGATTACAAAGTCAAATTAATTCAAACCGCGCAAAAAATCCAAGCAATTATCCCCAATCGGTGTCTATTTTTCACAAGAGTATTTTGTGGTCTGATAAATTCAATAAAATGATAATAATATACGGGCTGGAGACGCCATTACTTGCAGATGTTGCCCCCCTACCCACTACAGAATTAATGCAAACGACGCGGGAGAAAAAAATGAAATAAATTGCCATTTGACCTACATACAAAACAAGAGGGCCATTTGTATCCATTCAGATTTGCGGTTTCAAGAAAAAAAATACATTATATGTTGCCAATTTAGCCAAGTGATTATTTTTGTCAGACGCAAGGCAGCTTGAAAAATACTGATTAATGGACCTCTTTAGGCTATTGTTAGCACCAGTATTAGGGTCTTGAAGACGAAAGACAATTTCACGATAACTGTACGTCACGTGCGAGATTACTCGAAGCTAACCGTATACTTTATAGTCTACCGTATTTAGACATTTTGTATGGAGAATTGAATGCTTGAAATACCGTCCGTTAGAGGCCCTTTTGAATTCTCCATACAAAATGTCTAAATACGGTAGACTATAAAGTGTACAGTTAGCTCGCACTTGTCGTGCTGATATACATAAGGCACACGTAATTATTAGTCGTAGGTATATAAAAATGTTGACCAAAAATATATTTCGTTACCAATCTCATTAAGCTTCCTTTGACGACTAAATGTCTGCTCGTAATTGCCCAAATAATTTTGTATTCAGCGCAATTTGCCTGACGGAGCAATTCTTAACCCACGCGATGCCACAGAGTGGTCAATAAACTACCTTACTCGACCTACCCCTAACAAACGTCTTTATTTGATGATCACCACTCAAAAACGAGCCAATATTTACAAATTCAACACTCAAATGGCTCTCCAAATAGCCATGACGTCACTCTCTCACTATTGAGTGTATCCACCCCCACTTTTGGGTTAAGTCGATAATAGCGAGTATTTTCTCGAATCTTGAAACGGCATCTGTATTCCGTTCGGCCAGCGAATGGTTAGATTTGAGATTTTTTTTCACAGCTCGGACGAAGATAGATGCACGTCCGGCATTTTTGTCAGTTATTTTGTAAACAAGAAAATTGTGAATCGTGATTTTATTTACTGATAGGGGAAAAATATGAAGGAATACAGTTGTTTATTTATCTTTAAAGTCTGTCTGTTCTGGCATCATGGGAATACTACTTGAAAGATATATAAAATATATAATATCATTTTAAACTTCTGTTTTTTTGCATGTTATGTTAAACGTTGCCAATTGTAAAATAAAAATAATGAAACTTGGTGTGTTATTCACTAAACTTAACCCGGGTCAACATTGAGTATACTTTTTATCCTGGAAAATGGATGGACTACCGCGGGTTAGCCAAAAACCATATCTCAAAATTCACGACTGAATTCTAACGAAACTTCACATTAGTAACATATACATTAACATCTTGGATAACTGTTGTCCTAGAAAATGAAGACGTCCCATAAGCATATATACTGACAACCTACACGATAGATTTTTTGTACAGGCTGTAGAAATTTAGAAATGAAGCTACGATCTAGGCAGGGTCTAGTACGAAGGTCTCACAAAGTGTCTCGAGGTGTATTTCAGAAACATCTGAAAAACTTCGTCTGGAAACTTCGAGAAAAAATAGTTACGGTACAGCCACCAGTAAAAGTGGAAAGTGCAACTGCTTTGATCAAATCCAATTAGTCCCGGACTTCGTCACAGAGGGCTCGCTGTGATGGACTTAAAACCTTACCTAGACTTTTTTAGACAGTTGAATTTTTAATAGCTTGAAAAGTTTGAGATTTACTACCGTTTTGTTAGTCCATTTGGTTTTTTTTTTTTGTTAAAGGGTTCTACATTCACCGTTTAAAAGCCACTTGGCACTGTTGATTCTAAATCAGCGAAATGAAACTGTGTTCAATATTTGGGCGGGCTCATCGCCTCTTTCATTTCCAACGCACGAAAAGGAGTAGGTATATGTATGGGGGTCGAGTCACCTTCGTCCGTAGGAGAATTAAGTACCCTCGAGATACCCTACACGTGACCCCGGGGGGGCGTGCCAACCAGGTGACAACTCTACTGGTGGTAGGCTTCGGCCGTGGTTAGTCACCACCCACTGAACAAAGCCATGTCGCCAAGCGGCCTAGCCGTGTTCCGACATGATGTTCGGTGTTGCCATTCATGGATGGCGGGTCAGATCAGTTGCGCTGCATGTGCCTAGTGAATGTAGCGTCTCGATCTACTGCCGCCTTCCTACCTAGGCAAGTATGCTCCATCGTAGATCTCATCATCACTTACCATCAGGTGAGATCAAGATCAAATACTTGCCTCTAATGTATAAAAAAAAATGTCACATCTACCCAGCTTATTTATTCTTAAGACATGTAAAGGTAGACTTATATAGAACCTTTCTGCCCCAACGGGCATCGGTTTTTTGAGCCACTTCAACTTTGAAATTCTTTAAGCTATGTCGGTTACTCTACTTTTTCTACGGATCTCTACTTCTGATTCCATCAAGTATAGCAAAACCCCCAGCATAGCTCTCACTATTGCTCGTTGAGCAACCTTGAGCTTTATTATGAGGCCCATAGTAAGCGACCACGTCTCAGTGCCATATGTCATGTGCTAAATGAAAGGCCGAGTTGAAGTTGGCCGAATGATGTTTTATAAACCTACCTATAATAGCAATTTTACTAAGAAACAAAGCTTACATATAAACTTTGAGTTTTTACTGTTCCCCGTATTAATTTCCACTTAATAAGTAGAAAAAAAATACGTACGATTCGGTAACTTAATTAATACAATCGACGGGAGAGACGGGTAAAGATAACATAAACTTGCTGAGGAAAATTCATATAAAAGGGGTGTTATTATGCGAATAATTAAAACTCTGTTATAGCGTTGGTTAGCTGTAGATATATTATACAGAGTAATTCAGAAAGAGTATACTAACCCTTGAACCTATGCTTCTTTAGCGCATTAGTAATTATTATATAAAGTCAGAATATTTAAGTGTCAATGTTGAAAAAAAAAATTGCTATCTAAAATTCCCATTTGGTGGTTAGATTTTTTTATTCGTTTCAATTTCAATTCAATTCAAAAATTCGTTAAGAAGGGCCGTGATCTGATTACATTAGTAATGATGTCACGGGTTGGGTTTTGCTAGGCAAGTTTTAATTTCGGATAATTTTATTTATTAAATTTCAACGTCGAGTCTATGATTATATCACAGTGTAAACTACCCCAGTCTACTACCCCTTTTAGTTTAGAATAGTCCTCTATATTGTGTTTGAATTTACAAATTAGTTTCTTTGCAACAAATTTATTTTGTTTTTGAATATTTAAAAGTATAAAAAATATCAATTCGAAATATTTGTGGAGCTTACACGATCGCTTTTTTAAATATTTTTCACAAATCCAAAAAATATACCCGACAAAACAAATACATAACTGCAGTACCAACAAAACAGTGTTATGTTTGCGCCAAATAAAAACGAAATAACAAACGAGAGGAAAATGTATATCCGACTAGCATTGCGGCAAGCGGCACTCTGAAAAACTATGAAATGAATAGTCGAGGAAAAAAATATTTCCAAGTGTCTTTGTAACACCATTGCGACATAGAATATTACGTTAATAGTTTTATGACGCCTGGCTGTTGGTTAAAAAGGATTTATTTGCAAATAAATGGTTATTCGATGATTTACCCACTTTGTGTTCCTTGGAGGAGGTTGGGGTTCATAGGAGAACGGCTAGCTCTATGACGTTTAGGTACTTTAAGCATTTTTATTTTGCTAATGTGCATTTTTTTTGTAATATAATGTGTGTGTTATTTTGTGGGAATGAGAAAATTATCAGTCTTAAGCGCCAAAAAAGTAAGAAGTTCTCAATTCGACGTGTACGTTTGATTTTTAAAAAATATATTTTAACATTTCGTGCTCTACTTCTCGGATTGTTTGGGATTTTGGGGAATACGTAAATAAGTATATTATTAGATTCGCATTGGCTTTCACAAAAATATTTTTATGAAATAACATTATACACTTGTAAAATGGAGTCCCTATTTATATTCAAAAGCTAAGTAGGCACCTAAGTTGTATCGTAAATGGGGATGGCTTTCATATAAAAAAGTTATAGACTAATTCTGAAAAATGAAAGCGATGAATATTGAGTGAGGGTGTAAAGGATCGCGTTTCATTGAGTAATTTCGTTTATTGAGGTCATTGTACCAGTCGTATTTGGACGTAAATGAGTCAACATACAAGAATAAATGGTGGAACTGTAGATATAAGAAATACACCTACGGAATTATTCACAAAGAGTAATACCTGAACTGGTCACCAGGCCTGAATCACTTCAGAAGGACTGAAGTGTTTAAGTTAAGCGCAGAAGCGATATTTGTGATTATTTGCTTGACAAATAAACACATTTTTTCTTCTACATATACAAATAATCTTTTTACATACGACAAATAATCTTTTTTTTTTAATATTATTACAGCGAAATTCTGACTTCACATAATGATTACAAATGCACAAAAAAGCATAGGTTCCAGGGTTAGTATACCCTTACTGAATCACTCTGTATAGCATACAGTCATTAGAATTCTTCCTTTGAAGATATAATGTTCAAACAACTGAGAGAGTTCTCATAAAATCATTTATTCTTGTGTGTGTATCGTTTACAAAAACTATCCATTATCTCTCGAATCTGCCCTATTCTACCGATGAAATACATTTAAATCTTTATTTATCTACATTGTAATAAAACTGAGTGGTCGGATCAACCCAAACCTCCTCATAACGCTCAAAATGGCGGCACCTACAAATCATGGGGAAACAATAGCTGGGGAAAATCAAAATAAGTTGCCAGTATCATGGTTTCGATCCCGATTACTGGTAAATACAATATTCTATTTTTTTTTCATTACATTAAAGAGATCACTTAAGACTATACACGGTTAAACCCCAATTTGTGTTAATAAGCCATTGTTGTAATGGAATATTTCGGAGTTCAATAATTGAAGAAAGGGGCATTTTTTCGTCATTGACTTTGTCGCTTTTTGTGTACCTTTCTGACATGTTTCTTCGAAGGGCTCGAAATTCTTGGAGTTATATCAATTACTCTATTTTTGTCTATGAATTTAGCTCATATTTGATTATATCGCGTAGCGAACCCAAGCATAGCTTTCTTTACTACACATGTAGCGACCATGAGCTCTCTTATAAGACTTACAGTAAGCGAAACGTCTCAATTCCATCACTGGCAGCACACCTTTATATTTTTACACCTAACTAATCTTTATAAGTACTTTAATTCACTCTTACATTTTATGCTAGCTCTCCTCCGCCAGCGGTGATAGCGCTATAAAACTGCGCTATAAACTGGCGACGTAAGTCACTCCCGCCACTCAATGAAAAGAGAAAATTCATGGCGGCAGCGATACCGGCTCGCTTGTATCGCGGCCGTTAGTGGTGTCGTTAAGGTTAGCTGTTCATATCGGAAATCGTTAGCCTCACCTCGCTATGATTGGTGGTTCGCCGGCTTTACTGCGCGAGATAATGTTGTGGTTAGGGTGAATTTACTGGTGGGTGATTCGAGACATTATTTTGCGCAGGTATATTTTTTAGTAGTTAATAATAATTTTCAAAAATTATAGTCACTGTACACTGAAGGTAGGTATCCTGAAAAACCCTGCACATCTTTAATAGGCGGTGAATTTCGCCAACCTGATTTGAGCCACCATGGTCGACCGAATACGACGTTGGGGGAGGAGCAATTCGCTCACCTATTACTTAGAGATCAAAACACCCGCCAGAACGCATCCATTACTCGGGCTGAAAAGTATCCTATATCACGTCAGGGTTATAAGTTATCACCATGGAATGTTTAATTACATATTTTCCCGTGATGCATGAACAGACAGACAAAAAGAAAACCAAATGGCGGATTCAGTCTTCGTTTCAGAAATCATGTCCCCTAAGACTTTTATTTAAATATTCAACATGTTACAGGTCTTACAGTATACTATACCTACACCAAGAAACTAAACCAGGACTTAAACATTAAACCTTTTCTTCACTAATGTAACTTTACGCGAATTAATAGATAAGGGGATCCCAATGTCACTGCTTCCAAGGTCCCTTTTCATTACCCCTAGACAAAACCTGCTTTACTTTATTCCTAACTGTTAGGTTTTATTACAGATATTAAGTGAGCTTAAGTAGACAATAAAGCCGGCTAAATACGCTTAATAATGTGTGGTCGGCATACCTTATGGCTTGAGCCAGTAGGTATACAGTTGTGCAACTCTTTAAATGTTTTTTAACATGAGCTTTTTAAACATTCAAACAAGCGTGCCTAGTATTTACTACCTACTTGTAAAAAATTGCTTATGATGCTCGATGAATCATTAAACATAATGTAGGGGCCATGGACGTTAAATACATTTTGGTTGATAACGTAGCTGATAATAACATTATCGCCAGACGGACACATCAACTGTACGGTCCCAAACTAAGCAACGCGCGTATTATGGGTACTGCAAAATGGACTGGGAGCGAACAGTATTTAATTACATCTATAGATATTGAACATCCATGACTCGGGTACAAACATTCGGGCTCATGACACAAAATTTGCCCCTACCAGGACTTAGCCCGGGACCCTCAGTAAAGATGTTAAGGTAACTGCCAACAGTGCTAATTAGGTTCTATAGTAATTGAACCTTGTTCCGTATTCCACCAATTCCCACATAGGGGAGCCACATATCGCCCGCCGATCACATAAAAAAGCCTCACACTCATTGCAAACAAACGCACAGTTATACGGGCTGCCATTATTTGCGAACGTCACCCGCGCCCGCCCGGATGCTGTTAATGGCGGAAAATGCGGAAAATTGGGCTATTCATTACCCTCCCCCCCTCGCTGACCGCGGCGGAATCGCGCAAATACGCATCGCCAGGTGGACCGGCTCCGCCAATTTATTTGAGCAACACCGACGCAATTATAAATGGGAAGCGATGCAGTTTCTATTAGATTGCTTATTATGTCGCAATCAGAGGTCTACGCATTGATGCGTGCGGGCATCAGTGTGGAAATACGCGAGCGAAAAGTAAATACGAAATATTGGACGTTACTTCTTTATTAATTTGGGACGTACCAAGAACATCTCGTTTCTTAAGGTGTCCGTCATGTATGTGCACCTTAACTTTATATAAGTAACCTAAGCTTTATATAATATATAGGGTATAAAACAGAATCACGATTGAAATAAGATAAATGAAACGATAAAATGTCATGTCGTATCTTGACTTAACTGAAGCCAGTAGAATGTATACCACTAAGACGTGGACGGAGAATAAAGACAATTGAAGAAGAAGAAGAAGAAACAAATGAAAGAAAAACAATAGTTCGATACGAAAATATCAGTGAGTCGGAAAAACATCAAGCACATTGGCTCGGATAATACCTGTCACGGTGACATAACGGACACAACACGCGACCTTGTCTTAATGTCAATCTAGCCAAGTAAACTCGGCCCTATACGATTTTTTTTTATTGTTATTGGGAGATATGTTTTAGGAATACTTTTTTATTTTTATATTACTTGTTATGCGAAACAAACGCTCTACTAGCCCGTACGTAACCCCTTCTATCATATCATATATACAAAAAGACAAATCTGGCAAGATTTGAACCTTCGCCCTTCATGCATTTGAACCAGCTGCGTGGAACATTAGGCTACGCACACCACTAACTTAGCGAATAACCCGATAGCTTTCAATGATAGGTGTTTAACTTCAACCGATTGAGCCCATGACGACACAACAAACTAAGCTAACGCTTGTGCTAGGAGTGGGCTCACGTTATTATTTAATCGCCAGGGTAAGGGATCGAATCCGAAACCTCTCGATATAAAGCCGGCCTCTCTAATCACTAGAACCAATCAATAGAATTTTTAATTGATTGTAATGATTTCCTATATTCACCAGGATGCAGGTCTATTTTGAAAAAAAACTAGAAATTATTTTGAAAAAAAAAAACTAGTTCGACATTCTAATAATAGCTATTGAAAAAAAAATATTCCATTTTCAAAATGCTCGTGGTATAAAAAGTGCAAAATCACTAAGATACAGTGGCAGTCATTGTCACTTCTGACTTGTTTTAAACATCACACTTTATCTGTGTATATATGTACCTACCATTAATCTTTGCAATAACTGTTCTACTCCTGCACTTGTCTCAGTAGGTGGGTGCGATCCCTCTCCGTCACCGCAACGGGGTGCACTTAATAAAATGCGGTTTTCCAATTATTTTTATATTTTTCTTGTGTCCATGAATTTTATGTGATGCCATTATGAGTTGAGGTGCGGTCAGTGCTGTTTTAATGTGGCAGTCACTTAAATAGAACACTAAAAATGTTTTATTGGATTCATATTCCACGTACATATTTTTTTTATCTCAAGACCTACATATTCCTAGTAAATATCCAGAGCTTCATTATACTCAGGATTTTTATATGCGATTTTTAGATTTAAAAAACCGAAATTCTTACTAAAACAACGTTTCATAATCCCTGCGTCTCTACGTAATTAAAAGTTTATTTTCGACTAAGTAGAGTATTTTCTTGGGTTTATTCGCTATAAGAGTGCTCTGATGTCAACTGTACTCGTCTCCGAGGGATTAAGTTTTAGTCAAAGAACTTCGTCCGTGCTCCGTACAGTTTCAACTTGATAACGTTTCCAGTTATTATTAATTTATTTTAATCGTTATAAAGTTTTTACATACTTACCTATAACTACAACTATGTGTGTTAATTGAAATAATTTGGTATTAATGTCATTGTTGTATAACCTAAAGTTGTTTTAAACAAGACTATGCCGCCCTTACGTTGTCATTGCAAATGAACTAAACTGATTTATCCCAAACAAAGGTTACTCCCTCTGCAAGTACACAATCAAAACAAAAATATTGCTGGCATAAAACGAAGTCCACCATCGTTTCGCGACGCACTACTGATAAAAAACCGGTGTTATTCATTTATCTATGTCCCTATGTACTGGTTTCACTTTCATCGTATAAAGCATATCATTTTTTTTTATTGCAGCCTGTCACGTTTAAATGACACGGCCGTAGCATTTTTTTTTCGTGGTTGTTACCGAGTTAACGCTAAAAGCTTAGCGGTTTCCATCGAGTTTCAAACATTGATACAATTTGCGAGCGCTCTTTGTGTTCCCAACTTTAACGTTCCAATTTTAAAATTGTCTATAGTTTATTCTGGGGTGCTCGGGTGGAGTCAATTTTCCTCCTGTTATGTGAATATATTTAATCTTACCTGATTTTTCACAAATTGCA
Source organism: Pheosia gnoma (assembly GCA_905404115.1). Lineage (NCBI taxonomy): Eukaryota > Metazoa > Arthropoda > Insecta > Lepidoptera > Notodontidae > Pheosia > Pheosia gnoma. The sequence goes on from FR989910.1 coordinate 3,527,398, forward strand.
CTAGAAGAGTTTTTTTCTTTTTCCATTTTATTTTAAAAAGTATTTTATGTATTTTATTTTGTTGTTTCTTTTTTAATAATAGCTCAATCACAGAGGTTTATTATCTAGCTGGGTATCGTGTTTTCTAGTTATACACGCTACAATTATCACTCATCTCAAAAAAACTGCGACTTGCTTTGCTTCAAAATTAATTTCAAATGAAATAACACGCCAAAGTTATAAAACATTGCGGTTATTACAAACATTGATTATATTTTTTTAAACAAACATGTAGTATGTTTGTTCAAAAGAATATATCGAGGCTTCTAATGCACAATGGCAATGTCGCAAAAAACTAAATCACATCGTAAACATGTCCCAATTTTTAGTAAATAATTAGAAACATTGAAATTTTGATTATCGCGCCCTGACTTCGCTTCCACTTTAAACATCTTATTTAAAGAAAAACTTATGCAACGATATCTACCGTGAGTAGATACACTCGTCGTCGTAATTGCTACGGAACCTAAAAACCAACTTGATAGTAAAGCGTCGTCACCTACACATATCAAGTCCTGCATCGAACGCCATTCATCTCGATTCAATGGCGATCGACTAAAAAGAAAAGTTCCGCCACCAATAAATAATACCGCGGGGTGTCAGCTGCAATACATAAATTGGAAAGACTTTTGACAGCAGATCGGATAAGGGGAGGGGGGAGTTAGGTGGTTTACACACTCTACTTGGCATATTCATTGGATCCGAAAACGTACGGATATTGCCATAAGAAGAAATTACTTATATCACGTTAAAATACATAAAAAAAACTAAATATAAGTATGTCCTATTGAAATTAAAACTAATTTTCCGGATTTTAGCGCGATCCAAATCCGTAAAAAAATAGTTTTATTTCAATGTATAGTATTCGCGTAGATATAAGTAGGTCATAGTTAAATAAATTATAATGCCACGTGACCACGGCATAAGAAATAAAACGTTTATTGAAATGAAACTAATTTTAAGGATTTTATCGCGATTTTATGTTGTGTGTTGTTGTTTGTTGTGTGTGTGTGTGTGTGTGTGTGTTACGTTTATATTGTATTGTATAAGGTATTAATTCAAGTCCAAAAAAATTGTTATAAAAAAGTGCCCGTTACTGGCCGTCAACCGCCAATGTGTATGCTTTCTAACTTCGCGAGTGGACACGTAGAGAATGCTTGCCTGTTTTTATCGTGATTATAATCGGCTTAGCTCGGCTAGGGGCGTGGGGAGGATTTGACGGGGTCCAACAATGCATTTCTAAATTGCAATATTTTCAGATCAAGAATTTGCGACGTTGTTCTGTGCTGTGTAAAGGTTTTGTTTTTACCTAAAAACGCAAAGAGGGTGTTATAAGTTTGATACATTTGGCTACCTGATTAGCGCAGTTGGTAGTGACCCTGGTTTCTGTGCCGAGGGTCCCGGGTTCGAATCCTGGTAGGGACAAACTTTGTGTGATGAGCACGTATGTTTTTACACAGGTCATGGATATTAATATTTATGTAAGTAATATATACTGGGTTCGCCCCAGTCTATTGTACGGTACCCATAATACAAGCGTTGCTTAGTGTGGGACCATATAGTTGGTGTGTTCAAGAGTTTGTGAGAAAAATAATCAAGATATTTGAAAATTTAAAAATATTACTTCATACTAAGTTCGTGATGGAGCGGTATTGTCACTTTTAACAGAAAAATCACACACTGTATACACATATATTTTATACATAAACATGATCGTTACCTACTTGTTAACACCTAACATATTTTACACTATTTTTATTTCACTTAATATACAACCTATCCACACGAGATATGCTAAGTCACACGTTCTAAAGTATCGCAATTAATGTTCAAAATAAACCAACACTGGCAACACTGACAACTTATTAAAAAAGTGATGAGTTAAGCCTCGCGCCATGATATTAAAATAAACGGTTCCAAGTCGGCGCGTGAGATTCGCATTACAAAGGAGACGTCACTCATAGTCTGAACGATATTTGCTGAGCCATTGTGTAGGGTTTGTATGGTCGTTTAGCTATATTATTCTGACTATGCAACAATATATGATAATGAGTACGGAAGCAAGTTATGATAGTTTTTTTTTTTGGCGGGCATCTGAAAAGTCATGGCGTCAGTTATGTTTTAATTTCTAAAACTAGTGTTCCTGCGAGTTATAGTGAGTGATATAAGTGGAATATTAACCATTATGGGGTCGGTAAAGTGCACAAGTGTAGGTAATTGAAACAGAGTGACGAAACATGGCTTTTCAGTTTCCCACAAAAAATCCATGAAAAATCTTTCGGTAAAGTATCCATCACTTTACTGATTGAGGGATGAGGGGGGTATTTTACTTGGGCCTAGCCTTTGGGCTTGTGCATATATTCAAAAACAGAAATGATTTATATTACTTGACACTGGCAAAATACCTATGGTGATGCCAAATTTAAAAAAAAAAAAAGTTATGATAAGTAGTAGAACTTTTCTTTTTTAATTAAAGAACTCATAGACAAGCAAAAACAACATTGACAACTTCACTGTTCAACTTCCCACCAAAAAGTCCTAATACATTATTTCCAGCTTCACACTAACCATAGACAATAAATTATCCAAATTGAGAGCCAATAAGGTACGTACCAAGAAAACGTTCGGTAACGCACACAATCACGCATCAATTACTGAAGCGACGACGCCTCCATCCGTAGCAGCCTATCCAACAATATCGTCGGATTATTTGCAAATTGATCCAATTTGCGGGACATGGCTACGCTTTTAGTGAGCCATTTAATATGTAGCTCTTTCGACTTTATTTACAAAACATAATCCAAAGGTGTTAAGACCCCGCATGTGTATCGCAGCGCGCATGAATTAAAAAGAGACGTGTATTAATTGTAATAAACAGCAAAAGAGCTTGCGCGCTTATATAAAAGCGAAGCTGAATTAAATAATTGTTGTATTAAGAGAACCGCAATATCAAAAAAGCTTATCTTAAAATAAAATATTTATCATTCGGTCTCTATCTATAAAAAAATATATATATGTAGATTTACGGAATATAGCCAAAAACGTGTGATAAACAATGTGATTTGTTTTTATTTTCTCTAGAGCCAATTAATTGAGGTATTGCAGTAGTATTATTGATTCGTTGATTTCAAATTGAGAACAAAAACCTGGCCATTCGTGAAAAAAAAATGTGTAACCAATTTTTAAATTTGGAGTTAAAATTTCTCAACTCTTTACACTGAGCAATTTAGTGCAGTGGTTTTTATTTCTGTATTTTTTTCGTGCAAATATTGTATGCCTATCAACAAACCATCACGCCTGTATTCCTTGAAGTGGTTAGCAGAGGTGCACTCGAGTGCGACTACATTTTGCACCCATATACCTACTTTATAAAAATCAAAGTGAATTGAGCCGCTCGCCTCTGCATAGTAAGCAAAGGCGATCTAAATGAAGTCTGGTAATAAAACTGATTGCTTAGGTTAGAAGCTCGTACTGTCGCTCAAGTGACAACAGTACCCCAAATCCCCGCTCAGGTGACATAATGACGCCTAACGCGAGATAATAATATTTCGCCAACTTACTGCCGTAATAAAGTTTACGGGCGAAATTACGCGCGCAAAGTTAGGGCGTGTTTGTTTACGTCCGGCAGGAGAGGGTTAGGACGCGTTTAGATAACACGGGTAGGTTGAAAGCGACCGAAGGTGGGTTGGTTTCACATGTAATAATTCACGGCTAAAAAATTGCAAAGTTATTTTATAGTTACACACCTACACAAACATCCACACACACACACAAAACACCCTCACATATCCCACATAATGTATACTAGCCTTCGACTATACAGGGAATCCTATAAACAAAGATTTCCATTCGCAAATTTGTCACTTCACATCGACCCTTTCAATCAATGTTTATTAACTGACATCAGAAAAGAAGGAGGTTCCCAATTCGATTGGATTTCTATATTTTTTCACACCAACTTCACATTCGTTAAATATTTCATTTAGTTAGACATCTCAGGTCTTCTCAGTTGAAGTCGCGTTCCAATCCGGTGTAGAGTTGAGAAAAAAAAAGTTAATGACAATTTGTAAGTGCCCCCGTAGGCCTGTACAAAATAAATGATTTAACTTTGACTTTGACTTGGGAGGTAGATTTCAAGCTTAGACTATTTTTTGCTTTTTAGTTATTTGAAGACATTATTAATTTTTTTTTGGTAAAATATACTTTTTATTTACAGATGCAATTTTTGATTCTATTTAGTTGCTCGGTAGTGATATTATGTAGGTAACTCTGTTTCAACTATCACGTATATTTCCACATACGAATAGAAAAAAAATTTACACACATTTGCATCAGTATTGAAATTCTGTTTGCAAACCTGTTACAATCATCTCACGTATTTCTATTGACTAATAAAATTTGTGGATAGAAATAAACGAAATGTTTGATACAAAGTCGCATAATAGGCCTGCTGATATTCTCTGTCTAGCCGCCCTACATAAAAATACACCTTCTCTGCGCATATTTAAGTTATTTACTCCGCAAATTATACGGTTGCTATCTAAAAATATTCGTTTGGCCTAGTTTCGGAGCCTCCTATTCGGGGCCAACTCACGCCCACAACTGTAAATCCAGTAAGCCAGGACATATTGTACGATAAGTACACGAAAAACCGTGAAATATGTGTCCTTAGGTATATAAAGGTGGGACCATTTTTTATTTTTGGTTCTGTTGAGTATTTTAAGGTGGATTTAGGACAAAGGTACCACTACTGGGCACGGGCCTCCCCTCATTTCGAGGGAAATTAGGCCTTAGTCCAGCATGCTGGCCCAGTGCGGGTTGGCTGACTTCGCACATCTTTCGAGGTGTTCTCTCAGACATGCAGGTTTCCTCACGATGTTTTCCTTCACCGTTATCTTACGTAAACATTCTTCTGTGGGCTATATGTTGGATCAATATAGCGGAACCTATTGTAATTGAGTAGTCGTTCAAATAACAAGCCTGAAAGACATTTGGTACTTATAGCTTTAAGATACTGGGTCATGGTCACACTATTCGCGTCTCATAGAGCAGGCGGCAAAGAACCCTTGTAAAATGAGATTAGGCATCAGAATAGGACATCAGAAAATTTACAAAATACAATGTACAATCATCTATGTACATTCAACAAAACAAAAACCGGTTCGATTCACTTTAAAATTTGATCCCAAAATGACGAGCGTTGATTTATTTTATGGCAACTCTATGCATCGGAAATATGTACATCCGTTTACATAATTCGCTAACAAATGCATGCTCACTTACATCGCGCCCGTCCATTCGCTCCTTTGATTCACGTTGATTGGATTCTATATTAAACGGCCGTGTTGCCAGCTTTTTAATTTTATTTCAAATGTTTTAAATGCTAAAAGAACAAAAGTTTTGCGATTCAGTAAAACTTATTTTTCCCATCTGTTCTCTGTTTACCTTTTTAGATTGGATTTTATTTTTATACACGTTTTAATAATATAATGACCATTTATAATGATAGTTAATCTATGAAATTAAAATTAAAATGTATGGCAATAAATCATAACTAATCATATTATAGTAGTACGATTATATAATAACTATCTGTAGGCTTTTATACTACAAAAAACAATCAAATGTATGAGAAAATGTTTATTATAATTTTTAATTGTGTTTTTTTCCCATGTTGTTATCATTATTCTGCTATTCGGGGCGGAGACCAATTCAAAAAATCATAAAACAGAAATGTCGGCCTACCCATTCTCGAGTTATAAATGGTGTTACTAACACGACTATGTATAATATATAGATGACAAAAAATAATTGAATATCACGCCCGTAAAATAAAAAGTTTATGCATTGTTTATACAGCTCCTTCAAGAAGTTGTCACATGTTGTTTTCATGGATGGCGGGTCAGATCAGTTGCGCTGCATGCCTAGTGAATGTAGCGTCTCTTATCTACTGCCGCCTTCCTACCTAGGCAAGTATGCTCCATCGTAGATCTCATCGTCACTTACCATCAGGTGAGATCGAGATCAAATACTTGCCTATAATGTAATAAAAAAAAAAAAAAAAACACATTTTTTTTTTGTTTTTTAAGTTATAGGAATGACTTTATTATGCCGTAAATATGTAGTACCTACTTAATACTTTGTATATAATTTATGATTAAAACAACACTTTGAATAAGCTTTTGTGGTCAGTCATCTTGTTTAATAGGTTGATAATTATACTCCACACGTTTTATTGAATAGGTATCTCAATAAAAAAGAAAATCAAAACTCAACACTGAACCACAAATTCAGATTGTTTTTATTCTCTTTTTGAATTTTGTAAACAGAAACTAAAAAATAAAAGTATACACTGGCAACACCTTTGGGTGTATCCACACATCCCGCATGCGGTCCCGGTTGAACGCTTTTTTCACGGCCCAGTGAGGCCCAGTTTTTGGAACGGGTTTGGTTTGGCCCAGCCAGTCCAAACCTGATACGTGAAGGGCCTGCATTCAAATTGCGAACTAATTGGACAAACAAGCAGTTTATTTTGTTGAAGCTGACATAGTTTTTGGCGTGAAATGTATAATGATATGTACAGGAAAATGGCATAGGCATATACCTAGTCGACGGAATATCAAAATTTGAATAGTACTAAATATACAATATTTGCTCAGGAAATTCTGGAATAAATAGATGAATACTACTAAAGGCAATAGCTTCTAGTGTTTAAATATTAAAAAAAAAAACTTAAGTATATTATTTATTATTGACGACCTTATTAGCTACGTTGGTAGTGATCCTGCCTTCTGCACTAAGGGTCCCGGGTTCGAATCTTGGTAGGGACAAAACTTTGTATGATGAGCATAATGAAACCCCGGAGTCTTGAATTATTAATATTTATATAACTATTATATACTGGGTTCGCCCCCAGTCCATTGTGTGGTACCCATAATACAAGCGTTGGTGGTGAGTTCGTCTGGCGATATTATTATAAATATGATATCCTAGATCTATTTTATACATTAAAGTGATATTTATAAAGATAACATTGCTTAACTAAAATGCCCAAACGAACGTTTCAATTAGGATATGCATTGCACCGCCCGCAGTGAGTGCTACCCTAGACTCCGAAGGGGATCGACCCTAAAGAAAGGGTCGTTGACCTCCGCCCTACTCATGTTACGTTCATTAGAAATTCCATCTCCCTTACACATACAACAATGCTGTATTTTCTGCCTCTATCAACTAGATAAATAATGCCCAAATCTTGTGTGTAACGCTATATAGAATATGAATTTTAATTATCAATGTAACTCATGTTATACTTAGTACTTAGTTAAGAAATCCTGACATTCTATATTAGGTATTTTTTTAAGCAAACTTAATACATCGAGACATCCAATGCAGAATGCTAATATCGCAAAAAACTAAATTACATCGTAAAGATGTCCAAATTTTTCGTAAAAAAATAAAAACCATTGAAATTTTGAATTTCGCGCCCTGACCTGAGCTTCCCCCTTAAGAAGTTTAGTTTCAATGCTTAGTAGGTATACTCTTTCCGAATCACCCTGTATATCTACAACATTTGCCGTGTAGCAAATACGCGTAGCATTTTACTGGCGATTTTACGCCCTCATTTATGGTTGTGGACATCAGTTAATGTATCGATATAATGCGCCATCGATATGGATATAAATACGCAACACTAGCTCGATATTTACGACGTTTATGATTTACGGTGTCTACAAAATAGAGTGGTAAATTGGGTTATATTATCATAGGTATATAAATAGCCGTGTACTGGCTCACCGAGTAGCCACGCGAAGCTTTCTCGAGCAAACTGCTTGCGCTGCCTTGCCCGAGCACTTTTATCTATATGACGACACGATTGGCTCAGTAAGTAGTGACCCGACTTTCTGTACCGAGAATCGCGGGTTCAAATCCCGGTATGGGAAAACTTTGAGTGATTCGTTTTTTTTTTGTAATCGAGTTTAATCGCCCCCAGTACACTGTACGGCACATATAATACAAGCGTTCTTAGTTTGGGACCAAACAGTTGGTTTGTTAATCGGCGATACAGTATTATCTATCATTCCCGCTGTGTTACCCGCGATTAAAAAGTATGTCTTTTATCCCACGGGAACCATACATATTACCGGGATAAAAAGTAGCCTATGTGCTATTCCAGACTATAATCTATCCCTGTGCCAAATTTCATCCAGATCCGTTCAGCCGTTCTGGCGTGATTGAGTAACAAACATCCATCCATCCAAACTTTCACATTTATAATATTAGTGAGATCATTTGTCCCGCTGTCAGTCCAACTGTTTTTGTTAGCTTTGCGGGAACTGATTACTCAGATCAAAGCTATGCGGCTTGAACCGACTCAATGGTCGTTAGGGAAAAATAACAGTGTCTGCCGCGCGAGGCATATTATGCGCGAAGCAGGCACTCGAGGCAGGCCCTCGAGGCGACTCGGTCAGTGAGTACAATATACGGCTAATTAGGTACTCACGACATTTTTTTTTTGTAAGAAACACGCGAAGGTCAACGTATGTGTGGACTACATGAATTTATTATGTTCTTATTCATGAAATAATTCGCTGAATAATGCTGAAATGTATGCTGGTCGGAGGTATGTCGAATATGTGTGCCACATTTTTGTATGTAACTGGGTATTTGGTTACCAACACGTTTTGTCTTCATATTATAAAGTGAGTGAAATAATTCAAAACCTGAAAGTATTATTCAGAAACAAGCGTATACAGTTAGGATTTTAAAAGAGGAGTTATCTGATTATAATGATGACGTTCTCACCAAGAGTTTTTCCGTCAAAGACGTATTAGGTAAAACTCATCGAAGATGTGCTACATTTACTGGTGGTAGGCTTCGGCCGTGGCTAGTCACCACCCACTGAATAAAGCCATGTCGCCAAGCGGCCTAGCCGTGTTCCGGCATGATGTTCGGTGTTGCCATTCATGGATGGCGGGTCAGATCAGCTGCGCTGCATGTGCCTAGTAAATGTAGCGTCTCTTATCTACTGCCGCCTTCCTACCTAGGCAAGTATGCTCCATCGTAGATCTCATCGTCACTTACCATCAGGTGAGATCGAGATCAAATACTTGCCTATAATGTAATAAAAAAAAAAAAAAAAAAAAAACATTTATGCTATAAGCAAGGCTATCACAAGCTATAAAATATCTCGAAGAATCAGACCGTCTGTCGTGACCACGAGCGCGGAAAATTAAAACCAGGCATCACTGCCCGGCACAGACAATCTTGCATCGAACGATGCAACTGCGAATAATGTACTCGTGATTCGAATTCTGTATCAAGTAAAGACTTGATAAAATAGTCAAGACCCTGAAAATGGTTGTGTATAAGGTCATTGGTACTGTATACTAAATCATGTTGCGTAGATTTCTAGATAATAATAATAATAATATTGGCAGTCGTTCGTCCCTACCGGGATTCGAACCCGGGAGCGTTGGCACGGAAAGCAGGGCCACTAGCAACATCTAGAATATCTAGATAATATGTTTGTTTAAACTGGTAGAAACGTAGTTAAAACATTATACTGACCTACCTAAAACAAATAATATACAACGTGTAATTGAACTAGTGCAAATCCTGGAATTACGGTGCTTAGAACAAAATAGTTGAATCTATTATATATTGCACTAATTATTTTAAAATGGGGTTATTTATTTGTTCAAAATATTTTTTCTCGCTTCGGACCGAAGACTTTTGTGTCAGCTATTTTTTATTCATTATGTTTTACGGTATAAAGTTGAAATTGTAATGAATCTTAAAGGTTTCTGGAGCAGTTGCCTTTCTTCTTACTTATAGAACAAGCTGGTCCCGTCACTTCTTGAAGATTTTCCTCACGGCTTTCGTTACATACCTGGACCAAAAAAACAAAGTTGAATTAATATAACACATCAACTATAAACATATTCTGATAATTTACTTAGAATTTGTGAACTGAAATATTTAACGACCAATATTATTAAAATAAGACTCTTTGCACAACTGAACAACAGAATACCTATACCTACAGCACAAAACAGCAGGCAGGCTATGCGAACCCCCGTATGAATCCTCTGAAATGAATAAAAAATAGCTGGCACAAAGGTCTCCGGTCAAAAGCGAGAATGCCTTCAGTAATAAAGTATATTTTGCTACGAACGTTTCACATTAAAAAGTATGCGGCTTTCGTCAATTGTAAGGGATGTTTTCTGAACAATTAACTTTTCATGTGTTGTTTTTATTCACTGTCACATATTCATAGATAGCTTGAGTTACGTAAGCGAATTCTAATTTGGATAATGATAATTGTATGCTTCTAGAAGATCCTACAATGGTATGGTGGAGTTTTAACTTAATGTTCAGAAGACCGCAGAAATCAGTCTATTCGACCATAAACAATAGATTGATTGAAAGAGGTTTTATCTAAAGATAACGAATGCAATACAAAACGAAATAACCTACCATAGTTAAATAGTTAATTCAAGCAATTTTTTTTAACTATCATCTCTTTAAATCACGAGTTTTTCAGCGACTTTGTATAAAAAAATAAATCTCCGGGCAACACTCCTCTTGCTAAATAGGAGAGAGTTATGGCCGAATGCAAGGAACAAATAAGAACAAAGTTGTGCCACTGGACATTTTGAAATACAGGCGTCGCCTGAAAATATTGTAATAAAAACTTCCCAAGATGCTCTCAACCGGTTCAAAGTGGGCTAAAGAACACAAGTGCTTTTTAGACTTTATTTCAGAACTGTGAAAGTTAAATGTCGTATACCGTCGTCACGTTAAATAGTATCTCACCATCACGCGACGCTTAGGCCCGATTTCCACCAAGCGGAGCGAAGAGATGTTTGAAATAGACCGTTAAGATCGTTTGAAATTCTCCACCCGGTTTTATTAAGTTTTATTAAGCAATCTGATGGTCGGCTCCCTCTGGTGAAAGCAGTCCTTAGCTTTCCACCAGAGCTGTGTGAGGAAGTTTAGCGGCGTGAGCATTCCTTGCCGAGCTGTGAAACGGACGGTATTTTCACTATAACTGTGCCTGCTCCAGATTCATAACCCACTGGGGTACTACAAGTTTGGAGCAGACAAGCGGGGTGCGGCACGCGGTGTGGTGGGGTAATAGGCAGCGAAAGAGAGCGCGCCAACCTCGCACTCCTCCCTCGTACACTACTCTCGCTGATATTGGCTGTACATGGATCTCTTTCTGCTAAGATCTTCTATCACAGCTAGGCTGTGCGAGGCTATGGACGTGAAGCAATAATTTAAATAGATTTATTCCTTGCACAGCTCTGGTGGAAAGTCACCCTTAAACAACGACGTCCGGCTCGCCTCAGCTCGGTGGACATAACCCGTCGCCGCAGCCACATTTCATCATGACATTAAGGCCGTCTTTATGTGTAAACAATTTTTACGGCAATCATAAGAGCGGGTTACTATGTAATTATATATGTGCTCGTAGATATGTTTGCTCCAATACAATTATAATTTGTTCAAATGTTGGCTACAAAAATAGACAATCCGAAAGTCATAATCTTGAAACACCAAGCTCGCCAATAGCAAAACCATCGAGAGTTGCTTGCCGAAGTTTGTGCCTTTGACAGCGGCATTTCGCGCGACCGGCGAATCTGTAATCCGACCTAAGTATATTATTATTTCTTAGTCCCTGAAGATATCTCGAGATACTCTTGTCGAGGTTAGTCTTAGTTCTAGTGGACAGGTCTGGGATATTGGGTCATATTGTATTATCCATTACAAGTGCTTATTGTAACTAGGTTTAACATCTTCTTCCTAGTCTATGATATTAATACAATGACGGGAGTAAGTAAAATGTTTTATACACGCTCCGAGCGTGAAAAATAAAATCTGGGTCAATTGTCACGTTTCAAAGTCGTTTTGTCTAAAGCGAGATGACTTGAACGACGTGTGAGCTGCCAAAGTCTGCACAATTTTTTTAATTTTAGAATTTGTGCAAATGTTTTTGAGGTAAAAAATATTGTTCTACAAATAGATGCACTTTGCCACTTTAGTCCATAATAAAAAAAAGCTCGAGGCAACATTAAGTTGCACAAAAAATGTAAGCGGAAAACTTTAATACATTTCCCTTCGTTTACAAGGTAGCCTGCATGTAACATAAACCTATTGAGCAACCGCGAAAGCAATTTATCCAAGCATTACTCCTCAACAAGATCAAGTACCGGGGGAACTTTATCAAAGATCTTTGTAAAGATTTCGCCCTTAGTATTAAGTAGAACACCACAGCCTCCTTCAAACAGAAATAATGGGAGCAGATAACGACAGAGCTGGGCCATTACCCAATTGGGTAAGCGAGGAATCCTCCCTTTTGTCCGAGTTTATCTCGTTCGTTGAAATATGATCTGCGGACGGTGGGCTGATTGTCGCTGGAGCATTCAATTTCGGGAAAAACTCTGTCGACCTTCATTAGTAGATATCGATATACTATGAGGCTTTTGTTGGTCGCGGGACAACGGATGTTATAACTGTGGAGCGAATGCCGACAATATGAGATGGAGTGAAACTTACTTTCGACCCTACACCATTGTGTTAGATATCAAAATGTTTCTTCTCTATAGATACTGTGGTTGAAGTGTTAATTTGAGGAATTTGTTGCTTTTATATGTTTTTATGATGATATCTACAAAACTGTCGTTTCAATGTTAAATATTTGTGTGAATACTCGTCGATAATTGATAGAATTAATAGCTATTAAGCACAAACAAAAATTGATTTGTATATCACCAAATCCCGTTGGCGATGTTTCGACACAACTTTTTTTAATAAGTTATTATTTTAATGGACACATTTGTAACTAGACCGACGATTGTTTCACCAACTCCTATTGTAATAATTCTACGTGTAGGGGAAGCCAAAAAACTTGCTATTACAATAACTTAGTCGGTATTTCTAGCTATACCTACAACTTTTACATGAACAGGAAGTGAGACATGACACAAACAAGATACGAAGTTCTTTATTACAATTTATGCGTTCTATCAGACGCTGAAAGTTTATCAGGTGTACAGCTACTTGTGGTTGCGTGTAGGAGAGCGGTTAGCGGTTTTTATTTTCTATTTCTTGAGCATATATAATGGTGGCTCTATTTTATATTGCTTGGAAAATGGCATATGTAGTCGCTATTTGGTTTGCGTGGACTTCTTTTTTGACAACCAAAGGTCAATCAGGAATACATAAAACCGTAACATCTTAATTAATTTATTATTATTTTACATCAAACTATGTTTGCAATAATAACAATTCCAGCCCTTTTTAATATCCCACTGTTGGGCACGGGCCTTCCATCATTACGAGAGGGATTAGGCCACCACGCTGGCCCGGTGTGGGTTGGCGGACTTCACACGTCTTTCGAGGAGTTCTCTCAAACATGCAGGTTTCCTCACGATGTTTTCCTTCACCGTTTAGCAAGTGATAATCATGGTTGAAAATGAGATTTGCACATGAAATCCAGAAATGCCAGAGGTGCGAGCCGGAGTTTGAACCTGCGATCCTCGTTACCGAGGCAAGCGTTTTACCAACTTGGCTATCACTACTTATCTAAACTATGTTTACCACTAAGAAATTCTGTAATACCAAACAATGAACAAATACCAACAGTCAATACAATACTGAATACAGGTGTCTTACAAATACCACAGTACCTATCACCGGGGAAGCCGTAAAGGAAAGTCGAAGCATTCTTGGCAACGTGGCCGTAGAGGCAGGACTATGAATGAAATTCCAGTGCAAACTATGCGTAAATTGAGGCCTAATTGCAATTTCTATCGGGATCCAGGCCTCAACTGCAGGCCCGATGAATAGACGATGCCATATGAGTTTGGCGGCAAATATCGGACAAGATATTAGTTTTTGGCGAACTATTTTATTCGTTTTTTGCTTTCTGAACATTCCGTCTGCCGAAACGTTTATTTTTAAGATTCGGAAATTCAAAAATGTAAATTCGATATTCGCCAATTTTATTCGGCGTATTCGGAATATTGCGTGTTTTTGAACGAGCTAGATACACGGGCGGAATTGTTTTGGCAACATCTGCATTGCAACTATTCCCGGTAACGAAAAAGTAAAGAGTATTATTTTGAATGGTGAGTAAATAGGAAATGCATAGATAAATAAAGCATGTTTTCTAAATACAAATAAAGTGACTAATTTATTAGAGTTGTGTAATTTGGTCATAAATGTATTGAAAACCAGAAAAGCTTTCTTCCGCAACTCTATGCCTGCGTAATTGTTGGATTTCCCGAAATAATTTTCGACAATACGCTCCCAAATGATTAAACTACCATTAAATTCGTGTGATGCTGAAAAACAGGCAACAATTTTTGAAAAATTATTAACGGCGATGAAGTTTCGAAATAAAACAAACTTTACGGATTTTATCGCGTTTATTTTATATTTTTTTATGTTCGCAACGTGTCGGCTGCTTTACAGCAACCATGGTCTCTGGAGGACTGAGGTGTTTGACGTCCTAGTGTGTAGCGTAAATATCGACGATGAAGTAACTACATTTTTTTTAAATCATCTTCAATGAACTCAAATTACTGTAATTGTAAGAACTAATATGTTGTCTCAACTTTCTGTTAGATACATAATTCTATGAAATACAGCTTATTATAAAAAAAGGCAAATCTGTCCACAATTTGTTAACGCACCATCCCACAGAGCCGCGAAGCCTGCGAGACCCTCCGCCCTTATCCCAACCAAATGAATCTTTAATAAAGCGAGCCTTGGGCGAATATAGCGTTATATAACTTTTCATTTTCACTAATAATAAATTTATGTCGGCCATATCCATATTTTAGTTTCCCCGAAAAGGTTTTAGGGCTTTTTGTTTTGGGTAAGTGGGTCACCAGGTACCTACGTCACCATGTCGTGATACTTCATAAGGTTTTATGAAAATAATGTACTTGCAGACAATATTCTGAGTAGGTTTTTTTTTTTTTTTTTTTTTTTATTACATTATAGGCAAGTATTTGATCTCGATCTCACCTGATGGTAAGTGATGATGAGATCTATGATGGAGCATACTTGCCTAGGTAGGATGGCGGCAGTAGATCGGGTAGCTGATCTGACCCGCCATCCATGAAAGGTTTTATGAACCTGGAGTTGTGAGAATTTCCGAAAATATTTTTATTCTGATCTTTTTATCTACATAATAATAATAGTAACGCCAGACAAATACACCAACTGTACAGTCCCATACTAAGCAACGCTTGAATTATGTGTACCGGATTACAAATACACCAACTGTACAGTCCCATACTAAGCAACGCTTGAATTATGTGTACCGGATTACAAATACACCAACTGTACAGTCCCATACTAAGCAACGCTTGAATTATGTGTACCGGATTACAAATACACCAACTGTTCAGTCCCATACTAAGCAACGCTTGAATTATGTGTACCGGATTAGGGGCGATCCCATTATATAATAAACATATAGATATTAAACATGCATGACTGGATTACAAATATTCGTGCTCATCACACAAAGTTTATTCGTACCAGAATTCGAAACCGGGACCCGTAGCAAAGAAAGCAAGCTCATAAACCACTGAGCTAAATAGGTCGTCTTCCTATATACTGTTGAATAGCGGCGGCACTATAGTAAGGGTTGTTTCTTCATGAAACTAGTAGGACCTGACTTTTTTATTTTCTCGGCGGTTTCGATAAGGATTAAAATTTTTAACCTAATTTTTTTGTACTTATCTCATAAAAGAGTAACAATGGCGTAACCGCAACAGTAAAATATCAAAGGGGCTAACTGAAAACGCAAAACGATGCCTATAGCGTTATCATTTATAGCCTTTTCCATGCGCATCACAAACACCGTATAAAAACTGGTTCAATCGCCGCTAAACTATCGCTCAATAAGTAGGTCAACATTAACTTTTATTTTTCGCAACTCCGTTCTCCGACGCGTCTATTGAAAAAGGCTCTAAGCTAGATTTATGGAGCTTACCGGCTTAATCTAGCTCATCGGGTTTATGACGAGCTAACTTTGTCTTTTACTGAAAGCTATAATACCTTTTCAGAAAAGATAGACTGGCAACATATGCAGGTTGAATTTTTCATGTGTGGATGGCCAAATCCGAAACTATAGGGAATATCTAAAAATGTTTTGAGGACTCTCGAGACCGATTTTGATGAAAACTAAAACTACGTCATTCGATTTTTGAAAAGTAATTTCCCTAGCCAGAAATTGAACCTGGAAAAAAAAGTATAATGTATTAAAACACCATCCGATAATCACTGATAATTCAATTCCTGGCTTGGGAAATTATTTTTTCAAAAAAACTAATGAAACACCGCTGTTTATGTAAGGTTTTACTAAACTTGTGTAAATTATTTTAACAGATGAATCAGTAGGTTATATGGATCACGTTGATGTATAAAATAATTGTGTAAATAATGTTTTTTTTAACACCGCGAACTAGTAGCGCTTGGCCATGCGCTCAGTCAGTCAGACAGGATGTCATTTTTTAAACGTCTAAAAATAGATTTATTTTTTTGGGAATGTTATCTTTATAACCTACTGTTGGTCCTGGCCTATAAAATTTTACACTATTATAGTTACAGCATATATATATTTTTTTTAATGTTATTTAATTAATAGGTTGGAATACTCAATATTGATTTCAAATATATATCCTTCCCAAGAGGCCAATACTATCTAGTTCACAAAACGCCTATCTATATATAAATAAATCTTACCGTTCGACTTACACAATGGAATCCAGTATATTGTAGAACCTATTCGGGTAGGGTATTCGCCGGAAGGTGGGCGTTATAATTCTTGGTATATCCGGCATTTACTGCGATTAATGTGTTAGGAAATACGTTCAAGATGAATTACGTTGTGACTACAATAGGTGTAGGTACTCGCCGTATAAAATTTTGTACATCTAATAGGTTTCTTTATGGCTTTGTTCGAGGTCGCATGGAATTATTTGGATTTAAACTTGATACTGGCAATATACACAAACGTGTGATGCCAAAAGAGAAAAAAAATATATATTCCGATTTCGCTTTGTGTTAGCGCCATCTAGTGTATTGCGTATGTTTCACAATTTAAACTGGAAACACTAGATGGCGCTGCCAATAATGAATGGCAATCCTTATGCTAATCGATTGCATAAACGTCAATGTATAGGCCGTATATACCATAGAGAATAAGTTTGGTTAAAGTCTATAATATTAAGAAAAATAATGTACTATGGATGGATACGAAATAGAAAGCTGGAATACACAGCATACTTGCGTAAAAAATTCTTCCCCGAACCCCACGACATCGTCAACGATATAACCCAGGAGGCGACCGGCGGGCACACAGTCATTCACTTTGTTTATTCGAATCGTGATCATTCATTTCATAAGTAACGTTTGTTTGTGGTATTGTTATGGCAAGTTACAACGGTGAAAGTGAACTCTCAATCCATCCATCTTTCATTTAATATTCCTCTCGCTCTGTATCCGACTACATTCTAACATCTCTATTATTATATTACAATAATATAATAGGTACGTGATATTTAAGTATACAGCATGATTCCGAAAGGGTATACTAAGCCTAGAACCTGGGCGTCTTTAGTGCCAACACTTTAATGAAGTCAGAATTTGTATATATCAATTTAGAAAAAAAAAATTTGGCAGCAAACATATTTTTTAAAATCTACATATCTAAATTCCGGCTTTATATAGTACTAGCTGCGACCCGCATTCATCCATCTATCCATCCATCCATCCAAACTTTCACTTTTATAATATTAGTGGGATTTACGAATGCGTTAAAGAAGCCCAGGTTTATGCTCCATCTGAATCATTCTTTATACATGCTTTTGCACGAATGAGTTTGTAACAAACTCGCCTGTTTACTCCCTATTCACAAGAACTGCATTATTAATTCCAACTAACCGTAACTGGAAGTTTCCTTAGCAATCGTTCGTACGGCCTGAATGAATGATGGGTGAACTTAATTAAAGAAAATTGTGCCTACACATCGGCCATCGCGTGTACACGTAATGAAAACAGTTGAGTATCGAACTCAGGGATTATTCTAGGAATGCACGATAAACGATTATCGAACTGACTGCATGTTGTAAGGGAATCGCTAGAAAATTATGCGAGTTTTTTTTTTCTATTATGGAAACGTTTTTATTGATAAGCTTGTTTTAATAACCAATGACTTTGATTAATTTTATGTCCATTTAAACATTATTCAGATTTTGATATTTTATCTTAATTTATATAGAAACTAAGTTGTTTTATTTCATCGCATACAATTCAAATTTAGCAACAAAATTGAATTTTCCTAATAATAATTCTTAAAAGGAACCCATTCTCATAATATCCAGAATAAGCCCCCTTTCCGTTTGGAAGGTAATGGGCACAACACGGTTTAATGAAAAGCTAACTTTAATACTTGATCAAAGCAATTCTGCTGACAGAATACGTGAGTAACGAGCATTCTTCAAAGTTGAATAATTGGTTTAAAATAAGTAAATTTTGTTTGAACCAAGCAATTTAATCAACTGTGTAAATTTAATAGGCTGATTATTGATATTTACACATCGGCTGAGTTACCGCGATCTGACCTCCGAAACTTATCAACAAGAGTTATTGTATAAACTAAACAGGGTTATCATCAACCTTTTTAGGTTTTTAATTGCATGTGAGCACTCAAATCAAAGTGTAATCATTGATTTTTGTACGCACACGGCGGCACTTGCACCATGTCAATATTTTTCTTCTTTTTACGACTGAATCGGAACGCCACTTTGATTGAGAAGATCTGACCAAAATCTCAGCAGGCATATCTTGACTAGAAAGGTCAGAATAAAAGGGGTTGCAGTCCTTTTTAGACCCGAAAGTTATTTTATTTATATATAACTTACTACGTATAATTAATTTATTACATTTAAGTCATCCTGAATTATTCAATAGAATTATCTTAGCAACCGCCCTTCACAAAATCGTCAGAAACATAAATCCAATATATAACGTTATACATTATAGTGCATACCCTCCCGTTGCAGACTTGTGAATTATTTATATGAAACAGTCGTGAGGAAGCAAACAGAATTAAAAATTAAATCTAATTCGCCTTCGGGAGTCTTTAACGATGCAGCCTTTACGACTTCATCCATAGGAAGTTAATAGGGTACCTTCGGGAAGACCGTTCTGAAGACAATAATAGGGCAGGGTGTCAGTAAGAAGACTGCATTGAAATGGTTGCTAACTATATATGTTCTTCTAACTTAAGGGTAAGACTCTTGTATAGCTGATGAAGGTCTTTTCACCTGTCTCTATCTAGAGCAGCCCCATTCATTTCCATATACGACATGACTCCGATACTCTCTTTTATTTGACTTGTGTAGCTTATTCTTGGTCTTCCTAGTCCATGTTTTCCATCTATCGTCCCCTCTATGATATTCTTTATAAAGGTATCGTGTCGTATGAGATAGCCCATCATCTTCCCTCTTCTATTCTGTATGGTTTCCATTAATGATGTTCTTTCTTGGACCCTTCTCAATGTAGCCTCATTGCTAACTTTTTTTTTAACTTATACTGTACAGGGTGTAACATGATAACAAAAACTTTGGGTAAAGGTTACACTTAATGTCTATAATATATTTTTTTAAATATATAATATATTATTTATGTCGAATGTTATGCGTTACAAATGTTGACATTTTTGAGCGCGCAATGTATGTGCGCATGAATTGAAACTAGTATCAGTTTTTGTTACGATGCCACTTACACTATGTATATATAGGATTAATATTATAAACGCAGCCAGATTAGAACAGGCCCGAACCACGTGATTCGTCTATCAATGAATATTCAAATGATGAAATTAAATTAAATCAATTGAATAAAGTGAAGTATTATTAACTTATAAACAATTCAAATCATTATCAGAACCTATTAAAATAATTCCACGTGCAATATAGGTACTAAGTCAAATGACAGTACATGCAGATTCAAAAATAAATATTCACAATTATCCATTATGATTTATTTTTTCTACATGACAACCCTACAACCGCTCTGAAGTTTCAGCAAAGGTTCAGCCCTAACGTTCAAGAGATTCGCGTTTGCATTTTTAACATTAAAAATGCGAGGTGCCTTTTATTGTTACGGCAGAATAAAATCTCATTTTCATAGTTTATTGCACCAACAATACGGCACTTTGTTACGTAAGGAATTGTTTAAACAAGTAATAAGCATTACACTTCTAAGGGCTTAGCTAGGTTAAGGCTAGCTCCTGTCGTGAAATGATTTTTATTTATCTGCAGATCTACATCCTAACACTAAGATTTATCCAAGATTTATCGATATGTGGACTTTAGAATATTAAAAAAAAACGAAGTGAGCGGGAAATTTGGTTTAAATCTTATTAATTTATTTTATCGTTATTTAAGAAGTAGCTAAGATCGCGTTTTTTATTTTTAAACGTAAATTTAAACTCTAAACATTCAGTATTTTAAGAGTCCCGCCTTGAAAGACTGTAGACGTTGAAATACTGACATAATACATCATAAGCATACTAGGTACATCGTAAACCTGGCACATATTTCATGCTTACAGGTACACAGTCTTAATTTAGGTTGAAAAGTACAGTCATACACTTACACGCCTTGTTAGACGCAAAACGGAGGTGAAATCTTCTTAAGTGGTAAGAGTAAAAGCGCTCACATAAAATTAAATATATTTAAATTAATATATATTTTAATATACGACAAACCACACTCAATATATTAGGGACTTGTAAATCAAATATGGCATTAGATAAGTATGTGTCTGAATGAAAATGATCTAGACTGTAAACTTATTTCTATGTGGCCCTTTCTTTCGCATTCGGCCATATGGCAGAAATGAGAGTGTCCTGACTACTCATTAAGTATAGTTTAACATACACAACAATAAATAACGTAGAAACAAAACTCAATTTAAATCATACTATTTGGTCCAATTACGCCACAACGACCAATGTAATATGACCTTTCTGGCTAATTTGTTGGTAAATGATCTCAAAATTTCGCCCATTTCTCGTAGGGCTAATTACACTATGTAGTAACATCGGCTCAGTTGAAATATTAGCTTGGAATGTCACAAGTTGGTGATATATAGGGGGGCGCGGGCCCGAGATTACTTTGCGTTGAAATTTGGTAAGCCGACCACGCGTTGGTTGGTTACATTGATCATTAAAGTGTAGGGCTGTGTTGTTGCTCTATATCGTTACGGGTCGAATATATTAAAAGTTCTTGGTAAATATATTGACATACATATAGAGTGAAGAGCGTACTAATTTGAGGTTTTTACTCTACATTTATTTGAAGTGGTATTGCAAATAAATTGCTATAAAGTACACCATATTTAAGTGTCAATTTTGTACCAGCCAATATTGTTAGATGAAGAAAAGGTTTATATACCGGTGTCTTATGCGAGTATGCAGACTACCGAGTACTATTTTTTTCAAGCATTATTTATGTTTTACATGATAAGTACACTGTACTCTTTCTTATTCACGTACATGTTCATTTTAGAAGAACAAAATGCTTTAAGTTGAAAGCGCTAGGTCAGGGCGCGAAATTCAAAATTTCGACGGTTTTTATTTTTTTACGGAAAATTTAAATATAAATTAATCGTATTTTTTTGTTTGCGACTACGACATATTTCAATGCATTTATTTATCTATTCATTTTTTTTTATCAAACCGCATTGAAGTACCTATTGTATCGCTTCAGGTACATTTTAAGCAAACTTAATTAATCGAAGTATCTAATGAACAATGCTTATGAGGAAAAAAACTAAATTAATACCAAAAGTGGGCATTATCACTAAAATTATTTCAAGCGATTTTGCGAGATCTTAAGAATTAGCTTAAAAGCTTAATATAGATCGACCAGCGACTCTGAGTATGCGAAATATGTATGTATGTAAATTATAATATGCTAGAGATTTAGCAAATGGCTAAGATTATGCAACAATGATCTCGCGATGACACTCTCTAGTACCCGATGGTAATTAATTACAACACTTGCCAGCGACACGAACTACCATGCTCCATTACGGACCAACTGAACCGGGATTATTTGGTACTTCGGATTATGTGGTACTTTAGATTATGCGGTACTTTGCATAAGATGGAACATGGACGGAGAATTGAACATGCATGACGTAATATGGACGACTAAATGTTACGGTGTGACGTCATATATAATTTATTTGTTGTTAATTGCATGAAATATCACCTAGCTCGTAATGCCATTTGATGAACAATGCTCGAGTAAGATCTTTACTATTCCATCGCAATAACAGTAACCGGTCGACTTTCAGCTCTCGCTTTACAAGTAGTTATTACCCGATCCGATAGATGGCGTTATACTAATATCCAAGTGTGTGTGTAGTGCACGGATAATGATTTCCATAGGAATCTGAATCGCGCAATATACATTTTCAAAGAGAGTTGACAATGTATAAAATGGCATCTTAAAAATGTATAATTCAATGTAAGTATCACGTATCCGTCCCATCCATTTTACAGTAGGTACCCATAGTAAAGGGTTGCTTAATTTGGGAATACACAAACTGTACCACATATACCACACTAAGCAACGCTTGTATTATGGGTACCGTACACTGGATTTAGGGCGATTTTTAATGAAGTACAGTCACGGAATTTTATTTGGGACACATTTAAGGTTGAATATTGTACAGCAAACGTATACCATAAGAGGTACTATTATGACTAACGTTACTAGGAGCAATGCTCTCCGATATGACGATATACGACCTTATTGCATTTATAAGTGGCATTGAATATATTAAGGAAATGTGTCCCATATTAATCTTTGCGAACAGACCTAGGTAGGTTCGTTCATCGATTATCATGATGTTGTTATTTTTCATTTTAAAAATAACAACGTTATGTGGGATTAATGATGCCCGCACCCTTTTCCAAATAATCGAACCATAATGAATCGGAAATAAGAGATCGGCCGCGCTGATTATGGCAAAATTGAATACCCAACCTGACAATGTCACCGAAAATCGTAAAAGTCAAACGAAGGTGACATGCGTATTTATTAATCACACTAATATTATAAATGTGAAAGTTTGGATGGATGGATATTTGTTACTCTTTCACGCCAGAACGGCTGAACGGATCTGGATGAAATTTGGCACAGAGATAGATTATAGTCTGGAATAGCCCATAGGCTACTTTTTATCCCGGTAAAAAGGACATACTTTTTATAGCGGGTAACACCGCGGGGTGCAGCTAGTACGCTACAGCTTAGAGGAGGCAATGGAGGTGTTACTAACTTAAAAATGGGACCTCATGGGAGGGACAGGAATCTGTTTTAATAAGAGACGGAATTATAAGAGTATGAGTCCGGTAGCCTGAGGTATCTTGCAATAGGTTAGCAATAGCAAAACTTGCGCAATAATTGGTTTGAAATTGCCATTTTGTAGCGTTACATAATACGAATCTGCGATTTGAAAGCAGATATTGCTGTTTCTACTACTTTGCAGGATACGTAATCAGGAGGCAGGTTGTCTCGTCGTAGCAGAATTAACATACCATAATACTTCCCGACTCATCCAACACGACACCTCACGATAGGTAAGCATGCGGTCTGACCACTTGAACATCGACGCAATTTTCAATATAAAGCAACCGAGATGTATCTGGGAATCTCTTGGTATGTTTATGAAATCACGTCATAATACAAATGTTTGGAATAGAGTTTTCCATCCGTCGATCACAGGAAATGAAGACGGGATGTTATAAATATTATTGTTTGCTTGTCCGGAACGAGATACGTTTTTTCCGCGATCTATTTCCATGAACCACATCAATAAATACGTAGATAAATGATAAAATATAGACGATTCTGAAAAAATCTCCTACCAACTTATACTTACTTGTTGTTGTTTTTCAATTATGTTATTTATCGCGCAAAGTATTGGAAATTGGGAACAGTTTATTATGTCTCACAAAACAACATACAATATTTATATAAAATACTTCCTACTTAAATTTATTTGACCCAACACAAGCACTAAGTTACAAAAGTATCGATAAAAAATACCTTCTATATTTACTTTTAAATACCCTTATACTTTACATTTAGACTCCTTTCTATTTTTGGTTTAAAAATCGCTCGGCAGTCGATTGTACCCACACAAGTGGCCGACGAAGGGATTCCGCCGAAGGATTTAAGAGATTAGGCACGTCGAATGCATCTGTAGCCAGAGTTATATCTTTCCACTGAATGATCTCTCACGGCAAAACCGGCTTCTATGATGGTATACGCTTTTTGTGATTTTTTAAAAATGAAAATTTGATGGATCGCTTAAGTCTATGACGCTCTGTAAAACTGGTCCCCTGATTACATATCTTGCAAGAGCCTAGCGATAGCTATAATCTTGAAATGTTTGCTTTCAAATAGCAAATTGGAAAGCATATATTTTGCATTTTTGTTTTCGCTTTGTTTTTGTTTGTGCTAGTCTAGTGTAAGATACGTAATCAGCCTACAGGTATTGGCAAATATAAGATCAACGAGCGAAAATAATTCGGGTTTTTTATGATTCATAAATGCCTTGTTGGCTTGCATGAATAAGAATTGAGTCGACTTAAGGACCTTATTTGACTACTTGAGTTGTTTCGACTCAATTTTATTAATAGTTAGAATAGTAGGTACTATTCGCAGAAATATTATGGCTTAATAGGAACTAAAAGTATATTTATTTACATAAAACTAATTAATAATATATATTTAGTCCAAAAATTCAATTATGATAAAAGCGATAACTGCACGGCCAAACATTATTTATTCCACGGCAATTTCTACACCACTATAGTTAAAATTCAAAGTCAAAACGCCACCAACAATGGCAGCCCGAAAGCTTAAAACCAACCGAGTTTTGAAAGGAACCAGCGAACCATGCGAATTTACGGGAAACTCCAGGACAAAACCAGCAATGTCCTGAAAAGACAGACAAATTCCCGCTTACACGCCGAATAATAACTGACGACAATTCACGAAATTGCAGCGAATTTCACTCCAATTGTAGCTCCGAAGAATGTTGGACGTTCTATTATGATTTCATCAGTAACGGTCTAGGAATCTAGTGATTCTTGGGCGTGAGAATATGTTTGATGTATACCTATGCCTGCCTCTCATGGGGGGTAGTTAGAGACTACAGACGTGTGTAAATGTCTATTGAAACGCATCGCCGATGATATTTAACCCAATGTAATTGGGCAAGCCCGTTGCCATTATACCGGGCACACTCACCCTCAATGCGAGGGTGTGTGTGGTAAATAATAACATTAACTAGCTTTCCCAGCAGACGTAGTCCTGTCAAAAAAGCACTTTCAGTTTTTCCTGAATTTTACAATTTCCTATCATTTTAAAAAAGAAATTTGCCAAATGGGTTCAGCCGTTCTTAATTGCTGCGCTTTCCAACGAACATCAGTTCATTTTTATTGTAATAGATTTTGCATAATAAGACTTAAGACAGTACCCGTAAAAACTCACCATTATGTGTGTCGCGTAGTAAATGTTCTACGTCGTAGCAGCATGCTACGACATCCCGTAACGTAGCAAATCAGCGTAGCATTACTACACCGTAGCTCACAAGCACCCTAATAAACTGTGGCTCAAGTAGTATCTTTTTACGTACAGCGTTACGGTAACGTAAGCGTCTTCCGTCTCTTTCACACCACGGGTTTTAGAAATGTGAACGTCATCAGTGATAGCACGCGTTTTCGATAACGTTACGATTACAATACGAGTTCCTGCTTTCCATACTGGTCCGCAATATCGTGGGTAATTATATAGCTCTATAACAATTCGGTTATACCATAACCGTATAATTATCGGTGTCAAAAACGTTGGCTATAAGCAAACATGTTGTAAGCGAGTTCTAATCTGCACAGCGTCAGGCCTTGTTTTGTTAGTCGACGGTCCAGATAGTAGCCAACCCCGTATTAAAATTAAATTTCGAGGAGCTTATACGAGCACTGACCCACTCGTTCATTACAGAAGAGAATATGAAAGGCAAGTCCGACCTCGATCGAGATTCACTGCTATTTTATATTATTGCTCATAAAATTCACGTAATATTAATTTAGTTTCAACTCTCGTGCCGTGTTGCGAATGGTGTGTTTCGCTTCATAGATTTAAATATCTCATTTTCAATCATGCTAAAACCTGCTACGACTTTCGAAACCCTTGGAGAGTTCGCCAATCTGCACTGGCCAATGTGGTGGACTATGGACTAAATCTCAATCGCATTGAAGAGGAGTGTGCCCGGTATAATGGCAATATGCTCACCCTTTTTGGGATTGGGGCCAAATTTGGAACGAGATTTGGATAAACTACAGTGCCCCTCTGCCTACCCGTGCGGAGATAACAGGCGTGATGATTTGATGGTAGGTACATTGGAATACTATGAAAGGAAGCAGTCACGATTAGTTGTTAATTTCATTGTATAGTGACAGCCGACAGTTTTGACGTTCTTCCAACAAAGGATGATAAATTGTGTATGCCGCACGTACAGGCTTTGTTTCATAACACCCGTGGGGGTTCGTTAAAGGAGCTCACTGTTATCGCTTTTAATTTGAAACGATGCCAAAAAAATAAGGAGGCGGTGGAAATGAGCGTGGAGTAGCGCTGGTGCGATTACTTAAGTTTAGTGCGGCCGCGGCCCGAATTACACCGAGTAGCAACCGACGTGCGACTCGGTCTAGGCAAATTGTAAGAGCACGCCTCAAAATTGCAAATTCAAGCGGCTCCGGGGCGTTTTGTTCGAGCGGCCCGACGCCCGCAATTCGCGCACCTCCAACTCCTTACATTATTTAACGAAGTAGCCGTAGAAGATTTCATCGTACGCGTTCTTTTTTTGAACGACTCCGGAATATTCATTCGTAATTCATACAGAATTCTTTGCACTCCGTTCCGTCGCTTTATTACGCTTTTATGCTTCGCTACTCTCCCTGTCATCGTGAACATCCAGTGTGCGCACGGTCTCTATAATCTGATCCAATTAAATACAACAAAGAACAATCTCGGTGCTAATTTCCCGTGCCGAACAAAATAGCTCTTTCAATTATTTTTTCGCCGGCGTATCTCGTCGAAAAAAGATTGCACAAACAAATGTACAAATTAAGCACAAATCACCACCCATTTGCCCTGTAATTTGATCGGGTTTTTTTTAAAGTAAGTGGGGCCATATTCGATTTTTGGACTTGAGAAATGAATTCTCGACTATACAGGCTGTATCAAATGCGACAAAACAATAATCACAAATTTATTTTTGTAGATATTATATTATTTTTAGATCAACCATAATGATTAAATACATAATACTAACACGGTGAAGGAAAACATCGTGAGGAAACCTGCATGTGTGAAAGAACCCCTCGAAAGTTGTGTGAAGTCCGCCAATCCGCACAAGGCCAGCGTGGTAGACTATGGCCTAGTCCCCCTCGCATTGATGGGAAGCCCGTGCCCAACAGCGGAACATTAAAAAAGGCTGGTATTATATTATATTAATACTTAATAAGGTACATAATATAGCACAGGAAATTTGTGATATCTCAGTGTAGACAGAATGAAAGTAAATATCTTAGTTTCTTGTTTATGTATAACACATTTTACGTTACTGTTTTAAACAGTGTTCACTTCAATACACTATACAAACTGCATTCACGAGAAGCGGATACTATTATATTTATTTTTATTCAGAATTTGCCGTAGGTCAACAATAATACGATTTCATAAAATGTATTATAAAAATGAAATGTTCGTAGTCAGACATTATATGTAAATATTCTTCCGTCATTTTCAAACACGCTGTAATTTTAACGAATATCTTATCCGGGGCGGTGTTATGTTTCTCGACAGAGCAATCTGGTTCGTGATTACGATGGGAAAAACGCTAAGAGGCTCGCTTCTGCGACGTTACAACTTGACATCGCCACAATATACATAATGGCAAGATATTTAGACGGCGAGTGCTCCCGACTGCTATACATCAAACTAAGACATTACCACAGAACGCGTGTTGGGTACCGACACCACAAAATATTCTGAACGCAATGATATATTTGAGGGATATGGAAATGGGTGACGGCGGGGAGTCGGAATATGTATGCCGGGCGCGGTCGTGACAGGAACTAAAAAGTTGGATAGCTTTGTGGTATTATGTGGCGGAATATCTGTGTTTTAGTATGGACTTTTGGAATAAATGGTAGTATCATAAAGAGTATTTGACAGACAGTGTCTTAAAAGACACTTATTCTTGTTTCGTATAGTTTTTTATTGCTATATTTTTATACGATATAACCTTTTTTAGACGAAAATATTGACTAGTATTTCATTGTTTACATCTCGGCCTCGCATTGAATGTTATATTAAACTTTTTGAATACCGGACACGAACAAAATAAGGAGGAATTTTAAGCCCATTTTTCTAATGCTACACTGAGCCCTTGTGCAAAACCTTATTTTGATAACACAATAAACAGTGCTGTATTTTAGATTTGGGCAGTTGGTAAGAGTATAATCCTTTTAATAATTTTTTTGACATGTTCTGAAATGTACGTATTTTATTTAAGGAGGTAAATGGTCTTTTAAACTTTTAAAATGATGACACTCTAGCCAAGCACTGCAGGATCTAATACCTAGCTGATGTATCACGACTCAGAACGTAGAGTACATTCTAGGTTCTTCTAGAATAAATGTGCCCACTAATGTACTATATTAATTATTTTGTAATTTATTTTTATAATGTTATCTTTATATCTAATTATTCATGTTTTAATGCCCCCCACACAATTAATTTTATGACCCTTGCCTCGACAAATCTATTAAATCTTTGGAACCTTTACTTCTTTTGAGCGTTAAAAGATAGATTTTTTTCTGCATTACTAAAAGTTCAACGTACATGGCGCATTCTAGAAATGAAGTACGGTCTTAGTACCGAAAAACAACAATTGGAGCAACAAATATTACCTCCCAAAGCCGCACTTGTACTAGTAAAAGGCGTGTCGCAGACAGCGAGCTCCCTAATGAAGCATCGAGGATCCTTTTGAGGAAGACAGCACGAAGTGTCGTGTTTTTGCCTCGTATGACTGAATAATTTAGTGCTGCAACCTTGGTGTTAGTTTTTGTACGTCTTGTTTGTAGCCACGTAGAAGCACCTTTGACTTTACGTAAAGAAGCGTTCAAGTAAGTTAAAGTATTACGTAACGCAATTTTTGGAGATTTTTGACCCCGCCCCCCTGCCCCCCACGTAATTCGCCATAACATTTTTCATTAAAGTCTCTACGCGACCGATCTGAAGGGTTAAAACAATGTTACGTAACGCGTAGTTCAAACCCCTGTAACGCATCGTAACGTTTCAGAAGACCGACCCATTCTTTACGTAATACTTGAACGCTCCCTAAATAATAATAATAGTCCTTTTTAATGTCCCACTATTTGGGCACGGGCCTCCATTGAATGCGATGGGAGATATTCCACAACGCTAGCCCAGTGCGGGTTCGCGGACTTCACACGCCATTTGAGAAGTTCTCTCAGACAAGCAGATTTCCTCACGATATTTTCCTTCACCGTTTATTAAGCTATGAATCATTGTTGAAAATAAGATTCGCAGATGAAATCCAGAAATCACTGAGGTGCGAGTCCGGGTCCACGTCCTTTTTCGGAACTTTAGTCCGTCTGTTTGCGTTTCACGCAAAAACTGCTGCATAGATTATCACAAAACTTAGCATGTGGTAATAGCTGTTAACGCAAGTAAACCTTTAAAATGGTATATATTTCGAAGATATTTGCTATTAAATATAGATTAAACCTAGTCGCAGGGATGATTGGAGGGAGGGCACTCTTTCTCTGTCGCACACATTCGTGTCCAGTGTGACGACACGGCCCAGGCCATACTTATAATCATTAGACTAATGAGGCAGTGGCCTATAACATAACCAAGGGGTGAAACTTATAACACCTCTCTTTGCGATGTTGGTGATTAAAAAGAAAGCTGTAGCTTGAAATTACCATTGTAATTCGAACAGAATTTCAGTTAAAAAGAAAAGATACCTAAATCATTAAATTAAAGTGCCTTTGTTATTTTAGACAATACATTTTAATAATCCTTAGTATTTGCTTTGAGACGGTGTATTTTAAAAATACATTTGTATTTTTATAAAAGTCTTTTCATGAAATTAATTAATCTAGTATTCTTACGATCTGAAAGAAAACTACTTTGCTTATAAAACTAAATGTAAATACTATTAAAGCAAACAAAATATAACAAGCATCCACATATACATTACATACATTATATATTATTTTGAGTGGTATTATCTGATGACTTTCCTCGTTTTTAAAGTAGAATATGTCATCGAGATACACCATACGAAGTCACCAACCAAACCCTACGAAGAAAAGGAGCTAGCAATTCGTCGTCAGCTTCCTTCCATAATGCATCATTGCACTATAGGAGTTAAATCACAAATGTTTGTAGCAGTTTTACAATACATCAATTACACACCCACACCCACCCACACACACACACACACACACACACGCATCCACACACAAATACGCACACACAAACTCACACACATACACACAAACACATACACACACACACACAAACACATACACACACACACCGACACATACGCACACACACACCCGCACGCACGCACGAACACACACACCCGCACGCACGCACGAACACACACACAAATCTTACAAACCCTCAAGTTCTATCTTCCTTGATCTCTAGTACTTAACCAAAGCAGAAAAATAAATAGAGCTTAAACAGTTGCACAGGCATACAGAGCCAAGACAAGCTATAGCTTGTATAGCTAGTGAGTTGGCGTGGCGCCGCGGCTGCGACGGGTATCCGTACGATTAATTACTCTAATATGTTTGCAATGCCTGAGAGTAGCATGTGTGTAGCAAGCTGTATGTTGGGACGACACACGGATAGGCAGAAAGTATGGAATTCCTTAGCTCCTGTAGCATAGATTCCTTCTCATCCTAGCTAAAGTGATCTCAGTGAAGCATTTTATCGGGCGTCTTCGTTGGAAGTATGGATTGCACACACTGTGCATTATATCATGTTGACTACCATGCGTATGACAGGTACCGTACAGCGTATGGAAGACCATCCTCTTAGAATCCATCCAACCATTTTCCCCTGGGACAGGTATAATTGATACAACACACCTGGGACAGGTTTTTGTGTTTTTGGAGTTCTCACCTTTCTAGCGAGCAATGTGGATAATGACCGCCCAATTGCTTCAAAATTATTTTTAGGCATGTTTGGATTTTCTTCAAGCACCTCATCTCGAAGGCATCTATGCGCTACCGGTCCGCCTTCCTCAAAAAGATACACAGGCGTCATACTTTAAAGATCCTTAATAGTAATTGAGTCTTGAGTTCAAAAAAGAAGCCTCCCACATAAATCAAATTTAGCCAACTAAAAGTTGTACGTTAGAAAGATATTCTATAGAGGTTTCGCTATAAGTCCCATAGAGAATGTCGTTGTATTAAACCATTATCATCGCCCGAGATCATAACTATTAATCTAAAATTATTTGTTGATAAAAGACTTAAATTTGTATCTCTAATATATCCAGTTCATGACCACGTCTGACCATAGATTTTTTTGTTTCCGAACTACTATTTACATAACAATAGTTATCAATCCGATAACGATACGCATCGTGAACGCATACTCGAACAATAGCGTTAGGATCCGCAAGCTGTCCTGAGCTTACACACGTCCGACACCGATCCAGATCCGAACCCATTCAATAAGCTGGATACAACAATACGGGATCCACAGATGGGTTTCAGATGGTATATGGACAGATCTGGGTGAATTCTGAGCCGATGTGCTACGATTGTTTTTAAGTAGCTTGGTAAGAAAGGAACAGTATATTTGTAACATTGGACTTATCAACCCTTGAATCCCAGGTGAACTTGTGGTTTCGAAAATGCTCCTTTGCAAATTCAATTATATAATATAATACCAGCCCTTTTTCATGTCCCACTGTTGGCCACGGGCCTGCCCTCAATGCGAGGGGGATAAGGCTTTAGTCCAGCATGCTGGCCCAGTGCGGGTTGGCGGACTTCACACATCTTTCAAGGGGTTCTCTCAGACATGCAGGTTTCCTCACGACGCGATGTTTTCCTTTGCCGTTTAGCAACTGATTTGCACATGAAATCCAGAAATTCCTACGAGGTGCGAGCCGGGGTTTGAACCTGCGATCCTCGTTACAGAGGCAAGCGTTACACCAACTTGGCTATCACTGCTGCACCTTCAACCTTCAATTCACTTGTGAATCCGCGGTTATATTATAGTTTCCTACTCATAAAACGAGTGAGTTCCATACCAGCGCCACAAATGAATAACGTCAGAATACTCACTCGACGTAATCGTGAGTATTTTGACGTTATTCAATAGGATTCGGTATTCTGACGCAAAATTGAAGATTTTATGGCATCGTGAGGGTGATTTCCGAAGTGATTTACCTTTTTCAGAATAGCACTGCTTGCCTTTATTTCAGATTAAAAACCCATTGTTTAGAATCATCATTGTTTATAAGTTCTTTAGCGTTCCGTTACCTGCATGGCTCTAACCAACACTGGTTACTGCACCAAGCCATTTATCTTGAATAAAAACAGTACAAACATTGTTTAATCAATTTGTATGTAGAGAATATAACTCTACTGTTCTCTACATGCAAATTGGTTCAAGCATTCTGAGCTCAAGACCAATCAATATTGTCTTTGAACCCCGAGATCACTATGGAAATATATGGGGCAGTGAATAAAGCGGTATTTATAGACATTAGGACTTATGGCCTCGGCTTGAATATTTCATGGGTCCATCCGACCGTCGCCATACTATATGGCCTTACAATATACATTACGGTTTGAGCTGCAAATGCACTTTGTATGTAGCACGCGAGGGATTACATGCCAGCAGAATGAACAATAGAGGACATTCTAGATCTCTAATAAATAAGGCATATAGGCGCCTCATTGGGTATACCAGGTACATAGTCATTTGATCACGTAAAGCCATCGATTCTGCACAACAAATCGCACATGAAATCCAGAAATTCCAGAGCTGCGAGCCGGGGTTTTGAACCAGCGAGGCTCGTTTCCAAGGCGAGCGCTCTACCAAGTTCCCTAGCGCTATTGTTAAAAAAAATGCGTAAAAGTTAAGTATGTCAAGGCAAATGCTTGCGCAGGGCCAAACGGCAGGGTGATGATGATGCCACAAGTAATTCACCCATAATTCGCTTCCCATGACTTTAGCGACATTAAAACTTTTTCCATTCAGTCCCCGTTACCGCCAGGGTTGCCACCGTTTGATTGATGAACATTATTAATGAAACCGGCATGCGACGTAGAGTTGGGCACGATGCTACTCGACATCCAATCGGTATCGATAGTTACCGCCGGTTGTTATACGTAAGGCAAGAGTATCGGCATTCCTTGTGTTGATGTCATGATTAATAGATGTCGATATTTTGAACTTACAGCTTGTACAGTACTTTAAAGAAATAATAAAACAATTATTATAACACAGGTGCGTTAGTTTATAAGATCATGCAAATTGAAAATGGCTTTGAATCAAATTTTGTATGGAGGTTGGTTAGGATTTAGAATAACTATATAGCCCAGGTGGAAAAACGTAAGTGTACCTATTGGAAGGGCCGATTTTTATACAAAATATCGATACCAACATTCCCATCACTAGTAGCAAGTCGATTTTCGTCATTGCACTACATAATGTAGTTTTAGCATGTGCCGGAATATTGGTCAAGTGCATGTTCTGTAATTACAATATTACAAATAGTGACTCCAGGTACGTAGAATGGTAACGCATAAAATTGTATTTGTATTGTTCAATGTTAATTTTTTTAGTACACGCCCAATTATTGGTATGTACCGGCGGCGGTTGTTATTACCAATTTTGTAATGAGGTCGGCTTCGGCTAACCTTGATAGTCTGATTTTATCGATAAAACGAATTGCGTCTGCGTTCCAAGACCTACTCTACTATCATACTTCTGTATGAGACAAACAGTAATTTCACAGATTCTCAGATTGTTTTGCAGACGTTTGACTGTCCGTGTCGACAGTCGTAGATAATAAAAAAGAAATACAACCGAATTGAGAACCTCCTCCTTTTTGAAGTCGGTTAAAATAATATCGCTAGACGAACACACCAACTGTACGGTCCCAAAATAAGCAACGCTTGAATTATGGATACCGTACAATGGACTGGAAGTGATCCCGGATATAATTCGATAATTTACATCAATTACTCGGGTACACATTCGGGCTCATCACACAAAGATTGTACCTATTGGAATGAACCCGGGTCTCTCGGCACAGAAAGCAGAAATGCCAGTCGGGTCCTCAAATATAAATATTTAAACTGGCAGCCGGGATCAGGCACTAAATAAATGCTTTAATGCTTGACTTTAGTTTAAGACTTTAAAAAAATAGAGCTATAAAAACAAATCGGCAGCATTTACAAGGGTAGTGCAGCACGTAATAAATTCATTTAGCCGGGTCCGATGCATAGTTGGACGAAATTAAGCGAATGCAATAAAGATTTGCTCGTACAACTATTCGGCTCGAGCCAACTATTTGGATTAAGGCGCGCGCCGCCCAACTTACGGGAAATAACTTGAGGGCATGTTTTATTTTGTTTTTGACAAAATAATATTGGCTGATTGTTTTACTTGTAGTAAGAATTGAAATAAAACTATTTTTATGGATTCTATCGCGTTTATTTTTTTATTTTTACGTTCCCGACGTTTCGGCTGCTTTACAGCAACCATGGTCACGGGAGG
Organism: Pheosia gnoma; assembly: GCA_905404115.1. NCBI lineage: Eukaryota > Metazoa > Arthropoda > Insecta > Lepidoptera > Notodontidae > Pheosia > Pheosia gnoma. The sequence goes on from FR989910.1 coordinate 3,562,392, forward strand.
ACTGAGGTGGTTGACGTCCTGGTGTCATAGTTTGACGGGGGTACCCTCATATTTAGTTGTTACTTGCGGTCCGATCTACGCAGAAAGAGCTCACTGTGTCTTGAGGTCTTGCAATGGTACGCTTGGTTCTGGATTTTATGATGTTTACTACGGGAACCAAGTCGATGGTAGCACCCAGCCATCTTCCCTATTGAAATTAGGATGTTTTTTAATTTCAATGGCTTCGCGTATCATCCTTGGTCGGAATCGGTGTTCTTTTGCGAGGATCTGTGGCTTATCAAATCTGATATAATGGCGGGTGCGATCTTGTACATGTTCACAGATTGCAGACTTCGTGGAGCGACGGTGTTTTACATCAGCAGTGTGTTCTTTTATCCGGGTTTTTATAGATCTTTTGGTTTGCCCTATGTAAGAGAGCCCACATTCACAATCGAGTTTGTATACCCCTGCATCTTGTAGAGGAATGTGACACTTCACAGATGGTAAGAACTGACTAATCTTCTTCGGCGGCTTGAAATAAGTTTTGATTGAAGCGCGTGACCATGGTTGCTGTAAAGCAGCCGAAACGTCGGGAACGTAAAAATAAAAAAATAAACGCGATAGAATCCTTAAAAAAAGTTTTATTTCAATGTGTAGTATTCGCGTAAATATAAGAAATCAATATTTGTAGTAAGAATGTTTGGAAAGCCAGTTTTTGATCACAATACAAATATACCGCGTGTTTCAGAAAGGGTATACCAACTCTGAAACCTGCGTTTCTTAAGCGCATTTGTATTCCAATTTTAAAAAATAAATTTCGATTTTTGGTATGCATTGAATCAAAAATGTGATGTCGAAATTGTGGCTTCAAATAAAGATTACATAAATGCGCGAAAAGAAGCGCAGGTTTTAAGGTTAGTGTACCCTTTCTGAATCACACTCATATACACACACATATATAAAAATTTCGTAATAGTCCGAATAAGGGATTTAGGGTAAGAAAAATTTAAAACGATGGCCAGAAAATAAAAAAAATCGGCAAAAATTAAAAATGCTATTTTCGACCGTCTTGTAAGTTAGTTTGAGATATATCTCAGTTTCCGTTTTCTAGAGCTTTGTTCCATTAAACACTTACATTATTTTTAGTTAAGATTACATTTTGTATAGTCCTAATTTGTAGACAACATAACTTGCGTTGCTGTTTCAAAGAATGTGAATAATCTACAGCTGGCAACATGACATGGAAATAGCACACTCGCCTATTAATCACCCTTAATCCAAGTCTAGAGCGGTTTATGGCGCGAGGCATGGCACAACAGTCGCGTGGCAGAGCGCCAGCGACCTCGCCATGCCAAACATATCGTATACAGAACACTAGGTAATATATATCCAAGCTTGGAAGGTAAGTGTTTAATAGAAGGACGGCTTAATCGTGATTGACTTATTGAATCGAGTCGAGGTTATCACTCTATGATGTCTGATAATTATGAGATTAGTAGAGTAAGCAGGAGCTCCTAATGTCGTCGAGAAAACATTGCTGTCTCTCTCATACTTATTAATTAAATATGTGGTGTGAGAGTGATGAAAGACGTTACGTTAGCAAAACTGCCTTAAAAAAAATGTAGCACAGAAATGTAATAATTCGTTCGAGGATCGTATCGTTATCGTTGAAATTAATTCAAGATAAATCCATGCACAATTCCAATCCATTGTTAGAACCCATATCTCGTTCACTAATATTCGAACCACTAAAATTCAATAGGATTGAAATGTAAAAATAATTTAATATTCCCGCTACAGAATCTGCAGGATATCGACACATTGGCGGGTGTAATGGACCGAAATTATTCTGGAATCGTATTCGATGCGGTGAAAATTGATCTCTACGACGGCGTTAAGAAATATCAATATCTTTATGTACATGGTTATGACGTTTTAGTTTGAATTGATCAGTTATGATACTTATGGTATAGTAGAAGAATGAAGAACCCTGATAAATTCTAGCCATAGGTCTTATGTTTTTGGTTACCGATAGTTTCAGTACTTGGGTCTCGAAGGATCCCGAATAATGAAATAACACAAGGTTTAAAAGTAGATCAAAATCAGGATATTTGTCATGTAAACCCTTACAGCTCTGATGAATCATCAAAAATGTCACAAAATGTTATAATACGACTTTACCAGAACGCCGTTCCAATAGAGAAGGGGCAAGAAACTCCATGGCTGCATTATTTATAAGGTGTTATAAAAAAAAATATTTTTTTATGTATTTATATATGGATAATTTGTGATTGTACATACTCACGCTGTAGGTACATAACTTTCAAATAACTAAGACCAACCAACATCAGTATTTTGCCGTTCCAAAACAGTAAAGGTACTTAAAACCAGATCGGAACAAGTTTTTCCCGTGTTTTTCGACGCATGCATCTAAGTGTAGTGACAGTACATTACTCACACGCCGCGGGGATCCAAGGGGCCGCAATATTTAATCTTGTAGAGGGAAACTTCTCACTTATCGAGAGGAAATGGATAATCTCGATTCGCGTCCGGGTGACGCCTGCGCGGTGCCGTTTCTAACTATCAAGGATAGCTGTGCGTCAAGTGCGAGATTATTCGTAATCTAACATTATACATTATAGTCTACCGTATTTAGACATTTTGTATCGAGAATCGAAAGTTTTAAATACCGTCCGCTAGAGGCGCTTTTCAATTCTCCATACAAAATGTCTAAATACGGTACTCTATAAAGTATGCAGTTAGCTCGCACTTGACGTGCAGTATTGAAGCTAAATTTAGAAAATAAATAAAGCATTGCGCAAGCACTGATACTTGTATGGTATATTTTAAGCCATGGAACAAAATATTAATAGAGGTTTCTCGTTCATATACCAATGCCCTACAAAAAATTTATAACATCCTTATAAAAAAGCAACCATGAATTTTCTTGCCCTTTCTTCTCCATTTGAACGGCATGTGTGGTAAAATCGTGGCATGACATTTTGCAATATTTTTGACGATTCGTAAGTACTATACCCAAAGCACAATCCTGTTTACGTACCGTTTTGGGTAACATAACGTTATCCGTCTCTCTCACACCACAGATTTCATAAATAAGTGTGACATTGACAGCACGCTTTCTCGATGACGTTACGATTATATTAGCAGTTCCTGCTTACCTTACTGTCATGGTTTACACGAGTAAAAAATATTCCGAATTTGAATACCCAGCCCTACTCGAACCCTGCCCCTACCCTTCCCTTCCGTAGCCCGACTACATTAATATATAGCCCTATTAGAATTACTATGAAATCATGTATCCACGAATAGTGTTAACGTGGTGAACTACCAGAAAAATACATTCTTAAAAACAATCGTACCTAAATATTTCAGAGTTAGTAATCGAATTTATCCCGTTCGTTTGCATCGATACTAAAAAAATCACATACCTACACCCCAATGCAGTGTTGCCAGATGTGATTTTCTATTTATACCCAAATTTGAAATTATTTTTCTCCAAAATGATACAATTTGCTTGAGTTTTACCCAAAGGCAAAAAGTTAATAATATCGGCTTAGCTTTTTGCCTTTTTCTTATTTTTTCCTTGAAATACTGTTCTAATTTCCAAACTGAAGCAGCGGAATGACCTTTTTTTTTTTTTTTACGTTACGTATCCCCACTGAGCGAGATGGTTTAACGCGTGCGTTCGTAACATGCGTTGTGGTCATCCTACAGGTAATCCCACTGAAACTAAAAATTACCCAAAATTCTCCATGGTATTTTTTTTTTCTCCAAATTTTTCTCCAAGAATTTCATGTCTCCAAAATTTCTCCAGAGCCAAAATTTTTACCCAGAATTGCGAAAAAAATACCCAATCTGGCAACACTGCCCCAATGTGTTCGTTAACTGAAACAAAGCGAGCATCGATAAAAGCTAACAGAGTGAACAAATCGATTACGTAATCGGGAATCGACTTTCCGGGTAACGTAGACAAGCCACACTTTTATTAGTGTGATTGCAGCAAGCAAGTAGCACTTTTTTATAACCTAAAATCGTCACTTAGAATCGGTTTTAGTCATGGAACAAGCAGATGCTTATATGAACATTGATCACTCCGTCTGTTTTGGAAAGACATAAAAAAAACTTCATTTCATCAAACTAATAAGTGTCTTAAAAATATTACATTGGCTTTAAAGACCACCACATCATGTATTGCAATAGATACCTAACTAATTAATTTAATCATCTACATAGAATCTCAGTAGTTAACCTTTGTGGAAGATAAAGACCCATTATAGATTAAAAGAAAAGCCCTATAAGAACCTAATCTGTAGACCTATGTTGTTACAACGCTCCCAGGTGACTTTATCAATACCCTATGCTTACCGCTTCGCTTGTAACGTGAGCATAACCTTAGGTATCGGTGTCTTTTGTAAAGCCCTGTCACTTCTACGTGACAAAGGGCAAACAGGGTGACATTTCCTGAACTTACTGCTGCTCGGACTTTAGATAAGAAATTGACATGAATTTTCTAAATATAGATGTCCGCAGTTACGATATAAAACCAATAACCAAGCCCAATCTTGTAAGAGCTCCAGAGAAAGAAAGATTCATACCAGATTATAGATTCTCAAGCAAATATTTGAGTAGCGTTTAAGGTCATTTGAGTCTTCAGTTTAAGATCCTAGTCCACTAAACATATTCATAGCATCCTCTTCTTAAGGCATGTAATTTCAGGATTCTATAAACAGAGCCAGTGTTCCAGGAAAAGAGACTTAATATTTTTCCTCTCCAAATTATCTTACACGATTAATATCAATTATAAGAATTAATTACGGATCCACTTGTATTTAACACAAGGTACCATCCAATAAAATTAATTTCATTACAAAGGTCTGCGCGAATGGAGGGCTGACTTGAAATTATCTGGGGTATAATGAGTCCGTAGTTAATCTGCGATGTGAAGTGCAATTACGGTTTTATGCGATTGTAACGGCCACCTTTGACATTGCCTAATGTAGTAGATTGAATAGAATTATATTCAGCAGGTTATCAATTACTAAGGTCAATAATTTCTTTTAAGTAACAGTTGTGCAAACTAAACAGAGTAGTCTATACTCTGTTTAGTTACCTACTTTCATCATACGTATAACATCAAAATCAGTTCGACCTACACACTAGTAATATTCTTTGAGAAGCGAACTCCTCCTTCCACCATTTTTTTTTATTCCCTCAGAAAGTATTCCCTTCCCCCATTTGTTTAGCAATGAATTTCATGCAAATATAGCCTAGTTCTATCAATTATATTTTAGTAGAATCTAAAATCTTCTACTTTTCATTTCGATGGTATAAAGAACGATAATCTATTATTGTTAGGGGCATGACATAATATATTTTTATTCTATCTGCGTACCGTGCTGTTCCACTACTCCACTTGTTCTCTATAGGGCTCGTTGTGGCCACTTTTTACCCGCAAAGGTGTCCAAATCGTGGTACCATCTTCATCTCTGTCTTAGATTTTAATACGAACTTATATTTTATTGCATAATAAACACTGCATAAATTATTCAAAAGCTTTAAGCATGTACCGTGTGAAATGTTAATGTACCATCTTTGGTACACCTTAAATAATTCACACAGACTCGACTATGGCGTAGTAAAATGACTGGCAAAGAGAAATACCGACTGGAAGTTAAGTGAAAACGTGCAATAAACCCCGGTAATGTTGCCAGCTTATTAGAATACTCGTCTGCTTTCATGAAATTAAATGGCCGACTAAGGAAACCCTTATTTGTTTTTATTTTCTTAGAATTTTGTCGGCGCCGTAATTCATTTTGGACGTCCATTTAAATCCCTACTTGAGTTATTAAGTTGATCGTTGTGTACGTGGGTAGGTATTTAGATTGCTCATTTTAGCGACAACTTTCCGCTTACAATAGTTGGAAATATAACCAAGATAATTTCGATATTACTTTACAGAGAAAACATTATGTATCTAATATAAGATGTTACAAAAAAAGTGTAAAATATTTTAACAGATGAATGAGTAAGTTATATAAATCACGTTGGTGTATAAAATAATTGCGTAAATGAGGTTTGTTTTTTTTAAACAAGGCAAACCCGTAGTTTTCGGCCATGCGCTCAGTACAGAATGTATTTTTTTAATGTCTTTTAATTTGATTTATTACATTGGATTTTTTTATAACCTACTGTTCAAATAATTTACACTATTAGTTTTACACCTTATATTATAATGGCTGAATTATCGACATTAGCAAGCGCCCTTTAGTACTGTGAGTGGATTGAAATTAGAGAAGCCACAACACATTGTGGTTGATGTTACTCACTCAATGTCCGATTTCAGTATTTTATGAAAGAATCAATCCAAATATCGCTATAAAATCACGACTTCCTGTAGAATCAGAATATTTTTTTGCTCATGTAAACATTAAGTACAGTACTTATAAATCGTCAAAAGTTACAAAATAATAAGCTACTACTTTACCACCCGTTCGGAATGCCGTTCCTATGGAGAAGAACGGGCAAAAAACTACATGGTTGCTCTTTTAAAAAAATATTTTACATGTTTATAGGTATGTGAGAACAATGTAGGAATGGCTAAGCAGACTTTAGCAGCTGTATCATTCCTATTCACTCATTTATCTGCTTTCCACCCAAATGAAATGCTTTATTGGACGCGTAGCGCATAATTAAACAAATCTAAACTATACGAAACCTAACCCAACTAATTTGTTGGTCGTTACAACGATACCTACCTACCTCATATTATTTTAGCTTCTGTGCGTAAGAAGAGATCTAGGCTAATTGAGCGACTAGGCGGGATCACGTTACTCAGTCATACCGAATTATCTGTAGCCTAAAATATTAAGGCTGCGGTGAGGGGACCGACCCTTGAATCTTAGAGCGAAATATTGCGCCTGATTCGCTAAATACAACCCGAATTGTGGTTTATTGTCAAAATAATGTTTGCGAAGGATTTGTGCTCGAGATTCTAGAGTTTCTGAGTATTCTGACTAATCAAATTGTTGGTATTATATTCGATGACGACGATAAATTAGAATAGATAATAAATATAGTGTAATAAAATAAAAATATTATTCATACAAGTTTTTTTGTGGGTTTTATTTCTTGCAATACTTTTTATATTAAGTACTAGCTGTCCCCGCAAACTTCGTACCGTCTCAGAATAAAATGTATAAGAAAATTAAGTTATTATATAATTCTTGTGATTTTTCCCATATTCTACTATACTTTGTTTTATATATATAGATTATGTTTGAGTTAACATTAAAATAAGTACCTAATTAGATACCCATTTTAAACATTATATGCCTAGGCAGGACATACTTGCATATTGTGTAGTGATGCTCTATATAATTATAGATATATAATATATAATAATAGATATTATTATCTGTGCCCACATCAAAAAATATTAGATTTGTTTCGATTTCTCCCCTATTTATGTTATTTTTAAACTACATTTATTGAATTTATGCCAATCGAGTTTGCAATTATTATCAGTACTGCAAGGTGGCCGTGTCTAGGACGTGTCGAGACTATATTAGCTCGCAATTTAACCCATTGAAGTGGTCTTAAGTTGCAAGTTTTGCGACTTGCAAGCTCCTTTGAGAGCTCACCTAGGACGGATTGCTATTCGGTGCATGAGCACTAAAATTGTACTGAATACTAAGTGAATGCCCTTGGTCCGTCAAATGAGGCTGATATTCTGTGTGATGTGATAATCAGTTTAAATATATCTTATTTTTTAATGTACTTAATATCTCCTTTAAATGGAATCTTGCTTAATTCCGGCTCTTATTGATTTCTTGTAATTAATTTATTACATGGTTTTCTTCATGACTGTGCTTAACCTAACACTCGATACTACATTATTAAAGCAATTTTACACAACATTAATTTGCTTTACATATAGAGGACCCCATCAGCATATTGCTATAACATGACGCACTAAGGTAAATGGTAGGGAATCAAGGTGAAGCCGTCCTAAGCAGACATGGTAATGTTATCTATAAACACAGCAGGGTTGGAGGGTTGGGAATTGAATTATTATGAGTGTGTTTTGTTAGACACTCAATATGCTAAGGGCCGTTAATGATGACCGATGATGAAGATGAGCTTTATAAATTTCGTCACTGTTTTGAATTATAAAATATTTTTTATTTTACCTACTTACAGAGGCTCCTTAGCCACAAGATAAATCATCTTGTAGGAGTTCTATACAGAATGATTCAGAAAGGGTATACTAACCTTTGAACCTGCGCTTCATTAGCGCATTTGTAATTGTAACGTCAAGATCAAATTTAGATAATGTCAATTTAATAAAAAACGCTCACAAAAATGTACAAAATGTATTTTTTTAAATTGACATATTACATTTCTGACATCACATTATCACAAGAAGCGCAGGTTCATAGAATCAGAATCAGAATCAGAATATTTTTATTCATGTAGACCATTAAGTACAGTACTTATGAATCGTCAAAAGTTACAAAATATTATACTACTAATTTACCACCCGTTCGGAATGCCGTTCCTATGGAGAAGAACGGGCAAGAAACTCCATGGTTGCTCTTTTTTTTTTAAAAGATCTTTTACATTTTTGAACGTCTAATCAGACTTTAGCAACAGGTCAAAAAAAAGTACTAAGTATAAAATTACAGTTAATGGCTACATGGTTCCCACATTTACAAATTACTAATAATTACATAAACACGTATACCCTTTATCAATCACTCTGTATAGTGTCGAATTTGGTTTTAAATTCCGTCACCGATATTATATATCCTGGTTTTCGTGTGTGAAGCAACTAGAGGGGGTGTAATTAACGCAAGCTGACCTCTATCAATAACAGATTAGCATGTAAAAGCATATCGACTAATGGCCCGAGTGTGCCAGTAATAGGCCCATAAATTGTTCAGGAAATGCACTGCTGCGCTGTCTTGTTTAAAATTTAAGCAGTAATATCAATGTCGGTTGGTGTATATATACAGCGTGACTCAGAAAGGGTATACTCAGCCTTGAACCTACGCATATTTAGCGCAATTTTCTATATTGCTCACAAAATTCACTATTTTATATAAATGATTGTTTAATTGTATTTTTTATTACTTATTTCCGTAACAAGGTTTTTTTTACCCGACTGCGTGACGTAAAGAAGGGTAATGTGTTAATTCTTATGGTCTTCATCAGTGGACACTTCATTTTAGTTTGAATTCACTACAACATTGTATTAAGTAAGTACAGCTATGGTAGTTATCATTTATGAATATCTGTGCACAAAAATAAATGTGGATTTTGGTCCATTTTGTTTTTTGGGTCAAATCCGATACTCACTTATTATGTATACCATATTGTATGTACTTACCAGCCCGGTATAGTCCAAAGTAGAGAATTTTCACAATCAACAACTTTTAATCTGAGTATGTCATTATGCAACCGAGATTCATCTAACTTGTTCCTTTTAAAACTTATCTAGTTTGCTACTTTCCAACACTTCCCTAGACGTTCGTGAATAATAGATGATGGGTGGTCGGGAAGTAACTTGAGAAGCGAAAAGTACATACTACATACGTTATATTACTATGTATATAGTTTATGACAAAACACATACATTTCTTTAAAGAAAGAAAAATCTTGTCACCATTCTACGCAGTCTAATACATAATGATTTATTTTTTCCGTAAATTTTCCCACTAATATTATAAATGTGAAAGTTTGGATGGATGGATTGATGTTTGTTACTCAAGCACGCCAGAACGGCTGAACGGATCTGGATGAAATTTGGTACAGAGATAGATTATAGTCTGGAATAGGCACATAGGCACATAGGCTACTTTTTATCCCGGTATACATTTTGTATGGTTCCCGTGGGATAGATTTCTTGTAATTTTTCATAGAGCAAAAGATCAACATGATTTTTTTTCATAGTTGCAGTTTAGGGTTCCTAAACTAATTTTTATCCAAGAAAAATTGACGGTTCTTATGGGATAGTATACAGGAACCGTGTTTTTTTTAAACTTAAGTTTTTAATCGCGAGTAACACCGCGGAGCGCAGCTAGTATAATTATAATGGTATTATATTCTTCATTACGTAACAAAACATAACAACTGTTGTTATATTCAAAATTCCTAATACGAAATAAGAACCAGAGACAACTTTTAACAATGATTTTTCTTGAATATTGTTTCGTTCATGTCCATGAACGAAAGTTTTTCAATTAAGTAGGCACTGAAAACTTTATGAATGTTATTATTTTTATGTGACAGATATTAATTTGAATTACCTATTTAATTTGACTAATTGTGTTTTAAGTATGTATTATTGGAAATTGGTGTGCTACTAAACGTTCCAATACTACACCAAAAATGTATAATAAAAGATTTTCGGATACCTACATTAAACATCGATTTTATAACAATACATTAATAATTACCACTGTTACTAACTGCTGGTTAGAGATATATATTAGACAGAGATATATTAGAATAAACTTTCCAATGTTAGCGCTTCCAATCATCATATTTCCTAAAACAATCCATACTATAATGTCGCATGCAAAACCTACTCCTGCAAATATTAAGCGAGTACCTTCTAAATTAGTTATACGAATTAACTAACAAAACTACGTAATTTATGTACGAAGCACTACAAGCGAAGTCGCTCCGTTACCATAGCAACCGTAGGTACCTACCCCCGTGCCATGTTGGATCCGAAGACATTTGTTGCCGACCTTTACGCTCGAATAAATAATTTGAACGCAACTGAAGCCCCCAGATTTACTTAAACAAAGGTGGTCCAGTTAATAGGATAATACATTTTGGTCATTTCTACGATCCACCACAGGGTGTGGTTGGTGTTGAAGCGGGAAAACCGTATGAGGTGACAACATTCAAATTGTCGTTTTAATTTCTACATTACCATTCATGTCAAGGTGGAAGCCAAAAATGTTGCATTAATGGAACCGTTATGTGATTGAAATACCAGTATATGGACAATGGATAATTTACAGCACAAATATAATAGCTAAAGTGAAAACTATAATAATGCTAATCTAACTATAAATGATCCACTATCATTCAATCACATAAAATCGCGACATCCATGTTTGCCGACACCAAAACAAACACACGCGTAACATTTAAGAATTGAAGGCTCTGTAGTGAATGATTAATGAATGAAAATGAATGAGTGATCTATCTACTTCACCAGCATAACAATATCATTCATACCAAATTATTCCGCTTGCGCTGGGCCCACGCACCAGTCCGTCTGACCACAGCACTTAGCGAATTAAGCATGTCACAAGTTAATGGTTAATGCAGACAAGGGTAACGGGGCTTTGGCCAAATTAGCCTTGTCTATTCTGACGGAGAAAGACTGTGGAAGCCAGAAATATTCTGAATAACCTATGCATGGTAGGTTGATGGCCAAGACGAAATTGAAATTAACTAGGAAAGTACTCGTATATTTAAGATAGAATGTGCCTATAATTTACATGGGTACAAACATTCTTGAAATAATCTAGCCTTGTTTTTCCACATCAACAAAATGCAGTTCAGCCCGCTCTTGCCAGACTATCTCAGTTTGTAGTGACCCTGCTTTCTGTGCCGAAGGTGCCAGTTTCAAATCCTAGAAGAGGCACATTTTGTATGATGATCACGAATGGTCGCATGCATGTTAATTATCTATATAAGTATTTTATGGGATAGCCCCCGCTGCATTGTACGGTACCCATTATACAAGTGTTGCTTAGTTTGCAACCGTACAAGAGGTGTTTTCGTGTGGCGATCATATATTATTATAAACGGCAATAAAGGAGGTACCTATGTTTTCCCTACATCTTTCCCTTTTAACATTACATACATACACCATTACATATGTATCGCTTATATTCTGACCTATTTTCAATCCATATTCCATAAACCTTTCAGTATTATAACCTCTAGTCTCAAACTCGTTGCGGTAATTTTCATGCTGTCAGAATGGCAGAAGCATTAAGCCAATGGCACGATCGCCTGACAGGTGCATTAGAAAGGGATTTGTGGGGAATTCCGCCTGTTTAGCTGTAAGGGACCCATTCTATATATAGCGCCTGAATTGGACTATACTGGGTAGACCATACCGTTATAAGTATCCTATTTAATTATGTAAATGAATGAAGTTATTCAGCGTCTTATGAACTAATAATATCAGAGAATAGCTAAGTAATAGTTCCATCAGGCATTTCAAGTCAAAAATCATTCGAGTAAACATTAATTTAGGCATAGACATGTCCAGTATAACCTGCAGGTTGATTCAGAACGTTTCGACGAGTATTCGAATCGATTAGATTAGAAATTTCCTCGTTTCGACAACGATCTTTCAGAGCCAATCATCATGACCGAATCGAAGATTCGATACGACTATGCAACCCAACGCTTCGATCGAACACTCTCAGTGTTTACATAGTACATTTCAAAATGCAAGCTTCAATTAACAACCGAATCGGTTGTTACGATACTTGTCGTAAAGTTGTTAATCGGGGGGCAGGTAATTTAACTCCCAAAATAGTTTTGGTTACGCCTTATTTGGGTATGTTTTTCTCAGTACATTCCACATATATAATAATACCAGCCCTTTTAATGTCTCACTATTGGGCACGGGCCTCTCCTCAATGCGAGGGGCATTCCACATATAGATAGTTATAAAAACAGCGAAACAAGTAAAAAAATATGACACCACTCAACCAAAACCATGCCTATGATACTATATATGAGGAATACGAATGAGGAAAACTCATGCAAGGGACAATAACCTAACTCCCATCGCCGTATCCCATAAAATACTTGAGAAAATCCAAAATAAATGTTTTCGTCTAGCCACGATGGCGTCGTGCGTTCATAAATCACATAAAAATACGTCAGAAGTGTGGCAGATTAAGTGATTCCAACGAAAGTTGGACGAAGGGAAACCATTAAAGTAAGCCCATCACAACTTCGCGTAATCAGGTCTACTAATGTTTTATTAAATAACAAAGTATTGGCGAGCTCGAAGTATAGAGAACTTGTGTTCTTGTAATAACTCACATATTGATGTGTGTTTTCGCAAGGGAATCGTGTACTAACTCCTAATGTAGATTGGCAGTAACTACCTAATTAGTTTTTGAGTTTGCTTAGGTATAAGGTATAAAAAATGTGTTAAATATTATAAGAGGATAGCAGGATCATTGGACAAATCTGTATATGTTTGATGTTTAGACAAAAACTATATTTTCACCGTGCTTGCATCCATTCCCTCAGTGTTATTTTAAAATCAATATTTATTTTGATTTATATATTATACTAGCTATCCGAACTTCGTACCGCCTCAGAATCAAATGTATGAGAAAATGAATTATCTTTAATATATAGTAATTCTGCTATTCGTGGCGGAAACAAATTCAAAAAAGCAAAGATCCATAATAATCGGTCCACCCGTTCTCGAGTTATAAATGGTGCAACTAACATGACTTAGTTTTATATTGATTTGATTATTTGTTAAGAGAAAGAGATCTTTATAACCATATTATGAAAAATAATAGAGTCAAGTCAGTCAGAGATGAAGAGATTAACTATTGTAGATAGGTACTTTATTAGTTTTCCAACTTACATAGGTACTGTCACATTTTATAATTGGCATACCTAATAGATATAATTGACCATGTAAGTCTTTTAGCGTATAATATTGTATACGTTTATTGAGTTATTATTTTCTAAAACAAAAAAAAAACAAATAAAAATAAAGCGACGCTCCTCGCAAATCGAGTCAATAGAATTCAGAACCAATTTGGTTTAGAGCGGAATGAGCCCAAACTCGTTAGAACTCCATGCATTCAGTTATACATTTATCGGCAATAAGCATGGGAGTGATGACTTGTTATCTCTTTACAATATTGTAATATTGTATTGAAATACACAGATTAAAATCATAAACTTTCACAGGCCTGCATATCTTAAAATATAAATGGGCTATTATAACCACAACTTTCTATATGGACCTACTTATCAAAAATAGTAAAACAGTCTGTAATAGTACTTCGCCTCGATTGTGTGTACGTAGGGCGAAAGATGCAAGGGCTAAGTACCCTCTATCTACGCAAACAAGGTTGCTTTTTGACCATGGCACCACGCAATATGGCGTTTATACACACGTTTTATGTGTGTGTACCGCACGAGATAAAATAAAAATAAGTAAGTACTCTATGATTTGCCTATCAGAATTAACCACTCTTTAGAATAAAAAAAAACATGGTTTATGCAGATAATATGAAAATATCTCCATTGTGATAATAAAAAAATATGTACGATTCAAACATTTCTTATAATACGTTACACAAAACAATCAAAAGAACGTCTTTATATGCTTAACAATATTTACATAAGTAATCCTTTAGCATGCAAAGACGAAACATCGCGGATCCGTAACAAGGTAGAAACGAGACTAAATCCGATCCATTGGAAATCAACGTTTACAAATAATCGTATAATCGGATTTCCTGGAGGAATCGAGAACGCGATGGTAACGTTACATTTAAGATATACAATCGTGTAAGAACATTTTGATGCGTTATTCAGATTAGTCTGATTGAGCCAATGGTTTGGCAAGTCTTAACAGGGATATGAATAGTTCAGATTTTTTGTAGACGACCTAGTTTTCTAAAATATTGATGGGTATCCACGTTTTTATCGAACGTTTAGAGTGTTTGTCTTTTTTCCTTTAAAACACGAGTTGTCAAAAGATTATCTTACCAAATTAGGCTGCCTCGATGGTTTAGTTGTTATATAGGGTTCTATTTCAATGTGCACTAAGTGTAATTTAGATTTCACCTCTTCTATTACAACGGTAATTAATACCACTGGTAGCGAAGATCCACCTACTCCTTCCAATATGTTTTTTTTTAATTTATTTGTATTTATCAAACACTCGCTAGACTACAACCTCTTAAGTTCGAGACTTCTACTCAGTGCAGATGCACTAAATAACAACTTGGTATAAACCTCGTTAATACTTGTCATAGAAACATAGCCAAGATCCCAACATTTGTAACATCGAATCAATAACACACTAGTCGCTTCTGTGGGTTCCATTTTACCATTCGCAATGGCCAACTTCAGTCTCGGGGGTAATCAAAATATGGTAAACTACTTGGTGAGTTTGCCCCAAGCCCTTGCTGGGCTGCCGACATAGTTCAGAGGTCAATTTTCTTGTTAAAACATTGCTATAGTAATTTCTGTGCGGCCGTACGATTGTTGGAATCAGTTTATGATTGTTTCAAAGGAAGGGTTGCACTGGCAAAAACGATTTTCATCAAACTGCAAAGCATAAGGTAGGTAGTCTACACTCTACACCGCTGATACCTTTTTTTGTCGAAATGTATATTGTTTGCTACTGACTGGGCCTCAGAATTGATGCAAGAAATTACAAGTTAAAATTATACGAATTTGGGCCTAATGCTACATTAACTGGTCTCCCACCTTCCCTTCCATCTCCCCGAGCGTTTCCTTCCCTTCTCTACCCCCCTTCTCATGCTTCTTCATAAATTGTATAATGTGTAGCAATTCTTGATAATATTATTTTTTTTCCATATTTTAAAGACATTTCAAGACATACGTACTGCATGTAGTTGTTAGGTAATTAGTTCATATACTGTGCAAGTATGATGCCACGACAGAATAAAAGCGTTAAACATATAAGATCTTTTGTGTAGCGGCTTAAAAGGACCCAAATTGTAAGTGACAAATCGAATCCAACAACCGTAAAACTTTACCCTTCAAAGAAATTTTATACAAAAACCGGTAGTTTTATTACAGCCCTTCAATCCATTTTCACGGGTCAAAACATCCCCATCTTTGAGCGAAGAAAACAATTTCATACCGTAAATTTCACTTTAAAACTATGTTTGAGACTTCTAATATCGAAATGCACTTTATCTAAGAAAGCGTTCGGTGCTCGAGGCGAGAGGGCGAACATCAAAGATGTCGCGGTATGCCCCGAGCTGGTGAGGGCTATGATTCTACCGTTAAAATTTCAACCTTAACACTTTAAAATTATGACACAAATTCATGTATTCCAAGCTGTGTTGATGATACGTTTTGTTTTAAGGGTTTGTTCATTGCTTCCGTAAGGGTTTCGCGGCGGTTTTTGCTGTGCAAAACCTTGGTCGTAATAAAGCCAATTTAGCTTATAGTCGCTGTCTTAACAGTATATTAAGCGCACGTTAGGAGCATACATCTATACAAATAAATAAAATTGGAGTGTCTGTTTGTAATATTAAAATAACGGCTTTTGACTAAGTGCATTTGGATGTATACACGGTACGGTTTGGTATAGACCAAAACAACATTTTTTTACAATTTTTGTCCGTCTGTCTGTCTGTCTGTTTGTTCCGGCTAATCTCTGAAATGGCTGGACCGATTTTGACGTAACTTTCACTGGCAGATAGCTGATGTAACAAGGAGTAACTTAGGCTACTTTTATTTTAGAATTTTTCATAGTTGAAAATGAGATTCGCATATGAAATCGCAAAGTGCGAGCCGGGGTTTGAACCGGCAATCCTCGTTACCAAGGCAAGCGTTCTACCAACTTGGCTATCACTGCTTTATCACATTTATTATGCCTCGTTCAAATTAACGTATAAATGATGTATTTATAGTTGTCATTAATGAAACTTAAATAGTAAAATGGGCTACATTCACGACGAAAAGTTTCGTGGCCTGTCGTAAAAGTTCAGGCACAAGCATTTATGGATGGTTTTAGCTGATCTTTGACTGTACCGCTATTAAAATAGCTCGTTCATAGTACGAGATAACAACGTTATTTCGCGTCGTGTATAATAATAAATAATAAATATTGCCATACGAACACACCAACTATACGGTCCCACTTTAAGCTTAACGCTTGTGTTATGGGTACCGTACAATGGACTGAGGGCGAACTCAGTATGTAATACTTATATACATATTAAACATCCATGACTCGGGTACAAAGATTCGTGCTCATCACACAAAGCTTGTGCCCCTACCAGGATTCGAACCCGGGACCCTCGGCGCAGAAAGCAGGGTCACTACCACTGCGCTAATCAGGCAGGCAGGCGGGTGTATGAAATAAAAATCTCAATACTACTACGTACCTCTGCTAGTAGCTACGTGCGCGTTGGAAGCGGGCGACGGGAGCAAAATCTCAGAACGTGTCTCTGCGATTCTTTTGTTTTGACGTGCTACTACTCGTACCCTCGAAATGGACACATGGACGTACCTGGAACAAAAATACGGAAAACATTACGTTTTACGTTTTGTGTAACGCGTATAAATGGGCATGTTAATGCCATAATTACAGACATTACTATTACTATTGACATTAGAGAATAACTCGGGTGGCGGTTCTTTTGACACATCAAAGGGTTTCGCTTTTCTAGAAGAACTAAAATAATGCCACCACTCGTTTTATGTGTTATTTTTAATGCCTTAGTTAAGACGCATTTAGGCATAAGTATTAAGATAAACGCGGACTGATCAGAAGCTTAAGGATAACTGAGTGAAATTGATATACCTAAAACAATTTCATAGTCTTTGAATTTACAAATGTTATATGCAGTGCAGTCAGCCATAATGAAAAGATATAGTTTCAGTGCATGAAAGCTAAGTTCGGATACCCGATAACTCCGAAACGTAGTGCAGTACCTACCTCAAACATACATTAGTCTTGACACGCGAAGACCTACACTAACATTATTCTTCCTGCCAGCAACCTAGGTAATGTATTCTATATGAGAAAATTAAATCAAGAGCACTAACTCAGGTTTGTGTCAAGTCTTCAAAGGCAGGAAATTAACCTAAATACCTGTAAGGGCGCATGCCCAGTACATTATAATTGCATATACTCACGCTAGCTGGCGCTTGAATAGCTCGGATAAGCTATGAGTATAATTTAATAATTCATAGACTTCTTCGGCTTCTTTTTTTTTGTCGACAATCGGCTGCAAAATGGAACCAGTTGTGCCAGTGTCAAGCTATATTGTTAGTTCTTTAGAGTATTTTAGTAGCCCTGATGATATTGATGATGTAAATGACGATGATGATGAAGAAATCTACACCTATCAGAAAACGGTGGATACTTTACTAAAATGTCACCGGACAGGGAGCACTCCGAGACGATCTTTTGGATGGGTTATCTTTGAAATTAAAAAAAAATGGTAATGTTATCTTTATAACCTACTGATGGCCCTGTTAAAATATTTAAAACTATTATTTAGTTACACCTTATACATTTCAAAATAAATAACTCACACTCTTGAAATACTATTCTAGCTCCTGTTATAATAATCGTACTGAATAAATAAACCGAGTAATACTAGGAACATTAAAAAACAGAGCTCCACAGTGTAGTTTTAATTAACACAATGCATAATATTAGCAGTAATTTTCAACTTCAAAACTAAAACACCATAAAATTGACACGGTAAGTGGATAATTGCACTGGAGCACGTTCATTGTTTGCCATGGATGAAGTACATGGTTTATATTTCTTATGCTTTGTATTATAAGGGAGTAGTTAATTATGGTTTGCTGGGAAATTTGTAACTTTAAAGCTTTGTGTGTGAACGGAATCGAATTGAAATAAAACGAATTATACGAATTTTATCGCGTTTATTTTATGTTCTTTACGATCCCGACGTTTCGGCTGCTTTACAGCAACCATTGTCACAAGAGGACTGAGGTATTAGACGTCCTAAAGTCATAGTTCAAACTGGGGTACCCTCATATATAATTGTTGTTTGCGGTCCGATCTATGCAGAGGGTGCTCACAGTGTCTTGTGGTCTAAAAATAAACGCAATGAATTCTGTATAGTTAGTGTTATTTCAATATGTGGTATTCGTGTAAATAATGATCTTTAGAAATTATATGCATTAGTTTTATAGATATGATGAGTATTTAATGTGCTTAAAAGCAATAGGTGACGCAGATAGATGAATAGAAAATAGATACCTGTGTTCTATTCATCTATCTATCTATAGATGATCGAAGAAGTCGTATCGGACTTAACTTTAAGAGACTTAGGGAGTTCATTGAACTGGATTCTGATGTGCTATTGTAGACAGACAAAGCTGATACTACGTATTTTGAACCAAATCAGTGAACGTCTTTCGGCTGATTGATGGATTAGTTATCCACTCACACTTTTAAGTGCAGTCAAAATCTACATTCAAGTACTTTTGTCCCATTTGGATTCAATTTTAGCAATGTGGCCAGCTCACTGCAAAGTATTAACTTACATCTCTTGAAACTCATGTTCTTATTTCTTAATGGCCCACCCATGTACTCATACACATTTGTACACTATCTTAACGTAAAACACTTTCAGGGTTAATTAACTTTCCCGCAATGTCCGTCGGAATGCACTGCAGCGCTGAAACAAAAAGCGGCAGAACTCGTAATTGCACTAATTAAGTGCTGGAGTCACGTAGAAATGAAGATGGCGGGAGAAAATTCCAAACGGTCTTAATTCAACTCGTTGCTTATATAATTATAATATCGCCAGACGAACACACTGGCTATGACGCTTCAAACTAAGCCACGCCTATTTTATGGGTACCATACAATGGACTCGGGGCAAACCCATCATATAATTACTTATATAGAAACATCTACGGCTCAAGTACAGAGATTCGTGCTCGTCACACTAATATTGCCCTTACCGGGATTCGAACCTGCGACCCTCGGTATAGAAGGTAGAGTCACTTCACTACCCACTGTTTCAATAAAGATGCGGGGTTTTATTTGGCTATGCTGGATTAGATGTAACAGAATGCTGGTAGGATCCCTGTATAATTGGATCAGAAGTCAGGCAATCCGTAGACAAACTAGAATTACCAACAAAACTCCATAAAACTTCTGAACTAAGCTGATGGCTAGAAAGATTCTAGAATGGCCATCACGAGCCGAAAGACTAAAGTCAGTTAATAAGCCGAACTCAGCTCCGAGAGCTTACTTTAGTGCACTGTTAAAAAGCTGTTTTAACTTAAATACTTAGAAGTTTGCTCTTTGGTACGTCAGTACAAGGTGATCCGATATTTGGACGTCCTCGCGCGTTGTGCAAGGGGCAAGTGGATGCGCATGGCGAACGACTAGAGATACCTAAGTCCAGCTTATCATATAGAAAAAACGGACTTGCTAGGCCAAAATAAATAGAATCCAATTCACTCATAAACCGTTGTCGCCTATTTATAACCGACGAAAAAATAGTAGGAGGTTCTCATCTCAATTCGACACGTATAGTTTTTTTGTCATACATTGCTACTTATATGCATTTGACTCGTATTCTCGATTCTCGTAACAGAAACGTAAGAAAGAATATCTTACTTATTTTCAAGCAGCTATGTAAACCAAAAAATCGTTGATGCGTGTTTTTAGTAGGTGACGATTAACAATGGCCTTTCCAGTTTCATTATTTATTCCGTGAACCACAAAGATCTAATAAATAAGCCGCAAATTGACGTTGAGGTTAGATTACCATTAGACTAATTTAGTGTAATTAATTTGTAGCAATTAGTACCTACGCCTATAAATTCATTATAATTTAATACTGAATAATGGTTCTTGGTAGATCGGTTTAAGTTACTAATTCCAATAGATCTTTAATTCGACAATAGTGTTCATTCTGTTGACTAAAAATTACGATGAATAAATAAATTTGACACAACTATTGTTGTCTTTCTCTTACATTGCGAATAGGAGAAGGGGTGAAATAAATAGCTACATTCAGTTTATATTGTGTACAGACATTATTGGCACTATAATTTTACTTTGGATGTAATGTCATTTTTAATTTAAAGTTTGGCGACTAGGTCCAGATATATGCTACCGCGCTAAACAGACTTTTTTGGGACTTGCCTTTATTTGTTCCCTATTATTATCCTCATGAGTCGTTATTAAGGGACTGTCCTGATAAACATAAGTTATTGTCTATTTCTTTCGGCTCAAAATCGCAAAATCTTAAATTGAATGGTAGACGCAAACTTACTAAATAAGTTTTACTTAGTATATGATACCTCATTAAGTAGGTGCCTCATGTTTAAAAAGAACACAAAGATTATATTCAAAGCCAAAAAAATGTTTAACCAAAACATGTATCTGCATTGTGACGTCACAACATAACTCAACAATATCAGTTGGCAAGTCTGCAGACAGCAAGATCGCGGGCGTCTACATAGGTTGATGTGCACGCGATGCAGCACAGGGTTGTCGCTATCTCGATAGCCTAGATCCAATTCAAATGAACTGGTTGAAGGCGCCTGAATTTATTTAAAAAAAAGCGCTAAAAACGTTAGTAGACTTTTTCGTTGATGGGGCCTGGTGCCGTTGTTCGTAATGGGATCGATACCTACTTTTATTAGTTTTAACAAAAATAGTGTATATTTTAAGGGGTTAACAGTAGGTCATAATGATCACGTTAATATATAAAATATGTGTGTATACAGTGTTTGATTTTTCTGTGTGAAAGCGAGACAGTACCGTTTCATGACGGACTTAGTATGTGGTGTTATTTTTAAAATTTTAAGTAATTGGATTGTTTTTTTCGAGAATGTGACCGTTATAGCCTACCGATAGACCCCTTAAAATATTTTACACTATTATTGTTACACCTTACATTTGTCATAAATTACTAGTAAAATGCGCTTAATTAACCAAAAACATACATTGTTCACATTTAAATTGATAATAAGTCGAAATGCAACAACGTACTGAAAATGGTAAATGATTATTATGATTATCATTGGAAGCGGAAATATCGACAATGCCACACCATTTCAATTATCAATCATGATGCTTATGCTTCTGTTTATCAACATTGATTTACTACATCACCTCTAAATCATGGTTAGCGATCGAATGTAACATTCGATGATTTAATACCATTTGGTACAACCCTACACAAAAGGCGGTCTACAGACTAGCGTGACAGCCCCAGTGCAGCACGTCAGCTGTCACACGCGTGTTTAATATCGAATTACCTATCATAGTTCCCTGCCGATTTCGGCGACGGCGACTACTGGATATTGCTAGAGCTTTGTTGGCTAGCTCTATGGTGTGCTCTCATATGGCTGCAATAGCCAAACTTATTTACAAAGGTGCGTGCACACAGACTGCAGGTAAGGACTCCGTTTATAAAATTATAGTGCATAGCTGTCGGTGGTCTAGCCTTAAGATCATCTCGTTTGGTGTCAAGCTCTGCTTTTCTTTGATCTTCGAAGATTTGTACTTTCTGCTGCACCAAGCATCTCCAGAGGGCTTCACGGGGAACGCTGTCAAAAGCTTTCTCCAAGTCGACGAAACAGAGGTATAGCGGCTGCATTTGCTCTCTACTCTTTTCTTGCAATTGCCGAACTATAAAAATAGCCTCAGCAGTTCCTCGTTGGGGTCGGAAGCCAAATTGAGTCTCAGGGAGGATTTCTTCCGATAGTGTAGACAAGCGATTAAGGAGCACTCTGGCAAATACTTTTCCAGACGTAGAAAGCAGAGATATGCCTCGGTACGAATTACAATCGGAGCGGTCACCTTTGTTCTTATATATTGCGCATATCTCAGAAACTTTGAATTTGTTGGGAACCCGCTCTTCCTCCCACATTTGTTTAAATAGCTTCCAAATAGCTGTATGTAGTAGCTCCCCGCCGTACTTCAACAGTTCACCAGCAGTGCCATCGACCCCAACAGCCATTACCGTCCGTACCGTATCTACTAAATGCTAAATAATGTACTAAATAATATAATATATGAAATGTAATTACATTTAATATATTATATTATTAAGCAGTAAGTGCTATATGTCTTTAGTATTTAAAAATCATAGTGGAATTATCATACAACATAAAAACTTTTATTTTAATCGTTTATCTGTCTCCGTAGTTTTTTATGGAACTTAGTATGGTGATAGCTATTAGTTGGCATTTCAATAAAAGAGTTAGCATTAAATTATCAAAAATCAGGTTCACGCAAATGAAGTCGATAGCTAAACAGTGCATAATGTCAGTTCTACACTAGTAGTGTGCCAGTAGCGTGACAAAGTCACAGCAACCGTGAGCCGCGTGTTTAATGTGGAATTACTAACACCACCCCCGCAGTAGCGTACATAACTACATTGTGAATAATTTAGGCTCTGGTAGTAGAGCCTAAATAATGTACTAGATAATTTGTGAGCCTATAAATTCTAGTATTAGAAAGTCACATTTCAGTCGAGCCGGCTTAACTTGTTCTATTCTAGGTTGGTGTTCTGTATTTTAATTGAAGTATTAAAATACACATCCTATTATTTTGATAGTAACTATTCATTACCATAGTAATAGGATGCCGCTTTTAATACTTTAAAGATTTTGACTTCTCCATAGGGAAAATACTAAATTAATTGTTATTAATTTGAGACAATACTCCAAGATAAATTCATTAATCAGGTTTCATTTTAACACAGTAAGTAAGACCTTAACAAATTTCACAGATTTCTGAAGAAAATAGAGTTTTTTGGAAGTAGGTCTACAGAAACTCATTAAAACAGAGATGAGCCAGTATGGTGGTGGTTGAGCCTAAAAGTTTTATTATCTTAGGCCAGAAGTTGACGATCCAATGCATTTCATTAAGCAGCGAACCGAATAGAATACGTAATTGAGAAAAACCGTACGGATATATAGGTTTTTGTTGACTTTCTTTTCAATTATGTATGCTGCCTTTTTAAGCCAATATGAATGGGAGATCGAAAATAAAATAAATAGCCAAACAAATACTTATTTATCAAAACGAATATAGGATACTGATGCCGAATAAATTATTAAGATATCTTATGCGATATCAGTGCAAATTTAACATGCTCATAAGTTAAAAAAATACATAAGTACTTGCCATGTAAATAGTAGATAGTGCTGCAATAATAGGAGATGAGTTCAAAAAGATGCAGAAATAAGTCAATAGAAAGGAATGACTCTGAATTATCATTGCACTTACACATTTTCCAATATAATCGTTCCGCTGATATGATCTTTGGATATCAAACGCAAAACAGCAGCACCTTGACGTCACTGTATCTCTTAATCACTGTATCTCTTAAGATAGATAGGTACATCATTGGAGATATTGACGTAAGCCATTTGTGTTTAATGCGACTGGCGTCGTAAGTATCTAACCAAACAATGATAATGAAAGTGCAGTGAAGCATGTTTAATATCAAATTACGTGACATGGCTTTACACCAAACTGAAATAAATGGATGCAACTGTACGACACCACTTTATGATCATTTAATGTGGCTATAGCTAATTCCGAAATCGCAAGATTTCGCATATACATATACTTAGTTACCTATCGAAGCGTTCAATGTCACGCTGTTGGCTTACATTTCCATACTGAATAACATAAATGCCAACGTTTAAAATATTTTAATTAATTGTCAATGCGTGTGAAACGTATATGTAATTTAAATTCAAAACAAAAGATATTCCCACACTTCAGTGCTGTTTCATTTATCTTTATTTTCAAATACTAAATTGTTTTTTTATTTTTCAATTAATTGTATGTTCAAATAATTACGTTAAGATAAAAAGATCACGTTTGCTATAGAAAATGACGTCACAAGGCACCATTCAAGACGGTGGCGCGACACGTGATTTATTAAGAGCCTGACTGACATCGCTAAGTTGTTCAGCCTTAATAACTATAATGAACGCGCAGTGCTGGCGCGTCACACGTCAGTAGCGTGTTTAATATCAAATTACGTGATGCAGTTTGCCACTGAGTTATAAGATTATTAATTGTTCTGAACTTACAGAGTATACAGTTTGAAATTAAGGCAGTTTTCAGCCAAAGAAGCCTTTATTACATGATACTTCCAATTACAAAACACTGCTTAACAAATTAAAAAAATAATAGAATATCTCAATGTATATCTTGGAAACCCATTCTCTACGCCTCCACAAGTCACAATGCTGGGCTTATTATGGTCACCGTTTACCTAAAGGTGTTCAATTTGTCACGGCATCTACAGTATTCTTAACATTCAACTCCGAACTCCATAAATCTTATATCAAGCAAAAGCTGTCAATCCTTAGCCAACGTGATCATATCAATTACTTACGACGTAAATATACTCCTACATTAAAAAGTCTACTCCGAACCACATATATGTTTTAACTATGTAAGCATAATGTCGTCCCTCATACGCCAAGAGCGTGTTTAATATCATATTACGTGACGTTTTTCGCTGCTGCCAAATTATAATGCGATCATAACGCAGATAATGGCCTGACTGCACTTGTTCTGCGGCTCACTTTGGACTAGAGCCATTATTAGATATAGCTTTTCTGAAAGATACTTAAGTCCTTCGAAATGGGAATGTGCTGTTGATCGCAGATGACCTTTACAGCTTTTTTTTTAATAAGACATTTAATGGCTGACTGCTTTGGTCTGGTTCATGTTTAGCATACATTGTTCAAAATTATCAAACGGTTGTTGAGTCAAATATCGTGAATTACCTGAATAGATTTATTTATTTCAACCCAGCAGGTTTATAATCAAAGGCTTATATAATTCCGTGAGCATAACATTTCAGAACAGACAATAACCGAATACCATTTGTCCAAATTAGATAATTTACTATGAGAAATTAAAAAGAGTATAGAAAAACTACTCAATATTTACAAAAAGTGTAAAAAAATGGCCCATGCGGTAGCGCGCCCAAGACGCTGGCCGCATTTCCTCGCTGAATAGCCAAAGCTACTCGCTGAGCGAGGAAATGCCCAACCTTTGGGTCGCCGGTTGCGTCGACCAATCTTCTTGAAAGATTTTCTTTAAAATTTATGGCGCTTGGACCCCATGGACCTAGGAATTAATTAGTTTATGAGAAAACTTATAACTATTGGGGTCGAGTCACCTTCGTCCGTAGGAAAATTAAATACCCTCAAGATACCCTACACGTGACCCTGGGTGGTGCCAACTAGGTGACAACTCTACTGGTGGTAGGCTTCGGCCGTGGTTAGTCACCACCCGCTGAACAAAGCCATGCCGCCAAGCGGCCTAGCCGTGTTCCGGCATGATGTTCGGTGTTGCCATTCATGGATGGCGGGTCAGATCAGCTGCGCTGCATGTGCCTAGTGAATGTAGCGTCTCGATCTACTGCCGCCTTCCTACCTAGGCAAGTATGCTCCATCGTAGATCTCATCATCACTTACCATCAGGTGAGATCGAGATCAAATACTTGCCTATAATGTAATAAAAAATAATAATAATAATATATAATTAGAATAAAAACTAATGTATGCTTGAGTACATATATAACAGTATAAGAATGATTGAAAAATATATGTTGTCTTCGCTATTCCACGTTAGGTTTAACGTATTACCATTGTATACATACATAAATGAATCCCGACTTACATCTACACACGCAAAGCTAATAGCCAAAAGCTAAAATCAAATATGCATAACATTAAGATGAAGTAGATGTATTAGTTTCAGAATATGTGTACCTATATTACCATTTCTGGAATCAAATCTCGCCTTATTGGTGTGACCATGTTATTTGAAACTCAGGGACAATACGAGACAATTATTGCTTATTGAACTGGTTTTAGTGGTTGCGCCAGACTGGATATGAAGTTTGTAGTTAGATAAATTTCTAATTTCCTTATTTCAGCATAATTAAGATTGTTAGAGTTACATTTGAGACATACCCCAAATTTATAGAATTTTACAATTACAAAGTACTTGTCATCTAAAAAATATTTTGTAAAGCCATTGTAAGCGTATTACAATTTCTTTGAATATTGAAGATCTTTAGCCCTTCATTCGCTATAAACACTTAGGTGTTTAAAATTCTGTTACTTACTTCAATTGTTAATAGTTATCTCACAGAATACAGCTACAATTCAAACCAATTCACGGAAAAGTAATGGTAACAAAAATATTCATTGAAAAATCCTTAATGACTAACATATTCGCGTTATTATATCTATGTCTTTCTATAAGAACATAAATTATTGAGACAGTCCCTCTCCGATCGAAATACATGCTAACACTACTGCAAATTCAGATGTGAGTCATGACAACTATTGCTTATTGAAGTTGGGATCGTCAGGGCGTAGTCTCGCTTTGCCAGCGCCTCAGAAAGGTAATACCAGTTCGAGCCAATTCGCATCGTATTGGCATTTAGATGGATTGTAATATGATATTGATGTTCGAGGTTATATACAGATATGATGGAACGGTACATACCATTATAAAGGTTCTTTATAAGTAATGTTAAGTGATCTATTTGAATCATGCAATAGATCGCATTCACTTTTTTCGATACTTTTCTTTTTTATGGCAAAGCACAAACAAAAAGTACTTAATTAAATCACTAAAATACCAACCAATTAAGTGAAATTAGAATTAGTAATTCAAATTATATGTAAGAAATACTGTTCTAACCGGCAGGTCGACCGCTCCCTGGAACTCCCAGACTTTCCAATTACACAACTACTCTACAATAATACGCAACTTGTGAATAACGATACATTTAAGGCAAACCTTTGCGCAATACTAGAATACACGCCTAGTCTAACATAACTCCTAATAGCGATCAAAAATCAACCCTAATTACACGTAATACGGTATCAAATAAATTACACACTCCGTATGGTCAAGCAAGTGGCCAAATAAAGGAAATTGTCACATTCCACGCGCCTAGTGATGAGAGTAACTGAATACCGACACTCGGTACAAAGTTACACAGAATATCCCATTTACTGAACGCTATTCGATACTTTAAGAGCCGTGCATGTAACCCTACCCTTTGTGATAGGACGGTAGTGTTTGTTGAGGGCGCTGTGAAGTGGCGACTCTTTCATTTCGCCGTGTTGTGCATTCGCGTTGCATGCAATATAGTCGGGGGTGCTTGTCTTTTTTGAGTGTATGAATGGGATTGGGCGTTATGGTTTGAGTTACGAGGCTTTCGAGAAGGCAACATTCAGCGTTTTGCGTTCTGCGTTCACGGTTAAGTACGCGTTCTTTAAAAAGTATGAGTCGCTGGAAGGCTGTTGTTTGGGCGGGGCCTGTAAATCCCAGAATTTACAAAAAAACGCGCAATGTGGAACCCAGAGCTGAATGCTCTCCTGCATGTTAGAGGCTCGACTGAAAAAACATATTGAAACTTTTCAGTACAAACCACAGACTTGTTAGAATATTCAGACTACACAGGGCGCGCGCTACAAGTGAAGACTAATAAAACTCTAGTCTAACGTATAAACACACGTACTCACGCACACATACAAAACTACGTCCAGCACTCTTTAGGCTGTGTCCCCAGTAGGCAAACTATTAGCGGCCGACTGAGTGAGCCGCAAATTTGTGGCGAACTGAAATTCGAGTTAGCTGCAAACTCAGATCAATTTGCGTGCATCGCAAGCAAACTGTTATGTGTTAGCCGCTTATTTAGGTCGACCGACCGACTGAATTTTCACTGTCAACTGTCCACATGACAGTTTGCGGCAAACGGATTCACTACGCCCGGCGAACAAGCATATCGCCGCCGCCGACTGGAACCGGTTTTGCTGTGAGTCGGCCGCTCACTGAATCAATCGGCGC
This sequence comes from Pheosia gnoma, assembly GCA_905404115.1. Taxonomy (NCBI): domain Eukaryota; kingdom Metazoa; phylum Arthropoda; class Insecta; order Lepidoptera; family Notodontidae; genus Pheosia; species Pheosia gnoma. Next base: position 3,591,037 of record FR989910.1, read on the forward strand.
GCGCAACACAGCAGACTGCGTAGAGTGAGCGCAAACAAGCAAACTGTGAACACTCCATTTCAAATATATGGAAGGGCGTACTAAACCGATACGCCGCTAACTCAGTCGGCCGCTGACAGTTTGCCGACTGGGGACACAGCCTTAGTCTATGTTGGGAACATATACTAGGCAAACAGTTTTGTATTTGGTAACATTTACCACTACAAATGCATTGACAACGTGGCTTCACTTTGCTAGTGGCCACGCTACGTCTGAACTTCTACACAAGTCTGTGCTACAAAGGCATAAAGGGTAGGCAGTAACAAATGAGATTTATAAATAACATTTAAAACTCAAAATTGAAATTAAACGAGACAATGATAATGAACAAAGTAATAACGGTACTTACTTCCTACGGTAACCCGCTTTCTGTACCGAGGGTCCCGGTAGGAGCAAACATCGTGTGATGAGCAGGATTGTTTGCGCCCGAGCCATGGAAGTTTAAGATCTATATATGTAAACTAGCTGTTGCCCGCGACTTCGTCCGCGTGGTATTTAACAAAGACAACCGTTGACAACAGCCTGCTCGCCCATTCTGAGCCCGCGGGACGCATTGCTGCAGGTTGTTGCTATCAAACTTAATCAGGCGCTGCGCTGCAACATTGGTTTTAATTTTTTTTCGTGAGATCCTATTTTTTTTTTCTAAAATAAAAGTAGCCTAAGTTACTCCTTGTTATATCAGCTATCTGCCAGTGAAAGTCCCGTCAAAATCGGTCCAGCCATTTCAGAGATTAGCCGGAACAAACAGACAGACAGACAAAAATTATAAAAATTTTTGTTTCGGTATAGGTAACGTGTATACATCCAAATGCACTTGGTAAAAAGCGGTTATTTTAATATTACAAACAGACACTCCAATTTTATTTATATGTATAGATATACAGGTTGATTCGGAAATGCTTTACTAATACTTAAACCTACTCTTCTTTAGCGCTTTTGTAATCAGTCAAAATTTCTTCGTCTTCTTCTTTCTTTACGAAATGAGATGCGATGAAATAAAATGGATATGAATACGGCCTCACCCACAACTTAGCGGGTATTTTGCCAATGTCGAGTAATTAATAGCAATAACACATTATACATAAAATAATGGATGTGACATGATGATATGAAAATTGCGTGTCCCAGTCAAAATTTCGATACACATATTATTTAAAAAAAAAACAATTGCCATTTCGACACCGAAATGTACTTTTTTAATGATTAAAAATGCGCTAAAGAAGCTCACGTTCTTGCTTTGATACTCTTTCTATTTCATACTGTATACTGGGATCGACCCACCATTGTTTTACGGTACACATAATGCAAGCGTCGCATAGTTAGGGCGCGTACAAGGATTTAGTCTATTTAAAATCAGCATTTTGATTTGCTTAGAGAATTCTTATATTTACGCGAATACTACACATTGAAATAAAACTAATCTTAAGGATTTTATCGCGGTTTATTTTTTTTTTTTAAATAAACCGCGATAAAATCCTTAAGATTATTTTTATTTCAATTGCTTAGAGAATTTAACACCTAATTAGTCTAGCTTCTAAAATAACAAAGCTGCTTAGGACTATTAATAACATTCACGCAATTACTTCCCTCCAGCCTCAGCCTCCAAAGAAATTAATTCTAATTTAGTGTTTCGCAAATTCCTTTGTTTGGATATCAAATAGAAGCACGATTAGATTAATTACTAAGTTTAAAAGCAGACCTAGATGTAGGGCTGCTATTACCTGCTAACTATCCATTGTGTTCGTTCAGTGGGAGTAAGTCGGACTAACAGCTGTATATATACATACTTTGTTTGTTTTTAAAGTGGAAATAATGCTTTAAAAAATGATTCTTCATACAAAATTCGATGCTCTAATTGAACCTTCTAAGGGTCGAATTTCCAAAAATCGCTCCCAGGTGCACCTCCAGGGTACACAAAGCAAACCAGCACCTAACTATAGTATAACGGGCGGGCAGTGGGCAGGGTACATAACTCGAAGAACAGATGGCCGTTGGGGCAGAAAGGTTCTAGAATGGCGACCACGACTCTGAAGACGTAGTGTAGGACGGCCCCCACAAGGTGGACCGATGATATCACACGCGTCGCAGGGTCGCGGTGGATGCGAGCGGCGGAGGACCGTCATGTGAGGAAATCATCGGGGAAGGCCTATGTTCAGCAGTGGACGTTATTTAGCAGTTATTTATACCAATAATACAATTACCGACGCTTAGTTAAAAATAATTTACGACATTTGGTAATAAACGATTTCCACGTATCAGCGCCAAACTGGCTCTTGGTATTCAGCTCACATGAGAGTCGTGACATAAATAATGTACATACTCAACGAACAAGTAATAGTAAAACATAATACAATGTTACTCGCGAACGAAATGTGACATAACATATTGAACGTTTCTTGGTTGGTTTTATTGAACAACGATGTAATACCGATACATCCTGATAGGTATGCGTGGCTTGAGCGCAATCAAACAAATATGTATGACAGTGACAGCATGCTTTCTCGGTAACAAAAAGTTTGATACAATTATACTAAAATAATATGTGGCGAAGATGGTTAATAGATGTCTAACGAAAACAATGGAATGGAATGAAAAGGAAGGAATGGAATGAAAAGTGCGCCCGAGGAGAACCTTTTACAACCAGTTAAATAGTTAACAAAAAATCAATCATAATTATAGTTTTAATGGAAACAAAATTTATATTTGTAATCGACTTCAAATAGCAGGATGTTCTCAATTCGGTTTTTTTTTTTTTTGGTTTGTTTGGCACCAACTTCACATTCGTTTGATATTTGATTTAGTTAGACAAGGTAGATTTCAAGATACTTTTTTTAAGACAGTTTTTTTTTTAGTTTTTTATAAGAATGACATATTGCAATCCTGTACGATTTCCAAATCATCCTAGTATACGCTTTCCGAATCGTTCTGTATACAAGACTTATCCAAAGATAACATTACCGTGTCAACCTGCCCTGCGAAGTGCGCTGCTGACATTGATTAACAATACTTTAAAAAAATGTAGACAAAATAAAAACCACTCACTGCCTACTAAGCGAAGGCACCAAATTGGATATACATTCTTTATGTTGATGGTATTTCAGCCGAATAATGCGTATTCAGGTAGGTAGTAACGCTGCTGTCAAGTTGATTGACGTGAGTACGGGAACTAGCTTACATAAACATTGCCTCTTGCTCAAAAAATATTTTTTACACGCCACCTATAAAACACTTTGGTGTTAACTTTGTAATAAGCTGAATCAGAACATGTAAGTACTTACCCGTATTTTGATACGTACTTATATTTAATAACACCTACCGTCTAGTTGTTATATAAGTATTTTGTATATACTTACTAGGTAACGGAGGTTTTACGTATAGAATAAATCATAATAGGATTAATAAAAGCATATTGCTAATTCGCACTAACGAAACGTACCGTTGGAATCAAATTCTGAAATTAGTTTAGTAGGTATGTATCTACTGTCATAATTGTTTTTTATCATTATCTGTGTGCTAACAATGTGAAACAACGTCGACACAAATAAAATAAAAAATAAAGCGCATTTTTCGAAATACAGCAGAATTTTGGAACGCGCTGGCTGTCACAACAATATGGCGGCTGCAGTGAGCTGTCAAAAAAGCGCGCGAAATTAATGCGCTCCGACGGATACATAGCGTGGTGCCCCGAATGATTTGTTACGATCTCAATGAATATTAAAACGACTGCCAAAATATTGTTTTATTAAATATTAAGACCTAAAAGTACAATACATTTCTTATGTGACCAAATTTCATAAATAGTTACATACAAGGGTTGACAGAAATAAGATAGGATCGATCTTCAAAAAATGGCTACTAACACAATGAGACAGGTAACATGACATGCCCTTAAAAGAGCTTACAATAAAAACATCCGTAACGTTTTCCGTTCCCCTATCCGTAAAATCGTTTTCTTTCAACCGTCCAAAACAACATATGACGTAATATAGAGAAAAAAAATAAAATCCGTGCGCACATGTGACGTCATGAGTGACCTGTGAGGGGATTACACCTGAAAGCCGCTCAAGGATCGAGGCTTTAAAGTGGGGACGACTTACAGACCTCTTGTGGAGGTTTTATGACCTCTATAGAGGACATGCCATATAATTAGTATAGCATTATGGTTTAAGGGGAACGTGACTAATGTAGGGATTACATTAGAGCACCCACAGACGAGATATTCGTAGCGAATATAAATTGCCACCATTTCATATTGGACCTACCGTTTTTGGAGACATATTTTGTCTAGTTATTAGGTTCTTATATTTACGAATACTACACATTGAAATACTATTTTTCAGAATTGTATCGTCCTCCCGTGATTGCTGTAAAGCGGCCGAAATATCGGGAACATAAAAAGACATAAAATAAACGCGATAACTAACATCCTTAAAATTTGTTTTAAATTAAGATGTCTAATTCTTGAATCGACTGCTATAATGGCTTTTCTGTCGCCAAATATAAAAGTACTAAGCACTAAAATGTTTAATATTTTCTCACGTTTTAACTTATAACTTTCGTTGTTTCGTGTTACACATTGTTCTACCATCACAAACCACAACTCTTTTGATATCTCGAATAGCAAAATGAAAAAAACAAAAAAATCGCTCGACTCCGTCACTCTCCTGTGCTCGACCGTCGCTGCAAGGTGCCAGGGGAAATACACCTGATTGCACACGTTCACCATATCGCCCGGCCTGTGCAAAATGCATTCCCTTTTTCGAGAAACCCTTTGAAAATATACATCAGCATGAACCTTTAAGTACCTACTATGTTTTATAAAATCAGTGGTACCTACTCGTAATAAAAGCTTATTAATTGCCTCGATGTACGAATCATTTTGCAGGCATGACTTATCAAGATTGTTTTTAAAATAAGGTACCCGGTTTTGTTTTTGGTTTATTAAACTTATGACTGGCACAATAGAATAAGTTTTTCATATTTGTAATTTTTATGACAGAGAATGTTGTAGAAGAAGAAAATGGTACATTTTTGGTTGTGTTGTTATATGATGTTATAATTTAAAATATACTCAATGTAACCCTTTACACGTATTATTCTTATTACTTATTCACTCAGCTGAAGCTGTGTTTCAATAGACTCTGCTGTATGACATGTTCATAGAAATGGAGTAACTACACTAGAGAGTTAGTTACACCATTAAACCTATCAACTGTTACCAACGAAAGACAAATTTATAAATCTGGATAAGATTTTTATTTTATTACGACATTTTTATCATTATGATATAATAAAACTAGTTTTTCGGATTTTATCGCGTTTATTTTATGTTTTTACGTTCCTAAAATTTGTTTTATTGCAATGTGTAGTATTCGCGTAAATAAAAGAAATCGATATTATGATAAAAAATAAAAAAAATATTTTTAGTAAATTAAAGAATTCTTATCCAAATATACTAGAGCCATGCCATTTTGACTATTTATTTGAATATAGAATTCATTCTTTATAAAAATTTTTTTTTCTTTTTGTACACTGCATTCCCTGCAGCGTCCGTTCAGTGGTAGGTAGGTGCCAGGGGAAATACACCTGATTGCACTCGACCACTCTGGTCTGCCCACACTCTGTGCATTTTGATTTTGACCCATTTCTTTTTATTCGTAAGCGTTCGCTTTGATTTTTTAACAATGCACAAATGTGTGTAGTTGAGTGTGAGAGTTGAACAGATTAATTTTATACCTATGCCTATATTCCTTATTAAACAAGTTTACAAATGAGCGTTAAAATCAGGCAGGTAAAAACGCACGTACTGAAAAAAAATAAAAACATTGCTTATTTCCATTGGCAAAAGAACTGATTAATTTGAAAATGACAGACGTCGCCGCCGCCGTGTCAAACACCGCTACTACCTCGGGTATCATCAACAAATTAACAATTCACATATAGATTACATACACGCGACTCGTTAGACACATTGTCGTCGTAAACTATCGACAAAAAGGATGGTGTGCATTAGTGTAGATAATTTGAAAATTATATAGACTTGACGTGTGATTATGGTGCTGCGATAAAGAACAATATTAAAATAAAATGCCATATTAAGGGCATAATATAAGATTATCGAATACGAATACGAATCATGGACGGAATCATGTCTAAATTACACTATTTTAATAAATAAGTTGAAGACAAAAAAATAAATATTCACCTTAACATTGTCAATTTCAAAATTGGAACAACTCATAGCGCTATCGAAATGTGACCAAAACAAAACAAAGACAAAATTTAAATATCGAATCGAACGTAATCCTGATAGCAACAATGCCGGCGTACACCATCTGAATTTTAAATTTAACCCAATTTTTCTGATTTGCGTGTTCCTATTATTCTGCAATGAATAATGTTTCGACAGCATCAAGTAAGCTAATAACACGTAATCGCATAGCAATAGTATTTAACATAGCATTTGTATTCAGTTTAACTCAATGAACGCGGCCCGTAAAACAGCGGCTACTTGTGAAATACGCATCGCTCTTCCGCAAACAAACATAAACAAGATGTTCTTTTTTTAATTAACCAACCCCATTAATGGATTGAAATAAAATTTAATTCAATGTAGTATTCGCGTAAATATAAGAAAGCCATTAATGGATGATAAAAGGCTGATCTGAAGCATTAGTGGTCAGAAGAATAGGAGCACTGACCGTATATCTGTATTGTACCCATATTTTTTTTGATGTTTACAATGTCGTTCCAACCCATTTTTCATAAAAAACAACCACTTAGGCCCGAGTACATACAGGAAAAACGAATATTTGCTGCGATATGGTCTTTGTATAAGTTTTTAATAAATTGTAGCCAACTGTGTTTTTTGTTGCTTATGTCTATTACGTATACTCCTCGATTACTTACAGGATGACGATTTATAAAATATTTTTTTTTCACACTGCCGATTAAAAATTGAGTGTGGTAGGATCATGGACCCTATTAGGATGATATAAGTAATAACGTCTAATCAATATAACTTTCTCATTACTTACTACACCGAATCCTTGACATCCTGGCCATTGACGAGTGAAACTCAACAATAAGTACGAAACATACTAGGTATATGACCGCTGGAGCGTAAATACCAGGGTGCATCACTAGGGGATTCCGTAACTACATTATAAATACCAATCAATCGAACCGATAGTGTACATTTTGTAAAGTAATTACTGTAACTTATTGTACCTACTAACTGTATTATGTGTAAGAATTGCAGGACCACTGAATAAGACAATGCATATATTTAAAAAGACCCCTCGATTGGGTTAATCTTCAAGAGGATTTGAGGAATTTCCCCATATAAAAATTAAACGGGGGGCGTTTTGGCGGGAAGTTGAGTTGCCCTCGAGTATTCGGCGGCGAGTCTAATCATTGAGAATATTTTTTTTCTAAATATTTTTAGGATGTCTGCAGTCAAATCATTGAGAATATTTTTTTTTCTAAATATTGTTAGGATGTCTCTGAAACGTTTTCTAGATAGTGCCTACACGTGTTACATAGTATACTTATTCTACGCAAGTCAACCAGGAACCGTGACGGTGGCAGGAGCTTGCACAATCGCAGTGCATATTAAGCGGTGCGCGCGCGCATCCAACACAGTGACACGCCACACGCCACAAACCACACGCCAACATGCATCGTAACATCGTTGTGAGTAAAACCTTTTTTTAGTAAATTAAAGCGATTTTTTTAATACCGTAAAAGCTCTTTATACGCTCGGGTCGACAAAACAACAAAGAGAGACAGAGCTATAAGAAAAAATAGTGCTGATAACTCATATACTCATATACATTATGTATAAGTAAAAATTGAATTTATAGCAGTTTTAATAAAAAAAAGTATTTGTAAAAGGAATGTTTTTTTGTAATAGCATTATATAGGGTGAATTTGAAATCGTAGTCAATTTTTTAAACTATAACCCTAAACATGTTACTGATTATTATAGAACCATTAAAAACAAATCGATTGATGATTGAATAAATTCGAAATAAAGTCTCTCAACGAATATAACTTTTATTACATAACTTATCTCAACTGAAAACTTAAATCAATATGTCTCTATCTCCAGTTGACCCTGGCCATCATGGTCGCCAGCCATCTCTGTGGAGCCAACCCCATGCCCGACCCACATGGACACAGCACTCAGTAAGTACTTTCATATCGATAATTATGTAAGGAATTAAGGACATAACATAGTCCAGTTTGTGTGTGTGTGTGTGTCCATATGTCAATCCGCTCGCTCGGTGTGAGTCAGCGGATTTCATATGCCTTTTAAAAAGTAAATAGTAAAGAAATTAGTCAGGGTAGCTTATGCATGCAAGTGATGATGATGTGCTAAAGGCACAACACCGTTTAGCAAGGTCATTACAATTTAAATAAAACTAATCACGTTCTCGGGAGGACTGAGGTGGTTGACGTCCTAGTGTCATAGTTTGAACTGGGGTACCCTCATATTTAGTTGTTGCTTGCTGTCCGATCTACGCAGAAAATTCAAACTATGACACTAGGACGTCAATCACCTCAGTCCTCCCGTGACCACGATTGCTGTAAAGCAACCCAAATTTCGGGAACGTAAAAATATAAAATATACGTGATAAAATCCGAAAATTAGTTTTATTTCAATAATAATAATAATTTATAGCTAAATATTCGCACAGGGATGGCCGAAGAAAACCTTACCTATGCTCAAAAAATATAAAAAAAAACTCCTCTAATACTCAATATAGTCCAATCTTCCATTAAAAATCTATTATAAATAACCAAAATTCTAGTCGGTTTCTGAAAAACAAAAAATAAATAGTTTTCAAGCAAGTAAATGCCCTTTTAATTTTAAAAGAAAAGCCGAAAGGAATTATGGTAAATGAATCCTTCGCCACTGCAGCTTCACATCTTACCAGTACAATAAATGTACCATTATTTCTACGAGCACAAGATTTTGCGGAGTCAGCGACGATGTAGATAATATCTTACACTCATGTCTATCTATCAGATTTATTGCGCATAGCTGCTAATGGCGGCTCTGAGACATGACTTATGTGCTGCCGGTGTCATTGACATATCCTTGTATGTACGTTAATGGGAGACACGAACTAGAATCATTTTGAAGGGGAAAAATAATAAGCTCATATGTGAAGCATACCATGTTGGTATGGCCAAGTTGGAACGCTCGCATTGACAAACGTTTGGCAGGTTCGAACATGAGTTCATATGTATTTAAATCCTTATGCTCCCATATCAGATGAAAACTCCGCCTGAAGTATAAAAAAACAACCTAACCTTTGAGAAAATCTTGTTCTCAACCATGAAATGCAAGACGACGATCTATCATTTTTTATTCAAAATACAAAAACAAAACATGCCTAGTGCGTTTATTAACGTAACCGAACTTTTCTTTTACAGCATCAGAATCCACGTACCGTACGACGTTCACACCGTCCACCACCACCACGTGAAAACGGTACCTATCATCAAACATGTACCTGTCTTCAAAGAGGTGCCAGTCATCAAAGAGGTCCCTATCATCAAAACTTTGCCAGTAGTTCACACGGTTCCCGTACCAGTGTACAACACTGTTCATGTTGAGAAGCCAGTGTTTCTGCCAGTACACGTCAAGGAACATCTCTCCTTATCCCCTTGGCATTAGGCGTTCGACTTCGTTAATGCGTATTAAGGTTAATTCTCGCGAGTAGCGCAAATCCTACTTAAAATTTTGTTCGAGTACTCGTTCGTACTTATTTGTGCAAATACATTCGCACATTTAACCGCTTACGTGTAGACGTAAACTTTTATAAATCTTGCGCAAGTATGCGAACGAATACTGAAACATTATAAATACTTAATACGTGTAAATTTGTCTTAAGCTTAAGAATATAGAGTTAGGTTTTAGAAGCAATGGTGATTTTTTTACTGAAGATTAAGTGCTGCAAAATATAAGTCGCGATTTTGTTTGAGCGAAACGATACGTCTATCAATGAGATATTAAAGCAGATCTAAACGCGTAAGCTTAATCTATACTAATATTATAAATGTGAAAGTTTGGATGGATGGATGGATGGATGGATGGATGGATAGATGGATGGATGTTTGTTACTCTTTCACGCCCGAACGGCTGAACGGATCTGGATGAAATTTGGCACAGAGATAGATTATAGTCTGGAATAACACATAGGCTACTTTTTATCCCGGTAAAATGTATGGTTCCCGTGGGATAGATGTTTTAATTTTTCATACTTTTTATCGCGGGTAACACCGCCGGGCGCATCTAGTATAACATAAGTGTTTGTGTGCATGAGTAACTTCCAGCAAATTTATATTTCACAATTAATTTTAACATCGCTAAAAATCTGCGACAATCTTGTTTAACGTTTGAATAATGATCGCCCGCCGAAACCAGTAAACGAATAAAACTTAATTGCACGCTTGTAAATATGTTAAAAAAAATCACAACCTTTAACTCATATAAATTGATTTGGTATTTCATTTTGATTTGCACCAATGATTTTGTCGAAATCATTGTAATTGGGTTAATTAGCTAGGCCCATTTATTTGTAGAAATGTATAATATCGGGGCAATACTTGTAATGCACAAATAACGTTGTAAATAGCACGTTACAACACTGGTCATGAATCAATTAGGTCCTTTGAATGTGCAAAACTCATTTATTTGTGCAAAATTAATTTAAGAATATGTGCAGACATTAACTGGCAGTCGAAATAACTGTAGCTAACAAATGTTTGGAACATAGCTAGCTGTAGTTGCCATAGTTAACATTTCTTCCAGTTATACAGGTTGATTCAGGGGCGGATTCAGACAGAGTATACTGAGCCTGTACCCTGGGCTTCTTAAGCGCATTTGTGAACACTATGTGAAGTTAAAATTTCGATAAGTCGATTTTAAAACATTAATTTTATACTCAACAAAATAACAATTGTAGCAATTTTTTTTTATTAATTTGCCCTGTCCAAATTCTTACATCACATTATGATTAAAAATGCGCTTAAGAATCACAGGTTCAAGGCTTAGTATACCCTTACTGAAGCATCCTGTATAAGAGTCGCATAGACTGCAATAATTGTCATGCAGTTCTAGAACATTTATTTGTAGCAATATCATTGAAAACCTTTCCGCAATCATGTTGTTTTCTTAAGTAGCAATCTTGTACTGAGTATATTTGAGCTATTTAATAACTGTATATGTATTCATAAGTAATCGCGCACATCGTAAGTACCTGTTAATTAAGTAATTTGAATTAGGAATTCATAACGTCGGTTTTTGTTTTATATTGCCTTTGTTTCTATAATCATGAGAGCGTAACCAAACATATGTGATTAAGTTTGTAAATACTCGATAATTTGTATTTGTTTATACTTTTGTTATATCATGATAATACATAAAACATTTATTTCTAAAATTGTATTAATAGCTATTTTGGTTCAATCCGAAAGTTCTCTATGGCCAGTCAAGAAATAGACGGCCGAAATACGCTTGTTTAATCTTTAAGGGTGTCTACGTTGTTCTAGTCTGAATTTGAGACGTCGTTAATAATATTTTGCATTTTATAAGGCTTCAAATTAATCAGCTCTCAAATTTGAGTTTCGTATTCTATGAAGTAATCCTTTAAAAATAAATAAGTACGTAATGAAATTTCCTCCCTGATTTTCAAAATGATTCCAACTTAAACGCACCATCATGTTATAAACACAACAGTTTGTCTGTATGTGTATCAGTTCATTGTTTGCACGTGTTATCGGGGGCCACACGCTGCTATCACTATGTCGACCCATTGTAGCCTTGTCAAAATTGAAAGCCATTTTGTTTGTGCACGCGGCTCACAAATTCGTAAGCGACGGTAATGAAGCTAGTTGTTATTGAGTGCATGTGTACTGAATAAAAGGACAGTAGTTTTAGTTGCCTGTATGACTTACATAGCCAGGGTTAGAAATAGATTGCTTCATCCTATAATTTATAGATTTAGTCACTACTTGACGGAAATCGATTGTAAAACAATTTGGGCGAGGGTCGTACCACTCAAAACTAAAGTTCCTATGGTCTAGACTCCAGACTAAGTCTAAGGCAAGTTCAGTTTTGTTGGCCACTTCTATTATCAGTCAACCTGTTTGGTTTGTAATTGGGAGGGTTGGCAAACCGAGGATGAGTGGTAGCTCCCTGCCTCAAATAGTTTAACTAACTATGTACTTCAATGTGTTATTTCAATATGTACTGCATATCTTACATACATAAGGACTAAAGTCACAAACACAGCGTTGAGAAATACCTACATATAATAGGACTCTATCTTTGTCATTGAATATAACTTGGTCAACATATAACATACATTTTAGCCTAGAAACTGGAGGACTGCAACATAAAGCCCTCTAGAACATAGTCGCGGGCACTGTACTAGTAGGTATACATGAAAATCATGAAATTTAATATAGAACAAAGAGAAGGAAAAGAGATAACGAAATTCGATGCACAAAATTATCAAGTTGCTGAAAAAATAATAATACCAGTCCTTTTTAATGTCCCACTGCTGGGCACGGGCCTCCCCTCAATGCGAGGGGGATTAAGCCATAGTCCACTAAGCTGGCTCAGTGCGGGTTGGCGGACTTCACACATCTTTCGAGGGGTTCTCTCAGACATGCAGGTTTCCTCACGATGTTTTCCTTCACCGCTTAGCAAGTTATTTGCACATGAAATCCAGAAATCCCAGTGGTGCGAGCCGGGGTTTGAACCTGCGATCCTCGTTACCGAGGCAAGCGTTCTACCAACTTGGCGATCACTGCTGAAAAAAAACGCACCGTCAAATAACGAGCATAAACGTGACAGATTTACATACAGTTAATTTATGGCGAATTAATTATTTTTGCCGTGTCGCGCGTTGTCGGCGCTCGTAACAGCTCTTGACGTTTCGATAACGCGTCACTGTTAAATTGAGATGCCATTTATACGGTAATTAGTTCAATAAAGTCCGACGAGATAATCACCTTATTATTAACGAAAATGCGGGCCGAGTTGATGCTGGACGTTATTTTGAAGCCTGTAGTAATATAGTCTGTGAAGTACTAAGGTAAGAATAATCTGTTATGGTTATCCCGTTATGTATCTGGGATATGTATACGTACGGATCATCTATTGGTCACTAAATAACACACCAACTTTACGGTCCCGCACTAAGCAACGCTTGTATTATGGGTACCGTACACTGGACTGGGGGCGAACCCAGTATCTATCTATCTATCAGCCGATATACACGTCCACTGCTGGACATAGGCCTCCCCCAACGACTTCCACACATCACGGTCCTCCGCCACTCGCATCCACCGGCTTCCTGCGACGCGTGTGATGTCATCAGTCCACCATGTGGGGGGCCGTCCTACACTTCGTCTTCCGATTCGTGGAACCCAGTATATATTACTTATATAGATATTAAACATCCATAACTTGGGTACAAACATTTGTGCTCATCACACAAAGTTTGTCCCTACCTATTCGAACCCGGAACACTCGGCACAGAAAGCAGGGTCGCTACCAAATGCGCTAATCAGGCCTTCACTAGGCTGATCAAAACCTTCGATTCGATCGGACAACCTTTACTTTCAGAATAAAAGTTATCAGAGTATCAGAGATTACTTTCAGAGACTTTCGTATGAGTTTTAAAGGCAACAAATATACCAATTGAGTGATCGAATATTTCCAAACATTTTAGTGTCATAATGAGTACAAACATTTTGGATGATGAACCGATCGCCCATGACGTAAGGTTGTAAATCGGCCGGCTATAAAACGTGCGCAGTACCTCAATTTGCGCTTTGCATGGGTTCCTAAATCCTATCCCATTAAGAGGACGCCGTGTGTAACATTAAGAGGGCTAATGAACTATGAAATACATACAATATACACATTATACAGGATGATTCAGAAATTATACCCAGTTAGCCTTGAGCCTGTGCTTTTGTATCGCATTTGTAACCATTATGTGAAGTCAGAATGTCGATATGTCGGTTCAAAAAAAAACATTTTGTAACCATAGTGATAATTAGGAGCAATTTTTTTTTTTGGAACGAAGTTCCTTATTATTTACATCGACAGTCTGACTTCGCATAATGACAACAAATGTGCTAAAGAAGTGCAAGTTTAAGGTTTAGTATAGCCTTTCTGAATCACCACATATTGTAACACACATCACGTAATTTCACCAATGCGCAGATTTTGTAGCAAATTGAGCCGTCTGACAACACGCACAAAGTCAATTATAATTAAGCACATTTATTTCAGCGGATACTTAATAAGTTTATTTATGCAAAATCGAACAATTATGATGTATTATTGTGAAATAAAATGGTCGCTCTATAATATTATAGATAGGCCTTATAGATGCCATTTTTAGGTAGTTCATTAAGGAAATTTAGATTAATGAAATGACGAACCAATTAGAACACTATGGCTGTTTAATTCAGCACGTAAATAGCGATGCATAAATATGCCAAACCAAGAACTGAAATAGAAATAAACATTCATCAGAAAAACACCTATTGAGAAAATATCCGTCGAAATTTGGAATGGTTATTATGGTTACAAAAAATTAAACATAACCAAAAACATTAACCTCCGAATTTATAGACGTTCTATAACTTTATCAACGTCATATCGTTCTGCGCACAAGAGTTTTTCTTTGCGCAGTACTAGGTATATGACGTTTTATAAAGTTATACAACGTCTATAAAGTAAAGTTAGTAAAGTTAAGTAAGTCTTCATTCCATTAATAAGTATTCTAGCTCCGACATATAATTATTAATATTCGAGGTCTGAATCGTGGCACGATCGAAAACAAAAACCAGCCATTATTAATGAAATGAAATCATGCGATCCAATGTGAAACACCGCGCAATTTCCCCCAAAATTACCGGGTGAATGAAATTTTTGAATTATACACCACGATAACCAATTATTCGGGTCAGTAATTTCTCTATCAGGAATAACCAAACGGTGTAATTAGTTGGAAACTGTACGGACTAGTGGACTGTTGCCTTTAAACTAGCCGACAGTAAGGCTCAGTCTGGTTTGTTATACTAGAGCCGTAAAAGTCCGGAGTAGCAATATTTTTTTAAGGTGAATCGTGCCTTCTTGTATCATATTATCGGAGGAAAATGTGAGTAATGAAACCAAATTCTACGCAATCTACATATTCGGAATAAAATATTTAAAAAGTTTAATTCACATGGCAATAAGTAGGTATGTACATATATGTCATTAGTTGTCAATAATTACTTACTTATATAAATTTTAACCACCCCTGACTCGGGTAGAAACAATCGTGCTCATCGCACAATGATTGCCCCTGCCGGGATTCGAACCCGAAACCCTCGGTACAGAAAGCAGCAACAACTGGGCCGATCGAATTACACTCTCTTGTTTACAAAAAAGGTAAAGCCACGATTTAAAAATAATACCAAAATCGTTCATTTTTCGAACTGCACTGTATATATTTTGTGGTTTCTATATACCTATTATTAAAGGCAGTAACTTCTAATGTAATCATATTGACGATACCTTGCTATTCGGGTAACACAGCACGAGTATAAAAAGTGGATATTCATAAAAAAGACCAATAAAATCCTATACAATTTTCCTTTCTAACAAAACATTCCCCTCGACATTATATTCGGGACACCACATTTGATCAAAGATACTTATGTTTATTTCATGCATAGAATCTTTGCGTGAGTATAAAATCTAAGAACGGACTCTTAAATTGCGGGAACCGTTATCGTTAACGTTATATAAAATGCGCTACATTTTTTTACTTCACTATGTATTACTTGGTTTTCTTTCATATGAAACTACAAAAAGTAAACAGGACTAGTAATGATGAGTGAGTAACTTTAAATTATATTTCGAAAGCCTCTATCTTTCTAATTAATATAAACATAGTATATGCTACTCAACGAGACACGCCGCTTTACGTATACCAGTAAACGACAAAATACAGTACCTACCCAGTGCATATAACCAAGCAGGCATAATAACTAAAACAAATTTAACGATGGAGTGGCAACCACAGTTAATAAAATTACAAACACGTTACTGTGGTTATAAATGAGCAAATATTTCTCGAAAAACAATTTT
This sequence comes from Pheosia gnoma, assembly GCA_905404115.1. Classification (NCBI taxonomy): domain Eukaryota; kingdom Metazoa; phylum Arthropoda; class Insecta; order Lepidoptera; family Notodontidae; genus Pheosia; species Pheosia gnoma. The sequence goes on from FR989910.1 coordinate 3,607,250, forward strand.
ATTTGGCACAAATTAAACCTCCAGTCATTTGTGGCAAACAATCAAAACCGGATAGATACGCTAAGGCAATTAATACTCAATGTATGGCACTCACTCTAACGCAAACATCTATAAGCACGTCTCACTCCAACTGTCATATTCACAATATCATCTCTAATCAAAACCAATCTTCCTAGGTGTAAAAAGTTCGACCTCTTTCTATGTCAGTGCAAAAATAATGCCGTTCGTTCTGAAATCCTTATAGGACTTATTCGTCTAATATGTTAGCGTCTAACAAATTATAAATAAATGTCAAATTCTAACAAGTATTTTAATTCGTTCGTGTACGTTCCGTGTCGTGACAGACTATACAACCTCGTGAGGCAGGCTATGAGCCGACAGCCAGCCGAATGACAGATGACAGCTGCCCGAGGCAAATGCTCGTGCTCCCTCGCGCGGATGATTGTTACGAAAAACCTTATAACACAAAAGATATTTGTGTTATAAGTTTATTTATAAAATATAGCTATAATGATTCCATTCTTCCTTTTTCAAATTCCTCACCCTAAAATGGATCTATTCAAGCAAGCTCTGCTAAATTTTGGAACCCAGCGAAAGTTTCCAGTTACTTCCGAGTTTGCTGTTGCCCGTTTGTTTCGTAGTCCAAGTTTCCAAGTTCCATAGCTTTGAAGCTTCGCTGGACCGGGGTCTGTATTTGGCCGTCTCTGCCCATAATCCAATCGTAGGTACGTTAGGTTAGTTTGGATGTGTTTATTTAACAATAGGTTTGTAGTAGTTGGGTCGACTTCTAAATATACATTTTTATTACCTCCAGCCGTTTAACTAAATCGTTAACGGAATTGATAGATCAACGGTTGAGATTATTATAATTAATAGTTTTAGTATTATAACGGCGATATTAGTTGTAACTGCGCTAATTGTTAGATATTAAATAAATAATTAGTTTTTAAGTCTTAAACTCTAAATGCAGGAAATACTATATTTACGACTTGTTGGCCTACTATATGTATTGATGGAAATCATTATTATTTGTAATATTTTACCACTCACTCTTCTAATTGGTATAAACATATAATGTGCATTAAATTGCTGCTCTGCTAAGTTAACACCATCTAGTAGCCGTTTTCAGAACTAATTTACTGATATCAAATTCCCTTTCGATAATTACTTTTCCACAGTGTTTCCACATGAAAATTATAATTATCTACAAATTCAGACATCATTCGATATCCCAAAAATGATCTTCCATTATCGCTTACATTCTTCATTAAACTAACAAGGGGAGATCGATTAAGTAGATTAGTTATCTTTTAGATTACGTCATTGGCAACCCCCCTCAATTAGGGTGGGGGAGAAAGTCCACGAAATAGCAGCACATCTTCATTCGTGATTCCCGACTGCGGCCGATAGGGGGCGGGCTTGTTAACTTCTTGTTATAAAATAACTAGCCCCATGTTTGGTATTTGGTGGCCATGGTGGTAGGCATTTGATGATTCGAAAGGGCCCAAAAGTACTCGGTACCAATTTGTCTCATACATCAAGATCAAATAATTTATGTTTAGTTATTTTTGACTTTGACTTTGACTAAGAATTTATACGAATACCAGGGCAACAGAAAGCTTAGAAGATTAAATATACTATAAAAGTAGGCTTCTACGATGGGACAGTCAAATTTGGCTTATTTAACTGCCATCTACCGGCGAAATGCCGTCTGTACAGAGATATTACGTAATACAACACAAGAAATAAAACATATACCTAAGCACTAATGACATAGTAAAAAGTGCCATAACACAAAAAAAAACTTAGCAATATTTGACTTGTATGAAAAAAAAACAGAGATACAAAACAGTCATGATATTAGATATGCATCAGCTGTGAACTTCATTATTACTAATATCACTGAGGAACCATTCCATTTCCAGGGGTAAACATTTTTAGTAGCAATTGACTGAGTATGTAAGATTACAATGCCATGTTTCAGTGAAATCCACTCCATAGTTTTTGTGATACAGTTTTTTTACTATACCAGGGGAGACCTTCCATTATTCAGGACAAAACAATATCCTAAGCGTTCACCTTATTATAAGCTATCCCCATGCAACGTTACATTAAATTCCGTTAAGTTGTTTATCCGTGATGCACGATCAGACAGAAAACAAAAGATTAAAAATGCTCTAAGATTTTTTTTATCGCCTCTACTAATTTTCTGTCTTATTATTATGTATAGATTGTAGTAGGTACATAGACACTTGACGTTATTATATTATGCAAAAGTTATTTCATTAAAAGTTCGCATGCAGGAGAAGCGCACTCGAGACATGAGCTCACAATTAAGTGCTCCATTACCTGATTACCTTCACCTCAGATCTGGAGTAAGCACCTCCCAGAATTACCTATCTATTACTCTGAATTTAACTATAACTTTTTTTCTAATAAAAAGGTTTTATTTAAAAAAAAATATAAATTTAACTTAAAATCAAACTCACACTGTAATAAAAAAATGAGCCCTAAAATGGCTTGTTGGGGTACATGCACATAATGGAATAGAACTTTGGAAAGTTTGACTCTACTTTCTGTGTAAGGAATCCTAGCAACTTCTGATAATACCTTCAAATAAATATCTACTTAGTTGTCTAGTGTTAATGCTGTCTAGTGATGTTAGTATTATTAATACACGTGAATTTTATATCAGAAATGAATACATTATATCACTCCGAAAACAAAACAAATCAACTGGGGCTGTTCCCACTTCCCAGGTATGTCCTACTAAAATAAAATAAAAAACAAACAAACCCGACGCAAAGGGCACAGAACATGCAACTTTAATACCATAGCGGGTCCATGGGTGGGGCACAGGACAGCTGGGAGTGCCCCACGGGTCACTGACCCGGCACATGTGCCCGCAATATTGCCGTAACCAAAATATTAAACATTTTTCGTTAATGGCCGACTATGTTGATACGCAATGCATATTTAATGGATGCGGAAATGAAAGGTTTTTTGCACGCCCCTATATCCTACAATAGGTAGAAGTCTACCTAACTTTACATACCTATAATACGGTTGTCGACAATAAACACAAACAAATATACGTTGTTGTATTTTCGATAATTAATTTATAGTACAAATATCAACATCGCATTTATAACATGTTTCTATTGAAATTAAACTTACTATTAAATTATTTAAATCGTTAAATAAATGTAATAGAATATAAAATTAATTTGTTATCAAGTGACTGCGACCTTACGCTAATTTGAAGAACTTCAGTTTTTGTATCTATTCAACATGTTCAACTTAAAGGTGACGTCATATGGCGCCATGACAGTGTAAGACGTATTAGAGCAGGACTTCCCAACCGGTGGGGCGTAGAGATATCTTAGGGGGGGCATGAAGTGTTCGGATATTTTAATCTAATTACTTATCGAAGCGAAGTCGTCTTGCAGTCTATAATGATTTTATGATAGCTCTGTCAAAACCGGAACCTGATATAGAGCAACTGGTTCAAAAAATGCAGGCGCAAACATCGTAAAAATAATTAAAAATATCGTAAAAATAATTTGTGTTTTTTTATTGAAGCAATGAGTAAAAATATAGGGAGGCATGAATTTTTTTTTTATAATCCGGGGGGGACAAAATGCAAAAAAGGTTGGGAAAGCCTGTATTAGAGGATATTGCAAATATTAAATTATAGTTTTCAATAAAAATATGAATTAACTTTATTTTTAACAAATTCTATTAGTTAATTATTTATTAGATAAGATATACAAATGTACTTAAATTAAAAACATTCTAGACGATGTCTCTATGACCTTATTATTTAACCGTATTAAGATTAGCAATCATTTCAACTTAAGTTCAAATTTTAATTAACGATTATTCATAATTAATAAAAAATTTGTGTGATGAGCACGAATGTTTGTACCCAAGTCATGGATGTTTAATATCTATACAAGTAATATATTCTGGGTTCGCCCCCAGTCCATTGTACGGTACCCATAATACAAGCGTTGCTTATGTGGGACCGTATAGTTGGTGTGTTCGTCTGGCGATTATATTTATTTAATGTGCCCGGTAAATGGAAGAATCACTCTATTTCGTTAAGACATAATACTTGTACCTACTATTCCAAGCTAGAGTACCTACTAGTAATGAAAATGTTGCCATCAAATAGTGCATCTCTACCAAACTTTTCGGTGAAGGCATACATGGAGTATGCCTCTTTCAACTGTTCTTTTAGACGCGTCATGTAGGATACGAGTATGCCCGGGGGCGAATCGGGAGATTTGCGTACATATGTACCCACGGATCAGTGGGAGCTATGCTTGGAATATTTAAAGAGGCTACTTGAGATGGTGTTAGTCAGACCCAGTTGAGTTACGGTCGATGTATGATTTGTGGATGGGCGGATATCCTTTCCGTTTCTTTATTATCCGTCATCGGTAAATATTACATAATATTCGTAGTATGGTTACTTGTAACAGGCGGTAGCGGAGTCTTCATAATGACTTACTAGCATAATCTACAATTCAACATATATGCACACATTTGTACTACGGTTCCAGCTCTAGTTAATGTACCTATTATCGATATAGGAGGTGAATTATTTAGGTTTTTTTTACTTTTTATTTCAATATGCCACTACACCGTCATAATCGTACAAAGTTAATACTTACTTTGTACAAACATAATTCAATATATAATTACAACCATAATGTAGAGATATTTTCAGTGTTATAAATCTTCCTTCCATATCTTTAAAGTTGCGCTATATGGGTTATACAAATAACCTTCAGCTGCTTGTGTTGTCATAAAATTATTTTGCAGGAATGAATGTGCTCGTTAAGTAAAGACTAATGAAAGTCATAGGGTCGATAAGACTAAACTTTGGTCTTTTAGACTTAGCTACCTCTTTATAAATTGCTTTTACACAATTTACGACAGTTTTTAAGTTTTATACCAGCCAGGATTAAACTACGATTACAGAATCGATTCTAAAACGCAATAATCGATTAGTCATCATGGTATATTCGATTAATGATTACATAAACAATCGCAAAGGAAGCGTGCGAGGTTCTCGTATAAATAAGACAACTGAACGCAAACTTTGATTAAGGTCAGAAAAATCACTGCCTCTCTCAAGCTCAAAATATTTTCAGTCAGATCAAAGTCAACCCTATACACACCACCCGAGACCTTAATTACCAATAATTCGGCTCGACTATTAATAACCAACGCAGTCTAGACAGGTTTTTTCGTAGACCATTAAAGGATTGGCCGTTGGAGCCCTAGCCTGGCGCTCAAAGGCCGATGGATGATTAATAATTTGGGCTAAAGGCCATCGATAGCGAGAAAGTGCGACAAGTGCGGGTTGAAGCGAAAATGAAATGCGAAAAATATCTTCTGAAAAATGTATTGAAATTCCATTTTAAGTGGATTGTAACATGTAAAAATACACCTGGCACTCAATGTTTGACTAAAGATCGATAAATATAGGCTAAAAGCCACCAGATAGCGAACATCTACGGCAAGTGCTAGGTTAAGCTAAAATAAAGGGCGAAATATATCCGATGCGTGAGGTATCTTTTGAAAAATGGTTGCCATTGTAAATAGATTGTAGCCTATATGAATTACGTATATTACTTTAAAGGTGACTGATGAATAACGTGTGTTAAAATGTGTGCTATGGAAATCGGATAGATACCGAGAAAATGCAAAAAGTGCGAATTTAAGCGAAAATAAAATACAAAATATCTCCAATGTGTGTAATTCTTCTGGAAAATGCTTCGTAATAACATTGTAAATGAATTGTAACGTCTTTGAATGCCATGGTTATTGTTTATTCCGTGATAATAATAGACGCGGCATGGTAATGAGACTGTATTGTCAAGTGTCATTCCCGGCGGCGTGGTTCCGCCGTGTAATGACCCGGTTCCGCCATAACGCATTTGCGACGTCACTATTGCAGTTTTATTGCAATTGACTGTTGGTTTGAAGTGAATGTAGTTGCGGATAGGCACGAAACTATTTACTAGTTAACTACATGTATATAACTATACGGTCCCACACTAAGCAAGGTAGTAGCTTGTATTATAGGTACCGTACAATGGAATGGGGGCGAACCCAGTATATATTACTTATATAGATATTAAACATCCATGACTTAGGTACAAACATTCGTGCTCATCACACAAAGTTTGTCCCTACCAGGATATGAACCCGGGACCCTCGGCACAGAAAGCCGGGTCACTACCAACTGCGCTAATCAGGCCGTCGAAATATGAAATTCGTCGAATCGTGTCGTCATCGCCTATGTGCTATTCCAGACTATAATCTATCTCTGTGCCAAATTTCTTCCAGATCTATTCAGCCGTTCTAGCGTGATTGAGTAACAAACATCCATCCATCCAAACTTTCACATTTATAATATTAGTATGATTATATTGACGCAGTTTTATTAGTTTGCCATGTCTACACGTTCATACGTATGTATGTTCTTCAATCCAAATCTAATATTCCCGTAAAGATGGGATCCTACCAACTTGGTAATGTTGGTAACGGTATTCAATAAAAAAAGACTGTTACCAACTTAACGGCAAAGAAAAAAAGCTTTGGCAAGTAAAGATCGTCTATACAACTTTTATATTAGTTTTTTTTTTCACCAACTTTTTGAGTGAATTACTTTTCTGCGCTTCAGAACGTTGGAACTCATCTTATTATAACAATTAACTACAAACTGAGGATTAACAGCTTTCTGACGTCAAATCGAGTTAAAAGTTCGGTGTAATCTAACCTTGATTACGCTTTAACTTTTAATTGCACGTAGGTGTACCGCTGAAGACAGACATGTTAAATAAATTTTGGGCACGAAATAAATATATTTTACCACTTTTACATTGAGATTACAGATTATATCACACAAATTGTATATACATAGAACTTCAAGCAACAGAACCTAAAATGGCTTTCATTAAAGTAAAACCCCAAAACTTAGATACAATATTAAACGAAACACATAGGAGCCAGTTAATTGAATGAAAAAATATTAATAATGATTAATATAAGTATGTCTGGGCTCTATGGACTAGCCTATGTTAAATATTTTATTTTTGTCTATGGAAAATTACTACCTTCTTACTACAAATCGATGGTTCCGGGCGGAGCCGTGAGCAAAATATAGTTCGTTATTTAAATTACAAATTCTTGTCGTATTCTTAAAAAAACATTTAAAGATCACTTTTAAAAAGTATACTCCAATCAAAACTCTTATAAGATTAGAAGAGCTTTTAGAGGGAATGTTATTGCAATTCGCTGCCTATTTCTCAAAAAGTCTGCTCACAAGAGTCCATTAAAAGGCACATTTAAAAAAACAATCGCCTTATCGTAAAATTTGAACACTCAATGTCAGGCCTTTGAACTTATAAACTTCTTAAATCGGATCCTCACTGTAAGGGCTAGCCTCTGGAGAGCCCAGACTATTGACATTATGCAAGGAGCCTAAGCTTCGCCTGGGTAAGCTCACAAGAGGCCGCCTTGTGCCTCGACTGGCAGACCGAGGCTTAGTGGCGTGCACCGAAATACGTATTTACATATGTCTGTGGTTACGTTTTATTTCTTCAATGGGCTCGAATGTTTTGTGTCCTCCACAAGTTCTTCAAATAGGCTTACAAACATTATCATTATAAAGGCAACATATATTATAGCCACGTATCGTATTAAGAACCGTATCTCGATACGTAGGTACGCCACTAGTTTTCGTGAAATGCACACAAATCCGTATCTCCTGTGATGTGCAGTGAAGTGATAATTGGTCGTAACGATCGTCATCTTATCTATAGTCACTAATCATTTCCATAGATTTTTTTTTTAAATTACCAGATGAAAATACCAACTATTAGGGTCCACACTAAGCAAGGTACAGTATAATGGCGGGCGGAGGCAAATCGAGTATATAAATACATAGTATCCATGACTCGGGTACATACATTCCTGCTCATCACACAAAGTTTGTCCCGCCAGTATTCGAACCCGGAACCCTCGGCGCAGAAAACAGGGCCGCCACCCACTGCGCTAAAGAGATCGCGTCAAATTGTTTATTATTATTCTGTTGGTCAAATGAATAACTTGCTGTAAACATAAGTACCTATAATTTTCTCTTTTTCATACTACCACGTCGCCCAATTAAAATCTTTCGATAATAAGATTTAAATCTTACTCCGTACCGCTCTCGCTGAGTTAATTACTTGCATGTTACCTGAAACAATGGATCTTTCATTAATATTCAGCAATGCTGGAAAGTTCAAAATAATTAATTATACATCACGAGACATTAAATGTAGATAAGCGTGTAAATTATTCAAAACAAAATAATGTATCCTAACGCCATCCCGCCCCCATCCTATGATGGGGTGACCAGAGATCACCTACTTACTGTACATTAACATTTCTTATATCATTACTCCTGTACGGTATGATCTAAATAAATAAATAAATATCGTCAGATGAACACACCAACTATACAGTCCCACACTTAGCAACCAATCCATCCAAATGGACCAATCCATTGTAAGGTACCCATAATAGATGCGAGCGAGCCCAGTATATATTACTTATATAGATATTAAACATCCATGAATTGAGTATAATCTTTCGTGCTCATTATACAAAGTTGGTCCCTACCAGGATTCGAACCAAAAACAACGCAACAATGAAACAATTTACTTGACACTGACATAAAAGGCACTATTTTTTCGCCGATTGCCAACCTAAAAAAAAGAAGAATAAATAAACCTTAAAAGCCATTACTGTTGAAACCTAGTATAATAGTTGTATATTAGTTAAATTACTTGGCAACACATATGCAGCTATGACGTGCACAAGTCGAGCTTACACTCGCGAACAACTAAGTAAACCCCGATACATCAACAATAAGCTAACGGTAATGTTTACTTCAAAGCTGTTTACTTCGAAACCGATCTGTGTACAACACTACGTGTTATCGAATATCGATAGCCTAATATACCTCACTTATATTAACACTAGCTGTTGCCCGCGACTTCATCCGCGTGGTATTTAACAAAGACAACCGTTGACAACAGCCTGCTCGCCCATTCTCAGCCCGCGGGACGCATTGCAGGTTGTTGCTATCAAACTTAATCAGGCGCTGCGCTGCAACATTGGTTTTAATTTTTTTTCGTGAGATTCTATTTTTATTTCTAAAATAAAAGTAGCCTAAGTTACTCCTTGTTCCATCAGCTATCTGCCAGTGAAAGTCCCGTCAAAATCGGTCCAGCCATTTCAGAGATTAGCCGGAACAAACAGAAAGACAGACAGACAGACAGACAGACAGACAGACAGACAGACGGACAGACAGACAAAAATTGTAAAAAATGTTGTTTCGGTATAGGTAACGTGTATACATCCAAATGCACTTAGTAAAAAGCGGTTATTTTAATATTACAAACAGACACTCCAATTTTATTTATGTGTTTAGATTATTAATACTGCCCCTTTTACCGGGCGGGTTGGCGAACTTCACATGTCTTTCGAGGGTTTCTCTCAGTTGATGTAGATGAATTTGCTCGTGATGATTTCCTTCACAGTTTATCAAGTAATAATCATGGTTGAAAATTAAATTCGTACGTGAAATCGAGAAATCCCTGAGATGCGAGCCGGTGTTTGAACTTGCGGTCCCCGTTACCGAGGCAAGCGTTCTACCAACTTGGCTTTAACAGGTTATATAAAGTAAAAAATATCTATAAAGAAATAATTATTTAAGGCTTTACAATAATATTTTATTGGTAGGCTATAAGGGTTATATTAAAGAAAAAAAAATATTTGTATTTTTTTTAAATAACACTACGAATACGACGAATACTAAGCGCGCGATGAAACTGTACTGGCTTGCTTTCTCACACATATACTTTATACATATACGTGATCGTTATGACCTACTTGTTAACCTTCAAATATTTGACACTATTTTTGTTAAACCTTATATATTAATCTACAATGATGCACACATTGATTATCATTTCAGTTCGATGATATCGATTAAATGGGATACGTAGTCTAGTAGAAAATGAGAACTTGGCTGGATTTTTTTCCATAGGGTGTCGAGATATTCATTGCAGAATAAGTATGTTCTTTTACAAAGTGAATATCGAAGTGAGGTCGGATCGGGTGTGGGGTAAGGGTGGTGGGTGGTGGGGATAGAGGCCAGCCGGCTATCAGTCACTGTCAAGTCGCCGATAGCGCGGGACGTCTTCGTATCGCTTAGAATTTTATCGCTAACGATATCTACTCGTATTTTTAATCGAAATTGTTTCCTATTTTTATAGGCTAGGCAGTCTCGACTCGTAAAATTGGATTGTTTGATTTTCACTTGCGGCCATTGATTTACAAAAATCTATCTAAATTACCAATAAAAACTTTAAATAAAATGTGTCAAACCACCAATAAAAACTTAAAATATTTTATTAAAATCCTAACGCTATATATTTTTATCACCATGAAATTCTCGTAGCAAAATTTCACGTTTTTTGTAATGACGGCTAACAAAAATTCATAGAAAAAAAAACCGTGAAATCTTATAATGATATTGATTTCTTATATTTACGCGAATACTACACATTGAAATAAAACTATTTTTCGGAAATAAAACTTTTTGTCGGGAACGTAAAAACAAAAAATAAACGCGATAAAATCCTTAAAAAATAGTTTTATTTCAATCTTATAATGATTTTTCGCTTCAGTAGGCTTCAACATCAACAAAAGGCGTGCGAACACCGTCACTGCATCGGTATCAATGGGATCGTTTCCTATGTAACACAGAAAGGACCGCCCGGGATTTATTACTTCACTGATTCTTTCAATTGCTCCGAATGCTACGAAGCTAGATTTATATGACATTCCCTTACAAAGAGTCACGTAATTCTCGTCCCACTTGCCATCGTTCTCAAGATATCTCGGACGATGCGAAGAAATTAAATCGATGGCGCCGACAAGCTATGTCGGCAGATTGGATTCATTCTTGTTTGTGACAAAAAATAGTACTAGTACTTACCCGATAACTGCTGCTGACAAATTGAAAGCACGTTGCAAAGTATGCCATTGTCATTACATCATTGTTGAAGATGAAAAGTACGACACGAATGATATAACAACACAGTGGCGATGGGTCCATATAACATTATTCGTAACGGCTCCTTTTTCGAAATAAAAATTTGAATTTGGATACGTACTGGCTAGTAGGAACCCAAATTAAAATTTAAATAGGTACCAAAAAAATGTTTTGTTTTGTTTTGCAGAAATCAAATAGAATTTAGGTTGTTTTCTGCAGAATAATATAATATACCGCCACCGCATGGGCCAAATTTTTTACACTTTTTGTAAATATTAAGTAGGTTTTCTATACTCTTTTTAATTTATATTAGTTTGTAAATATTTAAGTTATTTTCTTTGAAATTATTGTATATATTAAATACATCATATATAATGTAATATGTTAAATGAGAGATCTAGACCCCATGAATTATCAGGGGTTTTTAACATTCTTATGCGCTCACAGATAAAGCTTCTTTTCGACTTCCCTTGTGGAAATATTCACCATCACTCCTGAGGTGTACTTACCCACATTATTAATAAGTACCAATCAATACAAGTCAAGAAAACAACGCCCGCACGAACAAAGAAATTTATATGTATAATCCTGGATCTTTTTCTGGTTTTGCTTATTACACAAACAAAAAGTATAAGTACGAATAATTGTGAAGCAATTTTCCAAGTGTCAGCGCTTGTAGACTACTGGGCAAGCAGAAAATGTAACATTATATACAAAAGAAGTGGCTGGGATGCAGTAGAATCTCATAACTGGTGACCGGGACGCGACTCCCATAGTATTTACTGGAGAAGCGTGACTTTTTTATTTAGTAGGCTTATAGGTTTTGCATCCAGACTCGTATACGCTTTGAATAAATATGTATAAGGCCCATGCGGCAGTTTAATGTAGACGTATATCAAAGTTTATTAGCGTTTAAATACTGAATTTGAAGCAAGTACATTCTTGTAGTTAGGGCATTTTTTTTTAATGGGACTACGCCTGCTTCACATTCCCACCACTGCTACTCCAGTAAGCCGAGGTTTGACCCTCGGCGTGTCACGGGATAAAGTTAATTGTCTTGGAACCCGCACGAATTTAATCGAAAGATAAAAATAGGAGGAGTTGGAAGAAAATTATCCACTTCCCTCCATTACAAAGCGGGAGACAAAAAAGATCTGGTAGATAAATTTCCACAGAAACAAGAGTCTAACAGCTGGACTAAGTCCAGGTGTATGGCACCACGGAGAGTTTAAATACTAGTTGGTAGTTGGACCATATAAAACTTGTGAGCTGATTAAACTTGAGTAGTTAGGGCATGTAACATATAGCATGTAACATGTTTGACAACCGTGCAGTTATGTATTTAAATGAAGGAGGAGTAGGGATGTATTAGGAAAACAACACCATATAAATAATAACATAGATATTCACAACAGTGTATGATAACAATACTATTAGCGGTGCTCAGCCATTGTATTTCAAATCACGTACACAGAACCGCGGCAAAAAAAACAAAGGCATCTCGAAACTATGTTTAATCAGTATTCACACGAGAGGGACTCCATCCGGAAGTGACTTGACGGTTTCCTGTCCCTTTAGTAATGGATATAACGATATAAACCGAGATACCATTCAAATGTATCTTAAGCCGCTTCATTACGTGCTCAGATATGAGTTATAGGAAACGCGATGCGTGAAAGTTTCGAGTAATCGATTTCGATCATTCGGATCGTTTGTAATCGATTACAAACGATGCGGTTGTACGTTTCAGAGTAGGTCGTATTAAAAATGTAATCTACATAGAAGCTTACAACCATGTTCGAACGGTGCGGGTTCGTAAAAAATGGGAGTTAGAAATTCATTAACACGGAAAACCGCGGAACTTTGAAACATTGAACTTTTCGCGAAGCGAGAACGAAATAAGCACCTAAGTATAGAAAAGTATAATTACGGGAGTTCCCGCTACAAATATGGTTTTTTTTTCCACTTTCTTCTTAAATTGTAATTATTTTGTATCGGAAATATACAAACAAATCACGTTTAGAAACGAGAATTGCTTTGATGATCGAAACATTTCTTAACATATTTGCGCTAAATTTGTTTCTGTTCCTTAATATATTCCAGCGAAATTCATTAATTCATTTATCTCCTTTTAATACATGCTCCTGAAATATTAATATTAAAATGTAGCATGCATACAATATTCAATCTGCGAATTTGAATACTCCACCGATCCAGAGTGAGGGATTCGTTTTTGATTAATTTTAGATCAAAGTTGTAAGAGGGTTCAAAAGGGCGTCGCGTCATTTTAACCTTTAATTCTTCAGTCACATTACTCATAGTGATTAAAGCATTCGAGCAATACGCTGACTAGACGTGGATAAATTAAATACATTCGAGAATACACTACATAGTACTATACGCGTATTAGTCAGAATAAGTAAACAGTATTAAAGCAGCTAAATATTCTTCAGTCGAGGGAAGGCTGCCAACGTCAGCGGCGGAGGCATCGAGGCATGAAGCCAGTCTTCTGTCGCCGGACGTGACCTCCCGACCTGCTGCCCGCCCCCACATATTTACACTTCTTTGTCTGAAGAAACCTCGCCGCCCGCCGCACCATAAAAGGCAGATACTGAATCGAATCAAGACACCGCCGACTTTACAATAACGAAACTGTAAGTCTTCATTTCTTGAGGCTCAATTAAAAAGTTCTTTGTGCGGTATAAAAAAAAATTCCTAAAATTCGTGCAGTCGCCAGCGTTGCGGAAATTAAATTTTGCCTAAACTCTTTTGATTTCTTTACGTTTTTACAGAACGGCATCGGCTATCGCTACCATTTGTTACTGAGCTTCAAAACGTCGGAGCGAACAATTGAAAGGGGCTCGTGGGCGTCGGCTTTGTGTGGCAGGACTCGACACTGCCAGACGAGAAAAGGTTTCGTAAAGGAACTCTTTTATATCAGCGATCAATTTGCCAGAGAAATCGACTATCACAAACAACGCCTTTTGACCATTCTACGTCACCACATAGGTACGTAGACCATATAAAACTTTTTTCCATTATACTCGTAAAAGAATGTGCTGTACATGCATAAGCAGATCGATCAAGCGTTTATTTCCATACATACAATCTCGTGATCCGATTATGTGATTTGCAAGTATAGCACGATTTTTTTTTCAAAAGTACAACAGCCAGACTGAAGGATATTTGCAAAGCGGCGTTTATACCAAACAAGGGATGGATATACGGAAAAATATTAGCACACGATTGGTTTGAACGAAGAGTTATAGAGACATAAAAAAATATAAATAAAACATTAAATTCAGTATTTCTAACTAGATAGCATATGTACTTCATAATGGACTAGCACCTAGACCAACAGAACAAAACTAACGTAAATAAGTTTTTAGAAATTGTTTATTTATACGACCGTTTAACAATCTTAAATGGAATTTTAGCAAAAAGGAAAACCTTCCAAACAGTTGGGTGGTAAGAAACTAATTGAAAATATGGTAACTAACACTAATTAGGTATGTCAAATAACATATTAGAAATCTGCATAAATAACCTTGTATAAGATTGAGAATATTTTACATTCATGTAAACCATAAAAAAATAGTACTAACTCTATGAATATAAACTCAAAAGAAAACGTGAATACGAGTGGTCATAGAATACCAACGTTACAAATCAACATAATATCGGAAAAACCAAATCAGAATGTTGAACAAAAAAAAAACATGAGCAAAAAGGATCAACAAATAGAACGAGCGCGCACCAAACCCTGGCTCGTGTGTCTCCATTCAACAAAGAGAGGGGGTTGGGGGGGGGGGATGTATGCATCCGACCGTGGCGAGCCCTCGTCTACAGCCCTCTGTTTACCCGATCCACAATAACTCTATTGTATGACTAACTTTTCACATTGTAAGGGTTATTGCTAGGAAACTGAGATACTCTTAGCTTTGCGCGGGTATTTGCCCTGTCCTATGTCCTTTTGTTAGGACAACTCAAAACGATTAGAAATGGGAAACGTTTGAGTGTTTGTTATATCTATTACCGTTGGGCCCCACGGGGCTGGCTGTGACAAGGCAAAATGTAAGGAATACGGATTTGGTCTCATTCTTTTTTATGAATAAAGAGAGGGTGGGAGGGTGTAGTTCATATTCATTTTTTTGTTTACTTTATCTTTATCAACGTCCGTGAGCTGTGATCGCTCATTCTACCTACTAAATAAATATTAATCTATACTTTTATCTTTACACTTAACCTTTTTTGCTAAAAAATAATTTTATTATCTACATCAGTTGTAACCAAATATTCTTGTGTACGTGAATCGCGTACATAGAATATAAATAGATGTTTTATTATCAACATTAACAAAACTGAACTGCCAAAACCCTTTACCAGTCGTCTAACAAAAATTTGTATTTACTAAGTCAAGGATTAAATAAAGAACATTTTCAATAAAAATATACATGATACACATGATACGACGAGATCAGTGAAGCCATAAAAGGTAGCCAGTCGCTAATAGAACGTTCATTTTGATAGTTCACCTTATATTTGCCCTGCTCCTAAAGACCTTGGAACAGATCCAATCCTTTAATCTCTATCACAATTTATTGGCTCTTAACTGAGCTTAAACAACCTTAAACTTTATAAAACTGTTAATTTATCGGCTCAAGTCTGTTTAAGTCTGCAAGTTATTAATCCATCTTTTTGTTTTTTTTATATATTTTCAATACACTTTAATGATAACAACAAGTAATAAGGCTATATGGAGTAGGCAGATAATAATAACGGCATATCGTCATTCTAAAACCAATGGAGTACCTTACAGAAGCAGTCCCGCTACGTCAATCACATCTTGAATGTTTCGAAGACATTATTAATTTAAAGGACTCATCATTTCGAATTGTATGATTTATAATATTGAAACGCATAATCGGAAGATCCTTTAAAAGCGTAAATTCGAAACCCAGTTTGAAGCCCGTCCTGCGGTTGACCAACATTCCATCCAAAATTGACGTTCACGTCACCTCTATAATCGAATTTGCGACAGCCCTAACAAATCTCAAAGGGCCGCTACGTTTTCCACCAACCGATAGACAGCCAGGGTTCATCGTGTAACGACCCACCCCCTAAGCTACCCCAATTAACCGAGCTAATTAAAACCCCATTGTAATAACCCCAAATGGTAAACCTAAGCTAAAGCTAACCTAAATTTTTCAAACTTATCAATACTCTTAACTACCTACTCTGGTCACTTGGACCTAAGTATCCTACTAGACCTACCTACTTATATCTTAGACATCTTTAAAATCCCGGCGACTTATCTTATACCTTTACCTACTTAAATATATAAACAGACTTAGTTGTGATCTGGGTTTAATATTGGCCAAGTGATTCGTCTAGTGATCGTGAAACCCATACGTTGTGAGACCGCTGAAAGTAACCTAAATTCTTTTAGTGAAAGATTGGTATACCTATGAATTTACGCAACTTAGAACTAGCCGCACCTCCATATTAAATCTAAAATAATTATATTCATTAATATCACCAGTTAATATTATTCAATTGATAATACATGTATTTAGCTAGTTTGATAAATGTATGATAGAAAGTTATCTTAGGCGTATTTTCAATGAAAGAAGTAATAATCAGTAAAAGAATAGCGGTAACAAATATAAAAAGAATAATCAAAGAATAGTATAAAAATAGCGGTAAGAAAAACAATAAGAATAGTATAAAAAAATTGCGGTAAGAAAAACAAGCTCCTCGCCCCGCCTGTTTTAGTAGAAGGCGACGTTCCAGACGATCCTTCTCCCTCCGCCAAGTCAATATATAATTGTATTGAGTACATATATTGACCATAACATTATATTAGATCATAGTAAAACAATTATATAATTATAACCAAGGCAGATAAACATTGCAACATTCAGGCAGCTTCCCGGCTGTTACATTAATGTTCAAACTCCAGCGTCCCGGCTGATTTGGTTTTAATAATTCAAACATTCTAAATCTTTAACAATCCAAACATTTGGACAGTTCGAGACCATCAGGAATCCTCCAGCTTCCAAGTCCAGTACCTTTACCAAGTACTTTATTACCCAGTCAAGATTAGGTATAACATCATGGTTGTATCTCTCACTTCACTTGAGCAGAGAACACCAACAGGGACTCCCGCCCAATTCAACCACATCTTAAAATATCATAGGTTAGTATGCAAAACCGATAAGTCCAGCTAGTGACTGCAGATAGCAACTCTATCATCTACTGTTTAGTGATTGCTATCAGGGTCTACCGCCCCACAGTGTAGCCAAATCTACCAGATTCACCCACCATGTAACAACTCAATTACGATATAAGTTTTAGGTATAGACTTTCCACCAGATTCAATCCATCCAGAATCTCAATACTGAACCATACATCAGATTATCAAGTTATTAATTATCACGTTATATATTTAAAATTGAATAATAATTAACATGAAAATAGATACACTTAAACAAAGTAGGTAAGTATATCAAACTTTAACCTTGATTTAATATTATCACTATTGAATACATGGAACAAATGAATCTACCACTCGCTCGGAAACCTAGTCCAATGGAGAAGAGCGAGCGAGAAACTCCATGGATTAGCAAAAGGGTCCCTACCTACCTGCCTAATTGTTAATCCTACTATCCTATCACCTATTAATTTACTTAAACCTTTGTCCCTATAGCCAACAGACAGTCCGCACCTACTACCAATCGCAATTATCGACCTACCCGCAGCTAAAATAATAAAAGTATATGATGTTTCCTACGAAATTCCTAGTTTCCCAACACGTATTAATTTATCTAAATCTGTATCCCTATAGCCTATCAAACAAACCGTATCAACCGCCTAATCAATAAACCGTACCTACCGCCAGTCAACTGTATCAACCTACCCGCCTATAATAATAAATATAATTATATGAAGTACCCTATGGAAATATACCTAGCCAAGAAAAACTAGAGATAAACGTCACTTTTACATTTAAACATATATGTCTTTGGTCCCAGGCACCCAGGAAAGGCAATTCACAAGCGATACATTCCCCAACACACTTTAACATTCATTTAAAATTACAAAATAATTCCCTTTATTCACTGCACTAAAGAACAACCCAAATTAAAATACAAATACCCTATTCAATGAATAATTAAAGACAATTTTAAACAGGAAAAGAATATACACAATTCAAACACCAAGAAAATCTCAATGCAAAATCAAATTAACAAGTACTCACCAATGATCGCTTGTGTTGCCTGGGACCGCAAGACGTAAAGAATTCGACTTTCCAACACACAATGATCGCCTGTGCAGCTCCGGACCGCAAGACGTATAAAGAATAAGACCCCGAAATGAATCGCGCAACGCCTTTTATAGTAGTTCTCAGACACCATATTTCTACCCTCAACTCCGTAAGATTCAAGCGTTCAAAGTCACGTACGCATCGGTGTCGTTAACGCTATCAATAATGTCTATGCTCGATACTTATTGTAGTAGTATGGCATTTCACACCATCAGTATTTTGATGGAAATTAAGCTAGTTTTGTACGGAATGGGAAAGATTACACTATTTGTAGTATCTACGCTTAGTTAACAATGAGATATTCTACAATATCAATATTTCTATAGAAAAGTATGACTGTTCCCTACATATCGGAATGTATCAAGATATCAATATAATCTATAATAACAATGCATTTTAAAGTTAATAATTTATAATGTTCGTAGAACTATTTTGTTTTTAAGGAATTTAATATATCTATTTGTTTAAAGAATACAATAACGAAACGCATCCCGTCTGACAATGTCCAACTAACGTCAAATATATTAAATGTCAACAAGTTCGGTTGGTAAACAAAGTTTTGAAAACTTTTAGTTCGAACATGAACGATTCTCATTTATGTAATTATTATTGTGTTTTTTCCTCAGATTAAAGTAATTTATAATTTTATATTTTACCTATCAAGTCCCCACTAACTGTTGCCAAGAACATTGACTATAATGAACATTACATGAAGGAAATTATATATTTTAGAGAGAAACCAAGTGAAAGAAGTTCAAGCATAATTGAATGTTTAATCATATATTTGTGAATGGTGACGGGAAGATACTCTGGACCGTTACAATCGTGGATCGCGAATGGTGTGTATCACTGTGTCGACACAGAGCGCCACTGTGCCCACACTGGATGTTTCGGCCGGTGAGAAAGATCCCGTGCCATTCTTTATTAACCCGCCAGAATAATCTATTGGTTAGATTAACGAATACATTCTTAGTTCACACGTTTGAGTGGTCGGAACGATTTGTGTAAATTGAAGCGCTGATTAGATTTTCGCTCCCTCGTAGCGCCGCGACTTAATCTTTTCGATTCATTACTCGCTAAAAGTAAGATGTATTCGTGATTAATTGTCTTGTTTTGTCTGTTTACAATTAACGGATTTTCCGGATCGAATTACGATCGAGGCGAACTTTGGTCCACTTTCAAATATCCAGGTTATATCCGACGTAGACTATAAAATTCTAACTCGATCAAACAACGCGCGATAATGAATAAAATACATAATAATACCAGGATTAGAAATGAAATAGATTCAAGGCCTTATACGCCATACTTGTCTGGAACGCTTATTTTAATCAATAAAGAATAAGAATAGTTTATTTTCATGTAACATTTACAACAACAAAGTATTGGTGAGCTCCAAACTAGACAATGTCTGTATCTTGGAGATCGGTACACTATTTAACGTACAAGTAAAATGTTAAATGGTATATAATTTCAATTTCTTAAACTAGAACATAAAATGAAATGAAATGTGAAAGTGAAACACTATGAAATAATAGTGTTCACTCTTTATAAAGGCTGGCTCTTTATAAAGCAACATATTATTGACAGATGTTGTAGCCAAACGCCTGGAAAATTCTGATAAATAGTTTCACCTTTAGGTTATCAGCTCGGTCTTAGAGGGTACATACCAATCGTTCAGTGTAAATCTCACCCTAATCAGGGTAGCCTAGTAGCCGAGCCCAGAGCAAGAATTAAGAAAAGGCCTACGACGATTAGCATTGCACCAATTATTTTGTCTTCAGATAATAAGCGAGGTTTTACTCAGACACTCAGTATTAATAAATCATAAAATCAGATTTGTGAATTCAATTTGAAAACTCATTTTCCATGATCACAAAACGATAATTTACTTCAACTTTCCGACTGCGCCCGTTGGAAATAGGTACGTCGTTTAAATGTAGTGAGTGAATAAGAAATCTACTTACTAATAATAACATTGTCAGAGTCCATTGTCCGTCGGGTTGACCCAATTACGGTTCGCGAATTGAACACCACATTGGGGCGAAATTGTTCGATCTGTCGGCGGAAATTAAATTTTCTGAATACCCCTTCGCGAGTCGATGGAGAAAGCAAAAGTGTGCGGCGGCCATTTGGATTAGAGCCCTGAACAATTCACTGTCGTAGTAAGAAAAAAAATAAGTAGTCCTTCAAGTTGGAGTAGTAAGTAACATGGATATGTTTAGAGTATGCTAGAATAATAATAAAGATGTTATAGTAGTAATAAGGTAGACACATTCAATGCATATTAAATAATCTCTTCGCTATTGTTCTCTTAAAATATACATTAATAAAAAAAGTTAAATTAAAAAATAAAAAACCCGACTGCAATTTTTTAAATAAACTTTTTTTTATTTCAATCTTTTTCGTTATTGTTTTTCACGTTAATAATACCTATTATGCAAATAATATATAAAGCAAAATTATATAAGAATTTTATCACAGATTTATTATAAGTAGTGAATATTTACGTGAAGATGGTTGCTAACCAACTTTTGATCGTTATAGATGAAATACCTATTCAATGGTATGCCACTTGGTATAGTTCATCGACTTTTTTTTTCTTTTTCATTATATGGCGTCTGGTTGTCGCCATATTTAATTTTGATTACTGTCACATCTTTAGTGACACTCGCAAGATTAAGAGGAATTGATTAACATAAGAATCATGCAAATCAGCCCACGCGTTTGGTCTCTAAAACGCCACATAAAACAAAAATACATACATACATAAATAGGCTGATAAACACATTACTCTCCTTTGCGTCGCGCGGTCGCCTAAAAAGAGTAATCACGGCGCTGGATACCAAAGAGATAGTAGAATCTTGTGTTTGGGACAATTCATTACATGAATACAACACATTTAAATGTGTGAATGCATAGGCATAGGCCAAATAACTACAGTTTACATAAAAATGGACACAAAACTCGGCAAAATCCTTCCCAAGGTATCGAAGCTGAAAACATTAGTTTTTTTTACTACATCCAAAGGTCTAACAAATACTCAAAACAAACAAAAGAAAACAAACATTCGATCACCGGCCACGTACAGTCTCGATCATAATGCATCACACATTGACAACATATCAGCAATAAGGAGGGGGATCATATTAAACTGGTACCAATAGGGATTCCCTCTATTCATTTGTTATTTCGGAGGACTGCACGAGTGAGTGACCCGTTCACAACTGCTCGCGATGTATTGTAGGGCCCGGGGCCATTGTAATTTTTTTTCGCTGACGTGGCAGTTTTCCGCGGAAACGTTTCTTAGGCTTTTGTACGCCCGTCCCCAGGGATATTGGGATGGGATTGCGTGAAATGTATACGGTTGTATATTAAATATGTTTGTATCGTTGATTTTTAATATGGCGCTTGTCGACAACAGATAATTTTTTTTCAAACATAATTTCAGTGTATGAAAGAGTTTTTGTATGAGATTTTCTTCATGACACATGCAATTTAAAAGGAATATGTTTTCGTTATGTTCAAATATCAGGACATTTAAAACAACTAAGTATGTACATAATATAATAACTCGTCGTTTGAACCTTATATTCATATACATTAAACCCATCCCTTAGATATATAAGTGAAAAATATTGAGGTTCAAGACACGTCACGTAGTGAACGACAAACGTGATCTGACGAGAACGTATCTGATCATATCAGTAATCATACTTTTTGTACGTCCTACGCCTATATTCCGAACACATCTATACATATAAATAAAATTGGAGTGTCTGTTTGTAATATTAAAATAACCGCTTTTTACTAAGTGCATTTGGATGTATACACGGTACCTATACCAAAACAACATTTTTTAGAATTTTTGTCTGTCTGTCTGTCTGTTTGTTCCGGGTAATCTCTGAAATGGCTGGACCGATTTTGACGGGACTTTCACTGGCAGATAGCTGATGTAACAAGGAGTAACTTAGGCTACTTTTATTTTAGAAAAAAAAATAGGATCTCACGAAAAAAAAAACCAGTGTTGCAGCGCTGCGCCTGATTAAGTTTGATAGCAACAACCTGCAATGCGTCCCGCGGGCTCAGAACACGCGAGCAGGCTGTTGCCAACGATTGTGTCTTTGTTAAATACCACGCGGACGAAGTCGCGGGTAACAGCTAGTATTCCTATATATGCAACGCTGATATACAACAATGTGCTATCCACACGTACAGTTCTCGTAAATTTGAACTCTATGGCATTGGCTTAAGAGCTTCCTCAGTTTCAGAGTGGTTGAAGGTTTTTTGTGTATCTTGTACTTTATTGTTATATCATCACGTAAGCATAGTATATATTCATTAGTCTTCTTTGTGTTGGTAACTCTTCGCAGTATCAAAGCGTTTGGAGTAAATATAAATTTCTCGAAAAGTTTCTGTTCAGAAAGATAAAGGATATTTTGGTGTGTCAAATACAATGGCGGACCAAGAAGAACCGATAGGAAAAAAAAACTTCCTTATTAATAAGATCTGTTTAAACTAAATACCTTCCGACGGACGATATGGAGAATACGGTACCCTGGTTTCTGTGCCAAACGTACCGGGTTTGAATCGCGCTTGGGGCAAACATAGTTTAAAGATCTTGAATGATAGTACCCGAATCATGGACGATTGCAATCTAGGATACAAGTAGGCATTTATATAGTCTACTGCCCTATACACAGGGAACCTTAGTTTGAGGCCATACCAATGTGTGTAAAGGGTCGAGAATAGAAAAAAAATCTTGTTTCGTCTTGCTGGTTCTAAATATGGTGAAAATGTTAAATATTTGGAATAACAGAAGTTGGTATAACATCCAAAAAATAAATGTTCCATCAATCAATCAATGATCGACCAAGAAAAAAAACACCCCACTTTTTAAGGCAACCACACCAATTTACCAATTATTTCGAAGGGCCATTCCATATTGCACAACTATGAATTACCAAATGATAGTGTCGGCCGATCGTAATAGTAGAGTAATCGCGGTCTATTAAGCTCAACGATCGGTGCACGAGTTCATACAAACGGCGATTGTGTGGTCGATACGGTAACGAGAGAAATTAGACACCAAATCGGACTTTCACCGTGAAATGCTTTGAAGGGATACGCAAAATTAGGTGGTCTATTTTAGCAGCAGAATGAAATGAAAAAAAAAGTATTGAAGAGGTAACGAAAAAGAAAGATGACTATAAATGGAGACTATACATAACACACATGATAGAGAAGACTATCGAACAGGTTAAGGTAGAAGATAAGCGTGGTAGTAGAGAGAAGCAACATGAAATGAGATAATCGATGTAATGCCTCAGAAAGAAGAGAGACTGTTCTCAATTGAGATATGTGGACTTCACCGCTAAAAGTAGTTAACTTACAGCTTGATACTATTTTAAATTAGTAAAACGCTTCTGATGTCTTTCATAAAAATTAACTACAAAAAACTCATACAACATTAATGGAATTTTAATTGCAAAAAACTACTGACTGAAATTTTGAGAAGAATATAAGATATACTTAGCTGTGCCTGATCACACTTCAGGACAACCATGACGGCCCTATCCAAGAAAGAAGAAGAAAACTATGAATAAAACGCCAAAGATGAAAAACAATAGAACGTTCCCCCGATTTCATTGCAAATAACCAACACCCAAAACCATTTGGCCATTCCAAAATCAAAATACCCGAACACAGTCAAGCGTAATATTAAAACAAATACAGTTACAAAATTCCCCACTTCAACCCTAACTACCAACGGCCACGTGTCAAAGTTCAACAACCCACAACCGTAGTCGACTACTTCGACTAGGTAGTATTAACCCCGCGACTCCGATGACTAAGTGCAGTTGCAATTGTCCTGTTAGCCGAGACTACAAACAATGCGGGGTCCCAATCAAACGGCCCGGATGGCCGTAATTAAGATCTGCTCTCAAGTAATTAGAGTGAGACAAATACTGGTAAACGTGCAATCCATTATGGCCGGTTTCAGCTGAAGGTGGCGAGGACAGAATAGATTTTGTTTGAGGGTCTTGAGGCGATTTGTGGCGCTAATATTCATTGGTTACAATTTGCGATGGAATTTGAGAGATGACAGAAGCGCAAAGCGTAGTGTCATAAGTTAGACATCTAGTTTGTGTCTGTGCCTTGGGAATTTCTGTAGAGCTGATATCGGCGAGATGGTAATAAATTCAGTCGTTTTAAATATACACGTTTAGGCATATTATGGGTATGACATTGTATGAGATTAATAGAAAGTAGTAAAAGAGAGTATTTGTTTATTTTAAGGTTTTTTTTGGTCCGTTTCTGTCTTTAAATGAAGATTTTTTATTCTGAGCAAGTTTTCTTCGCGAAATTTACAGTTCTCTATTTAGATGTATGTATAAATCAAATATAAGGTAGGATAATTGGCAAACTAGTCAATAAAAGTCGTAAAAATCCCCGCCGGGAGCAAACAAAAGTTAAACTGAACTTGTATACCTAATTACCGATTCTGTTCGGCAAACCTTTCTGCGAGTTACCAAACTTGCTTACGGAAACTTTCTTTAACTTCTAAATTTATCTAACCCATATTTTTAGGTTTGTTGGGCAAACGCAACGTAACACGATATCTAAATTATAAAAGGGAACTGTTTTAAAACAATTCTCAAGTTTTTCGTCGCTTCCTTCCCTAAAGCAGCGGCCTTAATTTGTCACGCGGACAATTTCGTGCCGAAAATTCGTGCCGAGTCTATGTAAACATGAAGAATTAGAACGAGAGTTTTGTTGCTGCAAGTGTTGGGCAACTTGTTGCCCAATTCGGACATTGATTGCTACGAAATTAAGGAAAGATTTGCTTGTATTATACTTGTTACTCCCAGTAACAAGCTTGTTTTTGCATTTTTTTTCGAATACTGACTCGCTTTTAAGCTAGCTTACAGCACCACAAGATTTTACAATCTGTATCGTCATCAACAAACAACAACGTAAATGAAAACGACTATAACTGCATAATAAGAGTCGAAGAGAAATATTTCTACTCTTATAAACACCACATGGAAATACGACGCCATTTTATTCCGCAAAACAGCAAACATTCATAACAGGAGATTACTTTGGTTTGTGAGAAAAAAAGTCGGAAGTGGCAACGGCGAAGCAAACATCTGCCGCGATGTTACTGAACAAGAAATATTAAGAGTTGCGTGTGACCCAATAAAAGAAAATGTCGGCAAATCATCCCGATAATAGCCACCGCCGTAACTCCCAACTATCGGTAATGAGAAGGAGGGTTATGTCTTGGGAACGGTCGAAAATATAGAGATGATAATGCTACTATTTGTGATGCTCTGTGAAGATATTTCAAAATAAAAATAATTATGATTTGTACTCTTAAAAATAAAGAAGAAACATCAACAACAATAAAAATTATCTAGGTTATTATTGTTTACAGAATATTCAATGTGACCCTCTTTATCTTATGCAGCAACTATTTATAAAAATTCTACGACCAAGTACAGCAACAATTTTATTTCGTTAATAATTCAAAGCAATTAATGCAGTAACAAGAATAACACCCACTTCAAATGAATTCCATAAAAACACAAGCAAATAGAAACCGTAAAGACCAATTGTTAAGTTTCAAAATGGTTGGTAAGTTTCACAAAACTCAATTCCCACATGAATGATCGTAGCGAAGTGGGGTCAAAAGTTAAAGTTGGTAAAAAAATCGTTGGACGCAGATGTTTGGCACATGGCAGCTCTCCGACGATGGTATACCGTTTAATAAAAAGAAAAAGTCGGCGCTCTCATTTCTCTCTGGCCGATATTTTTTTTTCGCGATGTGTAAAGATAGGTCAAACGCTCGAAACGGGGGCTTGATGGATTTTGATCGGCGATTCTCACGCAATAAGTTGAACGATAAGATTGTTAGGACAAAATATACTTTTCTTCATAAGTATTTAGCGCACAAGTAACCAATTTGGTCGGTTAGTGAGTCATCTATATAAAGTCCATACTTTTTTTAGTTTTCTGCTTAGTACAGGATGTCATACTTTTATACCAAGTATACTGTGCTCATCGATTGTCACACCGACAAGTTAGCTGTTAACTATACTCGTACTTATTAATTAAGCTCTATGAAATTGTAGACAAAGAACGATTAAAAAGAGAATCGTGTAAGAATCCAAATTCACGTAAAAAGCATATTCATTGCAAAATCGGAGTAATACTTATAATATTCCAAGAACATATGGATTTTATTGGAATATGGGTATGGGGGGTATGGGGTTCCAGGGTTCCAGAGTTCCAGAGTTGATTATATTATAGCGTACATACTTTAAAATCATCTCTTACAGTAAAGCGGCTCTCTGTCTTTCCTGTAATATGGTTAAGGTACATCAAGAATGCCGCTTGCGGGGACTAATCCGTCCATTATCCTCTTGAAAATATTGTTTTTAATTTCAATGATTGCTTATTACCGTAGCTTGAACAAAAAACTAAAATACAAAACAAAACACACGCAACAAAACAATATTAATGCAAAAATATCACAAACCGCTTGCACATCCTTTATTTTTTCCTCTCCACTAACTTCTAACTACCAATAAAACAGCAAGATACTTGCTATGTTTATCCCTGTGCAAGTTAAGGGCTATGATCGCTCAGCAGGATACTCAGTAAGAGCCTGGGGGATATAACAGCTCCTAAGCAATTATATATGACATGTGTCGTAAAAAGTCACGATATGATAGTGGGCACACAACAACTTAGGAATTATAGCGGTTCGCTGTCCCTGAATAATAAACACAATACGGCGTATTACATCATTACAAGCATTTTTGTTATATATTTACTCTGATATCAGCTATAGACCTTTGTAGAATGAGTGGTGTGTGGAAGTAATTGGCGGAGGCTTGAGTCCAGCAGTGGTCGTCTTTCAGCTGATTGGCTGGGTTATGATACAAGGAGAAGCTTCCATGTATATTTTGAAAATCATATGCCTGTCTTATTTTCATAAAGATTATCATGAAACCAGGAGTTCTGCACGTCTGAAAACCCAAACAGTTCTCAAAAGGAGTGTAAAAATCATCAACCCTGTCAGTCAATTCTATTTAAACTATCACGTAGGTTTTACCTGATAGTCAATATTAACTAAACACACCAAAACCAATTCCAGAATATTTTATTAAAAAAACATAGCGCCTGTTTGTGCCTGTTTGCGTTTTCATGGCGTGTGATGCAATCTAAATTCCAAAAGAACGTTCCTCGCGTTACTAACAAAATAAACTATGCAGATGCATTGACTGAAGTCCCTTTAAACAACACTATTTCGGAACCGTGTCGGATTGCTTCGATTATTCCAGTTGTAACTTTATAAGGTTGCGGTTTTGCAATATTATGGTTGGCAGTCTCGCGTTTACGTAACTCGCCATGTTAAAACGTTGCATTTAGAGTTCAAATGCATCCAAATCGCTACTCGCTCAACTCAGTACCAAGAAAACTGCCTAGCGGTATTGATCAACAGTAAAACAGGCTGTCCCAAACATCTGCACTGAATTTTTAATAAACACTTTTGTATCACTTGGAATTGTGACTTAGGTACAGCTGTATAGGTGTACAATTGACTGCTTTTCAGAATCTCACAAAATACACAATACAAAAGCTTACACCAAAAGCGACGAATACTATTCTTCTTCGTCATTACACTCTTGGTAGAGTGGTCGTGGTCATCACTTAAGGGACTGTAGCATACTTAACAATCCGTCGCCATTCCTCACGCACTGTTGCTCTAATGGTACACTCCTAAAGGGGACAATTAATAGCGGCTTTGACCAATAATATAGTTTTGTTTTAAGCCATAGGCACTATAATCATCTTAACGTGCTCATCATCATTCAGGAGTGTCAGTGTGATGATCATTGAAACAAACACCAATCGCAATGCACACTATGGGGAGCGTGATGACAGATCCGCTAAACCCTTCCAGTATAAGTTGCAATTAAAGCAAACCAAGAAATAAAATACTAATACAAGAAACATCGTAATTTGAATACTAACAAATAGGGATATCATAGAACAAAATGTCTGGTCTATGAAACATAAATGTAGGTGCTACGGAAGACATTATTGGAACGAAAGGCGCGGCGTCGCAGACGAAGCTCCCAATATAGAACAATCGATAGCCGACAGACACCATTATCTATTTGAATATATTATTGCATAAACAAGTGACAAATTGAGTTCTGACTGTATTCGGATCGTGTATACGGTAGTTCAATGGCCCTTTTAAGGCTAGTTTGAAAATGTGAATTTGGGGCCGTCACCGTTTAACCCATAAAACAACCTCTAAATTACCAAATAGTGATGCCCATTGTTTTGATTGATGTGTTGTCTGCGTCTTGAGGTCTTGCGCCTTGGTCTCTATCGTCTTGATCTCTTGCGACATGGTCTCTTTCGTCTTGGTCTCTTACGCCTTGAGACTCTTTCGTCTTGCATCTTAGTCTTGCAAAAATACGAGACTAAAGACTTTGGGCAACACTATCTCCAAAATGCTAATTTAATAAGAATTTTCAAAATATCCTAAGATACCCCTAAAGTACCTTGGCCAAAAATAGTCACGTCAGTAATAATTCACAGGCATGATTCTCTCAAACATAATAAAGTCATGATATAACTTAGTAGTTTAAATCTGTCAAACATTTCAACGAGCTAAATATTAGTTGAGCAATAACACAGTGAAAAGTTTCTTGGTACTGAAGCAATAAGCGGATAATTACTAAACGTTTTAAAGTCACATAAAATAATGTTAAACGCAGTGATTTACATGAAAAAGTAATACCATAAACGGAGCCACAATCAATCAAAATCAAAAGTACACACACCATAAACTTACAATAATCTTATGATGAATGATCCATTGAACAATACAGTGAACTGTTAAAAAGCCCATATGTAGAGATACCGCACACTTATCACTTTGCTCTCGGTCATTCAACCAAGTTCAAGTGTAGAAGGGACGCACGTTCCCTGTTTATTTTTAGGGTACTAAATATACTAAACCCGTTCTCGAAGTAATGTTTCCTGCCACTGGCACAGGCGCGACTAACGTTGCGAATGTCTTTGTAAATAAAGTTGCGGTGCTTGGGTTAATGGGAAGATCAAACATCGTATACGGAATTTAATACCAGCAATTGGAGTTTTAATATTTCCTGAGTATTACTTCCTTATGTGTAGTAAGTGAATATGTTTATTCAATTATGTTAAAAGCTCACTAAGGGAAATGTACTAATCTTTGCTTTTTCTTTTAGGGAAAAGGGAAGATCTTCCAGCCAGGCGGGTGGTATGCATTGCGGGGAGGCCACTATGCCTCAACAGTTGTCGTCGGGGTTTTTTATATATGTTGCGTGCTTGGAAAACTCTCATAGCGCGTCTCAAGTTTGTTTGGAGAAACTTCAGCGCCATCTGTGTATCTTGTAGCGAGGTTAATGAGTTCACTACAATAATAATGATAATAGTCCTTTTTAATGCCCTACTGTTGGGCACAGGCCTCCTCTTAATGCGAAGGGGATCAGGTCATGTTCACCACGCCGGCCCAGTGCGAGTTGGAGGACCTCACACGACTTTCGAGAGGTGTTCTCAGACATGCTGGTTTCCTCACGATGTTTTCCTTCAGCGTTTACCAAGTCATAATCATGGCTGAAAATGAGATTAGCACATGAAATCCAGAAATCCCAGGGGTACGAGCCGGGGTTTGAACCTGCGACACTCGTTACCAAGGCGAGCGTACTACCAACTTGCCTATTTTCATGTCATTATAATAAACTCATTTATAATAGGGAGCTGTCATTGGTTTGGTCATTGCAGCAAGCGAGCAAGAATCACAATTCATAATATTTAGTTGAATAGTATATATTATTGAGTCAGTAACTGTTAATAGGTTTAACAACATTTAAAAAAAAATCCGCCATCATAAAAAGTTAAAGTGAATGACACCACTTGAAATATAATATGAACGCAACCAAACGTATCTGATGTCACAACCGAAGAACGGCGCGGGAGTCACATGGTTCACATGTAAGATCGTTCAGTCACAAGTGATGTCATCCACTTTGACTGCCTATAAATTGCTAAATTGCGTCTACGCACTGTAGGTTCAGAAATAAAAATATTTGTAAGCAACATCAACCATTGTAACTAATTTGAAATAGGTCAAAGTGTCTTAATCTAATTTCAATTGTGTGCCATTTTAGCTGCTAGTGTTTTGGATGGAAGGCATAGTGGATGACGTGTACGCATTTTTTTTTGTAGTTTCAAGTTATCGTGTTTTGCTCGTTTTACTCTTTTATCTTGTATTTCGTTTCTCTTTATATAATATGAACTGTCTCTGTCATATTGTGAAACTAATAAAATGTGCAACGTTATAGATATCTCAATCCTATTAAAAACAGGAGATGTGTTAATCTTAAAACCCAATACCAAACCAAAAAAAAAATCGAATCGAATTAAAATACGGAAAATAAAAATAAAATCGACTTTTAAAGTCCCATATCGCACCAGTCCGGGTGCGATCCGCCCTTAGCAGCTACATCCCTATTGTTGGCGAAGCACATTGTGCCGTACCACCTGGCTCATTAGCGGAGCCCGGATCACCACCAGCATAAATAGACCTCTCGCTTTTCTGTATCTATATAGACGACATACTTAAAAGGTTTCCTGCAATACACTGGGTACTCGATATCTTTTACCTTACCATGGGAGATCTTATTATTGATGATAAAGTTCAAATCATATAAGAATGACAGTCGTGAAGTAATGATCAGTAGGTTAGCCTAAACGAGCCAAATAACAAGCTACCAACCGCAGAGGTTAAAAGAATGAGGTCGCATTCAGTATTACCAGGAAGCTACATATTAACACTATTTTGTAGGACGTTTACACAAACAGAATGTGAACAATGAGCGTTAGCGATTGAAAGAGGAAAGAACGCGGAACGCAGAATGCTGAATACTCCAGTGTGTTAGCTCGCTTAATGTGTATAACGAGTTAGTTAAGATGTCCTATTAAATCCAAACCATGTTTAAAACACTTTATAATAGATATAGAGGTGACATGCACTTAAGACGCTTGCCAGTTATATATAGTTCCTCAAAGGAACATTGACGTCAGAAACCCAAGTATAGTAAAAAATTCACTCTCAAATCTTATAATTCAGTAGATACTTAAGCCTTGGCAAAATCCAAGAACACCACCCACAAAATACTACCAGACAAAAGCTTATCAGAAAATAATCGCGAAATCGGGCGACTTATCGCACGCGCCAAACAGAATCCTAAGCCCTCGGAGGTCTTGTTATAATGGTCTCAGAACCCGTTTCACTTGCCTTGACTCACGTCACTGGCCTATTTCTTACAATCCATTGACTCTGAGCCATTCATTGGTGCCTTTTCAAATGAGAAAGGGGTTTTAAATGCGTCTCTCCGCAAACGAGGACGCGCAAGGATTTATTGTGGTTTCTACTGTTCTGATGGGTGTGGAATAAATACTTTTGAGTGTGGGCGAAATGCCTGCTGGAGTCCGAAAAGAAAAAATACAAAAGAAATGTAAAAAAAATCTAAATGTATAATATAAAAAAGAAGTATATCTGGTTCCAGTATAAGAAAGGATGCTAGAATCGGTGCTTCATAAAAAAAATATTTGTTAGATTTAAGCTTAAAAAGAAAACGTTCAGAATAGATACAGCAAAAATAACCGCAATCCAAAGTGTAAAGTACTCATATTCATTTATAAATAACATAAAAGTAAAAGCAATTTATAATGATAAATTTAAAACTTTTAGCTTCTACTAAACTAAACGTCTATTAGGTAGATTAAAATAAAAATAATTACTCTAAAACGTATGACATAAGAAAACACTTAGTTAATTGTCCCCTTTAACCTGGCACTATAAAAGAGGGTCCCTGGAATAAATGTTTACAATTATGTTTGTGTTCCAATAAAAAAAAAGTTTATTCAGTGAAAGTAACAAAACCTGATCCCCTTCCGTCCGGGTTCATGATTAGCTTCATTTTAATCCTGGTTTAAAAACTGCGTAACAATACAGCACACACTCGGGGTGCATGTTGTAAAGCATCGACGGTTCCTCTGAGGATTTCAACAAATATTTTTATTACTATACCAATGTTTGCCAAGCCGTCGTCGACATGGGGTTGTGATAAAACACCATTCAATCCGCCATCTTTCTTTGATTCCGCTTCTAGTTCCATTCCCATGAGAATATGGATACAACAGCTGGCACGAGCGATTTGTTGCGTTTTGCTATGATATCAAAAATAACCACTGAGAATGTCTGGTGCTTAATAATTAAGTATGTCAAGAGATTTAGTAATGAAAATTATCATTGTCAAAGATAGAGCGAAACTACAAACGAAAATGACACGGAACAAAATATTGCAAAAACCACAATCCAATAATACAAAACACCATTTAGTTTCTATATTTCTTATAAACTTAAAAATAACAAAAGTTTTAGTTTTGAATTCACAATACGATGTGCAATAGAAATAGTATGAAAGTGTTTTCCTATCGCCAATTCAAGTTGCAGACAATCTTCGTAACGCATTCAAGAAAGTTGGAAAAGCTCTTTCAAACTCCCGCAAAGGCAACGCACTGTAAAACAAGTCATGCACAGCGTTCAACAGACTTATTTATGGCCAGCTATAAATTCGCGACTGTTTTGAATGGCGCAGTGAGACTTGCAAATGCGAGAGCACTTGCGTAAAGCCTCAAAAACAAAAGAAGAAAATTTGATTGTACAAGAAGGCGACCCCGAACGGCCCACTAAAAGAAATTATTCGGCGTGTCCAAAAAATAAAACAAAAGGAACGGTGAATCCCGCACTGGGAAGACAATACATCGCATCGTCATGAAGTTGTCCCTCTCCCGCCGGGCGGCGCCATGGCGGACCCCCCGCTCCCCGCAACGACGCCGCGAGCACGTGCGTGCTACTTGTCTCATCCATTCAGAAACCTGAACAACCAATAATACACCTTACCACTACCCCTCAGATCGTCTTTTCGATTGTGGTTACTATCTCACCGCAGAAAGCGCTGCTCAATCTATTAGCCACCGTATCTCGTTACCATTAAATACATTTTGATTTGCTTTACAGACACATTCCATTATTCTAAAACCAATTGTGCTACAGCATGTTTGAACTTTTGTTTTTTTTTATTGGCGGTTATCAAAGCTAACACGATTTTTATTAATAGAGCATTGTCAAGTTAGAAATCTAGATTATTGATGTCGACGATAATGCAACAGCAATTGTTTAGTTTCCCAATCAGAGTTCTTATCAATGTGGCGATAAATGCTACTGTGACATATTTATTGCAACTATTCGAAGGCATAGTTGCAAATGCATTTACGAGTATAATACAAAAGATTCAGGACATCTCCTGTTATTAAAGTGAAAATCAAGATTCAATTAAGCTAACCAAGAACTCCATAATCAATGTATACTGAAATCCCGGATAAAGAATATTTCACCATAGTCCAATTAACTTACCCAATCAAATATTCTGAACTGAAGCTAAAACGTCTCACGCAAGACCTACAGCCAACTCTTAAATAAATCCAACAAAACTTTAAAACACGGCCGTAAAACAGAATTGATGGTCTCACTCCAAAGACCCCACAGAGAACTTAATAAATTGTACGCCTTAGAGTCGAATCATAAACAACACTCCGTCATAGCCGTATTATGCACCCCACCACATAACAGCTCCCCAATGTATTGGTTCCTGACGAATGACCCAATAAATACCCATAAGGTAGAACGCGACACGAACAAAACATTCCATAGACATAAAAGTATTATCCTGTTAAGTAATTTATTTCTTCTTGAGGTTCTAAGCGTACGGTTATTTTATGGCACCACTTAAACCTATAATCGCAGTTAAAGGAGGGTGTCGGGCCCCATAATGCAACACCATAAACGGTAAAGAATTGAACTAAAGATTCAGGCACCTGTGTGGACCTGGGTCCATAAATCTTTCCTTTTTTAATGGGGGCTTACATAATAAGAGTACGTTATCTGAGGCTTTTTAAGGGCTATGTAAGCCCTTACAGAGAAAGCCTATACAGATTTAATATTGAGAATGTAAACTTTTTTGTAATATCTTCCTCATTCTTTTATGTAAAAGCATCGCTTTTGAATATTTAATTACGTTTTCATTACCTTCATTATGTTTGTTTCAAGATTTTTCCTGCAAATGTGTACATTTTAAGTCCAATTTCCGGGCCACTTTCCTCATTCCCCACACATTAAAAGCTATTAGAGCTTTTAATACTGACCTGTCCCAATCTCGAGTATTACTGAGTCATCGCTCCGTGAGTCAGAGCAATTTCGTCCAGCATCCAGCCGGCGGCTCGTTTTACTGCCTCTACCTACTTGCTCTTGGTGAACCGGTCTAGATGAACTTAAACTGGATACCTTTCTTTGTGCGGAGAAATGTTTATAGCAGATATTACTGTCGCTGTATCACATTTCTGTTTATTAAAGTTTTGTGCGTTTCGTGGAATCACATTTTATCAAATAGAACTTGGACTAGTATTATGTTGATAAGCGAATGAGATTTGGAATATTTTGTAAATTTTTACTCGCTCTTAACCCTCTAACTTAATCTGTAAGAAACATTACATCCATATGGGCGCTTGAATGTCCATACATCGATATACTTAATATTATTAGTATCTTAACCTGTTTCCCTAAGCTCGGTAAACCTACCCACTTGCACGCCATTTCTAGTCCTGTTTCTATTTCTAGACCCCCTTCTAGGAATAGAAACAGGAGCTTCTCGTGGCACCTTAATCCACCGACCATCATCCCGCCATTATCTTTAGTATCACGAACCACATCCTAACGTCATCAATTCTCGCCTCACCACAAATTTCAACATTTATAACACAATACGCGATGACAATCCATAATAGTCCTGCCTAATGTAATAAACTTTGTCGATAATTGCACAATGCTCCTATTCCACTAGCACACTTCGGGAGAAACGATATCAGTTGCGGACGCCAGTACACTAACATCATCCACAAATTAGGTTAGTTAGATTGCAGCCACTTATCTCCTAAGGCGTGTACCGTTACTGCATAGACTGGGGTATTGCCTACTTGTAAATTGTGATCCACTTCGAACAGTTGTGTTGTCACAATGTATTATCGCACCACATTTTTTTATAAGACGACTTTCTCAACGTTGACATGGAAACTGACTTTACTTACCCGAGTAGCACTCGCAATGACAGCGAGAATATTTCTGCATATGGTAATATTTCTGATGTGTTAAATATGCAAACTAATAGGCACTACTAACATCATTATTAAACTTTATTGGGTAAGTAATTACAATGTGGGACAATTGATTTATGAGTTTTGATCTATTATCCCACCCACATTGTGTCCTATCATGGAAAGAAAACATGCAGATTGGAAAGACAATTTAACTCAGCTAAGGACCTTAAAATTACTATGTCATTTGACACTGAAATTACTTCACTGATATGAGATAAGCAGTGAAAATTGAAAGCAATTTATTATAACCTCCAGAACATATTGACATAAGATCGTATATTAAACCGCGCACTGCGGTCAGGTTGACCCTTCTCATTTCGATCGGAGGATCATATTACAAGAGAGGTGTTGACACGCTCGCTACGAGTGTCCCTACATCAAACACAGTTACTATAGCATTCTAATTAACTCAGCATGTCAACAGCCCGAGAGTTGTTTACACTATTACAGCCCATTGATATCTCATATGACAATCCTCACGTACTTGACCTGGTACGCTTGAAAATGATCTCATTCCCCTACGACTGATGCAGCATTTGCTTGGGTTCGTTAACATTTCCATGCATTTAGTGCTGCTGCAACAATAGCCGGATATGCGGTACCGGCAGGATATGTGCCTGACGCATTCGCGTCTCGACGTGTGACGTCTATTCTAATTCAAGGTTCAGTCAGCATCAATCGATGCACTGTCCGCTCGGCTTGAAAAGGCCAAATACACGAATGCATACAATATAGCAGAAAGTTCCGTTCGCTACGTTAAACATCGCGTGGATCGCTAATCCGAGCGTAACATTGCAAAACGCAGTACAAACTGCTTCGCTTTGTGTTGTACTAATGAGAGCCACGTGGCTGTCCCCCGCAATGCAGACTGCACAATAAAACAATGACGGCACACTTGTGCACTCTGGCTTTATTCCTGCAGGACTAACTGTCGCGTGACGGCGACTCGTTATGGGTACACCGCATGCCACGCTTCTAGAGCCATTTCTGTTTATTCTATCTATGCCAGCGAAATTATTGCAGATAAATATGACTTTCGTTACTGTTTCTCATTTTACTTCGTTCCCCTTTGAAAGCTGTTCATCTAATGGTCAATATTGAGAAGAATTATTTTATAATTTACTTTACATTACGTTTCAGTTTGCTCTTTCTTTAAAAAGCTCTCAAGTACTTACTTTAATACTCCTTATCTCTGTTTTAGTACAGATAAAGCTGAAGTTACTTCATTCATCATAAGTGTTCAATAAATAGAATGGCGTCGCTAAACTAATATTGGGACAGTAAGTACGCCTTATTTTAACGAGTGTTTTGGTAGTAATAGGACTTTCTTGCAAAAGCTTTCCTGTACCTAACCTATATCCTCTACAAAAACAGAAGCGGAGCTTTGAAGTTCACTGTTTTACTGAGTTTAATAACTCAGATTATGTGTATTTCCTTCCTCCAGTTATTTGACGTTATAGATTTTCTTTTTTGGAACACCCTTAACAATTTTTTTTACCTATACAATCGCGACACTTAGGACATAAACACGAGAACTTTTGAATGGAGTGTTTGCTCGCGTGTTGTCGTCAAACAAAACAACATAAACATTGGGCGATCAGAACGTGGCAGTGGTAAACTTCATGGGGTATCATCGTGATCGGCTCGAAGGGCTATTAAGTCTATTGTTGCACCGGGTTCACTAACACCGACACGTTTCTCCGTTATTTGTCGGTGGACACTCACCTAATTGCGCGAAGACCTTGGGCCTGACGTTCTCCTGCCAGGCAGTGGCGGCGGCAGCGACGAGCGCCGCAATCACGGCACAGCGGAGCACGAACATGGCACTAGTCACAAGTCGACATCACTTGGAGAGCACTCGCGGCGCACGGCTCAGCACAATATAGGCGGGCGGGGCGCGTGGCGGCCGGCGGCGGACTGGCGGCGGCGGGGCGGGCGCCGGGGGGCGCGCCTGCGCGGCCGGCGCCCCGCGGTCTCGCATGCGTGGGGCTGCGGAGTGCGGACCTCGCACGTGACGCAGCCCTCCTCGCCCCAGCGCACCCTCCACGACCCTGCGACGTCATAATCGCGTTAAAAAAACGCCTGCATATCCTAATGAACGCCGTCACTAAACCTGCAATTAAACCGGCCGCACCGCCGGAGGCCACCCGCCTTTGTTTATAAGCGTATTTAGCTGTATTAAAATTCGTTAAGGGGTATGGCGAGGGCGTGACAGTTCAGCGAATCGTAAGGTCGCAATTACAACTTTGATGGCAACGGGGACATTGGTTCAAATGCGTTGCGAAAGCTCGTATTACTTTTCCTTCCGGGAAAAAATCTGAACTCAGGCTTTTTCCACTAATTGAGGTAGGTACCTGCACAGGAATCGTTCCTAATGATCGCGTTGACTGTAATACCTGTACTTAAATTAATTATTTATCTTGTTAAATTCAACGGAGTCTTATTCTTGGTAGGTAGAGCTTTCTCTATAACTTTCGTCACCGCCGCCGCGCCGGGCCGATTGTAAATTATGAAAAAAGTGAACACCATTTTTGCACTCATATATGTATTTTAATTACACACATCATAAAATTAATCGATTGTAACTAAACTGGAAATAACTAGTAAAATTTACCCGCGCTACAATAAAAACTAGTTCCACAAGGTTCCAATACCCTCATTCCATATAAGCGCATGCAACTCTATCGAAATAAAAAGTTTTTGTACAACAAGCGGGCTCCCTGGCGTGTTCATTATTATTAATTGCCCAAAGTTGTTCCCTAGTAATTTTATTCGGGTCGTTTAGAACTCTGTCGAAGTAACGGGCGTATAGTTGGTGTACCAACGAGGATGCATTGTGTTGGTTCGTGTGAAAATCAATAAAATAAACATTTATTGTGCGACTCCTGCGTCGGTAGCCGGGTGCAATCGAGCGCAGAACCTAATATTTGCTTTAAACGCATGGGGTTCAAGTTCATATCTGCTGTTGGTTGGTCATTTCTGGCAAACAAATGGACACGTGAGTGATCAAGTCATATCCCAATTTCTAGGTACCTTAGTTATAGATAAAAATGATTGGTAGACGCCAGGGCCGGTTATTTCCTCGCTCAGCAAATAGATGGCTATTCAATCAGCATATTGGGTGCGCTAACGCATGGGCCAATTTTTTTACACTTGTTGCAATTACTAAGTAGGTAAGTTTTTCTAATCTCTCTTTATCTTCAGTCTTCGTTGTAAATATGGTCTCAATATTTTTTTTTCTCACCAAAGATGTTAATGGCATCGTCGACATAACGAATATATCAAATTATTTTAGCTCGTCACATGACAAAATACATACCAACTAGTAGGCGTTCAAGTCCACAAACGACTCGAGCACGAACCGCTGCTCAAAATTGTTTGTCTTAACCACCGGAATAAATCCCGGTACACCGACAGAAAAATCCTATTCAACGAGAACAATACAAAGAGTTAGTGCGACGGGACAAAGGCTCTGTGGCGTGACGTCATTCCTCTTGATTTGTGGCAAAGCAAATGTCTAGGGCCTATTTTCTGGACAAAAATATGGGTACCCTTGACGTCTTTCGACGGGTATCGTTGATGAATATCTGTGGCACCATCCCGAGATGCTTTAGAACCAGCAATCCTGATTCGAGATTGGAGATCTTTTGTTCATTTTAGGTGAAAGTATTTTTGGACTTGAATTGTGCTGAAAAGGGTCCATTGAAGACATACATATTAAATAGAAGTATCTATAGATATACAGAATTAGTGATTTCGCTACATTAGAATTACTGTTCTCGCTGGAAAAGATACCTACAGACCGCCGTCTAAATCCTAGGATCGATTTTCAGGTCGTCAAGTGTTAAGGTATTTCGGGACTACATCGGCAAATGGTGGGTTTAATGCTTATACAGACTTCACAGTTGTAATTTTTAAAAACATACTTCTCAAAAGCTGTTAAAGAAAACATCACACATAATTACCCTATGTAACTATTTACAAGGATCCTACGAACATGTCAAACAGAGAGCTCAAGTTGGTTCAGGAGTTCAACCACAAAAAGCAACTATCAGCCTCCATGGCGACCGAAATACAAATATGCTTTTAGCTTAGCGAGGCCACTGAATAATTCTCGGCTCAGTTTCGCTCCACACTAGATTCTTTTTCGTTCATTCATTCTCGCGAATGAGAGAAAATTTGTGCTAAATTATTATTAAAATCAAAAAAGTCGTTTTCCTTGCAGTGTAATATACGAAAAACGAGAAGACCACGTCTCTTGTGAATGACGTGTCAAGTTTGTCAACCTGCTGGACCAGGGACTATGGCTCAAATCCTGCTCGCTTTGACATGTTATAATATTACCAGACGAACACACCAACTATATATATACGTAGTATACGGTCCTATACTAAGCAACGGTTGTATTATGGATACCGTACAATGGACTGAGGGCGAACTCAGTATATAAGACTTATATAGATACCAAACATCCATGAGTCGGGTACAAACATTCATGCTCATCACACAAAGATTGACCCTGCCAAGATTCGAACCGAGGACCCTCGGCGCAAAAAGCAAAGTCACTTCCAACTGCGCTAATGAGGTCGTCAAATAGGTATCTACTTATACTTTTGCGGTTGTTTGTTTTATTATTTATAGGTATACTTAAAAATTGAATTTGTCGTCGTCGATCGAATTGATCGATCGAAATCAATATAAATGGCATATAGCCCCCAATTGAGATCAACCTTAAGCAAAATGAAGATACAAAAAGGTACCCCTCTCCCCGTAGGGGTCATAGATTTTTTTAAATAAACCCATTTGCCCGATTGTAACTAAAAAAATATTTCTTCATTCAAAATTTGACGCCCCATTTGTCCTCCTTAGGGTTTGAATTTTCAAAAATCCCTCCTTAGCGCACCTTCAGAATACTCAAAGAATATACCTATATTCTTGAAAGAATTGAATTTTGAAGGATAAGTACCTACTTATCCTCCAAAATTCAAATCTTTAAGTGCCAGCGGGCTAGGCTGTGAGTTGTCGGTCGGTCATTGCTAACAATAATCTGATCTTAGAGGGAATTCTAAAATACGTACACATAGAACAGTTTAACTCTATAAACGCAAATCCGAAGCTGAATTTCTTCTTGTCTCAGATGCTTCGCGTGCTAAGCGTCCACTACTACGAATACTCAATAAAGTGCGGCTGCCTGCTCACCCGGCAAGCGGAATAGCGTGATTTCATAACATTTTATTATAGCCCGTAACTTTCAACATTCATTTGGCACATTGCAATAGTTATTTGAAAAATGGGTAATATTTCAGACTCGTTTTATATTCAAGCTGGTCGTAAAATGAGGCGTATTTTTGCTGATCAACAAAAGACCCTGGTTTAAACACTGACTAATGTAGTATGTACCCATATACTTAAAATCTAGAAACGTCAATCCATTAACGTACAGTAAAAAGGGGGAGTTCAGAGAAAAGTGTTGTAGTTGGTTTGGACGGCCTTATTAGCGCAGTTGGCAGTGACCCTGCTTTTTTGTGCCGAGGATCCCGGGTTCTAATCCTGGTAGGGACAAACATTGTGTGATGAGCACGAATGTTTGTACCAAAGTCATGGATATTTAATATTTATATAAGCAACATATACTGGGTTCGTCCCCAGTCTATTGTACGGTACCCATAATACAAGCCATGCTTAGTGTGGGACCATATAGTCGGTGTGTTCGTCTGGCGATATTTATTTATTTTGGTCTCTAAATAACTATGGACTTATAAGGAGATCTAATACAACACTTTGATATGGAATCAAAGCTTACGTAACATTCGTCAGCCAATCAAAAGCGTGTGCTCGTAATGCAACCAACTGCGCAGTCAGTAAATCGCGTAGAATAGTGTTGTAATAGAGTGCCCGGCGCGCGACTCGTGTGAAAAAGAAACGAGATGCAGCCAATCAATCTACATTTACAATCATATGAGTATCGATCCCGGTAGCGATGCGCGACCGACTCGCTTTGATACTTGGTAAATTCGAAAAGATTTGAAATTTTCCTAACTAAAATTTCCGGAAGAATAG
The DNA here is from genome assembly GCA_905404115.1 of Pheosia gnoma. NCBI lineage: Eukaryota > Metazoa > Arthropoda > Insecta > Lepidoptera > Notodontidae > Pheosia > Pheosia gnoma. Next base: position 3,649,111 of record FR989910.1, read on the forward strand.
TTTTTACTACCCTGTTATAAAATGCTTATTTAATAACAGTTTGTTGGTCGTTTTAGATAGTACTGTGTAATATGATATTTAAATTGTTAAGCTTTTATGAACTTGAAATCTTCGTAAATCCAGTTTTTCTGATAGTATGATGTTAGTACATTGAGTTAATAAAATAGATCAGAAAAACTGTGACCGTGGTCCCGGTTAAGAAAATGCATGTTTTGAATCGGTCGACTCGGAACATTGACCTTGACCCCTTCAATTTCACAGTCGCAAATACAATGGATAATACCTTATTAAAATCCAATTTCCATTGATATAAATTAGTAGCGACCGTGACCTTGTTAACAGATATAGTGGGAACTTCCACTTTTTAAGAACCAATCGAATTCGAATTTTATCGCGTTTATTTTATGTGTTTTACGATTCCGACGTTTCGGCTGCTGCGGAGGACTCCTTGGAGTCCTAGTTATATAGTTTTATTTCAATACTTTCACTGAAATATTAAAATGATCAAGACGATTTAACTCGCGTATAGCGTTCTCCAATCGAATCGTTCCTCTGACGAATAGTTTAGAAAAGACTTCATTTGATGTATGCAGAGGGTAGCTCCAATATCGAATAGTACGAGTTCAAATACGACTCAATCCAACCCCTCTGTTGATATAAATAATTGTTTTGTTATTTTTATTAAGTTATTGAATAAATAACGTAATAGATACCATAAAACCGTGATGCGATAGTGATTTGATTCAATGTGTGCCACAAAATAAATTATATCTTAGATAGATTGTAAATTTAACTTTAAAAATACAGCATTAAAATCGAAGTTAAAATAGACACGGCACATTCTTGTCGGACATTCAACGTCTGGAAAATCATTCACCAATCACATGTAAACAATATTGGCACCGCACCAATACAAATAAACTCTTTAGTGAGTATTATGTATAATCGGATTTGTTGTAGATATGTCTTCTTCCTAGCCTTTTTCCAATTCTTTTTTTTATTGGGGGCCTGCGCCGGTTCTACCAGTCTCTCATCAGTCAGATATTTTAATTTGGTCACCCATTTAAAGACCAGATCATGTGCGAATAGAATACTTATGTTTCTTCCATATTATTTTATAATACTGTTCTTAGTTACGTTATTTTTTTTAACATTTCATTTTCATTACAAAAAACAGTCTGTGGATCCAGTACACGTTATAATAACTCGGTGGAAACTCATCGCAGGACCAACATAGAGCTATCGATGAAATTTATAGGTATGAAATTGAATTGATGGCACGCCAGCCCGACGTCGGATGGCGTGAAATTATCTCACCAAGTGCAACATAGATTAAGTGAGTATCCTTAGCTGAATAACCTGGGATCGAACGACCCAGTTTATAAAGAAAATAAACATGACGCCAACGCGATGAGCTGACACCATATTTACATTTCTCGTTCGCTTTGTCAATGGCTATTTAATTTAGGTATTTGAGATACTTAGAGACAGGTGGTTTTAGCTGCGTCGATATAAAAAAATGTGTTTATAAATATAATAACACACAAACGGTACGATCCCAAACTATGCAACAATAGGCTAGGGCTGAACCCAGAATTATACTTATGCTAAAGGGTATTAAACATTCGCGCTCATCACACAAAGTTTGTCTCTACCATCCTACCCTCAGCGCAGAAAGCAAATTCACCAACTGAGCTAATAAAGCTAAATAAGGCATTCATTCATATAGCATATCTGCTAATAATATGCGCTTGCGTTAATTGCTTTTATTTTTATCCGGCAGAAACAAAAGAGAATAAGGCACAGAAAGTACGGTCTGCTCGCGTCACATCCGTAGAAAGCCCTAAGAAATATCACTTAACTATATTCCGATCGCTTACCATTCTCCTCACGCTTCCTCCTCCACACAACCGGCTGTAATTCAATTGAATCAAATTAATGTGTCAGCTCGTTTTTCTTGAACAACTTGTGTTTTAGCTCCCAGATAAGGAACTTTGTTAATTAAATTTTGCATTTTTTTTCTTGCCTCCCCACGAAAGTAGGCGCGCCATCCGACTGGAAATAAAAATACTTTCTTATGAGCTACAAAAACGTGTATACAGACAGCGTGATTCAGTAAGGGCATATCACGCCTTGACCCTGACCTTTAAAAGCGCATTTGTAACCGTCGTGTCAAATGAGAATTTCGATATGAAATTTTTTTTGTAGCGAAAAGATGGATGGATGTTTGTTACTCAAACACTCCAGAACGGATGAACGGATCTGGATGAAATTTGGCACAGAGATAGATTATAGTCTGGAATAGCACGTAGGCTACTTTTTAAAAAGCTACATATGCGTTAAAGAAGCGAAGATTGAGGGCTTAGTACTATACAAAACTTTCATCTGAATCAATCTGCATAATTAATTTTATTATCAGGTGAGCCACTAAAACCTATTGGGAGATAAAGTCAGAAAATGTATCCACATTATAAGTAACTACTGGGATAATGTCCAATATATCTACATAACAATAACATAAATCCGGTGTAGTAGCGCAATTATATAGATAACTTTATCTAAAACGCTTTTCTCGGAGACGATAAGTTTCAATAAAGCGGCTTTTTACTCACCTTTTATCGAACGGCTTCGATACTTTGCGTATTGTAACTATTACTTACAATTTAAATAAGATTTGTTTACTTGCGACTGAAGTTTCGTAAAAATATATAAGTAAGTAGGTAGCTATTTGGCGACCTAATAAGCACAGCTGGTAGTGAACCTGCTTTCAAATCCTGGTAGGGACCAAATTTGTGTGATAAGCATGAATGTACCCGAGTCAATATCTATATAAGTTAAAATAAAAATAATTTAACGGATTTTATCGAATTGATTTTATGTTTTTACGTTCCCGACGTTTCGGATGCTTTACAGCAACCATGGTCACGGGAGGACTGGTGTTGTCATAGTTAGGACTGGGGTACCCTCATATTTAGTTGTTGTTGGCGGCCCGATCCACGCAGAAAGTGCTCACAGTGTCTTGAGGTCTTGCAATACTGCGCTTGGTTTTGGATATAATTATATTAATTATACCGATCCCAAGTCGGTGGTAGCACCCAACCATCATCCCTATTGGAAAGCAATAAAATCCGTAAAACAAGTATTATTTCAATGTGTAGTATCCGCGTAAATATAAGAAATCAATCAATATAAGTATTATTAACTGGGATCTCTCCACCAACTAGTAATCAGGCGGTGAGGAATGTACACACATTCCATAACACGTTCATCACCAACTTTGAAAATGTTCAACTAAACTGATACTAAGGGCTCCCACACATAATTGCGAATTCGCATCGCATCGCAAATATCTGCGAGCTCGCACGAATGCATCGCAAGAACTTGCGATCTGATTCGCATCGCAAGTTCCTGCCGTGCGGCGTCGCATCGCATCGCATCGCAGTTTTGTGTGGGCTCCCTAAGCGCCTAGAGTGCTCATATACAACTTAAAATCTGTTAAAATTGTTGTCTGCTGAGATTATACAGAAGCAGCTTCGAAAATAGCCAAGGAAGGGTTAATAAGCTAGGGGGTCGTTAAATTCGGCCCGCGGGCGCTCGCGATATCGCATCGAGTTACAGAAACCTTACAGTATAACCTTGCGGCGTTAGGAGCGAACTACTTAACCTAATTGACGAATGGAATGCCGCCTTGATCTTTTTAACACTACGTTTTTATACTACGACACCCTACGACATTTGTTAATTTGTAGGAACACTAGAAACTATATGCCTTCATCGATCTCCTATGAACGCCTTCTAGTCCACTTATCTTCAGAGCCTTGTACCCATGTAAAGTCTCACTCATCAAGAGCAGAAGAATAATTTTCTTCTTCGTTCCACTATGATAATTGTGAAAAAATGTTCGTGGTATATACCTATTATAGTTAAGTATTAGGGACGGAGTTCATAGAGTAGGTCCATACTCGTGCTTTGCCGCAAATGCATTATGATGGTGACGTCACAGCCCTGCAGTTTTATACTGTTTTAAATTTTTCTGATAGCAACCATTGCAAATGTCTGTATTTATGAAATTTTAATTATTGCAAAAATTATAACACTACTGTTAGACATCACAAAAAATTAAATGTAAATTATACTATAAATGAGATGATTCCGAGAAACATGAATATTGCAGATCTCCTTCCAAATGCGATATGTACTGCCTGCAATGTACCTACAGCATTCTGTATGATACCGGGCTATCTTGCCTTAGGGTTCCCTTCACTTATTTGGCCCATCTTTATGTGCTCCTGAGCTTAATAATAACTATTTTTTATTGCGATAATTACACAAGCAAAGCAGCTAGTATACGCTAGTGAGTAATATATTTTAAGCGACTGTCGCGAAGCAGCAGTCTATACAGCTTTCGACTTTAATTGAAGCGAGCTAATGAACACCATTATTCGCCTCTATGCTTAGACACTGCGTAAGTATTGAGTCACTTTGAAGTGCGCTCGGAAGATCGCGGTTCACACTTAGATACTGTTCATTGACCTGATAATATGTGCCTATATGTATTGTAATAGATGCAATCTTTGGGATATTGAAACAAACTTAATTTAAGGATTTTATCGCATTTATTTTCTGTGTTTACGATCCCGAAGTTTCGGCTGCATTACAGCAACCATGGTCACGGGAGGACGGAGGTGTTTGACGTCCTAGTGTCAAAGTTTGAACTAGGGTACTCTCATATTTAGTTGTTGTTTGCGGTCCGATCAATTTTTCTTAGTTATTATTTTAGTCAACACAGACATATTTTACTTATTATAGGTACTTACTTAGTTTTAGGTAGTGAATGTTTATTTTCCTGATGTGGAATTGGACCGACATTAAAAGTTAACTTCCTCTTAAAAGCCAGTTTTATGAGAAGTAATAAAATGTACCTTTTCCTCAGTTTTAGTATTTTAATCTCTAGATGACAATCAACCTCGAAATAGTTAAATTTGAGTCAGTAAAACCACAATCATGTTATGTTAATACATCTATTAAAAGTTCTAATGAAGGGAAATCTTTTATGAGACAATAATTATGATCTATTATAAGGTAAGGTAATACTGCCTACATGAAAATCAAAACTGTAGCCACTGGAAACTCACACACACAGATTGTTCCCTACCAGGTTTCGAACCTGGGACCCTCGGTACAGAAAGCAAGCTACCAACTGCGCTAATCAGGTCGTCAATAGTATTTTTTTTTAATTTTATTGTTTCATTTCGCAAGCCTGCAAATAGCACGCGTGATTTAATCATACCATATTTTATGCAATGGTTCAATCATTTTATAAACCCATATAAAGCAACCTACATGTATCTAATAGTTTGTATTAGATACTAAATTTCCATCATCTGTGAGGAGTCTATTGAACTACTGACAATATTATCTTAGAAAATAAACAAAAATATTTTAGCGGCATATAATTTCCCTCGAGGTCTCAAGTGCCGAAGTTTATTACCGAATAGCCCGTTCGCCTCATGGTTTTCCGAGTTGTTCAAATATTATTGTAAGCCCGTACTAAGAAATTGTTACGACGGAGCGGCGGCGGTGGGTGAGTACCTAGTTCTATTATTTATTCTGTGGCGATGGCTAGAACACTTGCTTATTAATATGAAAATGTCGAACAATGTCAACTTACACTGATTAATCACAACAGAATATGCTTACAAAGCTCAAATCCAAAGCTCAATTGGCTCATGAACATTATTTAATGTTTAATGTCACTTATGTTTATTTATGAATATAACTACTCTTATAAGACAAGATAGAATATCTTTCAAGAAGATACAACGATCAGCAATAAAATAAATATAAGCACTGTATAATGCATTAACAAATTTATTTTCTTAAATTTCCTCGTGTTCGAATGATAGTAAAAACTATAATATAGTACGACTGCATATGAAAGTCAAAGTCAGTCAAAGCCTACGGCGACACTTACAAATTGTTATTAAATATTTTTTTACGTAACTTCACAACCGGATCGGAACACTACTACAACTGAGAAGATCCGCCAAGAAACTCAGCTGGCTCGTTTTTAAATCTATTCAAAACGAATTAATAAACAAACAAGTAATTTTTATATTATATTTATCTGCACTAAAATAGATAAACATTGTACCGCCAATGTGATTATTCAATCCTCTGGTCCCAATACGAGATGAAACTAGGGGTTGTTGGGACATAAAAATAAATTATAATGTAAAATTGTGCACACCCCAAATCGCTGGGGATTCGGCGATTTGTTCCGGTATGCAGTTGCTTTTTATTAGTGGGTGATACCGAGATATAAATGTGCCTGGCTGATTAAAATGGCAATGGACAACTTCATTAGTTAATTAATATCATAAAGTGTAATAATAATAATACACCGCAGGGCAGCTCGTGGCGAGCTGTTGGTGAGTAGCGACACCACGGATCCGAGTGCCTCAGAGAATCGGACAGGGCCCCCACCGTGGCGTGTCATCGTCGGCCGAGTGGAGATCGACGGTGGCCCGCAAATCTGTCAGCTCTGGCTTGCCTTAGTTGGCTGTTCAGAGAGGGGTCGTTTGAGGTATATGCTCGAAGGGTGGAAGTGTTAAAGGGCATAATGCCGCGAGTAACTACGGGAGAAAGCGCAGCACACCTCTCTACCCCTGAGTCGCTCACGCCAGTGTTGCTCCTTATCGTCTTATATGACGGCTTTTAGGGGGCCCACCTAAAGAGCGGCATGTCACCACCTGCCAATAGTAATTAGATAAAAGCTGATTATAGCAGGTGTTCGCAACCCTTCCAATAGTCCTATCCCAGATCCATCCAAGACTCAATCCATAGTCCCAATTATCTTTCCATATCCCTGCAATAGTTCCTCCGCCTACTGACGTCAATTAGCTGTTTATGCTATGATTTTCAATAGTTGATCCCAGCAGGTCTGAAAAACATAATAACCATAAATATTATTTATGACTACTGTACTATAAAAAGATTACCTTTTACTGAAAGAAGCTATACGGCAGTATATCTTCCATCCGTTTTGCGCTAGGTCTGCTTATCCTGCAAGGATCCTGATAGAAATTGATAAAGCGGCTGATGTTAACAAAACGCCTTAACACCGGTCCACAAATGACGTCAACTACCACGTCCTTAACAACCAGCATTAACTGACATGCGACTTCCATCCGACACAGAGAATACGCCCGTCTAACACGTACTTTGGTACGCTGAAAGTACTACGTGTCTCCGTAAAATGGTCGCGTCAGGTGTAAAATGTAGTGTTGAATTTCACGAATAACTCAGCTTGTGATACTCCGACGTTTGGCGGCAACAGGAGAATTTATTTCAAGTATGCAAAACATGAATTTTACTGTCAAAGAATATTATGGTTCGTTCTTTTTCAAATTGTCCGCGACGTCTCACTTAGGGACGCGGCGAGCTATTGTTTTAATGGTTTTCAACGTAAATTATTATGAATTGTGTATGTTAAGATGAATAGAGTGAAAATGCTTTATACTTTGTATTTCACTATTAACTTAGGGTAACATCGTGGGTTGGGAAAAAACGTAGGGTCTGCAAAATCAAAATGAGAGTGGTCTGGTCACGTCGTATGACCGTACTTGCCCTGAAGTATAGTAAATCGATTAGCTATTTTAGAAAAAAAAACATTAAGAACTAAAAACATAAAGACTACAAGTCCGATGGTGTATTTTATTGTTATTTACTTTTACATTAATAAACAACAATTCTTAATTGAAGTTACTTTGATTTGATGCCCGTCATTAGAGCGAAATATTGCACTAATAATCCTCATGAAATATAAAATTGACGTCTCCAAAGCACTCCGAGGTCTTTCACATTTACCCTTTAATTGTCACCGCAAACAAAAGTATAGCGAATAATAAATTCGCATACGTAGAAACAGCTTGAATAATTCATTTAATAAAAACGCTAAGATTAATGACCTGACTGACACAGCGAAGCGACATCGCTTTATGTACTCGTAGGTGGAATATATTTGTATCTCTCTCTCTATATATTGTATATGTAAATGTGTAGGTATGCGAGTGAGAGAAGTGATAAACTCATGGAAATTGAGCACACCCTTAATGCTTTTGAGGCGGCGTAACTGGGTTTTTCCGACGGCCATTACTAAGAATCTTGAACTAGATAAGTTTATACAGACTTATCTGTTGTTATATATTTGTTGCTATCTCCAATGAGCTTTGCAACGGAGGGAAGTGGATAATTTTCTTCCAACTCCTCCTATTTTTATCTTTCGATTAATTTCGTGCGGGTTCCAAGACAATTAACTTTATCCCGGGACTCGCCGAGGGTCAAACCTCGGTGTCTTCATTGGACACCATTGTAGATCCTGGCTTACAGAAGTAGAGGAGGAGTAGTAGGTGGGAGTGTGTGGCGGGCCTATCTCCAATGAGCTTAGCCCAGTTACTAGCAGAAGAATTCTTTCAAAGAATAGCCAATAAATTTTACATTGGGATGCCTGAAAACTAGCCAGCATTTTGTAAGCACGTGAGCGCGCTCAAGCAGTTGAACTGTAGTGATCAGTGCAACGAGCTGATAAAATGAGGACGCCAAGCATGGCCCGAGCGAGCGAGCTAAAGCTTAATTTGATCGTATCGCTTTATTGAGCAGCTAATAAACCCGAGCGAGCTCTCTTAGACTTTATATAATAAGTATACCATAAAAGTTGACTATAGGCTGGTTATTAAAAAAAATAAGTCTAACGCTTAAAAAAAATTACACTGCTACTTGTATATCCATGTTTTTATATCTCAATATATTTTTTTTTAATCTGAATACTGGTCTTTTGTGAATTAAACTCGACCCAACGTATTCCCAAGGCCTTAAATGAACATCTAATATCTAATAGGTACACTGAGTCTACATGCTCTAGCTAGTTTGTGAAACTTTCGAAGTAGGTAAGTACTCGGCTTTGAGATTACCAAATCATTAGGTGGAGTAATTAGCTAAGTGTGAAACGAAAGTGCCTTTTATGTGGTACTGTCAAGTACCGAAGTAATTATCAACATTAGTGGTGTGGATATAATGAGTAGGTATCACACGAGTTTTGATGAATATTATATAGTGATCATAATATATATAGTATAGATGTGCATATATTATGTATTTTAGTGACCCGTATTGCCTACTTAGTTCATAAAGCTTTATTTAAGACTAGCTGTTGCCCGCGACTTCGTCCGCGTGGTATTTAACAAAGACAACCGTTGACAACAGCCTGCTCGCCCATTCTGAGCCCGCGGGACGCATTGCAGGTTGTTGCTATCAAACTTAATCAGGCGCTGCGCTGCAACATTGGTTTTAATTTTTTTTCGTGAGATCCTATTTTTTTTTTCTAAAATAAAAGTAGCCTAAGTTACTCCTTGTTACATCAGCTATCTGCCAGTGAAAGTCCCGTCAAAATCGGTCCAGCCATTTCAGAGATTAGCCGGAACAAACAGACCGACAGACAGACAGACAGACAAAAATTGTAAAAAATGTTGTTTCGGTATAGGTAACGTGTATACATCCAAATGCACTTAGTAAAAAGCGGTTATTTTAATATTACAAACAGACACTTCAATTTTATTTATATGTATAGATTGAATCTTGTGTAACGATCACATTTTAGTATGAATCACTAGCTGTAAGGTAAAGGCACACTTCGCTAGCCCACACTGGGCTCAGGGCTTGGGTGGTGGAATATGGCTTGAACTCCCCCCACTATTTGGAGGAGAGTCAGGAGTGTGTTTGTTATAATGGCTCGCGCTCTCCGATAGTAAGGGTCGTTCCCTTTTACTTTTAGCCGAAATACAATTAGTGAGATGGACCTAAATGCACTGCAGTCATCTCTGCTTACCCCTTCGGAGTGTAGATCCAGGTGGAAAAAACGACTTCTTTTTTTTAGGTTGGCAATCAGCTACAAAATAGTGCCATTTTTGCCAGTGTCGATTAATTCTTGATTGTTATTGAATTTTAATTAGCCCTGATAGTATTAATATTGATGAAATGAATCCCCTACCCATGTCAAGAAAGCTGTCGATACTGTACTGAATATTTACCGGATATCTTGGAAGAACTTGAAAAATCAAGTTGTACTATTTTATTTCGATTTTCTTCACTCGGACACAACACACAAAGAACACATTTTTTTGGAAAATGAAATAAAATTGACAACATCACGGTTAAACTTCCCGCCGAAAAGTCAAAAAACTACTTATTTTAGAAGTTAAGTTGAAAAGACGTTACAAAGAAAAAGACCAACAAATCATTCCAGAAATTTGATTTTGTGGACTCATCAATTGTTTAATAGTACCTTTTTGCGTCTGCATTTCTGCTTTATATAGCACTAAAGAGTTAAATTATTCCACAATGTCTACGTATTTTTAACCGACTTCAAAAAGGAGGAGGTTCTCAATTCGGTTGTATTTTTTTTTTTTTTTTTTTTTTTTTTTATGTTTGTTACCTCATATCTCCGTCATTTATGAACCGATTTGGAAAATTATTTTTTTATATGAAAGGATATGTTTACAGATTGGTCCCATTTTTTTCAAAAAATGTTCTGATGATGGGATCCATGAGGAATTGAGAGGACTCCTCAAATTTTATAGGCATACCGATAGCAATTTTGGTATTTTCATCAAGAAGTCAAGCATTTGCATTCAGAAAGTATCATTTGCTGAAGTGGAAGTGATGAAGAAGGCCACAAATGGCCAGCGGAACTTGTCAGTGTTACGTATTTCACGGGTTGCGCCAAGATAATCTCGATTATTGGTATACCTATTATCCAATAAAAAGATTGATATACAAATCTTTTTAGTGACAAAGAATAGTAAATATATCCACTAAAAAGTTTAAAATAAAAAACTTTTTAACAAAATAAAAACCGTCTTCAAAAAACTAAAAAGCAAAAAATAATCTAATCTTGAAATCTACCTTGTCTAACCACATCACATCAAATATTTAACTAATCTGAAGTCGGTGACAAATAAACAACCGACGAAGAATAACAAAAGTATACTCAGTAACGAGATGCGCGGACCAATTTGTAGGTATAGTCTTTGGCGCAGACCGGCAATACTCGACTCAGTTGTTTGTTTGGCACCGACTTCAGATTAGTTAAATATTTGATGTGATGTGGTTAGACAAGGTAGATTTCAAGATTAGATTATTTTTTGCTTTTTAGTTTTTTGAAGACGGTTTTTATTTTGTTAAAAAGTTTTTTATATTAGCGAAGGTTGCATTCTCAGAGTATGCAGTGTCAGCGACCGTCGACCCCAACAGGGTCGTCTATTTAATATGTTTAATTCCGACACGTAATACCACCGCGGTCTAATTGAACTGGATTAATTACATTAATACGAACAAGTAATGTCGAATTTATTTTGCAGAACGCGTCGGTGCAGTTTTAAATGAACACTATTCAGATTTTATCGATGGAATTCAAATTAAGCTACGTACACAAGGAGTACCTTTTGACTTTTACAAAAACACTACATTCCCTGTAAAAAAAAAGTAATTTAACGGATTATATCGCGTTTATTTTACACGTCCTAGTGTCATGGTTTAAAATGGGGTACCCTCATATTTAGACCTCATGACAGTGACTGTAAGCACTTTCTGCATAGATCGGAACGCAATCAAAAACGAAACAGGACGTCAAACACTTCAGTCCTCCCGTGACCATGGTTGCTGTAAAGCAGCTGAAAAGCCGTTACATTAGTTTTATTTCAATATGTAGTATTCGCGAAAATATAAGAAATCAATATAATAAATTTGGACGGATTTTAATTTAATTTGGCAATGTGAAGGCTTATAAAAAGTCAACAATGGGAGACACTTGAGAATAATCCTGAGAATATAAAAAGAGTTCACACGGCATATTAAACATGATGAACTCCAGACATACGAAGTCGAAGCCAAAGATCTATGAAGAAACCTAGAATACACATGTTTATTGGGTGTGGTAGGCTAGGCACACACGATTAATTTCAATCAGCGCCTCATTGAAACGCCTACACCCAACACGACTACCAGCACTGAGTAATGATGAACAAGCGCACATCGACAAAAGGCCCATTATGTCAAAAACAAACCCGGCGTCGTAGCCTATTCCCTCCATGTTTGCTGAGGGTTGCTCTCTTATAAATATGCAAATGTTATCCTGCGTTTAGCCTGCCACTGCAATAATATTTATATTGAAATTGCCGCCCGCCCCCGCCTGCCCCGCCCGCCCCGCCCGCCCTTGAACTCTGCCCATTATACTGTTCAAACAACCCTTTTACATTCGATTCGTAGCCCGCGACGGACTGACGCAGTTATCAATGTTTGACAAACTTCGGGCTAATAGGATCGATGTTGATATTTTCTCTACTGAGCTAATTCAAAAGGTTTTATGCTGATATTCGCATCCCTGAAGGTTGGTCGTTGTTTGTCAATATCGTTCAATTACGGTTCGATGACATCAGAAGCAAATAAAACGATTGCAAAGGGTTTTTGTTTATTTAAAAAGAAAAATATATTTACCGTACCTAAGTGCCTGAGCAAGTCACTCAGCCTAGTCTGCCTATGAATCATTTGAGTTCTAAGCAAGCAAGTTACGTACGAGTTTTGAGTAGCACACCTAGGCCGTAGCCAGGAATTTACATCGGGGGGGGGGGGGGGGGGGGTCGAGCTCTAGACCAGATACATTAGTATAAAACGGTGGGTTGTCTTTGTCTACGGAATTTCGGGAGGTTTAAACCCCAAACCCCCCCCCCCCCGTCCCCCCGTCCACGGCCTTGGGTATCAGTACAACATTCGTTATGAGTTCGTTACGTCACTGCCGGCCATGGCTGACCTCGTCATGCAGTCGCCACCTATAGCTTTAGAATAACACTGTAATGAACTCATAATGTACTTCAAGTGAAATATTATTGCACCTCTGCAATAAAGTAAATACAATTTTCATTTTATAGAAGGCATTACACAAGAACTGTTCATTTCACTACAATATAAAATAACAATTCATTTCAGTAAAAATAATCGAATAGGTATATTCTAACTACATATTCCAGCAACAAAAAACAATGTGGATTCTGTGTACACCAGCGAATAACAATAAAAACTTTTTTTGTTAAAACCAGCTCGGATATAACCCTCATGTTACAAAAGGACAAATAATAAACCTGTCGTCGAATGTCCCTTCTTATGAATGATACAGATCGCGTCACGACGAGATGGTGGGGGCTCCCTCCCACTTTCCCTAATAAAGTAGAAGTCATAAAAAACCACTACAATCATCATAACTCGACCGTGGACGGACGTCAGGCCAGCACGACGCCGCCGGTCAAAAATTAATGTTCACTTACAGAGCAGACAGAATAATAGTACCCAAAATAATTGAAGATAACAGCGAGAAATAAGGATTGGATGTTGGAACAAAAGCGTTTAAATGAAGGTCTTTTGTTTTTTTTGAAATATAATAAATATGATTGTTGGTTTTTCAAGCGAAAGAACTTTAACAGTCTTTATTTAGCCTATTCTACGAAGAGAATATGCTGTACGACGGGGCGTACTACGAGCTGTTCTTTCCTAGCAGTTTACTGAATTGCCTCGCAATTTTATATTTTAACTCTTGAGTTTATTACTAATAACTAAATGTTCCGGCGAACTTTGAACCGCCTCAGAATCAAACGTATGAGAAAAGGATTTATTTTTATAATAATCTTTTTTTATGTATCCTTCCCATATTTTACGTTATTATGCTATAAAGTTGTCGGTCAACATTACAATTGAAAAGTGAAAAAAAAAATATCTTGTATTCTTATATTTACGCGAATACTATACATTGAAATAAAACTAATTTTACAGATTCTATCGCTTATTTTTTAATAAACGCGATAAAATATGTAATATTAGTTTTATTTCAATAAAAAAAAATGTTTAATCACTCCATCGTGTGGGACGTTCTTGAATAGCTATTTTAAAATTATTTTTAGGTTTCTTTGTCAGTTTTTTAAATATAAGTCTCGTTTACGACTTTCTACAAGTTAATGTTACGCTCTTAAGTAGCAGTTATGACATAACTATTTATTTAGAACGAATATGAAACTTAAGGATGTGATATCAAAAATCTACAAGTATTACAATTAAGTATTAGTTTACAAACAAAAAAAATTAAAACTATTTTTTGGGAGCTTCCCCATATAATTTCAGGGCGAAGAAAAATATCACTCACCCATTCGAGTGCGGTTTCGTTGTCATTCCATTTTTAAATATCATTAAGCCTCAAATATGGCCTTTTTAAGCAAGTGTAACGTCTTATCATCGAACTCCTGAGCCACATTAAAAAAATGTCCAGGATAGTATCACATTACATAGAACAAGACTACAATGATAATTATCACAATAATCAAAAGGACCATGAGTTATAGACGACAAACTTTTTGCAAAGCTGATTTTTTTTTTAGTCTTTACTTTTTATCCCTCTCGGATAAATGAATTAGTGGATTTGTTGCTCACGCACCATAAAATGAGTTTGCCACGTCCCAACAATGTCTGCTAGTGTCTGCGAGGGTGGCATGGTAGCATGACTTCAGAAATTAGTTTCGGCGCGGCCTTCACAACTGCGTATAATATATTTTTTAAACATGACCAGACTCGCTACAAAATGGGGCTCTTTACAATGTGGAATACGTAGAAATGAGGAACGAAGATGGAATATCGACTACCCGTAGCAAGCAACCGTCAGATAAGTTCTGAATAGGGTTCTCGAGACGAACTACAGTCAATATTAAATATAATGTTTTTGTAGGATTTATTAAACACATGTATGTTGCATTTGTTATACTTACCCTATAATGTTGGCATTTAGTACAGGTTCTACTAAATGTTACTCAACAATCTGCTGACCTAGCTCAGTGGGTAGTGATCCTGCTTTCTGTGCTGCGGGTCCCGGGTTCGAATCCTGGTAGGGACAAACTTTGTGTGATTAGCGCGAAGGTTTGTACCCGAGTTTTGGATGTTTTTTATCTATATAAGTATTATATACTGAGTTCGCCCTCAGTCCATTGGACGGTACCCATAATACAAGCGTTGCTTAGTGTAGAACCGTATAGTTTGTGTGTTCGTCGGGCGATATATTTAATAAGCTAAAATTGTAGAGTGAACACATTAGAATAATTGTTTTATCATCGAAAATACGCGAGCTTCGTTTCGTGTTCAACTTCATGCTCGCCACACTCGTACAAAAAACGAAAGCTATTTGATATTTCGTTGCTAATGACCGCCCGTGCGTTAATGTTTCAGAAATTATATCTCACAGGTGCGCCGTAATGTACTTTAATAGTTGTTGATTACGGTTTAATTTCGTTAATTATTTTTAATGTTTATGTTTTAGAATTAACATGATAATGCTTAAGTGTGGGTCACTTGATGGTCTATGATATACCTAAGTAACATTTATTATCAAACATGTATAGAATCTGTTTGATGCTGGTGTAGGTGAACTCGAGATAAATCTTGAGCCGGATGATAACGCTAAGACTAATACCTAACATTGTTTCAGCAAAGTCGCTTATTGAAAAAGTTCATGAAAACAAATTATTTACACAGAATTTATATTCTACTAGCTGACCCGGCAAACGTTGTTTTGCCATATAAAATAAATTGAGATATAAACTATCCTATCTTTCAAGTTGGATAAAATTGCACACAGTGTGCAAAATTTTATTAAAATCGGTTTAGTAGTTTAGGAGTCCATAGCGGACAAACACCGTGACACGTAATTTATATACATATATTAAGATAGTCAACATTAAACCCGGTCTTAGAAAACGTCTAGTACCGTCACTGAGCCACAAATATGTGTCGATTCGATTAAAAAATATAACGGTACTAAGTATAGCAAGTTTGATACACACAAAGCTATCATCCAAATACAAATACAAATGGATGTTTACAAATCAATAAACAGAAACATAGACACGTTTCCGCAAATGTTACGTACATAATTAACGAGCTAATTAATTAAGGCAGCAAACAACAAATGTATTCCTGAAGTGCATAACTGTTGTTCATTAGCAATAGGTTAATTGGCGAGTTAGTAATAATGCTACGGAATTTGTATAGCCCATCTATCGAATAAATTATGGATATAATTTATCAGGACATTGTAAAACTAACCGTTATTTGTCAAGGATGTCCAAAACTGAAACACTCCTAAGGAGACCTCTATTGATATATTAAAATAATTGATACAGTAAATGCAACACGCAGAGAAAAATCAAAGTAAGTAACATAAAATAGTTCCCCAATATACCAAGCTTGTGAAGTTATACTAATCATAGATATTGCCAGACGAACGCTAATCTTTATCCACGGTCCCATACTAAGCAAAATAACGCTTATATTATGGGTACCGTACAATGGACTGGGGACTGGAAACTGCTACAGATAGTTACATCTGTGTTGCAATATTAACGGTCACTACGCATATTTATGACAAAATACATGCGATTACGTTAAATAGAACGCGATCTGTAAACTAATAATTCACGTTGATGTATTAAAGTTAACCAGACCGTTATTTGCTACGCGCTTGTGAAAAGCGTACCTAGCATAGCTGCCCCATAGCGTAGCACTTCGCGTAGCGCTACGAGCACATAAGGATCCGGGTAAATGAGGTTTTATTTGTATTAAGTATTTATTGGTATCCAACGATTAATAGGGCCTTGGCTACAGACCTGTTTAAACATTATCTAAAATAGGGCGAGCCTTTTTGTCTCCAATAATTTAAAAGCAATGGTAATGAGAATACCACAATATACTACTCACACAATTGTTATATGTGACAATAATCTTATTAGATACTATTTGTTCCTTTTTATTCTTTGTTTAGATCGCTATTGAGGAAATTCTATGGACTTATTACTTGCACTAAGGTCCGCGCCAACATAAGCGCGTCCGTACTGTACCTACTACGAACAAAAATTGCTGAGATTTGCTGATTTTTTTATCATAAGTTTGTTAAGCTTGTAAGATCCGCAATACACGTAGTTAGGTGAATTAACCTATGTACCAAAGTTTACTTTACTTAACGTAAATATAAGAAAATGTTGGTACACAAGTTTTAAGTTAGAATTAAGTACAAACTCACGTGTACACAGTATTTTTTTTAATTGTTTGAAATTAGAACCGATACTCGTGAATGTACCAAATACTACGAACCACCGAAATAATATCCTACATTAACAGTACAAGTTCACTGCACAGATTTATAATTCCTAAAACGAACTGTATAAAAATACAAAATAAATTCGCAGCACGGTGATAAGCAGATTACACAAAAATACTGACGATTTCAATTCACAAACCTCTATAAGGCACATTATCCCTCAAATTTTCATAAATCAGATATTAAAACAAAATATCGCACAATATGACAAAACCGTGTCACACACGCGATTTGTGCGGATTTCAACCGTCATTATTTTAACACGCGCGATTCCGTGTTACCACTGAACTTGAATGAGCTCTGTGGGCAGGTGTAATGTGGACCTTTCTATTAAAATTCTGCAAATAACGAAGGGGGCGAGGTGTCACTGACCCCTGTCTGTACACTTGTCCGCTGTTCAAAGGGAATGTAATACAATCCCGAGTTATTTTCATTATTCACCTTTACATTACCGCTGAGCGGTGAGTTTCGGTATCTTTAGGTACCTATTTTAACTACCCATCTTTCGTTCTTATAAAGTAGGTATATTAAAAAAGTCACTTAAAAAACAAATAATCATTAAGTACTATAGTTATTGTTTACTTCAAGATTGTTTGCTATATTGCTACCATCTCTCTCACTCATCTAATCATTTCGAACTCAAATTATGTCAACGTACATTTTAAAATCTAAATCACCGTTAAAGTTTATAGCAAATAAGCAACACAGAGACCCGCAGCAACACGACGATATTAAACACAACAAATTCAACTGACCGACCCAACAGGTGAAAACTCGTAAAACTAACTGAGGGTAGGTCGCGGCGGAAACTCATCGGGTAACGTGGGGGAAACAATTGCGCAGCACTACGAGAGAAATGGCTCCTCTCCAACCGAACCATTATATTTTGCTCGGATTAAATGACAGCATTTAATTGTTGAATTTATCATTGAAATTAGGACTCCGCATGTGCATCGTATTTCATTTAAACCACGATTACCACTTGCTAAACGGTGAAGGAAAACATCGTGAGGAAACCCGCATGTCTGAGAGAACCCCTCGAAAGATGTGTGTAGTTCGCCAACCCGCACTGGGCCAGCGTGGTGGACTATGGCCTAATCATATATGTATTTAATATAATAGTATATTTTATTTAAATGTAAGTAAGTATAGGTACCCAAAACTGGCATATCCACGAAAACGCACAAAGACTAAAATTAAATTAAATAAATACTACAATATTTCTAAATATGCCAAAACATCCTGAATATGCGACTAAAACATCTCACAAATGGGTCCAAAAAATTTTTCTCTATTTGCCCATTATGTAGAAGACGAAAAAATTCCATTTGAATTAAGTACTCTAATGATCCATTAACGAGATTCTAGACTTGAAACTTAGCAAAAATTGCATTTTATAGGACAGATAAAAAGCCACAAAGTGTCTCTCTGATAGCGACAAAGTTCAGCTTTTATATCAAATGCGACCAAGAGAATAACCATTAAGCATTTCCTTTCGCTCTGCGTGCAATAACTCTGCTCCAACTCGCCAGATACAATTGATAACTTGCCTCAAGCCAAACTTTTTGCTTTCCACTCCATTATTGACGTCTCAGATCCAAGGGATCTGCCGGCCCGGGATATTTTTAGCCTTTCATTCATCTCAAGTATTTTCGCTTTTTTCATCCGAAAATCCGGGAGTCCATTAATTGATCCGAACAAATGTATTTTGGTGACCGACTACAAAAGTTGCTTTCGAAATCCTAAGAGCGCATCTTATTGGCATTTAATCGCTAGTATAAAAATTATACTCAACATCAATATATGTTTTTTGAGGGCAAATCGTTGATGTGACTCTAGATTATAAATATTACATAGCTATACTCGTATTTCAACGAGGGTTTACCGCAAACGATTGATTCCGTCATTGTAGTCATTCAGTTTAATGTTATCAATAGATTTTTTTCAATTTCGTATGAAAAATGGTGTTTCTAAATCTCTTTTTTTTGTTAATAAACATTTATTGTTATTTCTTCTTCTTCTTCATTCTTTACGAAATGAGATGCGATGAAATAAAATAGATATGAATATGGAATCACCCACAACTAACCGGGTATTGTACCAATGTCAAGTAATTAATAGCAATAACACATTTATATTCAATAAATACACATTATAAATAAAATAATGGATGTGACATGATGATATGAAAATGGTCTTATTATTATTTATTTTATTGTGTTTTATTTGCTCAGCTTACGCAAGAAGTTCTATGACATTTACGGGTGATAGCCAAGTAAATGCCATAGACTTAGAGGTTATTTTTATGCTCGAAGGTCAGTCACGGTATCGTCCTCGTCTATTTGTAGAAACTTCCTAACAATTCGGCAGGTAATAAGAATGGAAGCTTTCTGAAGTGGCATGTAGGTATTAGGTTTCAGATCAATGAGTTCAGACCATAGTGTAGGTGCCTTGGGATGATACCGGTGGTTGACAAGACTATTGGGACAATGTATACTTTTCTTGTTTCCAGATTCTGATGACTTTATCCTTGAGGTCTGTATATTTATGTATTTTTTCAGCTATCGTTTTTGCAGATTATGGGTGTTGGGGACAGCGATATCAATGAGGTTAGTGGTTTTATTTAGTTATTATTATTATTATTTATGTCTTTCTCCACACGGGCTATACCCGGATCTTTGGAAGGCTTGCGAGGGGACATGGGTCCAACACGTAGAGGCCCCTTTTCAGAATGTTTATGTTATGTTAGCCACCTGCTGGGGTCAACTGCTGAAAATGATAGCATAAACAGCGAATTGACCACAGCAAGCGGAGGAACTATTGCAGGAATATGGAATGATAATTGGGAATATGGATTGAGGTTTGGATGGACATGAGATAGGGCTATTGGAAGGGTAGCGGATTTATTATTATTAGTTAAAAGCGAGTCGGCTGGTCAACTAATATTAGTTCGCCAAGTAGAAAAAATAATCAAGTGTCTGTATATATCGCCGCGCACCGTGTTCCGGTGATAACTCTTAATTGTTTGATGTGCCGCCTCGCGGAGAAGGGAAGCCGTCTCGTTACCTTTTATCTTGTTTGTGAACAAATTTCAAGTTTTTAAAGAATTTACGGCTGAACTTACAGAACTTTTCCTAATAGTATAAATTGTGCTGACACTGAGTTAGTCTTTGATCGAGAACGAGATCATTTTTCATTGAGTTTCATGAAAAATTAAGAAAAAAATCCAATGAATAGGTTAATTAATCAAAACTAGAAGCTTGGTGGCCTGGAAGCTGAAATTTTATATCTTTGAAGTATACAATCCTTTGTCCGTTTCAGCCTGAAAAGTAACCGAGTTTTATACTCAATATGTAGGTAACTACACCAGCCAAACAGAATACGCAGCTATATAAGCTTTATGAATAAATAAAAAACAAACGAAACCAAATAGGTAGATACAGTAACGAAAATGGGTCATCGAATGAAGTGTACCGACCAGTGTAAGTTGACACTCGTGAATGTTGAGACTAGGCTTACGATGTAGCTTTAAAATAAGGTATACCAGGATGAGTATCTGCGGTCAATGGGATGGAATACGCGACGCAAATCGCATGACCAGCTAGCTTCAATCTCTGCAATCGTATTCTTTGTGCTAGGATGACACAAGTGCCATTCGGATTTTTGTTAGGTATTTAGACAACTTAGTCGCTTGTAAAATACCTATTAGATATACTGGAAAGGCAATGATAGTGGTTCAGTGTTATGTAGCTTAATTGGAACACATAGTAAGGCGCATTCTGTACACAGCTAAGAAATCGCTGAAAACACGTTATCGTTTCTGATTTTAACTTTTATATGAATACATGTAGATACATGTACCTATTAATGACTGTGAATAATTGGCATCTTTATGTTTTACTTACCTGCATGCTATCGTGTATACGCCTGAAAATAAACAAAGAAATCAAGGTTGGTCCACAAACAGGTTGATCGCATAAACGTCGCATACAAAATACTGGCATGTAACCATTGTCTATGAAACAGCGGCCTATTTTAAACGTTTTTGTGTCACAAAAAATTTCATAGGTCCTGACAAAATGACATCATGAATAATATAAAAAAAATTCACGTGCATAAATAATTAGATATGTGGCCAAATTCAATATTATAATGTGTGTTATAATAAACTTCAATTTTATAAAAAAGTAACTTTTCTATGATATGCCGGGGCCCGATGTGAGAGCCAATGACAATGTCCTCGGCGAGATGTCGACTGAGCCCACGGCGACTGTGCATAGTGGTGTAGAGGCAAAGGCTGAAAGAAAACTCACTGTACTCGAATCACATGGATATGTACTAGGGAGAACGATCGGTTCTGGCTCCTACGCCACTGTCAAGGTGCCTTGAATATATGCCGTTAAGATAGACGAACAAGGACACGGAACGATTCTAATTTATTTCTCAATTTCTAGGTAGCCACAAGCGACAGACATAATTGTCAAGTGGCAATAAAAATCATAAGTAAATTTCAAGCGCCCGGCGATTATTTAAAAAAGTTTTTGCCTAGAGAAATAGAGGTTGTCAAGGGGCTGAAACATGAAAACTTAATAAGGTTTCTTCAAGCCATCGAAACGACTCACAGGTAACATGCAACATTTATTAATGTACAATGCTGTCTTCATTTACGTGTTACATTCGCTTCATGAAGGTAGCCAGTACGTATGCGAGATAGAATCATAGACTCCTATTTTTTTTTATTGCTTTAAATCACGGATCTGCTGTCAAATGCATAACGGGCATACCTACCTATTTTATCGTCCACAGTTTTTTTTAAACCAAATTGTTGGAAATCGATAGGTAGTTAAGTATATCTATCTAAATAGTTTATTTATCATCCTTATACCGATGATCCACAGGGTTTACATTGTAATGGAATATGCTGAAAATGGAAGTCTACTAGACATTATAAGGAAAGACCAGCATATAGACGAGCTCCGAGGCCGTCGGTGGTTCCGTCAACTCGTTGAAGCTGTTGACTATTGCCACGAACGAGGTGTAGTTCATAGGTATGTCTATTGATAAGAAGGCCCTAAAAAATACTTTCCTAGTATTTCTAACAACCTAGCATATACCTAGGCTTTTTACTAAAATGTTCACCTGTTAAAAGTTTTGGTTAGGCTATAGAAACGAATTATTGTTCATGAATAAATAGACCTATCTACAGGTCCACACCTTATGATAGATATAGGTAGGTAAGTACCTGTGTAAAAATCTTTCAAAATGTATGTCTATGGTAAAGTTCTTATGTCCTTTACCATAGATATTATTATGGAAGTCCTTGGGGAGTCATTCAGCAGTAGGCAAGAATCAGAATAATTTTATTCATGTGTACCATTACAGTACCTACTTATGAATCGTCAAAAATGTCACCAAATTCTATAGTACGACTTTACCACCTCTTCGGAATGCCGTTTCTATGAGGAAGACCAGTCAAGACTCCATAGTTACTCCTTTTAAAAGGATCATATACGTTATTGTGTAGTACATTGTTATGGGTATATGAGAACATTGTAGAAACTGCCATTCGGACTGACGATGATGTTCCTTACTGCATTTTGATAGCCAGATAAGAAAACCGAACCTCTATGATACTTCGCGTGTCACCACACTATTACCGTTTTACTTTTAACGTGTCCCCGCTCTATTGTATTTTTACGCTATGACAGTAAATTCGGCGCGGTTATATGTTTTCATACGAATATAATTATATTTTAGTTTATTGTTGAGTTTTATTGATATCTCCGCTTAACAATTTAAACAATTTCAGAGATATAAAATGCGAAAACCTGCTGATGGACCACGGCCTGAACATAAAACTATCAGATTTCGGCTTCGCGAGGGGCCACATGAAGCCTAAGAACGGTGTTTTCGCACTCAGCGAGACTTTCTGCGGCAGTTATGCATACGCATCTCCTGAAATTCTGAAGGGTGTGCCGTATAGGCCTCAGGATTCGGATATATGGAGCATGGGAGTCGTGCTGTATGCTATTGTATATGGACGACTGCCGTTCGATGACACGAACTACACACAGTTGTTAAAGGTGCGATTTGTCGGTTGAGTATAGACCAATGTGTCGGTTAATCGTGTAAGATCATATAGTAAAGTTAGAAATAAGTAGGTTACTATCTATCCGATATGATTATCCATTATTAAATCTATAGTTAAGTCATTGGGTAACTTACTGCTAGTTAGTATCGATTAGTACTTATAGAGATTGTTTTTCGTTTTGCTAAGTATTGTGAATCTGTGACTAATAAACGCTTACGATATAGAGCAGGTTTTAACGATTCCTGTTGAATAATTAGTTTAGGTATCTAGACTCCGATTTTAGATTTGTAAGTAAGTAGCTTTGCTTACAGTTTTCTGTAAGTACATTCAATACTAACATCCAGTTCTTTCTACCAGTTTTCTACCAGTTTTAACGAAGGACGAGATAAACACATACATCATACCTACTAACAATAAGTACTTACTTAAAAGTCTAACCACTATCGTAAACATAATAACTCATTGACGTTTAAAATGGAAACGGTTAATTCAAAATTGAAAAAAAAAACTCCGACAAAAAGATTAAGTTTTAAATTATTATAATGTTTTATGCTTTTAAAATCAGTTTGTATGAACCAATTTCGATCATATCCCGAGTAAAAAAGCATTTAAATAAAAGAACTGCATTGAAATACGATGCCACAGATAGACACCCATACAAACGATACTTTAAACTAATGGTACCCTCGTTTTGTGTCGGGGGCTACAACAGGCACGTTACGCAGACATACTGTGATGTCATACTTTCTGGGAGAGGGATACACGTCTATCTTATCTGGTTGGTTCTAAGTACTAAAACGCGTCTCCAATTTCAGCAAGTCCAAAACAAAGTATCCTTTCCTCGCGAGCCTAAAGTATCAACAGAATGTCGCAAGCTCATCACCAAAGTCCTGGCTCCACTGAAGATCCGCGTCAAGATTCCGCAGATCCTGGCCGACCCCTGGATCAATCCCAACCAGCCCTCCAAAGACGAAGAGGTAGATGCACAGGTGAATTAGTTAGGCCTACTAATAGTCTCGTCATTTAAGCAGGAGATTTCCGGTCACTCATTGCAAAGTTGAGGCGGAAACAAGTTTA
The DNA here is from genome assembly GCA_905404115.1 of Pheosia gnoma. Taxonomy (NCBI): domain Eukaryota; kingdom Metazoa; phylum Arthropoda; class Insecta; order Lepidoptera; family Notodontidae; genus Pheosia; species Pheosia gnoma. The sequence goes on from FR989910.1 coordinate 3,673,521, forward strand.
GTGCACCTTTTTGACAAAGACACATGAATAAAATTTGCCTCACGATCTGCCCTAAGCATCCGTCATGTCTGTAGGACGTTGGATGCCAGTATGTCATTAAATTGAATAGCAAAATGCACACGTGCCAACACCTATAGACTCATACAAAATACTATGTGTGGACTTCCTTGAACCATCGACTCCGTCCGCTTATACCGGCTTCACTTTTAGTAAGTGGTCGGCCACAAGAAGAACCAGTAGCTACCGTAGATTTTAACATACTTAAGAAGTAGATAGGTAGGTAGCACGTCTAGGAATTTACATTAATATAACGAATACACGTTGTACGGTGCAACCGCACATAATTGTAACGGGTCAGCAATTACCGAATTGCCCAATACATATTCATTTTCTTTCCAATGTAAAATCAGTTCACGTTAGGTCATCAACCGCGCCGCGTGTACTCACTACATCAGAATTTATCATTATCATTCAATTTATCATTATCATTAATATTAGTAATTATTTCCCAATAAACCTTTGGAATCATCAACTTAGTATCATTATCATCAGCAACAAAAGAGTGTCCCGTACACACGTGATGATCCATCATCCCTTTTCGTCTCAAGAGATGGCACGAATATAAGTCTTAAGAGATCCACATTAGCTGCGTCTAGTGCGTGCATTTTGACTTATGAAAACTGTCTTGGCCAAGTTCATCACGATGCTTTTTCTCTTCGCAGAGTGTACTTTCATTCTTCACGCCAATCTTGACATAGACACTCAGTGGTAGGTAGGTATCTATAACCTATAATTTACTGGTTCTAAAACCTCTCATTAACTCACTATCTTACAGTCCGGGCGTCCGAAACGATTTGTTCTTGACCTCATGACAATTATGAATCTTAGAATCAGCAGCTCACTAATTAAATTATCACACCAAAGTAAGAAATACATAAAGGCAACCTCGCTCATTATTAAAAACAGGCGTCTCGTTCCAGGAAACCGCGCAAGTTAGCAAAGAAGACATTAAAAGCGTAAATATAGGCACAGTTACGTTTGATAGAAAATTGGAAGAAGTGAAATAAACAGAGGAAACATATTACCTATTGAAAATAAACAAAATTATGCCTTGTTCGTTGAGTTTTATTACACCGTTAACAGGATTTTACAGTCTATGGCAAAGCAGTTCTGCAGGATTATCCGCAGTCAGGAGAGGAATATCTAGGAAGATACCAATGATCTGATTAAATCTCGGTAACGTACAGCTTTTCTGATAAATGTATGATGAAGACATATCGATCACTCCATTGGTAGTTGAATGCATTCATAACACATTAGGGAAGCAGAATCAAGAAGTCGCACCAGGTGATTTTACAGGCTTATCTACTCATCTTTATAGCTGGCGGAACTATTCAGTAAATAATCTGTCCAGTCTACCTACCTACGAAGCGGCATTTTCTTGCATATAGACCGCACTGAGTGTCTCAGACGGGCCGACACAGTGAATAGGACTCTATACTAATGTAATAAGATTAAACCCTTTGTCCATGCATGGCATCGTATCTCCGAAACGAACGCAACACGACTGTTTCAACACATTACTTTTCGTTCAATAGGTACTAGTTATAATAGCGAATCAGTTCTTGGCCATTTATAATGGAGATCAGTTTCTTCTGCAGTTTTAAATATAAACACACACACGCGGTGAGGAAACGTTTAATTTTTAAATAAAATTCTGACCAACCAATAAATAAAGATTAATATTAGGTACTACATTAGCGCTATCCATCTAAGGTTTTCTTTTTTGTCTTCACCTCCCGAGGGACCTTGGGTACGCAGCTCACCTCATCATCCTCTTTGAGTTTGGCCTCCCTAATCGCTGCTTTACGAGCCTTCCGTATACATTGGAAGGAAATAGCAATCATCAGAAGGTACAACCCTGCTGCGATAAAGCAGTTCCGACCCACCTGCGAATAAGAACCTTCTCAATAGATGTATACATTCAACCGAGGACCGAGACAGTTCCTGAGGTAGTTGTGCGGGGCGGGAGGCGGTGCTGGTCCCAAACTAAGCAACGCTTATTGGGTACCGTACAATGGACTAGGGCGATCATGGTAACACCAAGATCAGCAACATAACTCTATTGCCCGCCATTATCATAGACGACTGTTAATGCCTCTATGACCGATGGCCGCCTACTCATCCTCCTGGTCTTTCTCCTCCTCGTAACCTTCCCCACTGAGTCCTTTACAGCTTTACAGGCTATCGGTCGTCAGTCCATTGCCACACCATCAGATCTTATAGGTATGTCCCTATACCCCGACCGAACCAAATCGTTGGTAAGGGTTATATAACGGCACAACCTTGGCTGCCAATCTGTAAGGTCCCTACCAAATGGCATGGTCTAGTGTAAATGACTAGCCAAATTGTCTCTTTGCATGCTAATTAGTAGGGAGGGAGTACAAATCGGCCTTACATATTGGGTTCTAAGTTGTGTCGTTCGTAGAGGCATTAACTAAAGAATTTGTTACGTTGTTGAATTCATGAAACAGCTCGGAAAACTACAAAAATGATGTACATACAATGGAGTAATTCATCTTTGTTTTATCTCTGAAATCAGTGTAATTATCGTACTCATGTGCCTCAACATCTTCTAATAGAACCACTGCTTCTATTTTATAAAACACTCCCATTAAAGTCTGTAATCAAAATAAGTTGTTTTGTTATAATGTCAAATGACATGCTTTTAGTCAAAGGCAATGTAAAACTAACGATGTAGTTTTTAGGTAGGTACTTACCAGTTGTATTACACCCCATATACTTAGCAACATACAACAAATACCACAATTCATCAACCCACTCATTGTAATAATAAGCTTCCTCTTCTTTCTTTACGGAATGAAACGCTATTTATTAAAATGGATATGACTTATTAATCTTCAAAATCTTTTATGCTCACTTCACTTTTTAAAACATTATGGCTTCCATGGTTTTTGTCGATGATTTTGCCAATTTATTGCAATCTTCTTGCTTTGTCTAATCCACATATAACCCAATATTAACCATGTTCGAGATTTTATCAAAAAGTAGGAGAATCATTGGCTCATTGGATTTTCGCTTACCTATTTTGTATACCTATTGTGTATACTGTTTTGCTTACCTATTGAGTAAATAAGAAATACAAAAATTTAACATTAATACCTTTACTTCAAGAAAAAACTAAGCATTATACAATGTACCTACAATAACAGATAATATTATGTACAATTTATATAGCATTCATCCATAGGTAATACTAATGCATATTACATTGATGTTAATTAGGGTGAACAACTTGAAACTTAAATAACATACAATGTGTGTTGTCTACATAAGATTATCTTTACAATTTCATTAACATTAAGGTAGGTCTTTGCAGATTTTAAGGAAAAAATAATAAATTAATAAATAATTTGAGTCTTCATAATATTCTGTGCTATGATTTGCTAAAATGCCCATTTATTACAAACTTATGCTTATGTTGTATGTACAATTCGTAACAATAGTAACAAAAAAGAATACCAAATGTTTTATTAAATTGGTTAAACATAGTATACCGAAATTAGACTGTACGCAACAAAATGTTATATTTATATGAAATCACTTTGCGTTGTGACTCGCAATCTATTATAACTAAAATTGGAATGGAATTATAACATAATGTACCATTGATGGTAGTACCCATCGTTACATCAATAATACCATTTTACATACTAACTGAAGAACGGTTGTTCATCCAGAATTGATGACCAGAGATGACGAGTGTGATGACGTACAGTAGAGCAGCGATCCAGCAGTTGTAGGCATTCTGAAATTTACAACAGAATTATATATATACTTACTACATACTACTATTCAGTAAAATGTCTGGTAAAATGCCCCTATTGCATTGGGAACAAATACCATTGGCGACTTGTGGGTGCATTGTAGTACACCTCTGCCAACCCCTTTGAGAACTACAGGCATATTATAACTTTAATTGATTACTTCTATTGGCAACACACCTGAGCTAAAAAATAAAACTTTTTCAATAAAACCTGAAGAATTGAACAACAAAAAAAAAGAAAAGATTTTACATTGAATTTTAATATACAAGGTTAGCTCAGGATATTACAGAATGGGAGCTCTTAGAGAAGGACAAGGCGAGAAGAATCTGAAATGTTGGCGATATTCACTGCAGATACATTTTATTCAGCAGTAAACCCTATATTTATCTTCATAAACTATATTTAACCATACATTGCAAAGGGATAGATTTAGAAAATCATGTTTGAAAAGGTACATAGCTCAACTATTTAAAAGTACTTTCATAGCTGTGTTAATTGAATCAGATTGCAATTAGTTAGAAGTTGCAAGTAAACTGACTCACCTGAGTATAACCAGTTTCTGCGACAGCGAAGAATTTTTGTACAGTGTGTTCTCCTTCTATTTCTAGAGGAAGATCTTCCAACAACGCCAAAGCCCCAATTTTATAGAAGACGCCCATCAAAGTCTGAAATAATCAGGGGTGTTATCACGACATCCAAGAATATGACTGCAACCCAAATTACATGTTCCAAACTTACCAGTTGTATGATTCCCCAGACGCTCAATACGAGGCCGCACAGGGACAGCTTGGGGCCACAGACTTTGCAGACCATTTTGTTAGTTTATTTATTAGATTTACGAACAAGAACACTAGAATTGCAAAGGTATCGACCACAAGCTGTCAGCTGGTGTCAAAAAAGGACACTCACATGATCTTTGCTTTGTCTATGGGCTTCGGAGGAGCAGTACAAAATTTCATAGATATACTTTTGCAATCAGGTTAGGATTCTGATAATTAAATTTTGATATTATTTTTATCTGTTTTATTAATTCCTGCTAAATTACTACATAAAACTAGAAAAAAAATGTTTAAAATAGTTGGGTTTTTATTAATATTATCCTAAGACTTACGTGAAATGAAACATTACTACAGTGTTGCAAGTCTGACTATAACTGTACTTTTGGTAGAAAATAATTTATTGTCTTTGTAAGGGAGAGGTCAATGTTATAAAAACGATATACCCTTCACCCCGAATTTATAGACGATGGATAAAGTTATAAAACTTCCATACATTTGGGGGTTATGTTCTCTATTCTTTCCACAGTACAGTATGGGTACTTAGATGGTAGATGTAATTTAAATCTTTATCTCTATGCCCTGTAGGCCACAGCAAACCAGGAGGGAGGAAGAATGCTATATTACCTATGTCAGGAGATATAAAAATATATGAGATACAATTCAAATTTATTACGATTCTCCTGGATGATTCCTTGCGAATCATTTTTAAAAACTTTCAGTTTAGGTGGTTGGGGTGGGACTGCTCCTATATTGGATAAGTCTGTGTATCGGACACAGCCCAGCCACATGTTGTTTTTTTAATTATCCACAATCAACACAATATGACAGCACTCTGAAGCGCGCTTTGCTGTGGTTGTGCGTACAGCACGAAGCCACAGCAAAGCGCGCTTCAGTCAGAGTGCTGTGCACTGAAGAAAAATTCCAATGAAAGAAAGAATGGTCCCGAATTCCTTATCGTATCTACTATATTTTATGTTACACTATGTTTGTTTGCATCACACTAACAAGGCTGAATAGATTTGATTGATATTTGGTATCTATCACGGCCTTCTGCCACTTGCATGTTGACGTCCATATAGTAACTATAAAAAATAGGAGAAAAAGGGATTTCTGGGACTGGCAATATTGTTACAAGTTCTCGGTCGAAAAACTACGAAAAAATAAATTTTAATATAATGGTGGATCGTTTAGGTAGGCTACTATCATTTTTATGCAATAAAAAGTTACAATAATTCCTAAAAATGCAATATGCTACATGAATAGTTGTGTAAAATAGTTACATGGGTGAATGCTTTCATTGTTTGCTTGTTCGCTCACTTTCCTTTGACGTCAAAGTTTGTACCGTACTTACTGCACAGTGATAATATAAAGTAGAAAAATTTCTATTTTCAGTAAACAGTGAGGCCAATGCTAGAAGAATCGCTATGGTGGAGAACTGCTTCGGTGGTGCAGGACAGGTGAGCATATTCTAATGTGCGATACGATTATACCTATTGTAACTTTAGAACTTGGTCAACAAAATTGGTGTTGTAGGTGTTATCAGCCGACAAACTCGACAAGATAAAATCTTCAGTACTTCGGGTAGGATTGCCCGGCCAAAGATAGCGCGCATTTATCAGTCATATTTTCGAGCTGATATATTTATGAATAATATTTATAACTTATTATTGTGTAGGTGCCAACCGTAATTTAGTACAAATTTTAATTTGATTATATTAATGATTAAATAGTGGCGCTGCTAGCACAGTGACATAGATAATCCCTGTAAAGATTTGAGCCAGTGTTGACATTATTTATAGTAATGTCCTGTTTATTAACAAATAGAAGTAGAATAATTTAATCATCAAAGCCATTTTCTAACTTGTGATGTGGTCACTGACTGATCTTCTCACCTTGCCCCAATTAGTAAGACTACTGGTATCCTAAGGTAAGGTATGTAAACATAATTTAACTGTTTTCTAGCCCCTGGCAGAGAAAGGCAGGGTCCTTGTGGGGGAGGGTGTCCTGACAAAAATGTGTCGCAAGAAACCAAAAGCAAGGCAGTTCTTTTTGTTCAATGACATACTCGTCTACGGGAACATTATTATAAACAAAAAGAAATACAACAAACAGCATGTGATCCCACTGGAAGTAGTCAAATTAGAGTCCTTGAAGGATGAAGGCCGTAAGTTAACTGAACTGTATAATAAATTATATATAATGTTCTAATGTGCTCAGTTCTAAGTAAATAATGTGATAACAATCCTAACTGTTCATGTGATATGATACTTCACAGCCGTATTTGGCTATAGCAACTGATTTTAGACGACTTTAGAGAAGCAATAAAGGCTATCTTTATTAGATTGGAGAGCTAAGTAGCCAACAGTGTTAAGCTCTCCAGTAGCGAGTGTAGCCAACTTTAGCAGTGATAACATATTGAGTGCGCATTGTCAAAAATTAAAAATGGTTTGTGTGGCGAGATGGGGATCACAATTTTTGTACTGAAACATTTACATTGAAAACATTATTTGAATTTAATATCCAGTAAATTATGAGGAAATATTAACAGGAAGACATCCAAAATATTACAAAATAAATTGTAGTTTTCTATTCAATTGAAAGGGAATGCAAAGTACTTCAACCATTTAAAAGTGAATAGCTATATTTTACATATTATATTGGTTTGCCTGTGACTCACAATGTGAATGTCCAGTTGAATCATCTTTAATCATTGCTGATAGTTTGTTGACATTGATCTTTGAAAGCTTATGAGTCAACTATGGTGCATACATAAATTAATTATGCAATGTTGGAGGAAAAATAAAATAATTGATAGGCTATGTAAAATTATGCCTATTATAGTTTCAGACATCAGTGGTATCCTTTAATTCCACATTGTAATTACTATTATTGGCTTTTAAATTATAATTTATTATTTTGAATAATTAACACAAAATACTAGTTTTCATTGGCTTCAAATACCTTGGGTCGTTTCTCCAGTATTGCGGAGATGAGGACCTCGGACTAAGACTACGATATTTACTTTTTGATCTGTCAGAATTTCGCAACGGCTGGTTGATCCGCACCGCATCGAAGTCGTTCGCCGTGTACGCCGCCACTTCTACTGAGAAGGAGGAATGGATGGCGCATATAGAGAAATGTATAGAGGATTTGCTTAGGAAGAGTAAGTTCTCATTCTTCTATTCTACAACCATGTTTTTAATAATGTTAGTATTATTGATGGTGTTCGCGGCTTCAACTCATGATGGTACACAATTAATGAACTTCAGGTTTAATGTTTTTTTTTTCTGCCGTATGATCACCAACTGTTTGGGTACTTTTAGTTCAACATTTTACCACTGGTATCACTATACTTTCATAAAACAAAATTAATTTATGATATTTTTTGAATAAAATCTTAACTTACATTATAATAACTTATAAAAAATGCAGATGGTGTTACTATCTAAGGTGTTTTGCCAGTGTCAAATATAACTTATAGTGATTATTATCTTGGTGAACATGTTAGTTACATTTTATCGACTGTGTCTGAATTTGATGACAGCTTGGTCTACTGGAGTGTAGGCTGCTCGACTTACTTCACCAGGTGTTTGTTGGTTCGATTCCCGCCTGGGCAAACTAAAATGATCTTTTCATAATTTGGGTTGGATGTTTGAATCAGTCTTATGTACGGTACCCATAATAAAACCGATGCATATTTTGGTACCAAACTGTTAGTGTGTTAATAATATTTCTTGATATATCTACCCCGAAATTCATAGTAGTTTTAGTCCATTTATATTAGCATTACATAAGATATTTCAGGGGAAACGTACATAGAACTTAATGCTATTGTAAATGGATTAATACTTTCTACGAATGTAGAGTAAGTCTTAATGTTAACAATATGAAAATGTGATGTCCATGGCTAAAACAAATTATGTTATTTTGTAGGTGGCAAACAACCCCCATCGGAGCACGCGGCGGTGTGGGTCCCAGACAATGAAGCGTCAATTTGTATGCACTGCAAGAAGACACAGTTCACTGTTCTCAACAGGAGAGTAAGTAGATTCATTTGCTATATTATAATTAAGAAAGGTCGGACAAATCCAAATTCATAAAATAATTTGCGTTTACAATGATACAACAAGTCACTTTTCATTGACTAACATATGTCGTACATGTAATGCCGCGTCTCATCGCCATATATTAGAAACATTTTCAAAAGTGCATGTAGCTTTTACAATAATGCGCATGAATAAATACGCGTCTCCAGTACGTGCTTTGTTCTACACACTCACTACCCAAAAATATCTTAACATTTTTACCCGCGCTAAATAGAATGTTTTGTGTATGTGTTTTTGATGAATTTTCGAGCTTTTAGCAGGGGGCGCGCTTTAAGTAATCACATATGATATCGCCAGAAGAATACACCAACTGTACGGTCACACACTAAGCATCGCTTGTATTATGGGAACCGTACAATGGACTGGGGGCGCACCCAGTATATTATACTTATATAGATATTAAAATGTCCATGACTCAGGTACAAACTTCGGATTCGAACCCAGGACCCTCGGCACAAAAAGCAGGGTCACTACCAACTGCGCCGATCAGGTCTAAATATAATACAACACGTAATATATAGGTCGTACTGACTATACGTGAATCCATTTATTATGATTCAAATCAGTCAATTGTGTTTGAGGTTTTTGCGTTATATCACGTACACGTTGTATGTGTTCTTAACAAGTGTGTGTTTATTGATTTCTTATATTTACGCGAATACTACACATTGAAATATAACTAATTTTAAGGATTTTATCGCGTTTATTTTTATGTTTTTACGTTCCCGACGTTTCGGCTGCTTGCTTGTTGCTCTTTCTGCGTAGATCGGACCGCAAGTAACAACTACATATGAGGGTACCCCCGTCAAACTATGACACTAGGACGTCAACCACCTCAGTCCTCCCGTGACCATGGTTGCTGTAAAGCAGCCGAAACGTCGGGAACGCAAAAACATAGAAATAAACGCGATAAAATCTTTAAAATTAGTTTTATTTCAACGTGTGTGTGTGTGTGTCAGCACCACTGCCGCAAGTGCGGGTCGGTGGTGTGCGGGCCGTGCTCGTCGAAGCGCTACATCCTGCGCGGACAGAGCGAGAAACCTCTGCGCGTGTGCCTGCAGTGCTTCGACGAGCTGAACCGCGAGCGCGCGCGCCCGCCGCCCGCCGCCGAGACCAACATCGCCAACGCCAACACCAACGCCGCCAACATCACGCCAGGTGAGTGGTTACACAGCGCGCCTATTGGAGCCCATGACCTTAACACGATTTTCTGTTTTTTGGCCTTTTTCTATATGACAATGGCATTGTAATTGTCACCTTTGAAAATGTTCATAGGTCTGACACAATGACATGAATTTTAAGTATCATATTCACGTCGGTATTTGATGTCATCTTGTCAAGTTTTAGTAAGTCCACAGGACAGTGGCGTTAGCGCAATCTGTTCCCACCCACACCAATTTCATACACCACCAGATTTCATACATAAGAATTACAGTAATAACATGCTTTCTCGATAGCAGTACGAATTCATTAGGGGTTCCCGCTTGGCACACAGTGTCTCAATATTAATATTCCACTGTTAGTCTACGTTTCGATACTGGCTCTTGGTAGTTCAAGGCCACTAAGTAATGAATATTGGCACAGTGAAAGCGGATCACGCGGGGTCTGGCGGCGAGTCATCAGCCGACGAGGACAGCGACGATGAAGACGACCGAGTCACCGCCGAGGAGAAACACGACGAGGTGAGACATGCCCAATTAATAATAGCCCTCCTGACCGAATATCGGTCACGGCGGCCGATCTCAACAGAGACTAGCCGGGAGATATTATAGTGTACAGGGCCCCAAGTCTGCTAACAAAATCGATTCATAATCGAACAGCAACCGCATAGTAACTGTCACTTTTGACAGATATCCCATACAATATCTGTCAAAAGTGACAGTTACTATGCGGTTGCTGTTCGATTATGAATCGATTGTGTTAGCAGACTTGGGGCCAGCTGTGTCCCAAGCACCGGTGCTGCACTCACCCTATCCTCACTCTCATAGTCTTATGAGTCGGCAATCCGACACGATCGGAGATAAAAAAGGCGCAGGGCTGACGGCTTTACGCGCTCTCCGAGTCACAATTAGTTTTTACCATAGAAATATACTTTCTTCACCGTAGGAAATCGCGTTACAAGAGCAATTTAATAAATGTTATAAAGAAAGTGACGGCCTATCAGGATTAGCCAAGACTAGACTGATACTAATTTTCATACCGACTCGCTGTCTCTTTCTTGATTAATATGAGAGAATGAGACACCTATATTTTTTGACGCCGCAGCACGCCATGTTAGGCCTGTTGGTATCAATATTACCCTTCCTCTAAATAGGGTTATTCGTTGGTCTTATCGATTGGACTATTGTTTCATTTTTTTATTTACTTCAAACATGTAAACAAAATACAGAGTTTGTTTATTTTTAGGGATTTACAAGTTATAACGGTGTCAAAAATGGAATCGGAAATAAAGTGACGACAGTATAGTACATAATGAGATTGTGTAAGTCTAGAACAAACGCTAGAGATGTTACATCATGCTTTCTGGGTCCTTTGACCGCTGTGTTGTTTTTCCTTATATTTTATTTATCATCTCATTGTTGGAGAATAGTATCATAATATTAAATATTAATGGTAGATTTTGTAAATAATTTTCCTGCAAGGTAACATCTGTTCGGTTATTTGTATATTTTTTTATATTAATAAGGTTTATTGAGTAATCGATTTGCCTTGTTTTAATTTTAATTTTAAAATGTAGCCAGTAATAAAGGCACATTAAATATTTTTTTTATCCAACCCTTTTGCATCTTTTTGAAGTTCCTAAAAACTAGTCGACCGTTTTGGCATTTTTTGGCGTTTTGTTTGGGTTTTCACTAGTAATGTGATATATTTTGACTAATCCGTTTGTCGTGCTGTTTGATTTTCTACTCATCCATATTGTTTTTGTCTTCATTATGGTTATGTATTAGCTGCTAAATGCCCATTATTTGCATATTTTTGTTGCAAAACAATTGATTATTTTAAACTTATAGCTTTAAGTTAATTGGTCTATATATATTATTTACAATATTCTTACCTAAAAATTCAACAGTTCTATTACTTAATAAATAGTATTAGTTTGTCAATATCCTTGTAACATATATAAGCCCCTTCATACCCTCATTTGAGTACAAGCCTACCTTCATAATATTGCAATGTTCATACCAGTAAAAATATATTTAAAAACAATTAATGTACTGCTATGAACATATATGTATATTAATTTAATTACACTTTACAGCCAAAGTTCTACAGTGACGGGGATAAGACTGAATAACCAACACACATTCGTCCAAGGATTCCGCCGAGTAAAACAAAACAAGAGACCACACTCCGTCAGATATATATTTATGTATACAATTTACGATAAATGATATGTATAAGGGAAATATTGGATAATATGCGTTCATTTTTCTTTGTGTTAAGTATTTCTTATTTTATATATTTTACTATTTCCTACATTTACGTGATTACACATTAAAATAAGAACTAAGTTTACTTACGGTTTTTATGAGTTAATTTCCACAGACGTCTTAGAATAATCAGACATCACACGACGTGCGCTAAAAATAAAGCCTAAAAAAACTACGCCGTGTATTGTCTAATTATTCTAATAAGTCTGTGGTTAATTCACTTGTAAGTAATTTGGTTTACATTTATATTAGTTTTAATCTATGAATAAATTTTATTCGTACATAAAAACTCTAAAATTTATTTGATGTGGTTTACGTATGTTTATACTGAGAAAAATCACGCCACGTCCTAAAATTAACAAACTATGTATACCTATGGGCGGTCTCTTAAGATTTTCTACCATAATGGCCTTTGAAATTTTATACAGTAGGAATGAAAGTGTTAGATAAAATCTCTTTTAATGTACTCGAGTAAATTTTATACAAATTAAACTGGACCAGTTGTGGTGTATAAATATGTAATGTAATATAATTTTGATCATAGTTAAAATAACTGCTGCGTTGGTAATGGTGGTATGCGTTGCAAATCATGACCTGAACCCCAAGTCTGCTACCAATTTTTGGGATATAATCAAAAGGCAATGGCACCTAATTATCATTTAAGACAGTTTCCCCATACAAACATTTCCATCGTGACAATTCCATTGCCATTCTAATTATGACTCAATTATGTTGTCAGACTTGAGCCCTGGATGCGATTCAGAGGTCAAGCAGTTCTACTTAGATTTTCTGTTGAGATATTATTAAGAAGCAGGTGTGGGAATTTGATACCCCTATTATTATCATCGGCCAAACCTCGGCGTCGTGTACTCTATTCTAGCCCGAGGCACAGGCGCGATCACAGATCACGAGAGATATGCCGTGCGGTTCAAAATGTATGGGAACTCGCTGTCTCCGTTTTGTTCCCCACCACTCGCCACAAAACACATGCAATTACATAAAACCAACCAATACGAAGTCTCACACACACACGCGTGCCAATAATTCGGTGCATGCTGCGTCGTCGCCGCATACAGCGGCTGTACCACGCGACGCACCAGTTTATTCAAAGTATCGTTAGACGATCTATCCATTGCCTCGTTCGTACATTCACTCAGTAGCGAACATAGGTGGTACGTAAAGAGCCATGTATTTTGTACAAAAATAAAAAAGTCGTGCTACATGAAAACTAAAATAACATAATAAAGGCATTAAATATTTTTTGATTTGTTGTTTTTAATGATTTTAAAGACGAATAAATAAAATACTTAATACTGGCTGGTGAAATGAGATTCCATCTTTCGCGTAGTTCACTTTGCTGCTAGTATTTTTGCACACAAGCACGGAATAACACGGCATTTAAAAAAAAGTTAGAGCTCCGATACCGTCGTGCAGTTGCAGTCGACTGACGGCGAAAACTCTATGTTAGCGTAATTTTGGCTAAATGTGAGCGCAAGCCCACCGCTTTCATAACATATCTCCTCTCATATATCTGTGGGCGCGATAGATAAGTTCACTCGATTAGTTCGCTGGACATACAAACAGCTTTAAACCGCTCAAACGTGAACTGAGATGACGTTTTTTTTTTGTTTAGGTTAAATCATATTTATTACTGGACCGTGTTGTGCCAAAATGCACCATAGTTACCTCTGATTAGTGTGTTAATCAATTTTGCTATCATCTGGTATATTTATTTGATGTCTCCTTGTTTAGCGGCCAGAATAATAATCTAATTGGTATCTTTCGCATTTCTTGGTTCATTTCGGCACAACGCCAACCATTTAATACTAAGACAATGGTTCTAAGACGTTTTTTTTTACATTATCTAGGCGTAGTTATGTTATGGCAATATGTTTAATATTTTAAATACGATAGCTTTTTAAAAATGTAAACTATCATGATTTATACTTTGCTTTTTTTATATTGATGCTGTCATATCTGACAAAAGTAGGCATAAACAAAATGTTTAACGTTCCGAATATGTAACGAATTGAGTAATTTCATAAATGGGCACCTATTTTTTTTATAATTATTAAGTTTACTTTTTCGGCTATAATATTAGATTAATCAGTTTATTAAGTTAATTGAGGAATTATTGGCAGTGGCATCTTAGAAATGTAATAAATTACATCATCATTAAATCTTTGTAAGCATGTTGTATTATATCAATATTGGTAAGTAGTAAATGAGATAAGTATCAAAACCTTACTTATAACTTTCAAACTAATCTATTTGCAATTTATAACACACCCCGAATTTATAGACGTTCTATAACTTTATTAATCGTTATATAGTATTGCGCACAAGAGTTTAGCTTTGCGCAGTACTATGATATTAGATTAAGTTATAGAACGTCTATAAATTCGGGGATAGTTTCTATTACATTTCTAAGTAGTTATCACATTCTATTTATAAATTGTATACAATCCAAACGAATGCTACATTTGTATGTATATTTAGAATTTGAGATGGTAAGAGGTGCATTAAGTTTGTTTCCGATGAGAACACGTTTTTTAGTTATATAGGTTCCTATTTAATATGAAGCTCGCATACACCATCTGAGTCATTGTTCCAAGTGAAACTGAAATAATTTATTAATTAACATAGGCCTAAATGTTAAGCCCCAAATTTATAGACGTTTGATAAAGTTATAGAAGGTCTATAAATTCGGGGGTTACTATATAATTGCAAGTTGTGTTTGCCTAAAATACTGATAAGTAAAATATGTTAAGATATTGTTTAATTTTCAGTTGACAAATATAATATTTTTTAGAACATTGTGTTTTCTTATTTCACGCCAGCGATAACAACAAATGGAATAAAATAATCATGGAAAATATTTATAAAATATAATTGAAAATAATACTTATCTTCTAGATTTTTCCTACTCATATAACAGTCATTGATTCACAGATCGTTATAAAACATAATTTGTAGCCGGATTCAATTGGAACGTAAATTAAACATATCTACACTATTAGCTGGCAGTATTTGCTGCTAATTCGAACCACTGCCTCAAGGCGTCTCCTAGTACTGTGGGCAAGGCGGACATGTCTCGCAATATGAGATAGAAGGGGAACGGGAAGGTGTCCAAGTAAGACACGAAACCGGTGAGGGAGTTGGTCACTGGGTCTAATAGCGGCCGCCTGATGTCCATGATCGAGTCCTGCAAGAAAACCAACAGTGTTGAAAAGCACGGAGATGACGTAATTACATAATGAAGGCTAGGTACTTTATTTTGTAGTTAACAAATTAGGACTATACTAACCTCTTAATTTATAAAAGCTAACCCCCCAAATTTATAGACAGTTTTAATGGCATAGCAACGAACTTTTCCGAGGTAAAAGTGCGTTATAATAGCTTTATAATCCATTATAACTTTCTATAAATTTATAACTCTTGTGTGCAGTAATTGTTCACTTAAAACTACATACTCAACATGTTAGTTTCATTCATTTTCTCTTTCCATACGTTGTCGCTAGCAGAACTATCTACTAATTTATCAAGAGAATTTATTTTAATAAGAAAAAGTGAAGTCAAGCATTTTTTATAACACTTACCTTATTATCGGGATTATCGATGATAACGTAAACAAGGAATATGCCTTGCTGCCTCGCCCTCCTCACGGCTTGTATGACCCTCGTCTCCCCTTCAGAGAATATCCCTCTGCCATCGCTCACAATCACCAACAGTTTTGCATTCAACGCATCACTTCTTATAGACTGCTCCTCAAACATTACTGTACAGAAATCTAATAGCTGAGCGATTTTGGTCTTTGTTTGTTCGAAGCGTAATTGTTCTAGAATTTTCGATCCGGAATGTTCGGAGAATTGTTCGGTGAATGGATGGAGTAGATTCGGGTCTTCACCGAAACTTAGGACGGCAAGGTCGCCGGACTCGAGGAGGTTCAACGCCTGTGAAAAAATTAGTTTTTAAAAATAAAAACGTTGGCTAACAGTCCTTGATAAACAAACTAAAACTAGGTGCAAAATATATTGCTGTCTCCTTCTACCTCGTTTCCACGATTCACGCGCGATATTTACACTGAATATAGCATATAAAGAGTATATGACATATTAAGCATGGACCAATAGCAGTACAGTTATAGGTACGCATCTTATCAAATGAGCAAAGATGGGGACTCTACGCCTAGGCCGATTTAATTTGGATAATAACTAACGTTCTTTTCTGTTTTTATGCTTGATACAGAGGCAAATGTAACATGGACAACAGTTTCGGCAAATGTTATTGAATTTAATTGTGTATGGACGCACCTGCAATAGCTTTATGTCTAATAAACCTAAAAAACAATAATCTAAAATATAAATTTCTTTGAAATAAAACTATTTTTTAAGGATTTTATCGCGTTTATTTTTCGTTTTTACGTTCCCGACGTTTCGGCTGCTTTACTTACGTAGTTAGTTAGTACTTAACGAAACACAATCAACAATTAAATATGAGGGTAGCCCGTTTCTAACTATGACACCAGGACGTCAACCACCTCAGTCCTCCCGTGACCATGGTTGCTGTAAAGCAGCCGAAACGTCGGGAACGTAAAAACGAAAAATAAACGCGATAAAATCCTTAAAAAATAGTTTTATTTCAATGTGTAGTATTCGCGTAAATATAAGAAATCAATAAATTTCTTTGTAATGATTGTATATAATAAATGTGCAGTGTTGTTTTCTTCATAATCTAAAATAAATATTTCGTTTTAAACATAGAATAGATATAAATTCTGAATACATGATGACAAAACGTCATTGGATGTGACGTCACGATCTGTCGTTAGCGTTAATAGTAACGTGATAACGTGTAAGATTGAAACAAATTAATGTTTTCAATATAAACAACGATTTTCAGTGTCGTACAACCCAACAACGTGTGTATTTGTTTTCGTTTGTCTACAACTATATTGCGTAAGGTCAGAAGACAAATGTTACCTGTGAGACTAACGCGAGGCTCTCGAACGCCAGCTCCTTGCTTCTATTGTCGGACATGGAGCTAGAGTCGTCGACGGCTATGGCGATCTTGTACTCCCGCTTGGCCGGCTTGGTCCGCCGCAGCCAGATACGATCCTTGCGGAAGTGGGACGCTATGTACGGGATGACGCGGCGCATGTTGATGGCGCGACCGGTTCTGAAGTCACCTGGAAATTAATGTCCCATTAAAATATTGATTTTTGTTATATTTACGCGGATACTTCACATTGAAATAAAAATAATTTTACGGATTTTATCGCGTTTATTTTATGTTTTTTGTTATATCAGATTTGATAAGCAACCTTTGATAACCCTCGCAAAAGAACACCGATTCCGACCAAGGATGATACGCGAGGCCATTGAAATTAAAAAACATCCTAATTTCAATAGGGAAGATGGCTGGGTGCCACCACCGACTTGGGATCCAATAATTAATATTATTAAATCCAAAACCAAGTGCACCATTGCAAGACCTTAAGACACTGAGCACTTTCTGCGTAGATCGGACCGCAAGCAACAACTAAATATAAGGGTACCCCGCTTCAAACTATGACACTAGGACGTCAACCATCTCAGTCCTCCCGTGACCATGGATGCTGTAAAGCAGCCGAAACGTCGGGAACTTAAAGAACATAATAAAAACGCGATAAAATTCGTAAAATTAGTTTTATTTCAATCTGCTTCTCTCTGCTTCAATCTGATAAATATATGTGTAATTATTATTATATTAGTGGGATATTGAACCATTGTGTGTTCGTAAACGTGCGCAGGTGAAAGAAATTAAAATAAAATAGTATAACTTGACTTTTCAAGTTCTCCCCAAGATATGGGGATGGGTGGGGTCGAGTCACCTTCGTCCGTAGGAGAATTAAGTACCCTCGAGATTAGAATTAAAAAAATATCCGGTAAATTTTCAGTAAAGTATACACAGTTTTACTGATAGTGGTAGGGGATTAATTTCATTATCATCAGGGGCGTTTATCAAGAAATACTAGACACTGGCTAAATGGCACTATTTTGTAGCCGATTGCCAACCTAAAGAAAATAAGAAGAATGTACTCACCAGCTCGCCGGGAGCGGCCCGTGGGCTCCAGCACCAGCCGCAGCCGCTCGCACAGCGCCCGCGCCGCGCCGCCGCCCTCGCGCCACAGCCGCCGCCACACGCCCGCCCCCGCGCCCGCCCCGCCCGCCCCCGCGCCCGCCCCGGCACCCGCCCCGCTGTGCAACCACTCGCGGATACTCATGTACTCTTCCATTGTCATGTCGTCCGGTTGCATTTGGTCGCTTTCGAATCTGTAGTGTACGGTATGAAATATTATAACCAGTCTATTTGTTTTTTTTTTTAAGTTGTCATCGAAATGGTGACTTTACATAATGATTACAAATGCTATAAAGAGGCGAAGGCTCATGTGTTAGTATACTACTACTATCAGCCGAAAGATCTCCAATGCTGGACATAGGCCTCCCCCAATGACTTCCACACATCACGGCCCTCCGCCACTCGCATCCACCGGCTTCCTGCTACGCGTGTGATATCATCGGTCCACCTTGTGGGGGGCCGTCCTACACTACGTCCTCCGGTTAGTATACTCTTTCTGAATCACGCAGTACGCACCGAGTATACTAATCTGTAATTTAAAAGAAGGTCGAGTAGCCTCAATGCTTGCCTTACACTCTCTATAAGATTTCGTGTTTCCGCGTGCTGCAAAGTATTGTTACATAAACTCCATCCATCCATCCCACTCACACACAACATTTCATAAATAAGAGTGACATTGAGTAACAGCTGGCTATCTCGATTACGCAAGGAACTCCGGGTACGTATCCTGTTCTCGTAACTAGAGATGCAGCATGATGGACTCACCGCGTGTGGTAGGTGTTGTCGCGGCCGCGCGGCACCCGCTCGGTGACCACCCCCTCCCCCTCCACTTCCACCCCCGCCTCCCCCGTCGGCTCCTCTCCTCCATCTTTCTTATTACCGGACTTCTCCTTTTCCTTGTCAGCGCCATCTTTCATCTTTTCCGGTTTAAGTTCTTCGGATTTCTCCACCTGTTTTTTTTTTAGTTATTTAGTGTTTAATTAACTACATTTTCATTCAGTACTCGGAACACAACAGTCGCATTGAAATGTATCGTCTGCTTCTCACAATCCTGGGTAATATCACTTAAAGTATTTAATTGAAAATTGAAAAATAGTTTATTTTGCAAAGAGTACATAATTTTAAACCAGTGTTGGGACATCCTTTTAAGTAAAAATATACCTGTGCCAGGATGCCCTGAACTCTGGGTACAGAAAGCAAATGTACAATTGTGTCATTCGGATCGTCCTAATAGTTCACAACCCTATTATATTATGTCATTAATTGCGTCACACATTTGTTTATCACCACGCCAATTACAGGGCTAATGCAATCATAATTCCATACCTGTATGTCTTCCTCATCAACTTCCATTGGGACTTCCTCGTCCTCCTTTAGCTTCTCGGCCTCTTCGTCCTCCTCTTGTTGTAACACCGGCTGTTGTTCTGCTTGCTCTTTGGTAGCCGCGTCTATTGCCTGCATTGAGACAAAATAAACATATTGGTTTTTTTTGTTTCTAGAAGTGACATTTGAAATCTCTGTTAACCAAAGGCCAACCAATATGTGGTTTAGTTAATTAATTATGAATTCTCTGATTGGGCATATTGATGTTCATTTCATTATACACTGTATTTTCTATAGACTATAGAAATGTTCTAGAAACGTGTATTTAAAACAAAAAAAAACTCTGTAGTAGGTAGTAATTGCCTTTGCCTGGATGTTATTCAATCGATACTTCTGACAGTGTCGAAATGAAAAACGACGTTGGCCTCCATTTGAGCGTTACTGTGTGAATGACCCTCGATTCGACTTTGCTGTAAATTTCATTTTTAATTTACTGTAAATTTAATAATTGGAACATTCTGACACAGAAGTTTGATATAATTATAACAGCTTACCTGCAAATCATCTTTCTTAGCTTGTTTAACGTGTTGATACGCGTCGGCTTCTTTCTCATTGTCGTCATCATTGTCACCGCCTTCGTCAGCCTCGTCTTCCCTCTCGGTGTTTAGCGTGTGTGTTTGTTTGTGTTTATTTTCGTTTACGTCACCTGAACAACAAAATGTTCATGGAATCATATAGTAATGTAAGCTCTCAGAAACACGGAATACATAAGATGTTTCGATACAGGAACCGATTTCGTTGGTATACTATTTTCGATCATAATAGAGCAGTATTGAACTGAAGAATTGGCATTGCAATCTGAGTCTTCTATTCTTCTAAGTTAAGCCTAACGTTTTATAATCTGTATTAGGGGTGGTATCTTGGCTAGCCCTAATATGTCTGAATGTATTGCCATCTGCCATCTATGATCCAAGTAAAGACACTACTACCAGTGACAGAGAAGGAACTATGTTAGATGAGAAATGCGATTTTATGAGCTTCGGATTTACTTCTCGAGGCCTCCAATGGCGGAGGTTAAATGTTATAATGCCAAACTCTCCAAGACATACCCCATTACAAATTGTAAAAATACCTAATACACAATGGGAAACATAATTCAATACAGATTAAGATAATTAATTACCTGAATACAGATTGGCAAAATTGCTTCAATACAAATGGGGTCTGTCTTGGAGAGTTTGGCATTATAACATTTAACCTCCGCCATTGGATGGGGGGTCAAAGACTTTAATATATTCAAATTGGGGAAAATACCTCAATACAAATTGGGAAAAGACTAACAAAGATAAAGAAATAACCTGGATACTAATATGGAAATTACTCCAATACTAATTAGAAAATTATAAAAATTATATATAAGGAAGAATACCTTTACAAATGGTTGGATAGAAGACTATGAAAGCAGCCTGGGATTGATCGCTCAAATATCAAGATTTATAATGTTAAAGTGTAGCGTGAGAACGCCTCGCCTGGCAACACACTGGAGCTTACTTTTTTTTTTTTGTAAAAAAAAAAGACAAGCCCGCTGTGTTTCTTGCCGGATCTTCTCAGTCGAGGTCGCGTTCTGAACCGGTTGTAGAGTTAAGAAAAAAAAAAATTAATGAAAATTTGTAAGGGCCCCCGTGAGCCTATACAAAATAAACGATTTGCCTTTGATTTTGACTTATGGTCAACCTTACCCAAGGTCCTTTCTTGGTCCGTCTGCCCCGGCTTGTTCTCATGTCTGTCCTGCTTCTCCTGCGCTCGTTCCGCGCGGCTGGTGGCTTGCCTCTCGCCACGGTGGCCTTTCTCACTCTTGTCCAGCTCCGAACGACCCATGGATTGCTTTTCTTCGCCGACTTGTTCTTGCTGTTGTTCCTGTTACAAAAATGTTACAATTTGATACCCATATCCTTTGAAATGAAACGAATTTTACGGATTTTATCGCGTTTGTATTATGTTTTTTCCGTTCCCGACGTTTCAGTTGCTTTATAGCAACCATGTACACGGGAGGACTGACGTGGTTGACGTCCTAGTGTCATAGTTTGAAACGGGGTACCCTCATATTTATTTGTTGTACCCATATCCACTATAGCGACCTTAAGATGTCGTTTTACAATGAAGAAGTTTAATAATACTTACAAATGGTGCAGCATCCTCATCCTTTTCCTGTTCAGCATTAGTCTCAACATTATCATCAGTCCCTCTATCCATTTGAGCATTTTCAGCTTTGTCCTCCGCGGTGGGATCCTCACTCGAAGGGTTAGCTTGTGGGTTTGATTCCCGTTCCTTCTGTTCTACTTCATCTTCTTCGTTTATTTTCTCTGGATTGTTAGGAAGCTCTTCCTTGTCTGGAATTTCAGGATTCTCCGAGTCTTCTGGTTTGTCTTCTTCTGGAGAATTTGCGTCTTTGTCGGCGTTCGTGTCGGTATCTTCTTCTTCGATTTCTTCTTGGTTGGCTTCAGAATGTGGCTGTTCGGTTTCGTCTTGTGTTTCCTGTAACGAAAAATGTGTAGGTATTTGGTACACCTTATCTTAATCTATTTTTTATTGATTAGTCTCTCTGACCCCATCAGAGAGCTAATCATCTTAGCTCTCCAAATCAAAATAGGTAGAGTCCAAAGGCAGTTGCTCTAGCCGAAAACGGCTTCAACACATCATCATAATATCCCCATAACACTAAGCCCTATAAACTGTTAGGCCTCCCCTCATTGAGAGGGCGATCACTGCCTAGTGTACTCACTAACCTGATCTTTATCTTCTCCACCCCCTTCTCCCCCCTCGTCACCCTCTTCCTCCTCATCACTGGAAACCTCAAGGCCGTTCTTGTTGTCCTTCTCTTCCCCTTTGTCGTCCTTTTCTGGTTCCTCCGGTATATCCTTCATGACGTCGACGTCGAAGGGATTCTCGCTCTCTGTCTCACCTTCCTGTGATGAAAAGGACATAATATTCAACATGAACTTTTCTTGAAAACAGATGACACCGATTTCCATTTTAAAATAATTGAGTCAAGTTATTTGTTTTCCGAAGCTTTGTTCTATTTTCAAGCATTATGCAAAAACTAACGACTTCTTGTGTGACGTTTTCTCTATTTAATAAACTCAAAATTATCATACTATAACTAGGACTCTCGATGAATGCGCGGCCAAAAGGCTAATCTTACATGAATAATTATTGCTATTTAATTATTACCTTTTCGTTATCCGGGTCTTCACCGTCGATATCCATGTTGTCTGGTAATTCAAAGTCCTCGGGTTCAGGCAATTGCTGTTCGTTACCATGGTACGGGTCCACCTGATAACAAAACATTATTTTTTAAATCATTGTATCGTGTGCAGGTTCCGCCGGATCGCCGCCTGGCTCAGTCATATTTTGGATGGGTGAATGAATTGCAACATCTGACCTTCGCCGTGCTGCGAAACACTTCAGGCTGGCGGTCCCGGCTGTTATTACATGAATTATCTCAGAAGCATAAAAAAACATAAACATCGACCAATAGTTTTACCATTAGTCCCAGTAGTGCCAATAGTTTGGTATCGGAGGATATATGGCAATCGTTGTGTGTAAATATCGCCGGTATTTCGCCAAATAGAAAAATAACTTGATACCAAACATAAACACAAAGGAAAGAGGATTTTTTTAAAAGTCTTGTTGACAGATAATCCTGAATAGCTGGAAACGTTAAGCTAGATAGCACCGAGTAACTCGGATCTAGTTCTCGCATCGAATTGGCTTTTCGTCAAGTAGTGCCGGCGTTTTTAGGTACGCCAGCAGTCATTAGAATAAGAATAGTTTATTACCAAGTAACATCTACAAAAACAAAGTATTGGTGAGCTCCAAACTAGACAATGTCTGTATCTTGGTCAATTATTCCTTACCAACTTTGATATCACAAGGCTGGGTATTATATGCGCGAGTGCACACCGCTCTGGTCTTCCCAATACACTTATATTCCGAGTTAAATAACTTACATGATCATCATCAACCTCCGGTTCCTCCATCTCGTTGATATCTTTCTTCTGTTTCTTTTCTTTCCCTTGTTCTCCATCATCAGTGCCTTCTTCTTTCTGTTCCTTAGCACCCATCTCTTTTTCTCCCGTGCTCTCGCCTTTACCTTTCTCTTCTTGGTCTTTCTTCCCATCCTTTTCTTCTTCTATATCTTCCTCGTCTTCCGAGCCCCAGATTTGTTGGTCTAATCTATAAATATAACGGACTTATAACTTTTTTGTTATGAAAGGTTCTATCTTACTCTCTTTCTTATAATAGGAAAGAGAGAGAAAGGTCAGAACATTTTGACGATCGACGTTACACTGGCTTTTTATCAGACGCCTGCGCCTTATATGTACTTACTTTTCAGCTGCCTTGTCTGTGTCTCCCATTTGTTTGTCCGCATCGTTTTCATCGTCTTCTTTATCAGACTCCTCGCCTTCTGTAAAATTCAATATTATTTCTGACTACCTGTGTTCGACTTCTTATGTGTGGAGTTTTTTTACTAGCTGGGAACCTCGTAATCTCCCGTCCGAATTTTATAATCAAAAATGTTCTAGGTACAGACAACGACTACATTAGGGTTATTGCATATTAGAATTTGGACGCGGCTGTGCCCACGCAACCAGCCAGTCAAACAATTACTCCAGTACTTTTACGTGATGCTCTAAGAAACAGACACACAGATAATAATCCTAAAAACACCTGCTTTGGATTCAGTGACACCCGTGTGGATACAGATATAAAATTGTATAGATATGTACATATGTTCTTTGCTACTCAGACTTGTTAGTAAAGTAACAGTAAAACCGTAATCTATAAAACCGCACGCTACATATCGTAATTGTACTGAGGCTTCTCTTCGACATATAGCATACAAGCTGCGCCCGGCGGTGTTACCCGCGATAAAAAGTATGAAAAATTAAAACATCTATCCCACGGGAACCATACATTTTACCGGGATAAAAAGTAGCCTATGTGCTATTCCAGACTATAATCTATCTCTGTGCCAAATTTCATCCAGATCCGTTCAGCCGTTCGGGCGTGAAAGAGTAACAAACATCCATCCAAACTTTCACATTTATAATATTAGTATAGATAGTATAGATACTAAAGCTTTTAATTGTGCACCATGTACGTGGTGGTAATGTCTTTATAGTTTTTACCTTTTTTCTCGACGTCTTGTAAATGAGAATCAAAGTCATCAGTCATATTAACTCCTTTCTCCTCTTCCTTGCAATCTCTCTCCTCTTCTTTCTTCTCGTCACCAGGGCGACGAGCGTCGTCTAGTTGATCCTATTTCAAATACATGTTAATTAAATCGAGGTCATTATTAAAATGGGAGCTGGTCATTTGATTAGGTTAACCATTATTACCTGATTTTCAATTCTCTCGGACACGTCTTTCTTGCCCTCGCCCTCGCCAAGACCCATGCCCGACAACTTGCCGGGGCCGCCGTCCCCTTCGCCCTCATCCATATCCAAGTCTGATGGTTTGCAGAACCTAACAAAGCCATAGAAAGTTGAAAATGGTAACCACTTTAAAGAAACATTAAGGGGAGCAAGTATTTTCTCTCGCCAATGGTATTTATATACTAGTATAACCATAATTTCATCATCATTACTACACTACATCTTTGGGCTATTGATGGTTACTGCTCGACTTAGACCTCTCCCAAGAGCTTTCCGAAGGTTTCACTCCACTTGAAAAGTAATTTACACTGCATTATTTTCTAATTTGCGAACTCATATATCTATGAACCAGAAAACAAACTTACCCTTTCGAAGCCAAATCCGAGAATATCTTCAACAAAACAGAAAGCATCTTGCAAGACACTCTATGTACCGCGACTTTCTGCGTCATAAAGTACTGGACGAACAACCCTGTTTGCTCCAATATTGGTACCAACCGCATTACAACGCTCCTAACGTCATCTATATCTTTACCACCATTTGTTAAATATTGGACGTAATTTGCTGACAAACGTTGCGTTTTGTCAATGAGAACTTCTAGTTGCAACATCTTCGAATCGTTTGACAATTTTTCTTGCAAATGTTCTTTCAAATGTTTATCTTCTAATATATCTTTCGATTCCTCTTTAACCTCCGTTTCTATAATTTCGTCAATTGCATTCAATACTTCAGCGTTCTCTACATTGTCTTGTGGCAAATGTTTCTTGTACAAAGACTGTATTACTAATAACATTGTCGCTATTAAGTCTTCTGTTTCATTGACTAATTCTTCACTTGTTACGCCTTCCATCGAAACATCATTACCTTCGTCTAGTGTTTCAAGTTTATCCAACGTATGTTTTAAATAATCTGATAGATTAGCTAAACTTTTAAGCAATGGATGTTGTGGTATATAATCATGAATTGGAATTTTGAGTTGAAATTGATAGTCTTTAACTAAAGCGTCAACATCTAGTATCATCTTTTCTAAATTAGCTTTAGAGTCATCAACAGCGTCGATATGACTTTGTGATATTAATGGAACCTCTGCATCTAGTTTGGCGATTTCTTTAGGCATATTGTTAAATAGTTTGTGTAACACATTCTTCTGTTTATTGACAGACGTTATAAGCGAATTTACTTTCTTATTTAATTCCCGCCATTCGTCGGTGTTTTTGTAACATCTAACTATTTTGGAATCAGAAAGGACTGCATCGAAGTTTGGTTCAAAATCTGCATTCAGGCCTTGTTCAGGACACGATTTTAGAACTACATTAAATTGTTCAAGTAAGATACTAGTGTACGCGTAACATTCTATCAAAGTTTCAAGTTTATCATCAAGTGTGGATATGTTTGTGCCGGTTATGTCTATATCTATGGCGTTAGTGAGATTGGTGGTAAGAGTACGAAGGTCGCATAGATATCTTGAGTATATTGATATTGATTTCTTTTGGGTGTTTGTTATTTTCTGAAAATTAATATATTGCATTCAGCACCAGTAGTCTATTTCACGATCATATAATATATGAAAAGCCACATTTAAATTTTGGACTATATATTTACAAGTGAAGTTCTTAGATTAGAACAGAAACTACAGACATTACTGTCCTTTTTGACATGGGGACTATTGTTTATCAACTGTTTAGTTCGTTGGAATATAGACTATTACTCACAAGCAATTGGGCTGCGAATCCTTTGCACCTCTCAATATTCTGTATGCCCAAGTCCTGATGGGGTGACTGTAAGGCTGCACTTAGTAGTCTATGACGGGCGATATTCTTCTGGAAGTATTTCTCACAGCCCGACCATAACAGAGCTAGAGATGCATCACATCGTCTAGAATTACAAAACAAAAAGTAAAAAAAAACTTGCAAACTGAAAGTGCGAATAAACCTCTTCCTCTTTGGCTTGGACGTATTTTTTGTATACTACATATACCATGGTACAATAAAACCAGGTATTCTCTTCCCGCGACAGCTTGGTCACCTTGGACCAATGCCTAGATGACGTATCGATCGTTAAATAGTCTTCGGCCATCGTTGGGAGAGAAAACCTAGCATAGGATATTATTGTATCGTTATATATACAAATTTGACAGTACGTTCACTCTCAGTTTTCGGACCATACATAGTTATTCCTAGTAGAGCATCATGTACTATAGTAGAGCATCATATACTAAGGTAATATCAACGAACCTGCTTTTCAAATAGCTCATAGCTGCTTCCAAATCAACAGGCGGTATAGTGAAGTCGTACAACTCTTTATCAGTCGCAGACAATATGACCAGTCCCGTCCTGTAGTTAAGGCCCATTTTGGCTAGATACTTGAATAAGTCGGCTAACGCTTTTCGTTTTTGTTGTACGTAGTTCTTTGCTTGGGATGTCTGTTTGTCTTTTGGAAGAGAGGTGTCCACCTAAAATGATTGTTGACATAACTTTATTGCAATGGAAGATGTTCATAGTCTTGATGTTTCAATATTTCTAATTGGATCATTTTTGGATGAAAACCAAAAGACTGATATTTTCAACTATAATTTGAGGGCTGCTTACATCTCAAACAATTAAGTGGGACTAAAATAAATTCCGGCCGAATACATAAACGTCACTTAAGTATTTAAAAACGTCTTACATATGTTACATTTTGTTATTCTCAAAAGTAAATTAACATCCCCACTCAAAAGTTAAGTGAACTCTGTAAGGTAGCCGGTAAAATAGGTACTAGGTATACAGGCCAATAAGGACATAAGGTTTGTCCTGTCTGCAATTACATGAAATTTAACGTACATAATGTTATGAAACTGACCTCTAAAGACCCCAGATGTGTGCTCGTCTCAATAACCATAGTCACAAAATCGTCCAACGCTTGGACTAGCGTCGGGTATCCAGTATTTGTAATGGTGTCCTTACAGAGCGTCTTGGCCTTGTTCAACAAATTCGTGACCTTCGATAGGAGACTTCCGTCGACTATAACCTTGCACGGTAGCTCAGCTTCATCTATATATTTCTAGACAAACAATAACAGAGTTCAAAATGTAGTATTGTTTTAAAAAGTGAAGTGAAAACTCCATGCTTTACTAAAAAAAACATAGCAATGTACTGTAAACTGATAAACTATTTTAAATATATGTAAATATTTTGCCTACACCTTATTCTCAGATACATAGATAAATACTAGTCTATATGCTATGTTGTCTATGATAGCAAACATATCAAAATTTTCACCACTACCATTCAAAAACTTATTATAGTGTTAGATTTACTACCTGTAGGTGCTGTGAATTAAAAAGAAGGAACACATTAGTATCTTAGCATCATAAATTGGTGATGTGGTGCCTATCAAAGAGTACTAGCTAGTATAGCCCGGTTAAGAAGTACCAGGTAAACATGGAACGCTAGAAGTTACGATAATAACTTTGGATAATAATCACAGAAGTAGCCTCGAAACAGAAAACAAGGTCACTACCAACCAATACCAACTCTGCCAATTGGGTCATCAAATCATTTTTACCCTTCTTTTTTTTTAGGTTGACATTCGGCCACGCAATAGTGCCATTTTGTCAGTGTCGAATACATTTTTACATTGTTGTTTTACATATAAGTACCCTTGGTGACAATGATGATGATGGAATTAATTCCTTACCCCTATCGAGTAAAGCTATGGATACTTAACTGAAAATTTACCGGACATCTTGGGAGATCTTCAAAAGTTATACTATTTTATTTTAATTTCATTAATTCGTGCACATTTGTGAACACACAATGGTTTATAAAAATACACGTTATGTATCAAAGAAAAACAATTTTTGAAAAAAAAAAAAAAAAAAAAAAAAGTGACTAGCCGTTAAGATTCCTGTCATATCGTGGACATTATAGGGAGCTTACCTTAACGTTCCTGGCGGGCACGATATGGTTCTGCAGGTCGATCATGTAGGCGCCGCCGGTGGGTGCATTCGCTGTGGTAGCCCGCTTGGGCCGGTCCCATATCCCCACGTGCTCGCCGACCACTTCACTGCTGTTGTCCACTAGACGACTGGATACGCTCTCTTTGAGAACATTCTAGAAGTATTATAAGAACGATGAGACCCCTTGCACTTGCGGTCCGCACCGGGCGGCACTTTGCCGGGGGCGGCATTTCACAGGTGGCGGTTAGAGAAAAAATAATTAAGAGATGAAAAAATAAGTAAAAAAAAAATCTTTCAGTGTTTTTTTCGTAATTTTTTTTTGTCGTTACCATGCCCCAATTTCTTTATAAGGAATGGCAAAAATAAGAGGGCGGCAAATTTGAAATCCGCACCGGGTGCTAATGACCTGTGCTACGCCACTGTATCTAAATATTGTTTCGTGTTTTGTGTAGTGTGCAAGGTGAAACGCGACTTTCGACCATTACGGTAAACTAACGCATCAATTTCAAAGTGATTTCGCTATTGTATAAACTAGGGTCAGAACCTCGGTACGATTGCAGAGTAAAAGTGATGATCGTGCGGTCGGAGCCACGGGCAAATGCTGGTAAAATATGACAAACAAACCTCAAACTCCTTAGTGTGCTTATGCAAAGCCTTGTGCGCTTTCTCCACGGTGTCCTTGACGCTCCAGTAGCTGAGGTCGCGGTCCCACGTGCAGATCTTCACGAAGTCGCGGAGTTTCTTCTCGATGGGGGCACGTTTCTCCTTGATGTGCGCCGCGACCTGCGCGCTGAACTGCGCGTAGTAGTTGTACGTGTTCCACAGGATTGAGATGAGTTCGTCTGTCATAAGGTTCAAATTTGATATTAGAATTCAGAACAACTCAATACAGGATGTTTGACTCTCTATACGTTATTACAGTATGGTTACATTAAATCATAAGCATGAACTTAAGATTTTTAGTCATACTAAGAATTTTGGAAAGATCTGACATAATTTCAAATAATAGTTTGGCGAAATCTATATTGGGGAGAGAGTGGTCGCACTCTATCTCTTTCGCACGCGCGCTAATCAATTTTGGATGTGTTGAGTAGGTATGTCTCGAATTGTTACCTCGTTTTTCGGAAGCTACCAAATGCACCAGATGACAATGGTACACGAATATAATATCCAGCCTCACTTCGTACTCGGCGAGGTTGGACTTCTCCATGAAGTCTTTTAGAACTGTGATCACCCGGTCGGCTTGTACCGGATCTGAAGTCTCGTCTAAGTACGAGTTGATCACTGAGTACAGATAGAACCAGTACTTGTGTGCTTCGGATTGTTTTCTGTAAAGAATAATTAATCTAAAATCTATCAATACTTACTTACATAAAATACTTTAAAAAAATGTATTAACAATTCATTGACAGACAGCTCCATTTAAAATATCCTCAGCAAGAACTTAGACCCCAACTTGTTATGGAAAAAATCTGAAGACAATGTACCCGGTCCGGTTGATACGATAAATCGTATCAAGCCTTTCACGTACGCTATTGATGAGAGAGTAGTGCCGACAATAACTATGGTTTCAAATATAGGTAGGTATTTATTGACCCATAGAAGACATGAGATCTGTCACTTTTTATACTTTTGAAAAGGAATCGTTTGCTGGAATCTATTTTAAAACGCAATGGACATAAACATTTAACAACAAAGTCAAAGACAAGACACCTACAAATTGTCATTTTAATTTTTTTTTTCTTAAATCTACAACCGGATCGGAACGCGCCCTCAACTGAGAAGACCCAGCAAGAAACACAGCGGACTTTTTTTTAAGCAGAGAAGACTTCCTTACCTCTGATACAAATTATTCAAGCACTCCTTCCAATGCCCCATCTCTAGTTTTCTCCAATTAATGATCTGCTGTCCTACAGCCAGGGATATGTCTATCAGATTGTTCCCTTTGTGGGCGTTTTTATTCCATTCCTCGATCTTATCCCTTAGTAATTCGAGGCCCGTGAGGAAACGACTCACGGGACTGGTGACCGGGAAGCAGAGGATTCGGTTTACTATGACTATTATCTGAAATTAATATATTATTATAAGTAGGGCAGAAACTTCTGGAGATTGAAAAGGAAGGCCTTTGCCCTGCAGTGGGACACACAATAGGCTATGAAAAAAATAAAACAACTACAAAAATACAGACGGGAAAAGGGCTCAAGCTGGATATAACACGTTATATCAACGGGATAAGAGCTGAATTCGAAATACCTCTTTCAATGTTGGAAAGTCTGGCCACTGGTCGAGCAGCTCGTTTGTACTCTCTCTTACTCTTTGCAGTAGAGGCACACATTGTCTCGTTTCGGAGACCCACGCTGAACGATAGAAATCCAATTTACTGCTTGAGTCTGAAAAATAAATAGTAATAACTTCGCCATCGAACTGTTATCAACCAAAAACTGCCAAAGGTGACAATTATGATGCTTTTGCCATTTGATTGTGAGTAAATTTTGTTAACACATACCCCCTATGGAGAAGCCACACTTGTACCGCAATCTTATCGTAGTACAAGTAATACGAGGCAATAGAGAACTCACCTTGCCCATCAACTTTCGCCTTAATCTGTGATATCAAAACCATCAAACTAGGCGAGATTGTCCCTTCAAACTCCGCATCCAAGGCCTCCCAAACATTCTGTACAACCCGACTAAATGTCGGATACCTCTGCAAGAACGCGCTTATTATGTCATTGCCAACCAACTTCTTACGGGCAGGTAGCCATTCCGCTGACGTCATGTTTCGTACTAAGCTCGAATGCCACTTGTAAACCAGAGAGACGTCTTCTGAAGAAATTAAATATTTGGCTTTTGGTTTTTCAGTATTTTGAGTGGGTTTGACAGGTTTTTGTTCAAGAGTCGGCGGTTTGAATTCAGCAAAGTCCTGTTCGGTGTATGACGGGAACATTTCTGATATTTCTTGTTGTGCCATAGCATCCTCGTCTTCGTCTTCGCATTTTGATCTAAAAATATATTTAACATATACCCCCAACTTTATAGACGTTATATAACTCTATCAAACGTCATATTATAGTACTGCGCAAAGCAAAACTCTTGTGCGCACTATTAGTAGTACTATATGACATTTGATAAAGTTATACAACGTCTATAAATTTGGGGGATAATATTTGACAATTTGTCACTATAGCAACAGTATAATGACCATAGTACTATTCAAATCAATCTAACAACACCTTCTGGCCACCAAATCAAGCTTAAGATAAATTAAACACTTTGCCTAAATTACTCCGATTATTGTTCTTTCAAAGCAGGTTTCTCGCAAAACTCGCCAAGAGATTTTTTTTAATTACGTTGTAGGCAAGTATTTGATCTCGATCTCACCTGATGGTAAGTGACGATGAGATCTACGATGGAGCATACTTGCCTAGAAGGCACCTGTTCACTCTCGAACTCTCGTTAAATCTTGGTATTACTCGTAAGATTGGAGACCACTGCATCGTCCAGACTTATAAGAGTATCAATACTAGAAGAATGTAGTGGGTCTAGTTTTGAAGGGCTCCGCGAAATTTGTGTGAGGACCGCGAACAGTTTTGTTTGGGTGCCGCTATTTGGAGTGGACAATCCGAGGTTAACTAAAAAGCTATACATATCTGATGGCGTCTATAGCGGGAATCTGCATCAAAACAACTCACTCAGCTTCCAAAGTAATTTTTTTCTACGCATTTTTTTTTGACATGTAATTGACACTTACTTGGTAACATATAAAGCTTCATCGTCCTGTTTCTTTCTCTCAATGTCTCTCTGTTGTTGTTCCCACGCTTTTACTAGCGCGTCTAACGTTGCCATTGCGGCGTTCATCGTCGTATTGTCTAATTTATCGAGCGCGGTGCAGTGCATTTTGAGCTCCGCGAGATTCATTTTCAGAATACTGTAAAGATAAATATTGCCTGTATCAAGTTGAGATGTTTATTTGTTTTTTAACTCAACACCATTTGCATAAACTTTTATTCTAAATACTATATCAAAGTACTCACTCAATAAACTCTAATTCAGCAACAAACATATCCTCGTTCCCTGCTAAAATATTTTTATTTAGCAACTGCACAAACTTCTCCGACACGAATCTATTGAAGTACACGTCTTTACGACCGCTAGGAATAGCATTAGGGTACGTCATTAAATCAACTACAACCTCTGTTAATGTCGGCCCTTGTTCTATTTTAACTATGAATTCTCTTATTAAGTCATTCAAGGAGGTAACAGAATACACTATTTGAGATATGGAAGTCTGTAGAGGTTTTGCTAAGTCCGGAAATGCGTCAGAATAAGCCTCAATTTTCTTATAAAATGCGTTTACTGAGTATAGCCAAGATGCTGTTTCTTTTACGACGGTGTGACTTGTTTGGAGAGTAGATTTGTTGACAGAATTGTTTTTCTGTAGTTGATACAGTGTGTCGACTGTTTTAATTAGATTTGTAGTGATGTCCTTCGTTGTTTTCGATGATAGTACAGATTTTGTGAAATGTTTGCAGTCCTGGAAGCATAAGAACTTTTAAGAGGCATAATTCTACTCAGTGCGGTAACAAACATAAAAAAAAACAATCTAATTGACCTCCTCTTTTTATGTGGTCGGTAACAAAAGAATATATTTTTTTTAAATTTAACATAATAATATAATAAACCTAAAGATAGAACAAAAGAAAAATAAATTAAAATTAAACAGGTATCAGAATGTACTTATCAAAACGTGGCAATGCTGCCAGCGTTTTGGGCACCCTGCCGGTCGACGATGGTGGGGATTTGCTGAGTGCATTCTGATACCTATTTAATTTTTATATATTAAACGCGAATATAAAAAAAAACAATCAGTCGCATGGGCGAATGCGAATATTCGTGTCATATTACTTGCGAATACCACTCACCTTCACAAAACTGGCATACGACGGCACATCAGGCCTGTAGGTATTCCCGAGGGCATATTTGTGAACCCTATCAGCAGTCTTCTCTTTTAGTTCCATTATAACACTACAATATGGATGCACCTTCTTCAAATCACTTCTTTTCCCCAAATCCAAGCTGCCTACAGCAACCTCTGACGGTCTTTGTGTAGGACTATAGTCGTTTACACTACCTGATACAAGGCCTTGTATATAGTATACGCTTAAGAGTGCGTCAAACATTCGGATGTCTTCTTCAATGTATTGAACCTTCAAACGGTACTTTTCCACGTGATCTATTGGACTTATTTCTGATATCACTTTTATGAATAGAACACTTGTTAGTAATGACAATTGTGCTGTAAATAGTTTGACTTTCGTAGCATCTTTGTCATTCTCAATAACTTTATTTAGTTCGGTGTATATTGTGTTCGCTTGTCTCAAACTTTCTACGTACGATTTCTCTTTGAAGTAATCGCGGAGTTTGGAGATTGTGTCTGTAGTTAATTCTTGGATGTTTTTATTGTTGTTTAATGCAACTATAGAGTGCAAATAATGGATTAATTGCTCGTATTTTCTCATTTCGAATTTCGCTTCTGAAATCCTGAAAATTATTTGAATTGTTTTTAAATGAACGTAATGGTAATGGGCGATATTAAAAACTGTCTTAACTTACAATTTCAACGATGATGCAGCATCCAGGGTAGCGATATTCTTCCACAGTATATTCAAAATGGCGCCCAACTGCACAGAGTACTCGGCTCTACCCTCCATTGAAACAGCTTCGTATGCTAATAAATGTTTTGAATCTAAAAACACAAGAATAGGAATCATCAAATGCCTTAATATTTTTTTGATGTGTGCTTATGATAAAGGAAAATGTTCGATCGTATGTTCATATTCCTACAGCATGTTATTAAAAAACAATGACAAAAAATGGACCCTATGCCGACATAATAACCTATTATAAATACTTATAATACGGTCAATGTATAATTATTATATATACCAACCTTCATTTTCCGTCGATATTGTAAACTTCTGTACATAATACGGCAGCAGTGGGAGATTTCTGGACAGTCTCTTGCTGTTCACCGGCACTTCTTCCGTAAACTCTTCAGAATGTAGAGCCAGCTGCACCGTTAAGAAGGGCAATGGGTAGAAGGCAGGCGAGCTGACAAGGGCTTTGTAGAATTCATCCCAAAATTTTATGGGGACTGATGACAAACTAAAAAAAAACAAATGTCGATTATGTGCAAAGATATGTATGGTGTAAAGTATTTAAACAGCACCAACAATCACACTAATATTATAAATGTGAAAGTTTGGATGGATGGATGTTTGTTACTTAATCACGCCAGAACGACTGAACGGATCTGGATGAAATTTGGCACAGAGATAGATTATAGTCTGGAAAAGCACATAGGCTACTTTTTATCCCGGTAAAAAGGACATACTTTTTAATCGCGGGTAACACCGCGGGGCGCAGCTATGTAGGTTATAAAGATAACATTCCCAAAGAAATTAATTAAATATTATTGGAAAAAGGAATAAATACATCTCATACTGGGCGCATGCCCAAACGCTACAGGTTCGCACTGTTTAAAAAAATCGAACATCAATTGCGCAATTATTTCATAGATCAAAGTGATCCATATAACTTTATGATTCATGTGTTAAAATATTTTACACTATTTTTGTTACACCTTATATATTTACCTTATATTATTCAAGTATTACTAACAGAGAAACCGGTTTGGAAGTAATTCGAAGAATTACAAGAATACAGACATTTCAAGATTCCGATTTAGGAAAACTAAAATTGTTCAAAGCTACAGGCAAGTGACGTCGCCACCATAATTCAGCGCGCGTGCGACAGACAGACCGCAATCCCGGTCCCTATACAACACTATAAAGTTAGTAAAAGTAGCGGTTTTTACTAACTTTATGGTGTTGTATCGCTTTAGGTATTTGTTTAAGCAAACTTAATACATCGAGACATCCAATGCAGAATGCTAATATCGCAAAAAACTAAATTACATCGTAAAGATGTCCAAATTTTTAGTAAAAAAATAAAAACCATATTTTACATTTTGAATTTCGCGCCCTGACCTGAGCTTCCACCTTAATAGGTATAAGGAAAATCTTTCACAGTACCTATGTCATTAAAGAATTTGTACTTATTATAATTTCATAAAACACATTAAGTAATATTCAATAATAGACCAACATATTCATAATAATAATGTATCACTCACCTCTGACTCAGAATTTCTTGATTATTCTCTTGTGCTTTAAGTACAACTTCCAAAAGATTCAATAACGCAGGCGGGAATCCTTTCGTCACTTTGCCTAAGTTTACCAAACTTGCTAAAACTTCTGAAGATTCCATTGCTACCAGAGTTTTATCTTCACCATTGTTTAATCGAGACACAGATTCTAAGAGACCGGTCTGCAATATTGTCAGTGTTCTTTGAACAACGTACGAAGTTATTGGAAGAAGATTAATTTCAGGGTTTACTTTGTATTTTTTAGTATCGTCTAGAACTTTAGCAACGTTTTCTTGAATTAATTCTAATTTATCTTTATTCGGCACATCTAATGCTAGACTTACGTCGGTTACGGAATAGTTTTCTACTGATAGTTTGTTTAATTGCTTAGAGACGGGTCTAGTCATATCTAAAGTCAATTTGCTGTAGATATTTGATTTCGCAACACAAATGTCGTATTCTTCTTTATCTAGATATAATTTTGGTTGTCCAGTTAATTTCCGTAACTTTTTGCTTATTTTTGTCATCTCTGTGTTATCTTGATCGCTGTTCAAAATTATATTTTGCACGGCTATATCGAATTCAGTGATCAACTTTTCGTTTTCCGGACTAAGCGTGGCTAATTCTTTGATCAAATGTTTGTGCAACCATTTGCTGTGAATGTATAGCAAAGGAACGATATCTTCTCTGAGTACTTGTCGTCGCCTTGCCTCGGTTTGTGTAAATATTGGTTCGTTGGCTAGTTTCACGAATCTGTTTCGCCAATTCAAAAGTTGGAACAAACGGCATGACGTTTTGTTGTCTAACGCAACGTGAGCATATTTGATGGTATTCTCAATATACTCGTCTATTATTTGTAGGTATCGCTGGCAATATTTGAGTATCGGATAGAAGACAAAGTCGTCCGTCAAACTACCGACTAACACTGCTTTGGAATAATCTATCACCGTGAAATTGGTTTTAGACATCGTAGCTAGCAAAAACATCTTCATCATATCGTTGTATAACAAAAGCGCTTCCGTATTAGTTAGATTGATGACTATATCATCTAAAATGTGAGATTCTGGACAAAATCTTTTGTACGACTGATAGTCGGTGCATTCTTTGAGATACTCGTAAGCTCTTTCATTGAGTTGGTGAGCTAATTGATTAATTCCAGATCTATGTTGCTTTTTTAAAGCGTCATTTATGAATGTATGCGCAATTTGCAATATCTTTGGTGGTATTTTCTTATACGCGGTAAACAGGCTAATTAAGACATGCAGTAAACTTGATCGGGAATCAGAGTTCCTAGTTTCCTGAACAGCTGTGAAAGCTATTTGCTTGGCGATTTGTATCGATGAGTTAGCGCACAGCCCTTTAACTGTTAACGTGTGATCCGTGTTAACAGGATCTAAATACTCGATTTTTTCTTCGTTTATTAATTTCTCCAATGCTGTCAACATATTGTTTTTCATTTCGGCTAGAGGCAAGCTTACGTTCGAAGCGAAGTCACCTCCGTATCTCGGCTTGATATAGACGTCGGAGAAACTGTTAATGAAAGCGGTGGTAACGTGGATGCCTCGAACTATTTGCTGCCATGTGAGATGCGCCGCTTGGAGCAGAGCGGAGATAGTGGGACGTTCGAATCCTGCAATAGAAATATATTTATTGCAGTTGTTAATTTATACAGACATTTTCAGCCTACCTACATGCAATTCTTTGTCTACACAGTTATCTATTACAATGTATCCATAAACCTTCAGCTAAATCATGTCTGAAAATCTTTTAAATATTGGCATAACGGTTTTGAGTTAGCGATTTGTTTGTATTAGTCACCACACCTAGTATTCTGAAATCACTGGCTCTCTCGCGAGCAATAATTTTGGGATCCTTTTTTTGTACATATATCGTCATACTTCTAGCCCAAAATCAAAGCTATCCGCAGCTAAAATCGAATTGATTAACAAACTTAATATGCAAAAATTAAGCAATATACTACACATACCTTGTATGAATGATGTCATCAGTTCATGGCACTTGATACACAGTCCGTGATATTTGCAAGGCAAGCCGCATGATGACAACAACGCCGTCAAATCCATATACGCTATTGTATCCGACAGAATACTGTTACAATCCTCAGCTCTGAGCAAAAATATCTCCACACCCCTGTTCCTCATTGCCCTAGATATTTCCCCGTACTTTGGATCCATAGTGAAAAACACCCTAAACTTTGGGTGCGGTTTTATTTCGCTAACATCACCCCTCTCTGGGATACTTAACACCCCATTGGGCTCCAACAAACCATTTAGTCTATCTAATACCGCGGCAGAAGTTAAGTTGACGTTATCCAAAAGCAACCAGGACCCTTCAATCATAGTTTTAACTAGTAAAGAATCCACCCATTCGAATTTACCGCCCGCGTTCACTGATGACACTTTGGATACTTTATTTTGGAGTTTATTCAACAGAGTTAGCGATTCTTGCAACTTTATGTAGATGGCGTCGAAAGGGTCGTTGTGTTCGAGTAATTTTTCGCAATAATTCTTGAGAAATTGTATTCTTTCTTTAAACTGTGGTAAATCCTCATTAGAGTAATCGCTATTGGTTGAAATTAGTTGAAGTTTCTTGTACGCATGCAATTGACTTAACAGCTGATTGGACTTCCAATCCTTGTTCTTCTGCTTCAACCAAATACATCTCACGGTTTGTATTGTAAGTGTTTCCACTTTATCATAAATGCTTTCGAGATTTCTATTATAGTCGACCTGTTCGAAACCTCCTAATAGATCTGAAACGTCCATGGCTGACGTCACGGGTACCACTTGGAGTTCATTTCCAGTCAAGTCAGCTAAGACTTGAACTATACTACTTTTTCCTGTAGCTGATGATCCAACTAATATCGACAACCAATTCATTTTGACGCTTTGCGCTAGTGACTTTAAAGTCGGTAATTGATTTCTCAGCACTAACAAGTTCGTTTCGATAGCCCTTCGATTTCTGAAACCTTTCTCTGTGTTTCTCTCTAACAACACATCTCCTACCGCGATTTCTCTTTCGCTTATATCGAATTGAGGGTTACTATCACTTCTCGGGTATTCAGGGTGGAATACTTCGTCGTATGTTCGCGTCATTTTCTCTTTATCTTCACCCGTTCTCATGCGATTCACATACAGCATATCAACGAATTTTCCAGGACATAGTGGCTTCCCAACTTCCTGGTCGTTTATCAGGGCTTCGCACCATCTCTGTATATCTCTCAGATTCATTTCCCACGGGGCTCCTCTATGCCCCCACGACTGGACTTCCGTCACTTCATGTGCTACCTTACAGTTGAATTTTACTATTCTGTGTAAAATATCGTTGGGTATACTCGGATATTGGGATTCTACGATATAGATTAAATCTTCTTTAGTTAATGTATCTATGTACACCTGAGTGAATCTGTTTAAAAAGGATATTGGGAGACCTCTGCGCGCCCCGCCTTGCTTTAAAGGATTCTGGCAAGCGAATAATCTCGTTTGCGGTTTAACTTTAAACGTTTTCCCTAATTCAGGTATAAACACTTCGCCCCTATGATCCAAACATGCGTTGAGACCTTCGAGAACTGGTTGGGGAGCTAAATTTAATTCATCCAGAAGAATCCAGTCGCCATTTTGAAGGGCGCTCAAAAAGGCTCCCTCTTTGAAGGTGAAAGACCCGTCTTCTGTAGGTAGATCGGTACCAAATAAGTCTGTTATATCCTAGAAAGAAGAACAA
This sequence comes from Pheosia gnoma, assembly GCA_905404115.1. Taxonomy (NCBI): domain Eukaryota; kingdom Metazoa; phylum Arthropoda; class Insecta; order Lepidoptera; family Notodontidae; genus Pheosia; species Pheosia gnoma. Next base: position 3,713,453 of record FR989910.1, read on the forward strand.
CACCTTGATATACAATGACACACATCAGCCTATTTAGTGAAATATAAAAACATACCAATCCATATCTAATATATGTTTACATATTTTAAATTAAGAAGAAGAAGATTAAAATCTAAACTACTTGCTTAAGAAGCCGCTAGCACAGATAGTTAATAATATAAAAAGTACTTACAGTTTGGTCACTCAAATTGATTCGAACAACTTTGTGTCCCGAAGATTTTGCCAGCGCAGTGACTAGGCTTGTCTTTCCAACACCAGGGTTGCCTTCTAGAAGAATCGCTTTGTTGAGTTGGAGGCCTCGCAACAACCGTAATGTATTCGCACCAGTCGTTGGCGCCGTGAATGTAAACTTCTGTTCTTGTTCTGAAATATCATAGTTTTGCCCCACTTCGATATAAAATGGTTTTATACCGAACTTCTCTGAATCAGACTGGGCTACGAATTTTGTCTGTTTATTGCTAAGCATTTCTCTCAAACGATCCATATATTCATTACCTACAGTTTTTATTTGGGTCAATAAAAATTGAATAGATGTCTTCCTTAGTAAAACTAAAGTTTCGGAATCTATATGTCCAGTTAGGGCTGTGCCGAAACAATCGAGGAATGTCATACAAGCACCGTGAACATATGCCTCAGGGGTGTCCAAAAGTCCTTTGGCAACAGCTATGTTAATGAAATGGACCCACGAGAGTAAATCACGTATACTGAAGGGGAACTTGTTCGTCACTTCGGAATTCTTCAACCATTGCGTGAAATCTAATATGGAGTTTCCAATTCCCGAGCTTCCATCCTCTTGGTTTCCTAAAGAAACGCCCTTGTTAACGCTCCTTTCGAGAACTTTCAGCAAATCTTCTCTTGACGAGACACTGTCGCACCATATTTCGGTGAACCTATTCCGTAAAGCAGGCGAAAGCTCTTTCTTTCCGAAGTCCCCTCCAGGGTTCATGGTGCCGATAAAATGGAAATTTTTATTCGCCGTAATAACTACTATATCGGCGTTGTCTTCCGTTCCACGTTCAGCTAGCACTAACTGCCGTTCAGGTTCAAGCAAAGAGTTCAACCTCTCTAAAACGCTATCATCTGCTAAAGATATTTCGTCAGCTAGGAACATATCTCCAGTCTCCATAGCCTTGATCAAAGGTCCGTCGACCCATTCAAACAGCCGTCCGTCATTTTTGTACTGACGTACCGGTCGTAGTCCTCCTAAGAAATCAGAACTTTCTGTGTGCATATGACAGTTGACAGACAAAAGATGACGCTTCTTTAAGGCAGCAAGGACTTGGCAGATAGTCGTCTTCCCGCAGCCGGTTTCTCCAACCAGCAGTACAGGTTCGTCAAAGACGAAAGCTTTAGCTATTAAAACTGCGAGTCTCCTCATATTATAAGTCCAAACGACATGAGAGAATTCATGCAGTTGGTTATTCAGGATTATTTCCAAGATAGATTTCGTCACAGGAGATGTCGCTGGATGGAGGCTGAAAAGATTATTCGGACTCACTTTCCTTTTAATATGTTTTTCTATAACTTCTTCTATGATCGTCCGTTCGTCAGTCTGTCTGACTTTACCCGCCAAAATCAGGTAGCCTTCATCGGCAATATGCTGATCCCAGTCGTAGAATTTGTCATCTGTAAGGGTATCTTTCGATGCATGTTTGTATCGTTGGCCCCACCTGAATAGGTCTCTTAGGGTTATAAAGCCGTCTTTGCCTTGAACAGCTGCCGAACCTCGTCGACGTATTTGCAAATCAGCCATCACTGCAATCATTTTCTTGCTATACGCAGGTGGAACATGACATCTTTGATGCAAAATGGTCTCCAATTCATTCTTTGGTATTTCGTCGAAGTGTAATTCAACAAACCGATTTCTGAATGCACGCGACAGCATTTTGCGACCACCGTACAATCCTGGCGGATTTTGAGTCGCAAACAACATGAAATTGGGATCAGCTTTGACGACTTGCTGTGTTTCTGGTATGAACAACTCACGGTTATCGTCTAGTACGCGATTGAGGGCTTCTAAAACATCACTGGGTGCTAAATTAAGCTCATCGAGTATTATCCAATACCCTTTCCTCATAGCTTCGACTAGAACACCTTCCTTAAAGACAAGTTTGCCACTGGAGTCTGTGGCGTAGGACCCTATATATTCCTGCAAGTCTGTATGCTCATGGTTGTTTATTCTGACGCAATAGTTACCAGACGCTTTAGCTATGTAAGTTATTAGGGATGTTTTGCCGACCGATGTGTCACCTTGCAGCAAAATAGGGAGTCTACCTAATGATATAATTCTCGCGATATCTCGAAGATTCTTTCTGACTGTGTGTGTTAGTATATAGCCTTCTGGTATAGATATCTCCAGTTTGCCCTGAGGTATCCAATGACCTTCGAATAGCAAGTAATTCTGACCGAACACTTGTGGTTCTGGTATTAATTGGTTGATGACGGATTTCACGTTCTTTTTGCCGACGACTGCCCTAAAAATAAGACAGAATTGATTTCATACGCTTAGGAAATATGGGAGGTGACGATGACAATATGTTATGACAAATTTAGTATGAAATTTTGTTAAAAGTTATTATTCAATGCCACATTACAGGTATCGGTATGGATATAGACAAGCACAAACTTATTGTATAATAATATAAGCAAGCCTTTTCAAGGTCAAACATTTTCACGTTCGTCCCTATTATTTTATAAATATGGGATTATAATTTGATGTTATATAGGATATCATCCATAAAGTAACTATACTTACTTGGCAATCATGGCTTCTACCTTCGGATGCGAGGAGCTATCCAGTTGGGTGAGGAAGGACAAGCAGAAGGACTCATACAAAGATCTAGCCACCGTCCCGCACTTCGCCTTAGCTGCGGCCGTCAGCGCTCTACATAACGTTCTTAGGGAATAATGAGGCGCGTTACCTGCAAAAAATATTGATAACATAATTAACTTATCCTAAAATTGCATGCAGGCTGCATAATACAAACATAACATCTTGCCAGGCTCATAATTACATCTAAAACTACAACAGCACGATATGAAAAAAGCATACGCCTGTTAAGTATATTATTTAGTGTGTAGATTTACCCGGACAACTCCGCAGCGAGCAACGCTGCATATGAAGCAAACGCTTCTGCATATGCCCCTATACAAACATTCTGATACACGCGTCTCCCTAAACAAGTATTTCAAAGACAACATGCAATCCAATTTAGACCCTATTCTCAGCTAGATTAGTCACATTAGCATATTCAACTCACCTGCCCCATCAACAAGATTCAACTTCGCTTCCTTCTTAATACTGGCGTAGAATATAAAAATAGCTTCCAACACAGCACCGCTCAAGTTCATATGGTACAAATAATCACCGATAAGCAACATCAAATCATTCCTTTCAGTCAACTCATCGATAAAGAACTCGGTGAAACGATTCCTCAGTCCTGCTGGCAAGTCCTTTTTACCGACATCTGTAGCAGGATTCATACATGCAAATAAGGTGAAATCTGCATGCCTTCTAATAGGAACTTTGTCGCCTTTCTCTAACAAGTCTATCGTCTCGTTTTTATCTTCAAGTAGACCGGCTAAGCATTCTAAAATTTCCGCTGAAGCTAAATTTATTTCGTCTAACAACACCCAATGGCCTTCTTGCATTGCTTTGACTAAAGAGCCTTCTATAAAGGCAAAAGTGAGTTTCGCCGCTGCCTTTACTTGTTGATCCAACTTGGATAGTTTATAACCAAACTTGAGCCATTTCTTTAGTATATTATCTTTTCTCTCATTTGTAAGTCTAGTGACAGCAGCTTTGTGGCTTTGCTTCATCAATGCTAATAATGCCGTCCAGTTTTCTGTTTCGTAACACATGTCTATGTGCCCTAAGAATTTCTTGTTCTTCTCTACGTTGTAGAAACTACGAAATAGCTCTTCAAATTCGTTTCTTATAGGACGCATTACGTATTTTAGGTCGACTGGTTTGTAACCGCCTAATAAATCGGCGGAATCGGACTGCTGGTTCATGTTGATTACTACTAGCTTATGGCCAGTTTGTTTAGCCAAATACTGTACTGATGAAGTCTTCCCTGTACCCGTCTCACCTACTAGCAGGACCGGTTCGTTTGACGTCACACAGCAAGCTATTCTTTCGAGCAAGCAAGCCGATTGACGCGTAAATGAAAAGACAGTTTGTTTATTATCAAAATCAACTGTCTCCAAACACTTTTCTACTCTAGGAACTTTCGCTCTGCCGACGTCTAGCGACCTTGAATTTAATGCTACATTTGGCTTGTAATGTTTGCAATAGAATTCCGATTTCGTTTCAACGATGCCTAAGCATGTGCCTACATTCTTAGCGAGTTCAAGTCTGTGCTCTGGGGATGCTACGGAACAGGTGAATATGTCTAGCGCATCTTGGAGGACTTTTAATGCTGATTCTGGACTGGAAACCTCAAAGCCTACGACGGATCGTGAACACCATTTCATTAAGTCTCTAGTAGAGATTAATCTTGATCCTCTGATTAAAACAATGTTGTGTTGTTTGCCAGTGTTGATAACTTCAGTAGTCTGTAAAGATGTATCGTGACTTCCTACTGAAAACATCATGAAAACTTCAATCATTCTAGAGCTAATTGACGAGAGAGTCGGGTAGAGAGTTTGTATAATCTCTCCGAGTTCGGATCTCGATAGCGGTTCGACGTTAATTTGCGTCAAATGTTTTTGCAATAATGTGCTTGAGTTCGACATTTTCTTTTGGAAGCCGTAATTTGTTGTTAAAGTCCTACAACAAAAATATTATACAAGTTAGAAATGGGTACATCTCTACACACATAGGAATTCCAAACAATGTAAAATTATTTCAATCATCATATTCGTAAGGTGCAATTCAAAATGCAGATAATTTCTCAACAAAATTTGTAAACTGAAATTCCAATACAAGGTGAAATGAGCTTTGTTTATAAATAAATCAAGGACCAATTTTACAAACCTTTGTGTGACGAACAGTTGGAATCCAGGCGTGACTGGTAAAGAGTCCCTATAGCCTGGTACGCAAAGTGAGTTCCTTTCAAGGAGGGAGCTCAGTGTCGACGCTACGTCAAGTGCAGCGCAATCTATGTCTTCTAAAAGCAACCAGTGTCCATTTTGTACTGCCTAAAATAAAGAAATTTTTTTCGTATGCCATACAACAAGGTCTTCATAAAAAAAGTATAAATGTAAAAGAAAAAAAAATATGGTAATAACCCACCAGACTATACAATCTCATAATGCGTGCGACATCAGAGAAAAAAAATCGGTATCATAGAATTGTTTTTCAACATACACAAACTACGCAACCCTTGTAGCATTGGTACCGCCCCAGTCGATTGTAATTCCCCCATTTTCTCAAATACATTCGTTAGTTTCATAAATGTTTAGCGGAAAAGGGTAGATCTTCCAGCGAGGCGGGTGGTATGCCTGGCGGGGCGGCCGCTATGCCCCCGACGGTTATTGTCGGGATTTTGTTTATATGTTACTTGCTCCGAAAACTCTTATAGCGCGATTCAGGATTGTGTTGAGAATTGTCTATTGTTCTGAATGCGTCTGCAGCGCCGTCTGTGTAGCTTGTGGCGCGGTTAAAGTGGTCGCTACAAATGTTCGCTCTACCCTCTCGCAAAAAACAACAATCCTGCGCACATCATTGTTCTTATGAATTTCTATACTGAGAGAAACCATTCTCACAAAGTTCTTAATCAAATTTCTCGCATAAGTTTAGAGCTCGCATTACATTACTGGTTTTGTAAATTAAAATACTACTTGCACAGTATGAGTAAATATGTACATGTGTTCATTATGTACACAGGCTGTTTAAACACTTATACTTAACAGATACAAGGCTTTTTAAATAGTAAAATGGGATGCGCAAGGATTTCATGCTATTATTGCTACAGCTGCTCAGTCCCGTCGCACTACGTTACTAGCGGTTTTTCATGGTTTCATATACAGCATGTTTTATAAAGGGTATACTACCCTTTAAAACTGCGCTTTTATGGCGCACTTGCAACCGTCATGTGAAATCTGAATTTCGATGTCAATTACTTAAAACAAAAATTGCTTACAAATCCTCCAACTGTGCTATATTAGTTGTGAGTGTTAGTATACTCTTTCTGATTCATGCTGTATTTAAAGAATACCTATGATGCAATAGGCGCTTTGGAAGCTCTGAATCCTAAAACAAGCGGTATTAGAATTCTTGTCTGTGTCTGTTAATTCGTCATGAAATCTAATGGACCAATTTTAACGATGTTTCACTATTGGATAGCCTATGGTTAGCTTTTAAGGATAGGGTGCATTTCCACGCTCACTATTATCGAATCTATTATCTATATATTACTATTATCAGTGTCGAATAGCACAGCAATGGTAAACGATTGGTAAAATAACTCACCTCAGTCAAAACCCCAGGTCTCCACAGAAATTCTCCCGGCACATCCGTACATTGATGAGATCCTAACAACATACGGGAGTCTGTCTGGTCGCCAAGTTGCACCTTTTTGAAGGCCACGCCTTTATGTCCCGTGATAGATGCTAAATGCTCCACTAGGGAAGTCTTGCCGGACCCCACTGGACCCATTAGGCAGACTGCTTGGCCTGTGAAGAGCATATGCTGTTTGAAACTCTATTTAGAAGTAATAAGATTTGGAATTGCGAGTCATTTATAATTGGTTGAAACAAATTATGATATCAATTATTATAATATTGTAAAGGCACAAATTACTTTTACTATTTTCATTGACCTCCTTATTTTAGGGAGGGATACGCCTATGTATCGACAATAGACGCAATTAATGTTTTATTTTGGTGGCCACTTTTACTACATTGGAACATGAATAAAAGATTTACTCCCGAATTTATCGATGTTCTATAATTTTATAAAACGTTTTGATCTAGATTTGCATTGCGCAGTACTACTATATGACGTTTGATAATGCTATAGAACATCTATAAATTGGGGAGTAAATATTTTATTCATGATCCATTACAGTAAAAAATTCGGTGTTTAATATATCGTTACCTGATGCAACCGCCAGAGCTAAACTCCTCAAATTATTGATGGTAGACTTCACAAGAATCAAATTACCACTCTGAACATTGTTTTTGTCGAATATCGACAGCAATATACCGTCAATGTTCACAACACTATCTGCATTCAGTTCGTCTTTGATGACTTCTGTCATTGTGAACATTTCATCCTTTTCCATGTTGTGTACGGCTTGCAAGCTGTCTTGATCTTGTGTGTTTAATACATTGGATAGTGAGTTTGTTTGAGCTTCAGTCATGTTAGTAATAATGGTTATACACTCTTTAACCATCCTGCAAATAATAATAAACCTCAGACTAGAGACCTCATGTTAAGAGTTGTCATTCATAGTCCATATTTCGGATTATACTATACGGATAATGAAACGATTGTGAATGAATTTGGAAAGTCTGTTTCACATTAAGGTAGTTTCCACACTGTCAGATCAACTACTTAACAGTGAGGAAGCTGCTGTATAAAAAATAATATTTTTTAAAGCTTTACTTCCCTCTGGTAGGTGGTAAGGGACCATGTAAAAGAAGTATAAGTGCGTTTATACAAAGTCGGCCTAGCAAATAACAATATACTTGTCATTACAGAGCCCCAATTTGGGCACTTCGTTTGTGCCAAGCAACGCCTGTGATTTTATCCAAGTCATATCTTGTTGTGTATATATTTCTGAATACTAATAAATTATGGGTGTTCACAACAGGGTTGATTGATTTAAAACAAACTTTTTTCTTTTTAGAAATAATCCTTTGATTAATACTTTCATTAGGGGCCATAATTTTATTGCTAAGTTTGGAAATGTTCAGTTGGTGTCTTCGCCTGGCGATATTATTATTCTAGGGGACTCAATCCCCTCACTTTTATACACACTCATTAAATATATGGACATGTATAAAAATCATGCAAAATAGGAAAACTTACCATCTAATCTCATCATTCTCATTATCAATAAAATTTGTTACAAATTTTGTCCAGTCCCATTTCCCTGACAGCTCATTGGGCAATTTACTGAGCAATGTATAGCAACACACAACTATCTGTTTGTCATTGATCTTTTGTCGGCAGTCCAGGAGCCTCCGTTTCTTGGGAGCAACATTATACGAGTCCTCATGGTGGATAAACACTTCAAAAGGTGGTACTGGGTTGATTTCAAAATATTTTAGGGCATATCTGTAATACAGAGATTAAATATACACAAACAAGTCTAAATAAATATATAACAGCTCCACTGCACTCTTGCAGTTGTGAATTTTTGTTCCTAATTTTATTATTTAAATGTGGCAATATATTGGATGGATTGTTATACCAGTTGCAAGATATATGAAGTGCATCCACATACTTGCCAGCAATCGCACCTTCTCATATGTGTATGCAAGGAGACTGTAGTCTTAATAATTTTCTCATTTATCTAACATTACTATTTTATATTGATTTCTTATATTTACGTAAATACTATGCATTGAAATAAAACTATTTTTTCCCTCCTGTGACCATGGTTGCTGTAAAGCAGCCGAAACGTTGGGAACATAAAAACAAGTTTATTTACATGATAAAATCCGAAAATATAGTTTTATTTAAATTACTATTCTTATCAGATTATTATAATTTAACTTATGATATGAAATTAAATAAAAAATATTCCTTACTGAAGAACATCAGGATGATCGCTCAGAGCTGCTAACACAACAGAGTACTCCAAATGTCTACATTTTTCACTATCAATGCAAGTACTAAAATTAGTACTGGAAAATACTGGTTTCAGTGGTATTTTAGCAGATAACAATGCAAGTAGAATGCTTGATAGATATTTCTTGAATAACTTTGCATCTTGCACCTTCAAGATGAACTCTGATAGCTTCTTAACAGCATCTTCAATTTTTAATGTGTTTAGATTGAGGGATTTCTGCAATGAATATATAACTATTATACAGGTTGAGTTTTTCAAGTGGGCGTGGATGGCGACATTATTGGGTGGTGCAAAAATACAATATATTAGTTTTTTTTCAGAACCAACAGGTTCAATTCCTGGCTAGGGAAATTATTTCTTCAAAAATGTAATGATGCAGTTTTAGTTTACATAAAAAGTTGTCTCAAGTCCTTTAAGCATTTTCACTATTCCTTATAGTTTCATATTTGGCCTTCCACACTCACGTAAAAAATCATTCTGTACATTCATTAGCAATATAATTCAATGGAACATAATATTTGAATAACTGTCAATACTATAAAGAATATAATAATAAAGGATAGGAAAAGTTTTTATACATCAATGCTGCATAACTATCACCTTATCAATATTTCAGAAGGCCTTTACGTTATTAGCATTGTAAATAATATGATGTCATCAATGTCACACCTACGTAACTGCAGTTTGCCATTATACATGCAAAAACTAACCTTAAATGAAATCAGTTTGTGCCTTTTTTCTGATAACTTAAGACTGAGCTGTAAGCTTCAGGAAATGAATTATGATTGACTAAAATAAAATAGCCTTTATTACTGACATAAAAATAACAAGTAAAGTAAATAAAAAGTTCTAGAATATAATAAAATAAAAGTTTGCACATCAGTCCGGTACTTGCTCTGTGTCAGTGTATCCTGAGGACACATAGGCCTCCTCCAACTCTTTCTCTTTGATTTTTCTTTGATTGACTAGTGACAATCAATTTAATAAATATGTACATATGTTTGATATGCTACATAAATCAGTATGGTTTTATTGGTTTTCATCTGGTAAATGTAGTCGACTAAAATTAAAATCTTGTACAAAATTAGGTATAGTAAATGAATTCCACAATTTGTGAAAAAACGTTACTATGGTGGGTACATACTAATTCAAACTATTGTAATAAATGTGCGATAGAATATACAGAAACGCTATTGTTATAACTGCAAGAATACATTGCTATCTGACAAAACTCTTATATCCAACAAAAGATTAAGGCCATGGCCATGGCCAAGGCATACCATGGCCAATATTTCAATTACATAATTATAAGATAGGTATTGGTATTGACTTCAAAAATAGTTCTCATTGGAACCTCACTAACCTGTAGCTCCTGGCACGCTTTGTCCAATTCGGCAGTTTTTGTTTCGGTGCCTATGTTTTTAAATGCATCGAACAAATTGCACACCGACATTTTATCATTCCGTTGGATTAACAACAACGAATCAGTAGCAAATTAAGTTCTATAAAAGAAAAACTCGCGAGCCGGCCGCGTGTTGATGAATTTACAAAACACCACGTGAAATTCGCTGTCAATTTACAATGTCATGCATGTCTGCGTTTGACATTGAATTTTTTTTTGTGGCATGTGATTCATATGTATGTGCATTTTGCCAGTGTCAAGTTTTAAAGTTAGGGAATCGCATTGGGGAATCAGAATAACAATAGGACAGAGAAGGGTAGCTGCCCCCTCATGGCTCACGGAGGGAGCATGGAGCCATTGGTTGTTTGAAAATATAAGACCTTATCTATAACTTATCACCGTTACTAATGTCAAGATATTATGTATCTCTCAAGGGCCTAAACAATGCATCTATACCTTGAAGGTACCCCTATAGAAGGTATCACCTTCTATGTGCAGGGAACCAGGGGACTCACGGAACGGAACTCAAGATCTCAGCTGAGATGTCTATACTATAGACAGTGATTACTTTCTCTGTGGGCTTAGAGAAAATAACGTTACGCTGCTGGAAGCCGAAAGGGACTAAGATGTTGGGTTGAATCCTTCTTCGTCCAAGGAAAGGGAGGAAGGTGTATGAATGAAACTAAGGGCAAACGAGAATCACAGACTAATAAGACGAGAATAGAACATGAGAGTCTTGTCTTGAGTAATTATGTTCTATGACTTTAGTTAACACAACACAGTCTGTTCGCGTTGGTAATTTTGTTTTATCGAGTACTAGTAATTTATGAATTGATAACAAACTGTTTATGTTTTCAAGTCTTCTCAAAAGTCATGAATAATTCTCAGGACTCAGACTTTATGTTCGAAAGTACAGATATATTTTGTAAAAGTCCTACAGATCCAACGATTGTATCCTTTTTCCAACTATTTTATATTTTTGCAAATACTTACCATCTTTCGTTTTATTTCCTTGACTGTATTCTTAGATGGACGCTGTAACTTACGAATCACTTGTATCGAGCACTAAAGCAGCTTTTTCAAACATTCAAACTGAAATCAGGAAACCAACTTTTCCTGCATGCTTTTCCACACTTTTAGAAGATTGTAGAGCACGAATTTCTCAGGTAAATTCTAGTGACTACTATTCATCTCATATCTTTAAAAGCATCGTGTACTAGCGTCTTTATAGCCATATAATTTAACTTTCAGAGTCTAGGTCTAATCACCGATATACTGCGAGAATCAGATAATGTCAACTTGATTGGATACCTGAATAATGCTGTGTCCTTACTGCAGTTACTGTCGGATTTAATAAAAAATTATATTATAGAATCAGTGTCCATGACATGTTGTGACATGAAAACATTTCCAACAACTACGGGGCACATCATTTTTACAGTGTTCACACATTGTAAAGACAGGTGGGTATTTAAACATGAATAAAGTATGTATATTGGTCCTCTTCTGATGAAACGATGAGCCAGGTGTAGTGGGTCCTACTTATCCTACATGAGACTAGGCTTTCAACTGTCTTTATGAATTTATCTATAATGCTATGGCCACTTCTGTGGCGTAGTGCTTTATTTAGTGCCTTAATAATGTCACTCAGATGTGGCCATTACATTAACACTAATTTACTAATATCATTAATAAGACTTTAGATTAGATTTATGGGGTATCAGGATTGTAGTCCATCACACTGATGTCATATTTTATATACCTATCGAAATCTCTCTCATACCTACCTAGTTAAATGTTTTATATTACAGTTCAACACTATACGGTGACCATTTGAACAGCGTTGAGAATCAACTGAAGGATCTCTTCAGGACCTGTCATGAGCTGCAGCTAATATACCTGAAGGTTTTGGAGAAGCATTTTATCTTTGATTTCACTGATACAGAAGAACAGGACATATTAATTAAAGGTAAAGTCAGAGAACAGATAATATCATGGTATAATAATATGCTACTCCAGATAATCTGTTCCTACTACGGCCCAAGACTATGTCACAACTCATGATAAGTACTACACTACTAATAGTTCAACACAAATTCAAAATAAAATTCACCACTCAGAACTCTTTGACAAATAGGAGTATAAAAAAAACGGGTAGATGATGATGATAAGATGGATGGATGAATTAATGAAATAGAATTTATTTTGATTCATACATCAAGGTCAATTCTATACATGGTGATTGCCTTTTATCTCATGCAGTATGCAACAAATTTATATCCCATGAATTTTCTTTTCGAGGGACTGATATACGAGGCATGCCTTTTAAGTTTTGTTGTTTGAAGAAAAAAACACAACTAGAACCTTATAGTACTTTTTATTGTTTTTCAAAGTATTCACCACGTAGCTTAATACACTTTTCCATTCGCTCAAACCAGTTATTATAACATTTATTCCACTCTAAAGTGGGGGTGTTCAAAATGGCTGACTTGAAAGCGTCGACTGCTTCTTCACCGGACTGGAACCTTTGACCACGAAGACTTTTCTTAATTTTAGGAAAAGTAAAGAAATCGTTAGGGCTTAGGTCAGGACTGTATGGAGGATGGTCAAGAATTTCTACTTTTTCCTGCTTCAAATACTCAATCGTTTGACGAGCGCTGTGTGAGCTTGCGTTGTCGTGGTGCAGGATGATGCGCCGCTTTGAGTTAGATTTTCGAAGTTCGGCGATGACTTGTGGTAAACAAACTGTGGTATACCACTCTGCGTTAACCGTTCTACGATCTTCAAGTGCAATAGTCGCAACATGGCCGGTTTTTCCAACGAACGTGGCCACCATCTTCTTTGAAGTGCTTCGAGAACGAACAACTTTAGTCGGCTTTGGCTCGTCTTGAAAGACCCAGATTGTAGATTGTTGTTTGGAATCAGGATCGTAGGCATAGATCCAAGATTCGTCACCACTGATGATATCGTAGACGTGATTTGACTCTCCTCGGTTGAACCTTTGCAGAGTTTTCTTACACCATCTGACGCGGGCCGCCTTGTGATCGTCGGAAAGCAGATGCGGTATCCAACGGCAAACTAGCTTTCTCACACCAAGCGCTTCATGCAAGATCTTCTGAATGGTTGTCCCTGAGATGCCTAATAGAGCCTCTATCTCTCGATACGTCACATGACGATCTTCGAGAATTAGTTGTTTCACAGCAATGATGTTATCTTCAGTGAAGGCGGATTTTGGGCGTCCTTCGCGAGATTTGTCACTAACACTAGTATGTCCACGCTGGAATTCTAAATACCAGCGTTCGACAGTCCGCAGACATGGGGCTTCATCACTGAACACAGATGTTAGCTCTTCAAAACACTGAAGCCGTGACAGGCCTCTTCTAAAGTTGTAGAAAATTATTGCACGAACATTTTCCTTAGAAATATTCATTTTCGTACGTAACCTGACAGATTCCAATCGACGCTGTGACTAAACAATAGCATTAATCCTAATACTTTCAACTGTTTTGAGATTCAAAATTTAAACACATTGAATATAGAACAGTTCCAAATTCAAAATTGCCGGGAAATATGGAAACGACAGAACTTAAAAGGCATGCCTCGTATTTGTTTGCCAAAACTTTGTTTCATCAAGAAGAGGTATTTCTTAATCCAAGGATTTGATATACATAAGGTTGCTTTATGTTGTAATGAAAGAATTTAGTTAGAAATTTGGATAGGACTTTATTACAACAGTAGAAAAGCAAAGAATGTGATTGACAGTAAAAAAAGAAAGTTACATTATATTAATAACCTGCCTGTAACAATTTACCAGTACAAAAACCTCATTTCAACACTTTAATTACAGCTTTGGATATTAACTTAGAGATAGGAGATATAGTACAGTGCTTGGATCCTGTAACAACTACGAAACAATGGTATGCATTCTCAGCAATATGTGAAAAATATTCCAGCTGTTTAATGGATAAGAGTATATATGATAATTGCTCAAGAATTCTTTGTAAGATTGCCGAGAATAAGTTACAACTGGCTTTAGAGGTGAATGTGCTTTATTATTGTAGGCTTAAGACACAAATTACAATGTAAATTACCTGTAACAAAAATAGTGTTCAATATTTCAATGGGAGAACATCAAATTTATTTGATTATCACTAAGTGTACTGAGTCCATCATTTGCCCTACTAACACCCACTGCTTATTGGGAACTGGTGCAAAAGCTAATAATAATAATATAAATACTATATGTGTTTCAGCCAAATCAAGATCCAAAAATATATTTGAAATCACTCAAAATATGCAGTTTCATGTTCAAAATATTGCTAAAGATGAGCAGAGTTTTCAAACACTCTGTCGTCAAAGATCAGAAGCATATTTTAGAGCTGCTATTGTATATCTATTTGTAAGTATCTTTTAAGCTCTTAATAAAATTGTAGATCATGCACAGAATATGCTAATTTATTATGATAATTTCAGGCATAATGCAGCATATCTTGAGGCAATTGCTGAAAAATCTGCAGAATTCATAAATGTCTTCAATTATTATACTTCGAATTTTATAAATCCTGTGCTCGCGGAACTTGTAGTTGATGATAATTTTGTAAATGTAAGTTATCTAGTGGTCATTATTTTTTAATACTAAGGCCGAATCTACTACCTGTTTCTGCAATGATTGTCAGTCTGTATGTTCGTGCATTACGGGAAAACTATTTGATGAAACATGGCATGGTGATAGTTTTAACCCGGTTCGTGATATAGAATACTTTTATCTTGGTGATGGATCGCTGCATGCGTCATAATCGTTATCTCAAAATCAACTGGGCGGAGTTTGATGCAACTATTGTCATGTTGATAACTTATAAAAGAGATCAACAAAATCGTTAATATTTGTCACGAAAAACGAAAGGCCAAAAGACAACCGTCTCCAAATTCTGTTGGGGTATTTTACTGTAACATAGCATGGGTATAGTTCACGTACCAGGATTAATGTTTACGATTCATTTATTAAACCTGGGGCGTATCATGAGCCGGGCAATTTTAAAATTTACTCAATAATACATACTTATCCTAATAAACAATCAAAATTACAACTACATACCGAGACAAAGTACATACTATCTAGCGGGAACTTATTTCGTTAACATGATAGAGATGGCAAGTAAGTGAATGGGTTCCCGGAGATATAAAACGAATGTCCATAATATTTTCGCGTTTTTTTCAGTGCCTACTTACGTATGACATATACTCAATACGTACTGATGACAAGTTGCTTGGATTAATAATGCTAGTGATGACGATGATAAAAGCGTTATTACAACGAAATGATGAACAGACTGTAAAATTCCAGAAACACAAACTTATAGATTGCATTTATGCCGTTCTACCATACTGTAAGTTTTAAATGTATAGGTACAAGGTGATAGATAATAAAACTCGATATCCGTGATAAAGGCTTGATGAACCGCTATTTCTAATTCCTTTTTTAAGGTTCCATTACAAAGTGATATACCTAAACGAAGTCCTTAATGTTGGACTATCCCCGTCTGTTTACTGCACATATTGGCCAAAAAACAGAGGTTATATTTTTTATGTCATAGAAAAGATAATAAATTATTGCAATAAAATTTGCAATATTTTCCAGGTCACGTGTGGTTCAACGTAGGGCTCAAATTCAAGTTAGGCCGCCAACACACTTGCGGCTTATATGAACGTCTGCTCACACACACCATCAGACTGGTCGTGACGATGACTACAGATGAATTCAATGCTTTAGAGTTGAGAATGGTTGAATCGATACTGAGCACTGAATGCTATAGCGCTAAGTTTTCATCCAATCTATGGGTATTGTTGGCAAGGTGATAATGTTTCATTTTTCTTTCTACATCCCTATATGTACTCTATGCTGAACAAGCTAAAAAAATATTAACAGTTTTTCTGATAATACTTGAACGCCCTCTGCGTTCAAGTATTACGTAACGAATTTGGGGGGAGGGGGGGTCTTCTGAAACGTTACGATGCGTTACAGGGGCGGGAGAGGGGTTTGAACTACGCGTTATGTTACTTTATTTTAACCCTTCAGAACGGTCGCGTAGAGATTTTACGTTTTACAAGGGGGAGGGGGGGAGGGAGCGGGGGTCAAAAATTGCGTTACGGAATACTTGAACGCTCCCTAATGTGTGTGTGAACCCATTTCTATGTTATTTGAATGTGTGTATATTTTCTATGTTTCAGAATGTCCAGTCGACAGCTACTGTTGAATCAGGTTGCATCGTTATGTATAATGTATCAGAAATTGGAAGTAAACAATCTGTTTGCCGATTCTCCTCAACAAATTCAATTTGCGTGTACGCTCAGCAGCCTATTCCAAGTAATGTTGTATGAAGATAAAATTCAAATATACAATCGATTCAACATTAATGACTCCAAGAATTTGAGTTTATGGACTGTGTTGAAAATTTGTAATCTACCTAGAGAAGTACAGAGTGATGCTGAAGACATTGTTATTGAAAATTTCAAAGTTCAATTTAGAGAGATGTCTAAAGAAAATATTTTGGATATCGATAATATGGTAAGTATATTTGTATACTTATGAGATTTAACAAACATACCCCAAATATGTCTCAAATCAGAAACTTGTGCACACATTTATGTGGGTATTACTCAACTTATTCTAATGTTATGTACTTAGTGTTGGTATGTCTGTTAAATAATGTATAGTACTTAAGCAAGTACTTAAAATATATACATTATCATGTTACCTGCTCAAATTACTATTGTACTAATAACATAAATTATTATATAAATTAAATTTTGTCATTTTCAGATAAAAATACTGAATTTGGCAAGCACATGCAAATTCCTGAAAAGCGACGAGGAAATGGAAACGCTTGTAACAAAGGCGTGGAGTAAGGCCTGCCCAAGAAATAACATACGCATAGCGGAAGTTACGAATAAAAGAACCATGTGGTATTACAAATATGTTCGAGGGTTGGTTATGATAACAAACTCTATGCAACACATATTTATAAATAATAGTGAAAACTTAGTTAAGGTAAATAATATTGCTATAAATTTCTCTATAATATTGATGTTTATTGAATTGAGGTAACAATTTGTCATTTGAATGTTTTTTTTTTATTTTTAGGTCCTCCACGCGATCACCGAAATTGTCCATTCAGGCAGCACAGAAATAAAATTACTGCTAATTAATATTCTATGTAAATTAGCAAATTTTCAAATACAAGATATGCATAATCACCTTTCGGTAATGCTCATCACACAAACCGTTCGCGAATTATCTCATTACGCCGATATTGTTGTTAGGAATAAATTATTCAACGAATTAAGGAATCAGGCAACTGATAATTTGGATCGCATCATTTCTAAAGTGATGAATGCAGACGATTCGTTGCGGAATACTTGGGTTCACTTCGAACAACATGGCTCATTGAATACGGACTGCTCAATAGATGTTAAACAGCATTTTGAAGCGGCAATGGATTTTAAATATTCCCATAAATGTATCGATATCGGTGACAATTTTGGACAGCCTCAAGTTGTGGATTTAACGAAGTCAACAAGTAACAATTTTGACTTTGCCAACATCGACACGTTGTTTGACACTGAAAGTGTCTCAGAACCAGTCAGTAAAAAAGCAAAACTAAACGCAGACGGAGTGGTTGACGAGATTATCAGCAGGTTGGAAGAAGACACAGTAGCTCTATGCAAAGTTAAGGAAAATATTAGGATTCCTGAATATCAAAAGAGAATAAAAAAAATATGCAACAAGTTGGCTGCTATACTAGACTGAATTTAAATACCCCGATCGTTTGTATTCTTTCAGAAATAAAACGCAATATTATTTCACATTTATATTTATTGTTGTGTTAAAAAAAAATCTTTACAAGTGAAATATAATAAACATACTTAAGACCAGTATTCAATTTACACTGACATAATAAAAAAACGTTTGGATTTTGAACATTCGATATTTCCGTAGCTAGGTCAGTAAGACCGTGTACTTGTATGGCAGTGTAACAATACTGGCCTACGAGGATAAACTAAAATATATTTAATTGATACTCGGAGGTAATAAGACCATTAGTTCACATGTCAACAGTATCAACTATCTTCAGTCGCACTTGCACTTTTATGACTCACTACACTTACACTTGGTACAGTTGTACAGTAAACCAAAGTTCAGTGTTGTGTAACATAGTAACAGTTACTAAACAAGATCCAGTTAAATATTTATATGCTAACATTCATCATTCACATAGCTTACCCTACGCGATTTATTGATCTCTTTATAATTGTGATGGCGCGAAATTTATATGGAAATACTTAAAAAATTGGCTAACTAATAATTAACGATAATTGAATACAATGATAATAATAGTGCCGTAGAGGAGAGACGTAGCGGACTTGTCATTCCACTAAAGCATACAAGTCTAAAGCATTTATTATACAGCTAAAACTTAAAATATTAAATTGAAATAAATTATAAAAATAATACACGAGAGTAAAATATAATAAAATAATGTTGGAATTTATAATGTTACTGTGAGCGATTCATTCGCTTTTGCATTACATTGCGTTTCGTACCTTTGAACATAAACACTGTGTTTTTTTTTACAAATAAAGTCCAATATTGAATATAAATTTTGTCTATGCTCTATTGTGCTCTATCCACAGTGCAATGAGAAAATAATTTCTGATGACGAATGTTTGTTCACATGACGAAGAGAGAACAAATAGCATTAAACACTGCGATAAGTAAAGAATAACTAGTTCACCAGTACATTTCCTCTTCTTCAGAGCATTTACTCATCATCAGAAATGTATACATTTTTGTGACGTACAAATGACACCTTATATATAGGCTACGATTGTTTATTATTCATTATTTGTGCGATACAGTTGCATTTTATATGTTAACGTGATAATGAATATAAATTTCGTTATGTCTAAACTTTTTTGTCGTCGTTTTCAGTATATTTATTGCCTTGATTCAATTGGAATGATCGAGTCAGTGGGCCTCGAGTATGTAGCGCACTTTACACCGTAATACCAACATTCTAATATCACTCATTACCGTTAATAACCAGTACTATTCACGGTACTATATACAAGTTAAAATTTTTGTGGGAAGTGTACAAAACAACAAATCACTGTTGTACTTTTGTTGTAGTTGTATTAGTAATTTATGATAAAATTATATGTTTAACTATTCCAAGCTTACACCCTCGCTTGGTTAATGTTCTCAGGATGTAAGCGCAGTTTTCTCATAGTGTACGATACAGTAAGCACCGGGTTCGAAAACAATAAATATTGCACAATAACTGTGACATTTTATGTAAAAATGTGCAGTATTAACGAATGAGAATATTTATGTTCTGATATTGTTTATAAGTAATTGAAAAATATCTAATACACACTAAGTTAATCTAATAAGTTAGGATACAAAACTTACACATTCAAAAATACTTATTTACTTAGGCCAATTAGGTATATCTTAGCTTTTAACATAAGTGGTTAAATACGTACATTTTATTTGTGTAGATAGTATAATTTAGATTACGGTGTGGCATCATTAAACGTCCACTTAAACTAAAAGTCTTGGCACAAATAAAATTTCAGTTTTGGATTAATATTAAATACGTTAATCAAAGTTACTACTGTTGTTGAGCATGACACGTTACCGAACTAAGCTTGCCGAATTCCACAATTAAACAAAGGTCGCTACGAATATGACATAAATAAAATGAGTCGGTTTCCGTTAGTGATGATTTAGAAAAGCTCGAGTTAAAACAAAATCCTAACGTCTAAATACCCTCAGAACAATTATGTATATAAAATTCAGTTCTTTATTAGGATTATTTGGCATCTATCACCAATATCGTTATTCTACTAAACATTGTATACGAAGGTGAAAATACCTAATCCGTTAATGCGCCTCTTCAAACATAAATCCTTAAAGTCGTGCTTCCTGCACGATAAATTTATAAATCCCTGCCGAGCCTAAATTTCCTCCTATAAACGCACGCATTATGCACTGTGTCGCCGCTCTGAACCTGCAGCGCCGCGCCACGCGTCCGACAACACGGCTACACTACAGCGCCATTTGCATCGCGATATCATCGAGCCAACGAAGCCAATTCGTACTTAACTTACACGAAATAGCCTCTAATCTAAATACTAATGATTTCAATCATTTGAAAACTTGTTTATTGAATGTACCCTCAGCGTTCATAACATTGATTCGAATGTGCAGCGAAGCATGTGAAAACATTTTATTTGATTGCAAGAGAAATGACGTAACAAGCGATGGATAAATAAATGTAACGCCGATGATTTTAAAGCAAATTGAACATTACAAAGCATGACGTGTACTCATTATTGCCAAATATGTAAAAATAAGATGCTGTACTACCCAGAAGTATTTATGAACTTTACTGTTAAATGTTAATGAATGGTCCTACAAAAGAGGCTTATTTAATACTGGGGAAAAAGCCGTTAAACTATAGCTAAATATATTTAGAAATTCGTAGACTAAACTTATTACCGATTGAAGAGTAATACTACTTTAACGTGACATCTGCTATCGGACTCTTTGTCTTGCACAAATAAAATCATAACTTCTTCCAATCGGGAGCTCAAAGAAAGTTAACCAGACGTAACTTAGTATGGTATCTGATAGAGCGGGAGCTCTATCAATCTTCTATAAGGGAATGTAGACGTGCGTCTTCCACATCTCGCTGCATCACACGTAAGGTCCTTTTAATGGACAAATATTGTTTTTCTTTCTTATTTCTCAACTACATTGATACGAAATATGTCATTTGAGAATTGTAAGGTAAAACACCATGAACCCTGGCTTATCTATTTTACAATTCAGATACAGTACAACATACGTATAAACAACAGGCGACAGATCCACGTATTTATTGGAGCGTATACCCCACGTGGAATGAAATCTTTTTGATGGGGAGTTCAATAATAGTGTTGCCAATAAATAAAGTAGGAAAGGAACTGGGTCAAATCGATTAAAACGTCATAGAAAGAGTTTAGTTAAGCTTAAAATTCAATTGCTTAGAAATAATGTTTTGTTCAAAGCGTTTGCGGTCAACAGTTTGGCAACACTATTCTAGAAGAATGTAGTAGATTATGTGGGACAACGGGACGGAGGCGTGACGGCGACGGTGCGGCGGCGTGGCGGCGACGCGCCCGCCACTCGATAACACCAGAATACTAAACACAAACCGCTCGTTGCAATCGTGTTCAACTCAAGACTTTCGGGACAACTTTCAGACGGGAGTTATATCACGAATGTTTTGACAAACGTGATATATCTCGGGAAAGATCCTGAGAATACCAATTTGGCTTGAATAAAAATAAAATACAATAATATTATGGTCGAGACATATCTGAACACAGACATCTCTCAAAAAGAAGCAATAACAGTTCTGTCATTAACAAACCATTTATAGACAACGAACAGCTTATATCTTGTTGAACACGCTTGCAACATCGCGTTTGTATTTATTAGTATATTACGTAGTGTTATCCTAAGGCGCGCGATACGCCGGCGGCGGCGCATGCCTGGCATGATGTTGGCAAAGCGGACGCGGCGCGGGCACGGCCGGCAACATGGAGGCCTGGTGAGCCTGCATCATGGAGGCCTGGTGCGCCTGGATGCTTGCCTGGTGTGCCTGGTGCGCCTGCAGCTGGATGCTCGCCTGGTGCGCGGCCTGCATCTGTGCGATGCTCGTTTGCGCCGACATCGGGTGCATTTGTAGAAACTGCATCGACGTGCTGTTGTGCAGCATTTGCAGTTCTGGCGGCATGTGATACAGGCCAGGTGTCTGTTGACAAGCAAATTAAAACATTTTTAAACAATCTTCATCATAAAAACAAATTTGTGTCACAAATTTGTGTTTTATTAAGCACGACTAAGAACTATTACGCCGTCGTCGGATCGTCTGCACCATGAAGCTATTACAAAGGGCTGTCGTAATAGTATTTTCTCGTGGTCCGGTGGGGGGGGGGGGGGGGGGGGTTTGAGAACCGCCGCCCACCACCGTTCTTTATTTCTCTTTAGGACGCGTATACATAATAAGTAGCAGACAAACTAATACAGAATAATAAAGTGGGATGCAAAAACGAGCGTGCTGTTCAAAGGACGACCGCCGACTAACTATGTCCACGCCCACCGTGATGACGTCAGGACCTAGCTGAGAATCACAGTGCTCGGTTGGTAGGATATCTTCCCTGTGTTGATAAACAATAACAAAATTGACTAACATGATGCGCGTGCGCGTGTCGGTGGGGCGGCAGGGAGGGCCGGGCTCAGTACGCGGACGCCTCCTTGTACTCGGAGTTGTCCATGGTGAAGAAGTCCTCGAGCTTCCACTGCAGCGTCTCGAAGGTGGGCCGCTTCAGCGGGTCCTTGTGCCAGCACTCGAGCATGATCTCGTACAGCGTCGCGGGGCAGTTCTGCGGGCACGGCATGCGGTACCCGTGCTCCACTTGGTGCAGCACTTCGGCGTTCGTCATACCTGGTCAACATAACAATAAATACTATCACAACTGTATTCCTGGAAAGCGTGCACTTTTGTATGCTGACATTTAGCCCGCACTAATAAATATCGCCAGACGAACATACCAACTGTATGACACCAAACTAATGGTATTAACAGATGATCGAACTAGATACGGGTCGGAGAACCAAGGAAGGGTAAACGGACAAATTTGGTACGGAGTATGTATTCCATGTCCGTGGCCCAGCCCGTACCAAGTATCGAGCTTGCACGGGCGTCTATTAATAGTATACGTTTATATAGGGGCGATACCTGTAAGACTTAGTTCAGTGGGATTATTATAAACATTCTATATCGGAAACAGAATCGAAATCCCCGAGACGGATTTCGGCAATGGCTACAAATATAATTCTTCGCACACCATCTTTCCGCGATCATTATTTCGACCTTCATCCGAATCGACACAGCCTTTTAACATCTAGTCGGGAGCGGCATCAACAACGGCAAGTCACTGATACCCATTACCAATATGGAATGATTAAAAATATCTCCAAAGAGCAAATTACGGAAAGATAATTTCCGAAAATTTCCCAGTTTGGAATCGACCCCGCCACGACCTAGTGTACAGCGAGCAGAGCCGCCCACGCTCAAAAAGCAAACATGTCGCCACTTACCCGGATAAGGTATTCGGCCATATGTTACGAGTTCCGTCAGCAAGATGCCGAACGACCATACGTCAGATTTGATGGAGAACTTGCTGTAGTTCGCCGCTTCTGGCGCCGTCCACTTGATGGGGAAGCGCGCACCCACGCGAGCCTCGTACTCGTCCTCCTATTCACAACAAACATTTGATCCATTAACAAGGAGTTATGAAAGCCGCTGTAATTTGTTTATGCACCATTACATGTTTTATATAAAACTTGGCCCATAATGTTCAGTTTTTTGGTAATCCCGGGACAAAAAGTATCCTAAATGTTGACCCGGGTTGTAAGCAGCAATGCTAAGTTACGTCAAAATCTATCTAGTGGTTTCCCGTGATGCTATGCTAACAGACAAATAAACAAAGCTTCCGCAATGGCGAGTATGGCTCTAGCATAGAAAATAATGTCGCTACGAAAACGTTTTTTTAATGTACTGCCTTATTATTAAAGATGGATATTTTTGCAAACGACTAAATAGTAGTTACACAAATGTTAGAACCTAACGCTTTCAAAACCTACCTACTATTATGTGCTTACACATGTAATTTTAAATTATACCATGTAAACATACATACATATGTGTAAGAAATCCACACGTGCCGTTATCGCGCGACTGTTGTTTTATAAACCGCAAGGGTTATTTTAAACTTTTATTTGTCATTGTTAAAATCCCTAATCGCAATAAAAATAGGATGGCGTCTCGTTAAATAACATAACAATGGGAGTCATACAAAAACCACAAATAATAATAATACATAGTACCAAAGTTTAGATAGTAAATGTTTGTAAAAAGGAAAAGACGGTTCGTTTTCCTAGTGATAAATTTTTATATTATGGTATCAAAGCCAAGTATTTATATGAGTAGGTGAAGGACAAGACTAGGATATATATCATTAGGTACATCAAAAAATTTGGTATGTATGTACTTGCGTCTTTTTGATGCACACCACACCTAGGTGTTGAAGGAAACTAAACATGGATAAGGAGTCAAAGTCAAATCATTTATTTCGTATAGGCCTACGGGGGCACTTACAAATTGTCATTACATTTTTTTTGTTCTTAAGTCTACAACCGGATCGGAACGCGACCTCAACTGAGAAGATCCGGCAAGAAACTCAGCGGGCTTGTCTTTTTTTAAATTCATTATTAACTCCTGATACGCATCTAATGTATGTATGAGGATATTTTATAGGTAACATGGTGTTTCATTTTCATAGGGATTGTAGCTTGCATACGTTAATTTTCCTTCTTTTTCACAAGTGTAATGTATATTTATCTATTTTTTGTGTTCTTTTTCTTTAAAAAATCAGAATAGCCAAGGTTTTCGAGTGGTAGCTCAGTACATATTATATGCCTACAGGTATGTACGCATGTGTAGGTCAATCATCATAAAAAAGTACTCAGGGAAGGAAAACTTAGTAAGTACATTACATTCCAATTATTAATACATCGGTACTTTGTAATGGGTAGGTAATTGCATGTAGATATTACATAAAATGCTTTAAGTACCTACCTATTATAACACATACGTAAGTGATTTATTTATAATAGGCCAAGCCAGACATTTCTTAAGTTGCCCAAGTTGCCCAATTGAATACATTGTGTACTCCCGATGCGTCTTCTTAAAACAGAATAACTGTTTTCCAGCAAACATGGCTACCTACCATCTCGCGCAAACTAGGTATAACATAAACTATTCATTGTCTAGGGTAGTTTCTGAGAAAAATATGTGTGACAATCACTCGCAAGTGATCTTGAAAAGGTTGCGTTTAAAATCGGAACATGCATTCTAAGAAATACTTATTCTGAACTCCTTACGTTATCAAAGCATCATAGAGAAAGCATGCCGTCACTGTCATACTTATTTATGAGTTCTGTATTGTGAGCCTGACGGAAGACGCTTACGTTACCGTAAAACTGCGTAAAAAGTTTGCGGGCAGTATAAAAAAAAAACTTACTTTGATAAGCCTAGCGAGCCCAAAGTCTGCGATTTTAACGATATTGGCATCAGCGACCAACACGTTCCTCGCGGCCAGGTCGCGGTGGATGTAGTTCTGTGACTCGAGGTACGCCATGCCGCCGGCGATCTGAGCGGACATGTCGATCAGCTGTTGCAGTTTCAGGCCACGACCTTTGCCTAATAACAAAAGAAAAACAACATTATTGTGATACTTACTACATTTGTGCTCAATCTTAACTTAAAGAAAAAATCCTCATCCAAACTTTAACCCTCCGACTTGACCTCTTTAGGGGTCGAATCCACCTATCTCTATTGCACCTTTAAGGTACTTACGTACCCAAAGATTATATTGTCCAAATTTCGAGTGTTTCGGTTGTGCGTTGTCTGTCAGTGTTAAAAAAATCTAAATATATAAGGTGTAACAATAATAGTGTAAAATATTTTAACACGGCCAACAGTAGGTTATAAAAATAATATCCCCAAACAAATTAATAAAATTATTAGACATTTAAAAATGACACCTTGTACTGAGCGCATGGCCAAACGCTACTGGTTCGCCTTGTTTAATTTTTTTTATATAATTTATACAATTATGTTATACATCAACGTGATCCATATAACTTACTGATTCATCTGTTATTATATTTTACACTATGTTTTAAAGCCTTATATATATTCCTTTTGGTGTCGTGTCGTGTTAGTTACGGAAAAGCCGATTTTTATGATCTTCGATTTTTTGAATTTGCCTCCGTCCCGAATACCTAGCAGAGTAACTATTAAGACATGGGAATAATTCACTAACATAATTTAATTCTAAGGCAGGTTCCAAATTCAGAGGGACAGCTAGTATTAAATAGAAATAGATCTAGTCAAGTAATGTCGACCAAGAAATTTCTTTAAAACCTGAAGATCGAATATCATTTACACATCGTACAATGGCAAGGTCTATTTTTGTGATACGTTATTCATAAGGACATAGAGCATCCCAAATCTCAGCCACAGTAAAATTTTCCTATACTAGGATTTGTTGTCATACTGATAACCACTTTTATGGCCGACTTTACCTACATACTACTAGTCGTAGTCCTATAGTAATTGCTCGAATGAACGGTCAGAGTTTTGGTATTCCAAGTTTATTATGCAATCTGTGATTAATAATCCAACGTCCATCCAACATCCAACCATAGTTTTGTCAATAGACCAGAACGATTGGGTAAGAATCAGAATGCCCAATATATACCTACTTTTATATTATTTACTTATGCAGTCAAAAATATTTTGTATTGCAATCAAATCCATATAGAAAATTTATCTAATATAAATATGTGAATTCAATGGCACACAATAACATTGCTTTATAAGTTCCAACGCATTAAGTATAAGTCTAAACCTTGAGCAGTCACTTATTTTATTAAAAGCGTTGAACATGGGCTATTATGATAATCATTTTCATTCACGAATTATTTTCGATGTTGACTATTCGTTTTATAATCAATTACCTGTGATTGGTTTTCGCAATAACGCATGTATAATATTGCTTTGTTGATATTTTTAAATATTCGATATTCTAAGGTGTTACCTTGTTGGGTCGGACGGCTTATCAATTTGTGCCATCTGACCTCTATGCTGCAGAGGACATTTTATGCCGTTGGACGAACGATTTAATATAGGAACACAAAACGTCAAAATACAATACAATGCTGAATAATTCACGATCTCAAAACTTTGGCAATAATTATAAGCATACAGTAGTCTTAGTATAAGTGCAAATTAATAGCATCCAAAGACCGATCGAGTAATGAATTATTTCCATACGCTTCACAGTAGCGCGCCTCTAGCGGGAATGTTCTGTTTTACTAGTAAATGTATGGAAACCCTCGCTCGATAATTATATCCGTTCAAAGCTCAATCTAAAGGCCCTGTTAGGTTCTCTGTAGGTAACAAATACGCAATAAAAAAAGTTACCTTGCAAATAGTCCAACAGAGATCCATTCTTCATCAACTCAGTGATGATATAAATAGGTTCTTCGAGCGTGCAGACCGCGTACAGCTGGATAAGCTTATTGTGTCTAAGTTTCTTCATGATTTGAGCTTCTGCAAGGAAGTCCTTGGGGTCCATGGTGCCGGACTTGAGGGTCTTGACGGCCACCGGCGTGGTGTTGTTCCAGAGTCCCTCCCACACTTCACCGAACTGGCCGTGGCCTAGTTTTCGTACAAATTTGAGAGATGATCGGTCGATTTCCCATTGGTCGCGCGTTCTGTGTGACAAGCCCTCCGTCACTGGTTTCTCGATCTGTAAATAAAACCAATACATGAAGTACACTATTGTTTTCAGATTGTTTTTTTTTTTTGATGATGTAATTTTTTTTCATTTTTAGGCAGAATTTTGACCGTTACACGTGTTGATTATTTGCCAAGCCCCATCAAAGTCGAATTCAATGCTTTGCCAAGTTTAATCAAAATCTGTCGAGAAGTTTTCCCGTGATGCGCGAACAGACAGACCGTCAGACAGATTCGGCTGCTGTATCGAAAATAGAGTCTCATATACGTAACATCCGTAATTTACGAAAAATGCCAATACGCAACGAAAGTACCGTACAGGTGCGTTATCAGTGAAGTAATCATTATTCCAATAGCCGTGAAAATGTTTACAGCACTATTTAACAACTATTATGCAGGCTGCAGGTAAATACGTAAAATTCGACACATTCATACGTAGTAATAATTATGTAATCATTGCTCAAAAATGTAAAAGATCTATTTTAAAAAAAGAGCAACCATGGAGTTTCTTGCCCGTTCTTCTCCATAGGAACGGCATTCCGAACGGGTGGTAAAGCAGTAGCATAATATTTTTGTAACTTGACGATTCATAAGTACTGTACAATAATGGTCTACGTGAATTAAAACTATTCTGATTCTGATTCATTATATACCATTACAAGTACTCATGTTTTTACAAATAAATACATATATCTTTATCTTACAAGTTTCAACCCGCGCTACGAATAGGACATGATGTTCAAGTGAGAGGCGGGACAGTCCCAGTGTATCTGGCAATATTTCATTATCACGAAACAGCTTGGATGTTATATAAGATGAAATGTTAGATATGTAAAGTATGATGGATGGGTTGTCAATCTCTTCAGACAATCAGGCGTCGTAGAATGTCACAGTATGTGCGCGCGATCAGAGTCCTTAGTACCTTTGTGATTAATGTGAAAGAAAAATATAAGGTACGCCCTAAATTAATGGTTTTCTTTTAAGTGCCTTTCCGCTAGAGGCGCTGCTGTGACATATATCGAAAGTATCGATGACTCGATTGTTATTTGATGCTGTCAGGACTCGTACTAAGCCATCAGACCTCGATAATAAACGAATGGACGTTGATTTTATACAGTTACACAATAGAGAATAACTTCACAAGCAAACAATTATTTTCTAATGGCATTTCTGTCGTCGAATGTATAACACTCTTTATTTATACTATTGACATTCTGAGATCCTTTTGATAGATTGTTGTTATCAATATTTTTATACGACAAGCGTTCCGAGGTGTTGCTGTGTAATATGAGCTCGGGTTCGCTGCGGTGTCCGCCAACCGCGACCGTCCATCTAGCGAGCCAGTCACGCGCGAAGCAGTGCACACGTCCGACTCCTGCGCATACTATAGTAGGTATCACTGGGATATGTAACAACATCTATAGAAACAGTTTTGAGGGCTTTTTCTAAATGGACTGAGTACCGATTTTCACAAGGACTGTTGCCTAGTCCCCTACCAACTACCCAAATAATGTAACTATACCGACGGGATTCAACGGTCATAATTGATAAAATGGGTAAGGGGAACGCCAGCTTAATGAGCCTTTAAAATCTGGCGAGGCCTTTTCAGACGGAAGGTTTCAATTATATCAAAAGAAAGGGTAGACAACTTGAGTATCTACAAAGGGCTCAGAAATACGCTTGAAATTCGTAATCTATTAAATTCTAATTCGATGAGTGTGGTCTATAGGTCTCAAATAGACATAGCTTAACAATGCGTCACGTTAGCGTATCGACGGTAACTTATGCGATTATTACACGACTCATTTGTTGGTTGTTTGATTCGATACTACGACGATGCAATGACGCGGGCTGCAATAGAAATGGTGTACCGTATCGGAGAAGTTTAATTAGATGCACACGTGCAGTTCACTTTCGCTGACTTAGTATGTACCTATTGTAATGAACATAAAGTTGAGAAAAGGGAAGTACTTCACATAAGCATCCCCACAGCGTCGTCGACCGTTAGCATTTTACAGTCGGCGCTAGTACGAGTTTTGAATGCTTACGAAAACGATGTACGATTTCTAGTTTTTGTTCGAATTTAAACATTTACTAGTGACACGTTTGCTCGAAAAGGGGCTACTTGCAGGACTAGAAATCATATTTAGTTTCATTAACTGTCAAAGGCCATACTCCATTTTTTTGTGTCTATTGGTTTATTTATAAAGTTTTACTATCATGTCTCGTTTCCGGACACACCGAGTGCGATGCAAAACAGTCAATATTATGTACTCACACGTCTTCATGTAATAAGTTGCTACAGAAAGCGCAAATGTTATACAATCAATCATATTGAACGAGGCGTCTGCGGTTGGCCAAGTGAAATCCCATCTCGACGACGACGCCACTAGCTAGCAACCTCCTATGCATCACAAAACATATTCATTTCAAACTTTATTTTTTGTGAGCAAAAAGATAATTCATGTTTAAGAGGATTGATGTTTAATGCGAAACACAATCAAAGGTGAAGCTTTTCTGAGAATACTATATTTGAATCGAGAATGAGACCTACATTGGTTACCTACTGAGAGTGTTCTGTATAATTATGCCTACACACTGATGCTATATGCAAATTTATCGAGAAGGAAAATCTCTAAATAAATATGTATTTATTAATCGACGTTAAAAAAAGAGGAGAGTTTCAATTCATTTAATCTCAAAGGTATATATTTTTTTACTTCACTTTTGAGCAGGCGCATATAGAAATAAGTTATACTTAGGTAAATTTTGTTGCTAGCGGTGAACTGCGCTGCTGGTCAAATCACCGGTAGCCACAAGTGCGCATGACCACTAAACTAACAGTACGCTGATAAGCCGGTGCGTGAAGGGGCAACAGTGTAACACGGCTGCTAATTACGTTACTTGACGTAGGTCAAACCAAACATATGTTGTAGCTATACAGGGTGTTGCATAGCGATGGGTCAGTATGGGTACCTCCGAAACTATTAAGTGATAGAAAAATATGTACTAAGAAACCATATCGACGCTTTTAAAGATAATCTCTCATAGATTTAAAAAAAAAATCATACGTGAATCGGGAATCGAAACCGGTTATTTCGAAAAAAATTAAAAAATATTGCGATATTTATTGTATAGGTTGTATTTAGGTTTTATTTAGTCCTAAATGGACATCTAGTGTCCAAAATGAAAAGAAAATGCTGTGTATATTTGTATATTTAGATAACCGCCAACTTTTATTATTACATTATTCAAGTTAAAATGCAACATACCGAACTACATTTGATATTGATCGTAGAAAATCTATAAAAAAGAACAACACAGAGGTACTTTCACCTCCATACGAATATAAACGATTTTTGACCTATCAGTTCCCATAATATAAACACAACCGTGCCTGAATTTTCCCGAGGCAGAGGTACACTGCAATGCATCAATATTCCGCCGGTGGTACTTAGTCCCAAGTACCAATGTAATAGGAGACGAGCCTGTGGCAATTATACCGGACATACTTCCCCTTGATGCGAGTAAGATGCGGACAAGAGTCCACCACACCGCCCGTGTACGGATTTGCGAACATCACACACATGGCTTCTAAAAACCGTGCGGGTTTCCTCACGATGCTTAGCTTCACCGTGCAGTAAATGATAACCATTTTTGAGAATGAGCTGCGAGCTAGGTTTTGAACATGTTTCCAAACATTTAAATTAACTTGCTTATTATTAAATTTGATGCCATTTCTTAGCTGCAGCTTGTCGGTCACTCACAGTATTAAAGTTCACGATATGACCTTGAACTTCGTCTCGCGTCGTCGATTGTGTCTCAGCGCACCAATCATTTTCATAATAATTTCCATACAACGCCCGCGCACGAGCACAATAATGTAACAATTATTATGACCGTGTATGACTCCGGCGTTTTGCATAACTCTCTATTTTATTGCCTTTTTGTAATAGTTAACAATACAAGTAATAAATAATTGATTTGTCCGTAGACAAGTGTATACGAAATCGCTGAGGTAAAAGTTTACGTTTGTGGGTTGCTTGCTGAATTATTTTGTCTGGTTAGAGCCACTACTCATCTTATTGTGTTTGAAATGGCCAGAGGGCGTATTATGAATGCTTGTATCCAGGCAATTTGTTTCAAGGCCTTAAACTGTTAACATCCACAGTTAGTTTTGGAAGCCAATTTTCTTTCAAAAAAGTCTCAATTGTAATTTTGTTGGAACATTTTTTTTATTCTACAATTCGAAATTCTGACTCCACATAGTGCATAGTGTTTACAAATGCGTCAAAGACGCCCAGGTTCAAGGCTCAGTATACCTTTTATGAATTACCATGTATATTTTATTTAATTTTGAAATCTCCATGTGTTTCGCGATTCTCAATACGTATGACGTGGTATCATGTGTGTCGTGGTATCATAACAAAGACAATAAAAAATATTTTTAATAACAATATTAAATGAACAGGATGCTAGCACGACACACACGTCTGTGCCAGTGACTCATTTCCCTCGGCTGACTAGATGATACAAGATTCACGCTGTTTTATTGTATTCTTTGCTGTCACGTTGAAAGAATCTGCTTTTAATAAAAGCAATTTAGTATGTTCTTCTCTATCAAGATATTAGTTTATATCTAAGCCATTTCGATGAAAAAATAAAAGTCTCAGCTGCTATTAACACCAATACCTAAAGCAAATTGGTAACTATTCAAATGCTAAAACACAGAATATATATTTGTACATATGGCGATGTCAATAAAAATATGAATAGATTTTTGTTTTGTCAAAAAATGCAAATGCACCAAATATACGCCAAGCAATCAAATAAAAAACAGCTCATGATTTATGTCAACAAGCAGGTATAACTCACGTGATTAATCAGAGATTGATAACTCCATGTAGTATTCTGACAATGAAATATCACTAGCCGAACTAACTCTACAAAGTGAATGGTCGAACGACACGAACAAATCGTTCATTAAAATCAAAAAATCAACACAATTGTTGTGTGCAGAGATTTAAAACGAACAATGAAGATCGTTACTATTGGTTGACGTCACAAGTTTACATAATTTATTCCATTTTCCATCAATTAATTACATTACCATTCACAGACCGTTAAGTGTTTCGGGGTTACGTTGTAATAACCTCCAATAAGCCACGATTAAACTTGCTGCAGTGACTGTTGATAGACCAGACGTAAGTAGGAAAGGGCAAGAATAAAGAAACGTAAAGATAGTAAAGATGAAATTGTTGCGTGACCATACACCATAGTTGTCACTAATATATATCTTAGTTTTGGGTTCTTGACGGGCTATAAAAATTGCGGCTGGAAAATTAATTGGAAATGATTAAGCAAACTGGTGCATGAGGGATGTTTTTAATAGTTTGTAATCGCTTTTGAAAGATCAATTCCGCCGAAAATAATATTACCTAAATGTTAATCAGAATTTTAATTTATGTTTATCTTATCGTTGTTTATGCTTATTATACGTATGTTATATTTTCTACCTATGGGCGTGAAAATAACTTTAAAGCTAATAAAATGTTAAACACAACTTTTAGTGTCTGCGCATGAGGTTTGAGGTCGTGGTTCAATTAAAATGAGAAAAAAATCTTCACAATTTAAATTCGATAGATACTTACAGGTGTTTTGGAAAATGCGTATCTTCTAAATCCAAAATAGGAGGTCGCTAAATATAAAATATTAGAGAAACAGCAGGCGCGGCACCAGCCACAACACCTTTCCTTTACATTTGAAATATTGTTTAGACGGCTTCGCGGTTAAGTAACAAGCCAACTCCTAGCGATTTGGCAACTAAACGTTTGCAAATAACACTAATATTCCCACACAAAGGTGCCGATAATTTGATATCGCCAAAACGGTTGATTTGTCACATTGGCGATATTAAGAAATTTTATATTATGGAGACATCACATCTTGGTACGTAAAAACTGTTGTTTATGAGATCATAGAGAGGCGTGAAAAACATCAGCAACAAAGAATTTTCGTCAGAGATTTTGGCGTCTTGAGTTATATACGCATCGTCCGTAACGAAAGGGGCCTTCGCGGCCTTGCCGCTAGGTCAACTAAGACAAAACTGGAACAGAGCAATATTGTCGAGTAATATTTTCATTACGTAACTGAAAATTCCGCCGTCGAGAATATATGTTACCAATTAATGGAAATCAAACAGATCGCAACGCAACGCAAATAATATAGTCTTTCTAACAAACAGTCATAAAGAATCCATAAAGTAGGCATTTAATTACGTGCCGGTGTGCTATATGTCCATGTGTGTATTAGACACGGAATTTACACGTGTCGGAATGATTGGTGCATTCTTAATTTAAAATACGCAACTGGCACAGAACAAAATTATATGGCGCGTCGGCACGAGGAGGCGGACGCACATTTAAGAATACAGCCGTGGTAATTGCATCTGACGGAAGATATAATAAATAAAAGTTTGAAAATGCTCATGGCAAGCACATACACGGCTTAAATAACTGGAATATGATGACGGTCATTGTCCAAGAAATCCGAAGTCCTTCGGTGAATTTAAAGTATCCTCGAGGTGGTTCAATGGCTCGATATATTTCTCACGCCGCCGCGCGCAAAGGTTGACCGTTGAAAACGATAAATTTTATAGACGTCCTGATATTGAATTTCGCAATATATGCGCCTCTGTATTTTAAATCTTGTTATTTGTTTCAGTGACCTTGACATAACTGCACTATGCTTGTTACCTGGCAAACGTGGAGTCCAATATTTTTTTTATAATATGATAACGGAGTTGCAGGTCAATTAAGGCTAAGTGGTTCTCTATCTGGCCTTAATGCATTTCAAAGAATGTGACATCAAATCTTTCTTCGATGTGATTTCTTAGATTTTTTATCTATACAATATTGCATTAAATATAACTGAAACCAATGAGGATGCTGTAATTACAAATGAATGCAAGTAAGGTCAGGTCAGGGACCTATGGGTGGCAATGCCTTAAAATAAAATATGTCGACGGAGAGACAACACACTCGTACCGTCACGTCTTTGACTTTTAGTTCATCTCGTTTGTTGCTGAAATGGTGTTGTAAGTTACTCCATATTACTCCACCGAATGTTTGACCTTTCCTAATCTCACAGTCTCCATAAAGAGTATTGTTATCTATACGAAAAAGTTTAGCATCCTCAGGTACTGAAAAAAAAAGCCTGAGTAATGGTAGAGTTTGAGGGATATCTGACCTGAACGCAAGGCTTGCTCAATGACACGCAGAGGCCGTCGGCATCCTTGCTGTAATGCTCGACTAGCTCCTGCAGCGTCCGGAAGGTGGTGCGTCGGGCGATGAAGAAACCGCCCTCGTCCAGTTGCCTGATGCGGTAATGCTTCACCGTATCTCCGTCTCGCACTGTGAACAAACATCCATAAATTTGCATTTTATCGTAATAAACATTGCACAGAACTGGGCTACGATTAACTGAATCAAAATGTTGCAATATTGATGTAACTAGTGGCAAATTGATTCATGCTTCTCATACCGAACTATAGAGCGTACTTAATTTAACGTAAAAATAGCTTTTACGACGGAAAAAAATCATTGCCAATACCCGATAAAGTACTGGTACTTAAGTGAGAAAAGGCGATTGGTTACAGTTAAATCGAATTTTGCAGCAGATTACAACTAGACGGTGGAACCAGCCATCGGCCTCAGACACGAGCGCCAAATAGGAACACCGTATCTATCAAAATGTCTCAAAAAGAAAGTTCTTATTCTAGGAAGTCGCGAAATGAGAAACTAAGTAGTTCTTTTATTTATCGGGGCACAGATCTCGAGACTGCCATACTTTGTTTGGATCGCGAGAGTTGCAATCGGTACCGACCTTGCCGAATCGTACCCGTCTGTAATTAATTAACCACGTTCCAAGAACCATCGCAGTCAAATTTTGACAGTTTGATTCAGTTGCCATTTTATAATTACACATTCATCAACCTAAGATTATAATATATTCATCCACACGCTTAGTAACTAGATTTTAAAATTCTTTGTGTTCGAATGTGGCATTAGGCGACTGGCTTATGATTTACATATAAAATGTTATAAAAAAAGAACAATGAATATCGACATTTGAATATTATATCATTCGACAGTATATAGATAAACATAAGTATTACTTAGAAACTGAAATAACTTAATAGTAAAAATAGCAAAAACGGCAATACGTTTAATGTACGCAAATATATTCATTGTTACAAAACAGTTATCAGAGACGGGTTGAATCAGTTATAACTTTACGCGACGATAAGTACGTGATGTATGAATAAACATAAGTTCGAAAGTTATAAATGGGTGCGTATCATCTGGCTACTAAACTGATATGGTAAAATTGTCTATCACATAAACTAAATGCTACTCCGGGCGTGACGCAATCGTTACACGGTTGGCGAGATGTATCAAACATACGGCTGAATACTCAAACGCTACTCAATTGTTTAAGTCCCACCTTAAGGGCTGAATAATTGAGAATAATAAGGAGTCACGTCACACGTACGGCCAGCGTGGTGGACTATGACCTAATCCCCTCGCATTGATGGGAGGCCCGTGCCCAACAGTGAGACCTTAAAGAAGGGCTGGTAATATTAATTTACAAATAACTATATTTACCAAAAAATACATATTATTTAATTTGTTAAAGATTTCCTTTTGGCGTTCGATTCACCTCAAGCTCATGACCCGTTATGGGGTCAATTTACGATTTCGTTTAAAAAATATCCAAACAATCTATAATTATTGCACAGTGCAAACATAAGCACAGTATTAAGAACAGGCGAGCATGAGAAATAGGGTCTTACTTTAGAGACGTACTTGCAACAGAACTGAAGACAATTTGAAAACTTATAAATAAGACAATGCATAATAAAATGACAACAGACGTGGATATTCAAATCGCAGAGTTGTTTGGAATAAAAAAGGAAGACTAGATAAGTTCCTAATGGCAAAGGACAAGTTAGAAATAAAACTTATGTGACCTAATGAATCTAGAGGAGAGAAACATTGATTCTAGATATTATTTTTGTCAAACGAATATCTAGTAATGTAATGTATGTAGGTTTCTATAACCCGTCTCATTAGTGGATTCGATCACATCTTCTCGTACATGTTGATGAAGCACACTTAAATATCCTACCATCAAGCAAATTGATAAGTATAATGTTTTTGTGCATTTGCAAACCACTTAAAAAAATAAAAATAATGGTAAGTAAATTGATTGGAACTTCAATAAATTTGAAGGATATCATTTGCATTGAAACGAATGATGTTCTAAGGGTCAGCGCACACTCAATCGGAACTGTGCGCTTTGCCTGAAACTAATTCAGTCACATTCGTATTTTTTTTAACTTCGTTTGAGCTTTTATTATGCCATTGCATGGTTGAGTCCGCTGATCTTCAATTAATTTTGGCTTCTGGATCACTTAGGGTAGTTTTAAAAAAGTACTCATTGATATAAGCAGCACCATCTTTGCAGACTTGAAATTTAAATTCAGTGAAGTGAAAGAATCGAAACTTCACTTTCATTGATCGAGAAAGCGGCCAGGAAGATTTATGCGCCGCCTATTGTATCATAGAAATAAATATCATTTAATAGGTTCGGTTAGTGATCGACAACTATGTTATTTATGACTATTATGATGGCTCGGTGATTAGAAGGTAAACGAAGAATGCTATTGAATGGATATACGAGTTGCCGTTCGGCCTCTATATTTCTATGTAAAATATTAACAGCTTTATGGTAGGTAAGTCTACTAGTTATGTGCTCCTTTCATATTTTAATGAAAATTGCAATGATAATCGTTGGACGAAGATATAATTTAAATATTATTAGCTTATTCACTTACAGTCTGTTGTCTTGTATAAGACTTTTTGAAGATACGATTCAAATAAAAAAAAACCTATTGTTTGATTTTTGGACTCACACACACATACTTATCATGCACAACTATTTCTTATTTTATATTTAACATTAATCACCTTAATTAAATATTATTTATTTTAATTCAATTAACATAGCTTGACCTTTTTCAATATCATTGATGATTTGTTAAATACCTATCCAAACTGGTATGTTACTGGAAACTTAATGTAAGTTCGTGAATGACTATTGATCCAAGCTAAATATAGAGCGGATCCGAGGATTGCGGATCGCTTATTTCGAGCTTCGAATATGGAACACCAAAAATAAAAATACATAAATCAAAAATAGAACACAAAGTGAATTACGAGGTCATAATATAATGTTCCTAATAACAGTAATCTAAATCAATAATCACTTGCAAGTAGTAGTAAGCCTAAAAGGAGGTACTAGTGATTTCAACTGAAGAAAAACGTGTTAATAGGTTGCTTTTTAAAAAAAAAAAAAAGATACAGACGATGACGACTTTATAAACATCAATGGTGAATGATTGTTCAGCAATCAAGGTTGATGTTGATAATTTTAAGGAAAAATCATAAGACGATGCGTCGTCAACTAAATGTGAACAATGAGCCAATAATATTAAGCACAACAATCGCAATTAACGCCATGCGATATGATCATCTACACTAGTTAAAGGAAATTATTCCACCGACGCCATGCAATTACAAAATAGCAAATGAACTTGAAAATAATCATGTAAAAATAATTATATTGATTACGGTTACCAACGATAATAAAAAAACCATTAAACGTGCAGAGAAATGGTATTTTCTGATATATTGAAAGCTGTTGAAGCAATATGCTAGAAGATTGAAGTTGTAATAATAGAAAATACGAACAAAAACGCAAAGAGCGCAGCGGCTGTTGTAAATAAAAGACTCGTTGCCATCGCCTCGACGCGGACGCCAGCAAGGGTACGTTGTCAAGTAGGTAGTCGTACCTATTACATAAATTATGTTCTGAGAATCTGATAGAATAAAATATGGATTTTTAATCGTCCTTGATGTTTTTATAACGCGATTATGACGTAATTGTCGAGCGACGATCGCCCTAGATATTATTTAGTGCGCAATAAAATAACATGTGTTAGAAATTCCTGCAACAAAATAATACTTCACTCCTTAGCATAGTGGGAATAGTTTTGAAATAGTTTATATCATAGTTACAACATAGATTATGGAATTATTATTTCTAGGAAATATTGTTTTTTAAATAATATTCCACGGAGATTGAGTCAAGTTCCAACAACACGAGGAAATACCGGAGAACTGTGCGAAAAAATTTTGAAAATCGTGACAGAAATCACGAAATGATTAGTAACCAAAATATTTTTTCAGACAGATCCGCAATGACGTGTTAAGTCCAAAAGAAACCCAATACAGACGTCAGCGACTGGTGATCCATTCTACAGCTAATTTCAAGGCAAGCTAATAAATGAAGGTATAAATGAAATACTTTGAGGAGTGAAAGAAGGACACACACAACGCAACTTTTATATCGCTAAGGATTTTTGCCGTGGTGAAGGTAATATGGTGTACTCGACGCACTCAATAATAACAGAATACATAAAATGCCTACTTAATATAAAAAAATAATAGCTACCTGTAGTCAAATCTACATTGATAGCATTGGTTTAGGAGAAGGCACTACTAATATTTGCAGTAGATCTCTAAAAGAACTTTATACATTACTCTTCAATATAATGTATACTCTTAAATAACCGTGGAAGTGTAGGTGGAGTAATCTATTTACACGCATTTAAAGTACCAGTTAATAGGGAAAGGTAATTATGTAAAACAATTCATTGTGATTTAGAACCACATTACGTATATCGTAGGAGCTGTCTCCTACGATATACGTAATGTAGTTCTTTCTTTAGTTTATGATACCAATTAAAACATCGTTAATAGTTTGTAGTGTAAACTGCTAGGTATATTATTTTAAAACACAACAATAGTAAAGATTTTGAATATTCCAAAACAATGCACTCCTATGCATTTTCAGATACATACCATCTTATTTACTCAACAATATATCTTAGTCTATTTTTAGCAGCAGAAATTCCTTCTATGAAATGACCTATTCCATAACTATGTTCCATTTGTCTCTTTACGAGAATTGCACTTTATGTTTAATATCATATGGCTGTCGTTTCAAAAAATAAACGGCACGGACAAACCTTAAGATGTATTTATAATTTAGACAAAATAATACTTTATAATGAATCATTACATTAGCAGATATCGAGGCAGCCATTCAATATGGTTGGGTCTTTGTTCCCACGCGGCGGCGCCAACGCCATGGTCTTAGAAAAACTTCAACCGGTTTGGCTTCTTGATCGAAACGTTCAGAAAGGCTGTGGATGCGTTTGTAGCAAGATAGCACATAACATACACCGATGAATCATTGCCATTGCTAACTAGAAGTTAAATAAAAGCTATACAAGTTTAAAAGGTGTTTCATAGCCATGTCAGATATATATTATATATAAGAGAACCGTATTACAGCTTTGTAAGGGTAAGGGCTGATCTTGTATACAGGGAAAAACAAAAAAAATATAATAAACCTTCCATTTAAAAATCATTACTTTCTAATGAAATATCTTTTTATTTGCGGTTGTGTACCGTGCGATAAAAATAGTGTCATATAATTTAAGTTTAACGAACGGGAATCACGTTTATGTATAAAATGAATATGTATATGACTACGAATGAACACATAATGTATGGATACAGAAATCAATGCCGAAACAGCTGTATGACGAAGGGACCCCCCCCCAACCCTTTTGTAAATGGTGTACTTATTGTAAAACGTCGTTTACCTGAAAGCGAGAAATCGTTATGGCGGCTCTCGGAGTCGCGGATGAGGAAAGCGCCGTGCTCGTTCTCCGGCAGGAGTAATTTCTTCTCTGCCTCGATTCGTTTTATCTTGCGGAAATACCATCTGCAACAAAGACAATACCGTTATGAATATTCATAAATCTATGCAATGATTCTGAATTAATAACGAACGACAATAGTTGGTGCGATCACGTTAGTCTTCAGTTAAGAAGATCTTGACAATGGATTCGTATATGCTGTCTGTGTGTGAACGTGTCAGGCAAGACAAACAAAGGGTGAGAAACAGAATTTTGTTCGACGAAAAATGCTTTTCGCTTTTGATGACAGGACTATCTCGAATATATTCACCACTGGTTTTATTTCTAAATTACTAAGTCAAACATGTGCAGGTTAGGATGAAGCACATTACACTAAGTTGAATATACAATTATAAACCAAACAAGTTGATCGATAAATAAAGAAGTCAACAAAACCGAACTCATCTAAGATGTCAGACGAGAATATTTA
The DNA here is from genome assembly GCA_905404115.1 of Pheosia gnoma. Classification (NCBI taxonomy): domain Eukaryota; kingdom Metazoa; phylum Arthropoda; class Insecta; order Lepidoptera; family Notodontidae; genus Pheosia; species Pheosia gnoma. The sequence goes on from FR989910.1 coordinate 3,754,398, forward strand.
TTAATTATAGTTGAAGACGTTAGTCCCATCGGTAATTTCAATGCCATTATCATTGTAATAACAATTTTATTACAATAATGAGCATAAAGGACGGGTATCGCACTCGTTGCTGAGGCTTTGGAAAACGGTGGTGACTCAACTGCAACGAATGAAGTATTCTGCATTCAATTGACGTATGTACAGTGTGTTCGACGGTTGGGACAAAGTTATTGTAGTAGCCGCTTCTAACATGAGACCCGTTGCGGACAATGAATCATAATTTGTCAAGTTATAGATATAACAGAATTTGTACAGTAAACCGTGACGGATTGGGACACTTTCGTTAAAATACAATTTGAATTTATGTTAATATTCGATCTTTTGGTTAGTCCTAATTCGTTTACGTTTAGCGTTTCATATGGATGGGTGGTTAGCAGACAATTGTGAGCCACTGTTTCCATATTTGTTAGGATTTTTATTAGAGCACAATTCACATCTCTCCTTCCTAGTATTTTTTTTTCATTACGTTATAACCTGATTTGTCGCTAACTATATATTTAAAGATAGAGATATAATAACTCAAGCTGTGATATCCTTTCTTTGCGATATTGGCATTGCTTCGATTCAGGTTCCTTTCTTGGCCGGTGTTGCAACAAAACTACAGGGGTCTGACAATAGTGGCATTGCATCAAATCCCGCGCGACGGCCGGGCGAGGTCGACGGGCTCTCTTGATATAAAAATAGTATCTAAGTAGTACGGCTGTAAAACGGTAAAATACAAGCAGTAAAAAGAGGTACGATCACTTCGAGCGAATATATTTTTAGAATTGCAGCAACTTAGTCTAGCCTTGCGTTTTTGTAAGCGAAGAAGAAAAAATGTTTAGACGCGATTAAATGCAATAAATCACAATTTATTTGCTAGTCACCGGCTACACTTCAACTAATTTGACGCTGAGTGGGTTTAGTTCAATATACCTACTTTTCCAAATTTATCAGAGCTAATTTGTAGTTGTAAATAAATCCGCGAAACAAATTAATACATTAAGGATCAATTACTTTAGCAGTATACAGTTAAACCGCATTTGCAGAATGACGCGCAATTTTCAGGGACTCGAGGCTTAGATAAAATCATAATTGCGTTTAAACAATAATTTCATCTTGTTCGTGACGATAAAACGTTGATTGTTGTTTGATTACCTAGTATAGTGCGTCGGTTTATTCCGACGGACAAATACTCGCGTTATAATTAAATAAAGCCTTAGTTCACGATATTTACATCTCTATAATAAACAACAAGCATGTAAGGCTTAAATAAATAAATAAAATAAAAAACAAGTGTTGAAATAAACGCGTCAGTTTCGTTATGTGTGAGAAATGCCAATTACCTGATTTACTGAATACTGATCGAGTCTGATTGTTACAATTCTATATCAAGACATTTAAATTAGTTCAGTTCAGTGAAAGTCACTAAACATTGTTTTTTTAATCCCCAATCGACTTGTAATAAAATTCAGAATACGTGTTTTGTAAGTAAATTTTTACCGTCCGTACAAATCGCCTATTATGAAAAAAACTGCACAGCAGTGCCTACTTAAATAGGTACGAAGTTACGAAAATAAAATTTACAAAGATAGTTACGTAAGTACCTAAAGTTTTTTCTATTACTGGTGGTAGGCTTCGGCCGTGGTTAGTCACCACCCACTGAACAAAGCCATGTCGCCAAGCGGCCTAGCCGTGTTCTGGCATGATGTTCGGTGTTGCCATTCATGGATGGCGGGTCAGATCAGCTGCGCTGCATGTGCCTAGTGAATGTAGCGTCTCGATCTACTGCCGCCTTCCTACCTAGGCTAAGTATGCTCCATCGTAGATCTCATCATCACTTACCATCAGGTGAGATCGAGATCAAATACTTGCCTATAATGTAATAAAAAAAAAAAAAAAAAAAAAAATTATATCGAGCTATGAATAAGTCTTGTAAAAACAGTACTGTAGTGTATTAAAAAAAAACTTACCACTAGAACGGACGAGATTCATGAAAATTCTAAGAAATGTAAAACATGATCACGCCTGTAATCCTCCAATGGGTAGACAGAGGTCCATCGGAGTGCGTCAATATTTCGCCAGTGATTATATTTGGTGGATAATTAATTCCGAGCACAGCCCCTTTAATTCGATCGGAAGAAAGTGTGTGTGCGAGAGAGGGGTTCTAAGAATTCAAGTTTTACACAACTGGTACGTACTAGTATACACATGGCAATAACTGAGAGGAATTGCAGAGTAATGTGAATTTTTGTAATCCACAATGCATCTAAGGTCGACCTGCAACCTACTTTTAGAGAGAAGTATTGAAATCACGTAGCGTTACAAAACGATAAAATCGCGTATAACTATCTTTTGTTGCTTCGTATGTTCCACATTTCCCCTATCAAATACAGCGTGATTCAGAAAGGGTATACTAACGTTGGAATATGCGCTTCTTTATCGTATTTGTAATCATTTTTTTAAGTCAGAATTTGATTTGAAAAATCTTTACGGAGCTGTAGTCCCCGTACTCCACAAAAGTATTTAAAAGAGTACAACTAGAGGTAATCGGAGATGGCAAATAAGGCCCCTACTAAAGGCACGTGGTTGTCTATGTCCCGAATTTCTTTCAATGCGAGGCAATGAGAGGCTCGCCCTTTGGGACCAAATACAATTATCAACGAATCGACTGTAGTGCACGTCTGCTTACCCCTACAGGGATTACAGGCGCGATGGTGGTTTTTTCATAATTTATTTTTATCCCGTTGCGGGCCATGGATAACTTAACGCTGGTTTCAAAGGCCAGCTGCGCTTAAGGACAGTTAAAATTTTAGTATCGTCAAACAGGCTATCTAGCCAATAACAATTTCAGATAACAAGATGGAGGAAAATTATTATAAGCAATGTCGCTAGAGCTATAAAAATGCTCTCGGAAAAGGGCGTCATTGGAAGCTAAGAATGCCTTCAGTGGGACCTCGTCACGTGCTAAGGGCATCCTTAGGGTCATAGATCGGTAGCTAACAGATACCATCGAAGGTCACGTGGTGGAAAACGCATACTGAATAGATTAATAATGCACATGTTGGTAAAGCTAATTAATATTTATTACGAGGTAATGCCCTACCGCCGCGGTGGCGTTATATGACGCATGGGGCTTTTGGCCGTAATAATATATAGCTTCTGATGCTGATAAGGAACTTAAGACAAACTTTGCTTATAGGCTGTGTACTCTAGGGAATATTTTATGTAATCTAACAAGTGTTATAAACTGATTTGAACAAAAATATTCAACAGCTTTTTGTCAGTCCCGAGAACTCATTGAAGATGTCATCTATGGAGAGTAGTTATCTACGTAACTTATATTAAGTGGCAAGTAGATTTAAGACTTACGTATTGTTTTTTTTTGGAGATCCAACCAGAATAAGGCATTTGATTATTTCAATAAATATGAAATAGAAAGTGCACGGAACGTTGATGTTAGCATGACTAGACGGAAAGAAGGCGTAACTTAACTGAGAACCTGAGCTTTGACGAGATATAATTATCACAGCAAAAGAGAGTTGTAGAAAGTAAACATATGATATTATATATAAAGATAAAGGAGATTAAAAGGCAAAGAAGATACCTAATCATAGTGGAATGGCTAAACATAACTAATCTAGAGGAACCTAGAGGTATAAAATGCTGAGCGTACAAGTGCTAACAATCTTTATCGAAGCTATTATATCCTGAAAGATAAGAATTAACCGAGCTTTTATTCTACACCGAGATACGGAAAAATAAACTCTACTAAGCCTTCGTTGAAGCAAAGAAAAAAACGGTTGAAGTGAGAGCTAGAGGTCGGAAATTATAATTCGTGCAACGAGACACGGAATAAGTAGGTATAAATTTTAATTTCAGTGTCACGTGAAAACCCCAACTTAAAGTTTGATCCAGTGACCCGTAAACTTTGACGAGCACGCACTGTGGCAGACGGATAGACCGGCCTTGACCCCCTTACACTTGGAGAGAAATCGTCATCAGATTCGTGAATCATTATACCTGCATATTATTAGTATAATGACCTCCATCCTACGACGAATTACTAATGCTATCATATAATGTGTTCGCAGAAAAAGTAAAGGTAGCATGCGTAAAAAATACTGTGTGCAGCTCGAAAAAGTAAAAATCATTGGTTGGCAAATATAAATTTTTAATCACATATTTAGTATCAGAATTAATAAATAGTTTTTTTCGTAATACAGATCAGATAAAACGGAGTGTGTGTAAATAACTACGTGTGCTCAGTCGATTATCGATGTTTATAAAAAGTTGTACACATAAGCATATTTGTACAAAATGTCGGGCATCGCTAGGCAAGCATGTTCCTGATTTAAACATTGTTTAAACAAAGCTGTTTGCCGCTATATTTACTTTTAAAACGTTTCAATTGCAGATTTTCGAAAGTTCAAATAGCATTGTGCAAATATAACTAACTTCATTGTCTAGACTTCGGAAAAAGTTAAGTAAAAGTGTTCGCTTGGTGTAATTTAGTTGGCGACTACAAATCTACATATTTCCAGTTATAAATTGTTCATCACGAAAAGATCAATAGGTATGAGTTACATAAGCAATGGCAGCTGTCATTGCAAAGCAAGCATTGAATACATTGGAAGTAGAATGTCGTGGGCATAGTGGCGATTCAAGGTGGGGAGACGGAAATTCCTAATAAACATCCATTATGGGATTTGTTATGTAACCGTGTTTCCGGTTCGCAAAGATCTCAATTAATGTAATCTTATAGCATGATAACTCACCTGCAAATTTTTAAAACATTAACATGCAAATTTCATTCATATAATTGGCAATGTTGAATGAACGCTATTTATACGCCACGTGCCGAAATTGATATATACGGTGTAGCAATTATAGTGTATCAAATTTTAATGGGGCCAACAGTAGGTTATAAAGATAACAGTCCCAAAGAAATTAATCAAATTACACCTTTTAAAAATACACCCTGTGTGCGCACGGCCAAACGCCACGAGTTGTTTTTAAAAAACAAAAATCATTTACACATATATTTTATTATACATCAACGTGAAGCCATATAAATTACTGATTCATCTATTAACATATGCTACACTATTTTTGTTATGTTGCTGCGGCGTAAAAATGCTGCCGACCTAACTTTTAAACTGACAGGCATTTTGACTATATTGCATACCATGTTAGAAAGAAGCAGACTTCGAACTTTTTGAAATGTTCAGACATACCACGACGAATCTAGATACGACGGGGCGATCGATAGGATACTGTATGATTGCAATAAGCGTTTACATTCACGTACGTTTATAGCCTTACATAAATATGGTATCGTAATTAACGGCTAGCTATTACAACATTACCCTTTGACACCTCGTTAGTTAACTAGTGTGATCAAATATAATTAATTACGTGACTTTCGCTCTGTGTTTTATAATATGGCGCGGTGCAGAGGCGCCGGTCATCGAACCTCGCGTGCCGATATAGCCACAACTTTTTTGCTAAGCCAGTCTCTCCTGGCTCCTGGTGCTCGCTAGATGGGTAATCTAATTATAGGAATGGGTTGGACAAGTCATGGACTTAAACTATTACTAGTTTTTACTTGGTTAGTACCGTTTGGATGTCATTTTTAAATCCCGCAGCGCAACGCATAGGAGTACAAGTTTGACGCTCTGTTTTTCATTTGTTTAGCTTGCAATTGTTACTTTAGAACGAATTAACGAATTTCAAAGCGTTTTTTGAATGCCAGTTAGATCTACAAAACGGTTCCCTTATGTTTAATGGACAATGATTCTTTTGTCAAATTCATACCCATCAGGGTTAAGGATCACTTAAAATCAAATTCAATCGATAACACCTAGGTTAATGTTATTACCTAATCGGTTCCGACAAGGTGACATTACGACGGTGAAGGAACTAGTTCATAAAAAATCTACATGCAGTAAAAGCGTTTACATCAAGTGGCTACTAATTGTTAGTTCGTGTTATTTTCCATGTTGCTCCGAGTGAATTGTATTAGATCCCGCAACATCAACGCTGCTTGCATTGTGTGAATGTTTATCGTGGGAGAGTTCTTTGTTAGCGAACGATCGATCTACTTAGATATACCTTATAATTGATCTGTTATACCTTTTCACCCATCTTACGTATTTTATGACTACTTCTGTCACAAAGCCTGTATAAAGACCACGCAAACAATTTAATTTGATAAAATATGCATATACTTCCGAGAAAAACCTCGAGACGTATGAACCATAAACCTCATTCAAGATAATTGTACTGCAAACCGGTATTTTTCGCGAGCAATACAGGGTTGTCCGTTATGTGTTCAGACAAGTGACAGATAAGGATAACAGTCATACAAATCGCTACATTGATTGAATCGACAATAAGGAGCACCCACCCAGCTATACACAGTGCTACCAACTCTGTGCGGGCCAAAGGCTTCGCTACTGTCTTCACAAAACTATCCAAAACAATGACATTTTCGTATTTATAGAGCTGGTTCAAATTATCGTCAACTGAATAGATAAGTTGGTGGAAATATAGTACCCCACTTGCTAGGTGCTAAGTATCATGACACATACTGTACGAACACAATCGTCGATAAATTGGCAAATTTTTATAACATCTTAGAAACATTCAAAAATGTACTCTGTGTTTTTATCTTATACAACATTTTTAACGGCACAAGTATGAAAATGGCGGTGTTTAATTACATTGTGATTATACACTTAGAAATCTGGTAGCGTCGCAAGAACTATTAGTGGAGGCCACAATGAGTCGTTAAATATTACTGCCTCCTGTTAATCTGGTAAAGGCATGATGCGAAACGTAAATCCACTAATGGCGAGTACTGCGAATTGTTAATCAGACTAGTCACAATCGTCAATCCAAGTTCCAATAGATTCAGTGCCGATGCGGAACAATATCAAGCATCGATTGCTACATGTATAAATCAGTGCGCTTAAGAAACTGTATCTACTTTTATGGAAAACATCACGTACTTATCTAATTTAAGAAATAATTATCTTTTAGAATGCTTGAGTGCTACATTCATTATAAATGTTATAGTTAGTCGTACTCGAAATGGTTTACACGAAAACATCTGCAACAGTAACAATAATTGGCCGCGGTCGGCGTGCGCTGGCAAGCGCAGACTCACCGCGCATAAAAAGCAAAAACAAATCATAAAAACCAGTTGTATTGTTCTTTCGCAAGAGACGACCTCAAGCTCTGTGATAAGAAACGAGTCATTTTCATCGATTTTCTATGACGTGTCCTGGTCGTGGAACAAAGAAATATTTGAATTACAAAAGTTAACGTTCGACACACAGAACATTTGCAGTATGTATGCAGAAACGATTACTGTGCAACATTGTCACAGTGTGACAGCGTGACAGTTATTGACAAAATATAATAAACGACATGATTCATCATTTGAATAGAAAGCGACATGGGAGATATTGAAAAAAACAAGCACCTAATTTTTAACACCACTGACACTCCAGTGAGACGTCACGAAACGGAATCTAAATATTCGACACAGTGAAAGTGAGCACCCAGCAATTGATGTTATAAAACAAATTGAAGTTAGTCTCATTTTTTATCGATATTAAGTCATGCTGAGTTTGAAAATGTGCAATACCGCGCGTGTCATAAAATACATCGCGATGGGAGCGATTGGCATAAGGACAATTTGGTTACTTTTGATTCCAGTTGAGTTTTCATTTGTTTTCGAAGGCTAGATCTACTTGCATGTTTTGTTGCACAAACGAGCATGATCGGCGCGGCGGCATCAAGATCCACCATCACAATTTGGCAAAGTCATCACGTAAACAATGTCAGTGTTATTGTTTTTGAATAATGGTAAATTAAAAGCTACTCATACACATTCAATAAATATCAATCCTAATGCATATAAATTCTAATTATATATAAGGTATAACAAAAATAGTGTACAATATTTGAACTAATGAATCAGTAACTGATATGGACTATGTCGATAAAAAATAATTGTGTAAAAAATGTTTTTTTTAAATAAGGCGAACCAGTAGTGTCTGGCCATGCGCTCGGCACAGGGTGTCATTTTATACATGTCAAATAATTTTATTTATTTCTTTGGGAATGTTATATTTATAACCTACTATTAGCCCCGTTCAAATATAATACACTTTTAATGTGACACTTTATATATGCTGCAGCCTAATTGTAGAAAATTATTATACATCAAGCACAATAGTCACCGAGATGCGGGTATCCACAAATGTATTGATAATGAAATCATTAAAAAAACCCCACAGATAAACCCGTGTATCGATTTTAATTAACTTAGATATTAATTTTCAATCAGTACTACGTGTTATTATGATAACGGGCCATTGAACATAGAAGTAAAATAACTCAATGTACGTACAAAAAGTATTCATTCTAATATTTCAATAAAATTGTTTTTAACCGACTTCAAAAAAAAGGAGGAGGTTCTCAATTCGGTTGTTTTTTTTTTTTTTTTTTTATTTTTTTTTTTTTTTATGTTTGTTACCTCAGATCTCCGTCATTTATGAACCGATTTGGAAAATTATTTTTTTATATGAAAGGATATCCTTACAGATTGGTCCCATTTTTTTCAAAAAATTGTTCTGATCATGGGATCCATGAGGAATTGAGAGGACTCCTCAAATTTTATAGGCAAACCTATAGCAATTTTGGTATTTTCATCAAGAAGTCAAGCATTTGCATTCAGAAAGTATCATTTGCTGAAGTGAAAGTGATGAAGAAGACCACAAATGGCCACCGGAACATGTCAGTGATACGTATTTCACGGGTTGCGCCAAGATAATCTCGATTATGATCGTTAAGCGACAATGAAAAAGCAAATTTAATAAAATGGTTCTGATGAATATGGTACCATCGAACTGATCTGATGATAAACCCAGGAGGAACTGGAACATTGTAATAAAACAATGTATCCAAGCCGTGTTTGGGCTTATTGAAATTGTTATGGGATGCACTTTGGCTATAAATAAATCTTTTTCGTGGATGTTCCGATTTCGATTATTCTTTTTTACAAAATAAGGTATACCTTTTTAAAATTCAGCGAGATTGATTCAGTGGTTTTTGTTTTATCTTGATTTCTTTGAATCTATGTTTTTCTCGCGATGATGTTATAATTGGTATACCTATTATCCAGTAAAAAAGATTGATATTACATTCTTTTTAGTGACAAATAATAGTAAATATATCCACTAAAAAGTGTAAAATAAAAAACTTTTTAACAAAATAAAAACCGTCTTCAAAAAACTAAAAAGCCAAAAATAATCTAATCTTGAAATCTACCTTGTCTAACTAAATCAAATATTTAACTAATCTGAAGTCGGTGCCAAATAAACTAACGATGAAGAATAACAAAAGTATACTCAGTAACGAGATGCGCGGACCAATTTGTAGGTATAGTCTTTGGCGCAGACCGGCAATATTCGACTCAGCTGTTTGTTTGGCACCGACTTCAGATTAGTTAAATATTTGATTTAGTTAGACAAGGTAGATTTCAAGATTAGATTATTTTTGGCTTTTTAGTTTTTTGAAGACGGTTTTTATTTTGTTAAAAAGTTTTTTATTTAAAATAATGGCATGCATCATAAATAAATAGTAAAAAGGTATTGGAATTTCCTGAAAAAAAAAACAAAAAAAACTGTGAGAAACTGCAAAACAAGCAAATATTTCGATGTGAATGCGTTTGTTTCTTCAAAAGAACGTGTATGCGCTTTGGGTACAATAGGCGTGTTGATGCACATCGAGCACAACATTCATGTTTTCAGAACAGTGCCTACACAAACAGGAGTTAACTGTGTTGGAAGCAACAAAATGAAATATCCAAATGAATGTGCAGTGCATTGACTCTGGCCAAAAACACGTTTACATACGGTCTTCGTGGGAGCATCATCACATTCAGGCCTGAATAGTATCATATTAATTCGCGCCATTCAGACGAGACCTTGTATAATTATTTCAATTACTTATGCTGTTACCTATTGTGTAAGTAGAGTAATTCTCAAGGCTCGCAGTGAAACTGACGCTAGCGCATCCGTTTACCTCGTTTCAGCACAACAAGGACCGTTTCCCTTAGGTATCGTTGTTATTGAATAAATTGTTCGGAGTTTTTAGGATTATAACGAACTCAAATAAAGTAAATTATCACTGTTCTAACAAGGACAAATAAGCACTTAAATTTGAATACAGACAAATCAGGTATTTGTTTCAAGCGGTAATAAAATAAAATATTCGTGTCCTAATTATTCAAGAAGAGACTCGAGGAAGCGAATAAATTTACAAACAAAGGTACGTCAAAAATTCAAAGCACAGTCGCTTCCGATCGATAGGCCGTTGGATTTCGTGAGCATCACCTTCACGGCTCACTTCCTGAGCCGGCTTCCAGTCGCCGAACTGCGGGAGGAAGACAGCGGCCGCCGGTGCACCGACCGACCGCGCAACCGTAGCCTTGGACGCGAGCTCCCTGCATTCTAATCGGGCGGCCTTGCGGAAATGCGTGCTCGGACCCGCTCTCGTAACACGGCCCCTTATCCACAGAGTCGACAAATCACCAGAAATACAGGAATTACCCATTCACAAAGAACGGTAGGTGTGTGTAGGTGATTAGAATTAAATGGAAAACCGGTGAAAACATGATGTTTAAGAATTAATAAAAGGTACCTTAAGCTCTGTCTACGAAGATTTCGGATGGTGAGCGACAAAGATAACTAATGTAAGTGGGTAACGTAAAACGTATAATAATAGAGTTCTAGCGTAAGTCAACATAAGTATTTGGGAATGATTAGCATAAAGCTGTGGTCCACCGCGGGCCGTTCGTCAGGTGGTAACTGGTAACCAACCAGTAATACTCGCTGAACAAGTTGGTTTTGGTAAGTAGACCGATGTAGCCTATGCACGCTGGTCACAGCCAACATATGAGCAGTTAGCACAAATATAGCGGAATGAGTGAATAAAACCCTTAAAATGAATGGAAAAGCATTTAAAAATTCCTAGAGAAATTACTTACTGCATAGTATTCAGTTTCATGTATGAATCCAGTGGCATCGGATCCAGATCTTTATGATTGACATTAGTCCCAGATAACCGTCTTGCTGTACGCATCCAACTGCCCTTTTGCCGCCTTAAACCTTTTTCGCTTTTCAATAACTGAAGATGGCGTTTGACAATGTCATGCCATTTCCATTTTACTGTGGCCGGGGAGTCGCTGGCGGCATCTTCTTTGCATATTTGTAAACCGTCACTAAATCTTCGCATATTTTGAAGATATACTTCATTCGATTTCGGTGGAAGGCTTTTTCTTCTCTCATCCATAATTATAGCATCTTGAGAGTTTTGTTCTGCTATCCATTTTGTTATGAAATCGTTTTTATCACAGACTTGCATAATCACTGGCTCTTCTTTGGGCGGTGGCGGAATCCAATCCAAACTTACCCATTGACTAGATTTCGGTTTGGATTTGAATATAACATCTACCTCATCGTCGCAGTCCGATGAGCCAATCGAACATACGGAGGTCTTTTTTCTCGGGAATCGAGAACGGATCGATCTGCCAGCAGGCGACATTTCGTGATTTGTACCACCTTCGGTTATTTCCTCTTTTCTAACATCCTGCAAACTCTTTAAACATTCAATATTAACATAAGAGTTTTCGGAGCATGAAGAGTCAAGACTAAACCTAGGCGTACTTCGATGCACAAGCTTAGACCTAACAGTCACTTCCTCAATACAGTTTTCAACATTTCCACCACCGGTTTCGCGTTCATTGGTCAAAGAAATTCTTCGTTCATTCGATATGTCGTTTTCCATTTCAATAATTTTAGCCATGCTTGGAAAATTAGTTTCTTTCTCCACTTCCATTATTCTAGTTAGCCTTTGCGGGCATTCTTTCTCCATATCCATACTATTTGTAATAGTCGAAAAAGAATTGTCTTCGTTTAATTCTATTATTCTTGTTATTCTTTGTAATGTTTCGTTATCTCCTTCTGTGCAAACAGGAGAAGGCGCCTTATCATTTTCAAATTCAATAATCCGTGTTATCCTTTGAAGAGGTTCTCTTTCAGCCTCCAAATTTGCTGGACTTGGGTCATCCAATTCTATGATCCTAGTAATCCTTTGGGGGTAATTTTCGCTACACGACATTAAAGAATCAAAGGAATTACCTTTTAAATTATTTTTATCTGTTACTGGATTATTATCTTCCAGTTCTTTTATTTCTAAAATATCCAACGAACTAAGGAATGAAGAATGACAGTCTAATAATTTGTTTGCTACAGATATATTACATGTATCTATGGTGACCCTTTCTTCTCTAGAATTACTGCGGCTTTTAGCTTTTTGTAGGGCACTTTCAGTGAGGAAAACACAGGGCACTTCCACTTGCATTGACATTTTACGTCTTCTTGTAGAGTTTTCTTTTTCTTGATTAATGTCATTATCGACATCTTCGGGAACCGCTGTATGTGGTAGAACAATGCGATTCCCTGCTACCATTCGCAAAAAGTCTGTAACAGCAGCTATATGCGCCCCTGTTACGGCTCCCTGTAATTTAACACCAGAAACTTGATGAGGCACAAGCTGATTATCGCGTATACACCATACTACGGGCAGAGCCCCTTCCGACAACATCGTCGTTACGGCCCTACGTTCTTTTTAGATGAGTTTATTGATATTATTATTGTCCAGAATAAATTAAAAAACGAAGTCCAATAAATAAGCACTACTATTAGAGTATTGATTCACTGGTGCATTTGACCCGGCTATTTTATACACTTTGGAAACATAAAAAGTTAAAATAAGCGTGCACATAAGTTTGTTGTCGAAAAGACGGCATAGCGCGATCGCGGCGCGGCAGTGGGCGGTGCAAAACGCGGCGAGCGTGCGCGTCCGGCGGAGGTCGCGAGAGATAAGGCGGTGAGAGTCGCGGGCGCAACGCCGTTGCGTCGCCCACCGCACGCCCCGCCACACCGCCAGCCGCACCATCACCTTCGATCATACATCAATTTTCATCCGATGCACTCCTCTGGGGAATTATGTAACGGTATGGATGACCCATTTTCACCGTTAACCAACCTAGTCGGACCATTCATAACTAATTCATATTATTTACCTTTGCTGACGCCTATGCAGCCTTATAAATTAAATATTGCTCAGAATCAACGAAATATGTGTCCACACCGTAAACCAGCTCAAAATATTATAATTTTAAATAACCCATGCACATCCATTTAAAAGTTTTTTTAAGTCTAGACCGAAACTGATGCCAATTGTTTTCTTGTCTTGCAATCTTCATTGTATTTGCATAAAATATGCAAGGACTGGAATCCAAGTAGGTTTGCTACACTGACGTAACCGATACGTACAAAAATTAGTAAAACATTCGTCGACCACGGACGTCGTTTATAGTCATTATCAACAATTTAGATTCTCGGTGATTAATAACTTATAGTGGACTAAATATTTTAAAAGGAATCGAATCTCATTGCTGCAAGTTAAGTAGGCAATCGAGAGCGGCAAGTCATAAGTCACCCTATCTCATGTCGGGTCATCCTGTCGCGTACAGTTAGCTCGCTTTGTGTTGGCCCTATTCGTGTCAGGGCGGTCCATCACTCAGCGGCGCGGTCGATGCAACACAGCAAGCTTTATGCAAGACCTTCTTGATTGAAATATTCACAGACTTCATGTTCTTCAGTAAATCCATACAACCGTGTTAACATATACGTGCATGTATTATGTAGTGGCAACTAAACCTAACTTGTAACGTTTGGTTTGCAGCCAGATCTTTTGCAATCATTTTCATGTTTGCTTATCTTCAGAAATAGTTGTAGAAGCAAAAAGTGGAATAATTAATGGCAACTAGATAAATAAGGTAGAATGCACATAGGTCGTGCCTACACGGGTATACTCATGTAACATCGACATGCGCAAATGCCAATGGACAGTTAGGCCCGGCGCCAGCGCAGCTTGCGATGCGCCACCCGTATCTGGGACGGGCAAATTAAGTATTAATTACCTATACGACTTAATGAACCCTGTATTGGATAGTCAAACGACAATCAAACATTATTTAAAATGCGAATATCTAGTGTCCAACTGGCATATAGAAGTACTCATTTTTGTGAAGTTGTGAGGTAGATTAAATAGTACGAAAATTTTAAAGTAGTACCACCTAATTAATGAGCTATTTTATGGCGCTGGTTGGTATATTGGAAAATTCTGTTTCTTAGAAACGGTAACTGAGGGAATTCTGTTTAGACTTTATAGAGTGCTGTAACAATTATTCAATTGTAAACCAAATGTTATAGGTAAAATAAATAAAAGTGTGGGCGCAAGCAAGCGCGATATGGACGACCTCTACAAACAATCTCTCGCCTCAGTTTCGAGGAACCGCTTTCAGATCAGCGGAACATTTGATTTGGGGAACTCCAAATCGTCTACAGGAAAAAATAAAATGATATTTATTTAAATAATAAACGAACGACGGACAAACTTCGGATTGGATGCATGACAATAAGCAAATACAACCTTGGTGATGCTAGGAACACTGCATCATTATTATGTATCGGTTCTATGAATTCGTATAGACCATGGGAAGGAAAGCATTAGATTAGTTGCGGTGTTATCGCAATAAAAAAACTAGTAATATTATATATTTATACCTACAAAAAAAATATTACATAGCTCGACTTGATCTTATAGGTACTTTGACATTGATTGCAATGTATTTTACTTAGTTATGTGTTTTTTTGATATCAGGAAAAAATAAAATACATTTTTTATTTTGTTTCTGAGACCGTGCAAGGGCAGTATAGCATTTAATGTGACATGTGATTCACACATAACCGAATATTTACGTGTTTCGAATGTAACGCGACTTTACAATACGCTTGACAAATGTCAAATATTGAGTTATTTGTGATGAACTACTTAGCTTATTTTTAAATTAATAAGCATTTGTTAAAAGTCATGATGGATCTGATGCATTTCGAGAATGCAGTCTGTCTCATTAGGTACACTGATGTTGATAAAGATGTGTATTTATTACATCTGAAAACTAGGCCTCACGCACCGCGCTGCGCAGAATCCGGAGCACTAGGCGTGTTTGATATGAAAATTCATTCACATCGGCGTGTTAAGTAACAACGGCTGCTAAGCTACAGGCAAGTATTCGGGTTGTTTGAAAGTGATCATTAGCATATTACTTGTAGAAATTTTGTGACACGCTATTAAGAAAAACTACGATCCAATCCAGGATATAATTTTAATTAACGAAGAATTTGACTTTTTATTTTTATTGATAGAATCTAGAATTTTAAATATTATCACAGTCACATAGCGAACGAACAGGAGATTGACATCTCTGAGTGAGACAATTTCTGTCAGTGTGTTAAGCATTAATTAAGAATTTTAATGACAGATACAGATTGGCGAATTTGTTATTTGTTGTATAATGTCGGCCAGCGATAGCGCGGTTCGAGGAAGCAGGCGGTCGCCGGCGCGGGCGGCGCGCGAGCGATGGCGCCGTGCGGTGGCGCCTGCGAGATCAGTTCGCGCCACGAGATTTTTTCTTAACATCATAAAATTATTAACCGTACGTACGTAGCTCCTACCGTTGTATTTAATAATAAAGCTACCGATTTATTATATACAACATTGATCACGCTCACATGACGCAGCCTAATAGTTTGATAAGCTTAAGTAAATAAATATGTACGTACAATTTGATTAAATTGTGTTATGTTTGTTCGTATTAGGCACGTATAAAAAGTAGGCAGAGGCGTAGTTATTTGTCCGCGGTTCAGATTTATCAGTGGCTTATTTGTTAGTTATAGTTGAAGACTAGTTAGGGCATGTTCGCCTAACTACATAGGAGTCACAAAATCGGAAGTCTTAAAAAACTTTAAATTACTATTAACTATTAATTTCTTATATTACGCGAATACAAAACATTGAAATAAAACAAAATTTACGGGTTTTATCGCGTCCACATTATGTTTGTTATGTTCCCGACGTATCGTCTGCTTTACCGCAACCATGGTCAAGGGTGGACTGAGAAGACCTTCTAGTGTCATAGTTAAAACTGGGGTACCCTCATATTTAGTTGTTGTTTGCGGTCCGATCTACGCAGAAAGTGCTCACAGTTTCTTAAGGTCTTGCAATGGTGCACTTGGGTTTGGATTTAATTATATTAATTACTGGATCCCAAGTCGGTGGTAGCACCAATAAGTCATCTTCCATATTGAAAATAGGATGTTTTTTGGTTTTAATAGCCTCACGTATCATTCACTACAATGCAATACAAATAACTTTAAAAACCATTTACTTAAGTGGAATGTGCTTTTGTTTACTAGGGTAAACAATAAGTTAATTGCGAAAGAAGTAAAAATGTTATTGATGGGCGATGCAGCTCAACAGCATTGAACAAACGATTGCGTTAAGACGTCAACACAATTAAAGGACGTTTCTTTTATACGTTCAGCTTGGTCACCCAGTTCCAAGCCACCAAGCTCCTCGCATTGTTGGAGCACTCGTAGAGCAACAATCCTCTGCCTCATCCCCGATTACGATAGTGTAAACGTACTTGAACAGCTTCATCAGCAGCAACGTCCACATTAGGGTTATATTCTAGCTTGCGCGATTCACGTGTGTCCTGTTTAACGTGTGGACAGTGAATGACCCATTTGACCCGTAGGGCGATTTTATGCTCCTTGCGACCCTTTTAACGCGTTGTGAGTGTTCTTTATGTCTTGTACTCCAGTAACTTGTTTTGTTTATGGAATAAAACTATTGTTGATTCGAATTCGTTAAACGTAATTTCAAATGGAACCTATTGTTTAATTGAAAAGGACCAGTTTGCGTTTGAAAAATATTTTCGGTGTGGTGTGATTTTCGTGGCGCCGAGTGTAGCTCTTTCAAGAACGTATCCCACGTTTGACAGATCTAAAATTCAAGATAAATTAAGAACACTGAAAGCATCCTACTGGGTTATGCCGTTATATAAAATCATGTTCATAATTTCAGAAGCCTTTTGCACGAATTTTCAAAGAACATTCCAGTCATTGGACGTCTTGTGATGAAATTGTCTTGTGAAAATAATGTACATAATATAAATATACACCATGCTAAATATGTTCCTACCTAAATAAATTTGCTAATTATCTATAATATATATATTCTAAACAGTTCTACGAAGTGCGAGGATCAAATCATGTGAGCGTAGCGAAACTTTGAAAAATTATTATATATTTAAGCATTAAGTAGCTATTTTCTGACGACACAGCTTCTTTTTGAGCCTCCCGAAATATCCATAGGTTAAGGAATGGTTAATGTTATACATTTACTAGTTCCATTAGTCATGCTAGCTATTAATTAATAAAGGCGTTTAATGAAACGTGACGCTACTGACGTTATGAATATGTAATGAGATCCGAGAAGAACTGGACGGGAACTAATTGGGAAGACTACACAATGTTCAAATTGTATCCGAAATATCACGTGTCTGTCTTACGGACACGTGAAATAAATAGATTTACTGATACGTTGTTCTAACTATAAGTAAAAAAACTATAAGCACAGAACACACGAAGTTAAAATGACCAAATATGAATATTTATCAAGAAGATATAATACGAACTTGTTTTTAAATTTCTGGACATCGTCCGGTCACATTATTCACAATTGTTATAATATTTACTTAATAACAATACTAATAGACGTGCAAAAACAAAGCAACCTGCAATTTGACTCATTTTAAAAACTTTAAAATGAAGAGAATACAAATAGTATGCATATCAATGTTCGAGGATGAAGGTAACAAATGATATGTCCTCACGACTCTGTCACTGTTTGCAGAACTATAAGACAACTACAGTCGTGTCTAATGGTTGACGAAATATTACCATAATCCAAATTTCCACCATAGCATAATCCATGCAAATTTATGGATAAGTCATAAAACCAATACTTATGTTATACGATCGCACATACTCAATAATATATGACGATTTATAACTCGTGTTTAAATTTGAAGAGAGAGATTCACGGCCAAGAGTACAAATAAATGGCGAGGAAGATTTTCAAAGATAATTGAACATTATTAGCACTAATGTGCAATTTAATTTGCCTGTCGTAACCATCTTGAAGGTACGTCAATCTGCAGATTACGGTTTAAGAGCGTTCTAGACTCGGCTGTAGAAAGTTGCTTGTGGCGCGACTCGACGGCGCCCGCGTATGTCCTGCGATCCGCATTCTCCCTTTCAAGCTTTAAAATAAAACAAAAAATATATAAAGCTACATCGTAAAATACACTGTATTGCGGAGTAATGACTTTAGAAGATTGAGTAGGGAATAGAGGAGGCCATGGCTAGAATAAAATAAAATAACTCTCGGACCTCGGAGGACGGGGTACCAACGGTAAACGTTGGCGCCACATTAGGTGTTCACACGGTGTTTCATTATGAAGTTTGGAATATGCAACGAACAGGCTATGTGGTAATAAGGAGAATTTTAACCATGGAGGAGGTTCTCAATTCGAATGTATATATTTATATTTCTATTTATGCTACCAGATTTGGGTTTTCGGGGTATTTGGGAACCGATTTGATACCTTGATAAAGATAAACGTGTTTCGCAAAATCAGCTTTCGTATGGGAAAAATATAATTGTTGATGTTTGTACGCAGAGAGCTTCAAAAATACTACGTAATTTTAAGAACCCTTAAGCGTTTACTTTTATACAATGTAGCGTGGAACGGTTAGAACTATTTCGCTGATATCAGCTATCAAGCTATCAACAGTGGTGTAATTGGTGATCTGGTGGTAGTAGACATTACAGGAGCGAGCATTACAGATTCCTCCCCTTTCTTCATATTACGCGTAATATCACCGTGCAATCTCAAGTATTCCAGTAACGGAAATAATTTATAATACACTGCAGAACATTTATGCAACCGCCGAATGTAATTTTAAAATATCATTTTAAAAATAACTGCACTCTCATCTCGACTCATTAATCTTGGCATCCTCCTGTCAAGGATCCGATCCTTCTTCACAAAGGGAATTATGTATTATTATTTTTTCGATCGAATACATAACTGTAAATTCATGACGTTCAATAACCTGATGAATGATTTAATATCGAATTATTATTCTCAGTATTTGTAGTAGTTTAGCGTCTACGCGTGAGGACAAAGCTTTAGATGGGACTAGCTGTGCCCGCGACTTCGTGCGCTTGGAGTTAAGCTTTTTGCCAATCCCGGAGCAACCCTCCCATTTCCCAGGATGATCGCATTTACCTGGTATATCAGCAATATACAGAGAGACCAAACTACTGGTGAATTATGACATACAGTTTTTTGGGTCTCTAATAAAGTTACCATATATGTTGAACCGCGTTATACCTACCTAATTCAAGTTTCTACAAAATCAGCTTCGTGGTTTTTCAGTAATGCGCGAACAGAAAAAAACAGTTCAAATATTAGCGTGTTCAGGCACCGTTTAGAGGCCTGCGATTATTTTTTTCCAAAATATTCTAACCACATTTTTCCAATTTGTGTGCCTTCTTGAAAGAGAAGCCTAAACCTTCATTTCGGCGTGATTATATGTATGCCACGAATTATAGTGCTACCAAGCTATCGTACAGGTTGCGGTGTGACTACTGTCTCGATAAAACTGTCAGAAGCCAATGACACTAGTATAAGGCAATCGCCAGTTTCAGTTTTGGCCCCATGAGAATAAAAAGTTGGTGGTAAAACAAAACAGTGTTTAGATAATGGTGGTGTATAAACAATTGCATCTGCGGTGTCGGTGTGCGCGCGGGTCGATGAACGACCTAGCTCGGGCAAGGCACTTGCCTCGCTACAGTCCCGCCTCCGTAACGTCTGCCTCGACAGAGAATAAACACCTAAAATAACAAACGTGATCTAAACCGCTTGGGAAAACATATTTTTTTTCATAACGTCTGTTTAATGTCTAGTTTTTTTCTAATGAATCATGCACATTGCGCTAGCAAACACATATGTATAATGTTTGTTAACCAAGCCGTTTGGTTCCACTCATTTTTTATCAAAGGTTTGTGTCCAATAAACACATATTTTGTATAGGTATATCTATTTTAGATAATCTACGACTAGTAATACGTAATCATAATGTAAAGAAGTAATTAATTGTCGAAATTGGTTGCACGAATGACGCAATACAAAAGCATCTACCTACGTCAGAGGCTTTGACGCAAATTTAGTAGCAGTAATAGTAAGTATGTATATAACAATTATGAAATTTAACATACTTAGTAAATAACTCGTTATAGTAACAGGTGAAACGTTTTATGGCCGACACATAAACAAAAAAAAATGGTCTACGTCGGTTGATGGTCCACATAGTTTAATGTTTATATCGGAGGGTTTAATGAACGACCTCACTTACACTTTTGCTGACACGCCGCACCGGACATATCATAATTTGTAAGCATCAATAATTATATTCGCGCTAGAGCGGTTCGCGGTGCTCGTACCAGTTTCGGTGACATGCCTCAGAAACTCTCACTTACGGGTGTCACATCGCATCTCCGTGCACGAGACTCCATCACCGATAAATTGGCACTAGCAAAAAATATCATTTTCGCTGTACGTCGACCACGTACATACGTTTCTAATCACATCATATCTGGGTCAATGGAAATTTACGACGCCAACGATTCACTGAAAGCCTTTTACATCACATTCTGACGACCGGCCACCTGGTACTACCAGGATCCGATCTGCATTAGACGTAGCACGCACGCTAATTGGCGGGACGTTTTTTTGTCATTATTTAGCAACAAAAATTGAATTACCGATACGAGATCACTCAAATATTAATCTGTGATGAATGCAACGAAACATACCATTTGATTTGAATTAGCAATTTAGATTAGCATGATGTCGTCGTATCATGACATATTAGGAGACAGTGAAAATATTGTATAGAATGACAGGCGCATTCGAGACCGTTAGATATGTGTACAAGACAAAAAAATCTGGGAACGAGAGAAAGTACTCGTAAGATAACACAGCGAAAACACTGCATCGAAAATGATCAATAATCAAGTGTGGGCGGTCTACCACGGTGCAGTGATAATTGAAAGTGCCATCACTTGCAGGCTGTACCAGATAGAATGTGTGTCAAGTCGTTTTCACGGTCTTGACGCTGGTCTATACAAAATCGACCATGACTTGGGATGGGCGCGTGGCGGGCCGTGTAGGTGCCTTCAAGTGACATCCGGTCCGATTGGAGCCTCTGTGAATCGGAAGATATTATTCACTTCTTGCACAACATATGTGCCTGAATCATTACCATGGAAGCACTCAGATTCGGTTACACCATTTGAGCTTAGAAAAAATGGATGGTGTGAACGCACGCAAAACTTGTTGCAAAAGCACAGAGAATATACTATTGGTTCTACTGGTTACGAACGGTGTTCTGCCCTAATTTGTGGTAATTTACGGTGTGGAATACTATTGGGAGTTGCCATAGGCACGCACGCAACATTACGCAGTGCCGGAATGCAAGGGAAACTGTTCTGCGAGCATTCTGTAATCTGCCCAACATGCTCGTTTCAGTTTCGTCATATCTGGACACTTTCTAAAGAAACTGCAACATGTAAGTATTGAGCTTGGCAGGCAAGCGCAAGACGCAGCGTGGCTTCCAGTGGAAACATGCGATAATAAGGTATAATTGCACACCACCAATGTGACTATATTTAGCAGCAAACGTTCTGGAACTAGCTGGGCATGCGACTAGCGCAATTACGTAAAGCGGTTGAGCCATTTCTAATCTAAAAATAATCGTAGGCTTCGCAGACATCGGCGCCACTGGGATCGTACGAGAAAGTAAAGACAATTAATTATTTTTCATATTCATTACATATGATAAATAGTTGAATATGAAATGTTGCTTTGTTTTATCAGTTTTGTATGTTATAAATTTTATTTTACTTTATTTGTGGAAACAAACGGGAGATGAAAATGAACTTACGTCGAATTCGAAATTGATTTATTAGTGATTAAGCACTCATTAATAATAAACTGAATGATCTGCTCGTCATTAGCACAGATTACTAATGAGTTCATACTTAAATATAAGTAGAGATATTAAAAACATATTTCTATTTATAAAAAAATCTCTGATGTTCAATGTAACTCATTCAGACTTAATAAAAAAACCCTCTTTACTGGGTAGGAAAACTTATTTCACAGCAACATTTCCTAGGCAATATTATGTAGGGTGTGGACACTAATACTTACTGCAGTTAAGTGTATCCGAGACATGGACTAATACATCAGTGGCGCCAAAGGCGGTTAATCGTCAGTCTGCGCGTGCGATGCGAATTTCCCCAGCACTAGTACCATTAGGGAAGCTGGCATTAACGCCGCGACAGGACTGATCACCCGGCAAAGCCGTCTTTGCCAACATTTTAATTACTTGTATACTTATTGCATTTTAATTGCGCAATAAACGTTAGTACGAAATAAAAAGGTTTCTAACATTGCTATAGCTTTATTTAATCATTTATGATGATGACGGCCGCAATAAAAGGTCTGAAGGTGTAGATTGTTTAGTAAAACGGATGCGGGGCAACGTACACGGGACACGCGCGACACATCGTCTGTATCGACCTTAATTGTGTGTACGATCTGGGCCGCTGCTCTCTCTTAAATCAAACTTGAAAGCCCTAGAAGTCCACTTGTCAAGGTTAACGTTGGATGATCCGCCCTACGCGCGAGTCACTGTGCCATATGCAACCAGTCACTGACCTCTTCGAATTGTTTGTATTTTATTTCATTCAATAAAAGGGTCATTTGAACGGGGCCCTGATTTTGTGAACTGTTAGTAGCTGCAGCTCGTAAGCTTCTGATAGTCTAAAGCAGCGGAATCACTTTTTTTTTAAATTAAATCATTTGCAAATACACAACAATTAGTTTGTAATAAATACTAGATCTACATCTCAGACGATGCACGATCATTAAAACCACATTTATGTTCAGTGAGTGTAAGTTTACAAAGTCGTCGTCGTCGTGTAGGAGACGGGAGCAGGCCGGTGAACTCAACACATCCTGTCTCCGAAGTCGGTGATGTCGGCCACTATCTGTACTAGGAATTGATGGTTTTTAGAAGCCCGTGCAAGTGGGACAGCCCGGCTCACACATCACTGCAGCCAGGTCAATTGGCCGCTTTGCGTCTTCCTAAAGTTCCATTTCTATGCGTTTACCGACGCCACAGCTAGAGCGAGCCTTGTTTAGACGTAATTACACACCTCCTCATTCTGTATGGACGGATAATATTTTGCATAGTTATTTCAAAATTTCGCAGCAATGTTTACATTAAGTACTGACGATAAACATACATTAAATTAACATAACATGCGGGTAATAAACCTTACATATACCCACATGACATTTGTACTGTATTACAAGGACAGTGAATCCATAATAATCCTCCATCTCGAAAGAGCCTAAACATGCATTATGCAAAAATAGGATGTGTCGGTTTCATAAATAGAATAATTTATGCAGAAATAAGTATGAACAGAAATATGTGTCGATGGTTATTGTTAGCATACATGTAAAAGGTTTATTGGTAATGGTCGATAAGAATGCGCCGGCGCAGTGTCGTATGTCGGTTGACGCCGCGCCGCAGTCGTTCGATTCACCGAAGCGGCTAACTTCCTGCAGGCATATGCCATGAATAAACACAAGTTCCACTGCGACTATCTTTGAAATTTGTTGTTACTTAGTAAGCGATCAAAAGAGAGTGCTTATGAAACATAAATTCACTTCAAAACGTTAATATATCGAAAGCTTCGACTCGAACGTCGGAAGTGGCAGTATTCTCAAATACTTAGGACCGATAAAATGTTTGTTTTGTTGGCTCCGGTGGTTTTATTCAAGTCATCATGCATACCGTTAAGTAAGCTGCAGCTAGGGAATAGCTATTAGCTAGTCGTTGGTACGTTAGCGGTGCGACAGGCACATACAAAGTATAGGAACCTCGCCATTTTAGTATTTGCCATACAATTTGCATGTTTGACTAGGAAACGTTTCCCGGTAAGCGTTTCGCGTTTAGTCGGACAGCATTAGCCATTGTTTATTCTCGCGTATGTTACAGCGATTGGGCGGTGTTCGGTGTAAACAAGTAACGCAGGTATCTCATATTGTTTCAGGGGTACTCAAGGACTGTTTAAAATTCACCGGTAATTAGCAGTCCTGGTGCCGCTGACCTCATTTGTGTGGCCAGCGTGCAGCATTCGTGCGGAACGCGATGCAGTTTTAATTACCGAGGTCGTTCGTCTTTCGCGTAACTACCCGATTGTCATATTGTTCGAAGGTGACTCGATTGCGTCCCCATAAAACTTAAGAGCATGCCAATTTAGTTCCGTTTCATGTGACCTTAACAATTATGACGAACACAAATTCTGAGACCGAGTCGTGTTCAATGTGACGTAAGTTTCGCTGAATCGCAAAAAATATCTTTAATTATCTGTTTTCGTTGGATCTTTAAATATTAGTTCATAAATGCACGAAGTTGAAGGACAAATATGGAAAAAATATACAGAGGCTATACAAATAAAAAAAATGAATCTATAGCAATGTGTACGGTGATTGACGCTTGCCCTTCATTATTCACTAGCTTAGCTCCGCTGAAGGGATATCGGATCAAGAACAACAGACAACAACAAAGGTATTGTGTGTGACGTCAATATCAATCATGTGGTTTTGCAACATCATAATTACGGGGTGGAAGAAGTGGCTGTGAATTTCAATGAAAAAATAAATATAATATGTTTTATACCATCCTGTATACTGTGGCGGCTGACTTGAATAGGCTTGCGCGTCATTTGACATAATTACTCGAAGGATTTCCGAGAAAATGAAAAACTTATGCATATTTAAATAAGCAGTTTAACTCAACAAGTAATTCAAATAAACTACGTATTTTATAATATAATGCACGTCTTTGTTGAATTTGTCATATTTTATGTGCATGTCTTGTTTGCGAACGCAATGTATAGGTCACCTGCAACTCTTGCGCTGAGATACCTAATCAGATGTTGGATATTTCATCAAGCTTGGGATTATTTGAATCGAAAAGATTTATCATAAATGCCAGTAATCCTGGCAGGACTCCTTTACTTAATTACTAAGCTCAGTCTACGGTTACCTTGGAAACTAACCAACAACGAGTATGGTGGGAGAATAAAACAAAGATGTTACCATCAGGCTCTTTTTAAAAACTAATAAACCTTTTGTATTTAGGGTTATTTGGATGTAAAATTTTATTGTGATATATTTTATGATCTTTTTGGCGGGAAATTGGAGAGTGGTTTTGTCAATTTAGATTTATTTTTACAAAATATGCGTTTCTTTGAATTATATTGTAGACTTAAGTAAGTTTGGTGGAATGTAAAACGTTGTGTAGATTAAGCGTGCTCGTGCACGGTACATACGGTACGAGCTTGTGCACGGTATATTATAATTACTTATGTTTATACCTATATATATTTAAGCTCGTAGAGCTTTGAAGATAACATAAAACAACACGATGTAAAATAGTATTTACCTAACGAATGGTTTTAAACGAGTTGTACAGATGGCCGAGTCAAATATTTTGCATATAATTAAAATTCCTTTCTTCTTCTAATAAATAATTGATTGTGTGACGTTTTGTTTGCATACGGTCATAATTCAATATTGTATTTAATAAATTCTTAGGTATATTATGTAAGTGATGGCAGGTTTAATTAATACATATAGTGGCGCCAAACTTATGGATGTAACAGGAAGTGCAGTTTATGACAAATGAGTCTAATAAATACAACAGACTTAAAATATCCTCGTTTGGAATTTATGATGTCTTGGGTTTTTTTTTTGTATTTTACAGCCTTGTTCCGCGTGACGTCCTTGGTATATCACAATTTAGCAATAGATTTTATAGACTAGACTGTTCTTGTGTTAATGTTATGCTCGATTATTTTTATCAGAACCCTCGGGCGTTTAGTCATTTATAATGATATTGAATTGACATTGAGTTCGATCGTTTCTACCTAAATTTAGGACCAATCATAATTCCTGGAAACTCCTAAGCCAGGAGATAAAAAAAATACCACCTTAATAAACAATTAGTGGGTACTTACATATTTATACGAATTCGAAAGTTTCCAACTACGTTACCTAATGAGTGAGTCACATATTATTTATGTGTCGTTATTTACCAGCATCTTGTGTTGATGTCGATTCTGGGATATTGCTAAGTCAAATAAATCTGATCAGCTGTGGAAATTAAGTTAATAAAAGATAATCGGTTCCTCGCTAATTACAATTTCAGCATGTAGCTTATGTGAAAGAGGGATAAAGAAACCTACATGTACGAGTTTGGAGAAGCGTAGGAATCATACCCTTACTTCCCCCCCCCCCCCCCCCCCCCCCCCCCCCCCCTTAGGCCGTAGTCCCCGCAGGGGTTAGGCACAGTTAGCCGTTGCACATCCACATTTCGCCAAAGTTTTAATAAGATGGACTATGGCCAAATCCCCGTGTGAAAGAAAGTTTGCCGGTAATAAATAGGCTAGCCCCGTATTATATTGAGAAATTGAAATAAGTTTAAGTATCTAAACTCATCGACCGCATATATAGGAACTCAAAAGCTTCTTAAATGTCCAGACTTATATGGCGGATAATCATTGAAAAATTTATCCTAGATTAGACTTGAAATGCGTAGGTGTGGATAGATCAAAATCACACATCTTTCAGTTCGCGCTAACGACATCTAGCGGAGCTCCAAGAAACGATTTTCAATCTAAGTTCTTTAGGATTGGTGCTCGCTAAGAGGTTTTTTTTCGACTCGTATGATCTATCACCGATTTTTGTGCTCGCAATGTGCCTACTTTCGCTTGCATTTCGTCAAGTAAGTACGTAGGTTCAACCAAGTGTTGATCGATTATGCAATACTCAGAAACACTTGTAATTATTATTGTAAAACCATTCTAATCCGAATGAGGTGCGCGAGCGGCGAGAAAGCGCTAACTACCCATCTCGCCAAAACATGTGCTGTTGTGCACTGTTGACAGTACTCGTCAAGATAATTAATTGGTACGCCAAAAGGAAATATTCAATGCCGGATGTTGGGTTACAAATCCGATACGAATGTTATTTTTTTTGTGGTGTTATTTATTAGACGACTAATCTTTATTTAATTGGCAAATTAATAATTTGGTAAGTTAGTACTTAATTTAAAATGAAGACAAGGTGGGTGAAGTATACCTATCTCTATCTTAATATTTTGAATCTTTATCATGAACCTGTCTATACTAAGCGTAAGTAAAACAAGCGAGGCTAGAGAATTAATTATCGGTCCCGTTTCTCAATAGGTACCTAGAAAACAATAGTAAGTAAGTATAAAAATGTAAATCTTATGATAATTGAGCATTGTGGTCGCGGGCAAGAGTAAATGATATACCTACTTACCCTTAATCCGCGAAGCTGGGGTTATTCACCTAGATATATACGAAGTGACCTCCGAAGAGATCTTTGGCAGAAAACTAGGTAGCCTGCCTAGGTATTAGGGGGACCTTTAAAATTACAATTAAACATATAATGATTAAGAGATGACTTAATTGATTTTGTTGATAAAATAAATAGCTAGGTATTTAATTATTAAATCATGATTTAAATTAACTGATATAAAAAAAGTCCAGCTAATTTTTCATAAAAAAAAAAGTAATATTTTAACCATAAATCAGTCCGAAATGTTTCATGATTGTCATTCTTATAGTCAAACTACAGGTAAAATAAAGGACGTTTAAAAAATTACAATAGCAAAAAAAAAACATGTTTTTTTTAACAATAATAATATTGATTTCTTATATTTACGCGAATACTACACATTGAAATCCACGAAGTATGCAATCTGTGAACATGTACAAGATCGCACCCGCCATTATATCAGATTTGATAAACCACAGATCCTCGCAAAAGAACACCGATTCCGACCAAGGATGATACGCGAGGCCATTGAAATTAAGAAACATCCTAATTTCAATAGGGAAGATGGCTGGGTGCTACCACCGATTTGGGATCTAGTGATTAATATTATTAAATCGAAAACCAAGCGTACCATTGCAAGACCTCAAGATACTGTGAGCACTTTCTGCGTAGATCGGACCACAATCAACAATTAAATATGAGGGTAGCCCGTTTCTAACTATGACACCTGGACGTCCACCACCTCAGTCCTCCCGTGACCATGGTTGCTGTAAAGCAGCCGAAACGTCGGGAACGTAAAAACGAAAAATAAACGCGATAAAATCCTTAAAAATAGTTTTATTTCAATAATAATATTGTTTTGCCGAAAACGATTATAAATAAAAACAAAACGAACCAAACCACCTATAAAACAAACAAACGTTATCCTTGCTAGAATCGATCGAAAAGTAAAATACCTACCGTAGGTAAGTACCTACCTATTTATATGCTTTTTTCAATAACACACATCTTTCAGAAATTAAATAAGTCATGATTTTAATCAACCCTGGACTTATAAGGTTAATAAGTTTCAACCACAATGTCTGGCAAAATTAGGTTTTTTCTTAAAGCATGTGTTTTATCAATGCTGCTTTAGGACAAACATAAATAAATGAACAACAACAAATTAATAATAAAACATATTTTGATCTTGTTCCACTAAAGTAGGTTTTGTAATCTATAAACTGTCAAAGTGATAAATTCCAATAGCTCAAAACTAACAGGGACTCGCGCGCTGGTGTTGGTGACAAACACATGTGGAGTTTTTTTTTTTTCATTTTTGTATTGGTTTAAAAAATTGATTTTATAGTGATATTTTGGGTGTCTGTTGTGTGTGTGTTTTTGTTTACATATTTGTTTGTTTGTTCGTCCTTCCGGATTCAAGGTTAGTCCTCTTTTGTATTGTGAGGCGTATGCGGGCCGATCATGGAGGGTGACAATCGCCCTCCGGGCCGCCCACCGAATTTACAGCCTTCCTCGTCCTCCGATGAAAATACCTATTTAGATATTACCCCAGTTTTAACGGCTCCGTTAGCATCCTTTGAAAAATTGGAAACAAGCTACAACCGCAAACGTGGATTACCAAATGAAAACGCTCAAACATCCGACAATACATCAAACAAAAGAGATAGACAAACGGCCCCATCTTTGATTTCAAGGTCAAAATATACACACAAAGATGTTGCACCTTATGTAGTCCATGTGTCTATGGTCGAGTCCGATCCAGCTTCAGGTACATCTATCCACCCAGTTCGGTTCGGGCAACTGATGCTCAAACTGAATGTACGCAATGTTCTCCAGGACGGAATTAAAAAAATAGGACGCAACCGTATTGCGGTTCAATTTAAAAGCTTTGAGGATGCCAATCTATTTATTGACAACGAGGGCCTAAAAAATAAAGGTTATAATACATTAATCCCAACTTATAATATAACCAGAATGGGTGTAGTGAAAGGTGTCCCAAACGACTGGTCAGACTTAGAAATATCAGATAATTTAAAAACACCAGTTGGATGTGGTAAGATCCTTAAAATTCGACGTATGAACAGAAAATCAATAAGTGCGGGCAATACAGAGTGGGTTCCTACCTCCACTGTAGTGCTCACATTTGACGGTCAGATCCTTCCAGAGAGAGTTTTCTGTTGCTATAACTCACTCCCAGTTACCCTGTATCATTTCCCGACTGTGCAGTGCTTTGGGTGCTGCAAATATGGCCATACCAAGACCCAATGTCGGTCTAAGCCCCAATGTTTCCGCTGTGGTGGTGACCACTCTGGAGACGGATGTTCTGTTGAGGACCTCAAATGCTTATACTGTTCAGGCCCACATCCAGCAAACAGTAAACTATGCCCTGAATTTGTCAGACAGAAAAACATTAAAGTCTCCATGGCTGAGAATAACATCTCATATTCAGAGGCATCCAAACAATTCCCACCTTCTTATAAATCTTTTGCTGATGTCACCTCCTCATCATCACTCTCTTCCCCTCCTCTTAGTCAAATATTTCCCAGCTCTAAGCAGTCAATGACCCATCAACAAGCTCCCTCCCCAATCTCCTATCGGAAAACTGTCACCCTTAAACCCAAAACCCATGCCCCCCTTGCTCCTGGTTACAACCGCAGGGTCCACCAGGATATAATTAACAGCTACACATTCGCTCCCTCCGCGAATGGATGCGCTATCAATAATAATCCTCCCTCTCCCAATGAAGATGTCCCCACCATAGAATCTTTAATATTGTTGCTGACCTCCTTTTTGTCCAGCTATTCCTTACCAGACCACGTTGCTAACACTTTGATATCAACTATTCAATCCCGTCAAATTCCATCTTCTGCAATGGAACGCCAGGAGTGCACTCCCGAAAAAACATGATATAATTCACTTGATTAATACATACCATCCGGCTATATTTGCCATTTCGGAGACGTGGTTAACCCCTCATCTCCGTTTTAATTTTCCCCTGTATAGCGTTCTCCGTGATGATCGTGCTGACGGTTATGGCGGCGCCGCTATACTTGTAAATAATTCCTTACCTATGTCCCCTATCTCCTTACCCCAACATGGTGATGAGATTAATGCTGTTGGAGTTAAGATCCTGGGTATTAGTTATATCTCCATCTATATCCCTTCCCCTAATGCCTCATGCTTTAGTTTCATTAAAAATATATGCTCCTCCCATAAACCTATTGTTATCTTAGGTGATCTTAATTGTCATCACTCTCTGTGGGGATCTGATCATAGTGATAGTGCAGGCCACGACTTAGTCGATTTGATGGACGAGGTAGGTTTATATGTCGTTAACGATGGCTCAGCAACACGCCTCCCAAGGCCCGGCCAAGGAAAAAGTTGTGTGGACCTTACCCTATGTACACCTATCCTGGCATCCCAACTAGATTGGAAATGCCTAAATCTGACATATGGCAGTGACCACTACCCCATCTGTAGCACACTATTAGACCGATCTCTCCCCCATAATGACACAGCTCCCCTTTTGAAGTACAGACTTAAGGAAGCGAAGTGGGATCTATACACGCAATATCTGGAAGACAAAGTCCTGGGCCTCCCCCAAATTTCCCACAGTAACATAGACATATGTTTGTCTAATTTTTCTGAAGCTATCTCGGCAGCTGCTGAAGAAAATATCCCATTAAAGAACTCAGCTACAGGGAAGTTATCATCCCCTCCCTGGTGGGACCGTGAATGCTCTTTAGCTATTAAATCCCGTAAAGAGGCCGAGCTACAATATATCAATAACATGACGGTCAGCAATCTAGTTAATTATAATAAAATAGTCGCTCAGTCCAAACGACTTTTAAATAAGAAAAAACATGATGGCTGGAAGAAATTTTGCTCCTCCCTCTCTCCTTCATCTCCATCCTCTAAAGTTTGGCAAAATTTTAAAAGATATAGTTGTGGCTCTACGCCCCGTAATCAGTCTGCTATGTCTCGCGACATTGCGCTATCCTTCTTTAATAAAGTAGCCCCTCCTTTTGTCCCCTTCAATAGTGAATGCCCTACCTCACATGACTCCCCTATCGTCTCCCATGATCCTTTAGACTCCCCTTTCTCTATTTGTGAGTTAGAGAGAGTACTCAACCATGTCCAAGATTCTGCCCCTGGTATTGACGGCTTTCCTTATTCCTTTTTTAAAAATACTGGCCACCGTACTCGTCAATATCTCCTTTCTTTACTTAACGTTTGTTTCCTCTTTGGTTTTATCCCTGATTCCTGGAAAACCCAATTAATCCTCCCCATCACTAAGCCCGGGAAACCATCCAACAGCCCTGACCACTTCCGCCCTATTGCCCTCTCCCCTGTCTTAGTTAAAATCCTGGAGCATCTCATTAAAAATAGATTGAACTGGTATATAGAGCACCATGGACTACTAGCTAACTCACAGTACGGCTTTCGGAAGGGAGCCAGTACTATGGATAGTATAGGAATTTTAATTTCAGATACTCGTATTGCCTTCAGCAAAAACGAATCTGTCCTTGCTGTTTTTCTTGACATTTCAGCTGCTTACGACAATGTCCTTCTTTCCGTACTCAGAAGTAAACTACGCCAGCTGAGTATCCCGGCAAGGATGCTTCATTGTATATGCAATCTCATTTCTGGTCGCAAGGTCAAGATTCATATCCCGGGTGAGGACTTTGGTTGCAGAACTGTTTGGCGTGGACTACCCCAGGGCTCAGTTCTGAGCCCCTTGCTGTATAGCATCTATACTGCCGACCTTCACGAATCCCTCAATATAGACTGTCAGATTTTACAATATGCGGATGACCTCTGCCTGTATGTATCGGACTCGTCCATTGAAACTGCTAAGGAATCCATGCAAATATCCCTCAACTCTTTAAATAATTGGCTATTATCCCACGGTCTTAGTTTATCAGCCCCTAAAAGCTCCGTTTTAATTTTCTCTCGTAAACGAGCCATCCCTGTAGTTCACCTTGAAATTGAAGATTCTCCCATCAAGGTTGAGGATAAAGTCAAATTTCTTGGTGTTTTCTTAGACTCAAAATTATCTGGTGCTCCACATATTAATTCCATCATGAGTAAATGTGAAAAAAAGTTAAATTTGCTGCGGGCTCTTGCAGGGGTTTGGTGGGGGGCCCATCCCTTCACTCTAAAATTAATATACAATGCCATAATTAGAAGCCAACTGGATTATGGTACTTTCCTTATAGAGCCGTGTAATAAAACTGCAATAACTAGATTGGACTCCATTCAGTCAAAATCCCTCCGCATTATTTTGGGTTGTATGAGATCGACACCTATCAATGCTATGCAGGTGGAAAGTGGTGAACCTCCACTCTCCCTACGTAGGCAATATTTGGCTGATAAATATACCTTCAAAATCTACCTCCAAAGGGACCACAAAATTTTAGCCAAACTTTCAACTTTGGATTCGCTAAATATTGAACAAAACGAATATTGGAGACACAAAGCCCCCCCTTTAATACTAAATTCATTGCGGAAAATACATATGGTGGAAGAAACTTCTCCCATTGCCCAATATAATAGATTGCCGATATATATGACCCCATACGACATTTTAAATTTTGTCCCAAATTATAACCACATAGGCCTGAACAAAGGATCTGCTCAAGCTAATGTTCAATTCTCCTCCATTGTCAATGAACAGTGGCAGAACCACTATAAATTCTACACGGATGCTTCCAAGTTAACTTCAGATGGCAATACTGGAATTGCTGTCTATAGTCCCAACTCCCAAATTTTCCTTCAATTCCAATGTCCTCCGGAAACATCGGTCTTTACAGGAGAATGCATTGGCATCCTTGAGGCATGTTTATTTATTTCTTCACATAGTGCTATTAGTAAAGCGGTAATTTTCTCAGACTCCAGAAGTGCCCTTCAGGCTATCGTCAAAAATCCATTCAAGGATTGTCTCCATAGTTCAATCATTCTGGATATTAAAAAGGCTTTGTATTCTTGTTCTGTAAAGGACGTCGAGGTTATATTAGTATGGATTCCAGCTCATATGGGTATAAGTGGTAATGAGTGTGCTGACGCAGCTGCCAAAGCTGCTGCCTGTAACAACTTTGGTGACAGGAAATACCGCGAAATACAAATTTACGATTTGATACACAGAGCTAAATTAGATCTCTATAAGTCCTGGCAGACTTGCTGGGAGGAGTCTAGCAAACTTAAAGGCACTTCATATGCCTCTATTCAACCTTCCATCCCGCCTAAACCCTGGTTCCATAGATTCAAAAAGATACCGAAAACCACTATCTCCGTTCTTTGCCGAATCCGTTTAAATCACTGCTGCACTCCAGTATTTCTACATAAAATAAGGGTCCGGGACTCATCCCTTTGCGAATGTGGCCTAGACGATGGTACGCTAGATCACATCATCCTCAATTGTCCATTACATAATATAGCCCCTCTTGATCAAGTCTTTACCAAACTTAAAATCCAAAAACCAGTTAATGTCCGCCATCTCCTATCCTTTTTCCCAAATCCCATAATTATTTATGCATTTATTAAGTTTCTGTCTTCTAACAATATAAAGTTATAATTATGTATATTCTATTTTTGTTCGTTCATATTATTTAGTATAAGCATTTCATTCACTAACAATTATAAATGTTTGTTTCAGATACCAAAAATAACTGTCATGTAAAAATCTTATACTTAAAAAATACATACACATGAGTAGCCATCACATGACACTGGCAGAAATTGCTGAGTCCAACAAGATCGGCAGATTGCCATAATAAAAAAAAAAAAAAAAAAAAAAAAACTAATTTGTAAAAGTACATTCATTTTTCTATCTGGGATATGTAGAGTAAAATAATATAGAAGAGATATACCTATTGCACAGGAAATAAGTGTGAATTCAGCTCAGACAATAACTTTTCTATGTCATGTTCACAGTCTATTAACATTGTAAGTGGCTGCGATAATATGATTATATGAGCATTCCAATATTGCTTTCACTTCTGTTTTAGTTCATATGTATCATGTCATATGTTTCATTTGTTACAATGCCGACTGCCACATGACAGCTTTTGGAAGTTATTAGTTCAATTGCATGATGTTAGAATATTTATAAGCATTTGAAGTCTTTTGAAAATTACAGATTTTTTTCACAAAGATTACATAGTTTTATTTTTTTTATAATTTATTATTATTTTATTTTGATACTAGCTTCTGCCCGCGGTTCCACCTAAGGTACTTCCAATAAACATAGCCTATAGTACTCAGGGATAATAGAGCTTGATATTAGTGAAAGATTTTTCAGAATCTGTTCAGTATCCATGACTACCCACTATACATAAGCTCACAAACTTTACCTCATTATAATATGAATATAGATAATTACCAGTAACATTCAATGAACATATTATGATTAGACTCTCTAGCGCCCTCTAGCCCCTCTAACTTAGTTATAGCTTGAGCTAGAAGTGGCATCAATATTTTAATGGCCAGGGGGATTGAACCACAGGGTTCATTGAGTCACAGGGCCTAAAAAAAGAGGTTCTCAATTTGATTATATGTATATTTTTTATACAACTTGGTAAGGAGATTTTTATCAAATACTTGGAGTAGATTTAGACTTCTTCTAATTTATAGTACTCACACAATTTATAGGATATCAAACTTTGGACATTGACCTTACAAAATTATCACACAGGAAGAGGTATGAAATTAAATATATCTACTACTAATTTAGAAAACAATGTAATCTGGGCACACAATCATAATATGAAGTACTAATTCATAATAGGTACCTACTTAACTACTGACAACAAATCACAATAAACCAACAAATTGTCTATCAAATTTGACTTTCATTTGATTAATAAATCAAATCAATGTTATGATTCTGCTTAAATAGATAGGTGCATGCTATTTGAATATCACAACTATGAATTTATCAACGGACTTTTTGTAGGTTTGGGTAACTTTGTTTCACTTAGATTATAGGGTTGAATAGTGATTGTTAACATGAATAACTCTATGTAAACACTACATAGGTACAAGAGCAAAAATACAATTGCTTGTATAGTGACAACAACTTGGTGTGGTGGTTTGAGCATAGCCACCCTTCTTACTACACAGTGGGGATGCAAGTTGGAATCCCACCTGGCAAAATTTAACAAGGTTTTTTTTCTTTAAATTGTCCTGGTCAGTGTTACTGGGACCACCCCTAGTCAATATTATGATACCTATTTGTAATACAAAAATTGTCTTCTTTGAGACCAGGATGATACAGGTTGCTTTGGGATCATTGGTGTGTAAGTAGTTATTAATTTATAGGCAGTTCCTATATAGTTGTGGGTTCACATTATAATAGTCCGCTATAATACATATACACGCGCGCTTAGCATGTATGACTGGTTCGTGCATGTAAAGGAAAAGAAATCGCGCAGGAACCGCTCACTATTGATATGATTGCATAAAAACAGATATGATTACTCACGGTTCGGCCTCTATAGATTGCAGGCGGGCGACATAGTTCGATGGAATGTAACCCTCTTGTTTTGTCTTCTTGCTTCTTGCTAGCCACCAGTCACCTTGTGTATCGTTTAAAATCTCTAAATGCTCGCCTTTTCTAAAACTAAGGTCCTCATCTGTTCGGGCATCGTAATCATATAGGGCAACGAATATTCGGGTGGGAGGGACCTCGCTTGTATCTGTGCCCTGATTCACTGTAGATCTTATTGGATCGGGCGGTGGCGTTGGTACAGGGGTCTGGAACTGTCTAGGGTCCTCCTCGTGAGGGTTAGCTCTCTCATTCTTGCTTTTGGAATCCTTTTCTGCTGTACTACTGAAGCAGTTCCCCATTTTCTCTTTACAAGGTGAGACTGGTACCACTTATTTTATGTCAAAGCACACACTTGTACGAACCCAAATAACTGTCCAAAGTTTTTACATCTATAAACATTTTATTTTGTCACATAAAAGTCAGAAATTTGAAACGAATATTATGTTTTTAACGTAAACAAAGAATATAAAACTCGAATCAGACATCACTACAATCAGCCATTTTGATGCGCCATAGACAATAAAAACAGATACGAAATACTTCCCAATGTCGCTATATATCAAAATTAATAGTCCACAACATTTGAAAGTAAGAACAAGATAAAGTACCAATAAAATTGAATCATATAAAATAGTAAAATATTTTTTTCTTACGAGTAGGTACATATTTTATTAGTTGGTATATCATAGCATTTGTTCTACTAAATACTTACAGCGCCATCTAGTTCATAGTTTTGGCAGCATTTGTTTGCTTTTAACGCCATCTATTTTATTTTCAACTCATCTCTGTAGGTACTTATCAATGTAGACCTAAATTAGTGCTCTATTTGCTTGAAAGATGCCGCTACGAAACACGTTGTAATACGAAATCACTCATGGTGGCCCCTTACCTATCTGCCTACATCCACAAGTCTTCCAAATCCCAGGAGAGGTGTGCGAAATAGACCAGTCACATTGTATGAATTCCCCGCACATCACATCGCCTATCCTCTTCGCTTTGGTGGAAACCGTGCCTCATTTGATTACTTTTTGTTTGGTTGGTAAGTACCTTCCTCCTTTATTATTATAGGTAGTCGTTAAGTAGGCCACGAAACAGAACTGTAAGCTGCCACCGGTGACAGGTAGTTCGTTGCCGCGACATTAAAAAATCTCCCTTGGCTAGTAAGTAATTGCAGCGAAAAAGCTATTGAGTAATTCGATAGGTTATTCACAATCTTAGACCTTGCCAATCCCAGCTACGATATTTTCAATCCAGTACCACTAACATAGGTAGGTACGACTTCGAACACTCAATTGTTTTTGTATCCCAATGGGTTTGCATTGTTTGTTAGGTAGATACATATACCTACCTACCTACTCTAAGCTAGGGCCAAATAATCTGCCGAGAATTGGAGCAGCGCCTAAGCCACGCTTATCTAAGGGCTTCAATTAAACACGGATCTAACTGGATTGCCGTTGGTCCACCGTATAAACGTATATTTATTGCGGTCACACTAATTCTAATTTACTCATGATTATACATCCCTACTGCCTTTAAAAAGATTATTACTTTCCATCCAATTATTGTTGAGTAATTTTCATAGTAACTTATAACCTTCCCACCCGTCAAAAGTTCCCACTTACCTATTGTTAGGTATGGGATAACTAGCTTAGGGTGACCAGGCAATAATGTCCAACCTTCCCACCTATCAAAATTACCTATTATTAGGTATGCGATAACGAGCTTAGGGTGACCAAGCAATATGTCATAGTTCTTCCATCTAGGTACTTACTTACATTATCTTCATAATAATTTTATTCGAACACTACGTTGTTGATCATAAATATAAATAAATAAATATCCTCAGACGAACTAAACAATCCAACTGTCTCAAACATAGCGAGGGACGCTTGTAGTACCTACGAGTAGGCGTACAATGGAACTGCGAGCGATCCTAGTAAGTATATAATTCCTTATTGAGTCGTATATAAAAAATCGAAATCAAGACCCTTGTTACAGAAAGCAGGTCACTACCTAACCTAAGAAGAATGAAAATCAAAATATAAAATGTTCAATCAAGTTTAGGTTTCACCCTTGAAGTTCGTTTTGTCAACACAATTTTAACTAAAAAGTTGAATGAAGTTCAAAATGTGTTTACATCCTTGTTTCGTTGAAATACAGTTATGGTAGATTGGGTCAAGTGGTATGAAGAATTTTAAATAGGAAATGTTCCGTAAAAAACTGCTACAGGAGATAGATAGGTACAACAATTGAACAATATTGAACAATAGGTATAGCTACAACTTTTAAATTGAAATACATGCCTGAAATTTGATAGCGCAGCAAGGAAGTAAAGTTTTAAAAAGTGAAGTGAAATGATGTAGGTACGTCAAAAAGTCCGCTCGCAACATTGATATACTAGTAGATAGATCAATTTCTCGCAAACTTGTTTTGTAGCTAGTAGGAATTCTGGTACCGTTTTTTGTTATTTTTCGTGAGAAAGTCCTTTATTCGCTTGTAAATAACTAATGAAGTAGGTACCCAGAGTCCGGTCGAGAGCATTTGGTAACTAGGTAAAATGTTTAAAAGAAATTTGGCGATCTTCAAAGTCAATCTCTTAACTTATCTCATCCAATTTATTAATGAAGATCTTTTTCACCAAAATAAATCACTTCGAATTTCTCACGAACGCTTCGGTTGATGTATTTTTAATGAATGGTAGCGGAAATCTTAAGGTAAGGGCTTGGTTAGTCAAGGTACGGATATTTTTCTTAGGAGATTCTACAAAGGAACTTCACGTAACGTTATCTTTCAAGTTCCGGCTAATAATAATTCATAGTGAGGCCATTTTTCACGTTATTTCATTGCATCCGTCGCATTTCGTTTCGTAAAGAAAGAAGAATCATTCATAAGCTGAAATCGTATGCATTCCCCGCATCTAAATCAATCCAGCCAATAACAAACGTGCTCTGATCAACGAAACTTACCTAAATGTTTTTTCAAGTCGTAGGTAATTCACTAGCAAGTAAGTAGATAATTTAAGGTAATTAAGTGTAACTCCCTGATCCAATTTACCGAATATAGAGTTGGATTCATAAAATATGCAATGATTATTTTTCAAATGAATCAATTAGTACTTGCATATTTAATAAGTAGGTCGGTAGGTCAGGTTAGTTAACGTTCAATTTCCTTATAATTTGATTCATCAATGGAACTAGTCCTAAACAGGGTCAGAGTGATGGTCGGTGGAACTAGACCTCCCTAAAACCCCATCTCTATTTTTTTCACATAGGTACCTACCTACTTAGGGCCTTACATTAAATACCTACTTATAGTTTTTATTGTATAGGTAAGTAAGTAGATAGATATCTACTAATATAAGTACCTACTGACCTAGTTCTCTTTTCTTCAATGTATTTCTACCTCTTCCGTATCTTTACCACAATGTTTGAAATAACAAGATTTATTTCAAAGGAGGCAAAAGTACCTACATACATATTTTTATTTCGGACACTCTATGGGTCGGAAGAAATAAGAACCGAAGTGCAATATTTGAAAATATATCCGCGCAGTTTAAACTTTGAATATATTTCATATTTTCTTTTTACAACTTTTTCGATTTAACTCTAGTAAATTTGAGTATAATATACCTTTACTTGACCTCAATCATTTCAGTATACATGGTTATAGGTCAGTAGGTACCTTGATTGCATGTGTTAGGTATGTAGGCTTTTAAATCTACGATGTAGGTAAGATTTACCTGCATACCTAAACAAAAAGTATTGAATTAGCCATGGCGGTTTCAGTAATCCTGTTGCAATCCCTAAAGATCACCGAGTGATTGCGAGTAACACATTGGAAAATCAAGATTAGATCAACTAAGTCTAGTTAAAACCGAAGGTTACCGCAACGCCGTTAAGGACAAGTTTTTCGATCAGCGGTTAAGTCAACCAATGATTAAAAATTTCAGCACCCACTTTTATATTCAATTGACAAAAACGTACTTAACAATAGGTTATAATATATAAATCCTTACTTTAAACAAATTATTTTCTAGGATTTTGTTTTATTAAAGAAATCATACCTAGTATTTTTCTTCCTTTACCCTAGTTGCATTGCATATGCCACAAGCAAATTATAAAAAAAATCTGGTAATATAATATCCTCATCAGTAGAGTTAAAAGTTAAACGACACTCGATACGATGCATTATGGCGGGGCGAAAATAAACCTACCTAATTGAATATCTCTAGAGACGCTCGACTTTTTGTTGGAAAATTAAGAGTCATGTCGTCAGTTTGGTTTTAGGTTCTTAAATATATATTTTTTTTGTTTGTGGCTACTACGCATTTTCCCTACTACTAAAATTTTATTACTTACCCCTTTCATTTAAATTTTATGTTACAAGCACGTATAAGCCCAAAGTCTTAGTACATGTAAGGTACCCCACGAACATCGCGATTTTAGACCTTCATACCTTACCTTCATAAATATCGTATTTGAATTGAACTAGGTTGGTAATATATTTGTAATAAACACTGATTTCAATTCATTTGAGTTGATGATACATATTAGTTTGTTTTCATATTTTTTTTTCCATTACTTATTGACTAATAACATATTTACTTTAATTTTAATTGTAAATACTTAAATTTAAATAGATTATAATAAATAAAACTTATTTTACACATAAAAAACACATTGACAAGCAGGTACTTAACTATAATTTGTATGCCCTAATGAACGCCATGGCCCTTGGATTGTAAAACTGTGCCTCAGGCGTTGCAAAGCGAAGCAAACGGGGTTCATAATAGTTTTTTAGGCTCGGTGCCAATATTTATATAGGTAGTCCGTGGCGTCGCTCAACGTTGATTGAATAAATTAAAAATTTCAACACCGCACGCACTATGGCGCCAACAATTATACAATCATATAAGGTTTCCTGATTTCTGCAACTGTTTTATTTATTAAAAAAAAGTGGCTTTCGTACACACCAATGTCGCCTTGTTTAAAATTAGAATACAGATAGCTCGCTGTCAAAACGCATAAAACTGAAATAGCACTAAGACATTGGCTACTCATGCGCATATCTAAAGGCTAATGAGCTGTTGGGAGCACGTCTATTAATTGTGCCTAACTAACCAACTGATTGGAAAGGAAACTACAACAGTGATTTCAGAAAGAATCGAAAAAGTTCGTTAGTTTAGTCGAGTGCGAATTTTTTTTTTGTGGAAGAAGTAATCGACTGCTGGCCTAGAACTATTTCCGTATCAATCCTAAACAAATATTCTATGTAGGTAATAATGTCCACTACCTACTGATGTCCAGGAATAGACTCAAAGTGAGTATGTTATCGATTTTCACCACAATTTTCTGGAGTTGCTTTTCACCAAATTAATCCCTGGTACAGTCGGTGTGTTCGTCTGGCGATATTATTATTATTTAACACGATCGTTGAGCTACCGATACGGTTAATATACGGCGGCACATTAGCATAATATCTGCTATTGACAGCCAGCCCTGGCACGCTACCGTGTTCCATTTACATATAATGCAC
Source organism: Pheosia gnoma (assembly GCA_905404115.1). NCBI lineage: Eukaryota > Metazoa > Arthropoda > Insecta > Lepidoptera > Notodontidae > Pheosia > Pheosia gnoma. The sequence goes on from FR989910.1 coordinate 3,796,067, forward strand.
AACAAGAGCCAAATGGTCTTACTTACGGCTACAGGATACAATTTTAAATAGTCAAATTAACACAGCTAGTTTATTGTATGATGAATATCGCTCAAGTAACGTAGCAACGTTGATATCAATTGTAGCAACCAGATTCTGTGGAAATTTGAAAAATATTCGAATATTGAGTAGTGATGATATTTATTATAAAACGTGTAACAATAATAATGTATCATAGTTTAACAGGTCCATCGGTAGGTTGTAAGAATAACATTCCCAAACAAATAAATCATCAGTATTCGACATTTAAAAATGACACTCCGAACTAAGCGCATAGACAAACGCTACTGGTTCGCCTCGTGTAAAAAATATCATACATCAATTAACACAATTATTTTAAACATAAATGTTATCTATATAACTTATGTATTTATCTGATAAAATATTTTACTCTAATTTTGTTACACCTTATATTACTTAAAATCTAAATCAATGTTAATGGATTTTTGATATACTAACAAACGAAATAAATCATACATTGATACGTTTGGGCACAATAAAGATTCAATATTATTTTAGTAACTTAGATAAAATGATCAAACGTATATCCCTTCTTCAATAACTTGAAGTCAGATCACTTAGTAAAATAGCGTAAAAATATATCGTTTCTGAAAAAGGTACTTAATTCTTCTAATCAAATAGGCACCTACAGATTTACTTACGGAACGTTATAAAAAATCGAGTTCCGATACCTAGACAAATTAAATCAGCTGGCACAATTGGTACGAAAGGGATCTTTCTAAAATGTAGTCATATGTTAATACCATGGGCTTCAAAGAGGTGGTGATCACAAAATATACTAGGAGTTACCTAATTCTACTAATCAAATAGGTAGGCACCTACAGCTGTACTAACGGAACTTTAAAAAAAAATCGAATTCCCATACCTAGACAAATTAAATCAGCTGGCACAATTTGTATGATAGGGATCATTATTAAATGTCGTCGTACCTTTATACCATGGCATCGTTATATTCAAAGGCGTGGTGATCACGAAATATACTAAATTTCGCCATCACTTTAATAAGGATTTCCTCGTAAAAACTACATTTTGCACAATAAACATTAATTAAGACTCGTTAATCATACAACGTACATACACAACGCATTTACAATTTATGAATCAACAGATCCCATGGCGCCATTAATAAAATGTCACATTATTACATGGTAAGCTCTAAAACAAACATCGTGTTATCAATGGTCATTCATGTGATGTTATAAAGCTGTCGAAGATAAAGCGATATATCAACTTTCAAGCTACTAGAGTCAGCTATCAAGGAGCTAGTCAGTGTTGTGTGACTCGTCGGTGCGACCGACCGCGTGCGTCTTGTATGTAACTGAAAAAAAAAAGAATTTACCAACCAAGTGTTCCCAATACGTTAGCAAATAATATAATTCTGTTTGCTCTGATACCTACATATTTCGGTGGGATCGTTACTGTAAGTACTCACTACTCTTTATCGCGGAAAACTTACTATCAGTTTTGTAAACATTGAAATGTTTTTCGTGGTGCGAATTTCAGCGTCGTGAATATATTTTTAAATGTTAAGTATTGATGGAGGTTAATGTTTATGATATGTATTTTTATTATTTTGCAACACCCACTCTTACCTTTTTGTTCAATTCAATTTAATTTTCGTGTAACAAGCTCGCGAGTACCGCAAAAATATTTTTCTAAGTAATTCACCAAACCTACGTATCGGTAAACATTTACATACAATAGATTTTGTTAAAGCTAAATAAAATAGGTGGTTCTGACGTCGGAATGCTATATTACAATAAACGCGAAGAACAAATAAACCTTAAAACACATATCTTCGTATAAACAACGCCCTCTGTAAGATGAAAATATAAAGCAGTTTATTTATAACTTGTGGGCTTTCGGTTCTATGTTTAAATTATCATCAGTCCTCTTTTGTTACGCCTACATTACCTATACATTAAGATAAACAAAGTATTATATGAGTTACCTGCGTAATGCCTACGCTTTCTCGTTAAGTTTTCCGCAAGATTGTTTAACATCTTGAAAATAGCGAACCATACCAACATACTCCGGAAATAGGGAAAATGTTTGTCTTATCGATGATTGCTAAGACTAATATAAAAGCGAATACAACATTACACACCCACTTACACTTTCGGTAGGTAGACCTTAACATATTGAAAGTTTTACGATTTATGTCCGGACTTACTGATTTCCTCAGAGACCACTAAGCTTAAAAGTTATTTTAATCAACTAGGAAGTAACATAAGCATGAATTGTTTTCCTCCCGTTTTATTTGCTAGTATATCACTCACTAGAGTTAGGGGACCCTTGTTTGACACATTGCTCGTAAATATACAACAACACCAATAGCAAAATATACGAAACAGTGCAGCAATGTAATACATCATTGTTGCCATGGCAACGCCTTTTGTTGCCTGTGGCATCCACGGACTTGTTAGAAGAATCAGAGAACACACGGCGTACACTAAAAGTGAAGCCTAAAAAAACAGTTGGTGTGTTTGTACGGCGCTATTATAAAAAAATCGGTAGTTAATGGCTTAGCTGTGACCATGCACTCAATACTAAATGTATCAATCAAATCAATACTCGTCCAAATTTATCGGCTTATGTATAGTGTAAAATATATTTAATATAAATATAAACCCTCTGCACCGATGTTACCTTGGCTCCTCTTGGTGATATATTGGAGGAGCTTATCTCCCGAGGTTTGTTTGTCTAACCCGGAGATGTCCAGGGGCATTGTGGGCGCTGCAGCTCGAACATCCTCACATGCAAGAGCAGTACCGTATTTGTTGAGGTTGCGTCTAGAACGATTTATACCTTCAACCAGAGTAAAGCCCTCTTCCATTTATCCCACTAATATTATAAATGTGAAAGTTTGGGTGGATGGATAGATGGATGGATGGATGTTTGTTACTCAATGACGCCACAACGGCTGAACGGATCTGAATGAAATTTGGCACGGAGATGGATTATAGTCTTGAATAGCACATAGGCTACTTTTTATCCAGGTAAAATGTATGGTTCCCGTGGGATAGATTTGGGTATAGAAAAGGACATAGAGGAAAAGGACATACTTTTTAATCACAGGTAACACCGTGGGGCGCAGCTAGTATTATATATCACAAATGCTTCGTAAGTCGACTTAAAAATGCTCTATACCTATTGTGTTTTAAGCCGATAGGATTGCAAGCTTGCCGCTTGAAGTATTCTTGAAACACATTTGTTGCAGAAATCTCATTCGTTACAATGTACAGTTACATTGTGACTTAAGTACCGCTTAAATGTGTAGGTGTGGTGTACGTGATACTTAAGTAAGCACCTACACAGTTTTCGAAGCACAAAGCGAGATTGTTGTTGAGTTGAATTTCCCGTATATCGTATAAGTTTCAATAATAGGGCTTACCTTGGCTTGTCTATAATAGGGTAGAAACGCGGATATTATAATCTCTGACCTGCCTGACCCAAGTTTACCATCAATTTATGCTCTTGAAGGGTTGCTGCTTGCGCGAACTGCTCCACCCATTTCCTTGACAACGTTTTTATTTTTTGTTTGTCGCCTTAACTTGGAAGGCAATTATTTTTGACATCTTCAATTTTGTTTTATGTAACATTCCTCTTAAGCTACGAATCTGCGAGTGGGTTTTACGTTATTGAATTTGATACTTCTTAAGTAATATTTTCTTAGTCTAGTATTTTAATCATGGTTTCCTGCTCACATAACACACCAACTATATACGGTCCCATACTAAGCAACGCTTGTATTATGGGTACCATACAAAGGACTGAGGGCGAACTCAGTATATAATAATTATATAGATAATAAACATCCATGACTCGGGTACAAACATTCGTGCTAATCACACAAAGTTTGTCGCTACCAGGATTCGAACCGGGAACCCACAGCACAGATAACAGGTTCACTACCCACTGAGCTAATCAGGTCGTCGTACCATATAACAACCTCTTTTTTTAAAAAGAGTAACCATTAAGTTGTCGGTTTTACTTTGTGGAACCAACGTTCCGTACCGGTGGTAGATTCTGACTATTCATAGGTATGTGCTATTGTACTACAGGAAAAAAATAAACGTTTTGCGCAATTACCTTTTGTGGTAAATACTGGCCCCTTGGAAAACGCAGGCGTTATTATATACTACTTAGTATGTTGTCAACTATTATCAGCTTTGCTCTGAGAGCGAGGATGCAGTACATCACGATCGTCCTGTTCCAAGGAGTTTGTTACCTGTTGCGAGCTAGCCGCGGGCAGGATGCGCTGATGTATGCATCCCCTTTGCGTTTATAACTATTCAGTTTTTATGGAAATTCTGTTAAATAAAAGATACCTCGGCTCGCACCGACGAGGATTTTATGTGTGAATCTCATTTTCAATAGATTAGCACTTGCTTTAGCTGAAGGCGTACATAGTGAAGAAATCTACACTGTGGTGGACTATGTCCTAATTTCTGTAATATATTGTGAAGAAGTCTAGCCGAGATAGTAGCAAAGGGCTCGGCCTTTATCAAATCGGGATCAAATTCACGTCAGCGAAATGTGGGTGCACTATAGTGCACCTCTGCTTACCACATCGGGAATCGCAGGCGTGATGGTTGTGGTTTTTTTTAAAGCAGTTGTAGGTACCCGAACAAGTGAATTGATAGGTCCGAGTGCAAGCCATAGTTTCGGATTTCCACACAATGCAGGGGCACACTCAGCTCAATGAGTTGGTATAGGTATGATGGGCAGTCACGGATGTGTGCGAGAGCGTTCCCGTGACCCCCTCCAACAAGGCGGGAGAAGGACCACCGTGGGCTTTTAGTCGGTAAAAGTCCGGCATAACCCGCTTGCCTCCCTCGGGGCTTGCGGGGTATCCATGAGGATATCCCCACGTAAAAAAAAAAAAAAAAAAAAGGTATGATGGGCAACCTTTTAATATTAAATATAAAAAAAAAATCTTCAATCTTTTCTTTTTTTTATTAAGTTAATTCAGTTATCAACGATAATTCAATTATAGCCACTGACTCGAAAATGTTTAGTGTTCCGTGTGAAATATTTCTAAGTGAAAACATTTTTCGTTCAAAAAATGTTTAAGCCTGGATTATTGCAATTATTAATCATTTTGCTATTCATTTGCTTGCTTTTATTACTCATTTATTTTTGTAATAAAGTAGAGACTACTGTAACAGTACGATAACGTCTGGGTGTGATCCAGTATGGGAGGTTTATTATCATTCATATATGACGTACGGATATATGATGATGTAAGTAATTTAAATATAGTTCATAGATTTCTTCCACCTATAATCTATATCTATACATATAAATAAAATTGGAGTGTCTGTTTGTAATATTAAAATAACCGCTTTTTACTAAATGCATTTGGATGTATACACGGTACCTATACCAAAACAACCATTTTTAAAATTTTTGTTTGTCTGTCTGTCTGTATGTCTGTCTGTCTGTCTGTCTGTCTGTCTGTCTGTCTGTTTGTTCCGGGTAATCTCTGAAATGGCTGGACCGATTTTGACGGGACTTTCACTGGCAGATAGCTGATGTAACAAGGAGTAACTTAGGCTACTTTTATTTTAGAAAAAAAAATAGGATCTCACGAAAAAAAATTAAAACCAATGTTGCAGCGCAGCGCCTGATTAAGTTTGATAGCAACAACCTGCAATGCGTCCCGTGGCGCGGGCTCAGAATGGGCGAGCAGGCTGTTGTCAACGGTTGTCTTTGTTAAATACCACGCGGACGAAGTCGCGGGCAACAGCTATCATAAATAACACATAGGTAATAAAACTGATATCCCTCTACAAATTCAGTATTAAATAGTTTTTTACTAATATGTGAGATATAAAGACAGATTGAACTCTTCAAACATTGTTGCTCTTACCGTGGAAACGAACACCATTGTAAAACTTCCATTATTTTTATTTTTTTATAGGACAATGAACTTAAACATAGAAAGATACAGTGCCAATGTAAATACATTATGTAAGAATTGTTATAAAGTTAAACAAACAAGCTATTTAAATAGATAACATAGATTTAATTTAAGATAAAGAAGAGAGACATATACACAGCTACAAAATGTTTAGTTAGAGGATAGCTGCTATAGTATTTGAAACCAACCCATCTAATGCATGAATAGATTCAAAACACGTCTTATTAAAATACAAACCCTTTATGTTTTACCCTCAAATTTGCTTTTAATAATTATGCAAAGTTAATGGCACATTAAATATAATTATGACACAATTAAAAAATAAAAGCATGATGCGGACACAGGTGTTTATATTTATTCATAAAAAAGAAATAAACTTTAATCTATGACTGTCGCTAATATTTAAATTGCAACTAATGAATTATGCACAGCGGCGCGGCGGAGCTGCGGCGCATGTAAGAGCGACGAACTCATCATTAACGTCTAATATATGTTACCCTGGACATCAGTATGAATAGACAATCATTAGTCTATGTTTAGTTCCATCTTGGTCTAGTGACTGCACCAAGTGGTGGGTTCGATTTCCGCCTGGACAAATTTCAAATTTCTTGCGATCGCCCCATGTAGTCCATTGTACGGTAGGTACCCATAATACAAGTGTTGCTTAGTTTGGGACTTCTGAACAAGATTTTGTGGGCAACATTATTTTTACACAAAGTACCTACCTACCGGCCAAGTGGTGGCATTATTGCGCGATGTGTAATCGAATTGATTTTTCCGAGTCACGAGCGGCTGGATAGTTCGTGGTTCACGATTAATCACATTTACGGGGTAGGCACAGGTGGTACGTGATCTGAATGTGAATGTAGGAATCATGGTTCTTTACTTACTCACTGAAATACAACGTGATTATGAAAGGGTATTCTAACCACACTAAGCAACGCTTGTATTATGGTACCGTACAATGGATTTGGGGCGAACCCAGTATAAATTACTTATATAGGTATGAAACATCCATGACTTCGGAAAAACATTCGTGCTCATCACACAAATGGCGTCCAGGATTCGCACCCGGGACCCTCGGCACAGAAGGCAGGGTCACTACCAACTGCGCTACTCAGGCCGTCAACGAGTGACAAACGCTACAAATAATACTGACCCGTAGTGACATCACATGCCCTCATTAATAAAATATAAACATGATTGATTATATGCACAGCAAAGTGAATTAAAGTAGGTTGTAATTAACTTTGTGTGATTTTTTTGGGACAATCTTAAACTACAGAGTTCGATCGTATACCACCACACCCTGACATTTCCTTAGGGAATTATTTACGTGATAGTCTTCATATTTTATAGCAAATGTAATAAATAATATGTTTCTAATCAACTTATAGGAGATAGCCGCGTGTAGGTAAATTAAGTATTCTTCTAACTCTGTTTTCACACTTCTGTCAATTTCATTAAATCTTATGCGTATGACGTATCGGTGCCAATCTCTACTTATTTTATTCTGTGGTGTATTCTCTTTGTAGATTCAGTAGGTACCTACCAAATTCATGATTGATTGTTTTCGTAGAAAAAGCGAAACAGTAATAACCAGCATGAATAGCAATCTCTAAGGAAATCTTGAAACTTCAAGGGTGACGCGAAATTACTATTTCAGGAATAAGAAAATAAATTCAATCCTAGCATGAATAAAAACCAGTCTTGGTCAGAACTTTATTACAATATTTTGATACAAATTGTTTTTCATCATAGTAAAGTGTCAATCATAACTGGAAATATTTTGAGCTTTTGAAAAAAGAGAAATATTGTTACGTAGTCTCATTAAAAGTCTAGTTAAAGTTAATAGTAGGACCTTAATTTAGTCGCAAAAAGGACCCACCATAAGGTCGGGCCTGCGGGTGGCGGGGAGGGCAACCCGTCATCCGATCAGTAACAGGCCAAGAAGGAGAAAGCGGACGTGTTCTGTGTTCAACACGTCCGCCTAGTGAAGGAAAGAGGGGCAACAGCCCCTCACAACAGGAGGGGTCCGCAATGCGGGCCGAGGCCTGCCGGAGCAGCGCTGCGAATGCGCAAGCGATCCCGCAGCTCCGGCGCAGGCAGAAGAAGGGACACCAGGGGTTTTTAGTCCGGGCAGATCGGACATACCCCCCCCGCCGTGCCCTCGGCGGGGGGGCATGCGTTAGGCATTTTCCCCTGAAAAAAAAAAAAAAAAAAAAAGTCGCAAAAAGGACATTTAATTAGTTCCAATATTAATTAATTTCTAATAGACGTCGTCGTGTACAAAGGTATTGTAAATCTTTAAACGTGCGAAAGATCTGGAGATTGTTACTAAACAGATTAAACTCCAAATAAACGATCAGTGAAATGGATTTGAATATTCAAAGGTCGGTCGAGGCGCCGCGCCGCCGCGGCGGCGCGGGCGAGGCGTATACCACACAGTCGGTCATCGCGATTATGACAAACATTTACATAATACGAACGAACTATACCTATACCAATCTGTGATAACCATTTATAAGTTGTTATCATAGATTTATATAGTTCGTTCGTGTTGAAAACTGACACCCGAAAAGTTGAAATTTTCCTTCGATCTTTTTATGAATTATACGCATTTTTTTCAGTATTTTTAAATTCATTTCAGCATGAAATCATAACAGAGCTTCTCATATACTTTAGAATAAAGTACCGTAGGACCATTCTGCCGTTATTCTAGAACTATATACTGTATTGAAGAAGTTATCTTTCCCTATATAAATACTTAAGGTGGAAGCTCAGGGTCAGGGCGCGAAATTCAAAATGTCAATGGTTTTTATTTTTTTACGAAAAATTTGGACATCTTTACGATGTAATTTAGTGTTTTGCGATATTAGCATTTTGCATTGGATGTCTCGATGTATTAAGTTTGCTTAAAAAAGTACCTAAAGCGATACAACACCATTAAGTTAGTAAAAGTAGCGGTTTTTACAAACCTTATGGTATTGTATCGGATAAGGTTCTTTTTTAAGCAAACTTAATACATCGAGACATCCAATGCAGAATGCTAATATCGCAAAACACTAAATTACATCGTAAAAATGTCCAAATTTGTCGTAAAAAAATAAAAACCATTGACATTTTGAATTTCGCGCCCTGACCCTGAGCTTCCCCCTTAATGCGACGGAATAATAATATCAGCTATTTCAATGCTCCCTATAACCGGAACCACAAGATCACTTTAACTATTAAAATGAATAGTTATATATTTGACTATGTATTAACGTCGATATTCCTTTTCGCACCTCCATTCATATCGATAATTGAATTCGAATAAATCTCGCTGGTGATTGGCTTCGTACGCTAAGTATATAAGTCACGTTTCTTTTTAATTCGCGAAATGTTATTTACTTTTCCGCTGTTTTCTTTATGGTTGTAACGTAGCCATATTATTTTGATTAAAATAGGTAGGAATCTTATATTTTCTTTGATGTGGGTTGGATGTGGAAATATGCAAATTCATCACTAAAACATACACAAAAATTTAATTTAAAAATAATATTAATACTAGCCCTTTTATGTCCCACTGTTGGGCATGGGGCCTCAATTCAATGCGAGGGGGTTTAGGCCATAGTCCACCACGCTGGCCCAGTGCGGGTTGGCGGATTTCACATGTATTTCAGATGGGTTCTCTCAGTCATGCAGGTTTCCTCACGATGTTTTCCTTCACATTTTAGCAATTGATAATAATGGTATCATATAAGGAAATACAGATATTTCAATGGTGCGAGCCGGGGTTTGGGCGTTCTACCTACATAGCTATTACTCTTAAATTTATTAAAATAATATGTTAAAACATCTAACACCTACCTACAAGTCCAATTATTTCTTTGTCTCAAGTCTTACCCATTTAAACTAAAACTCGTAAAATATAGATTGTTATAGTCAAAACCAAGGCTATAAATTAAAATGATGTCTGAATAAAGTTAATGTCATCGTAAAAGCCTCCTTTCGGTTGGGTTGAGAGGATTTCGTTTGGAAATTTCCCTACCCATCCTTTCAATAAAGAGTGATAGTCGGTGACTAGGTATTCTTAGAATTATAATAATAATTATACCAGCCCTTTTAATGTCCCACTGTTGGGCAAGGGCCTCCCCTCAATGCGGGGGGATTAGGCCATAGTCCACCACGCTGGCCCAGTGCGGGTTGGCGGACTTCACACATCTTTCGAGGGGTTCTCTCAGACATGCAGGTTTCCTCGCGATGTTTTCCTTCACCGTTTAGCAAATGATAATCATGGTTGAAAATGAGATTCGCACATGAAATCCAGAAATCCCAGAGGTGCGAGCCGGGGTTTGATCCTGCGATCCTCGTTACCGAGGCAAGCGTTCTACCAACTCGGCTATCACTGCTCTTAGAATTACTTACATACAAAATACCTACCTATGTATATTAACAAACATGAGGAAAATAATTTGTTAGGTATATTTTGAAAAGGAAATATTGTGTTAATAGACACTTACTACACATACAAGAGTTTAGGTCTGTAACCGAATGTACCGTAGTATTTTCATACCTGATTATCAATCAAATGAATGAGGTAAATTGATAGTGTAAATACATAGCTAAGTATTATATTGGTGTATTTGAATCGGATACAGATGCGAAACTAACAATTATCGTCATTTTGGTCACGATAATTTTCAACACTGAGTATGTTATTACTTATTTTATTTTTATATAAGATTAATATTTACGCACATTTGGCTCCGTGAAATCTTTTGGGTAAATATTGTCAGATTATCTTAGGGTACATTGCAAAAGCTTGTAACTAATAAAACATAGTTGGAATAATCATTTATATCTGGAACTAAATGAATGAAATATATTGTAATAAACCATGGCCAGATTACTTAGCTTCTTTAAAAAAAACAACGAAATTTAAAAAGATTAATAACTTGACTCGTTGATTAAAACGAAAAATATAATTCGAGGTATTGAAAATTGTGCTGACAAATACACCTGTCGGGGATTGAAATATTTTGCTTTGAACTAGAAATTCATCATACTTCGAGCTAACGACGGCTCGGGCAGTTATTGATTCAGAACTATGAGGTTAAGTACTGAACATTCAGTTGCGAATTTGAAATACCCATTTCATGACACACGCAAGGCGTGCTGACAGCGAGATTATGATGTGTAAGAACAAATAATTTGTTTTGAAGTATTTCATTCAGTTGGCATCACTATATTGAATAAACGTTTCTTGGGCTTTCGTACCTAAGTCCTTGCTAATTAGTTGCTGTGAAATCTTTGTATTAGTTTATATTTTGAAGTCTACTATTTATTCAAGTGAAGTGCATAAAGAATTTAGTGAAGTGATGTAGACTATTGTAGATGAACATTATAACTACTAAATATTTTGTAAGTGCATTTTAACATCTAAAATTGAATAGTAGAACTTAGTAGATATTATTATATCAATTACAGCTTCAACATGCATTGGAAATTGCCGTACAGTCGCGAACAAAGTTATATTCTATTATATAGCATTAGGCCGTACCTATAAGCACACAATGTTTATTATGTGGTCCCAAAATATTTATTAAGATAGACAGGTATTATGCTTTTGATTGGACATATATTATTTTTGTGCACTTGTTTTTTTAAATTTAAATTGTTGGTAAAACGCAGAATCTTTACAAAACTAGCACAGTGTTGCTTTCGCGCGGTATTTGGTACGCTTAATCAGGACACGGCTTCATTCTTATAATTTGTGTTTTTAGATTTGTTATAACTACAATGTATTTGATTTCTTTACTATAAATTATGTACAGTAGGTATATGCAAAGATATCTACATGAAAAAACAAAAAACTAAAATATACTTACTTATTAATAGGAAAAATAAACAAAGTAAATAAAATAAAGAAATTGTATAATAAAAATAAAATTATATACCTACATACAAATACCTCTACATGGTCGTCAATGCCAAAAGTGCCCAACAAGCTGGCCGCGTTTCCGCGCTGAATAGCAAGGCTCACTCTCTGCGCGAAATATAGGCCAGCCCGCCGGTCACGTGTAGAGGCGAAATGTCGTGTTGCGTTGTCCTTGTGGTTCTTATACCAATAAGAAAGAGCTTGTAGCACGCCTAAAGAACCCAAGGCGATAGTACATCGTAAATTATACTTCCTGACGTTCAAACATCACCCGGCATGAGATTTAAGACTCGTTAGAGGTGTATTTGTCTAACACGCTTTCGGAGTGTAATTATAAATTCTATTTTGGTTATTTGGGAAGTTAAAGCTTGTATGTAAAATGTATGTCAGGAAATTTTATACTTAATGCCAATTAATTAGTAGCTGCAAGTTGTGTTTTATGTCCTTATCAATATATTAATGACGTAATGACAACAAACGAATAACATATTTAAGTACTCACAACGAAAATAAAAATAGAAGACTTATCAGATAAAAACCCTCCTTGGAGCACTAGCACTGGCGGCTTCACCAGGTAGGGAAGAAGGCTGGCAGAATTTACTCTCGGGATAGCCAAGTTGAGCTGCTGGCAGACAAACATGAGGCCTCAATAAGTTTGAGCGAAATTTCTTTCACTAAACGTGGTCCCATGGTCTCAATATCAAACAATCTCCTTATTAATTAGGTAACTTAAGTAACAAACTATGGCATATTACTCCAAAGTTCTCACTCCTTCCACACATCCCAAATTTATAGAAAGTTTTCGCCCCTGCATTTGGGAAAACAAACAGTGATGGACAATTGATGGAACCACAGATCACGAGAGATATGCCGTGCGGTTCAAAATGTATGGGAACTAGCTGTCTCCGTTTTGTTCCCCACCACTCGCCACAAAACACATGCAATTACATAAAACCAACCAATACGAAGTCTCACACACACACGCGTGCCAATAATTCGGTGCGTGCTGCGTCGTCGCCGCATACAGCGGCCGTACCACGCGACGCACCAGTTTATTCAAAGTATCGTTAGACGATCTATCCATTGCCTCGTACATTCACTCAGTAGCGAACATAGGTGGTACTTAAAGAGCCATGTATTTTGTACAAAAATAAAAAAGTCGTTGTGCTACATGAAAACTAAAATAACATAATAAAGGCATTAAATATTTTTTGATTTGTTGTTTTTAATGATTTTAAAGACGAATAAATAAAATACTTAATACTGGCTGGTGAAATGAGATTCCATCTTTCGCGTAGTTCACTTTGCTGCTAGTATTTTTGTACACAACCACGGAATAACACGGCATTTAAAAAAAAAGTTAGAGCTCCGATACCGACGTGCAGTTGTAGTCGACTGACGGCGAAAACTCTATGTTAGCCTAATTTTGGCTAAAGGTGAGCGCAAGCCCACCGCTTTCATAACATATCTCCTCTAATATATCTGTGGATGGAACGGAACGCAACCACATTTAAACGTTTTTAAATTTATTACTGTCACCTTATATTTTCTGATCGGTCACTTCCCGGTTTTCCAAATACAATGTCGAGTTATTATCTCCGTGTTATTTTTTACGTACAGATATGTGATATGCAGCTAATTCCACGCCTTCAATAATGTTTCAAAGACATGAGGCAGGGACCTGTAATCGTAAATATGACACTAGCATCGTTGAAATAAAACTATTTTTAAGGATTTTATCGCGTTTATTTTTCGTTTTTACGTTCCCGACGTTTCGGCTGCTTTACAGCAACCATGGTCACGGGAGGACTGAGGTGGTGGACGTCCAGGTGTCATAGTTAGAAACGGGCTACCCTCATATTTAATTGTTGATTGTGGTCCGATCTACGATAAATATAAGAAATCAATGCTAGCATCGTTTACCACGTATATTGTCGTAGATGTTAAATTTGTTTGCTTTGATTTTTTTTCTTTGATGTCACAGCCAGATAAGAGGTTCAGACAGTCCTACCATAAATCGTAGCTGAAACACTCTAGTTAATTTGATTTATCTCGGAGAAGTAATACCCAGTAATAAATTACGTTAAAGCTTTACATTATTTGTATTATCACGGCACAGTGACGTCGACCACCAAGTTGTTGTTGGTATAGGTTTTAGCGGCTGGTAATTTATATTTTTTGAGTCAATGTTTAGCTCTGATTGTTTTCCGACTAGATACATTATCACAATCTTTATATATTAGACGGGTGACTTGTATAATTGAGTGTTTTAAACACCCTTAAAAACTATCATTTACATGGAAAATACAACATGTTTTTTTTCCAAACATAATGACAGTAGGTATTCCATTTATCCATATGCTAAAATCAATTTAAAAATACTGAAAAAAGCGTATAATTCATGAAAAGATCGACAGAAAATTCCAACTCCGGGGGGTCTAGTCTAGTCATGAGTAGAACCCATGGAAAATATAACCAGTTTTCGTTACGAAGTCACTTACACCTGTATATATTTATCTAAGATTTATAGTGGTTTTTTTTTCGATGGAGGAGTAATATTTGAGTCTATTACAAACTTCATTAAATTTGTCCTTATTTATTTTCGAGTTGAACATTGATATAGCCCAAATTATTATAGAATTCTCGTAAAAAAATAATTGCGTCGTCCTTAAAAATAATAATGTAGAAAAAAGACAACTAGCAAAACGGTATCTAATAGGGATGCCCATTACCGTTCTGTTAGTTTTTTTTTATTATCTTACTAGTAAAAAGTTGTTTTTATATAAAAACTGATTGTATACGTCTTATAACCACTCTTAAATATTTCTTGCATTTTAGGAATGATCAACGATATGAGAAAACCATTGCTGCACTCACAAGAAACTCTAACGATATTGCTACGGAGTACCTATCCAGTTACCTACACTGAGTGATGAACAAAAGGCCATTGGTGCAGGCACAATGCTAGCGGAAATTGACACCTATGACTATGGCTCAAATACGACCAGTTTATTCGAAGACCCGCGATTCATATCGATACTGAAGCGTAAAGGGTACAATGCCAATATCTCGGAGGTGGTTCGCGCGTTGGATGACTGGCGAAGCCGGTTCAATTTGTCGGTGGTTAAAGAATGTGAGCGATCTGAATATTGCTACGGAGAGATCCGAGACTTGATCATAGCGTATAATAGTATACATGGCTACGTCAGTCTATTGGTAAGTTGAATGCCATGTTATGGAATGCTATGGTTGCTTTTATAACTCTTTTAATCGCCAGACCAAGTTTGGTCTAGTCCGTGATTTAAATTTCTTGCTAGCTACTGACCAAATATCCCGATTAATGTTCGTTTTACATAAGGGCAGTGTGCAACTTACAAGTAGGTAGTAACGTCGTGTAAACAGCTAGACACGTTGAAATAAAACTAATTTAAGGATTTTATCGCGTTTATATTATGTTTTTTACGTTCCCGACGTTTCGGCTGCTTTACAGCAACCATGGCCAAACTATGACACTAGGACGTCAACCACCTCAGTCCTCCCGTGACCATGGTTGCTGTAAAGCAGTTGGGAACGTCGGGAACATAAAAAACATAATATATAAAATAGATTTTCATACATCTCCAAGTTGTGATGACTTGATACTTCACTACTTATTACTGGCGTACTGTCCTCGTGTAAATCGAGCGTAATAAATTATATTTCAGTGCACTGTTTGTCTATTCGACTGTTCAACAATAATTGCCTATTGGTAGATTAATCAAATTCACATTAGTTAGTTATTCATTGGCTCAATTTGTGAATCTAATAAGCAATATATCTATATCAGTCATACTGAATACAATTACAGTATGATCGATATATGATAGCTTATACTTTGAACAGGTTGTAACCTTTTGATATAGGCAGGTCACACCGATGTATTTCAAATATCTACTACATTAATTAAAATATGGTTATTTTGAACCTTAAAAAATATATCTTTGGGTCACATATGAGATTTGAAAGATCACGCCTTGGCCTAAACTTCAACTGAGAGAGACAGATCTATAGAAAAATAAATGCTATAGTATATCTTGTCTGGTCCTCCAGGTATGTCTGTTCGGTAGTTTAGCGAACGCGCTGAATGTGGCAGTCCTTACCAGGAGGGACCTGGCTGTCACCCCCATCAACAGGCTGCTCAAGTGGCTCGCGGTGGCCGACGTCTTCGTTATGCTGGAGTATGTGCCCTTCGCGATCTACAGATACTTGGTGAGTGGGGTTAAGTTACCTTTTATATTTGACGGCCTGATTAGCGCAGTTGGTAGTGACCCTTCTGTGCTAAGGGTCGCGGGTTCGAATCCTGGTAGGGACATACTTTGTGTGATGAGCACGAATGTTTGTACCCGAGTCATGGATGTTTAGTATCTAGGTAAGTATTATATATTGAGTTCGCCCTCAGTCCATTGTAGGGTACCCATAATACAAGCGTTGCTTAGTGTGCGACCGATTATTATATATAGACATAACGATATTATTCATATATTTATTATGTTTTATGTGTGTATGAAATGAAACATTATTGGATATGATACAAATTGAACAGTTCACTGAGTCGATTTTTAGTTCTCAGCATGTCCAATCTTTTTGACGCAGACTGTCTTAATGTTTTTACACTGAATTAACACAGATACGCGTCGAGTTGTATGTGATTTTACACCGTAAATTCAGCGGGATAAAATTAAACTTTGTTTGTGTGTGTACCGTTGGGAGCGCCATGGGAATATGCCACATGGCTGGGAGAGCTCTATGCTGGAAACAATTGACGTAATGTCATTAAAGTGTTGTAAATAGTTTGGTCTCTATCTCTCTCTCTCTCATACCGACAGATCTAAGAATACAAAGTACAAACCATGAAGTATTTAATATTAAATGACCAAAATCAAAGAATAAGGATGGCAAAAACAAGTTTTTTTGGGGTCAGCCTTCTTCTTCTTTTTTTACGAAATGAAATGCGATGAAATAAAATGGATATGCAAATGGCCTCACCCGCAACTTAGCGGGTATTTTGCCAGTGTCAAGTAATTGAAAACATTGAATAAATACACATTATAAATAAAATAATGGATGAGACATGATGATATGAAAATGGCGCCTCCCTTGGGTCAGTTTGATTATTCGTTTGCTGATTGATCGCTGTCACCATCTTCTTCTTTTTTTAGCTTGGCAACAAAATAGTGCCATTTTTGCCAGTTTCGAGTAATTCTTGATAATTGTTATTGAATGATATGTACCCCTGATGATAATGTTGATGACGATGATGATGATGAAATGATTCCCCTACCCCTATCAGTAAAGCTGTGGTTACTTTTCTGTAAATTTACCGGACATATTGGGAAAACTTGAAAAGTCAACTTATACTATTTATTTCAATTTCCTTCACTCGTTCACGTTTATGAACACACAATGGTTAATATCCCACTAATGTTAACATTATTTATCAAAGAAACACATTTTTTGAAAATAAAACAAAATTCACGATTCAACTTCCCGCCAAAAAGTCCCCCTGTCACCATCTACTGCGTTTTTATGTAGGCAGACCATAGAGCAATGGAGTAGATAGACGGATATTGTTTTTACCTTCGTATTTCAATAATATTAAAAGAGATATTTAAATTAAATAACTAGACAACATTAACATATAATCTTTAAGAAAAAATAGGGTTTATTTAGTTACTTTATACATCCTATGCTAACTTTGACTATTAAAACCTGGCATTTTACATTATTCGAAACGCAATTATATAGGGATTTGAATTCAATTACCCTCACATTCAAAAGCTGTCAGGCTAGGCCTGACCATAACTAAACTAAATTAAAGTCAGGACCTTTTTCACAATGTAAATGATAAACCCTATCTACAACTTATTTGAAAAAAAAATGTATAGGTCATGTGTTTAATAAGTTGTGAATAGGGTCAGCCATTGTAAAGTAGGCCCTTTGTGTACGCCTGGTTCTCTAATGAATATTTCCTTTTCAGTTATTCCCGGGGCAAGAGGAGCGTCCGTACTCGTGGGCCGTGTATATGTTGTTCCACATGCATTTCACACAGATACTGCACACTGCATCCATCCTGCTCACACTCTCCCTTGCGGTGTGGCGATATATCGCGATCAAGTATGTTTTGTTACCATTGACCATGTTCTTAAATTTTCAACTAGCTATTGCTCGTGATCCACGCAACTACCAATCATAGTTTTGGATGTAATCTATGGCTATCGCCTGTTAAAGTTAAGAATCAAATGTGTGGTCCTAAATAAAGCAACACTCGTACTGATATTGTTCCCAATCCATTGTACAGCACCATACAGTGGATTGGTGGGTCCAAATAACACCCAGACTAAGGCAAATTGCGAAAAAAAATGTATTACTGACTTTTCTCCTAAATCTTCATGCAGTGAGATGATCTACTTTTTTTTCGGAACAATATCAGGGCAGGATCATGACAGGATTTCAATTTATTGATATTTACGCGAATACTACACATTGACATACAACTTCGGGAACGTATAAACGCGATAAAATCTGTAAAATAAGTTATATTTCAAGAATTTTAATTTATTGTGTTGTCCATTAGGTACCCATCGTACAGTCCAGCCCTGTGCACGGATCGACGATGCAGCATGGCTATATTGCTCAGCTTCATACTACCGCCAGTTCTATGCATACCATCTTATTTTGTAAGTACTTACATATAAATTAATATGTATATTATGACATTATTCAGCTTATTATATTATTTTAAGTCTCATTAGATTTTATAAAACACAATCAAGTATTTATAAAACCCGAACAAAACCATATTTTGTGCCTTAGACAAACATGGTGCCTAAGCTAAAATAGAGAATCAATGTCTCATGACCCCTCCGTTGGGCAGCAGCGATAAAAAATTGGGAATTTTCAGGTTTCGTCGATAAAATTACGTCGAGTCTGTAATCGCAATGTTTTAAAGCAGAATCACCTACAAATAAATAAAAGGTTTTATATTTCGACATAAAAGATAATTTATTACATTTTTTGTTGAGCGCATCTGCCTTGCGGGTTTCCGGCTTGAGCATTTATTTATATATAGCAAAACAAATCAATGTGCCACAATCACAATTCCATCTGTCTCTCGCGTTTGACATTTTCCATTACGAGAAAGAGAATGACGTTGGGAGAGCTGACGGCACTGATGTCAACTTAATTGAGATTGTCAGTAGCGTGTCGGATATTACCCGCTAAGTTGTGGGTGACGCCATTTTCATATCCATTATATTTCATCGCATTTCATTTCGTAAAGAAAGAAGAAGAAGAGTATAATTTACCGAATTTGAGTTAAACTGTAGAGATTTTTAATAGAGTTACCTACATAGATAACTACCTTGCAATGGTGCGCACAGATACTGTTTAGGATTTTACATGGAGTTGTATTAAACACTTTTTCAAATACTGTCGATAACTATGAGGGCATCTCTATGAGGGATTTTAGTCCGCCTACCCGCACTAGGCCAGCGTGGTGGACTATGGCCTAATCCCCCTCGCATTGAGGGGAGGCCCGTGCCCAGCTGCCGGGCTGGTAAAATATTTGCTGAATTTAATTATTTCTTTAATTTATCACATCATGATTTCCATATAATTTTCAAATAACTATGAAGATAAATTAAAGATGTTGTTGTTGTTTGTTTGATGTGTGTAGACATAAAACATCACGAGATCCCATAATTTATGGCGCAAACCTAGAAAATGTACGGGTAGCAGGAAGCATAAAGACTTATCGCTTTCTTTAATGAATTGGCCACATTTGTCAGTCCCCGGGGGTGATTGATAAGAGCCGTGAAAACACGCCATTATCACTCACCAAGGCTGGCCTCGCCTTAAATTAATTGATTCCCGTTCCTGCGTACGACTCGGGCTATCTTGACATGCGATACTTTTGTAATTGGGGGAACCCCAATGTGCCAAGAACTCTGTGGGTATAGCGATGTTTAAACAATATGTTGAAGTGCCCTTTGCCTTTTGTATTCAGGGTAGTGTTGCTCCAAATTTGTGTTGAATTTACGCAAGACCACGAACAAGACTGACCATCTATTATTAGCGAGAACAACACTGATTCCGCGAGTTTCTTGCACCATGCAGTCATGTAAACCTATAGGATTATCTTAATAATGTACAATAGAATGGAATGTGTAATAGGGAAGATGGCTGGGTGCTACCACCGACTTGGGATCCAGTAATTAATATAATTAAATCCAAAACCAAGCGCACCATTGCACGACCTCAAGACACTGTGAGCACTTTCTGCGTAGATCGGACCGCAAACAACAACTAAATATGAGGGTACCCCAGTTCAAACTATGACACTAGGATGTCTAACATCTCAGTTCCCCCGTGACCAAGGTTGCTGTAAAGCAGCCGAAACGTAGGGAACGTAAAAACATAAAATAAACGCGATAAAATCCGTAAAATAAGTTTTATTTCGTAGTGTAGTTTTCGCGTAAATATATTCAATAAATATTTCGTAAGAACTTGTATTGCTCAACTTGAAACCGAAGCTAGCCCAATGAAGAGAGCACTATCACAATTAATATTCTATCTTTACTGACTATTTTCGGGGCGACTTGTCGATCGATAGGCCAAATAAGGTTATTACGGGATTGAATTAGTAATCCATCGTGATCTGTTGACTTACCAAACGTGGGGTTTCCCAACCACTTATAATATAATATTGACTTAACGGGAACCCTTTCAAATAATAATAGTCTCTACATATTACAGTGCCTCCGGAAAGCTAGGCAATCTTATACGAGTACGTACTTACTTACTACTCTATATAGTGGGTTGAGGTTTAGTTTTAGCCATTTGATGGCGCCGCTCGTAATTATCGAAAGAACTTATTGAACTACACATGCTAGATGTTAATATCGATAATGATACCCCTCTTGTAGCTGTCTAGATAAAAAAACGGATATCGATGTCATTTTTATCTCTACAATGATCTCTATATGTAGGAAAATTTGCGACTCATTTGGAAACATGTATATACATTAATTATACATACATTAATATCTAGAAGCTTTCCGGTGTCTTATGTAAATTACATGGAAGGCAACGGAACAATCCGAATAACCGAGTAACGGCATGCAAGATACAATACAAACAGAGCTAAGAAATAGATACTTATTTAACATTCAATGTAATAAGGAAGTAAAAACAGAATCCCAAACACTTGAAACGTAAGATTTAGGGGTGAATAATTAAGAATTCGAACCTGCCTCGTCCCGCATATAAACTTGAGGCCTCGTGAACGTGCTTCCAGCGAAGTAAAAGGCATCGAGGCATTTTATGTTTTATTTAATAACTAATTTAAATTTACAATACATAAATACAAACAGAAAAATAAAAAAAAAAACTTAAAAATAATATGAAAACAAACTATGTATAATTATTAACTATGTATTATTATATTATGTATATAATTTAAATTTACTAATTTACATTAAATGGTGGGTCCCCTTCACCCCAAATGGTTGACAATATATTTCCGCCAGTATCCCCTGGTTCAATCAGTTATCTTGTTGTTCAATATTTTTGATGTTACCTGTCGCGGAAAATTTAATAAAAAATATACAACCGAATTGAGAACCTCCTTTTTTTGAAGTCGGTTAAAAATACAATTTATCCGTGACGAACGGAGCTATATAGATTTATTATATGTTATGTTTCAAATAGAAAAAATCAGCTATATACATCAAGAAACTTCTATGCATACGACGTTATATTATCGATTTATCAATTGTTCATCACTAGCGTACATGCGCATGCACATGGAAACTTCCAAGAATTATAAGTTACGAGAATGTCTTCTTAAATGAAACTGACACTAATTACATCCACCTCTCTTCCAGGTATTCACTATACACAAGGACTTCGTATTCGACAAAAGCGGTAACATGCTAACCAAAGTATATTTCGTAGATTCAAATTACAATGGCAGCTTGTACCAAATCAATTTCTGGGTACACGCAGTCCTCATAAAACTTCTTCCGTGTGTTATCCTCACTGTCATTAGTGCTTGGTTAATAAGGGCTTTGTACAGAGCAAACAGCAGAAAGAAAGCCCTTAAAGGCTACAGTGCATGTCCAGCCAGTACTCCAGCCAATGGGAACGGGAATGTGTTTACGCGAAAGTCGACCAAACGGTCGAAAGCTGAGCGCAGGACTGATAGGACAACGAAGATGCTGGTCGCTGTTCTGCTACTGTTCCTGTTGACCGAGTTCCCGCAAGGGATTTTGGGTTAGTATATTATAATATCCAGAATATATTAAGGTCGTTTTTTATATGAGCTATAACAATGCAATAAAGGGAGACGAGACATGTTTTATGTAATATGTCAGAACGTGGTTTGATACAGGTAATCAAATTGTTTATGCTATTCGTTACTAGAATATCACATTCTTTCAGTTTATTTACTTATTAGTAGTGATTTATCACTATGTATCACTATGTTATAAACATGGTGGTTAAAAAAAGACAAGTTACAAATATAAATAAAAAAAAGACAAGCCCGCTGAATTTCTCGCCGGATCGCCTCAGTTGTAGACGCATTCCGATCCGGTTGTAGAGTTAAGAAAAAAAAAATGTAAATGAAAATTTGTAACTGGGGTCTATACGAAATAAACTATTTGATTTTGATGTTGACATTTATTTTAATGCAAATTGTAAACTTGCTAAAGTTTTTGTACAAACATTAATAAAACATGAGAATGCCATACCTAGCCTTTTCTAGTCAGAAGGGTCTAGTTAAAAAATCATCAAATAAGTCCCGTACCGTGAGGCATTAAGGTACATATCAGCTTTTCGGCTTTGTAGGACGCCGTCTCTGTCACTCATACCTGTAGCCATTCATCTTTTCTCTCTCACTCTTCTCCAAATTGACACTCACTAAACCAATTTTTTTAATATTGTATTTTGTTACCCAGGTCTCCTGAGTGGCGTGCTAGGAAGATGCTTCTTCAAGCAATGCTACGACCTCTTCGGAGAGCTGATGGACGTACTAGCACTCCTCAACGGTGCCATCAACTTCGTACTCTACTGCTCCATGTCGCGTCAGTTCCGCACGACCTTCGGGCAGATGATCAGGAACCGTTGCGCTCCAGCCCAGAGGGCTAACTCACAGACTGAGTTACAGACAACTTATGTATAAATAATTTAGGTTGAAGCATCTGTAATTACGCCTGTAATTCCTTAAAGGTTAGGCAGAGGAACACTTCAGTGCACCAACATTATACCGATGTTAATTGGTCCCAATGTAATAGGAGACGAGAGGAGACGATGTAGTATTCTAAGCATACTTCCCCACAACATGAGGTGGATTTAGCCATAGTCCACTACTCTGGCTGTTGACACGCTTCACATGGTTTGCAATAAACGAACGTTTTCCTCACGATGTTTCCTTGTACCGTACAGCAAATGATAATTATTATTGAAAAGGAAAATCCGAAAAGCCTGAGGTGCGAGTCGCCGTCTCAAGCTACATAAACTTCGTGTTCGATCTACGACGAACTGTATTAACCACACTGAAAAAAAAACTTCGCGATTCGCGAACTTCGCTTGAAACGTTTCGATAATTCAGGCGAACATGACGCGGAAAATGAATGAATCGGTGTGCTATATAATTGTCAGCAATTATTATTTTATTGCCTCTTTATTATTTGAATAAAATAAACAAAAGGGTAAAAATAAATGAATGGCGATTTTAATCCTCACCCATGCCACACATTTTAAATATTTTTTCTTGGGGTTTCATAAAACTGTTTCTGATTCATAATTTGTTATTAGTTCCATATTTTACCTATACGACAACACCAGAATACACAAATACGTGAAAACCGCTCCAATTCTCGCTGTATACAATGCGTACGAAGTGTAAAGGTTTTATCGCGATATGACAAATTGCCTGGCCAGATGTGTCGCGACACCACGACTCTTCGCACTGGCTCGATAATATAATCGTAGCTTTATTATTATACCGTCCATATGCTTTTCACATGAACTGATCCGTCCGGCTAAAATTGAGGCTACCACGCACTACAAGGCACGCTCCCTATGGCCGCGGTAGCCTCACAAGCCACGCTCCCTATGGCCGCGGTAGCCTCACAAGGCACGCTCCCTATGGCCGCGGTAGCCTCACAAGGCACGCTCCCTATGGCCGCGGTAGCCTCACAAGCCACGCTCCCTATGGCCGCGGTAGCCTCACAAGGCACGCTCCCTATGGCCGCGGTAGCCTCACAAGGCACGCTCCCTATGGCCGCGGTAGCCTCACAAGGCACGCTCCCTATGGCCGCGGTAGCCTCACAAGGCACGCTCCCTATGGCCGCGGTAGCCTCACAAGGCACGCTCCCTATGGCCGCGGTAGCCTCACAAGGCACGCTCCCTATGGCCGCGGTAGCCTCACAAGGCACGCTCCCTATGGCCGCGGTAGCCTCACAAGGCACGCTCCCTATGGCCGCGGTAGCCTCACAAGGCACGCTCCCTATGGCCGCGGTAGCCTCACAAGGCACGCTCCCTATGGCCGCGGTAGCCTCACAAGGCACGCTCCCTATGGCCGCGGTAGCCTCACAAGGCACGCTCCCTATGGCCGCGGTAGCCTCGCGAGGCTACGCGATGAGTCAGCATGCAGGTGTAGAATTTTGTTCACGCTATCGTTGGCGTTCTACTTCGATTTGCATTTTTACGTCAATAGGGTATACTTACGTGAACTCGTTTGGGTTGAAACTCGGAAAAAGACTTGCGATAACGTGAAATTGACCGAGTCACACTTCGGACTGGGTTAACATGAGCTGGAATCAAAATGGAAAGCAGATATCGCTTGGGGTTACGAATGCATAAATAAATATAGATTCTGATGTAATTTTTGGCTGACAATTTTTTCATGTCGGTACAATGTACATATCTAACTGATGTGTCATTTCGAAGCAATGAGAGTGATATATTGTAACTTGAAGGGACATTGGATTATAGTGTCGCTGCAATGACGCTGCAATGATGGATATACAGAATGATTTATAATGTGGTTACTAAGCCTGGAACTTGGCTGCTTTAGCGCATTTATAAACACTATGTGAAGTCAGAATTTCGATATGTTGTAATTAAAATAATAATTTTATACCTAAAAATTACTATTGTGTTTTATTGTGAAAATTTTTTCTTAAATCCTTTTATTGAAATTCTGATTTCACATACAGTAGACTAAAGAAGCCCAGGTTTCAGGCTTAGTATATGTACACTTTGTGAATCACCGCTGTAGATGAAAGTGAATATTCGAATTAAAAGAACAGATATTGAAAATCAGTTTTATTTTATTACTCAGTCTTATAAGGACTTATTTGTACGCTATAATTATGTAGATAGCGAAAAGTTTCTTGTATCGTGCCAAGATAGGGGAATTTCTTAGAATATTTTTTTGTTGTGTGTTATTGGTGATAGAATTATGTGTGAGTGTATGTTTAAGACTTTTCAGTTGCATTTATAGTGCTATAGTTAATTATTAACTTAATATTAGTCTATAAATATTATGTTAAACAATACTTACAGAAACAAATAGACAAAACTCGAAGGGCGAGATGTTTGCCTTTTACTAGGTGATTCGAAGACTATCTATACTAACCTATTACATGCGCTTATTTAGCATATTTGTGTTCGTTATGTGACGTCTTAATTTTCACAAAATATATTTTTCAATAAAATGAAACATGTGGATATTTGCGAACCATTATTTTATTGACTTGTCGAAACTTCAAACTATAATAAAAAATGCGCTTAAGAAAGTCAGGTTCAAAGGTTAGTATACCGTTTCTGAATCATTCTGTATACTATGATACACACTTAGACAAACGAGTGATATCACATCACACATCAGCATCGCTCGCTTGCTTCCATTCGGGGAGGCATTATTTTATGAAGCAGTAGTTGCTTTAGGTGTATAAGGTCGTTTACCATATCGAAGGTTCCCGCCAGGCAAAAATAGCTTCCAGAGTTAGGGTAGGCAACAATAGAAATTTCATCGCGGTTGGTACAATATTGTGAATTTTGCGGGAATTGTTATGTAGATCACCGGCGAGCGAGACCCTCGTCGGATTCGTTACATTCTTGTCAGAAATAAAAGATACAAAGTAAAATTGGGAGCGAATGTTACAGTGCAGATGAATTTGATATTGTTTGAGAATATGAAATTAAGGCATTACGTTTTTATATTGACAGGACAAATAATAGATGTATGTACTTTCTTCAGATATTAAAAAATACTACCTATTAATTGATATCCAGAATTTGATTAATGTTTAAATGAAACCATTAATGTACATTATGAATTATTGTCAAAAATATCATAAAATTATGCTAAGATGTTAATACCATCCCTAAGGAATATTATTCCTATCAAGAAGAAAATGGAAGATAATTGTCTTGATCAGGTTGTTATGTTTGTATTTATATAAAGCATTATTTGCTTTTGAAATGTGGGTCCTATAAAAAAAGTTGTAGGTGTTTGACTAGTAGAATTAGGAAACCAACATAAAGTCGCACGGTTAGATAATTTAAGTCGGTTTATTAGCCCGATTTTATTTGGATAACAAAGTTTCGGGCCCTCCTTCCTTTTGTCACCGTTTACTCATACATTAAGTGGCAAATGGGCACGCCATTTTCATCTTTTCATGTCATCATCCATTTTCTATTTATTGAATTTGTTACCGCTATTAAAATACTTATAATTGATTTATATAATTTGTGAGTGAGGCCATATTTTCATTACAAAAGAAAAAGTATAAGTGGCAAATCTTAAAACAATTACTAGGTGTAAATATGATAATGAAATCCATTGTATTTTAAGTACCTATTATTATAGATGTAAATAAAAGTCTGTGTATACATATATTTGACATTTATTTTACGTTTTATATTGTATAAATAAATAAATATGAATAACGATCGTTGAAATAATTTTAAAAGACTAAATGGTTTTTTATTTTTCCTTTCCAATCAGAACCTATAGAATACCTGCCAGGAATTATTAACCGGCTTCAACAAAATGGAGGAGGTTCTTAGTTCGATTCTATTTTTTTAAAGATCAACTTAGCTACATACACATAAAACATGATTTGAAGAACTATAACGAGCCATTGTAATGAAGGATTCACTAAGAACTCTAATGATTAAAGTTAGAGGTTGGGTTACTTAAGGTGAGTAGGTACCTACTCACCATTATTGAAAATATTGACGACTAATAATATTAGAGACCATAATAGGGAATATTCGTATTTTAAAATATAATCATTTTGTTTAATTAAATGCAAAATTAATTATTTTATAATTAACTGTTTGATAATATTCAAAATATATATAATATTAAAGATATTTGCTATTGGTATATGTGAGTAATGGTAAGAACTAAGGCAGAGTGGAACCTTGTTCTTGCTCTCTCGCACCAACGATCACTAATGACGGTGACGTCACTAAGCACTGCAATGTACCTATGCTTTCGTTTTTTGTCTGGAAACTTTTAAATTCGCATATTATTTTCCATTCACGCCTCATCATTTTTCGCCATTCTTTCCAAATATCTGCCTTTTATTGCTCATTTTGAGAGGTCCCCTCCGACGAAGTGACTTAGCAATTCTAAAGTGGGGTTCCCTGCTTCAGATATTGGTCAAGGAATGAGGACAATTTGAACATGAGTGCGAAAAATGTATGGCATGACAGAGTATTGTGTCTTACTATTCTAGTTACTGATTACACACTTAAACCTTTGATATGAAACCTATAAAACGAAGACATTTTTTTTAAACAAGGTTTCAAACTAACAGGTTATGATAGCGGCTAACTAGTGGAAGATAATGGAGAACTCTAAGCTTGTCTTAATATTGTTTCCACAATCTCATAGCAAAATTAATGTGAGAGTTCTTCAAAGCAAAAAAAAATATCGGCGGATTGTTTTCATTTTCACAATTTGCTGAATTATCAAAACCAAATCTTCCCTCGAGGTAACAAATCATTAAGATTTTATTATAATTTTTTTTTTTTTTTATTACATTATAGGCAAGTATTTGATCTCGATCTCACCTGATGGTAAGTGACGATGAGATCTACGATGGAGCATACTTGCCTAGGTAGGAAGGCGGCAGTAGATAGAGACGCTACATTCACTAGGCACATGCAGCGCAGCTGATCTGACCCGCCATCCATGAATGGCAGCACCGAACATCATGCCGGAACACGGCTAGGCCGCTTGGCGACATGGCTTTGTTCAGTGGGTGGTGACTAGCCACGGCCGAAGCCTACCACCAGTAGAGTTGTCACCTGGTTGGCACCACCCAGGGTCACGTGTAGGGTATCTCGAGGGTACTTAATTCTCCTACGGACGAAGGTGACTCGACCCCAATATATATTATTCGCACACATAAAATGTTGCTTTAAGTTTGGTACTTGCCTGGAAGCTGAGCCTTATCTTTTGTAATAAATTAAGTCAGAACTTCATAAACCTGGAATAAAGGATACATAATGTTTAGAGTTTATTTTCACTGACTGACTTAATAGTTATGTTATCAAGTCATAAATTGTATATTAACGTTGAGTTACGTGAACGCAAGCGTACTTCGCCCCACTAACATCACAATAGCTCAACCGTGAGTTTTTCTCACGCGACCTAACACAAAATGCTTGTACATAAAACGTTCTACATTACGTTCTATATTCCCGTAATTCTTCCCGCTTTTAGCGGTTCGTATTATTTTGAATTTGGTATGTTTAAAAAAAATCTTTACGTTACGCCTGTCGGAATTGGTATTCCGATTATATAGTTCTTTTTAGTAGTCGATCTTTGTTATGTTTTATTTATTTGTTCTCAAGAATATTACAAAAAAAAATGTGAAATTGCTAATATCTCAATCATATCATAATTCTTGAATCGACTTACCACGTGTTCCACGTGTGTTCATTCAAAGAATTTACAATTTAATGCTCTTGAATTTTGTAACACATATAATTCCAGATTAAAAACAAATCTACCTATACGTATATAGATTCGATTTTAATTTGAAATCTACGATCTGATAATCGAATTTACGTAATGTAGATTCGATTTTAATCTCGAATTGTTTGTGTTCTAAATTCAAATTTAATATGTAAAATAAATAACAGTCGCTAACATTGATCTATTATACTAGCCGCTAGACAAACACACAAATCAAGCCTCTAACTAATCAAAACATTCAGAATATTGTACTAAAGTGAGTTCACATACTTAATATATCAGTACCTAGACTTATGCAGTAAGTAGGTCACTCACTAGTTTATTATATCCACAAAAATGTGTTTAGTTGTTACGTGTTAACGCCTGTTAAAAAATTCCCACGATGGGTACTATAGACACCCGTACCAACAAGACATGGGCAAGTTAGTATTATTATTAGGTCTTATGTAGGTATAGGTAATAGAAAATATAGGTCATATCACCAAGCAACTGTATACAACTGTTTTCCAGAAACAAGTTATGGCTGCGGGGACTTTGTAATCCGACGCTTTCCGGCTTAAACACCGCAATTTGGGTAACCTGTATTGAAGTGGTTACGCGTCAGTGTGGGCAAATAAAATGATTAATTGCGCGCCTTTCAACAGCCCGTGCGATAGGTATCAAATTCTGACGCGAAGTTTTGATATCCATCAATATATTTCCAGTGAAATGAAATCACTTTGAAAGAAAATTTTAGCGAGCCATCAAATTGAAGTTCAATATGGCACACTGTTAAAAAAATATCGCAGTTTTTTACCAATTTCAAAAAGGAGGTTATCAATCGGCGCGTGGTATGTTTTTTTGTACATTCATGTTTATTACGTACAGCAAATGATCATAATTATTTGAAAAGAGATCTGCAAATTCCGGAGGTGCGAGCTAGGTCTGCACACCTTAAAAACAAATGTAAGTACTATTCAACAACAATTGACTTCGAAAACTGGAATGGAATTGTTAGTTTCATTTTCGATGTGGTTTTATTAAGGGTTGGGAAAACAAAATAAACTGAAATCGCCACGCCTGTTACGTGTTCTCTGAGGGTACTCGTATACCTAAAGTAATACGATATATCAAACCCCGAGATAATCAAATGATCTTTTCATTTGATTATCTCGGGGTCAAAGGGATTTTAATTGTCGACCCACTTTGGACAAAATTGTCGTGACGTTAAAAAAGTAACATCGTTTTGTCCCAGTTTCTTAGGACTTTATTTACCTCCATTATTTTGGAATGAATAAAGGACAGAAAAAAACTGTTATATTCCACAGAATACCTATTTATATGGGACGTAGTTGTCGTATTTAGCTACAAAAGCTTAAAAAGTTTTCGTCTTTTTTTGATGATTTTCTATTCATTTTTATCTGAACTAGCTGACCCAAAAGATTGTCCTGTTCGAATCTCATTGAAAAGAGTGCTTTCAGATTCTTCCTATTTCCCGGATAACTTTTTAATAACAGATTTTTTAAGTAAGTATAATATACAGGATGTAAGTGGCTTCGTAACGAAAACTAATACCATAGAATCAGCTCGTGATTCTGGACCCCGACGAGTTGGAATTTTCCGTCGATCTGTTCATTTTTTTTTGGTATTTTTAAATTAATTTTACCATGAAATCTTAATATAAGTCTATCGCAACGTGATTATAAATGAAAATAACCATAATTACTTATGTATACATAAAACGTTAATGTAAATCAAAACTCGATACGCTCGAGAACGCTCGTCACTCGCACGGCTCGGGTATCGCTCGGAGCGTTGTGTCGTGATCGCGAGTTTACGATACATTGCGCGTTTAAAAATAACGACTTTCAACATAAACGATTTCTATAATTATATTACCAAGTTACCAAGAACCCTTACACGCTGTATATTTATATATCTAGAATATATCTTTGCCGTTATATATCTACTTCAATAAACTTGAGGGCTATTTGTAAGTGTACCCAATCTGTACCTTTTTTGTTTCATGATAAGCCGAAGCAGCTGCATTGCTTCGAAAAGGTTTTGAGAAAACAGCGCAATGACTGCCGTAAGCGTTTTTATGTTTAGTCCTATCAAACGATCAACTTTTGTTGTAGTGATTTCTAGTGTCTACTTATTAACTGCATACACTCTACTAGTTTGGTGTGTAGAGCGCAACACGCGCAGGAGAGACGGCTTGAGCAATACAATAAACTTTGTAATAACGAAAACACATCTTAACTCGCCACTTGTTGTTCTAGACATTGAACTTTGCAGACAACTCGAAATTCAGACATGTTGTGTTCACAGCGCAAATGTACTACAAATCTTATTAAGTTTATTTACATAGAAATCGAGGTTCTGTTCGCTTGAAATATGTATGACATTCGAATCGTGATATTAATTCTGTAAATGTTGAACTTTGAGATTTCAAAATGTGTTTACAATACATATATTAATATGAAGCCTGTGTAACTCAAAAGCTCACTAATTAATGATTAAGTTCCTATAATATAATAGAGGTAAGATTGTTTCCCGAGTACACCTAGCACTAGCACCTACAGTCTACAGAAATATCAATTAACACTTTGCAAGGAAATGGTATGGTTTGCTAACTAATTACACACCTATCTAAGAGCCAAACACACTAGGTATTCAATGTTCTGCTTTCCACGTCTGCGTTCCGCATTCCTTATTTGTAATGTAGTCTGTATTGAATTCATAGTCAGCATTCAATATATTTTAAAGGACGCGGAAGCAGAATGCGAATGTCCTCTGTAAGCTTGGAGTCTTACACTATTTTCGTACGATCCTCAGATGTACAAATAGTAAACATGGAGAGTCGTGAACAACATATTGCTCCAAAAATGTTTTGTGCAGTACACGCGAATTAGTGCGTGGCCGTAAGGTCGTAATTCGCGTGTACAACACAAATCGGCTTGATTTTTTGGACTTCATTATGTTGTTGGCGACGGTCCATCTGTATTGGGGAGATTTTGGAGATTTTTGACCCCCCCTCCCGCCCCTGTAACGCATCGTAACGTTTCAGAACTGTGTACCTAGCTACCTTCTCTATTCAATGTGTCGCCAGTGATCCGAGGTGCTAACGATACCCATTAATAATATTTTTCGCTCGTGACGTCACACAACCTCGAAACGGGCAGAACATCATCCCATTAGGGTGTAAATAGCTAAATGCGGCAATAAATATGATTATCTTGTGACATTCGCGAAAAGGAAAGTTCGTTCGTTCGGAGTCTGTTATCCAGAGACAACAAAGGCAAATTGTGTGGATAATTTTCGGGGAAAATATGAGAAATTTTATGTTTTCAGACGTGTCGCTGTGAATTGTATAGTGAATAAAGTGGTTTATTAGCAGCGAGGAGACGATGAGTAGATGAGAGTTTAGGGCGCTATTACATTGAGAACTATAAACTAGTAGAAAATAAACCTGAGGAATGTGTCCGGACTAATTAGTCAGGACTTAATAGTCGGCACTAATTAGTCGGGACGCTATTCAGTTTGTGACAATAGTGACACAAACGAACCATTTTTACTGTTCAGGTTATTTATTTACGTTATACTATCCGTAAATTAAACAGGTGGAATTGAACGTCAACAGGCGAATATTTTTGCATTTTGTTGTAATTCCATATTTAAAATTGAAAGATTTAGAACAATAATAAAATTCAGATTTTAAATAATTATAAATGTATAATTAATTATTGGAATATTTCAATAAAAACAAATAACAAAAGGTTTATCAAAATTGTAAAGGGCTGCGAGATAGCTGAACAATGCATCAAGATCTGTCATCTTCACCAGTCAGCTTCCTACACTACAAGCTACATAGGTATCTTAAGTTAATTAGCCAGCAATTATCAATAGTAGAATATAAAAAGATACAGATCTGTAGTAATCTGAATGTGTTTTAGATTGAAAGAAAAAATAATACTCTTTTTTTTATTTTCAATCAATCCATACATTATTATGAGTTTATGTTTAACGGAAATGTTATCTTCTGCAAGAGCTCCAGATAAAAAACAAAGGTAAATGGCATTATTCGGTCCTGGTGAGCACACATAAGATATTTGTAAAGTTATTTAAAAAAAAAGTTAGATGTAATTTTACAAAATGATGGGCGTTTCTTATATAACCCTGCCTTTAAAATTAATATAATTGGAAAAGGTTTATGCTGTCATGATTTAATATTAAATTTGAGATTTATTAAAATTGCGATACATTGAACCCCTCACAGGTAACCGGAACATTTCTACATAGCTTTGAAGTACGGATACATATAAAAATAGCTGACTCACTCACACAACATTTATCGCATTCAATATTAAATATGTTCTCTTCTCTCTTTTATTAGAATAGATGTCTTGCTTTCTTTAATAGGTATTAATTTAGGTAATTACAGAGTACCTACACTAACCTAGATTTATAACTTCTGTACACATAAATCATATACATAGTATACTGTAAAGGGTTTCTATGCATTCACCTCGATGTAAATGGTCACAAATCATTGGTGTAACTAACTTTTTACTGTTTAAGGAAGTAATGGGGACTTAACACTGAACATAAATTATACATATTTACGTCTTTAAGGCGTATTGTTTTGAACACTGTAAATATTGTTGGAGTAGTATGCCACTCTACTGTTGTCTGTTTCTAAAATGCTAAATTTATAGAAAGTTTTTGTCCATTTACAATGACATTTTAGAGAATTCTTCTGAAATGTTTAATGTTTAGTTAAAAATGTTTAATTGATGTACACTTTAATAAATTGGGGAGCGAGGTAGTATTTCAAATGATGTTTATAAGGCCTCAGCCTCGAATTTAGCGGGCAGCGGGGCGGCGGCGGCGGCGCGGGAGCGGCGCTCGTTATTCGCTCCGCGCCGCTGTTTTCGAGAACCGGTCCATTTGATTATACGCATAAGATCCTGCCGCTCCAGCGCCGCCGCCTCGCTGCCCGCTAAATTCGAGGCTGAGGCCGAAGGGGCCTTCGTAACCATGTTGCCGCGCTTGAACCATGCCCTGGGTGAAAAACCCTACCCTGCCCAAAAAATATATTGACGTGACCCCACCCCGAGTATAAGTCCTAAGCTTAGTTATATCGGCTTCAAATAATAAGACACAAATTCGGCACAATAAATATATTGTGTTGTCTCGCCTTCTTTTGTACTGATGTTCCTGTTCTGAACACAGCTAAGGAAGTTCTCAAATATAACATACAAAGTAACCTCAATCAACGCAAGGCAGAGTAACCTATATAGAGTATATTTATTACTTTGCACGAACTAACTTTCTAGACAGTTATGGCTTATGTTCCATTACAATCCACGCCTTGTCCTTATCGTTGTACCTACATTAACATTTAACTTTATGTCTTAGAGACTCTATTATACCTACTTACTAAAATATTCTAACAATTCTCGGAATTATTTTAACCGCTTACGGCAGCAATCTCACGATAATTATACTCAACAAATTTCTGTGTTTCTACAGATTTACAAACAAGGTTGAACCATTTATTTTCAACGGGTACGGACTCTTCGTTAGTCTAATGATCTGTTGGCACTGAGAATACTTATAATTGAGTTATTGCTTAGTAACTTAAATCCGTATTTTTTAATTATTATTTTACAATTATTACAGGAAATCAATTTAATAAACTTTATAATTGGCAAAAAAGTACAGAGTTACAATCACAGATCACGAGAGATATGCCGTGCGATTCAAAATGTATGGGAACTCGCTGTCTCCGTTTTGTTTCCCACCACTCGCTAAAACCAACCAATACGAAGTCTCTTCGGTGCGTGCTGCGTCGTCGCCGTATACAGCGGCCGTACCACGCGACGCACCAGTTTATTCAAAGTATCGTTAGACGATCTATCCATTGCCTCGTACATTCACTCAGTAGCGAACATAGGTGGTACTTAAAGAGCCATGTATTTTGTACAAAAATAAAAAAGTCGTTGTGCTACATGAAAACTAACATAACATAATAAAGGCATTAAATATTTTTTGATTTGTTGTTTTTAATGATTTTAAAGACGAATAAATAAAATACTTAATACTGGCTGGTGAAATGAGATTCCATCTTTCGCGTAGTTCACTTTGCTGCTAGTATTTTAGCACACAACCACGGAATAACACGGCATTTAACAAAAAAGTTAGAGCTCCGATACCGACGTGCAGTTGCAGTCGACTGACGGCGAAAACTCTATGTTAGCGTAATTTTGGCTAAAGGTGAGCGCAAGCCCACCGCTTTCATAACATATCTCCTCTAATATATCTGTGGTTACAATGCTGTGACGTCGTTGCCATAAGTTAGTGTGTGTGCAAAAGAGAGGGAACAAGACCTACTCGCTCTCCGCTACTTGTTTTTACCAAACTTATCTATGGGAGTATCTACAAATGCTTTAAAATAACACATGATTTAATTTATTGAATTAGGCCAATAATTTTGTAAGGCCGCGTACGTTCGTGGCAATAAGCCGTATTTACAATTGAAAAGACATCAAAAGTCGGCTGTTTAAGCAAAGATATTTTGGCCTGAAAGCCGTAGAACACGGCAAGTGCTGTAGCATTGGCAATACTGATTTTATATACGTATATGTTCATAGTATGTTTTATAATCCGATATTTGAATTCCAATTAATGCAACGAACCACTCAACCACGCAATTACTAGTACAATCAGTTTCCGAACACCACTTAATAAAAGCTTTGCCCATCGATATTCGTTTAATTAATGTCTAAAACAAAGTTTACGGCGGCAAGTCGGCCGGAGCTAGAATGCAATTTGTTGTGTGAACCGAAAGACGTTTGTCTAATAAAATTAATTTTACTGGCGAACCATTAAGTCGGGACTCGGGAGGCCGCGCCTGTTCTGTTTTGGTGCCTACCTATCTAATTCAACAAATTTGTGTACATTTTAGTGCTCTACGCACGACTAATATGCAGAGTAGGTATATAGGTACTCGTTTCGCTTTCGAAAAAAATAATATTCGGTTCTGCCATCTTTGATATTCTAACAAGGACCTTACTGCCTAGACAGGTTTAAGTTTATTTTTGTTTGGAAATACTTAGTTCTACTCTCTTATGCCACAGAAATAGTGGGCTGTAATGTTTGCGATAGTGCTTAAACATTTTCAGTAGGTCCGTATCTATTTCCTTTTAAGAGAAATAATATTACTGCGTAAACGGTAAAAATACTAAGTAAACGATTCCAAGAATAACGTTTTCGTTGTTCTGTCTAGAAATGATATTAGAAGTGCTTATATTGTTTTCTATGATAATTTTCATCAGATAATACTTTGTCAGGTGGGCGTTTATGAAAATGAATGAAATAATATTTTGATATTAATAGAAGTAAGTCTGTGATAGCCATGTTGGTAGAACCCACGCTCCTGAATTTTTGGATTACATTTGCGAATCTAATTTTGTTGCCATTCCACCGCTTACTAAATAAGGCTGTGTCCCCAGTAGGCCAACGGTTAGAGGCCGACTGAGTGAGCCGCAAATTTGTGGCGAACTGAAATTCACACACACACACACACATACACACATCCTAAATAGAGTCGTGCTTTATCTATTCAAGTTTGATTCGAACAAGCGGCTGTCAGGAAAACAAATTCGCATCATTTTTCATATCTAAAGGAGGGACTCTACCAAAAGCTATAATAGAGTCGAATTAACCAAAATAAAAGAAAACAGCACCTATGTTTCGAATTTCATCCCGTGATCAAATATTACAGCTAGCTCACGGGGCGGGCAACGGATTCCGCGAATTAGCTGCGCTCAATTCAACGTAACGTAGATAGCTAAATTATTAGCTTCAGGAGAATACAAACCAACATACATTCTTTGAGTTCCGTGTGTGCTATTAATACCTATATTTGTACAACTAACATCCTTAATAATAGAGGGCCCACCTAAAGAGCGGCGAGTCGCCACCTGCCAATAGTAATTAGATAAAAGCTGATTATGGCAGGTGTCCGCAACCTTTCCAATATTCCCATCCTTATATCCATCCAAGCCTCAATCC
Organism: Pheosia gnoma; assembly: GCA_905404115.1. Lineage (NCBI taxonomy): Eukaryota > Metazoa > Arthropoda > Insecta > Lepidoptera > Notodontidae > Pheosia > Pheosia gnoma. Next base: position 3,833,078 of record FR989910.1, read on the forward strand.
ATAGTACCAATTATCTTTCAATATTCCTGCAATAGTTCCTCCGTCTGCTGAAGTCAATTCGGTCTTAATGCTTAAATTACCTGCAGTTGACCCCAGCAGGTGGCTAACATAACATTAAAATTCTCAAAAAGGCCTCTACGTATTGGACCTATATCCCCGCGCAAGCCTTCCAAATAGCCCGTGTGGTGAGAGACATAGTAATAAATAGCGCCAGATGAACACAACAACTATACGGTCCCACACTACGCAGCGCTTGTATTATGGATAATGTACACTGGATTGGGGGCGAACCCAGTATATATTACTTATATAAATATTAAACATCATGACTTGGGTACAAACATTGGTGCTCATCACACAAAGTTTGTCTCTACAAGGATTTGAACCAGGCACCCTCGGCACAGAAAGCAGGGTCACTACCATCTGCGCTAATCAGGCCTTCAAAAACATACCTTGGACACTGTGTTTACCAAACGTTAGCGGCGCAATCCGTTTTATATATTTTATAGCCGGTGTTTAAGAATGCGTATACGACTACAGAAATGTTCTTTGACGCTACACCCTTTGGTTTTGCGCCACCATGTATACAAAGAGGTCGGTCGTCGCTATTTATCATAGCTTCACCCACAGAGGACGTTTACCATAATATCGCCATTCTATGAAAGTCGCTCAGGGGTTTATCGGCAAACATAAGGATCCAGCTACCGCCATAGCACCCTTTCAGGGTAATCAAATTTAAGTTTTTTTTTCATTTTCATAGTAGGGCTATTTTCACCCTTCGTGCATTTGTTGATGGTAATTTATTTTATTTAAAACGTGTATTGTAAACGTACATGAGAAAACCGTTTACTTAACTTGCAAAATTCATTAAGATATTATTGATCACTAATTATTACAAAAACACGGGTACTACTATAGTACCGGTGTCGTTGTACGCGTGGACTTAAGATTTTTTTAGACTATCCGGGCCAACCCTCGCCATTGCGAGACAAAAATACAACTAATTAGTTTTCAAAACTATCTAGAAGAAATATAATGTAGGTAGCATAGATAGTTGAAACGTGACAAATGTATTGAATAAATAATTAATATACTTCGTGAAATATAAGCGCTTATTGGCTCTATCGTATCAGTCAGACCTCTATGTTATCATGTTCCTCTCCCATTTTCACGGAAAATATTTATAAGTCCTCTCCCGTAAATATATCTTGTCGATACTTGATTTATAGGGAGAATAATATCGTAGAACTTCGCTGATGAAGTATAATAAAATTAAGATATCGGGCGTTGACCCCGCCAAGGCAAACGACTGAACGACAACACCCGATGTATAAAGTTTGTGTACCTAGCTACCGCAATTAACTAAAATTGCTTGTATTTTTACACGTAAGTATCTCGTTACAGTTTCGCATTTACACTTGGTGGAAAAGTAAATGGTACGTGTTTAAGAGAATACAATAAATACGTAGAGAATAACCCACATTTAACCCTTAGGACCTAAATAATGAACATTACCTTAACATATTGTTAGCGTTTTTATTTGCGGTGACCTTTTGTGAGTAATACAATTTGTAGTTAGGCCAACAGATATAGTATGCCAATTATTTTAAAAACCTGCACAGTGGATTTTGAGCAACAGTTTCTGCTACCTTGGGGCAACTTTAGCATTTTCCATGGCAATAATGATCCAAGTCTTGATCTTGTTATATGATAGTGTACACTATCACTTTGCCATATTTTATTAAAATCAGTCCACTAGCTATTTCGTGAGAAGACAGTAAATCCAAAAATAGCTAATTGGGCATCTCGATGAAAATGAATACAGATAAAAAATAATCATAAGGAACCACTTTTTTGCCAAAAACATTAATTGTACTGACCAGGGAACCAGCCCTACTGAAATAAAGAAGTCAAGGTGCGTATACCTATTTGGCGAAATGTCCGTCCATTTTTCATTTTACAGTTTTATCGAACTTCAAATGCAATAACGCGGTATTAATAGCCGAATAACAGACTAACATTTCGGCTGCCATTCTGGCTAATGTCCAGGTTATTGCAATTAAACCCCGCCACGCTTCCCAGTTATTGGCCTGTTACGGTCGCACGACACTGAAGTGTAGTACAGACATGGCCAAACTACATTGACTTTGGAAGTAGATTATAAAAGCTACGTGAACAGTCTTTACAAGAATGTTACACTGGAAACATTACGGGGGGTTAGATAACTTGATTTGAAGAAGACGTTTTAAGATGTTGTTTTTTTTTAAAGGCGGGTCTAACACTTGAATTTAAAATTTACTTCGCTGTGAAGGTCGCATGGCCTGAAATATCAAGTTACGTTTTTTTAAAAAAAAACAGCCTAATGAGTTACGCGGCGCGTCTAATTTAGCCAGTTTGTTAAAAAAAATATCACGTAATGTCAGTTGTCCGTAGTCTAAATATGTTTTTATATTATAAAACTGTAATAGGACTGACATTAGATATTTAAATAAAATAGTGTATGTTTTTTTTTAATAATTTGAACGTGTCTGAAGCCAAAATCAGGGATTTTAACTGACGATAAAAAGGACGAAAGTTTTTTAAATTTTTTTTCAAGGCGTCTGTTTTTTCAAGTATCAATGTAAGACTACTGCACCAATTTCAACGGGACTTCCACTATTGAACAGCTTAATTTTTTGTATTCATTCTGTAAAATGACTACGATTTAAAAATTTCAAACTAGTATTAGGTATGGCAAGCGAGTTAATAAATCGTAACTTTTCATCATAGGTATATATATGAAATGACTTTAACGTATTTAAATAGTTATGATAACAACTTTATATTAAATAATACCTAAGGACCCGTTAAGTTAAGTCGTAATATTAATTCGCCAATCTTTAATGTACCTTCTCTTCTTAAATATTTAACTAACAGAGCTACTAAATGTAGTATTATTAGTAGGTAAGAACGTTTTATAGTTACTTTGGTGAGTAATTACTATATCTATCAAAGCCAGTTGCTTAGACAGATAACAAAAGTCTTAAGAAGCTTCGAGAAGGCACTCAACGTCCTCCGAGAAACACGGAAAACCCGGGACATAATAAATAGTTAATGTATGCTACTAATACTTGATCAGAATTGATCGAAGATATAATGCATTATATACCTTATGTATTTTGTCGATAGGTGGATAGTCGATTAATTAATGCAAGGCAACACACTGGACTCATCTTTTGTTACTAGGAGGTTCTCCGAACGGCCCAACTTGGAACCAATCCCTATAGATTGGCATGCCAAGAGGCAAGTTTAGTAGTCATTTTCATAGCAATTGAAAGGGACGCTGCGGATTAGGTGGCAATTTTGAGGTTCCTAGAGACTTTAAGTCATTATAAAGCTTTTAAAAAAAAAGCGTAATAAAAACACAAGTCCGCTGAGTTTCTGGCCGGATTTTCTTAGTGAATGTTGTAGATGCTTCTGATCGGGATGTAGATAGAGTTATAAACAAAAGTAAATTGTCAATTTATAACTGCCCCGTAGTCCTATATGAAATACATGATTGACTTCGAAATTCTAGTATTATCAATGAGACTTTTTGTTTCATATACCCATGTCAAACTTAATGGAAAATGTCAAATTGAACGTCAGTTGTAATTTATATTCAATAAAGTATGGTATGTCTCTGGTGCCTTGGAAGATGGGGCTGCCCCTAGTGTAGGATACAACATGCGTTGACACCCTTGCAGCATTGCATTTTCCAAGCGACGGTCTTTCTTAAAACACTAAGACGTCAACCACCTCAGTCCTCCCGTGACCATGGTTGCTTTAAAGCAGCCGAAACGTCGGGAACGTAAAAAACAAATAATAAACGCGATAAAATCCGTAAGATTAGATTTATTTCAATGTTAGTGTTCGCGTAAATATAAGAAATGAATATTCTTACCGTATTTATTATAAGGACTTTGATAATACTATCCCAAATTTATCCATTTGCGGCCCTCTACACAAACAATTCCTACCGGAGACAATTCATAAACTCATGAATCTATAATGAACAACATCACTAGTTAACTAGAGCTTATATAGCTCAATAAAAATACTCAATAAAAGATATTTCTGTTGTTTTATATCAATAAATTACCACAGGAGTTGTTTCAGTGATGAAAACGTGAGGAATCTCAGTGGTTCGCCGACACTCGCGCTAGGTACGCGACGCGACGGTCTCCTTCGCTCCGGGTTGGTTGAATTAAAAAGCTCGGAACAAGTGAAACTCGCACAAAATGAATTCGGAATTCGAATATGTTGGTGTTTTTGAAATTCGAATCACTTAATTTTGTTTTGTTTTTCTAAGTGACACTGTTATGAGGGTGAGTGCATTTTGTTTTGTATTTTAAAACAGCGGTTTCGTGTAAGTACTTACCCGACTATTCTGAGATTTTTTATTTATTATTAAAATGATTATCAGATTAGATAAATTGAAGATAAATTAATTTTTGATACCTACCAGGAAAGTGTCATTTTACCTACATTTATTAAGTCTTAGTTAAACATATTAAATACAGATACAGAAGCCATTCCAGTCAAATTAGCGTTGACGACTGCATAGCACAGTTAGTAGTGACCATGCTTTCTGTACTTAGGGTCCCGGGTTCGAATCCTTGTAGGGGCAAAATTAGGTGAGAACGAATTTTTGTAACAGAGTCATAACTGTTTCATATCTATATAATAAGTTTTATTTATGGTTTCGCGCTCACGAGTGTACGGGTGTTTGGGTTGTTTAGCTTGGAACCACACATTTGTTTTTCGTCTGGCGATATTATTATTATAAAAATTATACGTATACTATGTACTAACACAAAACATGATACCGATGACAGCTTGTACAAAAATTGGGTTCTATTACGGGGCGTGTCATGAATGTCTGATTGAATACCTGCCCCACGGAAAAATTCAATCAGATATCAGATAATAGTGTATTGTACGTATTCACATATTATGTAGGAAAATTCCCCAGGCTACCTATTGTGCCGCAGGAGAATTAATTCCTACCAGGTAAGAGTCGATATTTTCGTGGTTCGTTTAAATAGTATGATACCTATTGATTTCTTATATATTTACGCGAATACTACACATTTAAATAAAACTATTTTTTATTATTCAAGTAAGTTCCATAAAAACTCGGGTAAAAGAACACATCGCTGACGTGTAACACCGGCGCTCCACGAAGTCTGCAATTTGTGAGCATGTACAGGATCGCACCCGCCATTATATCAGATTTAATCAACCACAAATTCTCGCAAAAGAACAACGCTTCTGACTTTATATCAGATTTAATCAACAACAGATACTCGCAAAAGAACAAAGATTCCAACCAAGCATAATACGTGAGGCTATTGAAATTAAAAAAAAACATCCTAATTTCAATTGGGAAGATGGCAGGGTGCTACCACCGACTTGGGATCCAGAAATCAATATAATTAAATCAAAAACTAAGCGCACCATTGCAAGACACTGTGAGCACTTTCTGCGTAGATCGGACCGCAATCAACAACTAAATATGAGGGTACCCAAGTTCTAACTATGAAACTAGGACGTCAAACACCTCAGTCCTCCCGTGACCATGGTTGCTGTAAGACAGAACGAAAACGAGACGTCAGGAACGTAAAACCATTAAATAAACGCGATGAAATCCGTAAAATTAGTTTTATTTCAGTATGTTACCTACATTATGTTGAAATTAGATGTTTTTTCACATTTATTTGCCTTCTACATTTCCGATGCAAACGTTTTGCAGTAAAACCAGTAGATATTTATTAATTCAGACACAACGATTTGCACACATTTTCACATTATCTTAGAGGTGCGAGCCGGGGCTCAAACTTGAGACCCTTGTTTCCAAAGCAAGTGTTGTTGCGCTACCAAAATAAGCATTAAAAAAACTGACGCTCGACTGAACCCAAAATAAAAAAAATCGATTTTTTTTTCATTCATGTCCTATACAAATGCACGATATAAATAGTAAAAATATACCACCGCGCCGGTTCGGAATTTTAGTCCCACTGAGAAGGCTGAAGGAGATTAGTCAAGAGTTCCTCAGTTTCCATAATGCATTGTTCAACCCATGATAACATAATGACAATAGTCTTGTATCTTGTTGGGTCGGCACACCCCGGGGGGTGGATTCCTTTACAAGGATGTGCAGGGGGTGATTAGGAAACACTCTGTGTCATAATTGCTTCGCGAGAAAGGGTAGATGTAGAGCACTATAAGCATATAGATATACCTATGTATATATGTAAAGGTACTCGTTGTGGACATAGTAATATTTTTCTTCTATATATATATCCCCGAATAGCAGTATAACTATTAAAACATGGAAAAAAATCGCAAAAAATAATAATAGGGAAAATTAATTTTCGCATACATTGTATTCTAAGGCGGTACGAAGTTCATCGGGATGTCTTATTTATTATACTTAGGTGTAATATATGAGAGTTTGGATATAAATATAACTTTGATACTTGATATAATATCAGTTTGGTTAACAATCAAGGTTTTTTTTATTTTATTTAAATGTAAAGACTCATAAAAGAATCGCGGAAGATTAAGAATATTAGGCATTTTTAAATTGACCTATTTTGACCTACCCAGTACTTACTAACTTCTCTATGCAGCAGTAAACAGTCTGTATTCTGAAAATGTCATAGTACTTGATTGTCAATAAATAAATGTTTAATGACCGAAAACAAATAGTTTAGTACTTACATTATTGTAAGCTGACTTTTCTTCTTTTGCTAGATTATTTGTGTACGGCAAGTCTATTAAAATCACGTAGACACCTCGTCTTAAAAAAAAATATTGCCGCACCATTTTAGGTACCTACTTTGCTAGTCTCAAGTATAAGGTACTAATAACAAATTTCTGACATTGAAGTAAATGGACGATAGCGGCTCATGCCCCAGGCAAAGCTTGAGTACTTAAGCAAGTGTCATAAGTACCCACTGAAACATTAAGCCAACACATAATCTTATTTGCTCGTACTGTTTTGACAAATAGAGTAGGTAGTCTCTATCTCATCACATGGTACACTGATAATATGACATTTTAAAGCAAAGATTTTTTAAAACTGATTTGCCGTATATCTTCCACGTTCATTGTAATCTCTACCATAACGAAGTACGAATAGGAAAGTTATTCAATAGAACACTATAATTATATCAACATGTACAGATCATAGCGACTTAACTTTAAATATGTATAGAGTTATACGAAACACCTCACTCCCTTCAATCTATATTCATATCCAATACTGCTCTATGATGTTATTTTGTTTGACTGTGGTCTAGCTTCATAAATATTAAGTTGCTGCTCGCGTATACTATATAAAGTAGGTTTAAGAGCATTCTAATGTCCATCTTCCCATGTTTATTTAAAAGACGTACCCGGAATATTAAGTGCGATAAAAAAATAGCAAGTTCTTTTGGGGTCTGGCATCTCTTATTACTATATACCCGGACTTTTGGGTGCAAGGATGTCAATTTTGTTTTATTTTTTAATTGTGTAATTTTGATGAATTATTGGTCATTATGTGCTTATAAGCGTGCGCAAGAGCATTAATCTGTATAAATAAAAATGAAATGCTGTTCGTCTTTTTTGTTATTAATCGAACTCAAGACTACTTATGTGTTATGTAATTGTTATGATTTACCACCAAGGTGCTGCATGTGTTCTGGAAACTAAAATTCTGTACATAATATATTTGATAAAGCCTCTCCTCGTACACTCCTTGTCAACTACTTATCAGACTGGTATACGTCAAAGTGCTCTTACACAAAACCAGGATTTTTCTTTCCTCACTTGTATATTATCCTTCACATGACCCTCCAGTTATTTTTTTTATGCGAAGGATTTGGACCGGCATTATAACACAGAACGCGGTCCCTAAAAAATTCCATATTTTCTCAAGGATTTGTTTTTGTGCGCTTTGAATACGTGCCTGACTGGATAGGGGTTCTTTTTTGCGTCATTAATATGCATAATGGTACCGAATAGATGATAAAGGCACTATCGGCGACTTTTCTATGGCCAGCAAAGATACATTTCGTTTGGCCGGTTTGCGGCCGTAGCCGTAGCAAGCCGTGGCACTGCGCTAAGCTAATCTTGCCACACGAAATGACCTTAAATGTAGCCGTCCCCGATATTGAAAGTAAGTGTCTTAAAAAATATTCATGTTTAAAAAATATTTCGAAAATCCTTTCACAGTTTTAAAGATTATATACGTAGTCAAAAAATTAATAGAAGTTGTGATTTAATATATCAAAAATAATTATTTTAATTATTGTATACTACTCAATTTCTTATTTATCTTTCTGTTTATCGGAATAATATCATGGTTATACCTCTCTCTCCCTCCCTGCCTTTGACGATCTTCACCAAGGGCGAGATAGCTGCTCGTAAGGAAATATTGCAGCGTATCTGATTTATAAGGGTACTTTTATCACGCGATCCAGCGGGATATTTATGAGTCAACGATAGCTACAAGTGGCTGTATACTGTGTAGAATAAAAATGAATACTGTTTACAGTTTAATATGACAATAATTATTCCTTATGCAAGGTTGCAAAGTTGTTATTTGATGCGAGTGCTAGTATTCAATACCGAGCAGGCCAAGGATTCCAAGATTAAACCAGGAGCGTAGTGAGTAGTTCAACAATATAATACTGTGAGGGATTCAAAGACACGAGACTCAAATAATTTTGCAGCCGTGCGAAACACACAACTTTTCATCTCGCTACAGCAAGGAAAAAGCTGGACCCAAGAAAAACAGTGGGCAGTGGGCAGGGCACATAGCTCGCAGAACCGATGGCCGTTGGGGTAGAATGGTTCTAAAATGGCGATCACGAACCGGAACATGTAGGACGGCCCCCCACAAGGTGGACCGATGATATCACACGCGTAGCAGGAAGCCGTTGGATGCGAATGGCGGAGGACTGTGATGTGTGGAAGTCATTGGAGTAGGCCTATGTCCAGCAGTGGACGTCTTTCGGCTGATAGATAGATAGATAGATCTTATTCATTAATTCCTCACGTTCGAAATACTTTTCCCTTCAAGGGGAAATAATGGACTTTTCCGAGCAGATTTCGAACAATAAAGACCACCTTTCCTAGCCAGTGTGATGAAAAATAATACTTTATTACCGTCAAAAGCATTTGTTCTGAAGCATATGATAGGAGCTTCGAAATATTGTGTCGTAAGAGTTGCTACAGCTGAAAATTTCCTCCACCTCATATTGTTCAGCAGGTTGTTTTGCAAATTTTCATTACAATTTCCTTTTTTTATTAGAAAGAGTAGGTAAATAAGTGCTGAGGTATTACATTTTTTACAATCTTCATTTTTTATTAAGCCTTATTGAAAAAGTCTGAAATGAGGGCGGGATGCTGCGTATTACGTTAACGTAACGCAACGTAAATATTTTGAGCAGCTTACATTTTACGGACAGTAAATTAATTTAGCAAAATCTGTTACTAACTTTAATCCACGGAACCACATTATTTTATCGCTTCGTAAAAATATGTTATTTCTGCTTTGGTATAGGTGTGGTTAGCTTAGCTATTTTCATCGTGCAGACAAATTAAAACGCCCACATTTTCTTTCTATGAAAATGTTCTCAGTATTCAGTTTAATGAATAGAATGTCAAGTACATTCTAGAATGTCAAATAGAGAATGTAACTCTCTCTTTTCCTCTCAGTGTTTTTGTTACTTTTCACTATTTGACAAAAATAGAGTATGCATCATGATGAAGGGCAGAGGCTACTTTTTATTTCAATGTAAACAAAGTCGCTGGCTCAGCTAGTATTCTCATAAACCAATCGAAATATGAAGGAGAAATAATTTAATTTAATTGAATACTCAAATAATTTCAAATGACTCCCTGTTTCCGCATTGGTATATTCCTTAATATTATTTTCTTTCTTAACTTTTTAATGTTTGTTTCAGGATGAAAGCAGGAACAAACGAACCATCGACCGCATCTGAAGTCGACTCTGGATATGCTTCCTGAAAAATGAACGAGGAAACTTCGAATATAACTCAAACACTAACAAATTTATTCGAGGAGATGCTGTTGGAAACGGAAGTGGCGGGGGAGAACAGGAGTAATGTGGATTTCTCGCAGTTCCTATCAGCATTGAGGGAGCAGTCTTCGAAGAACAGCTCCCATGAGCCACTGGACTTTGGGACTCTGGTAAAGTTAGTAGATGGTTGGAGGAGCCGACTGAATCTTACGAAGTCCAGCGAGCCGAGCTGCACCTACTGCGATGGCAACATCAGAGATGTAATACTGGCATACAACAGCATCCACGGATACATCAGTCTTATTGTGAGTTATTTTTTAAAGTTGCATTAACTCGAATTTATCGCACGTGTCGATTGACAAAACACGAGTATAATGTGTAGGTAACCGGCGATCGATGTCAATTTTTGTCGATCGCCACTGTAGATTTTTTTTTGGACGATCAATGAATCAATTATGAATATAATCGTTAAGTAAAAGTAACAGCATAAAACGTGTAACAATAATGATAATCAATAATCGAGTAAATGTGTAGGCACCTTAATTTTATTTTTAAATTCAATGTTAGTTTTTTTAAAATATAAGGTATTAGTTATGTGCGTTAAACGCATTGTCATTAGCTTTGTTACCTCTTCTAATTAAGTCAAAGTTTGCGATAGGAGTGGGCTCACGACAAAAGTTCAATGACCCGGATCCTCTTAGTTACTAGAGCGACCCCTCTCACCACTAAGTTAATGCGGCAACATATTATCCTCATCAAGAACCAATATACATGTTATTAAAACAATAATTTATATCAAACAAATACACGTAATCCTGAATATTTGTTATGGATCATATAAACTCGTAACCGTTGGATATAATCCGTGTTTGAATCGCTATAAGCGCAGACATTTGTACAAGCTTATCCAGGCTCAATGGCTATGTTGTGTACACGGAGGTTTGTCGTTTATTTCTATGGCACCCAAGTCGGTGTGGGCTGTTATGAACGACTAGCTTATGCGTGCAGCTCCGCCCACACAACAATTGATTTCTCATTTCTCATGCTCGTAAAGTCCCTGTTTATGCTGAGTGTAAGCTGACTAAAACTGCATAAAAGTCTTTACTTCTTCTTGATAAGTTTCCTACAGGACTCCCTAATAACGTAAAAGGCTGACCAGTGTGCAACACATTTATTGATGGACAAAAACGAATGACAGAACATTTTCGAGTACCGACACATAATTAATAAATACCTTACACTTCTAAGGCAGACAGACAATAAGTCCATGAAACCAAACACAATAAAACTCCATAAATATACAGATAGAAAAAAAACTTGTTATTTTATTACATTCACTTTAAGTTAATTGCCTTTATGTGTTCTGTACAGGTCAATAAAAAGTAAAAACCAGGAGGGGGTACTAACAAACATATTATGAAATGCGCTTATGATTAGCAGTATAAGGTCGTCGCCGTCCTGAGCTTAATTGTTCAAGTAGAAAGATTTAAAAAAAATACAGTTGCTAAGCATAGACGTCATAGAAGTTTTTTTATTACGTCTGTGTGGCTAAAGTCTTTCAAATTTCACTTTCAATTGTTCTCACTGTCTCATTTAATCGGAATCGAAGTGAAAAGGAGAGTAAATAACTCATTTATGAAACAGCAGCTATCCTCGATTTAAATATCTCATATCGTGATAAATGTCCCGGACCTACCTACTTTATGCACTTGCTATACAATTTAATATTACTCTATTCAACTATCTATTGCTGCACTCAACAAAACAAGTGCTTCTAAAATACTTGTCAATTTCTCATAATCAGATCATTTATTATGTATAGGCCACGGGGACACTTACAAATTGACAGTTTACACTTTTTTCTTTCAAGACAATCCGACTGTTTGGCCTAGCATCATTGATAAACTAATGGACTGATTTGGCTGGGCTTTCGCTGTTGGATAGATCGTGGTTCGACTTATATAATATGGTAGTAGTGAGCTGTAACTATTGGAAGTAGAGCAACACAGCAGAATAAGTGCCATTGCGGGCGTAGCCGGTGGAAAAAGTGGTATTTAATAATGTATGACGATACGCTAAATTTCTATATTTATAGAGTTACACCATAGAATTAAAAATATCTATCTATAAGTTAAACCATTTTAAACCATTTCGACGCGAAAACAAATTATACAAATCTTTTTTCAGATACCTAATCACAGTTGGCAACGTTAATCATTATTCTTTCGTCACATTTAATATTGCTAGTATTTTTTAAATAATAAAAAACTAATTCACACGCATTTCACACGATTCTGTTATACCCACGCATAGAATAAATTTACTTCATGCATTAACAAATTGTTTTACAAGTAAATACAAATAAAAGATATATAGGCATGTTTATGTCCGGGTTACTTTTTTCATGATGAAAAATCTACTTGCCGTGGAGTGTACAAAGTTACTGATTAGAATTACTGAGCAATCCTCGTTTTATATAAACATAGTATATGTCGTTTAACTTCTGAGATCTCTTCCAGAGGCTCGGGATAAAATAATATAAAGTTCCAAGTCAATAACGATCAAAGCAAATAACCACTGACATAAACACAAAGTAAGTAATGTATATTAAAATATATTGGTTCATGAATCATAATGTGTGATCAACATTGACTTTATGTAACATGTTTCATATATACTGAAAACATGTTAGGGAATAACATAATCGAATACACGAAGCAAACTTAAATTTTATTACCAAGCCCGCTCTCAGTTAATGGTAGCCACAAAAAAATAGCAGATTTTTCAATACGTATCATGAAAACGCCATAAAAGAAGGTACATATCACACGGCCGACAACTCATTCATAGGCGTACAATATTTCCGATCAATTTGGTTAGGACAACAATGGTCTCGGTAATGATTCACAAACACGACCTCGGGTATCATATTCCCCACAATTAAGGCATTATACGGGATAAATGAATTTCTGATTCGCACACAAAATTGTGGACATAGACATTAATATTTACATACACGGTGCAATTAACCGCGGCATACGAGTATATGCTGAAAATAAATAATATTTAATTAAATTTCCTTTGCGTCTATCATCTCGCGGACAACAAAAATATACAAGTTCTTACACGTACAGATCGTTAAGATAGCATTCAAAAAAACTTCAATAAATACTTCATATTATTTAAAAGTTTACATATTGATTTCATAGGTCAATTCATTATACATTAAATGCATAATGAATTGCATGCTTCTTAACGTACCCTATATTAGTATATAATCCCTTATAGTAAGTATAAAGTTAGATAGCTTTATCCTGTATAAAGCTTAGTATACCCTTTCTGAGTCATTCTGTATATATTGAGTAAACCATAATGGAATTACAAAAAATAATGAAATCTTAATATGTAAGTCATAATCTAAAGACGAATCTATCAATGATAATATAATTAGAGTATTGTCTCTTTTGTCTTAAAAGCAATGTGAAAGTAGAACACGACTTAAGGTTAATTCGTCTCAAAGTATTATGTGATATCATTAACCTAAACAAAATAATACGATACGAAAAGTGATCAACAAACACGAAAAGTTGCGGACTCCCAAAAAAAGGCGTCACTGAAACTAATTTATCTCATGAATTATGTTTCCAAGACGTCTGCTACAATTCGGACGAAACATTTAACATTCAAGTCTTATTTTCTCGCGCTTAGTTACGTGTCTACCTGTTCCAAAATAATTATCTCAACGTCAGGTTCTTGGGCTTAAGGAGCTATTTATTACGTCCAAATACTTAGATTAATATCTGAAGTGGATTGACGTTTTCAATGTGTACCTAGGAATTTATTTATTTTCTTTGTAATTATGTTCGCTAAATACATACATACAACCACTTAACCTGGAATGCACACATACACAATATAGGTAACAGGCTCTCGTCCCTGGTGGGATCACTGCATAACATTGTTAGATGCATACCACAGAAAGCTCGCCTCCTAATTTACAACGCCCTGGCAAAACCTCATCTGCTTTATCTCATAGAAATATGGGGCAACGCTGCTAAAACTAATACAAAACCTATCCAAATACTTCAAAACAAAATAATAAAAATTTTATACCATTATGACTACTTAAAACCATCCAGGACTGTATACAAAGAAACAAAACTTATGAATATTAAACAATTATATACATATAACACATGCATACTCATATATAAAATAATACACAAACTCATTCACACAAACATCTCTTTCACAACAAAAGGTAAGACACAAAAATACGCATCTCGTCGAGCAACCCACCTTGTATTACCTGGTATAAGAACCAACTACGGTAAAAATAATATAACATACGGGGGAGCACAACTATACAACAAACTTCCAAAGGATGTAAAAGACGCGCCTTCGCTCAATATTTTTAAGAAAAAACTATCTGTTTGTATTTCCAACGACGAGTCACTGCTTTTATAATCGCTGGTAACTTGGACCACCGAACAAGTTACTGCAGCGAACTCGCTTTTAACGGCACAGCCACTTGGATTTATTTAGAATTACCCACACCGGGTTAATATAATAATTATGTGTAACATGATACATGTTATAATATTTAAGTTCTCATGTAAGTGACAATTGTCTTAATGGGAATAAAGATCTTTAAACCGAAATACAACAGTGTTAGACCACTTGACGGTAATTTAAATTGATGTAAATGTGATATTTTCCAACATAATTGTATTCGTATCTTACCAAAATGAAATATAAGATATTACCTATACAAGTCCTAATATATATATATACTAATAAATTTATATATATATCTGTTATCATTTCTATACTAACTGCCAAATTCTTACCTACCGCTTTTAGGAAACTAGGTAGCAGAAATCCTGTAACAATTTTATTTACAACAGTTTAATATATGAATGTACTAGCATCAACTTGTCAGCATTCATTAACATATGCTATTAATACCTGCTAACTCGAGAAAATTTTTTGTACCTTTCCATGATTCCTTAGATTTTATCGTGTACAGGTACTCGTATATAACTAAATTCTTTATGACATGGTATAAAGATAATTTCACGCATTACCCGTTGGCACTGGCTCTTAGCTTTTACATGTTTTCATCAAAAAATGTGTCAAGTTCTTATTGCAGACTGCGTGGGATATAACGAGATGGTTTGAGACAGATTGTCTACAAAAAGTGAGGAAGTGTATCCTCCTTTGCTGTTGACATGTTGATATAATTATTCTGAGCGACTCTCTGGTGGGATATGTTTTAGTTATACTATAAAATAGGAACCTTTATTTGATATAAAGGTCGTATCTATTTTTACGCGAAGTAACACAAGTTTTCGCCTTCCTAACTTCAACTGTTTATCTACAACTTAGTCCCAAAAAAAAATATATTTTGAAGGGTCTATATTTTATGTATTCAATGTATAAATGTTGTAAATTGATTTAAACTTTAAATTCGTCTGCTAGTATCTATCGGTGTTCTGCTTACAATTGCATGCGTCATAATTATATCCAGTACTCTTAACAGTGATTCCGATATCACCAATGCAGACCAATGATATAAGTGTCCAAAGATACGATGTATTACAGATTTGATCTTCAAACCATTGCACTTTGTTGCAGGTATGTTTCTTCGGTAGCCTAGCCAACGCGTTGAACGTCGCGGTCCTAACCAGGAGGGACCTGGCTGCCGCCCCCATCAACCGACTGCTGAAGTGGCTCGCGGTGGCAGACGTCTTCGTCATGCTGGAATACGTACCCTTCGCGATCTACAGATACTTGGTAAGCTCGAATACCTTAAATTCGTATTTCAAATAGTTGTGTAAGTTTAAAACAATGCGGCTTATCATCTTTCAAGTATTTCATAGTGGCAATTTCAATGACTTTGTTTCATAATGATTAGCGCAGTTGGTAGTGTAGTGACCCTGCTTTCTCTCCTGTTTAAGCGTAAATTAAGCTTATCTAAGTAAGTAATTACTGAAAATGAGCAATACACGTATCACATCAGACTCGTGAGATAAAAATAACATGCTCTAATAATAGATAGTGGCTATCGATATCGATTCGATAACGAACTACGCAAAAGTAATTTGCAAGATATTGCGAATTTTACCTACCTTGTATATTCACTACCCACATATATCCCCGAGTTCCTAGAAATAACTAAGTATTAAGTTATTAATAAAAGTCTTCGCCCATTTACAATGGCGTTACAAAGCACTTTAAGCCTGAAAAGTGCTTTTATGACATGATAATATAGGGATAGTGTCTGTACTTACATCAACTTGTAATGGAAACTTTTTGTCAGTCTTAACGTATATCACATATAAACACTGAAAGTTATTTAAATATGACTTGCCTATATCCTGAGGTCAATGTGAAGGATAGTTTTTATCTCTGAAAATGGAAGGGTTTCCACGAGATAGTCAATAAACGAAAGTCAACGCGGTCAGCGTTGTAAGCATAACTATGTAGATATTATTTATCACACAGGATGAGCCATCAATGGATCAGTATGAAGTAGTCTGGAGCTATAATTTGTTGTATGGGGTAATCAATACAGAAATCGCATTTGTTTATAGAAGTTTGTTTGTGAATCCATTTTTCCGTCAGCGTTTAAAATATAACCCAAACAATGAAAAACGTTTGGATAAAATTGTTATCCATTTTGAAACAGAAGACAAACAAACACAAATGTGTTTTTGTTACCTACATCGTCAAAATATAATAAATCTAATCCGTATTAAAAATAAGAATAAAAAAAATTATCCATAAAAATTAAAAACCGCACACTCAAAAGGCCGCGACTCAACTCGTCAATAATCTCAAATATTCTTTAGAAATCATAACGATGATTTAAAAAAAGATAATGTTTCTGACTTCACCATACTGACCTGTCTCCATGGCTCATCCTGTATAGCTTAAACGTCCATGTTAGGTCTTAGGATAGATCTGTGCGGGCAGTCAGACAAAGGCCGAGGGATTTGCGGAATGATTTAGTGTCTTGGTGACGTATGTTGCGTAACTTCTGGGACACAACAAGGCACGGCCCTAAGCCCCGGTAAACCGCTTGATAAGATACGGTTGGTGGGCAAAGGTAGTTACTTACCTCCTAGTATTTATGTATAGGTAGGTACTTAGGCTTTAGTTACGGGAACATTTTGAGAAAATATTGACCATTTTCCAAAAAAGAGGTTAGTGATAGATTGACTGTCTTGTTTGTAACCATTTACAAAATTTATAATATTTTTTTGGTAAACTAAGTAGGTATATAGCAATACACAGCTCATTGAACGACTTCCTTTGTTTTAAGATTTGCCCGCGAGCTCCAATTCCCAGGAAGTTTTTCATCCAACATGAAATAGATGGTTTGGTTAATTTAATATGAAATGAATAATGGTCGCATTTATTATATTTTAGCCTTTTAATAATAGACTGGTGCCCTTCAGAGAGATGCTGTTTATAGAACCAAGTGTCAGAATAGTATATATAGCTCAAAGGGTTGTTGAACTGAAATATCTGTGCAGGTTACGCGAAAAACTGACGATCGCTACGAGTCCTAGTTCTTCAGTGGGCACCACTCAAGGCAAACGTTAGTGCAGGGCGCCATGCGGCCAGGTGGAGAAAAAAAATCTGGTGTAGGGAAATCAAGCTCAGTAACTAGCCTGGATCCTCATGGCCAGGAGTTGATGGCCAATAGGCTGGCTAAGGATAATGATGAAAGTTGATTGCATGAAGTGGCAATCAAAATGCATAACCTGTTACAAATTGATTTCTTATATTTACGCGAATACTACACATTGAAATAAAACATTTTTTTAGGATTTTATCGCGTTTATATTTTGATTTTACGTTCCCGAAGTTTCGGCTGCTTTACAGCAACCATTGTTACATCCTAAAAATTAGTTTTATTTCAACCTGTTACAAACCAACATCGGAAACTATTTTTCACATAAAGTTAATTTGCCATCAGATCTTGCCGGGCCAGAGAGAGATGCCGTATAAATGGGCGGCGTATCTGCTCTTTCATATGCACTTCGCGCAGATCTTCCACACGGCTTCAATATGTCTCACATTATCGTTGGCGGTTTGGCGATACGTCGCTATCAAGTAAGTATTTTTATGTTCCACTCAGTATATTTACTATTAATATTTGTCTTAGAAACTATAATCCGGTAAGCAGTGAGATTTGTCGCTAGTCAATGCTTACATTTTTAGACCATAGGGTTCAGCAAGAACTATATGAATTAATCAGGACTACAATTGATAAAGGTGACATAATATTCCAATTGAGGTACCTATTGATTTGAGTCGCATTAATATAGTTCATGGTAGGAATAAGATATATTTGCAAAATTCAATACCAATAGCTACCAAGTACGAATACAACAAATTATCAAGGTCAATCACCAGGTTTTAAAATACTTCATAGTATTTAGCAGCTTTCGACTCGAACGAACGCACGTGCCCAATGTATCGCACATATTTCAGTTCACCCACTCGCGCAACTTCGAGTGCCCGAATTCGCTACTTGTGCCTGCCCTCGTCGTCTCGCACTGGTACGGGTGGTAAATTATTGCAGGTGTGGATGTACTAAAGTATTTACCGGCCGTACACTTCGAAACGAAGGCCTGATTTTAAAACCCGGTAGCGTTTCATCCCTATTACCTGATAAGAGGGCTACAATCTGTTGCAGTCGTAACGCCACTCGTAACTACTCTAACGATGTGCTCGACAAACTGTGGCGATCGCATTCGCAAGCTTACTCTCGGACAGATTTTCTCGCAGACGTTTTCTTGCGCGGCTTGAGTAAGGTTCAATTTATTGCGGTTAAGGTTTTTAGGTCAATATGTGCGTGGATTTCGTATAAGGAGGCCGTTTCTAGTGATTATTTTTGATATGGCCCTTAATGTAGTTCAAAAAAGGGTACCTACATATTCTTTATAAGTTTGTTGACGGAAATACTCCCACACCTTGCTTTATTTATTATTGGCAGGGAACAAATAACAAAACATTTTTAGCATTCACATGAAAAGGGCAGCTCTGAATAAGTCGGCGAGTTCAAAGTCTTTCCTCGAGTAATTGTGCCACAGCCTTCAATGAAAAAGGGGACCTATATAATCACTGAGTAGAAAAATTACTTCCTGTTTTAATAAATACATAATAGGGTCGTGCACACATTTTTCGAAATACCTGTAGGTTGAGCGCCGCCGGCTCGACCGTGAACCGGTTGCTCGTTAAATAGTGAGTGTCTGTCTTGGTAAGGGACGAGTATTCGAAGTATTTGTCAAAAAGTGGGCACGACCCTATTATGTACAACTGCACGTCAAGTGCGAGCTAACCGCATACTTTATAGTCTACCGTATTTAGACATTTTGTATGGAGAATTCAATAGCGCCTCTAGCGGTCGGCATTTAATACTTACAATTCTCCATTCAGAATATCTTAATACAGTAAACTATAAAGTATATGGTTAGCTTACGAATAATCTCGCACTTGACGTACTGTATGTCTATGAAACCCATAAAGAAGCATTATTAGGTAAACTTATAGTAGTATTGAAATAAAACTAATTTAACGGATTTAATCGCGTTTATTTTATGTTCCCGACGTTTGCTTTACACCGGCTTTACGACGGCTGCTTTACAGCAACCATGATCACGGGAGGGCTGAGGTGCTTGACGTCCTAGTGTGCTATAGTTTGAACCGGGGTACCCTCATATTTAGTTATTGCTGGCGGTCCGATATACGCAGAAACACAGTATCTTTAGGTCTTGCAATGGTGCGCTTGGTTATGGATTTAATTATATTAATAACTGGATCCCAAGTCGGTGGTAGCACCCAGCCATCTTCCCTAATGAAATTAGGATGTTTTTTTTTAATTTCAATGACCTCACATATCATCGGTGTTCTTATCTATAGTTGTATTTTATTCAACAATAGCATTATTAATTTTTAAAGCATCCTTCTCTATCATGACACCGAAATGATACGACGTAGTACTTTCATCATTACATCTATGGCGCATATATTTATGTAAGTATATGACATACGAGACGAATGAACCACACCATTCCCGTATAACGCAGCTAATTTTAAAACCAACTCAGTTAGACAGTATCGGCAATAGTTTGCACACCCATCCAATGGTTAGTATTAATAACTAATCTAACCTGATTAGGTAAGTAATAATTACCGGTTAATTTATAGTTTCCAATTAAACACACTATCCGTAAGATATAGAAAAAAAAAGAATAAAGTTCAGATCTAAAAATCCTACATTAATGCGGTAAAGCCATAATATGATGAATAATATACCCTCGAAGTCTAGCGAGGCCAACTGTTCGCGACATAAAAGAGTTGGGCGGTTTCACTGAAATGGTTTCAGCTCGCACATTCAGCAATTTAAATAATTTTAAAGTACAAATTTGCCTGACATGTATTGCGAAACTTTATAAACGGCCCGTTTATTCTGGTATTCGCTGACTTTTTATTTAGAGATAGTGAGGGTAGACTCTCATCTATCTATATATAAAGCTGGAGCAAGATAAAATCTCCGCGTTATTTAAAACTGAATTGATTCTGTCTGTTTATAAAAAGTTTGGAAGCGATGAAACGAGAAAAGCAGTGTGGAAGAATGCGATCGCAATTTATATTCAGTTAGAAAATGAACCTTGCATCAGTTCATCAGGTGCCTTATCAATTTAAAATTCAATAGTCTGAACTAATCATTTGTTGTCTTGTTTGCTTTTTATATAATACATAATACAATGTTATTTGCAACAATTATTTGTTGCTAATATCAATCTGATCGTAGTGCCCAGACTACCAAAATATAAAAAAATATGTTTCCACAAAAACTTATTTACACACTGCTTGTTACAGATACTCGGATAAAAATCACATACTGTGCACAGAGAGACGATGCAGCACCGCCATACTGAGTAGCTTCATATTGCCGCCAATTTTGTGTATACCCACTTACATGGTAAGACCATCAAACTTAACCTTTCATCACTATCAATTAAAGAGGTGTAGGAATTGGTGATGGTGATATCTATACTAATATTATAAATGTGAAAGTTTGGATGGATGGATAGATGGATGGATGGATAGATGGATGGATGTTTGTTACTCTTTCACGCCCGAACGGCTGAACGGATCTGGATGAAATTTGGCACAGAGATAGATTATAGTCTGGAATAGCACATAGGCTAATTTTTATCCCAGTAAAATGTATGGTTCCCGTGGGATAGATGTTTTAATTTTTCATACTTTTTATCGCGGGTAACACCGCCGGGCGCAGCTAGTATAACATAAAGATTAAAAAATATATACAACCTGTCTATTAGAATATAGTTTTTTTAAGGACCATATCAACCGTATTTGATTGACTGACAACTTAATATTAGTTTTAAACATCAAAATAATACCCCTTCCACTTCATTAATCGTCAATTACTTGACGTAATTAATTATCCGAAAGTTAGGGTCTTTCTACCATTTAATATTTAAAGTTCTATCTAATTGTCAAGTCGTGAAATTGTAGCGCTCAAGTAAATATAACAGTTTTAACTTTAGCACTTTATTTATCTTGATTTAGATGAATTACAATTGTAAATTCTCATAGTATTTATTTAGGTAAGTTGGGAATTGGGAAAATTTGACAGTACTTACTCTGTTTAGTTGCTGATCAAACAGATCGCGAGTGGAGTCGCTACAGCTGTAAAGTCCGCGGGTGCCTACTACTAGTTTAGATACAAATATACTCGATCATCTATTATACTAATACAAAAACCATTGATACAGGTATTCGACATCCACACAGCAATAGTCCTAGAGCCGACGGGGCCCATGATTCTCTACCACGTCGACTCCGACGAAGAGGGCCAACTCTACCAGATAAACTTCTGGGTCCACGCCGTCGTCATCAAGCTCCTGCCCTGCGTTATCCTCACAGTCATCAGCCTCTGGCTCATACGCGAAGTGTACAGTGCCAACCAGCACCAGAAGAAAATTCGAGTTTACAACAAGTGTCCAACAAACATCAAAGCAATGAAACGGCAGTGCAAAAACGATAGACGGACCAATAGGACAACTAAAATGCTAGTCGCTGTGCTACTATTATTCCTAGTGACTGAGTTGCCTCAAGGGATTTTAGGGTTGCTCAGTGGGATGTTAGGGAGGTGTTTCTTCAAGCGATGCTACGATCTGTTTGGGGAGTTGATGGATGCGCTGGCGCTACTCAACGGCGCCATTAACTTCGTGCTGTACTGCTCGATGTCGAGACAGTTTCGCATGACATTCGGGCAGATGATGTGCCGAGCGCACTTGCACCGCTGGCCTCCACCGCCCGCCTCCCACTCCGATGGACAGAACACGTAAGTTTAATCATTTAAACATTATTGAAAGCGATCTATTTATAGAGGCGGTTACTTTACGGTCACTCGTGAGATGCGCGTAGAGAATCTCGAGCCGTGACTAAATATTTTTGCCTGTATTAATGTTTACACCATTTCGATTTGTTGATCTTATGTTCCTGCCCTTGAATTTCATAATAGTAAATATTTTGTGGTATCACAAGATAATGATTGTAATATGATTAAGAGGAGATACTGTTAAGTAATACTTACTGCTACGACTTGATTAAATGATAGTGTTTTTATATGTACCTATATTTTGAAAGCGAGCACGCTATACAAAATGTATTGATGGATAGATAGATTGACATGACAGCGCTCGCCCAAGGCAAATAGTCGCATTGCCTCGTCCAAGCACTGAAAGAAAGAAAGAAAGAAAGAAAGAAAGAAAAAACATTTATTTAGCTACAACACAAGATAACTGTGACTTGCCTCGATGTCAGTCTACGCGCGACATGTGCCCGAGCCAGCCTCACGAAGGTTGCGCGGTCGATCTGAGTACGGCCAATGGGCATTTTTTTAAGAATACAGGCGCTAGTTTAGAAATGGTATAAAACTAACTAAGCATGAACCTGCGCTTATTAAGCGCATTATTGTTATGATTATGTGACATCAGAATGTCGATGTGACAATTGAAAATAAAATTGCTCACGAATAATTACAAATTGTGATTTTGTTGGGTTTTTTTTAATCATCTGATTAAAATGTAGAATTCATGTAATGATTTAAAATATGCTAAAGAGCCGCAGGTTAATGGATTAGTATCTCCTTTCAGAATGACCCAGTATACTATGCTGAAAAACGAATACTAATGACAGTGTCTTGTTACTTTTCAGAGCGAAGTCGTCGGTACCTTGAGGAAGGTTCGTACAAGAGAAACATGCAAATGTATTGCAGCATTTTCTGTAGATATTAAATAAAATAATTAAGTACCCACGCTGGCCATATAATAATATTTCTAGTAGGGACTCCTAAAGTGGATTCCTAGTAAGGCTGTACTGTTTGTGCCAAAGGCTATCATTATTTTATTTTTCGTTACCAAAAAAAGGAAAAATATAATATTAAAAAAAAAATCATAGATATTCTATAACTAGCTGTTGCCCGCGACCTTGTCCGCGTCTTTAAATTAATATAACTTTTTTATTTATTTATGAACTGATTCAAATAAAATAAACAGAACATTTTAAGTGAAGCTTACCACAACACATTCGTGAAAACCGCACCCAAATCGGTTTCTGAGATTAGCGCGCAAAAACGCGCAGACCAACAGACAACAATTCTAGCAATCATTGTTTTGGGTTCAATTGCGTTGGTAAAACCACTAATAATACTTTTTCTCTCAGCGATAACCATATTATGTACTTGTCTAAAATCACTTTTTAAAGAAAACTACTTTGTAATTATTTTGTAAATGAGTTAAAACTTTCTATGATTTAAGCACAGATCACGAGAGATATGCCGTGCGATTCAAAATGTATGGGAACTCGCTGTCTCCGTTTTGTTTCCCACCACTCGCTAAAACCAACCAATACGAAGTCTCTTCGGTGCGTGCTGCGTCGTCGCCGTATACAGCGGCCGTACCACGCGACGCACCAGTTTATTCAAAGTATCGTTAGACGATCTATCCATTGCCTCGTACATTCACTCAGTAGCGAACATAGGTGGTACTTAAAGAGCCATGTATTTTGTACAAAAATAAAAAAGTCGTTGTGCTACATGAAAACTAAAATAACATAATAAAGGCATTAAATATTTTTTGATTTGTTGTTTTTAATGATTTTAAAGACGAATAAATAAAATACTTAATACTGGCTGGTGAAATGAGATTCCATCTTTCGCGTAGTTCACTTTGCTGCTAGTATTTTAGCACACAACCACGGAATAACACGGCATTTAAAAAAAAAGTTAGAGCTCCGATACCGACGTGCAGTTGCAGTCGACTGACGGCGAAAACTCTATGTTAGCGTAATTTTGGCATAAGGTGAGCGCAAGCCCACCGCTTTCATAACATATCTCCTCTAATATATCTGTGGATTTAAGGGTAGGTATTATTTATTTATATATTTGTGTAAACGAGAAGTAATGGACAGCTTAGTTCATATAATTTTAATCATATAACTTTCATGTATTATCACAGAAAAATATGTTTACGACTTATTATGTTTTACAATAGTTGTGTTAGCAATAGATTGCTGACATAAGGGATGCGATCAAATATCTATACATATAAATAAAATTGGAGTGCCTGTTTGTAATATTAAAATAACCGCTTTTTACTAAGTGCATTTGGATGTATACACATTACCTATACCGAAACAACATTTTTTACAATTTTTGTCTGTCTGTCTGTCTGTCCGTTTGTCTGTCTGTCTGTCTGTCTGTTTGTTCCGGCTAATCTCTGAAATGGCTGGACCGATTTTGACGGGACTTTCACTGGCAGATAGCTGATGTAACAAGGAGTAACTTAGGCTACTTTTATTTTAGAAAAAAACATAGGATCTCACGAAAAAAAATTAAAACCAATGTTGCAGCGCAGCGCCTGATTAAGTTTGATAGCAACAACCTGCAATGCGTCCCGCGGGCTCAGAATGGGCGAGCAGGCTGTTGTCAACGGTTGTCTTTGTTAAATACCACGCGGACGAAGTCGCGGGCAACAGCTAGTAGTTAAATAAAGTTACGTTAGATGAGAACAGACGAGTACAAAAGTTTTCTGGTAGGGATCAGCTTTGTGCGATGAGCATGGATGTTTGTACCCGAGTCGATACCTATGTTTTATATCTATATAAGTATTATATAGTGAGTTCGCCCTCGGTTCATTGTGCGGTACCCATAATACAAGCGTTGCTTAGTGTTGTATGTTCGTCTGGCGATATTATAATACTATTATTACGCATGAGATGTCATTCATTATGTATTATTATCATAAGTTACACCAAAAACATCTGTTGGAATCACCTTGATACCACCAGGGCCCCAAGTCTGCTAACACAATCGATTCATAATCGAACAGCAACCGCATAGTAACTGTCACTTTTGACAGATATTGTATGGGATATCTCTTAAAAGTGACAGTTACTATGCGGTTGCTGTTCGTTTATGAATCGATTGTGTTAGCAGACTAGGGCCCAGGTAGGTAGGTATGTACTAACTTAGCTATATTTGATTACAATAAGCTATATTATAGGAAAGTGTTAAGACTTAAACCAGATCTAGTGTATTTGTTGTAAGGAGCGGCGTGAATTAGCTTTATAATGTATACGTCTGCGCGTAACTAGCCACTGGATATACAAACAATGGCGTCACTAGCTGCTCTGTGTAAAAACCGCGTTTAAATTTAGAAAGAAAACCCGGAGATTCTGATTTCATTCACGCATTTTGTGTTGTTGAAAGAATTATGACTAAATCAGAATCAGATTATTTTTTATTCATTCGTAAACCATTAAGTACAGTACTTATGAATCGTCAAAATAGTTACAAAATGCTAAGCTACAACTCTACCACCCGTTCGGAATGCCGTTGCTATGGAGAAGAACGGGCAAGAAACTCCATGGTCTGCTCTTTTTAAAAAGATCCGTTACATTTTTGAGCTGTACATTGTTATGGGTATATGAGAACAATGTAGGAATGTATCTATAGGGATACCCCCAAACTCATAGACGTTCTTTAACTTTATTAAACGTCATGTCATTTAATACTGCGCACAAGAGTTTTGCATTGCGCAGGACTATATGACGTTTGATAAAGTTATATAACGTCTATAAATTCGGAATTTAGTCTGTACCTGATTGTTAAAGTTAAAAATAAATAGGTAAGTAATATTGTTATTAAGATGTGCTTCAGCTAGTTCCGTCTAAATATATAACTAATTTAACTAACGTCTTAGTGTAAACCTGAAAAAAAAATGTTGTACCGACCGAGTAACTCTTGAAAATGTGAAATTTCTTATCATTGTAATCAGAATCAGAATATATTTTATTCATATAAATTATTAAGTAGACTTATGAATAGTCAAAAATGTCACAAGTTGCCAAGCTTACCACCCGTTCGGAATGCTGTTCATAAACTTCATGGTTGCTCATTTCAAAAAGATCTTAATCATTTTTTAGTAGTACATTGTTATTTATATGTGACAATATAGCATAAGCATGATACTCGGGTTGTAATGGAAAACAATACCAATTATAACAGTAATAATCCGCGAAATAGTAATAACAATATGCGCTTACAAATTATACCCAAAAATGTTCATATTGCTTTACTTCTGATTTACAAAATGATCTGTTTTCACCATTGATCTACTGTTTTCATACTTGCTTATCACTGTCTATGAGTATAGGTATTATTAAATAGGTAATATATTTTCTATATGAGCTGTCTAAGTATTCATACTAAAAGTTATTAATATTTAAATGTATCCAGCGTTCATAGACATACATTGCTACATCTGTTTTTTGATTAAAATGTATATTTACTTGGGACGTCTCATGTTGGTTATGACAGCAAATTAAAAAAATAATATGGAATAAAATAATCTTTGCATTGACTCCCTCGAGCGTTGTAACCTGTCATCGGCTTCGCCGTCGGCCAGCGTATGACATGTTCGTAAGGCCGAATTTAGCGGGCAGCGGGGCGGGGGCGGCGGCGGCGCGGGAGCGGCAGGATCTTATGCGTAAAATCAAATGGACCGGTTCTCGAAAACAGCGGCGCGGCGGCAATGTCGCGGGGCGGCCAACGAGCGCCGCTCCCGCGCCGCCGCCGCCGCCACCACGCTGCCCGCTAAATTCGAGGCTGAGGCCTAATACCGTTGCTTTACGTAGCTACGCGGTTGGTCTGAACGCGGCCAATGAGATATATATTTGCTAAAAGTTGGTTGACAATATAAATTTGACTTAATTTGAGAGGCGGAGTGAATTATCGAAACAGCAAACAACGTGTTCCTTGTATAGAAATAAATTTAAACTAAATTATAAACAAATACGAATAACTGTATATATAATAAGTGCGTATTAATATACGTAACAAATATACTTTTAACTAATATATAAGTAATGTGTTTCTCTTGTACACCATCTATTATAAAAACTAATCTACCTATATAATATTATATTCGCTCTCTTTAAGCATGCCCTAGTAGTGAAGCTGACGGTTACAATTTGTACATATCCTTTTATAAATAAAATATTTATGTGATATCATGTATTTAATTTATGGAATTTATACAGATTTTCCTGAAAGTTGTGAACAAATAATATATAAAACTCGTAGCATTTGGACGTACAAAAACTTTTTCCGGTACCGACATCGACGTTTATATAAATGTAAAACACCGTATTTTTTTAAAACGCTGTATTTGTATCGCCTCTGATTCAAATGTATAAGAAAATTTAATTAAATATCATAATAATAAATTAAATTATCTTTGTTAAAATTTATTTTGTGATTTTTCAAACATCATAAAAATGTGCCCACCCGTTCTTGAGTTATTGTTTATCTTTGTTTTATATTTACTAGATTATTTATTATTATTATATATTTAGGTACAGCAGGGCTAGGCGAACATGTCTCACACAAACAGGCGTAAGCAGAGTGACATGTGTCACTCTATGGTCTTACACATTCGCACAACGTAGGTTGCATACCTAACATTCCTCCCCCATAGCTAAACCTCTACCATACATGCTAAACAAACAATAACGTAACTCTAAACTAAACATGTTAATAATACTTCTTATAGTCCACTCTGGGAATGTCACGGAGCTCCATGTGCACACTCGCATTTGCTTGCTCTGTTTGGGCGTCGTAAAATTCATCACGCTCCGAAGCTACGGGCGGTCCTTCCTCCCCAACAGTGGACGAAGATATTCCTGGCGAGCCGACATGAGAGGCATCAGCTACGGAACAAGTCAAATCTTCCAAGCCAATTTCACATGACCAGGTTGTGTCTGGTTGGCATGACAACCCTTTAAAAATATTTAATTGATCTATATGTTTTTTCCTTATCAAGCCTGGGATTTCAGCATCTTCGACCAAATAAGTCACTTTGCCCGTTCTCTTAATGACGGTACCTTTACGCCAGGAAAATTTTTTGTTCTCCAAAAACTTTTTGTACAATACAGAGTCTCCTGTACTAAACGGTTTTCTATTTTGACCGTTGTATTGTTTACTCTGCAAGGACTGTTTGTTCTCCACATTAACAACCAGGTCAGTGGACGAGGGCGGCGATAGCGGGTTAAGTAAATCCAACCGTGACCTAAGCTTCCGGCCGAAAACTAACTGGGCAGGCGAAAATCCAGTAGTGGAATGTATTGAATTCCGATAATCAAACAAAAACTTCCCAAGCCTAGACTTATAATTGCTAGCGTTTTTGCTGCCTAATAAGCAAGAACGAATCCCCTTCTTCACTACTTTAACATAACTCTCCGCCTGCCCGTTACTGGCTGGATGATACGCAGGAGACGTCACATGCGCTATGTCATTTAATGCACAGAAATTCGAAAACTCTTGTGACGTAAACGCCGTGCCATTATCACTTACTATAGTATGAGGCAACCCGAAACGAGACATAAACTCACATAGGCTATCGATCACAGCAGCCGTGCCGGCATTACTGCCCATAGTGAACACTTCGACCCACTTAGTGTACGCATCTACAACAACTAGGAAAACATTACTGTGGAATGGACCTAGAAAGTCCATATGGATCCTATAAAACGGTTGCTGAGGATACTTCCAGGGCGCCAGAGGCGCACGTGCTGGAGTCGGTCGCAACTGAATGCAAACCTCACAGGTTCCTATCATGTCCTCTATTGCCTTGTCAATCCCTGGAAACCAAAATCTAGAACGCGCTTCAGCCTTCGTCTTTACGATACCTAAGTGTGACTGATGCAATTCCGCTAAAACCTTGGAACGCAAAGCGCGGGGTAAAACAACTTTGTGACCCCTCATTAGGCATCCGTTCTCATAAGCCAATTGCATCCTACAATTAAAATAAGGCGCGATTTCCGCATCCATGACTTTTCTGGGCCATCCATTAAGAACATATTTGATAACTGCTTCTAGCGTAGCATCCCTACGAATTTCAGTCCGTAAATCATTAAGCGTCACCGGAAACCCACCCTCTATCACAAAGTTGATATAAGTAGCCCGGTCAACTGCACATAAACTTTCTTCCGCGCACTGGTCGGCGGTATCCGCCGGCAGACTTGCTCGCGATAAGAAATCCGCGCTGTTATCACCGCTTCGAACAAACTCGATGTTATAATTGTAACTACTTAAAAATATCGCATAACGTTGCAGCCTATTAGCCGAGACTTCCGGAATACCTTTATGCGGACCAAAAATAGAAAGGAGCGGCTTATGATCAGTTCGCAAAATAAAAGGTACCGATCGAGCATACAGGTACTGATGGAAACGTCTCATCCCGAAAATAATAGCTGTAGCTTCTTTCTGAATTTGCGAGTAATTCTTTTCAGCTTGGCTTAGCGTACGCGACGCGAAAGATATAGGTCGCTCGTTTCCATCGGACTCAATCTGAGATAAAATAGCTCCAAGCCCGCTAGGAGACGCGTCTACCGTCAAAATTATTTTAAAATCTGGGTTAAAATGCGCCAGGACCTGATCTGACGCTAAACAATGTTTTACCTTGGTAAATGCTTTACTGTGTTTGGTGTCCCAATTGAACTTCACCCCCTTTTTTAACAATTCGTAAAGCGGACTCAAAATAGATGAAGCATTCGGTATGAAATTTCTGTAATAGTTAACCAGACCTAAAAACGATTGCAGTTGACCAACAGTTACTGGATTGGGCGCTTCCATTACCGCCTTGACCTTATCTGGCGATTTATGCAACCCGTTCCGGTCTATTTCATACCCTAGATAACTTATTCTATCCTTAAAAAAATCACATTTTTCTTTTTGCAACACTAGCCCTACATCCTGAAGTCTTTTTAAAACATCATGTACTCTCTGAAGGTGGACAGTCCTGTCCGGCCCTGTAATTAAAATATCGTCCAATAGACATAAAACGCCATCCATACCAGCCAGCAGCTCCTCCATGGCACGCTGGAAAATAGCTGGCGCGCTAGCTAACCCGAACACTAGACGCTTGTATTTAAAAAGACCACGGTGAGTATTAATACATGTATAGTTCTGAGACCTGGCATCTAACTTAAATTGCGTATATGCCATAGAAAGGTCTAGTTTACTAAACTGTTGCCCAGAATGTAACTTAGTAAAAAGTTCGTGAATAGTAGGTAACGGGTACTGATTGATGACCAGTTGTTTATTTATACTAACAGAGTAGTCAGCGCAAATCCTAATTGATCCGTTACGCTTTAACACCGGTACAATAGGGGACGCATAGTCCGAGTGCTCTACAGGTTCGAGCACGTCAAGGCCCACTAAACGATCTAGTTCCTTGCCAACTCGATCCTTCAACGCAAACGCGAGCGGCCTTGCTTTAAAGAAAACTGGTTTAGCATCCTTCTTAAGCTGAATTTTAACTTCGTACTTCTTAAACAGCCCTAACTTATCACAGAAAACTTCCGGATACAAAGCCTCTAATTCTCGCATAACAATGTCATTGTTCGAATCACAATAATTTATAGGGGACAACCCTAAGTTGAACTTTGACATAAAATTTCGGCCTAAAATAGGCGGACCACCCCCGCACACAACATAGACTTCCATGGAATGCGTACTACCTGCGTAAGTCATTGGTAGTCGAATTACACCGAGGCACTTCATTAGCACTCCAGTATAAGACGACAGCTTTTTAGTAACTCGTGATAACGGCACGTCGCTAAAATATTTTCTATATGTGACATCAGAAATAGCCGTGATGCCTGCTCCGCAGTCAAACTCAAATTTTATTTTCTTACCGAGCACCAAAACCTCATCAGTCATAGGTTCGCCATGCTCAGAACGTATGTGAAAATAAAATAACTCACCATCGTCACCGTCGCCCTCGCTCACATTAGCCCCAGTTGTAACAAATTTAACCTTCTTGCACATTTTACGCAAATGGCCTTTCATGTTACATTTAGTGCACTTCAATTTGGAGAATCGACACTTGGACGTCACGTGATTGGTTCGGCCGCACGTCGCGCACGGCTCATGATCTGGATCCACACTCTCACCGGTCTGAGATGTCACTTTAAATAGCTGCTCCTGTAGTCGCGCCGAACTCGCTGAACAGACCGTCGTGGCAGCTCCCGCACGTGCACAGCGGATACTTTCCGCTAAGTCAATTGCTTTCGAAAGAGTCAGCCCGCTGAGGTCTTGTGCAAACAATTTCTCCCGTTCGGGTCCCTGCAGCATACCCATCACAAACCGATCACGCAGTGCCTCCTCTAAGTTCGAAAAACTGCAATGAGCAGTCAAACCACGAAGACGAGCGGCCCATTGCGTAAAGGATTCCGATGACAATTGAGAAGCTGCATAGAATCTATAGCGCTCACTGAAACCGCAACGTTTTACGGTGAAATGACGATTCAACAATTCAATGATGTCCTCATACGGCACCTGCTGCAGATCCTTAGGCTGCGCAAGGTCCACTGCCAGCTTGAAAGTTCCATCGCTGAGCGTGCTCAACAAGATCGCCCGTCGTTTGATGCCCGCTGCGTCCTTTGCATCGACAATGTCATTGGCAATAAACCATTGATTAATTTTACATCTGAATGTATCCCAATCTTGGGTTTGATGATCGAAAAAGGACAGAGTATACCCCACAGACATAATGGGGGGGTAAAATGGGTCTAATATCCCATCCTCGTCGCCACTCTTATATATTTAGGTACAGCAGGGCTAGGCGAACATGTCTCACACAAACAGGCGTAAGCAGAGTGACATGTGTCACTCTATGGTCTTACACATTCGCACAACGTAGGTTGCATACCTAACAGTTATTCCACACAAAAATAAGGGTTTGATTTTTGGACCGAGGTTTTTACTGAAATGCCCTATTATTACTAAACTAAAGGTACAATTTTAATATTTTTACAATATTTAGAATAATTAGTAAGAGGCGTACTTACACAAAAATATGTACTTCCAATGTTCGCAATCGATCAATACGCCCTATTTAATTCAATTCCGCTTGAAAATGTATTTCCTTTAGCGATTTTCATGGCGCCAAAAGGGATTCTAATTTCCACACTGAGTTGCCAGTCGAGCACAAAGAACAAGCAATGTAATTGAAAAAGCCTTCCGAAAGACGTTCAACTAATAAAACGAGTCGAGCTTTAATCACGTTTAAATCATTTAAGGACTATCTAATAAGGGCTGCAAGAATCCACCAATTTTATAATTTCTGGAAAATTTGAGTGTGCCTTCAGTTACGGAAAAAATATATCAATTGATAAGTGACTTATTTATACGTTATTAAAATAACAATCGTCCTCTTTACTTATTTAAATGGCCTAACCAACTTAACAGAAGGAATTCTTTCATGTCAAGCTTTTTGTTAACAAAGATAGATAGTTAGTCTTTCTCCCTCTAAAAACCCAGCCAACCCAGCCAACAGAAGGAGTTTCCCAATAATTGATAGCAATACAAATTGGGAGATTCTATGTAGGCGTAATCCATAGACCCGATAATATTTTATCAAAATTAGACATTATAATTCAAGGAAACACAATTTTCACAAAATAAAACGAAATTGAAAAAAAATCTCTCCGAATAAAAAGTCGTCAAGTATTTCTTCTTTTTTTAGGTTAGCCATCGGCTACAAAATAGTGCTATTTTTGCCAGTGTCATCTATTTCTTGATAACTGCTATAAAATTATAAGTACCCCTGATGATAATAAGATATTGATGACGATGATGATGACGAAATGATTTCCGTACCCCTATCACTAAAGCTGTGGATACTATACATAAATGGAGTGACTATTACAATGCATACCTATTTGATTATGAGATAATTGTGTCTTTATCACCAAGAATAAGTGTTTCGGAGATTTATATCTTGTTAGGTTCTATGTACTGTTTACAGAAAGTACACACGGACTTTTTAGGGGTAGTCGAAGAGAAAGGTTATCAATTTTGTTTTATTTTGTGAAAAATGTGTTTCTTTAAAATATATTGTATAATTTTGGTGGAATTGTAACCATTATGTGTTCATAAACGTGCACGAGTGTAGGAAAATAAAACTAAATAGTAAAACACGACTTTTCCAGTTCTCCCAAAAAGTTCGGTAATTTTTCAGTAAAGTATCCACAACTTTACTGATTGGGTTAGGGGAGGTTTATTAGGCCTAGTCTACGGATTAGGCCTGCATAAAATCTCTCATAAAAAAATCTCAAAAAATAATCATTCTACTTGACGTTGGCAAAATACCTACCCAAAGCTGGGTGAGGTCATTTTCTAAAAAAAAAAAGAACGAAACTACACACATACAATTCCATGAGTTGGCCAAATGGCTGACGGGAGGGCAATGGATTGTTTTTATTAGAAAACTAAGATCATATTTCAGGATTGGACCTCTCGACATATTCAACTTTATGTAAAAAGTTATATTCCGACGAAAGCAACAATATAAACTTTTTATAAGCAATAAAAATGGAAACATGCTTGGATTTTCCATGTTCGGATTGTTCTATATGCAATCGAAAATAAACCTTAACGCTTATATTCCCTCAACAGGTCAGCAGTGGTGCACCGCTGTACAGAACAGCACTGCATATCTGGAAAACGTCGTAGGTACAACCTGCTAATGTTTAAATAACTTTTCGATATTCTTGGATCAACGTTAAATACTTCATAGATACAATTAGTGGTATTCCCTCGGCTCAGAAAGCAGGATCACTACCAGTTGGTAGTGATCCTACTCTGTGCTGTGGGTGCTGTGCCTGGGTTCGAATTCTGGTTGGGACAAACTTTGTGTGATGAGCACGATGTTAAGAACTATTATATAACGAGTTTTCACGGTATGTACCACAGATATATTAGAGGAGATATATCAGATATATTAGAGGGGCTTACGCTCACCTTTAGCCAAAATTAGGCTAACATAGAGTTTTCGCCGTCAGTCGACTGCAACTGCACGTCGGTATCGGAGCTCGTAACTTTTTTTTTAAATGCCGTGTTATTCCGTGGTTGTGTGCAAAAATACTAGCAGAAAAGTGAACTACGCGAAAGATGGAATCTCATTTCACCAGCCAGTACTAAGTATTTTATTTATTCGTCTTTAAAATCATTAAAAACAACAAATCAAAAAATATTTAATGCCTTTATTATGTTATTTTAGTTTTCATGTAGCACAACGACTTTTTTATTTTTGTACAAAATACATGGCTCTTTAAGTACCACCTATGTTTGCTACTGAGTGAATGTACGAGGCAATGGATAGATCGTCTAACGATACTTTGAATAAACTGGTGCGTCGCGTGGTACGGCCGCTGTATGCGGCGACGACGCAGCACGCACCGAATTATTAGCACGCGTGTGTGTGTGAGACTTCGTATTGGTTGGTTTTATGTAATTGCATGTGTTTTGTGGCGAGTGGTGGGGAACAAAACGGAGACAGCGAATTCCCATACATTTTGAACCGCACGGCATATCTCTCGTGATCTGTGGTATGTACGGTATCCCTAATACAAGTGTTGTTTATAGTTTGGATCGTATAATTGTTGTGTTCGTTTGGCGATGTGAACATGGGTTCTACAGGGATTATTACTCCTTGCAATTTCCGTAGCCCGTAGCTCGCTCGTAGCCAACAAATCGTAGTAAAGCTGAGTATTGCCACACGAAAATGATTTCATAAATGTCCAGACAGTGATGTGCCTGATGCTAGTTTCGACTAATCGTTGTCTGCTATTAAATAACGATTACAGCAGCCAATTCTGTGTCGAACAGATAATTGGTTGGCCGCCCGCCAGTCCCACATGAAATTTTAGAGGAACATAATAGACTGTGTGTCAACGTGACCACTTAACACACACCAATGTGATTGGAATTCGAGCTTGGTCCAGTTGTAAGTGTCTGGTTACTGTGGCAATTAGCCTATTTTTTTTTGTCGCCTGCTTACTAATGTAATGTAGTGAATATTTTTTTTATTTTTTTTTAGTTATAATATAGGCAAGTATTTGATCTCGATCTCACCTGATGGTAAGTGACGATGAGATCTACGATGTAGCATACTTGCCTAGAAGTTAGCTGTTCACTCTCGACTGAAAACACCCAGATTATAGTCACCGGGGAACAAAGACGCCGGTAGCTTACTACGCTTACTTAGCCGGTACTCTTCTAACACCTATTTTTTCTTTTGATTAAATTCGTTGCGCGTTCTAAAACAATAAGCTTACTCTAGAAATACGCTAGATAATTGGTTTTAAATAATAACAATAGAATATTTATTTTTAGCTTTGTTTTGTTTCACAGTGTAACAATGATTCTCGCGGAGAATCATTGTCTACGTCAGCTATTATTTTATACAAAAGCACTTAAGTACCTTACAATAATAAGTACATTAAAATAATGTATACCTATTTAGTAACCATTTTATACAATCATAGGATTTTACTGGTTATTGCTTTCTTTAATTTATATGGACACAATATAGACGACCAGCGACCACGAGTTCTTTTTTCGAGATGACTATTAACTCGATGGGAATCCTCAACTAGGTAAGGTAGACCACTTATTAGAGAAATCTACGTAGATAAGTAAATCGGGACGATAGCAAATAAAACCGATTTAGTATTTTGAAAACAGACTGTAGTCTTGCTTGGTACAGGTCGCATGAAATAAAATGCTCTGTGCATGCCTAATTGTATTAATTCGTCAAGCGCAGAACCGCCATCTTAGCTCATTTTATTTCATGCGACCTATACCAAGTAGGTCTACAGTCTCTATTCAAAATACTAAACTACTCTACTAGCTACAAAGCCACATCTGCTTATTTATCTGGAATGTAAGTAATTTCCTGGTTAATGTCAAACATCAAATGGCAATATACGAATTGAGGAAGCGCATTCATAATACGTAGTATTATGAATGCGCTTTATTATGAATAGTCCAATAATACTACGTATTATGGGACTATTCTGATTGAAGTTGGTACATAAATAATAATAATAATATCGCCAGACAAACACACCAACTATACGGTCCCACACTAAGCACCGCTTGTTTTGTGGGTACCGTCCAATGGACTGGAGGCGAACCCAGTATATAATACTTATACAGATTTTAAACAACAATACACAGGTACCTACTTGTCGTGTTGTGTAAGCCTAGGGCTGGGCAATATTAAAGTTAAAGAGTGTATCAAAATTACAAGCAGTGCCTGCGACTTTGTACGCGTGGACTTTAGTCCCGCTATCCCGGAGATTCCTTATTCGACGCTCGCTCGATGGCGTCGCGACGCTCACTGTCAGGCGTCACGACGCTCACCATCAGTCGTCCCGAAACTCACTATAATGCGTCGCGACACTCATTATAAGGCGTTGCGACACTCGCTCTATAGTGTCACGGCGCTAACTACAAGGTGTCGCGACTTTCGCTACAAGGTGACCCGACGCTCTCTATCAGACGTCGCAACGCTCGCTATAAGGCGTCGCGATCCCCGCGATGAGGCGAGGCAAAGCTCCCTATCAGGGTCGCGACGCTAGTTTTAGGGCATCGCGAACGTCGCTGTAATGCGTCGCGACGCTCGCTATAACGCGTCGTGACCTTCGGTATAAGGTGGCCCAACGCTCACTATCAGGCATGTATATAAGTCACCAAGGATGAATGAAGTTCTCGTAAATACCTATCGGAGAAACCAAGTCTACATTAAGCCTTCACCGAATTATTGTGATACAAACTTTACCTGCCAAGGAACTGATTTTTGAAAAACTGGAATACAGGTGTCCAATTATTTATGTTCAAGAAGGTTTTTTCCAAAATTGAACTCTATAGCAATATTTAATATTTTTTTACCATACAAACTTTTAGCCTCCATTATGAAATACCTATGCTATTAATTCTTAAGAGTTGTTTTATTAAGTTTGGAGTAGATCTACCCACAGAATAAACATTTCAATAGACACATCCCCTTTGACCCCCTTAGGGTAGAATTTTCAAAAATCCCTACTTAGCGTACGTCATAAAAGCAAGCTACTGTCCAAATTTCACGTATCTACGTCCAGCGGTTTAGATTGTCAGTTGATATACCAGTCAGTCAGGACAGATATTTTATGCCTAGTTATAGA
Organism: Pheosia gnoma; assembly: GCA_905404115.1. Taxonomy (NCBI): domain Eukaryota; kingdom Metazoa; phylum Arthropoda; class Insecta; order Lepidoptera; family Notodontidae; genus Pheosia; species Pheosia gnoma. The sequence goes on from FR989910.1 coordinate 3,870,759, forward strand.
CGAAGAAGATGGATTACTGAATTCCAATCCAATGGATCTTCTTCCTATAGAAAAAAAATGCTATAGTTATATAGGTAAGGCTGTCGATGTCACACCCAATCTGCAATGTCATTATTAGCGATTAACTAAAGCTATGTAAAACTATTTAAAGGTGCCTACACAATTCATATTTCTTAACTCGACAGCCCTAGATGGATCGGCCGATAAATGAAGCGAATTACGTATTTATTCGCCAAAGTTATGGAGCATGATAAAACAGTGACATTTTACTGTCGAGTCAATACAGAGCCTCTGGGCGGCGGGGCCGGTGGTAATTATTGTCCCTTAATTGATAGGCTTGCGCTATTTTTGTACCGATAACGTCGTTAGGCCGCTATGTCGTAAATTTGATGGTGTTTTGATCGTCTCGCCTTTTGTGTGCTAACAAATCAATATAAATGATTTAACTGAATCGATTTCATTTGGCGTGTAAGAATCTAGTAGCTACTTAGAAGTCTATTTTGCTAAACTATTTGCGCTCTTTGCACATTGTGAGAAGCGACCTTCAAAATAATATATCATTTGTATTTTATATTTAGCACAAATTAAACTTCCGTGTCTGCAGACATTATACCTATGTGTATAAGCATGTATGACCGAATATAACTTAATTATTTTCATTTTAAAGCGGTCTTAGGTTTTACAAGTAGCTACATGATAAAACCTAAGGGTTAACTTCAAGTTAGTTAACTAATATTGATCGTTTAATAAAAAACAAAACATACCCAACCGATTTATTTTTCCTATTTACATTTAAATTACTGAAACAGATAATCAAGCACATTTGATTATGTAATCATATTATTATAAATTAATCCACAAATTAACATATAGAGTCCTCATAATTAAATAACCAGATACACAAACAATGATTTCGGAGTAATTAATTTACTTCATAAAATAAACGAGGCGAGACGAAATGCGCGTTAAGATAATACATTAAAACTTAATAAACCCAAAACCTGAAAGCGTTATTAATTTTATAGAAACTCTCCTTCTCCTTGGCAAAGTTCACAAAACAAAGTGCCCAACAGTAAGTTGGAGTCAATAAGTAGGGAGTCAAGGTGATAAATTAAATAATTAAATTCCACTAATATTATAAATGTGAAAGTTTGGATGTTTGTTACTTAATCATGCCAGAACGGCTGAACGGATCTGGATGAAATTTGGCACAGATATAGATTATAGTCTGGAATAGTACATAGGCTACCTTTTATCCCGGTAAAATGTATGTTTCCGACATACTTTTTAAACGCGGGTAACACCGCGGGGCGCAGCTAGTAATACATAATATGAATTTATTAAATAAATATCGACTGGTAATTTTATTATATACAATAATTACAAAGACAATAACTTACATATTTACAAACTATAGATATAAAGAAAATGACGTAATTATACAAAACAAATATAAATTAAAAGAGAATAGAAAAGCTACTTAATATTTACAAAAAGTGTAAAAATATATAAATAAATTAAATAAAGTCAGATGCTTCATAATGTATAGCAGAACCCGGGAGAAAATAATAATATCCATGTGAGCAGAACGCATAAGACATGACTGTTACTTGATCACAGCTAATAAAAAAACCGAACTGAGAACCTCCTCCTTTTTGAAGTCGGTTAATAAATAAGGTTCAAGATAGCAAGTCAACTGGGCCCACAGTATGCGTTTTGTATTAAAATACTGCAAGTGTTAGATTATGTCCATATATCAACCGGTAAAACTACACGTTTCTGCTAAAAGCGTGCTACTGTGAAATGTGTGGAAATATTTGATCACCGAATTGGTATTTGAGGCTGCCAAACCTAGTACTCACTAAGCTCTCTGTGGGGTTATTGGAAACAGATTTAAAAAAAACTGATGTTGATATCTCTCCCGACGAGCTGTCAAAAGTTTTCGGTTATATTTCCGATATAAAAAAGCTCTCCGCATTGAGGGGAGGCTCGTGCCCAGCAGTGGGACATTAAAAAGGGCTGGTATTATTATTATATATAAAAAATCTCTGCTGGGCTGTTGCCCTTGGCCAATCAGATAATTTAAGGAGCAAAAATGAATATGTCTGCTATGTTACTTATATATTATTAACGGGAAACTGGAATAAACGACTTTATGATCGGCAGCTCTGTCGACCATCGATTTGATTTCAAGATTGATAGTGTATGTGGCTGGTATAACAAGACTGGTCTCCTAGTATTTTATGCGCTCCGAATACATGGGCTCTTCAGTGACTGGCCTATTGTACAATTATATTTAAAGATAACTGTTACCCGCGACTTCGTCCGCGTGGTATTTAACAAAACCGGAAGAAGTCGCGGGTAACAGCTAGTCTAAAATAAAAGTAGCTTAAGTTACTCCTTGTTTCATCAGCTATCTGCCAGTGAAAGTCCCGTCAAAATCGGTCCAGCCATTTCAGAGATTAGCCGGAACAAACAGACAGACAGACAGACAAAAATCGTAAAAAAAATTGTTTTGTTATATGTACCATGCATATATGTATGTGTTTGGTGTGTATACATCCAAATGCACTTAGTAAAAAGCGGTTATTTTAATATTACAAACAGACACTCCAATTTTATTTATTTAAATATAGATAATTGAGTGAGCAAGTCACTGAAAGGTTCTGGACCACAGATATATTAGAGGAGATATGTTATGAAAGCGGTGGGCTTGCGCTCACCTTTAGCCAAAATTACGCTAACATAGAGTTTTCGCCGTCAGTCGACTGCAACTGTACGTCGGTATCGGAGCTCTAACTTTTTTTTTAAATGCCGTGTTATTCCGTGGTTGTGTGCAAAAATACTAGCAGCAAAGTGAACTACGCGAAAGATGGAATCTCATTTCACCAGCCAGTATTAAGTATTTTATTTATTCGTCTTTAAAATCATTAAAAACAACAAATCAAAAAATATTTAATGCCTTTATTATGTTATTTTAGTTTTCATGTAGCACAACGACTTTTTTATTTTTGTACAAAATACATGGCTCTTTAAGTACCACCTATGTTCGCTACTGAGTGAATGTACGAGGCAATGGATAGATCGTCTAACGATACTTTGAATAAACTGGTGCGTCGCGTGGTACGGCCGCTGCATGCGGCGACGACGCAGCACGCACCGAATTATTGGCACGCGTGTGTGTGTGAGACTTCGTATTGGTTGGTTTTATGTAATTGCATGTGTTTTGTGGCGAGTGGTGGGGACAAAACGAAGACAGCGAGTTCCCATACATTTTGAACCGCACGGCATATCTCTCGTGATCTGTGTTCTGGACTGTCAACTGAACTGATTCGCAGAACTGGCCTCGTGTCGTGCATTAAGATGTTATATATCGTCTAGGATATGTGGGTGTGCAATGGTGCACTTCTGTCTACCACTCTGAGTAATACAGTCGTGATAGCTGGTCTTTAATTGAACACGACGTATCAATTGCTATTGGCTTCAACACGTGTCGAATATCACGCCTTGTAATAGAGAGATCAATAAGTGATTCTACAGGCAGTAGGCTAAATTGAAGAAAATGTAAATTGCTCCGTGGGTCGGCTACTAAACGTGTCGTGATAGGAATTCTTGACAGTGTTTGTGACACCGGTCCATTTTGTTGTGGGGCTACCGTGGAAACTAGCGCTTTTGTAACTACGATTCAAGAGAGTTTCGGTTTTGTAACGAATATACCTACTATTAAAATGAGTCTTAAAGTATCGTTAAAATCGCTTTGTAGTGTGCCGCTCGGCGACAGGGCGTCAGTGAAGCCACGACCCGTTATTATAGTCTGAAATACAAAAAGATCAAATAACATTATTTGTTGTCATATCTATAGATATTAAATGCTGTTTGCTGTTGGTAAGGATTTTTTTATTTGATATTCAATATAGTCCGAATAGGGGGTTTAGGGAACGAAAACTTGAAAAAGTTTTTCGGACAGTTGGAAAGTTCGAGCACGTCGTCTGTCGGGTCTGCTGGTATAACCATTATTTTTTCTTTCTGCTTGTGGAATAATCAGCTTAATTTATATTTAGGTACAATAAATAATGATACAATATTCCAATATCCCACATACCGTTTGCGTAAAATCATGGTAGTGTTTCGTACAACAGGCTTGGTGGGTACATTTATTGACAATCTGTACATTCCACACAATTTGTTTTTGAACGTTTACACAAATCTAACTATATATCTAAAAGTTACTGGTTTTATTAAACTTCGTACGCTCATTTACTGCCAAGCGTCGTTTTTATAGCTATGTAGGTTCCTACTATATAATAAAATTATATTGTATCTACATAGGCTCTGTCTTATAATTATAGTAACTTACTATGTTAAATGTTTATGAAATCGGTGTGCAATAAAGAGTTATCTATCTATCTATCTATCTACTATCTCTGTACGAAAATAAAAAGTGATGAAGAAAGCTTAATCCAGGTCGTTCATTATTTCTGGACGAACGGAAGATGATCTTGTGTCTATACTTATTTCGAGTTTTGTGAGAAATCTGTAAGCTAGTTTTGGTTCAATTAATGTGAATAACATGCTGGCCAAGTAAATAATAAATAAAAAAATAAGATACATTGTTGTCTGCTTGTTAATTCGCGTAGCTTGTCTCTCTCTCTCTTTTATTTCATTCAATGCAAATTGCCAAAAAAAGATCAAAGCAAAACAATTGCAACACCTAATTTCTTGACTTACTTTACTTAGGTTTAGATCACTTCGTAATTATCAAACAATTTGGAATGTGATTTTTATAGTGTAATATACTATACTAAGGGCACTTTTAAATTAGACAATTTGTATTAGACTGGCCGTGGCAGGCTTGCTGTCTGATGTCATTACAAATTGAACAAGATTATAAATTAAAATAAATAAATATCGCCGAATGAACACACCACTATAGCTACAGTCCCACACTAAGCATTGCTTGTATTATGGGTGCCGTACAATCGACTGAGGGCGAACCCGGTGTATTATACTTATATAGATATTAAACATCCATGATTCGGGTACAAACATTCGTGCCCATCACACAAAACTTGTCCCTACCAGGATTCGAACCCGGGACCCTCGACACAGAAAGCAGGGTCACTACCACCTGCGCTAGTCAGATCGTCATTTAAATGTTTTGAACCACCTTATCTTTTACAGAAAACTGTAAACGATTTTTGCACATTTATTTATGTACACCTGACCCAAATGTATTTTAATAATATCTAATAAATTATGCAAATGTACACTTAAATTATTAATTATTGGGGAACACGTCAACACGTCTTGTAATTCTGAAAAGGTGCCATTTCACAATATCCGCAATAAAAAGTAGGTCATCAAAATGGGGGTTCGATCAAATCTGTAGCTATTGAGGGTGAAATCGGAGCTGGGAGACAATTAAGCAGAAATAAATTTGGAGATTCTTCGCTGACAAACGTCGACGGAAAATAATAATCAAGCGAAATCGAATCTTATCTTTACTAATATTGTTATGAAATGAAAGTATCCGCCTTGATATAAGTAGTGGGTAAACTTAATGCCCAAACATTATGTTAGCATTATCCAACTTAGGAAAGAGTCGGTAAAATATAAATAACATTTCTTCTTTTCCTATAAATCCCTACACACGTTGAAGTAACCCTAAGATTACTCGTGCATGTTATTGGAGATCAAAAGCTCAATAAATAACTCGACTTGCTTATTATGTACTTATTATATACGACTGTCTTATATGTATTCAGCTCTTTTAACGTCTCCATAGTATAGTATTAACAGGCGATCGAACTTGGTACAGGCTGGACCACGCGTTTTATAACTTTATCAAACGTCATATACTGCGCAAAGCAAAACTCTTGTGCACAGTACTATATGACGTTTGATAAAGTTATAAAAAGTCTATATATTTGGAGGTAAGGTTGGTATATTAAATATCAAATAAGTAGCATAATGCTAAAGGTTGATAAGCATGCCATATAACCCATGGTAGAATGAGCATTTATATCGCGGCAGTGCTCACGCGTGAACCCTTCTTGATTCAATACATCGTGATGAAGGAGGCAGCCCTCACGATGTCACACACGTACGAAACATCCGCCTTTATTGACGTGTATTACCATTATTTTACTCGCGTGATTCGGAAGCTGTGTTATTACTAAGAGAACACAATATTGCTGGCTGCGTTATACCTACGTGTTTCCGAGTTCAATTTGTAAGGGTTTGTTTTTCTTTCGAGTTGCGCAATATTCCTCAATGTTTATATAACCTGCTGAATTTTTGAAGTCGGGTAAAATAGTACCGTGTGTCTAGCTGGAAAATCGCGACTTATATGAAAAATGAAAGCTCCAAGCTTTTCCAAAAACGTCTAAACTATTAATTAGCAGCGTTCGTTGTCATTTGTCGCAGGTCTAACCTTTTCTTTAAATTTCTAAATTCCCTGTGCAATAATTTCGCCTTGTTTGTTTATACGCACTAGTCTCTTAGGAAACATTTACTTCAAACCACGCGGTCCTAATGCTAATTACATGTAATGAAATTCAATCAGGCGGGGCGTTCTCGTGTACAATCGCTTAGTAATAAGGCACACCGCATATGAACTGATATTCTCACTTAAATAAGCACATTTCAAATTAACTTTTATACTTAGTACTTTTATACTTAGTTAGTACTTTTTGTATTTTTTTTTGACCTGCTGCTAAAGTCTGATTAGCCGTTCCTACACTGTTCTCACATACCTATAACAATGTATTGCTCAATAATGTAAAAGATCTATTTAAAAAAAAAGGAGTTTCTTGCCCGTTCTTCTCCATAGGAACGGCATTCCGAACGGGTGGTAAAGCAGTAGAATAATGTTTATGTAACTTGACGATTCATAAGTACTGTACAATAATGGTTTACGTGAATAAAAAATATTCTGATTCTGATTCTGATTTTAGCACAGTTAGTGACCCTGCTTTCTGTGCCGAAGGTCTGAATCCCGGTAGGAGAAATCTTTTGTGATGAGCACGAATGCTTGTGACCGTTTAATATCTATAAATAATTATGTACGGGGTTCGCCTCCAGTCCATTTTGCGGTACCCATAACACAAGCATTGCCTAGTATGAGGCCGTATAGTTGCTGTGTTCATTCGATACTTATTTATTTACATCATTTAAGTGAAACCATAAAGGTTATTTTTGTATGTATATTCTGTAATAAATAAAACAAATCAATGCTTCGTCATCATCCAAATATCAACCTTACTTATCGAAGGACGGTAATATTACGACGAGAAATTGTCAGCTTCACAGCTCCAACACCACATTTGGTTAGTCTCTGAGATCCGTACGGTCGACCACAACATCCGTGATCTGTGGTTCACGAGTGGACAGCCTTATTTGTCGTCACGCAAATACGCCCACACATCTTCCCTTATCGTGCCGACCTTAATTAAGTAGTCCTTGGAGTACTCTCAATGTCCCTGCGATCGACCTTAGGGGCGCCCTTGACGTGCTAAGATAAATACGGGAATTTTCAAGAACACTCAATTGGCGTTACAGGCGAAAAGGGTGTCGAGTTCATGGTAACATTAAAAATAATTCCTTACAATAACCTACCCTTGGTATACATATAAATAGTGTAATTTCGTATCTCTACATTCCGTTTATTTGGGGAAAAACTTTGGTGACAGATATTAATATATTCGTCATTTTATAAATTTCTGCTTGTCGGTCTGTTCGCCATCACTGTAAAACTACTAGACGGATTTGAATTAAATTCGGTAATTTTATATAAATTTCCAGTAAAAAATATTTCTCTCACAGATTATGTGTATAATATTAGTGGATTATTACCCATTGTGTGCTCATAAGCGTGAACGAGTGACGGCAATTAAAATAAAATAGTATTTACAAAAAAAATCGGACATCTTAGCAAACTTGAAAAGTCAAGTATAACTTGACTTCCGAAAAGATGTCCGAATTTTTTTGTAAAGCATCCACAGCTTTACTGATAGGGGTAGGGGATTCATTTCATCATCATCATCATCATCGATATCATCGGGGGTGTTTATATTTAACAACTCTAATAATGTTTTACTAGACACTCACAGAAATGGCACTATTTTAAAAAGGAGAAGAATGTTTAAGATACAAAATACTTATATGCGCTCATTAGTTTAATGTTAGCGCCTATTAACACATTATAAACACGTATTATATTTGAATTTGCATTACCGACGAGCTATGTATGACGATTTAAATTAATTGTATGCCTTTATAACACTCAACATAATATTAAATTAGCATAATTCTATTGTTTGTAATTATCATTGTATGTAGGTACATATTTTAAATATGGCTACAATTGATGAGACTTTGAAGCCGTATTAGGAGAATTTAATTATAACCTTCACGCTAGATGGAGTACTGAGAGACCTCACATACAATATTTCGTGTGTCTTCGACATTATCAGTTCGCTTACGTTATGTTACAAGACCCTACCCCCTCGCAAGCCAATTATATACATCCATAAGGTAGTAACTGACACTAACATTGCAATATGCGTTCGAGATATGCATATCAAAGGAATTCAGAGGGTTTGATATGGTACGAAGGAGGAATATATATCTTTCTGCATGTAAATAATGTCTATAAAATTGATTACAACACGACGCTATATAACCTTATATAAGACCGATCGGTATTTTGCTAAGCGATATACTGATAGTTTAGCGGAAAAGGGAAGATCTTCCAGCCAGGCGTGCGTTATGCCCGGCAGGGCGGCTGCTATCGCCCGACGGTAATAGTCGGGATCATGTATATATGTTACGTGCCCCAAAAACTCTCATCGCGAGTTTCAGGAATATATGAAGAATTGTCAATTGTTCTGAATGCGTCCGCAGCGCCATCTGTGTAGCTTGTGGCGAGGTTGAAGAGGTCCCTACAATACGACACACAATCATTAGTTTTATACAGGCTGATACATGAAGGGTATACAACATTTTGAAGCTGCGCATCTTTACAACATTTGTAATCTTTAAAGTAAAGTATGTGAAGTCAGAATTGCGATATCTCGATTTTAAAAAAAAAACAACATTATGTTCCGAGAATCGCGGATGCGGAATAATATCTAACGTTGCATGGATAGATGGACTACAATCAATTAATCATCAGCTTTTAATCCGATAATCAATCATGATCGAGAGGATCTGGGTTTGATCCTGGCCACTAAACTATTGACGTGAAACCACACTAGCACAAGTTATAGCTTCGTCGGATGGGATAACAGGTTACTAGTAGGTAACGTCTTACTTGCACAGAATTCTTTAAAGGGATAGTTCTACTCGGTGCCACAAAAGCTTGAGGCAAATGTTAGAATAAACAATTTTCTTAGTCTAGATAATGTTTGTTTCTTGATTTGGATACAATATAATAATGTTAAATTACAATGCAAAGTAGGTACCTAATTAAAAGTCAGACATGGCTTTTTTTGGTAAACATATACGTCAGTGAATATCTACCTAAATAATTACATACGAAAATCTCAAGGATGAGATTATCGTTGGAAGTATATAAGGACGGCACATAATACATGCCACATTATATCCAACAGCTAGCACGGTGAGTGCCTGCCAAGAAGTAGCAGACCTTTCCGGTAGAAGTTAGAGATAAATAAATGTGAGTAAAATATCTTTAAAAAAAGTTTTAAGTCTGGTTTTGTTTTACGCTTTCTTGTACCTCTAGATAAGTATCGGGATCATACTGATACTTAACTTTAGGTTGTAACTAACTAACTAACTAACCTAACCGTATACTTTATAGTCTGCGTATTTTGTCATCTTGTATGGAGAACTAAAAGTTTGAAATACGGTCCGCTAGAGGCGCTGTTCAATTCTCCATACAAAGTGTCTGAACGTACGTGGGTATGTACATAGACTATAAAGTATACGGTTAGCTTACGAATAATCTCACAACTAACGTACAGATACCACTATAAAAAACATGCAGTAGAACTTGTTTATCTTATAACCATGGCGTCTTTTATTTATATAAGTCAATATTTACAATCCTATTTTTCATCTTGAATGCTGTTTTATCTTATAGAAATCCTAATGGTCAAAATAAATACCCACCTTTAGTATTTATTTTCACCAAGTACAACGTCTATGGTTAAATTTAACAACCGTCAAAACTATACAGATTATCTATAGATTGACCGTAGTTTAATTCCCTCTTTCCTCAAATTTAGAATAAATCTTATGTAGCTTTACTCTAAATTTGAGGTCACTAGGAATTTATATTTTCCAGAGTAAAACGAGTATTATTTTAACAATTTATATGCATTTCTCTAAATCTATTTGTCATACAGCTGTACACAAAAGTATTTACGAATATGTGTGTACGACCTTATTATTAAATTTGCAGCAATAAACATGAAACTCGTAGTCCTCCTCGCCGTGGTGGCCGTGGCGGTGGCTGTCCCCCGCCCGGACGACCACTACGACAGCAACTTCGAAAACATCAACCTCGACGAGATCCTCGAAAATGAGAAGCTGCTACTGGCTTACACCAACTGCTTCCTTGGAACCGGAAATTGCACCCCTCTGGGAACCGATATTAAGAGTAAGTGTACCTACATTATCTTTTATAATTGATAGCACTAGGCGATACTTGGCGGTAATCCATTGTTAATTGGAAAAGTTGACAAGCCGAGGGTCAGTGGTTTACTGAAACCCATCCATCGGCTGAAAGACGTCCACTGCTGCACATGGGGCTCCCCCAATGGCTTCCACACATCACAGTCCTATACGCTACTCGCATTCAACGGCATCCTCCAATACGAGTAATATAAACCGTCAATCTTGTGGACCGTCCTTAGGTTGCCTAAAGTACACAAAGTACGGTAGCCTAAGGTAACCATTTATCTGAATTTCTCAGGCTTGAAATATGTAAGGATTCATTCATTAATTTTATTCTTATCTCCATAGAGTTGATGCCTGAAGCGACACAAACATCCTGTGCCAAATGCACAGACAAACAGAAGGTGATGGTAGCCAAATCGATTAAAACCATCCAGGTAAAGCTGCCTAAAAAGTTCGAAGCTCTCATGAAACAAAACGATCCTGAATTGAAGCGCCAGGACGAGCTCAAAAAATTCCTTGACAAATATTCCGCTTAGATCTTCAGGTGTCAATAATCATAATAAAATACAACAGGTATTTAAAATAATTAATGCTTTTGTCATCCTGTCGTTACCAGTTTATTTGTAAAAAAATTACAGCACATATAAAGTTATTTGTACATAATTCTCATGTGTTGTTTTTAACCCTCGACGCACGCAACATTTTTTTTTTACAAATTATTAAGAGCCAAATTTTAATTATAATAACATATATAATAATACCAGCCATTTTTAATGTCCCACTGCTGGGCACGGACCTCCCCTCAATGCGAGGAGGATTAGGCCATAGTCCACCACGCTGGCCCAGTGCGGGTTGGCGGACCTCACACATCTTTCGAGGGGTTCTCTCAGACATGCAGGTTACCTCACGATGTTTTCCTTCGCCGTTTAGCAAGTGATAAACGTGGTTGAAAATGAGATTCGCACATGAAATCAAGAAATCCCAAAGGTGCGAGCCGGGGTTTGACCTTGCGATCCTCGTTACCGAGGCAAGCGTTCTACCAACTTGTCCATCACTGCTAAACCAAATTTTACTAGCTTATAACTGGAGATATTACGTCTTATCATAATGTAGCCGCACATTAACAAGGCGCGGAATACCATACAATTTTGCGTCTCCATTTTCACACTCGCACGAATTAATCACCCATCCTTAAGCAACCTTATAACAAGTAGGTATTTCGAATACGTGCTGACACGGAATCTTAATCTGGATCCTACTTTATAGGGATGTTCGTCTCGATGTCTCAATCAATACTAACAGCTAAATACGATTTTCAAGTCAAACAATACCAGTATCGAGTCACGAACTAGATAGTAAATAGTAGTGAGTACCAGAGATAAATGGGATAGAAAAACTGGGAGCACCGAGTACTCGTAATTCCCCAGAAGTATCTAAACAAAAACTATATATGTATCTAAAAAAACAAAAACCATTTGTAAGATTGACTATTACAACATTGAGTAGCTACCTACACTCTTCAGTGCTATATGTTTTTCGCTATGCATTGGCCACAATATTAAAAAAATCATGTTCGTCGATATTTATCGATGATTACATGCCAGCCCTAGTTAGTCTGATGACGTCATGAAAATGCGTCAAGATCAACCGAGTGGGGTTTTCAGTTTCATTTGCATTTATACCGACGACTTGCGAGCGCTCAGCCGAACCGCCCTCGAAGATCAGATTAAACTTGATCAATATTAATTCCTTATTACGAACCAATTTTTCTTGTGAACTGAAATTAGAACTTCCTTTTGTTTAGCAATAAATCCAGTTATAAATAAAAAAAAGGTAATTTTACCTATATCGCGCTTTTTATGCTGATGCTGTTTAACGTTGTAAATAGGGAATACAGGGGTAGGGGTTTTGTAAGTTATTTTAGCATTTTTCACGGGAGATAAATCAACGAATTAATTATTTATAATATGTAATAGAAACATAGATCATAGACCATAAATATTTCTTCTTTTTTATGTTGCCAATCAGCTACAAAATAGTGCAATTTTTGCCAATGTCAAGTGAAATGTTTCTTCGTTATTTTAAATATCAGTGCCCTTGATGCTAATTATGATGTTGATTACGATAAAATTAACCCTCTACCCCTATCAGTAAAGCTGTGGATACTTTCCGAAAATTTACCAGATATCTTGGGCGAATTCGAAAAATCAAGCTATACTGTTTTATTTGAATTTCCTTCACTCGTGCACATTTATTAACATACAATGGTTAATATCCCGCAAATATTACACATTATAATATATCAAAGAAACACAAAGTTAAGCAAATAAAACGAAACTTCCCGCCAAAAGGTGCCATAATTATTTAATGGCGCGAAACAAACGTAAGTTTTGTTTTGCGAATGTTGTCTGCATCCCGAATAACTCAGTTAGTTCTCTAGCTGGGCTGGGTAGTGATTTTGACCTTAATCTTCATATTTTCAGTGACGTTAACAATGAGAGACTAACCCTATTGGTGGTTCTATTCCTATCTGATACTTAGTATCAAAGTCAGTGACCTTTGCTACATATTAACTAACAGTTCATTCTTTGCCGTGGTTTCAACGTGTGCCCCACACTGGACCAGCTTTCAGAGAGCCGCCTACCGCAGTTTAGTGTGTAAAACGTTGAAAGTGTACTGTCATTGTGTATCTTTATCTAATATGGTTTGAACTAGAAGGCTAAAGGTTAGAGCACATTGGAAATCCACTTATCAGAGGACAAGCGACACTACAATGTATCAATTGTAAGGGTTTGAAAATTGCAAGCACACGTTCATTGTAGTAGGTAATATAATTATTGTTGTAAGCGGCAACAAGTATTTTTGTTTAGTGCGACGATTTTTATTTTGTATTGCGTATGTATACGACTATGGGGCATCTTGCCAATTTTCTTTATAAACGTAAACGTACTTCATTCAATAAAATTTGTTGTAAAATTATGCAGCTTTTTAAAATCACCAAACTTGACATTTTGAAACTCATCAAGATTCCGTATTTATAATAAAATATTATTGAAATACTAAAGGCACGGAATCTCATTATCAATCACGATTATCATTTGCTAAACGGTGAAGGAAAACATCGTGAGGAAACCTGCATGTCTGAGAGAACTCCTCGAAAGATGTGTGAAGTCCGCCAACCCGCACTGGGCCAGCGTGGTGGACTATGGCCTAATCCCCCTCGCATTGATGGAAGGCCCGTGCTTAGCAGTGGGACATTAAAAAGGGCTGGTATTATTATATAGGCACGTAGCATAAACTTGACAAATATATAATCAGACATATATCATAATAAAAAATGAAAAATCACAGGGTTATCACATGTTTCATAATTAATGTCGGTTACCCCGGACTCTCCACTGGATTTATTTGAAGGATTTTGTACTATGAATATTTACGAGCCCACTTTTACGGTGTGCCGGTCGGTGTTGCCAGTTCCTTTGATTTGGTTATATTTACTCAGATGAAAGTGGTATAACGTATTTTTTTTAAATGTATTTTTAATGCATGTTGCTATACTTCCCACGCGGTAGCGGAAATATTCCCACGTTTTTCCGTAACCTGGAAATAATCTCTGAGTCATGCTTACAGGTTTCTCAAAATATAAACGTTTCTGCACTTAGTCTGAGCTTATTTCTTATCAATTGTTACTCATTGATGGGTATGAATTTATGAAATGCGCACATAAAAACCTAACGCCCCAGAGGCCGAGAAACAAGCCGGGATTTGAATCTACGCTTCATTGTTTCCAAGGCAAGCCTAAATCACGTAGAATAAACGCTTACCGCACGTTTATTTTATAATTCTTGCAACATTCGAATTTAAAATGATTATAGAATAATAGACTTTTTTAATAAATCACTGTAAATTAACTACATATTCTGTCCTATATTTTCACAATAACCTGGCAACTCCAAGCCCGACGGATGGGTTAGGGGTAAAAATTACAAAACAAAATGTTGCCTCGTAAAATTTGCATAGTGTGACGCAAGCGACCGGTGTTTTTCCGCTCGTAAATTAAACCTGCTGATCATAATTTGGCGCGACAACCCTGGCAGGTTGTAAAAGCGGGTTTGCTTCTGAAATTGCTCAAATCTGATGTAAGTATAGGTACTTACCTATTGTAATTTTTTTGTCCTGCTTCAAAGTTTTATACTTACCAATTTGAGTGCTAATTCTATCTGCACAAATAAGCTATTTCCCATTTTTTGTAGCCGAAGGATAGATACTTCGATATCAAATATCGACTCTGAAATAAAAAGTCGATATGACGATGACGTAATTTCCAACATTATATTTTAGTATTATTGCAATAGATCATTTTTTATTAACAAATAGTGGCATAAGAGAAAATTATTTAGCTAGCGTAGTTTGAGTAATTACTTACCAACCTAATATGCTCCAACATAATTTGCATAAAGGTTGAATCCAGGCCAGGCCAGGCCAGGCCAGGGAGGAGTAAACACACCATGTGGGATAATTTAGTTACCTAGGAAATGATAACGGTACGTTAAAGATCCGCCTTAATTAATATACTTCCCACATAGTAAACTGTGTTAATGAGTGGTGGACCGAAGTAAAAGATTATTTCAATAGGACTGTATCATAGTAAAATAAAATTGACGCCAGAGTTTTAAAAAGAAAGATATGGTATTTTCTTTACTATTTAGTCTCTTGCTACGGATACCACAGCCCTTGAGGTAAACTTGAGGAAACCTTAACAAAACTATTGATTCTTCGGGCAACAAACAAACGAGAGCAACTTATCTTCAACTTAACTTAGATTTATATTACTCAACATACTGTAGTTGACTTTAATAAATTAAATATCTGCTTATACATACCATAGACAGTTTCAAACCGTTTAGAGTATAACTACATAGCTAATATATAATTTATTCATAGTATAGTAGGTATGAATCCCTCCACGCGGAACGCCTGTACGATAAATAGGTACCACTAATTAACTCGAGATGTGAGATATAAGCTCGGAGGTATGTAATATGTATGAAGTCTACTCATTGTTATTTCCTGCCGGCACCTAGAAATATTTCTGCTTCAGCCCACCTAGCATATCTTCACCTAACTTATCATTTACATATTTTCTTACCTTTAAGCTATGGGGAATAAAAAATACTGTTTATAATCAGGCCCATAGATATACCTTACATAGTAAATGAAGTGGCAGTTGTAAGGTCTACTCAGCTTGACTTCACTATAGTGACGATCCACGATTCCTGGAGGCCAAATGTCTGGGTCGAGGAAGACAGACTTGTACTTTAGTAGACTCTCCATAATCTATCACTTTAAGTTCGCAGGCCTGTATACTAATATTATAAATGTGAAAGTTTGGATGGATGGAAGTTTGTTACTCTTTCACGCCAGAACGGCTGAACGGATCTGGATGAAATTTGGCACATAGATAGATTATAATCTGGAATAGCACATACGCTACTTTTTATCCTGGTAAAGGTATGGTTCCTGTGGGATAGATTTGTTTAAATTTTTCATAGAATACCAATAAATTCATTTTCTCATACATTTGATTCTGAGGCGGTACGAAGTTCGCCGGGACAGCTAGTATCTAATATATTAGATATCTATGTATTCCATTTAGTAATTATTATCTATGATCTTGCCAATAACAGAGTTTGTTGAGGTAAAACTACAGTGTAAAGAGTTGCGTCAGAATACTATTCAAAGTACAAAATTCCGGCAAAAAAATATATCAAATTTAACGAAAGTATTTTTTTAAATCGTTAATATTATGGAACTATTTATTGTTACTTTTCCAATCATTCTCAATAGTTTTTCCTACTTACATCTCTCGGTATATTATATCGCCGTGTAGGGACGTACCATCCTATTTCATTTTTTAAGAGTTATACATAACATTCGTTCTAGTTATTATTTATTAGCGGTGCAAAATGAAGTGTTATCTACCTATGCTAAGCGCTAAATGTTGATCTATAATCATTTTTTAAAGTACACAAACTTCGTTTCAGTTTCAGACTATTTCCAAACCTATTAATTTTCAATCAGCAAATAGTCAGCCTAACAAGCTACCTATTATATAACGTTATTCGACCTAGGTTTGTTGTGTCTTAAACATCACTCAAATAGTACTTAGTCAGTTAGTAGTTAGTTTGGTTTATCAAAATCAAAGTATCGTTGAAGTGTGAAGTTTGAAGTGTTCGAACTATTGAAAATCGAAGACGGCTTTCGCATTTTCGGGTACCCATATCTTATATTGATTTTAAGACTTTACGTGTAAGGGTTAGTATAAACTATTTAGTTCTGAGTACTTATTACATTTTTTATGATGCGCAATAGTAAATGACAAACATAATTTATAATAAGATGTTAATTCTATTTTCTTCGTCGACCAGATGAAAAAGTGAATGTGTAAGTAATTCATCATAACATAACGAATGGATCTTCACGACTTTTCCGGCAGATATCCTCAAAATGTTGAGTCATCATCATTTATTTGGTACGCAAAGAAAAGCTATGTCTTTCGTTAGGTATAAGTTGGTACCTACCAAGTATGAAAATATATTTCAATAAGATATAATAGTTATTGTCAGCCAGAAAAAGGCTTTGAATCAACATTTTTCTGGTACTGAACTGATTAAGAGTTGGTATTGTAGAATAACGTTAGTATCTACTTAAGTTATAATTTGGTATATAGTAATGTTATCCAACTTATCTACCTAGGTATGATACCTAGCTTTAGGTACTTTTTAATATGACCATAATCCGCTTCCGAGTAATACGCAATCAAAACTTGTAGTACTTGATTTGGATCATAAATAAATATCGCCAGACGAACTATACGGTCACATACTAAGCCACGCTTGTATTAAGGATACCGTACAATGGACTTAGGGCGAACTCAGTATATGTAATCTATACTAATCTATACTTAATATTATAAATGTGAAAGTTTGGATGGATAGATGTTTGTTACTCTTTCACGCCCGAACGGCTGAACGGATCTGGATGAAATTTGGCACAGAGATAGATTATAGTCTGGAATAGCACATAAGCTACTTTTTATCCCAGTAAAATGTATGGTTCCCGTGGGATAGATGTTTTAATTTTTCATACTTTTTATCGCGGGTAGCACCGCCGGGCGCAGCTAGTACTTATATAAAAGTTAAACATCCATGGCTCGGGTACAAACATTCAAGCTCATCACCCAAAGATTGTTCCCTACCAGGATTCGAACCCGGGACTCTCGGCAAAGAAATCAGGGTCACTACCCACTGCGCTAATCAGGTAGTCAAAAACAGAAAACTACTTTTTCGGGTAAAGGCAAGAATAAAAGATATACTTACCATAAATAATTATTTATTTTATTTATCGTATATATTTTATTTATTTATTACAAATTCATTAAGCGAAGATACATTTGCACGATCCATCGAAACCGATTCGTTAGAATATAGTCGATAATTGCTTGGCAACTGATGAACGCGATGTAAAACAATACCTACGCGAACACGTGCTAATTGGCGTTCATAGATCGTGTATTGTCTGGTACCTAATATTTACAAGCTCAAGCATTTACTTATAGTTATTCATTTATACTTCATAATTGACCACGAAAAGTCAAATCCACATAACTTGTTTACCACCCAATGGACAGAAATATAAGATACTTATAGTTAATATGGATAAGACACAAAAATGGATAATAGGGTCCTCAGTCTTACCCCTCACACGGAAAATCAAGTGACGGATTTAAAACAAAATAAAGAACATATTATTTATCGACTTGAACATGGTAGAATAAATTACGGTAAATATTAGTAAATTGACAACACTGTTTTTAATTTAATTCGTAGCAGTTATTTTATTGTACCAATTATGTACCTACATTCCCAATCAGTTTTACATCCTAAACTCGAATACTATAGGGATATTTAATAGTTTTTCTCCATATAAACTATATTACTATATAATTACTGTATGGGAAAATAAAGAGTATGTATTTTCAGAATGCTTCCCCTTAATAGATCTATATTTTTTTATATAATGTTTGACGTCCAGCGCTTAAGGCTATTCGATAATTAACAGTCAGTCACTCAAGATTAGCCTTTATATACAGGTGTACACAAAAGTGCAAAATAATATTTACGCATATACATGAGTAGATTACTTATAAAAATATACAGTAATATATAGTAATAACAATAAATTAAATTTGTTTTTTTTACTTCAGTTTTACGAACTGTTCACCTCACTGATACGAAATATCCACCTTTTATTAAGTTTTTATTTTTTATTGTTAAATATACTCTATTTGAGTATTTTTTTTTATTATAACTTATTAATCTGATGGAATGGAAATCTATAATAATGTCTTTGCCTTAATCATTTAAGGTAATTTGATCTTTCGTTCTTGTCAAACGAGTAATTAAAAAGTTAAAGGGTTTGAGTTTTATAACGATTCAAAAATATTGATTAATCTCTTGAATGAAAACACAGGTATGCAAATTATTATGTTCATAGCTATTTATAAAAATATTATTTGAATTTCCTTAAGGGTTGTTACCCTTAAGCCACCGAAACATCTAGAGTGAAACTTTTAGTCACAACAAAAGGTACTCTGTAACCGAGGATAAGAATAGAGCAATATTTCCAATAAAATTACCTATTAGGGTGAACAATATAAAATATTACTGACTCGTCGCGTACGGTCAAATTTATGATTTAAGAATACTTATACGAATGAAAAATGTATATCATGCGTTTTTCTTTATTTAATTATTGGGTTCAATTCCCGGCTGTGGAAATTATTTTTCAAAAATCTAATGAGGCAGTTTTACATCAAAATATAGTTTCGGTTTTGGCCACTACAGGATGATTCATTAAGGGTATACTCACCTTTGCACCTGTTTCTTGGCACCTGTTTCTTTGCACATTTATAATCATAATGAGAAGTTAGAATTTCTGTTGTATTTTTTTTATTTACATACAGAAATGACAGTTGTGACCGTTTGAGGTTTTTTATATCAAAATTCTGACTTTACATAATTATCAGAATTGCGCCAAAGAATCGCAGATTTACAGGTTAGTATACCCTTTCCGAATCACCCGGTATAGTACATAAACATATTTGACCGAGTCATTATCAACAGTACGTGGTACGTTTATATTGTTAACCTATTCCCGTCTTCCAATCCTAAAGCCCTCTCCTTTAATTGTTTAGGTCATGTTCTAATTATTTACTCACATAGACTTTTTTGCTGTGAGGTATCTACTTATCTTATTTAAATATAACAGCTTTCTTTGGCGTATATTAAATAAATATATATATATATTTACAATTTTTGATTAAAATCATCTTAGCTTTATCCGAGCACATTCATTACAATTTGTAACTTATATCCAACATTTTGTACACTTAAAATTAATGTACATTTAAGACTTCTCATTTAAATGTACATTAATTTTATGTACATTTAAAAGAGAAGTCTTACAAAAGTTATTTTTTACTCTGATGGTAGGTGCACATTGTCTGAACACAATATCATTTTCAACATTTCTTGAGTATTTATAAGTAAAATCATACTCGTTGCGCAAGTGGTAAGTAGCGCATACGGCTTAGAACTCCCAACAGACAACTTGACATTATACTGACAGATGGACAGAGCTTCAAAGAGGCAGCTGCCAGTGTGTCTCCGTCTGAATCTCTCTCTCTCTCTCTCTCTCTCTCTCTCTCTCTCTCTCTCTCTCTCTCTCTCTCTCTCTCTCCACCAGGCTTATCTTGTATACAAGTAGAGCCTATTAAGGAATTCTAACTATACATATATAAGATGGGTCGGTTCTATTTTGCACAATAAACACTCAAAAATAGCCCTTAGGTTCTTATTACATCGTCTCTCTCCAACGTTTTGAACCGGTTCCACTGAAGATCCAAAGCTTTATGCCGTAACATAATGGACGTATACCAACGATGTGACGTTACACTCTAATCACATTGCCATCGTAAATAGAGCTCAGATATCACTATAGATACTGTTCACGTATACCAGGTGCGCCCGCCTGCTTCACCCGTCCTCAAGGTATCGACGTTTTTGCACTGAAACAATAAGAAAAACAAACTCTAGCAATATTTTGGAAAAATTACGATACTCCACTAGAAGTCATTCTCAAATAGCCTTTTAACCGACTTCAAAAAGGAGGAGGTTCTCAATTCGGTTGTATTTTTTTTTAGTGTAACTATTCGGTCTTAGATTTTTACATTAGTTCTTAAAAAATATAGTGGAAAATATTTGAAAAGATTTTTATATCTAAAGGCAGTATACAAGACGTTATAAAAAAAATTGGCTCGTCAATCAATTCAGCTTAAATTTAATTATGGAAAACGTAATTTTATTTTTGGCCAATTATTTGCAATCTCATTTCTAACAAGTGTGACTTTAATTTTAATAAGTAGATGCCGTACATTTCTCTCAAATAGTTGATAAAATTTTCTGTACAGGCGACACGCTACCTATAAGCAAAGCGGTATCTCTACTGCAACTTTTCTTTACGGTAGGTACACTTAATGTGCAAATACAATATTGAACTACAGCCAAGATTTTATAGTAGGCATCTTTATAGGTAGTGTGATTGAACGGTAACTACATCCTCGTCCATTGTGCACCAATCTATCACAATTTAGCCTGATGCCACTAAGCACATTCAATTCAAATTCCCAATGACCAGTGCACTAGCATTTAGAATTAATCTCACCACAAAAAGACCACGATGAGTAATTCACTCGCTCGAATAACGGTCTAGAAAAACGATTGTAGAAAATGTTAATTTCATTAAAGCACCGAGAAAACAAAAGACTGACTATTAAAAGCGTAGCTCGGAAATGCAATGTGTCGCGAGCGTAATGTCAAGCAAAATCGGGCTCTGACAAAGAAGTCGTCTGTGTGGTCAGACAACTTTGTCAGAGCCCGATTTAGTAGATGAGAAAGATGTACCATAAATTTATACAGGCTGAAAACTTTAACACTTGAATACGATTACACCTTAAATATAAATTAACTTGAAAATTGTTTATAAATAGATATTAACTATTGGTTAAACGAAAGGTACACTGCGATAATTGCTATTATCTAGATATTCTAGCTAATTTCTATTGATTTCAAATTCCGTAAAAAGCAGGTCATTCCTAGGTAGTAATTGTACTGGCCAACACAACCACTTCCTCCATTGAACCCCATTCAGGGAGCTCAGTCAATATTCCACTTTAAAGAACGCGGTCAGTGAGCAGACCTTATTACTGGGAATTACCTAGGAACTTATATGTCGGCTTTGAGATCGATTACCTACAAAGTTACGTGCGGAAGTAGATTATGCGAGTTTTAATAATCTACTTACTTGACCCATATGTATACATATGGGTTAACTTATTTTTTTAAATGGTAATCTTGTATCTTCTCTCTCTTAATCTTGTATATATACATCTATATATATGGTAATCTTGTATCCTTGTATCCTAATAAATCTGGTAATCCTTCATCATATTAAAAAAAAACAAATTAAAAAACAAGTTTAAAAAATATATAAACACTATCACGCCAGTAATCCCCGAAGGAGCAGACACTGCAGTGCACTTATATTTTCCGGTTGGTATTTGGTCACAGTATCATTATACGGCCACATTACTTCTTATTGCGATGGTAATTCGGGCCATAGTCGACCACTCTGGTCCAAAGCGGGTTGGAAAACTTCTCATCGCTCAGTAGGTACTTATTCAGTAATTAAAATCTGCCCTAGTAACCCGAATAGATTGAGCACACACCGCTTAGACCGGATGCAAACACTCCTCTTCGTAAACATTTGCATTTGCTAAGGGAACTATACCTAATGTGCCTATTAAAAGTCAAATGTATTTTAATTATTTGTATTTTGCTGTATTTGTATTTTATTGTATTGTACTTGTATTTTACTTATAAACCTTAGTCTCGCTTCACACGGGCTATACCAAGATCTTTGGAAGGGTTGCACGGGGACATGTGTCTAACACGTAGAGGCCTTTTTTGAGAATTTTAATGTCATGTTAGCCACCTGTTGGGGTGAACTGCTGAAAATTATAACTTTAGTTATTATTAGTGTAACTCTGGGTATAGGTATACTTACTCGGAGCTAGAATGGGCTTGTGGTAATTTACCTAACAATATATGCATATATTGTTAGGTTAGGTTAGGTTAGGTTAGGTTTTAATCTTAACATTTTTATAAGGCGTACTATGCGCAAATTGCTGCCTGACTAAGATTAGGTATGTCTCAGATTCATGGCAAAAGTCTCGCGATAAAGGTCTACGTCTAAATAAATCTTTCAAGATGTTCAAGATACGTCATCGTGTCCCCAGAGTAGGGTTTCTGCAACGTGGACACGATACGGCCCGATGTGGTTACCCGTATACACGAAATACCTCACGTCTACATTAAATGTATGAACATTCGCAATAAATGACTTTGTTCAAAGTTAGGAATTCAGATTCGCGAGGGAATTGCTCTGGCGAATTCACGCTGCTATGACTTCTACGTGCTCAACTGAAATGTTGATTATTTCATGCTCTTTTCTGCTGGGCGCTAGCTCCTTTATCCGCATTACTATAAACCCTGATACATACAAGCTTACCCTCTCATACCCCGGATTCAGCCGCTATAAAATGCATATGTACTAGATGCAATAAATATTAAGATAAAAAAGGGGGGCATTAATTAGTGACAAGTTGATAAGCACACATTATTTTTTTTATTTATGTTTTTATATTAAATGTTAACAATATGCCGATTGCTTCGTCACGCTTCGTTGCACATGCTAGCTATTAATTATATAGAATATAATATGCAAAACATTTAAATTTATCAATAAATGTTAGTATATCAAATCAAACTTAATAAGCGCCTATATCAGGTACAGTTGACCCATATCAATTCTATCAAATAAGTTGTGGATAGAGTTAATTAGAGCACTGTTAAACATGCCCTTAGTAATTCAATACAGAGGTCATTACATCTCGTTCTTGTCAAACATGCAGCAGCGAGTTACTCACATTGTCAATATTGAAATTGAAGCTCGGTCGTAGTTATCTTTTTATTTTTTCCGTGCACCTGCAGAAAGGAATTCCTTTTATGGACCGCGTAGCGGTACAAACAACAAACTTTTATAGCATGCAGTTTGCAAATAAGAAATAGAAGAAATGACTTCGCAAAGGAAACCGCTCAGACGTAATAAATAATAAAAACATTATTAATAAGTACACACGTGTTATGGTTGTGAGAGTCGGAGTGCGATGCAGTCGGCGGCAGGAACCTGGCTAGCGGTGGCTGCAGTAACATCTGCCTGAACGTCTGCCGAAACTGCCTCGACATCGAGCAGTACAGCACGAAGTTGATAGCACCATTCAGCAGCGCCAAAAAGTCCATTAACTCCCCGAACAAATCGTAGCAGCGCTTGAAGAAGCACCAGCCGAGCAATCCACTCATAAGGCCTAATATCGCTTGAGGTAACTCCGTGACAAGGAATAGCAGTAACACTGCTAACAACATCTTCGTCGTTCTATCCGTTCTTTTATCTGCTTTGTTCTGTCTTTTGACCATTTTCTCAGCGGCCGGGCAAGCACTGTAGTTCCTAAGCTTCTTCTGATGCTGATTCGCGTTGTAGAGTGCCCTTATTAGCCAGATACTTATGAGTGTGAGTATGAAGCACGGCAGCAGTTTGATGACGACACCGTGAACCCAAAAGTTGGCTTGGTACAATGTTCCCTGGTAATCTGAGTCGACGTGGTAAGCGACGCCAGGGTTGCCGAGCTCGTCGCTCACATTCTGAGTGTGAATATCAAATGCCTGTTGAACAAACAATGGTTACGCATTGTATGGTAATAATGTGAGCAAGTTTTATTGGCACGGTCTGCGCTCTGTTTGGACTTGTAAGTCATAGAATAAAAAAGAAATACGAATAGAATTCGTATTTCAACCCTTTGGCCGAGCGGAGCCCTTTGATTTAACATGCGTGGAATGAAATAAGAGAACACTGTTCTGTTTTAATTACATATTTACATTATAGAAGCCGACCTCAGTGAAATTGGGGTATAAAGCCAGGTTAAAATAAAAGAAAACTTACCATGAAAGTGGGAGTGCATAATATAGGTGGTAAAATAAAACTAGCAAGTATGGCAATACTGCACCGTCGCTCCGTGCACAATATGTGGCTCTTATCCGAGTATCTGAAATATAACACAATTATTGAAAACCAAAAACATATGGGTAAGGTGAGGATAACATATTATGAAATACTGAGAGTTGTATAAATAATCCGTTGTTATACTATTGGTAAAATTTATATAGTTTTAGAGCATTTTGAAAAAAAACTAAGCAAATTTATTACTCTCTAAATTATTATAAATATAACAACATCTGTGCTCTAGGGATTTGATTAAGTCGGTGTTACAGTTTTCTGGTTTATAGGGCATTTTAAAAACGGAAGACTCTTACGAAATGTTTTTTTTATATATAAAACTCGTAACTTTTTACACTATACTTATTCTTATTTTATTTGACAATGCCATAGGCAGGTGTAGGATTGTAAAAGCGATGGCAACACAATAATCTATCGCTATTACTCTTACCAACTTGATTTAATTAATCGGTATCTTACCAAAGTGTAATGGGGTAGAAGTTCCTAATTTCCTAGAGGATTTAACATTTCGTGAATTAATTAAAGTGGGCTTCCGCTGCCCCAATCCAATTAATCGTGGCAAGACTTGATCTTACCTTCATTATTGACAAACTTCCGGTCGGGAGATATTTCAAGGCGCATTGAAATAGGTTTGTCTGTGTAACGTTATTGTTTGCATCGCTGATTTAAGCTTTGTATATATTTATTTGACTCTACATTATACTCTATTCATTTATCTATCGTTGGAACTTTTTAATTTTCCGAAATTTAAAACAACTGTCGACTGAGCATATAGGCATGGAAATGATTGCTGTCATTCACTTCACCTTTATAAGTATACCAAAAATGTGGTTAATATATGAGGCGTAACAAAAGTAGTGTAAAATATTTTGACAAATGAATCAGTTAGTTATATGAATCACGTTGATGTATAAAACAAATGTGTAAATGAGGTTTGATTTTTTTTAAACAATGCGAACCAGTAGCGTTTGGCCATGCGCTCAGTACAGAATGTTTTTTTTTCAATGTCGAATAATTTTATTTATTTCTTTGGGAATGTTATATTTATATGACCTATAGTTGGCCCTGTTAAAATATTTTACACTATTATTGTTACACCTTATATGTATATTGAAATTGTTCTCGTCTATCTGTGCGAACTTTTAAAACTAATTATTTTCATACTCAATAATGTTTCTCTCAATAACTATAAAACGCGATCAAATAACTCTTGGAGCTGTGGCTGCGGCCATAATGTAGGTGAAATCTGAAGCTATCCAGGGAACTTGTGAGTTCATCGGGCGTCGTCGCTGCAGCGATAGTGTATGATCAAATCTCAGACAAACAAATAAAACAGACGTATTTTCACGAAAAATATATATTGAAGCACAAAAAAACTAAACCAGTTTGTACAAGCGAATTATATTTTAATAACCACGCGAATACTCAAAACTTCTATTTCTTGTGTACCAAAAACATTCGCTTAGTTTTTCAAGCAAAATTATGTTTTTCGCGACACTCCGTCTGTTTTATTTGTTCATCTGAGGATGACATACAAAGTATTCGAATGACTTGAGAATTCATCGGATGTAGCCGACTGATGATTTACGATGAAACCCGAAGAGTACCGAATGGCTCTGCGATTAAGTTGCAATTAGTTGTCTTACTTACTTGATCGCGATATACCTCCATATTGCCAAGGAGAGAGTGAGACAAATAGACGCCGTGTGCAGTATTTGTGCGAAATGCATGTGGAACAGTAAATACATTGCCCAGGAGTACGGGAAATCCAACTTTTCAGGTAGAATCTGGTGAACAAAACTGAGATTAAAGACAATGATAATTAACTTGTTTCTTAACCGTAACGTAACCTTGCTCACCTTGGGAAATCCCAACAAAAGATAGTAAAGTTAGGAACTCATCTCCTCCTCAATACAGAACTTATACAACAAAATGTGAATATTAAACCAAAAGTATGGGAGGAAGTGGGGGAAGTTGAAAGCTATAACAGATAACATAAAACGGCATTTAATATAAAATATAAAATTTAGAGTTATATAGTTTTATTTTGAAATAAAGTTTTTAGGTCACGCGAGTGTATAAGAACCCTGGAAATATCACAGAGTATAACAAACAAATAGAGTGGGTGGGTTCTGATATTAATAAATTAACACACTATATACTGTGTTACTATTCCATTCATGTTCAAGTACACACATAATTAATATTACACCCAAATTAAACAATTCCTCCTATGTTTCCATCAATTTCAGTGAGTGTTGGCCGTGTTGGTAAAATATATACTCACCAGATGTTTATATATAACAAACGGCACATACTCTATCATAACAAAGACATCGGCCACGGCGAGCCATTTCAGCAATCTGTTTATAGGCGCCGCGGCCATGTCTCGTCGCGTCAGTACGGCTATGTTCATTGTGTTCGCTAAAACACCTATCGTACATACCTGGAACAATCAATATCAATTGAACACTGCGTCGGGGATGTTAAACACGTTTCTGATTACAGGAAAAGTAGAGCGGGGAAGGTCGCTTTAGCGATCGTGAGGTCACTTCGTATAACCTCGACAATTTTCGGCTAAGCATGCGTTATGGCGTATCTCAAATTGTCACAGTCTATTTTTAATTAATTATTGTCATGAGTATACATTGAAAAATAACTTTTTAGCTTATTATTTAGTACCATAAAGAAGGAGATTGAGAAATCTATTGATTCATAATTTTTATTTATTTTTAATCATAGTGGATTTTTTTACATTATTGGTCATGGGTTATCCCTACCTTTGAATGGATATTTCTTTACGATTTGCTCACCTGAGCGATTATTAATAGGTACATTTCAAAGTTATTTTTAATCAACCGATTTGTTTTAAAATGGCCCTAAAATAATCTGAATCATTTATAGAGGTATATAGTTTTACAAATTGCTAATGATTTCAATTTTACCTGTATAAACCAAATTTCGGCGAATAATTGATTCATTAGTCGAAAGTCGACAGGGCAAGTCAAAACAATGACTAAATTGAACGCCCTTCAAAATCAATATTGTTATCGTCGACACCGGTCTTAAATTAATTACAATCGAATTATATTAGTCGCTCAATGATTTTCAGGTAGGAAATTTTGGGTAGCTTTAAATTTTGTCTCAATCAATATTTAAAACATCTTCCAGATACTTCTATGCACGTAGGTTCAAATTGCAACATTTGAAAGTGCTATCCACAGCACCTTTGATATGCGATTTTGTCGTAATACTTCGCTAACAACTTGAAAACTTTTCCTGGAAGTCTGCATTAAAATTTAGAGTGTATTTCAAGGATTTGAATATTTAGCATCATAGAGTTATTTCAGTTGCCGTGGAAAGATATTAAAATGTAGCACAAGGTTTTAAAAATATTTGCTTTCAATATGCGAACAGGGCCGATGGCTAACCAACGGAGACCCAAGATATCGATTACGTAAAAGGAAAAGATAAAGTGCCTAGCTGAAATAAAATAGAAAGCAACTGGAACTCCGCTATGTGGAAAAGATAAATAATACCTACTTTACTCCATCTTTATATTATGATCGGTTTGCACGAGGACAGTACGCAAGTAACAAATAGCAATGAAATAAGTTGATAACTTATAAACGTATGGAAATATTGTAGCGTTGCAATAATAAAACACAATTGATTGGACCACTGCTACATTTGTGACCAAACCATTGGCAAAGCACTAAAACACACAAGTTCACTTGAGCGTACAAACGCGCCCCATGTACGCACAACTAGTTATAACAGTGTAATTTATGGTTCAATAAATCGTTGGAGTGCAGTGCTCCAAATACCTACACCACGCTTTAAAACGCTAACTTTCCGCTAACATTTGCACTATTTATATCGACGTCTAGACAATATTATTTTCAATGTTCGCCCTATCTTAAATATAGTAACTTGTATACAAGTATACACAACCCAGTTTATGAAACATAAAATACCGTAACTTATGACGTAGTGGAAAATATGAGATAAAAAAACTGTTTGTTGTACAACGTCATTTTGTAAAATAACTCTGATTTAAGTAAACGGTGCGTTTAGGAGTTATAAGTTACGCTCAAGTGTTTGAGTAAAAAGATCGTTGGATCTTTTCGACGCGTAATAATTCCAGCCCTTTTCAATGTCCCACTGCTGGGCACGGGCCTCCCCTCAATGTGAGGGGGATTAGGCCATAGTCCACCACGCTGGCCCAGTGCGGATTGGCGGACTTCGTACATCTTTCGAGGGGTTCTCTCAGACATGCAGGTTTCCTCACGATGTTTTCCATCACCGTTCGTTCGTTCATTTCGACGCGTAATTTCCTGAAACTTTATATATATATAAGAGTTTCATTACTGGAGTAATTGAAAAGTATTGTGTGTGGATTTAAACCTCGATGTAGTGTCGTTAGACGTCGTGTAGCTGTAGACAGGATATTCATCAATCATTCTGGTGCTTATTCAATTGTCATGATTCGTACCTAGTACGACAATTCCTGAGGCGTCACTCATAAGTACTATATTGAACGATTTTCTGCACTCAGGCATTTTAGAAATTCTTTAAGCTGGGTCTAGGATGAACCTGGCTATTAAATCTCAGCACAAACTTTAGCTTAATTGAAGAGGCTAAAAAGTCCCGTGTTGATTCATCCAACATCAACATGAAAATATTCTTCTGTCAATCCCCAGCTATCTTACCTACTGACACCATTCTGCGTTTCGTTTATCCCAAAGAAGAGTACATTTTTATTTTCTTTCGACATCTTGGAATTAATTAAGTTTCGGGAGCCGCCGTCATTAATGAAACTCGGCTGGATTTGTTAGTCCCGGAATAAGACGGTTTTGTGTAAGCCGAATTAGTGGCATGCTATTTACGCACTAGCGCTACACCAGCGTGAAATTGAATCGATTTGGGGATCACATTTGTTACTTGGAATCGGCTGGAATAAAGGCCCTGCTTGTGTTATGTGCTCAACCTACCTATGTTACAATGTTAACAAATGTATAAAATAGGTGGAAACTCCTAACTGACTCACAGCCTGTAGCCGGTTCAGGTTGACACGTGCAATTTGGGTTACATTTATGACGTATCCACCTAATGAGGAAGACATTTAGGAAATCTTACCCTTCTGGCAAATCCTTAAGACTGAGATTACAATAATGTAATTAGTATTTTCCTCCGCTCCGCTCGATTCCGCTTCAATGAAAACGCAACCTTAGTCCGAATAAAAATACCAACATTAGTGTAATCATTTCCTCACGTTCTAAAAATATTGGATAATTTTGACACTATTTGAACCGCACTTCAACATTCGACTTTCGTTAACTAAACATAAAGAAGAATTTTCCTTGGTGTCTAATGTGATTAATATTTTAGCACCTCCTCGTGAAACGTGAGGGAAACATCCTTGTTGCTCGAGTGAACAAGTGATGCGGTAGAAGTGATAGCTAGAGAAGTCGGGTCACTAAACTGTTCCATCGATCATGCTCACTGAATCAAATAATAATGGCCGTATCCAGACCTACCGCGCAGCCTGGCGGGGCTACTGATCGATTTAGAACTTTTCGATAAATAATCGAATCGATTTGATTTTATAAAATCTCGTGTCATAGATATATAATTTGTTGTAAGATTGTGGATCTCTGCCGCTCGGGGGCTGGCAGCAAGGCCAGTAACAATATTTAAAGAAGGAAAAAATATATTTTTTTCAATATTAAATTCAAAGAAAAAAACGTCATAGGCTGAGCCGATCATGGATTTTTACACAAAGCAGCTTTAAGAGATCCCCGTTTATCAAAACCATCATTCATCAAAGCGTTAAAGGGCGTTTTCATCAAAAACATTTATTTATTATTCAAATACTTTGAGATACTTTGAAGAATCCTTCAAAGTACCTATTTTTCTGAACAAGTAGCTATTTATCCTTAGGATTAGTACTTTAGAGATTGAGTTATTATACTATCGGAATGTTCGGATGGATTTAGTCATTATTCAAACAATTAACAAGACAAAAATAAAAATAGATATATCAAGTTTTAAAATGGAAATATTTGTTTATCAGTGGGGTACTTTAAACCATTCGAAATGCATATCGGAAACAGATTTTAAAACTAGATTACCGAAACCCGCTATTAAAATTTCCGAATTTGATTATTTTTGACGTCCCTCGATGGAAATACCAATTGCTTTTTTCGAAAAACTTTTCCGTAGGCAAGCTCGTCGAGAGCGTCACTAACTTTGGAAAGTTTTGATTCCGTTTCTGAATCAATTAAATATGTTTTATCAATTTAATATATATATCAATTTAATATAACCCACCTGACGAAAATGAATATGCAAACAAATTACCGCATGAAAAGTATTTTCCTTACGCCAAACACAACATCCAATTTACAGACAGACATTTTCACTATAGCATTTCTTCTATCTCACCAAACCTTAGGACTTTAAGGTTGCCTGTGCTAATAAATTCACGTAATCCGCTTGGCGCTAGATGAACCACGTGGCGGCGTAGTGGAATATTATTACATTATGTTCATAACATATTTTCTGGATGATTTATATAATCAAACATCAAGGAAAATAGACGCCATGTTTTGCAGCCTTACATATCGGTCCCCGTGGTAACATGTGTACACACAAAAGACGGTTGGTAAACAAGAATATTGCTAGTAAGGGAAAATCACAGCCCTATGAGTATTATTTTTATATTTAGTAGATTAACGAGGGCCGGCTTATTTAATGAAACAAGATATTACTTCGCGAAGTAGTGTCGACACAATGTAATTATGTAGTTATTTATAATATGTAATAACTTGATTTCGACGCAATCCAATTCGATCACTTTTTTAACAGACTTCAAAAAGGAGGAGGCACCGATTTCAGATTAGTTAAATATTTGATTTAGTTAGACAAGGTAGATTTCAAGATTAGATTATTTTTAGTTTTTCGAAGACGGTTTTTATTTTGTTAAAAAGTTTTTTTTATATTTTAGACATAATATAAAAAAGTTCTTTGCCTGTAAAATTATGATAAAAATATTCAATGTATTCATACTGTATTACAAAGTTTGAAACAATTTCGTTCCTTCCTTAATTCTTATAGATATAATCTATCAATGCAATCAAGATACTTACTAGCAAGCTCACATATCCATGGATGCCATTGTATCCCTCAATAATATCTCTAAAATCTCCTTCGCAGTAGCCGCACGAGTCCGGTTTCAGCGTCAAATTCAGTTTGGCTTTGGCATCTTTCATCATCTTCACCAGCATCGTCTCAATGACTTCCCCCCGCCCATACTTCACCCCTTGCTCCCGCAACACCGACACAATTTGCGTTTCATTGAGACTCGTGTCAGAGGAGTTACCAGATGCAGCCAAAATCACTTGGAATATTTCCAGCAAACTCTGAGATTTGTTCGTCATTTTTATGGAATTCTTCCCGCTGTTATTTACTGTTGGTAGCGCGAACTCATCGCTCATACCCGTCTCCCCTGTCTGGTTGCAATTTAAAATCTGAAACAAAAGATATAAATCTTTACTATAAAAATTGCACGAGAAATTTCATACCCAGTGCAAACTAGGCTATTTGTCATGAAAAATATATTTTTATTACAATTTATTACAGTGATTCAGGGGGCTGGTTATTAAGAGTTTTCTTGAGAAGGAATATACTTAGTTACGTAGAGATCTATTCAACCAATTCATAATTAAATTAGTCTAACGGTGGTCATGCCGCTGTATCTGTGTTAGTACCCACATTCATCACTATCATCCTGGTTAGCCTGTCACTATTGGAGAGGTATATTCACACTAAGACTCCACCTGTGCATCGCAGCGAATTACAAAAGTGTGCGTGAATTTCTTTCCCTTGTGTGAACAATGAAGAAGAGAGTGGCAGCACACTTATATTTTATTAGCAACTCCACCCGCAGTATTTCAATTTAACATAGCTTATAGTACTCAGGGATAATGAAGTATCCTATTAGTGAAATAATTTTTAAAACAGATCAAGAAAACTGGAGATTAACGCCCACATCCGAACTCACAAATTTCACCTCTTTATAATATTAGTATAGATAGGCCTATCGAAATTTGAATTCAAGAAAAAAACGAGATCTATACAAGGTGAATTTTTCAAATGCCCGTGGATGTCCAAATCCGAAACTATATGGAATAGCGAAATATGATTTCAGGACTCTCGAGACCAATTTCGATGAAAACTAAAACAGCATCATTCGATATTTTTTATAATCATTTCCCTCGCCAGAAATTGAACCCGTTGGATTTTGGAAAAAACAACAACACACTATATTATTGCACCAGCCGATAATGTCGCTTATATGGATACGTCAAACTACTATAAATTAATTAAATAATAAAATCACTAAAATGAGAACGGGAGAACCAGTCTTACTATGAGCAGTTTCCACGTCCCTCTTCAAATCCAATGTCTTTCATACCCTGGAAATCATAACACGTATAAGCAAAAACAGTAATAATCAATAATTGTATGAGAAACAGCGACGTAATTGTGAGCAATATCCAACAGTTCCTAAAGTCCATATCTCATTGAGAACGACCGAAGCAAATATTAATTTTATGATTGCCTCGTACCTGGCTCTTTGCCAACCATTTGCGGGAGATAAAGATATGGAATTCCGTATTGTATTATATTAATAAAGCTTATCCTGATTTGCTAAATTCGTCTTTATATAAGCTTTTTTATTGCATTTACCTACATATCTACGTTTTTTACTATTGCTCTTAACCAGCCTTTCCCAAAGTGGGCGATAACGCCCCCTTGTGGGCGCTGCAGGCCTAAAGGGGGGCCGGTAAGCGTTGTGTAGAGGCTTACAATAATTAATTTAATTTGAAGTTATATTGGTTTTTAAGTAGGTGAAAAAATGGGGGCACTAAAAATAATTAATTCTCAAAGTGGGCAGTAGACAAAATTCGTTTGGGAACCCCTGCTCTAAACGAATGTCACGTCCATAAAGTTCCTCATTTTCAGTCGCTTACGTATCTTGTAACTAAGTGCTCTAAATTCCTATACGATTACCACTATTACAGAAAAAGACGTCTTTTTATACTCCAAAACGGATTTAATAAAATGCAAATCATGAAAATTTGCATACCCTCGTCTGGGCCCAAACCATTCGTTTATATTAACTTCACTAGGCAGGATAGGATAGCCTACTAAAAAGAATAGATATCTGGCTATTTTAAACGTAATATCTAACAACCCTGTGGTATTCTAAGGCAACATTTTCTAGTCATGAAATACACATTTACTTTTATAAATAGGTAGGTACGTTAATTACAATCATAAATTATATTTATGTATGATAATAAGTCGTAAAATACCTATAAACAGTACATAAGCCTAGGTACTAATTGTGAATATAAATTAGTTTTTAGATTCGGGGTTCAGTACCTCAAGCACAAACCTTTTTACGTACCGTTTCGGTAACGTACCGTCATCCATCCCCCTCACACCATAGACTCCATAAATAAGTATGACAGTGATAGCAAGATTTCTCGATGACGTTACGATTGCATAACAAGTTCCTGCCTACCCTTACTGCTCTATTCAGACTTCGGAGGGATCACTACCCACAGCGAGTGGCAGCAAACTACCAAATCCTAGACCGATATTATCTGATTCTGTGGTATTGAACTTTCTATATCCATGCAGAATCATAATCTGAATCATTTTGATTCATGTACACCATTACTTACGAATCGTCAAAAATGACACAAAAAATATGCTAAAGTTCTAAGCTAAGAATAATTTAGGCGCAGAAGTCACCATTTTGGATTTTTATATACCTTGCCTGTCACGACATATATAACATAACCGGTCTATACAATGTTTTGCTTAAACGATACATGTAGATCAAAAATATTTTTTTATTAGGCTGTCCACATAATATGACTATTTCATTGAACTTTCGATAAAAAAAGCTCTATAACAAATCCGATCCCTACGAGTTATTCTTAAACCGTTTATAACCTAACGACAGCTTTCATGAGCCCATTAACTGTGAGGTATAACTTTCTTATTATAAAAAAGGTGCTTTTATGTAGCCCACCAAGATATGGGCACCATAAATGTGAATCCAATAAACCTTCGGGAATTTTACATGAATATAAAAAGTTTTCAATTTCCATTTCCGCTGAGCTAATATTTTCAAGCAATTTCTTTTGAACCGTACTATGTTTTTTCGATGGATTTTCGCTTTGAAAGTCACAAAGGGGTTTATTAACCGACAGATTGGTAGATAGGTTGTATTGGTAGTTTTGTTAGGTAAAATAGTCAAACATAAGAAAAGGCTTAAACAGGTCGTTCGGAATTTTTTACTTGCGCTAATGCTCTCTTATATTTGTGTACCCAATAATGGTCTCTCATTCTTTATTTGTTTGTGAACGTGGGATCACCTTTACTGTACACTGACAGCTTATTTATAAAAGAAAATCTTGCTGAATCTAATATTTTTACGTGTCAGACTAGTGGAAACGCGATAGATTTGTACAATAAGAATAGTATTGAAAAGGTTCTTAAGTAGATATACAATAAATCAATTGATGTCTTCTACAGGCAATAAACTAGCTACAAGTCAACTTTTCCATACAAAGTAGGTATGTCTATATACAAGAAGAATACAATACGAGAGAATAAGATTGCATTTGTTCAATGAATGCCTGATGTCCTTTTGATGAGCTAGCTTGGGATAATATACGTGCTCTCTATCGCTCCGGTCGAATGAATGTCGCCATCAATGTATTCTACATAGTACATAGGCATACTAGGTATATAACAAAACATTTAATCTGCATTAAACATTAATTACCAAACATCCTCGTACCCATCTGCCGAATGGTGGATTTGGCTTTTAAACCATTATATTAAACATATATAAATCTTTGCGTGCTCTTATGTGAACATTTCGATTTAAATTAAATTATATCTCCCTTTAAGGTCACACTGTTGGGCAGGGTGTCCCATCATTGCGAGGGGGAGTTGGCCATAGTCCACCACGCTGGCCTAGTGCGCGTTGGCGGCCTTCACACGACTTTCAAGCAGTTCTCTCAGACATGCAGGTTCCCTCACGATAATTTTGTTTCTTTGATTTAGCTTTGATTAATTGTTGTGTGTTGTTTGTTTCATTTATTGGAACGAAGTTCCTTATCGCGCGTTACGAAAGGGGGCTAGACGGAAAAAATTAAAACGAAAAGTTGTAACGACACTTTTTGCTATCTTTGTCGTTTGCATTTACATAATGGTCAGTATTTTCGAGACATTGCACAAGTGCATCCGTGGCGCAATTGGCTAGCGCATTCGGCTGTTAACCGAAATGTTGGTGGTTCGAGCACACCCGGGGGCGATATATTTTTGTTTCCACAAATTATTGATTTTTGTACATAATAAATAATAAAAAATAATAAAGGACCTTCGTTCCATCCGGGTATCCCTTGACACCTCTCAAGTTTATATTTTAGTTTTAAACTAGGTCCGAGCTATAGCGAAATTCCCGGGTTATTGTCGATATCCTCACTAGTTATACAGCTATAGTAACACCGATATAATCCGCTTACTACTGCTGACGTTCGATTTGAGTATTAGCAATTTAACAGAACGGAACTAACCATCCTCTTATTGCATATTGGGTTTAGAACTTGTAGGTTTCTCCTTTCTACGCGATAAAATAGATTGAATTCTCGTAGTGTTAACGATACGAATGTAAGATACATAGATAACTAGGTATAATCTTCTATAATGGATTTAAAGAAAGAACTTCCAAGTTCAGGCGTGATCAGCCTAAAGGTATGGATTTTGACGGACTTCATTTTTATTTATATTAGTTATATAGAATATTAAATGCAAGCGAGACGTATACAGAGTGTAAAAATAATATTGTAAAATAATTGAACAGGGCCAACAGTAGGTTATAAGAATAACATTCCCATAGAAAAAATATGTGAGGAATTAAAAAAAATACCCCCGTACTGAGCGCACAGCCCGGCTCCAGACGTTGCACGTTTGCATTGTTTATAATAAAAAAATATAATTTACACAATTATTTTATACATCAACGTTATCCATATAACTTACTTATTAATTTGTTAAGATATTTTACATTATTTTTGTTACACCTTACATAGTTTCTCATTAGCTACTCAAAGTCCTGAAGTATTTCAAACAGGTTCTTTGCAAACTTATCGAATAATTTGGAACAGGCAGAAATCTATACAGGTGGCACAAGTTTCAAACAAGTTAAGACCTTATTGAAAAGGTAGTTAGGCTTGAAGTTATAACAAGGTTTTGATAAAATCTATTTTATGGTAGGGTTGTAGTAGGGTTAATTGAATGTGGAAAACATAGATAAATAGAGCTATGTTATAAATCTTTTTCTGACCTCCGTGCTACGGAGGGCACGTTTAGCTGGCGGTTTTTATCCATTTGCAAAACAATTTTCTTTGGAAACCTTATATTTATTCTATGAATTCAAGATCAACATAACCAACTCCTAATAAACAACTCCTTAGGAAATGTAAGTATGTACCTACAAACATTTATGCTAGTTTCAAGGTTTTCCTGGGACGACAAAAGCAGAGCAATCATCGGAGTATTATTTCGACCCAAATACCCAGTCGGTATTTCATTCAGTGACTTGCTGGCAGCAATTAACTTAAATAAAATTACCTACCTACCAATGGAGTTCTTACAGTCAGACTTCTTAATAAATAGACAATCATTTAAACAGAAAAAAAATTAAAAGTCCCAAAAATAATAACATTACGCAAAAAATAAGTTTGTTGGACCCTCTTGTTGAGGTGCAACAGCCTACACAACAGGTATCAATTATTTAATCTTAATTATTGTTCTAAAATACCTACTAAGGTAAAAGCAAAACCATGCAAGGAATTCAGTATACATATAATGACCGCTATAAACAGTTCATCATAGGTAACATTACTACCATAGTTATAGTCCACACCCTGAACCTATTAATCGCTGACATAGCGGCCCGCGCCTCGGTGGTCCAAGTGTGGGAAACCCCCACACTCCAACGGAAACGTCTGGACATTATCTCAGCACATTAGCTATGGGTTATCTTAAGGTTAGTTAGTCGTAAATCACACTCTGTAGGCTAAACTCACAGTTTTAATGTAAATAATTAATTTTAATTTAAAGTACTTAATTACATAGAGAAGAAACTCTTTTCTTTGTAGCTGTACTCTTTAATTAATAATTAACTTTAATTTAAAGTACTTAAATACATAGAAAATAAACCCTTTTCCTTGGCTCTGTACTCTTAGTCATAATTTAAATAATAAACTTTAATTTAAAGTACTTAAATACATAGAGAATAAACTCTCTTCTTTGTAACTGTACTTAAATATAAAGAAAATAAACTCTTTTCTTTTAAAAACTCGTTTTTACGCTCCCGAAATCTTACTACCTACTTATCTGACGCGTAAGAATGTAAACAATCGAACCATAACACCGTTAGATACACGGAAACATTGCGTAGCTAGTCACATTAAAGGGAAGAAAAACAAGGTGATACACCTATTGGGTTGCGTAAGTTACGTGGCCACTTGTTAGGGAATTTCATGTCCCGTGTCGAACAGTGAGTACCTAACTTTGTATTTGTACGGTCTCCACCCTGCAAATACAAAGTTGGGTACTAGTTTAAATATAATTATATAACATGCAAAGTTTATGTGAATTGACCCAAAACTAGAGATTGTTAATTCGGAATCAAGAAAATAATATGTTATGTAGATACTAATTGTGTTGTATTACACACAAAAAAATGAAATGTATGTACAAAGCTATTAATTATGACAACTGTCAAGTACAGTTACTATCGCGGTTTGCATGTATAAAGCAAAAACGAATTGTAAAAAAAAATACAAAATAATCTCTTTCATTTTCCAATTCACGGTAACGAGATTTCGAACGAAAAACAAACGTCGTACCTAGAAATAAAAACACAAAATAAAACGTATTCAAATAAAATGAAACCTATCGTAGAAATAATGGAATAACGAGTTCAATAATAAAAATATTTACGCAGCTTTGATACATACTACATCTATAATTTTTTATAAAATATTTAATAAATACAAAATTATATTAAAACAAAGAGATCGACTAATAAAATATACTTATTCACTTGGATTGATGCTGGAAATAGAAATTAGGGTCACCACACAAACAATAAAGTTACACTTGAAATGAAACCAGTGGAATAATATTATGCTAAGTTATCTGTAATATCCTTGAGCTCTCATATTAAACTTCGGACAAACCGAACAAACTGAGTTAAGTAAGCTCTTTGAACCATAATAATAAAGTTAACATAATACAATATAGGGAGCTGCGTTTTGTTTACGGTTTGTTTTCTTGGTTATCGTTTCAAGAAATCCCGTAAGTTTAAAGTTGGGCTATGTTTTTATTTTTATAATCATAAAATTATTTGAATTTTGTAGCATTGCATTGAATTTTGTAGCAAAAAAAAAAACATAAATGGAATCACGCCTGAATATACCAAAGATTAGACAGATGAGTACTATTGTGCCACATTTTGGGAGTAATATATTAAATTGATTTGAGTAGTAGTAGTAGTTTAATTTTAAATTGATTTGAATTTGGAAGGGTTTATTTTTTAAAGTGCATAATTAGGTCGTGGCCACAATGTTAAGACGACACGAAGCGACCACGAGACATTATTGGCGACTTCACATTAGCGTTATTTGACGTCTATACGACGATTTGTAAATAAATGTACTACGTTATGTACGAGTATTACAACAATGTGTACGTGTTGCTTGCGCGATCTCCGAGATTCGCATCGTGAACCGAGTCTTGACAACAAGAACAGCGACTAAATCAAATTTGCTAAACGAAATATATCTCCTGCGTGTCTTAGCTTACGACGTCGACATTGGCCGAATCGAATTGTTGTAAATCCAATAGGAAAAGACAAAAAAAAACAATGTCATGAAGAAGACGTGCTGTCACTGTTATTCTCATTTATGACGACATTAGTATAAACGGGACGGAAGACGTTTACGTTACCGTGTACGTTACGTAAAACGAACGTGCTTAAGCCTCTGGTGGCGCGATCGTTTTGAGAACTTAATTTCTGTTTATATTTATATTTCGATAGAGAATCATAATGCAAAAATAAAATTCATGTTTTCGGAATCTCGTTCGTCCCGGCCGCAATGGTTTTATTTCCGACAAGCTGGCCCGGCGAACTTCGTACGCCTCAGAATCAAATGGATGATGGAATGAATTATCTTTATTATATTTTTTGTGGATTTCCCATGTATTAATGGTTATTCTGCTATTCGGGGCGGAGAAGAATTCATAAAATCAAAGATCATAAAAATCAGCCCACCCGTTCTTGAGATATAAATGATGTAACTAACAGGACTTTGTTTTATACATACCTATTGATTAAGTATCAATTCATATTTTTTTTAATATTTTTTTAAGTAAAAGACTGATAGATACAAAATATTCCATTAATTGATTACGCATTTCCTATCTAAGCGCGTTTTAACCGCGCGTCTATAAATTGGATTGTAAGAGTGCGCAATGGAATTACGGCTACAACGTACTTGCTTCTAAACATAAACACACGTCGGAATGAAATCTCGTAATTTGAGGAATGAGGACAAAACCGAACTCATTTACATGTGACATCAAAAACGCATTACTGCGAAAGCCTTATCGTTTAGTTATCGTATACGCATTTTGTGTTAAAAGAAACACGAGATTACGTAAAATTATGGTTTATTTGATGTCAATACACATTTTCTGTAAATAAACAGTAGAAGGGTAGCTACCTAATGAACCTACTAAAAGCTATTTATTACAGAGTCAGCTGAATAGCGGGGATTCGTGTGTAATATCATGTTTCATATTTTTTGTGAGTGGAATATGCTTTCATTCGTCAATGATCATCAATCATATCCTTAGACGATGGCGACCTTCTACGATCATACAATCATATCTGTAGTGAGTTACAATCATTGGTAGGTATAGCTCCCCCATATGTATAGTAATGTTTGATTGTGTTATCTAAGAAGCTCATCGTGTTAAAAACACTAATTGAATACGTAAAGTCAATGAAGAAACTCCTTTATCACCTTAAGGTTGAATATCATTTGCACATCGTAAAATCGCAAGGCCTATTTTTGTCATTTGTTATTTATTTGAATTTAGAATCTATCAAATATGAACCTCAGTAGATTTGTATTATTGTCAACATTTGATCCCTTACAATATTTAAGACTATTTTTATTAGACCTTATTTTACTTGCAATATTTATAAACTTGCCCCCGAATTTATAGAATTTATAAAGATTTGCTTTGAGAAAATTAAAAAACATCACGTTTACGTAAAAATTACGTTGGCACGTCAAGTGTGAGCTAACTGTATACTTTATAGTCTACCGTATTTAGACATTTTGTATGGAGAATTAAAAAGCGCCTCTAGCGGATGGTATTAAAAACATTCAATTCTCGTCTAAATACGGTAGACTATAACGTATACGGTTAGCTTACGCATAATCTCGCACTTGACGTACTGAACCAAGAGCACACCATCTTCAATAGAGAGGGGGGGGAGATGGGGGGTGTCACTAATTATAAACAACGGAGTAACGACTTATTCAAGTCACGTCCAAACTTGAAGAAAATTTACTTGACGACTTCAGTTACCTACTGAAACATCGTTAGTGGTTTCGTTATGGTGATCAATTAAGAACTTTATTATATTGTCACCACGCTCAAGGGATGACATTAAGTATTTTCTATAGCTCCAAATATTGAATGGTATAAGAGAGTTTGTTTGGATGTAAGGGGTAATCTCTGAATTTACTGATCCGAATCAAAAACATATTTCACTATTAAGAAGCTATACATTATCCTTAAGTGCTGTAAGCTAATGTTTCATCGGGATACCGCGAGTGGAGCCACAGGTAGACACTAGTTTTTAATAATTTTAGGTAAGATGTAATGACAATTAGTAGATTCTTATGAATTATTATTAGCAATAAGCATTTATTTGACTTCGATGGGGACTAAGTCGAGCATCACTTAAATTGTATCAGTATGTTGGTAATAAAAGGCAAATAAAGGAATTAACAATATAGTGCACATAAGAAACTAAGTATTTGCGGAGATGGGCTCCCTACCTGTCACGATTGCGGCTCTCCTAAATTTAATGGTGTTACAAAGTGAATGTTCCATATGTATTCTCGTATAAGAATAATGTTTGACGATTGCTAACGATTAAAAAAAATCTAAATAATTCAAAA
Source organism: Pheosia gnoma (assembly GCA_905404115.1). NCBI lineage: Eukaryota > Metazoa > Arthropoda > Insecta > Lepidoptera > Notodontidae > Pheosia > Pheosia gnoma. Next base: position 3,913,016 of record FR989910.1, read on the forward strand.
ATTGAAAAAATAACTGACGTTCAAAGTATCTGGTCTGAAAAATGAAAACTGAACAAAACTGCCGGCAGGGCGTTGACGTCACCGCCATTAGTCAGCACGCGTGCGACAGGGAAAGAGTGCGACCCCACTCTCTCCCCACATCTTGCTTGTACCAATATCTTTGATATTACGTATGTGAGTAGGTACCTAAAATATCTTGAAAAATTATTGAATAGTATAAATCACGGCAACATTTTAAATTTGTTATTCAATCTAATTAATAATAAGACAAATTCAATTTCTTACAAAATGTGATAAGAGCATAGGCCCTGCCTACCCATTTTTTTAGTGTGGCCATAAAGTATGTACCGGATGTTTTCAGTCACATTTAGGCGCCACACACGATTAACGCAACACCAAAATAAATCGTTTGTTTATACTTTCAATGACCATCAATTTAACTTTGGCTAATAAACGTGATAAAGTATTTCCAATCCAAACCTTTGTAGAATATTCGAGGAGTGTAAAGCATGGGGATCACATTTAAAAAAAACATCTTACCGTAGGACTCACAAAAAAAAGAGTGATTCATTTTAAAAAGTCTATGCACTAATTATTGTATTAATATTATAGGTATAATATCGTTTATGTATTGTGGTATTAATATCTCGACGCTTTCTGATGACATTAGTTTTCATAAAATTCATTTTCATTATTATTCACACGAGAAAAGTGTATGCGAAAACAAAAAAATATTCTATTTGCGATTTAGTTGAAATTGATAAGAACTATCTAAATGGTAGGAACTATCAAACTCTAAGTTACACCATAAAAAGACTTAATTAACACATAACTTTCATAAAATCTAAACATTAACACAAACAACAACAAAACATCCAACACTTACCAACAAACATAATGCAACACTCGGAATGTTCGCAAAAGTTGCGCTAACTATTTCAATATCCTTTCACTAAACAACTGATAACGGATTGTTTATGGCCAATAAGTAGCTAAGAAAGTTGCCGATATTCCTGTTGGTGAAGTTTGGCAACAAACGACTCGCTTGCCGGCGACTTGGAGAGCGACTGAACCGCTGGGAGTCAGGGCCGGCACATTCGTGATAATAATATCGCATTTGTCACAGGTGCGAACACCCTACGATAACCATCATGCACACGTTACGGTCGTTTATCATTTAGCATATATCGCGAACCACCTATGATATTGGTGGTTTAGCAGAGCAGCTTGCTTCAACAGAGTCCATAAAAAAAAACAAATTGAAAGGTGACTTTGGCGATCGGTTCGATTACTGATACGAAGTATTTATTACACAAGTTTTTTTTATTATAACAAACAATATCGCCGCTGATATAATATACAACCTGTAACAAAAATTGTGTAAAATATTTTAAGTGACTAACAAGTTCATGTTTATGTATAAAATAGTAAAAGTTATCAGTGTTTGATTTTTTCTAAGAAAGCGACGTTACACCGCGCACTTATTTAGAACATGAAATTCAAATAATTTGACTATTTTTTTTGGGAATGCGACCTTTACAGGCTACCGATGGGCTTTATATAAATCAAATAGGTATCAAAAAAACCTGAATCGATTCTCCCTTCTAACAAAGATTTCGTTCCAGATCTTATTTTGAGTTGAGTATAAAGGAAAATTTGTTAGAAAATCTTCAACATCTCAATGGCCTTAGAAGTCCCGTCAGCCTCTCCAGCGTAAGTCACTGATCCTTCTAACTTTTACAAGGCCTAATTCTGATGCTATCCCAATATACCTTTAATAAGTATAGGGTAGGGGGGCATCATAAAGGCGAATTGGTGGGACATTCCCGCGCCCTTGGACACTCACGTCTAGTGGCAATGTTGAACTGTTATCAAGTTGTAAATTGTATTTATTAGGACTTTTAGCACACCCTAGTACTTATCTTTTTTATCTAGCCCTCTGTGTATCATGCCATTGTAAATGGACGAAAACTTCGCCAGTTTAGTGTTTCTGTAGGACTACAATTTCCTCGTACCACTGTTACTGAGGTCGACGTATGACCGTAAATAATTCGTACCAGGCTTATTACGACGTTCCCTTGAAGAATTTCTTTCAGGCGACTACATAAATATTGGGTATGAGTAGCAATATGTTTGAGCGTAAATCTTATATGAATGGATATTTTTCTACAGTATTAAGATGCCGTAGGCCCAGTACAATACGCATGTAGCGGAAACTCTCATAGCGCGTTTCAGGATTGTATGGAGAACCGTCATTTGTTCTGAATGTCGTCTGCTGTGCCATCTGTATAGCTTGGGGCAAGGTTGAAGAGGTCGCTACGGGCACTCACTCTAGAAATTAATTTATAATGATGTAATTATTTATAAATAAATTTCACTACCCCCATAAAAAAGTTAAAAAGTGCACTGCTGCCTACCCCTATGGGGATTACAGGCGTGATGGTGTTTATATAAATAAATATATTTTTTTAGATATACCTCCCTAGATTTATAATACGAGAATTCTCCTAATTCTTTCCCAGTTCCTTCTCTCCGTATTCCATACAAGAAGTCTCCTATTACCATAATCATGACATTATCACCGACCTACACTCTCTAGGAAATTGTCCCTAAAATAGTACTTACAAATAAATCTTCACCTAGTTACACAACTCCGAAGTAGCATCAGCGAAATATGTAAACCGTCAATTAACTCTAATTGAAGCTATCCAATTTAGTTGGAAAAATTAAACATAAAAGGCGGTACTTATAATTAACTTTCTCATTCATCCCAAAAATCTAGTAATAATCAAGTGTGTAAGCTGATACGAACGGTGCATTTATTTGGTCTAAAACAACCTTTAGACCAAAAGAACTAAGGATTTTAATTTATTCCTTTGATATTCATTTATTTTTTTATTAAACATACACAAATGTATTATGTAACTCTTTAAGTGAACGGGATTGCGAATCTTGGTGAATGCTGCTTTCGAGTTGTGTAGGACTACCTTCCTACCTTCACTGAACATAGTTACGCGTGTTAAGCACACGTTTAATATAAATTAAGGTCGACGTAACATTTACATAAAGGCGTGTATGATATTTCTGTATCACCCGAGGGTAGGTACCTATAATATTTCATCATTACCTACTGAATTTATATTGACAGAGGTTCAGACACAAATTTTCAAAGACATTTATTTTGAATAAGCCTACAGGGCTCTTACAAATAGTTTTTTACTTTTACTCCACATACATTATATAATAATAATGCCCCACAGAAATCGTGTAATTATTTCTCTGTCTTTTACTCTCTATATCCATGACTATACCTACTTTAAAGCCATTTAACTTGTCGGTCCTATATTGCACCGAACCGATAGGTAGAATTTTTGTAGAAAAAATAATTTACTAGAGTTAGTAAATGGAATCCACGTGGAGTCAGTAACAATGTAAAGAGTACATATAAACCAGATACGACAGTTTATCATAAAGATATCACCCAAAATATCGTTCTATAAATAACTATAATTCCGTAACTTGGCATGGACCGTCAATGTTAGTAATTGGGCCACATTATTTGTGTTTGCCTACCGCCGATGAAATATTTGATTGATTCGACGCTATTGCAATGTTTCGCGCATAGTTTACGGGCGGATAATATCCCTAACCACCAAGTAGGTGTGTACGTAAACATGACCTTTATAGGTTTATGCAGCATACGGTGTGTGATTCACACATATATATGAAAACACAGGGTATGTGATTTTTAGCACTGCTAGTAAAATAATCGCACACGCCTCGCGCGTAATCCTGAAACTTGATTCGATTTTTTTTTCTTTAACGTCTGTGTGTGCTACGCGCCCTGCACGTCAAGTCTCGTACCATGAGATTTATAAGCCAAAACGTCCGTAGCTAACGTGTAAAACTATAACACTACCTGTCTGGCTTGTGAGAATCAACATTTGGTAAAGGTACACCACGCAATCTACACTAGGTATTATAAAATTGTAACTATGCTATTAGGAGGTCGGTAAATATAAAACAAGTTTTAAAAGAACCTAATCAGTGGTTTGTTCACGAACCATCCAAAAAATACTGGACGAATTTCAACAAGATTTTACTCAATAGTTAAAACCTTGTTGAAATTCGTATAGCTTTTCCCGTGGCTCTAACCATACGCTACCTATCCAATGATATAGCGCATGGTTAGAGCCACAGCAAAAGCTAGTACTATAATAATGACTATCCCAATAATGTAATCCCACTGCAAATTACAATTTGTATTTATTTACGTATATAAATCCTACTTCATTTCATAATAGAGAATTTTATGGCAAATTCATTAACGATTTATTATTACTGATGGTTTTATAAGTTATAGAACGTAAAGATTTATATTCTATAATCACTCCGGTTTATTGTTCAACATGGAAACTTTTCTCCTAAGGTAACAAACAATGGAAACCGAACAACGTTGCCTGATATAATTTACATTATTTTCCCTTTGGGGTCTACATTGTTTATTATTTCTTACCTACCGGTACTCATATTGTGAGTTGTAGGCACAGTAGTTATATAAGTAAGTACTATACTTAGAGATATCACACCAGGCTTATTAGAATGTGTTTATTTCGTACCCTTTTGCAACGGCACGATTACGCTTCTGTGAAATGCATGGATAGTCATATCACGTACTAAGCTCCCGTACAGTAGTATTATTTAAAGTTCTTGAAGTATTAAAATATAATATCCTGTACTGAAAATTTCTTTCTCTGAAAAAAACTTAGGGTTTATCTCTCGGACGGACGTGAAGGAAAAATACACTCTACACCTTCTTAAATTACCCGGCCAATGTAAACAAAGGATCTTTATAATATTATCACAAAGTTATGTAGAGTAACGAAGAATTTTCATAACCTAATTTTTAACTTTGATAAAGAGAGCGCTTTCAGTTAACGTGATTAATACTTACTGTACCCTGGGTATGGTAATATATATATACCATAGGTATGGTAATATATTAGGTATATACCTATTACCTAATAACTTTATGTATATACTAGCTGCGCCCCGCGGTGTTACCCGCGATTAAAAAGTATGTCCCTACGTCATTTTCTGACTCCTAAACTACTACTACATATGCAAAAAATCATGTCGATCCTTTGCTCTATGAAAAATTAAAACAAATCTATCCCACGGGAACTATACATTTTACCGGGATAGAAAGTAGCCTATGTACTATTCCAAATTATAATTTATCTCTGTGCCAAATTTCATCCAGATCCGTTCAGCCGTTCTGGCGTGATTGAGTAACAAACATCCATCCATCCATCCAAACTTTCACATTTATAATATTAGTATAGATGGGATTACCTAACATAGATAATAATTTTGTTGATTTGGGTAGAAATAAATGATGTATTTTTTTTATCAAATACACGTTTATTTGAAATGAGTCTGGAATCTGTAAATAAATATCTTGGTCATAACATACTTATTTTCTATATCTAGATTGAGTGGCATTCTTTCCGCGTTCTCACTTAAATTATATGAATGTTACTTATGCTGTGATTATTTCTTCATGCGAAGTGAATAGTATAATCTAACTAATATAGACAGTAAAATAAGACCACTTCAATAGTATAGTCTAGACGCAACGTAGTCTTTTGTTAACTTCCAGAGAATAATAGAATCTACTCAATAAATAAATGGATTTGTACATTAATTTAAAATACTTTAGACGGTACTTACTAACACAAAAGTTATACCTCAGTATGTGTTTATTTAGCGCTTGCCCTCTTTGTGCTCAGCTACTATCAATTACATTTTCTCTAACGAATTCTTGACGTAAAACACAAAAACAAGAATTCTTTCTATATCGTAATTCACATTAAATTGCCAAACTTTGACATCAAAGTTAGGCACTCTTATTTTATTTGTATTCAAAGATTGAATATAACGAAAATACATACGTACCTACGAGGATAGATAGCTTAATGTTGTCAAAAAATTACAATCCTTAGTATACAAATTAAAATTACATTAATGAAAAACATAGTACTTAAAGGTTTATTAATTTATTATCTATAAATGATAATACCAGCTCTTTTCAATGACCCACTGTTGGGCACGGGCCCCCCATCAATGCGAGGGGGATTAAGCCACTTTCCACCATGCTGGCCGAGTGCGGGTTGTCGGTCTTCACAATCCTTTCCAGGGATTCTCACAGATATGCAGGTTTCCTCACGATGTTTTCCTTGACCGTTTAGCAAGTGATAATCATTGTTGATGATGGGATGAATAAATATCTAAAAAAAAGCCTCTATCTCTTATTTATAATATAACTCATGGTTAAAATATCTATGAGGTCTAATTCTAAATGTCTACAAGTGCTACCTTTTCCATCCTTGAAATTAAATCGTGAATGGCCGTAAAACAGCCTCTATCAAACTCACTGAGATTCAACTAAGTGTACAATAAAATATCGCTCAACTTACTAAAGTTTAACTAGTTTTTACTGAGGTACTAAAGCAAATGGTTTGGCGGACGAGAAACTTAATTTAGTTGGCAACATTATAATTATATTAGTACCTACCAAACGCTTTGTTTTTAAAACATGCAATTCCAAGTGTATTCAACTTTTAAAAGTCGATCGTAGCTTCATATAAAATATTATTTTCTTTTATAAATTATCTGTTGTTAAAAGAACTAATGAAAATGTTATTATGATTGACATGTCAAATAATAATTTTCATATTTAAATTTAGATCTGCCAATCCTTATTATGGCGGTAGCTTAGAAATCGAAGACTTATTATCATCGAACTTTACCATCTTACTTTAACATCTACTATCTTATTATCATTGAAATTAATTCGAATCTTGCGTACACAGTAGGTACTTATACTCCGTAGGAAAAGTTACTAATATAGGTATTTTACAGTAAGTATTCGATTATTTTAAAAAGTATACAAAAAACAATTTTGCTAAATTAAACACATTTAATCGTAAAATAAATTCAATGTATTAAAAATGAGTGAGTGAGGGTGGAGAGAGTGAGGGGGTTAAAAGCCCCCGAAATGTCTCTGGTCCAGAGCTCGACCCCCAGCCCCGAAGGAACTAAAGATCTAAGGAACTAAAGAACTAAGGAACCAAGAAAGTAAATGTCATTACATCCAAACTCACGCTTAAGAAATCTGGAGGCACAGGGCCGCCTCCACCAAGTAGACTCCAACTTTTACCACCTACTTAGTCTATGTAAATTAGATGTAAGTACTTATAACTACATATCGTAACGCTAAAACCTTGAAAATATATTTATGTTTTGTCACTTCACATAACATTAACGATTACGAATGCACTAAATAAGCGCAGGTTAACAAACTTAGTATACTCTTTCTAAATTACGCTGTATAGGATCATACATTTCTAAATCACCTATTTAGTCTCTACTGCAGAGCTTACCCCAGCTACAGATGGTGTGATAATGTTTCACAGCATCCGCGCAAACCCTAAACAAGTCTAGACGAAGTACCTCTTAATCAATAATTCTGTTTATAGCACCTCCCTTTGGTAGTGACGTACTTACCTACTTATCGAGTATACTGTTACTAGAATAGATACTAGAATACTTTGTGATATACCTACACAACTGAGTTCCTTCTGAATTAATGAAACACTTGCCTTCAGTATAATCAAAGCACTGCTCACGTCATCCTTATTAGACTGTCGTTGAAAAGTCTCTACGGCACAACTTTGAGCCAATCTGTCAGGCCGATTTATAAATTGATATCCCAATTGGTAGAGATTCTTCAAATCGGCCCTGGAGATTGGGTGCAGAGTTGTGACGTTCGAAGGGGGTAATACACGTATAAATGGGCATCTTTATTTAGTTTGTATTTGATATTATGTATATATATATACTGTAATTGGCGAAATAATCCTTACCACCCGATTGGTAATCGGATTTCTTAACTTTATTGTAACCAGGTGACGCTCCACTTCTAGCGTCTTTGACGGCCACCATTTACATTTACATTATATTTACTCGAAGTGACAGCTACCTACTCTTCGATACTGGAGTACGGGGACTACCTACTACTACGGCTACTACTACTTTTTTCAGGTTTCTGCCCATAACGATGGCAATAATGTTAGTATAATAACCGGTACCGACAGCTTAACGTGACCTCCGAAGCGCGGAACAGGTCATATGTTAACTGGGTCTACCGTCCACGGTCCGACCGAGCCACACTGATGTATCGGGGTTTTATCCACTTTATCGTTGCAATAACTATATGCCTTCATAATTTTTGCAAAATACTGAGTGCCTAGGCCAATATACGAGCAGCGCTCATCAATAGAGCAACTGGGTCCATCACTACACACCTCTACAGGGAAATAAAATCGGGTGAAGGAGCCGGAACGACGGCGCGGGCGTCTCGCCACCGAACGTGACTGAAATAACGTATTTGAGTTTTTCAATTTAGACGCTTTGGCTAATAAAGCAATTTCGGGGGGATGGTGCTGTTGGCGTCGCGTTAGGCAATCTAATTGAAGTTCTGGTGTTTTATAAAAGAAAGGTGACATTTAATGGCTTCTAGTATATTATGCGATGTGAAAATCTTTAGTTAGAAACTATAGAGCGCGGCTTTGCGAGGGAATTTATAATGGACACAAACTGTTTTAGAACACAAATATTCAATAATAGTCCTCGTGTAATCTGGGTATTATTTATCATGGATCTTGTGCCTATGTCACCCGGTCTTCGCCTGGTCCGGTCATCGACAAACTGCCAGTGTAAGTTAGCGTTGACGTCGCTGCATCCCGACTGCTACTGCGACCATGCATCACGTCGAACCTACGCGTCCCGCGCCTCGCCGCGCTCGTAATGCGACACGACGTGCCTGACAACCAGTTTGACATTAAGCTCTATTGAAAGAAATTGCCGATAACAATGGGGATCTGATTCTATAGGTAGAAGTAATAACAAGAGACGATTCAATCCACCTCGTCAAGATTACATAATAGACACTCGATGCTAATGAAATGCATAAAAGTTATCACTTATACTTAATGGACTTACAAAATATTTATGTTTGAGAATCGGCATTGGATGGAATAAAAACATATGATGTGATCCGACAGACGTTTTCCTGTCCAAATCCCTCAAAAAAATAACTTTCAGGTTTGTCATGAACTTTCCAATTTTTCGTTCTCAACCAATTGATTCGGACTAATACGAACATAATAAAATATCAATAGCTTAGGCAGTTTCTCAAGCGCTTACCAACGAACACCAAAATATAGAATACAAAGCATGTTTTTCAGAAGGACCGTAACATTATATATAAGCTATTGTATGATATATATAAGCTAAAGAAATCATTAGAAAATAATTAATATTTTATACGGAAACAACATAATTTACAACCTAATAAATAAAACCAAATACAACTTCATAACAGGAAAAAGGAAAATGTTATCTCATAGTAAAAACAATCAATTTTTTATTGCTTAACAAAGCATAATTTTATTGATTTACAGCTCAAATAAACGAGACCGGTAGGTACATATTCTTTTGTAGCACAGACTCTCAAAAGGGCCGAATTGCCACAGGCTTATTCCATTTTAAATATACTTTTCCCGTTTTCAACGTAACCTCTCATTATATTAAATAAACCCAGATTTCTGACCGTAATTATCAAAAGGATTTTCCGTTAAATATTTTACCGACTCGTCTCATTAACTTACTCAAATTACGACGCCCTAACTCTATATCTACGGCAACCAGTAAATTTTACCTGCCTTCTTGTAAATGCGTAGTCATAATTTATAATGATTTAATTTATTTAGACAATATTTACAACGAAAACTATCTATACAAAAACAAAAAAAAAATAAAAACGCATTCACTACCTCTTCAATATTTATGAAGGGTGGAAAAAAATTTGGCACATGCGGTAGCGTACTCATGATGCTGGCCGCATGTCCTCGCTGAATAGCTATGGCTACTCGCTGAGCGAGAAAATGCCCGGCTCTTGGGTCGCCGGTTGTATCGACCTATAAATTATAATTCGTATAATTTACATAAAATGAGATGAGAATTTAGGCTAAAGTATATTTTATTACGTCTTGAAAATGTTGATAGCAGTAACGGCGGTTTTCGATTTAATCCAAAAGATACTGTCATTTGTCCAAATGAAATTCAATGCCACAATTATTGGGCACTGTTGATGATTTCATGGCATAAAAATATGCTACGCCATGTATTCTTTGCCGACGATAGCCCAAGACTACGACACGACACGATCAGAGTTACCATTAATTTATATCTTCAATAGAATTGACACGACGTATTGGTCGAAGATGGGCGATGACGGAGTCTTGGGCCAATCACGTGACCAAGATCTTACAGAAGAGAACACCTGCGCTATAGTAGCACAGCCATATGTTACAAGACGAAATGTGAGATAAATCGATTTCGTCTCTTTCCCTCGCATAGGTAAATCGTGGAAGGGAAAGAGCGACTAGGTGCGACATAATCCATGACATAGGATATGTCGTAACCTGCGTGCTAGCCTTTCAGTCGTAGCATATTTTTGTACCATGGTTGATTTCATTATTTATCTGAACGCGTAGTAAGTAACACGCCCACCTTTGGCTCCCGTTGAAGCCAATCACAAAACTGACGTCGTAGCCTATGAATATCAAAATAGATAACATAATAAGATCACAAACAGCGACTATGAAATACTGAGTTGTATTTATAAAGTTTCCCAATCAGCCCAAGCCACAATAAAGTAAAATTAAAAAGTGCGGGAGTAAAGAACTGCGCGTCGTCCTACCTTGATTAAATTACGTGCACCCGCCACTATAATATTCAGTGCACGTGTACGCTACAGCATTTATGCTGCAGCCGCTTTATTAGATACCTTAACCTTAAAATGTTTAGTGCCACAAGCTAGTAGGTACAGTCGCTGACATAAATTTAGGACCCATTTAAGGTTGAATATCGTACAGCAAACGTTTACCATAAGACGTACTTTGAAATGTGACAATTTGGATACCAATTCAATTAAGTTGATATGATGTCACCATATTTACCTCCCCTTGTATCAAACAAAGCAGCACTTGTAAGCAAGATTATAGGTAAACCATAGAATACAGTCATTTTCGAAATTTACCCAGGCGGGAATCGTACCCGCAATCACCAGGTTAAGTAAGTTGAGTGGCCTACGCTCAAACCTCTAGATCAAGCTGACTTTATTACAGATGCATTTGAAGCGACTATTAAGATTTCTCGCGAAGAAGATTCTCCATAGATTTCGCGCAATTGTTTTTTTTATTTAGCTTCATACAGAACCTGCAGTAGTAGTACAACGGGCTTCTTAATAAAAGAAAATGTCTCGTATCAATAATTTATTTTAATTTTCATGGCAATATAATAACGTAGATATTGTGTAGTTTCGCATAATGCACAATTTATAAGAAATAAATATATAAAATAAAAAAGACAGGTACCTACATAGTGAATGATGGGCCTTATTTCGCCCATTCCAACCGCACGTAGTCATAACAATAAAAATAGTCACAACTTTGCATCCAATGCATTCTATTGTTGCATTCTTGCATACCAATCAAATTATTCCGTGTTTAAAAGAAGGCTAAGACGGTTATTACACCGGCAGCGATTTTGATTTTTCATACGATAAAATAAATAAATAAATTCACTGCATGAGACATAATTGTAAACAATCAAATCTCATTACGCATGATTTTCGTCCGACTCTTAATTCGTCAAGCATATGCGAAACCACACGGTATCCAGTCGTAAATTATGATAAAACAAATTTCACTTATATTATATATATATAAAGTAACTAATATTTACAGCAACATTATAAGCATCGGTTGTGTTTTTGATGTTCAAAGTGAATGAGTTTATTCATATTTCATTAAGGCGATATTACATTACTGTCTTATTTCATAATCGATGTCATAGCATAATCATTACACCACATCGTGGGTAACAGAAACTGTATTGCCTGGTAATAAATAACACATTTGCATTCCCATCTTTTAATGATAGCTTTCGCCTTAATGAGATTGGTCAAGCCATTCCCAATAAAAAAAATACTATTTCAGATTCAGAACTACATAACCTGTTTTTTTTACAGTCGCATTATACAGGGTGTAACAATAACTGCATTAAATATTTCAATAGATTTGTCGGTAGATTATAAAGTTCACACTGCGAAAAGTATAAATGAAATAATTGCAAATTCACCATTCACACAGTCATAATTTTTTTTTAAGAAAGTGTTCCAGTCAATTTTCTCTAGATGCACAGAGAAAATTTACTGGAACACTTTCTCCAAAAAAATCATATACCATTTACTCATTAATTTTATACATAAAAGCGATCTGTAAGGCCAACTTATAAACCTCTTAAAATATTCGACAACAATCTCTGTTACACCTTATATATATTAACAAAATTAAGGTATAGATCATTTGACAGGATTTCATTAAATCACTATCTTTAAAATGTATGTGTGTATATTAACATTTATTCTTGAACTCATGACTCCATCATAATTGACATAAAAAAGACATATTAATTTATTTTTACATAATTTAATAAAATGTGATCTTACGTCGTGAGATCACATCATTGTATTAAATTATAATATATAAACTATTAAAGTTATAAAAACTCGACTAAAAAAGCTATGTTTTATTCATTTTCCTTAAAATTGACACAATTTACATTAACTTGATTACACAGATAGTTCGAATACATGTTTCATAATTTATAATTTGCTTCTTCTTATATTTTTTAAACAGCTTTAACAATATTAACTCTTATAATTGATAAATTTTAAAATACTTTCAAAGAGAAATAGCATACATTATGTTAACTTTTTTAATCAAAAAATGAAAATAGCAAAGACATCTTTAATAAATAATTTTAAAAAGTCATGAATAAAATTATGTGTTCAATTTTTATCAATAAAATATTATTGCTTTAATTCAATTTTTATTAGTAAAACCATAGAAATGTAACTATTTTGCGGACGTGAAAGAAATAAAGAATAGGTCAATTTTTATAGTAGAGCGAAATAAAATATACCGTCCACATCCCTGCCAATCTCACTATAAACGACGAACTGATCTTTACACACACTGTAATAAGGCCCAATTTCTTAGCACCGATACATTTGTATTACTTGAATTACACTTAACGAGTAAAATGGCGAGACAGTGCTCTCGGCCGAGTGTTCGTGTTGGTAGGTATTAACATGTTCATACCTAATTTATACCAAAGACTAATGTTATCTTGTTTGTACCCTACCGAGCACTCGGCCGAGAGCACTGTCTTGTCTTTTTACTCGTTACGTGTAATCCAGGCATATCCCTCAATTTGTGCGATCACCATACCATCTTGCTAATACTAAGAGATATATCATACGAGAGATATTTTCCTAGATCTTACAATCATAATAATGTAATTTAGAAGTATGATCCAATCTGTGATCTTAGTTTACGACACTGTCATACATTTTGGCTAGATTCACATAAAGGCTTTGAATGTGCGCTCCTTTAGCACATTTGTAATCCTTATTATGAAGTTAGATTTTTTTTTCGCAACAAAATAGCAATTGTAATGTTTTGAGAGCATTTTATTTTTCAAAAAATGAAATTTCGAATTTCTGACTACACAATGATTACAGATGCGCTAAAGAAACGCAGGTTAAAGGGTATGTACCCTTTCTGAATCATCCTGTATATGCATGTCATAGACAATAATATAATATGCCCCTAAATCACACTGTAACGCGGTGTTGTTGTTGTTGATGTAATAGTAACTAAAAAGAAAACAATTTATAAAATATTTCCCAATGACATGTAAACAATAATAAATTTCTAAAATTAAATTACAGTATAAATATTTCAATTACCCGATCATATTTTTTGCACCTACCTAAAGTTATTCTACATTTTATTTGTCACAACATTGAATTGCAAAACTTACAATAGTACATAAAATTAAAAAAAGTAAATTTATTTAATATTAATTAATATATCTTAAAATAAATCGATCTCTAGATTTTACGTTCGTATTTTAATATCATCTTTGGTTTTACAATGAAGCAATGCAAGTGTTAATTGGAAAAATATTAAGAACCAGTCGTCAATTATGTATAACCTGTAATGTGTTTTAAAATCATTACACGATACGTCAATTTAGAATAAAACCCGATATAAATCATCAGCCAACCACGTTCGTGCCAGCAAATCTTCTAGAATGGTTGGACTAGCTAAACTTAATAATTCATTGCTTACACATAACATTGCTTACGCTAAAATTGACTGCGTATTAATAGTAGTACTCGGCAAGTATTCATTTCGTCAAATAATCAAAGTTCTACTAAAATCGTAGACAAGTCAAATAAAATAAAAAATATACACTGGGACTCAACACAAACAAATTAAAAATAAAGCAGAGCTGGGCTGACTATTGACCGACTTTTACGTGAAAACTATACACGGCTTTATAAGTGAATTAAAATAACCCAAACGAAAATATACCACGTAAAGACACTTTAGGCGTTGATCGACGGAACGAGCCGACGCCTGCCGAACTTTACCGAAAGCTCCTGCTAACGAAACCTACCAATGCTAAATGCGCACTCATTTTAAATATTAGGATCGCTGACTATTCTGCCGGCTAGTCAGCAGAACAGACTAGTCGGGTAGACAGCCCATCTCTAAAATAAACCAATTACGAAATTTGATTGCACTAAAATAGACAAATTTATAGATTCCACAATGAGATATTTCATAACAAATTGAATAACATGTATATAAATATTTACAGGCACCTATAAAATATACAAAACTAAGGCAAATGCTATAAGGAACCACAAAAACACATAATATTTATATATTACTATTATACCACTGATCGGTTAGTACCGTTTGTGCAATAACACGATTATAACAAGTACAATTCGCGAACTAGAGCTTCTAAAATCTAGCGCACATTGGAGCGGGCCGCTTGGCATATAATTCCTTTGCAAGGTGCAAGAACATACTTTAAAAAGAAGAAATTCATAGGAATCTCTTTTAGCGATCTTTGTTGACTGCAACGCAATGACATATCGCTACAATCGAATGTCTTCTCTAGGGTGACTATTTAAAATGTGTTTTTACAGTTTCACGAAAAAAAAAGTGATGCGGACCGCTCAATGTACAACTTTATGACAACGACATAAACATCAAAATTCATATGTTCACTCCGCAAATAGAACACATACTAATTAAGAAACCACAGCTTTTCATAATATGACGTGAATAGTTCAAAATTACCAATTCAGATATTGCAAAAAATACGATATAGTTTAATATCGCTTTAAATTACTTAATTGACAATGAAATTAAATACAATCACTATTAATGACTGTCTAAATTGAATGATTCGTTGAGAAATACACTTTTTGTTGAAAATATATGGCAACCTTTGCGTTTATAGTTTATGTCTTGAATGTAGTTTGAATATGGAATAGGAAATTGTTAGAACAAAATGAGCGGCTAACACGTGCTCCATTTTTTTTTTAATATAACGTATTTTATAAATAATGTTTTTGATCCGAAGACCTGTTCCGCCCATAGCATCACTCAAGAAAACTAATTAAAACCTTTAATAAGCGGATATACACATTGAAGACAGTCTTGAAAATTACAAATTGCTACTGTTAATTACAATTAAAAATGTATGCGAAGCCTTTAAATATATGTTACTTGTATTCGTCCATGAATCTCTTGCACATATGTACGAGATCGATGAACTTGGGCCTCAGGTTGGGGTCGAGGTGCCAGCAGTCCTTCATCAGGTGCCTGAATATCTCCGAGGGGCAACCGTCCGGTATTTGAAAGCTGCAACGGTTATTATGTTGTTTAATTTGTGCTACTTTAGCGAAAAGCATTCATTGATTTAATCGACCACAAAAAACTGAAATATTCTGACAAATGGTCTTAATCTTCTGTCAATGGTAGTCCCACTGGTCGCGTCTCGGAGGACGGAAGACAATCATCCGTGTATTGCCTTTCTGAATCTCGCTGTATATTGATAACCATCCATATCAGGTAGACTGAAAGCCGACCTCAATACAAAAAAGTAATGAAAAAAGTGAAGGAAATAGATGATCCTAATGCAATAGTATTGTCAGCAAGCATGCTATCACAGTCATACTTATTTATTACATCTGCGGTGTGAGAGGGATGGAAAACGCATACATTACCGAAACGCTACGTAAATAGAATCGCGCTTGAGGTACTGTAGGTAAAGCAGGAAGACGTAATTATAATTTCATCGAGATAGCATGCTATCACAGTCATACTTATTTATGACATCTGCGGTGTGAGAGGGATGGAAAACGCATACATTACCGAAACGCTACGTAAAAAGAATCGCGCTTGAGGTACTGTAGGTAAAGCAGGAAGACGTAATTGTAATTTCATCGAGATAGTATGCTTTCACTGTCATACTTATTTATCAGTTCTGTTATGTGAGCGAGACGGAGCATAATCTATACAAATAAATAAAATTGGAGTGTCTGTTTGTAATATTAAAATAACCGCTTTTTACTAAGTGCATTTGGATGTATACACGGCACCTATACTGAAACAACATTTATTACAATTTTTGGCTGTCCGTCCGTCTGTCTGTCTGTTTGTTCCGGCTAATCTCTGAAATGGCTGGACCGATTTTGACGGGACTTTCACTGGCAGATAGCTGATGAACAAGGAGTAATTTAGGCTACTTTTATTATAGAAAAACTTTTTTGTTAAATACCACACGGACACTTCGTCCGCGTGGTATTTAACAAACGGGTTACAGCTAGTGATTAATAAGATAATGGACGTGAGACTGACCAGGAGGCGCGTTCCCGCGGCCTCTCCACGTTGAACTTGGGCACCTCGTGCGCGGCGCGCGTGAAGATCTCCCACGCCGTCACGCCGTACGACCACACGTCGCTCTTCGTCGAGAAGTGCCACGGCTCCACCGCGGACTCCGGGGCGTACCTGACCAACACAACGTTATAATAACAACAATGACGATAGGTAGTCCATCTCTAGATAAATTCTTTGATCCCGAGACAAACAAATATAAATATATTTTTTATAGGACTAGGCCCGCGATTGTTACTCCTGTAAGCATGCGACCAACGAAGACATCGAGGTTGGACCCTCGGCGAGTTTTGAAGACAAGTTAATTGCCTTGGAACCCGCAACGAAATTAATAAATATAGGAGTTAGAGAGCCGGCAAGCGTTATCCAACGTCAACTGCATAGTCGCTCAACATCAGGTGAGAAAGTGGGCAAAGGCAAGCCTAACTAAATTAACAAAGAAATCTAAGAGAGTTACCAAAAAATGTTAAGGAACTTTTTAAGGTCTTAAAAAACCTACAAAAAAACACTTTTTGAACAACATGCCGTAGTAATAAACGTCGCACTTAATTTACACACACTTTCATAACTATTGTGACCTTCTTTGGTAAACTTTTACCAAGTAAATTTACATACAATATTTTTTCAGAAATAGTTTCTAAAGCTTAAATCTTACGAAAGTAAACACACTCCAGCTAGGTTGTTATTAATCATCGATCTCAATACTCGACTCTAAAACCAACCTAATATATTTCATTCTAAGAACAGGACATAATTTTAGAAGCTCGCTTATGTAGTCCAACAGGTGCTTACCAGTTGATCGGCAACAGTCGTTCAGTCTTGAGCCTGTACGCGTTCTCCTCCTTGGGTATGATCCGAGCGAGGCCGAAGTCGGATATCTTGACATGGTACTTGTTCACGACTAGAATATTCCTGGTTGCCAGGTCGCGGTGGACCACGTTCTTTGCCGATACATGGTCCATACCCTACGAACATAAATATTACTTGCCAATTTACCACCAACTCCAATCTAATCGGGACAAGGCAAACTTTGTGTTATTAGCACAATTTTTTTTAAGGGTCATGGACATTTAATATATTTATAAGTTATTTTATTATATTCGGTACCTATAATTCTATTGTTTCTTAGTTTGGGCCCGTACAGTAAGCGTGTTCGTTTAGCGATATTTACAAAAAAAAAAAACACATTTATCAGCCCTTGAGTGTTGTTTAAACTCCAACTCGAGACTCCTTTAATTATTTTTAGCTATTGCATATAATTTCGGATTTGGCCATCCACCCCCACTTGAAATATTCACCCTGTACATTTTCTGCACTAATCACATACCGTGGCGATGTCCCTCGCGTACTTGAGCAGGTGAGAGATCCGCAGCTTGTCGCCCTGGAACTTGAGGTAGTAGTTGAGCGAGCCCTCCTCCAGGTACTCCATCACGATGAGCACGTCCGAGCTGTGGTCCCACGAGTAGCCCAGGATCTCCACTATGTTGATGTGTTGCAGTGACTGTTGACAATAGGATATATTCACTGTATTTTATTGTTGTGAAAACTACATACCTGTTGTATAATAATTTTCGAATAATGAAACCATAATTTAAATATATTATGTTCATTTCTTTTCCACGTACTAACATTTTGTAAAAGCAAGTTATGGAGAGTTAAAACCGTTTAATTACTAATTGAAACCAAATGAAAACCTGCACACCACAAGATGCAGCACTATAGTGATTTGTTTGTAACGTGAAGACGATAAGACTCACACATCACATGGGATCATACTTTAACATATAAATAGGACATCCTAGAATCTAGATCAATTAATTAAATAAATGATAATGTATTATTAAGCAAACAGAGCGTCGAATGATTTGGATAATTATGAATTACAGGTACTGTACATTATTAAGTTACTTTGTAAACCAATATCAACCTAATGTGCATATTAAGGAATTTTGGTAAATTAAAAATGAACCCAACTTACATCAAAATAAAGCTATTTTTAATATGTAGTTCATACCTTCATGATCTCCAGCTCGTTCTTGAAGTCCTCGTATAGGGTTCCGTTTCGTTCAGACGCCTGCCTCGTCAGTTTCTTGACGGCCACCTCCCTTCTCTGAGATTCCTGGTTGTCGCGTTCCATCCAGCCCTTGTACACGTGACCGTAGTTGCCCTACATCAATACATATGATTTACTTAGTGGAAAAAGAATGGAATACCATACATGAAATACCACGCAATCGGAACAAAGTTCAATTCAGAGTAAAATGCGCTATTTGTATTTCATTCAAATTTGGTTTTCAATTACACATTACTTCAATAATAAAAACTTGTACAGCGTGATTCAGAAATAGTAGACTGCGCTTCTTTAGCGCATGTGTAGTCGTTATGTAGTCACAATTTGGTTATGTCAATAAAAAAATCTAATTACAAAATGCCAACTGTGATTTTTTGTGAGCAAATTTTTATTTTAAATTAAACTTAAATAGGGAATACATATAATTAGAAATCTTCTAAGGGGAGGATTCGACGGGTACACCTTTTCTGAGTCACGCTGTATAATCTACCTGTCTATGAACAAAAACAAATGACTCAATTCGATTGAGACCGATTGAAAGCTCGTGACTTACACTGCCGATCTTCTTGGTGAGGGTGACGAGGTAGGTCTTCCCCTGCGACACGATGGACTCCATGAGGCGCGGCGCGGCGGCGGCGGCCGCGTCCTCCAGCTCGTCGTCCGGCGCGCGGCCCGCGCCCCCCCCGCCCGCCATGCTACTCCTGCCCGACATCGCCTCGCCCCGCAGGGCATACGCCAGAGCATTCATGCTTTCCAGCGAGTTGGAGCTCTTGTTGTCCGCGAACTGGAATCAATGCTCTGACTTAAGGTGGAAGCTCAGGGTCAGGGCGCGAAATTCAAAATGTCAATGGTTTTTAGTTTTTTACGAAAAATTTGGACATTATTACGATGTAATTTAGTGTTTTGCGATATTAGCATTCTGCATTGGATGTCTCGATGCGATATGGTGTTTATAAACGTACACAAATGTTATTGACAATTGAAACAAAAATGGCAAAACATGACTTTCTAAGTTAGTCAATAAAGTAACCACTTTTCAGACAAGGTTAGTGCGGGTATATTAAGACTATCTAAAGACTTTTTAAGCTAGAAACATACGAACACTCGTTTTTTTTTATTTACCTGGAAAAAATACTTATTATGGCAAAGACTTACCGGATTGTCGTATTGATCGGACATCGTCCCGTTCATTGACAGAACGCTGCTGTCAGATATTAAAGACTTGTTGCTACCAGCGTCGCTCAGCTCGCTCGGTATAAATCGGTCGCCTAAACATAACAATAAATTTAGCACCTAAATGTTATTGCGCTAAGATTGAAATTGATTTATCAAATACTCACTCGACACAGTTTCCGTATGCTCCATATGTTCAAGAGATATCTTTGGCTCTTCGTATTCGTGTATCGGAACGTATTCTGTAAAATAATAATATTGTAGTTATATCTTAGTGTCATTTTAACTATAATAACTAGATATTTGTAATCTCGTTTGCATAGAGTTTGATATAGGATATTTTAGGAAAACTGCTTTGTGTGTGTGTGAGTGCGTGTGTGTGCGCGTGTGTGTGCGTGTGTATGTGTATGTGTGTGTGTGCGCTTGTGTGTGTGTGTGCGCTTGTGTGTGTGTGTGCGCTTGTGTGTGTGCGTGTGTATGTGTGTATATGTGCGTGTGTGTGTGTGTGTGATCGTATGTGTGTATATGTGCGTGTCCCGGAGTGTGTTACCCCTGTGCAGCATGTGGTTCATGTCCCGCATGATCTCCTGCGGGCGCAGCGGGTCGGGCTGCCAGCACTGGCGCACCAGCGCCCACACCTCGGCGGGGCAGCGCGCCGGCCGCAGCAGCCGGTCGCCCATCTCGTAGCTCTGACGGAACACAGGGTACAGCTCGCCTCACATCAAATGACCAAAGATGGCGGCTTTGGGCGTGCCGAATTTATGGCACGCGCATAGTCGCCTCTTTGCCCATTTTATGTGATGCGAGTTATACCTTATTTCCTGTACATGGACAGGCTATAAAAATTGCATCTTGCCAGCGATACTCTCTCGCAGCAATAATATATGCAACACCTTGCAACGTACTTGCAACAACCTTAAATCACTTGCAAGGTAGCCCAGAATCGCCGGGTTATACGACACGTTGGACTTATTTATAAAAAAACCTGGTTTCTGGCAGAATTATCGATAAACGATGGAGCCATAAAAATGTAATATAACTCATCCAGAAAAAAAAATCGGAAAAAACAACGCCATTTTTTTATAGACTGCAGTATACTGTTCACTACAGTAAAGACTGTAGTACGCTGACAGTGCAGGTCCTATATATAAGCGATAATTAATTCATAATCCCATTCTTTACCCGGACAGGTAGTAATTGGATGTATGCTCTACTCACCCTGGCTGTCAACACCGGGTTGGTCTCGGTGGGCGACTGTCCGTAGGAGAACACCTCCCACAGCGTGGTCGCGAACGCCCAGATGTCGCCCACAACCGACCGCTTCGCAAGACTCATGTCCGAGAAGAACTCCACGGGCATCCAGTGGACACTATGGCCATAGATAAATAAATTCCATTCACTATAGGAAATGCTTTTAATGTACAAGTCTTATGTCTAATAAACGTAAAAATCATAATTTGTAAAAACATTCAGAATTAATATTTGTGTTAAAAATATTATTTCTTAATTTCGTATTGAAAACTGTCGTTGCACCAAAATAAAAAGTCACTACACTGTCTATGCTATTATAAAAATGTAAATGTGATCGGTCTATACATGAACATTTTAAGAAATATCTAATCTACTAACTAATGCCCGATGAGCCGGTGCACGGGATTACATTAAAAGAACTTGTCGAATTAAGAACTTCTTTCTTTTTTTTCGATGGTTCAAAAAGTATACCTACTCATAATGCGTGTACTGGCGTAGGGTTGGCCCGGTCAATTTCACTATAATTCGGTCGCCATCGTGCGCTGAAAGCAGGAGTCTCCGACATCGGATGTACCCGTGGACGACACCCGCTTCGGACAGGTCCCACAGCGCGCGTGCCAGCCCTGCCGCCACCTTCTTCAAGTGTATCGGCTTAACGCGCTCTTCGTTTTCCCTGTTCAATTAAAATTTTATCTTATTCTAGGATTCATAGTGGTGGTATTGCATTGAGTACTATTACATTTTTCGTTTCGCGGAGACTTGCGTACTGTTTGGGGTCCCGACACTCGTGATAGATAGTTTCTCGACTAACATCTTAGAGGAATTTGGTGTTGCTGGCTTCTTTAAATATGTATCTACTTCTTTGGTTTATAATTGCAAAAGTTGACAAGCCTAGGGTCAGTGGTGGGTTCCTCGTCCCCCATTTATTTAACAATGGATTTCTCCAAGTATCGCCTAGTTCTATCAACGATATTAGTTTATTTTTTTAATTAGGAACTGTATCAGTGTTTATTATTCATATTATCGTGCTGATGACCCGGGTTTATTCCATCTAGCTCACCTTGAAACTCTCGGAGGTCAACAATATTCTCCAAAGTAATAAAGAACTTAATAATAAAATATAGTTTTGATCCTATTAAAACGATATTGTATTCGCATACATTATGAATATTCGGAACCGCATTAAATTGACGACGGCATCGTATCTAAATTATGAGACACGTAAAATAAGTATTTTATATATAGCCAGTTTCACATTATAGGTTTCCTCACGATGTTTTCCTTCACCGTTAAACATGGTTGATTAGAAATTAGATTTGCCTAAATCCCAGTAGTGTTAGCTGGGATTTGAAATTCAAACATTAAAACTGCGCTGTTTCCATGGCATGCCTTCTACCAACATGGCTGTCAGCGGTTGTACCTAGTGCAAAATGTTTGTTTAAATATTTGTGCAATAAACTAGCCCAACCTAGTGTGGAAGCAACAGGCAAACTTAAATGTTAATTGTCCTACTTAAAAAAAAATAAGAAGTATTTAGTTATTTTTTATTATTATTACCTATCTATCTACATGTTCTATCTTACCGAAGGTAATCAGCGAAGGGTCCATAGGGCAGGTACTCGAGCACCAGCGCCGTAGGCGAGCTGAGGGTCACGCCGTACAAACGCACCATCGAACTGGACTGCACACACGCCCACTTACTCGCTAACTCCACGAATTCCTGACACACGAAGAATAACATTTATATGAATAACGTAACAAGTAAAGTTTTAGAAATCATTCACAAAACACTCAATTGTATACAGTACGTCCAATGAGAGATTATTAGTAAGCTAACCGTATACTTTATAGTCTACCGTTAGACATTTTGTATGGACAATTAAAAATTTTAAATACCGTCCGCTAGAGGTGCTTTTCAATTCTCCATACAAAATGTCTAAATACGGTAGACTATACATTATAAAGTTAGCTCGCACTTGAGGTGCTGGTTTAATAAAGCTTGGTTTAATATAGGCGATGAAAGTAGTCACAAAACCGAAGAAGTTTGCCTAAAGGACATAGGTCGAAATTAAAAAAATAATATTTTCCTTCTAACTATAAAAAAAAACAATTTGACAACCCTACGGTGTATAGAATAGCTACTCTCTGCTCCCTACCAATGTTACAATAAGTCAAAGGTCTGTCCAACATCATCTTGCGAATGTACTGTGGGTTACTAAAAACCTGGATTACAATCAACGCAGCAGACAATGATTAAGGTTGTCGCAGACTCATTGTTCCAGTTTGTTTATAATGCTATAGTCTTACCTTTAAATGATCATTGGCTTTCTCTCGCTGCAGTGTCTTGAAAGCGACCAACAGTTTTTTAGTTTCATCGAGCCTCCACAATGCTTTGTATGTGGCTGTTATGTTCTCTAATCCTATTTTCTCGGAACCTGTGTAATGGAATAAACATAAGATGATATAATTTCCTCCCTGACCGAATTAACCAGCCAGTTGCAAGGATATATTATAATACGCAAATGTGCGCAAGCACAGATGCACTCTCTCTTTCCGAACTCTCATTGTCCAATGGGACGGTATCCCTTCTCGATCGGCGAGAGATCAGGGCCCCAAGTCGGCTAACACAATCGATTCCTGATCGAACAGCAACCGCATAGTAATTGTTACTTTTGACAGATATTGTATGGGATATCTGTCAAAAGTGACAGTTACTATGCGGTTGCTGTTCGATTATGAATCAATTGTGTTTGCAGACTTGGGGACCAGGCGCACGACCGACGACTTTAAATGTTCCCCAAGGCAGCCTATATCATCACTAAGAGGGATGTAAGACCTTCCTAAAGTGGGCGATAACGCCCCCTTGTGGGCGCTGCAGGCCTAAAGGGGGTAAGAGACCCACAAAAAAATGGGGGTTGTGTAGAGGCTTACAACAATTAATTTAATTTGAAGTTATAGTGGTTTTTAAGTAGGTGAAAAAATGGGGGCGCTAACAAATAATTCATTCTCAAAGTGGGCAGTAGACAAAATAAGTTTGAGAGCCCCTGCATTAGACGGATAAGACAGATACTTGAATTATTATTTGATTTACTTACCGGTGTATAACAGTATGTCTTTATTAGGCAAGCACCGGGGACTGCGATTGTCTTTGAGTATATCTTGCAGTTCCGCCTGGTCGATGCGCACGCCTCTCTTCACCGGCTCTCCGCATAATAACAACTGAGACTTGTCTAAAACAACATCATTCCAATGTCTAATTAATTGAATCATTGTTATGGAGCGTGCATCATCTTGATCAGGAGGAAAAATTGAAATAAATACATATATGCAAGTCGAAGTGGGATTGGATATGTTCAAAGGTAAGTCGCTGTCGAGGCGGAATTATTCCAATTTGTGGGATAAAACGTAGCCTATGATCTAACCGAGCTAGCACCATACCTTTCATTAATATTATGGTGGATTCGGACTTTGAATCGAAAATAAAATTAACTGCAACAGCTATTTTTATTTGATAAAAACTCCAAAATAAAAAAAATACAACCGAATTGAGAACCACCTCCTTTTTTTGAAAAAGGTTCATATTTCATACGTTCTAGTTCAAATAAATAACAATTTACAAAAATAGGCCTTGCGATTCTACTATGTGCAAATAGTATATTCAATATGATATTCAACCTTAAGGTGATGAAGTAGTTTTTTGGTCGAGTTAACATGCACGACCTCGTTACAGTTGTAGTAGGTATATGTGTTTATTAATACCAAAAAGTACTGTTTATAAAATGGTTAAAGATAATAGTAAAAAACATTTTTCGCTTTTATGTAAACGGGATCACAGGCCATAAACTAATATGAAAAATAACAGACGACCAGAAAATTCGCTTGACAACACCTTTAGCTATGTAAATACTACTGCAGCTGAACAATAATATATGATAAACGTGACTAATGATCATCGCTACACATTTTTTACGAATTCATTCTCCCTGTATGGGTTTAATGGAAATTAGTGTACTTAATATAGACATTACAATTCTTTAAAAAATAAACTCACATGAAGCCGGTGTAAAGGATCGTTAAATGTCAACAGAGTAACAATATTTTAATTAACGGTTGCTTATATTAATATTAGGTTTTTAATGAAAAAAAAAATCCGCCTTTTGGATCTTACCAAACGATAAAACAAAACTATTAAGCACCGCATATAAATTACATATTTTTAATGCACCCTATTTCTGTTTGTATAATTTACATTATGTATTTATTTTTTGTTCTGACGACCTGAGTAGCGCAGTTGGTAGTGACCCTGCTTTCTACGCTGAAGATCCGATATTCGAATCCTGGTAAGGACAATCTTTGTGTGATGAGCATGAATTTTCGTACCAGAGTCATGGAAGTTTAATATCCATTATATATTGATTTCGCCCTCAGTCCATGGTACATAATACAAGTGTTCCTTAGTGTGGGACCATATAGTTGGTGTGTTCGTCTGGTGATATTATTGTTTTTAAACTTTTAACGCGGGACTACAATAATATAGTTGTTTTTAATTTAAAACATAATTTAAAAACGCCTGCATCAGACAAACAGATGTACGGATAGATAGATCAACACTCAGATTATTCTACAAGTATTCCGAGAACCACATAATGTACAATGTGAAAACATTCCCCAAATTTATACAATTTTCAACATACAACAGCATCACAAATCATGTTTCATAAGGAAAATGCTTTGTAATACCTCTTGAAGTGACAAAACATTCTATATAGGGTTTATATGAAAAAAATACCGTATTCCGATGGTGGTATGCATTCGTGAAGGAGTATCCGTCCCTCAAGGTTCTGGTGGCACCCGATGAGCCTCTCGATGCTGAAGTACTCCTCGTTGTTGAACAAGTAACAATGACCTTTGAACTCTATCCTATATGTCTCGGTTGTGCTGCAAAAACACAGATTATTTATATACAAGTTGATTTTTTCAAGTGGGCATGGATGGGCAAATCCCAAACAAATAGGGAAAAGTAAAAAATGCTTAAAGGAATCTCGAGACCGATTTCGTTAAAAAACTAAAGATGCATCATTAGATTTAAAAAAAAATTATTCCTCCATTCAGGAATTGAACCCGTTGATTTTGAAAAAAAAACATACAGTATTAGCATTACACCATCCTATAATGGCGCTAATAAGGATCAAGTTCTGGGAAATAATGAAAAAAGCAAACTTAAGAAAGTGCTAATAGAATAGAATAAAAAAGAAAGGATTCATTTTCAGAAGCCTTATTATTCACGCATAGCAAGTCGTGTGGAATGCTAAGTATGTAATATAATATTATTCTACACAGCAATACGTACCTATTTTTGGTACATACATCCAAATAAAAAACGTTATAGTCGTCTTGGCATTGCCTTAGAATATAGCATCCGTGTTTTTTGGCTCGTTTCTCCTCCAATTTCCTATATGAAAATGCACCGCTGCGAAATTTAAAAGTACATTAATCGTTTTCTCGGTAATGCGATTGGTATGCACCCTACTATAAGTCGACTTACCCGACTGGGCCGTGGCATTTAATTCTTTGCAGTTCTTTCAAAGACGGTGTCTCGTCGTCCTTTGAGAGATTGAACGTCCATTTAACCATTAACCTGTTGTAAAAATAAATGATTAGACATGTTAGACGTAGAAATAATATAATCTTCTATTCATCTATATTACTACTTATAATATGTTTTGTAAAGACGGAAAGTTTTAAGAGTGTAAGTTTGTAGGGGCTAATCTCCGGAACTATTGGACCGAATCTGAAAATTCTTTCACTGATAGAAAGCTACACTATACCGGAGTGTTATAGGTTATGTTTCATCACGCTATGGCCATTGGGGATCATGCTGCAGGGCAAAATATGTCTTGACAGGCGGAGCTGCATGCAAAAGCTACTAGACCTAATAAGAATGTATCGAGATCGTATCAGTATAGGTAATTATTCTTTTTGCAACCAAAATGATTCTCGACGCAGAGACCGATACCGCCATCTATGTCTGTCTGTTTGTACGCACTTCAAGTAGAAACTACTAAACAGAGTGTATTGAATTTCAGCATAATGATAGGTCAACATTAACTTTTGATCTCGGCAAATGTAAGATTTCCTTGGTCTAGAAAAAAAATGTATTCTCAAAATTGTCTTTGTCTCAAAATATTTTAATATAACCTGATAGTTTATACAGCGGGTCAATGTATAAGATACTTGTTATAAAGTATGGAAGGAGGTCCCTGGGATACTAAAAAAATAAAGTACACGCTAGCTGACATTTTGATAAATGATAATAACACAAGGAAAACTAAACATTTACTGTAACCGGTCATATAGCACGGAGATCATAGACATCATACTAATGTATATTTTTTTTATATAAAGTAATCCGTGTTATTGTTCTTTTTTTTTCGACACAGTTATCACATGTCGAATCTCTATCATGAGTACCGTAAGCACTCACGATCTGTCGAATACTGTCACAGCTAAAAAAAGTGAATGTCATAAAGGTTGTCTATCGCTAGTCCAGTTATATTATGGGTCAGTGACGGAGACGAACTTACCTATAGTATCCATCACAGACTGATATGAACGATGACAACTGTTCTTCGGATTGAAACTTAAGAAACAATGGAGTCCCCCTTCGTGATATCTCTAACGAGTTCTCACCATTTCTTGTCAAATATATCAATTCTTCTATTCTACATATGTGGGACCACTGAAATGTAAAACCACTATTTAGATACCGCACAACATTATAATAATAATATTAGGCCTTTTAATATCCCACTGTTGGACACGGGCCTCCTACCAAAGCGAGGGGGATTAGGCCATTGTCCACCACGCTGGCCCAATACGGGTTGGACTTCAAACAACTTTCGTGGGGTTCTCTCAGACATGCAGCTTTTGATTCAGATGTATTCCTTCACCGTTAAGCAAGTGATATTCATGGTTGAACATGAAATCCAGAAATGCACAATGTTTGCCTCGGTAACGAAGATCGCAAGTTCAAACCATAAAACATTATATTAAAAAACTATTAGTCAATATTGAAGTATACATCCCTCCCCACCCCAATCGGAATTTCGAGGACACACAATGGATAGTTAATAACACCGCCGTAAATACATACATCCACTAACTGCAGAATCGTACACAAATCGTTGCGTTCATAACACCAATGCGTATCGTGCACTGGCCGAGAGCACTGTCTCTGTACTGTACTGTATGGTATCGTTGACAATGAACGAATATAAAAAAACACTATTATTCTAATAAATTCAAACTAGCACCGCTCATAACGAAAATGTCCTTGATAACAAAAATAGAATTACCGAACTACAGCTTAATGTCGAATAAATAAATCAGCATCATTTTAAGTAATATTAACGAAAAATTTGCGGTTTGTACGAACATGTATACCGAAAACTTCGTTCTTCCATAGATATCCTTACTTTTGCGGTGGTCACGTAATTAATGAATGTCACTGCCTGCCGCACCGCCCGAGCCACTCAATAATGGTGTTGCCCAAAGTTTTGCAAGATGCAAGAATCTCGCAGAGTTTTATAGAAAAAAACTTGCGTCTTGGTTTTACGAAAACGCGAGACAAACACATTGGGCAACCCAATTCTTGAATGGCTGGGCAGTGCGGGAGGCAGTGAGGTTCATTAATAACGTGATCAGCGCAAACCCAAAGAAAATAATTTCGTTTTTCATCAATACATAAACATCGCAAACTAACTGCTAATCTTTTGACAATATTTCTTCTAATCTAAATATCTTCTAATATACAGGCTGAAATTTCAATCATTGGTAATATTTTAAACTATAATTCTATGATACCGTTTTTTTTCGGATCATTTATATGATGAGCAATAATTTTGAAATAAACCTGAAAAATGTAATATATACCAAAAATACTTGCGCGAAAACGCGAGCACAAGACCAAGACTTTCGGCAACATCACACAAGGATCGACCCCGTTAAAAGGTATTTTGACCAATCCGATAACATAGACATTCCACTACGATTCAACTGTGTTAGCGGACTGAAGGCGCTATTGGTAAGTACTTACTTCACTCTTCACGGTGCTGTACAGCCGTATGCCCGGCTGGTGGGGGTGGAATGGTGCCACCACGACCCTCACGGGAGTGACGTCATTGCCGTTCTGCCACAGAACGTTGTCATAGTCCTCCGCCAAGTAGTTTGGAGCCAAGATATAGAGTTGTTGCAGGTAGAGATTCTTTATGTAACTGCAAATTATGTTATAATTTGAAGGCTATCAATTTGTGTTAGGGTTGGTTTCTGACTGATAACCGATATTATCAAGACAGGGCTGCTGTCCGATCTCCGAGAATAAAAGCACTGGAACTACCAGTAAGTCTAATTAGTTACATAAGAATTTTCCGCCATCAAACTATGTACCAACAAGAACATTCGTAGATGTAGCATGGCACAGAGGCCAAGAACTTGTCTTGCTCTCCGAATAACGGATAACTGCACAAAATGCACACTGAACAAAAAGACAATTGCTCAAAAACAAAATCACAACAATTTTTTTTCTAAAATTGACCTATTGAAATTATACCTTTACATAATGATTACAAATGCGTTCAAATGGTAGTATAGCCTTTCTGGGTAGCTAATTTAAAAACCAATTACCATGAATTACATTAATATATTACAATTATAACGCTTACGATAACGAAATACGTTGATGCGTTAAATGTGTGTTCACCTTTTTATGTCAAAGTTCTAAGAAACGTGAAAGGCCTTGATAACTATTTGTTAGGCAATAAAACAATCAGCCTCAGTAATAAGATAACGGAACTGATTGCACATGTATTATGTATGGCTAATGATATTACAGTTTTAAATTAAATGGCTATTTAGGAGCAATGTGCCAACCGGTTTAACAAAGGACATCAGGCAAGGAACACAATTTGTTTGTATAAATAACAAAATAGGTGAGTTCACGATTTAGTGCTAGCTATCTTGGGCAATTGACCTCGGAGCTCAGCGTCCAAATAAATTTGCACTAAATCAACTCACTAATATTGTGTCTATAGAAACGATTCCAAGCCTAACAATTACGACCGTCGGGAGGATGTAGGTTACATTTGATCTCCAATTTGCGCTAAAGAACTTCGCGCATAGTCGGGGGCTCTCTGAGTTGCTTTATAGATTCTTATCTCATTGCATCTAGGATAACGAAAAAAGTTATACACCATCACGCCTGTAATCCTCGAAGGGGTAGGCAGAGGTGCACTGCAGTGCACCCACAATTCGCCTATGGTAGTTCGTTTGATCTGATGAAACGCTTGGGTAGTGGTCATCATAATCATCATAAGCTTAAAATCCTCATCTCCAAGAACGTTCACACACCTGTTATTTACTTCCGATCTCATACGACGCGGTTGGTTTTATTTACACACATTGTAACGGCGCCCATTACTACTTACTAATCTGTTACTAATACTACTACTATAATCGATTTATCGAATCTATTACATTTTTTTCTCGTGGTCGCTCGTTCTGTAGACTTGTGATAAAGCAGTCGGAACCGTATCCAAAGCTCGCGTTTACCCATGACTCGCGTTTACCCTTGATACATCTCCTTTGCGCAAATCTTGCGTCAAATCAGGGCAAAAATGAATTTCGGAGTAATCTAATGTCATCGCCCTATCCTGCTACCTTGAGTTATGTTGACGTCAATTATGTTGTAACTCTATGGTGTAAATACAAGTATCACCTGCAGTCGGATCAATTGACCTAAAAATACAGAGCTATAAGAAAAACCCTCGTCTCTGTCGGCTCGTTGATCCGACCCAGTGGGTGGCCTGGTGACTGGGTGGGCGTGCTAAGGTGGACCAGGCATAATACTTACTTGACATTGTGTCCGACGGAGCAGAGCTTCGGCAGTTGGTCATGCGCGTGTTTCTTCGCAACGTGACCGTGCCTCCTCACAATAACTTTAGGTATATACTTTTTGTAATCCCTCACAACATCGTTTACCGACAGTTTTTCCTCAGCAGTGGCGCGTGTCCTGAATAAAAATCGTAATGTTTGATATTTATCACGCATATCCGCCATTTTTTGAATTATTTTGCATAAACGTACGAAGCACAAACTGATAGAAGTTTGGTATACATACAAAATGCGTGATTAACAAAATTTGTAAGCAATTTTGCGTTTTGTAATTTTGAATAAACTTCTAAGAAAATGTTACTTAATATGCAAATATGTGGAGATGGCGTCTTTGTGATAGCGGTACTATTAACTTTATTATTATTTTTAACAAGGTTTACCTAAATTTTGGCATCATTCTCTCAAATAGATATGGAGACAATTACAACCTTCCTGTCATTATTAAATGCATAATTCCAAAGCAAACTGAGTAGGTGGTGTCAGTTAGTCAGGCAGTATCTGCCGATCACTATTAGGTACGTAACTTACTGACATCCACTTTGAACTCAGATAGATAGACAAGACTGGAGTACTTACCTACTAGTATATTTCCGATACAATCAAATATAACTAATGGCTTGTATACTCTCAATACATAACTATATATAGTTGGTACTATAGAGGTATCTATTATTTCAATCATCTACGAAACTGGCAGTTAAAGAAATCACTCAACATGTAAATTAAGATAATTTTATGAATGGTGCCATAATTGTCAAATGCCTATTGTTCTACAGTACTCAGAGCAATAATTACTACATTTTATACGCCATTGTTTAAATACATTATATAACACTTAAGTAACTTAACATGTATATCATGTACGATTCTGTTTAAGTAACAATTTATGGACCAAATTGATAAGTGACAGATTTATATTCAAGAATAAGGGGTACTGTAAATTGAGTAAAGTGAAAATGGCTCAAACCAAACGTCGCCATTCCGTATTGCGCATGGAGGCCGGCTGGACTATACCATATAAGCTCTTATCTCTTTGACATAAATGTCTTTATGACTGGCTTAAGTAGGTTTTGCATCATACAATGAGAGGAGAGCCCAATATTTAACATTCTTCACATATATGTATCATATACATTTGCCAGTTATGTCTATGTTTACACAACATTCTTAAAATATGTAATACTTGGCAAAAACAATAGTCATTGCGAACATTATTATTGAATCAGCGACAGAAATCACCATTTCTGGATTAATTGTATATTATTTATTGTAGATGGATAGTCTACAATAAATAATATTTAGGATACTTTTTCCCTTGGAAATAAATAGCTTCTGATAGGTTAAAAATATGTTTACTTAAATATTAAAGGGAGGGATATTAAAAGATTCTCAAGGGTGGGCAAAATATTTGAAATTGCAGGCACAACTTAGATGCTTCTAATATATGAGTAAATTAGTATTGAAACAAGAAACTACAGAAATATTATGTACCTACTGATTTAAAATAATAAGAGAAATGTAATAATATACCCAGTTTGAGTTTTGACTTACATGTCAGCAATACCAAGTCCCAGCATTTCTTTCTTGTGCTCGGGATACCTGATCTCCGGTATCCTGTTCTCGTAAACATCGCTTCTCGCTTGCAGGAAGTAGTAGTCATATGTTGTCTCATCTAATGTTATCAGGTGTTCTAGTCTTGGTACCTGGGTGTGATAACAATTGGCTATTATATGAGTTGTGGCTATCTATAAGAGATATTATTAATAATAAAATGCATTTTTTTTTAATAATGCCAATGATGCGGTAACTGCTGGATGAATTTAAATAAATCATGATGGTAGAAGCTTATATAATGTGGATGAACATGAATAAAAATGAAATATTTCCACAGGATAGATAAAAATGGAATAATTATGACCAGGCCATATGTGTGATGGATGGAGTTAGATACCAACCGTTTGGATATAGAGGCTCTTCATAATATATTTTTTTATTGACATGTTATCTGCTTGGTCTAGTGGTATGAGAATAGGCTGCTCAGTTCACTACATAATTATTTTCGTCTATACTTTAGGACCATAATATGTATGTATATATCTCAATTATGGCAAATAATGCTTATTTTTATCATTATAGGTTTTTTTATAGTTATATTATTATAATATATGATAGTGGATTTTGAAATATATTTTGCGAGGTTGCATTGAACTCTTACCTTGAACCGTATTCTCAGCTCGTAATCCCTGGTGCTAGAGAGAACTTTCGCATTGTCTTTTAGAAAATAATCTCTGCCTTTGACTCGCAACGCAAACAACGTACGCGTAAGGGGAGGTATTTTATACTTTTTGCATAAAATTATACACAACTCCTCCGCAGTGAGCGTGCTGGAGCACCGGATGATGTTCGGTGAACGATCAGTCACTACGGACACTTTAACTGTCTCTTCAATTGTTGCCATCGTGAACTTGAACCATAAAAAAACAAGAGGACGCCAACAGGAGATAAGACTCAAACCCACTTTGATAAATGCATCGTTACGTTAACACTGATTTCTGTAACAACAAAACATTTTCTATCACGTTCACTTAATGCTGCACATATACACTGCATATTACACACACACTATATACATAATTAAAGAGATGTTTATTTATAACATTAGCCAAATTCTTCATTCGGCGTAGTATTTTTTTAGGAATATTTTCGGTCGGTCACTTGAGTTATTTTCCCGTAGGAGCGCTTGTTACATTGACAGCTGGCTGAGTGACAGAAAGCTGGCGGTCAATCTGTCAGTGTGAGAACTAAGTCGACAGTCACGCCATTTTCATTTCATCATGTCACATCCATTATTTTATTTATAATGTGTATTTATTGAAATTTTTATTGCTATTAATTACTTGACATTGTGCAAAATACCCGCTAAGTTGCGGGTGAGGCCATATTCATATCCATTTTATTTCATCGCATCTCATTTCGTAAAGAAAGAAGAAGAAGAAGAAGAGAACTAAGTCTCAATAAAAAAAGGCCAAAAAGGAAAAAAAAAAAATCGTAAACATTTAGTAAAGTATCCACAGTTGTAATGGTATAAGGGATTCATTGTATTATGATCATCAGCATTGACATCATCATTATCATCGGGGTACTTAAAATTTTATAAGAATTATCAAACAATACTCGACGATGGCAAAATGGGCACTACTTTGTAGCCGATTGTCAACCTAAAAAAATGGAAAAGAAAGTATATACTACACAATGCTACCAACAATGGCGAATATGACTACCACAGCATATAGAAAAAAGAAAAATAGTGTTAAGGTGGAAGCTCAGGGTCAGGGCGCGAAATTCAAAATGTCAATGGTTTTTATTTTTTTACGAAAAATTTGGACATCTTTACGATGTAAATTAGTGTTTTGCGATATTAGCATTCTGCATTGGATGTCTCGATGTATTAAGTTTGCTTA
Organism: Pheosia gnoma; assembly: GCA_905404115.1. Taxonomy (NCBI): domain Eukaryota; kingdom Metazoa; phylum Arthropoda; class Insecta; order Lepidoptera; family Notodontidae; genus Pheosia; species Pheosia gnoma. The sequence continues at coordinate 3,947,878 of FR989910.1, forward strand.
AAAAAATACCTAAAGCGATACAACACCATTAAGTTAGTAATAGTAGCGGTTTTTACAGACCTTATGGTATTGTATCGGATTAGGTTCTTTCTTAAGCAAACTTAATACATCGAGAAATCCAATGTAGAATGCTAATATCGCAAACCACTAAATTACATCGTAAAGATGTCCACATTTTTCGTAAAAAAATAAAAACCATTGACATTTTGAATTTCGCGCCCTGACCCTGAGCTTCCCCCTTAAATAATGGAAATATTGATTAGGTTAGGTATACATAATATCTTTGGAGAGTAAATATAATTTTAGCTACTTATTGGACCGTTTTTCCAATAAATTCAGTGTACCAATCGGCTACCGACCAGACTACCTAAATTTAAATAAGTACTGTTGTTTGGTTGGGTTGGTAAACCTGGTCGCTTGATATTCTCTTCCGCCATTATTTTTGCTCATTTGGCAATATTGGTGCTCGTTCGCTTTGTTCTATATTTTTTTTTGTTCGTGAGCAAACAAGTACAATATTTGTAAAGGTAAGTTTTATTTATTACAGAAACTCAATTTAGAGGTAACATAATTGTAATAAGTACTTACATTATCATACACGTGTATTAGTTGACAAGCCGGCGCCGGTTATAGCATTTTTTCTTACAAAAATTTTCACCCACCTTTTTCTGATAAACAGCATTTGATGTGTTTTTTGTTCAGTGTTATAATGTTTATGAATGAATGATAAATACAAGCCACAAATTCTAATCACTTTGGGTAGTTAACACATGCGACATCCCCTTTCATTTCCAAAATAATTCAAATTAGACTGTTGTTAGGATGGAGCAAACTCGCAGTAAAAAAAAACTACCTACTAAATGGATATAATTTGGAAAAAAATATGGAATCTTTCTCAATAATTTAAAATCTGGGAAACACCATTATAAGCTTAGCATTATTTCTAGTTCTTGGGTAAGGGTTGGATGTTATGGTTCTGCGGCTACCAAATAAAATGGCATGATCATCCCTCCTGCTCAGCGAATTCAATCCCCTGTGCTGGTTTATGTATTAGCTTCTCATGAGTTGTTAAGACTGCTGGCGCAGGCTGATATGCTGTGATAAAAACTGGTAAATATGGTCTCATGAGACTGTTAGATGCTGAAGCTGAAAAATTTAAACTTAAATGTGTCTGTTGAAATTGTGTACCCTATTTGGTGGTTAGTCAAGCTTTTATAGAATTTCCTAAAGCACTGGTGAAATCAACTACTTTGTGTAGTAAATACTTCGATCGAGGTTTGGTATGTAAATGTTGATAAATGTTATCACTTGTTTCAGAAAATGGATGATGATTGGGATGATGCTGGTGATGTGGTGAGTATCTTTAAACTAAATACTTCCTCGCTGACTTAAAACAAAATAGAAAGAGTATCTCAATTTAATTGTTTTTTTTATACACACTAAAAAATATATTTTTCTTGTCCTACTAACAAAAGAGAACTTGCCTCCCTCATGCGGGCTCGCTTGTTCTGGCTTGGTGAATTTCAGACACCTTTTATAAAATAGTTATGTTCTGTTAGACCTGTAAAATTCCTCATACTCATGAGGAATTTTACAGGTCTAACATAACATAACTATTTTATAAAAGGTGTCTGAAAGGTATTCACAATAATGACTCTTGCTTGATAATGAATTAAGAGAAGGCAGAATTTGGAAATTCTTGAGAGATTTTAGCCAATAATAAAACACCCATGCTGTTTTTTGGCATCGGACCAACTTGGCAATTAATACTCATTTGAAATCTTATCTACCTATATTATTTAAAAAGTGAAACCTACTGACTCATTTGACACAAAATCTTCAAAATATTGGTCCTCATATTGAAAGGGAGCATGAGTGTTTAAACCTCAAGTGCTTTTAAGATAGCCTTACATTGTGTGCATTAGTCACAGAGACCAGCTAATTGTAAGAAACAGCTTGTTGTCTAAAAGAATTGCGGTTCTAATTGAACTGTGAAGCTTGCCCACTGCTGTCAGTCTTGTTCTCTTATAATGTCTGTATTACATGTGTGTCGATAAAGACCTATCTCTATATTAAATAGCTCTGCAAGCTATTAAGAGATCACTTTGAGTATTGTGATGGTTAAACATACAAAACAGGTCGCCTACTCCCAAATGTACACTTATTTGTCCACTTGAAAATAACTTTTCTGATTAAAAATCAGTTATAATCCTATCAAATGTGGTTTAATCTTTCATGAATTAGGATGTCTATACCTAATACTCAAATAGACTACATAATAAGTTTCTACATAATAAAATATGTGTGCATGCATTCTTTTATTTACCTAATCTGAACACATTACAATAGTTTTTATCTTAAACAACTTTTGTTTCTGTGTAGTGTGTAAACAACTTGAAACACATTTCCAGGTGGTGACAACCCCAGTAAACATCTATGGCACAAATGTAGATGAAGGCCACAGTCTGTCTCGAGGGAGGGGATTCCAATCCTTTAATGACAATGGTAATGAACATTATTAATTACTAGCTTACCCGGGGATTTCTCTGACTATATTCCAGGATAAAAATCTGTTTTTCCAAAACAAATCAACTTATATCTAGCTAATTTGTAAGAATCATTTTGGGGATTGTTTAGCCAAATTAATAAATGTAAGGGCCCTTGCACACGTTGTTTTTAAGACTGCAAATGGCCTATTGAGAAGGTAAGCCTAGTGATAGTATCACATTTTCAGTTCGTTTTTTTTTTGTTTTTTTTTTGCGACGCAATTCGGCTGCGCGAGACACTTCAAGTCGCGATGTGCAAAGAAGGGTCTAAGGATAAATTATTGGTAAACAACTATCTATTAGAAGACTACTATAAATAATATATTGAGTCGACAGACAAAATAAGTAAATAGGAGTATGTAGTTAAAAAAGCATCATCAGTCAGTTCAGTTTACAGTTAATTCAACATTTAAATGTAAACTCAGGGGCATCAATTAACAGTCACCATTCTCAAGTGGTATAGCTTATCCTACGATAACGAATGCTTTCGTTACCTTCTTTGTGAGAGTGGAGTTAGAAGTACATGGCGAGTGTTGATAATAAATTCCCTAAATTCTTAAAACTTGCTATGGTCGTAGGCACTTAACACTCTGGGTTCTCGGTATACCCACGCACTCATAGGTCGCTTTGTTTGAGCGATGCCGCGTACGTGTCAAAAGATTGGGTTACGCGCCGCGGCGATTGCCTAAATGTAGTTAGGTATGTACTAAAAACTATTTATAAAATAAGCAATATACCTATGCAGTGCCAAGTTGGTAGAACGGTTGCCTCGGTAACGAGGATTGCAGGTTCAAACCCCAGCTCGCACCTCTGGGATATCATGTGCGAATCTCATTTTTCAACCATGATTATCATTTGTTTATCGGTGAAAGAGAACATCGTGAGAAACCTGCATGTCTAAGAGAACCCCTCGAAGGATGTTTGAAGTCCGCCAACCCGCACTGGGCCAGCGTGGTGGATTATGGCCTAATCCCCCTCGCATTGAGGGGAGGCCCATACCCAGCAGAGGGACATTAAAAAAAGGGCTGGAATTACTATTTTTATAATATACCTATGCATAAAACAAACTTATAAAGAGACAAATTTGCTTGCCGAACTGAACGCATATCGACAAGTTTTAGAAGTATTTTTTTTAAATGCCTGACTGTATTGCCTCCTCCTTCAATTGTAATTTTAAACTTGAACCCTGAACGTTTATTCAATCAACTGTTTATCGAACAGGTAACATCATGTCATTGATACTTGAGCCCTTTGCAAGACTAACATATCAAATTATTGAACTCGGCATTTTGCCTCTTAGTTGCGAGTAATGTTTTACATCAATAAGCTGATTCGAAAATGTTTTGTTCATAAGATTGCGATGAAGATAAAGGGACTAACGGTTACGGCGACAGACGCGGGCGGGGTGGACGCGGAGGGAGGGGAGGGCGCGGTGGAAGGGGAGGCCGTGGCGGCGGGGGAGGTGGCGGCTGGGAATCGCGGGGCGATTACGAAAATGGTGAGTACATAGAGTTTTACGCATTACGCTTTAAAGATAGTCTAAACATCTACTTTGATGTAAATCCTCGCTTAAGTTTTTTCTAATTAATATCGAAGTATGAATTAGTGGGAAGTATACTGTATTCTGAGTATACTGTAAATTTGGATTTGTAGTTGGTTAATAGTGAAGCTTCAATAATGATAGTACTTTACAAACTATGCGCATGGTCTTACAACAACCGCCTCTGAAACCAACTTCAGAGTGGCGAGATTACATGACGAGAATGAATAGTAAATAGGTAGTACAGTCATCAAGTAACATACTCAGACGACTGCTACTACATCGGCTTAGGTTTTTGTGTTCCATTATGTTTAATTTCAATTGAATTTAATGCATTAGCACGGCATTTCCATCTAATCATGCTTGATAATGCCGTTCAATTACATTCTAAGGTCTATGAGATTGGGGGTCAATATTATTCTGACCTGTGTGCAATCATTATTTCCAAAGGCGACAGGGAGGATAGGGACAGAGATCGGGATCGAGACGGCGAGCGCGGGCGAGGCCGCGGCCGCGGGGGGCGCGGCGGCGGTCGCGGCGGGGGCGGGGGCGGCGGGTTCAACAGCGGCGAGGGTGACGCGCCCGAACTGAACGAAGACGGAGAACCTAAGAAGCCCCCGGTGACATACGTGCCGCCCGAACCCACTGACAACGAGCAGGAGATGTTCAGCAACGCCATCAGCTCTGGAATCAACTTTGACAAGTTCGATTGTATTGCTGTCAAAGTGAGTTGCATATATGTATATACCTTTAATGCTGAACGCGGACTTGCCCGCCATTAACTCGCATAATGTATGGGGCCGTATCACTAGATATATTTGCGCGTGCGTCGCGGCTATGTGTACTTATCGACAATTTTTGCCGCCCATTCGATTCTCTGCACTGTTTTGCCGGCAGTTTGATAAATTTGGTTTTCAATTACCCACAACGCGCAAAGAGATAAGCTTGACGACAGCTCCAGAATATCCATAGCCATAGTTTTTTATGTCGACATTTTCCATTTTTTTTATGAATAAAAAAACGTGTCAAGGGTCTCAACTTAATGCATTTCTATGTTCCAAGGTCAGTTCACACATGGTAAGTATAAGAGTGCTATTGTTTGTAGGTCAGTGGAGAGAACCCGCCCTGTGCCATCGACAGCTTCGAGACTGCTAACTTGAGGAAGTATGTGGTGGACAATATTCTAAAGTCTGGTTACAAGAAACCTACGCCTATACAGAAGCACGCAATTCCTATCATAATGAGCGGCAGAGATCTTATGGGCTGTGCCCAGACTGGATCGGGCAAAACGGTGAGTTTTGTCACTGATAAATGTAGTATTGCCAATAATATACAACCTTACCTTATTATAAATGCTCACTATTTTCTACAACTATTGATAAAGTTGACGCATTTGCAAATACTTTGGATATAAACATAATGATAATGATTAAGATGCGCTTTTAAGAACTAACGAGGCCCAAATGCCAAGATAATAATCTATAAGCGCTTGGCAACTTGATAAACCAGAATATAAGGTCGCTGTTGTCGGGAATGACTTATTTACGCACGGATAGTTCTCACTTGCTTGATTGAATGCGTATGTAACATTATCTCTGTGTTCCGTATAGTAGAATATTGTGACATTTCCTGGTTCCGTATATTTTCATTGTTTGGTAAAAAATAAAATTCTGTATTTCATCACGGCACCTTGAGTTTCACTTGCCCAATATTGCCGGTATTACGCCGAGAGTGTATTGGTACTTATAATAACAATTTACAATTTCAGGCCGCTTTCCTGCTGCCAATTATAAATACGCTATTACAAGACGTGAGAGAATTAGTGGTTGGGTCTGGAGGATGTGCACAACCACAGGTAATTAAAAAATATATTTTAGATCACTAACAGCAAATTAACCCTCGAAATTTATAGGGTGCTTTCGTCCACTTACAATATCATTACGAATTATTTTTCTTCTGAAAAATGCTCTGTAATCCCAATGTATATTTTTTCATCCTTCTCACCGTCATAGTGCATACAAAACAATAGTATAGATTAATCAAATATAAACTATATTTGTACTTATGAGACAAAATTTGTGTCAATAAATCTATATAAAACATTGTTATTGGCACCATTTATAACTCAAGAACGGGTGGGCCGATTTTATGATCTTGTATTTGTTAAATTAGTCTCCGCCCCGAATAGTAGAATAACTATTAATACATGAGAAAATTACAGAAATTAAATAATAGATAAAATCAATTTTCTCATATAATTGATATTGAAGCGGTACGAAGTTCGCCGGAACAGCTAGTAACAAAACATAAAGAATGTATTTAACTTGCTTTGCAGGTAATCATAGTTTCACCTACACGCGAGTTAACATTACAAATCTTCAATGAAGCGCGGAAGTTTTCATACGGATCTATTCTGAAGATAGCGGTCGCGTACGGCGGCACAGCCGTGCGCCATCAAGGAGATAACATTTCTGTGAGTTATATCTACAAAGATTAGCACTCTTCATTTTGTTGACTACATAAATCCTTTCAAATGGTTTTAGACAATCGACACAATATGAATTTTCTGTTTATTCATACAGAACACAAACACTTCACTTTCAAAAACCCAATATCTAAAATTCTCTGTTTAAAAGTTCCTAGGCCTTAGTTAACCGATAAGATAACACATGTATAGAGTTTAATTAACAAAGACTAAAGTGCAATAAGGTCATTAAATATCCATACCATCAGCTTATTTCGATAAGCAGGCATTCGGTTTATCCCCTTTTCTGGTGTATACAGTCTGTAGTGTACATATTAATTTTGTACGAGATTAGCTAAGTGGACACGTTATCATCTAGAATCTTGTCCCAGTTTACATAATTCAAATTGCAATCGCACAAAATTGTTTGTGACACAAGTAACATGAATATACATTTTTATATTGTTTTTTTTTTGTTTCGCACAGAGGGGTTGTCACATCTTAGTTGCGACTCCGGGGCGTCTCCACGACTTCGTTGAACGGAACCGCGTGTCGTTCGATAGCATTCGGTTTGTGGTTCTCGACGAAGCGGACCGAATGCTCGATATGGGCTTCATGCCGAGCGTCGAGAAGATGATGGACCATCCTACTATGGTGCCTAATGTAAGTTCTTATGTCTGGTAATATTTGTAACACTAGTAATAGAGTACGTGATTTTTAATTTTGTAACGGCATTGTACAGACGTGATGTAAGTCAAAGCAAGCTCATCGTCCTTTATTACCAAAATGAAAGAGCGAATATCGCTGAATTAATCCTAAAAAAACCTCTTTTACAGGGTAACCGACAAACTCTTATGTTCTCTGCGACGTTCCCGCAAGACATCCAGCACCTGGCGGGCAGGTTCCTGAACAACTACCTGTTCGTGACCGTCGGCATCGTGGGTGGTGCTTGCACCGACGTCGAACAGATATTCCACGAGGTCTCCAAGTACGAGAAACAGAACATGCTCAAGAAACTTGTTGAAGATAATGGTGAGTGATTAATAAATTATTTTTTGAAAATCTTCAAATTTACGCATTTGTTTCTATTCTGTCAAAAGACAATCTAGGCACTAGACCATGTGTTCGAAAGTAACATGAAAAATTATCGTTCATACAAACTGACCTCCATATAGGGATCGAATTTCCAAAAATCTCCTTAGTGCACTTCTAGGGTACTTAAGGATTATATCCCCCAAATTTCTAGTGTCTAGGTCCACTGGTTTAAGGCTGTGCGTTGTCTGTTGGCCAGTTGGTCAGTGTTAAGAATTTTATCAAAAGATTCCCCGTTTCAACCGCACAAATCGGCTCTCGGGAAAGTGTACGACACATTAATTAGAGCCTTGTATAAGGCGATAATATTGTTTGGTTGATATTATGTTGTATATTCCAGATCGGAGGCGCATCCTGGTGTTCGTGGAAACGAAGCGCAACGCGGACTACATAGCGGCGATGCTGTCGGAGAAGCAGCTGCTGACGTCGTCCATCCACGGCGACCGCATGCAGCGCGAGCGCGAGGAGGCGCTCGACAACTTCAAGAGCGGCCGCCACTTCATACTCGTGGCCACCGCCGTGGCGGCGCGCGGCCTCGGTCTGTACTGCATCACAACTCCATTATATACATTATTACATAGTGACTTTCTTAATAAAATTATGTATATAACTTTATCCTAATAAAAACCTAGCTTGTTTCCAAACGTTGTGGGTCAAAATTACAATTATAGACTAAGACATAATACTATCTAGCGGGAATTTATGTTGTTAGAGCATGATCCTGGTCAGGCCTTCCCAGAACGTGATTCTTCTTAGCGACATTATGGGTGATGCAAAAATAGTGGTTTTTTTTTCAATCATCTGTTTTTACTCCTGACTAGGTAGTTTTTTTAAATCTAATGATGCAGATTTAGTTTTCATTGAGATAAGTATCTTGAGACCTTAAAGTATATTTTGCTGTTCCCTACAGTTTCTGATTGGGCTAACCACACGCCTACTTTAAAAAGTCACCTGTATATAATGGAATTATAAAGCTTTTGCAATAGAAAATATCTAATTTAGACATTTTATCCCACAGATATAAAGAACGTAGACATAGTAGTGAACTACGATCTGCCAAAGAGCATAGATGAGTATGTGCACAGAATCGGTAGAACCGGCCGTGTCGGTAATAGAGGGAAAGCAGTGTCTTTCTTTGATCGAGATCAGGTATGTGAACAAGTATCATCTCTTATAGACTAAGGTATTATAAGTAAAGATATTTCGCTCATTTATAGGGAACCTTTACATTTAAATAAGATTATTGCCATTTACTAGGCTTAGAATTAATCAAAATTCGGGACCTCTAGACTCATATAATTGATAGAACGAGTCGATACTTGGCGGAAATCCACTCTAGACATATGACAACAAGCCAAGGCAGTTGTGGTCAGACATTATGGCAAAGTATGCGGTTGGTGAATAACTTTTCTGACTGGAGAACACAGTAGTCATACAGTGTCAGTGTATAGGAAAGAGATGCATATAAATATAAATTCTCATAGTTGTTCCTACTACGGGCGAGATTCTTTTGTATTTTGTTGTTTCCAGCTGCTTGCCCAACTCTATCAAGAAACTGACAAAAAGCAGTTTTTCTTCTGTATAAATACTAAATTATGTATTTTTTATAGGACATCGCGCTCGTGGCGGACTTGGCGAAGATCTTAAGGCAGGCAGAGCAGCCCGTGCCCAGCTTCCTGGAGGGCGGCGGCGCGGCCACATACAAGGGCAACAAGTATGGTGGCAGCGATATTCGAGTGAGTACATTATTTGTGTTTACTTGACACATACTACTATTTGAGGGCCTGATTAGCGCAGCTTGGTGTGACCCTGCTTTCTGTGCCGAGGATCTCGGGTTCGAATCCTGGTGGGGATAATTTTAGTGTGCAGCACTAATTTTTGTACCAGATTAGATTAATGGATTTTTAATATCTATATAAGTTATATTCTAAGTTCGCCACCAGTCCATTGTACGGTACCCATAGTACAAGCGTTGCTTATCGTGGGACTGTACAGTTTGTTGTGTTCGTTCGAAGATATTGTGTTTTATATTTTTTTTTTTCCCATGCTACCAAAAGGGGTTTGAGGTATATATTTATTTTCCTATATCAAAAACATACTGAATGTTGAATTAATGTCCCAAACCACCATTGAGCGAGCAATTCGGTCACTCCACTCACACTATAATTCCTGGATCCAGACTGAATGCGGAGTCTTGCGAGTCTGACTCAAGCATATTTCTCGCTGTCATTGCGCGGCATGTGCCCAAGCGAGCTTCAAGTAGCTGCGCTGTCAGTCTGGATCCGGCCAGTCGCCTACGGTTAACCATGCAATGTAGACCTAAGTACTGTATAATAACCCTTGCGATGTTTAGTAAGTATGCATTATTCTATCATACATTTATTACTTTCAGGATTTCAATAGTGCAACCACTGTTGTTGAACAAGGCCTAGAGCCCGAAGAAGAGTGGTAGATGCCACGGGACTCCTTGATATTACTTACTCTCGCCGATCGGCGATAATTACAGTGAATTGTTGTTTGATTTGTCGTGCAATTGGTGGTGCGTGTATATAAACAGTGGTGCTTATGCTGAGAGTCCCAAGGACTAGTGCGTACAGGTAAACTGAATTCTTTCCTACGAACAATATCATGGCATACAAAACAAAACCTCGTCATTATAAGACTGTGAACTAACTAACAAGTATTTTTTTAGTTTTTAGCGTTTATTATTAAGTTTGTATTCATCTAAAACTTCCATAAACAATTTCTGTTGCATAAGTTCCATTGCTGTTAACACAAACATCATCCTGTTGTACTTACTTTTTTTTTTATTTTAATACTAAGTTGATAAGTTTTTTTCATTTAGATTTTTATTAGTATTGTTTATTGTTCTTGTTATCATACCATACATGCTGACTCATTCATGTAAGTAGCGTCAACAATTAAAATTGAACAAGAATGTGGAATCTAAATCTGTGATGTTTTAATGTAAAGTTGCTCAGATTAAATGTTAAAATAGTTACGATGACTTGGATGTCTATTCTAGATCTAGCTATTTTTAAGACAACTGTTTTTGATTTTCTCTAGATTCAATACTTGATACTATTTTTAAATGAAAAAAATCAGAATCTCGTACTGAACGCGCGTGTACCTCTAGATTTGACTTCAAAATGTTTTTTAATACCAAAAAAGCTTAAGCGCCTAGGAAAATTATTTTCTGTACAAAGACGGGACGAAAACATTTAGAATGATAAATTTATAATCTGTGATGATTGTTATAATAAGTAGAATAGGTTCGCATTATCATATTTTCATTATGCCATATGTTTAATATCAGTGCAAACGTTAGAATTAAAATAAAACGAATTCAGATTTCATTACTTATGCTATGTCCATATAGTGATTTCTTCCATTGATTAAAAGACCTTAGAATATGGACAACGGAGTAGGTACTCATTAGCCTTAAGACGTTACTATTGAATTAAAAACAGTTTGCTATGCAAAACAACTTGTTTTATTTAAAAATATATGTAAAAATATGTACTTACCTAATAATCGCTGTGTCTATGCTTGGCAAAATTGGCACCTAAGTGTACTTATAAACTTTTTCTTAGATTTAAGTACAAAAACCTAAGGTATAGTACATGCTATTGAGCTCATCATATTATTACATAGTGACTTTCTTAATAAAATTATGTATATACACGCAATAATCGCGCACATAACAAAATTAACACAACCATTAAGGCAGTGGCACAATAATCTATGTGTACTTAAAATAAATCCCAACAACATACAATGTTAGTAAATTTAGTGTTACTACTTAATTTTAGAGATTTTAGGACAAATATCCTGATATGAAAGATTGTTTCTCGTTATCTTGAACGTCATGATTTTGGCGCTGACCAGACGACCCATAAGAGTGGAATTGGAGACTTGTCTTTTTAACAAATGGTGGAGTAAGTTTGTCGCCTAGTCAGCTCTTACCCTTTAATACATTCAAAACAAAATGCTTCAACTTATGTTCTATTTATACATAAAATTGACATCCATAAATTTATCAAAATCTATTTGTGTGGCCGTACCAACATTGTACGAATATATTAGAAAAGAAGATACCTAATTCATAGATAATATGTAATACAATAAAGTAAACGATGTCATAGAAGTTGATTATTTGATTGATATGGCGATCGCGACTTACTTCGTATAAAAGGTAACATTATGTAGATACCTACACCTGTAAGTATATCTCGATGAAAGTAAGTTGTAAGTTTGAATCCACCTCCAATGGCTTTACAAATCATTTTTCTTCAGGAAAAAATATTAAGGCTATATTTTATGAATTGAAACTTCTTTAAATTTGGGGCATAACTGGAGGACATTTCGTTCCTATATCAACGGCAAAAATATGCATTGAAATAACTAATACACTTACCAGATTCCTATATTATTCATTATTATAATTATGATTAAGGCATGTCGGTAATTGTAACCATGTAAATATTATAAAGATTACAAATTAGTTACATTACTACAACTTAAAATCTACATATCACAAAAAATAAGGCTGTCTAAACACTTAACTACTCCCGCGGAACCTAGTGTCTAATAAACTGCCTCCATGCAATTTCATTCAATTCCGCCCATTTCGCGTGCTTCCCATTCATAATTGACACACTTTCACACTTATACACGGTGCTTTTTATTGGCTATGTAGACTAACTATACTATATAATGTGTAACAATATAAAATATTTTTAGCGATCCATTACATCAGTACAGGTTATAATAAAGATCACATAATGCGCACTGGGTATGTTGGAATATGGCCCAAATCCGCTCGAATTGACGGGGAGTGTATCCAGTGTAATGGCAATAGGCTAGCCCCGTATTACTATGGGACTGAAAAAAACATCTGCCAAATATAGATGACTGCAGTGCGCCTCTGCCCACCCCTTCGACGATTGCAGGCGTGGTGATATTAATTATTATCTAAATATACAGGCGTTATGTACGGTCGCTTCCTTTTATTGGCTTATCTACCAGTATCATCGCCTCTCAAGTCAGGTATAGATTCCAACACGTAAAATGATGAATGGCGGCTGCGCATACATTGAGGCGAAATATAATATAATAATATAACTCCTTAGAAACGTGCTGCTTGCTGTGTCCAAAGCAATATACAAGGGTGGTTATGAATTAGATCGTAATTTTTATTTCTATAGGAAAGAAAAATTAAGAATATCTATTCACGAATCGATATTAAATTCATACTACCTGAGCGTCCTCTAAGTTCCACTAGCCACAAAAAAAGCAACGTGTATAGTCAAATACTAAGAATTATGTTATTGTTTTTTTTGAAATCGTTATAGCGCGATGTTTTTGTGTTCATTGCAAAAACTATGTAGATGCTGTTGTTGCCAAAGGCTGGTACGGTGAGGATATGTTCCATCTGAAATATTGGACGAACCTAAAAGAAAAACGTGTATTTGTATTAGACGTCAAAAGTGTGCGATAAACACACCACTTAGCACACATTACCACATTAGCTACTTTTCTCCTTAGCCCCTTCTACTAAGCTAAGCTTGTGCTAGTTTTATGGCCAGGATGGGACTGGAGCTTCGCAGATAAGGGGACGGCACCTAAAACCACCAGGCCCCAGGCTAATGACGTGTAGTCCAGACCGTCGCCAGGATTTCTTTTGGAAGGGGAGGGGGGATCGAGTTCACTCCGGGGAGGAAGGTCGAAGAGACATTAGTAAGTACCTCTGTATAAAACGGTGGGTGTCTACGGTCTGTGTCTAAGGCATTTCGAGGCGGTTGGACCCCCAATCCCCCCTGTCTATCTATCGCATTGCTTATGGTAGATCATACATCCCATACTTTTAAGGTAAGTACCTAGGTAAGATAAAAATGTCATAGTAGTAGTGGCATAGAGCAGCAGAAATTGATCTCATTGTGCCAACTACGACACTAGGTATACATTTTAAAACGGGAACATATTGATTTGAAATGTACTATGGTACCTATTTTAGCACTAAACCAAATATAATTATAAGCGCACAACATTTTATGCAAGGTCATCAGAAATTACGATATGTCTGTAGACCAGACAAAGCTTTCTTAATGATACAGGTTCATTTATTTTTAAACATGAACATAACGTGTCCCGTCGTCATTGGACGAACACCAGCTGAGACCAGATTTCATATTCATTAAGTCTGGTTTCAGATTTCAATGCATGGGGTAATGGACTTAAAAATAAACACTTTAAAGCTTGATTTGGCTCTAAATATTCATAAAAATAAAATGTATAAAGAGCAACACATCTAACGAGCACTTCTAGATGTTTTATTTGTATTTTGAAATTATGCCAAAAATATATATGCAGTCTTTGTTTTCTGTAGCTCATGTATAATCTTTATACGTAGCAAAAATGCAAGCACAATCCGTCCTGCTCACACACCACAGGATTAATTAAATAAGAAATATGGAGTCGGCATACTTTCTCGATGTCGCTAAGATTACGTTAGGAAGTCCTGCTAGACACACTGATTAATCTTTATATTGTTATATCATCAGTGTTTTTTTTATTATTTTGCTGGTTAGATCATGGCTAGCATATCTTCCATAAGTGCAGCCCATGAGAAAAACAGTTGTCAACTTCCAGATACAAGGGTGAATATAAGACAAGTAAATCTGGGACTGATACAAATATATTGACCACTTGTGTTTGGCTTCCAGTGTCTGTGCGAAAACGGAACCTACACAGCAGTACGTAGAACCAAATACACAAAGCGGTTTAAAAAAATATGACTCATAAAGTAGGTAACATCGAAACATGACATATTATTGAATACCCACATATAAAAAGAGCATATCCGAAAGCCCTGCCGGGAGCTCCGTCAACTTTGAATATTTGTAAGTATATAGTCGAGGGCGGCTCTGCGTATGCTTTTCCATAAGAAGTAGGTAAGCGCAGAGCCGCAATTTTCAGTCAAGAAAATTACCGATCCTTGTACCCAAGGAGAATCATGGTGTCTTCAAAAAGAATGTAGTAAGTAATAAATAATACTTACAGTATGCAAATAAAGCAGACTGCGGTTATACCACTGCTGAGTATGAAGATGGCTCCAGGGAACGATGACAAAGTGTATTCGTATAACGAGTTGTACAGCAGAGGCGAGACGAGAGGACACAGCCCTTCAATAGCTGACATCAGCGCGAATACTTTGGCTATGTCTTCGACAGGCAGTATTTTCGTCAAGAAGGACCTTAGTAGAGGCGACGATAGACCTTTGAAGACTGACACACCAGCACCTGGAAATTTAATGTATATTAAACGCGTATGCATGACCTGATTAGCCCAGTTGGTAGTGACCCTGCCTTCTGCGCTGAGGGTCCCGGGTTCGAATCCTGGTAGGCACAAACTTACAGTGATGAGCACGAATTTTTGTACCCGAGCTTAATATCATTATCAACTCATACAATCTTCTTTCTTCTCTTTCAATCTAGCATCGCAACAATGCTTCTGTTTAAATGCTTCTCATCACATTCCCAAACCATTTCAACGTCCGGCTGTTTTCGGAATTTGTTGCTACTCGACAAACCATAAAACAAATGTAGCTGGTCACAAAATTATAATAGAGGACCGCAAAAAAGGAGTAGGTAAATAAATATGGTGTCACCCTTAAAACCAGTAACAAAGGTCATAATACTAGACCGCAAGATAATTAAGCATATAGGTACCTAATGACAAGTAAAAACAATAGAATTACCACAACTACCTAACTATTGCAACTTACCTAAATACATATGCCACGAGACAACAGCAAACGCTCGGATAAGATATTCGGCTATCGACGACAGGAACGCGACGTTTGTGACCATCAAATCACCGAATTTTAAGAAGTTTTGGAACAAGCCGATGCCGATGAAAGACCCGAGGAACGACAACGTCGTGGCTGATGCTGAGAACAGCGTGTACTCTTTCACTGCCCAGTGCAGTTTCTCCCTCGAGTACAAATACTCTAACGATATTTGTCCGTAGAGTATGAATATAGATAGACTGTTTGCGAAGGTCAACAGTAGAATTTGAGCTCGTCCTCTGTTCGGTCGTTTCTTGAAACACTCTCTAAACATCTCTTTGACTAGAAGAAAGTCTAACACTGTTGAGATACCACCCTGGGAAAGAAAAGAAAAAACAATTATTTTCTGTTACGGAAGAACGTGGGTTTCACAATCCGGTGGACCTAGAACTTATCTAAGCTTATTACTTATTTAATAACATGGTAAATTAACAAGGCAACACATGTGACTACGTTCGCGTAGATCTTATTTTTTGGTATCCCTGGGAACCCTACCCCTCTATTGCCCGGGATAACACTCGTCAGACACACTCGTGTTGACGCGGGATATAAGAAACGGTCGTGTCAATTTTCAATGAACTCCTAGTAGTTTTTGTTTTGCGCGATGCCCGTACCCGTTAATTATAGTCTTAATAATGGTTATTCGTATAATTATCCAATCCTTAAAACTGAAATCGAAATAACTCGACTAGAATATCATGACTCAGACAAATATATAATATAAATAAATGACATATAAATGTATAAAACATATAAATGACTTAAACGCCCTCTAGACTATTTTTTATTGATTCAACGATCAGCAATCTATTTTGTATAAGACTATGGGCAACGGTAAACGAGAATTTCATCTATTGGAGTTTTGTTACGGCTCAAAATTTGAAATCATATTCGATTAAATTTGTCATTGATTAAATCACCTACTCTATTCAAGGTGTCCCAACTCTCAATCGATACCTGAGTTACTTAAATGTCATAATTGTTTTTTCATCTCACTCGCTCAGAATGGCGGACTTTATTGTTCGAAATCTGCCCGCAAAAGTCCATTATAGCCCGAAAGTGAAGAAGGTTTTTGAATTTCGAACGTGACGAACTAATGCATCAAAACTATTCGTTAATCTGCGTCAATGGGAGTTGTACCTGACATTTCTATTCAAAAAATATTATAAAACGTTTCAAAATGTGCGTCGGCGGGAATATTATATTCCCTCGGTAATTGGAATTCAATTTAAGCATAAAACAACAAATAACTATTTTCTATTTCCTTAAAAAAAGTTAGCTGACATTTAAAATCTATTCCCTTTTTTCTCGGGATAATATCGGCTACAAAATAAGTAATACCAATATGTGATTTTATTTATATACATAATAAGAACTGATATAAAATAAACAAAATCGAGAGCCTTTAGCGGCGGTGGTGGCACCGACTGATAACGAACATAATCATTTATCATGTCATATTATTATTATCTAGTGAAGGTAATTCCCAGAGGTTATCACTCTTATCTTCTTGTTTAATCATACAATAATACAGGTGAGTTTGTAGTCGCAAAAATATCAATAATTAAGACGCCAACATAATTAAAGCCGTGCAGATAAAATATTCCAAAAATATTTCTGAATTATACTACTTACATTTATATACAAAAAGATTCATATTTAAGGTAATCTGATCGTGTACAATCCGACTTGATTAAAAAGTAAATTAACGACTGACTCCACTTTTAATGATGCCAAAATCCATTACATAAAATTTAACTATACTATTTTTATTTTTTTACATATTCAGTACCATCCCGTAATAATAATCTATCATAGATTATTAAAATATGAAAGATCATTATAAACAAAGTCTTTTTATTGCAAACGTTTTTAATAACCATACCTGCTTGCTGATTTATTAATGTCGCATATATATTTCATATGTTTTTTTGTTTATAATCAAACCAGTTTTGGCAGTCTAAAAATAATAATAAAAACTCATTCTTACCTGCACAGCTCCCGTCAGTGATTCTCTGACCCACACAGTGGTGAATACATATGCTACAACATTCATAGCCACGGCCATCAGTATCAAGTAAGTGTTGCCAACAAGTCTGAGAACTGGGGCGCTAAGTAGCGACCCCACTACACTCCCCAACGACACCGCCGCTTCCATTATTGTCATCCTGTACAAATATACGCAAATAAGTGCATGTCCCAAGTGTCTGTTGGCAACACAGCATACAAGATTAGGAGATTTTATAATGTCTTGTTGGTATCCCTATTTGGTTTGGAATACTCGGAATACACGCATTTGATTGAACTGCCTGTAAAACTTTTATGTATTAGAAGCTAATGCTTCATCTACAGTCCGTTTTACAATAACTTTTAAGTGTCGAATGCTTTTTTGCATCATAATTTCTCAGATTATCTATCATTCTGCTACAAACAGACAGACAAACATTTATAGACAGCAAAACCATTTATAATAATAAAACTCCCTACGCATCGCCAATGTGGTTGTTACCTTTTCTTTGTCTGTTGACCTAGCACTGCGCATGATCTTAACTTACATGTAAATCCAGGGAAAGCCTCTACGAACGGCCCAACTTGGCATGCAATCTGCAGGGTTGATTTGAAGGGCATACACGCCAATTGGTAGGGACCCTACAAATCGGCCCTACGGATTGGGTGCAAAGTTGGGCCGTTTGTAGAGGCTTTTACAGGATTTACAAACCTATACTATAGAATAAGTACCTACGATGTAACTCATTTGCTATTTATACGTTTTTACTGAAAAAAAAACCGGTTAAGCACAGTCGCCCAACTATACTTATGAGTGTATTGAGCACTCAAGTGTTACAATTACTTAATTTATTTAATCTAATGCACGCTCCACACCTTCCGATCCTTGATATTCTAAAAGGATCGGAAGGTGTAAAGCAGGGATTCCCAAAGTAGTCGATATCGGTTTCCCAGGGGTCGACATAAACGGAAACTGATTTTGGGGGTCGATAAGGTCTAAAAATCGACCCCTATTAATTAACACGAGTTCTTATTCGAAACATTCAAGATACTGTGTAAGTTGTGTAACGTGTCTCAACTTGTTATAAGAATGACTAATATTTTAGTAGGAAGTCAATAAGCTTGCACGAGTTCGTACAAGATGAAATTATTATTTTGTAATTATTTTATATCAACTGACAAAAACTAGAGATAGAATTTTAAAAGTAATTTGGTTATGGGGGTCGGAGGTATCAGTTCATTTTGGAAAAGGGGTTTCTTGCCCAAATTAGTTTGGGAATCCCTGGTCTAAAGCGTGCTACAGCCTGTACCCACCATTCGCTGCTCAACATTCATTACCTAAGAGATCTATTCTCTGTGTTGGTGATGTCACTCAAATAACAAAAGGCACCAGTGAAGAATATAGTGAAACCTCCAGTGAGGGAGTAAGGGATCACGGTCGCTATGTACCACCAGGGGCCGAGGCTGTCCATCACAGAGTACACGGTCAACACCATCGAGCTCACTGTTATACCTAAAACATATTATAATGAGTTTTTGTTGATCTATACTTAGGTATGAATGAAAATGAAACAGCAATGGGTGGAGTACTTAGAAACCTATATGCCAAAAGTACCTATATTCTTATACAGATGATTCAGAAAGGGCATACTAACCTTTGAACCTGCGCTTCTTAACTGCATTTGTAATCATTGTAATATTTTCCTTGCCCTTATTTCGATATGTCGATTGAAAAATGTCGATCCCAACGAAATGACAATAATTGTGACATTGTACCCTTTCTGAATCACTTGTATATAACCGGTTAGGCTATCTGTCTACTAGTCAGTACCTACGACTCACGGCATCCAACGAATTATAAATTTGAAGCAAGCGTAGCGGTAGCAACACTTGTTATTTACATGTTAATAAAAACTATTTTAATTTACCGCGTAAATTAACATTATGATAGCTCCTGTTCCGAACAACAAGTGAAAACTCCGCCTCTACACGACTTGACCTACCGCTATTTATTAGATTGCTTTGAATTTCCTCTGTTTAGACTTCTATACCCATACTTAGTAAACACCATACCATACCACGGCCGCGACTTTGTTGGCGTAGAAGTAGATAGTCTACGCCATAGGAATTTAATTTCCCATGTTAGACCCAATATTGGTAAATTGTCTATGCCGAGTTTTATTACTCTTACCGTCTACGTTATCTATCATTGAAATGATTAAAGTGAAAACTCGGCTTAACTATCTTGATTGGAAATAATTAGCGTTACGTAGCCTAGACATGAATAGTTCGTGCCCTCAACGCGAAGCGTGCAGCGTTCTTTCGACCACTGTGCATAATATTATTTTACCTGTATTGACAACCTTTTTTTTAATATTATAATGACTCACTATTTTTATGTGATTGTACAGAAATATTAATTTATTTATCTCTTCTGTGATTCATCAGCAACAATAAATGTCAATTTTGGTGATGTTTATAGTTTTTTATATCCGTATCTGAAGTTCTGAACAAGATAAGAGTTTTATATTTGGATACATAAATGAAACATAACACTCAAAACACGATTAATAAAAATAAATGCATAGACCAAAAACCGAAATCCGCTTGTTTTTTACGAGGTTTTAGTCAGCTCTCGGAATAGATAGATAAATATATTAGATATTTTAAGAGGATTTTTCCTTTCATGTATAGGTAATGATAAATTCTTGATTTTGGTAACAGTCTTTTTATTATGTCTTTTTGTGAAGAAGTCATGTTGATATTCAAATCGATAGATTCGAAGAGCTTACCTAGCAATATATAGTGAATTGATAATAGTTGATTATGATGACGGAATTATAAATAAGTAGTTACTTACCGAACAAAGACCAAACAACCAAAGGTTTCCTTCCATGTGTGTCGGACCAAACCCCGAGGTAGAAGGATAGTATCGCTGGCACCACTGCTTCAATCACACTCCTCACGGTGGATATGGTTGTGGCATACTTCTGGACTTCCTCCTCCAGCTGTCGGCTCTGGTTGCTCTTGTCCAGCGATAGGAAAACTTGGCATTCGTCTTTGGAATAATCCAAGGAGTGGATACACGTTC
Organism: Pheosia gnoma; assembly: GCA_905404115.1. Classification (NCBI taxonomy): domain Eukaryota; kingdom Metazoa; phylum Arthropoda; class Insecta; order Lepidoptera; family Notodontidae; genus Pheosia; species Pheosia gnoma. The sequence continues at coordinate 3,968,467 of FR989910.1, forward strand.
GGTACAGGAATATGTTGTTAATTGCCGCTCCTTAAAACGATTTGGGAAAATGCAATGAATCAAAAAATATTTGGCAAAGTCGAGCTCCATAGCTGTTATTTCGTCAAATAGTTACAGCTTAAAAAGCAGCGAAAGACTTGCCCTCCGTTACATTAGCAACAATGTTAAGCAAACTGCTTAAAATATTCATATTCTCGTTCAACATTAATTTAAGGAATATTTACCCGAAGGTATATATCTTAACCCTTAGTAGCCTGATTTACGAAAGTGATTTATTTTTAATATTACTGTGTTTAATGTTACTATGTTTAATAATAATGACATTTGATTTTTTTTTTATTTCGTTGGAAAGAATATTATACAACAGTAAAATACGTACAGCCAACCTATAAAAAAAAACTAATAGTAATGTGAACATTCGGTTTAAAAGATTGGTATCAAAATTGAAACTCTAGGCTATTAAGGGTTAATAATTTCATTTTGGGTACGAATTTCAAATGCAAAGCTGGAAGAAGATGCAGGAGACCTTGATAAGAGAAGAGTTTAGGCCGAAGGTTGTTATGTACCGGATGTTCAGTGGAAGGCGGCGCACGTAACACCCGAATGCGCACAAAACGTTGGCGCCAAAATGTTAGGAAATTCGCGCTACTATTTGTACTTACAACACTTGTCAGAGACATATCTTCCTAAAGGCAAATCGTCTACGCTCATAATACTTTGTATTTTTTTATTTCTATATGTTCTGTGATGCCTGAATCGTATAAATTATGTGTCTACTTCAGCCATCGTTATAGGCAAATAAATCTTATCCAACACACCCGTTTTAGAAGCGCGAATGTTACGCGGGGTTTCAAATAATAATTGTAAGTATTACCTATATACATAACCATTTATAAATAGAAATGTATAAGTTACAATAGAATATAATAGGTCGATCAGCAGCCGGATCGTGTATCTAAGTACTGTCACTTTTAACATTATTTCATTATTAATACGAATAAGTGGAAACCTAAAGCCAAATGGAAGCACCGAAACAGTAGAGTAAATGGGGTAAGTTATAAGTACCATATTTGTATATACTTAGATAAGGTACCGACTTTATTTCGCAACATACTTATCTACTTTACGTGCATTTATGCTAAGCCCATCAGTTTATGTCGTGGTTTCAAGGGTGCATTTAATTGGGGCATACAAATGGAGGAAATGAGATCTTTTGTTTGTTTTATTATCAATTAGCAGTCCCGCAACTTTGTGCAACTAAACATCAGTTCTTTTGGCTATCCCAGGTTGACCCTTTCCATTTTCCGGAACATTATTTTAAACTATCACCATACCAAGATGCATGAAATGCCTGGTAAATTTTGAGATGCAGTTTTTTTTAGTTAAACTCACCCCTTACCCTGAATAAAAAGTACCTACTTATCCCATATTATGTAAGCCCGGTTTATATGCTGTTCCAAAATATGTAATTTTCATCAAAATCCATTCAGTAATTTTCCCGTCGCAGGCGAGCAGAGACACAGACAATTTTAAAATAGTCGATTTGGCACCTGTATTAAAATAATAACGTACATTGTATAATTAACATTTTTTTGTTTAAATGCACAGACACTACGACCAAGTTACAGTCTAATTAAATGTCAGTACCTATAGTTTTATGTTGTCATTTGTCTCTCATTTAAATGTATGCATGCACGCCGGATATATCGTCGCGGGGACAAGGTTTCGACATCGTCATGGGTCCAATCAATCGATACCTATACCTAAACCTTCAATATAATTAATAAACATTCGCAATTTAGGTACCAGACGCATAGTCATTGACCTTGGTAGGTTTGTTTACATCGTGATAAATACCACGCAACATGCTTGGTAACTACATTAGATTATATACAGTTAAGTGCAGACCTGAGTTCCTTGAAGTAATGACCATTTAGGGGTCTCTTTATTTCTACATGTAAGTAATTAATGATAGATATGACAGTATTGAAATCACGTAATCTTTTTTGGATTCTGTTAAAAACGGAACCCTTAAGGTGCAACCATGCCTGCCTTTTACATTTCACCCAATGGGAGTGTCTAAAAAATGTCGTCAAGCCGATTTTTTTTAAATATTGATAAGTAATGGTAAGCCAGTAGGTATAATTCTAATGCAAAATAAGCGCTAGCCAGAAAACATGCGCCAGCAAAATTCGGCAACTATCAGTCTGATAAGATTAAATAGAGCAAGAATATAATTGCTATAAGTTAAGTTAGTGAATTACAGTAATAAATGTTGTGTTGAAAATATAAAGCTATATGTATATACATATAAAACAAAGTTGTATTAGTTACACCATTTATAACTCAAGCACAGGTGGGCCGATTTTGATTTTTGAATTGGTCTCTGCCCCAAATAGCAGAATAACTATTAAAACATGGGAAAAATTAAATCAAAAACATTATTCATTTTCTTATGGGTACATTTGATCCTGAGGCAGTAAGAAGTTCACCGGGACAGCTAGTAATTACTAAAAGATTATTCCATAAAGTAGGTACTTATATATTAAGTAGTTATACCTAATATCAAAGTTCAATGTTGTAGTAAAGTATAGGTATTTATTTATATTAGATAAGTATAAGCAAATATAAATAGATCATTGCTATATAACTCTATAGCTAAATTATATTAGCTAATCAGTCAATAACCCATTAGCTGTGACTATAAGTTAGTAACTTTAGGTACTCCAATTTGACAGATAATAATATAATAGCATATAAATAGTTATAAATCATAATATGTAGCCTATAGACTTATCTAAGAGAGCTGAAAATAATTGCCAGATGGTCTAAAATGCCCTAGATCTTACAGAGTAGATAAATAAAATATGATCATATGTATTCCTTGAGTGGGTTAGCAAGAGGAGTACTGTTATAATGCTATTACATAGATTTGGATAATAAAAAATTTACAACTTAGGAATCAAACTCAGGACCTCTTAATTATTTGACTGCATTGTATTTTGATCCCAATGTAATAGGGGGATAAGTATATTTTCATAATACCGGGCACACTCATGGGCACCTCAGTGTAATAGGAAATCAGGCAAAGTCCATAATTCTGACACAGTATGGGTTGGCGAAAACCCTATTTTTTTTAAATAATAGCAAGTACTAGGTAGTTACTAAAAATATTGTATGTTATACGTACATTCAAGAAATAAAATTAAAATATTCTGTTACATAAATAAATACGAAAGTATTACCAGACATAGACATCCCCATCATAACGACGAACAAAGGGAACTCCATAGTAATCGCGAAGCGCCTTGCCGGCACTTCATTAATTGTGTTAATATTCGAATTACTTTCCGTGAGTCGTTCCTCATCTTGAGACATTCTAAAATAATTGAAACAAAATTAATAATGCCGAAACGGTGACTAACTGCACCTATTTGAACCAAAATATAACGCCAAAATTTATTACAATCGCAGATAACTGCTTATCATGGTAATTCACATTATGTTGAGAAAAACTTACATTAATGAAATACACGTTTAATAACCTGATATTTTACTATACAAACAATATGCATGAACTTTGTTGCAATAGTGTGAATTAAAATAAATATTTTTTTATCTCACGGTTTTAAATTAGCCACTTCTTTTGTAACTTTATACAACAACTAAGCCAAAGAGTAAAGAAATAAACTAAGCAGGCAGAGAAGGGGGAATTCAACTGTCAGTGTCAAAACAATAGAATGAGGAGTGAGATAAACTTTTTGGATGAATATGTGTAATATTTGTAGGATGTTAACCATTGTGTGTTTATAACAGTGTAGGAGTTTAGAAAATAAAAATAGAATAGTATAACTTGACTTTTAAAGATCTCCGAAGATGTCCGGTAATTATCAGTAAGTATCCATAGCTGATGGCTGTGCCACAGCTTTAGGTGACTTCATGTGTTAAAAAGGGACAGCAACAGCTGCTTGGTTATGTATCGCCCCGCGGTGCGCCAGCCACGGGGCTGGAAAACGGTTGTTACCAGATGGTTACGGGGAAGAATGGATGTCTTATAGTAAAGAACGGCAACACTAAATTCGATGCTCGTATCCCGGTAAGCCTATACTTACTTACCTGCTGTAACATTTAACTTAAGGTTACCCATTCACATTACTTACCCTTTGAAAGGTCTTTCTTTTGAGAAACCTCTGCATAAGAGGAGCTACGTTATTAAGCTAGATGATCGATGGCTATGTAATATTAAAAGGGTTTACAGGATTTACAGGGAATTCTGATGAATAGGCTACCCCTTAACCGACTGCAACTCGCTTAATAACTGGTCCGGGACCCATAGACCTAGAAGCCCTAACGTTTGTATTTGACATCTTTTTGTCCGTAGGCGACGTTTTGTCTATATATGACTTTGACTTTGCCTCTTTAGTCTTTCATTGTCTATGAAAATTTGGGAACACGGCGAACGTTTTTGGATAAAAACTTAGCGTTTTCGATTACTTCTCCTGTTTTTATTACCACATTTGAAGAATATAAACGTCCAAAAGCTTGTCTGTAAAAGGTATTTAACGTTTACACTATATTTGATATAGATAGGGTGTGTCGGTAACTTTCCTCATGCGGCGGCGGCGCGACGTTTTCGATGAGTCGTGTCGCTCATCCCTGTCACATTATTATCACCACATCCGTCGCCGCGACCGATTGCTGTTATTTTTTGTCTGAAACCTACCCCGCCTTCGGTGCAACCACAACAGGTGCTAACCGAGTGTTTTGGTACATAATTAAGACAGCTCGTCAGGAAATAGTCACGGATATACCACGACCTATTTTTAGATCGGCTTTCTTTTTCTGAGTGGCATCGCTGTCGGTTTTGAGCCGGCCTCACACCGTCCTAATGCAAGTTTAATAGCGACTGTTATTGTATTTTAGAAGGAAGAGTGAAATAATCGAAGATGGCGGTGAACGTATACTCTACTAACGTGACTTCGGAGAATCTATCGCGGCACGATATGCTGGCGTGGGTGAACGACTGCCTACAGTCGAACTTTAACAAAATCGAGGAGTTATGTACAGGCGCCGCATATTGCCAGTTCATGGACATGTTATTTCCTAACAGTGTTCCCATCAAGAGAATCAAGTTCAAAACAAACTTGGAACATGAGTACATACAGAACTTCAAAATACTACAAGCAGCTTTCAAGAAAATGGGTGTTGATAAGGTAAGCCACAATGATTTCTATTGTTAAATTCAAAAAGTTTTATTAAAAGAATAGCTGTTGCCTGTTACTTCATCCATTTAGAAAATTAAATCATAGGTACTTTATTATCAGTTGTAAAATGTTGCCCCTGACAACTATGTTACTAGAGTGCTCTTCAAATGCCCAGGATGGGATTTGAATCACAACCCTTTGGTGATGAATACTTTTTTGTTTTCTATATTTGATTTATAATTATAGGTTATCAGAATACTTTTATAGTAATTTGACATAAAACCCCCATGGATAGTTATGATACTCAAGATAATAAAGTTACTGGCACAGCTAGTAAAACAACTAGCTAACCGAAATTCAGGGCTAGCACATAAGCGTAGACAGAACTAACCATGGATCATAGAATGTGCCCCTGGACACTCCTGTCTTACTTATTATTCATAAGAGAAAATGATACAACATAGGTATATTTCTCAATTTGTCTCGTCATTGGTGGATGTGCAAGGCCTGCTAGTTTTTATGTATTAGTAAATATAAATAAGATGAAGTAAGCCTAACTGGATAAACTCGAGATGGTATACTTATGGATATTTGTCAATTCATCAGTTATTGCCTGAAGTGATGCATAATGTTGATTTAAAAAATACAATAGGTACTGTTTGAAATCATTAAAACAATTATGTTTGGATGATGTAATCTAAATACCAGCATAATAAATAATTATCTGCTTTATAGGTAATACCAGTGGATAAGTTGATAAAAGGGAGGTTCCAGGACAATTTTGAGTTTTTACAGTGGTTTAAAAAGTTTTTCGATGCTAATTATGACGGGCGAGAGTATGATGCGTTCGATGCTCGCGGTGGCATCACGATCGGTTCGGGCGCGTGCGAGTCCGGCGTGCCGCTGTGCGGAGCGGCGCCGCTGCCCCTCAGGACCCGACGGCCCGCACCCGTGCTCCACTCCGGCAGTACGCATCAGCCGAATCATTTATGCACGCCAACACAACAGCCTCAGAAACACAGTAACTCCAGAACATTGTTCAACTGTGATTCTGAGTGTGGTGATTACACTTAGATGTAGAAAGTGCGGGCTGGTAGAGGCACCTTAGAACTATATTTTCTTTCTTTTATACCTATCACTTTTTTTTCTTTTTGTAGATAGTACCCATTGACAGGCTGGTGAAGGGTCGCTTTCAAGATAACTTTGAGTTCTTGCAATGGTTCAAGAAATTCTTTGATGCCAACTACGGAGGCACAGAATATGACGCCGTGGCGCAGCGCGAGGGACTGCCCATGGGGCAGGGCGGTGCGTCGGCGCCGCGTGGCCACGGGGCCGTCGCCGCCGCCGCCGCCCCGCGCAAGCCCGCCGCGCCTGTCGCCAAAGTCGCAGCGAGACCCCAAACCAGTACTATTTTGTTTTCCTTATATTACCCGTTTTGTGTTCATTTAGCTTTAATATATTAGTTTCGTACGCATATTGTGATAACGAGTATCTAGCTAGAGCATCTATGTAAACATTGGAGCCATTGCACTTATTGTGAGTAAAATTACTATCTGCGAGAATAAATTACATATAATATATGTATTTATTGAGTGTATATAATTTGTATACTTATGTGTTCTAGACTGCATCTGCATGGTATATTATTGCACTCTTTGTTATTACTCATATTTGCACAGCATGTTGTCCATCTCATAATTATTCATACTTTTTACATTTTTGATGCTTCATACAAATCGGCTGCTATATTTATTAGGTGTTAAATTATGTATCTATTTCGTGCTAAACTAACACGGAGGAAGATAATATTATTCTAATAGAATTTAAAATAATGTTGGCTTTATAAAATGTTTTATATATTATTTACTAACACCCATCAAAATTGGAGGATAAATGAAATTAAACGCAATGTAATTAATCTGGTTCTGATTGATAAAGGATACATTTTATGTAATATTTTAGTGAGATATCTTAGAGTGCCAAATAAACAGTGCTAAATGTGATAGGCTTCATTTAAAGTTATTGAAATAGAAGTAGTTCTGAATGTAAGTAGGTAGCTAGTTTGTCCCGAATCCAATGAAGCATAACATAATGCCTTGTCATTATTTCCACTTGAATGATTTAACACTTGTGTATATTTTAATATGTATTCTGTACTTTGCAGTTGGCAAGGCTAACAGCACGTTGAGGTCTCCGCCAGTCAACTTATCTAGAATAAATCAAAGTGCCAAGGGGGACTCCAAAGTTATTGATGACCTCAATCACCAGGTAATAAAACATTAAAAAGTTGCTTTCTCTATTTGTTAGATTTTGGTTTTTTATGAATATTATTATAACTACAATATACACTACAAACTACAATATACAAATATATTATTCTAACATCACCAAATTGTATTTTTGGTTCTACAGATAAATGAATTGAAAGCAACAGTTGACGGACTTGAAAAGGAAAGGGACTTCTACTTTGGCAAGCTCAGGGATATAGAGGTGATCTGTCAAGAGATGGAGGAACAGCAGAATGCTCCGATTGTTTCGAAAATTTTGGATATTTTATATGCAACTGAGGTATGTACACTAACTGACACAGAAACTATTACATCGACGATAATGTTGTTAGTCTACCAGACGTGCATAGTATGATTGCGCTTATTTATAGTTGACACAGTGTTTTCCTCCCAGTCCAATAACGGTGATATTGTTTGTAGAAAATTATAATTATCCTTGTGTGCCATTTTCAATCCATTTATGAGCAAGCCAGCAATTATCCAGCTATCAAGTTTCGTTTTACCACAAAATTGTGACTCACAATTATGTAAAGAAAATTTCAGAAATCATATTTTCGTATTTGCGCTGGTTTGGGTCTATATCCAGATCCATCTATGGCATCTATGTAAACATAGGTGAGGTTCATCCCGCCCCCAGTTCATTGTACGGCACCCATAACACATTCATCTACCGATTTTATGTGCTAGACCAACTTGTGTGGGTATCATATCAAGAAAATATATCATGCTATTATCCTCCGTAGAGGTAGACGGAGATGCAATGTTGTGCACCCACATTCTGCCGCTGATGATTTTTCTTTGGGGATTGTTTGCCCCACTGCTGTCCCAAATCTCTCACCGTCACCCCTCCCAAAAATGTCTCCCTTGAGTGGACTATTTGTAGCACATTTATCCCGCAAATGATTACAAAGCTCACTGGCCTCCCCTCAATTCGAAGGAGATTGAGGCTATATCCCAACGCTATGTCCCAGTGAAGGTTGGCGTCACTAGTTTTCATTCGCATTTTAATTTCTATTTTCGTTTTACATATTGTGTTAGTAAATTACGTACCAAAATTAGTAGTGTAATTAATATTTGTTGTTAATTCTTGTTAATATATTATTTGTTTCTTTTCCCCAGGACGGCTTCGCCCCTCCAGAGGAGATAGATGGCGAGAACCCACACCCGCCCGAAGAAGACGAGTATTGAAACATCATGTATCTACGCGTAACATAGTGATTCTTGTATATTATTATATAAAATCGAAATTATCTCGCTTTACAATCATCGACAATATCGAGTGCTTAGTATTTCACAGCCAATGAGTCGTATTTGAATCATGTAGGTTTAATGTTCGGTAACAGTGGCCCTGAAATGGCTTGAATATAATCCTAACACTATGTAATACCTACAATTAATTTTAAACATGTATAATAAAAGATTTACAGGTGTCCATGGTTTGTACAGTGCGCCAACCAGTTTTTGTATAAAGTGATTTTATTATGTACCTAGTCGTTTCGACTAAGTTGAATAGCATCAATTTAGATTCTTTGTATGTGAAGTCCGGTTTTTGTATGAAGTAATATTAAAAGGGCCTGTCGATTTTTTTATCATATCATACCATGTATCGTATCTCGTATCATTCCTTCATCAATATTTGGGCGGCATTAGCTACTCCACACTTGAGCGAGCTGTACCGCATATTTTTTTGCAAATCCAATTTAATTAATCAATACATTAGCTTGTAGCAATCTGGCAGTTCGTTGCAGTGCACTAAGAGACCGCTACAAGCTAATTTATTTTATATTTCCACAACTCGAAAGTGCATTATCGCAGTTTGCAAAGACAGTTATGCTAAGCCCGCTCAAGTGTGCTAGCTTTTACCATGTACAGTCGCATATTATAAATAAACATTGACAAACTTCCTTACAAATGTCATTGTTGAAATTAGGATAGCTAAGCTGCTAAGCACACAATGTATTGGAAACTATAATCGTAATTTAGGTATCTTAGTAGGAGTAGTGGTACGTTCTAAATTACTGGTCAACATGAGCATCATATATGCGACTGAGCATGTTCTGTAAATTTCATTATTATACATTATTCGCGTGGCTGTGTCATATCTAAGTGCATTCCTCTAGATGCGGGAGCGTAATTTCTTGATGGACCTTATCTCTAATCCTGTTTGCTCTTATAATGGAGTAACCCCCCTCTGACATTCACAAACGTACGAAGAAGTTTGCTTGACTTTAGGTGCCTCATGCCCGAATCTCAATAGACGGGTCACCGGGGAAACAGATCCGAGTGCTGCCGCGTCTCGTTTCTTTGTATAGCTCTGTGTCCCTCTGTGCTGACTCCAACGGTTGAGATGTGAGTAGGCGCTTTATGGAATGCTTAGTAAAAGCGTTGCGACATCATTTTTGGGCCACTGGTGCCGCTATAAATGTGCATTTAATAGGTTGTTAAATTAATGGAAGAGATTTACTGTTACTTGTTTAATGCCGTTATGAATGATTACCCGAGTTGTCTGATATTTGTAAGTTTGGTTCCAAATTTCGTGTACCATTTCGATTTGAAATGGTATTAGATCTGAAATTAATTTATCAAATTTAAAATTGATTTTCATTTAGGTACGTCTTTAGCATTTATCACGATCACGTGATCCCACATAGTTGTGATAACTACATGACCATGATTTAGGTTAATCAAAATACAAGACTTAAACTTGAATTGCACTATTACTTATAACTAACTATAGGAAGTATAACTAATACATAATATTCTGAATATTTTTTATTTAGTAGATTACAATCCTTAGTCGTCAATCGTAACGACTTGTTGGCGAAAAAACATGTTATAAATAGTAATTTATTTACTTTAGCATTCATAAATTGCCTTAACAGCATTAATTACAGTTTTTCAGATTGTGGATGTCTTATCGAATAAATAATAACTTTATTATTACATTGTTTTATTATAACATCGACATCATAGATGTCTACTCCACCACGATAAAATAAATTCCTTATCCATCGTTATTTTTGAAATTATTACTACTAAACGTTTTTTTCAACATTTTACGTAAAAGAATATTATTATTATTTTTTATCTTTTATTATAATTAAAATAACTGTTCCTTAATCTGTATAAAATTTCCTTTCGAAATATATAGCACACTATTTGGTTATTTTTTAACGAGTGCTCAATATCTAACTCTGAATATATGTAATTTACGAGTTACAATTCGCAGAATTTCTATTTTGTCGAGTTGTAAAGCATTTTTTTCACTGTTTTGTGTATGGTATGTAAAAAAGCATCTAATATAATACTCGACTCTTTATGAATAAAATAAGAAAATAACATGAGGGTTTTGCAACATTTTCAAAAAGTATTTATGATCAGCTCTTGTTTTACGATATTCTATAGTGCAACGTCCCAATACGTGCAGTCAAAACAAGAAAACTGTAGCACATTTCGGCAATAGTTAGAAAAAACGATGGCGTAGCCCTTTCATAAATTTCAGCGTAAGGATTTATGCAGTTAGAATCACATGTTTGGGTTCCCACTGGGCTACCTGATGTGAAGCTGACTCTTTCTCGACGTTTCAAAGCTTACTTTAATTCGTTAAAGTATTAATTAATAATATAACCACGCATGAAATACCTAGGATCATAATTATAAGTCTTAGAGATATTGCATGACTATGGGCGCCTGTTGGTTTTAAAGGATCAAGGTTTGTTTTATATTACGATATCATTCATCTCAAATGATTATGATTTCTCGATTGATAAAGTCAGTCGCAGGTCCGAATTTACATTAATTTGAATGACGATAATGTTTCAGTTACAACAGTCACATATGATACAGCCTGACGCCATCTAAACACAAAGAGACACTACGGGTGTGACTCATGGGACTTGGATCTGTTCTAGAGGGACGACACAGGCTTTGATAAAGGTCACTAGCATCATCTTTGGGCTCTCTTCTTGTATTACTTAATACGAGTGGGCAAATTATTCGCTCTTCGATAACTCAAACCAAGTGAAATCTATGAGGCACATGGCGTTTTAAATAACAATACATTCCAATCAACTTGAGTCGTTAGGTCGTGATAGCATAATTTTGGTAACATTTATACCTCCTGGTATAGGCCATAGTCGGGTCCATCACAACTTCTTTTCGTGTCAGTAGCTCTAGCTAGTAGGTATTTATCGGTTCACAAACACCGAACATATTATGCTAATGCGTACAAAAAAAACATAGTCGAATTGAGACGTAATCTCCACCATTGTTGAAGTCAATATAATACAATACAATGTTGTGTTTTGTTAATTCTATCATATATTTTCAGTAAAATAAAAATACAATAAATTTTATATTATTTATATATTTCTATGTAATGTATATCGACATAATTATACATAATATTAGTAGGTATATTCATATTACTCACAAGTTCATAAAGCTTATTACGTTTACAATGGCTTTACAAAGAGCTTATTTTCTGACAAATACATTATTTTTACAAATTTAGGAGAAAAACTTGAATAGCTTTGTAAATTATAAGTACCTAAGAACTAATAAAACAATAGAACCTTAATTAGATAAGAAAAAACATACCAAAATTTGAATTCATATAAATCTACCCTACTAACTAAAACTGGGATGCGGTCAACAAACGCGCCAAGATCAGCTGGCGTTGGCGTGGGTCGGTCACAATTATTCATCCCATGATTCTTTTGGAAGTAACTAAGTTACTCTTTTATTACTCTTTAGATCAAGTTTTTCTTTTACCTTTATTTCTAGTCACCTTTTTAGGTGTAGTTGTATTTTTGTTTCCTAAAGAAAAAGATACGTCACTGATTCTGGAATTAACTTGTGCTACAGTTTTACTAATGGCTTTGGTTTTAGGCTTAATATGAAGTGTTATATTATCAATTGATGAAGAAAGATAAAGTATTGTTCTAGATCGGAGGCTTTTGCTAAAACACGAGTCATTGCTCATTTGCAATGTTGAAACTTCTAACGATCGATTTTGGCTTGTCGCTCGGCACGATCGCAATGGCCGTTGTGAGACTGTACTTGTATTACGTACAGTGTCTACTGTACTATCCAAGACGGAACTTGTATTGGCTGGTTTACGTAAATTAGTCTTTGTATTCCTTACGTCATCATTATTTAACTTTTTTTCAGTAGTTTTGGTTACTTTAGTTTTCAGACTCTTATTTTGCACTGGTTTTACAATTTTCTCCACTTTACTACGACTAATCGATTTAGGCTTTGATTGAGTGTTATTCATTTTTTTACTGTCTTCTGGTTTCGTTTCATTATTTATTTTCTTCTGCGTGTTTGATGCGAATCTATTTTTAGCTAAATCATTTTCTTCAGAAGACTTTGTTTTAATATTATTTTTAGTAGTTTTAATTTGGCTATCTGATTTGGTACTAGATTTTGCCACTGAATGATGTTTTTGAATATTTTCAACAGGCTTCGATGTATCTTTATAATTGTTTCGAGGCTCTGCTGCGGGCTTAGTGTCATTAATGCAGGTTTCATTGCCACATGTCTTTTTTTTAGATAAACGATGGGACCTAAAACTTACATTCCCAACCTTAAGTTTCTGACCACTGTCAATAGTACTTTTCATAGTTGTATTAACAGCTGTATTGTCTAATGACTTGGTCACGTCTGGAAAAGCGGAAGAATTTGTTGATAAACGTTTTTTAGTGGGATTTTTGGCTTCTTTCATAATGCGTTGGATTGTTACCTTACCTGGAAAAAAATGAAGTGCAGCAGTTAGTTAAGTGGATTTCTAACCAAATGTGCAAAACACTAGTTATACATATTACATTCTAAAGTGGGTTGGATACCTCGTTGTTGATATTCTTTGACATTACTCCTATACAAAGATTCTTGCCAATCAACATCACTTTCAGTATCAGAATCCAAAAATAGGTTGGCAAAGTTTTGTAATTTCTTTGTGGTCACATCTGAAATAATATAAATGGTTATTGGTACTGATAATTACTTAGGTAATGCAATATAGTTGTAAGAATAATAAACTGAATGAGCAAATGAAGGCGAACAATATAGTTTTGAAATGTTTTCAAATGAAATAATCAAGATCAGGTATCTTATTAATAATGTTCGAAATCTACTTGACTGTACACTTAAACACACAACTCATAATATTTTTCCTTGAAATAATACAAACAGAAAGTAAGATAAACTTACCATTAGGTTTGAACTTATTTTTAATGTCATTATTGATTTGCTGTTTTTTATAAACATCAGCTAAAACTACCCTACATGGAACTATTGGTGTCTCCTTAAATGCTACTGGGTTATTATCAATAGTTTTATCATCAGATTTGAGTATTTCCTCGTCTGTGTATGTCTCACTGCAATCATCCTCATTGCATGTCAATATTACAGATGTAACATCCCATTTATCGTCATCATCATTATTATTGTTAGAAACTGGTTTTGTTGCATTTAGCCTGGTTGGGTTCACACTACTCTGGCTAGTAGCATTCATTTGATCCAGTGGCACAATTTTGTGGATCAAATCCAAAAGATTGTTGTCATCCTGTACCTCTCTGTTAAGGCAAGATTGTGCTGTCACCAGTTTTCTTGCTTTATTCTTTTCTTTTGGCATGCCACCATACACATTGCTATGTGGACTATTAACACCATCACTGCTCACATTAGACTTTTCAATAACATCAAGGTTTTGTGTAAACAATTTCCTCTTTATGAAGCTTGGACGCATAGAAACATCCGTGTTGTCCATTGTTTCATGTTGCTCAAGTTGAGATGGTTTAGTATTCTCGTGGACTTGTGGTTGCTTACAAGGCTCTGTATTTGTTGGTTTACTAGAACCAGAATCAGTGATGTCTGTCAAAGTTTGTGCTGATTTTGCAATAAGTTTCTGTTGGGGATGTGAGGATTTTGGTATTAGCTTCTCTGGTATCTTTGGCTTAATCTTTTTGACAGGAAGTGTAGGTTTAACAAAGTCAAAAGTATTCACAATCTTATTGTTTGCTGAAGGTGGAATTTTCTGTGCTGTATTTTTAATTGGTGAAGATATCCTTTTTCTTTTATTATATGGTAGGTTTAATTCATCTCCACTGAGGCTCCTTTTGTTTTGAGATTCTGTTCTCAAAACAGTGTTCTCTTTCACTGTTTCTGAGAATATTTCCTCATCTTCACTGTCTGTTTTACTTTGATTGTTATTTGGTCTCTGACAGCAATTATTTTTTACTCTTGTATTATTTTTGCATTCAGTATGTTGTCTTTCAAAGTTCTCAGGTATCATTGTTGAGGCCACTGACCGATTGAATCTCTGTGATGGCAGAAGAAAACTACTTTTGAATCTGTCTTTTTGTATGTTATATTGCTTTGGTGCAGAATTGTTACTGCGGATGCTTTTGCTCATACTTGAAGAATCAAGGGAGAACATATTTTTGAATGTGTTTGGCTGTACATCTTCTGTGTTATCTCTGAAGATATTGTCCTTTACAGTTCTTATATTTGAGATATTGAATTGTCTATTTGTTGTATTATTTGATGCTTTTAAAGTTGTGGTTTTAGCAGATCTACCATCATCACTGACAGATGAGTCGCTTCCTGGTTCCCCTGAGTCATCACCAGAATTTCTACTTCTTTTTAAAAATATCCCGAGCTTCCTTTTTCTTGCGAATCTCTTTCGAGTATGATTCTTCATAAGATTACGGTATGCATGTTTAATTATTTGAATATCATGAGTATTGAATTGTGTATTTTTAAAAGCAAGTGCTATATCCTTAGCACTAACACTTGCTGTGGAATCTGAAAATTTTAAACACAACATGAGTATTGATAGATTGAGTTCTATAGATTGGGTTCTATAGATAGTTTAATAGATGTTTGATGAGGGATATGTATGAGATTAATGATAAGTAGTGGTAAATAAGATGGCTAATAGTCAAATATTTAATTACCTACATATCCAAAATTAGAATTAAGAAAGGAAACACCTTTTTAAGAATGCAATCAAACATATCGTAATGAGTGTCAACCTCCAATAGAAGATGGTACTAGAAGCATGTAGATATCTAAATACTACTCAAGAATTATTAAATAATTACCTACCACACAGGCAAGATGAAAATTCTAACATAGAAAGCCACGAAATATCTGCTGTTATATAAACAGCACTAACACTAATATTGAAAAAAACTAACAACAAACCTATACTTCTAAGAGACATTGGCGATCCACTTCTTCCATGGTACATTGATTGCATGGAATTCATCCCTGAGTGATACGGCTGAAAATTGAATGGTCGCATGTCGCACACACTTCGTGTGGACATAGGCGAAGTCTCTCTCCGATATGCGCTACGTGTTGACATGGGCGAAGTGCCTCTTCTATAGTACATACTCGCCTGGTCGCAGACGGATTGCGCGTACCTTTGACGCTCGAAATTACGCGGCATATTATACATCGTCGATGTTAATTGCTTGCGAATATTTAAATTAGATATATTTAAGTTCGGCCCTTTTGCATACACAGTCTGAAAAAAAATTGAAAATTGTACATAGGCACTGATTGAAAGGAAACAATCAACATTTTGGTTTATTCGTTTGGGTATAAATATTACTCCTAGAACGAATCTAAGCTATAAAATTGGAATATAACTTACGGTATTCACATTTGGATAACTGAAAATGTTGTTGGATAACTCGTTGTCACTGTCATTCATTTTATTATTTTTAACTATAAAACCACACCACTAATAAATATTAATAACACGTTGCACGTTTCTCATTTATAAAATTGTATACCTACCTACATCAAATTGCCTAAACTAATTAGTAAAAAGGTATGTAAACAAGTTCGTTTGAAGATATGATACGTTTTATAAAATAACGGGCAACCGTCATCTCGTTTGACAGCATTTCAATAGATAGACCAAAGACTAAAGAGAAAAACACACTGACCTCTATGGTATACATCGCTGGACTAATCATAAGCCCGGTTATCGTGTGCCTATTTGATTTTCGCCATTTTGGCGCTGATAGCGGCAGTGAGGGGGAATGGAACTAATAATAGAGATGGGACAGTGATATGATACATCGATAAAAATGTTTATGCTTAAACCTACCCATGCAGTAAAATGAAAATAATTATGATCCATTCCTTTAACAATGGCTAATGTCCAAAATAGTCGAGTGGTTAATACTAAGATGAAGCAAATAATGATAATGATTAGCCGAATCGCTCATGGGTAGGGTAGGTAATCTTAGGATAAGCCGAAACCGGACTAAAGGGTGGTGTGTAACTAGCTAGATCCTACTTAAATAAGGATCGTTTTTTAATTAGAAATGAGGTAATGTAATGTTGTTTGGGAAGCAATGGAGTAGGTAAGGTATTAATGGAAAATAAAAATCATCAAAGTAGTACATGAGTTATGTTTAATAAAACAGTCATCAGAGAAGTGTTTTGAACAGATGTAATCATATTTTTTCGGACGCCAACTAGGCTTTTCAATGTTTTTGAGCCATAATTCTAGTCTTCTATTGTCAGTCGGAAACCTGTGAATTAGTAAACATTGTTTTAAAATAATATGTATTTGATAATACAAATCTGTCTTCGGTGATTTTTACGTTCTTGAACGTTCTATCTATTTAAGATATTGATAGAAAAAATATCGATAAATTTTGTCGACAAGGAACTTTTACAGCACTATTGAATTTTATTGTTTATAAAAAACCGATAATACAAAGACAAATGCGTTGTAATCACGTATAAATAAGATTAGTAACATATTTTTAAGTGCCTATAATATCAATAGAAGTTTTAATTTCTTGAATATTAGCCGTAAATTAACTTACTTGTGGAATGTAACCCCACTTCCCTTCTGGTAAAGAGTTTTGCATAACACGCACTCTTTCATGGTTTACCTATTAACTAACACCACTTATTTATGTATTAACTATATTAATACGACACAACAAACAAGTTTAATCGCGTTAAACCTTCAACATCACTTTATAAACACGGAGACAATGTAAACAAAACAACGGCCATTTGCATTTTACGTCAGATTTAGTTCCTTTCCCCCATGCTGGGGGCGCTTCAAATAGGCACAATAGGTAGCTGTCATTTTAAAGGATATCATTAGTCTAGCGTACTTGTATCATGGACGTCAGTGGAAAAACATCAGACAAAAAAAACAATCAAAGGCGGCGTTCACTCTATCAATATTATCAGTCATCATGCGAATTACGATCCATATTGTGGTATGCTTTTGGCAGTGAGGTCAGCCTTACGAGGCTAAATACGGCCCGCATTACAACGGAATTTAGCCTCCCATGAGAAGAATTTACAATAAAATCGACTAAAATACATTTGGCTTTCAGTATGTCTGTAACTGTCACTCGTTTTGTCTGTTCATTCATACGGCCTAGCAAGCACCCAAGTCGTAAACCAAAATAATAATAAAAAAAACATCCTTCAATCCGTGGATGGAGGATCCTCTATCTACGCTTCAACCGATTTGTAAAATACTCCGCGGACTTTTTAGCGGGAAATTGAAAAGGTATGGCGACAGTTATGATTTAATTTCTAAAACTAGTGTTCCTGCGAGTTATCGTGCGGGATATAAGTGGAATATTAACCATTATGGGTTCGGTAAAGTGCACGAGTGTAGGTAATTGAAACAGAGTGACGAAACTTGGCTTTTCAGTTTCTCACAAAAAAACATAAAAAAGTATCCATCACTTTACTGATTGAGGGATGAGCGGGTATTTTACTGAGCCTGTGCCACTGAACTCTATATATACATCGCTGGACTAATCATAAGCCCGGTTAAAGTGTGCATATTTGATTTCCGCCATTTTGGCGCTGATAGCAGCAGTGGGTGGGAATGGAACTAATAATAGAGATGGGACAGTGAGATGATACATCGATAAAAATGTTTATACTTAAACCTACCCATGCAGTTAAATGAAAATAATTAACAATGGATAATGTCCAAAATAGTCGAGGGGTTAATACTAAGATGAAGCAAATAGTGATAATGATTAGCCGAATCACTCATGGGTAGGGTAGGTAATCTTAGTATAAGCCGAAACCGGACTATGGGGTGGTGTGTGACTAGCTTGATCCAACTTTAATAGTGCACGAGTTATGTTTAATATAACAGTAAACAGAGGAGTGTTTTGAACAGATGTATTCATATTTTTCGGACGCCAACTAGGTTTTTCAATGTGTTTGAGCCATTATTCCTGTCTTCTATTGTCAGTCGGAAGCCTGTGAAATAGTAATCATTGTTTTAAAATAATATGTATTTGATAATAAAAATCTGTCGTTGGCGATTTTTACGTTCTTGAAAGTAAATAGATATTGATAGAAAAAATGTCGATAAATTTTATCGACAAGGAACTTTTACAGCGCTATTGAATTTTATTGTTTATAAAAAACCGATAATACAAAGACAAATATGTTGTAATCACGTATAAATAAGATTAGTAACAGATTTTTAAGTGCCTATAATGTGAATAAAAGTTTTATTTTTTTCAATTTTATAATTAATATTTGAATTAGCCGTAAATTCACTTACTTGTGGAATGTAACCCCACTTCCCTTCAACTTATTTATGTATTAACTATATTAATACGACCCAACAAACAAGTTTAATCGCGTTAAACCTTCAAAACCACTTTATAAATACGGAGACAATGTAAACAAAACAACGGCCATTTGCAGTATACGTCAGATTTAGTTCCTTTCCTTTCCCACGCATTGGGAGCGCTTCAAATAGGCACAATAGAGAGCTGTCATTTTAAAGGGTATCATTAGTCCAGCGTACTTGTATATACGAGGTCAGTGCACCACAGCCTAATACAAATTAATTACTCTGTGAACAATTTGGATGGAAATTGGAATAAGAAGTAGTCTATGTCTGTCGGATGGAACCTCCCGCTGCACTGTATTATTTTAGGTTATCATTCGATTGAACAGAATTATGTGAGAGTACTTTGAGAATTGAACAATGATTTCCACTACAAAGATGTCTTCTTTTATTGTAAAACAACTACTTCCCCATACAAAATCTTTTTGTGCTACATTTAGATATAATATAGCATTGAATAGTTACAGTACAAAAATAACTCCTACAACTGCTGATAATGTTCTCAATAATTTAACTGATTGGGAGACGCTAAGTAAAAAGAAAAAGGTCAGTAAAGCTATGAAAGCGTACTTGGAAAGAGCTCAAGAACACGATGAATTTATGAAACGACAACACTTAGAGTATAATATTGGTAAACGTCACTTAGCCAATATAATGGGTGAGGACCCAGAGATGTTCACGCAGAAAGACGTCGATCGAGCTATCGAGTACCTCTTCCCCAGCGGTATATATGACCCAGCTGCAAGGCCATTAATGAAGCCGCCAGAAGAAATATTCCCTGCACGTAAGGCAGCCGAATTTGACGAGGCTGGCCGCCCTCATCATTTCTTGTTTTACACTGGCAAAGCCAACTTTTTCAAGCTTTTGTACGATGCTGCAGAGAATATCCAACTTTCGTACAGATTTGAAGACAAAGTTATAAGGAAAAAAGCTACTCCCGATCCCAATGCAAGCATTGATTTGGACACAAGTGTGTGGGTGACTAAAGATCAACTTGAACAGTTATTAGTGGAAACTATTACTGATTTAGAATATGATAATTTCAAACTTGTTATGGAAAGACTGGTATCTCAGCCATATTCTTATATACACAAAGAATTTATTGATAAATACAGAAAACCTCTTGGTACCCAGAAATTTGCATTAGAAATCCCGAGACCTAATTATGATGACAGTGGACGGGCATTTGTTACTACTTATGAATGTTTGAGGAAAAAAGCTAGAGGTGATGTGACAATTCGGTCCCCCGGCACTGGTAAAATCACCATAAACGGTACAGATTTGACATATTTTGAGGATTTGCAGCCAAGGGAACAAGTTATATTTCCCTTAATTTTTACTGGGATGCAAGATCGTGTTGATGTGGAGTGTAACATAGAAGGAGGTGGTCCGTCAGGGCAGTCGGGAGCTATAAGATGGGGAATTGCTTGGGGTTTGAGAAGTTTTGTAGACAAAGAGATGTTACAGCAGATGCAAGTGGCAGGTTTGCTAACTCGCGACCACCGGCGTCGCGAGCGTAAGAAGCCCGGCCAACCTGGAGCCAGAAAGAAGCCTACATGGAAGAGGCGTTAGTGTGTTCAATAGTATGAAAATAAACTTCTTAGTAGAAATAGTGGCATCTTCATTTTAGTAGCACATATAACTCATAAGTTGATTATGATAAGGGCCCTTTATTGGCGACACTGCCATAGTAAGCACTAACTTACCTCTATTGGTGTATCCTCAGCAAAAGAAGTTTGAAAGTTGAGAGATATTAGCAACAATAAATGTATCCTCAAATTCAATCAATAATATTAACTAGCTGTCCCAGTGAACTTCAAACTGTCTCAGAATCATATGTATGAGAAAATAAATTATCTTGTAAATGTAGTATTTTTTTTCTATGGTTTAATGGTTATTCTACCGTTCGGGTCGAAGACAGATAAAAAAAAAACAAAGATCGTATTAATTGACCCTCCCGTTCTTGAGGTATAAATTTGTTTTAACGAGAGGCTGGATATTCTCTAAATATTGGAGATAGCAAATTTTACTCAAAGAACATTCCTTTATTTTTAAAAAGAATTTTCGAAATCATGCTAGCCCACTCAAGAATCGAACCAGCTAAAATGCAGATAAATTACACCTGTAATTTTATGGCATCAAGCTTTTTTCAAGCTAGTTGCTCGAAATGAGCTCCATTTTTTCCATTTGTTAGTTTACCCTTTTTTTCGTTCAATCAAAATAAATTCGATTTTATGGTTTTCCTTTCAATTAATTTATCATGTTTGTTGAGAGAATTGATCCTTTTGATTGTCGCTATAGATTGATGCAAAAGTACAGAATATTTTTCGGACTATTGCCAGTTCGATTCCAATATGGTGGCATGCGAGTTTTCGAAAATCTTTGAATGCAGATTTGTTTCTTTTTAAAACTAAAAAAATGTTTCCTATGAGTAAATTTTGCTATCTCCAGTATTTAGAGTACTTTCCTCCAGGTGCCGTTTGAAAAAATCGGCCTATAGATATACCAACCTCGGCAATCTATATCTTAAAATGCCTGACATAATATTTCAAAATGTAAATACTAGTTTATCAATATATTTTTTAATGGATTATACAGAGCAAATCTTTTACTAATATGTTGTTATATTTTATTTTTGTATGGCTTTTTCATAGATTTTTTCCGGCCGCCAATCTTCTTTTGGAACATTTGGTTCTTTCTGTCCTTGTTATATATTCGTTTCTTCATTAAGGATTTCAATTCCCTCCTTTCCTTTAGTCCTTCATTTTCTGGACGTTTACTGAAGAAAGATAAACCCTCTGCAAGAAAATAATTGTTTATTACTGTCTATAAATCAACAAATCTTACTTACAATATAAGTAGGATGAACCTACCTGTAAGCCGCTGATCTTGCATGCTAAAGAATAATTTCTCCTTCCACACAGCTTTTGGTTCATTAGTAGCTGGTAAATCTGTTTTAATTTTGTCCTCCACTTCCTCAGTTTCAGAATCTGAAGAATCATATACAAAAGGATTCCTCTCTTTAGGATCTAGTGGGTTTTTGACTTTCTTTACTTTGGGTGCCTCAAGTGGTATGTAGTCAGACTCTTGTTCCTGAGGACCTGGAAATAACAATGTTTCAAATATTTAATTATACTTTTCCACAACTAGTAGTGAAGTCATTTTATAGTTAAGCATCCCAGGCTTGGAGTTAACCTTTAACAAATAATATTTACCCTCTTCTTCATTGTTGCCAAACAAGCTTCTCAAACTGAATGTGTTTGGCTGTGCAATGGCTTCCTTCAATGTTTCACTGACTTTATAGAACTGTTCCTTTGACACGTCGATCTTCGGCCCTTCTGGTTTAATTGGCTCTTCTATTTCATCCATTGTTTCTTTTGATTTCTTTTTAGATTTTTTCGTTGGCGCTTGCTTCGTTTCTACTGTTGCTAAAAATTTGGCGTGATCTGGTTGCATGGGATCGAAGCGAAGCATTCCTAATTTTGGCCTGTTATAAAAGATTATGTATTATATTTCGATAATGACATAACAACTAAAACTTGCACAATCTGATATCTGCCAGGGAGGGATAAAGATATATAAAAAATAAGGTATCTGGTCTCATTTCTTTGTACAGCACTGAACCTTTTGTATTGGAATACTTACTTTGTCTTTTTGCTATCTTGATCTGTTACTCTAGTCCTAATGGTAACACCCAACACATCTTGCAGTATACTCAATTGTTTAGCTTTCTCATCGACCATATCTATTTCAGTTTCACCATTTTCATTACTTTGTTCTTTAATTGTTCCATCTTCGTCATCATCGTCAATAAACCTTTCATCTAAGGTGAAACGTTTATCAGATTTGTATCTTGATTGCAAATCTAAAACCTAATTATCTTATATTAGCTAAATAATACAGGGTGCACAATTAGTTCTATTTAATTTTCAATAAGGTGTCAAGGAGTCTCTTCTGAAAATTAATCTTTAAGTTGTAGTTTATATTCAAATATCTCATTATCATTACAATAGTACAGTTAATGTAGGCACTTGTCTGGAAATATTCATTTATTTTTATTAATTGAGACAACTTAATTGTGTATTGCATTACTATATTCAATGTAAATAGTATAATAGGTTTTACCTTCTGTCCTTTCTTGCCTTCAAACTGCTTCTTTATGTCAAAGTTTAGTCCATCATCATTCACATTTTCATCTTCATCATCAAACAGAGCATTCTTGTTGTTATATCTGTGTAGTGTTATGTTATCTAAATGAACATTTTTCGGCAGACTATCATCACCATCATCTGAAAATTTTACTTTTCTGTTTTGGACTTTGTCCTGAAAATTAATTTTATGGTTACATATTTAAATTCAATTTTTATTTATTTTATTCTCCATGTGATTTTTTATACCCACACCAAAGTAGGTGTCCAATACATATGTATTTCCAATACAGTGGAGTCTCCAAGAAACTTTAAATTATGAATTACAGGTTTTGAGAAATAAAAAAATATACTCACAATGCCAATTAGGCCTGTTTTGATTATCATCTGCTTTTCTTTAAAATCTTGTCTTTTCTTTCTCATAGACTCAAGTCTTTTCTTCTCAGAGTCATGTTTCTTTTTATCCACTTCTGTGAATGTCTTGTTGCTAGTGGCATCACCAGCCGGCAAATTAGGCACATGTTCATTATATTTATGTGTCCTAATAGATTTATGGGTATCATGGCTATCATTAGAATGATTATAATCTATTTTTCGTTTTCTAGGATTCAATTTGTCACTCAAGTTAATTACTGGATTGTGTTTGGGCAGTATATCTGGTTCATGCTGCAAAAAAAGTGTCTTGAGAATTCTTCTTCATTTAGTAAAATAAAGCTAGGGTCCTGTTCATTGTTAATTTATTACAAAGGACTTTGCCACCTTTTTGTACTATGAAAGTTGAAATATAAGATTTGTTACCCCCACCCCGCTCTTAAAACATGTTACTTAATAAATGAACAGCCCCTAAGTCAGATTTTTTATTTATTTACATGAATGTTATCCTATCAATTTTAAAGCTAGATAGTAAGCCCCAATAGAATAGTCAATAACCATTTGATACAAACATACTGCTATTATATTAAACCAATTCATATGAGGTAAGGACAATTTACACATAGCAATGATATTGCTTCAAGCAATAATAGGGACAGATCTTCATGGAGTAGGCAGCCTTCATAGCCTGCCATCATCTTAGGTGTGTTAGAAAGAGTAGCCTAATGCACACATCCCCCTCTGCCAGAAGTGTATGGTGAATGACCATGTTAATTAGTGTGGGAGATATTTGTGAGTATTTTGATGTTGCCTTATTACATGGCTTGTACAAGCATCAGAAAACAAATGGGGGCAGAGGAACCCACCACTGACCCTCGGCTTGTCAACTTTTCTAATTATAAACCAAACAAGTTTGATCGATAATTAAAGAAGCCAGAAACACCGAACTCCTCAAACACCAATAATTAGACTGCAAAACAAGTCTATGAAACAGTTTTTAATTGGGCGATAATATCACGTATTATCATCTGGCAGGCTAACTGAGCACAAATTTTAAAACCTGAATGATGGTACAACTATAGAAATCGGTTCCAATTCCCACATAAGTTTATGTCTGAACAAAGCAAGTGTGAAATTGGATACATTTAACAGGTCATGATCCTTTTAAACCCAAAACTAGTTACGTTTTAGGTTTAAAGAGATTATGACCTGTACAACTTTGCTGTACATGTATAGCCCATCTCCTTCTATGTTCATCCTGCTCACTATAAAAATCTACTTAGCACAAAGCACTCATTGGTTTATTACCTTTTCAGTATCCTTCTTCTGTGTTTGCTCTCTTTCTCTCTGTAATCTTTCTAAGAAACTTTCTCGGGCTCTTGTCACATAGACCCTGTTACCGTTGAAGTCTTCATTTGCAAAGTGTTTAATACCTGTTCAATCAAATAAATATTATTGCAATAGAGATATATGTAGTATCACAAAAAAACTTAAAAACTCTACTTACACGATTCCACGTCAGCGTTGGAGGCCGAAATAGATACAAAAGCGAATTTTTTACTATCATTGGCATCACCACTCTTAATCTTGAGGTCCAAATTTGTTATGTTACCGAATACAGAAAATGCACTATGTAAATCTTTTTCCACTGTGTTTACAGGAAGATTACCGACAAACAATCGAGTTCCTAACGCCATTCTTAGATTTTATAATCGAAATTACTTATATATTTTTGTATAAATTTAGTCTTTTTCCCAGTTCACACATTGTTTTGTTTTGACATAAGCTAAAAAATTTGAGGTTAACCGTAAGCAACAGATTTTTTTTTCTATCAAGAGGTTTTGAACTTGTAGTGTTGTACACTACTCACTACCGCAGAAAAAAATTGCTCAAGAAACTCACTACTCCGGGCACTATTCATAAGGGCGCGGGTAAATCGTTCAAGGGGTACCCCATTAATTGGGATTCTCTTAAATATTTACTCATCGAACGACTGGCTTTATACACAACTTTCCCTTATTTACTGGGATTTGAATCTAAATTACGAGAATGATAACTATGAGAAATCCTTTCAAACCCTAACCTAAGAATCCTAACTTATATCGTGTTATATTATAGAAAAGCTATTTCAAAAGTTAAGCAAAGTTAATGTAACGAAGTCATGCCTGACAGCATTTAAGACGTTCAAAAACCTAATGTTAAAAAAACGGTAAAAAAGACAAGCACGCTGCGTTTCTTGCCAGATCTTGAGTTGAGGTCTCTCAGTTGAGGTCGCGTTCCGATCCGGAAAAAAATGTGAAATGATTTGACCGGTCACCTTTGAACGACTTGACGTGTAATCTTGCGAATAGATAGTGTACACTGGTGTACGTACACAAAGTAGATCTAAGGCACGGATTAGTAGCACCTTGTTTAGAAATTCAGACAAATATTACCTATAAAGGCAGCCACTTTTTCAATAAATTTGTAGTGGTAAATCGTAGGTATAAATATTGTAATAGGATGCGTTTCGTCAGGAACCACTGGGTGGTATTTTTTATAATAAAAGAAAAATGTCTGCTTATGTAATATAAAATCTATTGCTACTAAGTGATTTAATAACACAAAATAATTCACTTACATAATACTGTGTCAATTATAATTATAACACAATACACGTACAACAGGTAAATAGGATATATAAGTAATATAGTAAGCAGCTGTTTGTCTAATATACACGCATAATTTCATCAGCGAGCGATCATTAGACTTAAGCTGCTATCTGTCGGTAGAGAGTCGGTATTTGATTGAAATTATAGTTTTTTTTTAATACTTCCATCCTTACTACATCACGTAACATGACCGAAGTTTTAGATTAATTTGATACAGAGGTAAATCGCACTCTGGCATAACAAATTGACTACTTTTTATTCCAGAAGTATACGCGGATGGAATCGAGAGTAAAGCGAGGTTAACTTTATAAGGATATACTTACCAAATAAACATACTTATATCACAGTGTATAAAATGATTTTACTAATTTTTTTTAAGAAATTGGAGGCATGATTATCGCTTTTTTTAATATGAAATTTGTATCATAAAATAGCAGCCAGAAAAACTAGCCGAGTGAGAGAGCCAATAATAGAAGTGTGTCCCTTTTTGTCTTACCTCTCCTTTTCCTCCCTACTTTATCCATCTACTCACTCCTTAAACCTTTTTTGTGGTGTATCAATTAAGAGTTATAATTATAAAATAATAATGAATAACACAGAGAAAAATATAAACAAGTCAAGGTATATAATAACAAATAAATAAAATTCAAAACAATATTTCATCATCTAATAAATGCAATTTAATTATTGATACTCCAATATAAAACAACCTAAGTACTGGTACTTGAAATGAATTAATGTTTTTTCGAACTTATTTAGGTGTAACAAGCCCTTATTTAGTACATCCCTAAGGCACAGCTTAGTAGTGTAGGGTATAAAAAATATAAAAGACAAATTAGTGATAGATTCTACGATAGTTTAGTAGAAGTATTGTGTTTTTATTAATATTTAACAGCTGTAAAAACATTACTCACAGAAAATGTACCTACAGATAATTTAAAATTAACTATTTCGTCACAGAAGTTAGTTTAATCTATACACGTGTTAACTGCGTTTATATACATATCAACTACTATACTAACTTTGCACTCATTATACGATATAATCACACGAGTGAACAAATTACAATGAAAATTATTGTGATAAATACAGTTATTAATTTACTATTTATTACTAAATTAAATTAGACTAGGCGTAAGTGATCACACGACAAATCCAGTGTGCATTTATTATTTAAAGTTTACACCCGACTAGTATGATTTGAAATTAATTTATTGGCGGCGTTCATACTGTCAATATTATCAGGAGTATCACACAAATCGCATACCATGATAGTATTGATGGTTCCGTAAGAACCTCAAGCCCACTTTGGAATTATATAAACTATTGTGATCCAGATACTGATTTCAGTATAGCGATCCGATTGACAGTGTGATCGTCGCCACTCATCAGCTAGTGTTTATCAAGCAATCAAATCGTGAAAGTATTAAGTCTACCAATTGGTGTAATTAAATTACCCAATTAATTAACGATGTACGGAATGAATTAAGTCTTGTCTATGAGTGCAAGTCTCAAGACTTGTAAAATAAAGGTGTATTCGTATTTAAGTCGCCCGCGCGCATTACTTTTATAGTTTAATTATATTGTTCTTATCAGTGTAATAAAAAAGGAGTATCTTCTTCCATTTTTTTATGTCAGTCAGTAAAGTATGTTTAGCATAGCTGTAGATGCACGATAGTAATTATAAATACTAGTATTTGTCAGCCCCCCCCCCCGCCTACGCAAAATTTTATTTTGCATTATTCGAACTCGAATGGTCAGTCAGCAACAAGTTGAAATGGAACCGCATTGAAATTGATCTTGTAGTTTTTCCGTGATGATCAAAGAAACAAATAATACAGTCACTTATTTAGGATTCAGAGATGTTTCAAATAGTCATTTTTTTTAAGTACCTTTAATGTACATACACATTTTAGCCAGTGGCGTAGCATAGGTCATTAGCACCCGGTGCGGATTTCAAATTTGCCGCCTTCTTATTTTTGCTACTAATTATAAAAAAATGGGGCATGGTAACGACAAAACAAATGACGAAAAAACACTGAAAGTTTTTTTGTTAGTAATTTTTTTTTTCTAACTGCCACCTGTGAAATGCCGCCCGGTGCGGACCGCACCCTCCGCCCCCCATGCTACGCCACTGAGTCTAGCTACAGTTTTTTTAACATAGCTACAGCGTGAGCGACTTAAATAGGAAGATGGTCAATTATTTTCAACTTACGTCTACATAGAAAACGACACGCGTGAAGCGGCGGCGGTCTCGTGTCGCGGCTCAGACTTTCAATTGGATCCGCTCGTAGCAGGAGTCGCGCGCGCCGCGCCGCTACGTCGGCTCGTCCGACGACATCAGCGCTTCCGACTGCTCGTCCAACTCGGGGATGTTTCGTATCACCCTGTAGATTTGTAAATAATCTATACATGGTGATTCGGAAATGGTACGCTAACGTTGGAACCTGCGCTTGTTTTGCGCATTTGTATTCATTATTTGAAGTCAGAAAGGGTATACGAATCTGTGAAAGATTAGTATATCCTGTCTCACCTAGTATATATAATAATGAAATTCTGTATGTTGGTAAGCGCATTACCTCGGAACGGCTGAACTGATTGCGGAATTTTAATAATAAATATTTGAAATAGTTCGAATCAGGTTTGTAGGGAAAGATTAATTGAAAAAGTTGTCCGAGAAATTGGAAATTCGCGAAAAACTGAAATGACTATTTTTTAGTACAGGCGGTACTTACGTGAACCCCTCGGCGGCCCGCAGTCGCTCGGCGAGGCAGTCGACTAGGGCGAAGTCCCGCGGCAGGTGCGCGGCCGCGGCCGCCCAGCCCGCGCCCGCCAGCGCGCCCGCCAGCCCGCGCCACGCGCCGCCCGCCCCACCAGCCCCGCCCGCCCCGCGCCACGCCTCCGCGCACACCGACAGCGGGATGGCGAGCCCCAGGATACCCGTGGCCGCCTGCTGGGACGTGAGCGATCTGCCCCTGAGGATGACAGATGGTTTGCTCAATAAGTCCCATCGGACAGGAGCGCTCTGCACTGCTGGCCTAAGACCTCGCGTAGATTTAAAAGCGTTACGCATTGTGTATGGGTTTCATAGCCAAACATTACTGCCCAAAGTCTCACATTCTCGCAAGACCAAGAAGAATCTTGCGAAGCTTAAGAACAAGACGCAAGTCTTGTAGAGTTTTAAGACCAGACGCAAGAGTATCGCAGAGTTTATGTGATTGCAAGAGACCGATCCTGTGTTCCGGCGAGGCAAGCGCAAACAGCTGATGATCAGCATCCCTTACATTTCTAAGAACGCGATACGATTATCACTCTTCTATGGGGCGGCTCTAAAAGTGCGTTTTATGATGAGAGGTAGTGGTGTTCGCTCACCACAGCCACAGCGAGTCGAGCAGGATGGGCCCGAGCGCGGCGTCCAGCAGCAGCCAGGGCCAGGCGCGCGGCGGCGGCAGCGCGGCCCGCTCCGCGCCCGCCGCCGCCAGCGCGCCGCCGCACGCCCACGCCGCGCAGCCGCACGCGCACCCCACCAGCCCTGACCACAGCCGACCCAAACATATTAGTTAGAGTCCCACTCTACCCGCCCTACAGGTAGACTCTCGATTGTAATCTTAGAAGAGTTTGGTATGTTTTGTTTATAATTGGGAATGTTGAAGATCCGAGGTCAATGGTGGGTCCAATTGTAGTCCCCCAGTTGTTTAAAAAATAATTAATAATTATCTGCCTTACGTAATCAAATTAATATCACCGACTAAGGGGACTACAGATTAAATAAAAAAATCTCACATAAAACAATGATGAATATGTCACTCTCGTTTACATTTAGAAAAGTAAAACCACCGACCAAAAAAAAATAAGATCAACAAAAACACTTGTTGTTTTAATAAATTCATAATCTGCGTAGTTTAAGTCAGGGATTCTCAAGGTGGATGTCGACCCCAATGACTCGACAAAAATAAAACTGACTTTGGGATTCGAGAAGTCCTAAAAAAATACAATTACAACATCTCCACTCCGTAATAGCTTCATGATGAGATAAAATAAGATTCTCACCAACAAGTAACGAAGAGTTGATGTCGTCCCCGGTCCTCAGCGCGTGTCGGAATAAGAGCAGGTGCACCGCGTAGCATAGCGCCGAGCCGAGAGCCGCGAGGACGGCTATCCAGTTCGTTTGGTGGCTCTCCGACACACCCAGAACAACCTGTATATAAGACAATTTGTTGTATTCCATTCTTAGCATATGATATACATAGGTATATAGGTTTATTTCGAGTAAAAAAAACAGAATTAAAACCAGGATTTTAACCCACGAACTTGTCTTGTCAGGGTCGCACGGAACATTTCCAGTAGGCTACCATGGTCACAACAAAAATAATGACATTTTTTTTTATTATGGAGTCATAGCAGGTCTTAGAAATTAACTAATAAGGTATATTTGAAATTTTCAGATTATTGTGTGGTGGGGTCGTTTTATCGTTCTTGCGATTTTATATAAATCCGTATCGCAAAGATATGATCCTAAATGTTATTAGTGGAGCTGCAAGAACTACGTTCATCTTATCCTTCTCGTATGTCCTCAGCGAGTGTAGACATATAGCATTCATCGAGAATTCTTGACAACTAATGAAAGAATGAACGAGACAAATGTATTTTTTTTAGATATATAAAAAGTAACCCACCAGGCCAGCAGCAGTGAGTAATACGGCTATGCACTTAGACAGTGTGAACCGATCGTTGGGCGCTTGCGCAAATATAGCGCCGAATGAGAGCGCAAATGCCCCCGCAGTGGACATATATATGGTCGCCGACCCGGTGCTAGTGTGTAGCAGGCTTAACCGGTAAAGGTAGTTTGATATGAACCACTGGAATAAAAATAAAAACAATCAGGGGGCCTATTACGAATTCTTATTCCAACAATTTTATTATACATATGTATCCTATTAAAAAGCTATATTTTTTTCGCATGTCGCTCATAATAATCGATCCCAATAAAAAGGTACCGTTCATAAGTGAAGAATGTTATTGTCAGTAAACAGAATAAAACTAGTTTTTATATTTTTCTGTGGCAGACAACTTCCTGTTCGTACAACGACATTGAGTTACAAACAGCTAAAGAATCTTGCGGTTTACCTGTTTTATGCAACGTTTATCGGTCACGTTTATTATAAATTTCAGTTTATTGGTCTTTACAATATCAAATGATAAATGGTATAGATCGATTATTATTGAATCATGGCGCTCAGATATCATCCACTGTGTCTGTATATTGACGTGAACATATATAGATAATTAAAACAAAAAAAATTATACTTTACAAGGTTTCCCAAGATATTCAATAACATTTAGTATAGTTACCATATGTAGTAGATACTCACTGGTACACAGAAGAGCAGGGCGAGGCGCAAGTGGCGGCGGGTGGCGGCGGCGGCCGCGCGGCGCTGTGCGTGCTGGCTGGCGCGCAGCGACGCCGCCCACGACAGCCGCGCGAGCAGCGCCCCGCCCGCCATCGCTGCTGACATCACGCGGACCTGCCCACACAACCAGACTATAAGTGGCCTTTATAATTCGTTATATAGAATACACTGCCTTTTAATAAAGTAATATATTCAGAACAAGAATGTCATTAACCCTGCATTGTAGAGTTTAAAATGTGGGCATTTCAATTGAAATGTTGGCAGCAGATAATTTATTAAACTCCAACCAAAAGCTCTTAGTAATCTCTTTATCATAATCCTATAGTATATGTAAAGATAATGCAACTATAGCAATTCCAATAGCATTATATAAGAAGTCGAATTTGATAATTGACAAATAATGAAATAAATAAATCTCCAGTGAGAGCCTACCTCTGCCACTTTGTTGAATCGCACAGCTCTAGGTGCTGCGTCATCACTGTCTGTAGTCTCTCCGGCTCGGACAGGTACAAATGTGGAATCACCCTTTGGACATAGGAGAAATACACTTATTTTTTTCTTTTACATCATTAGGTTAATATTAACAGACTTAGTGCCTTAAGCTAGCAATTGGGTATTAGTACTTTATAAGCAAAACAAGAGAATATATCCTTTAAGAAGTATAGTATAAGTATATAAAATTGTACATACTGGACATGGACTCACCAAGCTGCTTGTGGATTCATTAAAATAATTCTCATCATCCGTTTCATTTGTTTGTTCTAATAATTGCTGGAATATAGATTTTTATGGGTTTAGTATATTTTAGGTATAGCAAGTATATAAAAAACATTCAAATTATAAAGTTGTAACAATATCGGAGACATGTAAACTATTCTTGTAAACAATAAGATAGAACACTCATAGTCATGAGGTGAAATATGTGTTAAGTCAATTAACTAATTCTCAATAACCTAAAAGGGCTTATTTCAGGTATTTATTTTAATAATAACTTACTGTGTAATCAGCCGGTTGGCATGGGTCCCTTGTGGGAGGTGTGAAGCATAATACTAATAAGTAAATAAACAGCATCGAACTTCTTATGTATGTTATAAGGAATGGTCTCTCTATATGCTTCTCTAAATACAGATACTGCAAAAAAAAATAATGGAAGTAAGTAACTAGAATAAGGTCTCACGAAATAAATGTAATGCCTAGAATTGTAAATGAAGACTTACTTTTGTCATCTCAGATGATACCACCCATATAACAACGACCAACAACAGAAGGAATACTCCGAATACAAAATTCTTTTTATCGAAACGCTGGGGAACATCTTTATTATTTTTATTGTTAGAAGTTACTCGGAAATAATTGTGGCATAAAGTCAACATGAATGCGAGCAAAATAATTCGGTAACAATGCAAATAAACGATAAATCAAATTGGATTGTTGAGTTTCATACTTTTCTGTAGCCTAACACGGTAACTTAACTTGTACTTTCACGGTAACAATAACGACCTATATTAATTAGATTTGATATACTATTGCGGTATAGAAACCCAGTTGTTTAGTTTTATCAATAACTCC
The DNA here is from genome assembly GCA_905404115.1 of Pheosia gnoma. Taxonomy (NCBI): domain Eukaryota; kingdom Metazoa; phylum Arthropoda; class Insecta; order Lepidoptera; family Notodontidae; genus Pheosia; species Pheosia gnoma. The sequence goes on from FR989910.1 coordinate 4,001,769, forward strand.
AATTTATTTTAAGAAAATCGGAAAATCAAATAAGAATACAACAGTATCAACAATAAATCCACTCAATGTCTTAAAATGTTGCCAATCAAAAAAATAATTGCTAATTGAAACACCAGATAAATGTCAAATAATCGACTAAATAGCAATTATTCACTCTGTGGATTGATCATTCACCAATATCGCCAACCTTATAAAGTAAATTTGTTTGACATTTGCCGTTTGTTGCTCGTTCATTTTATTTATTCATTCATAATTGCTTTGTTGTCATTCCATCGTTGGCGTATAACCTAAAAGTAAGAAATAACGTAAACTTTGTACATATTTTATGATAACATTCAATACAATAATGAGTGCTTGCAACGTAGAAGTGATTAAATTAGTTGGAAAATATTGCAATGCCTCCGTGGGGACTGTCTGTTATAATACGGATAAGGTAAGTCATGTATATTTGCTCATAGGAACGATAAACCAATCAAAATCTAATTAAAAATGAATTTAAATCATTTTTGGCTCGCCAGCGACTATTTTTCTAATGTATTCTAGTACTTATTTACAGGTTCTCACCACCGTACTCGAGAAACAAAATGTAGAAGGATTTGCGACTATAGTTTTAAAGTTAGCTAAAAATTGCGGGACTGAAATGAGCCAAGAGCTGATGTTACTTAGCTATCAGTGGCTCGAGCACATAGCTATGTATGCCAACCAGGCTGCTGCTAATCCTACCTTTTCAAAAGGTTTTTTACAGGTAAAGTATGAAATAAAATTTCTATCATGCACATTCCAACAAGATTTACCTACTAATTGCTTTACTATCAGTATTACAATATTATCTCTACCAGCCAGCGCTTCCGAGAGTGGGATTGAATCGACTAATTTAATATGAAAAAATTGTTTGAGTATACAACAAAAAGTTGAGAGATACAATCTATTGTTATTTTACTGGAACTTTGTATGTTGGCCCTGGCTCTAAAAGTTTTTATAACTGTTTTTTTCTTTCAGGATATTAACAGAGCTTTAGAAAAAAATACCTACTTGACTGGGCAATGTTTAACAATAACTGATATTGCTGCTTATTATGTTTTATACCCACTGATTGTAAGTACTTATTTTTATTAAAATATCAATTAAACATGAATACAGTACCTCTATACCCCTACCCCTAAAAGGTGCATAGTAATAGGTAATTTTGCTGATGCTACTAAGATTCAGATGTAAATATAATAGAACTAGACTATGGTCTCTAATTTCGAGGCTAGTGCCTATGGGTATGGACTTAATAAAAGCCTAATACTATAGAATTTATATTTCAATTTTTTATCTATGTCAGAGATCTAGGATATCATATTAAAATTATAATGATACTGTCTACACACTGGGCATGTCTAAAATCCGAATCCAAATGTAAGGTAAAGTCATATCCGTCCCTTATAATACCTTTGTATTTTCTCAGGAGCGTCTTTCAGTGACAGAGCGGGAATCATTAATGCATGTGTGCAGATGGTCAAGACACATACAGGCTCAGCCCCGCGTATGCGCCGCCCGCCCTCCTATCCCGCTAAACACATTGAATCTCTCTATTTTGGCCCCTGCAGTGCATTAATATTCTGAGTACATGAGTTCTGTACATAAACCACATTTTCATAGCTCAACACATAAAATGTATGAATTTATTGATTCAAACGTTTTTATTGCCAACATAAAGTAATGCAAGACTGTTGAGTATTACATTTGTAAAATAAAACATGTTGCATAATGATTTTGTTCCAAAGGATTAATATTTTGTTATTATTGATAATTTTCAGTTGTGAATATTTTTTGTATAGTGTAAGTTACCTTGCTTATTTGACAATAATAATTATGTTAGGGAGGGAGTAAGTGTCTTTACAAAAAGGTTTTCATTCATTCTCTAAGGTCCATGCCATACCTGCGCCTTGTGTAGTTTATTGACATGTTAATCAACATAAAATACCGTCTTTATTTGTCGTTTAACTCGTTAATTAACGGCATTAGGCGCAGATGTAGCAGGAGAATAAGAAAGCATTAGTTGAAAATGTGCATAATAAAATTAATATTGCATAATTGTTGCTTTTTATGTTTTATAACATTGTTAATTTAGTTTAAAATGAGTTGTATTAAGTATTTTACTTAGGTAATTAGCTTTTTCTATCATTTCAGTGCGCAAAGGTTACCTACCCTCTACCAAAACAGGTGTTGCCGCATGAATTGAAGAACATAAGCTTAGACCAGCCATTTGTGTATCACCCCCAACCTTATTCGTATCCCGGATACCCTATTGTACTTTATTTGTAACTATAACAGAATTAAATCATAAAATATTGTCTTGTGAAGTTGTCAAATATATTTGTACTTACCGTAGACGCCAATGTATATGGCATATATATTTTTGGTTTAGTCTCAAGTTTTCAAAACATGACTGAACTAAAAATAATGCTGTTTTGCTCTACAGACTTGACGGCGTACGCTAAAAGTGAATTATATTTTTTTTAACCAGTAGGTAGGTACATATGTTTGTACTAATTATGGGTAATTGATTATTTGGTGATAAAAAGCCGGGTAGGCCGGACTTGTAAGAATTTTACCGTTGAATACAGTGAAAAGCTGAATATGCCTGCACAAAGCCGGCTGGGTAGCAAGGTAACCTACCAGACAGGCTTAGAGACCCCATTGGTTATGTTATAATTGATTACATTAATAATAATAAATACAATAATATATGACTCGGAACTTTATTTCTGACTTGCTTCACTATCTACATTAACATTAATGAATAATAGGAAGCCATGAAAGGACGCATGAATGCCACAATGACGAGGAAATAATAATGGAATTGGTTGCGCAACGATTTAGTTATAGGAGGAAGATCCAAGAAGAGATAGATGGATGGAAAACAGTAACTGCAGAGAAGCGAGGGAGACGGAGAATATGTTAGGGGTACTGCACGTGTGTGGGATAAAGACCGGTAGATGATCTTGTATTGACTTCAAGCTGTTTGTTTTTCTTTGTTCTCTTTATTTTGGTTGCTCTGATTGACATCGGGCCTTCGATCGGAGAACCGCAGCATCAGGCAACGCTCCAGCTTGTTTGAGTAAGAGCATCCATTGTCTTCCGCCTCTGAAGATAAGCCGGTCATAATAAAATATACGAGTTTGCTAATGGTCACCCATCCAGCCAACTCCTCATTCCGTTGGCGATTGGATGAGCTCCATCGGCACATCTTTTGCGCGGTGTGTTGGCCAAGACTCGAGACGATGGACTCGAAATGGGTTTTAAGTCGCCTGCACACATTTTTTTAGCATTAAAATATCTTTCAAACTTTCGTTGAACAGTTTTGAAAAAATCATTTTTGAAAATAAGTAGTTCATTATAACATTGATCCGGAGAAGTATTTTTCTAGCATTCACTTACAAGTTATTGCATAAAAATCCAATTATGTTGATTTAAACATAACCCTTCTAGATTTTAGACAAGCCAAATTTAAAAGGGGCCCAGGGTTTGGAATATAAGTCATCGGAGCCCCATTATTCTAAAGCGTCCAGGTGCTCCAATAAGCTAAAGACGGCCCTGGATCTAGTGAAACCATGGTGGTTTGACTAGCGTTTTTTTTACACTCTACCTTCCTTCTAGTCAGTTTGACTAGCGTTTTTTTTACACTCTACCTTCGTTGCACACTTTAGACTTGGGAGTACGTAAGTATGTGTATAGATACCTGACTGCAACTCCTGGAAGCAGGCTCGGATCTGATCGCGCAGTACCGCCCGGGACTGCTCCGATGTCACGGACATCTGCACTTTGTTCCACAGCTCCGCCTCGCGGGGTATGCCTCGGGAGTCCACCTAACACCCATTTTTTAAATTACAAAATGTGTAGGGTCCCAAACTAAGCAATGCTTGTATCATGGGTGGGTAGGTATCGTGTACTGGGAGCGATCCCAGTATGTAATTTCTTAGTATAGATGCTAAACATCCATGACTCAGATACAAACATGTATTCGTGCTCATCACAAAGTTTGGCTCTACCGGGATTCGAATCCGGGACCCTCGGTACAGTAAGCAGTCACTACGAGATGTACCAATCAGATTAGGCCAATTCTTAATAATTTGTTTTGGTGTAACATTGCAAAATATTGACAAGCGAGGACTTACCACTTGTAAATTGGCGAACACACATTGACTGAGACACTGGAAATAGTATAATAAGAGTATTTTTATTATTGTTTTTGGTTAAAATTATGTACTTGAGATACTTAACTAGGTACTCACTGATTATAAGCTTTATAACCGTGGTGAAGAATAATAATTTATATAATAATTCCAGCCCTTTTTTTAATGTCCCACTGCTGGGCACGGGCCTCCCCTCAATGCGAGGGGGGATTAGGCCATAGTCCACCACGCTGGCCCAGTGCGGATTGGCGGACTTCACACATCTTTCGAGGGGTTCTCTCAGACATGCAGGTTTCCTCACGATGTTTTCCTTCACCGTTTTAGCAAGTGATAATCATGGTTGAAAATGAGATTCGCACTTGAAAAATCCCAGACGTGCGAGCCGGGGTTTGAACCTGCAATCCTCGTTACCGAGGCAAGCGTTCTACCAACTTGGCTATCACTGCTTTTAGGTCTGGTGAAGAATGTTTTAACAGAATACCCGTATGAGATAAACTAAAATAATACCGATCAAACCTAAGAAGTAAGTAGATAATAATGTAAGCCGGAATTATATCTACCTCTGTTAAGCGTAGGATAGGCTAATAACGGAATAGGAAACAAAGTCGAGAGCAGTGGCGTATTTCCCTTGGGCCATGGCCCTGGGCGGCAGGCTGCAATGGGCGGCGCAAGCTGCTCCTCGCGCTCAGCTTTTAGCACCTTTTATATTCATTATCTATCTTTCGTTAATTTACAGGGTGGCAAACCTCATAGGCCCAGGGCACTCAGCTCCGGGTCGCTTAATTTAATAATAGGCCACTGGTTGAAAGGGCGGTAGAACTATACAGAAGTAGTTGCATTTAGTATCATTCCAGTCAAAAACAACATCAAGTTGTTGCGTTTTAATAGTAACTATCGACTAGTAGGTACAATAGCAGCAAAATAATAATTAGTAAGTACCTGTACTATTTCTTTTTGCATAGGTTTCTCGTGATTATTACTTACCAACGAGTACTTATTGCAGGACTTCTTACCTGATCAGTATCCGGCTTATCAAATAGCGTTTTGCTTCTTTTAGTTCTATTTATGTTGTGCTTATTACCATTTGTACTATCACCAGTTCTCGGGACCGCAGTTGCGAGCTTCTCCGTCACGCTACCACCAAACCCGTCATCATAATCCGTTGCATTTAGCACTTTTATATGATCCTGAGATTCATTCGAGGTACGTCTTACGTGACTGTAGATATTCACTTGTTTCGCGTCATCGTCTATACGCGGAGATGTATCGGAAGTGTCAGCTCGACGCTGCCTTTGATTGGTTGCTTCTTTGAGGTCGTTCGGGTTAGTGCAAGCTTTCAAGGCGACTGCCACTTCATCTTGTAGTAAACGAATGTTTCCTTCGCCGGAGCACGCGGCCCAAGCGGAAAGAAGGGTGAGCAGTAGCGTGATACCCACCATGGTACGCGAATGATGACTCGGAACTAGGTAATTCGTGTATATAAAACTGTTTTGCACAGGAAGCTGTGCCATTAGAGTTGACGGTTGATGGTCAGGACCTGAGTTGTTAATTCCCTTTGTGATTGATATGAGCATTGTTTAGGGAAGTAGAGGTACCTAATTTGCAGTAACATTATATGCTGAGTTTGTAAGCATACATTTCTATAGGGTATAACAAAATAGTGAAACATTTTAACGGGGTCTATTAAAAATACATAATTTAAAACAAAATTAAAATTTTATTTCATCCAAAAGTTACAAATTCCAATAAGTAGTAGAATTTGGGGTAACAAAAGGTGTATTTAATTAATATCTCAACGTCCGTATCCGTAGCTGGGCGCGCTGTGGACGGGCTCCGCCGGCTTGTGAGTTTCTTTAGGTTCAGGCGCTGTGTGGTGGCTGGGCTCGGCGCTGTAGCCTCCGGCGCTTGCGGCTCCCAGGAGAGCCAGGATGGCGAAGATGAACCAGGCGAACAAACCGAACTAGAAATAAGTGACATAGTAAGACTAGGTATGTCCGCGACTTTATACATGTGGACTTCAGTTTTGTGTACAAAGTAGATAGCCCCCATTTCGCCACTGGGGTGAAGATTGACCATATTGCTTCGCAAGTGGCTGCAGAGTGGGTATCCCCCCACCTTCGATACGGGAGAAGACGGTGAAGCCGAGGGAACTAAGTACTTAGCACTGCGACCGTAATACCCTGACAGTCGGACAGTCAGAAATATCCCAAAAAGGTAACAGATTTGGCACTATCAGAGGCAACAGAAGTTATGAATCCATCAACGCAAACATAATAGGTTGTTGAAATAAAACTAATTTTACGGAAATTTGTTCTATACCCCCGTGACCGTGGTTGCTGTAAAGCAGCCGAAACGTCGGGGACGTAAAAACATAAAATGAACGCGATAAAATACGTAAAATTAGTTTTATTTCAATGTGTAGTATTCGCGTAAATATAACAAATCAATATATATAATAGGTAGCTCATTAAATGGTTTATTATGGTAACTCCTTCAGCCACCTCTTATTATTATAATACAAATTAATAAACGAACTAATTATAAGTTTCAATTATGATTCTCGAGCTACTCACAGTTTTCATTGTGTCAGTGTTTGTAGAACAATGTTAGATGCATCTCGGGATGCGTCCTTTATATACCAATAATAAAGGTCAAAACACGAACTTTCCGCTTCGAAAAGAAAAAATAAAAATCTTTAGTTTTCATTTTAAATAATATTATTGTGTACCATCGAGACCGAAAAAAAACCTACCAAACCAACCAAAAGTAGCATATGTTGTAGATATGTGGTCGCCCGATATATGGGAGCGCGTGTCTCGGGTGGATGGGTTATCGATCGATCAAATCGTTCCATCAGATAATGACAGATAGAACACTAGGTACTTAATAAATTACGTATATAAATAGGTACCTTACCCCCGATATCAGAACAATGATATCAAAATTAGGTCAACAGAAGAGACAAAGAAGACTTTTTAAGTAAGTAGGGGGAGGGGGGGGGTTTAACCCCCAACCCCCCGTACTGCCTACGGCCTTGATTACGTAGATATGTCATGCTAGTACTAACGCATTCTTCTATCTGTATTCTGGACACTTTAATCGTTGGGTACATAAGTGGTTTAGTATTGTGTGTGGGCAGCACAGATATATTAGAGGTGCCTATCGCTGCAGGTACCTAATGTATGTATTATTCCTTATACTTCTCCAATGAATAGTTGATATTTACACCTTTAAGTGTTTCTACATTAACTATAATTATCACAACATAAAATATTTAATTCATTTTATAATATAGCATAAAATACATTTTATTGAGTAGGTAAGAACTTAGTTCATACCTACATTTCCTAGATACTTGCTGTGGCAGTGTGACCAAAGTGTTCAGCGCATTTCTTCTTTTTTATTTTGGCAATCGGCTAATAAATATCTAGCAACGATGTCTATTAAGAAAGACGTAGATAGGTTTCTTGCGCTACGAAATGGCATGCACAAAACTGGGCTGCGAAGCGCATTTGCTACTGAGTCTAGCTAGCTACATCGAAACGTCGCAGGCGGGCAGGCTAGTCGCGCAACATAATTTGCTCTTGCTTATTGTCATGGTATCTCGTTGACACTGCCATCGTATCGTTTAGTGTGCGCAACCAAAGTACGTTATATTGCAACGTACGAGTATACGTGTGTGCGTCAGCTGGGACATTAATGACAATGCGTTAGTACTAGCATGACATATCTACGTAATCAAGGCCGTAGGCAATACGGGGGGTTGGGGGCTTAGAAAACCTACCGATTTACACAAAGGTACTTTCTAATGTCTCTGGACTGACCTGGAACTGGACTTAGTCCAGCTGTAAGAATCTTGCTTCTGTGGAAATTTATCTACCAGATCTTTTTTGTCACCCGCTTTGTAATGGAGGCAAGTGGATAATTTTCTTCCAACTCCTCGGGTTCCAAGACAATTAACTTTATCCCGGGACTCGCCGATGGTCAAACCTCGGTGTCATCATGGGAGACCACTGTAGATCCTGGCTTACAGGAGTAGCAGTGGTGGGAGTGTGTGGCGGGCCTAGTCCCAAAAAAAGTGCCTATTTATTAAGTACCTAGTGTTCTATCTGTGGGCACGATTTGATCGATCGATAACCCATCCTCCCGAGACACGCGCTCCCATATATCGGGCGACCACCTATCTACAACATATGCTACTTTTGGTTTGTTTGGTAGGTTTTTTTACGGTCTGGATGGTACACAATAATATTATTTAAAATGAATAAATTAGATTTTTATTTTTTCTTATCAAAGCGGACGGATCATGTTTTGACCTTTATTATTGGTATATAAAGGACGCATCCCGAGATGCATCTAACATTGTTCTACAAACACTGACACAATGAAAACTGTGAGTAGCTCGAGAATCATAATTGAAACTTATAATTAGTTCGTTTATTAATTTGTATTATAATAATAAGAGGCGGCTGTAGGAGTTACCATGATGAACCATTTCAGGAACTACCCATACCTAAAAACTAATTTTACAGCTTTCATTGCGATTATTTCATGTTTTTACGTTCCCGACTTATCGACTGCTTTACAGTAACCATGGTGACGGGAGGACGGGGGTCTTCCCGTGACATCAGGGTATTACGGTTGCTTTACTAAGTACTTAATTCCCTCGGCTTCATATGTCTTCTCCCGTATCGAAGGAGGGGGGGATTCCCACCCCCTCTATTTGCGCTAGCTCAAATCTGCGTAAGCCTTGAGCCACTTGCAATCTGGACAATCTTCACCCCAGAGGCGAAATGGGGGTTATTTACCTCGTACACATTATATCCCGGGAATGGAAGCGGGTTCCTCCAGGGTAGTCAAAAACTAAAGCCCACACGTATAAAGTCGCGGACATACCTAGTCTTACTATGTCGCTTATTTCTAGTTCGGAGTATTCGCCTGGTTCATCTTCGCCATCCTGGCTCTCCTGGGAGCCGCAAGCGCCGGAGGCTACAGCGCCGAGCCCAGCCACCACACCGCGCCTGAACCTAAAGAAACTCACAAGCCGGCGGAGCCCGTCCACAGCGCGCCCAGCTACGGATACGGACGTTGAGATATTAAATTCACATTCTGCTACAACCATCGGAACTTGTAACTTTTGGATTCAATAAAAAAATAATTTTGTTTTAAATGATGTTTGGTTATTATTGTACATTATTTGCACCTTCATAAGGGTTATTTTAGCAAACGCGTGTAATGAAGTATTTGCGGTTAATATTGGCTTATTTTTTTTTTACTGTACCGCTGCAAGTAATAGCAAGTGGCCGGAGTCTCTGAAATCTGAATAGGCAGATTTGCAAAACTGACAAAAACAATATTTTTGTTTTACTTCCTGATTGGGGTTCTAGTTTGGTCATTTGAATAGATAAGATCTTGACACGGTACTATAGCTTATCCATCAGTCGAAGAATTATGCTAAAAATGGTAATTAACATGATTGCGCAGCCCTGCCAATGCAGGCAATATCTGATAAATATTCCCCGGATATGCGACATGTATAGGTGCTTAATCACCCACATAAATTATATTGCACAATCTTTGCACAACGAAACTAAATAGATGTGAATAAAAAACAAATTCAAACAAAACATAAACCAGAATATATGTATATAAATTATCTGCTATTATCTCCTCCAATTACAGATGAGATTACCTATTAATAAGTATAATAAATAAAACGCCATTTTTACGAAAAGTAAAGTTGTTGTGAAAAGTAAAGTCCTTGGATTGACGTGTGTGTGTGTACTAAATATGAAAACCAGTGCAATAAAGAACACATCGTCTGCCCCCTCGGAGAGCCACGAATTCTGTATGCACCACAGCTAATAAGTATAAATAAACACAACTTTATTGAAACCAAGACACGATATATTTTTATCTGTAACATCCATAATGTCCTATATACGCAAATATTGTATTATCATTTTGTATTTTATTATAAACCGTATCTATGTTGGTATACATTTTATTTAAGTAGCCTACATATTAACTAGCTTTTTCAGTTTACTGAAATTATAAGAAATAATTACTTACGTAACAATAATATACCTATATTTTGACATAAAAAAAAAACAATAAATTAGCCAAATTATTTACCGCCCTTCCATTTTCTATCTGTAGAAACAAGGCCATTAACTTATCCCTTGCCATAATGTCCCCACTTCCCATTTCCCCAACCGCTCCACGAGGGAACACTCTCCCTCCCATAGATCCTCATTCCGGGCACTGCTCCATAATTCCCGTAGCTGCTCCCTGCTAAAGCTGAGAGGGCAGCATCGCCAGCATTCGCCACAGTCGCATAGCTACTGCCGATAAGTCCCATACCGAGGTTCCCGGCATATTTGCCGTATGTCCCGGTAAGTCCGAATGTTAGAGGAACTTGGACACTGCCTAAACTGATCTGCGAAGGGCGTGAGGTGGGCCAGAATAGTTTCGCACTTTTCATTGGTTCCGGCTTTCTTCTTATTGTTGGTCCTAAAATAAGGGAAGGTTTTCTTTTAAGGGATACGTCGATAGAATCAATCCTAATTTCGGGCCGTGGTTTGCGTCCGCGCACAGAGCGATATCTATCGTTCCGGCTGGCTATAGTTCCGGTCGCCGCGACGACGCGTCGGAGCTCATCGCGTCACAAAACATAATAGAGTGGTCATATAGTTAATATTTGTTTAGCGGTCAAATTATCCCAGTAATAGCATTAGGATCTGATTTTGTTTAATAAAACAAACTTATTTGTTCAAACAGGTTTTCCATGTTGTTTTTTTTTATTGTTCTCTATGATCACATTTTTTTTTATCCGTTTCGTTTTAACATTTGACAATATTATTTTAATCATATTCATTTCAGTGTATTGTTTGTTATAACGGATATTATTGCTATGTTGTGCATAAATCAGGGATAGGGTTAATTCGTTTAGATGTGCTTATCACATTGAAGCACTTTTGCTTCCCGAGGGAATCCTAGTCGACCAAAGACACAGCTATATGATCACGAGTTTCACGAGTAAATTGACCTAAAGACGCATATTTAAAAATGTGTTTTAGCAACTGTGACATAATAAAACACAGAGGAACAAAAAGTATCGTATGTGAATGTCTTACTTTCATAAATTCCTTGTGGTTCCACGTCGCCGGCGCCCCATAGATCCCTGGTCTCAACTGAGCGTGACCACAGGTCAGCTGGGGGGACGCTGTCGGCATTCTCGCTAAGGGGTGGGTTCGGTGACAGGTACAGTGCCGGGTCCAGTACTCCCGCGTCCACTGACCAGATGAACACGCACCATAGCGGTGCGATCTGAAACTAATTAACAAAATTACAGTTTAGAAGATTTAAAACAGGGGCTCTCAAACTTCTTTTGTCTACTGCCCACTTTGAGAATGAATTATTATAGAGAATTAATAATTAGCGCCCCCATTTTTTCACCTGCTTAAAAACCACTATAACTTCAAATTAAATTAATCATTGTAAGCCTCTACACAACACTCCCTATTTTTTTCTGGGTCTTTTACCGCCCCCTTTAGGCCAGCAGCGCCCACAAGGGGGCGTTATCGCCCACTTTGGGAAATACTGGTTTAGAATTATCGTTATGGAACTATCCTATTCCGTTCTACCTGTATCATCTTGTACCTAACTAGATTTAAAGATGCATACTTGCATGTGATATGCAACTGTTTTAGAGGCCTCATCCATGGACGTAGCCACAATGGGGCAGATGGCGGCAGATGGCTCATGGAGTGAAACCACAAATACAAGAACCTTGCCACTTCTGATGTCAAGAATGTATGCACCTCTAAAGTATCTTGGCAAATATGAGTAGTCATAGAAAATAGAACATAGGGCACAGTGTGCACACTATTGGAAATCTACAGGTTTGGGGAATTGTAGAAGTAATTAAACCAGGTTTAAAATACTAATACTTAAGATCCTAACATGTTAATTTAATCAGTACGTCAAGTGCGAGATTTTTTAAAGTCAAGCTTACGAATAATCTCGTACTTGACGTACAGTAAAGCAAAACCCGATTCAGCAAAAGTATTCAGAAAAAATAAATGCTTTTGTTATAGCCTACCTATACCTAAATTTGAATAAGGAAGTAGTGTCCTCATAAAAAAGTGTATAATAAATGAACTTACAAACATTTCAGGGGCGTTCAACACTTTGTTTCAAGTTTACGACTGTATTCCTCAAAAATACCACCAACACTAAGTTGTTCCCCTAGGGTTCGCTGTGTTATGTAATTGGAGAGGCTTTCTCCCACTCTCCATGGTGTGTTCGCGGGCTCGGTCAAGGCCAACATCTCCAAGAGACTAATCCCGAAGTGAATGACCGGCTTATTATCACATCTCGATGTGAATGTATGTTTAACCGTAATTTAGATTCCCAACTCGAATTACTCTCTCTTTCGACATGATCCAGAATGATGCATCTAATCGCTTCCCCTGAGGTGTTTTGCTTTCACCTACTTTTTTTTAGTTAAACTTAGATAAAGAAATAAAAGACACGGAGTGTTGCGGACATTGTATTGAAGAATAAAAATCTAAGCCGAATTGTGTACACATCTATGATTAATTTATTCATAAGCCTTAGACACTTTCTACCAAATTATTTTTGATGTGACACTATTAATGGATCGCAATTAATTATCTAAAGTTTTAAATTATCGAAATTCGGAGAGTTCCCTAGCGGTAGTACAAAATATATTTAAAGAAACTATACATAGATATATGAAAATCAAATTCGATTGCTGTGACCTTTATGTATAATGAGTATTTACTTAATAATTTCATATAAATAAACTAGCAATAAAACTACCATGTTATGTCGTCCACGTGAAGACTACGGCAATAGAAATGTGCTGCAACATGCAGGACCTGCTTGTAGACCCTGGTAATAAGGGTATAATGAAAAAAAAACACATAAAAAAACAAAAACAGAACCATTGACAAGCTAGAAAAGAGAACTATGGCGAAAGATGATTCAGAGAGTCAAAGCCCGAAATAAGAAGGTACCTATGCTGACGTCTTCGCAAATTGGGATATAATCCAACACGAGAAACTTTACCAGGTTTTAAAGCGGGTCCATCTGTGACGGACCCGACCTAAGGCCTATACCAGGAGGTATAAGTGTACCAAAATTATTTTATCACGACCTAACGACTCATGTTGATTGCAATGTATTGTTATTTAAAAGTCATGTGCCTCATAGATTTCACTAGGCTTGAGTTATCGAAGAGCGAACAATTTGCCCACTCGTATTAGGTAATACAAGAAGAGAGCCCAAAGGTGATGCTAGTGACCTTTATCAAAGCCTGTGTCGTCCCTCTAGAACAGATCCAAGTCTAAGTAGTATAAGTAGTATAGGTCACATCCGTAGCCGATCTTAAGACCGGGACGGTGGGCAAGCCCGTGGTTGGACAAGGTTGTTCTTTTAGGCTCAACGGTGACGTCCAAGTACTCTAACGTACGTGATTTGGCACTATGTGGTGCTCTTTTCATACAGCTTGGTGTGTATGCCGAGGCCTCGGGATTTGTGTGGAATATTCCTTTTTGTATTGCATTGCATATATATTGGTATTGGTTTTTGAATCACCTCTCACATCCGCCGAAGCGTCAGTGGAGCGTTGTACTGGGGTACAGGTGGCGAAGTCTTTAAAGGCAAGTAGTTAATGTATCATGTGCCAATTAAGGCTGGTCAATAGTTAATTAATAGTTAATGCATCGGCTTTCGTTTCCCAACTTATCGATACTCATAAGTGATCTCTAAGGCAAATGATATGAACGTGGCATTTGTTTGCCCAGTTGGATAACTTAATATTGTTCAATGTTATTATGTTACTCAAGGCAAGTCGGGAATTCATAGAGTACAAACAAATGTAACAATAGAAAATCAATGCTTGTTTATTAAATGTACAACACTTTTATACACACACAAGATAACGTAAGCAGTAAAACAGTCAATTCTTAATCTAGGATGTACATTTAATGTTTATTATCTATATGCATTGGTTCCACCACTGATAGATAGACAACTGGCTTCCCTAAGTAGCGCGATCCTTTGACAAGCCCCGAGTTAAGCCTGTTGCCTTATACCTCCCATTCGCTAAAACGCGCCTCAGGTAAATAATGACATGCCATATGCCACTAAATACCCTACACCCAATGCAGACTCTAATGAGAGGAATATTTACAGTAATCAACTGATTACTAGCCCAAAAGATGGGACTGCAAGGGGATGCCTTCAAGGTTAGGCTTATATTATATTTAACATGCCCACAGACACGGTGATTATTACCGTGTGAACACGATTAGTCTGGACAAGTGAGGCGAATGCTTCTCACTGTATATATGATAAGAGGTCTGTTATTGAACCTTTCGGTTCGGTGTGGCGTTAAAGTCCAGACGAATCGTATTTAAGTGTTTGTATATTTGTTACTTAGCTTTGACACACAGCCACTGCCATAAACACTGAATCTAAACAATTATACTCTAACACAGTTACAAATAGATACGTAAATCCCCTTAATACTACAAGTGCCCGTAGGCGCTCCCCAAGACAACTGACCCCATCTAACTCTTAAATCGAACTGCCTTCCTGAATCTTCATGATTCTGGTTCCAGGACTCTTGCGACGAAGTCACGCCCACAAGCTGTAGCGTACACGCATCAGCCACGGGATTGGTAAATCGTTACGCGTGAGCGATACCGATTGGCCGATGAACACTCGCAGTGTTTCTTTGTTTAGATGGCGTCAGCTGAAGAATCGTATGTGTAACTGAAACATTATCATCATTCAAATTAATGTACATTCGGATTTAAGACGAACTTTATCAATTAACAAATCATAATCATTTGAGATAAATGATAATCGTAATCTAAAACAAACCGCGATCCTTTAAAACCGACAGGCGCCTTTGCCGACCTTAAAGAATTTCATTATAGCATAGTCATAGGCATTATTTCTCAGACTTTTAATGATGTTCTTATGATCCTAGGGATTTCATGCGTGGTTATATTATTAATTAATAATTTAACAAATTAAAGTAAGTTTTGAAATGTCGAGAAAGTGCTACAAGCCCCACATCAGGTAGACGGTTACCCAAACATGTGTCTTTAAGGTGGAAGCGATCAGTCGCATTCCCATACATATTTCAACATGGTAATACTCGATACACATACAGTTTTTTAGTTGTACAAGCATTGTTATCAATTCTCTATAAATTAAAGAGCTCGCAGATGAAATATCAGCCAAAATCTTATAGTAATAACATCATAAAACGATATTAAATTTTAGGCTTGTGTGCGTGAATAAAAGCGCCTCTGTCCAAATTAACCCGTAACTAATAAAGCATCCGATTCTTTGTCCTTCAGTATTTACGGCGACAGATGGCAGCAGGAGTTTTTACTTATAATACATAAAGGCATAACATGACAATATATAGAGAAATATAGAAAATTTTCTATAAATAAGTATAAAAATTCATAATAAAAATTTAAAATTAAAAAATACATATAAATTTCGTTCGTCCATCGAACCTACGAACAATCGCATTTCACCGATAAAGTGATCATAACAGCCACAGAATAAATGTGGCCCCTTCAGTGTTGCCAGATGTGATTTTCTATTTATACCCAAATTTGATATTATTTTTCTCCAAAATGATACAATTTGCTTGAGTTTTACCCAAAGGCAAAAAGTTAATAATATCGGCTTAGCTTTTTGCCTTTTTCTTATTTTTTCTTTGAATACTGTTCTAATTTCCAAACTGAAGCAGTAGAATGACGTTTTTTTTTATACGTTACGCATCCCCACTGCATGGGTATTTTTTTCTCCAAATTTTTATCTAAGAATTTCATTTCTCCAAAATTTCTCCAGAGCCAAAATTTTTACCCTTAATTGCGAAAAAAATACCCAATCTGGCAACACTGGCCCTTATACTATTTCCATTTCTTTCCTTTCTCGATGACAATTCCTGTGGAAACTTGAACGAGCGTCTTTTTTAAATTCTGTATACATTATTTTAATAAAAATATGCCGCTTACGCACGTACAAGGTCATAACAGAGTCGGAGAAACTGATAGGGATGGAGCTATCGATGAACGTAACACGATAACAGACACGATATTTTTTTACAAAGTGTAAGAAACTAAACTATTGCTGGATATTTTTGTACAAATTTATTAACTTATATTACATTTCATTACAAGATGTAAGTATATTATGTTGATTCTTTATTTATTTATTATAATCGAAATCTGATGAATCATCACTGTCACTCATTGAGCTCTCCCCAACATTTACCTATTATAAGTTCCTGTACTTCTATATTATTATGATTCTATTTTATGTTTATTATTTGAATGTTTTTGTTGTATTTGTCTTTGTTCAAAACATAATAAATATATGGGATCGATATCATTACTTATTTGGTCACAACACTACAACTATAAAATTAGTATAGCTCCAATAGTTTTTTGTTCATCGTGACATTATTATTTCATCTAAGCGCTTAGGTAGGTACCTACACAACAAAATCGTTTATTTATTCATCTAGTAGGTACACTATCTATATTTTTAATTGTAAACTTGACAAATAAATAAATACGTAATATTTGTTAGTCTATATATTTTAAAATTCTATATACTACAATTACTATCTAGGCATATCTATACCTATCTAGGTAGGAGACATCATTTTGTAATGTACCTACGTTTTTTTTTAATCTTTAGCCACTTGGGGTGTGTTATTATCTGTGTGTGCAGATCGTCATGAATCCCTATTTCCTGTAATCCAAGTTTTTAGGATTTGTCTGCACCCAAAACATATTTTTTCGGGTTATTATAATAAAACAACCTGAGTAAAAAATAAATACATACCTACCTAAGGCATGTATTTATTTTTTAAAATAATCAATGAATGAATGAATATGTCGTCATTGTTTCAATTGGTTGTAAATATCATTGAAACCTATAGAATATTCGTCTTCTTGACTAGTGGTCTACGTAGCCTATTGTTCTACACGGTTGATGCAAATGTGTACCATAGCAAGTTCGAATCTTGCCGGTAATCGTGTCTTTTTGTATGATTGATTCTGATTATTATTTCTGTAAGTGAATATTAGATTTCCAAAACACACAGCTCGGCCGTGCTAACATGGTGGTAGTAATATAACGAAAATATATATAGGTGTAGTATGTAGTACCTACCACCAAGGCCATAGCTAGAAGTTGTCGTGTTACGAAATATGTCGCGCGAGTCGTTGTCGATTTATTGATCAATTTATCAAACACAACATTTCTTATTCCCTTGTAAGTTATAATAAATATTGTTCTTGTTGCTTGATCTGGTATATTGTAAAGCGTAATACTTTTACAGTTATCATGCAAACCTTGCTATATTTATAAGATCTATACAATAAACATTATATTTACGAACATGAAAGTATACATTTTTCTTTTCTATCTTTTATTTCTGAAACGAATATTGCAAAGTTCGCAAAAGTATTTCTATTATTTTACAACCGATAAATAAGTTTTTTTATGATCGCTCTATCTTGTGGCATAAAAAGACAACTTTTAGTATGCGAGACTTTTAACAAGTACTGCGCTCTAGCGGCACAAAAAGACGTGTATTTGTCTATGTGTGAGTGCCTATTTATACAATGAATTTCTAAGCTATGGTTTCTCGTCCATTATAAATGATTTCTTTTAGATATATCAATGCAATGTCGTAGTAGTGCTCGAAATTTGCAACATCAAGTCTCATAGATGCTCGATGTTCGTGTAACTAGTTGCAGAAAAACAGGGCCATCTATCGAAAATGTGTGGCAACCGACCCTGAGCATTCACCTTAAGTGCATAGACACTTTAGCCGGAATTTATGAAGGGTCGAAGGGCTTTGTAATAGTTTTTTATAACTGCTGTGTTAAAGCTTCAATTGTTTTTGCCTGCCCTTGTTGAGGCGTTGGTGGATTTTAGAAAGTAATAAAGCGATCAATATTTCTTAAAATATCGGTCCATCACATTCCACCCCGGGAAAATTAAACACGCAGAATATCCGAGTGATTAACTTTTCACACATATCAAAATAAAAATCTGGTTATTAATTGACCAACAACCGCGTTATCTGGTCCCTTTTACATGGCTCTGTAAATTCTTGATAAATATCTCCATTCGTAATGTACAATTTCTTTCTCAGGCTTAACCCGTCTAGGCGTAATTCATTCATATCCTTAGTAAATGATCATCAACCACCCCCAAACTCTAGCCTAATTTCTTAGTTGTACCGGTAGTATCTTCATAATACCTCGAGAAATGAAAATAATCATTATAATTGCCTTTTATTTTCCTTTTTATTTTTTTTAACAACGTGTATACGTTTGCATACCACATCAATAACAAAGGGTCCTTCAAATAATAATGCGAATTTCTTTATAACCTTTCACTCCTTGCCTAATTTAGGTAGAGTTCGTAACTTGACTTTATCGCTAATGTTAAACTGTATGTTTTTATGATTTCTGTTATAGATCTTTTCGCGAATAGCGGCAGATTTCACTATATTTTCCCTTGCCCGCTCGCATATAGATTCAACACTATCATTACTATCCGAAACTAACTTCATAACGTAATTACCTACCGCTAAACTAGTTGGCTTCCCTTCTACCAATTCCAATGGTGTAAAGTTTGTACTTGAATGAATCACATTATCATAACATTCTCCAATAAGTAGTAATGTCAACCCAACTCTTATGTGATTTGTGACAATAAGTTCTTAACATCAGTTCAGTAGAATTTGGCCGCGGGTTTCACACTGATGTATGTGATAGTGTAATACCTAATTTTGCTAATTCGTCTTCACACACGTGAAATGAATTGAGCCCCGTTATCAGTTACGATTCGTCCTATCGTTAATTTATCATGAAACCTCTTCATGCAACCAACAACACTCCATTCAGTCGCTCTGTGTAAAGCATATAACCGTATCAATTTACTTAATGCATCTTGCATTACGAAAACGTATCTTTTTCCAAACCTTCCAGTCGTCAGAGGCCCATATAAGTCTGCAAATACAATCTTGCCCACTTTTAATGAAATCACTGGTTTAATGATATGATTTATCTATATCAGGGTGTATTAACATTACAGAATCTAGGAATAAATCTTTTACCCGCTCAAACGTATTCTGTACCTCCGGAGTCCATTTAAAAGCGGTTCCCTTCTGTAATAAGTGACACAACGGTTTCGTCTACTCCCCGTATTTATGAATGAACTTTCGAAAATAATTTATGAATCCTAAGAAAGCCCTTAATTGTTTAATATTCTTGGGCGTTAGGGATTCTTTAATGGCTTTCGTTTTTTTTTTCCGGATTCATTCGCACTCCATTGACAGATACAATATGTCCGAACAATTTAACCTCCGTCTGCAAAAAACTACACTTCGACAAGTTGCATGTCATATAAGCCTCGCGTAACCTATCTAGTACCCTTTCTAGATGATTTTTGTGCATTTCTTATGTTCCCGAGGTGAATATTACCAAATCAACTAACTAACAAAACTATCTTAGTTTACACAAAAATCTCTCACTCCTAATGCTAGCATTAGTTGGCTAGATCATACAATATCCTGTAACTCGTACTTTGTCTTTTCGAAAATACGTAGTTCCTTAGAATTCTTTCAATCTCGCGTGACATACGTGATTAATAAAACCTTCTGCATGTACTTTGTTACTACCAAAGAGTTCTATTTCTTCAAGAACGGGTCATTATCAATCCATCTCGCAGGGCCTACAAGATTACAATAAGATTGTTGCCGGTCCTTGTGCGTTCATAAACCATACCTCCACTTCTTAATATTCGTCTACTTCATTCAGATTATACTAATAAGATTGACAGACGAACACACTAACTATAAGGTCCCACACTAAGCAATAAGAAAAAATGTCATTTGTAGTAAGTCCTACGATGGTCCCCCTGCTGTAACCTTCTGATACCTTTCTGTCAAAAGCTTTTAGTATTGTCTTAATTTACTATGATGACTGGTTCGCGTCACCTAATTTAAATATATTTGACTCTCAACTAGCTTTACTAATAACACACTAACTATGCCATCCTCTACCTTATTGAGTGTCCAATATAGTATTCAATATCTTACATAATGTTTACACCTCATAATTCGCATACCTAATAAATCCCTTGTATATAACCTTTTGTGATTAGTCTGGATAATCACTTTGGTTCGTTGCAAGTATGCCTTAAATCTAGTCAAACTATAAATTATAGCACATCTCTCACACTGAAATCATCCAATGCATTTGAGCGTCTGACAGCCCCCTATTACAGAATCTTATTATCATGAGGTCGCCTTCCTCCGATAAATAGTAAACACAACTGGTTTTTTTCAAATGCATTATCATCAGTCTGTAAATAATACGCTTTATTTGTTTATAAATAGCTGTGCCCACGGCTTTGTACGCTAAATCCTTTCCTTTATCTCGGGGAATGTCTTCAACTACCTGGTATAAAATTATATTATACCTTGACCTGATGTTTAAGTTATCGCCATACCAAGTTTCATAAAAACCACCCAGTAACCTTATAGACAGACAAAATATAATTTTCCTGGATAATATTTAAGTATTTAAAATATCGGCCTTGATAAGTTTCAATAAAATACACCCGATAATTTTTCCGTAATGCGCAAGCAAGCAGATAATCAGTATAACGGAAATGAGGGGTGTCACCTCTGTGTCACAAACAATGCCCTCCACAATGTGCATATACATTCCCGTTACATACTTATTGTAAGTATAGAAAATAGATCATAGTAATTATATTCATAATATCACCAGACAAATATACCAACTGTATGGTCCCAAACTAAGCAACGCTTGTATTATTGCCACAGTACAATTTACTGCAGGGAACGCAGTATACAGCGTGATATTAAACATATATGACTGTGGTACAAACATTTGTGTTCACTCACACAATGTTAACCTCTACCAGGATTCGAACCTGGGACTTTATGCACAGACAACATGGTCACTACTACTGGACTAATCAGGGGTACAAACATTTGTGTTCATCACACTGTTAATCTCTACCAGGATTCGAACCTGGGACTTTATGCACAGACAACATGGTCACTACTACTGAGCTAATCAGGGGTACAAACATTTGTGTTCATCACACTGTTAATCTCTACCAGGATTCGAACCTGGGACTTTATGCACAGACAACAGGGTCACTACTACTGAACTATTTAGGTTGCCATGTATTAATATTATTAAAAGTAAAAATATTCTTCTTGCGCGCCCAAATGTTCTATCAACCGTGCGGGTCCATTCAACAACAATTTCTTTTGTAATAACCTAGACAATGGTTCCGTCTTTTTGTCGTAATAATTCCACTAAGCTTTCACATTTAGTACACACTAGTTCTTTTCGCACTCATCACTAATTAATTATATCATTTTTATGCTGGAACTGTAAGGCATTTGTTGCTAATCCTAATTCATAATTTTATCCATTAACGGGTTTAACCCGTGAAAGAAATTGTACCTCCGAACTATCTATCAAGTTATCTATACGTTGTGTTTAACTCAACACTGCCCGTCAACCACGTTGTCAAACTCGTATATCGATATTCTTAACAATATCGTCTAATTTATGACCTAGCATATTTAACGCGGAGTCAATTGTAATGTTTGCATCTAGACCCATTACACGGCTTATTTTAAATGTGGTTGGATCTACCATAGAATTTCTAACCACCCCTCGCCTGCAACTCTTTCTCAAACCGTTCAAAAACATATTAACTTAATAAGTAATACAAGTACTGATTTTCGGTAGTTCAATAAAATAATTTAAACGAAAGTTTATTTAACTCCGTTTTGCCCGGCGAGCTACAAAGAACAATACAAGTATCCAACAACATTGCTTGGTCGTAAAAAATCTGGTAACGTTTGTGATCGTCAATAAAATTTTAAGTTTACGTTGTGTTTTAAATATTTTGAAACCAGATAATTTTTCTAGGGGTAAAGCAGTTATGCAATACTCTTTTCCTAGATCCTCGGCCACGGCATCAACTGTGACGGACCCGACCTAAGGCCTATACCAGGAGGTATAAGTGTACCAAAATTATTTTATCACGACCTAACGACTCATGTTGATTGCAATGTATTGTTATTTAAAAGTCATGTGCCTCATAGATTTCACTAGGCTTGAGTTATCGAAGAGCGAACAATTTGCCCACTCGTATTAGGTAATACAAGAAGAGAGCCCAAAGGTGATGCTAGTGACCTTTATCAAAGCCTGTGTCGTCCCTCTAGAACAGATCCAAGTCTAAGTAGTATAAGTAGTATAGGTCACATCCGTAGCCGATCTTAAGACCGGGACGGTGGGCAAGCCCGTGGTTGGACAAGGTTGTTCTTTTAGGCTCAACGGTGACGTCCAAGTACTCTAACGTACGTGATTTGGCACTATGTGGTGCTCTTTTCATACAGCTTGGTGTGTATGCCGAGGCCTCGGGATTTGTGTGGAATATTCCTTTTTGTATTGCATTGCATATATATTGGTATTGGTTTTTGAATCACCTCTCACATCCGCCGAAGCGTCAGTGGAGCGTTGTACTGGGGTACAGGTGGCGAAGTCTTTAAAGGCAAGTAGTTAATGTATCATGTGCCAATTAAGGCTGGTCAATAGTTAATTAATAGTTAATGCATCGGCTTTCGTTTCCCAACTTATCGATACTCATAAGTGATCTCTAAGGCAAATGATATGAACGTGGCATTTGTTTGCCCAGTTGGATAACTTAATATTGTTCAATGTTATTATGTTACTCAAGGCAAGTCGGGAATTCATAGAGTACAAACAAATGTAACAATAGAAAATCAATGCTTGTTTATTAAATGTACAACACTTTTATACACACACAAGATAACGTAAGCAGTAAAACAGTCAATTCTTAATCTAGGATGTACATTTAATGTTTATTATCTATATGCATTGGTTCCACCACTGATAGATAGACAACTGGCTTCCCTAAGTAGCGCGATCCTTTGACAAGCCCCGAGTTAAGCCTGTTGCCTTATACCTCCCATTCGCTAAAACGCGCCTCAGGTAAATAATGACATGCCATATGCCACTAAATACCCTACACCCAATGCAGACTCTAATGAGAGGAATATTTACAGTAATCAACTGATTACTAGCCCAAAAGATGGGACTGCAAGGGGATGCCTTCAAGGTTAGGCTTATATTATATTTAACATGCCCACAGACACGGTGATTATTACCGTGTGAACACGATTAGTCTGGACAAGTGAGGCGAATGCTTCTCACTGTATATATGATAAGAGGTCTGTTATTGAACCTTTCGGTTCGGTGTGGCGTTAAAGTCCAGACGAATCGTATTTAAGTGTTTGTATATTTGTTACTTAGCTTTGACACACAGCCACTGCCATAAACACTGAATCTAAACAATTATACTCTAACACAGTTACAAATAGATACGTAAATCCCCTTAATACTACAAGTGCCCGTAGGCGCTCCCCAAGACAACTGACCCCATCTAACTCTTAAATCGAACTGCCTTCCTGAATCTTCATGATTCTGGTTCCAGGACTCTTGCGACGAAGTCACGCCCACAAGCTGTAGCGTACACGCATCAGCCACGGGATTGGTAAATCGTTACGCGTGAGCGATACCGATTGGCCGATGAACACTCGCAGTGTTTCTTTGTTTAGATGGCGTCAGCTGAAGAATCGTATGTGTAACTGAAACATTATCATCATTCAAATTAATGTACATTCGGATTTAAGACGAACTTTATCAATTAACAAATCATAATCATTTGAGATAAATGATAATCGTAATCTAAAACAAACCGCGATCCTTTAAAACCGACAGGCGCCTTTGCCGACCTTAAAGAATTTCATTATAGCATAGTCATAGGCATTATTTCTCAGACTTTTAATGATGTTCTTATGATCCTAGGGATTTCATGCGTGGTTATATTATTAATTAATAATTTAACAAATTAAAGTAAGTTTTGAAATGTCGAGAAAGTGCTACAAGCCCCACATCAGGTAGACGGTTACCCAAACATGTGTCTTTAAGGTGGAAGCGATCAGTCGCATTCCCATACATATTTCAACATGGTAATACTCGATACACATACAGTTTTTTAGTTGTACAAGCATTGTTATCAATTCTCTATAAATTAAAGAGCTCGCAGATGAAATATCAGCCAAAATCTTATAGTAATAACATCATAAAACGATATTAAATTTTAGGCTTGTGTGCGTGAATAAAAGCGCCTCTGTCCAAATTAACCCGTAACTAATAAAGCATCCGATTCTTTGTCCTTCAGTATTTACGGCGACAGATGGCAGCAGGAGTTTTTACTTATAATACATAAAGGCATAACATGACAATATATAGAGAAATATAGAAAATTTTCTATAAATAAGTATAAAAATTCATAATAAAAATTTAAAATTAAAAAATACATATAAATTTCGTTCGTCCATCGAACCTACGAACAATCGCATTTCACCGATAAAGTGATCATAACAGCCACAGAATAAATGTGGCCCCTTCAGTGTTGCCAGATGTGATTTTCTATTTATACCCAAATTTGATATTATTTTTCTCCAAAATGATACAATTTGCTTGAGTTTTACCCAAAGGCAAAAAGTTAATAATATCGGCTTAGCTTTTTGCCTTTTTCTTATTTTTTCTTTGAATACTGTTCTAATTTCCAAACTGAAGCAGTAGAATGACGTTTTTTTTTATACGTTACGCATCCCCACTGCATGGGTATTTTTTTCTCCAAATTTTTATCTAAGAATTTCATTTCTCCAAAATTTCTCCAGAGCCAAAATTTTTACCCTTAATTGCGAAAAAAATACCCAATCTGGCAACACTGGCCCTTATACTATTTCCATTTCTTTCCTTTCTCGATGACAATTCCTGTGGAAACTTGAACGAGCGTCTTTTTTAAATTCTGTATACATTATTTTAATAAAAATATGCCGCTTACGCACGTACAAGGTCATAACAGAGTCGGAGAAACTGATAGGGATGGAGCTATCGATGAACGTAACACGATAACAGACACGATATTTTTTTACAAAGTGTAAGAAACTAAACTATTGCTGGATATTTTTGTACAAATTTATTAACTTATATTACATTTCATTACAAGATGTAAGTATATTATGTTGATTCTTTATTTATTTATTATAATCGAAATCTGATGAATCATCACTGTCACTCATTGAGCTCTCCCCAACATTTACCTATTATAAGTTCCTGTACTTCTATATTATTATGATTCTATTTTATGTTTATTATTTGAATGTTTTTGTTGTATTTGTCTTTGTTCAAAACATAATAAATATATGGGATCGATATCATTACTTATTTGGTCACAACACTACAACTATAAAATTAGTATAGCTCCAATAGTTTTTTGTTCATCGTGACATTATTATTTCATCTAAGCGCTTAGGTAGGTACCTACACAACAAAATCGTTTATTTATTCATCTAGTAGGTACACTATCTATATTTTTAATTGTAAACTTGACAAATAAATAAATACGTAATATTTGTTAGTCTATATATTTTAAAATTCTATATACTACAATTACTATCTAGGCATATCTATACCTATCTAGGTAGGAGACATCATTTTGTAATGTACCTACGTTTTTTTTTAATCTTTAGCCACTTGGGGTGTGTTATTATCTGTGTGTGCAGATCGTCATGAATCCCTATTTCCTGTAATCCAAGTTTTTAGGATTTGTCTGCACCCAAAACATATTTTTTCGGGTTATTATAATAAAACAACCTGAGTAAAAAATAAATACATACCTACCTAAGGCATGTATTTATTTTTTAAAATAATCAATGAATGAATGAATATGTCGTCATTGTTTCAATTGGTTGTAAATATCATTGAAACCTATAGAATATTCGTCTTCTTGACTAGTGGTCTACGTAGCCTATTGTTCTACACGGTTGATGCAAATGTGTACCATAGCAAGTTCGAATCTTGCCGGTAATCGTGTCTTTTTGTATGATTGATTCTGATTATTATTTCTGTAAGTGAATATTAGATTTCCAAAACACACAGCTCGGCCGTGCTAACATGGTGGTAGTAATATAACGAAAATATATATAGGTGTAGTATGTAGTACCTACCACCAAGGCCATAGCTAGAAGTTGTCGTGTTACGAAATATGTCGCGCGAGTCGTTGTCGATTTATTGATCAATTTATCAAACACAACATTTCTTATTCCCTTGTAAGTTATAATAAATATTGTTCTTGTTGCTTGATCTGGTATATTGTAAAGCGTAATACTTTTACAGTTATCATGCAAACCTTGCTATATTTATAAGATCTATACAATAAACATTATATTTACGAACATGAAAGTATACATTTTTCTTTTCTATCTTTTATTTCTGAAACGAATATTGCAAAGTTCGCAAAAGTATTTCTATTATTTTACAACCGATAAATAAGTTTTTTTATGATCGCTCTATCTTGTGGCATAAAAAGACAACTTTTAGTATGCGAGACTTTTAACAAGTACTGCGCTCTAGCGGCACAAAAAGACGTGTATTTGTCTATGTGTGAGTGCCTATTTATACAATGAATTTCTAAGCTATGGTTTCTCGTCCATTATAAATGATTTCTTTTAGATATATCAATGCAATGTCGTAGTAGTGCTCGAAATTTGCAACATCAAGTCTCATAGATGCTCGATGTTCGTGTAACTAGTTGCAGAAAAACAGGGCCATCTATCGAAAATGTGTGGCAACCGACCCTGAGCATTCACCTTAAGTGCATAGACACTTTAGCCGGAATTTATGAAGGGTCGAAGGGCTTTGTAATAGTTTTTTATAACTGCTGTGTTAAAGCTTCAATTGTTTTTGCCTGCCCTTGTTGAGGCGTTGGTGGATTTTAGAAAGTAATAAAGCGATCAATATTTCTTAAAATATCGGTCCATCACATTCCACCCCGGGAAAATTAAACACGCAGAATATCCGAGTGATTAACTTTTCACACATATCAAAATAAAAATCTGGTTATTAATTGACCAACAACCGCGTTATCTGGTCCCTTTTACATGGCTCTGTAAATTCTTGATAAATATCTCCATTCGTAATGTACAATTTCTTTCTCAGGCTTAACCCGTCTAGGCGTAATTCATTCATATCCTTAGTAAATGATCATCAACCACCCCCAAACTCTAGCCTAATTTCTTAGTTGTACCGGTAGTATCTTCATAATACCTCGAGAAATGAAAATAATCATTATAATTGCCTTTTATTTTCCTTTTTATTTTTTTTAACAACGTGTATACGTTTGCATACCACATCAATAACAAAGGGTCCTTCAAATAATAATGCGAATTTCTTTATAACCTTTCACTCCTTGCCTAATTTAGGTAGAGTTCGTAACTTGACTTTATCGCTAATGTTAAACTGTATGTTTTTATGATTTCTGTTATAGATCTTTTCGCGAATAGCGGCAGATTTCACTATATTTTCCCTTGCCCGCTCGCATATAGATTCAACACTATCATTACTATCCGAAACTAACTTCATAACGTAATTACCTACCGCTAAACTAGTTGGCTTCCCTTCTACCAATTCCAATGGTGTAAAGTTTGTACTTGAATGAATCACATTATCATAACATTCTCCAATAAGTAGTAATGTCAACCCAACTCTTATGTGATTTGTGACAATAAGTTCTTAACATCAGTTCAGTAGAATTTGGCCGCGGGTTTCACACTGATGTATGTGATAGTGTAATACCTAATTTTGCTAATTCGTCTTCACACACGTGAAATGAATTGAGCCCCGTTATCAGTTACGATTCGTCCTATCGTTAATTTATCATGAAACCTCTTCATGCAACCAACAACACTCCATTCAGTCGCTCTGTGTAAAGCATATAACCGTATCAATTTACTTAATGCATCTTGCATTACGAAAACGTATCTTTTTCCAAACCTTCCAGTCGTCAGAGGCCCATATAAGTCTGCAAATACAATCTTGCCCACTTTTAATGAAATCACTGGTTTAATGATATGATTTATCTATATCAGGGTGTATTAACATTACAGAATCTAGGAATAAATCTTTTACCCGCTCAAACGTATTCTGTACCTCCGGAGTCCATTTAAAAGCGGTTCCCTTCTGTAATAAGTGACACAACGGTTTCGTCTACTCCCCGTATTTATGAATGAACTTTCGAAAATAATTTATGAATCCTAAGAAAGCCCTTAATTGTTTAATATTCTTGGGCGTTAGGGATTCTTTAATGGCTTTCGTTTTTTTTTTCCGGATTCATTCGCACTCCATTGACAGATACAATATGTCCGAACAATTTAACCTCCGTCTGCAAAAAACTACACTTCGACAAGTTGCATGTCATATAAGCCTCGCGTAACCTATCTAGTACCCTTTCTAGATGATTTTTGTGCATTTCTTATGTTCCCGAGGTGAATATTACCAAATCAACTAACTAACAAAACTATCTTAGTTTACACAAAAATCTCTCACTCCTAATGCTAGCATTAGTTGGCTAGATCATACAATATCCTGTAACTCGTACTTTGTCTTTTCGAAAATACGTAGTTCCTTAGAATTCTTTCAATCTCGCGTGACATACGTGATTAATAAAACCTTCTGCATGTACTTTGTTACTACCAAAGAGTTCTATTTCTTCAAGAACGGGTCATTATCAATCCATCTCGCAGGGCCTACAAGATTACAATAAGATTGTTGCCGGTCCTTGTGCGTTCATAAACCATACCTCCACTTCTTAATATTCGTCTACTTCATTCAGATTATACTAATAAGATTGACAGACGAACACACTAACTATAAGGTCCCACACTAAGCAATAAGAAAAAATGTCATTTGTAGTAAGTCCTACGATGGTCCCCCTGCTGTAACCTTCTGATACCTTTCTGTCAAAAGCTTTTAGTATTGTCTTAATTTACTATGATGACTGGTTCGCGTCACCTAATTTAAATATATTTGACTCTCAACTAGCTTTACTAATAACACACTAACTATGCCATCCTCTACCTTATTGAGTGTCCAATATAGTATTCAATATCTTACATAATGTTTACACCTCATAATTCGCATACCTAATAAATCCCTTGTATATAACCTTTTGTGATTAGTCTGGATAATCACTTTGGTTCGTTGCAAGTATGCCTTAAATCTAGTCAAACTATAAATTATAGCACATCTCTCACACTGAAATCATCCAATGCATTTGAGCGTCTGACAGCCCCCTATTACAGAATCTTATTATCATGAGGTCGCCTTCCTCCGATAAATAGTAAACACAACTGGTTTTTTTCAAATGCATTATCATCAGTCTGTAAATAATACGCTTTATTTGTTTATAAATAGCTGTGCCCACGGCTTTGTACGCTAAATCCTTTCCTTTATCTCGGGGAATGTCTTCAACTACCTGGTATAAAATTATATTATACCTTGACCTGATGTTTAAGTTATCGCCATACCAAGTTTCATAAAAACCACCCAGTAACCTTATAGACAGACAAAATATAATTTTCCTGGATAATATTTAAGTATTTAAAATATCGGCCTTGATAAGTTTCAATAAAATACACCCGATAATTTTTCCGTAATGCGCAAGCAAGCAGATAATCAGTATAACGGAAATGAGGGGTGTCACCTCTGTGTCACAAACAATGCCCTCCACAATGTGCATATACATTCCCGTTACATACTTATTGTAAGTATAGAAAATAGATCATAGTAATTATATTCATAATATCACCAGACAAATATACCAACTGTATGGTCCCAAACTAAGCAACGCTTGTATTATTGCCACAGTACAATTTACTGCAGGGAACGCAGTATACAGCGTGATATTAAACATATATGACTGTGGTACAAACATTTGTGTTCACTCACACAATGTTAACCTCTACCAGGATTCGAACCTGGGACTTTATGCACAGACAACATGGTCACTACTACTGGACTAATCAGGGGTACAAACATTTGTGTTCATCACACTGTTAATCTCTACCAGGATTCGAACCTGGGACTTTATGCACAGACAACATGGTCACTACTACTGAGCTAATCAGGGGTACAAACATTTGTGTTCATCACACTGTTAATCTCTACCAGGATTCGAACCTGGGACTTTATGCACAGACAACAGGGTCACTACTACTGAACTATTTAGGTTGCCATGTATTAATATTATTAAAAGTAAAAATATTCTTCTTGCGCGCCCAAATGTTCTATCAACCGTGCGGGTCCATTCAACAACAATTTCTTTTGTAATAACCTAGACAATGGTTCCGTCTTTTTGTCGTAATAATTCCACTAAGCTTTCACATTTAGTACACACTAGTTCTTTTCGCACTCATCACTAATTAATTATATCATTTTTATGCTGGAACTGTAAGGCATTTGTTGCTAATCCTAATTCATAATTTTATCCATTAACGGGTTTAACCCGTGAAAGAAATTGTACCTCCGAACTATCTATCAAGTTATCTATACGTTGTGTTTAACTCAACACTGCCCGTCAACCACGTTGTCAAACTCGTATATCGATATTCTTAACAATATCGTCTAATTTATGACCTAGCATATTTAACGCGGAGTCAATTGTAATGTTTGCATCTAGACCCATTACACGGCTTATTTTAAATGTGGTTGGATCTACCATAGAATTTCTAACCACCCCTCGCCTGCAACTCTTTCTCAAACCGTTCAAAAACATATTAACTTAATAAGTAATACAAGTACTGATTTTCGGTAGTTCAATAAAATAATTTAAACGAAAGTTTATTTAACTCCGTTTTGCCCGGCGAGCTACAAAGAACAATACAAGTATCCAACAACATTGCTTGGTCGTAAAAAATCTGGTAACGTTTGTGATCGTCAATAAAATTTTAAGTTTACGTTGTGTTTTAAATATTTTGAAACCAGATAATTTTTCTAGGGGTAAAGCAGTTATGCAATACTCTTTTCCTAGATCCTCGGCCACGGCATCAACTGTGACGGACCCGACCTAAGGCCTATACCAGGAGGTATAAGTGTACCAAAATTATTTTATCACGACCTAACGACTCATGTTGATTGCAATGTATTGTTATTTAAAAGTCATGTGCCTCATAGATTTCACTAGGCTTGAGTTATCGAAGAGCGAACAATTTGCCCACTCGTATTAGGTAATACAAGAAGAGAGCCCAAAGGTGATGCTAGTGACCTTTATCAAAGCCTGTGTCGTCCCTCTAGAACAGATCCAAGTCTAAGTAGTATAAGTAGTATAGGTCACATCCGTAGCCGATCTTAAGACCGGGACGGTGGGCAAGCCCGTGGTTGGACAAGGTTGTTCTTTTAGGCTCAACGGTGACGTCCAAGTACTCTAACGTACGTGATTTGGCACTATGTGGTGCTCTTTTCATACAGCTTGGTGTGTATGCCGAGGCCTCGGGATTTGTGTGGAATATTCCTTTTTGTATTGCATTGCATATATATTGGTATTGGTTTTTGAATCACCTCTCACATCCGCCGAAGCGTCAGTGGAGCGTTGTACTGGGGTACAGGTGGCGAAGTCTTTAAAGGCAAGTAGTTAATGTATCATGTGCCAATTAAGGCTGGTCAATAGTTAATTAATAGTTAATGCATCGGCTTTCGTTTCCCAACTTATCGATACTCATAAGTGATCTCTAAGGCAAATGATATGAACGTGGCATTTGTTTGCCCAGTTGGATAACTTAATATTGTTCAATGTTATTATGTTACTCAAGGCAAGTCGGGAATTCATAGAGTACAAACAAATGTAACAATAGAAAATCAATGCTTGTTTATTAAATGTACAACACTTTTATACACACACAAGATAACGTAAGCAGTAAAACAGTCAATTCTTAATCTAGGATGTACATTTAATGTTTATTATCTATATGCATTGGTTCCACCACTGATAGATAGACAACTGGCTTCCCTAAGTAGCGCGATCCTTTGACAAGCCCCGAGTTAAGCCTGTTGCCTTATACCTCCCATTCGCTAAAACGCGCCTCAGGTAAATAATGACATGCCATATGCCACTAAATACCCTACACCCAATGCAGACTCTAATGAGAGGAATATTTACAGTAATCAACTGATTACTAGCCCAAAAGATGGGACTGCAAGGGGATGCCTTCAAGGTTAGGCTTATATTATATTTAACATGCCCACAGACACGGTGATTATTACCGTGTGAACACGATTAGTCTGGACAAGTGAGGCGAATGCTTCTCACTGTATATATGATAAGAGGTCTGTTATTGAACCTTTCGGTTCGGTGTGGCGTTAAAGTCCAGACGAATCGTATTTAAGTGTTTGTATATTTGTTACTTAGCTTTGACACACAGCCACTGCCATAAACACTGAATCTAAACAATTATACTCTAACACAGTTACAAATAGATACGTAAATCCCCTTAATACTACAAGTGCCCGTAGGCGCTCCCCAAGACAACTGACCCCATCTAACTCTTAAATCGAACTGCCTTCCTGAATCTTCATGATTCTGGTTCCAGGACTCTTGCGACGAAGTCACGCCCACAAGCTGTAGCGTACACGCATCAGCCACGGGATTGGTAAATCGTTACGCGTGAGCGATACCGATTGGCCGATGAACACTCGCAGTGTTTCTTTGTTTAGATGGCGTCAGCTGAAGAATCGTATGTGTAACTGAAACATTATCATCATTCAAATTAATGTACATTCGGATTTAAGACGAACTTTATCAATTAACAAATCATAATCATTTGAGATAAATGATAATCGTAATCTAAAACAAACCGCGATCCTTTAAAACCGACAGGCGCCTTTGCCGACCTTAAAGAATTTCATTATAGCATAGTCATAGGCATTATTTCTCAGACTTTTAATGATGTTCTTATGATCCTAGGGATTTCATGCGTGGTTATATTATTAATTAATAATTTAACAAATTAAAGTAAGTTTTGAAATGTCGAGAAAGTGCTACAAGCCCCACATCAGGTAGACGGTTACCCAAACATGTGTCTTTAAGTGCATAGACACTTTAGCCGGAATTTATGAAGGGTCGAAGGGCTTTGTAATAGTTTTTTATAACTGCTGTGTTAAAGCTTCAATTGTTTTTGCCTGCCCTTGTTGAGGCGTTGGTGGATTTTAGAAAGTAATAAAGCGATCAATATTTCTTAAAATATCGGTCCATCACACATCCAGGAAAATTTGGTCACAGATGTAAAAACCTTAGAAAGCATACCATAAATCCAAGTGCTTTAGATATTAATCTCATGAATTATTACTTATTTCTCCTCTAATACACGGGGAAAACGAGATTATGTAAATTTTAATAATATACTGGTTTCTTGTACCAATGTCATACGTGATGTGGGTACGATGAGCAGGTACTCGAAAGAAAACAAATAAAGTAGGTATATGTGGTCTTGTTTTCATAATTAATCACTTATCCTTTGAAAGGTTAAGGCATTACCAGCGTGTTAGCTGTAGGTGTATTTTAACAGGATTTTAGATTTCAAACTATTGATTGAGTATCTCGTTAGTCATACCATCAAATTTTGATTGATAGTGTAATTCAAGTTGTTCAATTGAGAGTTATTTTTTTTTTCTATAAATAAAAAAAAATGGCATATTGGTTCTGTAACAGGTTTACTTTTTTTTATTAAAAAAATATGAACCGCAAAACTTGCGGGAAGTGCTATCTCGCGTGTTACATCATAACATACATCATTGATTAACTATTATTATTATTTAATATAATGATTGTGCTTTTTCCAATTATTGATGTGAAGATAAAATTCCCACTGCTAAGCCAGATTGTGTGATACTAGGTATAGGTACACTTGTTATGAATATCGCAAATATCTAAGATATATTTAAAAGGTAATCTGTGGCGCTACCTACGAGTATTTTACATTTTGTGACATTGGGCATGTTGCATTTGTTGTATGACTCTTTAATTATAATTAAGCAGCTTTCAAAGTTAATAACTTCTCTTGGTCTCCCACACATTACAAGTAGGTAAATATCTTTTAAAACTATCTATATCTCACCACGTCGAGTAGGTAGGTAACTGGTGGTTTAATTAATCATCGAGATAAAAGATGTAGATTCATTTACTAAATAGGCATATTACTAGCACTGCGTAATATTTATACGCATTTGTGAAATATTTCTTACAGAGGTTGATCTGGTTTCTGACGTCATCGTAAAAATAATACAATAATACAGATGTTAAGAAGAAAGAAAGAAAGAAAAAGATAGAAAAAAACATTTATTTGGCAACAACACAAGACACGAGATTACATAAAGAAACTTATAACTATTAACAGCTTATCATTGTTAAATTTAAACAATAGTGTGTCAGATATAGTGGGTCATGTGTGTCTCATGGCTGCGCCAAACAGGTGTCCAGCTCAGCGTAAGCCAGGCATCGACGACGCCTGGCACTGATTTTCAGCTGGAACCCACAGTGTTTTTTTTTTTGAGAAGGTATCTATCATACACATATTATATGTCGGAAATTGAACTGGGACTTGAACATGATTGTTTTTGCAATAATGTCATTTCATAACGAAACAATATGTAAAAAATATTTTATTTGAATAAAATTAGCACTCATAATAGGGTTAATTTATTTATCTGGCGTTTCAAAATCAATTTTGGTGCCTGTGCGTAAAAAAATTATCAAGTAGATACGATAGGTATTTTATACCAACTACCGTCCAATGGAAAGACGTAGTAGTTATACAGGCCTCGGGGATTTGCTACAAGCCCCGCGTATTTGGTACAAGCCTCGCGCATTGTTACAGGCCGTGTGCTGGCTTAATCCAGAACTGCATAGAGTTATTATCCCTGTTAGCTTTAAAAAGAATTGACAACGTGAATCAGTTCCAGTTGTTAATAATCTGTTGGGGTGTCTTTACATATTTTTATACAACAAAAATATAACATGTTTAGGGGGTGAGTGGAATTCAACAAGTAATGTGATAAACACAGCTTGCTAGTCGTCTTTATTTGTAGTATAGTTTTTTCGTGATATAGTTTTTTCTAAGTTCAGTATTTTAGATAGTCGTTTGGTAATCAAACCTGCTCAGTAAATTGTTTCGGTTGGCATTTGTTTTACATTGACACTGTACATCATAGTGTTTCGTTGTGCAAAAGATTAAAAATACATAATTTAAAACAAAATTAAAATTTTATTTCATCCAAAAGTTACAAATTCCAATAAGTAGTAGAATTTGGGGTAACAAAAGGTGTATTTTAATATCTCAACGTCCGTATCCGTAGCTGGGCGCGCTGTGGACGGGCTCCGCCGGCTTGTGAGTTTCTTTAGGTTCAGGCGCGGTGTGGTGGCTGGGCTCGGCGCTGTAGACTCCGGCGCTTGCGGCTCCCAGGAGAGCCAGGATGGCGAAGATGAACCAGGCGAATACTCCGAACTAGAAATAAGAAATATATTAAGATTAAGTATGTAAGCGCCTTTATGCGTGCGGACTTTAGTTTTTGACTGCCCTGGAGGAATCCTTCTATTTCCCGCGCTACGATGTATCTATTGTCTGCAAGTATCAGCCACGTTTCGCTGCAGGGTTGAAAATAAACCTGATTCGATTCTTAGAGCCTCCGTAGGCCTACGCACAGATTCTGGAGAAGACGAAGGAAGCTGATGAATAATAACTTAACATCACCAACCGCAATCTTCCAAAAGAGTTGTCAACGACATTCCCAACAGTTCAACAGAAATGTTACGTTTAATTTTCACCAAAATAATGCACAGTGGTGAAGACAATGGATGCAGGGTGTCGATAGTAATGAAATAATTTTATCATGGAATCAAAAATGCAGTTCCTTCTTTTTTTTAAGGTGGCAATCGGCTACAAAATAATGCCATTTTTGACAGAGTCAAGTAAAATATTTCATGGTTTTTTTTTAAATAATATAAGTATGATATGAGATTATGAAATGAATCCCCTATACAGCCTATAGCTGTGGATACTTTACTGAAGATTTAACTGACATCTTGGGAGAAATTGAACAGTCAAGATATACTATTTTATTTTAATTTCCTTCACTCTTATATGTATATAAATACACAATGGTTAATATGCTACTAATATTACACATTATATATAAATCAAATAAACACACTTTTGAGAAAACAAAACAAAATTTAAAAATTCACTTTTAAATTTCCCACCAAAAAGTGAACACAGTTCCTATGAGATGGTCTATGATGTTTATTAATTTTGATTATACACCACCGAATTTAAGATTAAATTATAAGACTCCGAGCTACTTACAGATTTCATTGTGTCGTGTTTGTTGAACAATGTTAGATGCATCGCGGGATGCGTCTTTTATATACTAATAATAAAGGTCAAAACATGATTCGTCGATTTTGATAAAAAAATAAAATATAATTTATTCAATGTATATTTTTCGATGGATGCAAAAGAAATAAAAAAATATAGCGATAAAGTTTTGACTTTATCGCAGTCAATGTATTATTACAAAAAGAACGAGAGATGAAATATGATACAGACGAAGATCACAAAATTATACAGTTCATACAGTATTTACTCATATGCCACGATGTAGCTGGAGGGGAAGTAGCTGATGAGGCCTATACAATTTAGAATGCACCATCCAGAATCAAACTAAATCCAAAGAAGTAATGTCTGTCTAAACTCTCCTTATTTTTTTTTGGCGTACAAGAATTGTATGTTCTCCCACTGCCGAAATAAACAGCCAGCAATTGTGAACACGACAATAATAGAAATACCTGGACAGTTTAAAAAAAAAAATATATTTAAATAAATACTAGCATTAATTAGTTTACATGATATTTATTATTTTAAAAACAGAATACATATTTCTTTTCAAAAGTTAAAAAACAGATAAAGATCGCGCGCGTTGGCAGATTCGCTCAGATGAAAATTAGATAAGTTCTGTATTATAAACGTTTTTATAAATTTATCATAATTTGAAGTTGTTTAATATACTTACTTAGTTCATCGGAAAAAATATTAGATTTTACCTGGCAAGGGGTTCATTGTCGTTGTCTAACCGTGTAAACTGGAATATAATTTTTATGTTCTTAGTTTATTGTCTCCTCGCAAATTAGAGAACAGTACTATACAAGTCTCAGCCGAAATAGCAATTAACGGTCACGTTTAGTTCGTTTAAAAGGACTCAGCTGACACCCCGTTCTATTATAATCACTTTGAAAATAGTATATAGTAGAGTAATATTACTCGGCCGTCAATTGCTTTATTTCAGGCCATTTATATACTATTAAACACATATTTATAGTAACTAGCTGGATATTAATATTACTTATAATTGAAATCAACAAGCAGTAATAGCCAAGTTGGTAGAACGCTTGCCTCGGTGACGAGGATTAGGTATCTCTGGGATTTCTAGATTTCAAGTGTGAATCTTATTTTCAACCATGATTATCACTTGCGGTAAACGGTGAAGTATAACAGCTTCAGAAAACCTGCATGTCTGAGAAAGCCCCTAGAAAGTCGTGTGAAGTCCGCCAACCCGAACTGGGTCAGCGTGGTGGAATATGGTCCAATACCCCTCGCATAGATGGGAAGCCCGTGCCCAACAGTGGTACATTAAAAAGCCTGTTATTATTATAGCTGAAATCAGTTCGAGAGTCTGAAGTATTGTTTTATTTTACTAACACTGTGCGTAAATTAATTAGGTATTTATTCATCTACTTCTACGTCAGCCATTAGCTACCATATTCATATAAAGAGCTCCCTGAAGTTGCTTTAGTGACTAAAGTTTAGTCCATTAGATTAGGTCATACATGGTTTATCAAGGGTCTGATAGTATAGCCAGAAGCTGTCCAAAAGAATCTTATGAGGACATAGAGTTCATCCGGTTCATCGCAATTGCTTTGGACGTGTACTTTGGTCATATGAGGTGAGAACCTGAACCCGAAAGACGGTCTTAAGTTTTATGAGACCATTCAGATTGGTGAATGGCGGCGGTGGTAGCGGTGATTAATAATTTAGGTAATTATCACATCTAATCCAACTTATGTACCTACGCAGTATAACAAAGTGCAGGTAAAATTAAATGTATAAAATAATAACAAAACATAATTTTCGACAAAATCAAAATTTATTCCATCCAAAATAGTTAAATATCGGGTAATAAAAGAAGGGGTTAATATCTCATCGTCCGTATCCGTAGCTGGGTTCGTCGTTGGTAGGCAGCAGGGGCTTGTAAGAGTCTTCAGCGTCACGTACTGGGCGGTGCCTGGGCTCGGCGCTGGCGGCTCCCAGGAGAGCCAAGATGGCGCAGATGAACAGGGCGAAGAAACCGAACTGGAAATAAGAAATAAGCAGTTTATATTAGGAGATCTATGGTGTCAATTCCTTTGGCCTTTTATCTATACTAATATTATAAATGTGAAAGTTTTATACTAATATTATAAATGTGAATGTTTGGATGGATAGATGGATGGATGTTTGTTACTCTCACGCCCGAACGGCTGAACGGATCTGGATGAAATTTGGCACAGAGATAGATTATAGTCTGGAATAGCACAGAGGCTACTTTTTATCCCGGTAAAATGTATGGTTCCCGTGGGATAGATGTTTTAAGTTTTCATACTTTTTATCGCAGCTAGTAGCAGCTCGCAGCTAGTAATACATATAGAAACACCAGCTTGGTCGCGGCTTTACATGATTTTTTTTGTTTTAATAAACTTATTTTAGGCGTTATTTTTGATACGAAGCCACGCCGGGTATATTTTAATAGAAATTAATTAACCGCAATGTTATATAAGTATTTGTTCAATTATGATTCTCGAGCTACTCACAGTTTTCATTGTGTCAGTGTTTGTAGAACAATGTTGGGTGCATCTCGGGATGCGTCCTTTATATACCAATAACAAAGGTCAAAATATTGTTTTTGAAAAAAAAAAAAAAACATGTATTCTTATCGTTGTATGCAGAACAAACCAAAAAATCTGTTTTGTTTTGTTGCAGTCTGATTCCCTTAACGTGCTCTTTGTGTGTATTATAACAAAAAGGCGAGGGTAGGTTCTTAGCACATGTACCAAGATTACTATTTTATATGAATTCGTTCACTCGTGCACGTTTATGAACACACAATAGTTAATATACCACTACCATTACACATTATTTATCAAAGAAACACATTTATTGGAAAATAAAACAAAATCTATAACTTCACGGTTCAACTTCCCGCGAAAAAAGCATTAAACACTAAGTATTATATGCTGGCTTCACCCCTTTTTTTTTTTTTTTTTTTTTTTTTTTTACATGTGGAAATGCGTTACGCATCCCCTCATGCCCCGGGGGGGACGAGAGGGGTATGTGGGACTCCCCGGCGGCGGCCGGTATACCCACTAAAACCACATGGTGAAATCCTCACGGTCGCTTGTGCCGGGGACACGGGAACGCTTGCGCATACTTCCGCGAACCCCGACGCGACTGCGGCCTTTCGGCCTCGTCCAGGCCTTGCGGCCAGGCGCTGTGTCGGACCACCAAACACAGCGCCGATCCTCACGAGCCCGGAGTGGTACGGCGAACTCCCCCGAGTCCGCCGCCCGGGGCTCAGCGCCGACCGCCTGCCACACCAGCTGGCGGTCAGCAGTCCTCCCGGGTGACAGCAAGCTGCCCCCCGGTCGGCCTCTTCACCCGAAAGGGTGGAAGGTGGGTCCGCCGCGTCCAAGCACAAGGCCCGGTCGCGGCCCCCCTCCCTTTCCTCACGCCCCTTGCGGGGCCGAGGGGTGGGCCCGCCGCTACTCACGCAGCCTCCCTCCCCTCCACGAGGTGGGTCCGCAGCGTCCAGGCCGAAGCCCGGTCGCGCTCCCCCTCCCCATATGTCCCCATAAGGGTGGGTCCGCCGCGTCCAGGCCGAGGCCCGGTCGCAGCCCCCCTCCCTTCCGCTACCCCTTGCGGGGCTGCCCGAGTGGTGGGTCCGCCGCGTCCAAGCACGAGACCCAGAACCACGGCCTCCCTCCTCCCGGGCGTCCTCCACGCGGTGGGTCCGCCGCGTCCAGGCCGAGGCCCGGTCGCAGCCCCCCTCCTCGTCCCCAACAGGGCAGGTCCGCCGCGTCCGAGCCGAGGCCCGGTCGCAGACTCCCTCCCTTCCACACGCCAGGCATTCGCCATCGCCGACAATACATCTAGGTGACCTAGAAGATTATCCTGCGATGTTCAGAATGCACCGGCCCCTGCCATTGCCGTTCCTCTGGACGTATCCTCGGGACTGACAATGGGCTTCGAGGGGTGGGCCCGCCGCTACTCACGCAGCCTCCCTCCCCTCCACGAGGTGGGTCCGCAGCGTCCAGGCCGAAGCCCGGGCGCGCTCCCCCTCCCCATATGTCCCCATGCCAGACTATTAGCCATCGCCGACAATAACCCAGGACAACCTGGAAAATTATCGACGATACCCAGGGTGCACCGGCCCCTCCCATTGTCGTTCCCACAGGCGAACCCGATGGGACTGGCAATGGGAGCAGGCACACGAGGAGGTTGTCTGACCGCGCCACCCCATGCTGGCTTCACCCCTGGTCTATTGTACGGTACCCATAATTCAAGCGTTGCTTAGTGTGGGACCGTATAATTGGTATGTTCGTCTGGCGATATTATCATATCATTATACACTTACTATGATTTTATTTTGGAACTAGCTGTTGCCCGCGACTTCGTCCGCGTGGTATTTAACAAAGACAACCGTTGACAACAGCCTGCCCGCCCATTCTGAGCCCGCGGGACGCATTGCAGGTTGTGGTTGTTGCTATCAAACAATCAGGCGCTGCGCTGCAACATTGGTTTTTTTTTTTTTCGTGAGATCCTATTTTTTTTTCTAAAATAATATAATATAAATAATAAAATATTACAAACAGACACTCCAATTTTATTTATATGTATAGATTAGTAATTTAGTTGTCATATATTTGAGATCCACATGATGTAGGTAGGTACTTACCTACCTGTCATAAGATGTTGATGGTTGAATGATATTATGTTAATTAAGTAAGTACTCAAGTAAGTACCTGTGGTATACAAGATAAACACTTAAGATGGCATATATTTATTTCTCGTGAATCATTTTGCATCATAAATTGTTTATTTTCGAGATTTTTCCTGTTAGACCCAATTACGAGATAAATGTATAGTAGGTCCATACACGTGCTACTTACCATACTGTACACATAGGTTATTTAAGGATCTTTGAATCCGTAACAAGTGTTTTCAGATATTGATTTCTTATATTTACCTACGCGAATACCTACACATTGAAATAAAATTTATTTTAAGGATTTTATCTCGTTTATTTTATGTTTTTACGTGCCCGACGTTTCGGCTCTCTAAATAAATATGAGGGTACCCCAGTACAAACTATATGACACTAGGACGTTCAACACATCAATCCTCCCGTGACCATGGTTGCTGTAAAGCAGCCGAAACGTTGGGAACGTAAAAACAGCATAATAATTGCGATAAAATCCTTAAAATAAATTTTATTTCAAAGTGTTTTCAGAATTCTTGTCGGTGTGTTCGAATGTTCGTCGGTATTCGCGAGCATCATCCGCCGCTGGGCGCTATGAAACTACATAAGTTTAATTATAAAGAACACGCATTTATGAACGCTGAATCCTCTCTGTCTATTTGAGTTCTGAGGTAGCTAATAAAATAATAAATTAAAACTAATATAGAATTTAAAAAAAAAAATTTAATAAAAATTTCAAATAAGTAAAGTACCTGATTAAGTTAGTAAAAAAAAATGATTTTTCAATATCACAATCTTGGGGTTTTTATACAATTTTAGTAGTTCTTTCTAACGTCCGTAGCCGTGGCCATGATGTCCGTGTCCATAGTGGCCTTGGCCGTGGCCGTGCCCGTAGTGCCCGTGACCGTGGCCGTGGCCGTGGCCGTGACCGTGGCCATAGCGGGATTCAGCTGCCTCAAGGCTCTCGCTCGGGACGGGAGCCTCCACCGCCGGGTCGGCGCTTGGAGCGGGGCTTGGAGCGGCACCCACCATGGCGACGATGGCGCAGATCAACAGAGCGAAGAAAGTGAACTAGAAGAGAAATATAAAATACATACAAATAAGACTGGTTGTATCTATATGTTACCTATAAATATATTAGGTATAACAAAAAATTCGTAAAATATTTTAACTAAAACATCAGTATTTCAAACATTAACGTTATATAAGTTATTTGAAAATAATTAAAAAAATTAAAATAAATAAGATAATCTCAAAATTACCAAAGAATTTGAAATTTATCAATTCTATGAAAATAACGTCGCTTAATAGATGTCCAATCGAAATTTGTAAGTCTACTTAAGATTTTTCGATGGAAACCACTTACACACTCTCTGCAGTAGTGCGCCTGTTTTTTATGAGTTTAAATATAAAAAAAGAAGAAACCTTATCTACATTACTAATTACCTATCGGATGAATTTATTAATTTTACGACCAAGATTTATTATTTAATAATATCCACTCTTAAATCATGTTATAAAAATACAATATAATAATATATAAAAAATAAAATTTATATATATAATAATTGACGATTTAAATTAAGGATTAAATAATTCAGGTCTATTTTTTGTTACAACTGCATCAGGACCTTCGTCAAATATGTTTCTCAGATTATTTACACTCGCGGCAACGAATAGTGGCACATTACAATTTTTGATTTTCTCTCTCATTCCCGCTCTATTGTGTCGCTTACTACAATGAAGTACCAATAGTACTATACAAAAAATACGTGTGCCTATATATTTTATGATTATATATGCCGATTGATTTATTATTGAACGTTTTTTTACAAACGTCAAGCTTGACGTTTGCAATTGCAAGTCAATTGTTTCTACTATTAGAGGAAAACTAAATTCTACACTGTAAGATTATGTGCAGACCTTATCCGTAGACTAGGCCTTAAAACCCCTTACCCCATAAATAAAGTGTAGGATACTTTACTGTAAAAATATAAAAGTTTTTGGGAGACTTTATTTTCCTACACCCATGCACGCTTATGCACAT
Source organism: Pheosia gnoma (assembly GCA_905404115.1). Classification (NCBI taxonomy): domain Eukaryota; kingdom Metazoa; phylum Arthropoda; class Insecta; order Lepidoptera; family Notodontidae; genus Pheosia; species Pheosia gnoma. The sequence continues at coordinate 4,045,124 of FR989910.1, forward strand.
TGAATACGTATTATTCCACTAAAATTTAACAAAACAATTCCGAATAAAACCAAATTGCTAACCTTTCTCCCCGAATACCTTCAAATTGCCAATGATTGAACACTCGAAACACATCATAGGTATATACTTGTCAGCTGTAAATGTGCCATCATTAGTTGCCGTAAGTGTAATGAAAAAATATTGCATTAGTGTACTTACAGTGTTCATGGTGTGGTTTCTTGAGAGACTGTTGGATGTGTCCCCCGACGTGGAGTTTATATACCTTTTGGAGTTTATATACCGAAGAGGTCGTCACTACACTAACGGCGATTAATATCGAATTGTTTATTACTATAATGAGTGTGTACTTGGCATACAGGACAGCAGGAAAAAGAAAGACGAGGTACGTTTGCGTTTGTGCATTATAATAAGTAAAAACCCACATTAGTATTCAGTTCCCTTTCATCTGAGATTTCATGATAAAACAGAGTTGCCTCATAGTTGGTTTTTCATGATAATAATGAGGTCGCCTACGTCATATAGGTGCTAAACTTAATCTTACGACGGGTACATGGAATATTTTTGGAAAATTGTTTCCACATTATTCTTTGCGATTTAATGGTTCACCGTGATGGCTTCATATTTGCGGTTCATAATTGTATTACAAGTGATTTTATTAACCTGTTATTATATTTTGGAATATACTATGTGACCACCATTTGGTATAACATTCGAGTTTTATGTACCATGTTCATGGTCAGAAATAATTGCAAGCCAGCCAGAGAGACACACCAACTGTACGGTACCAACCTAAGCAATGCTTATTATTGGTACCGGACTATGGACGGGGGGCGGTCTATTTGACAGGATTTATGAGACATGATCTCTCGAATAAGTTGCAGAAAAAAGCACGCTTGTCTTTGCCATGCTGATTCTTTGAACGAGGAAAGAGCAAGCGCTCGGCTCTGTTACCAGTGGAGGCAAGCAGCCTAGGAACAATTTATTTAAAATACTAGACTTGTGCTCAATTCTAACTTAAAAAAACAAACATTTTACAAACTTTGACTCCGCATTTGGCCTCCTTAGGGTGGAATTTGTAAAATCCCTCCTTAGTCCTCACCTATTTTATAAGGAGCTCATGTTAATCAAAATATGCTTTTAGTTTCACGAGTGTGTTATCGTTAAGAATTTTATTAAACAGATTTTAGTGCCATGACATGAAAACAGCACGAATACGTTGTTATGTGAGGTGCTCCAAGGTTTTTGGAAGACGGTTTTTGTTTTTAAACACAATTAAAACTCCGGGTTCTGTTGGCGAATACGATAACTCCTGGCAGAAATATGCAGGAGACTTTGAAAAGTAGTATTGCTCGTACAATGTGGCAGGCTCTTTTTTTTTATCATTGCCATGAATACACTAACCTGTCATTGAGCGAGTAAGCTCCTAAGAATGTATGTAGTGTGTGGTTTTTGTTGTTGTAAAGGGTTGGTAACAATTTAGTTTTTTGCCGGCTCTTCTCAGCGGAACCAACGTCCCGAACCAGAGCGGGGCGGCGCGGTGGAACTGGTAGATGCTGATTTATAATACCTTAACGATAATTGCATCAATGATCGGATCGATCGTGATTTGAATATATGATATGTCATACAAACTTTTACCCTTTATCCACCACTTAAGGGTCGAACTTCCAAAATCATATCGCCAAAAATTATCTGACGCATAGATTTTTTTATTTACATTACGGGCATATATTGTTCTAATGACGTATGATATGTAGGGTTCAATCACATATATTTATAAGGCAAGACGTAGTGAGTGATGCTCACATTCACTTAGTTGTCGGAGTGGTCGCTCAACTTTGCAATACCAACATCGTTTGGTATGCATATGAACAAAAGTTTTGGTGTAAGGTATACTTACTTAATAGGTAATCTTAATATTGTGTAGTTTTTAATTAATTGGTATTTAAAAAGGCAAGCTAGCGTTCTCATATATCTACTTAACTAAGTATAATATAATTAAGCCATAAATGTAATTACAGTAATCATTGACACTGTTAAGCGAATTCATATGATATAGTATAATCTGGTAATGGCGGATTCTTATGACATCCTAATGAAACTATTATATTTGTTGCAACATTTGAACGTCACGAAGATACATACATTTAAAAAAAAAATTCGTCGACTTATTTATTTTATATTTTCAAGCGACTGTACAGTAATTCAAGAACGCAGTAAACGGCTCAGCCCCCCGATTCACAAGCTAACGTCTTGTATCGACCGATTCGGTTATTAATTAAACTTACATTATGAAATGTACTATGTAAACACAGAGACTGTCGAACCGAACCATATTCGGTTGGATAGTATTATCGAATCTTCCATTCAGCCATGGAGTATGGGTTTGAAAGATCGTCGTTGAAACGAGAAAAAATCTAATCGAATCGATTCGGATAAGTACTTATCGAAACGTTCTGAATCGAAACCCTGGCGTGACGGTCAAGGAAACCAAAACGTGATTAGCCTGTTGAAATAAAACTATTTTTAAGGATTTTATCGCGTTTATTTTTCGTTTTTACGTTCCCGACGTTGCTGTACAGCAACGCGATAAAATCCTTAAAAATAGTTTTATTTCAATGTGTAGTATTCGCGTAAATATAAGAAATCAATATGTGATTAGCCTGCTTTTGCAGTTTATGTTTATTCACTTAACATATAAAAAAATAATTTAGTTAATCAAATGTTTTATCCGGAAAGTGAGAATATTTTTAAAACTGTATAGACAAAAATTGTTGTTGCGTGGTTGCTTTTTTTGCGACATTATAACGTATTGGTCTTACTTTAATTAAATTCCGAATATGTATTCTGTATCGGAGTCACGTAAATGTTTTTGTAGGCCACAGACTTGTTACAATATTCAGACAAAACGCAGCGTGCACTACAAGTAAAGCCTAAAAAGTTCTTACCAGAATCTTCTCTATCAGAACTTCTTAGTTTATGCCAAACCATTTACTAGGCAAAACAATTTGTATGCAGCAACATTTACCACTAAAACACTTTGCTAGTGGCAACGTTACGTAAGAGTAAGAGACGTGTGTTAGTAAGTTAGCAGTTCTGAACTTCTAACTTACTAACACACTTCTCTTCTTCAGTGCGTCAAGTGCGAGATTATTATTTACTTTACACTCAACATATTTAGACACAGTGCATGGAGAATTGAAAGTTTTAAATAATGTCCGCTAGAGGCGCTGTTCAATTTGCCATACAATGTGTCTAAATACGTAAACTTACGACTATACAGTGAGCTTACGAATAATCTCGCTCTTGGCGTACTGATGTAGGCACATTATATATATGTTTGTGAGAACTATTTAAGCTACGAGGTTATAAAGCAGAGTAAATCTAAAACAGCATGTATGTTTCATTCTATTTTCCGACATACAACCAGAAAGGGTTTTTAAATTAACATATACAAATTGTAACTTCGTAGACCGATTTGAAATGCGCTGTAGGAGCCAACGTTCCAGGACAATAATCTATGAAAAATTCTCTATACATCATGTCCTCTATGGTTTTCTCTCTCTTATTTATGATGTCTCCTCGACATCGTTTGTAGAAAGGTTTTCTGAATATTAAATTAAATTATAATTATATAAATCATAACAAGTCTATAATTTTCACCCCAGGACCCTTGGTATATTTACCACTACCTTCTCCGAATCACCTGTAGATAATCTATACATATAAATAAAATTGGAGTGTCTGTTTGTAATATTAAAATAACCGCTTTTTACTGAGTGCATTTGGATGTATACACGTTACCTATACCGAAACAACATTTTTTAAAATTTTTGTCTGTCTGTCTGTTTGTCCGTCTGTCTGCCTGTCTGTTTGTCTGTCTGTCTGTCTGTCTGTCTGTATGTCTGTCTGTTTGTTCCGGGTAATCTCTGAAATGGCTGGACCGATTTTGACGGGAATTTCACTGGCAGATAGCTGATGTAACAAGGAGTAACTTAGGCTACTTTTATTTTAGAAAAAAAAATAGGATCTCTCGAAAAAAAAAAACCAATGTTGCAGCGCTGCGCCTGATTAAGTTTGATAGCAACAACCTGCAACGCGTCCCGCGGGATCAGAACGCGAGCGTGCTGTTGCCAACGGTTGAGTCTTTGTTAAATACCACGCGGACGAAGTCGCGGGCAACAGCTAGTAAGAAATACAGTTAGGTAACAATTTTTGCCATCTTTATAAAGATGCTGGCAGATATCCAAGCGGCAACATGGTAATCCCAGTAAAAAACATGTTAAACGTGTTCTAAATTGTTGATTTTGATCTTAGTCATAGACAACGGCGACAACCTGCTCATATATTTTGAAAACTAGTCTGCAATTATGAATATAAAACTAATTTTGCGAATTTTATATTTTTAATCAATAGTCTGTAATTAAGTAATTTGTTAGTCGTCGTCCGACCAAAAACTATTGATGGCTTGTAGATTTTTGGACATATTCTTTTTTGAAATTCCCTATAGCTTTATTTTCGTTGTGCATATAGCCACCATCAGGGCGAAGACCGCTGATGTTTTTTTTTTCGGGGATTACAGGTGATTGTGTATTATTTTAATTATTAAATAAATTAAAAGTAAAAATATTATTCAATAATACAATTTACGTATAGATATAGTGTGTTAGATGACGTGATGAAAGCACGTCATCTAACATCATTATCACTAAAGTAGGCTTGCCCAACACATTTTACTAGTCATAGTTATTTTTTACCGCCGAAGTCAGAATTTGAAGAGTTCAATACCACCTTGAGGTTAAAATTTTGAGGTTATTGACTTGGTATCGTGATGATGATAATGATGATGATGATGGCATTTTTGTAAACTTAAACTTTTTTTTATTATTATGGGATTGTATAATATTATCTACGTTGAAACGGTATATGTAATGTGCTAGAATTCATTATGTTTTTAAAAAACTAACTAAAGCACACCACGAAGATTTGTTTATATGATAAGTGCACCAGTCAGTCGGGTTTGCGGATGTGTGGAAGATTTATTGAATGAGTTGTTGCTTCAACTATATCTGGGTGTTATAGGTAGTTGAAGCAAACTTACAAAATATGTATATTTTAACGTTTTTATTTTAATCCTTTTTAAATGGCATTGTATATGCACAGATTGGCACAGTTGCTAATGACCTTGCTTTCTGTACAGACGGTTCCCAGTTCGAATCCCAGTAGGTGCAATATTTTACACTATTTTTGTTAGTCTTCAATAATATAGCTGTAAGTTGCGTAACCATTGATAATTATGGTGTAATCTGACCATAATACCCTTACGTCATTAGTTTTTTTTATTCTATAAACAAAGAGACATAGTAAGGTAACTACCTATATCGAATTCAATTGCAGTTTTTGCTGAATTCACACACCAAATATAATTAAATGTGACAGGAGGGCTGGCTCTTTCCTCGCTCAGAAAATTAGTTTGATTATACAGCGAGGAAATGCTGCCAGCATTCTTGCCACCATTCCACGCGGACAAGGCCTTTTTGATACCTAGTTTGTTTTTCATATCATTTTTAAGTTTTTTTTTTTATTTTCCTGTTGTAAATATTTAGATGATTATTACAAATAAATGAAATGTTAAACAAAAAATTAAATGTGTACGTCAGGTGCGTGATTATTCGTAAGATAACTGTATAGTTTACGTATTTATATATTTTGTATGGCAAATTGAACAGCGCCTCTAGGCGACAATATTTAGAACTTTGAAATATCCATACAATCAGTCTAAATACGTAGACTATATAGTATACGGTTAGCTTACGAATAATCTCGCACTTGACGAACGGACAAAGTATTCCATAAAAATATAAAGACCTATTCAGGATATTAGTCAGACACTGATCGTATAATAACATGGATGTAATACGGGTATTCAAGTTATTAATTAAGTAATAAAGCAGCTATAGTTTCACTTTAATTATTTGATTATACATACTTATTACGAACAGGTTATTATGATCGATCATATTCACACGGAATAATACAACATTAAAATTATAAAAGTTTTATAATTCATAGTATTACGTACAAAACAATTTCATCACAGATCCTAAAACAAGTACCTACGGAGGACTATTCAAGTTACGGTCAGTTCATCTTCCGTGGCCGTATCCGCCTCCATAACCGCCACCATAACCTCCGCCATAACCTCCGCCATAGCCTCCGCCATAGCCTCCGCCATAACCACCGCCATATCCTCCTCCGTGGCCACCACCATAGCCGCCTCCGTGGCCACCGCCATAGCCGCCTCCGTAGCCACCGCCATAGCCTATTCCCTGGCCGCCGCCATAGCCTCCTCCGAGGTCACCCCCGTAGCCACCTCCGTAGCCCTTTCCGAAGCCACCGCTGTAACCTCCTCCGAAGCTCTTTATCCAATGGCTTTCTGCCGGTTCCAAAATCTCGGGTTCTACTGCTGCGTTGCTGGGCGCCGCCGCGACATCCTTAACAGGTGATGCAGACGCGAATGCAGCGCACACGCATGCGAGTAAACCGACGTATAATAACTGAAATTAAATAAATACATTTCAATATTGTTTATAAAATAAATACGAAAGTGCTTAGAAAATTATTCCAATATAATAAATAGAGAGAATTTATCAAGAATATCCCTGGATAGTACCTCATAATATAGTAAACGTGGCATGCGTTTTAAGTTTTGTCATTTGAGAAAAAATAAACAACTATTCCAAAATTATTTCGAGTCGTGTATTCTACATTATATATTAAGCGCTCTATAATTAATCTGTTATTTCCTATCGCAGACTTGTTAAGTTAAGTTCAGACATAACGTTGCTACTAGCAAAGTGAAGCCACGTTTTCAATGCATATGTAGTGGTAAATGTTACTAACAATATTTTAACAAGTCTGTGAGTCCTAAACACTCGCGTCTTAAAACAAAGAGCAACAGGTTCTACAACATGGCAGCTCGTCCTAGCCAGAGTTGATTATTGTAAATCGGTTTGGAAAATACGGCGACGGCAGTTCGGCGTGCTATAGTCTATCCCAGAATTTATAGACGTTTTATAATTTGATAAAGTCTATAAATGCGAGATTAAGTTTTGGAGTAGAAAGATGTAGACCAGACCAGTGTACTCTCAGGCTGGCTCTAAGCATGGCATGGCGTCCAAATTACACAGTATATAGAGCATCAGACATCACAGAAACACACATCATAGGAGCAATTATTAAATGCACATCAACCATGAAAAATATGTTAAAAGATTAATTATGCAAGCTAATGCATTCTAAAACAAAATAAATTTAATGCATTTTTTATAGACTGTCCTGTCCATTGGAATCAGGTTATAAAGTTCACATACCCAATACAATGAATACAATTATGAGATTTTTAAAAATAACACTAGATGGGGTAGGTGTTAGCTAGGTAGGGACGCGACGGTGAAAAGATCCTGATTTGCTTTCTTTTTGATACCTAGTTTGTTTTCATATCATTTTTAAGTTTTTTTTTTATTTTCCTGTTGTAAATATTTAGATGATTTCTATAAAATAATATCCCTCATTCCAAATTTATTCTATATTCATATAGTAACGCGATCGACTTACTTGTTAACACTAAAAATATTGTACACTCTTTTTGTTACACGAAAACTTATACATATATTTTAATTCAATATTATTTAGGTCAAAAAGCATATGAAAAGTTTTTTATAAAATTTATAAGTTACTTACAGTCTTCATTGTCGCGGGTTCTGTGGGTAAATGCTGGTTGTGTAAGCTTTGGAGACCTATTTATACGCTGAGACGAACCAAATTCTGACTAATCGCTGGTAAAAGACCGCTTATTATATAAGTTGTAACAATAATAGTCTAACGTTTTTTTATGAGGTCCTGCGGTAAATTAGAAAGTCACATTTCCAGAAATTTTAAGGAATTATTAGAATTTTAAAGTCATCTCTACATACATGAGTGCACGGGGAATCGATAGTGGTACCCATTGAAGAATGGGAACCATCAACGATTGCAAGTATTTTGGTAATTATGTATTTTTGTGTAAAAAATAACTATTGATACATTTACATATATGCACGAGAGCTATTTGTTACTTTCTAAAATATTTTACACATTTTTTTGAAAAATTAAAGTTATATACGATCCGAAATATAACTCAAATTGTTTTGGCACACGAGGAGATGTAATTCCGTAATTCCGGTCTCTTTTTTTCGGCGCATATGAATGAAGAACCGAATCCAATTACGTTTGCATTGTAGGATGTACGGTTTTTTTGTTTATTACCTTTTTTACATTAATAACAACGGCGAGCAGGCAGGCCATAATTACAGACACACTAACGCAAAGACTACTCTCAGAGTTCCAGACTTAGAAAGGTTACTTCTATTCGTCGGCAACTCATCCCAATGTTGATAAGTTTTCAGGAGACAGCTGAGTGTTGCGAGCAAGCGACAGTTGAAGCCTTTATAAATTGTAATCCCTTAGTATGAGTTTTGTACGTATTCACATACTGTCGAAGTGATCGAATGTTTCCATATATGTACCCGTAAAGCTGGTGGTGGCGGGGGTGCTTCTGCAAAATATATGGAAAGATTCGATCACTGGAACGGTTTTTGGTGCTGTGAAAACTTGTGCCCCTGTTGTATTGATAGTATTTACTTCATTGTTTGCAACGAATTTGGACAATGTGTCCATCGTGTACCTACACGATGGACACATCGTTAGACAAATTCAGTCCTTATAAGTACCGACATTACTTAAGGACCGAAACCGAATTTACTTTGTCATTATGACAAATGATTGAAAATACGAGCCTCCATGTTAAATGAAGTGATTAAGTATATTAAGTATACACAATAATTCATAATTTCAGTATTTAACTACTTTAGTTGTTTATTTCGCCGGGAACATTTAAACCGGATACTGAAAAGGAACATAGAGTTCTATATTAAAAGTATAAAGTTTACAAGGTCTTCATAAAATGTTCGATAGTCAACCTGACGCGGAACGGGTTCTGGGAAACAGAAACATTAAAACCACAGTTTTACATTCATGATGTAAAAAAATAGTGATACTCGGCCTATTGTACCAAGGTAATCTAGTTAGATACCTTTACCAGGAAGCCTGTAGTCATGAGGCGGCATTTCGTTACTTCCAAATGCCCCCAGAGAAAAGGTATTAGTGTTCTATCAACTGAAAGGTCAAAAATAGAACGGGCACGAAATGCATTGTTCTGCGAGACATGAATATTTAATATCTAAAATGAAATAAAATCTATTCGAGGAAACTATGCATTATATAACCCAAGATAAAAAACAATATTACATTTCAAACACCGTCACACCTGTGATCCACGAACTGGTGACCTGACGAAAGGTGAACTGTGCACACAACATTTTATGGATAGTACTTCTCCCCTATGTAATAGGGGTGATCCTATTGCCATTATACCGGGCACGCTCCAACTCAATTTGAGTCCATAATCCACCATCCTGTACCAGTGCAGGTTGGATGCACATCCTTACAATGTGCTGGTATGCCTTCTCCATACAGCAACTACTAATTATCATTATTCAAAACGAAATTAGCATATGAAATCCAAAACAGAAGTTTGAAACGGCACACTTGGTTTCCAAAGCGCGCGCTTGACTTGGTTACAAGCACGGAGCACCATACAATTAATAAAGTTTCATTAGGGCCTATCGATACATTTTGTCATTGTATATTTTACCTAATGTTATTATAATGTAAGGCGACATTTTAAAGGTCGCGCGTATTTTCCACTCATTAACATCTACATTTTAAGAACTTTTAATCTATTTATAATGGTTATACAAAGCAATTTTTTAATACAATAATGCATTCGATGCAAATATTTTGATAAATTACTTATGTTTAGGGTTACGTCATCAGACAAAGTCTAGGTTTTTTTTTTATTAGATTATAGGCAAGTATTTGATCTCGATCTCACCTGATGGTAAGTGACGATGAGATCTACGATGGAGCATACTGGCCTAGGTAGGAAGGCGGCAGTAGATAGAGACGCTACATTCACTAGGCACATGCAGCGCAGCTGATCTGACCCGCCATCCATGAATGGCAACACCGAACATCATGCCGGAACACGGCTAGGCCGCTTGGCGACATAGCTTTGTTCAGTGGGTGGTGACTAACCACGGCCGAAGCCTACCACCAGTAGAGTTGTCACCTGGTTGGCACCACCCAGGGTCACGTGTAGGGTATCTCGAGGGTATTTCATCCTCCTACGGACGAAGGTGACTCGACCCCAAAAAGTGTTGTAGGTAAGTAAGACCCCAAAAACATGTTGTAGGTAAGTACAACATGTTCTATCTGCCTAAGGTCGCTCACGGAGTAGAACCCAGTAGTTTCCCGAAAGAAAACAGAATTTAGTATACATTTTGGGGTTCCTATCTAGATTTCTACTTTGAAATTCCGGCCACCACCCAGAAAATGTTCATCCGAGTGCATGTACTAGTGTCTACCGAAATCTGCACAATGCAATTTAGCTACTAAAGTACATTTTCTTAAAATGCAATTTAGCTACTAAAGTATTTTTTCTTAAAATGCAGATTCGTTTAACTAAAGAGCAGACGATGGATCCAATTCTGTTTATACAAATTACGCCTAAACAAACTTGTACACATTTAAAAAAAAATGCTTTGCTCATATTAACATCATGTGACGTCAATATACTTTGCTCAGTCTGGTTTGTTTATTTACTAACATAATAAGCACTAATATGTCCTTATATACAATACATAACACCTTAACATGGTCGTGTCTACTGAACTTAAAATACAAAAATTAACTCAGGGGACATTATTTTTGATATTTTTTGTTCATCTGTCTGTTTGACAGCGCATTACGGGAAAATGACTTGACGGATTTTGATAAAAGTTATCATAATGATAACTTATAACCCGGATCAAAATTTAGGATACTTTTTAATGCGGGATAGTCAAAGAAGCAAAGTCCCCGGTTACAGCTGGTAATATTATAGTGGATAATGTATTCAGAATGTTCTCTTTTTATAAAGAACGGTAGACATGATGTAATTTGTAGGAGGACCCAAAATTTAAAATGATGACCTAATTGCTATATTATATTATATTTACTGGTGGTAGGCTTCGGCCGTGGCTAGTCACCACCCACTGAACAAAGCCATGTCGCCAAGCGGCCTAGCCGTGTTCCGGCATGATGTTCGGTGTTGCCATTCATGGATGGCGGGTCAGATCAGCTGCGCTGCATGTGCCTAGTGAATGTAGCGTCTCTATCTACTACCGCCTTCCTACCTAGGCAAGTATGCTCCATCGTAGATCTCATAGTCACTTACCATCAGGTGAGATCGAGATCAAATACTTGCCTATAAAGTAATAAAAAAAAAAAAAATTATTACGAGCCTGTTATGTCCTTTCTTCTTCTCCACTCCATTCTATCCTGGGCTATGATTAGCCACTTCATTAGGTACCAGCTCATTTCGTCTTCCTATCTCATACGTTCCTGGCCCTACTGCGATGTCGTTCGGTATTTTCGGGGGTATTTCGTCATGCTGTAGTCTTTAGTACTTTTGCCCATTGGTCTTCTGGCGTGCGGCAGCAGTGAGTCATTTTTTTACCACCATCCGTAATTTTGTCCTATAGAGCGTTGTATAGTATTTTTAATTCGGTCACTCACAAGAAACCGTGCATGCCATGTGAATATTAGTAAGTACTAAAATACATGTAGGTATCTGTTCCCTTTGCAAATATATGTACCTTTTCATATAACAATTGGTGTACATTCACGTTGATTTCAAAAACCTATGGGAATTCTCAATATCATAATAGTATCAAGGAGATATCTAAACTTTGCATTTTGTATTAAGCTTTTTATAATACCTAATTTAATTTATGTATTATGACGCCAGGATTATACATAATTTATCTACTTTGCATTTTGTATTATTCATATTTTTAAATAATGACAGCTTAATGAATCATTAAGATAATAATAATCGAATGTTCAAAACGGTTAATTCAAAAAAATAACTTATCTTAAACAGTATTTCAAAGAAATGAACTCTAATTATAGAGTGCGGTTAAAATTAAATTATCGTCTGTAGTTTAATAACCACACACTACCAAAATATCGATAATCTATTAGGTTTACCATCACCGTAAACAAAGTGATTATCTGGATGCGGGTGTAGGTGCGAATTACATGCACTGGTGAGCCAGGAGATTTATTAAGTGTTTTTTTTACTTTTTTGGCATCACACGTTTGTGTATATTGCCATTGTCAATATTAAGTTTTATAAAAACATCTTAGATTTTACTTTTTTATTTAAAAATGTCAAGAAAACTTTTTCAGAAGGCCTCATGCCTTAAATTGCATTATTTCACATCGATAAATTGAATGACCCATTATAACAACCTTATTGGAATATAGACACGGATCGACGGCATTAAGGAACTCAAATCAATTAATAACTTTATTGTCGTATCGTTATTATACCAAAATTGGATGGACGCAAAAAGATATGTAAATTTATTTCTAGAGTCTTGGTATCGAAGTCGGTGGTTTTTTTTTAATGAACCTTAATGTATTTAGAGTTTTTTAACTATGTTTAAATTTTAACCAACGCACTTGAACCCAAACGAAAGGTGTGTTGTTGAAATTGTACCAAGTTTCGAGTTAACTGTATATATTTTTTTTCGGATAATTTTTAACCTTTGTTAAGCCGCCATAAGGATTTATTTTTAAAAAGTATAGAGCCACACTTATCATCTTTCAAATTAAAAAATACAATTTTCGAAATCAATTCAAAAATTCACGTCCGTGTGGAGTGGAGGTCGATCGTTTTGGTCTCCATGGGCTTTCATGTCCAAAGAGCAGGCAGGTTTTCTCGCCACGGCTCCCTCAATGATATCATCAAAAGGGCTCTTGCCAGTATAAACGTCCCATCAATATTGGAACCACTCGGGGTGTTTCGGGATGACGGCAAGAGACCTGATGGCATGACGCTGATTCCCTGGGAGCGGGGTCGACCGCTTGTTTGGGATGCCACGTGTGTAGACACACTGGCTCCTTCTCATCTCAGGGAGTCAGTGTCTGCCGCGGGGGCCGCGGCTGAGACAGCGGATCTCGGCAAGCGGCGGAAGTACGCCCTATTAAACAATAGTTACGCATTTCTGCCGTTTGCCGTAGAGACGTTAGGCCCATGGAGCCATAGCGCAAAACAATTTGTAAATAAAATATCTCCAAAGTTAATTGCCTCCACAGGTGACAGGAGGGCTGGCTCTTTCCTCGCTCAAAAAATTAGTTTGATTATACAGCGAGGAAATGCAGCCAGCATTCTTGCCACCATTCCACGCGGACAAGGTCTTTTTGATACATAGTTTGTTTTCAAGTCATTTTTAAGTTTTTTATTTTTCTGTTGTAAATATTTAGTGAGATTATATAATAAACTTTTGAATTCAAAAATGCCTGTTATATCCAGTAACTTAATCAGAAAAAATGTGCTTCTCTATGGTGGCTCATACAAAATATAGGAAATCTCACTCAAAATAAAAAGTAATTTTCGGAACGCCACGGTTAAGATTTCTTAATGTGCATTTCCGATCTGCACTTAGGCAGTTTTTTTATGTTTTCATGTTTCCTCAATACCCAATTATCATAATTAGCTTTAATATAATCACTACATCTTCTTTAACTTTTTATGCAGGTATATACATGTTTTTGTGGTTCAGAGGTTTATTGACCTAGTGTAGAATCGGGGAATAACACAAAAGCATTAACTAACACTTTTTGCTAAGTAATGCTAATGCCTTTGTTGACTGTCCATCGCAAAGAGTACCTTGTATATACTAGAAAGACCATCGTTCACGACACAATAAAAATACCGATTTCAAAGATGTTTTTTTATATCGAGCCCTATAGGCACAAGGATTACCTAAAATTTTTTTTTCTTGATGTTCATTCCTGATTAAGCGTTTGCATTTCGAATATATTATTATAAACTATTTTTGAATTTGGTACGCTTAAATATACTCGCATGAACCAAAAATAAACGTATTTATTACTACAAAGTAATAATTTATACTTACGGTCGACCTGATCAGATAGAAAAGATACAGTAGGAGATACCTACTGTATCTATATCTATGTATAAATATCATAAATCATAAAAAATGCCTAAGCCGTCAAGCGAATTTGAAACTACTGAAAAAATATATATATCTGAAAAGATATGATCACCTTATTGACTTCAGTTCGGTTTGTTTATTGCTACAGTTTTCTAGATCATGAGTAAAGAAATACAAATAATATTATATGCATCTCTTTCCATCCAAATCATATCGGTTCATATAATATAATATACTAGCTGTTACCCGCGACTTCGTTCGCGTGGTATTTAACAAAGACACAACCGTTGGCAACAGCCTGCTCGCGCGTTCTGACTTTTTTATTTTTGTACAAAATACATGGCTCTTTAAGTACCACCTATGTTCGCTACTGAGTGAATGTACGAGGCAATGGATAGATCGTCTAACGATACTTTGAATAAACTGGTGCGTCGCGTGGTACGGCCGCTGTATACGGCGACGACGCAGCACGCACCGAAGACTTCGTATTGGTTGGTTTTAGCGAGTGGTGGGGAACAAAACGGAGACAGCGAGTTCCCATACATTTTGAACCGCACGGCATATCTCTCGTGATCTGTGGACTATCCGGTCCCCTTTCTCAACACACATAGTTTTGAAGCCATACTTGCTAGAAGCCTTACTCGATCCCGATACTAACGCCTTAGGTTCTGTGTTTGTATTATTTTCGTCTGTGTCACGTCTATATCTTTCACTAAGTCTTAATATTTCTCTCAAAGTTTCAATTTTTGGCAAACTGTACACGTGAGTTGGTACATCTGTTATTTCAGTATTGTCATTAGTCATTAGGTACTATTGTGTAGTGTGACTAGATGATACTGTTGCATTTGATGTTGAAGTTGGTGATAGATTATTTGTGAGCGTGTTATTCGTTTCAGATGCAAAAGTTATTTTGACTTCAATATACGGCGTCTCCGTTTTTAGAGGTAAACCCATTGT
The DNA here is from genome assembly GCA_905404115.1 of Pheosia gnoma. Lineage (NCBI taxonomy): Eukaryota > Metazoa > Arthropoda > Insecta > Lepidoptera > Notodontidae > Pheosia > Pheosia gnoma. Next base: position 4,060,249 of record FR989910.1, read on the forward strand.
CGAAGTAATTTCTGTGGTAGTTTGAGAAGTAATTGTTGATTTGTTTTTATTGGTAGTAACTTCTGCTGTATCATGATGGTCAAGTGTAGTTTTTTGGTACGCAGTCGTTGATTTTATTCTGTTTATAGTTGCTTCTGCAGTAACCAGATTATTGACTGCAGTTTTAGTTTCCTCAGTTGATACAGCTTTCGTTTCATTAAATGGTGTTACCACTTCATTCGTATTTTTCAATTTAACACGATCCATTAATTGTTCGTTTTTAGGAATAATTGCTTTGAATTTGTTACGCTGGGCGCTGGCGATTTCTGTATGCTGTACTGAACGACTAGCAGGGACATCTCTCATCCGTATTCCGCGGTTTACATCTTCATTTTGTACAGGCGGACGTCTTGGTGATATATCAAAGGGGCCATTAACGTACCCACATTCGATCCTGTCCCCACGTTGGCGACATCCGTTACCTAAATCAACAATTTTATCTACATTTTTCAGCTCGCCAATATTTTTGTTATAGCCACAAAGTAGCCGGCCATTCACTTGTACACATTTATTCTCATCGTATTCATATCCGTTGCATGGTGTTTTAGGTTCTGCTACTACCTCATTTCCTAAAGCTACACTCCTTAAGTTAAGTAATATATCATCAGACAGATAGCTGTCCGAAGCCTCGGGAGATTCCTGACCGATCGTAAAATTGTTAGATTCGTATAGTAAAGGATCGAAACGTACGTGACCGATTTTCGGAGCACAGTCAACCACGGTAAACTTTTTAATAAATATCCAGCATATCTGAAATAAAATCAAGTTAAGTGTTTATATTAACTTATTCGTGAACAACTAGATGTTTGTATTACGTGCATGGCAATATAATATTTTTGATGAATGAGGCTTACCAAAATAAGTACTGACATTGTTTTCAATAAAGTATAAAATACGATTGTTGATTAGATTGATTCAATTAATTTTATGGTTGAATGCTGGACATTATTATCAACTTGAGGTACAGCATGCAGAAGAGTATTAAAAAAATATTAATTGTATTTTAATATTTTTGTGTTAAGTAATATTTGGAGTAATATTTTAAAAAGTATGTTCTATATGGTTCCGTGTCAACCTTTTCATGTCTGTAGTAATTAAGTTTCTAATAGGTTTAGCTACAAATAAAACTATCATTTTAATTCTAAATAGTTTCTGAACGTACTGAAGCAAAATGTCATTTTGACATCAAAATTTAAAACCAAATAGGTGTGCAAAAACCGATTTCAAAATTAAAAATCCGTAATGAAACGTACATGATTCCATCGCTCCACCATATCAATACTAATAATATACCATGGACTACTGACTTGTCATTATTCTATTTAAATACTATTATTCCCGGTGAGCTCCAAAGAAAGTGACCAATTGCGCCCTCATTACGTGTACCCTTCCGCGCTGCTTACAGCTTCAAATTTAAAGGATGATACGCCTACAGTCCCAACGAAATGTGCAAGCGTCGCAAAACTCCCAAGACAAGTAAGTACAAAATCAGCACATAATGCTCATAATTCTCATAGTATTGAATGAAGGTTTGCGATTTATTTAATATGTACTCAATTGTGGCTTTGATGCGTGATCATAGAATAGAAGCGTTATTTATTTCTCATTTTATTAAACAAATAATTTTGAGTACACGAGTTTATACGAGAATAAGTGCTAATTGGGACTTGTGCTAGTAGGATTTTTGATCTTAGATTTAAATAAAATATTTAGTGAAGAAGGCAATTTTTATGAAAAGTGTGATGTTGATTAATATGTCAAAAATATCTTGGACAATGTTAATTTCCTCCAGAAAATAAGAAGAGTCAAACACAGATAAAACGTAAACGCAAACGCAGCTGTAAAGGCAGCTGTTGTCGCTGGATATCTAGAAAGTTAGAACGATGTATAAAGAAAAGAGTATTTGGAGCTCCAGATGTGGGGCTGGACGATTTTGAATTTGCCGGAGTTAATCTTGGAAGCGCAAAAGAAAAGTTGATGGCAAATCAAAGTAAACATTCTTTTACAGGGAATTTGAAAAATGCTAAAGAATTGAAGAAGAAATATTCATTGACAAAATCAAAAGAAAAGGTACTAGATAACTTGGTAAATGACTATAATGAAGGAAAATTATCAACGACACAAATGGCTAACATTCAGTTAGATCCAAAGAAAATTGATAAAATGCATTTGAAAATGATGTTAAGCGATTACGAGGCATCAAAAAAGAAACGGAACAGTATCACGACACTCTTTCGGAAGAAAAATATATTATCCAAGTTAAATGTTAACGACATTGATATGATTGACGGATTGGATGCGAGTGACTTAAAAAAAGACTATAACATAACGGGATCCAAGGCTAAGCTTTTAGAAAATATGGTAGCAGACTATAAAAAAGGAAGACTTTCATTGCCCGGTTTGTCCCATACATCCAAGTTTGATGCGAAAAATCTTTCAAAAACTCGAATAAATAAAATGCTAAATAGCTACGATATAGCACGAAAGAAAGATATGATAAAAGACATTTCAAAAAATCCTGAGGCTTTCAAAAAGAAATATTCCATCACTAGATCTAAACAGAAAATTTTGGATGAAATGGCTGATGATTATGACAAAGGTAACATTTCGAAGACACAAATGGCAAAAATTGCAGTCGTAGACCCAAAGAAACTTACCAAAGCACAGGTACATACGTTCCTGGAAGATTATGCACGAGCAAAGAAGGAAAAGGAGAAGGTCACATTTTCTAAATCGAAATTAGATAATGCTATTAAAAAGATGTCAACACTATTTAAAAAGTAGACATAATGTTGTACATGAATAATGTTTTGTGTTTTATATAACTTGATATACGGCCTATACATATGCAATATACATTAGTAGTAGACAACTAGCTAGGTTAAACTATTAATATTTGAGCGGAGTTAGCAAACGCGGACACATCGTGCCAGAAATGATTGTTACAAATCTTGAAAAATAAAGGAAGCTATTCTCGAGCCAGCTGTGACTAATATTTTATTAAATTAGAACCTCTCCTTTTGTTTGACTAATAGGTACATACATGCATGCCAGCTGGTGGTTCCTAGCCATCTAATATTGGTAATAAGTGGATGTGCCAATCCTGTTTAACTGTTTGGAAGTACCTAATCGACCTTTCTGAGAGTAATCTTATACTAAAATCGTTTAATTGCATGTAAGGTACTCGTACACAGGGAAAAGGACTTCCCTTATAATGAAATCAAGTTAAACAATACACATTATCAGAGTCCATCAGAAATATTAATGAAATGATTATTATTTCAACATATTAATCTAAATTTGTTTGAACGTGGTGAATTACCACGGTTACGCAAATATTATTATTAGAAGAATACCGTTTCCTTTATTAATGATGGTTGACGCTTTTTTTTTAGATCCGCAAAGGTATCATCTGCCAAGAAACTTAAACGAGTAAATAACGATCAAACTGTTACGAATAAAAAGTCTGCTAAAAAAACAGATCATGTGAAGATGACTGATAAAGCTCGACGTGGTATTGCATATTCTAAAAATATTAAAGACATTATTTAATTCGTCCTCTTTTTATTTCATGATTTCGTTACTATAAATACTGAAATTTAAATGTTACAGGTCTCGAAAAGCGAAATTCTTTAGATAATCTTCATGATGCAACGCCTTCAAAGAAAGATCTTAAAAGTGTAAAATCATTACAACCAGTTATAAAGATTAAGAGTAGAAACAAAGAAGGTAACATTACACCACCTTCGAGTAAGGGTGCTTTAAAGATGAATTCATCGGAATATGTAAATAAGAACGAAAAAGTTAGAAAAAGCGAACGCAAGGACCCATCTACAAAAAAAAGAAATTTAAAAACAAATTCCCTCCAAAATCTGCCAAGCAACAAGGACAAAATTAGAAAAAGGGATCTTAGCGAAACATTTTCTAGGAAAAGTGAGGACAGTGACTCTTCGGATGCATCTTTACTTACACACCCTAAAAGTAAATTGAATCAAAGGGACACATACAACTTGTCCATTGATAATAGAAAAAGATCAACCTCTAAGAGAAATTTAGAAACGAGCTTCAGCAAAAAGTTTCTGGGTATAGTATCACACAGTCGTACCCGAACAGATAAACCGAAGGCGCTTAAGAATCAGGCGAAACTACACGGAACCGATTCTGAAACAAAGAGAAAAATAATATCAGAAGTTATGAAATATAACAAGAAGGAATTGAAACGTAATAAAGTACCCTTGCAAGTAACACAAACAAGGGAGGCGAGTTTCGACCGCCTTCTTACTGCAAATAAACAAAATCACAAGGAACACAGGAAGAGTGAACTAAAATCCATAGTGAGGAGACAGGTTTGGCAATGGGCTAAGAAAGCTATAAGGAATAACGAACGCTGGACTACTTTGTTTGCTGAAAATCATATAAACATTGACAGAATCAATATAGATAAACTTGATCTTAGTCTTATTGATCTGGATGCGCTAGAGATTGAGAGCAAGTTAATGAAGCGCGCTATAGTGTGGTTATTGAAGTGAAAATAATCACCATCTCCATAATGAACCTGTCAAATTACAACGTATTTGATCATCCCTAAAATATATTTACCGAAGTCCATTTACAGTAAGTATATTGAGTACTAGCTGTTGCCCGCGACTTCGTCCGCGTGGTATTTAACAAAGACAACCGTTGACAACAGCCTGCCCGCCCATTCTGAGCCCGCGGGACGCATTGCAGGTTGTTGCTATCAAACAATCAGGCGCTGCGCTGCAACATTGGTTTTTTTTTTCGTGAGATCCTATTTTTATTTCTAAAATAAAAGTAGCCTAAGTTACTCCTTGTTACATCAGCTATCTGCCAGTGAAAGTCCCGTCAAAATCGGTCCAGCCATTTCAGAGATTAGCCGGAACAAACAGACAGACAGACAGACAGACAGACAGACGGACAGACAGACAGACAGACAGACAAAAATTGTAAAAAATGTTGTTTCGGTATAGGTAACGTGTATACATCCAAATGCACTTAGTAAAAAGCGGTTATTTTAATATTACAAACAGACACTCCAATTTTATTTATATGTATAGATGTATAGATATATAATAACTTAATTTAGTTGTTTTAACAGTAATTAATAATTGAAAATAAACCTGGTTTTCCCACCAACAGTACCTCAGTAAACATACAAAGTTAATTGAAATGCATGTGTATTGATTTAAGATAAGAGTCATGTCGAGATTCTACGTCAGTGTGTACAATTTGTTCACGGTTAGTCATTCATTATACAATACATGGACTATGATTTCTGCAGTCTAACTATAGAATTTTAACTGAATGTTCTGAGTGAGTAATTATCTAAAATCTATATAGATAATGGTAGCGGCTCATTGCAACCCATCCTGCCACATTGCAATGGCAACTGTTTTGTCCGTCCATTTACCTCGTCGTTTTGTGTCGGCGCGTATTGTATCGATCATAAATAGCTATTAGGTTAGTTATAATATCCCTTTCCAAGAGATAGGTTGCAGCGTAAACAAAAAAAAAACTATATAAGTAAAATGATTCAAACATATTGCCCATGTAATTGGGCTTTCCAGATAATCTCCACGACCTCAGCGGTGGCAAGCAATTGCAATAGTTGCGTTCAAAAGAACGATCCCAGAAGATTGAATCCCAACTCTAATTTACCAATAGACAACAAAATACCACAAAATCAGCCAAATCTGCTAACGAGCTTTGATCCAAGCATACCGCCGCAGAGGCCTCGGAATCGCTGCTGCCCCTACCAATTCGACAGCAGCTTGTGTAAGACTATCGATGATAGATTGCTATGCGGATACGATAGGAACGTTGGCAAGCCGAAGAGTAAAGATTCCGTAGTGAACTTGCACGGAGGTTGCAGGTTGCGGGGAGGGAGGTTAGAATGCGGGTACGAGCAGGGTCCTTTTACAAATCCGAGGAGACCGCCTATGTGGGACGATGCACATCCGCCCTCTGATTACGATGATGACGCGGCGAATGACAAGCAGAGTGAGGAGCGCGATCATGCGAGACTAGTGATGATTTATAATTCCACAAAGACACCAAGACCTTCGAAAGCGGTGACGAGATGTGTAGAGATCAATGACCGGATTGTTTGTAGGAAGTTGTAGTATTACGTTGGTAGGTATACATATTTTAATAAATCGCTGTTAATGACACTGTTGGTAGTTTTTTTTATTTTCCTCGCTGATTGATACCTTATAGCCAATCATGATATCTATACCTAACGCCTGTTATGGTAGATAGATAGATATGGTGATGACATTGAAGATCACAACTGCGGCGTAATTCATAAGTTTGAAGATTCTTACGATTAATGTGTCTACATTGCAGGCAGTGTTGTGTTCTCTGTAACTAGGTAATAAGTAGCTCATTAGATTTTCGATAGAACTCTTAATATTGGGTTTCGTTACATATACTAACCTTCTAAATTAGCAGAGGTCATCAGAATTGTTTTGAATGCGACTAGTAAGCTTACAGACTAAACTGACCATTGCTCTGCAGGGTAAGCAGGAACTTCTAATGTAATCGTTACGTCATCGAGAAAGCATGCTTAAACTGTCATACGTACTTATGAAATTTGTAGTGTGAGAGGGATGGAAGACGTTATGCTACCGAAATGTAAACAAGATTGTGCTTGAGGTACTGTTGCTGCAATGTTGAGCCAAGTTTGAGAAATAAAACTGCGTTCAATATTTAAATTATATTTTATCGCGAAACAGTCATCAACAATTAGGTACAAATAACAATAGATACGTACTCGTACCTATGTTTCATTTGTTTTAAGAGCCTTAAAACCTACATAAACTATTATCATCAATATGTTCTATATTTGATTTAAGTTTATATTTTTTCAAAGGCCTGAAAGCATATCGTCGTCTGTAAGCATAGCGAAGATCCACTTCAAAAACATTGTTTCTGTATCGTCCATAGGAAATACATAATCCAAATAGTCGATAACTGCCCCCGGACCACTTCTTTGTTCACCAATTGAATTGAACCAATCTTGCGCTGGACACACTGTTGCAAATAGTGTTATAACTAAAACTAGTACTGGCGTGTGACTCCACATGGCTCTGAAAAAAAAAACCTACATTTAACTAAGTACGTGTAAAATTAAATAAAGAGGTATGTAAAATAAAAATACGTGAAATTTTTATTAGTCTCTGAAATCTCTCTGATGATGTTTCTCATCATTTTATTAATTCCAGGTATCGAGTCGAGTAAGCTAACTCGACAGTACAAAGGTATTGGGGCGAAAATCAACAGGCGGTTATTATTCGATAATTACATTCGACTCTTAATCGAATGTAACGCCATCGCTGTTATCACTTTTGACAGATTCCTCATACGAGAATTGCCACACCAACGAGCTCAAATATATATGTCACATATATAAGTTGCCATAGGTTATAATTTGATTATGCGACTCATAGTGTGAACCAAGTTTATCAAAATCTGTTGGCAAAATGGACGAATACCATGAAAGCCATAAAGTAAACATGTATATGGAATTTGTTATAAGATTTATGTACTAGTGCAGTCTTCAAGAAACAGCCCTAATAACTTTCATACTGCGGTAGAAGACAGTACCTACTACAAGAAGAAAAAGTTATTCGAGAATTAAATGACAACTTAATTCTCAAACAACTACTTCTTTTTATAAAAATAGGAGGTATTTTACTACACAATTTAGCACACACAGGTGTCATGAACTATGTAATTACATGAACTAATTACCCGTGACCATAAACCGTAGGGAAACCTGCTTATTTTGGTATTTAATTGATATTTATTGAATTAGAAAGCTTTGTATGGTCAACTTTCAGATTGTTCGGATGGAATATTAAAATATCAGTTACGAAATAAACTATAGAAATACTTTTATATAATCAGCGTATTTTTCTATTTACTTAAAGAAAAGCAATGGATATTTAATTTAGTTGAATAACAACATACAATAGAAATAAAGCCATATTGAGTATCATTTACTTTGTAATAGTAATTATAATATTTTAAGACTTTTGGCGTAAGACTATACTAAGAATGTGGCCACTAAACACTTATTGCCATTTCGGGTTTCTTGAGTTAACACTATACTGTTTCATCCTTCAGTCATAGAATGATTATTTTTATATTGTAGTTACAATAAACTGGATGACCTTGGAAAAGCGGGCTAGTACACGGTTCCCGCATCACAACTTTGGGATTTCAAAATATTATGCAAGATTCGTATTCTAAATTTAAACAAGTCATTAATTTCGAAGAGAAAACAATCTTGGTATCTACCAAGTATTCAGACAGGGTATAATAAGTTTATGTACATAAATAATTAGATATAAATCACAAGGCGACTACTCGTATTGATATAAGAAATATGACTAAACGCATGATGTGTGATTGGAATTATTGTTTAAAAACTGTGGGTTAGCATGATTAGGCATAAATCTAAAATTTACCTTATTACGTTCTCCGTACAATCCTTAAAAAAATGTCACCTCTGGGTTCTCACAAATAAAGCGCAATTCACTCACATCTCGAAAGATATCGAATACAACCGAACATCCAGATTGACGCACAAGCCCATCTATTAGCACAAAGTTGGTGAGTCTGAGGACTAGTGCTGGGTGACTGGCAAGTGAGGTAGGGCCCCTACCACTGTCTCACATGACCACTTTCTTCAACGCCTTATTAAGTAGTTTCCACGCTCGCTGTACATACTAACACGCGAAGAAACCTTATTTGTATTTCAGATTTGTAGCATTAATGCCGCAGTGGTTATGTATTTCGATTGTGTGGTTTGATTAATGCATATAAAAAAAAAGTAAAACCGAGTCTGTTCAACTTTAAGTGCGTGTATGCACGTCACGATCACCGTTTATGTACACTTTATGTCAGGGAAAAACAGACACTTACTGTCTCACTTACTGCTTTTTTTTTAATAACAATTGCCAGACGAATACACCAACTAAACGGTCCCACACTAAGCATTGTATTATGGGTACCGTACAATGGACTGAGAGCGAACTCAGTATATACTACTTAAATAAATGTTACTCATCCATGACTCGGGTACAAACATTCATGGTCATCACACAAAGGTTGTTCCCTATCGGGATTCGAACCCGGGACCTTCGGCACAGAAAGCAGGGTCACTACCCACTGTGCTAGTCAGGTTGTCGGCTTTTATAATAGATACATACCTATATCTTCTTGCAAAATAAGAGGCATATCATTACAACCATTGTCGTGAAGCGGATAGGTAGACACATGCTAAACAGATTTATTATTATACTAGCTGTTGCCCGCGACTTCGTCCGCGTGGTATTTAACTAAGACAACCGTTGACAACAGCCTGCTCGCCCATTCTGAGCCCGCGGGACGCATTGAAGGTTGTTGCTATCAAACTTAATCAGGCGCTGCGCTGCAACATTGGTTTTAATTTTTTTCTAAAATAAAAGTAGCCTAAGTTACTCCTTGTTACATCAGCTATCTGCCAGTGAAAGTCCCGTCAAAATCGGTCCAGCCATTTCAGAGATTAGCCGGAACAAACAGACAGACAGACAGACAGACAGACAGACAGACAGACAGACAGACAGACAGACAGACAGACAGACGGACAGACAGACAAAAATTGTAAAAAATGTTGTTTCGGTATAGGTAACGTGTATACATCCAAATGCACTTAGTAAAAAGCGGTTATTTTAATATTACAAACAGACACTCCAATTTTATTTATATGTATAGAAATAGATAAACTAAAGTAAATTTATTTCAGTTTAGACATTTGACATGGTAGGTTAAGTTGTGGTTCCAAACTAGGCGAAAGCTTGTATCTTGGAAACCTGATTAGTTTGCTTTAGGACTCGAGACATTAAACAGATTCGTAAAGCATAACATTAGCTTACACTTGACTCTGGCAAAATACTTAAAAATGGTGATGTCATATTTTTTTTTATAAGAAGTGTCTTATTACCTAAATTAAAATGGACATTTACAATGGAAACCTTGTATTGTATCCGTCGCGTGTTTGATCTAGAGGCCGTAATTACCGATGTAATCAGGATCTATTGTGATTAATAATTTATAAAAAAACAAACCGATCTTTAAGCATTCTCCTTATTTCAATTGAGACGTTCACCAGACTATGTTGAAGTTAGTTCAGGTAATATAAAATTATTATAAGTAATAAAAAGCAATTTTTTGTAATTCTATAAAACGCATTTAGGCCGGACGCGTACTTTGGTGAGGTTGAGAAATTTTATGTGGTGCTATAATATAAATTTTGTGCATTAGTTAAATTAAACCCATATTAAAATTGACAAGTTAGTTGAATAAAAAATTTATTATAATCAGCTTCCGAAGCTATTATGTAATGTTACAGATATTTTTTTTAAATTGTTTTCAGATTTTAATATTCAGCCTACAATGGTTTCATTCCAATGGAGATCCTATACTATTTCAAGGTATAAGTATCAAGAGAACTTTGGATATCTCAATGGACTCGCTCCCAATTAAACCGTTGACTTTCATCAAAGAAAAGTGGTCACCATTCGGGGTATTTCGAAAAAAGCATACCATACAGAGAAGGGACTTGGATAATTCGGCGTTAGAAGATATACTCCAAGGCTCCGAGTCTATTCCTATTGGATTAGTTATTAAAAAACAATCATCTAGTGTAGTTCCACATGATGTCAAGGGTTCACTTTCTTATCCAGAGAAAAATAAACCTAAAGTCCCTCTACCTAATATAGCCTTAGTTAACGTGCCTTCGGCTCCAGTATTTGAAGAGACTGATCCAGTGACTGTTGCACCTTTATACATTCAGCCTGTACCACCAGTGATGCCAGAGAGCACGCCGCAAGAAGCAATATCACCAGTGCTAGAGACAACTATTGTTGAACAACCGGAAGTGCCGGCTTTAGTGGTATCGCCATCGCCACCAGTGCTTGAGATCGTTCCGCCAATTGAACAACCAGTTCCTCCTATCGTTCAGCCAGTTCCTCTTATTGAACAACCAGTTGTCATTTCGCCTGTGGTTGCTCCACCATTGCCATCAGTACCTATAATCGTGCCACCCGAAGCTGCACCAGCGCTACCTCCTAAAATTGTTCCACTTGTAGTAGAGAATCCTTCGATTTCTGGTTCGATAATACTTCCAAGTGCGGGACTGGTACCTATACTTAGTGTAGGAACGGTTCAAGAAATTATACCGGTGGCAATACCACCTTCAGTAAACACTGTTCCGCTTGAAAATAGATCACCAGATTTGTTTACTGATATATTCAGGGTTGCACCCGGTCTTATTAATACCTCGTTCGGCAAAAGAATATTACCATCTTTAGATAGTAATAGTATAGATGGACTAGCGAATCAACATGAAAGTTCTTTCGTAAGAAGATCAAAAATGGCTTTGCATTTGGGCAATGTACTCTTGCGAACGATGTCACAATTGTTGGGTAGTGCGCGCGTAACTTTAGACCGGTTGACAAGCCCGCCACCAATATATCTGAACTAGATTGTCTTACATGTTAACAAAATAAAATAAAATAAATGTACTTACATCAAATATTTATTATTACATTTAATTATCACTATATAAATGTTTATAGTTATTTATCAACGCCGACCGAAACCACCTCCGTATCCGCCTCCATATCCACCTCCATAACCACTGCCGCCAAACCCACCGGGGCCCCCAAATCCGCCATGGCCATGGCCATGGCTATGGCCATGGTTATGACCGTAACCGCCGCCGTAGGGGCGTCCGTATCCAATTCCATATAAACCATCATAGCCGTTCCCGTAGCCATTCCCGTATCCTCCACCGTATCCTCCGCCGTATCCTCCCCCGTATCCTCCTCCGAATCCGGGCCCGTATTGTGCAGCCACTGCTGATAAAAAGACAGCCAAGATGGCCGCTGCGAAGATAATCTGAAAATACGATATGTTTTAGATATTTTGACATGCATATCAGCTATTTCATCTAAGATGGGTATCATTATAAAAAATCGGTATGTTGTTTTACAAAGATATGGTTATTTTTTACAATTCCAACAGAGTTTGATTAGTTGAGAACTGATATTAATTTCATTATTTTTACTTTGCGTATATTACCAACGTACGCAAGAATTTTCACCTGTAGACATTATTATAATTTAGTTATTGGTTATTTTATTTGTTATATAGATACCTAAATGTATTTAAATTTTGTTGATTGCTTAAGTAAGTAAGTATACTTTTAACAATAATTATAAAAATTGATAATTTCTGACGGTTATTAAAATGGTATAATTAAAAATATTAACTCACTCTGGCCATTGTTTTGAAGCTGTTTTCGACACGTTCACTATTACCGAACTGATCCAAACCATAAACAATATTAGCTTAAATATAAATGTACACTAATTTAACAGGTTTGGTCATTCACCATGTATTTATACGAGTATATCCAGTTTCCCAGAAAATTTATGTGGTCCGATGTTTCCCAACATCCTTTCATGGTTATCACAAATTATCTACTTTATTAAAATTTCATTATATTGAAATAAAACTATTTTTAAGGATTTTATCGCGTTTATTTTTCGTTTTTACGTTCCCGACGTTTCGGCTGCTTTACAGCAAAACGTACGTGTAAAGCAGCCGAAACGTCGGGAACGTAAAAACGAAAAATAAACGCGATAAAATCCTTAAAAATAGTTTTATTTCAATGTGTAGTATTCGCGTAAATATAAGAAATCAATATTTCATTATATATTAAATATTTATTGATTTCTTATATTTGCGTGAATATTACACATAGAAATCAAACGAATTTTACGATTTTTGTCGCGTTTATTTTATATTTATGTAAGCAACAACTAAATAAGAGGGTTCCCCAGTTTCTAACTATGATACTAGGACGTCTAACACATTAGTCCTCCCGTGACTATGGTTGTTGTAAAGCAGCTGGACGTGTCGTCACGAAATGTGATACGGCATACAGTAGCTTTGACAGTAGTCAAAGGTACTGTGGTTATTTGTCACTTACTACTTGAGTACCTGAATATTGTGTGACATTTTCCTAAATTAACCAACATCATAAACTTAATTATAAATAAATAAAAAAAAGAATAATGTAATTTTAAAAAGTTATATTAATTTTATATAATGCGTATTAACTCGGGTTCATCAGCGTCTTACAAAACCACCACCACCGAAACCACCTTGCCCGAATCCGCCTTGTCCGAATCCACCTTGTCCGAATCCGTCTTGCTCAAATCCACCTTGGCCGATTCCACCTTGGCCGAATCCACCTTGTCCAAATCCACCTTGCTGTCCAGATCCGCCTTGCCCAAATCCGCCTTGCCCAAATCCGCCTTGCCCAAATCCGCCTTGCCCAAATCCACCTTGCCCAAATCCACCTTGTCCAAATCCGCCTTGTTGACCAGATCCTCCTCCTTGGCCAAATCCGCCACGTTGTCCGAAGCCTCCATTACCTCCACCAAACTGAGCAGTGACTGTTGACCACCACCACCGAAACCACCTTGCCCGAATCCGCCTTGTCCGAATCCACCTTGTCCGAATCCGTCTTGCCCAAATCCACCTTGGCCGATTCCACCTTGGCCGAATCCACCTTGTCCAAATCCACCTTGCTGTCCAGATCCGCCTTGCCCAAATCCGCCTTGTCCAAATCCGCCTTGCCCAAATCCGCCTTGCCCAAATCCGCCTTGTCCAAATCCGCCTTGTCCAAATCCGCCTTGCCCAAATCCGCCTTGCCCAAATCCGCCTTGCCCAAATCCGCCTTGCCCAAATCCGCCTTGCCCAAATCCACCTTGCCCAAATCCACCTTGTCCAAATCCGCCTTGTTGATCAGATCCTCCTCCTTGGCCAAATCCGCCACGTTGTCCGAAGCCTCCATTACCTCCACCAAACTGAGCAGTGACTGTTGATAGTAGCCCAGCCAGAATGACTGCTACTGACAGGATCTGTAAATTAAAATTAATTATTGTCTTTTAATACACTATTATTATACGTAATTAGCCTGACTTAATCAGTTTTACGATAAACTTGGCCAATAATCATCTTAACTTTGCCAATTTCTATGCCTTATTTAACCATTTTGATAAAATATCATTTCATGCTATTTTTATCTACTTACTCTTAACTTCACCATGATGTGTACATGAGCGCACTCACACGCTACTGATTACTGATATGAAAAGTAAACATTATTCGTTTAAATATGCGAAAATTTACATAACAGTCACAAAAAAACAATTGGCGATAAAAACATACTTTACTGTATCTCCCAACAGTGTTATTGTTCTGATTAGGTATGCATATAATTTAATGGATAAATCAGTGGTGAAGATCAATTTTGTAACAGGGAAACCGGCTAGTGTATAAAATACCTTTAACATTTGGCAATAATAGATTCTAGTGGCTGCTTTATTTGTAAAGGGGAGCCGGTAGGAATCGAGTTGTGTGATGTCTTCGCCACTGGTGGATATTGTACACAGTACCTACATTAAACACAAAAAATCATGTTAACCTTTGCGATTTCAGGCTTTCCAAAAGAAATGCCAGTTGAGTGTCATCCCCCGAGTAGGTATACTGCTCACGCGATGACTGTGACATCCCAAATACCAATTAAGAGAAAGTACTCGTGCGTAAATATATGTTGACTTAAATTTATTATCGAGTGTGTCTACCTTCAAGTGAAGGTTTTATGACTTTTGGTAAAAGTCAAACCGCTGTCATCTCCATTATTTTATTTATAATGTGTATTTATTGAATGTGTTATTGCTATTAATTACTTGACATTGGCAAAATACCCGCTATGTTGTGGGTGAGGCCATTTGCATATCCATTTTATTTCAACGCATTTCATTTCGTAAAGAAAGAAGAAGACACTGGGTGACCGATTTGCAAGTGAGGCCATATTTAATCTTACTCCATTGTATTTCACCTCTTTTCATTTCGTAAAGCAAGAAGAAGATGACTGGGCACGCAGGTACCAACAAAAATCTTAGGTATATAGTTTGAGAACCACTGCCGAACTTAGAATTACAAGTATACAAACACGGAGTTGTTAGAATTAACATCCGTATACTATGCTATTATTTGCCATTAATATTACACGAAAAAAAGGTTATCACTTAAAAGGCACCTTTGTCACTTAAAGTTTTAAAGAAGCAAAACATGGCTTTACCTATATTTATATGTTATATTTAAATTGTGTTCTGGTCTGGAATCTTTGATACCTATTGAAAAAAACAGAGTAGCCCAGTGCCCAGAGTAGCCCAGTTCAAAACATATATAAGCGTGTTCTGTCTCTATATACTGGTATAAAGTTGCAATTCTTCATGAATCAGAATCAGAATATTTTTTATTCATATAAACCATTAAGTACAGTACTTATGAATCATCAAAAAAGTTACTATATATTAAGCTACAACTTTACCACCCGTTCGGAATGCCGTTCCTATGGAGAAGAACGGGCAAGAAACTCCATGGTTGCTCTTTATAAAAAGATCTTTTATATTTTTGAGCATTATATTGTTATAGGTATGTGAGAACAATGACGGAACGGCTAGGCAGACTTAAGCAGCTGGTCAAAAAAGTACTAACTCTTGATATTAATAATTCATTATTTAGTCACTCATAATACTTAGTCATGTTTCTGTACTACAAAAGCTGAAGCCAGATTCTGTCTAAGCTTAGTTTAAAAGCATACCATAATCGCACTTAGGCTATGGTTTTTAAATACCCAATGTTACATATGAATTTAAGTCGTTAAACAAGTGCCAAGCTATTGGAAATAAAACCGGCATGTGAAATAACTCATCATTTAACATTTAAATAATAATCGATTTCGTAATAAATAATCCAGAAATAAACAAGTCTATAAAAAATTTAACCGTTTTGGAATATTTCAAAGTTAATAAGTGTTTATGATTCTGTTTTTAAGCCGTTCGTATCATAGTCATCAACGGTTTTTTTATAGTTCATAGATTAATATTAGAAGTTCTGAATTGGATCTTAAGCTTTTCTTATGCATTAATTTGCATACATGGTTTCATCTTCTTTGTGTTTTTAGGTGGTAACCTTATTATATATTTCCGTCATTATTTTCTGTAAATACGTGAACTATCACCTCCAATATGCAGGCTCCATATGATGCATTAATTGTTTAGCAATTGATAATCATCTCACTTAGACTTCCCTCACAAAAGACTTATGAAGCCCGCAAACCCAAGCTAGGGCAGCCGTGGTTAACTATAATTATGACCGAGTAGTGATATCCATGGATGGATGGATGTTTGTTACTCAATCACGCCAGAACGGCTGAACGGATCTGGATGAAATTTGGCGCAAAGATAGATTATAGTTTGGAATAGAACATAGGCTACTTTTTATCCCGGTAAAATGTATGGTTCTCGTGGGATAGATTTGTTTTAATTTTTCATAGAGCAAAGGATCGACATGATTTTTTGCATAGGTAGTGGTAGTTTAGGGGTCAGAAAATGACATACCTTTTAATCGCGGGTAACACGGCGGGGTGCAGCTAGTGGTGTTATATTTTTCACTTGAGTCCAAGTGCCAGGGGGTGTAGGAGGCCGCTGCCCCCCACTGCCCCATTGTGGCTACGCCTATGTACTCGTACTCGTACTTGTGGGGTCGAGTCACCTTCGTCCGTAGGAGAATTAAGTACCCTCGAGATACCCTACACGTGACCCTGGGTGGTGCCAACCAGGTGACAACTCTACTGGTGGTAGGCTTCGGCCGTGGTTAGTCACCACCCACTGAACAAAGCCATGTCGCCAAGCGGCCTAGCCGTGTTCCGGCATGATGTTCGGTGTTGCCATTCATGGATGGCGGGTCAGATCAGTTGCGCTGCATGTGCCTAGTGAATGTAGCGTCTCGATCTACTGCCGCCTTCCTACCTAGGCAAGTATGCTCCATCGTAGATCTCATCGTCACTTACCATCAGGTGAGATCGAGATCAAATACTTGCTAAAAAAAACGTATTAGCATTTACACATTATTATTTCATTCCATTTTTCTGCGTATATCATAATCTTTGTGCGTAGACTTCAGATGTAGGTTCTAGAGATATTTGATTGGGTTTTTTAATGTGTCTGTTATGTTTCCCCATAGATTGATGGAAGCGTGTGTAAGTACCTATTTTTTAAGTGTCTTGTTTTAACATGTTTCCAAGTATCGATAACCAGATCAGACTGTGATTAATTAATGAATCAAATACAAATTAACGTTTAAAAAAACAAAAGGATAATGTTAACAAAATTTATTTTTTCTCAGGTACAAAATTACAACGAAACTGCAACTGTTTTAAGAATCAAATCCGATATGCAAACATTCTCCATTTTAAAATCTATTTGCCGTAACCACCCTGGTTTCTGCCGCCATAACCTCCCTGGCCCCTCTGGTTGCCACTGAAACCACCCTGGCTACCACCGAATCCTCCCTGGCTACCGCCGCCGTAACCGCCCTGGCCACCACCAAATCCGCCACCAGATCCGCCACCGAATCCGCCCTGTTGCCCACCGAAGCCTCCCTGGCCGCCACCGTAACCTTGCGCAAAGGCAGCTGCAATAAGCGCTACCAACATTGCGAGAACGAAGAAAGTCTGAAAAACAAAGCAGTTTAGAAATAAATATCTTTAAACCCTTAATACGAGATGCCTGCGCTTATAGATTCTTCATGTAATGTTCTCTACATTACCATGACTCTAGGAAACAGGTCCACGTTTTTAGCGTCTGCTAGTGCTCGGGGCATATACAACAAAAATATGGGATTGACATTAAATTTATGAACAACCCGATTTGCATACTGTAAGTTTTTGGATACCAAGGGATGCCGAGCTTGAATCCTGGTAGGGGTAAACTTTTTGTGACGAGCACGGCTCGTTTCCAGACGACGAGAGCCTCCACATAACAATAAATATACGACGGAGACCTGACCCCAAATACGTTTTATATGCAAATCTTGGTGGATAATAAAACCAGCCTACACAAATTACTGTAACGTTTGCATCAATTTACAAACAAGTGAATTGTAATATAATGTATAATTGTAGTCAGCAGTGATAGCC
Source organism: Pheosia gnoma (assembly GCA_905404115.1). Lineage (NCBI taxonomy): Eukaryota > Metazoa > Arthropoda > Insecta > Lepidoptera > Notodontidae > Pheosia > Pheosia gnoma. The sequence goes on from FR989910.1 coordinate 4,078,415, forward strand.
AAGTTGGTAGAACGCTTGCTTCGGTAACGAGGATCGCAGGTTCAAACCCCGGCTCGCACTCCTCTGAGATTTCTGGATTTCGGAATCTCATGTTCAACTATGATTATCACTTGCTAAGCGGTGAAGGAAAACATCGCGAAGAAACCTGCAGTCCGAGATAACCCCTCGAAAGATGTGTGAAGTCCGCCACCCGCACTGGGCCAGCGTGGTGGACTATGGTCTAATCCCCCTCGCATTAAGAGGAGGCCCATGCCCAACAGTGGGACAAAAAGGCTGGTATTATATTATTATATAAATTGTAATATTCGAATAGCGGATTGTAGTTACATAATAATGATTACCTTAGCTGATGCCATGGTTGTGGTCTGTAGCTGTGATATCACAATTTACTGTAATCTCGCTTATTCCTTGGCTTTATATACCAGATAATGTATACTATTTGTAGGTATTTAGTCGTTTTCTTGGTACACGTTAATTGATACGTCAAATGAATGTGGTTCTCAACAGTGTAACACGTATATCTTCTAATGGCATCTGATATAATTAGATGTAATAGGTTTATTGGTAATTCCGTTAGTTCATATCGTTCTTTACAATATTGTGATGATTATAATAGGACTGAGCTGTAATAACTTAATTTTGTTGCTAATAGATACATATTTTATGTAACGCTACATTTAAATAGGCACGTATTAAAATTTAGATTTTTGTTTGGAATATGTGTTGAGAATCTATAATAATAATAATGGTCTGAAACAAAGCAACGCTTGTAACTATTATGGGTATCGTACACGGGGGGTCCATTTCTGTATATAATTACTTATACAGAGTGTTAGGGGCATGGTAACCAAAACATTGAGTAAAGGTTACACCTTGACTAAAATAATATTATAGAAATCATTTATGTCGAATATCAAGGGTTACAAATGTTGTAATTTTTGAGCGCGCAATGTATCGTAAACCACGCGATCACAACACAGCGCTCTGCGCGATAACCGACTCCTAAAAGTGACGTGCGCGCTTGAGCGTATCGAGTTTAAATTTACATTGCAGTGTTATGTGCTAAATTAGTAATTATATATTTTTTAATCCTCGTTGAGATAGACTTCTATTAATGATCTGAATCCATGGTATCAGTTTTTGTAACGAAGCCACTTAGACCGATTATTCCATCACTTGGGTACATACACTTGTGCTCATCACAGAACGTTTGCCTCTACTAGAATTAATACCTGGGACCTTCGGGGAAAAAAGAACCAAGTGTGCCCATCGGGTCATTATTGCATTCATTATCTATTTTAACCTTACAAAATGGTCTAACTTCGTTACTTGCACAGGTGGCTAAAAGCAAAGAAAATGGATAGAGAACTCTGAATGTATTTGATACAATTACTATGTCGAATAGTTTCACATAAGTAATTATGTAATTTGACGATTGAAATATTACAGAATAACCACCAAATTTATAGACTTTCTATAACTTTGTTAAACGTCATATAGTACTGCGCTAGTACTAGTACTATATAACGTTAGATACATTTATATAACCTCTTTAAATTCGGGGGTTAAGGTTACAGGCTTAAGTTTTTATTTAATAAAATGCTGAAAAAGGTTCAGAATCCCGATCCTAAAAGTGACAATGACGACTGGGATTGAACACGATATTTTGAGGCATATTATTCTCGGCATTATTACGTTATGACATAAAGGTAATATTGACTAACGCAATTAGTACATGATCGTTACGGTGAAATTGAAAATCGGAGCAGAATCACCTTGACAGTTTTCCGGAATGGCTTCACACTACGAATAAACATACATCTTAGCTCGTTGGCTTCACAAATACCGTGTTTCCTTAGACTTCCAAACTGTTTGTTCTTGTTGTTGAAAAGACAATATGCTTATTGTCTATTACTCCATCCGTTTTTGTGCCCACCTGGTCCAAATCCTAACCTACCTGCCATAATAATGTTGGGCCACCCTCTGTTTCTCTAATGCGAGATATATGCTCGGTGCAGATAGGTCAGCCAGAAAGTTAACCAATCTGAACAGCCTGGTCTCTCTAAAATTATAGACTTTATGTAAAGAAATATCTCCAGACGAACACACCAACTATATGGTTCCACACTAAGCAACGCTTGTGTTATGGGTACTGTACAATAAACTGGGGCGAACCCAGTATATATTATTTATATATATATTAAACATTCATGAATTGGGTTCAAACATTCGTGCACTTCACACAAACTTTGTCCCTACTAGGATTCGAACCCGGGACCCTCGGCACAGAAAGCAGTCACTACTAACTGCTAGTCAGGCCGTCAAAAGGTGTATATGGTTTCATAGCAATATATTTACTCCTTACAATCTACACAATCAATATCGCAATAAGATATGAATTGTATTTTTATCAATATGAGCGGGTTCGATTCTCGATTCATGCATGAGATTTTTGAATTTATATAAATGCAGTTTTTCTTACCTCTAAAATCTACGACAGGGTTCTTTAGAACATATTTTTATCTCTTATGGTTTCCAAGGCTCCCATCTCAAGGTTACATAACATTTTTAAAAACCACGAGTCAATTTAATACTCTTCATAAAAGAAGTAGAGCCAATGTATTTAATTTACAGCTGTACATTTATAATGCAATAAGTAACACAATTACGTTTGGCCTTTAAGGGCAAGAAGCGTGATTAATATCCTTATTGATTGAATGTAATTAAGTTATTAATATGCTTGTCAAACAAACACATGATATGGAATCAAAAACCCTCATTTGTAATTAGAACAGGGCCTCACACAATTTTCTGTCAGTATAGTTAAAATGACTTGTAATTAATTCACTTGCAACAGTTTTAGCAGTCCCCTTATTAGGTACATATACAATGCCACTGCGATTGTCTCATTTGAAATGACTACTTAATACTTATTTATCTGTTTTATTTATTATGGCATTACCGATTGCAGATTGAATTGAAATAAAACTAATCTTACGGATTTTATCGCGTTTATTATTTGTTTTTTCGTTGCCGACGACGACGACAAATCCGTAAGATAAGTTTTATTTCAATGTGTAGTACCTATTCGCGTAAATATAAGAAATCAATATATACATTGAATGCTACATTTCTTATGGTAATACATTGTTGTTGTCATTATCATTACGATGTCATTGTCATTACGAAAGTATGCAGTATGATGTGAAATACGGGCACTTGAACTACCAAGTAATTGATCAATAAAACAATAAATATAATTGTAGGATGTTTTATTTAAGCACACCGTTACATGATATTCAATTTTTATAATACGGTACGTACTGCTTATCCTTCCCATCTTTTCTGATATAAAAGTTGTCGTTATACGCTTGGTACGGGTTCAAAGCAGGCTGGTGAAACGGATTATTGTACAAGTAATATGGATAAGTGTAGAGTCCTGGTATATAAGGTGTATACGGCTTCCCACTCTGTATATAATACTTATCGCCATAATTCGGGGTCTCTACAGGCTTGATTTTATTGCCGTAAGGTCCAAACACTGGCCGCCATGGATTTATATCTTCGGAATAAACCAAACCTGCAATAATAAAAACTAGGAAAACAGCACGCATGGTTTTCGTTTACTTATTTAACTGAAGATAATGCGTCGTGTGGTATATAAAGTCTTGAAAACAATTAGGTTTATCAGTAACACAGATACCTACTTGTAGCTTGAGTACAGTGTTATCTGTGGGTCCTTGTATTTTTCAATATGTTTTAATTGTTTCGTTTGCAAGAGCGTGGTTGCATGCACGACAATATTAGCCCCAATATTCTTTGCTGAATTAAACAGGTTTCAAACATTGATCTATGAAAACAGTAGATCAATGGGTTTCAAGAATTATATCCTTATGTGCCTCCAAGCAAGTAGGTAAAACAATTAAACTATCTCTACTATGTTGACCTTTTACTTTCTGTCCATAATGTTGTTTGTTCTTGCTGTAGGTTTTACTTTCATTTGCTTAAATGAATTAAAATTAACATAAGTTTTAGCTTTTTCTTGTATTCTAACTTGTGGGATCATCCTAGTGAACTATGAGCTGTGCCCTTCTTTTTATCTTATGACGGTCGCGGTAGAGTGGTCAAGTTGTGTATAACTATTGTTTAAGTTATATCTAATCAAAGCTAGACTGTCCCCGCAACATAGGGTCTGCATAGAGATTCAATTTTCAAAAAACCCTAATCAAGAAGGTGTCAAATCATAAAAGGAACCAACTAGCTTTCTCAAATTAAGGTTTGATTAGTCAGGAACTGACGACTTCTTATTGTAGGAACACCAGTGTGTACTAGTTGGAAACCACAAGCTATTAGCCTCGCTGTACTATTAGTTCACACATGCCTTCAAATCTGGAAAGTACGTCGTAAGTCACTGGCCTTAATACTCGCATGGATGTTACGACAAAATAGTAATTTTGGTTTCAAATATTTAGTTCGGGTAAGAAAAATATACGATTTTTTTTATCTATATACCTATTACTAATAAAATTACAAATGTGATATATTGTGTGACGTCAATCGTTTTTTTTTTAAAGAAACAGAACGGGTAGCGTTTTACGGTGCACTTAGTATGCGGTATTATTTGTAATAAGTACCTAATTGTATTTTTTTCTTTAGGAATGTTATATTTAGAAATTACCGATTGACTTGTTAACAAGTTATAGTATTATTGTTGCACCTTAATAAATAAATATCGCGAGACGAACACACCAACTATACGGTCCCACACTAAGCAACGCTTGTATCGTGGGTACCGTACAATGGACTGGAGGCGAACCCAGTATATATTACTTATATAGATATAAAACATCCATGACTTCGGTACAAACATTCGTGCTCATCACACAAAGTTTATCCCTACCAGGATTCGAATCCGGGATTCTCGGCACAGAAAGCAGGGTCACTACCAACTGCGCTGATCAGGTCGTCAAAATATTAGAAGGACATACAGTATTAAAATTGTATACGTCATGTTTGAATTAAGAAACATGTGCCTGGCGATAGTCCGCGAGCTATTGTTCTATCTGTTGGAGACAACACATTAGTAGGAAGGCGTTCAGAATAACTCTGATCTACTTTGCTGTATACGTAGCCGCTGCTCCTAGCGTGCGTAGTATACTGGTACCTTGTAGCTGGTGCGGCAGCAGTTATGTCCTTTAGGGTAGTTATTACATAATTAAGCATATATATATTGAATTCATTTTCTTTTTGCGAGATATGTTGTCCTTATGGTAGATTTTAAGCTACTCATAGATATCAATATATGTATGATCATACGAATGCTGGTGTAATATTATCAGACCAATTACTAATACTTGAGAGAAAAGGAGTTAACTACAGAGTAGGTACGTACCAATATAGTAATTAGGAATCAAATTTTGAAATACATAATAGTTCATCTTATCAGCCCTAATCCCTTTATTCGTTACTGGATTGAAAACAGTAGAGCGCAATTATTAATAAACAATTCATTCTTTGTATTTTATATCTACATAATATAATTTGTTGTAAATTGAAAACATATTGAAACATTGCATTGTTACAGCATAATATAAAAAATGATTGAGACTGCGGCAGTAGTATTTACTTACTTTAAGGAATAGGATTTTAAAAATACGTAACCTTTTAATTCATATTTTTTATTTTTCATACTACGTGCGGGCTATAAACACAGCCCATATCGCCGTGTCCGCGTCACACATCCTTTAACTTTAACGTCCTCCAAACCAATTGGGGATATTAGAGAAATAGGCGGTGGAGTCCTTTATCCAGCTACCAGAAGTCGATGACGCGGTGAATATTTGACCGACATTCTCAAGCACGGTGTCGACGAAAGGTTTACTGGTGGTTGTTGTAGATTCCGGTGTTGTGGTTACAGCTTCAGTCACTGGTTCTGTCGTTTGAGGCTCTACAGCTGTGGTGCTTTCGACTGTCTCTCGTCGCATGCGCCGGTACGATGCCGAATGCAGGGAATCGATTAGGCAGATAAAGAGGAGAAGGCTTATAATTTTTACCTGTAAACATAAAAATGCAGAGTTGAACTAACGGAGTACCTTTCCAAATCTTGCTTTGTCTTGTAATAAGATAGGAGCACAAACACCTCAGACATCAAGAGCATCTAATAGCATCAACTTTTTTAATTTTTATATATTTGCAGTGTATCCCAATTTGACTTATTGCCGATGTTTACACGAAACAATTGCCACCTGTTCTCCGAGACTCAAACTAGTGGGGCTACACACATCTATGGATAAGACCATATTGTCAGAATTTTTCAGGCTTTGATTTCCCCTTATAAGTGACACGTATGGTAAAATGGTAAGGCAATAACAACGAGCTTTATGTGCCTTCCGACGTAAGGAGGAAGACAGATTTTATAATTGTACAAAGAATTGAGAGTCATAAATAAAATACTTTCTTATCGCGTTGCTTTTGCTTGTACCAAACAGCCAGGCGCGGGCGGTGGGCTATATTTCGTATTATTCGGTGACTCCGCATGTATTATTACTGCATTTATGCGCGACAAGAAAACTCTATTTAGGTACTCCTTGGTATTAGTGAACGTATTCAAATATCGATCAAATATTTCCATAAAGCCGCATGTTTTCACCAGAGAAGCTGTTATGAAATGTAATCAAACATTTGATCGGTCTATGGTAATATTCTTTTTATTAAATTTAATTGTAATTCTGTTAGGAGTTTAAAATCCCAAGAGTGTAAACTTATGCTCATTTTGTTTCATGCATTATAATTTTGACATTACCCGCGATTAGTCGATTGATATCAGGGTCTCATACTAAGAGCCCTGTATGTAATATTAACAATTTACATGAAAAATATATTTCGAATATAGCAGGACTAAACGGCAAAGCTAATAACTTGATAGCGCTTGTATGCGTGCGCGCTATATATACAAAAACTTAAATACCACCATAGATTAAATTAAATACATATTTGGCTTATTTGGTCATGAAGACGACTAACATGGTCTGATGGGCAGTCGCTTCATGGAAATCTCAGCAATTAGGGTTGAGTGAAAGCTGGCCTTAACACAAATTGAGTAGGTATAAGACAAAATGAGAAATTCAAATTTTTTAAATTGTTCTTTCGGTATATTAAAACACTTTCTTACCTTAAAAGCCATGGTTGAGGATATTATAACACAATTGGCCTTTGTCTGAATATATATGTGTTCTCATATCTGTCCTCATGACTATAACAATAATTCACAATATAAGACATGTCTTTAATTAACGTGTTGATAAAGAAAATTCAAGTTTGCAATTAGCACAGGGTTCTTAATGTCAGCGACACCATTTCTTGTTACGCACGCAAGATCTGATGGAACCACGACGGCTAAAAGAAAATGTTTTTAATCTCATATACATAATTATATAACATATATTTTTTGGGTTCTGTAGGGTAAGCACGAACTTGTAATCTAATTGAAACGTCCTCCAGAAAACATGCTGAAATCTGATACGTTACGTTACCGAAACGGTACGTAAAAAATAATGTAGTTGAGGTACTGAAATGCAACATAATATATGCGTGTAACGCTCCTGCTACACCTGCGCCTTATGTCGTGCATTGACACGTTAATTGATATAAAATACTTACATTTTACAAGGGCCTTGATATAAAAAAAGCATTTTAGGTGCTAGAAGTAGCGAGGGCTCTACACAACCTGTTTCCTACCGTCTTCCATTTTCAAAAATGACAGCCACTAGTTTCAAATTATAAATTAAGGTATTTTTACATCATCGTCGTGAGCGTTCTGCTGTTCACTGCTGGAAGACCAGCCTCCTCCCTAAGTACACGTCATTATGCTCAGTACTGAGCTGGCTGCATCCAGTATTGTTCTCCACTGATCATTACGTTTCCCTCTTCGTGCGGTTTCCAACCGAGAATTCATGTAAACATGCGATTACAATAAATTATCTTATTATAAATAGCTGATCATTAATAAAGATAGTTTGTCAAAGATATAACACATTCATACGTACGTGATATGTTGACGAATTTTAAAAATGGAATCTTATATAAACGATTCCGCTTTTAGTATTTAATGCAACATCATCATATATATTTTTTTCGTATAGTAATGGAGCGTAAAGTAACAACATTATTTTTGATAGTGAGTAATTATTATGGAACTTATTTTGACTAGATGACGGTATCACTTTCATTAACACAAGTGTTAAACTAGGTACTTTGGTTTAAGCCCGGCTAGCACGAAATAAAGTTTTGCCAGTGTCACAATTGAATTGTCGTGTAAGCAGCTGTGGTGATTTATAAGGACCACTTTCTTCGTCAGCTTAAACGTCATATAAACCAGGAATTATTTAGAAAAGTGTGAATAGGTGATTCACAAATGAATCTAAAGTATTTGATGTAACCAATGATTGTAAAACCATTTAATAATCAGTTTGTTGCCTTCCAGGCTATTTTGATTCAGCTGCTAAATACCGTGGAATCTTCAGAAGGGCGATGGAAGAGGCAAAGTTGGACCAACGTAATGGATTCAGTCAAGGAATATGGTTACAAATTGAAGAAATCAGCTGAAAACGCAGGAGCCTCGATGAAGTCGTTCTTCAGTAAGACAGGAAGATGGTTTCAAGAGAATTTCGGTTGAAACTGATATACCCATAGATTTATTTGGATTGTGTGATACATGGCGTTTAGAGTACCTAAGTATCATATCAAGTGTCTCCATGCTTTTTGTTGATCAATCCTCCGAAAGTGGCGACTTCATCCCTTTAAATGTGTCCTACTGTTTACTTTTCGTACATTGTTTTTCCATCGATATTTTAACACCCTAAACGAGGCCTCGATAAGAGTCGATGATGAATAAATACTATCGATTATCGATATTTAATAAATAATGAAACAATATTTTTGATAGCTCTGGATCGTGTTGTAACCGTTAGTTGGATGTAGTTAAGTTACCAATCTATCTAGATATATATACAACAAAGTCGTGTTAGTTACACCATTTATAACTCAAGAATAAGTAAGCCGATTTGTATGATCTTTTATTTTTTGATATTATCTCCGCCCCGAATAGCAGAGGAGGAGCAGTGGCGGAGGACCGTGATGTGTGGAAATCATTGTGGGAGGCCTATGTCCGGCAGTGGACGTCTTTCGGCTGATATATATATATAGATAGAATAACAGAACAACTATTAAAATATAGGATAAAATCACTAAAATAATAATATAGTATTTTAGACATTTTCTCATACATTTGCTTCTGAGGCGGTACGAAGCTCGCCGGGACAGCTAGTATTATAATAATGTGTGTTGTAAAATCGGCGAACGGCATTCTAAATTATGTTTCTAAAACTTCATAAACACGTATGGTAGGTACATTTATTACACTGAATTATGTCCATTTAATGTACCTACGTCATAATATGCCTATTTAGTTTTTTATTACAGTAAAATGTGTTTGTTACATAAATCACAGGCGATTGGAAATTTGTTCTGCTTGATTTCCATTTAACTTATTTATAATTAGATTAAATATTCGTCCTCCTTCAACATAAACAATCTTTGGTTTCATTTATATATTTTTTGTCTATGCATTTTATTTTTCATACCTACAACCAAGGAAGTTTTTTTTTTAATTATTTGACCACAACTGCAGATGTAGTGTTTTGTAGCTATGGATCGGGACTGACCCATTACCACTAACTTGCTAATGAGCCATGTCAACTCGGACCTTGAAGAGTATAAACTGTAGGTCAAGCAGGAACTTCTTATGTTAACGTAACGTCATCGAGAAAACATGCTGTCACTGTCATACTTATTTAGGAAATCTGTGGTTTGAGAGGGATGGAAGACGTTCCCGAAACGGTACGTAATAAAGATTGTGCATGAGGTCCAGAAGAGGACATCGAGATTATGACGGCTACTTAAGCGAAAGATTTGCTTTAGAGCAAGTGGGATGCATATAGAGTATATTATATTGTCTTAGTTTTAATGCAGAATTTGCACTATGATTTATAAAAGAAATGTTTTCTTTTAGTCAATGACAAAATAATGCAATATCAATCTGTACGTTAAGTGCGAGCTAACTGTATATTATAGTCTACTGTATTTAGACATTCTGTATGGAGAATTGAAAAGCGCCTCTAGCGGACGGTATTTAAATCTTTCAATTCTCCATACAAAATGTCCAAATACGGTAGACTATAAAGTATAAGGTTGTCTTACGAATAATCTCGCACTTGACGTACTGTAATCTGGGTGCTTATGTATTTTGGTGTGGGCAAGGCAATTTATTTTTTATCAAGCCATAGCTGTTGTCTCATTTGAATTGACATGTCACCTCCGGTGAACACCTATTACTCAATTTAGGCAGTCATCAGGGTGGCCTGCAATTCTTAAAATATTTTTTTCGATACCATATGTATTTCTTTATACTAAAAGGGTAGACTATTTATTGGGTAGTTTTCGACTTTTTAAACTTCTTGACGAGAGCTTAGTGTAGTGGTTTGAGCGTAGGTCGCTATATGTCATTGGAAAAGATTGGAAAGATCTTTTCGAGTTTTTTTCTGCTCGAGTTTTACTGGGATCGCCCTCAGTGCATTACATCGTACCTGCTTCTTAGTTTGAGACTCTACAGTTGGATTATACGGCTTTTTCAAATCCTCCTTCTTTTCGGAATTAATTGCAAGCATTACGTTTTATAAACATGACAAAATCTGTAATTCAGCTGCCGTCACAATCTAAATTGGATTCATTTCTTCTACAAATTCGTCATGGTCGGCTTACCGTGGAACCAATAGTTGCAATAATGTCCCTTAATCTATACAGTAGTAGGCTCATTTTCATTATACCCGCGAATAAAATCAATGATCAAATTGGATGTTTTTATGTGTTTTGCGACTTGATTAGAAAAAATATTCGTGTCAACTGGCTGCATAGTTGCCGCTGTTCAGTGTCGTTTATGTTGTCGTATCTATAATCGATTTTATATTATAAAATACTTTTTGGAGAAATAATGTTGACTAGCTCAGTTTGATGTTCACTGACACGGCCCTTGTGCGTCATATGTCTATTGTCCGAGGTGATATTGTCTGCTCGCTTGATTACCCACTCAATACAGTGCGTGTCCAGTAAATTCAGGCTTTCCTGTTGATCCTTTGTGTCCAGTGGGAGTCGTCACTTCGCGCCGGCAGCACAATACATTGTTGTACCTTCTGGCAATACAAACTACACTAGCATTATTACAAAATAGTTATTTGTACGGAGTCTGGGTGCGGCTATTGAGGGCACAGGTGCAAGGTTGTACAATGGAGTTCAGGCTGACGATTGTGGTTTTCATAGTAAGTCTTGTGTTGTAATTTACCACGCTTTGTATATAGTAGTAGCGAAGGAAATATGCTACTTAATTAAGAAGTAACACGGATAGCTGACACTCGCGTTTTTCGATAATGCTTTGCACTTTGACTGTTTGCCACATCTGTCATCCATTTTTCTACATGTGTTTTTATTAATTAACTTGCTTTTGCTATTAATTACTTGATATAGGTAACATACCTACCGCTGGGTGGGTGCAGCCGTTTAAAGAAAGAATAATTTCTTTGTAAATTAAAGAAAAATTTGTGGAAAAAACATATATGGCAAATAGCTAGCGTGTATGTTGGTTTTAAACCTGTGAAGAAGAATATATTGTATAAGGTTTTTGGGTCGCTGGAATTTGAACTAAAACACAGAGCTAATCGTCATTCAATGGCGTCCAAAGCGGAAGAGAGTTTTTATAGAATCAGTGTTGTAATATAAAATCTACTATTGAAAAATATTGTTTTCGGGTTGCCACAACCTGTAAAACAGTATAATGAGTCAGGTGTGGTAGTAAGCAATTTTATTAAAAAAAATTGAGTAAGTGAATCATTTTAATGTAGGCCAGATGATACATATATTTGTTAAAGAATCGTCAATCCAGTTGCGCAAGCCCAGCAAGTCTGGGTCTTATTGCTAGGTCATATAATGTCTACATTTAGTTTGCCCGGTAAATATCAATAGGTTCACTGCACTGAATTCCAAATTATTTATTTGGAGGCCCTCTTTAAGCCTGCGCCCCTCGTATTATATTGGGACCATACCAATTATTATCACGGAAAAATGTGTAACATGAAGCATAATTTTATCTTGAGGCAAACAATTGTATCGTACAAATAGGTACCCTGAACCTACTTTGATTCTTCCATAAATTCTTCATCAACATTTTTGCCTTGACACACAAACAGGTATTTTTATGACAATAATGTTGGTACTTATTTATATATGTGAGCATATCTATGTAGTTTTAATATACTCACATACCTATAACAATGTATTGCTGAAAAATGTAACAGATCTTTTTTTAATAAAAAAAATACAACCGAATTGAGAACCTCCTCCTTTTTTTTGAAGTCGGTTAAAAAAGAGCAACCATGGAGTTTCTTGCCCGTTCTTCTCCATAGGAACGACATTCCGAACGGGTGGTAAAGTAGTAGCATAATATTTTTGTAACTTTTGACGACTCATAAGTACTGTACCATAATGGTCTACGTGAATAAAAAATATTCTGATTCTATATATTTCTTTTATCCTTAATTTCAGTGCCTTGCAGTGTTAGCATGCGCTTTACCTGAACCCAACAACGTGATTCGGGAACGCCGTGACGTCATGGAATCCATGAAGAGTGCCTGGAACGAGGTCGTCCAGACCCTCAGTAATGCCGGGGACGCCGTAGTCCACGTTTTCAAGCCCACAGAAAGAAGCGCAGTTGACAAGATGGCAGACGGCTTGAAGAGTCTAACGCAATAACCAGTTCGAGCGATATCGGCCCGTGGTTACGTAAAATATGTACATTACCAACTTATCTTTTCAGGTGGCTAAAATTGGAACTTACGTTGTCTGTATCACATTGTCATTGACTATGACAGTTTTGTGGACACAGTGGCGCGGCCGTCAACTGAACAGATAAGTTGGTAGGTCTGTATTGACGTGACTGCATATAAAGCAGATATAATATATTATAATACGAAAACTTGATCAGTGTGCTCACAGAATCTTATGTTATTGAGATTTAAATGCATGCTGTGATTATTTGTGTTAAGTGTATCTCAATTCCAACTTGAAATGTTTATGCCGCCTAACTTTAATTTAAAAATGGTGCAGGGATATATTATTTAAGTAAATAAAACAATTAAAATTTATATTTTAATTTTATTAAACATTACAAAAATATACTTAATATTAAATTAAGTGCAATTTGTGGTTTTTTATATTAAGTGTTTTAAAAAATTATAATTACGAATGTTGTGCAACAAATTATACATCGCTATGGTATGGCATCGAGTCAACTTCGTATATACCATCCTGATAATGAACATCAGCGTCGACGTTATCAAGGATCTCAATTAGCTTATCAGTGCTTGGATGCGAGATCGGCACGGGACCCTCCGGGTAATCAGGCCTTTTATCATAAGCTTCATCTTTCTGTCTCCGACGAGACGGCAGTACGAACACTCCTACACCCACAGACGCATCCTTCTTAGTACTCTCATCTTCGTTACTCATCGAGAGAATATAGTTCCTCTGTTGCAGATCCGATATATTGTAATGGTACAATTCAGACTTAGGCTTCTCTCGTACGAACATGCAGTACGCTATCCATAAGACAACCAACGCAGCCTGCAAATGTCAAACATGCGAGAATTAAAAAAATACATAAACAAGTCCGCCATATTGGATTCTTTTTTTTGTGATCGAAGTAGCTGTGTATGCTAATAAACTATAAACATTTGGAACGATTACACAATTAAATGTTATTAAACGAAATGGAAACTTTATAATCTTGATAGTTTGTTGTAAAATTATGTTACAACTTACCAGTACGAGAGCGATGATAAAGCCAGCGATGTATACAGACATTTTGGTGCAAATATCGTGTATATTTGTTTGTTGCGTAGTAGTATTGGTGAGGCGAGTGTGGTCGAGGTTAGTTCGCAGCAGTCTCCGGCGCGCGGTCCTGTTGTATTCAATTAGTGCCAGTTGCTCGTCCGTGATGTCATCGGGAATGATTGGAGACGCGATCACGACAATGGGATCTGTCTCATTACACGTCTTGATGGAAACAGGAATGCAATGAAACTGTGTAGTTAGTCGTTATACCGCAGATGGGAAATCCGGGATTTACGACTGCACGATTTTCCTTGAACGTCGAATGTGACTTTTTATGACTATATTATTTTGTTATGTGACTTGAGACACGGTACTTTGAAGATGTTATATTGTTTTGTTTAGTTCTACGTACTGAATGCATTTGATTTTTTTAGAAACGAGTTTTCGGATTCCCTCAAAATATCACACCAGCGACGTGAAGTATCTATAGCCAAGTTATTGTTAGCCAATATTGTATTTATAGCCAACTTGGTAGAACGCTTGCCTCGATAACGAGGATCACAGGTTCAAAATCCGGCTCGCACCCTATGATTTCTGGATTTCATGTGTGGATCTCATTTTCAACCATGATTATCACCAGCTAAACGGCGAAGGAAAACATCGAAAGGAAACCTGCCTGTCTGAGGGCATTGATTATATATATATATAACGTGAACATACTAGCACAAGTGTGTACCGGGAATTTCAGTAATTACTTTATCGCACATGCAATCCTTAAAAAATGCATTCTATGTTAGACTTAACGACTTCTATAGGCATCTAAATATATGGAAAATTTGTGTCGTATCTTTGCTGACCATACTTTTTTATTGTGATTGGTCTAATTACATACGTCGTCAACTGAATAGGCTCGCTATTGATAAAAACGCACAACGTAGTCACGTTTTAATTATTTATATCATCACTGCAATACTTATATTAGTCTAATTGGCTAAATTCTTGTCTTTAAAACTAGATGTGTATTTTCTTTTGTTTTTTTTACTTCTTATAGGCTATCATGTGATCGCAGTCTCACCTGATAGGAACTGATGACGCAATCGACGATGGAGCATACTTGTCTAAAACGTACCAGCTAACACTACTTTGAAGACTGCGGGATTATAGTTCTCAGGAAACAGACGTCGGTTAGTCTACCATATCTACTGGGTTGAAATTCAGTCTACACTAATACAACGGATTACCTACTGATGATATGCGGATCGAAGGATTTCTGCCCTCCGAAACTCGACTTTACAGACCGGTTAGCATGATTCCTATAGTAAGCAACTTACCAAGTAGCGGGCAAATTTCAGATTAATTTGCCAAGTAATATTGTAAATATTAAACTTGCGAAATAATCAAGTTGCTTACTTTTATCCAGAATTAGTATCGGTCTTGTAGTCTTGGTCTTGCATGTTCTAGACCAAGACTAAAATACCACCTAATTATGGGCAAAAATAGACTGTCGTCATAGGGTTCTATTTTAGAGTAAATTATAAAAAAAATAACAATTTTAATCCGTCTTGTTCTTGCTATAATTAGGTAGTTCTATAATCAGATCAGTGGAGATATGATATTGTTCGCACTGTCATACTTATTTATATGAAATCTGTGGTGAGAGTGGGAGGATACCTACCCATAAAAAGGTAGTGCTTAGGCTTAGGCCACATATTATATATTCTGGGTAATTCATGTAAACCCGGGCCGCGCTGGGATTTCTACCCGCCTATTTATCAGACTGTGTATTACGTACCATGAAGGTTGCGACTTGGAACAGCTGGGACCTTACTCTCTTCACGTGTCTTATTTTTTGCATCAAAGTAAAAAGTTAGGTACAAATTAATTTGAATTTAAAAATAAACTTCGAAAGTGGCCATGCCGCCGCTGGTTGATATTGGAACGATGACGTAAAAGGTCACCACGACGAGTGTGGCGGGCGATACTAGACGATAGTGGTTAAGCTCCTTATAGACAAGATATCTGAGGTCGGTTAGCCGATAAACGATGCATAAAAGAAACTTGAATATCTCATGGACGTAATTTACGAGTGGGTATGACTGCTATATTTTATTTATGTTCTGTAAAAAGTATTTTATACATAGTTTTGAGGACCAGAAGTATTTCCTTTTGCTATTAGGGATCAATATGAGTTATAAGAAAAAGTCTATAAAAACACATAATATTTATTAAAATCGAGATCTGACCATTATTTCCCAGGTTCCTAAGTGCTCTGTGAACAGCTCGTCAAGTGCGAGCTAACCGTATACTGTATAGTCTACCGTATTTAGGCATTTTGTATGGAGAATTGAAAAGCGCCTCTAGCGGACGGCATTTAAAACTTTCAATTCTCCATACAAAATGTCAAAATACGGTAGATTATAAAGTATACACTTAGTTTACGAATAATCTTGCACTTGACGTACAGGCGCAGATACACGATTTGGGGGCGTTAGGGGGTTAACGTTCGTAATCTTCCAGAAAGTCCGTAAAAATTTTAGAAATAGGTTAAATAAGTAGCTTCGGTCGAGAGTCAGGGCACTCATTGTCCCCTTTGTATCCGGGGCTATCTGTGTATTAGTATAAAGCCGCGTACCGATGTTTTATGCATGTAAAAATGCTACTTATATCTTAGCATTCAGAGCTTATATTTGTCATTTGTTATTCAACAATACTGATTGCTGATGTCTCTCGAGACGGAAGGGGTTCTATATATGTATACATAATGTTTGAAGGTATGTTCTTGTCGACGTCGGCCGATGATTACCGAACTTGACACGCTTGCCCAATTGCAGAGGTCAACAATATTACACAATTTGCTCTGTCGCGTCGTAAAATATCGAAACGTGATCGACGGAGGCGACGAAATGTATTTTGTCTCATTCTTTTCTGTCGCCTTTTTAGTGCATTTGTATCTAATCAAAATAAGAAGTCCGAATTTCATTGTCGATTTTAAAAAAAATATTCCCTACAAAATGAAAATTGTGATTTTTGTGAATATTTTTTTTCTTTTAGTCGACATCGACATTCAACAAATGCACTAAGACAGGTTCAAAGGTTAGTATAGCCTTTCTGAATCACGCTGTATATAATGCTGCATAGACACACTATTGAAAAGAAAAGTGAATGGAGGTGTTAAAATAACACTACACAACAATACACATTTATTCGTTTTAATGATAATATAAGTCACAGTAATTTAATAAGTAGGTATGTACCCGTAAAATCTGTAGATAATATAGCATATTTGGTTGTTGAACACATCACTAACCAACTAGGCACTAGCTAGTTTGTACAGCTACAGGTACATTTCTTTTTTCTCTTTCACGTGGTGAGGACCCTGAAAAATAGACGAAACATATTTCTCATACCATTAAAGTATCATCTCTTAAGAACATATACAGGGTGCAAGTGGCGTCTTCGTATCGAAAACTGATACCATAGATTCAACTCATGATTTTGAACCTCCCAGAGTTGGAATTTTCCGTCGATTTTTTTTATTAATTTTCGGCATAATTTCAGTTCTTTTAAATTGATTTTAGCATGAAATCATAATAGAAGTCTATATCTACGGGAGTATATATTATAAGACCATAATAACTAATTTAGACCTAAAACTGCCATGCAAATTAAGGCCTCAGCCTCGAATTTTGCGGGCAGCGGGGCGGCGGCGGCGGCGGCGCGGGAGCGGCAGGATCTTATGCGTATAATCAAATGGACCCGTTCTCGAAAACAGCGGCGCGGCAGCGGCGCGGGGGCGGGCAACGAGCGGTGCACTCCAGTCAAGCGGTGACCCGCGCCCGCGCTGCGCGTCTGCATTTGTTTTTGCGACGTGTCAAAATATATCGAGCGTTAGGAATAAATTTGAATTAAAAAGATGTTGTCGCCGTTTTTCAGACATTTCGTTCGCGAATAAACACAAATAATTCGACAACACAACCACGAACACAACACTATGCCGCTATAGTGCCGCTCGATCTGCCCGGCTGGTTTGGAGAACGCGTCTGCGTTGCCCGCCCCGCTCCCGCGCCGCCCGCCGCTGCCGCCCCACTGCCCGCAAAATTCGAGGCTGAGGCCTAAAAGTCCATACGCTTGAGCACGTTCATTACTCACGCGCGTCGGGTATCGCGCGGAGCGTTGCAGTTGTGTTGTGGTCGCGTTGTTTAGGATTCATTGCGCGCTCAAAAATTACAACATTTGTAACCCATAACATTCGAAATAAATTATTTTTTTACCCAAAGTTTTCTGTATCATACGCCTTACACCCTGTATATGATTTAGAAAGGGTATATTAAGCCTTGAACCTGCGCTCGTTAGCGCATTTGTAAACACTATGTGAAGTCAGAATTTCAATATCTTGATATTTAAAAATAAATTTTGTTTGTGATATATTGCAAATATTTTTTTAAAATTGGCTTTTACAAATTCTTACTTCACAATAATTACATTATACGCTAAAGAATAGAAACGTTGCTTAGTGTGGGACCGTATAATTTAGTTAGTGTGTTCGTCTGGCGATATTATAGGAAGCGCAGGTTCAAGGCTTAATTTTACTAGGTATATCAGGAACGAGGTAATGATAATCTTTTGGGGTCGAGTCACCTTCGTCCGTAGGAGAATTAAGTACCCTCGAGATACCCTACACGTGACCCTGGGTGGTGCCAACCAGGTGACTACTCTACTGGTGGTAGGCTTCGGCCGTGGCTAGTCACCACCCACTGAACAAAGCCATGTCGCCAAGCGGCCTAGCCGTGTTCCGGCATGATGTTCGGTGTTGCCATTCATGGATGGCGGGTCAGATCAGCTGCGCTGCATGTGCCTAGTGAATGTAGCGTCTCTTATCTACTGCCGCCTTCCTACCTAGGCAAGTATGCTCCATCGTAGATCTCATCGTCACTTACCATCAGGTGTGATCGAGATCAAATACTTGCCTATAATGAAATAATAATAAAAAAAAAATCTAGGTACTTATTGATTTAGATTTGGAGGCAACTCATAATGAGCCCAGAGTGCTCTAAGAAATTTGTTCTCATCTCACATTATTAGTAAATACCTTGTTCTCCATCAACAATGGTAACTGAAACAAAACAAAAACTTTAATTATAGGTAGCAGTTATATTATCCCAGTAGGGTAGACCACTTGACTTGGGAATAGGGGCAGGCTTTTCTGAATTAATGTCTGTTTCCCGACTTTAATAATGATTATCATAATTATAGAGGCGCGGCCAATGCTCAGCAGTGGAACATTGGTTTACTCATAGACTAGTCAACGCTGCCTTACTTTCAGGTTTATAAACAAATAATTTTAATCAATCAATTTAGTTTTAAAAGGTCTTGAAATGATCACAGTCATGTATACAGATATAGTTTAAAATATCGCCAATGATTTTTATTTCAACCTGTATACATTCAACATTACGATGATGTATGTATAAAACCAAGAAACACAAACGAAGTCCTTAGGATCATCATATGCGCTAGTAATTCAAAGAAATACCTAAACCTATACCATGCCTTACAGCTAGGGTGAAAACTCTATACTAAATGGTGTATGGAAATAAATATACAAGTACCTTGATTGTCGCCATCAATAACACGCACTGAAAAGTAAAACAAATAATAAATATATAGATCAATAGATTAACGAAAAAAAACGTATTTTATAAAATATTTCTCTATTACCCACCTGGTTCTGCACCGTCGACAACTTTGACTGAAAATAAAAATAGCAAATAAGTTGAATTGCATAATTAAAATTGCAATATTGGTTATTTGTATTTGTAAAGTTTTAATAGACGATGGTACTTGGTGCGGGCCGGACCACGGACTTGGTCCGGTCCGTACCGAATGTGTTCGTCCACAACAGAAATTAGTCTGACGAGAATAAGGAGCGGGCCATGTCCTTGGTACGGCCTGTACCCAGTTCGATCGTATGTTAACACTATTAATGCCAAACTAGCTATCACTAGGTATTTACGTAGATAGAGTACCTTAGAATTTTAACAACTGATTGTTTAGAGCGTTCGTATTAAAATCTGAATCCATAATTTTAAATTATATAATTGACCAGAGAATTTGATAAAATATATTACCTCCTTCTGCTTCATCTGAAACCAAAGTAAACGTGTGTTAATATTTCACGTTCATTACGAGATTATTCGTAAGCTAACCGTGTACTTTATGGTCTATGTATTTAGACACATTCTATGAAGAATTGAAAGAATACTGTCCGCTAGAGGCGCTATGCAATGTGTCTAAATATGTAAACTAAAAACTATACAGTCAGCGAGATTATTCATCAGAAAAATCTTGCAATTGACAAACAGTTTAAAAGTGCTAAACAATGTTAAACGAGGAGTTCATGTTTAAGCGTCTGTAGAGCCTGGCTCCACTCACTAGCAACGAGCAACGCTCTCGTGTGTAGCACAGTATTTGAGACAGGCGTGTAGTTGTTAAAGACGCATCTGGGGTGGCAGTAGCCTCATCAGACAGACAGCAGGATGATATTTGTAAAAGCAATGAATATTAAAAATCCAATAAATTACTTCAATTAGCTTACAAAATTATATATAATGATCACGTTTATGTATAAAGTATATGGGTACCTATACAGTGTTTGATTTTTCTGTGAGAAAGCGAGATATTACCGCTACATTGCGGACTTAGTATGTAGTGTTATTTTTTAAATTTCAAATAAATTGTTTTTTTTTTTTTTGGGAATGTGACCCTTATAGCCTACTGATGGATCCCTTAAAATATTTTATACTATACTATTGTTTAGCCATATATTGATGTGGTAGTGTATCGTGCGAATATTATATTGGTTCATATCGTATGATCTAATGCACTTAAAAATTGCAATTACCCGTCAAAACAAATGCGACGTTCCCAAATCTATATTTGTATTTGTGAAGGCAAATATTTACCTAATAATTTTGCATATTCTTTATTTATCGTATTATGTAAAGGTCGTACAATAAGCGTGGAAACTGGGCTTCTTTAGCAATTTGTAAACACTATGTGATGTCGGAATTTCGATTTCGCGATTTAAAAAAATAAATTTTGTTCCCAACAAAATGACAATTGTGATTATTTGTAAAAAAATATTTTTATTTGAGATATCCAAATTCTGACTTCACATAGTGGTTACAAAATTTGCTAAAAAAGCACAGGCTTCGTATAAGCTTTCTGAATCATCCTGTTTAAGTGCTAACTTTCCTTTGCCCGCGGCTTCATTCTCGCAACCATTGATTTTGCTCTGCCGCTCGTCTCCCGATGATCACATCGTAATGATACTATCTCATTTCTTTAGAGAAGCTAAGAGAATAGCATCTAAAAAGCAAGGCTCTATTAGGACCCTTTAGGTACGGAACCCTAAAAACTATTTACGGCAAAGAGGTCATAACGTATATTTTCTTCTTAAACAATAGAGCAATACATTGTCTTGTAACGCCATGTCACTCTTATTGCTATAAGAATCGGCGTTTTGTTATCTATAATGTCATCTTAATGGGCCCTTTCAATGAGCTACGACTTTTTGTATCTCGACCATCCGGGATGCATCCGGGTTAAGCAGAACGGTCGTCTGACGTCACATTCTTTATGTATTCATCATAACGCAACATTATTTATTTTCTTTATTTGCTAATAACTTCTGTCCGCGGTACCTCGATGTACAAGACAGCCTTTAGCACTCAGCCATAATGTAGCTTTTTAGATTCGGTCCAGTAGTTCTGAAGATTACCACCTACATCCAAACCTGCCTGTTATACCTGCCTGGTTACCTGTTTATAATATTACTATAGAAGAATAACTTTTTCCACTTAACTAGTTTTATTTGTTGAATCCAATTTAAAAACAAATCATTTAAAGAAAATGATAATGTTTTAAGTAAAGTGCGGAAAGTGTTTATAGTGTGTGAGATTGTCTCTTACCTTGGGGTCTCGCCATGGTGATGGTAACCAAAGCGACGAGCAACATCACAATCTGAAAGATTTCGGATAGAGTTATTAAAAAACATTTAAAAATACTTTAAATTATATTATTTGGGTGTCGTCAATTTTCCATGTATTTAATAATAGTAAATCTTGAGAAGAACCCACTAACTGTACGGTCCCAAACTAAGTCACTTCTATAATGAAATCATAATAGAAGTCTATCTCAACGTGATTATAAATAAAAATATACATAATTACTAATTTAGACCGAAAACTGCAATGTAACTTAAAACCCGATACGCTGTGCTGGCTCGTCACTCGCACGCGTCGGGTATCGCGCGTAGCGTTGTGTCGTGATCGCGTTGTTTACGCTACATTGCGCGCTCCAGAAATACAACATTTGTAACCCGCGAATTCAGCTTGAAACATTTCTATGATCTTATTATAGGCATTAAGTGTAACCTTTACCCAAGGTTTTCGCTACCAAGTCCCTTACACACTGTATAGTCCTTTGACTCTAGTAAATATTATAATTACGTACCGTTAACTTGTTCATTGCGACAGATAGTTTATACACGACAGTTAAAACTGTTTACAAAACGTACATTCGAGTCTTATATAGGCTTATGCTGTAAACAAGGCGATAACCTGTGACCATTTTGTTTCTTATAATCATAAAGAGAACGACTCGGTATGATTTGGGCTATTTTAATCAAATAATAGGTACATTTATTATCAGTATCAGCGACCCAAAGAATGGACAAAGAAAAAGTATAAAATATTTTTTTACTTGATAGGCGGAAGAAAACAACAAAATATATTTGATAGTCCACTGCTCCATAGAACCCTACCCTACATACCTACACCATATAAACTAACATATCACGTCTTTAATTGTTGAGGTGCACAGCTCCTACATTTAACTGATGTTATTTGGTCTTAATGCGATAGGGGGCGAGTCTATAGCCCTAATATTGAGCACACCGACCAATACGAAAGGGATTTGGGTCATAGTTCATTACGCTGGCTCATTACAGGTTGGTGAACTTTATTCTGCTATCATTAGACGTGCAGATTAATCAGATTTCCTCACGATGTTTGCCTTCCCCGTGCAATAAGAGATCATTGTTATAAACAATAAGATACGCTTATCAAATCTGAAAATCTCAGCGGAGCGAACTGGGTTTCGATTTCTGAAGCAAGGGTTCGACTAGGCTATTTTGGCTATCACTGCCGTATAATGCCTACTATAAGGTGTAACAAAAATGTTGTAAAATATTTGACAGGTTAACAAGCATGTCACAAGTATCACGTTTATGTATAAAATCATCGTGTAAATGATGTTTTTTTTATGAATCCGAACCAGTAGCGTTTCAACGTGCACTTCACAGATATGTGCACTTAGTATGTGGTGTATTTTTTTAAATTTCTAATAATTTGATTTATTTTTTAGGAATGGTATACTTATAACCAACTTGATGGACCCGTTAAAATAGTGTACAATACACTATTAAAATTGTTAAAGTTAACATAATTGCGGTTGTACAAATATTATGTCCGTTAAGTAATGACAAAAACCAGGTACCTACTGACGAGACCTTTTAGGCATTGGTACGAGTTAGGAACTATAGTATGATGTAAGTGATTCTTTTATGAATCCAATTAAAGTGTTCAGACAAATCACAACAAGGATCTTCGAATTGTTGGATCACACAATTATCACGTTTGGGCGAATTGTGTTTAGCGACGCTTGAAGATAACACGTTCTTGCGGATGACGGTGCAACGTGAATGCGTCAACTTTGCACCTTCCAATGATGACCGATGTTTGCTCATGGGCTCTACACTCGACTAAAATCATGTATATAAAGATACTGACCGGTTTAGAATATCACAGTATTGTGACAGCAAGAAAACCGAGCATTTGCAATGTGACTTTGTTTTTCTTTTACGTAAATGTTGTTCGTGCAAGTCAGCGTAAGTTATATATATTGACAAGTACAGGTTTTATCACTATTTTATATACATTTGCAGTATAAAAATGATATCTAAATATTTTGTAACAGAGCTGGGAGTCCAATCTGGGCGTCCCTGTTGTCTAGGTTGTTAGCTAATAAAAATTGAATATGCAAGATGCTTCTAAAATGGACATTCACTCACAGCATTATTTTTTTTGTATACTTATGTAATTATGGTTATGAATTAAGATGCTATAATCCCAATTATTACAGTCTAAAATGAAGACTATCATCGTGGTATGTGTGCTGGTCGCTGTGGTGGCCTCCCGTCCTCAGGAGACTTACGACACCCGCTACGACGACTTCAACGCACAGGAGCTAGTGCAGAACAAGCGTCTTCTTACCGCTTACGCTAAATGCTTCCTCGACAAGGGACCTTGCACGCCGGAGGGATCTGAGTTCAAGAGTGAGTTACCTACCGAATTCCATATTTAACCGACAAAAAAACGGAAGAGCTGTAGTGATTTACTGAAATAAAGATTTTCTATTCTATTTTATACCCAGCCCCTCTTTATCTGCTTGGGGGAAACAGTGTACACATGATTTTAGTGAGCGTACAGAAAAATACAGGCTAAAGGTTTGATATGGGCTTGGAATATGAGTATTGAACGAATATATCCTTCTTACAGAAACCATCCCCGACGCTCTGAAGACTAAGTGCGCGAAGTGCACCCCGAAACAGCGTGACCTGATTCGTGTGACCATGAATGGCTTCAAGGACAAGACCCCAGCGCTCTGGGCCGAGCTGGTCAAGAAGGAGGACCCTACCGGCGAGTACGCGCCCACAGTGGAACAGTTCCTCAAGTCGACCAACTAGATCATACCAAAGATTAGGTACCCGTACCATTATTGAATACCTAATTAATACTTTTTATGTTTTTATAATATTAGTGAATTCTTATAGTATAGCGGAGTTGTTTGTTGTTAAACTATTTTTATGCAAATAAATAATTAAGCATGTTTTTATTATGTCGTAACTACGCTGAATCTGCACTATTTTTTTCTGCTATTTCTTTAAAATATTCGTCTTTCCTGCCGTGGCTATGAAGAATTCATCAGTATACAAATTCGTTCGAGTTATATTACGTAATCCGTATTTATGTGTTTGCACTAGAGTAGGTAGCGTGGAACCCGAACAACAAGACAGAAGGGTCATTTTTTTTTTGTATTTTACATCACATTAGTTAACTAAGAATATGAGCTTGTAAAAAAATATATGGATTATATCCATATACGTCTCCCATGCACTAAGCACCTTTAAATAAAACTGTTATATATTAATGTTGTTGTTTTATTTAGAATCTCTACAATTTGAATGTATATAATTTACTGTACACAATTAACTAGTAGTAGAAGATCAAGTCTGAAATCATGGAGGGTATATTCTAGACAGATTCATTTTTGTTTGATTATGTTGGATAGCTGCGATCCTCGTTATCAAGGCAAACGTTCTACCAACTTAGCTATCACTGCTTTTTTATCCCAGCTTGCACCTCTAGGATTTCTCAATTTCATGTGCGAATCTCATTTTCAACCATGATTATCACTAACTCAACGGCGAAGAAAAACATCTTGAGAAAACCAGCATGCTTGAGAGAATTCCTCGAAAGACGTCGGGCACTGGGCCAGCGTGGTGGAATATGTCTTAATCCCCCTTGAATTGTGCTTAACTATGGGAAATCAAAAGGGCTGATATTATTATTTATTTTAAGTTGGATAAGATGTTTTGTATAGCAAGTTGAATAATACTAGGTAACTATTAATGAACGACTAGATAGCATACAGGAACAGTTTCAATGACGAGGTTAAAATAAAGCTAGTAAGTCTATAGGGAATGTATGTTCAGAAAATTTATTTTTAGACGGCTCAATAAGTAATGATTTCAAAAGAATCACACCATCATATCACGACGTGGACTTTGAATCCTGTACTTTTTGCCCTTTAAGAATCTAAGATAACTACAGGGTAAAAAAAAGTTTTATTTAATTATTATCACGTGTGTGCTAATGCAACAGATTTTTAGATGGTTTATTACGTAAATTAGCAATCAGTTGCTAGAATAATGCTTTACTTGACTGTCCTAACAATATTATATTATTATCATAATAATAATATATTATGCTAGTGTAGGTCCTATTATCTATTATTCCTATTGAGTATCAGGACGGGAATAATTACAAATCTACCTACGCAGTACTAAGTAAATTTAATTATAAAAGGGATGATAGACGCTTGTCAGTATAATTAGGTATTCTACTATGTTTAATGCAATATCACTCAAAATACATGAAAAATAGAACCAGCCAAGTGTAAGTCGGGTTATGCACAAGGTTGGGTTCATTTCAACCATAAATGTTCCAAGATGTATAAAATAGCTGTGACAAGAAAATACCTACATACAGACAAACAATGAGGGCTAGATGTAAATGTACAGATTGCCGGACAAACAGATAAGACGAAACGAATAAGGGATTTCTAGTTTGACTACGGAACCCTGAAAATACTTGTTCTAATATAATATACTTATTCAGAATATTTTATATCTAACGGCATGTTTGACCAGAAACTACAGTATAGGCCAGATTGATTTTTTTTGGAAAAACCATCATCTAGGTTGATAAACTTCATTAATGATAAACTAGTGAGACATTCTTGTCGAAGAAGCTATTATTGTTTTTTATTAAATTGTAGTTTAAGAGGTAAACGATTTTTTATGACGTAAATCGATTTATTGATTTCTTATATTTACGCGAATACTACACATTGAAATAAAACTATTTTTAAAAGATTTTATCGCGTTTATTTTTCGTTTTTACGTTCCCGACGTTTCGGCTGCTTTACAGCAACCAGTCAGTCCTCCCGTGACCATGGTTGCTGTAAAGCAGCCGAAACGTCGGGAACGTAAAAACGAAAAATAAACGCGATAAAATCCTTTAAAAAATAGTTTTATTTCAATGTAAATCGATGTATATAAATAAAACTTTCTACATTCTATTTTTACATTCAGGTAATTATCATTTCACCTTTCAAATGACCCACTACATACTATAAAGTTATTAATGCGTGCATTTAAAAAAATATGGTAAGAATAGTTATTAAAAACCAGCGTTAAATCAATCGCCGCAGTCAGTCAAAGTTTTCAACCCTATGAGCCTCTAGCAATATTTTTTTATAAAACAATACTGCAAAACGTGTAATGAAATTGTATTGCGACTCTCGGACATTTGCTACACATACCATAGATTTAATGTATAAGGCGATGCCCCCGCGAACCAAAATAGCCTTGCCACATCAACTTATTGTTTTGGGTCCGTCAAAAGTTCTCCTTTATATATTAGACGTGTAGGCTCGTAGTCAAAAAGCTTCCTGCCACAGAAATCTAACCACGTCTCGTAAGTGCTTTGAATTTTAACATTTAAATTCACTTCAATTCTAATTTGCAATATTCGACACATCGTAAATATTTGCACACTTGTAAAGGGACATCACATTGTATAAAATCTTTGGATGCAAATAAAATTTGTCAGTATCGTGTGATAATTCGACAGTGTATCTCGTGCAATAAATAGGTAAATGGAGTACTTATATGCGTACTTTATTTATATATATTATTTAAACTATATGTTTAAAGTCTCTATATTTTATTCCTGCTGCATGGAACCTTTCAGTCATTTGACCTAGACTGTGTGACACTAGAGCTAAATTAATAAAAGCATTGCTTTGTTTGGGGATAAAATACCTGTAGGTTTGTGTGGCGCTACTTATTTATCAACTTGCTGTTTTACAAACTAACGTCTTCAGGCTTCACAGGGTAGTATATAATGTCCTAAGAAAAAAATGAGTCAGCAGCGACTTTATAACAGTCAGGACCCATTCAAAATCTAGACCGGCTCCAATCTTCTCAATAATAGATCCCGACTGTCAAAGTTGGTAGTGGACTTGTTTTCTGTTTATTTTTTACGGAGTCGGATTTTAAGATTTTTTAAATTTCCTTTTTTATGTAACAAGCACATCTTAAGAACTTACGTATCCGCCTAACATGTGTTGTATTCTACACTTGTTTCAGTTCCCAAAACAAATTCCACTCAACATCATGAAGTGCTTCTACGTTCTGTCGATGGTACTGGCCGTGGCTATCGCTCAGGAGAAATACGAGTTGAAAACGCAGAACTTCCCGATCGAAGAGGTCGCAGCCGACAAGGATGTACTGCGAAGCTACCTCCAATGCTTCATTGATGAAGAAATTGAGAAAAACTGTGTCGGGTTTGCTGCTGAATTGAAGAGTTAGTACATATTGAAAACTCAGTCCCTTCTGTTATCAGCGACCGCGACAGCTTTCAGACTCTACTTTACTTTGGAGAGCTAGTACATTTTGCTTTCCTTAATGCTCTGAAATAGCTTGGCTCGGCCACTTGCAAAGCGCAGCTGTAGTCTTAAATTAGGCTCAAGAAATCGCGCTACAATTACCTTTATCTCGAAGCGATTCAGAGTTTTATATCATACTAGCTGCGCCCGGCGGTGTTACCCGCGATAAAAAGTATGAAAAATTAAAACATCTATCCCACGGGAACAATACATTTTACCGGGATAAAAAGTAACCTATGTGCTATTCCAGACTATAATCTATCTCTGTGCCAAATTTCATCCAGATCCGTTCAGCCGTTCTGGCGTGAAAGAGTAACAAACATCCATCCATCCATCCATCTATCCATCCATCCAAACTTTCACATTTATAATATTAGTATAGATATTTGATATTTTGTATGGGCAAGAAAGGTCTCAAATATTTATAGAAATCTTCTCTACATTTCTATATATTACCCATTATTTTTTTTATTCTTTACAGAGAACGCTCGCGATGCGGTCGAGCACGGCTGCGTCAAATGTACAGACGAACAGAAGCACATCGTCAATGTAGTAATGACCGGATTCGCTGAGAAGCTGCCCCAGGACTACGAAAGATTCAAGGCCTTCTACGACCCTAAGGGCAATCTCGTGCCGGCTCTAATCCAAGCCGTAGCTGGCTTCTAAACAATGAAGTGTTGAAGACGACATACACCTGCTAATCGTTTTAAGTCTAAGCGAATAACTTTTTGTTCTTTAAAACATCTTGTAGTAGCTAACATCTGAATCCCACTGCTTTCCTTTCCATGTCAATTCAGAAGTTTGAATTAGGTAGTATGAAGGACGGACACCTGATCGTTTTCGCATGGCAACACTCAGCTCTAGCGCCACAGCTTGCTATGGCTCTCTGCGTTCACAAACCAAACGAAAATTGTCATAAGTGGACACGGAATTAATACACCGATAGTACTGTTTCTTTTCAGTAGCACGTCATTTAACAACTAATAGACACGATATTATAAAAGTGTATCGAGACAAAACTTCATTTAACATCAAGATTGGTTGGTGTGTGCACGTTAAAAATTGAGTTAAAATAAGGCATTCTTGTTGTACCTACATGTTTGTAAAACGACGAGATAAATAAAATTTAAGACACGAACTTGTATTTGAGTTTATGATAAGATTACCCGTATTTAGGATTGTATCGTCAACTATACCTACTGAATAATGTGTAAACACTATGCAATGCAATGCACCGAATTTTTGAATTTTGAAAAAAAATCGTGGATTGCATGATAAGGAACTAGGTACTTTGTTATTTTACCACGAATAGTTTTTTAGTTAAGTTTTGAAAAAATCTATGTTGTTAGGTAACGAGCATAAGAAAGTACAAACACCACGGGTACGGCTGTACCATCCTGTTCTCGAATAATCGAGAATGTGAATGTGTGTTGAATGTGAAGCGACAATTTGACAGACATTACATACAATATTGATACATAGTTACAATTACCTATTAGCTGTTTATAAATACATTATCAAAAATGTTTGCTTACTCTCTAAGCTAATAAAATAAATTATTTGTTTGTTTCATTAGTAACCTTGCGCTTAATGATGGAAGTATTCCACAACTTTCAATTATTATGATTATGAAGATAATTTTAGTTCATAACAAGTTCACGTACAGTGCAGTCGACGCAGTGGCGTAGCGTGCCTTGTCGGGGCCCCGTATAAAAATTTTTTTGGAGGCCCTTATATGGAGGTAAAGATTTTTCACAAAAGAAAAAAAATATTGTGAGAAGTAATATTTATTTATCACATAATTTACCCATTTTACAAATAAAAATCGAATTTTAAATATTCACTCTCCTTGCCTTTTTATCGGCAAACTGATTTATTAAATCATTTATGGCTGATGATGATTTTAGTTTTTCTAAAGTTTCTGCCTCTATGGACAATAGTGAGATGTCTGACAGCCGTTCTTGTCCCATCGAAGTTCTTAAGTAATTTTTTATTAGTTTTAATTTTGAAAAACTTCTTTCTGCCGTTGCGGTTGTAACTGGAAGGGTCAAGACTAAAAAGCATGCTGTGATTACCTCGGGAAAACTGGATGCAAGACTATTGAATTTTACTAGCAATAATTCAATGAGTTCTTTAATGGAATAATTTTTTTTAATTTCAGAATTTAAGCATGTTTTTAGAGTCTTTAATTGGTCACAAAGATTAAGTGAGATGTCTTTACTGTATTTAGCAGACAGTTTTCCGGAAGCGTTTAATATCTCTTCGCTTGAAGAAGATAGGAGTTTCTCCGGTTGTAATATTTCGAATATACTACTCAGGTTGCAAAGGCTCTGAAATCTTTCTTTAGTTTGAGAAATTAATATATCTAAACAGCAATAGTATACATTGACTTTGAAATAGGATTCCGGGTCGGAAATTCTCTCATCTTGTGATAACTCATCAAAAAAACGCTTCGTTATCTTTCGCCTACTGTTTTTAAAAACAGTTGTTACCCCCCACTTTTTTGCTAAATCTTTGGATTCATTTAGCAAACTATTAAATGAATTCTGATTTCTTAATTGGCACAGTCTATTTAAAAGATTACTTAATAAAATACTAGATTTCTGTAAGTCATTATTTTCATGCTGTAGAGCTTTAGAAACAGGATTAATAATTTCAAATAGTGAAGAAAAAAATGTAACGAGCACTAAGAAATCAAAACTCTCTAAAATATTAATTATACTTTTACATTCTTCACGTTCATCATTTTTATTTGAAATTAAATTTAGTTGGTACAAAGTTTTCATGATTAGTAAAAAATTTTTCTTTACTGCTAATAAAGCGTCGTTCCTAGAAGACCATCTGGTAGGACATACCTTTTTAAGGGTAATCAAATATTTTTCAGATGAATCGTCACTTAGCATAGCCCAGCGTTTTATACTATTGCCAAAAAAAGTATATATTTTTTCTAAATTATCGAAAAAAGTCGATACTTCACGAACATGTCTCGCAGCATCGTTCAAAACCAAGTTTAAAGCGTGCGCAGCACAATGAACATAATCGGCATTTGGAGCATGCTCTTTTATTAGGGTTTGTAATCCTCCATACACACCCGACATAACATTTGCTCCATCGTATCCCTGTCCTCTACATTTAGTCAAATCAATTCCATATTCTTTAGTCAAATTTAAAATGACAGTTTTCAGACCTGCAGCACTGCAATCGGTTACTGCTATGAATCCTAAAAAGGACTCACAGATTTTTATTTCTTTAGGCACATTATCATCATTTCCTGTAACCGAGATATATCGAAAAACTACAGATAGTTGGTCAATTTTTGACAAGTCTTGTGTTGTATCCAGAATTATTGTCAGAAATGGAGCTTTTTTAATTTCTGAGATAATACTGTTCCTAACGTTAGTACCAAGCAAACTAATAATTTCGTTTTGAATCGTAGGGCTTAAATAATTTATTTCACCTTTCGGTTTTAGAAAAAGTTCTTTTAAAGTTGCATCATAGTTAGATAACAGACGTGAAATTGCCATAAAATTGCCAGAATCAGAATCATGCCCCCTCAAAGGTAGATTACAAGATACTAAAGTAATTATAACATTAATTATACGATGCAGTACATCTCTCCAGAATGTAATTTTACTATGGATTTCACTTTTCAATAGAGTATCGATGGTATTTCCTTGCAACCAATTATTATAAGAGAGTGAGGCACTAATATGCTGCTGTGACTTTTCATGGTCAAGAATAGTTTGTGTGAAATTGCTTCTAACCGAAACACCGTTAACCCAAGCAGAGGAGTACGATTTGTTTTGACGATCTGCTAATAACCAACAGAAGTGACAGTACGGTTTGTTTAAAACGTTAGAATAACATAACCATGGTCTTATAATTTTTATGCCTGCCTGATTGAAATATGAATAATAATAAGCTGAAAAAGGTCGGTTATTTTCTGAAACTTTTGGAAATGGTCCTTGTGGTTTAAATGGACCCAATTTAAAAATTATTTTTCGTTCGCATTCAGTTAAATTGTCACCAAAATTTCCTCTATCTGATGAAATTATATTACAATCTGCATTATCTGCAGATATATCAGAATCGTTGACTTGGGGTTCCTCGATTTCTGGATGGACATCCGATAAAGTATGTGCTTGGCTTTCTTCTATTTCCGGATGGATATGTGACGAAGAACATGCTTCAGAAGAATCTAAAAATAAACGAGTAATTGTTAAAAAATAAAGACGAATGCTTTGATACTAAACTAAAAAGAGTTATATATAAATAAATAACGTTACTAAGGGTCACAGTTAGAGAGTGTTCAGTTCAGACGCACACAGATTCTACGAGGATTGTGCTCGTACCTATTAGTAGATACAAAATCACCTGCAGCCCGTCCGTGCATTACTATACACCTGCGTGCTATTTAAACGCAGCGCGTAGTGTAGTGGTCATACAAAACGAGAACCCGAAAGCGAGTCTGCACATCTGAAGTTCTCAACACGCAATTAACGATACGATACGGACTGATAAACAAACAACAAAACAAATCGATCCTATAGATAAGTTAGAATTTTGTTTTTTTTAATCAAGGCATGGAACCCTAAAAACAGTATAATTGGGAAAATCGAGGGGGGAGACAACTTTTTGTGACGGACAGATGGACAGACCGAAATTAAAAGATTTCCTTGTTTATCACTACGGGCCCCTAATAAATGGGTTGGGTAGTAGTGTAGTACTTACCTTTCCAATCTAAATCACTCACAGTATCTTGTCTCTGAAAAAATGAAGAAATTTTGGGCACTTTTTTTATAACCTCGTCCCTTTTCTGTTTAATTTTTCTTTTCTCAGCGCCGCTGGGATAATCTCTTTTTCTTTCACTCATTTCTTTTACAAATCGTTACTAATACTGCTAAACCAGAAGAACAATATTGTTTGTACTGAATTACAATGTAATGCACATTTATATAAAGCGCGTAAATAAACAGTGCACTGCACTCCGTGGTTTAACATCCAATGCAAAGTACAACAACGTACACGTACATCGCGATATCGATGAAGGGTTCCCGGGGATTCCCCGCTGAGTTGAAGATGAAGTAAGTAAAACGGGGAAGTCCCGCAGCCCGCCATAACGATGTAGTGTTGCCAACTTTTGAACGCACGCTTAAGGCGGGAAAAAAAGGAATTGCTTTATAGAATTTTGTCATTTGTAAAATAAAATAAATTAGAAAGTTTTTATTCTTTTTCCTTACACACTTTGGGGGCCCCCGTGGCCCGGGGGCCCCGTATAATTGATACGGCAAATACGGCGGTAGCTACGCCCCTGAGTCGACGTGTTCTGTAAGTTTTTTTTTAATTTAAATTCAACATTTGACAACAATGAACTTTTGAGCTAAGATTTGCGATCAATATTATAGGTACCTACGTCTTTATTACAACATCAATCAAACAGTCATATTTAGCACCTTGGCTATGAAGCTGTTGCTAACAATTAACATATTTTTTATAACAAACTGTTTCTTATCTACCTGAATCTTGATAATAACTTCAAAGATTTTGTAAATTTACTATTTATAAAAACTTTGAAGTACACGTTTTATTTACTCAAGTTTGTGTGATCAGTTAATGTTGACTTTTGTAGGTATATCATCATAGTTTCTTTAATTATACTCTTTCACTCTTGTTGGCACACCGTGAGCGTTCTAAAAGCTTAATTGTTATAATCATTATTAATTTATTAAAGGCTTCAATTGGAACCCTTTAAAGACGTGCGCTGGTAATCGTTTTGCCTTAAATGACTTCCTTGGCCCAGAAAAAAAGGCTCGCCGCCTGTTTTCTTATGTAACGGTGTCACAGTATATACATAATATTATTCAATATGGCATTTAAGTTTAGACTTTGGGTTTGAATGGCGGCAATTTATAGAGTTAAGTACTTAAATATCCATGCTCTGCTTGTACTCATTTTGTAATCAGAATGATAATAAAGAAGGGCAGCTTGTGGCAAGCTGTTGGTGAGTAGCAACACCACGGACCCGAGTACATCAGAGAGTTGGCTAGGGCCCCCACCTCGGTGTGTCTTCATTGGCCGAGTGGACACCGACGGGGGCCCGAAGGACTCTCAGCTCTGTCTTGCTTTAGT
Source organism: Pheosia gnoma (assembly GCA_905404115.1). Taxonomy (NCBI): domain Eukaryota; kingdom Metazoa; phylum Arthropoda; class Insecta; order Lepidoptera; family Notodontidae; genus Pheosia; species Pheosia gnoma. The sequence goes on from FR989910.1 coordinate 4,112,837, forward strand.
TGGCTGTTCAGAGAGGGGTCGTTAGAACTATGTGCTCTAGGGGTGGAAGTGTTAAATGGCATGACGCCGCGAGTAACCACGTGAAAAAGTGCAGCACACCTCTATACACCCCTTTGGCTTCATTACCAAATAGTAAAAATGAAACCCTTAAATCATGTTTTTTTTGTGAATTTTATCGCAATAAATGAGTGAGATAAATCTTTATTCTGAATGACCACTAAACAAGTGGTCTATGTTTAAGCTTGCTTGAATAAGCTTGGCAGTAGGTACTAGTCTCCTTCGAGGCATCTAAGCTGTAATAGATAAAATAAATGCTATCACGCCTGTAATTCCTGAAGAAGTAGGCAGAAGTGTAATGCAGTTCACCCACATTTTACCGATGGTATTTGGTTATATATGCTAGGGGTGAGCTTATTATCGAATGCAAGCTCGAGGGAGATTGAGACCATAGTCCACCACGCTGACTGAAGTACTTAAATGAAATTCAAAATACCAAGCTCACTGCTGAAAAGTCAACATTAGAGGAAATAGTGGTCAAACGCAAACCTATCTTCAATAATAAAAAAACAAAATAAATGAAAATCTTAGGCCCTTTTTATGTCCCACTGTTGGGCACTGGCCTCCCCCCAATGCGAGGGGAACTAGGCCATAGTCCACCACGCTAGTCTAGTGCGGGTTGGCGGACTTGACAAGTCTTTCGAGGGGTTCTCAAAGACACGCAGGTGTCCTCGCGACGCGATGTTTTCCTTCAACATAAATAATACAAAAAAAAATGCAAAATAAAAAAAAAATACTTAAGTTCCACTAAGCTACCATAGAATAAGTATTTGAAATTAACCCAGATTTTTTTAATGAGACGTTAAAATTATGCAGTAGTTAAGTAGGTATAATAAATGTATTCTGGTTTTCCGGTTACAATTGTTTATATGCGCTCTACCGTAGCTATCCGACCGTACCGTAGAACCGAGATTTTCCTTGTTATGCTAACAACTTTAAAATAAAAGTTACCTACTACCTACTGCACCATAAAATTCTCATCGATACCCTGGAAAACACAACAAATTCAACACTTGAATACCAAATCCTTAAATAGGTACAATATTAGGTTATCATTTGCTATACGAAGCACGTATTTACTTTACCTAAGCATAAAATAAGCATACTTAGGTCACCTTTGTGGTCTGCTGTGTGCCTCCGGCGTCTCCTCCCGTCAAAGTCAGAATCGGAATCAGTTTTTTTTGTTCACGTAATCCATTAATTTATTACGTGCTTGGCTATGACTTTACCACCCGTTCGGGATGCCGTCGCTATGGATAAGAACCGGCAAGAAACTCTATGGTTGATCTTTGTAAAGGAGCTTATACATTTTTGGGCAGCACAATATTATGGGTGTGTAAGTACATTATTGGAACGGTTGAGCAAGCTTGATTGAGTAGGTGTATGCTTAAGAAAGTACTAACCCTAAGTACATTTACGAATTTGTTCTGTAAATAAAGATAACAAGTCACAGCATTTATTACCTTTACACAGAATTAGATTTGAACATTGAAGTAAGTAAATGATATATCCAGAAGAGTGTAGAGATGGTATCGTCGATAGAGTAGAGAGTGTAGAGAGTATATCGCTGGATCCAGTAGATCACAGACTAGCTCAAGGTCTGTGCAAGGTCTCTGTAGATCATGTAACAAAAAGTTTTTATTTTACCATTATTCTAGTACTCGTATTTTACCCAAATTTCGGACCCGTTCCAATACATCAAAAAAGTTTTTTTATTTGCAAAGTAAGTATACTAAGAATTATTTAATTAATTAATTATCCCGGAATTGCAGCTGTCAATGTTAGTATAATTATCATGTAAGGAAATGTATATAAACAATACAAAGTCGTGTTAGTTACACCACTTTAACTCAAGAACGTATGAGTCGATTTTCATAATCTTTGATTGTTTGAATTTGTCTCCACCCCGAATAACTATTAAAACATGCGAATTCACTATTTTCTCATGCATTAGATTCCGAGACGGTGCGAAGTTCGCCGGGACAGCTAGTAGAATATAAAAGCTACATTACATACAAACAAGATAGTTAATGGAAACGACCTCAACAATGTTTATAATGTATATCATGAACCTAAATAGACTGATTTATTGTCTATACGACGCAAACATTAAGTTTTTATCAGTATGCGACCACACATAGTACCTACCTATACGCATTTACATAGGTTAACGACTCGACCGCGTCGAAACACAGGAATAAAAGTATAAAAGGATCGGATTGAGCAAACGAACTTTATTATTAAGTGATCTTTATTCTCAAGGAGGTGAGTTACAGATTTTGACGCCTTTATTTTTTTTAATATCTGCGCAAACAGTATTACGATTGTATGGTTACGGTCGGCTATATCTCAAGGAGAATTATTAAAGTAGTTACTTAATTCAGTTTTTGTTCGTCGGTGAATAAGGAACTGTCTTTTTACGTAAATACGCGTGTACCGTCCGGCTCCCACGTCAGCATTCATAAACAAGATTTACCTTTCTTTTTTTTTTTTTTTGTTGACGGGGGGAAATCTTCGATAGATACCCGGCCTCTGTGTGGGAGAGGGCCGGGTTATGTGGGATTCTTACCCACTAAAACCCCCCCGGTAGCCGCCTTCGACACATGTTGGAGGGGCTCCGGGATCTCCAAACGGAACGCACCGGTGCCCCTCTTGTGCCTCGCCCCCTTATGGGGGCCCGTCTCGGGGGAGCAGATGTTTGCTCCCCCTGCGCCCTCGCTGCGCACGGCGGCGGGGAGCCACGCCCGCCGCCCCGTCCTCCTCAGGAGTCGTCATCGTCACCGGACGTCCGGGGCCCACACCCCAGTCGTCCTCGACCCCAAGAAACAAGATTTACCTGGTCGTTATTTTCCTTATTTTAAGTTAGTGGTATCTACATGGATAAAACCGAGAGTACTTACTTACAACCATTTTATTTATCTACAATTTTGTATATTCTTAGGTATTCCGATTTATAAGCTTTTTTGTAAACTTGGTTCCACAAGAAAAGCTTCTAATTAATAGGTTGTTGCTAAGATACATGTAAATTCGTGAAACTCATAGGTACTCGAAACTCTGCATTATATCACAGGTCAATGGCCAAAAATCATCTCTCCAATCCCGTTTCTTACTGTAATATCGTATTGTAAAACTTTAATATATATATATAAAACAAAGTCGTGTTATTTACACCATTTATAACTCAAGAACAGGTGGGCCGATTTGTATGATGTTTGACTTTTGAATTTGTCTTCGCACCGAATAGATGATTATGTATTAAAAAATAACAAATAAATAATAATAAAGATAGACACATTTTCCTACATTTTTGATTCTGTACGAAGTAATATCGTGTGAGTTTATATACAGGGGTAATCTCTAGAGTTATTCAGCCGATTTTTTTTCACTATTGTTAGCTGCATCACCCCTAAATGCTATAAGCTATCATTCATCGAGCCACCGCGGGTGGAGCCGCGGGCAAAAGCTAGTAAATAATACACCCGTTTATGTCCACAATGTAAGCAACACTTATATTATAGATACAATACGATGGACTGGGAGCGATCTTGCGGGTTCCAAGACAATTAACTTTATCCCGGGACTCGCCGAGGGTCATACCTCGGTGTCATCATGGGACACCACTGTAGTTCCTGGCTTACAGGAGTAGCAGTGGTGGGAGTGTGTGGCGGGCCTAGTCCCATATCATAAAAAGGACTGGGAGCAATACCAATTATATAGATAGCTATTAAACATCCATCACTCAGATACAAACATAATGTTATCTACGTTTGTCCTCAGGAACACATCAGCCATGAAATCCATTTTCATACTATCCATTGTGGTCGCCATAGCGTCCGTCCACGCTGAGGAGAAGTACACTACGGAGAATGACGACCTCGATATTGAGTCCGTGGTCACAAACTTGGACACCCTCACGGCCTTTAACGGGTGCTTCGTGGACACAGTGACATGTGACCCAGTTGCAGCTGATTTCAAAAGTGAGTAGCCAGAATAAGATTGACTCTGTACCATATCAGTGAATCATCAAGAACCTTGCGAAAGTTGCCCCAAAGTATGCCCCTATTGGGATTGGAATCGAATGCGGAACCCACGATACAGAAAGCAGGATCACCAACTGTGCAAATCGAACATGGATTCTGTTACCCATCAAAACTCTACCGGATATTATCGACGACGAACCGAGTAGAAATATAGTCGTACGGAATCGAATATTGTTTAATTGTTGCTATTTTAATTGTTGCTGTTTAGGTGTTACTGAATCCATAAGATTGCTACACACATGATCATAAAACGTTCCGTAAGTCGATACAGTTGCAATTATGTAATTTGGTCGACAACTTTTTCTTTCGTTCCTTTAAAGTAGCTTCTGTTATCAAAAAACAATAAATTGGATAGAACAACTGGTAGGTAACACTGAACTCAAATCACAATGTCATTTTAACAATTTTTTTTAATTATACGACTGGATCGGAACGCGACATCAATCGAGATGTTCCAACAAGAAATTCAGTGGGCTTGTATGTTTAGCAGTATTTTGTTATAGCCAAACATCATTAGGATTTTAAATCCTTTAAAGCGCCTGAATTTTTAGAAACAAGACGGTGACTACTTGGTCTTGCCAGATAGCTTGGTCTAGTGGTTAAAGCACAGGGTTAAAGTGTAGATTGGTCAACTCACTCTACCAAGTGATTGGTTTGATTCCCTTCTGGGCCAATTTCGGAAAAGCTAGGTGGTATTGGGACCGCCTCCATTCCTTTTTAAGGTATACGTATCTATAATATGGGGGCCGTTTGCGATCTGTCTGGTGATAATTATTTACCTATAGGACTATTGATAGGTATAATTTGGGTCTACTTGAATCATATTGGAGAGATGATTTGAACAACATTCATGTCAACATACATGTCAAGACAGAGACGTATGGCGAAGTTTAATGATTCTTGGCCCAGATTTAGAGCATTTAGTGGGTATCAATATTCTGATTTTTTTTATATTTCTTACAGAGGACATTGCGGAAGCAATTGAACAGGCTTGCGCCAAGTGCACAGAAGCTCAGAAGCACATCTTCAAGAGATTCCTGGAAGCGCTCAAGAAGGACCTGCCCCAAAATTATGAAGAATTCAAGAACAAGTACGACCCTGAAGGAAAGCACTTTGCAGCATTGGAGAAAGCTGTAGCAGCGTCTTAAGAACCCATAAAAATATGTTAGCTTTAAAATTGTTGGCCGTTTGATACTTTTCGAGAAAATAATACTCCGGAATAAATAATACATTTTACGAAATAGGTAAAGTAAGCTATTGTTTGTAGAATGATGTAAATTGTATATTCGACTCTATAAACAGTTGGATCCACTTATCCACTTTTTATCGTCCAATTTGTAAGACTATAAGATGTGGAAATATGATGTATTATGTCGTTGTTTTTGTTGCAGAGTTAAGATAAACTAAAAAACAGTGTTAACTCTGGGATCCGGTTATTTTAAAGCATTTTTTTAAATATACTTTTATGAGTATAATATGTTTTATTTATATTTCTCAAACGACTTATTTAGTAATATCCATACCTTCTATTCACAATTTTGTTGGTAGCAGTTAAGGCCTTGTTAGGCTTTGCAAGCTTTGATCAACATTTTTTTTTTCTTAGCAATAAAACCTGAATTAAGTATCTCTACGTTTGTGATGCCATCCGTGGTATAAACTATTTTTATGGAAAAAAACCATCAATTATGCAATTAAGTCAGACTCACGTAACCACAATTACCCTTGTAATTACAGTCTATGAGGAATATTCCGGATATTTAATAAAGGCACTTATGTTTTTATGAGTCCTACCTATCTTCTTAGTAAATATTATTTTTGTACGAAGGTCAGACAATGAGAGGGTTTTAAATAGAAGCATTTCAGTTGTGCACGCCATTTGACGTGGTGATATTAAAATCATAGCAGTTATCCATATTTACAAGACTTGGTGTGGCCATTCGCCGGTTTATACAAGAAATAGTTTTCTTATATGGAGAGACGTTGGTTGTCATTATATTGCTCTAGAAGATCCTCTATAGCTCTTTTCTATCTTTTGTTTTAACATCTGTTCTGGCATTAGTGGGGCATCCGTGTAATAATACTATCGCAGTAATGTTTAGGATTAATAACAGGACCAGCAGTATCCATTTATATTTCGTATATTTCGTGATATCATCGGTTCTCGCACAAGAAAAGTATTACGATAGAAGATACGATTACTATGATATAGATAATCTGATTCAAAACCATAGGCTTCTGAAGAAGTATTTGGATTGTTTCCTGGAGAAAGGACCTTGCACACCTATCGGTAGAGTGTTTAAACGTGAGTACTTAATCTTGCATTTAGTTTTCCAATCGTCAATTTTAAGGAGGAGAGAAGGATTAAAATCAGTACAAGTATGTATTAAATTCTAATCCACACACTGTTAAGATATAAGACTTCCTTTTAATATACGAAAACCCTTCAACCTGTAGGTACGTAGATTAGAACCAACCACAGAAATGTAACCAGACTTTTGAGGGTAATAATATGAACACTATCCTCTAATAAGAGTATACTTTTATTAAGTAACTGATGGTGAGGCTATTAGTACCGATCCACCTAAAAGGTCCTCAAGTATTCCCTATAAAAATGATATATTATTACAGAAATTCTGCCGGAGGCAGTAGCTACAGCTTGCAAGAAGTGCACGCCTTCACAGAGAAGACTGGCCCGTAAGACGTTTAACTCGTTCAAGAGGCAATTCCCGGAGACACATGCGGAGCTGATGAGGAAACTAGACCCGAAGAACAAATACTCTGAAGCTTTTGAAAAGGCTATCACGAATGCTTGAGGATATTTAACAACTTTTACGTAGAATATTATGATGCAAGTATTTTTATGTTTTGAAGAAGGAGTAACGAGATTCATATACATACATCACAAGCACAATCCTTTTACGTGTCGTTTCGGCAACGTAACGTCTTCCGACCCTCTCACACCACAGATTTCGTCAATAAGTTTGACAGTGACAGCATGTTTTCTCGATGACGTTATGTTATGTACGATATCATTAGAAGTTCCCGCTTACCCTAATGAGCCTAAAAACTATTCTTTATTTCGTCACTTAAAAATATAACATTGTCATGATAATATTGAAGTTGTTGAATGAAGTACTGGAATATATCTTTTGATATCATATTACTCGTCGATATTTACGAGGAAGTACTAAGTTCTGCGGTCACTGTTCTCATTTAAGTCTCTCTCCACACGGGCTATACCCGGATCTTTGGAAGGCTTGCGCGGGGACATGGGTCCAACACGTAGAGGCCTTTTTGAGAATTTAAATGTTATGTTAGTCACCTGCTGGGGCCAATTGCTTAAAATGATAGCATAAACAGCGAATTGACCTCAGCAGGCGGAGGAACTATTGCAGAAATATGGAAAGATAATTGGGACTATGGATTGAGGATTGGATGGATACTTATGGGATGGATATATTGGAAGGGTTGCGGACACCTGTCATAATCAGCTTTTATCTTATTACTATTGGCAGGTGGTGACTCGCCGCTCTTTAGGTGGGCCCCTTAAAAAGGTCGTCATATAGGACGACAAGGGGCAACACTGGCGTGAGCGGTTCAGAGGTGTAGGGAGGTGTGCTGTGCTTTCTCCCGTGGTTACTCGCGGTTTTATGCCCTTTAACACTTCCACCGCTGGAGTATTATTTATTATTATTAGGGTTCTTTACAAACCTTATGCAAATGAATGATTGGTCTTATACCGTCTTTGATTGATGAGTCAGTGGCAACATAAAAACAAAGAAAATCATTTGCCACAGTCGGCAACACGCTATGAATAATAATATCTTATAATAGGTTCTAGATTGATACGAGGAGGCAAGCCTTCAATATTTTGTGATACCATCAAGAAAACACTCAGACATATTTTTCCTTGCATTACAAACAATCGCACTTTATTAAATTTAGTAATCTTATATAACTACGGTTAAGTAGGTTAATATGATGAGATTTAATTACTTATCTATTCATTTATATGCATTCATTTTATTCTATTTTTTTTTTAATTGAGATATAATTTATTCCATACAATTTAATTTAAACAGAAAGATAATATAATTATTTATTGAAATTTAATCCAATTTATTCGAGAATCGAGTCGTACGTAGCCTCGAACTATTTGGCATTTATCTACTTATTCTAAACTAGATTTAGGATTTAAACTAATCAGTGTCTAAATGATTTGGAAACAAGTGATTTCAAACTTTTTGTGATTCGTGTATACCTGACACGTAGGAAAATATATTTTTTTAATTTCCTTATGCGCATTGCGTTTGCTTAACTTTCCTGGTAATATTCAGCAACCTTTAGTATGTTTGTTTGTGGCTGCAACTTGCAGTGACACATACATTTCACTAACACCTGGGAAGACCGGCCCGGCTGTTGCATTTACACACCTATTCACTTTAGTGAAAGGTCTAAATTGGTCTGTAGCGTCAATTTTATCGCTGACCCATGAGCCAATGAAGGTAGTGGGTATACCGACGTCAATATAAACCACTGTTGCTTTCAGCCACCGTTAGTTCTTTAGGCTCATTATAGAGAGTAAAAGGTGGGTGAATGAACTGCGGCCTGGTCTCAGTGTCAAATTATTTTGTGATCTGTGATCTATTGTGTTAAAACTCGGCCTCGTGACGTTTAAAAATAATAGAACCATTTAAGTACCTACAAATCAAATATCTTACAATCAATATTCAATCAAATTTCTGACGTTTCTCATGAATAATATTCTATGAATTTAATCATACAATAAAAGGTTTACGCGTCTTATTCTAGCGTCTGCAAGCCAATATATATTCAAATCACGTCCTGTGATTCAATGTCCCTGGAAACAGCTCGTTAAATACATTTCATTTGACATTTGGGACAGACCTATTCTTCGTTTCACTGTGGTTGAACGTTGATTAATCTTCACTCATTATTCCACAGCATACGAATCGTCGACATGAAGATCTTTATTGTGTTGTCTTGCTTGGTCGTCGCGGCTCTCTGTGCGGACAAGTACAGCTCCAAATACGACAATTTCGATGTTGAAACACTGATCACCAATGACAGACTCCTCAAGGCTTACATCAACTGCTTCCTGGAGAAGGGGCGCTGTACGCCAGAAGGTTCTGATTTTAAAAGTGAGTCAACATTATTATTATTTTTTGTAGTTGAGTGCTTGAATTAATTTAGCATAATTTATTTTTGATCCACGCTTTAACAAGATAATATTGCATTTGCAATATCTTCTATAATGACAGAAATAAAAATACATTATTTTTTAATAAATAATTATCATTGATCGATTGTTAATCTACTCAGTCGAGTCAGGAAGCTTCTGTCATTGTGGTGGTTATTTCAATATTTGTCACTTCATAGGTAGGCGGTATTGATTTAAGTCTTGTTGTAGCCTTAGATACACATTTACGTACCTCAGGAAAAACCCACTGACCACTTGATTGTGTTTACATAGTGGGTCAAGGTGCAGACTTTTGAGAAGGAAAATATCTTGGAATGGTTATCAAAGTACTCGCTAACGTGTCATGCAGAAATCTTCTTTAGTAAAACGTACGATTTCTGTATCAAAGTTGGCTGAATATTAACCTATATATTATTAACCTTGAAAGCGAGGGGATGTAGATTGAAAAGTTTTAATCCTTGATTAATAACTTCACATTCATTTATTTAAATAATAATGTTGATTAAATATTTAAATTAGTTGGCGTAAAAATATTCGCCATTGCTTGTTAGAAGAATATCAATGTAAGACATTCTTGTTGAGGCGAAAACCCATTAGGTAGATAAATAGGGCAAAATATTCATAGGTACCTAAATTAATAATTAAATAACGCAACATGCAAGAATACCGAGAACGACCTATTAAGTGTTTGGCCTCTAATTTGTTCATTAATAGATAACGAATAGTCATTAAACTTATTACTTTTACGAGAACTAATTATATACAATATCATTGATTGAATATTAATGTCGCAACTATAGTTTCACAACCCTCATTCCTATTAATTATCCATTAAAATAACGATTATCACTTGCTGTACGGGCAATGCCAATATTGTAAAGGAACCTGCAGTTTGACGCGTTGCAAAGTTCACCAACCCGCACTTGGCTAGCGTGGTCAATTATACCCCAGAGCCCTCCACATCAAAAGGGATTGGGCTCGGTATAATGACCATAGTCTCACCACCATTATATTGGGACTTACTATTGGTGAAACCGTAGGCCATCGGAGAATACTAGCGCCATGGTGTCTTATTTTATATCACCCTTTTCAGAGACATTGCCAGAAGCTATCGAGACAACGTGCGCTAAATGCACTGACAAACAGAAGGTTAACATCAAAAAAGTGATCAAGGCGATCCAGCAGAAGCACGCCAAGGAATGGGACGAGCTGGTGAAGAAGAACGACCCCTCGGGCAAGAACCGCGTCAGCTTCGACAAGTTCATCCAGGAGAGCTAAACATTTTAAGGTCGTCGATTAAACTTTAGGCAATAGAAATTTAAGATATAAAAAACTACATCGCAAGATAGTTGAAAAGGTAGTAATTTTCTTATAATACACATAGAAGTAAATAATGCTCTCTAAACCTCTGAACAAATAATACTCTTTACGATCCGGTTTTTCTGTTTCCCAGGATCGAATGCATTGTGATTTTATTTATGTGTAGGCTCTTAGATACGGATCGGATAACAAATTGTTGTTATGTATTCGGATATCACGATTTTGACTGATATTAGATAATAATAAAATTCGTTTAAGTACATAAGCTTGTTTTATTTCAATCAACCTTATCAAAATGAGTCGTAGCTTAACCAAACGCTAGTGTGGTAATATGTTTTCTTCATCGCCATGGCACAGTTCCATCTATTGATATTCCAGTGGTTTGTAGTTCAAGGTTTCCATTAGCTATGTTATCATTGAATTATGTAATAATGCTAGTTACCTATTTTTATGTTATTTATTATTTTGTTCTCTGTCAGGAAATTCTGAATGGCAGTATGGAGATATATACCCGGTACAAGACAATAGGCTCTTATCACATGAGGTAAACTCCAACACGATACCTAGGTGTATCACAGAAAACTAGGTATACTATTAAACCCTACGGTACCTACATGTAATATTTAACGGTCTTTACAATTCAGAGACAAGAGGATGTTTTATACCCCTTCAGGGAAAAGTTGTCCAACATTTTGCTGCCGGATATTTTGTTCACTTATTGCCAGTGCCTCTTCTTGGATGTTCCGTCTCACTCACACCACATATATAATAAAATATATGGATGATAGTGACGGCATTATTTCTCGATACGATTATATTATAGGGGACTGTTGAGAATACAATTTTCATAAGTAATTACAATTAAAATGCGAGAGACGTGAAAATAGTTTCATGAAATCATTTTCATTCAAGGTATTAAATATGTTTAATAATTTATCCGAATAAATTAATAGTAAATTTTACAATCAATTAGGTTTTTTTTAAATGTAAAGGTGAACAAACTAGGCTATTCGCATGTGGGTTATTGTGTCAGGCGGCATGCGGCAGCGCGGCCGCGGCAGGGTTGCGCGGGCGCAGCCGCCGGGCCATTGCGCCAGAGTGCCCACCACTTGGTTGCGCGATTATGTAACCGCATAGATTGTGTAACGCATCGCATAATCTTCGATTCGACGCAATCGTTCCGCATCATATGTCATGGAGTTTACGTCACCGTTTTGTAGATCGGGTCCCCCTTGGACTCCCGACCATATCGATACACTAAACGTTTGACTACTTTTTCTGAATGTATGCTGATGTATGTACACTACGTTGAATAGCGATAAATATTTAAAACAATAATCAACAATCAATCAAACAATCGCAATATTTGTAAATCATGTCGTAGTATTCGCTGCTTTGTCAGAGTGCACATATTACCTACAGGGAACTCTAGAAGTAGATAATGAACAGATACTCAATCGAAAAGGCCATGAAGGAAAAAAAATGGGTGCGCGCTTAAATCCATAGCTTAATGGGTGCGGTGATAGGGGATATCAGTGGCAGTGTCAAGTGGGAGGGGTAAGCCTACAAGGCAGGTATTTGTCCAGAAAAATGTATAACAAAACAATATTCAAACGATTTAAAACACTCGAGGTATTTTCGTTATTTTAATAGCTGTACTCGTACAGCTATTAAATGTAAATGCCATTAAAATAAAAAATAATAGCCACCAATTTAAAAAATGTGTTTTATATACCTATAACAGCATGCAGCGTGTTGGTTATGAGCTGATAAACTTTCTGTTTACCACATAAAGTACGAATAAAAACTATTGTTCCACCTTTCCGTGTAAGTTTGTCCATGGGTGTGTATAACGGGATAAACCATTGATTGTATCCTGTCCGCCTGTCATATAAAAGCCGAACTCATTTAATTTGGACTCCGCAGAACAAATAAAGACGACTGCTGTACCTATACACGAACATACACCGCCTCTCCATTGAAGCTATATAAGGTATGTAAAGTCGACCAAGAAACTCCTTTATCACCTTAAAGTTGAAGATCATTTGCGCATCGTAGAATCGCGAGGCCTATTTTTGTCATTTGTTATTTATTTGAACTTGGAACGTATCAAATATGAACCTTACTAGATTTTTTATTAACAAGGAATTTTTATCAAAACTGCTAAACCACTTTCATGACCAACCTTACCTATACGAATTCATCATGTTTCGGCGGTAAATCGTATTCTGGATTTTTTAAATTTAAGTATTCAAATTTATTTCAATGTCTTTTATTAAAAGGCTTCTAGTTTGACCTGATTTTACTGATATTTACATGAAGCGATAACCATCGGCTCTCCAAGACCAAGATAGTGGAACCACCACTACCCTAAGGCTTAAACTATTCGACTATTTTTGAGTATCTTTTGACTTATTCGTATTCGTTATGCTAGTGTCATAAACTTGGATGTAGATGACAGTATTGAAATAATTTGAACCTTAATAGGTTTCACAGTGAAGTTAAGATGCCACATACAATCAGAATTCATCCCCATTCATCACTCAAACAACACTTTAGAACATCTGTGGAAGGTATAATGTTAAGAAATACTATATATATATTTAACAAATATATTTTGCAACTTAATTAATAACTGTAATGCTCCACATAGTGAAATTCTAAGAAAAATCGAATTGTCATCATGTTGTCGTATTGTTCATTTAATATTTTAGTCTCCGTGTTAGTCGGTCCCAAGTAGGAACGCTGCGAACTCCTTTTCGTACTCTCCTTTAGGGTCATATTTGGCGCGGAACTGAGCGAATTCTTCTGGTTTTCTCTCGCTGAGCGCTTTGACGCTCTTTCGCATGTTCGACTTTTGGATGGGTGAGCACTTTGCGCAAGATGTTGCAATAACTTCAGGTAGTAATTCTATAAAATAATACATTAATTGAATATAAGCGCGATTCTTCCATTTAAAATAAATAATTTATTGTGTAATGTGACTATATATGTGACTGACGGGACTATGTTAGATTGATTGAGCACGGCTTACTTCTAAAATCGGCTGAGTGTTCCATGGTGCACGGGCCTTTGTCCAACATACAATTAGTGTATCCCGAGAACAATGCTTCGTCAGCCAGGATCTTGTCCACGTCAAGTTTGTCGTAGACCTCGTCGTAGCCTAGCGCTGGTGCTACTAGAGTTACCACAGCTACCAGTAGGAGTTTCATTATGGGGCGGCCAAATGTTACCTATAAAAACAAAGTTAATGTGACACTTTTAGGTATATTCCACTTCTCGTGTTTGGGTAGCACTTCTGCGGTACATCGATTAAACTTGGCCTTATAGCATTTAGAGATAATGTAGCTTCCTATTTTAGAAATATTTTTTTTAAATCGGAGCAGTAGTTCCGAATATTACCACCTACATACAAACTCACGAACTAACAGACCTAATCTCTATACCATTAGTATGGACCACCTGAGTCTATAACTTCGTACGCGTACTTTACTATCGTGCAGGATACTTTCTATTTTCCGAGATAAAAAAGGATCCCTATGTTAGTTATCACTTCTACTATCAATTTTCGTCAACATCCTTCCAGTAGTTTTCCCGTGATGCGGACAAGCAAATAGTAAAAAATTGCAAATTTGGCCTCTGCATCGAAAATAATGTTTACTACTTAAGGTTTTTTTTTTATTCTGGACATAGCGATAGGCAACAGGTGATAAAGACAGAGAAGAAAATGTCGCTAATTCTGGTTGGGACGTAAACTATATACTTAATCGAACTAAATGTATAGTCGTCCTTCTCATCGTCGTACATTATGAGGGAGAACATCGTATTTTTGTCGTGTCAAATTTATCTTACTCGTTATATGTAGACAACAGAATTGGTGGAATTTGATTTGATTTTGAATTTTATTGTAAAGTCGGCCATGAAGTGATTTATCAGTTTTCGCAAAAACGCCGTGATAATTAAAATGAACCTTAATAGATATTAAGGTTCATATTTGATGCGTTCTAAGTTCAAATAAATGACAAAAATAGGCTTCGCGATTCTACGATGTGCAAATGATGTTAAACCTTAATAAAGGAGTTTCTTGGTCGACATTAGTTACCTACATAGTTTTATCAGATTAAGTTTGTATATCAAGTCAATGTTAAATCTAGATTAGCAACAGTATACTTGTCGCGACCTGATTTGAGCTCACACCAAAATTGCTAAACCGGTAGTGTCGCTGCCACCGAGCATCTCATCTCGGTCACCTATCTTTGTAGCCTCTGCAATATTACCTTTGAAATTTATTTTGAAATCTTTGGGTATTAAGTTTTACCCAGTACCAGTGAGCAGCTTAGTAAAGAGTTTACGCCCTCATAGCACTCTCATGTAGTCAAAAATCCAAGTGAAATTAAAATACTTAGAAGTGTACTATAAAATCAACTTACCACAATATTTACCGATGTTGTTGTCTCCTGTTGGATAGATGACGATCGTAAGTCCATCCTTCATGTGTTATACTATCGAGCGACGGATACCTGCGATTATCTTAATTTATATACAAAAAGCAGAAATGAAAATTGTTATCTTATTATTTATCATTTTTGTCAGAAGATTGAAAGATATGAAAATAATGGATGTAACATTGACCTTCGATGAAAACGTTATTATGTTGTGTTGAGGTACTTATTTACCTAATGATCAAATAACATAAATGTGCATGTAATGAGCGCATTGCGCGAGTCAATTAGGAGTAGGTGCGTGACATCAATTATTATACCTAAGCATTGATTAGAACTAGCTGTCCCGGCGAACTCCGTACTGCCTGCGAATAATCAAATATATCGGAAAATTTATTATCTTTATTATTAATCTCTTAGTAATTTTTTAACATGTTCCATATTTATTTCGCTATTCGAGGCGGACAAAAATTCAAAAAATCAAAGATCATAAAAATCGGCCCACCTATTCTTATATAAGATAAAAATGGTGTAACACCTAACACGAAGTTGATTTATATATATACACCCCCAAATTTATAGAGGTGTTATAACTTTATCAAACGTCATATAGTACTGCGCATAAGAGATTTGCTTTGCGCAGTACTATATCAGTTTTGCTCTCTATCCACTCAACAAACTTTTCGTATAAACGACATAAGTAACTAGCAAAGCAAGCCGTGATGCTGGAGTTAGGTATGCCACGCGAAAATCACCTCAAGATGTTCATCTATCAATTCAAGGAAACTCGAGAACTAGGAGTGTGCCGATATGGATATTTTGTTTGGTTAGCGAAGCTCCAGACATACCAACCTGACCGTTTTGTTATGTTGTTGGTGACAATTACTTACATTTACAGAGTCCCTGAAGTATATAGGTATACCAAAAACGCTGTTAGAAGTTATAAATAAAAGAGAATAGTACAATTTTGGATTTTTTACCAAATCGTGTTGGTCAATCTTAAAATTAACTGGACAACTTTTATGATTTACCGTTCATCGTTATACATTTCATTGCAGATTCATCACAATGAGAGTTCTCGTATTAACCTGCGTGTTGGCTTTAACGGCTCTGACATCTGCTCAAGACTTCGAAAGGGCCGAGAACTTCGATTTTAAAGCTTTATTTGGTAACGACGAGAAGTCTAAGTATATCTACAGGGCTTCGATAGATTGTTTTCTGGATAAAGTGCCGTGCGGCGATGTGGAAATGAAAGGTTCGTTATTATAGAAACTCGGGGTACATGCAGTATTGAAACGTGGCTGAAACTTGGGTTGTAAATACAAAAATTTCCTCTTTAGC
Organism: Pheosia gnoma; assembly: GCA_905404115.1. NCBI lineage: Eukaryota > Metazoa > Arthropoda > Insecta > Lepidoptera > Notodontidae > Pheosia > Pheosia gnoma. Next base: position 4,129,258 of record FR989910.1, read on the forward strand.
GGAAAAGGGATGATCTACCACCCAGGCGGGTGGTATGCTTGGTAAGGCGGCCGCTATGTCCCGACGGTTATTGTCGGGATCTTGAGCTCCGAAAACACTCATAGCGTGTTTCAGGATTGTATGGAGAATTGTCAATTGTTCTGAATGCGTCTGCGGCGCCATCTGTGTAGCTTGTGGCGAGGTTGAAGAGGTTGCACCGCCAACCCCCCCCATCCACCCCCAACGGAATTGCCCCTCTAAACAAAATTTGATATTGACCTACGTGTAATACCTGATCCTACCAACCTGGAGCTGGTGTTATGTTGATAGTAATAAATTATTCGTATTACTAATTATTGTTTCAGAAACCCTAATGGCAATCTTGAAGTCGCGCTGCGCACAGTGCACGCCAACCATGCTGGAGAAATATAAATGGGTTCTGAACAAGATCAAGACGGAGCACCCAGAGGACTACACTGCAATTATGAACAAAGCATTACCTAACAAGGTGTAATCCATCAGGCAATAGTGACGCCAGTCACATATTAAGTGATCCATTATTATTGAGAAATGCTTAACTATATTAAAATATACTCAATTTACCAAAATGTTTTTTTTTTATTTAACTACCTACTTGACTAGAACCGTTTTAATCGGAGAATCTCCACAAGGTAGATTTAATAAATACGCTTATAGGTATATACTACCCGTCTGAATTGCTAAGGAAAAATCTTCACAACGCGAAATTTTGGATTAAGCGTTATTACTAACGCTTAATCGAAAAGTAATTAGATATGCCTTACTTTATTTATTCAAAAAATCTTCTCTATAAAAGGAAATTAATTATATTGTAAGTAAAGACCCTGGCACATTACGCTGGCATTTCTAATGCCTAGGGGCATGCTAATTATTTACGCCAGGCGTCGTTGTTTCTGTGGTACCAAAAACCATAACCGATCTCTGTAGGGCACAGACCCTGCGAAGGACCCTTAGTATGCAATCACAATCGAATGTAATTTTGACATATTTTATATGGGTTATCTGTCAAATGTTACATATACATAGATAATGAGTCAATTGTGATAGCAGACTTGAGACTTGACTTGACTTGTATAATGCAATATTACAAGGACTTCCTACCTAAGTATCACTAAGATTTAGGTACTAGAAATAATGCGCGCAAATAATATGTAATCATTTAAGGGAGCACCTTAAAGCCGAGGGTATCATACCTACATATTATAAATACCTAATTTTAATTCAACACCAAGTCGTGTCATTAGTGATGTAGGATCTGTAGTTTCATTGGGCATTCAACAAAGATGGATACTAGAGCCATTCTTGATTTTTTAAATAATATGTACCTATTATAAATTAATATAATTATCCCAAGATTGTATTGCTTGCAAAATACATTTTACTGATAATTGAAATATTTTAAATTTAAAAAAAAATTATGTGTTAAGAAAAAACAGGATTCTCACACAATATGTAAATACACGGAAAAAACACAAGCTATCCGTACACGTGACTGATCTACACATAATAAAAAAAAATGAAACGATGGTATACATTGTTTCGCCAATAAACTTCCCAAAGACGTCCAAGATTTGCAAGCTACTAAGTTTAAAACTAACATCAAAACTATAAACTCGCTGAAGAGGGTAAGTAGAGAACTTTAGTCTACTTCTTTGATAAAGCAGGTTTCGACTTAACGCTCATAATTAAATCTAGCCTCAGTAAATATCTTAAACTGTAGCGTGTGGTTTGAAAGGTAACATTCTCGTGCCATAAAGAATAATTTGTTTACATACATGATATTTTGGCGACAAAAAAAATACTGTACAAGAGACAAGTCCGCTTGGTTGTCAGTCAGAGAGTGAGTCACTCGATGAGTGGTTTTTGGCGTTCGTTATAGATAAAAACATCGATAAGATGATACAGTCAGTTTTTGCAGATGCCATGCATACCTACAGGCTTAGTTAGCCGGTCGGTAGCGAATTTACCGTTTCTGGCCGACTAACAAACGCTAAGACCTACTTTGTAACGATCAAATGAGTAGGTATACAAAATATTAACATGGAGTATAACAAAAGTACTCGTTTTCCCATCCCATGTTTAAACAAATGAAGTTATCTTATATTATTTATCTCCATGGGAGTAAATAGGTGTGCTCCATATTTTGCGCTCGCTCAACCTTAAATCATTTCTATCGGAGACACTTACAAATAAATAGATTTTTTTATATGTTTTCATAATTCTATGTTACAATAAGGTCTATTGCCACTTTCATAACAAAAAATCGTATAACACCATAATGTACGACCCGAGAATCGAAGTTTGATTAAGCTTGCAACTTCCAGGTCACAAAGTGGCAGTCCAGTAAAATACGATATAGTTTAGTTAATATTAAGTCAATACACACAGCCGCAGCATAGCTATGTAGAGACATTTTTATAAATAAATAATTTGTGTATTTTTTTGTTTTTTTTTTTATTCAAATTCATGGCAATATAGGCTTACATTGGGACCACATACATTGGCGAGATCTAGAGCTGCAATGCAAAACTGCCTATCCCTTCGGAAATTACAGGCGTGATGAGGTTTTAAATGAATATAGGTCTTATAGGTCTTATTGTGTGAATAAAAAATATTCTCGTCCAATCCATTTGATCTTAAAGAGCCTGTAAATATTTTGTTCGTCATGCCATCGGACCCTTCCTAATGTACCAGCGTTGCCACTCGGAACCCGTTATTGAGTTCAATGTTTTATTTTAGTCCTTTACCGTTCTTCGAGAACCTCCTTTGTAAATTCCGGCATTCGTTTAAGTATTTCTTTTCTACCTGTAACCAATCATTGTTTTTATTAACACGAGTCCACAGTAGCTTTTTGATAAATTAAAATATAAGTGCATGCACTGTGGCATACGTATATATATTATATCACGAAGGTACCTCCTCTAATACACAAACAAACTCGTTAATCTGTTTTAATAGATCAATGTTATATAATGATTAATATATGTATAATCATAATAAGCCGGAAGAAGTCCACAGTCTTCTCAAGGACTCTTACAGCCGCGCGTACCGGCTCTTCGCTACTCGCGGGCTGCCTGAGGTCATCGCTCCACCCTGTAAAGGTCATCCTACACTACGTCCTCATGTCGGTAGGTATTCAGTTTATTTTTAAACCTCCCAATGTAACGCAAAAGGGTCTTTGTTGTCCCCGATAAAATATATCGATTTGCAGTTTTATTAGTTTATTTTTATTTTGTCAGCAACATGTTTTCATATGGACATCCCAACCCATCATTGCCACAGTTGGTTTGTGTACTTGATTTCTGTGTTGAGGGTCCCGGACTCAATCCCGGTACGAGAAAAAAATGTGTGATGAATATTTAATATCTAATTAAGAAACTTAATTAGGGATTGCCTGCAATATAATATCGAACGGCACCCGTAATATACAAGCGTTGCTTAGCTTGGAACCGCACAGTAGGCGAGTTGGTGTCGCAATTTTAAAAAAAACAATGTTACCTTCGCGAGACAAGACCGTGTTATTAAAATTCTCCTGTATAAGTTACAACAAATTAACAAAATCAAACTCTTGCGTTCACAAGAAGATGAAACATGTTTAGAACATGCGTTGAATAGTGAACAGCCGCACTGCTTTCTTCGGTTCCGGAGTTGATCGTTTCGTATGCGGCCCGTTAGCTCGACCTCTTCCCCCGACAGGTTTGCTGACGCCGGGTGGGTGCCCATCACCAGGCGACGCCACACTAACGCCAGACAGCGCCAGGAACGCTACTTTCTTCGACCGTGAGTATTTTGCTATTAAAAGCTCTTAGAAAGTGCCGTGAAAGTGCGCAGTATATCGTTTCGTAGTGTAACGACCCACCCCCTAACCTAATTAAAACCTATTTAAAACCTATTGTAATAACCCCAAATTGTAAATCTATTCTAATTGTAAAGCTCATCTAAAGCTCATTGTAAACCTAAGCTAAAGCTAACCTAAATTTTTCAAACTTATTTATCAATAATCTTACCTCCCTATGTACTGGTCACTTGGGACCTAAATGAACCACCTACTTGTCCTACCTACTTATATCTCCATCTATCCTATCTTAATATCCTAATGACTTATCTTATACCTTTACCTACTTAATTATGTAACCTTAGACTTAGTTGTGATCTGGGTTTAATATTGGCCAAGTGATTCGTCTAGTGATAATGAAACCCATACGTTGTGATACCGTTGATTAGTAACCTAAATTCTTTTAGTGAAAGATTGGTATTCCTACATAGCCTAAATTATATAATACTATACCTTCTCTACCTAGACCTGTTCTATTATTTTATTTCTACTAAAATATGCAGCTGAGATAATTTCATCTAAATAAAGGTTGTCACCTACATGTATATGGCTTAAGGTAAACGTTAGTGATGTTAAAGTAAATGGAAGAAAGATACACTTTGAATTACCCATAATAAATAAATCAAAGTTTCTATATTTATTGATCCTACTGTTATTGAGTGATCAAAATATATTTATTTACTATTTAACCTGATAATAGGTACCGAATAGATAGCAATAAGATGAATAATTCTTGATTACTACAAATATAAAGACATAGACAAAATACTTTTACTATTATTATTAAACTGTATAGATCCAAAGTAGATCTATATTTTTATAGTGGCTAAGGGTAGAGCTCATGACTCCTCCGCTCAAGACCAGTAGAGACCGTCACCAGACTTTTTGTCTCTCCCTCCACTTAGTCAATATAGTATTGAATTGAGTGGAAACATTGACTGAATCAATTGAAATTCATTTATAATTTACAACATTTCAAATTAAATCAAAGAAGTAAATGTCAACCTTTCAGACAAGTTACTATGTTAAAGCATTACCAATTACTCAAATAAGTGTACAAATACCATTATGTATTTTAAACCAAGCTTATCTGTTACCAACCATTTGGACAGAGCTAAACCATCAGGATATCACCGAATCCGCAATCCCATTCAAAACCATTATGATAATACCAAATCGAGACTCCTGCTCAGTATGGTACAAATACAAAACCGATAAATGCGACCATTGACTATAATGTCGGCTCCCTTTACATCGATCGTGCAAGAAGATAACCAACGAGATCGTTCGCCTCTAGTGTAGCCGTACCTGTCAATCTTGTTATGATATAAATTTACAGATTATAAGTAATTCAACTTTCAGAGACCATCCTTCCGTATTCAACTTACTGTACCAAATGATCAGACTCCGACGCTTAGAATTAAAATAAATAATTCAACCATCAAAAGTTATTTTTCAAGTATTCAAATAGGTAGGTTCCAACCTACTAAATATTGGAAACATTTATGTCAAACAATGAATTTACCACTAGTTCGTAAAACCTAATCCTATGGAGAAGAACTAGTAAGAAACTCCATGGATAAATAAAATGGCAATACCTACCTAAGTAACCCTATGAACGTACCTACATAGTACACGCTTTTGTCAAATACCATCATGACGCCGTAAGTAGGTATACGATACCGATTCACCGATTACGCAGTTCCTACCTATTTAACCATATTTAAATACGTACCTACCTAGTACACGTATTTGATAACCTCAGTCACACTTTTGATAATATACCATATAATAAATTTGACTAGAAACTTCATGGAAATAATGTAGAAAACTCAAATCATAATTCTTAATTAGGTAAGCGTCACATACCTGACGAGACACCAAACTTCTCTCGAAGCGTCGCTTTTGGCGCGAAACTACCGTGCTTTTGGCGCGAAATACTTTTAAGGCGCCAATCTTCCTAAATACCTATTATTTCTCTAATCATCTATCTACTTGACCTCCTAAAGTATTATCTCAGGATTTTGCTGTATCATCCATCCAATGATCATTAGTAATTGTTAAATCATCCATCACTCAAAAGTAGGTACGTAAATTTCCCCTTGCGCCTCAAAAGGGGTACTTGTGTAGATACCTATTTCTAGTATTGAAACTAGTTAGAAACATAGGCAAGTACTTCACATATAATTGAACACAAACGTTATTGTGATCGTATGTTAATAATATTAAATACCAATTCTAGGTAAACATAAGCTTATAAAACAAAAACCCTGTCATATAAAATCTAGTGCTGAGCGTCTACTTTATTCCATCTCTTCTTCATCTGGAAATATTCCCGCCCTACGCCGATAGCGTCCTTTACGTAAATACCTATCTTATTTAAATTACATTTTGAATATAAAATGCACTTCCCTTTAGATGCAGCAACTCGCTTACTACACCATCCCGTCGAACTCACTCACACACTCATATATAGGATTAATTATTGTAAAATATTAACACGAAACTCATTAATTACTCATTATGCAAAATTAATACAAACGACCCCGTGAAAATCAAAAACCTCGCGGGACCAACTACAAAACACAAAGTGACGCGTCCTTCTCCGCCATTTCTTTTTTACTCTCCCTCGCGAATTCCCTAAAATCATTCAAATCCATGATAAGAATACCAGTATTCAAACTTAAAATGTCCTAACTAAAATAATCTGATTTGTATAAATAATATCCTAATATTATTCCTGCGATCTCATATAATATTAACTAACTTTACAACTAAATTAAACCTTTTACTTTCACTTCTGAAGTTTTATCCTAGCTATGATAATATCGTGCAATTTGATATTATAATTCACTCCAAAAGGAGTACAAAGTATAAACTAGTAATATATTTGGCTAAACGTATTAAAATATTCAATATATCTTTTAATATAACAACAATCCTGACATTTCTAACATCCGATCGAGTTACTAATACTTTCCCTAATTCCCTAGATCATAGGACTTGTTCTTACACCTGGCATCCCTGATTCGCAGAGAAAGTATTGATCGAATAAAACAATCCATTTGATATTTATCTATGGTCATCAGTGAATGAAATATATTCAGTTCAATCAATATTCCAAAGTAAATCAAGATTTTCATAATAACTTAATCTATAATCTATAAATGTATTGACATTTTAAAGTTAATAATTTATAATGTTCGTAGAACTATTTTGTTTTTAACGAATTTATTTTATCTATTTGTTTAAATAATACAATAACGAAACGCATCCCGTCTGACAATGTCCATCAAACGTCAAATCTATTAAATGTCAACAAGTTCGGTTTGTAAACAAAGTTTTGAAATCTTTTAGTTAGAACATGAACGATTCTCGTTTATTTAATTATTATTGTGTTTTTCCCTCAGATTAAAGTAATTTATAATTTTATATTTTACCTATCAAGTGTCCTCACTAACTGTTGCCAAGAACATTGACCAAAACATGAAGGAAATTATATATTTTAGAGAGAAACTAAGTGAAAGAAGTTCAAACATAATTGAATGTTTAATCATATATTTGTGAATGGTGACGGGAAGGTACTCTGGACCGTTACAGCTCAACCCCCAAAATTTATGCAGGTGGCTAAATAATTAACCGTAGTAAATTTTTCACGAAATAAAATATATTCACAAATATATCTACAATTTCAATGTCCCCTCACTAATTTAACAAACAGATTCTAATTTGTCGACATTTGAATACAAGAACTAACCTAAGGCTATGAATGTAATATGTGTGTGTGCTTACTCATGAAAAGTGTTTTTCAACCGAATTGGAAATAATTATTATATGAACCAAAATCCAAGCGTTTTAATGCAACAAAGCATGAAAAAGTATGACCCCTCGCGCAGACAATCTAAACTATGGAAGGAAACCTGGTTGTGAGGCAGGTCAATCCTAGTGATATGGTGTAAGCCTTTCCGAGCAAAACAGTTTCCTTATCGTTCGCCAAGAACCCGAATACACCATCCTATCACAATCTAGAAGTCCTCATAGGCTAAAAGTAATAAATCTCCATGACTGCCTCATCTCCACTCGGACCCGGCAACATAATAATAACTCATTTACAATTCGGAGTATGTGGAGTGTAATTAGATCGGATATCGGCTGCGAGTAGAGTAGAACTTAATATGAAATCAGTCAATACTGATGCTTGTCTGCTGACCTACCTAACACCATCTCCTTCATATTAAGTCCTTGATTGTGTGAATGTAATTTCATGTATCTCATACATTGACAAACCGTTCCATACCAAGATGTTGTTGAAACATTTAGGCCTCAAGGAAAATATAATACTTAACATACATCATCACCTAATTAATCACTCGTCATCAACAAATCAACATTACACATACAAGCTGAAACTGCTCTTTTCATTGCGAACCACTCCACCTAAACATATCCGCAACATTCGTTTTGGCATGAAACACGAATTACTGTTGAATCTAAATTAATTCCCAACCCCCAGACTGAACAACAACCCCCCGTCTCAACTTAACCAAACAGGCTCCATAGGTAAACCTCCCGTGTACACCTTCACAATTTTATTATTATTATGCTAGTGAAATAACAATTATTAGGTTTTTTTTTCTTTTCTTTTTTTTTTTAATAAATTAAATTATTAGATTAAGTAGTATTAGTAGCACTAAAATAATTAAATTGTTACTAAAATGTTTTTTTTTTTTTTTTAATAATACCAAAGGTCAAAGTCAAAGTCTACAAAGTTACCCTATCCTACAGAGTTCAACTATTAATTTGAGTTAGGTACCTGTGCGAGTTTAGTTTATCTCGTAAATAAAACTAAAGGTTTCTATAATAAGATAATACCAAGGTCAAAGTCAATATCCTACGAAGTTTCCCCATCCTATAAAGTACACTATTTATTTGAAGTAGGTACCTGTGTACTATATGCTCACGAAACGATCTAAATATTCCTCAATTGAAAATACAAAAACACAAAAAGTTAACTACCCGGGATTCGAACCCGAGACCAACCTGTCCTGCCACTAAGTCACTATAGCTTAGCTTCATTTTTATGCAAGTCCAAAACGTATCTTGTAAAGCAATAATAAATAAACTTTACAAGTTGAATATTCTATACCTCAAATTTACCGTAACATTGTGTCCGTTCTACCTATGTAAATATATAATACCTATCTGAGTCTATATATTTGTTGTTCCATTATACAAGTACAATTCGATCTAAATTGACCGCAACAATAAAATATAAAATAATGATATACCTGGGAATCGAACCCACATCGTATAAACCTACCTATCCTGGAATTATATTATTTCAAACCGTATACCATAATTTATACTAGAAATAGATATTTTACAAAAGAATTAAATATTTTTGGAACATAACCCTAAACACGTCATAGACATCTAGCGCCGACTAGCTAAACTAAAAATATATTTATTTCATTTATCGATTGCTAATTCTATCATTTAATATGACAGATGTCGCTTTTGGCTCACCTAAAATCGATTTACCCGTTACTAGTCTGCTATTCTGCTACTAGTCACTAGAGGTCTAATAAATTAATAAATGTCTAATAGCGCCAAAATTACTACTTTCTCTTTTTCGATAATAGATATCGCTAGTTTATCCGTAATCGAATAAAATGACAGAAATGTCGCTGTTGATTTACCTAAATCGATGACCTCTTAAAGTTCTGCTACCACTCACTAGAGGTCTAATAAATTAATAAATGTTTAATACCACCATCGATGTTTCTATTACAGTTATTACGTATTTCACTTTTCGCTAATAGATGTCACTAGTTTATTTATAATCGCATAAAATTACCTAAATATTATTACTAAAAATTTCCCTAGCTTTCTTTCTACTAACAAATATTCACTACCTATATTTCATTTTACTCCTAATAGCGCAAGTTATACTAATAAATAAAGTCAACGTATAGAGATGTTAGACTTTAAATCCCGTAGGTGGCGCTACTAAAATTGTCACTACCATAATTATTTATACTACTTATTAAGGACTTCGATAACCCATTCTAGCCGTTTAATATTGATATAACCTAGCTTCGAATGAAACTATTATAATATTAATTTACCTAGAAAGATTTTAACGTTTATACTGCTAATATGAGAAATTATATATATATTTTAAACACAATTAGCATATGGGTGTATGTCTGTTTCCTTTATCACTCTAAACATATTTTAACTAGATGTCAACGAACGAATCGTAGGTACTGCCGTATTCTGTCCGTCCTATAGAGGTTATACTGGGAACCTAGTAGCTATCGCAAGTTTCATTAATTCTATGCTACAACTTTTCTTATAACACATGTAAAATAAAGACTGACAAAACCGTTATCGGTAGAAGTAGAAGACTAGTCCCTTTCCTCTAAAATAATAAACTCTAATCACGATTATATTACAACTTCATAGAATGAAACAGATATGAATCGATACTAATCTGTTCCTCTTTCCCAATAGATGGCGCTACTAGTAATGAAATTGAATTTAATGTACTAAAATAAATATGTTTTTACTTTTATCTTTTGTAAAATGCAAAAACAAACCCTTTTTATAAATATAAAACCGACTATAAATATTTATAGACGTTAGTAATCAAATAGACAAAAATCGAAAACTATAATGCGAGCGGAACAAAGTTCTAGAGTTTCGCTACTCAAGCGCCACACAAATTCTTTATACCTAAATGTAACAACCTAGGTTACTCGAAGCGTAACCATACTATCCCAGTATGAAGCTACTCTTTCTCTACCTATCTATAACTATTCTATAACAGCACCTATGTTCATAAACATTATACAAAATGTTTGATTTTCAAAACTATACCCTAACCTGCCCTATATAAGACTGAATATCGGAATTAGTCTATTCAGCTTTTAAAACATTTTATGTAAAATGTAACTATAAAATTCAACCCCCCGATTATAGGACATTAGAAAGCCCTCAGCTAATACAACCCCCCGATTTGTAGACGTTAGAGTCCGTGTGAACTAACACAACCCCCAATTTGCTAGGCGTTAGCACCCTGGCGTAATATATTAACTTATGTAATAATTATACTGCGATATAATACATCAAAACCATAATATATTTTTCCTATAATTGATGGCGTTCGAAAATTTGATTAATATTTTTCTATATCTATTAAGTCTTATCATTAATCAATAAAATCTGATAAGAATCTGACTAATTATAACATTTTCCTAAAATCATTTATACAATACCGATTTTGTATACCTTTATATAGAATATGTATACTGCTAAACATAATTTAATAAGTTTAAAATTATAATAGACTGTGATGAAACTCATGACTATGATCCTAAAATTAATTTAATCATTAAAACATATAAAATGGGTAAATATGTATATATATATATTGTCATAACACCGTTAAAGCTTTTTTTTTTTAAATCTATCTATCCTACCTGAGTACTACCAATCAAGACAAATACCAATCTTCACTTATCCATTTCACAAGCAACAAATTGTGACTTTATAAAAGTCACTTACCAGATCAAAAAGTCTTAAAAATGTATTTTAAACAAATATTATACATGGATATAAATATTATAATGATAACTAAATTATTCAAAACAAAACACTACACTATCCTAGTCCACGGAATTCTACGTTGTAATTCGAAGATCGAGGTTCAAATCCTGGTCCACGGCACACTAAATTGTAACGACCCACCCCCTAACCTAATTAAAACCTATTTAAAACCTATTGTAATAACCCCAAATTGTAAATCTATTCTAATTGTAAAGCTCATCTAAAGCTCATTGTAAACCTAAGCTAAAGCTAACCTAAATTTTTCAAACTTATTTATCAATAATCTTACCTCCCTATGTACTGGTCACTTGGGACCTAAATGAACCACCTACTTGTCCTACCTACTTATATCTCCATCTATCCTATCTTAATATCCTAATGACTTATCTTATACCTTTACCTACTTAATTATGTAACCTTAGACTTAGTTGTGATCTGGGTTTAATATTGGCCAAGTGATTCGTCTAGTGATAATGAAACCCATACGTTGTGATACCGTTGATTAGTAACCTAAATTCTTTTAGTGAAAGATTGGTATTCCTACATAGCCTAAATTATATAATACTATACCTTCTCTACCTAGACCTGTTCTATTATTTTATTTCTACTAAAATATGCAGCTGAGATAATTTCATCTAAATAAAGGTTGTCACCTACATGTATATGGCTTAAGGTAAACGTTAGTGATGTTAAAGTAAATGGAAGAAAGATACACTTTGAATTACCCATAATAAATAAATCAAAGTTTCTATATTTATTGATCCTACTGTTATTGAGTGATCAAAATATATTTATTTACTATTTAACCTGATAATAGGTACCGAATAGATAGCAATAAGATGAATAATTCTTGATTACTACAAATATAAAGACATAGACAAAATACTTTTACTATTATTATTAAACTGTATAGATCCAAAGTAGATCTATATTTTTATAGTGGCTAAGGGTAGAGCTCATGACTCCTCCGCTCAAGACCAGTAGAGACCGTCACCAGACTTTTTGTCTCTCCCTCCACTTAGTCAATATAGTATTGAATTGAGTGGAAACATTGACTGAATCAATTGAAATTCATTTATAATTTACAACATTTCAAATTAAATCAAAGAAGTAAATGTCAACCTTTCAGACAAGTTACTATGTTAAAGCATTACCAATTACTCAAATAAGTGTACAAATACCATTATGTATTTTAAACCAAGCTTATCTGTTACCAACCATTTGGACAGAGCTAAACCATCAGGATATCACCGAATCCGCAATCCCATTCAAAACCATTATGATAATACCAAATCGAGACTCCTGCTCAGTATGGTACAAATACAAAACCGATAAATGCGACCATTGACTATAATGTCGGCTCCCTTTACATCGATCGTGCAAGAAGATAACCAACGAGATCGTTCGCCTCTAGTGTAGCCGTACCTGTCAATCTTGTTATGATATAAATTTACAGATTATAAGTAATTCAACTTTCAGAGACCATCCTTCCGTATTCAACTTACTGTACCAAATGATCAGACTCCGACGCTTAGAATTAAAATAAATAATTCAACCATCAAAAGTTATTTTTCAAGTATTCAAATAGGTAGGTTCCAACCTACTAAATATTGGAAACATTTATGTCAAACAATGAATTTACCACTAGTTCGTAAAACCTAATCCTATGGAGAAGAACTAGTAAGAAACTCCATGGATAAATAAAATGGCAATACCTACCTAAGTAACCCTATGAACGTACCTACATAGTACACGCTTTTGTCAAATACCATCATGACGCCGTAAGTAGGTATACGATACCGATTCACCGATTACGCAGTTCCTACCTATTTAACCATATTTAAATACGTACCTACCTAGTACACGTATTTGATAACCTCAGTCACACTTTTGATAATATACCATATAATAAATTTGACTAGAAACTTCATGGAAATAATGTAGAAAACTCAAATCATAATTCTTAATTAGGTAAGCGTCACATACCTGACGAGACACCAAACTTCTCTCGAAGCGTCGCTTTTGGCGCGAAACTACCGTGCTTTTGGCGCGAAATACTTTTAAGGCGCCAATCTTCCTAAATACCTATTATTTCTCTAATCATCTATCTACTTGACCTCCTAAAGTATTATCTCAGGATTTTGCTGTATCATCCATCCAATGATCATTAGTAATTGTTAAATCATCCATCACTCAAAAGTAGGTACGTAAATTTCCCCTTGCGCCTCAAAAGGGGTACTTGTGTAGATACCTATTTCTAGTATTGAAACTAGTTAGAAACATAGGCAAGTACTTCACATATAATTGAACACAAACGTTATTGTGATCGTATGTTAATAATATTAAATACCAATTCTAGGTAAACATAAGCTTATAAAACAAAAACCCTGTCATATAAAATCTAGTGCTGAGCGTCTACTTTATTCCATCTCTTCTTCATCTGGAAATATTCCCGCCCTACGCCGATAGCGTCCTTTACGTAAATACCTATCTTATTTAAATTACATTTTGAATATAAAATGCACTTCCCTTTAGATGCAGCAACTCGCTTACTACACCATCCCGTCGAACTCACTCACACACTCATATATAGGATTAATTATTGTAAAATATTAACACGAAACTCATTAATTACTCATTATGCAAAATTAATACAAACGACCCCGTGAAAATCAAAAACCTCGCGGGACCAACTACAAAACACAAAGTGACGCGTCCTTCTCCGCCATTTCTTTTTTACTCTCCCTCGCGAATTCCCTAAAATCATTCAAATCCATGATAAGAATACCAGTATTCAAACTTAAAATGTCCTAACTAAAATAATCTGATTTGTATAAATAATATCCTAATATTATTCCTGCGATCTCATATAATATTAACTAACTTTACAACTAAATTAAACCTTTTACTTTCACTTCTGAAGTTTTATCCTAGCTATGATAATATCGTGCAATTTGATATTATAATTCACTCCAAAAGGAGTACAAAGTATAAACTAGTAATATATTTGGCTAAACGTATTAAAATATTCAATATATCTTTTAATATAACAACAATCCTGACATTTCTAACATCCGATCGAGTTACTAATACTTTCCCTAATTCCCTAGATCATAGGACTTGTTCTTACACCTGGCATCCCTGATTCGCAGAGAAAGTATTGATCGAATAAAACAATCCATTTGATATTTATCTATGGTCATCAGTGAATGAAATATATTCAGTTCAATCAATATTCCAAAGTAAATCAAGATTTTCATAATAACTTAATCTATAATCTATAAATGTATTGACATTTTAAAGTTAATAATTTATAATGTTCGTAGAACTATTTTGTTTTTAACGAATTTATTTTATCTATTTGTTTAAATAATACAATAACGAAACGCATCCCGTCTGACAATGTCCATCAAACGTCAAATCTATTAAATGTCAACAAGTTCGGTTTGTAAACAAAGTTTTGAAATCTTTTAGTTAGAACATGAACGATTCTCGTTTATTTAATTATTATTGTGTTTTTCCCTCAGATTAAAGTAATTTATAATTTTATATTTTACCTATCAAGTGTCCTCACTAACTGTTGCCAAGAACATTGACCAAAACATGAAGGAAATTATATATTTTAGAGAGAAACTAAGTGAAAGAAGTTCAAACATAATTGAATGTTTAATCATATATTTGTGAATGGTGACGGGAAGGTACTCTGGACCGTTACAGTAGGTACGTTCGAAATGGTGAATACATAGTTTGTTTTCTTGATAGTGCGTAGCTCTGTATTAGTATTGTAGAGGTGCTTCAGAAAGAGTATGCTAAGTCACTTCTTTAGTGCATTTGTAATCATAATGTCGAGTCATAATTTCGATACGCCAGTTTAATTGAAATAATTGCTCACATAAAACCACAATTGTCATTTTGTTGGAAACATGTTTTTTTAAATTGATCGATCAACATTCTGACTTCACATAATGATTACAAATAGGCTAAAGAAGCTCAGGTTTGAAGCTTAGTATATCCCTTCTCAGACACTCTGTATAAAGTGTAACAATAACAGTGTAAAATATTTCAAGAGGTTCATGGGTATGGTAAATGGATAATTCCCAAGGAACAAATGAAATGATTGTAGACATTAAAATAACAACTCGTAAGTACTAAGTGCGCGGTAAAACCTAACTAGTTGGCATATACCCTTAAAAAACTAAGACCCTATTCACACAGTTATTATACACATAAACCTACCTACTCGTTAAATTCTTACAATATTTTTGTTACACACAATATAGGCTGTGGTTTTAATAAATGAAAGTTTTTTTTTTTAATTCAAAGTAAGATGTCATTCATTCATATTATTGCTATTTATTGCATTATTATTGATGTATTTCATTGCGCATAGATACGTTTCATGTAGGCCTATGCCCCTATATTTAAGCGTTATATATACAATTCAAGATAAACAACATAGTCGTTCCGCCGTAACCATTTAGGGTTAAAAGCTATAATTTTTGAAAGCCACGCGATGTTTTTTTTACATATTCTGATGGAATTTTTGTTAATTGATATTTAATGTTTTTTATGTTTACGCGAATATTACACTTTGAAATAAAACACATTTTACGGATTTTATCGCATTTATTTTATGTTTTTACGTTCCATAGTCACGGGAGGACCATGGGTACTGGAACATAAAACAAACGCGATAAAATCCGTAAAATTATTTTTATTTCAATGTATTTTTGTTTGTTACTAGGCTATCATAAACATGATGAACTGGCTGTTTTGCGTGTGCGCGCTGACGGTGGTGGTGTCAAGCTACTCCCAGCAGTACCCGAACCGCTATGAGAACTTCAATGCCGACGCAATCATACAGAACGATAGGATCCTGCTCGCGTACTACAAGTGCGTAATGGACAAAGGCCCCTGCACCAGAGACGGGAAGAACTTCAAACGTGAGTTGTTTGTGTAAACCCCATCTATAAATACACCAGTCCGATGGGGTAGAGTCCTATAAAATCAAACTCAGAAGACATGCTCTAGAGCGGGGTCATTTTAAATTAAGTATTCGTAATCGATATGAGAACGAATTCGAAAACTGTCCGATGTTGTTTTGTTCATTTTCTGTTGAGTCTGGGCTCAAATCAATTCTGCCAACAGTCCGAAGTTGATGTCGCTCCGGATGAGCTGTCAAAAGGCCGAAAATTAGGCAATTTTCAGTCGCAGTAATATGGTGAGCATTTCGGTTCGGCCACATCTGCGGTTTAACGTTTGTGTTAATGCCATTAAACAAGTTGATTAAGTAATTAAAAATAACCACGGTAAACACTTGGCCACATTAATGTTACTCGGCTCTTTAAGCTTAATATCTAACATTATTAGTATTGACGTTGGTAAATCAATGTGCTAAACTGCTGGCCACATCTGGTTAGTGGCATTATTAAGGCACAAATTAGTGCACTAAGCCACAGATGGCCGTAGCATTATGAAGAATGTATGCAGCCATTGCGGTAATCCGTCACGGGAAGTTTTTGATCCCGATAAGTATTTATTTCGAATAATTTAAACTAGCCCCGCTGTTGGGTATGCAGGAACTCCTAGTGCAATCGTAGACTCATTAAAAAGCATGCTGTCACTGTCATTCTCATTTATAAAACCTGAGGTGTGTTCGCGACGGAAGAGACTTACGTTAGCAAAACACTACATAAGACGATACTGCTTGAGCCGCTGAGCATAATTTTCCCCTATAGATTTCCTAACAAACGAGATTCTTTGCTACTTGCATTCACCGGTTCCGTGTGAGGCTATACTTACAGTAGCCGAGTTAACGAGATAGGGTTCAATTACCCCATTCTAAATATTATAAAACTATTTTCCTTTATTCCAGGGGTGCTACCAGAAACACTAGCCACGGCTTGTGGTCGCTGCTCAGCTAGTCAGAAAACGATCGTTCGGAAGCTGCTTCTTGGCATCAGGTCGAAGAGCGAGGCCCGGTTCGCGGAGTTACTGGACAAATACAACCCGGACCGCTCCAATAGAGACGCCTTATTTACCTTCTTAGTCACCGGTGCTTAGAGCCTAGTACTAAATATTATAATACAATGACATAACATATCAGTAGAACCACCATAGCGGTGCTATATCAGAAATACCTCATTGGAGGAATGAAATCATACTTTATAAATATTAAGTTTTGTTAATAATTGATTATCGGTTTGAGCTTCCACGAACGTGAAATTATTATTTACACCGAATGATTCAGAAAGGTTATACTAACATTTAAACATGCGTCTTCTGTAGCACATTTGCAATCATTATGTGAAGTCAGAAATCATAATTTTGAGTATGTCAATAACAAAAATTTGCTCACAAAAAATCATAATTGTAATTTTGTTGGGCACTAAAATTTATTTTTTAAATCGACATACTATTTTAAATTCTGATTTTACATGATGATTACAAATGCGCTTATGAAGCACCGGTTCAAAGGTTAGTATACCCTTTTTGATCAAACTGCGATTGAATAAAAAAACAATTTAGTATCATATTATTTACAGTATTAACATTTCTATAATTGGTTTGACATTGACAAATACGGATCTGATACACTCAACGACGGACTTCGAAAAAAACTTAACGAAGTTATATTGCATTTATAATTTATACCGATTGGTTATGATTCTAGTACCTAAGTAATAAAAACTAGTTAGAATTATTGAACATCTATATCTCTTTAGTTTTATTTATTCGAGGTTCTACTCCACTGTGTGGTAGTTTACAGCATTATAAAAGATTACTTTAATTGCCTCGGCTATTATTCACACTACAATCTCAGTTGAATCAATTATTGTTACATGTCCATGAATAATAAGAGGTGACATATTTATCATAATACCTACTTATATGACTATTCTAGGAACTAATGCATTCTAGCGTTGATTCTTACCTATAAATATAGGAAAATATAAGTCGGCAAATCACAAAGCTCCTAGGCTTGGTACGAGATTAATCTTCCTGACTTCCAAGGCCAGTAACCATGAAGGTAGTGCTCTTGACTCTTTGTCTGGGTTTAGCTGTCGCTCAGGACACGTACGACGCATCTAACGATGACTTCGATGTATCTGAAGTGCTAAGCAATGAGAGGCTACTGACAGCCTACGCCAAGTGCTTGCTGAATAAAGGGCCCTGCGTTCCAGAAATAAAAAATGTTAAAGGTAAGATAATACGCATTTATATAAATCTTAACAATATAGATTAAATACTTAGGTAAGTAGGTACCTATACTAACAAAGACATTCATAATATGCAACTATAACTTAAAACACAAATTAAAAATAATTATACTTCTAAAAGATGACGTTGTCGTTAGTTGGATGAAATATTTTCATCATTAAACTTAGATTCAAAAAGAGCCCTTTTAAATGTTTCATAAGACACCAATCCTTGAGAATGATACTTCTTCGCAGCTTCCCAAACTGCTTCGAATTTTTTATCTGTAAATATTTCACCTGACGCTTCAAATATCTTTCTTACTTTTACTGGGGTACGGCTAGCGTACATGTCGCGATGACTAACACCAAACAATGTCAAGACGCTAGGACATAAACATGATTTTGCGTCTGATTCTTGGGGTAAGTAAGCTCTATCCGCTCTACAGCAATTATTTGGAGTCACTGGGTAATCTTTGTCCAAATATCTTCCAGACGGAATCCCCGCTAGAAGTCTTGGATCAGATTCTTGATTCGTTTTAGTCATCTCTCTATAGGTCGTACGGAAATCAAGACATTCTTCCCCCACATCAGGTATTTTTGGCAGTTCAGGTAAAGGTTCTCTATAGTTGAGAATGTAGACAAAAGTCTTGTATTCTATTTGGGAACCATCGAACACATTCCACACTCTCAATAGGGGCTCTATGAAATTTTTATTGAATCTTATATACTTAGTGGCACAGTAATTGTATACAACTTGTTTAGGCAGCCACCCTGTCCTATATTTATCTATATATTTGAGGCTTAAGTAGAATTTAGCGTAAAATGGCGCATCGAATCGCTTAGAAAAGCATTTTCGTAATGTGTTCAGATGTGCGATACATTTTAAAAAGAAACCTCGTTCTGAATTCAAATCGCAATTGGCTAGAGATTGGGGAAGCGTTTCTGTATCAGGAGGTTCTATCTTTCCAAATGCAAAGCCGTCAGGGACCACACTAATGTTATCATTTGGTTCAGAGCATTTTCCGAGACAGGCTTCCTTAGACTGAAATTCAGCTAGCCTAGCGTTTATTCGGGTATACCACGCGGTGCCAAGTGTCTGCCTGTCATCAGTCAGACAACATTTCATGGATACTTCTCCTTTAGATTTTTTTCCAAAAGTGATGTTCGGGTTAAATGCAGGTTTCAAGTAATCACGGTTAGTTTGGTACCCAGCTTGTTTTCGATCCGGGGTGGTGTCAGGACCAGCATCATTTGGCATTACTACGTCGTACAAGCGACCAAAGAATGGTGTTTTCTTTCCGAATGTGGTGGTATTAATATCTAGCCCTTGTGGTAACATAGGAACTGGATCACGTATAGTACCGAGTGGGTTTTTCCAATAGGAAGTATAGCATGTCGTTTTAAAGTCTTCTACAAGTGTTTCAAATTTGGTTTTGTTGGGCGGGTTGATAAGTTTAGAGCCTTGGCTAAACGGTCCAGCATATCTCATGTCTAATGGTGGAGGATGTTTCAGTGGTGGTAATAGTTTAGGCTTCGTTGGAGGCAGGATAGCATCGCTTATAAGAGAATCCACTTCGTCTTGTAAGATGTACTGGTCGAAGCAGTCCGCAATGCACAAGTTGGGCTGTGCGCTGGGCAGGCCCGCGGCGCACACTTTTGGGTCTCTCTCAATAAACATGCCGCTGTTGCCTTTACCCCCGGTGTTTCGTCGAGTACACGCTCTTTGCATTTTGAAATAGATTTTTTTATCAGTATATCATGAAAGATTGTGGCATAAAGCATCAAACAATTATTTTCTTCCTCTGAGTTCACTTCACTTCACTTTTTAAATCATTATGGCATGTTGCCAACAACAGAGTTTGAAAAGACACTTGGCCGGTAGAATAGAATATAATAAAAAAAACAAATCAAAATATATTTTACGGTTAAATGACGAAATAAAAACAGAAAGGATGTGAGAACAATAGCTTTTTGGAAAACCATGATAAAAGACAACACTAATAAAAATAATATCTATCATAAGTATAATTATATATATAAAACAAAGTCGTGTTATTATATATTAATATTATATATATAAAAAAATCAGCCCACCCGTTCTTGAGTTATAAATTACTTAAACCATTTATAACTCAAGAACGGGTGGGCTGATTTTTATGATCATGGATTTTTTTTTAAATTTGTCTCGGCCCTTATAGCAGAGTAACTATTAAAACATGGAAAAAAATCTACTACGTTTGATTTTGAGGCGGCACAAAGTTCGCCGGGACAGTTATAACAGATAAAGAATGAAAGGGGAACAAAGAAAGAGAAGTTAGAAGAAGTAGCAAAATTTTAATATATTGACAACACGGGCCCACTCCACCTTAATGCTAGATTGAATCGGGGAATATTCTAGCATGCTGACGCTGACCCAGTGCGAGTTGGCAAACTTCACACGCCTTTCAACATACTTCGGGTTTCCGTACGATGTTCGCGTACAAGCTATCACCGTTCAGCAAGTGATAATTATTATTATCATCATCCATCATGATTGAAGATTGAAGAATGAGATTTGCATGTAAAATCTGTAAATCTCCAAGGTTCGCAAGGTTCGCCACCTTGGTACGAGTAAACTGTGAAAACTTGTTTTTTTAAAGAAGGGAGCCTGGCTACCTAAGTAAACATCGAAAAATTACAAGTGCCAGCGCAAAATCCTTATTCTGTCTCAAAAAGTTGTTTGAACCTTATGGCGTAAAGGCTTATCCTTTGTATTTATTATTATTTCAGAAAAATTACCTGAGGCATTGGCTACCCGATGTGCAAAGTGTACTGAGCGACAAAAGCAGATGGGCAAGCGGTTGGCACAAGAGGTGAAGAAAAACCACCCAGACATCTGGAAACAGCTCGTGGCCTTGTACGATGCTGACGGCAAATACCAGCAGGCGTGGAAAGATTTCCTTGAATAAAACTAAGATGATCATTATAAAATATCACAAAATGTATACACCTTTTTTAATCACAAAATTACATCAAAAACCCACTAAAACTAAACAATGTTTGATAGCAAAATAAAGGCTTATCAATTATTTGCTGTATTCTTTTCTTCAGACTCGGGATGATCATTCAGTGCTCGACGAAAGGTTTCATAGCACACGCTTCCCTCTGAATGGTATTTCATTGCGTCTTTCCAAATTGCGTCAAATCTTTCGTCTGTAAACTTTTCTCCCGCAGCCTCAAAAACTCTTCGCAACTCTTGGGGCTCTCGGATTGCATACATGTCACGATGTGAGACATGGAGTAAGGTGAAGACGCTTGGTGATAGGCAGGATCTCATATCCGACTCTTGTGGTAGGCATATATTGTTTGCTCTACAGTATCTTTCTACCACCACGGGATAATCCCTATCGAAATATCGCCCCGAAGGCAACCCAGCCATACGACGAGGGTCCGCTTTTTGTCCAGGCTTCACCATTTCCTTATAAGTTGTACTGAACTCGAGACAGTCTTCTGGCAGATCCAATATCTTTGGAATCTCAGGGGAAGGCAGTCTATAATTTAACACACGAACAAAGGTTTTATACTCAATATTGCATCCATCAAATGCTTGCCACATAGACAACAAAGGTTCAATAAACACTGGATCAAATCTTATTAGTTTTGTACCACAGTATTCGTAAACCGTCTCTTTAGGAAGCCATCCAGTCTGTTTGCTATCATAAAATTTAAGGTTCAAGTAAAAAGTTTGAAAAAATGTTGGCAGAAAACGTTTCGACAATGATTTCCGTAAAGTATTAAGTTGCTTAAGGCATTTTCTGAAGAATACAATTCCTTTATTAAGATCGCAGTTTGTCAAACATTCAGGTAAGTTATCTGGAGGTTTGAGTTTGCCAAAGCTGTGACCTTCGGGCAACATGGAGATGTTATCGTTGGGAGCTAGAACAGCACCCATTCTTGGTTGCTTGGCATCCTGAAAATTTGATTGTATTGAATTTTTGATTGTAGGAGTATAAGTTCCTAAAACAATTCTGTCGTCGGTTACACAGCATTTAGCATAAGTGCCACGCTTGTCGACCAAAGTTCTATGGCCGTATGTTAAATCAGCATTATAAGCGGGTAAACAATAATTACGGTTTGTTTGAACTCCATGATATTTATGTGGTGGTGTGTTGTCGGGATATGGTTGCTTTGGCATAACTATATCATACAGCCTTCCGTGGAATGCCGTGGGCTTGCCAAATGTTGTGCCGTCTGCATCGAAACCTTCCGGCAACATTGGCACTGAATCTTGTCCTTTTCCGAGAGGCTTCTTCCAGTACGAAGAGTATTGTGTATCTTTAAGGTCTTCTATAATATGGTGGAACTTCGATTTATCTTCTGGATTCACGAGACTGGACATTTGTCCAATAGGACCAGCGAATCGCATGTCTAATGGTATTGGTTTACGAAGAGGTGGAAGCGGGCGAGGTTTGCGTGCTGGTATGATAGCATCGCTCATAAGAGCGTCCACTTCATCCTTGGGTAGATAATGTTGCATCAAATCCCCCACATGTTCATTTGGCTGAGCAGTTCGCAGTCCAGCAGCACATATCTTTGGATCACGCTCTATGAACATGCCAAGGTTCCCCTTTCCCCCTGATGTTAAATTACAACTGTCTATAGGCATGTTTATAGTATCAAAATAATAATATTATATGTTTCTATAAGTATCTGCTCATTCTTCTTCTTTATTATTTAAAATAAAATTACGACAAAATTAGGTAAAATATATTTGTCTGTCACACGTATGACTTTAATTTCCTTCCAATTCCAATACCTAGCTTTTCTTTTTAATTAAATGTCATAATTTTGTAAACAGTTCTTATAACAAACATATAAATAAGTTCACAACCAATATTTTGTTGAAAACACATGTATAATTCTATATAGTATTAATGTTTAAGTTAATTCTCCGAGTAAATACAAGTTGGTTCTATATTACTATGTGGCGTTTTTATTCATGTTTATTAAACTGTTAATAAGATTATAATAGTAGGCACCTTGGTTTATTCATTTGTTATGAATAACGAGTAACTCAATATAAAGAACTACTTAAGGTTTAAATTTAGATACACAAATAGAATAGGAAATAGTTATAGAAACAAAGTCCGTTCAACACTGCTACTATATCGTTGAATTCAAGGGTTATCCGGTAGTGATTCACATCTAGTTGCCTGTTGGATTAGCCACATTAAGAATATAAACACGTGTCTCTAAGTAGGCAAGTAATTGATGGTTTGCTTTTGTTATGTGCACTTATGGACAATGACAAACAAGGCTTTATAAAGAATTACGTGTGTGTGGTCCCCTCAGTCTTGGTCAAACCTAGGCGTTACATACATAGTTGCAGGTATTTATTTACTTATATAATAATTTATAAAATAACTATAATTATTAAGAATCTTGTAATAGCCGTTGTGAGAATCTTCAGACGGAGAAGATTAATATCAGAAGAGTTGATTTTAGATTGAACATATGCAGTGCAATTGAACTAAGAATGTTTACAATAAAAGTGTTCCCTATCTGCTTCAAAAATCTGAAACTGTCGTTAGAATAAGTTAGGTGCAAAGAGGTGTAGGAAAATAACTTGATGGTGCAATGTTGCTATTGGCTGCTTACAGTTAATGTACTTCTGACAAAGTGAAAGTGCCAACCAATATTAATAACCGTTTATATCTCGATAAAAAACGCTCCCCTTAATACCTACTCACACAGTATTTACTGTTCGTAATACCGTAATAGCGGTTCACGGTTTACTGATGCGGACATATGTTTTAATCTATAACTGCAAAATATATACCAGATATTTCACAGCCCCTAGCGTTTGTCTTAATTATCGTTCATTACTTATTAATCTAATTTGGTACAAACGCTAATGATCTTAAGGGTGTTTTTCCTATTCAAACGTGGTAAGGAAGTACCCATTCCATGAGAGATCTTCCCATGCAGCAGCCGTAAGCCACCTACAAAATGATACTCATACCACGGTCATTCTCCATTTTGCTTTCATCGGATTCCCGTGAACCATAATGCCCTTTTATTTACCTAGTTCTTTTTTCAAGTCATTCAAGTTCAAGTCATTTGCAGTTCACAATGAAGGCGATCTATGTGTGCCTAGTGACCCTGGCTGTCATGGTTACTGCAGACTTTTACGACCCCAGGTACGATGACTTCGACGTACAGCCGCTTCTGGAGAACGATAGGATCTTGATCAGCTACACAAAGTGCTTCCTCGATCAGGGAGCTTGTACGCCCGATGCTAAAGATTTCAAGAGTAAGTATTCCCAAAAGGCGTCTCTACCGGCCGGTAGAGACATTGTTTTGCTTTTATTATGAATATGATAAGGGCTCGATTAATTAATATTATGAGGAATAGATAATTAGATTCGTATATGTGATTACTTGATTTTCATAATTCATCTTATTGACTTTGAAATAATTCAATGTATTTATTCTGACATCCGCTTATTTTCCACTCATTTGATCATGATAAGTTGTTGTTATTATCTATAAATACTTATCTGCAAGTGCCTAGTTAAATGATCACTTGTGCTGTAAATTATAAATTGCTAAGCGTTATTTATAATAAATAAATAGATGAGAATAATAGTTATCATCTATGTCATAACAATTATTGGTTACGTAGATGTTTCTAACTCAGAAGTCAAGTATTTTTCAAATAAATTGGAGCTAAGCTAAGAAGAATAAGAAGCATGAGTTTAATAATTTCTCATTGGATATGACTGCTTAAATATGTGTAGTTACCTTTGTCGTGTGCGTTTTGCAGAAGTTATACCTGAAGCGTTGGAGACCAACTGCGGGAAATGTTCTCCCAAACAAAGGCAGTTAATAAGGCAAGTGATCCGAGCTGTAATGGAGAGACACCCCAAATCGTGGGAGGAGCTCGTCGACCAATACGACAAGGAAAGGAAATATAAAGATACCTTTGACAAGTTCATTGCAGGGACCGACTAGAACATTATCTTGCTTCTATTTTTGTTATAGGCGCTTGTTTGTATGTAGAATGCTACCTTTATCGAAATAAATTGAATTTTTGTTTATAAATTAATGTTTTCTTTCCATGTAAGTGCTTATTGTTATTTATTGTATTGCTTTGGGTTTTGTATTTAAATAAAGTTTTTTTTTTCTTTTGCGGTTAAAAAGTTTTCCCATTCTGTCGTTTGTTATTAAAACTTTAGTAGTTAAAACCAAATTAAAATGCACAGTCGGCCTAGGTTATTGAAATGTTGTGGTGTACATCGAATCATTTTTTGATATATATATACAGAGTGTAAGTGACTACGTAACTAAAACTGATACCACGTATTCAGCTCATGATTCCGGACCCCCTAGAGTTCGAATTTTCCGTCATATTTTTTTTTTATGAAATCACCAGCTGCTCCTCGCGGTGTTACCTGCGTTTACAATTTACCGGGATAAAAAGTAGCCTATGTGCTATTCCAGACTATAATCTATCCCTGTGCCAAATTTCATCCAGATCCGTTCAGCCGTTCTGGCGTGATTGAGTAACAAACATCCATCCATCTATCCATCCAAACTTTCACATTTATAATATTAGTGGGATTAGTGGGATAATAGAAGTCTATCACAACGTGATGTTAAATAAGTTAACCATTATTAATAATGTATACCTAAAACTGCAATGTAAATTAAAACTTGACATGCTCGAGCGCGCCTGTAACTCGCACGAGTCAAGTATTGCGTCGAGCGTTGTGTTGTAATCGCGTGTTTCCAATACACTGCGTGTTTACCTTCTATTACTTAAAATCTGTTTCGCCCGCATGCTTGAACCCTCTCAATAACAGGGAACCCGAAAAATATATTTGTCAATAAACGATTGATTTTCAAATATGTATCGCTGTTCCTAACGCCATACAAACATTTACCCCATTTCCAGCTGACAAAGTGAATTTACATTTATAAATATTAAAGTCGTTGTGTTTATAAAGAAATTACAACTTAACTTAACCAAATATTCCATCCACTACATAGTTTTCAGAAGAAAAAAAAAATCATATGACTTGTATTTATGCAAGTAAAATAACTATTCGCCAGCCAAGTTCGGTTCATAAAAAAAGAGTCTTCGTTGTACACTTGTAGACTTGAACTTGGCACCTATAAAATAGTCGACTGTATGACAAACACGGGTGACGCGAGAGTAAACTCTAATGGTGCCACCATTATAGTTTACTCTCGCATGTGCGTTTGATAATAAAGAAACAACAAATTAGAAACAAAGTACTTTATGGACACAAAAACAAAATTTCCTTCCAATTAAAACTTTGGCAATTCATTCTGCGTTATTGAAAAACAATTCATAATATACTCTTTATAATAGCTCATTAACTCCCTTCGGCTGTGCTTAGGCAGGGCTCTTCACAGCTTCGATCTTATCCTTGTACCTGTCCTGGTAGATGTTCTTGGGGTCGTATACAAGGGCCAACTCCTTCCACTGGGCGGGCCGTTTATTTACCAAAAATCTGATTACTTTTTCTGAGCCATCCTTCTGCTTCTTAGTGCATTTACTGCATTCGTTTTCGAGAGCATCAGGAAGAGTTTCCTTCAAAGCTTTGCCATCGGGAGTGCAACGACCTTTGGCCAGTAGACAGTCCATATAGCCCTTCATTAAGCGTTCGGACTCGAGAATTTCATCGACATTGATGTTATCCCATTTGTCGCTGTAGGAGTCGGCAGGCTTGGCCGAAGCTGCCACCACGCACGCCAGTGCTACTAGGATGATGAGTTTCATTGTATCCTGTTACAAGAAATGAGGTTTAATAAATATGAACCTGCTTTTGGAATCTTTACATTATAACATTATATTTACACATTTAAAAATAAATCAACTGTGTGTTGGTTTAATGTAACATAATGATTTCTTATATTTACGCGAATACTACACATTGTAATAGAACTAATCTTACGGATTTAATGCGTTTATTATGTGCTTTTTACGTTCCAACGTTACGGCTGCTTTACAGCAACCGTGGTCACAGGAGGACGGTTGCTGTTAAGCAGCCGAAACGTCGGGAACGTAAAAAACATACAATAAACGCGATAAAATCCGTAAGATTAGTTTTACTTCAATTAATGTAACATATTTCAAAAGCAGGAACAAAAAACAAAATGAGTCATGAACAAACATCAATAATTCCCACGTAGTTTTAGCGATCTCACAATTGTAAAACAAGGGTGTTACAGACTAGATACACCTTGTCTTGTTGATTAACTATCAGTACCGATATTCTCAATATCATAGGTACCTAATCCATATTAGCTAGGTTGGACAGCAAAAAACGTATTAGAGTACCAATGAATCCCTAGTGTTTGGACAATGCTAGGAAACTTGTCTGTTAGCTAGTTGTATAGAGACATGGCTCAAGGACAGCGAGCTTAATTGCTGTGATTGTCTATTGTCTTATTATGACGCGAAGGAATACACAGAGTGATTCAGAAAGGGTATACTAATCCTTGAATTTGCGCTTCTTTAGGTCATTTGTAATCATTGTTTGAAATCATAATTTCGATACGTAATTTATTTTTGAATTTGTTTGCAAATCACAATTGTTTTTTTTTTCATCGACCAGTTTTAAAATCTTTGCAATCACACAACGAATGCTAAACTCAAAAGATAGATTCATCGTATGCCTATGCCTATTGGGAGTCGAGACAAATCTATGTTAGCGCTA
The DNA here is from genome assembly GCA_905404115.1 of Pheosia gnoma. NCBI lineage: Eukaryota > Metazoa > Arthropoda > Insecta > Lepidoptera > Notodontidae > Pheosia > Pheosia gnoma. The sequence goes on from FR989910.1 coordinate 4,157,649, forward strand.
GCGGAGCTGCGGCCAAAAGCTAGTATTAGATAAAACTATAATATTTTATAACAATAACTGCAAGTACCTACTAGTGTCATTGTAACTGTGTGACTATATCATAATAGTTGATAGTGGCTAAGATATTGACATAACATCAGTACTTATATTTTTTCTTGCAATTGGAACAATGTTTTAATTGACTAAGTATGTCAACTATCTAACTGTCAATGAAATCATTGACATCGTAGTATAGTACCTACGTTGGTAGCAATATTTTTACGACAACATATTAATCTCTAATATCGTCTACGTAACATACAGCTGATTCAGAACGGGTACACTAACATTTGTAATCATTATGTGAAGTCACAAATTTGATGTCAATTAAATAAAATATCTACCACAAAATCATCATTGGAGTAATGTTGAAAAGAAAAATCTCTTTAAAATTCGGACTTAAGACAATTATGCACAAAAGAGGTGTACGTTTAAAAGGTAGTATTCCCTTTCTGAATCATGCTGTATAGAGAGGTCTTGTTTACATGTGACAGATGGATATAATTATTTTTTTTACAAAATATTTTTCTTTAATTTATTAAATCCAAATATTACATAAGTATCATGGTGTCGTAAATATTATGTGCCAAAAACAGAAAATAAAACTAAAAATACCTATTCACCCATGAGTTTGTAACTTAAGCTATATTTTGCGATAAATTAACAAAAAAAGGACGCGTTTTTAATTTCTTAATTCAGAGCGGGCCATAAGCAAGTATTTTATATTTTCAATCAATTTAGAATAAAATATAAATTGTTTACCTAAGTGTTCATGATTGTATATAATTTAATATGTATCCATAATAATGTTTATATAAACCGAGGGTTCGTATATTAAAAAACTCACCAGTTCCTTAGTATTCACTGTGCGACCCTTCGTTGGGCTGTGACGCCTGCATCTCAACCATAAGTCGTTTTATACTGCGCCCGCCGCTAGATTGAACAAGCATTGTGACGACATTATGCATAATAGAACCATCGGGATATGACAAACAATGGCGTCGCGTTACAAGGATTTAATTAGAAAAACACGCCAACGTTTCGCCAGTGATTGTAATTAGCTAGATGTATTGGCTTCTGATTAAAATTGTATGATTAAACAAACGATCGGTCATCAAAGGAATAAATCATTTTTGAATGGTGCATGCAGTTGGAAAATCATCCAACCACCGCCAAATATGAATTTCCTGCTGACCGAAATTCGGGGTTATACATTAAGCATGAATATATTGTGCCCAAACATTCCTATACTTTTGCCATGGTTCAATAGGAAAAACTGTTGATTTGATAATCCCTAAAGCATTCTATTTCTCATAAACTTCTTTTTTTTTTAAAAAGAGCAACCATGGAGTTTCTTGCCCGTTCTTCTCCATAGGAATGGCATTCCGAACGGGTGGTATAGTAGTAGCATAATATTTGTAACTTTTAACGATTCATAAGTACTGTACTTAATGGTCTACGTGAGTAAAAAAAATATTCTGATTCTGATTCTGATTCGACCTATATCGTCAATATAGGCAGCTAATACTTATTAGTAGTATATTCAATAGTATATTCAACACCTAAGAACGTAGAGAATCTTGAAAACAAAGATGTACCCAAGGATTATTAACAACTTAAACGTTTAAAAAGGAAGTCAGTCTTCTTACTTATTAAAAATGAAAGTAAATTACATAACCATGCACTGTGGCATTACCGTAATCGAATAAAAAGGATGGCCACGTTATTATACAGTGTGCTCACGATTATTTATTGTCCGTTTCACTTAAAGTAAATAAAAGCCCAAAACTGTATTACATAACGTGTGAAAGACCTGGATAAAAATATTGCACATAAACTGTGTGTGTGTGTGTGCAAATCTTGTTTTTATGCACTGCAGAAATGGATGAGCTTACCACTAATAAATAAATAATAAATATCGCCATACGAACACACCAACTATACGGTCCCACTTTAAGCAACGCTTGTGTTATGGGTACCGTATAATTGAAATCGTGCTGTTGGTAGCAGCTCATAGTAATTAATATATAAGCTAGTATAAAGCTATTGAATTGATTCTAAAACCTGCCGTTTTTATCTACTTAGTTCTATGGAAGTTGACGAACACATGGCAGCTGTTGACGACAGCTTGGTCTAGTGGTTTGCGCGTAGGCTGGCCGGCTCACTGCACCGGACAGTTGCAGGTTCAATTTCCGCCTGAGCAAATTTTGGAAACGATCTTTTCGTAATTTGCCCTGTTCTGGGTGTACTAGCATTGCCCCCAGTCCATTATACGGTACCCATAATACAAACGTTGCTTAGTTTGGTGCCATATAGTTGGTGTGTTCGTCTGGCGATATTAATTTATTTATTTACTAGCTGTTACCCGCGACTTCGTCCGCGTGGTATTTAACAAAAAGCGGACGAAGTCGCGGGTAACAGCTAGTCTAAAATAAAAGTAGCCTAAGTTACTCCTTGTTACATCAGCTATCTGCCAGTGAAAGTCCCGTCAAAATCGGTCCAGCTATTTCTTATTATTACAAACTATTATTAGAACAAACAGACAGACAGACATTTTTTTTTTAAAATGTTGTCTTTGTATATGTTCCGTGAATACATCCAAATGCACTTAGTAAAAAGCGGTTATTTTAATATTACAAACAGACACTCCAATTTTACTTATTTTATAATATATTATAATACTAGATGACCCGGGGTACTTCGTATCACCTTTCTAACGACACTCCTCATTACTTGACATTGGCAAAATACCCGCTAAGTTGTGGGTGAGGCCATTTGGTAACGTATAATGGTGACAGAATGACAGATTACCTTTCGTTTGACATTCGACAGACAACTGACAGTCAGATTTTTTTTTTTTTATTTATTAATTTAAATTACAAAGAATGTATACAATTTTGTTAAAGTGGTGCAACATAAACTCCAGTGAATAAGCAACATAAACTCCAGTGAAAATAAAGCACAATAAAGACTTATTTTTCGTCCTTGCAACTTTTCCATATTTTCTCACCGTGTAAACCTTCCCTGGACTACGACAAACATTTCAAACCAAAATCAGCTAAATCGGCCCAGCCGTTCTCGAGTTTTAGCGAGACAAACGAACAGCAATTGATTTTTATTATATAGATATAATGTAAACAATAAATTGAAATGACAATTGAATAATGTGTGTGTTAGTGTGTATCCAACCGCAGGCATCATGGAGACAGGATAATAACCAACCCAAGGGCAGCTGCTTGCTGTTACTCATACCTGAACTGGACCATCTTGAATGTATAATTGACCTCATTAATATCACAACGTTGTATAGTTGTAATAACCTGAATTGAAGTGAGTTGACAATCTTAGTTCTCCAAATTAAAGTAGTTACGAATCCAAAAGTAATTGCTCTAACCAAAACGGCTAGAATACTTCTATTCCCAATTAAAACTAACCTATCAGTACTGGATTTTTTATTTTAAGTTCTGTAAGCTGAGTTTCATTAAATCGATAGCGTGTCAAATTCAACAAAGTCGCGAGCAGTGACATTGTGACATTTCACTATAAAGTCAACATTTATTATTAACTACAACACAACAAGACAGACAGACAAAAATTGTAAAAAAAATTGTTTTGGTATATGTACCGTGTATACATTCAATTGCACTTAGTAAAAAGCGGTTATTTTAATATTACAAACAGACACTCCAAATTTATTTATTTGTATAGATTAGCCGTGTACCCGATAGTAACTTAAATAAATCTCCATTCAACTTTGACCCCCATTTGAACCCCCTTAGGGTTCTAATTTTCAAACATGCTCTCATAATGCGACTCTAGGATACTCAAGTAATAAACCCGTCGAACTACAAATCTAGGTTCACCAGTTAAGCAGTGCGTTGTCTCAGTCCGTGTTAAAAGTTTTATAAAGTATAAGATATATATTCCACAGTGATCTATGGGGAATTAAAGCATAAATTAAGGCCGTTATTCTGAGTATTCTAGGTTCAAACTAAAATAAACCTTCACACGAAGAAAATTCAAACCAAGATTTAAATTAGCACTCCATTGTTTTGGTACCTTTGGTCAGGTCATTGTCTCTATATTCATAATAGCTAAAATATTTACACGTAGCTTTACGAAACTAATTACAACAAATAATTAGCAATAACTATTGTTTGACAATGTAGTTAGCGTGCCAACGCACGTTGGGAAAAAACATCAAACGTTAATAATTAAATTAGTAATCAATTTGGTGAGGCAGAAGATAGGTGGGTACTCATTAGTTTCTCATAGAGCAAGACGTCTTTCTTGACCCAATAAGTTTTTCGCAGAATCGAAAATGTATGAATATTCGAGGTGAGCTTGGTAAATAAAATCTAAGTACATCTATATATTATGCGTAAACCAACCCATGCACTTAACATAGATCGGTTAATTTCAATTTTAGAATGTTGAACTTCCTAAACCTTGAAGCATAACTAATTTTATGTTTTTACGTTCCCGTTTTTATTTCAATGTGTAGTATTCACGTAAATATAAGTAAACAATGTTCCTAAACCTTCTTGACGGGACGGGAGAAGGACGAGACAGGCTGACCCGTCTCATCTCTCGTCGCGCCCTTACTGATAAAGGCAGCTACTAACATGGTCTTAGGAGACTATCCTTTAGTTTTTGAGTGTCTGCCACCGGCATTTAAAGATTTTGAAAACAAAAGTCACACAAAGAACGGCGACCAACGAAATTTTTTTTATTAGCTCAATTGATCCTGTCTCCGACATTGATCGAAAAGCTCTATGAGGCCTAGTTAAATGATCCCATATTCGCGTGGCTTCAAGCTTACATTCCTTTACCTTCTATTAAAAATATCAATTAATGGCAACACTGATTGAGTCTGAAGAAAATTTCCTGGCGTGTGTGTGGCCATGTTATAGACAATCTCTGAGATATTTTACTTTCTGGGACTTGTTACTTGCTTACTGTCCGTGTGTAAACGGTACCTCAATCACAAGTCTTTTTACGTAGCATTTCGGTAACGTAAGCGTCTTGCATCCCGCTCACACCATAGAATTCTTAAGTGAGTATAATAGTGATGAATAGTAGAATTTCCTGCTTACCCTATAGCTCAGCAAGTACTTACGAATTATACAGGTGTCCGTAATATACAGGCTGATTCATAAAGCTAAGCCTGGAACCTGAGCTTCTTAAGCGCATATGCAAACACTATGTGAAGTTAGAATTTCGATATCATTGAGGTTTCTTGTAAACAAAATGTTTTTTTTTAATTGACATAACTATCTAAATTCTGACTTCACATAATGATTACAAATATGGTAAACTAGATGCGCCCGGCGGTGTTACCCGCGATAAAAAGTATGAAAAATTAAAACATATATCCCACGGGAACCATACATTTTACCGGGATAAAAAGTAGCCTATGTGTTATTCCAGACTATAATCTATCTCTGTGCCAAATTTCATCCAGATCCTTTCAGCCGTTCGGGCGTGAAAGAGTAACAAACATCCATCCATCCATCCATCCAAACTTTCACATTTATAATATTAGTATAGATAAGCGCAGGTTTAAGGCTTAGTATGCCCTTTCTGTACCACCCTCGAGGTCTAAATGCAATAACTAAGTTGGCTAGGTATTTGTTACTTCGCTACTTACTTAAATGTGTGAAACGTATGCGTGTAAATCGTGCATTACATACTCCCCTTTAATTTCTAGTCTACACTTCCTACCATAAATTAGAGGGCTAAAATATTCCAACCAGGAATTGAATACAATGCCTATACCTACATACGCAGTTTCGCAATTCTGTTTACAAACGCCGCGCAGGCGCAGCTTGAGTAATTATCGCGTGCGGCACTCCTTTGTTTACGGACGCCATCTTGTGGGTGATATTGGGAATTTTAATTAAGAATAAGAAATAAGTGGTATAATAATATTCTACGCCACGTATTCTTTTCTAACGATAGCCTAAGACTACGTCACTGTCAGTGCTGCCATTTATTGACACCCTTGTAGCGACCTCTTCAACCTCGGCACAAGCTACACAGATGGCACTGCAGACGCATTCAGAACAATAGACAATTCTCAACACAATCCTGAATCGCGCTATGAGAGCTTTCGGTGCCCCTAACATATATACAAGATCCCGACAATAACCCTCGGGGCGGCCGCCCCGCCAGGCATACCACCCACCTGGCTGGAAGATCTTCCCTTTTCCGCTAAACCCTTAATGGATTTAACACCGCCCATTGGTCGTAGTTGGCCGATAACCTAGTCTTGGGCCAATGAAAGGGAGGAATTATGTGACCCTAGAGAGACCTATATGTAACAACATTCTACACTATATGAAAGTAAGTCTTCGAAAGAAAATACTGTGAGGTCATACTGACGGACCGCTATAAAAATAAAATTGGTCTTGTTGATGTTGTAGTCGAATTTAAACAACTGCATATTTTTTTATTATTTTATTGCATTAAACCGTACACCAATCAGACAAATATTGCGTATAGGATTTAAATAAAGAATACGCTAATGAATTCTAATTCTTTTTGACAGTTTTTAGTTCGGCCTCGTATTTGGCAGCGTATTTGCCGTCCTTGTCATATTTGGTGCACAGCTGCTGCCAGTATTCGGGTTCTTCGTTGATGAGATGACCAATCACACGTCTTGTTCCAGCGCGCTGGGCTTCCGTGCACTTGCCGCAGTTGTTCTCCAACGCTTCTTTTATGTGGGCTGTTGATGTAAACACTCGAATTAATAACGCAAGCAAATTATATAGTACTAGTTGCGCCGCGCGGTGTTACCCGCAATTGAAGAGTTTATAATATTAGTATAGAAGTATAGATAGTGAGTGAGAGTGACAATTGGTTGCCATAAAAATCAATTAAAAAATATATTTATGAAATTGTATTTTATTTTTTTCCTCGCAAGTGCGTTGAAAAACGTAGTGAAACGTGTGAGCATTAGTGAAAGATGGTACATTATTATACATGAGTGAGCTATGTTGGTCATTACACTCTCAGTTATTTTACGCCCTCGTCTTTGGCTCGGGCTGTAATGCATCGTCGAGTGTAATGACTAACTTAGTTCCCTCTTTATTTATTATCTTTATATTACTATAAGTTAATTTAATTTCCATTCTTAACAATTATGCGATCTTAATCGCTATGTAGTTAGATTCGGTATTATGCACATCGAGGCTAGACTCTTGGATGAATCATGCATTTGTATTATTTCTGCGCCACGAATAAACTTCTCGTAACTACCCTAATCTAGGTGTCAGAGAAATCGCCTTTAGTCCAATACGATACCCACGGTTGGCTAGTTCGGGACCATAATATAATTGGTGTGATCTTTTGCCTTTTTATTATTTATTCCAATAGTTAGTGGTGTTACAGGTGTCTTGCTTCTAAGACGCAATTTTGTTTTGCAAGCATTGTAGCGTTTTTGCCATACCTATTACTGGAATCAAGTTTAAACAGCTCACAAGTTTAGGACCAACTACTATTTAAACTCTCCGTGGTGCCTTACACCTGGAATTAGTCCAGCTGTAAGAGTCTTGCTTCTGTGGAAACTTGTCTACCAGATCTTTTTTGCCTCCCGCTTTGCAATGGAGGGAAGTGGATAATTTTCTTCCAACTCCTCCTATTTTTATCTTTAGATTAATTTCGTGCGGGTTCCAAGACAATTAACTTTATCCCGGGACTCGCCGAGGGTCAAACCTCGGTGTCTTCATTGGACACCACTGTAGATCCTGGCTTACAGGAGTAGCAGTGGTGGGAGAGTGTGGCGGGCCTAGTCTTATAAAATAAAGCATTCCTGCTTCTTACTGGTTAGGCCAGTTTCGATACTTACATTTAAGCTCCTTGCCCTCCGCGGAACACTTGCCCTCGTCGAGTACACACTTGATGTGAGACACCAGCACCTTCTTATTGGCGAGGATCTCTCCCACGTCGACTGTGTCATATCTGTCGGTGTAGTGGTCGTCCGGGCGCGCGCTGACGGCCACCAACGCAACGGCAAAGAGACAGAATACAGCCTTCATTCTGTATTTAAAAAAAGTATAGTTAGATGAAAACACCAGTCAGAATCGGAATCAGAACATTATTTATTCATGTAAACCATTGAGTATAATATATAGTACTAATGAATCGTCAAAACAGTTACAAAATGTTAAGCTACAACTTTACCACCCGTTCGGAATACCGTTCCTATGGAGAAGAACGGGCAAGAAACTCGATGGTTGTTGGTATTTCAATTTTTTTTTGTTGTATTTTTTGTCTATGTCTGAACATACAGGTGGTGTGTTTATTCGCGGGAACATCATTGAATTCATTTTAAAGCTTAGCATGGTGATAAATAGATTACGTTTTTACCACAGACTCGTTAAAATAATCACACACGGCGTACGCTTAAAGCTTAGCCTAAATAAATACGGTCTATAACTATTTATTCAACATGCTAGACCAGAATTTTTTTAGGCTTCACTTTTAGCGTAGCCGTGCGTTGTCTGAATATTCTAATAAGTCTGTGGTTTATACATGTAAGTCACTATTTAACCGGAGGTAAAACGATAAGGTTCCCATAATGTACTAGACAAACCACTGTAAATAACTATCACTTAACTAATAAATTAGTAAACTGAGTAGCACTCTATTATGGACAATCCCCAGGCGAACCAGTAGCGTTTGGCCATGCCCTGGCTGACAAGATGTCATTTTTTAAACGTCTAATAATTTGATTAATATATTTTGTAATGTTATCTTTATAACCTACTGTTAGCCCTGTTCAAATATTTTACACTATTTTCGTTTCACCTGATATAAACTGTTAATAGTACAATCCTTCGCAATTAACAAAAAGTCTATTGCAAAGCCATAGATCCGAAATCGACCTCGTGTAGGAGACGGACTACCTGGCTGGCCTTACCGCATCGCCACCCGGTCGACGAAACCCTGTTTTGCCGCGAATAAATGTCGTATGATTCGCGGTGAAACCTCGCCGATGCATATGATAACATATTATTATGTCAATCAATACACCGGTCATTTTGATAAATGCATACCGTCGTGTGTCTCGTCCGTCTAGGGGTCAGACGAGTGCGGTGTTATTCAGATATTCTGTTTAAAAATTGACAAAGTTATATCATTTGTTTCGTATAGCGCACCTAGGGGGCATTTACAAGCGGTATTTTTTTTCGCTAACTCTACAACTGGGTCGGAACGCGATCTCAACTGGGAAGTTTCTGGAACACGTGAATATATGATGGAAAAATGTGTGCATTGAGCTTACTCTCAAACAACTTTACGAAGAAGAAGTCGTCTTAACTCACAGGAGGACTATACAAATAAATCATATCTATATATAGGTAATTCAATATATAAATATATAAGGTGCTTAAGATTAGAGAATAATAATAAATGAGATCAGCACCACACTGGGACTGCGACGCCCCCGAAAAATTCCATCGACCATCTATAAATAAACAGGTTATTACACTACAAAAAAAAATATATGAACATAGACATTATAAAAAAGGTACGTATAAAAGAAACATCTCTACTCTGCCGAGATGCGAATGTTAAGCTGGATGTGGAGTAACGCGAATAAATAAGGTGAGGAATGAGTATATAAGAGGTAATTTGATATTAGCGTCTGTAGCAGAGAAAGTAAGAAGCTGGAGGAGGCTGGAATGGTTTGGTCATGTGATGAGAAGACGCGAGAAGCATGTAACCAAAAGGGCTATGATTATGAATGTGAATGGATATAGAGCGAGAGGAATACCCAAGAAAAGATGGATGGAGTGTTTTAAAAGTGATATGAAGGAGGTTGGAGTGGACACGAGTATGACGGAAAAGCGGGATGTATGGAAAAAGAAGACTTACTGCGCCGATCCCAGATAATGGAAAAAAAGTAAGGCAGATGATGACGATTTGTCAAAATCATTTCTTTAGCCGTCATTTGTCACCAAGAAAACCGACTCGTAGTAGTGAGTCGTTGAGTAGTCGACTATCTAGGATATCTAGCTATTGCTCAATAGAGTAGTCAGTTAGCTTTACTGTTATTTAATAAAGAATCAAACGAAATGTATAAACTAACTAGTTTTTGAAAGACATCTAAGACAATCTGAGATATGGCACTGTTTCAGCTAACCTTAATCCTTAATTCTTCTTAATCTTAATCCTATGGATTAAGGTTAGCTTAAACAGTGCCAGTTAGATAGAAAGATCTAAATGCAATGTGCTAGTTAAAATATGTTTAGTTATCACATGACACGTACCTTGGAATCGTTTTGAATAAAATACTCGTCCACACAAGTGTTGCAACTCAAATGCACTGATATTCACGTCTGCTGTTCGCGCGTATAAATACTAATGCAAGCAAGTTGTTTTTATATACATAAAATATTGGGGAAAAATAAAACAGCATATGTTTAGATAATCCTTGATTTTTTCCTTCTGTTGTTTATTATGACGTAGGTTGTGAGCTGGTTAGAGCGAGCATTTAAGGCTCCTACACATCGCCTCACAGACGACTGTGCCTTTATTAAGTTCACCAGCATGTTCTTTGTGATTAGTTTTACTTATAGGGGTGGAACCCCTCAATACTTACCTCTCGAAGCGCCACTTACCATAGAGTCGTAAAGTAAAGCCGATACTTCAATCTTTTCATGGCAATTGGCCTATAAAAGCCCATGATAGCCAAGTTGGTAGAACTACCCTTGCGATTAGGGGGCCAGAGTGTAACCCTGCCACACACTACTAGGATTTCATTTTAAATGATGATGTACTAGTTCTCGAAAGATTCGGCTGACTCGGACCGAGTCTGCGCACGTGAATTTCGCCATCCAGCCAATTGGTCTGGGTGGTAGTGGTACAAAAATAAATATCGCCAGACCAACACACAAACTATACGGTCCCACAGAAAGCAACGCTTGTATTATGGGTACCGTACATAGCAAGTTATGTATACTCTTTTAGCTCGGCTTCTTGATTCAACTTGACCACGCTACTATAACAAGGTATATACAACTACTAGCTGTTACCCGCGACTTCGTCCGCGTGGTATTTAACAAAGATACACCGTTGGCAACAGCCTGCTCGCGCGTTCTGAGAAAATCGGTCCAGCCATTTCAGAGATTAGCCGGAACAAACAGACAGACAGACAGACAGACAGACGGACAGACAGACGGACAGACAGATAAATATTGTAAAAATATTGTGTTATTTTGGTATAGGTACCGTGTATACATCCAAATGCACTTAGTAAAAAGCGGTTATTTTAATATTACAAACAGACACTCCAATTTTATTTATTTGTATGTATAGATAACAAAGTATATATATATATAGGTATAACAAGGTATATACGTATATCATTCAATGGCTATAAAAATACAAGTGTTATCCACGTAAGTCATTTATTTTAAGGATACATTTATTTTATTTTTAATTTAAAGTTTATCATTTACAAACAATGTAATAAAAACCAATGTTGTCGAATATTTTAATGCAGGTATATCGCCAGTGACCTACCTACTACCTGCTGAGATTGACTCCTATTGGTATGCAATCCCAAGACATACGAGGTTCGGCAAATTGTTCTATATTTGGCTTTTCTTATGCAAATCTATTTGTTTCCACTTCTTTTGTTATTTATGTTTTGTTCTGTGATTTGTTTACCAAAAAAAAAATATTTCATACTTCTTGATTTCCTTCCGTGTCACGGAGAGCCTCTGGGCGCTTAGTAGGAGTTTTAACAACATCAAATACCGATTGAGTAATTGAAGCGTATTCCATACTTTTACAATGACCCTGTCAGATACATACGGAATCCTCCCAAATACGTACGACAGAGAAAGAGCACGATCCTATTCTCCAACAATACGTGCTTTTAGCTATCTTCAAATTTCCTTCAAATTACGAGGACATCTAAAAGCATATGCAGGTAAGTATAGGAGGTACTTATGACTGAATACACCTACTTAATTCAAGAGTCTACTATCCAATTCTTTATGAAATTCTAGCACCACAAGCCGATCGAGTTAACTCCGCACCTGGCGCTCGTATTTTACGGGCAGCGGGGCAGCGGCGGCGCGGCGGCGGCGCGGGAGCGGCAGGATCTTATGCGTAAAATCAAATGGACCGGTTCTCGAAAACAGCGGCGCGGCGGCAATGTCGCGGGGCGGCCAACGAGCGCCGCTCCCGCGCCGCCGCCCCGCCGCGCCGCGCGCCGCCCCGCTGCCCGCTAAATTCGAGGCTGAAGCATTACACCGCACTGGGGCACCGCCTACGATGATTGGGCACCGCATAGGGAGGTGCGGAGTTAGCTCGAGTTATATATTTAAACTAGTTGAACCGGCAAACGTTGTTTTTGCCATATAAAATAAATTGAGATATAAACTATCCTATATTTCAAGTTGGATAAAACTGCACACAGTGTGCAAAATTTTATTAAAATCGGTTTAGTAGTTTAGGAGTTCTTAGCGGAAAAACACCGTGACACGTAATATATATATATTAAGATATTATATCTGGATATACTTACAATAATAAAACGTTCTCAAGTATTTATTATTTGTTGATAAAATATTAGCCTCCATTTTAATAACAGAATAAATCAAAACGATTGTAATAAATAATCATGCGCGTTAGTTTTTGTTCGAAGCGCAGTTTTTACTATTCCTGGCACAAAACATAATGCAAAGGTCAACATTTCATATTTATTTCAAAGTTTCATTTTATAGAAATATAATTAATAACGTTTCTGAATAAATCACTAAACACGATTCGAAATTATAACATAGCCACAGAATAAGTATATACTATATAATTAATATGTATACTTTTATTTCTTGGGTACTACATTATAGCTCTAATCTAGTGACCAATTTAATAAGAACTCTGGAAAATTATTGAAATGATGATAATAAACTTTGAGTAAACGTTCTCGTCCCCATCCAATGTACCTACAATGTAAAAATATCAATAACATACATGTATACTTTTAAGGGAGCTTAGTACGAATTTTGATAGCATCGAACACCGATCGGGTGATCGAGTCTTGCCGTACATTTCACAATGATAACGCCTCTAGCGGAAACGTGCATCTTTATTGGTAATAATATGAAAACGCTCGACAAGTACTTCAATACGTTAAAACTTATACCCAGGGCCCAGTATTATAATAATTTATGACAACAAGCCCTGGTTTTACTGATTTATCAAATGAATTGTGCACCTCTTGCTGTTGGCAATCCAAGTAAAATATTCCATGCCTTACTATTACTTATTATTTTAATACTATAGGTAGAAAAAAACCTGTTTCTCTAAGAACATCTGTGGGCTCGTCTGACTAGTACATCTGGCATTGGGGTCTTAGCCTAAAATGACTGGTAACGCCAATATTCATACATCGATTATAGACTTAATCCCACATCCCTATAATCGAATCAAATTTCTACCTTTCCCATCCTTAATCACCGCTCCTGATTGGCCGTCGCAACACGACGCGCGACAACAGCGCCATCACGGGAACGCCGCCATATTCGAAAACAATCCGCAAGTTCGCACGCACGCTAATCGCCCCGCTAGCGCAAAAACCCGCAAAACTAATTAATTAATCCGCGATAAAACCCGCCGCGCCGCAATATAAACCTAATGTGCCATCGCAGGCACGGGCACTGAGCCCTAGTAAGTGTTGAGTGGTTGTGTCGAGAACGAGGAGCAACCGCCGCCAGCAGCTATCGAAGAGAGAACAGGCGGCGTTCAACTGGACCTGCACGAGAGGAGCCGTAGACGTCAGGAGCTGGTGAGTCCCTTTCCGCTTTCCTATCCCTGATATTCTCGCATCTCCCGTACCTAATTTACCATCTTTCCCTGGTCCCTGCTTCTCCGTGCTCGCGCCACCATTTGTGGTCCTTCGAGCCGGATAAAACCGCTATTAAATACTCCCACGCTCACGCGACCTGATAGGTCTTCGTAAGCAGATTGTCCAACCGCTATCCTATTACTTTTTCCCGCTATCTATATGACTATTGCAGTCATTTCTTCGCAAATTCCAACCGCCAACCGCTCTTATAAGTGATCCCTTATAGGAATTTATTCACGTATATATGTTTAATAAACCTAGTAAACCTATATACCTAGGTATTTATCACTATAATATTTAATTTCATCCATAACATTGAGTTACGCATACTTACGAACTCATCATTTATACCATTTCAAAATAATTTTATTCGATTTGCTTTATTTATGCATTATAATTCCGCCAAAAGGTCATCGCCCGCCAATATTGTTCCATAAATTTATTTATAGTATTTTATAATTACCTACTTTATTTATACTAGCTTAAAGTTCATTTTATTAATTCGCATTTAAAATAAATTCGCGCCAAGCGTCCGAGTGACTCCGCTTCACGCGCGCAGCCGCGGACCCGCGCGCAGGAGCCTCGCGCATCTCGCGCGCTGCGACCGACCGCCGAACGCAACTTCTCGCCGCTATAATATTATTTTTATTCACGCTGCATTACCATACGAGGTCGGCAGAGGTGCAGGTTTTTCGCTATAAAATTTATTATTATTTTTTCCGCTAATTTCGCTACGTATTCCACGAGTACTTAATATTTACTTTAATTATTTCCCCGCTATTTTAAAATGCCGCCAAAAAAGCAACCTGTACCTGCAGCCGATCCCAGTGGTGAATGCTCTGACTACGAGGATTCCGAGGATCCTGATTTGCTTGTGTTAGCCGCTAAACGCGAAGCGCTTTTTGAAATCGTCCAAAAGATTTACGATCTTTCTATAGAAACGCAAACGAGCGCTAGTGTTAGGGAAAGTTTCCTCGACGAAAGCTCTAACGTCGATACATTGCGCGAAGAATATATTCACACAGTGGATAGATATAATTCCCGCTTGTTAAAACTTAATTCTACCGCCAAGCCTGAGTATAAGTGTCTCGTCTCATTCGAGGCTCTCTATAGCAGGATTAAACGCACTAAGTTAAAGTATTCGCAACCAACGCAATCGCAGAATGTTCCCGCCGCCGCCGCCGTGCCACATAAGGCTAGGCCCACACTTCCGTCAATTGAGTTGATGACATTCTCAGGTGACATTCGTTCGTGGCCGTTGTTTTACGCTAGCTTTAAATCGACCGTTCACGATAATCCATCACTCACTGATGCCGAACGACTGTATTATTTATTAGGCAAGTTGTCAGGCAAAGCTCAGTCGGTGTGTGCAGGTATATCGCCCTGCGCTGAAAATTATCAGCTGTTGTTGCAGGCGCTTATCGACAAATACGAAGATAAGCGTATGCTCGCATCCGCGTATTTAAATCAAATGTTTGATTTTAAACCATTAATTTCCGCTTCCGCTTCAAACTATGATTTATTTACCGATTCCTTTGTGAGTGCAGTGCGCGCTTTACAAAACTTAAATATAAAGGATTTGAATAATTTAATTATCCTTCATGTCGCGCTTAAGAAAATCGACTCGGATACTGTCCGCGCATTCGAGTTAAGGAACAGTAGTTCAGACATACCCGCTTTCGACGACTTAGTCGAATTTATTAAGACTCGCGCTAAGGTTTTAGAGCGTACTACACCCAGTGGTCCTGGACGCCCCAGTGCTGGTTTTAGTGGTGTGCCTAATAACCGCTCAAATAATATTCACCGTTCTACTAACGCCCCGCACATGCCGCAGCCGCCAAAGTACCAATCATATTATGTAGGTATGTATGCTGATTCAGAGTGCAAATGTCTTTGCAACAATATAACACATCAGCATTTATTCAAGTGTCCTGATTTCGATAAAATGACCCCGCAAGAACGCTTTAAATGCGTGAAGGATAAAAACGCGTGTGTAAACTGCCTTAGCTTACAACATAAAGTGTCAGTTTGTAAGTCTAATACCACGTGTCGTAGATGTAAACTCAAGCACCACACGTTCTTACACTTCGAGCGCGCAGGTGCAACCACTGCGCCACCGCCGCATACGTTCGCCGCTCCAACTCCGCGCGCTGACGAAGCTACTTGCGCGCGCCCCGCGCCCTCGCACTCGCCCCGCGCGGCGACGGCTGCGGCTGGCCCGCGCTCGGACGTGGCTCTATGTGCTACCTATTCATATAACGCGCAATACGGATCGCAGTCAAATAATATTACGCCCGCGAATAATAATATATACTCGACTGTTTTACTGTCTACCGCTCAAGTCGTCGCGTTCGATGCTAATGGCCGACGACATATTATTCGTGTTTTATTAGACTCCGCGTCTCAAAGCCATTTCATCACGAAGAGGTGTTGCGACCTATTAGGCCTTCAGACTGCAGACACCGGCCGTACTATGGTGAGGGGGTTCGGTGGAAATGAAAAAGTAATCAATAGTTATTCGATTGATTTTAAATTTTATTCGCGATTTGATGACAACATTAACTTTAATATTTCGCCGCTAGTCGTTGAGCAAATCACTGACTTGTTACCGACCGCGATAGTAGACGCGTCTGTCTTGTCAACTTTATCGGGTCTTCCGCTAGCAGATGATGTGTATGGAGTGCCTAATGAAATAGATGTTTTGATAGGCGCTTCCCTCTTTCCGCACTTATTATTGCCCGACGTAGATTACGTTCCGCGGGAGCTATCGGAACCAGTTACTTTACGCACCGTGTTGGGATATGTAGTTATGGGTTCCGTGCCCACGATCCCCACTCTTCATACGCACCAGATCTTGACATGCTGTTTAGTCCAAGAGCCTACCGACCTTGACATTTTAGTCAAGCGATTTTGGGAGCTCGAGGAGCTGCCCTCCGCTCCGCCCGTTCAGCATCCCGCTGATGTTGAATGTGAACATTTCTATAAATCAACTACTACCCGCGATCACGTTAGTGGTAGATACGTTGTCGGCCTACCATTTAACGGTGACGTCTATTCTCTTGGAGATTCTTATAATACCGCTCGCAGACGATTCATATGTCTCGAAAGAAAATTGGAAGCGTCGCTGACACTAAGATCGGCATATGATGACGTCATTACTGACTACATCTCGAAAGGCTATGTTACGCCCGCACCTCCGTACGATACTCGTGACCCCACTCCTATTTATGTTATACCGCATCACGGGGTTGTGCGTGAAGACAAAACGTCAACGCGTCTCCGTATCGTCTTAGACGCAAGTAGTAAGACTAGCACCGGGCATTCTCTGAATGATATCTTACATTCAGGGCCGAATCTGCAAGGTGACTTATTTCAGATTATTCTTAATTTTCGCCTGCACGCAATCGCTATGACTGCGGACTGTCGTCAGCAGTTTCTACAGATAGTTATGCGTGAAGCCGACCGTCGTTTCCAATGTTTCCTCTATCGCTTTCGCCCGCAAGACCCGCTTATTTTATACCAATTTAATCGCGTGTGTTTTGGTTTGTCGTCGAGTCCATACCATGCACTGCGCACGGTGAGGCAGCTTATCGATGACGATGGGGAGAATTACCCGCTCGCGAGTAGCATTGCGTCTTCCTCGCTTTATATGGATGATATTGCCTTTTCACTCCCTGATGAACATGAAGCGGCCGCCGCGTCTCAACAGCTGATTAAATTGTTTAAAGGCGCGCAGTGGGACCTCGTTAAGTGGAACAGCAACTGTAGTTCTGTATTGAATAATCTTCCCGCTACACATAAACTCCCCAATGAAGTGGAATTTGATAAGTCCGTCCAATACAAAATATTGGGTTTACATTGGTGTACTGACATCGACGCATTTTATTTTAAAATATCCGCTCTCGCAAATGTGACTTGCACAAAGCGCGCTATCTTATCTACTGTCGCCCGCCTGTGGGACATAATGGGTTTTGTTGCTCCCATAATTGTATACGCAAAATTGTTGATCAAAAGGCTTTGGCAACTTGGTTTAGATTGGGACGATATACCGCCGCTACCCATCGTTAAAAGGTGGAAGCTATTTTGCGCCGAATTACCGGCTCTCAATAGTTTGCGTATCCCGCGACACATAGGCCCGTCCGGCGACTGTGTTGTCACCCTCTTGGGTTTTTCCGACGCTAGTGAACACGCATATGGCGCTGTGGTGTACTTACACGCAAGTACTCTGAGCTGTAACACAGTACAGCTAGTTTGCGCTAAGACCCGAGTTGCGCCTACTAAGCCACTTTCAATTGCTCGTCTCGAGCTCTGTGGAGCCGTTTTACTAGCAAAGCTGCTGCGCACAGTTCTCGATAATTACTCGAAACATTTCCAAATTAAGGTATATGCGTTTGTTGACTCTAAGGTCGCTCTTTATTGGATTAGGAGTTCGCCTCATAGATGGCAAACCTTTGTCGCAAATCGTGTTGTTCAGGTCACCGATAATATTTCGGCTGATAATTTTTATCATGTCGCAGGCATTGAGAACCCCGCAGACATATTATCACGTGGCATTACGCCGCATAATTTAATTTCGCACCCCCTGTGGCTTCACGGGCCGCAGTGGGCTATATTAGATCCGTCTCAGTGGCCTCTTCCTAGCCTGGACGAACAGTCTATTGTAGATATACCTGAACAAAAGGTTCTATCGCACACTGTGTGCACACCTGTTAAGCATTTCATTTTATATGAGCTCGCTACCCGCGTCTCCTCTTGGAGTAGACTTATTCGTATAACTGTATATGTTTGTAAATTCGCAAAGTTATTGCCCCGCCGTAATACTACTGCAGTGACTGCCGATGAATTAACCTTCGCTGAAACAAAGGTACTGCATGCTCTGCAAAATAAATATTTTGCAGAGGAATATTGTAATATTCTAAATAATAAAATATCCTCCCCAGTATTTAATCGGTTGAGACCTTTTGTTGACAACGGTCTGATCCGTGTCGGTGGTCGCCTCGCAAATTCCGCGCTGGACTATGCGCATAAGCATCCAGTGATCTTACCGCGTAAAGATCATGTTGTGAACCTCATCATTGATTATTATCACGTTAAATACTTACATGCCGGACCAGAGTTGCTAATGTCGTTGCTACGACAGAAATTTTGGATTCTATCCGCACGCCGCATTGTGAGACAACGAGTCCACATGTGCAATACCTGTTTTCGCAACAGACCTCGCCCTAACTACCCGCTGATGGCGGACTTACCTGATAGCCGCACACGTCAAGTTGTCAAGGCATTTACGCATACGGGCTGCGATTATGCGGGTCCTATCGCCTACACTCCTGTGCGCCGCAGAGGTGTCCGCAGTGAGAAGGCATATTTGTGTATTTTCACATGTCTTACAACCCGAGCTGTACACATTGAAGTCACCACAGACCTCAGCACTCCCAGTTTTCTAGCCGCGTTGAAGCGCTTTCTTTCTAGAAGAGGACCCGTTCAGTTTATGTATTCCGACAACGGAACTAACTTCAAAGGAGCCAACTCGTATCTTCGCGATTTATATAAATTTCTCAATGACGAATATCGTCCAAAGTTACAGCAGGAGTATTCTGAGAGTCGTATTATCTGGAATTTTATCTGCCCTAACTCTCCCCATTTTGGCGGCGCGTGGGAGAGTATGGTTAAAGTCGTAAAATCGCATCTTTTCCGGGTTATCGGATCGCAACTGCTTTCATATGAGGAGCTTTATACTATCCTCACACAGATAGAATGTTTGCTTAACTCGCGCCCGCTAACAGTAATGAGTTCTGATCCCGCTGAGCCTGCGGCTCTTACTCCAAGTCATTTTTTACATACCGCACCTATATTATCTATGCCCGCACCTGATGTCAATTCTGATTCAGTCGGGTTGCTTCATAGGCATGCATTGCTGGATAAATTGGTGCAGTCCTTTTGGGAACGTTGGAGGATGGAGTATCTACATGGATTGCAGGTCAGGCAGAAATGGAATACCCCCTCCGCACCTATCATACCGGGAACTGTCGTGATAGTGATGAATGATAACGCACCGCCACTAGCCTGGCCACTGGCGATTGTAGAGACTGTTCATCCCTCAAAGGACGACGTCGTTCGCGTAGCAACGATAAGAACTGCAAAGGGAACTTACCTTCGCCCTGTTGCTCGTTTGTGTCCTCTACCAAAACAATAAATTAACTCCGCATCGCAATTTTAATTATATCATCCGCTTACTTAGTTTATATTATATTTACTATATCTATACCGCAATTTCATTATATTTCTCTATAATTATTTATATTTTCCCGCTATGGAATCACTCTAAGAATATGCCTTCGCGCATTGAGCGCTCTTTCCTAGAGTGAGCATATTCCTTATGAATGTTTTTAAAGGTGACCCTTTAAGGGCGGGTGGAAATGGTAACGCCAATATTCATACATCGATTATAGACTTAATCCCACATCCCTATAATCGAATCAAATTCCTACCTTTCCCATCCTTAATCACCGCTCCTGATTGGCCGTCGCAACACGACGCGCGACAACAGCGCCATCACGGGAACGCCGCCATATTCGAAAACAATCCGCAAGTTCGCACGCACGCTAATCGCCCCGCTAGCGCAAAAACCCGCAAAACTAATTAATTAATCCGCGATAAAACCCGCCGCGCCGCAATATAAACCTAATGTGCCATCGCAGGCACGGGCACTGAGCCCTAGTAAGTGTTGAGTGGTTGTGTCGAGAACGAGGAGCAACCGCCGCCAGCAGCTATCGAAGAGAGAACAGGCGGCGTTCAACTGGACCTGCACGAGAGGAGCCGTAGACGTCAGGAGCTGGTGAGTCCCTTTCCGCTTTCCTATCCCTGATATTCTCGCATCTCCCGTACCTAATTTACCATCTTTCCCTGGTCCCTGCTTCTCCGTGCTCGCGCCACCAATGACATTTATATAGTTGAATACCTACATCAGTATTTCCATTTACCTTCAGCAACTATATTTGAAGGTTCTTTTAATAGGTAACTTCCCTAAATAAACCGACCTTGCACCAGTTGAGCTATGACGTGTTAGGATAATTAAATAATCCTACTTCTTAAAACATTATTGTATTTTTCCTCATAGCTTGTAAAGTTCCATGAAGAATTAACTGCCTGACTTTGCTTTTGTTGTCATAAATTTACATAATTTAATTCTGTTGGTAGTATTCCCTGATGTTTATTCTACCGTGATACCTATTAAAGCTACAATTTAATTACATATTACAATAGAACAATACAATTGTTGTATTATTTAAATATCTCGGATGCACCGCGCTGTTCGAGAATATTCTGCACTTGTTTCTGGTTTTATTTTAAACTAGCTTAGCTTTTAAGGAAATGTATGAGAAAA
The DNA here is from genome assembly GCA_905404115.1 of Pheosia gnoma. NCBI lineage: Eukaryota > Metazoa > Arthropoda > Insecta > Lepidoptera > Notodontidae > Pheosia > Pheosia gnoma. Next base: position 4,178,936 of record FR989910.1, read on the forward strand.
TGAATAGAAATGCGATAGAATCAGAAATGAAGAGATCCGTAGACGAACTGGAGTAACCGACATAGCTCAAAGAATTGCCAAGTTGAAGTGGCAGTGGGCAGGGCACATAGCTCGCAGAACCGATGGCCGTTGGGGCAGAAAGGTTCTAGAATGGCGACCACGAATCGGAAGACGAAGTGTAGGACGGCCCCCCACAAGGTGGACTGATGACATCACACGCGTCGCAGGAAGCCGGTGGATGCGAGTGGCGGAGGACCGTGATGTGTGGAAGTCGTTGGGGGAGGCCTATGTCCAGCAGTGGACGTGTATATCGGCTGATAGATACATAGATAGATGAGAAAATGAATTAAATTTATTATATATTTTTATACTTTATTATTATTTTAATAGTTATTCTACTATTCGGCGCGAAGAAGAATTAAAAAATAAATTATCACAAAAATCTACCCACCCGTTCATGAGATATAAATGGTGTAACTAACACGACTGCGGTTGTTTTCAGCTGTAATTATTACATAAATATTTAACAAAATAACATAATACTGTCAATATATGAATGCATTATAATTACTCGTATGTGTATCACATAACTAATACACAAATATATTTTAATGCAAACGATTTCAACGCGCTCGATTCCGTTGCGGATTGATTTTCTACAGGCGTTTTTACACTAGAATCAAACCAAAATGCCTTTTTGCCTTGCAAATAGGTTTCCACTCAATATATCATAAACTAATACTTAACACTATCTACACATTGAAGATACTTTAAAATTAATAATCTTTTATGATTCTTACTGATAATCTGGCCGTAAATAATAACTTCAATAACCATTAAAGCTGATTGAATCGGGCATGACCGGTATTGAAGATCATAAACTATTAAATAATAATAGCAGAATAATGAAGAACTAGTGGAATAGGTCTCTGACCTCTCTTATTCTTGTTTAACACAGTTCTGTCATCTCTATCTATATATTTGCTACCCTATGTTATGCAAACATTATTTAGCGACTTATATTCCTTTAAAACAGATTATAATTGAATGGTCCCTATAGGAACGACCGTAGCGATCCTATGCGCTGGAGTGTTACTATGTTAAAAATATATTAATGCGTGTAAGCGGTGACATTCCCGACGCGATCAGTATCCAATAATTGAAATTCTAGGTTTTTGGAACGACAAAAACAGTCAGTGATCCTGTTCATTAACTTGTGAGTTTTGTTTCGACAATAAACTCTCATACAAACCCGGGGGGATCCTGGTTGTCTTTAAGGGAGGGGGGGGGGGTTATTTAGGGTAGCAAATGGGGTGGGGGCAAGCTTTGCGTGATTATCGTTTTAGTCGTGAATAAGTAATGAGTGCGTGTATCCACCTCTGTACGAACCTGTATGGACCAGACAAAACGGCTTTCAAGTTATAATTAAAATCGAGATATAAATAGCAAATCTTAAGCCTACGACACAAGTTCCATTTAAAAATTATGATAATTCCGTCTAGCCATGAAAGATGTTCGTTTATTGCATATCCAAAGGTATACAAAAACGTCGCAAATATTTCGAACGGAATAAAAACGAACGTTTGACACAGAACACATCTGGTATGTTTACTATGAACTAACAAAACCCGCATCCCTACATGTAGTAGGCGCTGTTCCAGATTATATACCTCTGTTTCTATAGCAAACTGCATTCAAATCCATTTCGTTGTTATTGTGAACTTAGGTATTTCATCATCAAATAAACAAAAACACACTCACGTTCATATAAAGTCGAATTGAGAACCAGTTTAAAATAATGTATTTAAGAAGTATAACAAGATCCTTTTTAAGGCCAGGTATAGACGGTTCACTAGACACGCACTTATACTGAGTATTGCAGTGTATACACCGCGATAACATCGAGTTGCTGATCTCGTTTCTCTATCGCTTAGTGTCTTTTGACATCTCAGACTAATAGGTCTGGACGTGACTTCAAAAGGCGAACCCCTCTGCTAAAAGTATTGACTTTTTGCCCTTAAGCTAACCCCTCCCCCCCCTTTGTAAATACTCAGTGCGGCATAAGTGTAGGATGGTTTTCGATAACAAAGAGATGTCAACGGAACCATCTATGCACAACATTGTATTCTAATACACGTTGTGCGTACCACAAGCGCAATGTAATTGCGATAATTACTGCACTAGGGTTTCAAGTTACGAGCATAATTATTGTCACAACAATAGCTAATGAGTACCTCGCTTAACATCTCATATAGATTGTGCAGTGGCATATAAATGAAATCGATTTTCATTCGATCATCAGTGTGCTTGGAACCGTGGAATATACGTGAAGGTTACTTGAAATTATAAGGTACATACATTTTATTATTTTACTATTTATGCACTTGTATCGTAAACAGAGAAGGAATCTTGATAATTTTACAATATATAATATCTACCATCATGTCTGTATTCCCTGGAATTCCCTGGCATACCCTCCTTTTTCATTAGCCATAGTAATTGGTCGCAATTCAATAAGGGGTTGAGACTATTTCCATTATGCCAGGCATACATAGTGCAATGACTACCGCCAAAATCCCCCTCACATAAAGGGAAGTCGGGTTGGTCTACCACGCTAACCCAGTAGTAGTAGGTTGGCAGACTTTCCACATATCTCGAAAGAATTCGTTTCCTCACGATGCTTGCCTTTACCGTTTAGCAAGAGGTAATAAATAAAAATAATAAAATAAAAAGTAAAAAGAAGCAGGAGTCTTTATAGTTTGGGGTTTTAAAAGAAATGTAGCGCAAATCCCAGTCAGTTTATATACCCTTTCTGAAGCATTCTGTATACTTTTGTGATAATCTATTATTTGTATTTTCAAAGAACTTTATGTTTTATTCTAGAATGAACTGGATAATTGTATCCTGCGTGATTGCCTGCGCATCTCTGGCGGCCGCGGAGACGTACACAGATCGATATGACAATATAAATTTGGACGAAATCATCGCAAACCCGAAGCTGTTGGTTCCGTACGTAAAGTGCGTGCTTGACGAAGGGAAATGCACGCCAGAAGGCAAGGAGCTCAAATGTAAGTCAATAATATCGCCAGATTTACGCATCAACTGTATGATCCTAAACTAAGCAATACTTGTATTATGGGTACCGTACAATGGACTGGGGCGATTCCATTATATAACCACTTATATCGATAATAGCGATTTTAAATATCAATGATATTCTTGATCATCACACAAAGTCGGCCCCTACCGAGATTCAAATCTGGTACCACGGTACAGGGACCAGAATCTCCGCCAACTGCACAAATCGGGACGAAGTCATTCCGCAAAACATTAGAACTACATTAAAGAGATCAACATGTATTTGAACATTTGTGATAAAAAAAAACAATAAGCTAGTTTTTAATCTGTACAAATAAAATAGTATTGTCATTAAAACAACACGCGAAATTACCAGCAAGTATTTAACACGCAAAAATAACGTTCGTACATAAATAGTTTTATCCAAGAATTTCCGTAAACAATACCTACCTCGAAGGGGCAATTTGCAGATTCGAGAACACGGCCATGATTTGCAATAACAAGGAGAGCGTAGGTCGCGATGCAGGCAATGACGTCAAGATAATTATCACGTACGAACGAGTCCTACGTCGATTAATAATAGCATATTAAGTACCTTTGTTTCGCAGCAAAATGCAGTGACTGATAAAGATTTCGCCAACTTTTAATTGAAATGTACAATACGTACAATTATACAATCACACACATACCTACCAAGTATGCCACCTGTTGTCAAATACTACCCAGCATCAGAACGCCGGCAACATTCTGGTGGTCCCCACGGACTCAAATATGAATTCTATTTGATCATTTAAATAATAATAATAAATTTATTAGGAACAAGACATACAGGACATTAACGAAAAAACGTTGTCATAAACAAATATAATATCGCTTTGAACTTTTTAGCGCACATCAAAGATGGGATGCAGACTGCCTGCGAGAAATGTACGGAACAGCAGAGAAAAGGTGCCAGAAAGGTAGTCGCACACATCAAGGCGAACCAGCAGGAGCACTGGGAAGCCATCAAGAAAAAGTTCGATCCTGAAGGCAAGTTCAAGGCAACCTACGAGGCCTTCCTCGCCCGTGACGATTAATTTTATACACGTCTGAAATATTCTCGGAAGCTTTAAATTGTTTATGTATTGGTGTTTCATAATGGTGATATCTAAATAAATGTATTAGGCTTTAAAAATGATGCTGTTTTATTTTGAGTTCCACTGGTCAGACTAGACTGGCTAGACTGGTGGTATGATGTCATGTTTTATTAAAAAAGAAAGATCATAAGATATTGGAAGAACATGCCAGATGTTAAATCTGTAGCAGTTCGCAATAGGTATATTCGGTTTTGTAGAACCTGCATTATATTTAGTGATTCCGGTTTGATCGACACAACCGCTCACAAGGTTCATGACCCCGTATTAAATCTGCGGTTTGATAAGAACATTTCACGTGTCGTAGACGTCGATCTTACAGAGACATTATTTACAACACCAGATTCAAAAAGCTTATCGATTGAACGGTTCGACTCGATCACTTATTTTGTGTACACGGTAAATTTTCATAATACAAGTTTTAATCAATAACCGAACTGAAAGATTGTAAATCGATCAGGGGACAACAACGCTATTTGATTTTTTTGCGAAAATTATGGTAAACGTATGTAGCTATTTATATCTTTTATTAACCGACTTCAAAAAGGAGGAGGTTCTCAATTCGGTTGTATTTTTTTTGAACGTAAACATCAGTGATGCAGGTAAACATCGTGAGGAAACCTGCAAGTCTGAGAAAACCTCTCGAGCGACATGTGAAGTTCGTCAACCCAGCGTAGTGGACTGTAGCCTAATCCCCCTCGCATTGAGGGGAGGCTCGTATCCAACTGTGGGACATTTAAAAAAAGGCTTATGTTATATATTATATTATCCCGTTGTGCGCCAAGCTTTCATTGCGTGCGTCATATAGTCCGCACAAAAAAGCGGAAAAAAGCTCCAAGTGGCGTCAATAAGGTTTTTTTTTGTTTATCACATGAGAAGTTTAAATTCAATAATAGTACGAAACAAATCGAAGGCCGTTGATTATTTACTATACACCTAACAACTTTAACTGACAGTTCAAAGTCTCATTAAGCTGTGTGCCCGTGACCAATGTGATTGTGAAGACATGCATTTTTTTTATTTATAACTAGCTGTTGCCCTAAATATCGTCCGCGTCTTTAAATTAATATACCTTTTTTAATTTTGAACTGATTGAAATAAAACAAACAGTAAATTTAAGTTTACCACAATACATTAGTGAAAACCGCATCCAAATCGGTTAGTCCGTTTCTGAAATTAGCGCGCACAATAATTGTTTCCGGTTCTATTGCGTTGATGAATTCCATTTTTATTATATATATAGACGTATATTTATTGAATTTATTATCACCATTAATTACTTGACATTTGCAAAATACCCACAAATTTGTGAATGAGGCCATATTTGATCTAATTCCATTTTATTTCATCGCATTCCATTTCGTAAACAAAGAAGTAGGTGATTGTTTTTAAGTATCCCGTGAGTACATGGATTAAATAAAAAAAATAAAGATGTAAAATCCGTTTGCAAAATGTATTTTAATTTCATTGTAAATGCCAAACATTACAAATTTGGGGATGATATCATCACTTAACTTAACTCATAAGATCCCAGTTTATTAATCTAGTCTACGCTATAAAAATATAAACGACCTGACTAGTGAACATTGTTTAATTTGTGACAGTAACAATAACCCGTATATTTATATTAGTTCCTCCCATTTACGATGGCTTACATTCTTCAGTCAGTATTCATTCAAAAACCAAGTGAATATGCTGGGAAAATTGACAAAGGTGCGTTTATAAAAAAAACTCGGTACAATGTGCTAGTAAAGTCAGAGTGCGTTCAGTGTTCTCGTTCCGCCGTCTGGGTTCTTTGGATTGTTTCGGATGCTTTTGACGATGGCCCAAGACTAAGTCAAAATCAGCATCTTTAATAGAATTAACATTACTTATTCTTCGAAGATGGCCGATGACGTAGACTTGGGTCAATCGCGAATTCTAGCTGTCACGGGAAGAGAATACTTGGCAGTACTTGGCTTTGTGTAGTATTCGCGTAAATATAAGAAATCAATATGAGAATACTTGGATTAGCATGCTACAATAATAATATGCTAATCCAAGTATTCTCATATTGATTTCTTATATTTACATGCATTGTAGCATGCTTTTGACCGCTTGTTGTTTGTACGAGTGTTAGGACTTCCATACATGCACAGAAAGTGGAACGCATTACCTGAATTGCGATCGCTGTACGCTGAGCGCTGTCTTGTGTATGGGCTCTTTGGGTTCACCTAGACCAGCCTTTCCCAAAGTGGGAGATAACGCCCCCTTGTGGGCGCTGCAGGCCTAAAGGGGGGTGGTAAGAGACCCAGAAAAAAAAATGGGGGCGTTGAGTAGAGGCTTACAATAATTAATTTAATTTGAAGTTATAGTGGTTTTTAAGTAGGTGAAAAAATGGGGGCGCTAAAAAATAATTCATTCTCAAAGTGGGCAGTAGACAGAATAAGTTTGGGAGCCCCTGGCTTAGACTAGCATAGTAAATAAATAATCCTCTGTAAAACCTCATATATACGACATGATGAATACAAACTACGTTACGTAGATAAAGTGTAACTTAACTGTGTAAAGTAAAGTAAAATATTTTTAGAGGCAATCGGGACATAACATTTAAAGAACAAAAACACTTAGTACAAAATTAAAGATACGAGAGGGTAATGTTTTTTGTAGTCATTAGTCACTGGCATCAACTATATTTAATCAATATCGTAATAACTAGTTTTAACAATTCAAAGTTTCATTAGGAATATTAATCTACCTATTTAAAAACAGGAGGTAAACATGCAAAGATACATGCAAGTAAGTACGCTAATATGGTACTTATGTAAAGAGTATGAGCAATCCCGTATACAAGGTAAAATATGTCATTTCCGTTGTACATCCCACTAATATTATAAATGTGAAAGTTTGGATGGATGGAGGTTTGTTACTCAATCACGCCAGAACGGCGCGGCTGAACTAATCTGGATGAAATTTGACACAGAGATAGATTATAGTCTGGAATAGCACATTGGCTACTTATTATCCCGGTAAAATGTATGGTTCCCGTGTGATAGATTTGTTTAAATTTTTCATAGAGCAAAGGATTGACATGATTATTTGCATAGGTAGTGGTAGTTTAGGGGTGAGAAAATGACATGGGCTAATTTTTATCCCGGAAAAATGCACGGTTCCTATGGGATAGCATACAGGAACCGTGTTTTTTTAAACTTAACTTTTTAATCGCGGGTAAAACCGCGGGGCGCAGCTAGTTCAAAATAAATCGACTAATAATTTATTGTTTTATATTTATTTGCATTACCAATCAGTCAAAGATTCACAATCGGATTTAAATACAGAATACGCTATAGAATTTTAATTCTTTTTAACAGTTTTTAGTTCCTCCTCGTATTTGGCGGTGTATTTGCCGTCCTTGTCATATTTGGCGGTCAGCTGCTGCCAGGATTCGGGTTCTTCGTTGATGAGATGACCAATCACACGTTTTGTTCCAGTGCGCTGGGGTTCCGTGCACTTGGCGCAGTAGTTCTCCAACGCTTCTTGGATGTGAGCTGTTGGTAAATACTCGAATTAGAAAGCAATCCAAGTAATAAGCCCTCAATTATATCAGTCAATCATCTTTAGACTGTCAAAAAACAGCTCAAAAACCTAAACCATATGGGTGGAATATGGACATTAATTCTTCGGGGTAGGAGCAGAATCCTAAAAAGATCTCATCTTCGTTATTTGGCTTACCTCATTTATATCATTCTTGGTTAATTCATAATTGCATTTCCGTTCTTTATTACAATGTTATGACGTTAATTGCTACAACTATTATACTAAGTATAACGATTTTACTAAGCTCCGCCTTGCTTTTCCTTGTCCGTTGTCGGTCAAAATTACAACTACACTGAGACTAAGTATACCTAGGTACTATATAGCGAGAACTTTATTTCGACTGAAGTACAGAATACGAAATTATTCAATGGCAGTTGAATAGCTGGTCAGTGGAAAGCTGTTGGTCTTAAAAAACTAGTAGACTACCAAATGTCTAAAATCATTTAATCGATACGCTATCGACACTCCACTGAAGCGTTTGTAAATTAGCAGAATTGAGCCCCAGGTGTCAATCTTTTTTCGCAAGAATTGTTCGTTTTTGTAGAATATAACTATGATACATACATTTGAGCTCCTTCCCGTCCACGGAGCACTTGCCCTGGTCCAGTACACACTTGATGTAAGGCGTCAGCAGTCTGTTATTGCTGAGGATCTCGTCAAGGTCAACTGTGTCGTATTTGTCAGTGTAGTGGTCGTCCGGGCGCGCGCTGACAGCCACCACGACAAAGGCACAGAGGCAGAATACAGCCTTCATTATGAAACTGAAAAAAAGTACAGTCAGATGAAAACACGAGGCCGAGGGACATTGATTACTGCGAAAAGGGCGATTATGAAGTAGCTCGCAGGCTGTGTGGAACGATCTGCGAACTCTCACATTAGTTAATTCGATGATCAACAAGTGTCGTGCATAATCGTACGTATTCGGACGACTCAATGCCGTACGAAAATGTATCGAAACTGCGCTCAGCTTTAAGGATATATTCATACACCATGTATCCACGAATTCCGCAACTAATGGTATCGTCATCCAGAAAACGTGCTGTCACTATCATCTTATTTATGAGATCTGTGGTATGAGTGCGACAGAACACGCTTATGAATCTGCATCTCAAGTCTGAGATCAAACCTACGTGCGCTCCTGCGATGTCAGGCTTTTCTATTTTCTATTAATCAATGTGCAGAACATAAGTATTAATGACTACGGGGAGAAACCGCTGGTAAAAGCAAGTAGATTCTAATATGAAATACTAGTAACACAAGTTGATACGACATGGCAATAACAAAAAAAAATACAACCGAATTGAGAACCTCCTCCTTTTTGAAGTCGGTTAAAAACTCGTCTCACGTCAATCAATGCGAAAAAAAAACAAGACGCTTGAAGTCAGTAACCAAATTATGATTGTGTAATAATATACCCGACATTTTTTTGTGTTACGACCAATGGTTACCGCATAATATGTTTTTATCTAAGTACCTACAGTATCGCATTACGAGGAAGGCTATTCAATTGTTTTTGCTCAAAGCTTTGATGATAGGAAACTCACCATAGACAACGACAAAAACAAAAAATAATGGGAATGTTTAACAACAATAACATATTTAAATAAAATAAATCATGTTGAATTATGTTGTAGTCAGTAGTGTTAACATTATTGTCTTAAAAAACTTAAATATTATTAACAAAGGATTAAAAAGAAAATCTTACTTTTTTTAATTTTGTGAAGAAAGCGCAGGATCCTTATGCAACTGTTGACTACCGCGAAGTGTCTATGGGCTAAGGCGCACTGCTCGAGCTTTTTATACGAGCTAGGATATTGGCTCCGAGCTGCCAATGTGGACGGCTAAACGAGTTTATCATCCGAACGTGTACGTCACAGTTTCTCACAATTATGGAACATTTTGACTTGTGTAGTCATCAGATCTTAATTGGTTCTTGTTTTTGTACCCGGGGCTTTATTATACCTATGCTACGTCATGCGGCTGTGGACGTATTAGGGTTCAGTATGGCATGTGCGAGATTATTCGTAAGCTAACCGTATACTTTATAGTATACCATATTTAGACATTTTGTATGGAGAGTTGAATGTTTTAAATACTGTCCGCTAGAGGCGCTATTCAATTCTCCATATTAAATGTCCAAATATGGTAGACTATAAAGTATACGGTCAGCTCGTACTTGACGTGCTGTAGTAAAGTACATAAAATAATTGTAATAAAACTAATTTTACAGATGTTATCGCTTGTATATTATGTTTTTACGCTCTCGATTTTTCGTGTTTTACAGCAACCATAGCCACGGGAGGACTGGGAGGACTATCCTCCCGTGACCATGGTTGCTGTAAAGCAGCCGAAACGTCGGGAACGTAAAAACATAATACACACGTGATAAAATCTGTACAATTAGTTTTATTTCAATGTGTAGTATTTGCGTAAATATAAGAAATCAATATACAAAACAATCCTATAAGATCACCCGTGCAACCATCCATTTATCGTCCCATACAGATTTGTAGTCATAATTTACACAGCCATGAACCGAAATACTTACATGAAAGTACCGAGATTCTCAAGGTTTTGGTTAATTTCTTAAATGCATTTCTTCATGTGGGGTATGAACAGATAACTTCCATATAAACATGTTTAATCAGTTACACCTCGCGCTGTCTGCGAGGCCAAAGCAACGAGCTATTAAGATATCGTAAGACCAAGTCAAAGTCATGGACAAAGTTGTTGTCTTTTGTCTATGTCCCGCTCCGTCCCGCCTAGTAATGTTAGTTTGCCACAGAGGGAACTCTCGATCAAAGCATTTATGGATAACTTTTGACGGCCTGATTAGCGCAGTGGTAGTGACTCTGCGTTCTTGCGCTGAGGTTTCCGGGTTCGAATCCTGGTAGGGACAAGCTTTGTGTGATGAGCACGAATTTTTTGTTCCCGAGTCATGGATGTTTAATATGTATATAAGTATTATATACTGAGTTCGCCCTCCGTCCATTGTACGGTACCCATAACAAAAGCGTTGCTTAATGTGGGACCGTATAGTTGGTGTGTTCGTATGGAGATATTTATTTATTTATTTTGATAAAAAAATATGAAATGAGTTCCTTAGATAAACTGCGTTGTAACTACGAGGCGCTACACTGTGCGGGGTGTAACATGCACTTCGCCATTTATCATCGGCAAACTTGGCTTTATGGTATAAATCCAGCAATATTTATGATACTTAAGTAAGAAAATATGCCTATATTTTATTTTTTGCCATATCCATAACACAAAAGAACCATTTTGATCAACCAATATCGGAACATAACTATAATAAATTTTAAAAGGCCCATTTACAGAAATAGATTCTTAAATTTACCATGGACGCCTTTAACGATGTTTTATCGACCATAATTTGCTGAGAATCGTTAAAAATCCCGCTCTTTAATATTAATTTCAAATCGTACCTCAACAATAACAGACCCATGGTTATTTCCATAACTTACTAGCATCATTCCCGTCCTTCTAGCCTTTTGTGAATTCATATACATATATCATATAGGGGTCGGCTTCCAACATCCAGTACCTACTGTTTAATTTACTGATTTCCACGAACGACAGCCTGGTATGTATATAGGTATATGTACACAAAATCTGTACGATTAGGTTTAGGTGGAAACCCTCCTGGAAAGTATTTATTTTTAATCTCTGTACCCATTGTATACCTGATGAGGTAATAACACTATTACCAAGCTCTTAACCACCAAGAGAGTCAGATGGTCGGCATCTCATCCAAGGCGTAGGTATTGAAACTGCGCATATTATCCAGACTATGCTTACGCAGAACTATCAGAGGGATGTTTTTATTCATAATTTATGTCGCTTTTAATTCGCACGCTTTCCTTATAAATCGAATCCGCTCTACGTCACTGATAATGGATTATTTTTAACAGTACGTTTATTTTTAAATTGCTCATGAATTTACCGCGTCCATAAATAAAGGATTCCTTGCACTTACAAAGCACACACTCATTATGTAGGTATGTGATCATAAGAATCCTCTGTAGTCATTCTCTAATCAAGATTTTTTTAAGATTCTAGTTATTTACATAGCCGTAGCGACTGTGGGTCACTAGTTGCACCTCGGCTTTCAGTTAAAAGCGAAAAATAAAAGAATAGTTAAGGCAATTATTGTCATATTTGTAATAACAAGCGCGCATCGAATCGTATGTATGACTTGTCAAAAGCAAGCCTTGAGCTTAAAGCTGTTTCGTTTTTTGCTCACCCTGAAGCAAATCCTGCTCAAGAAGTCATGGTTATTTATAGTAATTGTATAAGAAACATACTCGTTAACCACGCATTTCACACTATGGGAACAAAATATTAAAAACAATGATGTGTATGAATCTTATTTTTATTTACAAAATAATTGCCGGTATCAACTTAATGGACAAAATCACAACGTTCAGAGTACTTTGGACGCTTCAAGCCTTGATCTTGCGGAGCTCCTCCTCGTACTTAGCGGTGAACTTCCTCTCGGGGTCATACTTGGCGGAGAGCTCCTCCCACAACTCCTTCTCGTGGTTGATCAGGTGACCGATCACCTCGCGGGTGCCCTCCTTCTGAGCCTTGGTACATTTGGCACATTCATTCTCCAGCGCTTCCTTAATGTGTCCTGAAATAAAACAATAGTATATATTAATACTCAAATGATGAGAAGGCTCCCCTATACAACATAGAAGTAGTGGAAAGGAGGCATTATACATTATGCCTGATTTCCACAAAGATATTTGTTTAAACTTTGGTTGGAAACATGTCACGTGCAAGTGTAACTGCTAGTCAGCGTAAGTCTAGGGTGGGTTACAGGGAACACATCCAGTATAGCTTAACCATGTTCGTGAGCAATAATACGAATCACAAATCATCAATTTGGGTAGTAGAGGGTAAATTCTGCTAATTAAGCTCATCAAGGCCCTCAGACGCATTGCAGGTGGAAGCGGGTGGCGGACGACCGGGATATATGATATAGATTGGATGGCTTCCCAAATTCGAGCAACAACACTCACCCTTCAGTTCCTTGGCGTCGGGTGCGCACTTGCCCTTATCCATGAGACAATCATGGTATGGGATGAGGAGGCGTCGGTTGCTGAGGACCTCCTTCAGGTCCACAGCGTCGTAGCGGTCGGTGTATTGCTCCTCGGGGCGCGCAGCGGTGAGCGCCGCGACGGACAGGACGCACAGGACGATAGCAGACTTCATTTTGATTCTGTTATCAATCAAAATGATGTAGTTCGTGTGTTGAGGTGAACTTATGAACAGGGCTTTAAGATCTATCTTTAGTAAATGCAAAGTTGAAAAAAATTAAATACCTTGAAATTATTGATTGCTTATATTTACGCGAAAACTACACATTGAAATAAAATTAATCTTACGGATTTTATCTCGTTTATTATGTTTTTTACGTTCCCGACGTTTCGGCTGCTTTACAGCAACCATGGTCATGGGAGGACTAAGGTGTTTGACGTCCTAGTGTCAAAGTTTGAATTGGGGTACCCTCATATTTAGTTGTTGTTTGCGGTCCGAGCTATGCAGAAAGTGCTAACTGTGTCTTGAGGTCTTGCAATGGTGCGCTTGGTTTGTAAAATGCGCAACGTAAAAAACTTATACTAAACGCGATAAAATCCGTAAGATTAGTTTCTATAAATGAACTGGATAAAAACAGGACAAAATAGTGGGAATAAACCAAGGCTTGACCATATTGTTTAAACTAGAAAAAACATAGACATTGAGAGGTTTCCTATCCTGGAATATTGAATGATACCGCGATAATAGTTTTGTTATAACTTCAAGACTACTAGACTATGTAAAGACGGCTAAACAAATCACAATATTAACAAGGCTCAGTATTAACAGAGTAAGTATATAAAATAATAAAATCTAATACCTGATTGTAAGTAGTTGCTTATCCACCGATCAGATGCTCAGTGATATGAGTACTGCTGCTGTGCCTCGTTTTATATACTAATACATTGACGCAAAAAGTCTGTACGTACTTACTATGCATATGATTAATTATGTTGTGTCAGATGTACTGATTGATCTTTCAAATTTTCCTATACAGAATCGATACGCGGACATTAAGACTTGAAACCGCAGAAAAATTGACGCCTCGGAAATGTAGTGCGTGGATCGTCTCCTGAGAATAAGCTGGACTGCGCATCGCCCCAACGTCTCCATTTTGCAAGAGAACAAAGCACAGGCTTTCATGATTGTTCAATAAAGAGTCATTTTTGCTGACACATTAACAGAAATAACAATTCCATGGAACGGCTCGTGTTCCAAGGTCGGGCAGAAGGCAAACGGTGACGTGGTCGCTCTCCAACAAGATGGGTTGCCCTACTAAAGGCTGTCACAAATTGCCCCATGGTGGAATGTTCCCGATATATTTGCATCGAGATACGTGCAGGAAAAATGCAATGGCACCTTACATGTCTGACAAGGGTAACTCATGACCGCTAAGAAGAATGACCTGATGCGTATTTTCACTTAACTTTTAAGTTTAGTCTGGGAACTGTTATGTTGATTGTGTGAACGGTTCAGGGTTTGGGTTTTTATATTGTTGTTTTTTTATTGTTATTAATGATTAGGAGGTTAGCACTATTGGATATTTGAGATAGGTATAAACATATATTATTTTTTAAATGTAATCGTTGCATAACTTCGTTAGTTATGTGGTCTGGTGGTTGGATGATTAACTACGGCGTCCTCAGTTTGATTTTCAACACGTGCATAGTGTAAGGATATACTCGTAGCAACCGACAGTTCGGAATTTGTGCCTGTCAGACATGTTTGTACCTCCATACGTTATGTCCTATCAATGATTCCCACGGAGTAGCTTGTCAATGCGTACGAAGCGCGGGCAGGGCTCAAATATTCTTTATTAATGGTGCCTGGTATATGGAAATTGATTTTAAGTTCATATGGTACAATACGAGTACATAACAGTATTTTATAACTAAGTCCACAAAATGATACTGCCCACTTGCTTTTGTAATGATGATTAATTTAAAAACATAATATAATACATGTCAGTATTCTCTTCTGCAATTTTTCAAACACCTCAAACAATATATTCTCCATGGCAAAAGTATTATACCCTCAACAAAGATACAGTGGGCTAAAAAGTGCCGAGAAAAACTAAAAAGTAAAAAATAATCGAATCTAAAAATCTACCTTGTCTAACTACATCAAATATATAACGAATGTTGATTCGGTGCCAAACAACAACTTATACCTCCAAATTGTTCCGGGCATCTCATTAATAAAATATGCCTGTAATATTTGAGGAATATTCTCAATTCTTCACGGATCCCATCGTCAGAACTAGATTTTGATAAAAATGAGACCCATCTGAAAGCATATCCTTTCAAATAAAAAAATATCCCAATCGGTTTATAAATGACGGAGTTCTACGGGAACAAACATAAAAAAACAAAACAAAACAATCGAATTGAGAATCTACTCCTTTTTTTTTAAGTCTCTTAAAAAGATAGTACGGCCGTGCCCATGTTGGTTGCTCGTTACCGAGGCAAGCGTTCTACCGACTTGGCTATCACTGCTATGTATTTAAAAATATATACCCTGGCAACTATGTGTTACCCAAGTACTATTCAAGACCGTTTAAATGAATCCAAACTAGAAAGGGATACTTGATTTTCTTATCCAATTCCAATGACAATCTTGGCGCTTCATCACCCTTTCAATGTCTGAGCAAAGTGATCATCATGACCATACAAATGAACCCAGAAACGATGGGTCTACTCGACGCCTTCCCCGAATTACTGTAATACAATCTTTTGACCCGTTTGAAACGGATTTATGAAACTGGTTAAATATATTATCTAATTCTTGGGACTGGGACTTGGGAAATTCTTGGGACTCCTGTTCGTGGTGGTATGAATTCTGTGCTACTGGGAGCCTACTCGTACAGTTTTTTTTATATCTCCGTACCCACTGTAGAAGTGATGAGGAAATGCAACTGTTACCAAGCTCCTAACCATACAAGAAGTCAAATGTTCGGCAACTCATCCAAGTAGTAGGTATTGAAGCTGCGCATTTTATACAGACTATGGCTTCCTCAATAGGCTCGTTTTCGCAGAACTATCAAGATGTTTTTATTGATATTTTATTTCTCTCTTATATCGCACATTTTTCCTTGTAAATCGAATCGCTCTACGTCACTGCGATAATGGTTTATCTTTAGCAGTACGTGTAAGTTGAAGTCGCTCACGATTTTATCGCGTGCATAATTTAAGGATTCCTTGCACTTACAAAGCACACACTCATTAAGTAAGTACGTGATCTGAAGAATCATCTGTAGGCATTCTCTTGTTATCCTACAGATGATTCGTCGATCGATTGATTTTAGTTATTTAAATGGACGTAGTGACTGTGGGGCAGTGGGGAGCGACTTGCACTCCGACTTTTAGTAAAATATCTTAAATGAAAATGTCAGGGAATTATTGTGATATTTCAGGATTAGTATTGTAGGATTGTAATAAAAATTGCGCTACAATTTGTACGCATGACTGTTGTTAAAGATGTTTTTTCTTCAAGGCTAGTGCTCGAAGTGTTTTTCTCTTTGCCCAAGTAGATCCTGCCTACACTTAAGTTTATTTGTTGTTTTTACCAGCAACATTGTATAAGAATCATACTGGTTAACTACGACGCATTTTACACTATGGGAACAAAATACGAAAAACAGTCATTTTAATTAAACATTTTTTTATTTACAAAATAATTGCTGTTATCAACTTAATGGACAATATCACAACGTTCAGAGTACTTTAGACGCTTCAAGCCTTGATTTTGCGGAGCTCCTCCTCGTACTTAGCGGTGAACTTCCTCTCGGGGTCATACTTGGCGGAGAGCTCCTCCCACATCTCCTTCTCGTTGTTGATCAGGTGACCGATCACCTCGCGGGTGCCCTCCTTCTGAGCCTTGGTACATTTGGCACATTCATTCTCCAGCGCTTCCCTAATGTGTTCTGAAATAATACAATAGTATAAATTAATACTCAAGTGATGAGAAGGCTACCCTATACAACATAGAAGTAGTGGCATGAAGACGTCATACATTATGCCTGATGTCCACAAGGATATTTTTTAAAGCTCCTAGTCAGCGTAGGCACTTGAACTACTGGACCACATAGTCGTTGATGTTGGAAATAGTACATTAATATTTCGTCCGGTATAACTTAACTACATTCGTGAGCATTAATATGAATTACAAATCATCAATTCGGGGAGTAAATTGAGCTGATTTAGCACCTTAATGTCCTCAGTCGCATCGCAGGTGGAGGGCGACCGGGATATATGAAATAGATTGGATGACTTCCTAAATTCGAGCTAAAACACTCACCCTTCAGTTCCTTGGCGTCGGGTGCGCACTTGCCCTTATCCATGAGACAATCATGGTATGGGACGAGGAGGCGGCGGTTGCTGAGGACCTCCTTCAGGTCCACAGTGTCATAGCGGTCGGTGTATTGCTCCTCGGGGCGGGCAGCGGTGAGCGCTGCGACGGCCAGAACGCACAGGACGATAGCGGACTTCATTTTGATTCTGTTATAAATAAATAAACATGTACGTGTTATGATGAGATATATAACTTACGAACAAAGCTTTAAGATCTATCTGCAGAAAGTGCAACAAAATGCATAACGCCGAGGAAGAAAAATCTAATAACTTGAAATTGATACAAAGGTACTATAAATGAACTGGATAAGAAACAAGACAAGATAGTTGGAATAAGCCAAGGCTTAACCACATTGTAAGACATTAACATTGAGATGTAGGTATGATACATATTAACATGTTACATCCTATTCCGGAATCTTAGATGATACGAAATAAGTAATGCTATTTACTTCTAGACTATGTAAAGAAGGGAACAAAGCACAATATGAACATGTCGCAGTATTAATATTTAATGTATATAAAATAGTAATACCTGATTGTAAGTAGTTGCTTATCCACCGATCAGATGCTCAGTGATGTGCGTACCGCTGCTAGGCCTCGTTTTATATACTAGTGTTGACGTAAAAAATTGTAGATGCCTACTATGCGTATCATTTATTATGTTGATGTATCTGATGGGTATTTTCACTTAAGTTTAGTTTAGGAAACGTTTTGGTTTTTGTGATCTGATCAGGCGGAGACGGGTCAGGGTTTGGATTTTTTATTGTTGTTTTGTCATCGGGAAGTGAGCGTTGTTGTTGATATTTGAGCTGAACATATTTTGGTGGTATCCCTTTTTAGATTTCATCGTTGCTTATGTCGATGGTTGGGGGGTGTAGTGGTAGGAAGAGCATCCTGTCAACCATGAGTTTGATTTTCGAGACGTGCACAGAGTAAGGATTTCCTGGTAAAAAAAATATACAGCATGATTCGGAAATGGTGTAGGGTGGGACCTGCGATTATTTAGCGCCTTAGTAATCATTTCTGAATTTTGTGACGTCAATTTAAACAAAAAATTGCTCATAAAAAAACCCAATGGCTCATTGTGTTGGGAACAAAATTTATTTAAAAACTAGCTGTTAACCGCGACTTCGTCCGCTTGGTATTTAACAAAAAGCGGCCGAAGTCGCGAGTAACAACTAGTCTAAAATAAAAGTAGCCTAAGTTACTCCCTGTTACATCAGCTACTTATCTGCCAGTGAAAGTCCCGTCAAAATTGGTCGAGCCATTTCAGAGATTAGCCGGAACAAACCGACAGACAGATAAAAATTGTAAAAAATTTTGTTTCGGTATATGTATCGTGTATACATCCAAATAAATAATAAAAAATAAATAAAATTGGAGTGTCTGTTTGTAATATTAAAATAACCGCTTTTTACTACGTGCATTTGGATGTATACACGGTACGGTATCTCTGAAATGGCTGCACCGATTTTGACGGGACTTTCACTGACAGATAGCTGATGTAACAAGGAGTAACTTAGGGTGCTTTTTATGTTAGACTAGCTGTTCCCCGCGACCTCGTCCACTCTTTGTTAAATACCACGCGGACGAAGTTGCGGGTAACAGCTAGTGGTCAATAAAAATTGTGGCTGTTTTAAGTTTTCATGATACAAAACAAAAGAGTATTGTGTACATACCTACGCGTGGTCGACCCCGTTAACACGCCAGTCATCATTAGCACTCTAGTTCTAGGTCACGTAATACGGTTGTCGACTCTAAATGCAAACAAGTACACATTTTTTTTTCAATAATTCATTGTAAAAACTCTGAAAACGTATTTATATTATATGGTTCTTCCATTGAGAAATTATATAATACATATTCTAATAAATGTAAATAAAATAAAAACTGAAAAGTTCATATTTGTTTTAACTATTTTGTTATGTTTGTTCATGTTTTACGGTGTAGTGAAATTTGTCCTAATTATAATATTATTAAGAAAGTATACTTAACTATATTTTAAAGAAGCCAACATAATAATTAAATTGTTAAAATTTAAATAATAATTGTAATAAAAAAATAAAAAATTGTAAAGTAAAAACGAATTCCATTAAAAACATAAAATCTCATGTCTCGAAACGCAATATTTCCACAGTAAAAACTTGTGAGATCTTAATTTAAAGCCATGTCAAAATTTTTGTTGATATGGAAGATTCCATTAATTTTTGTTAATATGGAAGCACCTATTCATCAATTCGGTCATAAATTCTTTCCCAACGAGTTATCTACCATTATTAGTCTGTCTGTCTCAATATAAGACATTTTTATTTCTTAAATAAAGTTATTAGCTTTTGGTTTATTACACATACACATATTATCAATGTACGGCTACATTGATAATATGTGTACGACCCTATTGAGTCGCGATTATTTTCCGCTTTGTTTTAATGGATGTTTACTTGACTTGTGACTTGCATCATTACGCTGACATATTTATCTTGATGCCTTGGCAACATTTAGTCCTTGTAATGTTACATTACTCATAGCTCAGTTCTTCTCATAAAGGCCATGAGCCTAGTCGGAACAGCTCACTCTCCCTCTCCCGCCTACTTCTGCTCAGGGCAGCATATTTCAACTCCTTGTATGACTCGACTTCATCCTTCTCTTGTGTTGGGGGCATGATGCCAATTCTTGGCCCTGAGCTTCCGCGCATTCTTTCAACTTATCTTGTTCTTTTATTTAGTTCAAACCTTTTTTTAATGTGCCCCGTTGTTCTGTAAATAGAATTATCATTCTTTCTAAGTATTTAATTTCTTAAGATTTCATTAACGTGCTCAGGTCAGGGCGCGAAAATCAAAATATCAATGGTTTTTATTTTTTTACGCAAAATTTGGACATCTTTACGATGTAATTTAGTTTTTTGCGATATTAGCATTCTGCATTGGAAGTCTCGATGTATTAAGTTTGCTTAAAAAAATACCTAATCCGATACAATACCATAAGGTTTGTAAAAACAGCTACTTTTAATAACTTTATGGCGTTGTATAGCTTTAGGTATTTTTTTAAGCAAACTTAATACAATAAAAATAAAAACCATTGACATTTTGAATTTCGCGCCCTGACCTGAGCTTCCCCCTTAATGTAGATTACACTTGAAACGATTAACTCAAATGGAAGGTGTTTTTGCCGTATTTAGTTACGCAACAGGTTTCGGATTGAAGCTGAGTCGCTGAGATGAAAAAAAAATACTGGCAAAAACAAGTACGTACAGCGCAGAACAAAACATGAACCGCGGGGCGCGTATGGACATCACTTGATATAAGTAAGTACGTACAAAGCTGGTAGTATTCTTATAACTACTAGATACCTATATACTCGACATGTTGCCCTGACGGACTATTCACACAGAAAGATTTATCATAAAGGCTTTCATTTAAATGTACAAGGATCAATTCTTTAAAGAATTTTAGTAAAACCTCAATAATATTTTTACAATCGATTGAATACAACAACTTCAAAATACATATAAGAGAATATGAATTATCCTGTAGCTAACCTACCTAGTTACATAAGTACTAGAGGCACTTACAAATTATTAATAGGTAACTAGTTATACAGTCATGTAGATTATTTAAACTATAAACTTTATTTTATATTGAGTGTGATGGTCACAGTCTGATGGTTAGCGGTTTACTCTAAGGCATATCGGTTCAATCCAGTCTGTTAGCTAAGTTAGAGCGTTCGTCTCAGGAACCAGAGTCGCAAGTCTAAACCCTGAATCCAAACTCTATGTTGATTTCATGTGCGAATCTCAATTACAACCATTATTAACACTGGCTCGTGGCTCGGAGAAGCACGTAAAGTAATACGAAAGCTTTCGGTCCTGCGCCTGATCTCTCTCCGATTGTCTCGGATTGGCGCCCCATCGGACTATGAGAATGTGACAAGAAATAGTGCAC
The DNA here is from genome assembly GCA_905404115.1 of Pheosia gnoma. Classification (NCBI taxonomy): domain Eukaryota; kingdom Metazoa; phylum Arthropoda; class Insecta; order Lepidoptera; family Notodontidae; genus Pheosia; species Pheosia gnoma. Next base: position 4,200,119 of record FR989910.1, read on the forward strand.
CTTAAATGTGACCATTATAACCACATTCTTAGTTAAAAAAATGGAATACTTTTTACACAATTATTTTATAAATAACCGTGTTTGGCATGACGTACTCGGTACCCGATTACAGTATTTTACACAATTTTGTTTGGGCTTTAATTATTGCGCTTGAGTGTACATTAAGTAATCGAAGCAAAATTAAATTAAGTATTTGAAGAATATTTAATTGTGCAACCTCTTATCTGATACTATATGCACTCATAATTAATTACGTTACCTTGAGTATGGCCTAGGTACCTGCTTATGTCTAGACACGAGTTTATTTTTAATTTACAAAGCGGAAAGGAGAAGAGCTGTAGGTATACATCACAGCTCCGGAGTAACCTCGCCATAACGAGAACCCGATCATATGAGATTGAACAACCACTCTAGGTGGGACTCAATGATCATCATCATCATCTTCCGCAGCCGGAAGACATACACTACTGAGCCTGACCTCCCTCATAGAATGGCACAACGGACGGTTGCTTGCTAGCTAACTGCATCCAACGCCCCCCGCGACCAGGACCCTATAGTATCATACAGGAACCAATAAACCGGTATAATTAGCAATAATAATGATAACTTATTTGTATGTACATCGAAAATATTATAAGCACTAATATCCTTGTGGCGTAGTTGGGTAAAAGTGTTGCAATTGGCTATTTGGAATTATATTCTATTCTAAAAGCTACTGGGCCAATATCCACGAAGGTTCCACTATTAGACAGCTGTTAGTTGGACACAAAAGATGTGGTACATATCATCACGCTTTGGCGAGGAGGTCCTGAGCAGAATTAATCGTTGTGCGGGCGAAGAAGTTACACGCAATTCCCAAACCCTTTTCATCCTGAGTTCCTAAAGATAATAATAATTACTGTGGCTTTTCATTTTTAATCAGGTATAACTACATTCTTACGAAGCTCGAATACTTTTATGCGTATTATGTAGTTCATAATATATCCCACTAATATTATAAGTGTGAAAGTTTGGATGGATGGATGTTTGTTACTCAATCACGCCAGAACGGCTGAACGGATCTGGATGAAATTTGGCACAGAGATAGATTATAGTCTGGAATAGCACATAGGCTTTTTATCACGGTAAAATGTATGGTTCGGGAAACAATTATTACATTTAATTGTTCATAGAGCAATGGATCGACATGATTTTTTGCATAGTTAGTGGTAGTTAAGGGGTCAGAAAATGACACAGGCTAATTTTTATCCCGGAAAAATACACGATTCCTATGGGATAGCATACAGGAACCGTGTTTTTTAAACATAACTTTTTAATCGCGAGTAACACCGCGGGGCGCAGCTAGTAGGTAAATAAAATGTATTTCCAGGATTTCATGTCGTTTACAAACAACTACTCAAATGTTCCCAATAGGTACATGTATGTTAAGCTCACTTAGATACTTATCTTACCTATGTAATATAATATATCGTTCCAAAAATTCAGACCATCAAAATTTTTTGTCGAACTATTTTTAACTATCGCATAGCAAAAAATTTAACTAACATCGATAGAAAAAGCCTTGATGTAATTGCGGTTATATCATTCGTATAGAATTTGACGATTCGATGTATGACGATAGATCGGTCCTATAAATACGTTGAATTGATGATTAAATGACTATTATAATAGCTTCATGCTTCATAGCCGTTTTGATATAGTTCTAGGCATTTTATCGTTTACCCATTATCGCAAAAGAGCAAACAGAATCATTTAAAATTCATACTCACATACATTACAGAGAGTGTCGTCACTTTAAGCTAGCCTTTCCCAAAGTGGGTGATAACGCCCCCTTGTGGGCGCTGCAGGCCTAAAGGGGGGCGGTAAGAGACCCAGAAAAAAAATGGGGGCGTTGTGTAGAGGCTTACAATAATTAATTTAATTTGAAGTTATAGTGGTTTTTAAATAGGTGAAAAATGGGGGCGCTAAAAAATTATTCATTCTCAATGTGGGCAGTAGACAAAATAAGTTTGGAAACCCCTTTTTTTTTTGTTGACGGGGGGAAATCTTCGATAGATACCCGGCCTCTGTGTGGGAGAGGGCCGGGTTATGTGGGATTCTTACCCACTAAAACCCCCCCGGTGGCCGCCTTCGACACATGTTGGAGGGGCTCCGGGATCTCCAAACGGAACGCACCGGTGCCCCTCTTGTGCCTCGCCCCCTTATGGGGGCCCGTCTCGGGGGAGCAGATGTTTGCTCCCCCTGCGCCCTCGCTGCGCACGGCGGCGGGGAGGCACGCCCGCCGCCGTCCTCCTCAGGAGTCGTCATCGTCACCGGACGTCCGGGGCCCACACCCCAGTCGTCCTCGACCCCGAGGGTAGCCCGTTATTTAAGGCCCTGGGCATCAGGGCCGAAGTTTGGAAACCCCTGCTTTAAGCCATTTTGATAGAGGTCGCATCACATATAATGAGCAAAGGTGGCGGCTCTGCGCATGCCGAATTCTTACTATTAGGCATGTTTACTCATTTTATGTGATACTATCACCTAATTTTTTTGTCTATACTAGACATGCACCGAACATGGATTTTTCACCCGAACCGAATACCAAATATTATTCGGTTCGGACGCACACCGAACCGAATATTCACCCGAATTATTCGGTTCAATTTGCGCATATAGAGCATGTAGACTGAGCCTGTGTGTGTAGAGTCTTGATACTCAGCTCAATGTAGTATATGTCTGAGGTCGCTGTTTTCACCATACACTGCGATATGGCTCTGTTAAATTAGTTCCGTTTTTTGCCGCTCGCATGGCGCTGGCGCGCATTCAATAAGTATGTACTATGCTCACAGTATAGACTAACTACATGGGCCGTAATTCGTAATGCTAAAATCCGTTCTTTAAAAAATAGTTTAAAAAAAATCACAATTGTAATTACGGTGGTAACAAAATATCATTTCGAAGCGCAGATTCAAGGCTTACCCCCAAATTTATAGAAAGTTATAATGGATTATAGTGGCATTATAACGAACTTTTCAGAGGAAAAAGTGCGTTATAATAGCTTTATAATCCATTATAACTTTCTATAAATTTGAGGGTTAGTATATACTTTACGAATAATTATGTATATAACAGTACGTCAAGTGCGAGATTATTCGTAAGCTAACCGTATACTATATAGTCTACCGTATTTAGAAATTTTGTATGGAGAATTGAATGTTTTAAATACCGTCCGCTAGGGGCGCTGTTCAATTCTCTAGACTATAAATTATACGGTTAGCTCGCACTTGACGTGCAGCGCATATAAGTTTAGCTAAACAGAACTTATCCGCGGACAGCGTAGGTACGCATGCTTCGAAATCGGACCATTGACTTTGGACATTCAGAAGTAATTTTCGTTCATAGTTATTTCAAGAGATGGCACTACTAACAACATATAAAATGAGCCGTGCCTGTTGGTTCTCAGTATAACCGCAGAATGGCATTATATTATGTAACGGGTCATGTACATTGTACTATTCCAGCGTATAATAAGTACCTAGGTATATCATTAATAATAGTCGTATACATAGTATGTTGGTGTGTTTCATAGAATCTATTAGCGGGCAGGGTTCAAGCAACATTGTTGCCATATCGTTATTAAAACCTTGCAGTTAAGTTATCTTAAAGAAAATCTGAGTGGGTTTACACGTTATCTTAATTATATACAACGATAGCTTAGTTTGAGCGTATGCCGTTCGGCTCACCGCACCGAATGGTTGCGGGTTAAAATCACGTCGAAACAATTTTTTGGAAAAGATTTTTTCCCTTGTCTGTACATTACTGAGTCCACCTTTAGTAGTCGATTGGCACGGTTGGCAGTGATCCTGCCTCCTGTACAGACGGTCCCGGGTTCGAATCCCACACCAAAGCAAAAGCGATTATTCTGCAAATCTATCATGTTCTTGTGAAACATCTTACTGTAAGCGGAAGTTGACGTGCAAACTAACTTCATTAAGCCGGTTGCCTAGTTTAAGTAATGTGAGCGAATTTTAATTTAATTGAACGAGTTATGTGACTGCTTATCCTGTCACAATACTATGTATATATAGTATTGTGACAGTATAAGCAGTCACATAACTGGCTGCTTTTACATAGCGTTGATATTGCTAGGAATAAATGTGGGTATATCAAAACCTCTTTGTTTAAGAGTATGAGCCGTTGACTTTCTTGTCTGCTCCTCTCAGTGAAATCAACGTTTCTAAACGGTGGTAGAAATGAATAAAAAAAAAAGTGATTTCATTAACAATATTTTTTATTTTTTTATTACCCCACTGGTTCAGGTGTTTATGAGAAACGGACATGAGTACAATACTGTTTTCGTTACATTATGAAAAAAAAATTAATCAGTGCTCCCTAACGCTTATTTCTGTCGAGTTTTAGAAGTAACCAAAATATGAAATATTCGCAATATATTATATTAAATTGTAATATGCAAAATCTTATCCTAAATGATGACCATCTTAAAGCTTATAGTTTTCTTAGGTCGTCCTCGTATTTCTTGGAGTATCTGTCTTGGGGATCGTATTTGGCCTTCAGTCTCTGCCAATAAACTTGTTCGTGGTTGATAAGGTGGCCGATGACACGGCGAGTGCCTCGTCGCTGGACGTCGGTACATTTAGCGCAGTCCTCTTCCAAAGCCTCTTTGATGTGAGCTGTAAAGTAATTAACAACATTAGAGAAATATCGTGAACATTCTAAAACGTAGTCTTAACTCTTAATAGCAGCTGTCAAGCATGAAATAGATTCTAATTTTATGTAATATCTGTCCGCCTCTTCGCACTATTCTTTTAATGTGCTTGTATATCTTTATAAAAGACTTTTCTTTTAGAAACTGCATTGTAAAGTCACTGTAAACGATTGCGTATTTCAGGCATATGTTTACAATTAATATCAATAAAAGCCAAACCTAGAAATTAGATAAGGTACCTTGTTATACCTACTTATCTTAAGTGTTGACTTTTTACAATGAGATGATCCGTAATTCAAATAATTATGCATCTCATATATATCCTATCTGTACTTACCTACTGCAAGATAGTTGTAACTGAGTTGTGTTTTTTAGGTATTTTCGAAAAATAGGTGCAGTAGGAAAAATATATGTTTTTATCACCGAAATCAAATGAGGTGTTTATTTGGAATTTTCGTCGGTTTGTTATGGCATCACGCGAAGACTACTAAAGCGATTGCATCGGCTTTTTCTATTGGATAGCTTTTAGTTAGACTAAGAAGACATGGCATATAATGAAGCTATGACTATTAGCGGACAGGCTGCAAAACAAATCGAGGACTGTGATGACAAAGTCGCGGGTAAAGGCAGGAAAAGGAAAAATAAAGACGATTTGGGAAAAGCAAACATAGGATAAGTTGCACTTACATTTAAGCTCCTTGCCGTCAGGGGTGCACCGGCCCTCATCCAACATACACTTGAGGTAGGGGTTCAGAAGACGCTGGTTTGCGAGTATCTCGTCCAGGTTGACATTGTCGTACTTGTCAGTGTAGTGGTCGCCGGCGGGGAAGGCGAGGGCAACCGCCGCGAAGCCGAACAGGCAAACGATGACTGTCTTCATTCTGGAATATAAGACAGAATAATGTCAGTTAGGTAAGTACTTCAGTTGTCTACACGGTATCTAGATATTCCTTACATAAGATATTGCTACTCTGTTTCCAATTTTAGTTTAGAAGTTCGATATCAATATAACAGTAGTGACGGTACACTAGTAGATACATGTTAAAATTCAGACAAGTATTTAGCATAGTTTTTTTGTTGTGTTTAAATATAAAATATAATTATTTAGTTTATAAATGTTATTCTAGATTGCAGAAATTGTAATCACTCCAAGGCTTTTATTGCAAATATGCACCAAAAAATAACGATTTAATATGTTTATGAAAAATCTATTTGGTTTATTTTAAAAAGCGTTTGTTATGATGATCAATTTTTGGTTTTAGTTTATTGGATATAAATTACTCTTAGGATCTAATCTCTTTCTAGTACTGGGTGACTAATCTCGATTAAAACGTTTTTTTTTATTCACTCGAAAATTTGTTCCCGCGATTTGTATGATTATGAAATATCATGGATGGCGGGTCAGATCAGTTGCGCTGCATGTGCCTAGTGAATGTAGCGTCTCTATCTACTGCCGCCTTCCTAACTAGGCAAGTATGCTCCATCGTAGATCTCATCGTCACTTACCATCAGGTGAGATCGAGATCAAATACTTGCCTATACGGTAATAAAAAAATAAAAAAAATAAAAATATAATAAATCACTAGAGCTCATCATCAATGTATGCCTTGACATAGAAAGACAAGGGCGAAGCTATAATCGATTAGATGCAAAAGCCGGAATCTTGAACGCGAATACAAATAATCGGAATGTAAAAAAAAAGTATTTTTGAAAATGGAACTTTCGCTATCCGAAGCGCAAATATTCGTAAAATACTTATTATTTTACGAATATTTGCGCTTCGGATAGCGAAAGTTCAAACACGCGATTATGTTTGAGATTTTTTACTTCTCTCATATGTGCATAGGGGTGCAATTATAAAACTTTTAAATCGCTATCACTTCAATGGGAATTTCAAGTTATTTGACATGTAGTCCACCAACCTACCTTAGTAATTGTCAACACACAAGGAACCTTTCAACAGCTCTGCGGCACGGTTATTAATTCGGCGGACACTCCCCCGCGACTTTTATACTAAACAACGTTTTGGAGACTAACAAAACTAGTTTTTTTTAATAATTCATCTCAGACTCATAATTCCGCGAGTATTGTTTCGACACAATGTCGTTAAATGGTCGTCAATGATGCGTGCTGTGGGTATTGACGGTTTATAAATTACTGTACACGAAATAAATATTTTTGGATATAATAATATGAATAAAATTCGATTTATTTTTGCAATCTTCAAAATCTTATAAATATATATATATATATATATTGCGTTCTTTGGTTTTGTCTAAGTATATACAAACTATTTTAGCATTGCATAAATTTGTGTTTATTTTCTCAATTTTCTTTGCTTGAAAACAACAACAGACAGTTGAAAACGTGTGGTAATCATTCTTTGACTAGTTTTATTGATCAGATTTAATAATAAAGTCTTCATAAGTATTACTTACACGCTATTTTAGTCAGAAACTTAGTAAACTTTTCTATCATTTTTAATAAGCTATAATAGATAGGCATATTCAACGTGACTTGTCTAGTATTTATTATACTAAGTAGGTACGTATACACTTAGTGCTAACACATTATTATGTACATAACTTGTATTTCTCCGAACGACTATGGTCAATATTGTCATAGGCAAAGTTGATTCTCAGTATTTTGCCGGCCACGGACAAACACTATTACTTGGTCCACACTTAGAGACTTGACGACAATTAGATTTATAAGAAGTTATTATCATAACAACGCGTAATATTTCAAATCGATGTAAGAAACTAAGATTTATTGGCGGAATAAATTATAAGTAAGTCAAGCAATTATCATTCAACATAGTATTGGACCCCGAGTTTGTTATGTAAGCAAATACACTGATAATGGGGAGGGTTTTGGATAGACAACATGGAGTGAGCTCCACAAATGTTGGTAAAAATAATTTACTTCAAATACCTGTTCGATATAAATTATTTTTGCCAACATTTGTAGAGTCAAAGCCCTCCCTATTATCAAAGAATTTACATAGAAAATTCTAGGTCTAACACCATGTTGAATGATGATTTGTGCATTACTCCATCCAACGGGGAGCTCCGTTGGCGAGGATCGTCGGTCTATTTAGAAGAGCATTGGTTACAAAACGTTTACCGATTCAAGTACATGTGTGTGGGGAGGTGTTGAACAGAATAGTGCTTTATCTAACCTGGTGTTAAGCCACCGTCACTTTTGACGTTTTATGGGGCTTTCCTCATAGACCGCATAGAAAGCATACTATAATTTCGTCGCTAAATATTAAATAGTTACGAATTCACCGCGCTGAATGTGAGCTTGCTACAAAGTATATTCCAAATTGTTATGGTATCATGAAAGCTACATGATTGTGGCAGGTCAATTCCAATAGTTATTCCCGATATAAAAAAGGGAAGAAGAAAATGTTTAAGAAGCAAGGAATAGTAGTCCTATTACAATATAGATACGTGCGTTATTGCTACCTCACTCACTGAATGTTACACCTTTCATAAAAATACCTAAAAGTAGACCCCATAACCAATTAAACAATCTCCATCCTGTCTTCGCCACTGTGTCGACGATAGCAAAATCTCATTTGATCTGACTCTTGGGAATAGGTCATTAGGGTACAAGTAATAATACTCAATAATTACGGGCTGATGATGCTCAGAATACGTACCGGCTTACGTCAGACATATTTTTCTGACGGTGTAGCTTCATAAAAGTAATGATAAGATGACGCCCGCCCGCACCAAACAGGATAAATGAAAATAATATATATAAACAACACGACAAGACGCTAATTTTGTGGGATATTTTTATCATATTTTTTTAGATAGAGGTGTCTCGTAGGTAGAGTCTAGGTCATCGATACCAGAGTAAACAAGCCAGTTCTTCGTATTACATTTACGTCATAACGGTGTGTATACCTATAATAATAGACGCACACTAGCTTGTAGTAGGAATAGAACCTATATTTTTCCCGAATCTAAAGTGATATTATAGGTACTGCGACCGGTATATAAACTATTCCTATGCTACTTAACATTCCTATGTGAAGTAGCATAGGAATAGTTTATATACCGGTTTTATAGTGGGATTAGTGGGATAGTGGGATTCCTATCCCACTAATCCCACTAATATTATAAATGTGAAAGTTTGGATGGATGGATGTTTGTTACTCAATCACGCCAGAACGGCTAATCGTATCTGGATGAAATTTGGCACAGAGATAGATTATAGTCTGCAATAGCACATAGGCTTTTTATCCCGGTAAAATGTATAGTTCCTGTGGGATAGATTAATATGGTAGCATACATACTTTTTAATCGCGGCTAACACCGCGGGGCGCAGCTAGTAGTTTATATACTAACTATTCCTATGCTACTTAGCATAGGAATGGTTCGAATGGATTCGGGTTCTGTATCGAAAATATTGTCAAGTATTTTTTTTACAAATATTCAATGCACACACCCTTCCAAGTTAATAGTCTCATTATTTTTGTATAGAAGATTAACGTTAGGAACGGTAATACAAATGCAGGTAATGATTTCATTTTGCTCACAAATTTAATCAAATTGGTTAGTTTAAAAAAATTGCGATAGCTTTTAATTATATTTCGTCTTGAATTTATTTAAGGATCTCAAATCCACTTTTTGTATTGTAAAGAAACTAGGATTATTATTATAGATAGCCGCGGTAATGTTTCAGTCGGTCGGGTCCACCCGTCCGGATATAAAAAAGATTTCATTTTTATAGGCTATGATGCCAGTTTTCGCACTATGCCAGCTTTTTTTTTTAAAGTCTTCAATTAAGCACCCACGGGGTTTTCTCAGTACCAGAGCCCCCGCGAGTGGAATCGTACTTACCATGATCTCACAATAACCATCCTATTTGCTCCAATCAAAATCTGATAAGCAATTTAACGTAATAACGTGTAATTTTATTTCATTACCTACGTTTATGTCTTTTGTGGTCGTATATAAGAGAATACCTTCCTGGGCCCATTCAGAATATACTGCAGCATTTCTGTGAAGGGGCGTTATTCTGATAGGTAAGTATTTCACATTGTTGTGGCCTGTTTTTTTTTTTCGTGTTGAAATCCTCATGGATACCCGCAAGCCTCGGGGGAGACAAGCGGGTTATGTCGGACTCGGACTCCTACCGACTAAAATCCCATGTTGGTCCTTCTCCTGCCTCGTGGTGAGGGGGCCTCGGAAACGCTTTCGCACTCATCCGCGACCCTCTGTTAAATATTAATTTCCTAGGTTAAATGTAACTGCACTTGATAAATCCAGGTAATCACTTTATTAGGTATATATCTTTGTTAAGTTATGACTGCAATATAAAACATATATTCTATATAAGGTGTAACAATAATAGTGTAAAATATTTTAACAGGCCTAATAGTCTATACTTTATACTTAATACTTAATATTATAAATGTGAAAGTTTGGATGGATGGATAGATGGATGGATGGATGGATGTTTGTTACTCTTTCACGCCAGAACGGCTGAACGGATCTGGATGAAATTTGGCACAGAGATAGATTATAGTCTGGAATAGCACATAGGCTACTTTTTATCCCGGTAAAATGTATAGTTCCCGTGGGATAGATGTTTTAATTTTTCATACTTTTTATCGCGGGTAACACCGCCGGGCGCAGCTAGTAGGTTATAAAGATAACATTCCCGTAGGAATAAATTAAATTATGAGACATTTATAAAATGACACCATGTACCGAGCGCACGGCCAAACGATACTGGTTCATATTCATAAAAAAAAAAACATCATTCACACAATTATTTTGTATATTAACGTGATCCATATAACATACTGATACATTGTTTAAAATATTTTTCACAGTTTTTGTTATACCTTATAAATTGCACAATAGATCCCATTCCATGCATACAGTAAATTGTTCAAACTAATTGATTGATACTAATTGCAAATTTCTTTCCGAACATTGTAAATAATCCTGAGCGTCTTTTTATTTGCCAATCCGCACTGGGTCAGCGTGGTGGACTATGTCCTATATCCCCATCTCAATTAGCCCACGTAACCAAGCTGTCGCCAAAGATAATAATAAAACCTCAATCCATAGTCCCAATTATCTTTCCATATTCCTGCAATAGTTCCTCCGCCTGCTGAGGTCAAGTTCGCTGTATATGCTATCATTTTCAGCAGTTGACCCCAGCAGGTGGCTAACATAACATTACAATTCTCAAAAAGGGCCGCTACGTGTTGGACCCATGTCCCTTCAAGCCTTCCAAAAATCCGGGTATAGCCCGTGTGAAGAGAGACATAATAATTAACTTTAGAGACAACAAAATCAGGTTGTCTTTTCTAGTCTCTACACTAGGAATCCCTGTAACGTGTCATAAGATATTATTTTAGGAATTATGTCGTTCTTCACAATGCTTTTAATGGTGAGCCTTGCAATAATGACGGCTAATGCTGAAGAAACATCAACGTACACGACGAAATATGACGGCATCGATCTGAACGAGATCCTGACGAACGATCGATTGCTGAACGGATACATCAACTGCCTTTTGGAACTTGGACCGTGCACTCCAGATGGGAAGGAGTTGAAAAGTAAGGAAAAGGAACCACTTCTGAATGTATAATTACATATCGAGTCGTAAGCGAGTGACATACTTACTATGTATATGTCGTATGTTAATGTGGTGTGTGAGTGTCGTATGGAAATATGGTGTGTGAGTGTCATATAGGCATGGGTGTGTGAGTGTCGTTTTAAAATGTCGCATGGGAGCCAAGTATGGAGGAATGCGTGAAAACATGAAACTCTAAAACATTTATTCGACACAGAAATAGGATAATATAGAGACTTAGGTAGTTAATAAATGGTGAGGAAAAATATAGTAAGATTAACCAAAATGTATAATGTTGACCTCGGTGTAATCTGTGCCGAAAGGTGTTTGGCTCAGCATGCGACTAGGTAGGGAATAAATTCACGTAAAAAAATTTTGTCGGCCCGAGTAAACTAATTGATAAAATATGAATGATAAATGTTGCGTCTATCCCAATCATTGATCTACTAGTTACCAATAAAATAGATATACAAAATGATTAACGGCATCTTCATTAAGGGCTGATTATCTAAATTTTCTCAAAAAAAATACAACGCTAGAATTGAAATTACAATGAATGTCCTCGGTCGGAGCACTCCACTAAACGACTATGGAATTAAGTACGCTCCTATATTTTTATAAACCAAGGCTATGCAGGCACTAGACAACCGTGACCTGGTCAAGTTTCCATTAGACGTATTATGGGCTTACATCCGCATCGTTCGCGACTTGTGATGTTTTTTTTAAGCCAAATGAATACCATTTATTTATTTGAATATTTTGATAGAGGCCTTTGAAACAATTATTCACGAATTAGTACAGAATGGAAATACACGTAATGTATTTTTATTGATACTAATTATCTAACCTCTGAGCAGCTTATTATTATAAGGCGGTGGTTGTAGCCTTTGGTAGAACGCCTGACAGATTTGCGTGTGACTCAAACCTTGGATGGGCGACAAAATAACGTCTGACCTCCCTGGTGGTCATTCTAACATCTTTGTTACGTAGAGAAGAGTAACAGGTAAAATTCTGACAAACATTAAGTCATATCTTTAAGTTATCCCATCCCCCCCCATCAGACAAATCTAAGTAGACTAGAAATAGACTGCAATACGAAAAAGGTATGAGAAAAAGGCTATCAAGCAAAATAATGAATTATTTTTCTTTCTTTATGAAATAAAATACATTGGAACAAGTTTAATTACAACTTAATTTGAAAGGAAATGGGAAATTTAATTATTTTTCTCTTTTAAACGGCACCTGTTTTCAGTAATTTTGCCAGTGTCATAAAGTGAAAAATAAAAAATTGCTATCAAACTGATATCTAATGCAAGCTCCTACAGCCTAAAACGTTAGAAAAATAAGGCTATCAGAGTCCGGTAATCCCTCATCAAAATATGGCTGTTTGTATTGCAGGCAATCTTCCAGACGCTATAGATAATGACTGCAAAAAGTGTACCGAAAGGCAGCGTGTGGGCGCTGATCAAGTTATGCACTACATCATCGATCATAGACCTGACGACTGGACTAAACTTGAAGAAAAGTAAGTAAAAGCAGAAGAAAAGAAAGAAAGAAAAGATGTAGAAGTGTGAGAAGGTCCTCACACACAACTAAACAACACATAGTACAAGTGTTATTCCGTTTGGGGCGAAGACAGATTATTATTTTATTAAAATGATTATAGGTATAACGCTGATGGCAGTTACAAGATGAAATATTTTGCAAGCAAAATAAAGGGGCATGACGAAGCAGATGAGAAAAACGACAGTAAACACGAAGACACAAATAAATCTTCTGAGGAAACTAATTAAGAAGAGAATCTTAAGAATAACTATGCTGTATAAAATGGAACATTAAAGATGCTGATTTTAATTAATCAAATTACCAAGTCAATACGTTTATCAATTTTCAATTAAAAGTAGGTCTGTAGAATTTATCGAAATTCAACGTATTTTCCTGACAAATATGTGGACTCTAGGGAACACATTCTAACTTGACGTCACCATTGTATAAAACAGTTCTAATGCATACAAAAGGTTAATAAAAAACAGTTCATACTTTTTGAGAAACATTTATTCTTCGAATACCAATCATGAACAGATATAATTACTAGGAGTAAAAGATACATTTTGGTACCTACCTAACTAAGTATAGGTTATAGCTAGGTAGAGGAAAACTACTAACTTACAAACCTAGGGAGAGATGTTACAGTACCCTCTCGGATTGATATCGTTTGACTCTAACATTGAAACCGGGTTTCATGTATCTGTTTTTAGTAGAACTTATAACCTCTTCTGGTGGTCCTACTAGTTTCAAATTATAATCTTCATGTTTTAAAGCTTCCGCTCGTGGCATTGTTTGTAGTGTCGATCTATCGAGTAAATTATTTAGATTAGGTAACGGATTACTTAACCAAACGATTTTAGTAGGTTCTTATAATAAATGGGTGTTGATTTATCTACAATTTGTTTTTGTATTTTTTTTCACGCTACAGCCCTATTACACGTTTAGACGTTAATTACATGAATTGAATTAATAATATACATCAATTTATATAAACTTAACTAAAAAGTATTTATCCGAGTATCCTCTGAACCTTTTGAAGTCCGTCGTACCTGGTGAGGAAGAGCTTCCACGCGACCGGGTCGTGGGCCATCATCGCGGAGATAACCTTGCCAGCGCCTTCCTTCTGCTCCTCCGAGCATTTGATGCAATCGTCCTTAATCGCTTGTATAAGGATATCTGAGAACAAAATAATATAATTAGCTATCACATTAAGGACCTCAAAGACTACAATATATAATTGTAAAGACACATTACACACAGAATCTTGGATTATTTGGATGATAAAGCAGCCTGGGATTGATCGCTCAAATATCTAGATCAATTAAGATTTATGATGTCAAAGTGTAGCGTGTGTGCGCCTCGCATTGCAACACAATGGAGCTTATTTTTTTTTTGTAATAAATCAACATGGTTGTAAATAAAAAAAGGCAAGCCCGTTGAGTTTCTCGCCAAACCTTCTCAGTTGAAGTCGCATTCCATCCGCTTGTCGAGTTAAGAAAAAAAATGTAAATGACAATTTGTAAGTGCCCCCGTAGGCCTATACGAAATAAATGATTTGGATTTGACTTTGAAATTAGCTAGCTTCGAATTCACTTTTGTACTAGAATACGAGGCCGAGATTAATTCCTAAATGTTTAAAGAAAAACTTATATCAACTTCTCATTTTCTTGAACAGACTTAAGACAATACAAGGGCACTAACAATTCCCTGTGATTACAGTTGAGTGTAAACCAACTAAAACAATTCCTACTTACTTTTCGTTTGGACCATCTCCTTTGAACAATATCGATCGACGGACATCAAACATTTCACGTCCTGAGCTGGCAGGGGCCGTACATGATCATGCACGATGCTCTTGTCCTTCAACACGCTCTTCTCTACGTTGCTTACCACTTCGTTGATCACAGCCATATCGGTATCACCATACACTACTTTGTAACCCAAACTGGTCACACCATCGGAGAATGTTCTATCAATACTGGGAGCTATATTTTCAGCCAAACATGCAATTGTTAGAGCAGCTATTGTTATTGCTTGCGTATACATGATTAATTCGACGTTGGTATTGATTGCTCCGAAACCAATGAATTGTAGTAGCCTAATGACAAGATTAAAGGGGCTCGGTCGGTGTTTTGTAACATTGCGTTCAATACACACAACAGTGTATCAAGGGTTGTCGAATGCCCACGCGCAGCCTATAATATTGTGACTGCGTAGAATGCAAAAGAAGTCACATGCAAAAGTGATCTGCTTAAGTTCTGTTGTTTAGGTACAGAACCCTAAAAACTAGGTATTTTAGCTTGAATTTCTTCTATAAGTTTAATTAATATATCGGCTTTAGTTTTAGCTATGGGAGTATTTTCACTACCAATCAAACCCCTACGTATAGCCACAGACCCGGACATTTGTACAACGTAGTTGGAGAATTTGGGGTAATTTCGGTGTGTTGACCACAAATGTCTGTTGGTTGGTTGTAAAATATCTTTACTAGGATCGCCCCCAGTCAATTGATCGGTACCCTAAATACAAGCATGCTTTGTTTGTCCAGGCTTCTCTTTTTCATTAGCCGTGTTGGATAAGTGCACAGGGCCCCGTGATCCATGGGGCCACTTAGTTAAAAAAGGAATACTTATACTTCATTCAATTATCAAATTTATACCCTTAGTTCTCTTGGCCGAGTAAACATGGTTTATACTTACCTAACACTAGGCCAAAGACACTGTCTCACCCTACACGTGTAATCCAGTTAAAAGCCATAGGGTGCCCCATTATATGCATAATGATGCCCCATTATGTCCTAAGGTTTTCAGCATAGGGCCTCCGATAGATTTTTTGGGTCCCTTTATTTTCCAAAGTGTATCGTGATTATTTTGAAAAGATCTTATTTATTACCTACCTACCTATAAAATGTGGTCTCATTAAAAATATCGTTTTGAACTTCGCTTAAATTATTCATCTCTCTGCGAAGGTAGGGCCTCGGATAGGTAAAGACGGTCCTGGGAGGAAACTGTTGAAGTGTTTGTCTGGCGATATTATTATCGTTCAAATATGCAAAACTCTCTTGTGGTACAGCCCTGTGAAGCTGTTGTTAGTATATTGGGGGCGCGCGTGGTATCAACAAACAACCTTCGGCCGCGCTGCATACCAAATTTGTATAAAATAACTAGCTGATGATTATGCTCTACGCATGCCGCTTGAGTGATACATTGATTGTTTCTTATAGGTATGTATCGCTGGCTTGCATTTACTATCTCTACATCACGTAGGATGAGCTTCGACGTTGGTTTTAGTTATGTACCTACTTGGACAGATCCGCTCAGGGTTTTTAGTACGATATAAATACCCCCAATGCCCCTAAATTCGTTCAAACATCCGCCTACCCATTCGGGAATGCAGGATGTACATACATTCGTAATGTGTATTGTAATTTAAATGTATATTCCTAAAAAAAAAACAATTTATTTCAAAGCTCTTTTCCACTTGTAAACCTACCATTGTAAACGGATTACAATTTCTATTTAGAGTTTTGTCTTTCTACAACAGTTTGAGCATAGGCAGCTCGGCTAGTAAGTCGTTGCGGGTGCGATTCCCGCCAGTACTAATTTCAGGAATGATCTTAAAGTAATTCTCTCCGGTCTGAGTGTTAATGGGATTGCACCCAGTCCATTGTACGGTACCCATAATACAAGCGTTGATTAGTTTAGGATCTTTTTTTTATATCCTTATTTTTAAAGGGGTTTTGTCACCATGTTTAGGATCATACAGTTGATATGTTCGTCTGGCGATATTTATTTATCTATTTATTATTTAGATATATATTTATCCCCAAATGCAGTCAACCGGCGCGTGGAGTATACCCCTCTTTGCGGATTGTCTAGAGGAAGGAAGGATATTGTTTAGAGATAAGGCCGTCAGTAGCACTTTTATGAGTGGGTACTGAACATGGACTAGGGGTGATCCCAATATAATTACTTATATTGATTGATAAGTACTCAGCCTGACTCAGACCTACAAACATTCATGATCATCACACAAAATTTGCCACTAACGAGATACGAACTCAGGACCTTCGGTACAGAAAGCAGGGACTCTACTTGAATACTTAACTCATATAGATTACTTAGTATCTGTTTAGTTTTTTTCCAGATTCCTATTTGTGTTTCAGAATTGAATACAGTGGCATATATGCCACAAGATGCCACAATAAATAAAATTTGATTGTTGAATCATAATCGTTGCGATCGCAAGGCCAACAATTTTCTATAACTGGCTGGAAATTCCATAAAATCAAGATTTTTAGTAACGCGAGAATTGTGCGTTTAGTGACATCTATATCTAAATCTAAAAAGTTTTTTATTTGTTGGTTCATAGTGAGATAGGTAAGTAATCGTCATGAACGAACTTATTCTTAAAAGCGTCACTAGAGGTCGCTAGTGTACAGGCATTACATTATCAATAATAGACAGAGCATTCGCGCCTGTCGAATGTTTAGAGCAACCATCATGTCACATCCATTATTTTATTTATAATGTGTATTTATTGAATGTGTTATTGCTATTAATTACTTGACATTGGCAAAATACCCGCTAAGTTGTGGGTGAGGCCATTTTCATATCCTTTTTATTTCATCGCATTTCATTTCGTAAAAAAAGAAGAAAAAGTTGCGTCTATGAAGTTATCTGAAAGCCCTCCCCTAACAGACCCCAAAAAGAAGAATGCCCGCACGTGGTTTATCACTATCTTCATGATCAAAAAAACTAAGTAGGTGTATTATTTTATACGGAGTTATTTTTTTACATCCATTCGTAAAAGAAATGAGCGATTCGAATAGGGAATCTCATTTATTCTCTTCATATAATGCCCGAGCTGTGACTTCCGTAATTTTCCCGCTAATATTTTGTAGACATGCAAGCGTCTAGTAAATTAATACATACCAATCAGGTGCATACTTAGCTCGTTGGGTGCATACAAGCAAATTAAAGACTATTCTTTTTTTAAATACACCTTTCGTAACCCGGATTTTGTTTAAAAATAGAACACTTATTTAGTGTAGTTTATAAAAACTAATATTGATTTTGATGCAAATTACAGCTGGGATTCGTTATTTCTATGAGCATACTCCTGCTTCACTCTTACACTCTCTCTCTTTCTTATTATTCTCGTGCGTGTCACCACATCAGCAACTAAGAATTTGACTACATTCTAGGGGTGTTCCAATAAAAATCAGTAAAACAAAACGGTTTTCTTAACGATTTATTAAATTATTTCTTCAATAACCCCTCTAATATCTTAGATCCTAAGGACATATCGATTTTTCCATCAGAACTTTTATACAGTAATCCTAAGAGCGCTTTAAAAACTTTATTTTTTCCGTCCCTATATTGTTTTACCAATTTAGGATTGTTATCTATAACATTAACGCACAGTTTAGTTATTTCTTCCATATCTTTAGTAACTAACCAGCCTTTTTCTTCGACTATACTTGAAGGTGAAACATCACTATCGGCCAATTCTATAAGTTCATCTAATATTTTCCTGTAAACCTCTAAACTAATAACCTTATCAAAAAGCATATCAGTCAGTTCTCTTATTTGTTTAGCCGTTATAGGACAATCGTCTGCGTCTAATTTTCTCTTATTAAGTACTGTTAACAGATCATTGAGCAATAAGTTGGCCACCTTGTTCGGAGTCCTGGGTTTGTCCGTGGTCAGTTCGTGGAAGTATTCCATGAGTACTGGTTCGTTGACGAGTTGCATGGCAGCGTCGGGCCGCAGTTGGTAGTTCTCTATGAGATTTTGTCGTGACTCTTCTGGTAGTTCGGGGATTTTGTCTCGTATTAGAGGTACGCTTATGACGTCATGGTGGTCGTCTTTACCGGTCAAGTTGACGCGTAAAGGTGGCAAGTTTGGCTCCGGCATGTATCTGGAAATAAAAACTAATATTTGAAGTAACAATAAAGCTAGATGGACTTACGTTTTAAAGAGTACTTACCTAGCTAATTATGCTAGGTAACTATTCGATTCGATTTGCAATGACCAGACCTGGGGTGATTCTAATTCACTCGGAAATATTCAGAGTTGGTAGCTACAGTGTTTAGAAAAGCGATTCATATTCTGTATCAGATTGACACATGACGTCAATATGAATCGCATTTTTTTAATTTTGAAAAGGCGTTTGACGCCTAATAAAATATTCGTGTTCGACACGGAATCTTTCCGAGTGAATTAGAATCACCCTCTTGAGTAAGATACCATGACTAAAAAAAATAAACAAATATTTAGTTTAATGTAATTAGCAATAATGTGTAAAATCGTTTGAGACGGAGATTTCGTGCTTTTAATTAAATAATATGGTTTCTTATAAACATAAAACTCCCAAATTTTTAGACATTCACCTATTCTTTTCTTCTCAAAACGCTTTGAAATGTCATCGTAAACTTTTATAATTTAGGGAATTAGTTAAATAAGTTGTATAAAATGTCCTCACCTGTAATCCTGGACGACCTCTTTGTCACGCATAGGGATGGTGACCCTAGCGGCCGCGTCCCAGGACCGAGTTTCATTGATGATGCGACCGCCGTTGTCCAGTATGGTTCGCTGTCTCTCAATCTCGTGCCGGATCGCGCCAGCCACCCCTCGCACCGAACCGATGTTTTTGATCTAAAACAATTATTACGAAAATACAATATAACGGCGAAGGAAAATATCGCGAGGAAACCTGCATGTCTGAGAGAACCCCTCGAAAGATGTGTGAAGTCCACCAACCCGCACTGGGCCAGCGTGGTGGACTATGGCCTAATCCCCCTCGCATTGAGGGGAGGTCCGCGCCCAGCAGTGGGACATTAAAAAGGGCTGGTATGATGATACCAAACACGACACCAGACACACCAGATCAGCATCGACTCAAGTAAACCAGTTCAAAATTATTTTTCAAAACTACATTATTCAACGAACACTCATCAGCATCGTAATGGCTTCGAGTCGCTATCAGATTATATGTGTGCATCATCCTTTATGTGGAACACGGTAGTGGTCGGACCAAGTTCGAGTAAAAAAATACAAGATAATTGATCAACGTCTTGGTGGACATCGATTGAGATTTTTTTTGAGAGAGGAACCCATATCTGATCTTCAGCGTGATCTCCCGAATTATCAACGAAACAAGTTGATTTATAATAGAAGAGGCTGACAAAACTGAACCATCTTAAAACCTTACTTAAATCGAGAGTATATTTGTCGTTATGAGTGGCGAGGACAGACGTACCCCAAGCAACGGTACTGCTAATTAAAGTAAATTAAAACGCAAAATTATTACCATCATTGTGAACAAATATAATGGAAATGAATAAACTTGACCATTCAAACAATACACCGACAGTTATGTGCTATTGTTAACTAATGTGTGTAATAACAATTTCCAATGTAATATAATGTCTAAGCGCAAGAGTCATTTAGAAAACTATCGAATACCTAATCGTTAGTCGAATTAATTATCATTAGGGTCGAGTTTTGATGCACAAATATTTGGTAGGTTGTTTTAATGATGGTACCTTCGCATTAATTGTTTTTAAACAACAGTAAAATGTGCAAATGATAATTAAATGTTTGAGTAAGCATTGAGGTCACGTTTCGCCTTTCAAATACTTTATAATATGCTAATCGGGCATTTTACCAAGGCAGAATATGAGGTCCCGGATGCGTATATTAAATTACACCTACGGAATGTTTTTACGTTGTATTGTTATTACAGAAATAGGAAACTCTTGATGGCATCTATATTCCATGTATCACCTGAATTTGAAATAATCAAATCAATAACTGATATTATAACTTATTAATAATAATAATATCGCCAGGCAAACACATCAAATACATGGTCCCAAACTAAGAAAAGCTTGTATTATTACTACCGTTCTAGACTGTGGCGATCCTGTATTGGTATTACACACACATATATATATATATATATTAACCATCCATGACTAGGGTCCAAACATTCGTGGTCATCACACAAAGTTGCCCCTACCGGGATTCGAAAGCAGGGTTACTGGCAACTATGCTTATTGGGTCAGGAGTTAGCTTCCAAGATGTCCTCACCTCAGTGCGAGTGGCGAGCGGGTCGCCGGGGCGGCGGAGCGACACGTTGGCGTCGACTCGCAGCGCACCCTCCTCCATGCGGCCCGAGCATGCGCCGAGCCGCTGCACGATCAGCACCAGCTCCTTCACAAGCGCCGCCGCCTCTTCGCCATCCTGAACAATATACCAGCTTTAGCATAACCAATCACTTAAGATACTCTATCAATAAGATATAACATTAATTAGGGCAGATAGTATAGCTTTATATTCTCATAAATATTGTACGCCTAAAGGCAAAAACATAGCGCACTATCATTGTATTTCCTCATTACGCCTACATAAACATATGTTTCACGAATAAATAATAATTCACTAAAAAAATAAGGAAGTAGGTAACTGAGACCTTTGTCCAGCACTGAGACAATATAATCTACAATTTAAAATCTGGAAGTATGTAAGTAATTGTTTACTCCCAAAATTTTCCCTTTTTCTGATGAGACTTGGCCTGCGCCAAGTCTCAACATTTTGACATTAAATATCGTTAGTATTTTTTATTGTATATTAATATTATAATTTATTTATTATATTCTCATGTTAAACGCAATAATACTTACCGTGATACTAACCTCTATAATCTTATGTTAATTTTATACTAATTAATATTCAATCTGGTTTCATAGTAGTCAACTATACGAGTCAACATAAGTCAAAGATTAATGAAATGATTGTGTATTTAATTTACATTATAAACTCTTTGTAACCTGGCAGGAAATGTATGCGTTTCTAAAGTCCATTGCCGTTTCTCAATAATTGTATGTAATGTAATAATTATTACATTGTAGGATGTAGGATGGTACACATGAAAGATAGTAGCTTTTGCCTGCTCGGCCACCTGAACTACTAAGTTAGCTTTTTAGCTCGACTCCCAATAGTCATGATAATTATGTGCCCTTTCTTTTAAGTCTAACCATAGGTTATACAATAATGATAAATTCATTGTAATTGATACAGTAATTTCCGTTAAGCACGAACAAAGACACACTGACAGGAGTTCTGAAACCACTTGTTTTGGATTTCGAAACATCCAAACAGCCCATTTAGACAAACAATTTTTAAATGTCTTCAATACTGTATACAAGCCAGTTACAGTTTTAAATATTTTTAATCTATACTAATATTATAAATGTGAAAGTTCGGATGGATGGATAGATGGATGGATGTTTGTTACTCTTTCACGCCCCAACGGCTGAACGGATCTGGATGAAATTTGGCACAGAGATAGATTATAGTCTGGAATAGCACATAGGCTAATTTTTACTCCGGTAAAATGTATGGTTCCCGTGGGATAGATGTTTTAATTTTTCATACTTTTTATCGCGGGTAACACCGCCGGGCGCAGCTAGTAGATTATAAAGGAGAAATAAACAGAAACATGAGGGCGATTCGTTCGGCCCTACCTATCGTGTCCATTTAATATGCTATAGTAAATCCAATATAATACGTCAGTTTAGACGGTCACGCCAGTTTAAATTGTCACACCATTTTCCACACAATGGAGGCTGGCACAATAGGCACGGGTTTGTGAATCACTTGCTGGATCAACTGCGTCAGTAAGCCCGGCGTCCATGCGAATCGAATTAAGTCACAAATATTGGCTTACATAAATGTTAATCATATAACAACGTCTATTAGCATGTCGCCGAATTGAATTTTCAAAAAACATCTTTGTGCCTCGATTTTTCGGCGTACTTGGAGTGGAAACCGTATATACCTATAATACTTTATGCTAGTTTACTTACAAGATATCTAGAGTACATTTATTTCTAAAAAGAAAAACGCAGACTTGGCGACAGCACATCTGTGCACTAAATTGAACAGTCACACAATCTACTATCACATAAAATGTTGACGCTTAGTAAAACCATAGACACCCAAACTCATTTTAATTTTAGGCATACAATTTGTCTAATCATTACCTACTTATTTTATGTATTATTGTATAAGAAATGCAATCCTAAACATTGATATCATTAACTACACTGTTATAACACGTGCATTAATATGACCTCAATTTAAAAATAGTGTAAAAGATTCTACTCTTGATTCTGAATCTACTAATTTCAGGTTATGTGTTAACTCACAAACACATTTGTATGTATATAGATGAAATATATGAAACTTTCAAAATCCATGATTAGACCAATGCATATGCCTATATCAATTATCACATATGTTGTCCGAGATAGATGTCATAGTTATATGAAATACCCCTAAGCCAGGCTAACCTAGACAAAGAAATACGAAACATTGTAAGCTATTGTAACTGCATTGCTGCTTTTTAATATGGAGTGATCAGGCTATGTATGGGGTTTTAAAAGGGTGATGTATACTTGCCTCTAAATCTGGTTCAAAGACAAGTTCTATGAGTGGGGCTCCAGCTCGGTTCAAGTCTACCAGGCTGCGCTTTAGCTCGGCATCATGCAGTGACTTGCCGCTGTCTTGTTCTAATTGAATCTGTTTGATTTTGGAACTCTTCTGGTATGGCTGCTTGTGGACTCCTGGTGTGTATACCTGGAAAAGAAAATGTTATTTTATTTGAAGGCAAATATTATTTATGACACCAAGTTTAATACCAAAGTCCACAGTTTCTACAAAAAGGATGTGTGTGGGTGTTATTTAATATTATAAAAAAAATTGTCTGCAAATTGATGCTACCCGCAATGACCCAAGCATGCTGGTCTGAACGTAACATATTCATAGGCTATCCAGTAGTGAAAACCCTGTTTAAATTTGGTTAGTAGATATTGTGGTGCTTGAACAAACATACAGACAAGAAATTTAAACACACTTGTTTTAAACAGCTGTAAAGACAAGACCCTATTAGAGTTTTATAATAGTAATTACAGAACATTTTTATGTAATATTAATTTGAGTATGTAGATCAGTACCTGGAAGTTAATAACACCATCGTTAGCTAGAGGGGCTCTCTGCTGCGTAATCTGATATCCAGCAGGCAGATCAGCGTAAAAATAGTGTTTCCTATCAAAACTCGACACCGCGTTTACTTTGCAAGACAAGGCTAGTGCAGTCATTAGGCCTAATTCCACACATTTCCTATTGAGCACGGGCAACGTGCCCGGCACAGCAGCGTCGAACAAGGACACACAATTATTCACAACACCGCCAAAAGTATTCTGAGCCCCGGAGAACAATTTGGATTCCGTATTTAGCTGTGCATGTACCTCCAAACCAACAACACTTTGCCAATGTTTATCAGACACGGTTGAGTGATCTCGCCTATACACAGTTCTGTATCTACGATTGTGCTGACGACACAGTTTTATGTATCTCATTTTATATTTTCTTCCACATTCACTGCAAAAATAATATAATACTGTATTCTGTACGTACGTACAGATGTTTTTGACATTTCAAACTGATTGTGTGACGTGCGTGACACATGACAGCGGCGAGGGATACCCATGAGTAGGTTACTTATTACAATTAGTAAAAGTTATTAATACATTTTATATTTTATCATTTTGGTCAACCAAGGTTGAAATTAATCAAACTAATTATTTATTAAGAGATCGACTTATTACATGCGTAATTTATTGTCAAAATTCAAAGTTTTCTATAACACAACAATAGATGGCGTTTTAGATGAATTAAATATGAAATATCAGGCGCAGAAAAATAAGGTTCTTAGTTACTACAAATATTTCTAATATATTAAAAAAAATACTTACCAAAGTGGATCTCCTCTAAATGATGTGGTCTGTGTTGTTTACACATAGCAGGTGTTTATTGTTAATATCGCGACTAAATAAATAAAAGCTAATTGTAAACCTAAGTAGGTAGGTAAGTACCTACCTAATTAAATTGCATTGATATTTTGACTTATTTAACTTACAACCTACTTAATTAATTAATATTATTATAGAAGTATCACATTTTGGAATAATAAAAAAATTAAAGAAAACTTTACACAACTAATCCTGCCACGACTTCAAAGAGAAAAGAAAAGAGATATAGAACGACGAAAGCGAGGGTCACTTCGGCGATGGAGTACATTTTTATTTAGAACGTAAAAATGTGTTTTCGTGAGAAAGCGGCGCGCGTACGATCGATTGGGTGTCGTGGCGGGGTATGGCCGCCAAGTCAAAACAAAGCGGGCGCTCGCTATACTGCAGCCTTGACGAGTTGGAGATATTACACGGACGAGTTATGTTGACATAGTGGGTATAATATTGGTTTGTTCGCCGTAGACAAGTGACGTTTTCCAACTGACGTAATTTACACGGCTTATAATAACAGTACACACCCACCGATAATGCAGTATAGTACAAGTACGAACTATGCAATAGTACTTACCTATAATCTGTAGTTACAGGTACTTAGACGTATTTTAACAGTGTATGATGGGCTTATGTAGATTAGATAGTGAAGAAGGCAACGATACACGTTAAAGGCCTTTTCCCACTAACCTGTACCATATCAGATGTTATAAATTAAGAGAATGACGGTTTGGCATGCTTTCTCGATTGTGATATGATTATACCTCGTCTGCTTTTTATTTTTGTCCCCTTTTTAAGGGGAATATTGTTTTTTTTATATACAGTCCACTAGAGGCGCTGTTTAATTTGTC
Source organism: Pheosia gnoma (assembly GCA_905404115.1). NCBI lineage: Eukaryota > Metazoa > Arthropoda > Insecta > Lepidoptera > Notodontidae > Pheosia > Pheosia gnoma. Next base: position 4,225,704 of record FR989910.1, read on the forward strand.
ATACATGGTGTCAAATACGCTGTCTATACAGTATACGTTTCGGCTTCGAACAAACTCGCTCCCGAAGCGCCTCTCCATTTTTTATTCACTACTTACAATAAAGAACGTTACTGAGTATACTGACGTTATACACTAAGTAGATCTATTGATACTCCACCATATCATCTACTCCCCTTACTACCTATTTCATTACAAAAAAGCAAGAAATGAAATCCAATCTCTAGGATCAGCTAGGATTACTACTATCTACAAACCCTTACCAATACCTAGGCTACAATTAGGCTTACTACTAAGTACATACAAGGTAGACGAGGCTACTAGGTACATAAAGATATAAAATGCTGCAGAAAAAATAAAACTAAATACCTACTTCAGAATTATACCTAGTTTATTGATATGCCATATACCTAGTGGGATATTACCATGACGTAGTAGGCATGGGAAGTACGGTTGGCACAATATATAATGATGGATATTTTCTGCGCCGCAAATGGAGCGTAATACCTAGGTAGGTAGCTATCCAAATATAGAAATGCCGTATAATATATGTTCATTTAAGATAATTCTAATAAAAAAATAGAGCATGTGTGAAGTAATTCTAACCAAAAAATAGAGTAGTAAATAGAGCATGCGTAGGCAGAGAATTATCTGTCTACACAGTACCGGCTTGCATTAAAAATCAAACACTATTTACATATGTATTTTAACTATGTTAAACCTTATATAGATGTAAATAAGTATCTCCTGTATTTGAGAAAATGATGTATGTATTGAGTATGTACCACACAACACACATATACCCACCATCCTTGGATTGGGCTATCATTTTCCCAATCACGTATAGTCGTACTAACTATCTGGGTGGTAATTTCCATGTAGAATAATTTATATGTACATACTCATGGTGTTCATACTTGTGATTAAATCTATACAAGGGTTACAGCACGCTCTACTGTACTGACTGTAGAGTCTACAGTGTAGGGCGTGATCGGAAGGTGTAGAGTCTACACTCTACAGCTTCCGATCCTTACAAATTTAGTAAAAATACGACGACCTTAATCTTAATTTAGGACGTACTTACGATTGCCCTACACGCTCGTACTCATCCGATAATTATGAAAGGATCGGAAGGTGTGGAGGTGTGTATTTTTCTAGAATTTCCCAATTTGAAAAAAATATTTTTTTTTTTCTAAAAAGATGGCAGCGTTAGTGGATTGAGATGCTTGTGTCCAGCGATTGGCGACTTTGGACTGATGGATGGATGGATGAATCACAGCACAGGCAGGCAAAGCTGTTAAACATAAATAGTGTGTTATTGTGCAATACATAACGTGCCACGCCTCCCGACGACACACAATAAACACGTGTGTGTGAGGCACTTATAAATAAACATCTACCGTATCAATAGCCACTAACAACACCAGTTTTTTTTTAATAGGAAGTTTATCTATATCGCTTCTATTATATGGTTTGATATAGGTTCATGGGTTTGATAGATTCTTGATTTACTTTTAATCAAAATGATTACCTAACCTATTTTGATAACTTAAAAAATCACAGAGTAATGTTTTGTTTTTTTGTTCGGTTGACAAAATTTGAACACAACAGTTTTTTTAACTTTGTATGACGACGACGGGCAGGTTTTGCAACCTTCTTCAGTTGACTATACCTATAGTAGTTGGAACCTTTATGTAGTATACGTTAAGAAAAATTAATATTATGCTGTTGCGATACTGACAAACTGAAATCACTGATAACAAGAACACGGAAACGGCCTCTTGATTCTTGCGATACGTGCGAAAGTGGCTATAGATACTTCGTATTCGCGTGATATTTATTACTGATAGTGTAAGCGGGGCTTATGACTGATCTTATTATTTTAATGAATCAAACAAAGGTTTGCTTGGTATTCTTAGTGCAACATAGTAAGTAATTTGATAAGAAGACGTGAGTACTTAATTATATTTCGCTAAATTATTGTGTCTATATCGTTATCGATATGTCTTCATTGCATAAAACAGCCAATGTCTCTGTGCACTGTCTAGACAAATTTATCAATCTATGACCTCTTTTTATCAGAGGCTATCAAGGTTTAACAAGTAAGCACCTATTTAGATCAATTTATATCTAGATTTTTTCCGGGTATTTTTACCTATTTCAAAACATTTTTTCTGGAGTAAAATAACATGAGTTTTATCTATACTACTACTACTATAATAGATATAACAAGGGTTGTATGTATCAACTGCCCCTTGAAGCGCATTTGTAATCGTTATGTGAACGTCAGAATTTCGATAGGTCGCTTTAAAAAAAAATGTGTTCCTAACAAAATGACAATAGTGATTTTTGAATAAATTAAAAAAAAATAGATATAGAAATTCGGATTTCACATAGTTACATATGTGCTACAGAAGCACAGGTTCAAGGCTTAGTAGTATACCCTTTCTGAATCACCCATCATGAAGTACCTACAAAACTGCATGGAAAAGAAACATGGGCGAAGCACGGTGAGGCAGGGGTGGACACTTGCCCCCCTCGCTTCCAGGGACGGCCACTGAATAAAGCTACTTTGATATATTTTAATGGCAATATACCTATTGCAGTATCATACGTGGCGTACGTGACCGACCCGCTGTGGTATTATCTACGGAGCTTATAATCTATATTCCGCCGAAGGCTGCACCAACCTTATACCTACTTAACGTACCTTTACTTCTATAAATAATTTGAACTTACCTGCCTACGTATTTATTTTTATTCGCACTCGAAGGGGCTCTTTGCGTCAATGGCAGTCAGTGACCTGCGCTGCGCATGCGCCTGTTTTGTGTCCGTGCGCACTGCAGTTTGCATCCACCTATACGTAGGTATTATGCGAAAGCCGGCTCATCTTTCTCAGCTTAAATTTATTTTATTATTCTTACGGACAAAAAAAAATATCCGTCTGACATTTATTTAATGGGTACGGACTAAGTAATCATTAATAAGGAAATAGAAAAAAAACATATAATAAATAAATTCATAAATTTTGCTCCGCTCCTTGACCCCATATGGTCATAGCTTGATGTTACATACTCTATATTTTAAATATAATCATAAGTTTAGAATAGTAAACCAGATTCGATTCCTGGTTCACGTATAAATTTTTCTTGATAATCTAATAATGCAGTTTTTCTTAACCCTCAAATCGACGACACGGTTCCTTAGGACATGTTAGTCTATTTCTTATATATAGATAGTTTCGGAGGTCTCCATACTGACCCTGTATAGTAGATATGACATACATATTATATTAAATTCTTTCAGCGACATTGGGACGGTCTTCCGGCCTGGCGGGGGTTATGACTGGGGTGGAAGGTTGCTATCAGGGCCTTGTAATATATTAAGTTGTTACGCAACTTTAATAATTCCAGCGTTTCAGATTTGCATGTGTATTCGTCAATTTTATGGAGCATTGTACTCAGTGCCAGTTGTATTGTAGCTAATAACTATGAAGTATCCACACCATAATCAGACTATCATACTTAAGTCTAACGTACAAAGTGCCGGAATTGCTTATTCGCCTATCACCATAGCAAGTTTAATCAAAAGCGGTCCAGTAGTTTTCCCGCGATGCGCGTTCAAACGAAAATTCTAAAAAAAAAAAACCGAATTGAGAACCTCCTCGTTTTTGAAGTCGGTTAAAAATGGCGGATTCGGCTTGTAGTTCTATTCTGTAACAACAATCTCAAATCTCATGCGTGAGTCCGAAAGTGAATTGTAAAATTTTGATACAAATTTTATATTTTACTCGAGAATTCACACTGACTGATATACAGTATTGAAAATAATATCCTCTACCATATATTTTTTTTCATAAATATATCGTTATACAGTATTTTACGAGTGTGATTATGAATTTCTATTATTTGGAATTTCACATAGCTAGGTACCAACCAACTCTATTCCACATAAGAAGTACCTACCGGTATTATTTTAATTAGCGGCTGGATGTAGATAGGTACGTCCACATAAATAATATAAAACGAACAATATTTAAATGCAAATATGCGGTTGGCATTAAAAAAAGTCTACAACGGTCCACATACACGAGCCAACAAGGTCGGGCAAAGTCCAATTTCGATTTGCGTCGTTCGCCGGCTCGCGGGATGTGTAATGAACTATTCAAACGCGATGAAAATACTTTACATGCCTACATAGGTAACTACATCGCCCCGCGGGTACTAGGCATTCATAAAGATACCTACAAGAAATGTACACGAGTGTATCTGTGTGAAAATTATAATAGATGCCATTGAGTAAATGCTACTAGATGCCAGCTTTGTCCCGTGATACGCCCTCCCAACTAATGTTTTTGTGCAGCTCTACCCCTATTGTTCATAGCGTGGTAATATGTACTTACCCATTATTTTAGTCTTATTATTTTATACACGTAATTATATCTTACTGTGCAAGGGCAAACTTAAACTTCATTATGTGACCGAGAGAGAAGGTGGGTGAACAGTTAAAGTTATATTTACTTAACTACAAAACATATTAAATAGGTAGTTAAAATTGTAGGCTACAAACTACAACAGACCTACGATAGGTAGCACAAATAACAACCTACTTTGTGCACATTGGATTGTGCTTAGTGTAAAGGAAGCAACCCCTTTTATTGAATATAGATTTTAATTAGGTAGAGGGGGCACGTATAAGCTTCGGACCATGATTTACTATGTACTCTTCTAAGATAATTGAGAACTGTCGCTTTCTAAGGATCTATAAGGCGGAGGTTGAGGTGGTCGCTTTGGTGGTTCACTTACGAGTAATCCAGGCTAAAGCGAGAAAGACAAACTCACCATAGGCTTTCTCACTCGTCTCGTTATCCTAAGTGTTAAATAAATGCAGACCTTAAGCTGAGAACTTACATAAAGTAAACATTTGTGACTAGCAGTTTCCACTGACAAGTCGGACCTACTAGAAAGTTTTTACATTTGATTGAACGCTCGAATCTTATGCATTCAAATAGGATACATATATGCAAATAGAAGCGCTGGATATACTGGATGGTATTTCTACATTGAAAGTTAAAATCGAATTATTTATATTCCTACCATGCCATTTTATTAATTGTGCTGACGGCTGATAGAATAAACCTATCCGTTCAAAGGTAAACAATGAAACGACAAATCATGTTGAGTACTAAGTGCTCAGTTTTTATTTACACGACAAAATAAATCTTCACGAACAAAATTGTTTTATTTGTATTATCATATATTACATGCTGTTTATACCTCTAGCCATAGGTACGTATAAAACTTGGATATTGAAATTGTACCTATTTATTTTCCCCATGAACCTTCTGAAGTTGGTTATCTGACTATATGTTACAGTAAATTGTACTACCTATATATATTACTAGATGACCCGGTGTACTCCGTACCACCTATCCTAACGACATTAAAACTCTCCCTTCGCTAAAATGGCTGAAAATGTTGATCGTGCTTCTTCTTTTTCTTTCTCAATTCGAGTAGACCCGAGTCTACCGTACCTAACGTATAATGGTGACAGAGTGACAGATAATCTTTCGTCTGACGTTCGACAGACAAACTGACAGTCAGAAAAAATAAAGCACAATAAAACTTATTTTTCGTCCTCGCAACTTTTCCATATTTTCTCACCGTGTAAACCTTCCCTGGACTACGACAAACATTTTAAAACCAAAATCAACTAAATCGGCCCAGCCGTTCTCGAGTTTTAGCGAGACAAACGAACAGCAATTGATTTTTATTATATAGAAGATTATAGAAAATATAATAAATATATATATAGCAGTGATAGCCAAGTTGGTAGAGCGCTTGCCTCGGTAACGAGGATCGCAGGTTCAAACCCCGGCTCGCACCTCTGGGATTTCTAGATTACATGTGCGAATCTCATTTTCAACCATGATTATCACTTGCTAAACGGTGAAGGAAAACATCGCGAGGAAACCTGCATGTTTGAGAGAATGCCTCGAAAGACGTGTGAAGTCCGCCAACCCGCACGGGGCCAGCGTGATGGACTATGCAGTATCAGGTAAGAAAATTTGATATTTCTTTCCAGAAAATTCGGTAAAAACAGAAACTGATTTTTTGACAGGACAATGTCTGCCGGGACAGTTAGTTTTCTAATAAAGAAAATAAGAAATTAAATAGGTAGGTAGGTACTATCTACAAAAAAATCAACACTTATGTGGGTAATTTACTCACTCATAAAATATTAATAATAATGCAAATAATTAACCTTACAATACGAGGTTAGAATCACCACTAAATACTCAAATGTTTGTATGCTTGGTTTATTACCTAAAGATTTTCCATGCACTTGTTATGTGCTCTCAAAATAGCGAATACCTACAGCGACTATATACACCTTAGTGAATATGAATTAAAATATTCATTACGTACATCATTTACTTAATTTCTTCAACACTAGTGGCAAGCAAACGAGCATATAAACCATCAACAATGTTATTTGCAATAACGATTAATCACAGAGTTGCCAAGTAAATTATCTTATAATTAAATTTAACGAGGCGAGGTGAGACTAGTTTGAAAGTTACTCCGCCATGTTTCAGAATGTACCATTGGGTGAAACGAAATGTCACTGCGCCATGGTTATTTATACAATTTAAAAAATCTATTGAATAATATGACCTAGTAAAATCAGTTTCGTGTGGGCCCATGGGCCCATGGGCACGAACAAATTGTGAAATTGTCATTTTAATTTGTATTCTTAGCCCTACGTCCGGATTGTTGAGAGTATGCAACCTTATTATTTACTAGCTGCTGCCCGCGACTTCGTCCGCGTGGTATTTAACAAAGACAACCGTTGACAACAGCCTGCTCGCCCATTCTGAGCCCGCGGGACGCATTGCAGGTTGTTGCTATCAAACTTAATCAGGCGCTGCACTGCAACATTGGTTTTAATTTTTTTCGTGAGATCCTATTTTTTTTCTAAAATAAAAGTAGCCTAAGTTACTCCTTGTTACATCAGCTATCTGCCAGTGAAAGTCCCGTCAAAATCGGTCCAGCCATTTCAGAGATTAGCCGGAACAAACAGACAGACAGACAGACGGACAGACAGACAGACAAAAATTGTAAAAAATGTTGTTTCGGTATAGGTAACGTGTATACATCCAAATATTAGTAAAAAGCGGTTATTTTAATATTACAAACAGACACTCCAATTTTATTTATATGTATAGATTACTCTATTTAACATAGACATAGATGCTTAAGCATTCTGGTGGATTGTCGTTCTATTCAATCTAGCTTTTGGGAACTTTTTTTTTTTTATAATCTCCTTTACACTTGCCGTTTGCAGAATCATCGGTAAGGCCTCAGCCTCGAATTTAGCGGGCAGCGGGGCGGGCGGCGGCGGCGCGGGGCGGCGCGTGAGCGGTGCTCGTTGGCCGCCCCGCGCCGCTGCCACGCCGCTGTTTTCGAGAACCGGTCCATTTGATTTTACGCATAAGATCCTGCCGCTCCCGCGCCCGCCGCCGCCGCCGCCCCGCTGCCCGCTAAATTCGAGGCTGAGGCCTAAACGATGGAGCCATATTTTTTAATTGCAATTGGAATTGTACATGTGCTCTTTTGAACCGATTTTAAAAAGAAGGAGGTTCTCAATTCGGTTGTTTTTTTATGTTTGTTACCTCAGATCTTCGTCATTTATGAACCGACTTGGAAAATATTTTTTTTATATGAAAGGATATGCTTACAGATTGGTCCCATTTTTATAAATATGTTATTTATTAGTAAAACAAAGATGCTTTTACTTGGAGCAATAACCTCACCGCGAATCGGAACGCGACCTCAACTGAAAAAGTCAGCAAGAAACTTAGCGGGCTTGTCTTTCTTTTTAACAGCTTTTTTTAATCGCCAATTATTAATATTTCCATACAAATTACAATAGTTAAAATAAAGATTTTCTTTCGCTCCCGTGTGTTGCTTTACGATGCGCTGCACTTTGACATGTCACTGAAGCTGTATGAACGTTCAGTCCCAAGCTGCTTTATCATCCAAATAATCCGATATTCTGTTAGTAGTAACCCTCTCAAGTATGTTACCAGCATTGAAATATACGAGTAAAAACCTCTACTGTGTTAGAAAATAGTGTCTGAATCTGAATGTAGAGTGCACGGACAACGCATAGACAACAGAACACACGTTCAAAATTGTGATCAGTTTACCTATTACGTGCAAGAAGGTGGGTATATTTTAGCGGTTTGATTGATAGGGCATGTTTTTCAAAACCAGTTTTCTGTTAAGACGTAGGTAGGTAGGTAGGTACATTGTTGTGATCAAAGTTGCAGGCATTCTCCAGTCTACTTCGTTTTTTTTCCATTCCAATACCTTTACACCGTTTTTTTGTGTAAAGTTAATAAAATAATTTCGCCTTGCTCGAATAGAGCTGGGCCCGCGATTTTGTGGAGGCCTAGCCAGTGGGAAACAATTCATTTCCTGGGATTAAAAGTATTCTAGATGTTAACTTTTTGAGTTAAGCTATAATCATGCCAAGTTTCATCAAAACCCGTTGAGTAGTTTCAGCGATCAGACAAGCATAGATATTACAAATAAGGCGGATTCGGTCTCTTTGTTAACAATAATGTCCCCCAACCCTAATTTATTAAAAAGCAGTGATAGCCAAGTAGAACGCTTGCCTCGGTAACGAGGATCGTAGGTTCAAACCCCAGCCTCTGGGATTTCTGGATTTCACGTGCGAATCTCATTTTCAATCATGATTATCACTTGCTAAACGGTGAAGGAAAACATCGCGAGAAACCTGCATGTCTGAGAGAAACCCTCGAAAGACGTGTGAAGTCCGCCAACCCGCACTGGGCCAGCGTGGTGGACTATGGCCTAATCCACCTCGCATTGAGGGGAGGCCCGTGCCCAACAGTGGGACATTAAGAGGGCTGGTTTTATAACCCTTTTTTTATACATTTATAGGCAAGTATTTGATCTCGATCTCACCTGATGGTAAGTGACGATGAGATTTACGATGGAGCATACTTGCCTAGGTAATTATTATTGTAATTTAGTAAGAATGTACCTATAGTAGTTTTGTTGAGCTACTGTGCTGGAGTAAGTACCTACATACTTACATACCTATTAAATATAGGTATGTAAGTATGTAGGCAGTGATTACCATGATGTCATTGACTATTTGAGAGGTTGCGTCGGTCGTCGTTATCTTCGGTTGTCGTTCTTTTTGTTTTTTTTGTGTTGAGGTGTTAATTAAGCAGCCTTCTTTAAGTACTCTCGAGCAATAAGAGAAATAGCAGAAACAGCTTTATTTCAACAAACTCCTACATGATGCAAATCATCGATAACTTTGTTTTGAACACAAATAAATAGTCTGTAGGGCTACAACCTTGCCCATTTGGTTACCTATTTTTTTATTTATGTACAAATAATTAATAGCCCTTGTTCTAATAGGATTAACATATGTATTTTATGTTTAAAGCGTCATTCAATCTTGACTTCATTGTTTTTTTTTGTTTTAAAGTAAAATACTCACGATTAATGAATTTAAAAACAATTCGTACGTAATGGAAAAACCACACATTATTTTAAGATCTTTAAATCGATTACAGCAGGTAAATAATTACCAGTTTGATACAATTTTATTTTTAATGAAACCGGCACTGAGCACGAAGAAAAAAACTTAAAAAATAAGCCAATTCCATCCTTAGTTACACACCATAGGTGTGCAACGTCTTCACACCTACACTTATGAAGATTTCTTTATAGTACGTTTATGAGTAGAGTAGAATAGGTATGGCTGCATCTGCAGTAGCATAGCATAATATTTTTGTACCTTTTGACGATTCATAAGTACTGTACATAATGGTCTACATGAATAAAAAATATTCTGATTCTGATTCTGTCAGAAGGGTAATGACCACCATTGAAGTTCCGTGACCTCCCGGTAAATGGCAGATGAGCATAATTCGTACAAGGACGCAAATGAAATGCCACAGCGTAATTGCGGTGCAGTGGTGGGGCTGCTCGCCCACCCAATGTTTGCTTGCACAAGATTTAAGTTTGAAGGCAAGCGTAACAGCCAGACGAATGGCTCGCGTCAAGACCACTTGCCACTTCGATTGTCAACAATATAATTGGTCACTTTAAATATAACAATATTCGTTACTTATTGAAATACCTACTAGTATTTCAAAATTATACATTTAAAACACATTGCGACATGCCTCCCTGATTGAATAGGTGTCCAAGTAGCCCAACCGATAATCCACAGACCAACAAGAGGATACGATAAGCACGTATTTAAAATTATATTGTGTCCGAGATGTCACGGCAACATTGCCGACCTACAACTTACGGTAATGTTGCCCATGTGTGTGTGGGCTATGTTGTGCAAAGTTGGACTTTGACCGGGGCGGCGCGGCGCCGGCGGGCGGCGGCGCGGCGGCGGCGCGGGGCGGCGGTCATCGCCAGCGGCACTCTCGCGTCGTCGCTGTGACCCGCTTGCGGAGGCCGAAAAGGAGTATTGACTCATTCAGAAAGGTTCATCGGTCAATAGATTAATTTCTAATAGGTAGGTACTTGATTATAGTAAACGGTACGATCCACTTCGACAAATCTACATTTGCGTCATCATTTTATCTATAGTACAAGTATGGTCAGCTCCGCACTATTTTTGTTATCAACGGAACTGACCTAAGACTCATTGAATTAAAATAATAAAATTGTACGGATTTTATCGCGTTTATTTTATAGTTTTTACCTTCCCGTCGTTTCCGCCGCTTTACAGCAACGATGCGATGGTCAAGGGAAATAGAGATAGTGTTATATTATTATAGAGACACAGTAGGTAAAATGGCATCTTGCGGAGCACTATTATAGCTCAGGTATCGCTGGTAGTATATCTAAACTATTGTTCAATTTAAAATAATAGGAACTACCTATTCTAATTTATGGTGTATGAATAATATTAACGGTTGCTCTGTGTTTTTTCTCTTCCTTTTTTACGCTGCTGTGACAAGATCCCAATAAATTATATTCTTATATTAAAAGTATTTTCTATGTTTATTTATAACAGCTATAGCTCAGAATGTGTTACTCTCTTGCTGCAATTTTATTGTTTTAACTTTTAGCATTGATTGCGGCAAATGCAGTGCGATAAAGAAGACAACACGAGCGAAGCGACGACGACGCGACGGCTATACAACTGCAGCTAGAAATTGCGACAACCAAGCCCGTTTACGAGGGCCTTTACTTACTCGCCCAAAGTGACGGACTGTCTGTCAACGCAGTCGATAAATTTTATTCCTTATCGCTCGTTTATCTATGATAATTTTAATATAGGTTGATTGATAGGACACGCATTTGTGCGGCATTCTTCTTTAATCTTTGTTTTAATCATCTATCTACCTAGATACTAATTATACATAGATTTATAAGGTTTAAAAATAATAGTGTAAACTATTTTAAGGGGTCCATCGGTAGGCTATAAAGATCACATTCCGGAAAAAATATTAGATGGTTTTAAAATTAAAAAATAACACTACGTAATAAGTTCGCGTTGAAACGATACTCGCTTTCTGACAGAAAACTCAAAAACTATCTAAATTATAAATGTGAAAGTTTGGATGGATGTTTGTTACTCAATCACGCCAGAACGGCTGAACGGATCTGGATGTAATTTGGCACAGAGATAGATTATAGTCTGGAATCTGCATCTGCATTTACATTTTAATGGCTACAAATGTACTTAATAAGTCCCTATTTAATTGTGCTGCTGCTATGTAGGTACCTTCCAAATAGTTTGTTTGTCTCACTGTCTACGTTGTAGACCTTGTGGTAAAGTTGCGGTCTATAAACCTAGTGTCTCTTTACAAAAGCTGAAATTATAATGCTCATACGCAATGTAGTGCGTACTGCGTACCATGTTTTGAAATAAACCTTATTTCACCATGTACTTTTTTGTGGGATTGTATGTACGTACATAGATATATTAAAATACACCAAGATCTTGTGTAGTAGTGGCATCTAGTGAGAGAATAATAAATCATGTTAAGGTTTGACTATGGTTCGAGTCCATATACAAAGCACACTTACTAGTGTCATCTAGTGCCCGTATACAGAAAACTAACCTGGTTAATGCAACTGTTAGTACTTATAGGTATTACTTGCTGCCACAGATGGTGCTTTAGTCACAGAAATGTTTGAAGGGAAAATGATAATATCGATTCGCAAAGGCTATTGATTTGTCAGTTCGTTTAGGCATCTCACAGTACCTAACTATTGAACCGATTAATTGAATAATTACAATATCAATATGACTATTTCACAGCTTTTTATTACGGGGAAAACATACAGATTTAACGGGTTCGATCTTTGAAAAATCTATCAATCAATAATTTTCTGGCGGTTCTATAAATAATAACGTCAAAACAATAATCTTTATTGTCAATAATAAGTCAAGATTTCCTAAAATAAAACCCCTGTTTAAGTCTTATTTTTATTTCAATCGTAAATAATAAAGGCAGGTATCTACAATATAAGGTTAAGATGGAGGCTTTACATCGGTTGCCTGGTACAAGGAGTTAATTGCAATTTCTGAAGAAACGAAAGCCATTGATTTCGCAAGGGTTGACAATGATAACGTATCCATAATGATTCGATTAGCAACATGGTTTAAATTTGCACCAAACGATTGAGCTGTGTACTTCAAAGCAAGCTTAATAACCCTTTCACACGCTAGCGCCTTTGATGATGCACTTTTAGCTTCCTTCCCAGCTTGCTGTGCAGCAGTCCTTGCCAGATTCATCATCAAATCTTGATGATTGGACATACCATTCTTGGCGTATCTTACAGACATTTGAACCTCAATGGATGCTGTCAGCGCGCGCCTGAGTGCAACAACACTAGCTGCAGTCAAATATGCTACATCCCCTGCGTAAAGTATAGCCTTTTTTGCTTTTACTTCCAGTCTCTCAAGCTTCTGTTTATTCCTTTTTTCATTCCCGCCCTCATCATCAAACTCTGCTTGATCAATTTCGATATCAGCAACTACATCAGGATTTAATGGCTTATACAGCGTTTCTTTGGTATCCAGCCACTCGTCCGTCAGACCTGGTGCGTTTAACTCTTGATTGTCTAACGTTAGTGTATCATCCCTAACGTATTGCGTGTTATTGTTAATTGAATTCTCAATTAATATTGCATCTGTGTTGTTTTCTCGATGTTTGTTTTCCATATCTAGAACTGTTTGATTCAAAAACCCTTTAGCAATATTTGTCGTCAATCTATTGTTATTAAGAAAGCGCATTGATTTCTTTTCGTTTCGTGAAATGACTGAATATGGTGACTTCGGAAACAACTCTTTCTTTAACGATATTGTTGTATTAACCTTTATCGGTAATGAGCTGTGAGTTTTATTTAGTATTGCATTATAAACAGTGGTAGATGGCAATACGAACGGAGATGCAGTAGAGACTAATCTATTATCTCCTGTATATTCTATTGATCTTTTTTTACGTAGAGACAATTCAACCGACTGTTTCTTAGATAATGCTGTAGAGTATGTTATATCCTTTAATGCAGATACAATTGAGATTTCAGCTGCAATCTGTGCTAATCCATATACTAAACGATGTAGTTCCGGTTCAGTGGAAGCTCTTGTTATACTCAGTATATGACCCGATAGAGTTCTAGAAATATAATCCAAAATACGTCTCGTCTCTATTGCGGTAATACCTTTATTTGATCCAGGAGCTTCCAGAGCCTCTCTCGTTATTCTTGTAATTTTGTCTTGCACTTCCAATTTTGATAAAATAGCAGAAACCATATCTTTAGAAATTTGATACAAATTTTCTTCCATTTGTGGGTTTTGCGTTACATTTTTAGTATTTTTGAGTATCGAATTGTCTAAATGTTTTAAAACATTATGTGGCGAACTCAGTAAGAATTTATCGTTATTTTTAATGTTTAATTTTTCTCTAAGGTCATGTACTGGGGATATTCCAGCCATTGCTTGTGACACCTGTAATAAATCCCGAATTGAATTAGATATATTAAAAAGATAAATTAAAAATTGAAACTCGCAATAAACTTACAATAATAAATATGGTCAGAATCCCTATTTTAAGAAAAAACATTTTTCTTAAAAATACACTCGCTCCGACTGAATAGAATTTCGTAATGCTAGAAATGTGTTAATGTTTATGATATTTTTAACAGGCTGTTAGTCTGATTAGTTAGTTAGTCTACCTTGATTTTATGATCTCATGCTACGTACGTAGGTATATCCAATTAAGACCGATAGGATCTACATTTTATATTTATCCCGCAAAAGCATTGTACATAGTGATTCTTCTCTTACTATGTTGGATTCTTCTGTACACGAAGAGAGGACGGTATTCTAAATTACTACTTTCAGCTGCTTCTATAACTTCATTAGCACTAGGATGATTGAAATACTCTCGATCATTATTAATTTCTTCTCTTTTAACTTTACTGGACTCGTCCCTCGATATGTTTATGTTCTCAGATACATTATTTAATTCTTGTACTAAAGTAGTCATTTCATTTTTGGTTGATGAAACATGTGCAAAGATAACGACTGTTACGAAAATCAGTGTAGTGAGCATTTCGAATGAAGAATATTTTTGCAAGAGAGTAAGGGAGATCCTTATATACGACAAATGGCAATTAAGTAGCTCGCGTTAATTTTATTAACGTATCCGCTAAATATTAGCACGCAGAAGCGAACTTATGTTAATAATTAAATACTAACAACCAGCATCGCTATAAATAGAGGTACAACAGAACACAAATACGTAAATACTTAACCAAACTTTATTAAACACGAACTAAATTAAAATGTACATCACTTTTATATCTGGATCTAAAATTATAATAACCAAAAAGCTTGTCTAAATGTCTCTTAATCCATAAAACCTAGAATTATTATCCTGAAGTAACGATTTCACTTGTCCACAATGTTTTAACGTTGATCGATAATTCATCCGAGGAAGGCGGGTAAAACCTTAATGCGCCCATGACCAGCCAGCTGGGAGGCGTCTCCAAACGGCGAAGCATCAACGTCACTGCCCGAAGGTAGCAGATCACTCTCCGATCCAACGTCGCGGCGAGCCCTCACAGGCACACGTTCAGTAGCACCAGCAGCCTTTCCCGAAGCACCAGATTCCGCATCTTTTCTTCCTGTAACTGATGGTGTTGGGTCGGCATTTGGTGGGATGTGTTGGATTACATCCGCGTCGGCAGGCGCGCAGGCGCAGGCCGCCCACAACGCTAACGACGCGACTATGAATAATATTGACCGCATTCCCGAACGATCCTATGTTGCTGCAGCTTTCAAACTCAAAACTGCCGTCTGTACTCAACAAACGCGCCTTTTAAGTGAACCGATTGATTGAATATGTTAATAAACTGATTGAAACATTACACTTAGATAATGCGCATTTATTATTTTTAGAATAATACTGACGCACGTTTCAGGACAACTGAATACGATGGCAAGTGATCTTCTCATTATGAACCTCGCTCGGGACGAGGTGTTAATTGGACGCCAAACGCGTTCGATAACTGACTAATAGAAGGAGTTACAAGACAAACAGCCGGTCATGTGGCTGTGGAGTTTGTAAACAAACATAAAACACTTGATTTATGTCCTCGTCAAAGTTGTGAAATTCATGAATACGATGATTTAGGGACTATGGTAAACAATACTAAATGACGTAATCTTCCATCAAAATATGACATAGATATCGTTTTTTATCACTATGTTTAGCGGTTTTTTCTAGTCTTGGTTGGAACAGGTTATTTGCACTAGTAGGAATGAACGTTTGTTCTTGCTGTCGTTGCTCCAAAATAGTATGATGCCTTTGACCTATGTTTTGAGAGATTCACATTAAGTACTTAAGTAATAATAGAAAATGCTATAAATACTTAGGTAGGTTTAAAGCGCATATATTTTAGAGCAAATATAGTTGTTACGTGGTAATAGATAATCTAATTTACTCACTCTTGTATGGACAAGTAATAACCAAAATACATTTTCACAACACAGTCAGGTTTCACGTTAGACGAAAATGACTAAAGAAGATAATTATATTTTTATTAATTTATCGATAGATCGATGATGATTACATAATTCTAGGTATTTACTTATTTAACAAATAACAACATGCACCCTAAGTAACGGAAGGATGTCACGGTACAAATCACGTTTTCCAACCAACAAATTAATTGTTTACACAATTTCTCACCGTTTTTCAATATAAGTCGAGTGCATAACAATACGTATTCATGGCCATTATGTTATTGAGAATATTTATTATCCCATTAGCAAGTTGGACGTACAATGCGTCAATGATACCATTTGAGGATACAGTTCAGTTAGCACAATTTCATTGTTGGTATAAAAACTAAACGCACGCCCGAAAACGGACAAACGGAATCGGAGACGCCAAGAAACGTTATCAAGCCACCGGGAATTTTTCCCACGTCCGCAGAGAAGTTACTGAGAGCCCATCACCAACATGGCTTCGAAATTGATCGTCCTTCTCTTGTTGGGAGTAGTATCGTACGTCATCGCAGCGCCTGCGAGCACCGAGATACCGGACACCACAACTGCAGATGAAGGCGTAGCCATTTTAGAAGTGATCGAAGTAGACGAGATACCAGTCGTAGAAGTTGTTGAATCCACAACTGATGACGATGTAACCAAAGAAACCGCTCACAAGGTGTCGAAGAGGTCCGCGCTGCGTGGAGACAATCCCAGTAACGATCTGCTGGCTAATTTCGACGGGCTCCTCTACGAGAATGGAGTATCCAGCCTTGATGGTCGCAGAATTAAATTTTTACCCACATGGTTAGGTTAAATGTTGAGTAATGTTAAACCGATAGTTTGTAATCATTATATTCTAAGTCAGTTAAAGTCCAGTACTTAAGGATAACGATACTTTATGATTTTTAATATTATTATTTTACCAAATATATTTTTTATATGAAGATGTATGTTACTCACTTTCCTTATTATTATTAATCTGGGCTAAAAATATTCGTCATTAATTTGTTTTGCTTTGGCTTATTACTGAATCTATCTTGAATTAGGAAGGTATGGATAGACTATCAGTAATTAGACATCTTAAAGATATACCTACATTCTAATAATGTACCTACTCAGCAATAGGTAAGTACAACATATTTAGCCCGTAGGTAGCTACCTCTGCCTATTTACGTATATTTTACGCACGCACGCACGCAACCTACCTACATAGGTATCTACTATAGGCTATTTTTCTAAATCGAATCAGCCTTTATATTTTGAGAAGGCTAGGCACCACAGATCACTCTCATATATCTGTGCTAGGCACCTACTACCTAACTACCCAGTTTTTATAACTTATAAATTATACAAGTCAGTTATTAAGTGTTACCGGGACAAATTATTAAGATAATAAAACTGCTTATTAGGTATAGGAATAAGTTTAATTTAACTAACTAGGTACCTACTAAGTAAGTACGCAATACAAAAATTAGTATTAACTTCACATTCCATATGAAAACTATTCCGTAAGTAGAGTCAACCATTGCATCCATTTGAAATGGCATTACTTACAAATACTGATATTTTCTTTAGTAAATTGCTTTGTAATGTCCTCATAAATTGATTAAACCTGCTAGGAATTTGGGGGTTGGTTGTCTTCATCCTTGGTGTCTTCCTAGCGTAGTCAAATATCCCAATTGTCAAATTTATAATTAATATCGTTTTGAATAACAGCAAAATCTCTGTATAAAAAAGTGCGATCAGGACTGTAGTCCATATAATCGTTGCCTCGTCGAATCTCAACGACGGCTTTCAACAATTCCGGATCCAGATGCATGCCGTCCAATCGTCCTCTTGTTATGCCGAAAATAGTTGTAAATATCAATAATATCCAGAGCTTAGCCATTGACGAGTTATCAGGCCAATAATTTTGTACTAAAAATGGCCTAACAATATAGAGCAAAGCTTTTATACACGGCGATGCGTACGTAAATCGTTAACGAAGTGATAATTTTCAAAATGAATGTGTAACGTGTATAAATAACGTCCATCAAAATGTTTACTAATGTCATCACGGAACCACGATTGTAAGTAAAAGATCTAAGTACCTATTCACAAAATGATCCCATATATAGGTACTACAATAAGTCTATAAAATGTCCATGTGTTTGTATCTTGATATGACGACCATGGACCAAATAAGATAGGACTGGGACAATCGCCACACAAAACTCCGTAGCTTCGGTTTTAGTTCTCAATGCCATCATAGAGGTCGTCGTTGCCAGTCTCAAATTCATGGCTTTATGCATGCGAAAGCTATTAACGAGGGCAATGATATCTCCGTCCAACCCGCACACGGGGGTTTTCTGATATTGATATTTGTTTTGTAAGAAGAAGCCATCTATTGTATGGTCTGATAGTCAGTTACTACCGCCTACTACTAGCGCCTCGCGGAAAATGTTTGCAACTTATAATGAGCATGCACTGTGGCGCCCACTGGATTTGGAGAGCTATTTGGCGAAATATCGAGCTGCCCTGTAATGGCTGTCAATCTTGTATTAAATTTATTCTATGATGATTGCGTAAAAAATACAATTACCACATTGATGCCACGAGTATATAAAATAAAAAACTTTTGAACGATATTAAAAAGGATTTTATTTTCAAGTTTTTTACACTGCTGCCAAAATCATACTATTTCCTGTAAACGGATTATAATTCACATAAGGGAGCGTTCAAGTATTATGTAACAAATTTGGGGGGAGGGGGTCTTCTGAAACGTTACGATGCGTTACAGGGCCGGGAGGGTAGGGGTTTGAACTACGCGTTACTTAACATTAAAACGTTACGGCGCGTTACATGGGGGGAGAGGGGGTCAAAAATCTCCAAAAATTGCGTTACGTAATACTTGAACGCTCCCTAAGATTTTAAACACCAACCTAAACATCAACACTTTCAAAGGACCTGCTAACATCTAAATTAGGCGCTAAGCCAATAGGTATACTTAACAAGATAAAGCTAAATAATCTCAACTATTACAGCCTTTCCCGTAGTTATAATCATTTATTATTATCTAGAATCTCAACTATTATAAAGCTTTTTTTTATAACTAATTAAAACTTTTTACATGGTACCATTCCTACTTTATGATAGACCCGATACACAAGTTATTTGAAACTAGCTGTTACCCGCGACCCGCGACTACTCCGCGTGGTGTTTAACTAATAATGTATGTATACAACTTCCCTATTTGAATCGAATATTATTAAATTTTTCATTGGTTTTTTTTTTCGTGAGATCCTATTTTTTTTTCTAAAATAAATGTAGCCCAAGTTACTCCTTGTTACATCAGCTATCTGCCAGTGGAGGTCCCGTCAATATCGGTCCAGCCATTTCAGAGATTAGTCGGAACAAACAGACAGACAGACTGACAGACAAAATTTTTTAAAAATATTGTTTTGGTATATGTAAATGCACTTAGTAAAAAGCGGTTATTTTAATATTACAAACAGACACTCCAATTTTATTTATTTGTATAGATGTATAGATAATTTTTATAGGCCATCTGGATATAGTTTATCAGCACATTGTAAAAGGGGCCTAATTCAGACAATTTGCTTTTGACTTCTGGCGCGTCTCTAACAAATTGTTTCTCTTATTATATTAATTTCACATCACGATATTATTATTTAAATACTATATAAAAATCTCATACCAGGCTTGATCATTTTTTTTGCCGTCGACTTCAGGCTATACAAATTTAAATTGTCATGATATAATGTTTTTTACATTCTTTATGAATTTCTTTCTATTCTATTCTATTTCTTTTCTTACATCAAAATTTGAGCACAATTATACCTACACCTATATTCTATCTGTGCATATTAGATAGACCACACCATGTTCCACAGCATATGAACTTAAATTATGATTAACTTCTATTTATTCTATACAATGCAAACAATATCAGTATCACAGGACGTTCGATACTTATAAAATGGCGCCAATTCAGCTACAATTGCCTCGCAATCGAATGGGAATGTCAACGAAATATCACGTTTAAGTTTGAGATTAAACTATAATCAGAGACATTTACAATGTCCTTCGATTATAACTTGGGGCCGAACGACTGTATTCCCTAGGGGTAGGCAGAGGTGCATCCACATATCGCCTTAGGAATAATGTAATTGATTAGCTATGGTATTTAGTACCTTGTACCATAGTACCTTCGCCTTTCAGCGAGTGATAAGCAATCATGGATTGTATGCACATTATATGATAAAAAGTAAACTACAAACTTACCCCCAATTTTGTAGAAAGCTTTCCTTGTCAAAAATGCTTTGCATTACTATCGCACATTGATGAAAACTTCTATAAATTTAGGGGAGAGACGCTATCAAGAACATAATGTTTGTACTTATGATGTTGATTGTACAAAGAACACAGCAGTCTATAAAAGTATGAAGAACCGGACGCCTTGTTCCGGGACCACTTATATCACCTGTAAAGCGGCAAGCACGCGGCGAACAACGCTAACAGACACAAAAGCCACTGCTATTTTGACACACTGCCATTCTTCGTAGAAGTCTTGCCACTGCTCTGTGGCGTGAAGGAGTTTAAGTCGCTCATCTGTGACGCATTCTGTCCTATGTACCAACCGCACATTCTTTTCACAGCGTCTTCCCATCTCGCGAGTGTTGATTCGTATGATTTCTTCATGTGCGGGCGAGGTATGAATGTGCGATCGATTTCGCGTAATGATTTCAGTTCTTCCTTTGTTTTCCATATACCTGTATATATAAATGCAATTTAATTAGTATAAATAAAAAAAAAGAACTTTTAGTAAAAAAAAAGAACATGTCCCTTTTTCGTTGCCAGGGGGTGTTTTTTAGGTTTTATTAGGTTCCCCTGTAAGTTTATATATATATTTTGCGAATCGATTTTTCTATTAGTATGGGATGCTTTAAATTGCTAATATGCTCAGAAATGAAACCGCAAGGGGCGCCTAGTTGACACTTTTTAAATCATTTAACAGAAATTCAAATCCTAACCGTTGCGTGAGTACATGTTTTGATTTGTGCATTTCTATAATTTTTTTTGAAGTTACTGAAGTTTTTTCCACTAAGATCTCATTTTCAACCATGATTATCACTTGCTAAATGATGAAGGAAAACATCGTTAGGAAACCTGCAAGTCTGAAATAACCCCTCTGAATACGTGTCAAGTCCAACCCGCACAGGGCCCAATCCCCTCGCATTGGGGGGAGGCCCATGCCCAACAGTGGGACATTAAGGGCTAACATATATTATTTTTAGAAAGTTTTTTTTTAATATTAAAGACCCTACATAATAGGGAACGCGTCAAGTGAAATTGAATTTAATCAATATTTCAAGCACATAATACTATTGGATGGTAGTGACCTAAGTGTAGTCCCACGATATGTGCACAGCCCAGGGAGGACATTTCGACATGCGCCGGGCGCTCGACGCGGAGCCCCGTGAGATCAGCGACCAGCTGCGCGATGAAGTCGTTGTTCGATACCCCACCATCCAATCTGGAAAATAATATATAATACTAGTTGTTACCCGCGACTTCGTCCGCGTGGTATTTAACAAAGTCACAACGTTTAGCAATAGCCCGCTCGCGTGTTCCGATTACTAAAATGACTATTAAAAATAGGGGTTGGTGATAGAAGGGTGAAAATTTAGGGTTGTATGTATTTTTTAATGCCACATTATAAAAAAATAAAAATAGTGTCCAAAAAATAAAAATAAAATGTTAGGGGTCCCTTATCACTTAGGGGTATGGAATATAGATAGTAGCCGATTCTCAGACCTACTGAATATGCATATAAAATTTCATAAAAATCGGTCAAGCCTTTTCGGAGGAGTATGGTAAAAATCATTGTGACACGAGAATTTTATATATAAGAAGATAATTTTGCCAGACGAACATTCCGACTGTACGGTCCCAAACTAAGCAACGCTTGTATTGTGCGTACCGTACAATGGACGGGAGCGCTGCCACTGTATAATTACTTATATAGATATTAAATCGTCCTCATAGCGAAGAGCGTTCCCAGTATAATAGCAATTGGCTCGCCCGCTATTACATTGGGCCCAAATACCATCGCGAATTGTGGGTGCTCTGCAGTATACCTCAGCCTAACCCTTATGAGATTACAAGCGTGATATTTGTATAGGTATTAAATGTCCATGACTCGGGTACCAACATACGTTTACGTTTACGCACGTACGTTTTACGCTTTTCACACAAAGTTTGTCCCTACCAAGAATCAAAACTCCTGGGTTACAATCCAGTTCGGTTTGATGGCCAAAGTGTATAAACCAGTTATATATCTAAGCCAGTGGCGTAGCATGGGGGGGCGGAGGGTGCGGTCTGCACCGGGCGGCACTCGGCCGGGGGCGGCATTTCACAGGTGGCGGTTAGAGAAAAACAAATGAAGATATGATAAAAAAAATTACTAAAAATGTGTTTCAGTGTTATTTTCGTCATTTTTTTTGTCGTTAATGATATTCCCATGTCAAAAAATGTTAATTTCACTTTTCAGGTTGGCGTTATTGAATAAAAGTACAATTTTTACCATGCCCCAAATTTTTTATAATATTGCGGCAAATTTGAAATCCGCACCGGGTGCTAATGACTTATGCTACGCCACTGGTCAAAGCTGTAAAGTCTAGCTTTTTTGAGGAAAATATTCACTGTGATGGTAGTAAGTTCCATCCCAATAAACTATACTTACTTAATGGTGTGAAAAGTGTAGTTGGTCTCGGCGCACACGCAGCTGTAGAGTTGTGATGTTCTGAACGCTAGAGACTCGAGCACAGCACGGACCAAGTGCGCTTTCGTAGTAGATGGTTTCATGCCAATAAAACCTGAAGCAGCTGTACCGTCGTTATATGGCGGCTGAAATTATGAAAAATAATAATGTTACTATGCAAAAATGTATATTCCCGCCAAAAGATCGTCATGTCAAGATGCTTGTGTATTTTTTTGTGGATGGACCCCAGCAAAAAATGTCCACAAATAGAAATAGTGAACGTACGATTTGCATTGGCGAAACTCAAGAGAGAGATTCACCTACTTTAGGAGAAATAAACACGTTATATTGAAAGCTCTTGAACGGCACTTTGGCGACGGTCCGGTTTTAAACTTTCCAATATAAGGCCTTACCGCGATCAGTAAATAGGCGAGTACCTATTTAATAGACACTTATATTTTAGTATTTATTCATTTAGGTACCTAATTATCGTATTTTCCATTCAAGCAACGATCGATTTTGCTTTGAAGCTCGATTCCTATTTGACAAAGCGTGATAATATGATAAATATCCTATGCGTTAACAATGGTCCAGTCAGTTTTGAGTGTTGCTACAAAAAACAAACCAATAGACAAACACGACAATTATTCTAAAAAATAAAACAGTATTTGATACAGAGATGTTCGAATACTGAATATTGAACCATTTTTACCCGACTGCGCCAGAAGAGTAATAATCGTACCTTAAAAAAAATCTTTGACCCCTAAGGTGTCGAATTTCGAAAAGACTCTCCTTACTGAACCTCTGGGGTACTTAAGGATTATTTCCTCCAAATTTCAAATATTTCTGGGTCCACCGGCTGAGTTAGACTGAGCGTCTCAGTCAGTCAGAGTTAAAAATGGATTAATTATATTATCTGTAATATAACATCCTTTGGATCTAAATATGTATTTTTGGATGATGTTGATGAAGTATTTTAAATGCGGTTTTGGCTGTTAATATCGGTAATGAGGTCGATTATACTATTTTTTTTTCTCAGAAAATACCTCACACCGCCGGTACAAGTTTATAATACGTGTAAATATTATTACCCCTAATCCACTGAACGCTGGAATGAAGTAAACACCATCTGTGTCTGGTACAGATGCGGCAATGTCTGCCGTGTCTTCGGGATGCTCGAATAACCCTGTAATAAACATTAATAACTCAATGATCCAACAAAATCCAGAACAAGAAGTTAATTTTAAAATAACTTGTATTCCTTCTTCGTAACAATGCATTTGCTGCAAGCGACAGTTATTGATGTAAAAGCAAAATAAAAACAACTTTAATGCCCGTGCAATATGACTTTATAAGTAATAAATAGCTGGACTAACCTTAAATAAAATGGATGCACATGCACAGGAAGTAAAAAAAAAATTGAGACAGATTGGGACTATGTATGGGCATCCTATGTCCTTTAATACGATTTGCTTACCCAAATTCTGTGCCCACTTGATAATAGACGCTGTATCGTTGTTGGCTCCTTCGGCCGAATACACCAGCTCGTTTCCCAATCTCCAGCCGACGATGGGGTACAACCCTGAGACGCTCGCATGAGGCTCCGAGCCAGTGTTAATGTTGAAGAATGTGCCTGTTCCCATGGTCAGCTTGATGTCACTGACATTGAAACAACATGAACCCCACATTGAGGCCGTTTGGTCTGCCATCTAGGAATTATAATAATTGTATTATCAGGCCCGGGGCACTTGCGAAGCTACAAGTACATCGGTGGGCCCACCTTGGCAGACAATTCAGTGGACTCCGCGCGTTAGAAGAGATGAGAGTTACGCGAGAGAGAGCCTGCTACTGCGCAATAATATACAAGCTGAATTGCACTCTATTACGTGGAAGCAAGAGTCGCTATTTAGTTCGATGTTTTATAAAAATAGGGGTTGCATAGCTTGAGCGCCTCTTTAAGTCACACAAGATGTAGTTGATATTTTATTTGGACATTGAACATAGTACCTGTACTACGTACATTACATAAAGTATGTATACAGAATAGTTTTATGTCTATTAGGCTCTCTAACTAGATAATCTTGTTTTGATGATTTATTATTTTTATGCTTGAACGTTTTTGAAGTCATTTTTGTTTTTCATAATATTTTTTTAACGCACTCAACGATCTCTAAGATAGCCTTGTACCTTATTTCCCGTTTTGTCTTTTGAGTCGCAGACATTTTGAGTGTCATTTAGAGAGACTCAAAGCTATAAAACCCAATTTTTCAAGCTACTCACGTAACCCCATTATTTTTTTAAATACTCACACAGCTGAGAATAGGTATAGGGTGTCCCCATATCGATGGCAGCGTACTCCCAAAGTGCGGGCCCGCAGTATCGACGACTACTGGCAAGGCCGCCCTAGGTATCTTCAGCAGGGTGATCCCCCACCCCGCCCATTGCATCGTGAACGGATCGTAGAAGCCAGTCGCAGACGCCGACGACACATCAGTCATATGAATTTTACCACCTGTATAAGGATAATGGGTTATTTTTCCTTGTTGAATGTTGTTAACAGTGCCGGATTAAACAGGTGTTTAGTTCACAGCATAAAGGGTTCGTGGTGATACCTTAAATTTGTAAGAAAACATATTTAAACTGTTGTTCGTTAACTTTATTTTAGCGGCAATGGAGGGAGCGCACACACTCTAGCGGAGGTAGACCAAAGATAATCAACAGAAAATACAGATAATAAATGTCAATCCACCTTACGTCAATAACATGTACGTCATGTACACCAGGTAGTAAGTGGCTCATTAGTAAAGGCCAAAAAGGAAAAAAAAAGTGTTAGCAAATACTACTGGCCCCACGCCTTGGGGGCCCCCGCAGAAACATAAACAAAAATAAAACTCCCTCTTAAACTAAAGGAACTAAATTAAACAATTACATTACAACTAAATTATAACCTGACTGCATACATTTAGCTTACATGTCTCTTCCACCGATTACCCTCATAGTTGAATACGAAAAACATTCGTTTAAAATAAACAAACATACATAGTCCTGCAAAAAAAATTGAAACATAAATAAACTGGTTTTAGGCACGATGTATACAACACGTAGGTATGCAGTCAGATTATATTTTACAAAAACCGGTAGGTAATTATATCATAGACTTTGACCAGGAAATATGAGATGTAATTATGCAGATTATATTATATACTACCTGTCAATTTGTATAAAAGCCACGTGTCCAAGGTCCCGAACATAGCGTCGTCGTTTTGTACTGCGTTTTTTAATGCAGCCTCATTTTGAAGAGCCCAATATAGTCGCAGCGTAGTCTGTAAAGAATTTTATAAGTAGGTACCTATCTAAGTAACTAATCTTATGTAGTAGGTACCTACGTGACCTACAATAGAATTATTAATATTGAAATAACTAAAACTAAATATGAGGGTACCCCGGTTCCAACTATGACACTAGGACGTCAACCACCTCAGTCCTCGCGGACCATGGTTGCTGTAAAGCAGCCGAAACATTGGGAACGTAAAAACAAAATAAACGCTATAAAATCCGAAAAAATAGTTTTATTTTAATGTGTAGTATTCGCGTAAATATAAGAAATCAATATATAATTAATATTGCTGGAAATGAATCGTAGAGGCCCAAACATCGGCCTCGGCCCTACATTTGAATTAGGTGTTTTCAAGTCGAGAGTGAACAGGTACCTTCTAGGCAAGTATGCTCCATCGTAGATCTCATCGTCACTTACCATCAGGTGAGATCGAGATCAAATACTTGCCTATAACGTAATAAAAAAATAAAAAAAAAATTAGGTCAAATTGTATTGTTCATAAAGGCTTTTCGTTGTATTATATTGACAGTAGTCGTGGTTATTAGGATTGGTAGCACGCGTGATTTAGGTAGGTATATACCTACATACAGCTTTGCTGAACTAACTAATTGGTAAAGAAAATATTTTTAAGGGAAACCGTCAAAACATTGCCCTTTTAAGGGTTTCCTTCCTCATCACGTGTCAGCCAATATTTAACTCGCAAATGCAGTTTAAGTAACTACTGAGATTTCATTTACGAGTGATACATATTTACTTTTTTTTCGTTTCCTTAATGAATTGCGAGTTTGCGACCTTTACTTAACGAATTACCCAAAGGATCTTTAGTATTCGTTTTGAACGTACAAAAATATTATGTATCGTGTGAAAAAAAAATCATATTCATTTACTAGTAAAGCTGCACTCTTCCGTTGTGGGCGTTGCTGTGAAATGTGGTAGGTAGGCATGACTCGATCACTATCAATATTTCATGATATCAAAAGTCAATCTGGTCAAGTCAATAGGAAAGGCGTTACTTGCGATAATAATCTTATAAGTACATCAATTTGTAAATTTATTTAATACAAAATATTTTATGAGCTTCTATACGGTACAAATGACACCCAACGGATAGAAAAAGAGCGTATACATACCTATAAGAAAAAGGAGACGGTTGCTGTACGTATTTATTATTTTACTCAGAAATAAGTCGTTAAACTCAATCTTCATCAACATAAAACTCATATCCATCTTCATAATAATTATTAAATCCAAAATACTCCCATAATAGTATGCTCATGAATATTCTTTATTTGCAAAATTTTAATAAACACCCGCATTAACATACAAAGGAATTGACGCAAGACATTTTAACCTTGCAGATCATAATAACCAAATAGTCACATAAATGTTATCTCATTATGAATAAAACAGTATTCTTGTGAGAGTGCTTCTACAATTGGTTCAGGGCAGTATTATACCGCCCGGGACGATCCGTCCGGTTCAGAATAGGTAACATAGGTACTACGCCCAGAATTGGCACTTCTATCACCCCCGATGATAAAAAACTTCCGAGTTGTCGCATGTTGTAAGATAACCATTATCGAGTGACGTTTACATGTGGCGGCCTTCTTGTATACTTATCAAGATATTTAATTGAAATATTAATTACTTACCTGTGTGTTCATGAATTTGAATACGCTCCCCGCTTTAAATCTTTTACTTCTCATTAAAATGTAAAGTATGTAAGCACTCGCTTTTAATAGCTGAAAGGTAAAAAATACATTAGCTGTTTGGTTGCTAAGGGACGATCTTCCAGGTAGGTATTGGCGGAGGCAGCGGCTGTGCCGCGAAGATTGCTGTCGGGGTCTTGTATCTCAGACGGATTAGCATGGACTCGACTTCTCAACAGGGCATGTACGCCTTCGTAAGTCGAGCATCTTACAAAACTCGTGATGAGGCGTATCGTCAATCAGTTTTTGATAATGACTACATATTGAAATAAAACATTTTTTTTTCGGATTTTATCGCATTAATTTTATGTTTTTACGTTCCCGACGTTTCGGCTGCTTTACAGCAACCATGGTCACTAGAGGACCACGCCAGGGGAGAACGCGATAAAATCCAAAAAAAAAATAGTTTTATTTGCATAAATATAAGAATTCAATAAATGACTACTATATTTTAAATTATACGATTTTTTTTTTTAGCATATCTAATTACAATAATAATGATAACACACACACACAACAAAATACAACAGAATTAACAATACTATCCAACTATGATACAATAAATCAAAATAGAGTATAATTTACCCTTTAGGAAGAAATTATTTTGAACAAATCTGAAACACCTACAATTATTTGGATGTTCCCCATTCACTCCTCATGACTTAGTTAATACCTGCTAATTAATTTATATTAAGCATAACAAAAGCCAGATAGGCTAGACTTCTTAACCCTTAGCTAAACAAGACTTAAAAAGCCAGACATATCCAGCTAAAACCGTAAGGATAGCAATCCTTGTTACAGCAAATCTAAAATAACATTACAGACCAAACACAGTTGAGTATTTAAACCCTGGCTGCAGATGTAACACTCCCTGCCTGAGTAGAAGTTTCACATCTACTAATTATTTTTGTGACACATTTCTGAAGATAGCCTGTTTTAAAATTTATTGATAGTATTCTAGGTGTTGGTGCCGTTCAAACCATCAATTAGGATTACTATACTGGAATCACAATCAATATCATAATTCAAAGTTATGTGCTTTTTGTGATCATCATTCGCGTGATACTTATAATAATAGTGATAGTCCTAACTAATAGTTTAAGAAACACCTTGCATAGTATTATATATATAAAAAATAGTAAATAAATAATAAACATATTTACCTTCCATGTATATGACTCATTCCACTGTTTAACCAATTTGTCTGCCCTCAGATCTTTCCATGTTATGAACTTGTGGAATGGCTTGCCAGTTTTTTTGGACCAAGTTAGGAATGTCCCCCTCTGTGTTGATATGCCCATGGCGGTCATTTGGCTAGCTGAGAGGCTACCATCTACGGACAATCAAACTACACATAAAATAATGTAAAAATCCATATTTTTTATTATAAACAAATGCCCATTCTGCAGACAATAGTACACCAAAGCTCATTAAATAAGTCTTTAATAAATGCATTAGGTATGTAAGTCCTTATTATCCTTATACTTATATGTAGTTTATGAAGAAGTCAGGGTGACACTCAGAAATTGGCCAGCAAAATGATAATAATAATCTGGTAATTACTCATAGATTTAATTCGTCATCAGCTGGAAGACATCCACAGCTGGATGATTGCTTGATAGTTAGATTTAATTACAAACAGGTATTTTGACTTACCTCTTAGTGAATTCTTGACCACATTTACCACAGACATCCATATTTCATTTGGGTTGATTTCAACAAACCCAGGTTTAGGATAATGAAGTACTACCTATAATTTAGATTAATTATTAATACATTTCATTAATGTGTTAAATAATAAAAAAAAGTCTAGATCTCGTCTAAACATCGTCTACTTTCTAGATTTATTATAACTTACCTAAGTTTAAACTTTTAAAATTGAAGTTCTGTAAGTAGGTACTTACTTAAATATTATTTAAGTTCATAACGAACCACAAGTTATTAATATAATTATATAAATACTAGATATTTTTTTGCGAGTTTAAAAATAAACAAATAAATAAATACCTGGTCAGTAGCTTTTCCAATAATGTTGGCTTTCGAATTATAAATAAATGAGCGTATAGTACTAGTCCCTATATCTAAAGTAAGAATATATTTTTCTTCCATGTCTAAAGAGAAACAAAAACTTTTGGTCAACTAATTCAACTGTTTCTCAATGTAATCATTTTAGGAATAACATATGAACAACATAAACACAGACTTATAAATGAACAAGTAACATAAACAAAATAATTACTCCACTTGCATTCCTTCCACACCGGCCACAGACCAATAAGAGGATACTCCAATAAATAAGAGAACTAACCGACAGGCGATAACTAGTAGCACATACAGTGCTGTCACCTCACTTTTACACAGACTTACGAAGCTAACACGGGCTGAATGGATGAAATGAGGTTGTAAGAAAGGGCTAAACATACCATATACCTATAAACTTGAAGTTAATTTCAGTTTTTTTCGTTTATAGGGATATTTAGTGTTACTTTCACTCTTTTACGATCCTATTTTGGGCTAAGGTGGCAACACTGAGCATAGCACCTTTGATGTCTTTGTCATTACATTGCCTGTCATTCGTTTTCGCCAAGTTCAAAGAGTTTTAGACCAAGTGCGCACTGCGGCCAAACCACATGCAGTTTGCCACTATGCGCGCTCGGATAGCAAAAACCGAACACATGTTATGACTGACTTGCACGAGCGCATTATTCCATGTCGGTGTTATTAGCCGTTTGCGGTGAAAATAATATGTTATATTGCTGCTCTGATATATTTTTTTATTGAGTTATGTTTTCTTTCTTTCTTTCTTTTCATGTGTTGTAGGAAAGCCTTTTCAAAAGGATAGCAATGTAAAGGATATCACAAGTCAAATCTGACAGCAATTAAGTCGATCAAAAACCCAATAAAAACCCGTTCACAGCAGTTTATAGGTAAGGTTCGGCCCGAACGTAAAAAATAATATGGATGTTAGGACGTCACTATGTATTTTTTCAAAATGGCAACATATCTGTGTGCCTGACAGTCAAGCGCGTTTTGGATCTTCGAATGCTAGAAATTGTGATGTAAAAACGAGTAAAATAAATGTACATTGACCATCATGGCGAATCCAAGAAAGTTTAGTGAAAAAATTGCCCTTCACCATCAAAAACAATTGGAGGAAACTGCTGCTTTTGAAAAAATAATGCGCGAAGTTTCCGACGCAACCCTAAAGGTATGTCGCCTATTTATTTTGTCTGGGATTCATTCAAACTATCGCTTCCTGGCCGTCGAATATGCCCGCCGACAATAATAGTCATTACAACCAAGTATTACGACTGAAACAATACTACAAATATGCCTTAATTATCTACATTAGCAAAAAATCTTCTAGCCTGGTGTACTTAGGTAGTTTACAATTGTCATTGTCAAAATGAATCGTAGGTCTATTTGGTATCCTGCATACACAATAGCTAGTTACAAGATTTATAAGTGTTACAACTCCTAATGAAATTGAGGGAACTAATAGATATCTTGTTACCTAGCAATAAGTGATGAAAAATATTATACTGTGCTTAGAACTGTAGGTATTGACGTATTATTGCTTATTTTGTGGTGACAACAAAGTAAAATTATTCATACACTCATTGTTTTTAACATTTAGAGAGAGTGTTTTAATTTTCTTTTATTAAATTTAAATGATGTTATAATCTTGAAGAGCCAAGATTAGTGTTCAGGTGCTGAAGATTAATTATTGCAGGTTAATTCAAGTAAGGTAGCAAGATCCAAACCGCCTGTCCATAGTGAGAATGTTGACTCAACACTGCGGCCCATACAGCAAGGCTTGGGAACATACCGCAGTGGATCCCTGCCAAATGTGGCTGCACCACAGGCCACCATCAAAGAGCCGGAACAAATCAAGGTTCCTTTACTTTGGAATCTGATCATTAAAATCCCTATAGATATTCTTATTTTTCTTGCATGTAGTTATAGATATGAAAACTTTTTAAGACACAAAAAAACTGCATCAATGTTATTGATGCAATATCAATGAATAAAGAGTATCCAACCTGTGAACATATACCTTGTCTGTACTAATAAACTTGCCAGCATAATAAATGCAACACCCCTATATCCAAATTTGGTTAAATTAACCAAACATACACACAATTAAAAGTTATAATATCTATAATTACCTGCAAGTTTTTGATTGATGAACCAATGTGACCTGTGGTAGAACTTGTTGTATTTTATTTTACGGTAGTGGTGCAGTTGTAGCTGGCTGTGTATATATATTTTTTTATTGTTAGTTTTAAGTTAACTTCTAAAGTTTTTTTTTATTCATTGATTAAAGTGAATGTTACTGGGTAATTTGTAAAAGTAGCAAAATAAATATTGCTGGAATTATATTTGATCAATTACACAAACTTTTATTACAACTATCACATTTAAAACATCACACTTTTATTACTATGGCCTGTAATGGGTGTCACAATAAATAAACTATCTGGTTGGTTATATGTATGTGCAAACCAGAAAACTGTTCAACTTATTTACATTATAACATGTGTTCTTAGAACTTTACTTGTTAGCTCAGTCATCTGTTTGTTCGCACATTTTAAGGTTGAAATGTGTATGATGATGTTAAATTTAATTACAGTTATGAGACCTATGTAGCAGATCAAGTTTAAAAACCCAGAGATTATTCTCATATTTTTCCTGTATGATTTTTTCTTTATGCACTAAAGGAAATATTTTTCTTACTATATTCTTTTGTGTCAGGTTAGTGATGTAATTTTAAATCGTAAATAGCATGTGCTATCCTGCATCTAAAAGCTGTATGATTTTGTAGATTGTAGAATGAGATGATTTAATTAGATGATCTTGTAAATGACTATGACTAATAAATAAATTACCTATTAATTATCTTAGCTGCGGGTGTGATTTTTTTTTAATAAATTAGCCGGTACTGTTATTAAAAGAACTTCTACAACTTTTCCGGAAAAATGCCCGAGCAGCGAGTACATTCAATTTGCCGCGAACAGCAACAGCAGCTATTAACGTAAAAGCAATATACCATTCACGAATCTGATCAAGTAGGCCGAACAGCCCACGGTTAAATCACTAGACCCGGCAGTCAAACCACTCCTGGTCGAGTTGTTTAAATGATTTTAAGGAAAGGCACTCATGGAAATTTGAGTTCAAAACTTCTGCATTTGAGTTCAAATCTAGCTAATTTGAGGGCTGTAGTAGTATCTGTGTCTTTGTACTCTTATTGTAACTTTTTAAAATGTTCCTTTCATTTGTTCATAGCCGGAAGAGATGGCACTATCGAACCAGTATGGCATGGGCGGGGGACACAGTGGAGGCACTTCCCCGTCTCGCTCGCCCAGCCAAAGAGGCCGCACCTCCTCGTCTGTGGGCCCGATGCGACGGCCTGCAGATAGGAAACATGACACCAGCCCTTATGGCAGTACAGTGTATTTGAGGTAATGTATATCTTGAGTCTAGTTAATAGGGTTTATAGTAGAGACTGGGTATGATGACCCACCCAATAGACCCACCCACCCCCCTTTGGGACCAAATTCCATCGGCGAAGTGTGCGCTTATTGCGGTGCGCCTCTGCCTACCCCTTCGTCGAAAGTGAGCTTAATGGTATATCGATCAATAAATTTTATGATAAATTCAGTCATAAAAGTGTCAACTGAGTTAATTTAGAACAGGATACTTGATACGCGTTTATATATGATGCTAAGATGCAAAAATGCTATTATAAACGTCCACCAGCTACAAGCAGGAATAAAAATAAAAAAATAACAATTCTCGCCTGCCGCATCTGCGGTGGACAAGGCCTACTTACTACATAAGTTGAATGTGTGGGACTAGTTTTTAAAATGTTCGGCAGTGCAACATTTAACCGTTTCCCTGAGGATTTAGAGTAATTATTACTCTGTGCGCGTATTGTCCGTTTGTGGAGTTCTGCGCGGTGGAACTCGAGCAAATAAAAAAAAAAAATGGCGATATGTAATCTCGTTTACGAAGACGTTGTGCCGCGTGCTGCGACGTCAGCACGCTGCATATCAAGCAAACTATTCTGCGCACAAACCTTCGTGGCATAAGCGCTAAATTGATCTCACGAAGAGCGGCACAATGCCGTACACATCGTGACATGTGCTCTTAAGCCTCCTACGCGTGTTTTTCTATCCATTTAAAAAAACAGACGCCCAAAACATTTTATTACGATAAAACAAATGATTGTTCCCCGCTCTTAACCCACGGAGAGAAAAATGTTGAGATGTTTTTGTGTAGTGTTTAGATAGAAAAACAACAATCAATGTCAATCTTTTGGTGACAAGCGCAGGCTAGATTTCGATTCCTTGCAATCTCAAACTAGCTGACGGGTGATCAGCTTAACAAAGCCAGAATGCTTACGCCAAGCAGACAAGCACTTGCCGCTCGAAGCAAGGAATGTTGATCAAATGTTATTGATGAGCATACATATTATCAAAAGTTTTGAAACATATTACTAATAAAAAAAAAACCTTAAAATGTACGTGTGTAACGTACTCATGATTATTTTTCGTACGTTTACATTATTTCATAAGTAACTCTCCGGCCAGCATGT
This sequence comes from Pheosia gnoma, assembly GCA_905404115.1. Taxonomy (NCBI): domain Eukaryota; kingdom Metazoa; phylum Arthropoda; class Insecta; order Lepidoptera; family Notodontidae; genus Pheosia; species Pheosia gnoma. Next base: position 4,260,188 of record FR989910.1, read on the forward strand.
GAGTTCTTTATAAAATAATAAATATTTATGAATTATAATCGAACAAAAAGTAATAAAGAGTTTTAAGCGTTCATAACTTTTGAACACGACTGTACCTTTACTTTAAAAATAAACACAGCAGTCCAAGAACACTGGATACTCAATTTATATCAATATAACACCCTTGATTGTTAATTGCAAAGTTTAAGAGGTAAAATATTACATGAGTCACAGGCGGCGATGTTAATTCACGTTCCATTGTCGCGCGTGTTCCAAGAAACCTCATTCATATTAAATTAATTATTGTTATTATATTAGGCTACAGGAAACAACATACTATGCGTGTGTCTTGTGACGCTCTCACTACGAGTTCAACCCTACGACTAAACCTTTGACTTGAAAACGTAGATTACCGCATCTTAAATACGGTCTTAAACACTGAATAAATGGCAAAAAAACCAGTCGTGTCGCCTTTCTACGTATTTGATATTTGCGTATAAATTATACAACTCGTATGAATGTATAATTGAGAGATATTTTATACATATTGACCAAACCTCTACCATATTTGTGTTTTAATATTTATGTGAATATCGACTGCGCAGATATGTTTTAACTGCTTTTTGCTGTGCTATTAGAAAATATTACTCAATATTATATTCTGTAGCCTTGACATTCCAACTTTATAATATACTAACTATAATATTTACCAACGTAATAAATAATAGTTAGTGGAAAGGGCTTGTTATTAGGCAACGCGTCGCTCGACATATGAGCACATGAGAGAAAAAACAAAAAAAAAATACAACCGAATTGAGAACCTCCTCCTTTTTGAATTCGGTTAAAAATAGATCGACGCTTAGGAAGTTAATCGTAAATAACCATCTAACTAACGCTTTAAGGTAACGAAGATACATGTGAAATGCTCATACCTATTTGACATTAAAAGAACATGCCATGTTTTGAACCGGTTTTGAAATGAACTGTGAGTTAAAAGCTAGAAAGAATTTAAAATGATGGCCAGGAACATTTCGCGTAATTGACAAGTTCAAGTTATGGGTGAAGTAAGGGTTGTTTTTATTAGGAATGAGTTATGTATAGAGCCTAGCCCTACCCTAGGGCTGTATTATCATTAAACTGACCCATAACCACATCCCGCGCATATAAATTGATCCGACAAGGATACACGCTAGACATAAAATAAACTTATTAAAATGGATAACGCATTGTAATGACGTAATTTTTTTTATAAGCTCAACAAAACAGCGCATATCGCTGATTCTAAGCTAGATTACAATTTAAAATTATGTTAATGATTAATACATCAATACAATATTGAGTTCACCAAAGTTCTCTGATATATACTTTTTTCGGATTTTCCCTGATCGGAATTAAATATTCCTTCAGTTCATTGAAATAAAACTATTTTTAAGGATTCTATCGCGTTTATTTTTTTGTTTTTACGTTCCCGACGTTTCGGCTGCTTTACAGCAACCATGGTCACGGGAGGACTGAGGCGGTTGACGTCCTAGTGTCATAGTTTGACGGGGGTACCCTCATATTTAGTTGTTACTTGCGGTCCGATCAGATCGGGAACGTAAAAACAAAAAAATAAACGCGATAGAATCCTTAAAAATTGTTTTATTTCAATGTGTAGTATTCGCGTAAATATAAGAAATCAATATCCTTCAGTTCAGGTTCAGTCAGGTTCAGTCCCAGTCCATTGTACGGTGGCCATAATACCAGCATTACTTAGTGTGGGACCGTAAAATTAGTGTGTTCGTCTAGCGATATTTATTTATTTTTTAAATAATAGTCTCAAAGCCTACTAAACATTAGTTACATAGTATTGTTGTTCGTTGGCAGCCCCCCGCCGGACAGCAACTGGCGCCGCACGAACTCGGACTCGGCGCTGCACCAGTCGTGCGGCGTGGAGCAGCCGGCGGCCGCGCAGCCGCTGTCGCCGCACCGCCCGCTGCACTCGCACGCGCACCCGCACCTGCACCCGCACCAGAACCATCACCGGAGAGGTGATTATCTATTCAATACATACAAATAAATAAAATTGGAGTGTCTGTTTGTAATATTAAAATAACCGCTTTTTACAAAGTGCATTTCGATGTATACACGGTACGTATACCAAAACAACATTTTTTTACAGTTTTTGTCTGTTTGTCTGTCTGTTTGTATCGGCTAATCTCTGAAATGGCTGGACCGATTTTGACGGTGCGATAACTTAGGCTACTTTTATTTTAGAAAAACTTTTTTTGTTAAATACCACGCGGACAAAGTCGCGGGTAACAGCTAGTTTGTAATATAATTATGAACGTTGGTTTTGTAGCGACGTCTTGAACCTCGCTACAAGAAACATGTTTACTACTCCATTACACAGATGGCGCTGCATACGACGCCCAAGACCAAATGACGATTCCCCATACAATCATGAAACACTCTATGAGAGTTTTCGCAAAAAGTTATTATATAAGGGCTCCTTATTATCTACCGATGTTTCTTCATTTAAGTTCAATTTTATTTACCACGATTCCTTGTATTCTTTATTTAAAACAATTCGTTGCTTAGGAAGTCACATTTGCAGTGCGCGCTAGGCCTAAGGCGAACTTCTCTGGAACCTGCGGTATCATTTTCTATTAGAATTACATTTCTAAGTTCACTCGAAGAGATGCGCCTGATTTATAAATACCGGTCTAAAGTTTTATTGATTATTTTCAGGTGACCTACACCAAGATATGTTGGCGTCGATGAACCAGACGAATCGTCCGAGATCATCGTGTGAAATACCCAGGCTACCCAACAACAATAAGTGAGTAATGATGCTAGCGCATCCCACTTTTTTTTTGCCCATATGCAATTATTTTTTTTAAATAATACCTGCAAATTATTTTTTTATATTCCAAAGCTTGCGCCCACATTTCTCGACTATGACTCACTAAAAAAATCGGGTGATGGAATTTCGATTTTAAACAGCTTATTAAACGGCATCCAATCTTTAGGGCTGAATCTTGGGGTGCCTACAAATTGGCCAGTCCAGAGGCAAGTTGACTTAGAAATTTACATGCCAATCGGTAGGGACCTTACAGATCGGTGACAAGTTGTGGCGTTCGTAGAGGTATTAATAGAGCGAACACATAGGACAGTGTTCAGTGCGTATCGTTCCATCTGTTAGATCGAAATGAGACAGAACATAATGTGGAGAGCAAACTCTATCTTATAAGGTATAATACGGTGTTAAATATTTTAACAGATTAATCAGTATGTTATAGGTATTGATCACGTTGGTGTATATAATAATTCTGTAATTCTTTTTTTATTTCAAACAATGCGATCCAGTAGCCTTAAACCATGAGCTCAGTACAGGCCGTATTTTTTTTAATGTTGTCCTTATAACTTACTGTTGGCCCTGTTAAATTATTTCCCGATATTATTGTTACGCCTGTAGCGTGTACAAGAGCGGGGGCGACGGCGGGGGCGGCGGCGTGGGCGGTGGGGGCGGGGGTGGGGGCGGGGGCGGGGGCGGGGCGGGCGGGCTGGCGTGCGGCGAGCTGCAGGTGCCGGGCGGCTCGCTGCCCGACCTCACGTCCGTGCACTTCCCGCCGCCGCACTACCTGCCGCACCGGACCTCGCCCGACTACCAGCCCAGATACGTGAGTGCACACACACCCTAACACTATACACATTGACTTCATAATACTACTACACTGGATTTACAGTACAAAAATATGATTATTGTTTGTGCAGATTTTAAGTGCCTATTCGAGCGTTACTAAATTTGAGATTTAATGCCGTCGCGTTCTTTTGAGCCTATCTATATTTGTATGTGTAAAATACACTTACAGAATACATTTTATAAAAATGTATTAAAAAATATATAATTTATAATCCATTTTATTGATTCTTTGTGGACATGTTGACTGTCACAAGTCAAGTCTCTATAATTAGTTTCGTGGACACTTCCTATCAGCGCTAAAATGGCAAAAATCAAATACACGTAGTAAGCGCTCACAATATTCTCTCTGTCATTTTATTGAAAAACCGCGGACTTTATTAATTTTGCAAGGGCTGTCATAGACAAACAAAACGATGGGAATATAAGTTCAAACATGACAGTAATCCGTTGAAGGATGGCTGTTAACCATAGAGCACTTTTTTTACAAAAGAGGCAGCAAATACAAAATGTCACGGACTTATTGACCTACCATCGTATATTAATTAGAGTATTCAACCTAACCACCCTACTAAAGGATGGAGTACGCACAGCAGTTAGTTCTTACACGCCCATGCTCAGGTCGCAAATCTATCTCTTTCTCGCACACATTGTCATACGTATGTCTATCGCGTGTTTAACGCGATAGCAAGGCAAGGCCTGGCGAATATTCACACTGATCATCGATAACTTCATTCATAATGTTTCATCAACTAAATATCACTTGTGTCGTGCTTCATGTGATGTCTTAATGCAGCTTCCATGTGTACGTCTCGAAATGTATCCTCGGTTAACAAGATGGGTTATCGTAACTTATGATTCTAGCCAAAATAATATTTTCCTACAAAATAATAGTACTATGTACGTAAACTCTACAGAATAAGTGATACCATACCGCGATGCGATTCGTTGTCGCAGTTCGAGGTCCAAAATCGTTAATAGAAATATTGAAATATGTTACAAACATAATGTCAAAGATATTCGCTATTAATGTTTGCTAGAAGCAACCAATGGGATTGAACTATTTTACAGTCAAACAAAAAAAATGCAGCTACATTTTAACTGCGAGGCAATTTTCAAAATAACTCTAAAATGACAAAAATACAGATACATTTTGTAAATTTTAGAGTTATCTCTGATATTTTCTCGCAGTTAGTAATCGTAAAATAAAACCTTATACAGGTGATTCTAAAAGTGTATACTAACCTTTGAACCAGTGCTTCTTTAATGAATTTGTAATCATTATGTAAACTCAGAATTTCGACATGACAATTTAAAAATAAATTTGCTCACACCATCATTTGTTGGGAATAAAATAGTTTTTAACCGACGTTTTGAAATTCTGACTTTACATAATGATTAAAAATTCCCTAAAGTTCGGGTTCAAGGGTTAGTATATATATATGTATATCTACTTAATAATGCAATAAAATCAAATAGTCAACCACGCTATACCCGGATACACGGCAATGTTGGCCTCGGCAATGCACCCCGGAGCGAACCGACCTGGACCAATCGTGGTGTCCGCAGTCGCCGACGTCCCCCGGCGCGGTGTCGCCGGGCGGCGGCAGCGTGTCGCCCGCCACCGGCGGCCTGTCGCCGGCCTCCGGCTCGCCGGTGGGCGCCACCGTGCCGCCGCACCTGCACCACGACCACGCGCCCGCGCTCTACGACGCACAGGTCGGTCGCACACTCGCTCACCACACACCTCATCTGCCCCTTGATGACGTAACGTGCAATAGCCTAGCGATACCAATCATCGCGCAATATTTGCTTTTAATAAATCTATATAATAAAAATCAATTGCTGTTCGTTTGTCTCGCTAAAACTCGAGAACGGCTGGGCCGATTTAGCTGATTTTGGTCTTGAAATGTTTGCCGTAGTCCAGGGAAGGTTTACACGGTGCGAAAATATGGAAAGTGGCGAGGACTAAAAATAAGTCTTTATTGTGCTTTATTTTTTCTTATTGTCAGTTGGTCTGTCGAACGTCAGACGAATGGAGAGTTTTAATGTCGTTAGGATATGTGATACGAAATACAGCGGGTCATCTAGTAATAAATAAATATCGCCATACGAACACACCTACTATATGGTCCCACATTAAGCAACGCCTGTATTATGGGTACCGTACAAATGGACTGAGGCCGAACTCAGTATATAATACTTATATAGATATTAAACATCCATGACTCGGGTACAAACATTCATGCTCATCACACAAAGCTTGTCCCTACCAGGATTCGAACCCGGGACCCTCGGCGCAGAAAGCAGAGTCACTACCACTGCGCTAATCAGGCCGTCAAAATTTTGCTAATTCGTATCACGTAGCGCTGCGACGTCATACAAATCTGCGATATGAAAGCAATTATTGCGAGATTATTGCTGTCGCTTTTCTTTCGCTAAGCTTGACAAGATACGTAATCTGGGGGCTGATCACACATCTTACAATACACTAGCGGAATCCCACAATATTTGCTTTTGGATCGCATATATGTACTACGTCGCAGCGCTACGTAATACGAATTCACGATTTGAATGTAAATATTGTGCGTTAGTTGCTAGACTATTGCAAGTTACGTAGTCAGGGGGCCGTTTCTTTCGTAGGTGTTTTATTTTAGTTACGTAATGTATGTGTGCGAATTGAGTTCAGCTCTTAAGATCGCGCTTCTGCTGCGACCTAATAAGTAATGGTCATGTCGATAAATTATACTAAAATATGAAGTTAGTATATTGCATGGGATATCTGTCAAAAGTGACAGTTACTATGCGGTTGCTGTTCGATTATGAATCGATTGTATTAGCAGACTTGGGGCCCTGAATAAGTAGAATGCCTTTTAAAAAGCAAGATGTTATATCTTTCGAGAAATATACATGTCATGTTAGAACGTTCACGTATTTTTTTTTGACATTTATGATTGACATAATACTTAGTATAAATTTGGGTAGTATTCTTTTATATGATTTAATATATTACGTACTGTAAAACTGGTTCGCTACAAATTAAGTACATATCCAATAACGTTTCTTAAAAGCATGTACCAAATAAGTAGTTGGAAGAGAGTGGTCGTGCTCTTTCTTTGTCGCGCACGCGCTGTTTTATGACGATGACGTCACATACCCGCACTTTTTTACAGATTTCGGTATCACTGGCCGGAAACTTTTCAATGTCTACTTATATGATTTTATTTTTAGAGTTGTATTGATTCTCTGTTTGTAATGAGCGATATGCTTGGCAATAAAAATGCTTAGCCAAAATGTTGTTATACGAGGACCTACAGTTAATATGAAAGCAATATATCTATTATTCTGAGACCAAATTAATAGAGTCGGTAACTGCAACCAAAAGTAAACTATATTACATAATACTATTATTTAAATTCACTTGTAACTTGTTTTTTAACATATTTAAATTAATAATTCCCTACCAATTGACATTGCATTGCCACTCTAAACGACGTAAAGAAACGGAAAAATCTTTTATCCGTAGTTACATGGTTTACATGGTTATCCATTTCTGGTTGAAAATAGACCACATTTGAAGGTCTAGAATGTAAAACGGCATAACATATTTGACGACAAACAATCGTAACTCAATGTTGATTCTTCAAAGGTGCCATTTATTTTGGCATCGTAATGTATGTATGTTGCTAAGTCTATGTGTTTGTAATGACATTCAGTACAAACGATATGCATCTATTATTTATTTATGCAGGAATTACACAAGCAATCCGTCATTATTGTATTATCAAACTTGGCGCGTAGTTGTCACCCCAAATGGTTGTAGTTATGCATACTGTAGACGGCTTCTGGATAATTAATCAACTTATTGTATACTCGGGCCAAGGCGGCACTGGTCAGGCGATGAGACGCGGATAAACGTGATTACACTATAGTGGTAATAAACCAGCAAAACCCCACTACATCAGTTAAGACTGGCCGTTCGTACTAGAACATGCGGTTTTAAGACACTAAAGAGCTTCTGCATTCAAGAATGATGTCTATATAGGCCCCCAAAAAAAATCACTGAACTGCGGTTCCGGAACCACACCTTGTTCATAATGACAAAATTAATTTTACGCAACCGTTGTACTATTGTAGTTGAATAGTAGGTAACAACGTAATATTGTTACATTGCAATAGCGTACGACTACAATATTTAGAAAACATTTTTTTTTTCATGGGCAAGTCCAATATTAGACTCGCCAAACTAGCGTAAACAAGACAGCGACTATCGTGTATTGCGTTAAGATTCGCGTTCGCAACGCTCTATTATCAAATGTGGCTGTAACAATTTTGTTAATGCGACACTATTTCGAACATACGACGACAATATTTTTTGTACAATCTTAGTTTTTTTTTAAATTAGTATCAGCCCCCGAATAGCAGAATAACTATTAAAACATGTGAAATATTTACTAAAAATAATAATAATAGAGATAATTATTTTTGTCATACATTTGTTTCTGATGCGGTACGAAGTTAGCTGGGACAGCTAGGTAGTTTCCTCTATAAACAAGTTTGTTTATGTCAAATAGGCCGTCTCGCGTCGCTGCCGCCTGACCAGTGTGCACTCGGCCTTATGGTCGTTAGCTGCTACACGTAACACTAGATCTAACGCTGGCTTTAGAACCGATAACCTGTCCGATACCAGTGAGCACTTATCTTCCTATAGGTACTTTAACATTTATGTTGTTTTTGTTATGTTTGTGTTTATTTGCTTTCTACACAAAATCATGTTTTGTTTATTTCAGAATCACTTATCTGTACCAAACACAAATAATTATCTCCATCATAATAAGGTTCGTTTTCTTTTTTAACCTCGTTTAAAATTTTATCAGCTCTTTCGTTTTAAAGACGCTTGATTGCTTTGAAACGCTGCCTGCGATCGGGCCGACCGAGAGAGCGGAGGCATTATCCTTCACTATATAAATGTTTTGGACATGCTATATGAATACATTTTATCTATTTCATTCATCCCATTTGAGCTTCCATCAGTGCATGAATGGATATTCCAAGTTTACAGCTGACTAACACTATATGTTATAAGCAAATACGTTTCGTTCGTTATTTCGTAACCATAGTGTACAGGTTGATTCAGAAATCATATACTAACCTTTAAATCTGCGCTTCTATACCGCATTTGTAATCAATATTTAAAGTAATTCGATACGTTAATTAAAAAAAAAAAATTTTAGTCACATCAAAATCACAACAGATTTTTTGTGATATTTTTTTATTTAATTATTATATCCAAAATCAGATTTCACACAATGTCTACAAATACGCTAGAGAAGCGCAGGTTCAGTGCTTAGTATACTCTTTCTGAATTACTCTGTATAGTAAAACTTTTTCCGATGTATTAACATCTATACTTTTTTCTTTATTATCAACGTATTAAAAAAAGATACTAACAATTCGTGGACTTTGAAAAAAAAACTAATTTTACAAATTTCATCACGGTTATATTATGTTTTTACGTGCTCCCGTAACCATGGTTGCTGTCAACCAGCCGTAACGTCGGGAACGTAAAAACATAATATGCACGCGATAAAATCTGTAAAATTAGTTTTATTTCTTTAATATTATTTTAATCTCATTATTGTTCCAAATTATTATAAATTAACTATTTGGCCTTCAACATTTATTTTGGGATTGAAAATTTCTTCTGTTTATATGTATATAAAAAAATACATTTATCGTCATTTGAAGTCTTAGAACAACTCTTTGAATTTATAGAGCATATTTTGTTGTTTGATTGCGATCCGAATTGAAATTGATTAATAAATACATTTGGATTGAAGTATATATACTCAGGCCTTTCATCTTGACATAATATGTTTCGTCATATTGTCATACATGGGCTTGTTATTATACAAATAACTGTTGTAGATTTGTCTATACTCGTGTTTATAAAGATAAAACTCCCGAATTTATAGACGTTTTATGTTTTTATCACGCGTCATATAGGAACGCAAAGCTACAGTCTTGTGCACAGTACTATATGACGTTTGATGAAATTATGAAATGTCTCTAAATTCGGGAGATAATCTATTTACAATAGATTTTAAATTTTTATTACTTTAGATTCTATACTCTTGGTTAATGTAATTTTAGACTATATTTCAATAGTTGTTAAGTATATTATTAATTGTCAGCATAAAAATAAATCTTCTAAGTCTTAAACTGATGCTGTAATTTTATATTAATGTCTTAAATAATCGTTTGTTTAAGATATCTGTAATAATCTTCCTGTAGTAGATTCAATCTTTTTGTCGCTATTTACATGTGACTTATTTAAAAATATGTATATACTTACTTGTTTTAAATTAACTTATAAACCATATCATACCGCATGCCTGGCCAGCTTTTAACTGAAATAAGCTATTTTTCCTTATTATTATGTGTTGCTAACAAAACATATGTAGGCAGAAGCATGGTGAAGCATTTGAAAAGGCAAGCAAACCAGATCTAATATCATTTTAATAGGGTACTTGACAATTATTTAATGTTATATATTTGTTACATTACACATACTTTAAAAGAATTTTGAAAAGATATTCGTTATTAACGTTTTGCAAAACAGTTGTGCGAAAATAAATATATCATCTAAAGTATCTTTTAAAATCTTTTTAATGCCATTGTTATTCGATGTCAACTCTTTTGAATTTAGGGGCAATATATGTAATAATGTAATAAAAACATTGTCCAATACCCTATCAAACAATAATTCCAGTGCTGGTGGCGCCCATTACGTTTGTTTAACTCTCATAATACCGCACTACTGCCTTATTGAACTTAAAAAAAAAATGCGATTGAGAAACGCTTATTCTACTAATTTTCTAACACCTTTTTTTCTCTCACTGTTTTCGCACCGATACGGTACATAGTTTCACATACAGTACACAATATGTAAGTTTATGTCTGGTTCCAGAACATGTCGCCCTTGGACCACAGCTGGATATCGTCGGGGTACCATCCGCAGTGTAGTCCGCCCTCGCCGTACTCGTCGACATCGAACATCAACGTACCTTCACCAACAGTATGTATCAACTCTGACGTTCAGAATCGGAATCAGAATATGTTTTCATGTAAACCATTAAGTACTTATGAATCATCAAAAATGTCACAAAATTCTAAGCTACAACGTTCGAAATGCCGTTCAATGACCTTTTTGTTGTGGATCATCAACTTCTGAAATCTATTTAATGAAAAATAGCTTAGATTTCATTTTGCGTTCTAAACAAACCTATCACCTTTTCAGGTGATAAAATAAAAGGAAAGACAAAATGATGTGCGTTCAAAGAATGCTCTGTCTGCTTATCGTTTTAATTTAGAAAAGATGTTCGATGAATTCCAGATGGTGCACAGTCCGGGGAGTCCTGCGGAGTCCCCGCAGGCAGACTATAACAACCTACATCAAGCGCTGTTACAACCGTTCGAGCAAATTACCATGGTGAGTCCCATCCCATTTTATATGACGGGTAGTTTTGGCCCGTGGCTCAGCCCGCGCAACCATCGATTTTGCTCTGCTACTTTAATGGTCACAGCGCTATGATACGAATATTTTAACGGATGGATTTACTCATAAAACCCAGCAAGTTTCGTCATCAATCATAAGTCAAAATATAAATATATATTTCCTAACAAATTGTATAAATCATTTTTTGACAACCCTACGCACGGTGTAACCTTACCTTTAATACGTATATATACCTACGGTGTATACATACGAACATGTATGAACCCCGCCGCCCCCCTCCACACCGATGCACTCCCCGCTGCCATTGACGCCGCGCAGCTCCTCCCCGGTACGATCTCCTGGCTTTTCTCATTTCATATTTTTCTTACACCTTGTATACGTCGAACCATAACCCCGCTGAATATGGTCCAATCGTTTTTCGTTGATGCTTTAGCATACACATTCATAGACAATAATTCTAACGAACACTTGTTGGATATAGAGACGTCCCAATATCTTTTTATGCACAGATTTTTAATAGGCCTGGTTATAGTTATATAATAGTGTGTCAATTAAACCTCGGCTATGTTAATTATGGTGTTACTTTTACGCATCGAGGAACAGCAAGGAATTGTAAGTAAGATAAATATATTATAGATATTGTAAAATGCTTCATAAATCACTGGTTCATACATATCTATCTCCGATTTGGTTAAACCTATATATTTGTTTATAACAAAACGTAGATTACTTGATTGAAATATATATTGACTCGAGCACTTGTTTGAAGATAAATTGAGACATATATTGCACAATTATAAAGCTGCACTTCATTAACTATCAGATAAATAAGCATTTAGATAAGTAAATAATTATAAGTAAATTTAAACTATAATTGCTTAAAAGTACTTCAGATTATTTTATGACACATATGATATTAACAAAAACATCTGTCTCATTTATTTGTTAGAAATATTGTTACAGTTTGTTAAAATTTACGACTTTTGTAACATAGGGTGTTAGACATTTTGACAGACTGTAACTACATATCAAATCAGTGGCGTAGCATAGGTCATTAGCACCCGGTGCGGATTTCAAATTTACCGCCCTCTTAATTTTGCTACTCATAATAAAAAAATTGGGACATGATAAAAAGGGTACTTTTATTCAATAACGCCAACCTGAAAAGTGAAATTAACATTTTTTGACATGGGAATATCATTTATGTAAAAAAATGATTAAAAATTATTATAGCTGGATATATGGTAACGACAAAAAAATGACGAAAAAAAACAAAGAAATATTGTTTTTTTTTACTTATTTTTTTTTTCTCTAACCGGCACCTGTGAAATGCCGCCCCCGGCAAAGTGCCGCCCGGTGCAGACCGCAATGCTACGTCACTGTATCAAATGTGCTAGTACATAAACATGTGTAACGTTGGTGGATGTTGGCCAAGGACTGGGCGCAGTTGGTGCAGAGCCTCGTGGAGTCAGGGTGGACCGCCCACGTCCAAGTCACGGAAAATGTACGACACACCCCCTCACACCCACATAATATACCTACATAGTGACGTTATGTACCACGACAGGTGAACGATTTGACGATACCAGTAATTGGAATGATATTAAATGAAATACAAAGTGTGCACGCGCTTGTCGAAGCATTTGTTATTAAATAAAAATATGTCTATAGAATTTTGAGCTCGGGATCGAATCAATAAAAATGTACCCGAACTGACTGATCAAAATGCAGTGGCTAAGTACGAGTTTTAACGGTATCAAATACCGAACGATTGATTGTCTTTGCATACATTGCCCAGCAGCTGTACTGGTAAATGTATGGGTACATACGATCGTTTAATCGGTGTTTGAATGCGTTCAAATTACATACTAATGGACCAGAATAGTATTTGGTTTACCTTATTAACAGACGGGTTACGACTAAACTAAATACATATGCAGATCATATGATTTCTCGCATATCTTTGACCCCTTTGCAGGCGCACAAATAATGGCTCGTCAGCGGACACTAAAAAGTTTGAGAAAGTAAACATTTATTAATCAATGTTTGTGACGTCATAAATTCAAAAGTATTCACTTCGGTTTTCAGGAAAAAAAATAAAACGACAGAGATTTTTTTAAAGTTCAAAAACCGAATTATAAACATTTGTCAAATCGGATACCTATCGATTCAGTTACTGATTCATGTCGTGATTCTTATTTCCACCGATATGTATTTTATTAGTTTCAAAGCACGTACCTGTTACGATATTAGTATTTACAGTATACGCTGGTGCTCTTTCACATATAATTTTGATTCCGATCTACAAAGGAAAATGAATTGCATGCCCTTTTTATTAAAGATTCTATTTCAATAGTCTCAATATATTAAATAGCTATAAGATGAAAGATTTAATAGGGCGATTTTTCAAATCTCTATTAGATATAAAAATGATTTAAGTTAAATAATTAATGAAGCAAAATAACATTAGAACAATTCCATCATTTTTAATCTCTTCGATTTTTAATGTATTACTTTGTTAGATTATTTCAACGTGGGAATTTAAACATCGCACCTTATTAAATTAACTTTTACTTATAGTATTCAGGCTATTTATAAACTATTAGCAACATAATTTACGGTATATTTGGTCACGGCTTAGCCATGATCTAGCTAGATGTATGTACTGTCTTTATTACAAATTACAATCACATAAAAATGTAATGTTTAAAAAAACATGGAATGGCGACCATTTGAAGTTACACAATAATTTTGCTTCGTTTTTATTAAAATATTAATATTATGTATGTTCATATGGGTTCGACTGAGATGAAAATCCACTCATTGAAATAATAAAAATATTTTCTTTATCGATATATAATAATACATACCTTTGTAGGTTTCGGTTACATGTTGGAAAAATTTACCAAATATGAAGTTTATACAAAAATCACTTAGTATTTTTTTTTATTTTACTTCAATATATCTCTGTAAAAGTTCACTTTTTGGTTATTTAATAAATATCAAAATGTTCAAGAGATATTATTACTCCAAACATAACCCAATTTTGTATTAAGTATATTAAATGAAATAATTAATAACTATAATGAAGTGTTTTTGTCAATGAAATTAGGTCTTATCTCTGATCCCGGATTATCGTTAGCTCGTGACCAAATACACTGTATACACAAATTCAACAAACCAAATAACTATAAACTCGTTTCCTTTGGAGGAATGTCCATGATAGTACTATTGTAACTCACACTACAATAATTAGAATATACTGCGCGTGTAGAACTACTAGTATTGTTTTAGCAATCTCTACATAGCAATTCTGTACCTCAAGCATAATTCTCCAGTCCAGTCTTCCATTCCTCTCACACCACAGATTTCATAAATATGTTTGAGAGTGACAGCATGTTTTCTCGATTGCATTAGGAGTTCCTGCATACCCTGCTGAACTCGCATTCTATCCTGACTCTTGTAGTCGTGAGTTACAACGCAATAAAATTTCAATTTCATATATAGCCCCGAATTTATAGACGTTCTATAACTTTATCAAACGTCATATAGTACTGCGCAAAGCAAAACTCGTGCACAGTACTATATGACGTTTGATAAAATTATAAAAGTCTATAAATTCGGGGGTAGTAATATAGATTCAATATTTATTATTCCCATCAAAATAAAGTACTGTTAAGACATTCATAAAGTTTCTCCTTGTTTGCAAGTTTTCATCAATATACCACTATACCCTACTATAGAAACGAATGTAGAGATATTCAGCAATTTATAATTACTCCCTAGTTCATAAAAATGTAGTGAACAAAAAATTTACCTGTCATCCCTTTAAACCCGTTTTTTTTACTTATGTATGGCGAGTTTAAGTAGTTTACACACTTGGTAATGAGCATGATCATCACCGACGCATTCGATTGGCCACAATAATAAGCATAATATAAAAACAATAATAGCTACATGAAAATCAATTATGACTCAATATAGCTTGGATATTGCGCAACTTGTTTTTTTTTCTGTACTTAAATAAAACATGTAACCGGACGAACACCCTGACTGTATATTCTCAGTTACAACCAGATTATGACAAATTTTTGAAATTTGCCCAGGCGGGAATCGAACCCACAATTATCGGTGCTGTGAGCAAACGCAGTACGCACAAGTCACCAGACTGACTTGACGTCTTATTTTTTTTTTATATTACGCTTATGGCCCTACATAGTATGTAGTACTTTCAGATAATTACGTTCTTGTCTTATTTATAAGCATCGTTTGTCAGTCAATGTTTTATTTTAAATCTTGTTAAGTGGCTGTTAACGCTTCAGTTTTACCAAAACTCATTTAGAACTATTTATTATTATGTACCTACCGTAGTTATAGGGTTGTAATGTGTTTTATTTTCAGGATTTTGCTGCATTTTCTTGTTGTTTTATTCAAGCTTGCTATGAACCATGTTAAAGGTGAACACACACATGCACTGGCCGAAAGTGCCGGACGAAACAATTTTTTGAAATTATTTACATAAACCTCGCAGACCTATCCGCACCAAATGGACGATATTCTAATCGTGGATTCGAATTTCGATGTTTATATAAAGATTTCTAAATTTTGTTTCATTCAGCTCTTTCGGCGCGGATAGACAAGTGTGCGTTCGCCTTAAAGCTCCGATTTGACAAGTAACAACTGGTTTCTGTTCAACAGCTGGATCAGCCGGTGTCGAGTTATAACACGTCGTACATGAACCACAATTCACCGCACTCGCCGCAGACAACGAATTCACCACTATCATATTCCCAGGTCGGTAAAATACATGCAATTAAATAATCCGACTCTGTAATTTTTGATAACCTACCAGGGTGTAGAGGAATCCACCACTGGCCACCCTCGGCTTATCAACATTCCAATTATAAACTAAACAAGTTGATCGATAACTAAAGAAGCCAGCAACAGCGAATTCCTCTAAGATGTTAGTCGAAAAACTGTCTGTCACGAGTGTCGGGAATCCAATTAATATGCAATTCTCCGCAAAACGAAGCGAATCTAAAAAAGTATTCGACACGTGTTTCGCCTCTAAACGAGGCATCCTCAGGACGGCTGAGCTACGAATGAGCCTTATCAATTGTACCCATAGTAACAATACAGTCAAAATGAAATATTTTTTTTCTAACGACGACAATTTTTGAGACGTCATAATACATTTTGGCGGTATTGTAAAAAAATTAGTACTACAACATCTACAGGTCGGTTTTGAATCGATGAATTTCCGGTTAATTTCAAGATAGTAATTTTGTTATCTTGGATTTTTTAATGAATAAAATACTCCCAATCAACTTTAACAATCCCATTTACAATGTTAACTTCCGCCATTTCCCACCCCGGCTGGTTGAGTGTTGTCCATCTCCACCGGGCGGGTGTAGGAGTGACGTGTGTTGCGATGTGCGCAGTGTCCGCAGGCGGCGAGCGAGTGCCGGCGCGCGCGCGACCCGGTGGCGGGCGGCGCCTACCCCGCGCTGGCGCCGCTGGGCTCGCCCGCCGCGCCGCCCACGCCCGCCACGCCCGCCAGCATACCCGACATTGTACTCACAGGTGCGTACCATTAACATAATATTTTTGTAACTTTTGACGATTCATAAGTACTGTACATAATGGTGTACGTGAATAAAAAATATTCTGATTCTAACAACAATACCCGATACTAAAGCCGAGCACCTATTATCGGACGCGTCCGCAAGCCGCGGCTCACACTAGCGGCTGTTTTATATTTTTCTATGTAATAAAAATGAAATGATTTTTGTTGTTAAACGTATCACTTGAGAACGGCTGAACCGATTTGGCTAATGTCTCGTTTAAAATGTTCAGATGTTCTCCCATTGAATCATATGCTTTGTCCGCTAATCATTAAAAAACTTACTTTTTTAATACAATTACGTCGTCTTTATGCGCTAAATTTAGGTAATCAATTGAAAATACTCGGGACCATGCCTAACACATTTAGTTAAAGAGCGCTGTCTCATGTGTTGTCGTGCATATTTGATGTCTATTTCGTTCAGTTGGCAGAGTATGACAGTGTAGAGTTGTGACTGTGTGCAGATTACTCCGGGGAGCTGGACGCGGGCATCTTCGGCGGCGAGGAGGCGCAGCTGCGCGCCGGGCTGGACCTGGACGACCTGACGCTGCTGGAGGACCCGGCCGCGCTCGTGCCCGACTCGGCCGTGGAGCACGAGTTCCGCCTCGACCGCTTGTAGTGCCGCGCTCGCATCCCGCCGCCGCACCGCCGCACCCGCGACCTAGTACACTCGCCATGTTGTGCAAGTGCTATGAATATTTACTCGAATATCGTCGGATCGATTCGGACCGCGACGGGGGACGATTTGTTCATCATTGCCGCGTCGACGGGCGACGGTCCCGACGGTGGTTTCCTTGTACATAAAACTGAAAGTGTTCACTTCGATGAGATTGCATTTAAATCGCTGATGTTTGTATGCTAGTTGCGGCCGCGAGTCTAGGCGGCGATGGATGAGACCATGTGGCCGATGGAGTACGACTGTGGTTAGCGATAAGACGGTACACTGGCGGCTGCGTGTTTTTTTCGCGTAGCTCTGGAGGCGTATCACAAACTCTTATTTCCAGGTAGTAAGTATACTAAACTTGTACATACTCAACCGTATAAAAAACAATATTGTTTCCAAACATTATTAGTCAAAATTACAATTACAGACTAGCACTAGCGGGAACTTATGTCGTTAATATGATAGTTACAGATGCTAAGTTTTGAAATTTCGGGAAATAAGAGTTAATAATACGCCCCTTGTCTCTCTCTCTCTCTCTCCCTCTCGGTGTTGGCTATACGGTCCAATCGTTTGTTGAGATTTTTTCGTCGCATCCATCGACGGATCTCCTCCGGCAGGCGCTGTGGGAGACCCGACGCTGTAGTCGATCGGCGACCGCTCAATGGTTGACTGAATTTTAAATCTACTTTAATTTTCTATATTGCCAACGGCACTCGTCCCGTGGCATGGGCGTACGTTCGTATCGCACGAGCTTACCCGCCATCTGTAGCCTTACGTTGTGTCCCGATTCCTTTCCTAATAAAGTTTTAGTGAGACGATTTAGGGCATTGTAAATATGAGAGATGCTGTTATTAAAGTTTTCAATAAGCTTGTGTCGCAAACATATCCATGTATGTGCGTACGTGTGGTTGCGAATCTCGTTGTCCCGAAGAAGTCGTATGTCTGAGTACGATTATATTTTATTATTTTTGTCTTATTTTCACACGAATTTAATAGAACTGCAGGCGGTAGTGGTGATGATAATAGAGTTCAATTATATGTCAATAAGTCGGTTAAAGATTTTTTAGCGGCCGTTGCCCGCGTGTAGATTTTTGGTGATCGGAACGTTTCCGAATGATACTCGATGCTACATCGTAGCTGACCACATCGTCCTTTTTTGAACAGTCAATATCTGAGGTGAAACTTTAGTTAGTTAGACATTAAGTTTTCATATATTTAGTTATAAACACGCAATGCATTCGTAAAATTAATCATGTTTGTTATCTCTCTTTGTAAAGTTCTGTCAATGTATATTTCTGTAGTTTTTGTTTTGTAATAAAATTAGATAGGTCTAGAATTTATTAATATGCGACGACGTAATTAATATTACGAGTGCAATGTTATACAAGTAGACATTTGTGTTTTTTCTGTTTTGTAAATGCTCATTATATTATGTTATAAGAGTCTAGTCAACAAATTATGTTCAAACAGATTTTTCATACGATTCAACTGATATAATGTACAGTGTTCATTCCATTACAAGCCAATTCGGTTACGATATAATGTTATTCGTTCCCAGGAATACATCATGTATTTGACATTGTTATTTTATTTACAAAACGATGTTATATTTACTACATAGTGTTGTATATATTTAATGTACAATGTATGTACGCGATTGACGACTGTTCGCATTGTTATGGTTTTAAAGTTTTATTTAAAATTCCGCCATGAAGGGTATGTACTGTATGACAGATGATATACTTGTACTGTATAAATAGTTATTTTACTATACTTATTGTGATAAAGGAAAAAAGCACAACATAATTCATAGTGAAGCCTAATCTGACGTTAAAGTAAGTTTCTTTTTTCTTATTAAATTTTAAATAGTGTTTTCTATATGTAGATACATTATGTACACGTTATGTAAGCTAGTGTCTGCCAAATGCAGAAGTTACTAAGTAATGAACATCGGTGGGGCTGGATGTCGAGTCTGAATTAGGTGCAATATGGTGTTTTATATGAGGGAGCTCATCGATATGGCATTCTATGTGATTAGTTTATCAATGTTGGCAATTGTTGCGTTCATTTATTGTTGAATTAAATTTTTGGGAAAGTACAAATGCAAAATTGTGAATAGTTTCGGTGGCCGTGTTCGCGCTCGCTCTATTGCAACCAACATTACTCATAGTTATAAAAAGCTGTTGGATTTTTTTACCTTTTGCATTTTGGAGTTAAGTTATAAACTAGTGATAGGATTATTGTATGTGCAGTTGTGAATAGCTTTCAAAGCCCTTGGAAGCGACGAGACACCAATACGTGTGATCGAGTATTTCTACAAATTCTTTAATCTATGACATTTAAATATAGTGAGTACATAAATGTTTTTTCTCAATTATGCACAAACTTAAATGAAGATTTTGCGGTAAAATGATTCGAAGGTTTGTTTTATTTAAACCAAATGTACATACGTGTGATAGAGATGAAACGGTCTCATTTAAAATAAAGTTGTTGTAAGTATTTAAGTATTTCAATAGCCATGCCCCGCTCCCCCTCCACCTCACCCGCCGGGAGCACTCAGCACCGCTGCCTCAGCCTAACTAATATTGTTTAAATATTACAAAATTACTACGGATCGCATAAAACGGCTATATTGTAGGGTAAGCTGTACCTCAAGCACAATCTGTTTCGTTAGCGTTCCATGCTTCTCACACCACAGATTTCATAAATAAGTATGTGTGACAGCAAGTTTATCGATAACGTTACGATTACATTTCTGTAGTTGCTGCTTACCCTGCAGTTACGTTAACGAAGGGGTACGTAAAAACGATTGTGCTCGAGGTGCTGATTTGATTGTTGAACATTTGAACTGATTTCAAAAGTGACATCCATTTTGAAACTCGAGATGGCGAAATTCGATAAAATTAATATCGGTGTCGTTTTCAATGTTTTTGGCGAGCATGATAACGATATAATTTATTTTTTTATTGTAAACTTGTATCTACCCGCGGTTTTGCATGCGTGGACTTTAATGTTTTGACTAACTCGGGGATCCCTATTTATCGGAATATAATATAGCACAATGCATACGATTACGATTAACAGGCCGCTCCACGGTGACACATATATTGGCTAAGAAATGGGTCTACTACAATTTCTTAGCCAATACAGTCTACTACCACGATGAAGGTCGATCGGGTTGTTTTCACCTTAGGTAAGTAAGTACACACTGGCTTGTTAAATAATTTCATAATATAGATACAAAAAAAATATGAATTTGAATTTTGCGACTACACGTCAAACTTAATATTTTTAACCGAATTTTGTGTGATACTGCAAACATGCATGACCAACTTGTAATTCTTTTATTTGCTTGTTTACTCTCACAATCACTTTGTAGACCGCAGCAGATCGACTATAATAACGAAAAGTGAGTTCTTGTTGCCTTTCCTTTATACGGTTTAAAAGCAAACGCGCAAGCAATCTCTTCCTTAGTATGATACTTCCAACTGTTCAATGAAAAAGTAGGCAAACAACCCGCACTGGGCTAGAGTGGTGTACCTACCTACTGCTTATGATATGACCCGAATCCCTCCAGCATTGAGGGGGAGTATGCCCCCTACATGCTCGCTTTCTTTTACATTGAGAACAACAGACGTAATTATTCCAATGTATATAGTATGCCATATATTTATGTAAGTGCTTAAGTACCTTCATGAAAATGTACTCAGCAGCAATGATAACGAGGAAGAAGAAGATGACAGCGAAGCAGTGGTTGATGACACCCTCGCTGATGATGAAGAGTCGCGTTTAGATGATCAAGTACGTTTCTTCATATAAAAAAATATCCCTTTAAATTAGTCTGACATAAATACACTAGCTCGCATGTTTAATAAGGTCGTAAGTCAAGATATTCTAGATACCTACATAATCGATCATATAAATTACTGACATTCGTGTCTAATTAGTTTGTGTGTGATGAAATATTCTAGGAACCAGTCGTTCAAGAAGAGGAGGCTCAATTCAACCGCCGTTCGTCGGAAACCAGATATTCCCAACGCGACGCGGCTGAGGACTGTCCTACCCGCACTAACACCGCCAACGTATGTTTTATAAACCTAATAACAGTTATCACTTTTATAGTCTGGAATTCTCAATAATAATAATAAAACAATATTTTGCAGTTTCCCGACTATAAGCCTGCAAACCGAGATGAAATCTCCAATGACCAGGCCCGATCGTCCTTGAAAACTCGCCAGTCGGGTAAATACATGGATGCTGACGACGACGCTAGCGATCAACAGGAGGCCGCCCAACATTTGACCAACCACGATGTCAATAAAGCAAGTCGTAAAAAGAACAATCAACATAATAACCAAAATCTTATTAACAAAAGGACCATAGAGTTAAATGGTTCGCTTAATGGAGAAGGGGATATGCTATTCCCAAACAATAACGAGCAAAGAAGCAATCTCAATAAAAATGAATACAATAACAACGAAGCATTAGACTCGAGTGAACAAAGCCGTTATTTTAAACAATATTATAACAATATGCACGCTGAGAATAGAGGCATGGCAGACGATTCAAATCATGAAAATGCTTATTACAACTTAAGGAATAGACGTGACTCTAAGGAACCGAACCAAGAAGATGCCTTGAATAGTCAGGGTCGTAAGGAAAACGAAGATAAGACAAGTGAAGATGAGGAGTCTGCTATAAAAAGACACATAAAAAAATTATCCGGAGACGAATTAGAACAGCTGCTCAATTCACTGTCGGAAGAAAAAAGGGAACTTTTAAAGAAAATAATAAATGACAGTGACATGGCAGATAATTCATATTTTGTCAATAAAAGGGAAATAACTAAGAAATCTGGAGCAATCGAAGAGAATAATTTAATTGAAACAGCTCAATCTGATCTGAGTAAAGTCCAAGGCAGCGCATCTGTGGACGTAAATTCCGAATCATCGGCCACTCAAAACATTGAAACCACGGAAACTAGTAAGCAAACAGCAGAGAGTCGAACAGAAAGCAATGATTTAACAAGTTCCAAAACTGCAGAAATAAATAATAGGTGCGATAACAAATTAGACCTAACTCGACGCAATGATGAAGTCATTCAAAGGAAATCAGATAATACCTTTGTCTCAAATTTGGATTCTAAAAACCAAGCTGAATTAGCCACTAATATACAACTTACGTCAAAAATCGACAATAAAAGGGAAACTAATTTGGATGATTTAGAAAGTATGGAACCATCGTTTGATGATACTGCGTTTTTAAAAAGAGATTTAAATTTCAAAGACGGGCAGGATTATTCCAATGACGAAGGATATTTTAGCTCTGATGAAAATATGTCTCAATTTCTAGGTGATAATGCTAGGTATGACAAAGAACCTAGTGAAATATATAAACGAGAAGTAAATTTAGACAAACAAACAGATTTAGCGTCCTCCATGAAGTCTTTAGAAGAGTCGTTTCCAAATTCGGCCGCTTACGGCGCATCAGGGCCGTACTCTGGCCCATTGATTAGAGTGAAAAGAAAGAATTCTGATCCGATCATTGAAAAAAGATCTGCTGGCTTTTTGCCCGAAGCTAAAGTAGCTTACTTTCCATATAGAGCTGAAAACGAAGATGAAGACAACGACGAGGGAAATGAATTTGACGACGAAGGTTTTTACGATCGCACTTCTAATTTTGCAAACGGCAATAAAGCTATAGAAGATGATAAATCTGACAATTTGGAAAAATCTAAGCAACCACAGAGAGCAGACACAGACGAATCCAAACCGTCAAACGATAATCCAGAAAGTGACACTATGAGTCTGGGATCGGATACAGATAGTGTTTTAACTGGTGTTGAAGGTGTGGATGACAACCTTATGTTTAGTAGCGGCTCAAGGAGCATACGTACTGCAGAGGACAACCCTAGAAATGATGTAAAATTATCTAAATTTATGCGTCCAACGTCATTAATAGATGATGTAATGAAGACCCCGTCAGAGGATTACATCAATGTTCCACATTATCAAGAGAACGACGCATTTGGCCCTCTCCCAAGAAGCAAAGAAGGAGATCTACAGAGATATAAAAGAATAAGACGGTTGAAGCAGTCTTACAAGTCAGATGACCCGTCGTCTTCTGATAATACGTCAGAACAATGATTCCTACGGTATTGTATAATTTATAAGTATTTAAAATTATGTTTGCACTGAAAACTAGTTTATACGTAATTTTACATTAATTTTTATTTTATATTTGTTTAAGTTTCAATATACGTGGTAATTTAAAATTAGTTTTGCGGTGGTGTGCGTATGTCATACATACATTACTTCTAAATTCAATATTACCTCGAACAACCTTTTAGTAATGCTGGCTGCTGACTCGATAAATATAATGCAAGTAATTTTAAATAACCCTGTATAATTTGTAGTACTATTCTTATGTATGTAAAATTTATCAAATAAATTACATATAGTTATAATAACTTCGTTTCTCTGTCCACCTGTTTTCCCTGCTGAACTATTGTTTTCTTCTTGACTGGTATTCAAGTACTGACTAATATAGTAATAGTTTCAGGCTTGGGAGAGAATAAAACAACCTTTTAATAACTATTATAAATTTTTATTGCATGGCAATGTTTGACAAAAAAATAAAGTAAAAAAAAATGCATTTATACGTCATTATAAGAGGCAAAATGTTAATCATAAATGTATGTTTTAAGACTAGCAGTTAGTTTGCGTATAATATATTCCTTTAAAAGCTGCATTAAATAAGGAATGAAAAATGTTAGCCTGTTTGCGGCAAAATCAGAAATATTATCTCATTCACTTTTGGGTTACTTTAGTTGCATAGAATTTATGCTCCCGAGAATCTCGTGTGTGTTTATATGGCGCTTGTCCAGACTCTATCAATGTAGCAGGACAAGTTCCATGGACATGGGAATGGAATTCCCGTTTGTAACTGGTACTGCCGTCGCCTAAGACAAATTGCGAAGTGTTCCCGTGACGAGTTACACGCTCCACGCGTTCGACTCGCTCGGATCGGTCGGCTCTCTGAGCTTGTTCAGAGCGTGAGAAATTTCCATAAGACCGAGCCTCCGAATGTCCATAAAAGTCTCCACCGACGCGAAGATTATCTCTGGACGGTCGCCCTGCTGGCTGGCGTTCCACGGTCATCGTAGACTGCCCGTCCCTTCTGATTTGATTACGACGAGAATCTGATGTTTCGTGTTGTGATATGACGGCCGTATTGTCGCGGGTAGAACGATGTATAGAGCTAATGCTTTTCCTGTCCGTGCTCTGCGTAGAATTGCTGATGTATTCCCCGCGCTCTGAAAGGTTCCCGATACTCTTCCTTTGAGCAGCAGCTGTGGAGCTAATTGAGTGCTGAGCTTCAGTCGTTGATTGAACGCCTTTACGGTGTAAAATTGAATTTGTAGAAGATGTATCAGACACCAAGTTCGATGAGCGCTTATGATGACCGCTTCTTGCGGTGCTGTCTATTACAGACCCGACTGTATCGTCGCCTCCGTGCATAGCTCTCTGGAACTCCAAACTTGTTTTAGTTACACTGTCACTCAGTTGGTTCCTGTTGCTCGAGTGTTGGGTGGATCTTGTAACATTGCGTTGTTCGGAATGGCTGCCGCTGTAAATATTTGAAGTTGAACCAACACTTCGCTGGCTGTGACTTTCTGTTACATGGCGTTGGTTCGAGTTGATACCAGATTGATCTGAAGTTACAAGTCTTTGTGTAGTTCCTCCCCCAACTTGCCTATTAACCTGACCGTCAGATGTGAGTTGTTGAGTGGATGCATTGGTGGTGTGATCCACGTTACTTCTGGATACAGACGAAGTGCCTGTGTTTCGCTGAGAGTGAGTTTCCGAAATAGTCTGGCGATGTTGATTAGAACTCAAACTTTGATTGGAACTCGAAGTTGTAATTGATTGCTGCGAAGAGTGCATTCTTTGATTATTATCAATATACTGCTGGGTGTTTCTTGACGTTGGGTGATCACTAGGTGTGGTACCCCTTTGTCCCTGTGATTTATAACCTTGTGTTGTTGAAGTCACATGGTCTGAAGTCACCGTTTTTTGAGTTGTTTCACCTATTTGTCGTGGGCGGTTCGTACGGTCATCTGGATGTCCCTTAGGAGTACTTTGTTGGGGCTGAATAAATTTCCCTGTGTCTCCTCCAGTAACATCTACTTCGACGTTTCGTGTGACCGTAACGAACTTACCTCCTATGAGTTTCTTTTCCGTTACCTGCTTTATGGTTTTCGTAGTAGTAGAAGTAACTTTCTTTATACTTTTGGAGTCACTTTTATTAACAACACTCCTATCTGTAGAGCTTCTAGATATGGAACGATCGGTAACATTTTGCGTCCTGTTTCGATCATGAATGTTATCCTGTGATGTTATGCGATGCACATTTTTCTGGGATCCAGCATGGTCAGCAGTATCATCTTGGGATGTAATTCGGTTAATATTTTTCTCAGACCCAGCGTGATCAACAGCATCACGAAGTGAAGTTACTTGATGAATAGTTTTCTGGGATCCAGTGTGTTCAACGGTATGATGTTGGGACGTAATTCGGTTAATATTTTTCTGGGATCCAGTGTGTTCAACATTATCATGATGGGATGTAATTTGGTGAATATTTTTTTCGGACCCAGTGGGTTCTACGCCATCACGATGTGTAGTCACTCGATGAACATTTTTCTGGGATCCAGTGTGATCAACAGTGTCATGTTGGGATGTAATTCGGTGAATATTTTTCTCGGATCCAGTCTGATCAACAGTATCATGATGAGAAGTCACTCGGTGATCATTGGTCTGGGATCCAGTGTGATCAACCAGATCTTGATCTGATGTAATATGTTTTACGTGTGTTCCAGACTGAATATATTTAGTAGTCGAATGTTCAGCCGTACTGTGTGTATGCGACTCCCTGAGATTTGTTTCTGTGCGAGCGGTATGCGATTTATTATCATGATGAACTTCACGTCTTGATGTTATTTGAGATTTAGTGTCACGATCATCTTGGCTCATAACAGACTTAGAGTCTACTGTCTTCCTTGATGTATCGCGTGTTTGTATTGTCGAGGTATCGTGTTGTGTAATCTCACCGTTTGTGTGAAGATTGTCTTTTGGTCTTATCGGGCCAGATTTTTCCCCTGGGCCCCATTTTTGAGGGCCTGGACGCTCAAAATCACCTTCAGGTCTTAAATTATCTTTAGGACGAACTTGTGCTGAAGTTTCACCTGGTGCCCACTTCGTCGGAGAACGGGAATCCATGCGACCTTCGGGTTTCAAGTTATCTTTTGGAAGAACAGGACTTGGTTTTTCTCCCGGTTGCCATTGAGATTTTGGTTTATCTGCGAATTCACCTTCAGGGTATAAATTATCTTTAGGCTTGATTTGCTCTGGCCTATCGGATGGTGCCCATTTTGGTCTCCCAGGCCTTTCAAAATCGCCTTCCGGTCTCAAATTATCCTTAGGGCGCACTTGCTCTGGTGTTTCTCCCGGTTGCCACGGTGACTTAGGCTTGTTTGTGAAATCACCTTCAGGATGTAAATTATCTTTTGGTCTCACTTGTCCTGGCCTATCAGATGGTGTCCATTTTGGCTTCCCAGGTCTTTCGAAATCACCTTCCGGTCTTAAATTATCCTTAGGGCGCACTTGCTCTGGTGTTTCTCCCGGTTGCCACGGTGACTTGGGCTTATTTGTGAATTCACCTTCAGGATGTAAATTGTCTTTCGGTCTAACTTGTTCTGGCCTATCAGATGGTGTCCATTTTGGCTTTCCAGGTCTTTCAAAATCACCTTCCGGCCTCAAATTATCTTTGGGGCGCACTTGTTCTGGGGTTTCTCCCGGTTGCCACTGCGACTTAGGCTTGTTTGTGAATTCACCTTCAGGATGTAAATTGTCTTTTGGTCTCACTTGTCCTGGCCTATCAGATGGTGTCCATTTTGGCTTCCCAGGTCTTTCGAAATCACCTTCCGGTCTTAAATTATCCTTAGGGCGCACTTGCTCTGTTGTTTCTCCCGGTTGCCATGGTGACTTGGGCTTATTTTTGAATTCACCTTCAGGATGTAAATTGTCTTTCGGTCTAATTTGTTCTGGCCTATCAGATGGAGCCCATTTTGGTCTCCCGGGTCTTTCAAAATCGCCTTCCGGTCTTAAATTATCTTTAGGGCGTACCTGCTCCGGTGTTTCTCCCGGTTGCCACTGCGACTTAGGCTTATTTGTGAATTCACCTTCAGGATGTAGATTGTCTTTCGGTCTAAATTGTTCTGGCCTATCAGATGGTGTCCATTTTGGCTTTCCAGGTCTTTCAAAATCACCTTCCGGCCTCAAATTATCTTTGGGGCGCACTTGTTCTGGGGTTTCTCCCGGTTGCCACTGCGACTTAGGCTTGTTTGTGAATTCACCTTCAGGATGTAAATTGTCTTTTGGTCTCACTTGTCCTGGCCTATCAGATGGTGTCCATTTTGACCTTCCAGGTCTTTCGAAATCACCTTCAGGTCTCAAATTATCCTTGGGCCGAACTTGATCTGGTGTGTCCCCCGGTTGCCATTGGGTTTTTGGACGACTTGGGAAATCACCTTCAGGACGTAAATTGTCAGGGTGTCTTACTGTTTCGGGGCGATCAGTTGTCTCCCATTTAGGCTTTGTGGGACGTTCAAAATCACCCTCTGGTTTTAAATTATCCGTGTGTTTTATTGGTGTGCGTTTTTCTCCAGTATTTGGTTCCACAATAGGGCGTCTTTCAAAATCACCTTCAGGTTTCAAGTTGTCTGGGTGATAAATAATAGCTGATCTTTCTCCTTTTGTTACTTTATAATCATCCCTACGTACATGATCTTCGAAAACTCCTTCAATTTTAAGATTGTCTTCTCTACGGGTTAATTTTACTCTTTGACCTTTAACAACACGGTACGTGTCAGATGATCTAATATTTTCCATTTTCCCTTCCATTTTCAAATTATCTTCATGTTTCACTATGGCAGCTCTCTCGCCTGTTACCTTAGTATAGTCAGTTTTCTGCTTCATATCTATAAATTCCCCTTCAATTTTCAAATTGTCTTCCCTCCTAATAATATCGAGCCTTTCTATCTTCTGTCTTTGGCGAATATCAACGTCCCTTTCAATAGTGATATTGTCTACTTGCTTAAATGGTTTTCGTTTTTCAGCTGGTTGCGAAGCAACGACTTCAGGTTTGTAAAATTTACCATCCGGCTTAAGGTTGTCTTGTGGCTTCACAACTGTAGCCCGGTCGCCTTTAGTGGCACTGTAATCGTTACGGACTGTAAGATCTATGAACTCTCCTTCCGTTCTCAAATTATCTTCATGACGTAGTATTACAACTTTTTCAGTTCTCTCTATACGTTTATAATCATCTCTCGATCGATGGACGTCAATAACTCCTTCCATTTTCAGATGATCTTCATGCTTAACGACATCAGCACGGTCACCGCGAGTTGCTGTGTAATCAGTTCTCCTTACGACTTCCATGTCTCCCTCTGGTTTCAAATTGTCCTGCGGTTTCTTAGGTGTTTGTCTTTCAGCAGGTTGCCATTTGTCATGCTTCGGTTTTTCGAACTCACCTTCAGGTTTAAGATTGTCCTTAGGTTTCTTGGGCGTCTGCCGTTCAGCCGGGCGCCATTCATCTTGTTTCGGTTGTTCAAATTGTCCTTCAGGTTTCAAGTTATCTTTTGGTTTCTTTACTTCTGGTCTCTCCGCTGGACGCCACTCGTCATGCTTGGGCTTTTCGAATTCTCCTTCGGGTTTTAGGTTATCTTGAGGTTTCTTTTGAACTGGCCTTTCAGCGGGTCGCCATTTCTCTGGTTTAGGAGACTCAAATTCACCTTCTGGTCTCAGATTATCCTGAGGCTTCTTAGGAGATTGCCTCTCAGCGGGACGCCATACATCGTGTTTCGGTTGTTCAAATTCGCCCTCTGGTTTCAGATTGTCTTTAGGTTTCTTCTGAGTGGGTCTTTCAGCTGGGCGCCATTCATCATGTTTAGGTTGTTCAAATTCGCCCTCTGGTTTCAGATTGTCTTTAGGTTTCTTTTGAGTGGGTCTTTCAGCTGGTCGCCATTCATCCTGTTTAGGTTGTTCAAATTCACCTTCTGGTTTAAGATTATCTTTAGGTTTCTTCTGAACTGGACGTTCAGCTGGTCGCCACTCTTCATGCTTTGGTTGCTCAAATTCACCTTCTGGTTTTAGATTATCTTTAGGTTTCTTCTGAACAGGACGTTCAGCTGGGCGCCATTCTTCATGCTTTGGTTGCTCAAATTTACCTTCTGGTTTAAGATTATCTCTTGGCTTCGTAGGAGTTTGTCTCTCAGCAGGACGCCATTCATCATGTCTAGGTTGTTCAAAATCTCCTTCCGGTTTAAGATTATCTTGAGGTTTCTTTTGAGTAGGACGTTCGGCTGGACGCCATTTCTCAGGTTTAGGCGTCTCGAATTCGCCTTCTGGTCTTAGATTATCTTGAGGCTTCTTAGGAGTTTGCCTCTCAGCGGGACGCCATTCATCGTGCTTCGGTTGCTCAAATTCGCCCTCTGGTCTGAGATTGTCTTTAGGTTTCTTCTGAGTGGGTCGTTCAGCTGGACGCCATTTCTCAGGTTTTGGGGTCTCAAAATCGCCTTCCGGTCTCAAATTATCTTGAGGCTTCTTGGGAGTTTGCCTCTCAGCGGGACGCCATTCATCCTGTTTTGGTTGTTCAAAGTCACCTTCCGGTTTCAGGTTGTCTTTCGGTTTCTTTTGAACTACACGTTCTGCTGGGCGCCACTCTTCATGCTTGGGTTGTTCAAACTCTCCTTCTGGTTTGAGATTGTCCTTAGGCTTCTTGGGAGTTTGTCTCTCAGCGGGACGCCATTCATCTTGCTTCGGCTGTTCGAATTCTCCTTCGGGCTTAAGGTTATCTTGAGGTTTCTTTTGAGTAGGACGTTCGGCCGGACGCCATTTCTCAGGTTTAGGGGTTTCGAATTCGCCTTCTGGTCTCAAATTGTCTTGAGGTTTCTTGGGAGTTTGTCTCTCAGCGGGACGCCATTCATCCTGTTTTGGTTGTTCAAAGTCACCTTCCGGTTTCAGGTTGTCTTTCGGTTTCTTTTGAACTACACGTTCTGCTGGGCGCCACTCTTCATGCTTGGGTTGTTCAAACTCTCCTTCTGGTTTGAGATTGTCCTTAGGCTTCTTGGGAGTTTGTCTCTCAGCAGGACGCCATTTATCGTGTTTTGGTTGCTCAAATTCACCTTCTGGTTTCAGGTTGTCTTTTGGTTTCTTTTGAACTACACGTTCTGCTGGGCGCCACTCTTCATGTTTGGGTTGTTCAAACTCTCCTTCTGGTTTAAGATTATCCAGAGGCTTCTTGGGAGTTTGTCTCTCAGCAGGACGCCATTCCTCGTGTTTAGGTTGTTCAAATTCACCTTCCGGTTTCAGATTATCTTTCGGTTTCTTCTGAACGGGACGTTCAGCTGGGCGCCATTCATCTTGCTTCGGCTGTTCGAATTCTCCTTCGGGCTTAAGGTTATCTTGAGGTTTCTTTTGAGTGGGGCGTTCAGCCGGACGCCATTTCTCAGGTTTAGGCGACTCGAATTCACCTTCCGGTCTCAAATTGTCTTGAGGTTTCTTGGGAGTTTGTCTCTCAGCGGGACGCCATTCATCCTGTTTTGGTTGTTCAAAGTCACCTTCCGGTTTCAGGTTGTCTTTCGGTTTCTTTTGAACTACACGTTCTGCTGGGCGCCACACTTCATGTTTGGGCTGTTCAAACTCTCCTTCTGGTTTAAGATTATCCTGAGGCTTCTTGGGAGTTTGTCTCTCAGCAGGACGCCATTTATCGTGTTTTGGTTGCTCAAATTCACCTTCTGGTTTCAGGTTGTCTTTCGGTTTCTTTTGAACTACACGTTCTGCTGGGCGCCACTCTTCATGTTTGGGCTGTTCAAACTCTCCTTCTGGTTTAAGATTATCCTGAGGCTTCTTGGGAGTTTGTCTCTCAGCAGGACGCCATTCCTCGTGTTTAGGTTGTTCAAATTCACCTTCAGGTTTCAGATTGTCTTTCGGTTTCTTCTGAACGGGGCGTTCAGCTGGGCGCCATTCATCTTGCTTCGGCTGTTCGAATTCTCCTTCGGGCTTAAGGTTATCTTGAGGTTTCTTTTGAGTGGGGCGTTCGGCCGGACGCCATTTCTCAGGTTTAGGGGTTTCGAATTCGCCTTCTGGTCTCAAATTGTCTTGAGGTTTTTTGGGAGTTTGTCTCTCAGCGGGACGCCATTCATCCTGTTTTGGTTGTTCAAAGTCACCTTCCGGTTTCAGGTTGTCTTTCGGTTTTTTCTGAACTGCACGTTCTGCTGGGCGCCACTCTTCATGCTTAGGTTGTTCAAATTCTCCTTCTGGTCTTAGATTATCTTGAGGTTTCTTGGGAGTTTGTCTCTCAGCGGGACGCCATTCATCTTGTTTAGGTTGTTCAAAGTCACCTTCTGGTTTCAAGTTGTCTTTCGGTTTCTTTTGAACTACACGTTCTGCTGGGCGCCACTCTTCGTGCTTGGGTTGTTCAAACTTTCCTTCTGGTTTGAGATTATCCTGAGGCTTCTTGGGAGTTTGTCTTTCAGCAGGACGCCATTCATCGTGTTTTGGTTGCTCAAATTCACCTTCTGGTTTCAGGTTGTCTTTCGGTTTATTTTGAACTACACGTTCTGCTGGGCGCCACTCTTCATGTTTGGGTTGTTCAAACTCTCCTTCTGGTTTGAGATTATCCTGAGGCTTCTTGGGAGTTTGTCTCTCAGCGGGACGCCATTCATCTTGTTTAGGTTGTTCAAAGTCACCTTCCGGTTTCAGGTTATCTTTCGGTTTCTTTTGAACTACACGTTCTGCTGGGCGCCATTCATCCTGTTTGGGCTGTTCAAATTCTCCTTCGGGCTTAAGATTATCTTGAGGTTTCTTTTGAGTGGGGCGTTCAGCCGGACGCCATTTCTCAGGTTTAGGCGTCTCGAATTCGCCTTCTGGTCTCAAATTGTCTTGAGGTTTCTTGGGAGTTTGTCTCTCAGCGGGACGCCATTCATCTTGTTTAGGTTGTTCAAAGTCACCTTCCGGTTTCAGGTTGTCTTTCGGTTTCTTTTGAACTACACGTTCTGCTGGGCGCCACTCTTCATGCTTGGGTTGTTCAAACTCTCCTTCTGGTTTAAGATTATCCTGAGGCTTCTTGGGAGTTTGTCTCTCAGCAGGACGCCATTCATCGTGCTTTGGTTGCTCAAATTCACCTTCTGGTTTCAGGTTGTCTTTTGGTTTCTTCTGAACAGGGCGTTCTGCTGGGCG
This sequence comes from Pheosia gnoma, assembly GCA_905404115.1. Taxonomy (NCBI): domain Eukaryota; kingdom Metazoa; phylum Arthropoda; class Insecta; order Lepidoptera; family Notodontidae; genus Pheosia; species Pheosia gnoma. The sequence goes on from FR989910.1 coordinate 4,292,954, forward strand.
CCACTCTTCATGCTTGGGTTGTTCAAATTCGCCTTCCGGTCTCAAATTATCTTGTGGCTTTTTAGGAGTTTGTCTTTCAGCGGGACGCCATTCATCGTGTTTAGGTTGTTCAAAGTCACCTTCCGGTTTCAGGTTGTCTTTCGGTTTCTTTTGAACTACACGTTCTGCAGGACGCCATTCATCGTGCTTTGGTTGCTCAAATTCACCTTCTGGTTTCAGGTTGTCTTTTGGTTTCTTCTGAACAGGGCGTTCTGCTGGGCGCCACTCTTCATGCTTGGGTTGTTCAAATTCGCCTTCCGGTCTCAAATTATCTTGTGGCTTTTTAGGAGTTTGTCTTTCAGCGGGACGCCATTCATCGTGTTTAGGTTGTTCAAAGTCACCTTCCGGTTTCAGGTTGTCTTTCGGTTTCTTTTGAACTACACGTTCTGCTGGGCGCCACTCTTCATGCTTGGGTTGTTCAAATTCGCCTTCTGGTCTAAGATTATCTTGTGGCTTCTTCTGCGTAGGACGTTCAGCGGGTTGCCATTTCTCTTGTTTAGGAGTTTCGAATTGACCTTCTGGTTTTAAGTTATCTTGTGGTTTTTTAGGTGTCTGTCTCTCAGCTGGACGCCATTCCTCGTGTTTGGGTTGCTCAAACTCACCTTCTGGCTTCAAATTATCAACTGGTTTTTTCTGTTTCGGCCTTTCAGTTAGTTTCGGTTGATAAGTATCATGTGATACAGTTTGACTATCAAACACACCTTCCATGTATAAATTGTCCTTTCTTACAATTTGTTGCTGCCTGACATCAATCTCCTCGTATGTCCTGTACTCTTCTTGTGAAGTAGTTATTTTTTGTAAGTCCTCAGTGGAGTAGAACTTCTCAAAATCTTCTTTCGTCCATGTGCGACGCCTCTTTGGACGTTCAACAGGGGTCGCCTTTTCAGGGTAATCCTTCTGGTTAGAAGTCACAAACTCGATTTCACCTTCTCGTATAAGATTGTCTGTTTTCCGCGCAACTATTTTGGTTCTTTCTACTGTGTCGGTATAATCAATAAATTCAGATTGACTCGTAGTTTCTGTTGTCATATCCCCTTCTATCTTGGTCCAAGTATCTCGTCGTACCGGTTTAGGTCTTTCTACTGGTTTCCCGGTATACTCTGTACGCGATGTTGTTGTATCTAAAATAGAATAAAATTAAGAAACATTAATATTTACATTTTCAAAATGACTCCAAAACGCTTATCTCGCAAGATAAAAGTACTTACCAGTGAATTCGCCTTCTATTATGATGTTGTCAACGCGTCGAATGACCTCGGCTCTTTCTCCGGTCACTACTTTATAATCTCCAGTAATTGTCTTTCTAGTTGTGAATTCTCCTTCAGGACGTAAATTGTCCTCAGGCTTCTTAACTACCGCTTTCTCTGCAGGAATGAATTCTTCAGGCTCTCGTTTAGCGAAGTCACCTTCTGGTTTTAAATTATCAGTGGGTTTCTTTTGCTGAGGACGTTCGGCTGGTTTCCATTCTTCTTTCTTAGGTGTGGTGAATTCACCCTCAGGTCTTAAATTGTCTTCTGGGCGGCGTACTGGTTCCCGTTCACCGGGTTGCCATTTTTCTGGTTTCCTATCCTCAAAATCTCCTTCCGGCTTCAAATTGTCTTGAGGCTTCTTTTGTTTAGGCCGTTCAGCTGGTTGCCAACGCTCTTTGTCCGGGGTTGTGAATTCTCCTTCTGGCTTAAGATTGTCTACGGGACGACGAACTGGCGCTCTGTCACCTGGACGCCAACCTTCAGGTTCACGTCTGGCAAAGTCGCCCTCCGGTTTCAGATTATCTTCTGGTTTAATAGGCTTCTGTCGTTCAGCTGGCCGCCAAGCTTCTTTTTCTGGCGTGGTAAAGTCACCCTCAGGCCGTAGATTATCGTCGGGACGACGCACAGGGGCCCTGTCACCAGGACGCCACTCATCAGGTCGACGTCTCTCGAAGTCCCCTTCAGGCTTCAAATTATCTTCAGGACGACGCACTGGGGCCCGTTCTCCTGGTCGCCAGTCTTCAGGTTGGCGTCTCTCAAAATCGCCTTCTGGTTTCAAATTGTCTTCTGGCTTTTTGGGTTTTTCCCTTTCAGCGGGTCTCCACTGCTCCTTTTGGGGTGTAGTGAATTCCCCTTCGGGTCTCAAGTTGTCGTTGGGTTTACGGACAGGTGCACGATCGCCAGGACGCCACTCTTCAGGCTTATACCTCTCAAAGTCGCCTTCAGGCCTCAAGTTGTCTTCGGGTTTTCTTACGGGAGCCCTCTCGCCGGGCCGCCACTCATCAGGTTGGTGTCTCACAAAGTCGCCCTCGGGTTTGAGATTGTCTTCAGGTTTCTTTTGTTTGGGCCTCTCGGCTGGCTGCCACTGAGGACGCTCTGGCTCCTGGAAATCACCCTCGAGGCGGAGGTGATCCTCGTGGTGGACGGCGGTAGTACGGCTCACGTGTTTCTCGTCGTAGTCGCGTTTGTACGCGGATACCACGCTCGTCGTGTGCTCCACATCGAACAATGGCTCCGGGACATCGTTGTGTGGGCAACGGTGACGCCTGGAAACAGATAAAAAAACATGAGTTAGAAATAACATTAAACCTCAGATATATTTTTTTTCAAGAAATGTTATCACACCTTTTGACACGATAAGGGTGTAGGGTTATTGGGTATCTTCGGGGCAGCGGTAATGGTGGCAGCGTCAGTGGCTCGGCCATCACACGCGTCCATTGCGCTCACCTCAACGCACACTCGACCACTAAGGGTGCCTATGCACTTCACACCTGTGTCTCATGTCTGAGCCCTTGTCATTTCTTTTCGTGTGAACGTACTCCGATTCGTTTCAAATTGATCCCATAAAGATCTCCGCAACTATACAAAACTTATGTTTAGCCATTTATGACACACGAAATGAATACTATGACATTGTTTCAATATTTTTAAAAACTACTTTTGAACGATACAGCCATAGAAATATAAAGTCCGTCGGCTGGCGACCGATGCACCAAAATTATTCTGTTAATTAATATTCTTCTCACAATGACTTATTGACATTTCACAATATTTCAGGTAATCGTAGGAATGACTGGGGTCTCCGGCGAACACGGGCCGCATACTGCCGTACTCCGTGACACAGTAAACTGAAACCACCCGTAATAACAAGTGCGTACGTATATAACGACATACAAGGAGCTCTATAACAATAGAAATAGAAACGTCGTAAATGAGAAATCACTCATGACTAAATGAGCTCAGAAAGAACAATAACGTGAAATGGAGAAGCACCAATCGTTCCCAAAAACATGCTCAGTTATAACAAATACAGTTTTCAGTCTGGTTCATGAGAGGGCGGACTAACGACCGGGTGACCTACCAGTCGTTACCATAGCAACACACATCGAACCTATAGCTAAGGCTGTATAGAAATGACTTCAGGCAGTCCTATGTTTGTATACATGAAATTTATCTTCTATATAGGGAAATGATTTATTGAATCCTATCGATATTGTAATGGCTTATTTGAGTAAAACTTTCAGTCTATACCTGTTCTAATGAACTCGAATCGAGTATATTGTGTACTAGTATCTAATTTGAGGACCTAACGCAACTGAATATTTACCCTAATTGGAACGAAGTTCCTTATCGCGCGTTACGAAAGGGGGCTAGACGGAAAAAAATAAGACGAAAAGTTGTAACGACACTTTTTGCTATCTTTGTCGTTTGCATTTACATAATGGTCAGTATTTTCGAGACATTGCACAAGTGCCTCCGTGGCGCAATTGGCTAGCGCGTTCGGCTGTTAACCCAAAAGGTTGGTGTTTCGAGCCCACCAGGGGGCGATATACTTTTGTTTCCCAAAATTATTGATTTTTTGTACATAATAAATAATAAAAAATAATAAAGGCACTTCGTTCCATCCGGGTGTCCCTTGACACCTCTCAAGTTTTTTTTTAATACGAATTTCTATATAAGTATCACAATCAGTCTTTAAATGATCAAGATTGACGCGAAACTCATAGAGCGTTAAAAATAAAGGGCCTCACGTATCACCAAAATCAACATACATATTATTCTTATTCTTTCAACAGCACTCCAAGTGCTGACGTCATCGGCGAATTAAAGCCAATTATAGCATACTTTGTATTTCACAAAGCTACTCCTTGAGAAATATGAATCAATCGGAATGAGATATTAATTCTGAAAGCAGGCGTTATAGAGAGGGCATGCGATGAGTGGGCGGCTGCAGTTCGCAGGAGGCTATCCAGATATAGCGGTGAGCGAATTCATGACTCAGAGTTTGAGTCCGACCCCTAACTCACCAAACTGACCAAAGGGTCGGCTTATATCGTCGTCTACGTAAAGACATAAACGAGGATATAACATAAAATGTGTTATTCCTGTAATATATTCTGTAATTTAATCTACAGGCTCTACAGTGAGCTTCAAAGACGTTCTCACTAAAGAAACGGGCGTAGTTCAACAACAACAATCACAACCTTCACGAAATAACTGTTCCAATGAGATAGCCATGTAGGAAGTGTATGGCTTCTATTGAAGCCTCAAAAAATCAAACCGTTCTAGCAATTGTAGCTGATAGTGAATAGAGTTCATTTTTGTGAGATTCTGATGTCTGTTTTTGGATACACTATTACTTACTTGCGCATGAATATGTGGATCAAAGGACAAACTAAATGTTTATTTAATTTGTTCGATCTAGTTAATATTGTCGCCTAGCGATGGAAATCAAACATGTCCTAAATCCGTTAACAAGTACTTCACGTGCTGCGATCAACATTTTGCCTTGAAAGTTATCGTATATCCAAATTATCAACGACTACACTTAAATTTGTAGAGGATGTTTTTTGGACAAAATATAACCAGAAAATAATAAGTATATGAGGTATCTGAAACATTTAATAATGTTTCTGTACGACATACCTTAGTGCAAAGTAACGACTTTTCGGTATTAATAGGTATCTTGTCGTCGAACATACATAATTAGTGTTACAGGTGTCTTTCGTGCGACACCTGTAAAAACTATTGACATAAAATTATTTGATGGATAGGATGTAATCGGGTTAGATATTATTTTTGATAATAGACCTCGATAAACATGATTTATCAGCGTTACCTAGATTTGTTTAACTGACTAGGTATGGGCGTGTGAAAATGATTGGTGTCTCTTTATTTGTATCGTGTTTTTGTACGGATATCTTGATCACCGAATTTAGTTTTATGTCTCATAATGTGGGCGAGGCCGTGGGCTAGGTTGGACTGATCTCTCTTATATGGTGCAAGATTATCGAATCCAATAAGTAATATAAAATTATGTCCACAAAATTATAAAATAAATACGGAATGTTTATTATCAGCTGCTTTGGGAATTTGGCATTCTCAAGAGACACTTTGAGTTGTTTTTATTATTTTAATATGTCTGAAAATGTTATGTTTCGTCTATGTTTCATCTGTCTATGTTACTAAACGCCACGTTTCAAGTTTTCTCTCAAACTAACAGTCAAATGTTTAAGTATAATCTCATTGTACCTAACTACTTATCAAATTATTATCGACATGTGCCCGAACGTAACAAAAAATATTGTTCCTCAGACAAACTTTGATCACTCATTTGACCCCCTTAGGGGTGGTATTTCCAAAAATCCATCCTTAATGTTCACCTACGTCATATAAAAAACTCCTGTGCAATATTGCATTCTTCTAGGTCGACCGGTTAAGCTTCGCGTTGTCTATCAGCCAGTCAGTCAGTGCTAAGAACTTAATTAAGTAGATTCTATTAGAGAAAAGTCACCATGTCAAACACAATGATCTCATTTCAATATATTTGACTGCCTACCTTAGAATCCACACCATGTTTATCAATTAGGCATTTCCACGAAATTTTAAAAGGATTTACTGTACATTGAGCAGTCTGGACACGGTGCTATGCGAAAGCTTAACTGAATACTAAACTTTTCATACGTTATGCGGGTTTGTTTATTAGTTATAATATAGATAACATGGGGTTTTGTAATTTGACACGGGCTCGGGAAGCTACCGTGCGTGACGGCTCAACAACGCTTATCAGATAGTTTTCATTTTCACACTTTCACTGCGGATCATATTACATGTCACTAATAGATCGACGATATATTTCATGTTCTCTCTAGAGTTATATAGATGAACTTAATTGAGTACCTACTTCGCAGCTACCCGCCTATCACATACTGAAGTAGGTACAACTTACTGATTTAACTGACCTATTAATAACAATAGTATGAGAATTATTATTGTAATCCAACAAAATAATACGGACAAACTATAAATAATTGGCATTTATTCGAGGTTACAAGAACAGCCATGAATGATTTTCGTGAATCAGTAGTAGGTATGAGAGGTACTGAGAAGCAGGCCCTGACACAGTGAATAAACTTATTTATGACTTCACCTCTCCTTGTGAAAACATGTCGTTGAAGCTATTTATGGTAATTCTGTGAGCCATCGATGCAAATGTAGCCTTTTTTGCGTGCGTTTTTTTATGCAACAAATGCAATTCAACGCCTACATTGGTTTTGATGTGTTTAGCAATTAGTTTCAGAAATCTAGTTACGAGACAAAACTGTATTGTTACATGTTTAATGTTCAGTTTTCGTTGTCGAACAAATAATTTTTAAACGACATATTATCAAAATCTTAGCTAGCTATATGATAAAAACTGTAAATATACAAATTCCTATCTACCAAAGTTAATTTTGCTCGTAAGACCCGCAATATTTCTTAAAATATATTCTTATTCATATGTAAGGACTTTATATTAAATTATATTAATAATGACTAGGTGACATGAGTACTGTTAAGTATTCTGTGGTCATGATATGCGAATGGCGCTGTTCACCCCGTCAATCCAGATCACGATACTGAAATCACGGATCCCGATCACATAGGGTCACGATCCATGGTGTCTCGTGCATCTTGCGTTCCCGATAATACTACCGTGGTATGCATCGAGATTTGCGTGATAATAATGATTACTGATAGTGTGAACGGTAACTATACCGCAAGTCACCACCAAGTAGCATACACCCATAATTATATAACACGGGGCCGAAGTGAAAGCTCTAACAGCTAGTCTATCTAGGCACGTATTGCAAAATACTCATACCTGTTTTCCAACAGATAAATATCAATTAGTATTCGAACAGTATAGTTTCGCTATCAGGGAATTAATCCCTGCCCACTTAAGACATTTTTCGTTTGAATGATATAGCTATGGATGCAGTAAGCTGTAGCGCTAAAGCTATGTTGTGCCATGCAAAAATGACCCTAAGATGTCCAGCCCGACAGTACGTATAACTAGTTTGCCATAAAAATAATAAGAATCTTAGTTTAGCAATCTGAGCACGTTAAGTCTTGAATTTTGTTAACATTGTCCTGACCGATGTCAATGATCCAATCCCCTTACATGCTCTGGAGAATACATTTCCATAATTTTGGGAATTGTCTATTATCGTAGAATGTAGTATGTAGTACCAACATACTAATTTGATTTAAAAAGTTAATTCGGATTGTCTCTGAATCAACCATAAAAAATATTTTACTTTGAAATAATCCGGATTTTAATTAAATGACAAGTATCTTAATAATGAGCGCGCTGGACCGCCTGCACGCACTTAGACGATTTTTTCTAGTATACCCGTTCTGGGTCACAGTGTATATGCAATTAACAAGAATTAATCCCCTTCTAAAATTCTTGGTAAACCTTATAAAATCAGACGCAGATGCTCAGACGAAGAAATAATCATAGACGGAGAGTCGCAAACAACACACTGAAACACAAAAAAACAAGTAGATTTGTGTTGTACACGCGAACTCACGTTTACTACACAAATCGGCTTGGTTTTTTGTGGTTTAATATTGTGTTGTTCACGACACTTATTGCCTAGTGTAATGATGACATCAGAGAAACAAATCCATAAAGTATAAAGACCGATTGAAAATAAATACAAGTGCAATGAAACAGTCATGTTCTTCATATTTGCTAATTTGTTATTGCACATGCACATGTTAGTGAGTCACAGTGAGATGACATGAACCACGGGGCGCCCGGCTATATCGGGGCTGTTACTCAATACCGCACATGTGACCACCTACCGGCTTATAATTGAGTGAGTAAGAAAGCTTGCCATAAGCTGTGACTAAGAAATTAAATTGTTTTGAAACTCTGCAAGATTGATATTTTATGACTTTTGTATTACGTTTTGTAATAGTTGCATATAGATATTGGAGAGTTTATTTCATACCAAAAACCGAAGTACAGCAACAATGCGTAAATAATGTATACCTATGTATTATTTAAGTATATATGTTTTGTACGTAGCTGTTAGACCGTTCTTTTTCTGAAAAATATAATTTTGATAATTTCTTCTTAAAAGCATAATTTCTCGGATCATCTACGTCGCTTGTAACCTGTTTTATTCCATCTACCTATTCGATGTTTGTCTCTATTTCCACGAATACATTATTTAAATTACAGCAGTTTAGAACAACATATTTTTTTGCCGGCCTATTATTAGATATGCTAATAGTGAACGTCCGAGAAATCATTATTATTTTGAAATGAGAATTAAGTAGCTATACTGAAATCGTCTTGTTAGCCGAAGCAGTGACGGCCATGTTATAAATACAAACTCTTTTGACTTCCGAATCAATTAGATGTTACGTGTGAATTAGATAGAAACGAGACTTAAGTTATCAAGGAAATAATGTCTAGGTAGTAGCAGAACTTATAAAATCCCACTAATATTATAAATGTGAAAGTTTGGATGGATGGATGTTTGTTACTCAATCACGCCAGAACGCCTGAATGGATCTGGATGAAATTTGGCACAGAGATAGATTATAGTCTGGAATAGCACATAGACTACTTTTTATCCCGGTAAAATGTATGGTTCTCGTCGGATAGATTTGTTTTAATTTTTTATAGAGCAAAGGATCGTCATGATTTTTTGCATAGGTACTGGTAGTTTAGGGGTCAGAAAATGACATAGGCTAATTTTTATCCCGGAAAATTGCACGGTTCCTATGGGATACCATACAGGAACCGTGCATTTGCAAAAGGACATAGAGGAAAAGGACATACTTTTTAATCGCGGGTAACAACCGCGGGGCGCAGCTAGTCTATCATAATATTGCGCATACCTAACCGAATACTCTTGAAATGCTACAACCCGAAAACGTGAAGTAAATATTTAATAGCAGCGGTCATGACTGAGACTAGCAACCCGTGACCACGACCACTCCGACACGAGTGTGCGAGTGCGCAGAAGAATATATGCCTAGTGAAGTACCTATCCAATATGTAATTTGCAAACTTATTTCATTACAAATAAGGTTTAAAAAAAATAGTGTAAAATATTTTAACCGATGATTCAGTTATATGGATCACGTTGATGTACAGAATATGTAATTGTGTAAATGGTGTTTTCGTTTTTTTAATCAAGGTGAACCAATAACGTTTGGCCATGCGCTCCGTCAAATAACTTGATTTATTCCTTCGGGAATGTTATCTTTATAACCTACTGTTGGCCCTGGTAAAATATTTAACACTATTATTGTTACACCTTATATGTATAGCTTGACAACATAAAATGCGCTGATTTTCGTCCTAGAAGCAGTTTAAATATAGGTAAGTATAGGTACTGTTATAATGGCGGCCAAAAAACTGGATTCGAATCCATCGCGAAGGAGTTGGAAAGTTGACTTAAGAAGCCATCCAAAAATGTCTCGACGCCAAACATGTAGGTACGTACGCATTTTAAATAACAGTGTGGCTATAAATGGATCGTTGTCGGGGCGTAGCAGTGTTGCCAACCATTTTGTGATGTTTAACAGTAGAAATAGGTCCCTGGGTGTTAGTTACATCCTGGTTGCTAATTTCACTATAAACTTCGTTAAAACCATGACGGATAATATAGAGTATCCTATAGCTAGGTACATCACGTGCGCTTCGGTCTGTATAATTTCTATATACAATTGTTTAAAAAGGTCATTGTTATTTAAAACCGTCAGAGATAAGATACCTAATCTCGCTATACATAGCACGAAGTATATTATCTTCTAATGGATATACCAACTTTTTAAAATATAAAATGATCTTTTTACATAAATGAAGTGTGAAGAATTGAAATTAATGTACATGTAGGCGTAGGAACAGTTCGCCAGTCACCAGCGATAGAAGTAGACAAGGTCGACGACCATATGGCCTACCTGTCTATGGTCCAACTCAGCTCTATCGTGCAATGCAATACACAAAATTGCGCAACTATTATACACGGATATTGTTAATCTCATTTTGAAATATAATAACTGTGCACAATTTTATTTTGACCTCGATAAAACTAAATAACATTCAGGTATACATTTTTGTTTTGTGGTCTCAAAAACTAATTCGTTTCCTCAGCTAAATCGTTTTGCTCTTGAAACCTATATCATTAGTTGGTCGCCTTGCTCACTTCCTATCGGACAAAAAATATAATTCATCTAAATAACAATGGTGCCTACCAGCTACCTCACTTCGGCCTCCAAAAAACATGCAATGAAATAACATTGAAGAGACCTTCAGTTAAAATGGAATTCAAAAACGTATCAGATTCAGGTTCTGCGACTTTAAACGCACGGTCCAACAAAAACAAAACAGACTTAACTGCGAAGCAATTCAGTAAGAAACAGTTGACTGCAAAGAAGACCCCAACCATACCATAAAAGATCGCGAAGGTTTTTTTTGCAGCTATAGAAAGTCAAACTGCCGACGTGGAATGACGTCACCCCCACCTCACTTGATACAGCGCGTCCTGTGTTCGACAACGTTAAGTTCTTACATCGGCACGAGTAAACAACAAACGAGTTTCGAGGCGAGGACGTGGGCCCGAGCCGGTGAGATCATCGCCGCGAATAGAGCCGCCTGAGGTCGCAGCCTGCACCACTTTACACGTATCTTTCTAATTACCGTGCCGATTTTGTATACAATACACGCCTTTATACATCACTCTCACGGTACAACAAAATGAGAAATGCTATATCACATAAAAAAGTAACATAAATAACTCTACATCACATCAATACAAAGACAGACAAGTACGACGAGTAGACAAAGTAATGTTCCAAGCTGTTGTAGTTTCACATCGTTAACATCATGAATTTTAACTGATTGGAGTTCATTCATTAAAAACAAAGCTACTCCCAGATGTTCTTAAACACTAAATATCTCTTGATCGATCGCTCTAACCATATCGAGATAGACAAACAAACACTGTTAGAAAAAACTCCTTCCTTTTCTAGACGCGAGTAGGACGATGTAAGGTCATTTTAGTGGCGAGGAATATTTTCCAATTGAGAATCTACAACGAGTGGGCGAGTAATGTGCAAACGGGCACTTTACTGATTACTCTTGATGTGATGTGACTCCATCATTCACTCGGGAGATGGTCAGCAAATCAGAATTGAGGTTTATTACAATGAACTCCAACTTTAAGGTAATTCCAGCTTTATTGCACCATTATCATTATCGTGGAGCGCATTATTCGTGTGTCGAAAATGACATCATCGGATTAGGATTCAAAAAAACTTTCTTAATAAAACATGTTATGCTACAGTGCCTCTTTACGATGTTACGAACCGTGACAGCGATGCGTTGTGATATTGGAAGGCTATTTTCGCAACTAAACATCCTAGATGTTATGGGCGTCACGTCAAGTCGCTCGTGTCCCGCGGTGGATCCTCCAACTTTATATTTGCATACAATACTTTTAGCTCTCATACAAATTCTAGGTACGAGTTCGTGAATTCGTGATGGTAATATCTTTTCACATACGGCCATTAACAATATAACATCCAATTCTGCACTTAAACTATTTCAATAAACTTCACTTTACCATAAATATTTCTGTGTAAGATCAGCCAGATTGTCGGGTTGTTTGATATTATTATGATATGCTAGAGACATAATTGTAGCAGTTCAATAAAAAAAAACTTCTCATTTACATATATCAACCAAAAAACTGGTTACTCAAGTCTTTTTACATGTAAAAGTCGACCTTACACAGCAAATAACTACAACCGCGGCCAAATCCTCACGATGTAGACCAGCTATCGGTTTCGCAAAAAACAAAACGTGTTATTATCTTTGAGGCGCGGTTTCCTTAGCGTTTTATTTGCTACAATGAAACCTGATATGGCTATCCTGCTTGTTACACCGTCCTGTGGTCTAGACGTGTCGCGAATGCTTAGAAGATTCGCGTGTATCACAACGGGCGCCAGGCCAGTCACGTTCAACGAGTCTTGTAATAAAGCTAATCGATTTACTTATATGTACCGATTATTAATAATGTAACTCATGTGTTATTGTTTATTGATATTTGTTACCTATGCGCGTAGATTACTGATTCATTAATATCTACTTAATATTTTATTACTATTGATTATGTAAATGTAAGTACTTTGAAAAGATCTTATATAAATGCTAGAAACCAGACGAATATGATTTCTAATTTCAAATATTAGAAGTATAAACTAAATATCCCAATAAGGATAACGAACACATTCGTTTACAAATAAGTTCCTCGAAACTCGTGTTTATAAATAAAACTCCTCTCATTACTAACCTACATCCTATCAACGCAAAACAAACAAACATACCTAAAGTAGCTAATGAAGGCAGTCGATTTACTGGGAACCATTGAAGTTTCAATTACTGATATGTACGAGCGGTCGAATGAAGCACGCGACCCAGTGACATGCCTTCATGCGCTTAAACCGCATAATGACATCAGACGATCGGGACGAACGTGATCAATAACGTGACAATTAAAGAGGACACCAGTATCACAAATACCTATTGGTATGTGTGTACTATAGGGGCATTACTGCCTATTCACAGAGAGGTCATTTTGGCATGGCAATTCTTTGTTCCAGCAACGGTTTACTATGCTTCGGATATACTGTCAAACGAAAATGTTCTTAAGTGAGTAAGCAGTAAGTCCCAGTTATTGAAATAAATAATCCATGTAAATTATATAAGGAAAACCGAGTCGAATATACTTAATTAAATTTTAGGGACTCTGGGACTTCAATCGAGTATAGGGACCCTTTAGATATTTACTAATAAGAATAATAAAGTAATCACATATTAGTCGGAATCTGAGAATATATTTTGTACCAGTATGCTTAAGTAATTTTGCCGTCCGTAGGTCAGTATTTAGGGCGGGCAATATAGGATGTCGATAATATATCAATTTTCCACAATTATCCCGTATTAAGTAATTGTAATAATTTTAATCATGTGCCTATTTGATCAGTAAATTAAATCTACCATCTATCTGAATAAGCTCTAGCGAAAACACGGACAAATCTTATGTTCGTTACGAATTTTCTAACACCCTAAATTATCATTTTTAACTTTGGGGGTTCAAAATATTTAATTGCTCTCAAAGATTTCACATGATGATAGGTTACTCGCAGTGGTTACTAAGGCTGATGTTTATCGAATGATTACTGCGCCATATGTGTATGATATCCAAGTAACTCGGGCACAACGGTAGCTTTAATAGAAAATAATTGTTATGTCAGTGAATATAAAGCCCTTTCCGGCGCACTGTGGATAATAACAACGTGTTGCAACCCATAACAAAACACTCGCAGACACTGCGGTCAGGCTCGTAAGCCTCGCGTGTCACACTCGAGTGTTTCTGCGCCCGCGCATACTGCGCGATTCTGCGCACCGAGATACGCTTTCACGATGAAACAGTGATTCTCATGACTATGAACTGATGGGGCGGTAAATCACTGACGCCTGCTAATTAAGACACCCATATTGAGCGAGCAATAGATTCATTATTACCTTTTATTATGACTTCATTCTTGTAGGTGGGTAACGCATATAGGTAGAGCTATATAATTGTATATGTACTTTCAACGTGAACTAATAATGATATACAGCGATAAGATGTAGAATTGATGTAATAAAAGCACGTGCTTAGAGTACAGTATGATGTACTTATTTAAATTAATCAAAGGTAATAAAATACAAGTAGATATACCTACATACAGGATGCTCGTCATTATAGAACATTAATATCGTATCGACCTAACGGATACGATCTAGACTAGCTCTAAAAAATCACAAATATATCGTCATCTATTCACTCAAATAATAGCAAACAAGACACATCCTTATTCGTATAGTCACAGAAGGTAGGTAGTTAGGTAACTACCCACAATATGGAATTGATCGACCCATTTAACACACTACTTATTGTTGACTGGGTAAGTCGACCCACGCTATTTTCATTATTCAAAAGTCAGCTAGGTAGCTAAAATCAATAAAGCTCGGAATTCTGTAGGAAGGCTGTATAATAAATAACACCGAACATGACTAACTCATATTATGATCTAATGTTACTCGGACGTGTGAGGTTAAGTTGTGCGAAATCGGATAATTGTTATTCATTTTCGAAGAATCGTTCAATGAAATGAAGCTCTTTACTTTTTATAGACGAAGATTCGCGTAATGAGTGTGACGGTATCTATGTGAGTCAGGCTTTGTTTTTGGCTTGTTTTTGTACCGAAATAGGTATCTACTACAGTACTGTGAAAATGCAATGTAATAGTTTGCGTTGGAACCATGACCATAATTTAGTCGCCCGACCCCATAACAGCTGAACTCCGTTGTCAGAAATCAATTTCTATCGAAAATTTACAATCATAAGTATACAGAATAGTTCTTACATGTTATATATACTTTCCTTTCAATGTTTTTGAAAGGAAAGTATATATAAAGTTCAATTGTTATTTTAAAACGTGACCTTTAAGCGTTGGAAGTTTATCGACTTTTTAATAATATGCACTAACCGAGTCTTTCGTCTACAAAAACAAGTGACTATCAGCTGTATTTAATAGATAAAGTACATTCCACTGGAATGCGAAAACACGTTTAATTGTCAGCACTTAGCTTAGCATAAGCTGACTCCGTCATCAGTCGTGCACTCTGGCGAGGACGAATCGCGGTGACGCAAGCATCCGATCCGATCCGCGGAGAATGATTGATTGTTTGTCAGTCAAGCTGATCCCACACTATTCATATATAATGTATCTCCGTGTATTCGACCAACATAGACTCGCTAATTCAGTTTTTAAAGAGCCCCAAAATAGTTAGGTATGCAAACTAAATCCACACAATTATTTCGTCTTTTTTACTTGTTCGAAAGCCCTGTATTTATGAAAGTTTGAAAAACTTTGATAGTCTGAACCTACGACTCTCGTTACCATGTAATTTTGTAAAAGATTTAAGATAGTTTATCAATAACAAAGTGTCATTACCAATGAAAACCACTAGACAAATTTGAGATAAGTACATTATAGTTCTTAAACTATCATAGAGATGGAACCTTTTAAATATCGTATCTTCGAGTTCATATATATCACTGCCAGGGCCAGCTTATAGGCAAATTGACATCTTCATTCTTTACGAAATGAAATGCGATGAAATAAAATACATATACAACGGTTCAATACAAATGTCACATATGACATCTGCATTGCGATATGTATAATAATAGTTATTAATGCATATATCCGCAGATACATTGAGGTCAGCCGAAGGCCAATTAATAATAGAGGCCTACGTAATGTTGTACCTACTCATGTAAATATTATTTCCATTAATCAGCTATGTTTCGCTGCTTCTATCGTGAAAGATAGCGTGCATATCACTGGATTTCGATGAAAATATGTTTGGGCTAAGTATTATGTTAAAATTAGTTGTTATTCACCATTTATCAAGTATTAAGCAGCAGTGGTATCGATAAAATTCGACAGATCCTATTTTGTAATAAATATCATATCGCATCGCAGCGATAACATTTTGTTATTCAACATTGTACGTGTTCATTGTGCATTTAATGGTTTTATTGGTGAACGATTGTACACAGTCGATAGTTTATAAAATAGCAATAGAGAAACTTTACCGCTTTCCCGTACGTCTTATCGCAAAACTTGTTCTGATTTCCTAGAAGCTTCCCGTTGCTAAATGCCACTGGCAATTTATTGGAAAAGTGGATTTATAAAACATTTTAAGTAGGTAGGTATATAGGTGGATTTATTAATAAATAGGTAGATACATCTATAGACATTCCGTCACATGGTTCGAACGTGATTTTGAAGTTGATGTTGTTAGTTAATAATTCTAGCTAAGACACAACCGATTAATATTAATTTATGCGTCTGATTGAGGCGTCTATAGGTTAATTAACAGAGTCGAGTCTATCGCTCTAGTAGCTCTACTTTATGCCGCTTACTAAAGTGCCTGGCGCCGCCGCGCCGTATGGCACAGAATAAGAGAATTCTGCAGCTTAACTAAACTAAAGTTGATTTCTTTGATCATGTAGACGATAAACTGACATATTATGGTGCACGATTTTAAAGTGAGATTGCTGTACTGGGACTATTATATTATAACACCTACTCCATGTTTTTATACTAGGTTTTAGAAAAAAAAACCGCTATTCCTGTACCCTGTCTATAGCTAAACACGTCTTGCAGACTGTCTGCTCCATACATATATGGACATATTATTTGTTGTTGTGCAAAACGTAGAAATTCGTATGCCTATTAATTTTTTGAAAGCACAGATACTACAACCGGTTTGACGAAATGGGAACAGATTAAATATAAAAAATGTAGAAATATTTTGCACAACTAGCAAATACTACACACAATATTTTGACTTTTATGAGAGAACATGTCGTGACCCGTTCTGGATTTTATAAGTACATCAAATTGGTACCGAATCTGAAGCTGTTGTACTCTCAGCTATTGTTTAACCAGTTGTGTCGTATAGGAATGCTAACAGTATCATAGGAGCCGGTGCCAGCGCATGCGCGGAAGTGGATGCGCTCGAGTAGCCGCGACCTATACCTACGAGACACTTGCTCTACCAACGTTTTATTATTAACCTGTGTCGCTACGTATACAGTTCAGTTGTATATACGTGTCAGTATTGTTCTTTATTTATACATTTTGAGAGATGACTTTTGATATTTATATGACTCGGCTTTTTATATAAGCATTCAACTCGAATGCAGGACTCTACCATCACACAGCGGTTCATAATGTTTGTGGCTACCGTAAGTTTCGACAAAAAACGGTTAAAAATTGCGGTAAAGCAATTTTGTATGTTGTTTTGGTCAACTTTGCCTGTTCTTATTACACATAGAGACGTGAAAACGAGAGGCAAACTTTGGTGCTTACTTTTTTTTCGTTACAGGGTTTTAACCGCGAGTTATTCCACTTTACCTACATAATCCCACCACTGTTATTTATTACTGCTATAATTGGGAATGTACTGTGGTATACAGTAGACGCTTAAACAGGTTCTATGAATTTTCATAAAATCAAAAGGCAAAACATATTGATTTCTTATAATTACGCGAATACTAGGCATTGAAATAAAACTCATTTTACAGATTTTATCGCGTTTATTTTAGTCGTAAAGCAGCCGAAACGTCGGTAACGTAAAAACATAAAATAAACGCGATATAATCTGTAAAATAAATTTTATTTCAATCAAAAGGCAACATTAATTTGTCCCTATTCAAAGAATAGCTGTCGTTATTTTTAAAATATTTTTTTATTCTATCTAAACATAATAGAGATAACGTCGGTAATCTAGATAAATGTCCATACATAATCTAATCGAACCTAGCATACTTTGTGTGTGTGAGGTGTTACACTGTCGCTGTACCAAAAACCTTTGTCCCAAATCCAGGGCGTGCAAACATTGCCTATTATTACTGGTGATGATACCAAGTTTGCCTGTTTGCAGAACCTCGTGTGTGTAGTTTAGAGCCCTGACCTGACCTTCGAACTAACCGGAAGTTCTATAAGTGAATCTCTTCTATCCGGTCATTCAGTGTGTGCAAAGCGTTTTATTGACCTTTGTTTCAAAACGAGCAGGATTTTTTTTCTATACAACTGCCAGCTATTATATTAGTTTCTTGTTACTTATATTGTATTGATCGTCTATTATCCTTATTCCTAACAAATCTAAATAACAAATAAGTTTTCCTAGAAGATAACTATCAATCTAAACAAATTCTTTAGAATTCCATTGCTTATAATAATACCAACCTTTATCATTGATAAGTCCTTATCTCTTTACAATATCTGTTACCTATCACCTGCCCTGATTAGGAATATGTTTTGTTCTCAAACTATTGCAATAGAAACATACACACATACTAGAAATTTTTGATAGAGCAATTCGTGACATTCAATTAAATGTAATCGACGTCAATTAACTTTATCAGAGCAGTTGGCAACACTGTCGTTTCTAGTTTTGTGTACCTACCTATACAATAAGTGTATGCGAAAGGTATTAAAGTATCAAGTATCTATAAAATACAAATAACAACATAGGTAGGTAGGTACTAACTACCTACTTCCTTATATAAGATGTAAACATAAAATGCTGACGTAACTATACCTCTATTATCATCACTAAAACTCTGTAGTTCTTGGCAATCTAATGTTGTTCGTGACATTGTACTGAGAAATATATGACCTGTCACAGTTAATGACCTTTCTTCAAAACGGGACAAAGCGACTGATTATAACTAATGGTTTTCTGGCGACGAAGGAGGACAGGATTTCGAGGCTTAAGCTGAGTTTTATAATCTTAAGGAGTTTTTGTATAACTTTATTGATGGTGATACTATTCGACAGCCAAGACCGTGCAACATGCGAGCTGTTGCTTAAGGATTGACTCGTATTTTATGGATTAGACCTATTTTGGTTTTATAATCGCATATTACCTATGCTGGTAACACAGTGTGGTGTATTCTCCTACGGTCTATCCAAAATATACCGGATTTGTTATAATAAATAAATAGTGTCATACTGTAATAGAATTTAAGACGATTAACTGGTTACTTTGCATTACGATCTACGGCTTACCACATTAAATTTGAGTGATGCCATTTTAAAAGAAAACATCACAAGGAGTAATATTGGTTCAATAATACGGGCCCCAAAAGAAAACTAATAACATAATTAACATTTTGATTACCTACATCATATGAAGGTTAAATGTTTGTACTTACTGCAACAAAACAATGTATGTTCAATAGAAGGAAGATTATTCTGATAAACAGGTATTTTAGATAGATAGATAGATAACTCTTTATTGTAAACTATGTGAGTACTTTGACCGAGTTCATCGTTAGTCACAGGTAGGCGACCGTGACATTGACGATTCGGAAAGCAAAAACAAAAGTACGCGCGTTTACTCTGAATAGGCACTTTGCCAGATGCGAATACGAGGTAAACTATCAAACATTCCACAGACCCCGGACCAATGATATATAAAATCGTGAATGCGCTGTCTGTCGCTGGGAACACTTAAGAATTTAAGTGCATATTTACTAATCTCTAAAGTGTGTGTAGTGTAACTATAGAATACAAAACTGAGAATGAGTTGTCCTAATGCTTAAGGAACGACTGATTAATCCATCCGCTAAACTAATTGATGGTTCCATAGTCAAAATGTCGGTTTATACAAGGAGTGTAGATCATGTTTATTATTAGGTATACCAATTATTCCCTAAGAAGGTTGCTTCGCATACAATGGAAAGCCTCGATCGAAATAATTAAATATCTATTTACATAATTAAAATCATAATTTCCTTAAAGAAAGAGACTGGATCGACGCATCAGTTTATACAGCGTGCCCCAGAAAAGCCATGGTACTACAATTTGAACGAGGGCACACGTTCAAATTGTAGTACCATGGCTTTTCTGGGGCATTTGTTATCCATTATGTGAAGTCACAATTTTGATTGGGTAAGTTATTATAATAAATATATAATATATTGAAATAAAACTTATTTTACAGATTTTATCGCGTTTATTTTATGTTTTTACGTTTCGTTCAAATCTGTAAAATAAGTTTTATTGCAATGTGTAGTATTCGCGTTAAATAAGAAATCAATTTAAATATATATAGTTTTTTTAACTGAAAATAGTCCTACATTAATTTAAAAAAGTCTCCGTTTTTCATGACGCAATTATTATAAATAAACTCAAATTTACAACAGCCATGCGTGCTCTATCGTTTGTAACCCTACTATAATAATTCGTCAGTTTTATATTATATTAGCCAGTGAAACTACGTTGTCTGGTATTAGCCAAGTCCGGGACATTCAGTTAGACGTCTGTCGTTAGACGCATTACGCAAACGACAGCTCGTTAGGTTTTTGGTCGTAATCGTCACAGTAGAGAACGTTTGGACATTTAAAATTAACAGCAGGTAGCGAAATGTCAATGCAACATGTGTGTACGACCCAAATTATCAGATAAACCATTATCAAAATGACAACTAAAGTTTTATCTCTATATTATGACCGCACCTGATAATTGTACTTTAGGTACTATTTTAAAGAAGTATTATTTTTGGTGATGAATTTTTAAGAACAACAAATTAATACCTAGCTGGCTCATGATAATCTTTATACCTATTCAATATAAATATATTATTATGCAGAAGTAGAGGTAGGTATTACCTACATGCAAATGTAAAATATTTGCTTAACTGCTTATATTGATATAATTCTTATTTAAAAGTCTGAATCACGGTTACAAATTCGTGACTGACGTCACGGCAACAAACAAATATTTTCTTTGCAAAGTGTACGAGTACATATTAACCACGAATTGCGTATTTTTCATGATTTATTCCAGAAAATATTAGATTTACACAATGCATACACTAGCTAGTTACTCGTTTTAGGTATGTACCTATATGTTTTGCGTATGGTCCCAACAGCAGTCGATGCTCGCTACACAATGAAGCCCTATTAACTGACGGACAGCTAGCCTTTGCCTACATACGTTTTGAGGTCAGTCTATAGCATGGAAATCACGTCATTCGTATGTTATTTATTGTGCCAAAAGGTATGATGTATACGTAAAAACGTGTTAAATACTCAAACAGTACGATAACAGCAACTAGTACTCACCCACAGGTACACATTTCGCAAATGCACTGCTCCTTGATCACAGTCTTCTCAGGTTTCTTGGGGCCACCCCTTGGCCTGGTCTCGTCTATGATCACGGTCTCTTCCACCGTAGTCCTGTCGTCTCGCATTGTTTTCCTGTCGTCGATGATGGTCTCATCGTAGACGGAGCTGACGACAGTATCCTTCCTCGTGGTGTCCGTGATAGCATGATCCACCACGTCGTATTCTCGAATAACGTCTTCGGTCGTTTGGACATCGCGCTAAAATTAACACATAATATTAATACATAATAGTATTGAATCTAACTTCACAAATGAGGACAAATGTCATTCAAACTTACCAAGTTTTTGAAGTCTAACGCACTCTTATCGACGTAGACGTCCGTCTTGATCTTGTCGTCTTCCTTAGCATCTTCGTACGTTGTTATTTTCCTTGTAACACCGTTCTCTGTGATGTAACGTGTGACTTCAACCTGACTCCTGGTCTTCTGAACGTCAAAAGCTTTTCTAGTTGTTTCTCCAGTCGTAGAAGTCAAAACTGTAGTTTCTTCTGTATCAATACCTTCGTAGAGATCTTTTACGTCTTCGTTAATTTTTGTGCCAAAGGTCACTTTCTCTATCCTCTTAAATGGATACTTTTTCACGGTTTCGATGATTTCTTTCAAAATTCGATCATCAATGTTCCTGTTTATAACAATATTTTTGTTACTCACTCTTACATCTTTTTTATATTGTGAGGTCTCAATAATCTTTCGTAAATCACTGATGGATGTGAAATCTTTTATATCCCTTGATGATAATATTATATTTTCTTCTGTGTCCTGTCGTTTTAGGTGATGTCTTGGCTGTTCCGGTCTACCAAATGGTGACATTTCCTTTGGTTTTTTAGGCCTGTCATCATCTTTTTCGTAGACGAATTTTCCATTCCATGTCCCAGTGCTTCTTTCATAACTTGTTAAAGTGTCCTTAGTTTGAGAGGACGTCTGAGAAGTAGTGGTCTCTTTTGTTACGTTTTGTTTCTCAGTAGACAAGAATTCAGTTGTATCTTTGACATCTCTCACGTCATGAGTACGAGTCTGAGTGTCCGTAGAAGAATCATGCGTGGAGCTTCGGACGCTTTGATCGGTAGAATGAGTTGTATCATGAATTCGCCTGTTATGTACGTCATCAGTGTCAGTAACGTGCTCAGTGATGGCTTTCTTCTTGGTGAAATCTCCACCATATCTGTTGCTAGTCGCTGCAATTTCTTTTCCATTCTTGTACAACACTGATTCTTCAGCTACTTGCATGGAGCTTTTAGGAACTCCGTCTTTACCGGTATCATAGTAAGACTCTTTGTCTAATACATGCCGTGAGTATTCATGTTCAGGTTTGATTCCTGTTCCGCTTACGTTATGGCTTTTTTCATGTGTTGCATGTTCTTTACTGTCCCCCCATTCCCTATGGGCGGTATCTACAATTCTTTCCTTGCCATCAACGACTTCAACAACGTAGGAAGAAGTGGTAGCTTGTTGGGCGCTGCTAGTATTACTTTTCATTATTTTGGTGGAAAAGTTAATATTCTCCGTGTTCGGAACCTGTAAAATGTCGCCAACTTTTCTGAGTTCATTTTGAATTGTAGAGTCGTAGCCATAAAAGTTAGATGAATCTGTTTGATTCATATTGCGTCTACGATCATCTATTTTCTCTTTACTAACGACAACATTATCAACAGTATCCTTACGGTTTTGATATGTGTCGTACCCTTGAGATGTAATTCTTGATTGATGGTGATCGTCTTTAGTAGTTAAATTCTCTCGGTTTGTTATATGTTGTTGATGTTTAGCAATATTATCTTTCTCTGTTATCATACTGGAATGTGAAGTTACTTGGTTTCCGTCTTTTATGAATTTAGAATCTTCTTGAACAATCATTTCGCTCTTGGGCTTCTGTCCATCTTTCCCTGTATCATATTTTGATTTCATATCATAGTTCTTGATACTGTGCACAGATTGAGGTTTGATATCTGTACCACTCACGCTCGCATATGCTTCCTTTGAAGCGTGTTCTTTAGCATCACCCCATTCTCTCTTAGAGCTGTCTATAATGCGCTCCTTACCATCAACAATCTCAACAACATACGATGATGATGAAGATTTTGTTATATTGCTACTTTTAGTTTCGCTTGTTTGTGATGTGCTACTATATTCTTTTGTTTTTGTATTTTTATCAAGGCTGCTGTCGCCACCATAAAAGTTTGATGAATCTGATCGGACAGTTTGACCCCTTTGGGATGGGTCAGGTGAGTTCCGATATGTTACTTTCTCGCGTTGGTTAATATTTTTTTGATCCACGGTATCAGACGTCTTGTTTATACTCTCAGTTTTTGCAGTATTAGATGAAGATGTCTGATTGACCAGACTCTGTCGCTCCGATTGTAGAAAAGAATTAGTAGCGTTAGCATTCTGAGACCGGCTCGAGAGATTTCCCACGGAATTATCAATGAAGGCAGTATTAAGAGTTTGATTGCCAGTAGAGGAATCTGTGGTTCTGTCAAAAGTTTGGCTATGGCTAGAACCTGAACGTTGAACAGAAGTAGACGAAGATTGGAATGAATTACTTTTGGTACTCTGTTGATGGGACGATGAGGTCTCCTGTTGCATGGAGCTAGAAATAAACTCGCCGGTATTCGATTGCGACATATCACTAACCTGTAGCTCGTGTGATCTTGTCTGTGACAAATCGCTCACCGAAGGCGCTTCCGTAATGATGTAGTGCGGGTGGCTGTTGTAATGCTCAGATATAGTAGAGCCAGTTATCGAAGCGTGGTCTGTTACATCGGTTATCATCAGCGGGTCATCCTCCTCGACCTTTACCTCGATATAGCGAACCTTCTTACCGGACGAGCTGACCTTCTGCAGCGTGTTGCTACTTTGTTGCACCGATGTGGTCGAACTTGTCTTCTGAACACTAGTCGATGCACTACTGCTAGAAGCCACTTCAGACTTTGATTGTTTAGTCTTTTTATTTTTTATCGTCATTTTTGTACCACAGAATAATTTAAATTTACAGAACTAAAACTTATTGATGTAAATTAAATAGGAGATTCTTATGATAGCACGATTAAATATTTTTAAAACTAGTCACATAAATATTCGTCAAACAATTGCCATATACGAAGTAAATAATAGTCGCGAGAGTCGTTCGTGTCGTGTGTTGCGGAGTGCGCGCGCGCTCCTCGCAACTGGCTCGCGGATTATGTGGCTGCGCGAGTACCCCTCTCGCACCTTGATTCCGCCGCCGCCACATCGCGCCCACCAGACCTTTGCGACACGTAAGCGTTTACATCTCACTGTTGGACGCATACCAAAAATGGTGTAAAGGCTGCTGAACAATCACTTGATTCAGAGGCATCCTGTAAAACACATTGATCATCGTTATTCCTAGCTAATCCACGAAAAATGTGAATGAAAAGTTGTGAATGAAACATATCTTTTTTTGGTAGTTACAGGTAAGTATGTTTTTTAAATTAAATATTACCTACCTATCGTCTAGTAGCAAGGCTCTAGTCAAAACAAAAATATGTTCGTCTGAAAACAAAAAAAAAATATGAAAGAGTTTTTTTTTATAAATTCATGAAATGATATTTTTGTTATGGATTTCATTCATCCACAATCTAAGCGCAAAAATATGAATGGACAATATGCCCAGGTAAGTCACACCCACCTACTATCGAAGAAAAAAATACTAGGTACCTATATTATACGTACATACTAATTTATTTTTTGTTAATTATTTTTTACTTATGTTCGTATTCATACAAGGCTCCGCAACTTGCTTGCGGATCGGACTCAGGGTAGGTACCAAGGTACCCAGCTAATGTATCTGACACGGTTATTAGCATAGCGTTTTGGCGTCCTGCATGGCATGCAACTACCTACCAGATTCAGCCGACCTGTCTCTCCATAGCCGCGCTTCGAATGGTGCATACTGCAGTGACCTGATTTTTTTTATACAATCATCTACCTACTGAATTGGGGCATTGTATACATAAAAAGTACATCGTTTCGCCCTTATAAAATGTTTGAAAGTCTATCTAAGTTAAGAGCATACCTGTGCATAACAAAAAGTAATAACCCTCAAATTTATTGACAGCTATAATCGATTATAATGGCATTATAAAGAACTTTTCAGAGGAAAAAGTGCGTTATAATGGCTTTATAATCCATAATAACTTTCTATAAATTTGAGAGTAAGCGTAGGACATTTGTATAAGTGCGCCTGGGAAATGGCAATGGCCTCGTCTCCTATCGTATGGGTACCTTACCTAGTATATTTTATTTTATTAAGAACGACCTGCAGACCACACACTAATTAAAGACGTAACTAGCACACCCAAATGGTACCCAAATACTCTTTTTAGGTCACGCTGTATACTCAAAGGTAACAACAGTACATATTCCGAATCCCCAAAATATTATATCCTCAAAAACACTAACAATACCTAGGTACCCAAAACAATCATAAGTATAGGCATTATACCAGACTCCGCCGCTCTGTGGGTTGCGCATGGCCCCGTTGCCGTTGACTATAATAGGCGATGGGTGGGCGACTTGACTTAACTTGCCTTTGAATCATGCGCCCACGCACTGATTGTCTTGTCTCAATGCAACTGGCTCAAAAGTGTTTTTAATAACAGTTTTAGTTACACCGTTATAAAGCACTAGATAGATAGGTACTTAATTACCATCTTATGTATGTATTATATATTATCTACATACATAATAACAATCACAGTTAACCACTACTATAATACTTATTACCAATATCGTTAATTTTTCATCTAATAAGGGTATTCAGTGGTAAGTACCAATACTGAGTTGGAAACAACCTTCTTTTCCATCTTTTCCACATTATCATCTTCTTATTTCGCGTTTCCTCACTTTGGAATTGAAAGAGGCACGTCGGCTTCGAATATCAAAATCTCATTTACTCCTGTGAGAGCATACCCGAGGAGTAACAAAACGCGGAAGCCCTAAATGCACCCTGATAGTGGCACGTTTCAGCTTGGGGTTCTGCTGAAAAATATATGAAACGATTCAAAAAAATCACTAGATCGATATTTGATGTCAAAGTCCTACACCTGAATACGCAGGGCGTTGTGCCCCCTGATACCTATCGTGCTGAGAATATGAAAACACTGAAGAACCATCTTCATCCAATCCATCATTATCCTCAAACACAACCCGCCTGCCTAACGTCATGTCCACAGATAAGACTCTTTACTCCGTCATCATGCATATTACCTGTGACATCATCTCTATAGGTAATTTCTGCGTCCGATTTCTACGTCGTCGCCACCTTGAACTCCTTGAAAACTCACATGAGAAAGCAAACAAAACAACTGGTTCACATTGAATCAGCTGGCACCAATATTATGTTTATAGGGAGGTACTTACTCATGCACTTACTCGCGTAGGTACTTTTAAGATTTACTAACCTATAGGTATTGCCTCAGCCGGAAAAATCTTCTTAAAATAATTCCGAGAAATAAATAAACAAGTTTCCCGCCAAGATCAACAAGTGCTGCATCTTTGCACTCTTTGTAAATATTAGGGTGGTAGCGACATCTAGTCAGGGTTGTAAAAGCTAGTCACGTTTCTACTTTATTACTGCCATCTGCTGGGTGATTATTAAACAATAGCGGTTACACAGGTAATTTCAAACAGCTGCTGCCATCTAAATTTCAATCAACATAATGCACAAAAAAATATAGTGCTGACCTCTAACAGCCGTTTAAGTTTTAGTACTTTTTCGTGTGTAAGTTGATTAAATGCTACAACCAAATTTTCAATAGATGGCACTACAAATGTCAAACTAACCAAACGTCGATAATGGCTGCGTGCGTGCGTCATATACTGCGCAATCAAGCACGGAAATAAAATAACAGCTGTTCGTTCTACAATATTCGCTCGGGCAACTCAGGCAGCAGCTGTACCACCACGCACGCAGTCGTTTTCCTTGGAATTGCGATTGTTTCGTTGGACATTGCTTTGCTTTCTCATTGTTGTACTGTTCACCGTGTAGTTTGGACTAATCTTGCACCATTTTTAACGAAAATTACTGTCTCAAGTATTGGCGTTCGAAGTGTGTGAATTTATAAATCCGTAAGCTACGCTGGCGTTATGTTTACCAAAATTCCTCGTTCGTTGTTATTGTGACTCGAGTTGAAATGCCTCGTGAATACGTGGACCGCGAGGAGATTTTAGAAGTGTTATGTCAATAGAATCCCTTTTAGATAGTGATTTTAGTAAAATTAGTTATTGACAATGTCAGCGGTACCGACGAGTTCTGCGCTGCGGGCGCTGGCCTTAGAGTACAAGAGCCTGCAGGAGGAACCCGTGGAAGGGTTCAGAGTGAAATTGTTATCAGAGGACAATTTGTTTGAGTGGGAAGTTGCAATTTTCGGCCCTCCAGACACGTTATATCAAGGTGGATATTTCAAGGTAAGCCATTGAGTTTTTTTGTGTGCATGACCTTAAAGCCCCAATTGCATTTCAGCTTGTTTACGGGTGTGTAAACAATTGGGTAGATTATGGTTATTTACTTACATCCCACATATTACATCTAATAAAAGGTAACAATGTTGGTCAATACTTACTCAGTGTAAATCACCATGCAGGATGGAGAGCAGTAAAGAATGGATACAAAAACAATTTGGTTCTTGCATGTATTTATTTAACATTTCATAATATCTGTAATTATTTTAACACTAGGAATATGCAAATTCTATAACTAACATATTATATCTCCATGTTTGATAAAACCAAGATACCTAGTCAGGACATAATCACTATTTGTTGGTAAATAAAATTATCCTGGTTATAAAGAATAATAAAGGTTGGTGGTTACTCATCTTGTGGCATCAAAAGTTATTTTATGTAGGTAAGAACAAAATGGCTCACTGCATGTGTGATTTTCCTGATTTAAAATAATATCATACTATGTGAAATCTACATGACATGTTATAGTGACCAGAGTAATTATATTGTTTTTGAATAATTATTATGCTATATGATAGTTATGTGTAGTCATAAAATATCAGTTCTCTTGGTTTGTATGTGCGTGATTGGTTGACCTTAGATAATGATATTATAACATCTGCCTCTTCCGTGCTTTGGAGGGCAAATTAAGCTGGTAATTTTAGATCAGCCCAATCAGAGTTATCTGAAATCTCTCACTCTACACAAAAAATATTTTGTATTTCTACAGTAAGAAAAAATAATCAGATTAGTTAACTAAATTACCTACTTAGTAATGACTAGTGAAATCTCTTCTGTGATATTTAAACCAGGTATATAAAATAATAAACCAATTGTAAATAAAATTCAGTAAATATTTATGTTTGTGACATTCGAGTAGGTACTTTGACTACTTGGAGTTTGACTGGTGCTGTATTTTTTTTTGTTATAATATAGCTCCCAATCATGTTATACTATTAAGCATAATCATACCTCAAATGTGAGGGCGATATGTGCCATAATTCACAAGAGATATAGGCATAAAATATTTTAGTACCTATACTTTATATTCTAGGGGGATTTTACCTTATGATATGACATAAACCCCTATAAGTATTACCTATCAACAAATCTGGTGACTGTATTATTATCACCTTACCTGACTGTGATCATGGTATAGGTCCATGTTTAAATAATTCAACAAACAACAATTTAGCAAACACCTGGTAGATACCTTCCTAATTACTGATATAATACTGGGCTGTAAAAGTTCTATATTATAGGTACCTACCTAAATTATTAGATGTTCATTAATACATTATTAGGGCAAAATCATAAATTCATAACCCTCTCATACCCTGTATACTATACCTACCTACTGGTGAAACACTCAAGAAGTCTTCACTCTGATAAACATGATATTCACTGGAGACACTCAATGTCATGTATGTAGCTGCTTTGATTTTAGTGATATAGCAGTCAATATAAAAGTATAATCTTACATATTTTCCACCGACCCAGACGCAATTTGAAATTCAAAAAACTCTTAGTATGCCAGTTCTTTGAGGCAGTTGAGAAAAACAAAATGTTATGTATATCAAAGTAGGTATTGTTATGCATGTTGGACTAAAGTTGCATGTTGGTACAGGATTAAAGTATGTAGGCACCTGTTTATTGAAAGTACTTGCAGTACATTTCATCAATGATATGACCTCATATTTTTTTGTATATATTTAAAACCAAGTTTGCTTTGATAATGAGATCATGACATGTTTACCCACTGCCCTACTATACTGGGCATACTAGGCATCATTCAACTCATAAATAATTGTTAGTTTAATTCTATTGTCTACTGTTCACAATATCATCTACTAAATCCAGTTTTATTTAAGGTGTAGGCCAT
This sequence comes from Pheosia gnoma, assembly GCA_905404115.1. NCBI lineage: Eukaryota > Metazoa > Arthropoda > Insecta > Lepidoptera > Notodontidae > Pheosia > Pheosia gnoma. The sequence continues at coordinate 4,322,411 of FR989910.1, forward strand.
ATTAGTACCTGCTTGCAAAACAAAAATATTAATTGTTTTTTAAATTGATTATGTATGGTAATAAGGTCGCATTTCTAGGTGGGGTGACTCTGCATGTACCTATTTCGATACCTACTGATAGTTGATGACTAAATGTTTATTTACTATTTAACAAGGTCAAAAACATGATTAATAAATTTGTCACGATCAAATAATACCAATTAAGTAATAATCTTCCTCCCCAAATTTATATACGTTCTATAACTTTGTTAAACGTCATATAGTACTGCGCACATGTGTTTTGCTTGGCGCAGTACTATATGACGTTTGATAAAGTTATATAACGTCTATAAATTGGTGAGTAAATGTTTATGTAAGCATTAATATTTCTTCTTTTGTTCCAGGCACATATGAAATTTCCACCAGATTACCCATACTCTCCCCCTACTATTCGATTTCTAACAAAAGTATGGCATCCTAATGTATATGAGGTAAGTACTAAGTACATTTCATATGCTACAATTAATATATATAAGGTGTATAGAGTAAAATATTTTCACAGGGCCAGCAGTGGGTTATAAAGATAACATTCCCAAACAAATAAATCACATTAGACATTTAATAAATTACATCCTGTACTTAGCGTACGACCAAAAGCTACTTGTACGCCTCGTTTTAAAAAAAATCAAACATCATTCACACAATTATTTTATACATCCACATGATCCATATAACTTACTGATTCATTCGTTAAAATATTATACACTATTTTTGTTATACCTTATATATTTACGCCGTTAACTTATAAAAACATGTAGGAAAACAGATAACACTAAGTAACTCGACTCCATTGCGATTTTTTTAAAGCAATAACAAGGTAAATACTTATATATACCTACTTACTGTGCCGACCCCAGATAATGGGAAAACGGGTGGCAGATGATGGCCAAAATAAAATAGTGCCTATCCAAATACATCTAGCCAAGGAAATAGTTTACAAGAGGCACAGGGTTCGCACAACCTATTTAGGTACATTAATAAAAATATTCTTCCTGCTTTCTAATATGTGTACACAACTCAGATTTAAATAACTGTATCATTACTTCAATCATTAATTACTTGACATTAGCAAAATACCCAGTAAGTAAGGCAATATTCATATTCATTTTAATTCATCGCATTTTATTTCGTAAAAAAAGAAGAAGAAACTTTCGCATCGCAGAACCTATTCTATTATATATGCAACATAAGCCACCTAACGATGAGATTGAACAAAATCGATAAGTATCTACCGACAATTTGATTAACTTTGCGGCTGAATGAGACATTTTTTTGCATAGAAGTGAATTATCCGCGGCCACAGAACATTTGCGGGCAAAAAGTCTGACAATAACGATTGCTGGTGCAAGACCTACGAGTAAGATCAATCTACCTGTAGAACCTGTTCTCTAATTGATGGCATATTAGCCATATTTACAGGGCCCCAAGTCTGCTAACACAATCGATTCATAATCAAACAGCAACCGCATAGTAACTATCACTTTTGACAGATTGTGTATGGGATATCTGTCAAAGATGACAGTTACTATGCGGTTGCTGTTCGATTATGAATCGATTGTGTTAGCAGACTTGGGGCCCTGATGGCCCGTACAAAATATGTCAAATTAGTTGTGGATAGGGTTTATCAGCACATTGTGAAACAGGCCCCAAGTATTAATTACTATATCATCAATACTTATCTGGCTTTTCCCTTTCGAAAACTCTGGAGGGTTAATGCAATTGATCACTATCATATCTATCCTTCCCATCTAAACCCTACATGCATATAAGCTTTAATCCATTTAAGTGTGGCAATGGCATTATAAAACTTTTCAGAGAATGGATTTTCTTATGGCCTTTGTTAGTTACTATACCAGTTAAAATAATACTTAATATCCAATCTTAATCCCAACTTCTATACCTACCTTTTGTTATGTATTTTATGCGAATGTACAATACTTTGAACTTCAATGTCACCAGGTTAGTGATGCTCATGTTGTTGACGATTCTCTTAACACCGTAGGTACACCGTATTGCATTAAGTTCAATGCATTTTAGGTACTGTCTATATATTGAAGACCACGATGATTCCCCAATAGCTCTTTATTTTAACTACTTAAATATATCTCATAAAAGACATAGGTCTAGTACCGCTTCGCTTTCCACATAGATCCTATCTTCATCTTATCAGATTACCTTCGGGATCTCATATCCACAACTATCGGCTTTTATTTGATTATATTTACATGGCCCAAAGGTCGCTGAAATTAGCGACATTATCATAAAATTAGTATTTGCATTATTTATTTAATTTATATGCTTTGAATAATGATTCAAAAGCCCGTATTGTTTGTATTTTTTTGTTTCTACCTTCCAGGCTACATTGCAGTCACGTATCTTTAAGCTTTTGTGTACCTACATAACGAAAGGAAGATATAAAAAAGTACCCATTGAGTGTCTTATTTGCCCTTTCTCCATGGAGTATGAAAATCTAAACAGATTCCTTTTACTAATCCCCTGATGGCTCAATTTTAAAGCTAACTGGCAGTCTTAGAGTAGTTGGCACCATAGAATTTTCTGACTAGTAATTCGTATATATATGTCGTCTGACGACTAAGTAACCCTCGTTAAATATCGAATACAATTCTAGTGCAAACACATACATTCCTTCCATAATTTCCTCTTCAAATCTATATATAATACACCCACATCCACAAGTAATACACTCCCAATTTCTAAGTATCCCGGTGACGCACACCTTCCATCAAGCTATCAATGTTGAATAGAAAATTTGTTCATTTGTTTGAATCTTTGTTTTTGAAACACTTATATTATTTTCTTTTCCGTCACCTTCAACACTTCCACTTCCACCTCATTTTCCTGTTATCTGGGAATTGGCTTAGAATGTCTTATCATCCATTCATCCCGAATTTCTGTCGTTCTCATGTGCGCTCCACCCTACTTCAATGATTAATCAAAATTCAATCCATCTAGTATTCCTCTAGCGCTGTATCCACACATCATACTGAGTAATAATAATTAATATTGCAAGTACCTTACAATAGCTGCAGTTAGTTATCACTAACGTTGTATGCCTGCAACTGAGTTTTATTGCGTGAAATGGAGTGAACTATGTTTCTTTTTCAGTTCAAACAAGCAAGATAGTTCAAGACAATATTTACTTTAGCTATCGTAGGTTCTAGTTGCCACTTGCAACACGCTTTCGGTCGACGTCTGACCCCGAGCTACGAAACATGCTGCTTTTATCGATATTAATTGTCTTCAGCCGTATTGTCTTTGACAATTTTTTATCATTCGCCTACTGCCTTGTGCGCCGACAATCGCATGAATTGCGCTAGTCAATATTGGATTAACTGGGACACAGATGCAATCTATTACTGACACGATTCTGTGGCTTTCAATCCTCCATAAACAATTCCACTATACTTTATATAGTGCCATACAACACTGCCGTATGGCACAGATAGCGCATAGATCGAAACAATCTATGTGCTTGCAAAAGCAAATGGTAGTCTAGCGATTGCTTTCGCAATATCTATGTGGGTATACTATTACGGTTTATCATTTATTAAAACTCCCAGCCGGTTGTACAGTTTTCGCGGCGTCTGAGAATTACCGTTAGTTTTTAGAAGAGACAACTGTGAGGCGGTGGTACAGAATAATTTAGCTTACATTGGTACCTACCTACTAAGTATCCCAGCAGCGGGGTCATCAGTCGTAACTGCTGAATCATGCTGTGATGCGTTCGCGGTCCTATACCCAATTTTTTCTAGAACCATTGATCAATTAATGACGCCTCCGAACAATTTCTGATCTAGGTATTTGAATGTAATATTTTATTTATATCGAATAATGCGTAACAAATGTTTCGACAGAAGTAAACCAATGTCGATCTCTTCTTCTGTATGTCGTTGTTGATAATTGTTCAAACAATAGACGTGTTTTGAATAAATAAATCCAACAGTAGGAACTAAGCACTAGAATTAACGGCGAGGACATTTAAAATTCAACTTCTATGTTGTACTACCTATCTCAACGTTCTGCATGTTTCGTAAAACGTGACTTATCGTAGAACATACGTATTAAATGAAAAGATCACATTAAAACAGGATGTAATGCAAGGTGAACGACCTTCTGCATGAAGCTACGAGCTATAGTGACCGACCAACACCATATTTAATTTAAACGCATGTGAATCACCGTAGTCATTGAACTAAGCAGTTATACTTTGACAAAACAAACGATCGTCAGTGGGCATAAATACAAATATTTTAGCCATGCCACATCTTTGCAAACATGAGGCTGGCGTCACGCTTGTTCCGCTCACGTAGTTCCGTGATGCTCAACGGAATCATAAGACATGATAAACTAACGCTCTAAAACAGATTTATAAACAAGCCTATTTGGCGAAATTTCAAGGAACATTAATGTGTTTTCATTTCTCGGTGGATATCTCCCCCTTGAGGAGCATTTCAGCCGGTGTTGGCACTCCCCCGGCCTTGGGGTAATTAACCTTATTCTCGCTCCCGTCGACCTGCGTCGCGATGGCCGCTTTGAACTTGTGCTACATTCACGCGTGAATCTTTAAATAACGCCCCCTGAGACGCGTTCTCCCAGCAGTTGTTTGCTAGCTGCCAACATTTCAATCGCATACTTTTTATACCGGCCACGTGTCTACTTGCATCGTCACAGTCGCAATATCGAGGTCTGACAATGGACATCTGGCCGTAATGCCTGCTTACCTAATCGCTTGAAACGTCAAACAGATCGTGGATGTTGATGGACGAGTTGTTGTTTTTAGTTTTTGCCTGAACTGAAGTCGGAATAATAATAACTCACCATCTTCAGGAACTATTGTTTATTCAGAAGGAGCATATAGTAGCGGAGAAACTATCAAAATACATAGGTAGAACTGAAAAATTAAATAGCACACACTTCTAATTTAGTTAGTTACCATCATCCCAAATAGTTCTTTTTAATAGCGGAGTCATATAAAAATAAAATAGCAACATTAAATCCATTCATTTCGCCGTTTTGCATAATTCTACAGCTGGTTTTACAGCCGTAGAATTTTGCAAAACTACGACATTTAAAACTCTTGAAAGATTGTACGAAAATTCTTGCAAGCAGATGAAACCATTAACGAAAGACCCCCAATTCTGCTCGATGGCAAAAATTAAAAAAAAAAACATCTGGGTATAGTATCACCCATTTTCGTTTTTCCATATCATCCAGGGACAGACTAGATATACGCCCATGACCCATCTACAAACCTTTGTTTTCATCACACAGATATATTTTTTAATTACACAAAATTAGGATGATTTTTATTTCTTTGAAATTTTGCAAACCTCTGGAAAGAGATGAGTGCGCACAACTGCGGAGGCGCTTCCGTGGACAGTCACGTGCGTCATCGGGCCTTCAACCCATCCGCAGCGCGCTTGTCAAGGTTTTTACCTCACTAACTAGGGCCCCAAGTCTGCTAACACAATTGATTCATAATCGAACAGCTGCCGCATAGTAACTGTCACTTTTGACAGATATTATATGGGATATCTGTCAAAAGTTATATTTACTGTAGTCGTTTGAATGCACCCAATATGTGAGGTCTCTATAAACTGCCGTGACAATAGGCAAGATGCCTAGTTATTGATATGGAAATTGGGAGACACCTTACAAATCGGGTGCTAAGTTGTGCCGTTCTTAGAGGCCTTCAGTGGACTCGAAGCCCTGATGAACCATCATAATCATTTGAGTTAGCAAAACCAATACGAGATTCGAGTAAAGCAGTGTGCGTGTTCATTCTAGATTTTTAGAAACTTATATTGTGTTCGATGTAACTGTTCAGTAATCCACAAAAGAAAGTTACTTACACGTAAAATAGTTCGAATATTCTAGACAGCTGTAACTTTATACTTTTTAAAAATACTTCTTCGTGTTAGTTTCTCCTTACCCATTAAAGAAAATTGTTTGAACAGCACAGGTATATACCATAAGTAAGTCGTAGCGATAAACCTTAGTATTGCCATGCAAAAATGACATTAAAGTGGGCAGTCAGTAAGGCCCCCGATATGAGAAACATCGCCGCGAGTTTTTTTCCGGTTCTACAAACGTTCTTGACCATGCGCCTTGACATGCTTATAAAGAAAATTTAACCTCATGGAATAGTTCCGACACTAAATTATCATTGCCAATGGCGTTTTAAATTAAAAGTGTTGTGCGGTTTTAAGTGTTTCCAGATCACACATTTCTTTGTGAGGAAGAATACTCTAAACCGCTGGCATATTTTTAGCTGAGGGCGAAGCTCCTCTCCGCCATTCATTATGCTTTATCATCATGACTTCACCACGCATGTATATTTATTATAATGTAGATTTGTTTTCTATTTCCTGCCCATCTCTTTCGTCGTTCTTTGTTTTTTTAGTGGTTGGTCTCAACGTAAATTCTAGTGCATGTAAATCCAGTAACTCGAATAATGTTATATGTATTATTGTTAAGATATTTAATGGAATTAGAGTAAAAATTTATAATATACAACAATGTAATTTAGCTACACTTCTAACACAGTCAAGTAAAGTTCCTACATTCCACAGCCAACAAACTGTAGGTAATGTTTATAAATTTAAAAATTTGTTCAGTATCTAACGTATTGTCTGACTCCTAATAATATCATGTTTTCGTGCAGGCTAAGACGAATACATAATAGAAAATGCGCCACAAACGCTATTCTCTTGCGCATGCGCACAAATACAGCGTAGACTCGTCCGCAGTGCGTCAGAAAAGACCGTTAGATCGAAACATTTACTTTCACTGCGCCAGCGCCGCCGCCGCGCCGCCTTTGTGCTATGGCTTTAAAACCTTTATTTCTTTTGCTGAAGTCATAGGCATTATTTATCAACTACATGTTTACAATTACATTACAAAGGTTTTATTAGCAACAAAATGCATCTGTGATGTCTTCGTCAATGGATTTTAATTTCTATGAATTTAGGGGTTATTTTATAAGTCAAATTTCAAGCTTCAAGCTCAAGACCACAAATTTCTGCAGCAGGGCTATTATGTAACTCTGTTGCAATCATTTCTATCTAATTAGTCGAAATACAATAAAATTACTGAAACATATTTGCAATAGTGTTGTAAATCTGTTTGCAATTTGCAAACTTGTTTGAATCATTTTGTTTATTTCTATCGACTAATTGGTAGAAAGAAATACATAAAATGATTGAAACAGAGTAATATAATAGGCCAAATGATTACACATTAATTTTTCAATATATTGTCGGCGCTAAAACAGATTCAATCCATTCAAAATAATGCTGAATAAACACATGATCAGCCATAAAGCCTACGTACGGAACTTTGATTACTATCACCACCATTATATGATATCTTATAGCGCATTGAAGTAATCAATTTAATGTAATGCACTAAAATATCTTTAGATCCCAAATTGTCGAAATATCTGACAACATAGGACATAGTTATTGCGATATACGTTGGTAACTAGGCCATAGGCAATCCGGAGTAGGCCACTGGTTTACGCGCTTCGCGAACATTTAGTTTAGCTCATATTTCATCTGCAACAGCCATATTAGCTTTATACCTTTTCGCAATACTTCATGCTCCCGTCCAAACAAATTACCGTTCTCTGGGACTTTACCATGCATTTTTTTTTATAAAAAGCTGTGCATACTGGCTGACAGAATCAAGTTTTAGAAATTTGTAACGTCGCAAGCATCTTTTTCTACTACGGTACAGTAAAGTAAGGAGGAGCTTGTAATTGAATCGTACTGTCACCGAAAAAGCATCCTGCCATTGTCATTCTTATTTATGAAATCTACTGTCCGACCGTGATGAAAGATGCTTACACGTAAAATCTTAGTGCTTCAGCTTCAGAACTCGTTTGCCAAGTTTACATGTTTTAATAACTCGTCTAAATTAACGTCACGAATCGTTGAGCTGATTACAATGTTAAATGGGGTGACTCGCCGATATTCTACATAAACGAGATTGCGGAGGTAAGCCGCTCGTGTTCCGACTCACTTGCCTTCTTCCGCTATCTCCATAGAAGGACACGGAAGCTTTGATATATGTCCCTACGTAATATAAACCTTGTCCATATTGTACAGCAGTGAGTATTATATACAAGGTACAAAGAGGGGCCTGTTAGATTACTAAATTTCAATTTACAATACTTAATTAAGAAGTATACTTATTTAATTCCGCGAAACCTATTAATTATTACGTCTTAAAAAATATAAGATAAAATACTTCTAGATACCCCTTGCTACTGGGTAATTACTTAAATTAAATTATGCAACCCAATAAGAGAGAACTAGAATCTTAAAATGAAACATCCAATAAATACTTAACGTTTCAATGATACCTTTATATCGAATGATACTTTAATAACATATTTCGTACAACTCGGCGACCGTGCGCAAGGACGGTAGTCGAACAAAACGCAAAAGTTATGTCCCGTTTACGAAACCACTTCGGGAACACGGAATCTATAAATGTAGGTATCATAACACTGGTAACTTCAACCAATAACGTAGAAATCGATGAGCCGTGTAACTAGGTAACAAGTACTTTTTACTGAAGTAAACGTTATACTTTATATCCCAGTTTCTTCAGGTGCGTGTCGCAATCACGTGAGCATTGTTATGAAGGTTGTTTGTTGGTAATCTTCAACTCGGGGGAGGCGAGGCAACAATGGAATTTATGTAACACTCCGTGTTACGTGCCCTGTAACGCAACGAAAATGAAATTTGCTCTTCCTAACCGTGAAGCATTAAATCGTATCAAGATTTTATAACTCCGGCCTTCGTTTCTTATTGTGTACACTCTGAGCAACAGCTCAAGCATGATCTTATACGTAGCGTTTCGGTAACGTATGTTTCTTCCGTCTTACTCACACCACGGACTTCATAAAAAAGAATAACAGTGACTGTATGATTTCTCGATGACGTTATGATTTAGAAGTCCATGACGGTAGCTAAACGACTCGTGCGTTTGCATCGACTGTAGGAACAAATCGCCGTGGGGCATGACGACCCTGACTGGTACAATCAATGTAAAACCTTAATCATGTCTTATTATTCCATTGAAATAAAACGAATCCTTATTATTCCATGTCATAGTAAAGCCAACTGGATTCCACACTGGAGGGCAAAGGAAATGAAATAAAATTGTTTAAGATCGTTAAAGTACTTCAGTAAAAAAATCGACTTAGTAAAAGTGGAAAGCGAGGGAAAGTGTCAGATTTAAATTAAAACAAGTTGACCACTGTATCCGATAACTTGACCTAGTTCGAAACGAACACCGAAACTGAATTGATTTGTTTGCAAGCCATTCGACGCATTTACTTACTTTGTAAATGCATATTGATGCATCCCAAGCAGCTTTTAAAATAAACTCAGTTGCTAGGCAGCTAAAACTGCCTCTCGTGAGTCTGAATTTATGTTTACATCTCTTGTTATACGACTAGGGGAGATTTTGCCTGTCCAATATGCGATGGCTCCATAGAACCAACGCACTGGACAGCCAGAAATTCTTGTGCGGGAAGTTGAGTCAGTCTGTACAAAGCAAAGTGAATAAATTTACAAAACTACTGAGGTTTTACCGGATCTTCTCGATGGCAGCAAGCAACGTTTTTTGTACTGCCTTGCCAGTGCTTGATCAGCCTAAGTTACCGAGAACTATTTTATTCACAACGTGAAATCTTATATTCCAGAACGGTGACCTATGTATATCGATTCTACACCCGCCAGTAGACGACCCGCAGTCTGGGGAGCTGCCGTGCGAGCGGTGGAATCCCACGCAGTCAGTGCGCACCGTACTTCTCTCGGTGATCTCGCTGCTCAACGAGCCTAACACCTTCAGCCCGGCGAATGTTGACGCCAGTGTCATGTACCGCCGCTGGCGCGACTCTAAAGGCAAGGACAAGGAGTATGAGAATATTATTAGGTGAGATTTCATTTAATTCTACAGTTACAATCAGCCCATTAACAGAATAGATTCATCAATATATGAAAGCTCCTTACTATATGGCACAGCAGTCTATCGGGTTCATTACTGCATCAAGCCCGAGAAATGCCCTGTCTTTGGCGCTTCGCTAAATTTGGATGCCTTAAAAAGCTGCGGATAAAATTATGCCCACTCCCAATCACTTAATTGCATAGGCAAATATCCGTCCGTAAGCCAAAAAATCTATTTATAGTTTTTTGTTATGCTTACCTTAATCTTATGTTCTGTAAATTCCAGAAAGCAAGCTCAAGTGGCGCGCGTAGATGCGGAGAAAGAGGGCATAGTTGTACCTCTCACGTTAGAAGATTACTGCATTAAAACGCAAGTCAAGTCGACGACGCAGGAGCCTCAGGTTTGTTGATCTTGACTCTTTCGGCCTGGTGTTAATCCGCTAACTGCTACCAAATAAGTTAATGGCATATGAGCAGAAGATCGAAGATGCCAGTGTTCTGGTTTCAATGAACCTTTGCCATATTGAGAATTCTTGTAGTCGTACAATTTTTCTCACTATTTAACAATTTTACAGTTTGTATTGGGAGAGGCTTTTACCCAGATTTGGCAAATTAAATATCGATTTTTGCATGTTGCACCTCAAGGCTTCCAATAGCCATGAGTACTTCGATATTATTGTGTTATGTTTAATACTTTTTCTTAGGCCCTTAGCAATAGATGGCTTGGTCCTAATTAAAATTTGGGAACAGAATTTCGTATCGTATCGTTGAGGTCAAGAAGCTGAGACGGAGACTTTTCCTTCAATATACATTCTTATTCGAATCGAGGCATATTGTCGAGGTTACCCGTAAACCCTGGGTATTCTTTACTAGGAACATAATGATTAATTTTCCTTTACTTAAAAAAGCATGATGCAATGCAACATGTTTCATCATTATACATGTCATTGCTATGATAGGTTTTATCAGTGATGGTGATTCTGTTTTTATTGCCGTCCTTGTCGAACACTAGGAAACATCATCATAACGATAGCGTACATATCATCACGCTAGCTTGATTTGGCGATCGGCACATCACGCCATTGGGGGCTTGGGGGTCGAGCTGTAGAGAAAAATCGATAGTTGCGCGGGCGCAGCCATCGTCAAAAACTAGTACTACCCACCACTACTTAAACAAACTGAGTGGCATATATTTATAAGTGGAATTTATATGTGGAAACATTGTTTTTTATTACTCCACAGCTGGACATGACAGACTTCTACGACGACGACTACGATGATCTGGACACTGACTCGGAGGAGGAGGTGGACGGCGGGGAAGGCGACGCGGACGACAGTGGCAATGGCGAGTCGTGAGGCCGCGCCCCATCCGCCGCGCCGCCTCGCCACCACGCGCTTGCCCGCGGCCCAGCTCGCACGGCCCGCCAACTGTGACCTACCCTCGCAGAGAGGTCGCACCCAATCAATATAGACGAAGATTTGTACGATAATGACTTTGTGTCCGCCCCACGGTGAAGAATATAGTTTGTCATTGATACTTCACAATTTTGATAGTGCTAGCTCTCTACCATGACTGAAGGATCACAATCTTAGCCAGAACATCCATGAAACTTGTTATTATCGGGTACATTGCTGCTTGCACACTTAAGTCCATTTTATTTTGAACATACCTGTACCGTTCAAAAGAAAATTGCCCTGTGCATGTTCAGGGCTGTAGTAAACCGTATTGCTAGATTACCATAAGAGAATGACTAGGCAGTTATGTCCCCGACAGTACCATATAGAGAATAATGTTGCGATAACACGAATCTTCGCCGAATCTCGATATTGTGACAAATATCCATACGCCTCATTTTCTCTAGCAAAAAAAGCAAGAGAACCTTTGTGTACGAAAATCGTGTCACAGTGGCCCTTGTGTCTTGTCGCATTGACTATTGTCTTGTTGCAGTGGCCCTTGCCACTACCCACAATGTACCTTTGGTCTGGTCGCAGTGGCCCTTGTATTGTCATAGTGTCCATTGTTCCTTCTCACCGTGCCTCTTGTCAATTGTCGCAGTGGCTCTTCGTGCCTAGTCGCAGTAACCCTCGTACATTGCCACAGCAGTCCTTGTGGCTTGAAACGGTTTTCCTTGCATCGTTTTACAGTGATCCCCGTATCTTTTTTGCAGTGGCCTTGTCACTTGCCGCAGTGGCACTTTGTGTCTTGTCGCAGTAGCCCTCTTGCCATGATGGCTCTTGTGGCTTGTCGCAGTGCTCCTTGTAACTTGACACAGTGATTCTTGCGTCTTATCGCAGTGGCCCTTGTTTTTTGTCGCAGTGGTCTTGTTACTGTAGTTAGTGATTTTTCGCAGTGGCTCTTGACATGTGCAATACGTGCTACGCGCCTGGCCACATCATTACATCATTCTTCGTCCTGACCTTCATATCCTTTGCAATGACTATTCTAGAGTCTGGAAATCCTTGGTTTTGACTGTTTCGTAAACACAGCGCATCTGATCAGAGCAACAAGTCATAATCGCATAGTCAATATCACTTTTCAATGTTCATGTGTAAGAAGCTTTTAAAAGTTACAGTTACAATGCCATTGCCATTCTGCCCATACTAGATAATTGTTATTGCTGTAATGGAGAAGCGGCAATATGTATACATTATAATCAGTTCGTAGGGGCACATTTTAAAGACAGTATTTAAGTCGTTCCAGTCTGTGTGTATTATGATATGAATACACTATTTTATATGTCATTAGTCGTGTATTGAATGAGCACGAGGCTGCCTCGGGCACATACCGCGCATACCAGCCTCAGTTTTGATCCACGCAATGGGCCATGCAAAGTTGACAAACAATCTGTGTGAAAAACCAGACTCGCCGATAATGATGCATTCTGCATGCACAGACCCGCCATTTTATATGATACGACCTATACACGGCTAATGACCTACAAGTCATCGGACAGATTCTAAACTTAAACGTGTACCAATTTTTTTTTTCTTTTGTGTAATAACTTGAGTCATCAAAGTTCCTAGCGAATTCGCGCCGAGTCGACTCTAATAAAGTTGGCAACACTAGCATACATAACGTATAACATATACCGTATATATTCGTACCGTAATCACGTATCATATTGATTTCCATTTTTTTTTATTTGCCTTTTCTATCTTTTCGTTCAAGAATTCTTGTAGCTATCCATTTGTATTGTATTATTGAGATGCTTGTTTGTCGTTCAATTCCTCCGTTTTTGTGTCCTTATTTATACATACATAGAAAAAAGGTCTTTGCTCTAACCTTATTTCTTTTAACCCAAGAGAAAAATCCGTGTATTTATTATAAGCTTGATTACATTACACAGTCATTATCATATGTCGTTTTGTATAATAAAGCATCTCTAATTACTCCGTAATATATATTAATATACAGTTCCTCTCGGACTACCCAGAAAGTGGTGTGTAAGGGCGCTTTTCGGACGCACATGGTATTGACACGATTAGTGCGAACAATATTTTATTAAAGCCAGTCACGTGTTTACTCTACACATTCTCAAAAATGAGCGCGCTCAAGAGTCGTTGACTCTTAGTGTTAATACGGCCGAATGTAAAGGTGAAATACGAAGTAGGTATATATTATTTTAATGCGATTTGGAATAATTAAATTCATTATGAACACTTATAACACATAGACGATGCATTTTAGTTTCTCGATATTCTACATTTCTTAATGGATTGTTTTAATGATTTATATTTTGGCTTATACGGACAAACAAAAATGTTTTAGACAAACCAAAACATAACGAATAATTCAAGCATGCAACAATTTAATAACAATGGACTATGTTTTGAAATCATTTATTTTAATTTCTAGCCAGTATTGCCGTACTGTAAAGCAAAAGAAATAAATATCGTCAGACTAACACAGTATTTCAGACATACTTGAACTGGATGGACTGGAAACGGTCATCCAACCATCTGGTGCGTTGATCTGGGCAGTCTTTAGCTGAAACTATACCTACTTCCAAGACTAGACCAAGCTGCCGTCGATTATAAAATCATAATTCAACGATTGCATGATTATTTTCAAGAATCTGTAAACGCATTTTGAATCCTTATATTAGCTGTCCGCGCCGCTTGCCTAAACTGAATTATTTTTATGATAATAGTAGAAAATGAGTCGGTTGTGTTATAATTACTAGTGTCGTGGCATACGCATATGGCCCTCATGTAAATGTTATGTCGTTTCTGGTTGGGCAAATTATCTACTATATATACTTTATTTAGATTGGTTCATGTTTAAAATTATTTAAGTATAACTATATACTTCTGTCATTGTGAAACATTATGTCTTGACTGTCTGTTTTTTCGAATATGTTAATTACTGCTTATCTGTAATTAGCATCCAATGTGATAACCATAAATATAATTTTAGTTTTCATTTTATTTTACGTCTCATAACAAATTTTTCCCCCCCTTTTCATTTCAAACTAAAATCATATAGTTCTTTACAATACATAAGGTAACAAATTGTGTACTAAATACCTACCTGAAAATGACAAATTGAAACCACTGAACACATAGAAGTTAGATACAATCGATTAACATGCCCTACAATGCTATTGTAAGTTGTGTGTAACGTCTATGAATGGTGAATGTGTACAGAGATTCTATTCAATGATTTGGATATGCTGAAATCATAGTTATTATGATAATACCTACTAAAGAATGATACCTACTATGATACAGTATATAAGATATAATTTGCTTAGTGATTCGTGAACGAAATTATTTGTAATGTATTAAATATCTAAGTAAAAATGATTTTTAATGGTTAGTGTGCACTAAGTTAAATTTAAATAGATATGTAACGTATCAATACTGATAATATGATTTGTACTTTTAAGGGTAGACTATCTACAACTTTGGCTTCTGAGTACCCATTTATCAACCGCGATGCTATCTACTTCGTAAAGTTAGTGCATTGATACCTAGGTACCTAATCTTATTTCTCATGGTCAAAAATTAATGTTTTCAAATCCTGCTAAAGTCGTCCAAAACGTATTCGCTAGTTAGATTAAGGTTAGTGTAAGCCGTTTAGAAAAACATTGTAGGAAAAATTAATGATGAGAATGTTAGTTACCTATTAAATAATAAACAGTGTTTGGATGAAAAATTACATTATTTTATTCTAGGTATACTAGCTGACCCGACGGACATTTTCATGTCCTTATTCCCAAAGAAAAAAAGCATTTTCAGGTTTTATGGTAATTTTTTTGGTTCTTCTGCTTTTATACTTCGTTAGTACTTTTTGTTTTTTTGACCTGCTGCTAAAGTCTAATTAGCCGTTCCTACAATGTTCTCACATACCTATAACAATGTATTGCTCAAAAATGTAAAAGATCTATTTTAAAAAAGAGCAACCATGGAGTTTCTTGCCCGTTCTTCTCCATAGGAACGGCATTTCGAACGGGTGGTAAAGCAGTAGCATAATATTTTTGTAACTTTTGACGATTCATAAGTACTGTACATAATGGTCTACATGAATAAAATAATATTCTGATTCTGACAAACCGTATTCGGGCTATTACGAACAATATAAGCCAAATTGATCCAGCCATTCTCAAGTGATGCGCTTACCAAGGAACAATGTTTATTTTTTATAGTTAGAAACCATAATGTCTGTCATCCCCGAAGGAGTAGGCAGAGGTTCATCTACATTTCGATGGTGGTAAGTATTTTTGTCCCAATGTAATAGGGAGTAAACCCGATTGCCATTATACCGGACACATATACCCTAAATATGTGGATATAAGCCATAGTACCTCACGCTGGCTCAGTGCGGTTTGTTGAAGTTCACAGACTTTTATTAAGTCTTTAGCGCGGAAAAGGGAAGACCTTCCAGCCTGGCGAGGCGGCCGCTATGCCCTAACGGTTATTGTCGGTATCTTGTATATATGTTACTTCGAAAACTCTTATAGCGCGATTCAGGATTGTGACGTCAATCGTCTATTGTTCTAAAAGCGTCTGCAGTGCCATCTGCGTAGCTTGTGCGGTTGAAGTGGTCGCTACAAGTCAATTATAAGTAAATTGATCTTTTACTTGTCTTTCATTTTGAATATGATGTAGTTTTCTATCTCATATCTCGTACGTGACGTCACTGACATGTGTTTTGTTTTTTTTAACTCCCTTTTCCGCTTTTAGCTTTCTATCTCTTTCATTTCGTACGTAAAGTCATTGGCGTGTGGTTTGTTTTTTCAATACTAATATTATTTTGTACTGACAGGAACGTGGCACCGTAGCGTTATTTTCCATATGATGGCACCATGGCACGTAGAGCTACTTCATCAACGGTTGTATATTATACCTACAGTTCATTTCATTTCATGAAGGAGAAGATGCAGAGCAAACGCAAAGACTAACTCAGTATTAGATACATTAATCTATCCTAGCAACACCGTAATTTTGACAAGTCGTGTCGAATCGCGTCGCCCGCCGCGTCACATCTCACGTAGGGTAAGGCCTCAGCCTCGAATTTAGCGGGCAGCGGGGCGGCGGCGGCGCGGGAGCGGGGCTCGTTGGCCGCCCCGCGCCGCTGCCACGCCGCTGTTTTCGAGAACCGGTCCATTTGATTTTACGCATAAGATTCTGCCGCTCCCGCGCCGCCGCCGCCGCCGCCCCGTTGCCCGCTAAATTCGACGCTCAGGCCTTAGGGGAATGTTTATAAGCGCGTCATTTATAGTGATGAGCCCTCATTGTAATCGAATCATTTAGTAATAATACGCGTAATAGATTATGAAATGTGTTACTAATTTATTTTCATAATCGAATAACGAAACTAATTTGCCTTACTAATCCCAGATACCTTGCTCCCAACTAATTAATTGTTTCGTTAGTCGTCGAGTGGGCTGTGCATTGATTGTATGGTTGTTTCTACTGTAGTAATATCTAATCTGGTGGATGAATAGCTGCAAAGGCCAGTATTATAAAAATATGAAATTTGAATATGACATGCTGCTATCCCAAATAAAACAAAATACTTACAGTATCCATGTCTTTAGTTCATTTATTGACGTATAAATTATCTTCAGGAACTTAACACAGGAAATTAAAAACCTTTTTGTGTCTCATTACATGCTTAAGTATTATTTTTCATTATGAATCAAGCTAATTTATTTCATTCAGTCTATTTTTACTACAAATAAAAAGTTGTGGTGCATTTAACTTTGGACAAGAACGCACCTGACTTCTTTAAATATGCTACGATTATTAAATGTACATAACACCACGCTTACCTACTCTGTCTGTAAGAAATTACATATAGATATTTCTATTTCGACTGTGGTTATAATCGATACATTGTCATAATCAAATCATAAGTATATCTCATAATTGCCCATCACTAGTCAGTCATTCATTTATATTGTTTACGAAAGTGGAAGAGGTGAATGCAACTTTTATTTTTAAGATCCAAAGTTTCCTGAGTCGACTCATATATTTAAATCATTACTTCAAACTTTCATATACTGAAAATGAGTCGTTCTAGTGATATGTCGCAGTCCAATGAATATCTAAGTTTTCGGGGCAGTATTCCTTTACGAAAAATAGTGGTCGACTCGGACGGATCCAAGGTAAACAAACTTTATCAAGATTATAACTTATAAGTATTATTATTCATGCGCTCATTGCTTCATGTAAGTGCTTACCATAGAATTTCGAAGATGTAAATTATGTTTATCCTATTTTTTTAAATTATAAAATGGCTTAAATTTTGAGTTGGTTATATTTAAATCAACAGGCCTGGAAGGTTTTCGACAGTGGGCCAAAGTCAGTAAGCTGCCCTCTGATATGTCTGCCACCTGTGTCGGGTAGCGCCGACGTATTTTTCCAGCAAGTGATGGGCTTAGCTTCACGGAGTGTCCGGGTAATAGCAGCTGAACCACCACCATACTGGAATATGAAAGAATGGTGTGATGGCTTCAAGAGACTTATTGATTACCTTGAACTTGATAAAGTTCATATATTTGGAGCCTCATTAGGTAAGTAATGACTTAGTAAGCAACACCTATTCATGTGTACTGTACAATGGACTGGAGGCATCTATATCCATATAACACTCAGGACAGGGCAAATATGAACAAAATCATTTCTGAAACACTAGTCATGTGAGGAGCTGATTGAACTATGCTCAAACCATTAGACAAATGTCAATTCAAAGTAAAGCGGGAGGTCAGATCAATAAGCAGTATCAAAAATATATTCCCATATGTTTATTCTTTTCTAAATATTCAATACACACAACTTGGTTGTAATACCATTATCGCCAGACAAACACACCAACTATACACTAATCAATGTTTTTATTATGGGTATCATATAATGAACTGGGGGCGAACCCAGTATATAATACTTGTATAGATGTTAAACATCCATGACTCTGATACAAACATTCATGCTAATCACACAAAATTTGTCCCTACCAGGACTCGAACCTGGGACCCTCAGCGCAGAAGGCAGGGTCACAAGCAACTGAGCTAATCAGGTTGTTAAGTTACAGTCTTATATGTATTAAATATTTTCTAGGTGGTTTTATAGCACAGAAGTTTGCCGAATTAACAAACAACTATCCTCGTGTAGC
Organism: Pheosia gnoma; assembly: GCA_905404115.1. Classification (NCBI taxonomy): domain Eukaryota; kingdom Metazoa; phylum Arthropoda; class Insecta; order Lepidoptera; family Notodontidae; genus Pheosia; species Pheosia gnoma. Next base: position 4,341,050 of record FR989910.1, read on the forward strand.
GTCTCTTATTCTCTGCAACACATTCACAGACACCTCTGTATTTGAGTACCATGACTCATCGGCTCTATTTTGGCTATTACCATCTTTAGTGCTAAAAAGAATGCTCATGGGTAACTTCACTACTGACAAATTAGATAAAAGGATGGCTGAATCTATTGACTTCATGGTAGAAAGAGTGAGTAGCTACATATTTTTTTAAATGTTACATTAAATTTAAAACACCTGTATTTATTATGATAGTAATTATGTTCTTCCTGGTAAAAAGTAAGTATCTTGTTGATTGGCCTTGGGGTCTATGTACTTGACGACTTTTTTTTGCTCACATAAAAGTTATTGTGTGCAAAGACCAAAGGGTAATATAATTATTGAAGAGGCAGACATCCAAGGACAAAAATGTACTTAGTATGTAGGTTTCGCACTCAGTCTTTACATTATAATTCAATATGATTCATAATGGACCTATTTGTACAGTTGTTAAACAATGCCTCTGCACTTTAATACATACTGAGACACTAATTTATGTTTGCAAACAATACAGAATACTTTTTAAATGCTCTTGAATTACACCATTTTGAAATTTGATATTACTTTTAGCTGGAATCACTCACCCAATCGGAGTTGGCGTCAAGACTAACATTAAATTGCACACCGTGTTATGTACAACCACAAAAGCTTAGCGATCTGCCAATGACTGTGATGGATGTGTGGGATGAAAGTGCCTTGAGCTCTCATGTCCAAGAAGAACTATACAAATCCTACCCTCACGCTAAATTGGCTCATTTGAAAAGTGGTGGCAATTTTCCATATTTAAGCAGAAGTGATGAAGTCAATTTGCATTTATTAGTAAGTACCTCTATTTGTTACCTAGCTTAGTACTTGTAACTAACGCTACTGTGTATTGTATACCGATTATTTGTATTGCTTTGTGATTTGGAACAATGAAGAGTGAGCTTAGGTCTCCAGTTTAAGTCTGTGCCGTAGGTATAAAAAGATACTTAAAATGTAATAACACAACTGGTTTTATATGTTAACATAATAGGCTAGGTATAATAAAGAGAAACATCACGACTGCATTAACGTCGATTTTATCATAATTCATAAAGCAGGGATTGGTAAAGTTTAAAAATCTCAATCTCATATTATATTCCAGTAACACTTGTTTCAGATACATTTACGTCAGTTCGATGGCATGGAAATCTCGTCCTCATATCTTAGTCTTCTCAAGATGCCAACATTGTCGAATAACCAGCCAGAAGAAGGAACAGTCAGCTATTTTAATCAAACAGAGAAATTAGTTAAAATAACATGAATATTATCTTCCATTATTTGTTATTTAGCATACATATAACACCAAAAACGAGCTTGAAAACATTTCGATAGATATAGGATAGCTATCTATCTACCTATGTGGAGGTCTTTTCACAATGTTTGAGGTTGATCGACGCAAAGAATAAATATTTCCGTAGGAAATTAAACATTTCAACAAAATGGCCCCCTTAACTCCGTACCAAATCAGTTTGCCTGGAGTTAATCTGTAGCCTGTGAAAAATTCTGAACGGGCAATTTGTACAGAGCTGAACCAAATCCATAGTCCGGCCATAATACCATAGGGGTCGAACTTCTTAAAATCCCTTCATAGGCGGTAAAGTCGTAAATATATTAATTGCACAGAGTATGTAATAGTTATTACGAACAGATATTTAATTCCGCAAAGAAATTTCAATGGAACTCCACTCTTGCTACAAAGCAATAAAGTGCACTTTGGCTCGCAAACCGCTGCATTTTAAAAAATATGATTACATATCTATGCGCTTCTCTTTTTATCGTCTAACTCTTTCTCTTGCAAACGCGTTGCGTTCCCGACCACCCCAGTGGTCGATAACCCGACCACCGGGGTATGCAGTAGGATCGACGAGTGACGGATGTTTGCTTACTGTCCAAACTTTACGTCTCTACTTACTTAGGCTATGGGTGACGTAGATCATTAAGCAGTCAGGAGTTGACCTTATAAGATTGATAATAATAGATAAAGATTTGAATTAATCTATTCCTCGCTACACACGTTGTTATATGCGTATAGGTACATTCTATGATAAGAATTAAGTGATATGATTATAGACTAGGAAGCATTTTCTACAATAGCATATATAAGCTTATTCGTCGGGATATGGGTGAAAAGGTGAACTTTTATGTCAGGGTGTACACTAGTATGATAATTATTTAATTCATAAGGTTTATGTGTTTGAAATATTTATTTTTTCCAGAGTTAAAATAACTTATTGCAAAGACAAACGAGATAACCTTTGAAAAATATTGCATTATTGTGTACATAGAACATTTCCTGCCCGAGTCTGACTATTTATTTATACAATATGAAAATAAATGCATCCTATTAATAACATCTGTTTAGTTTTCATTCGCGGTTATCACCTAACGCATCAAAATACACAATGACTACATTTAAGATGCAGAGATAAATCCTTATTTTTCTACAACATGTACTAACAAACTCTATGTGTCCTTTTCTAGCTTATGTAACTGATGCTCTTTTTTGTCTTTCTGGGCTTGTAAAGCCTTTTCTCTCTCTTCGTCATCTGAGAAATATTCAGCTAAACTATCGTCTTCATGTGGGACTGGTTGACCGGCCATTGTGGTGCCTCTCTCTGTTAGGGCGTGCAATTTAACGAGAGGATCGTCGTACGAGTCTGCTATTTCTGTTTGATTTTGAGATGTCTGGTTGTTATGTGCAGTGACGGTGGAGTATATAGACATGGCCTGAGCGACTAAGTTGGATACATCTCCTGCGTTCGCTGGCAAGATGAGTGTGTTGTTTGTTCTCGCTAGTTTGTTGAATGCAGACACGTATTGTTCGGCTAATGTGAGGGATGCGGCGTGCTTGCTGTCCTGAAAACAATTATAAAACAAGGTTACATATTTTTTAATAGCGCAATGCGTATAAATAATGATAACACACCATCATGTAGTGCCAATAGTATTTGACCAATGTAATGGGGGCAGTATGGACACTCGACCTCATTGTGAGTGGGTAACGGGCCATAGTCCACCAAGCTGGTTCAGTATGGGTTAAAAACTTCACATTCCACATTCTACAAAACTTCACAAAGATTTTGTAGAAGGCAGACATTGTGAAACCTCACTTGGTTTCACAATGTCTGCCTTCTACAAAATCTTTAAATCCAGCTAATTTTGGACATTGAAACTTAAGACTAAACTGACTCGCTAACTGCCTTGAGTCCAGACCGGACCTCATATGGCTTTTTGCTTGAAAAATGTGGCTATATGTACTATTGTTAAATAATACAACATTCTTTATTAGTTACAAAAGTTTACCCGGTCAGCGAGTGCGCGGGCGATGAATTTGAGACCGCGAGCGCGCGCCTCCGCCACGGCGAGCATGGCCTGCGCTTCTCCCGCCGCCTTGTTTATCTGCTCCTGCTTCTCGGCCTCTGCAAAAATAAATAAAATAAATATAGCCACACGAATATACCAACTTTACGGTCCCAAACTAAGCAACGCTTTCATTATAGGCAGGGCCGTAGCCAGTAATTAGTTTCGGGGGAGTTGAGCTCTGGACCAGAGATAATAAGCAAAATCAACAAGCCGACGAGGCAAAAATATTTTAGAATGTACCTATGAATAATATGTTGGATTAGCTAATGCATATCCGGGGGATTGACCCCCTTGCGATCCCAGTATATAATATATTTTTTTGTTCCTAATGGCCTTTTTCTATTGAGTATAGCTCTACGTGATTCTGCGAACAGCACAGTGGGGAAGATACAATTGAGATTATAATAGTAAATTTAAAATTGATACCTTGCTTTAGTGGAGTGTATTTTATAGCCTGTGCAGAGGAGGGACTATTTTCCAGGAAGCATAGACAAAAACTCTTCAGAAGCAGAACAAGTACTTTGGAGGACTTTTTGTAGGCGGTACCTTTTAGTCCCTCGTGAGCATTATGCGATGTAGTTATGTTATTTATTTTAAAGAAGTAAAAAAGTACGCTAAAAACTAACAGTCCTTTACAGTAAGTTAAGGTGTCATGACCAACAAGAGTACTGTCCATTATATTGATTTCTTTTCGTGAGTATTTTTGTAGTGGACTGTACCACACTGTACCTGCATTATTGAACTAACACTGGCGTCTATTACCTGAACCCAATATCCTGGCTTGTCGCTTGCCCTCCGCAATATTGATGTCCGCGGCCCGCACTCCCTCGGACTCTAAAATAGCAGCGCGTTTCTTTCGCTCAGCTTCAACTTGCATCTGCATGGCTTCGTGCACACGATTCGGCAGTTTTATATCACCTGAATATTACAAAGATCATGAGAGATATAAGTGGACTGGAGATGGACCAACTATTACATGACAAGTTGGTTTGCTGGCACTTCTTAATGGAATCAGCATACTTAAATGGTGTTGTGGCCAAATATTTGGCAGTTATAGGGCATCTATGTCTACCACTTAGGGGTTTACAGGTGTGATGATGTTTATTTATATAAAACAGGCCAAATTCTGGCTAAGCCAATACTTACGTATCTCATATCTCAAGCATGTAATACCCCAGGCTTCGCTGGCCTTGTTGATAGCATCCACAATGGCCACATTCAATGACTCCCGCTCTCTGAACACTTTATCGAGAGAAATCTGTCCAAGCTCAGAACGCATGGTAGTCTGAGCCAGCTGGGTAATGGCAAACTCTGGGTCTTCCACACCATATGATGCTGGAATACAATTATGATATATACTATTTTGTTTTACAAAATCTACAATATTAGTTGTCTGAATGCACACCACATAAAAGCTACTAAGTTGAGAAGTCTAGGATTATAATGTTACTTGGTATGGTGAAAGATTACATCCCTGGTCATTGATAGTCTAAGATACCCTCAGAATTATAGGGTTGCATTTGGACAGTCAAAAAGGCCAAACAATCATGAAATGGTTCACAAGATGAGCCCATTCATAAACAGATAACCAGTGATGTTTATTTATATTAGAATTCTGTAAGCACAACAGAGAGTAACCAAACAATGTTTGGTATTATATTACAAATTAAATGTATTTATCAATAGTTACCTAAATATGGGTCTATTATACGAAGATACAGTACTCCATCGATACTCAATGTGACATTGTCCGATGTAATTGCGCTTTGCTTTGGAACATCAATGGCAATCTCCTTAAGGCTCTGCACATATTTGATTTTATCGACAATTGGCCACAGCAAGTTCAGCCCTGGCTCCAGTATCCTGTGAAATTTACCCATTCGCTCCACAATCCATGCCTGTGAAACATTATAAATTCATTTAGAATAGATAATAATGATGAATAGTCCAGTATTATGAATTAAATGAATACTAGTACTTTTAATAAGTGTATGCTGATGAACTAAATCCATTTCTGAGATATCAGCTAATAAAACAATAATACATCTCCTGATCCTGATTACAATCAGTCCATCTGTCCAAGAATAACGATGCAGGCAGACTGAGAGAGGTGTAGCATATAACACTACTTTTAGCACTGGCAAAATCTCTGAAATTATACGGCAAGTGTATTACTACCCAAATAAGAATTTATGTATTGCTCAAAAATTTAAAAGATCTTTTTTAAAAAAGAGCAACCATGGAGTTTCTTGTCCGTTCTTCTCCATAGGAATGGTATTCCGAACGGGTGGCAAAGTAGTACAATAATATTTTGTAACTTTTGGCGATTCATAAGTAAGTATGGTCTACGTGAATAAAAAATATTCTGATTCTGATATGAAATACAACACAGTTACATACCTCTTGTTGTGGAACAAACATAATAATTGTATTAAGAGGAGTCGTCGAGCGATATCTTGTGTTTGTTATGCTATAAAGGAAACGAGCATTGTTTTGATATTCCGTGTTAAAAACATTCTGAAAACAATCGGTAAAGTTTAGGTTAGGTGTTAAACATTCATGTGCAAATAATTTTGTATATATACATTCTGAACCGTACTGACCCGTAATGGAAGAGATTTGGACAAAAATAATCTAGTGCGAGAAAACATTTTCAATATTTTTTGGAATAAGTTATTGATATAATTACACTTTCCATTCCACTTCCATCCATCCAATACACCAATCAGTTTTTTTTTCTATTACCAAGACCAATAAGTCAACAAAATCAAATGTCATGTCCAATGAAAATAGATTGTCAATGATGAACCGATTAGAGATGCTGTATGTAAAAAGTCATAAATTAATCGAATCATAATCTTCTTAGTCGATTAGTTATAATTATATTTTGTTTATAGCAACATCACAGAAATGTTTACCAGTGTAGTAAAATAAAACGTCATAGAGGAAATAACGCTATGTCGAGCGCTAAATCTGAATAATACGTTGTTTGATCAATATAGAGGTTGTTAATTATATTTCTCATAATATTTAGACTTCAGTTGTATAACAATGGATAACATATCGTTGCTTTCTAAAACTACGTATAATACAGTTACTGATATTCCGCACGAAATAAGTATCGCTGCAAAACTAAGACGATTAAAAATTGAAGAAAATATTCTGCTTCAAGGACTTCATAATTTGGATAAGAATTTGAACGAGACCCATGATGGGTATTTTATAAAATACAGGATTTTTGTTACAAAAACCAAAAACTCTTTCGCTGAAATTAAAAAAACATTTCAAGATGTTAAGACCAGCGTATCTTCTCAAGAAATATTAAAATCTATTGGTAAGATACTATCTTCTTCGCCTACAGGCAATGGGTTACTATGTATCATGGTAACCCAGATAAATAAATAAATAAATACCATACGGTCCTACACTAAGCAAAGTTTGTATTGTGGGTACATACAATGGACTGAGGGTGAATTCAATATATAATACTTATCAGGATATTGGACATCCATGACTCGGGTAAAAACATTCGTGCTTATCACACAAAGATTGTCCACCAGGATTCGAACCTGGTACCCTCGACACAGAAATCAGGGCCACTACGAACGTACTCAAATGTAGTGTGTTTTCATAGACTATAGTAATTTTCGAAGAATACTAACTGGCGCAAGTAGGTGTATTCATCGATATAATGTAAATGTTGCCCATCTGCCTCGACCCTACTTGTCGCGCTATTAGTCATAACTGCGTATGCCTGTAGTTTAATAGTCTTGATAAAACAAGTGTTTTAAGAATTATTGTTCACCGTGTATATATCTTATTAAACGATTATCAAAGTCAAAGTCAAATCATTTATTTCGTATAGGCCTACGGGGGCACTTACAAATTGTCATTACATTTTTTCCTTAACACTACAACTACTACTACTATCAACCTCCATACACAACAGCGTATCTTAATACTTTGCCAAATAGCTCTCCAAATCCAGTGCGCGCCATAGTGCAAACTCTTTGTAAGTTGCAAACATATTCCGCAAGGCGTTGGTTGTTTTATTTATTTTTTTATTTTTACATTTAGGTCTACCAACGACTGTTACAATAAAACTTACAAGCTAACCTTAAATAAACTATCTTGCTAATTGCACAGCCAATTAAAGGTAAACACCACTTGCATTGTTATTCTGCGAATACAAAACTAAAAACTAAGGCTGTGTAACGTTGTAACTGACTATCAGACCACACAATAGATAGCGTTGTCTTACAAAGCAACGGTCAATATCAGAATAGGCTATTGCGCTGGTTGAGTGGAGATGTCATTAATAGGTAATACATAATATATCATAATCAATCAATCATAATAAATGATTTTTTTTACAGAAATTGATGAAATAAAAGGTAATATTCTTGAATTAGAAAATAATATTAAATCGTTTAAGAATTCGCTACAAACAGACTTGATAGCTTTAAAATCTACTGCACGTCAAATGAATTCGGAAGTAAGTATCATTTTTATTTATAAAAGTAATTTTAAAGATAATATGCTATTTATGTACATAGACTTTGGATATGACAATTTAGACAAAGTTTTGTCACAAGAAATAACAATTCCCTAATAATCCTTTTGGAATCACGCAGTAGACAAAGGTTCACTAATCACCGATTAGTAATCACTTTAGGAGCGCCTAAAAATAACATATTAGAAACATTATAAATAGTAGTTATATAATATGTATACTTTAAAAAAAAATTGTCGGGGAGAAATAAATGCTTATAGGACGGTAACGACCCGAAAAACAATTACAACATATTTATAATGACTGCTTTTCACTTATAGCTATGTGAAGTACCTGTAAAAATTGATAAAATTATAAAATCTACAAAAGTTGAAATTCTGAAATACAATGAAATCGTGCCAAGTCCTGTGAAAATATTAATGAATTCTCCTTTTAAATGCGTGGTAAGTTTTTATAAGATATTTTTTTTAACCAATGTAGGTACCCATTCAGGTGGAACCTCAGGTCAGGGCGCGAAATTCAAAATTTCAATGGTTTTTATTTTTTTACGAAAAATTTGGACATCTATACGATATAATTTAGTTTTTTGCGATAAACTAAATTATATCGTATAGATGTCCAAATTTTTCGTAAAAAAATAAAAACCATTGAAATTTTGAATTTTGCGCCCTGACCTGAGCTTCCCCCTTAAAATATTTTATTTCTTATGTTGTCTTTCTAGGAAGTGCAAGAATTCCAAGACTTTATGAAAAACAGTTTAAATCGGTATGGAGGATGGAATGAATACAATCATAACCTATTTGTTAATTCGTGGCAAAAAATATTTTCAGTAGAAAATAATAACGACCGGAAAGATTGCGATAGATTTATTGAAAATTCCTCAATTTTTCAGACATTCCTTGAAGAGGTTTTGCCTAAATTACAAGGTTATTGTTTATTGTATCTGATAAAGATAACTAAGTCGTGTGTGACTGTGATAGCCTCCTATATATTTTTTATCATTTCAGGTTTGTCCACTGAAGATATTATTTCACATGCCAAATGGTATTTAAAATTTGTAACCCTTAAAGAGCGACAGCAAAAAGCCATAGATAAGTGGAGACTAAACAGAGAAAGAGCGAAGAAATCAAAGGTTGGTTGCTTAAAAATAATTGCTATTGCAAATTGGGTATTTGAGAGTAAAATAAAAACGAATAGGTACTAAAAACTTAAAATATCGAAAAATACTTAATAATAATATCGCCAGAAATTAGTAATTTTTTATCGACTGATAATATTAGTCGATAGAATTACAAGAAATTATTGAAACAGATTTGCAACAGTATTGTTATTTTTTTTTCAAAATCTGTTAACAAGCCTGTTTCAATCATCTCGCGTATTTCTATCGTCTAATAATTAGTGCATAGAAACACACAAAATTATTGCAACAGAGATATATAATAGGCCTGCTGGTGCTTGAGCTTTGAAGAGATGTGTAAAAATATCGCTCCGGATATACATTATATTGAAAGAGTTAGCCGCTTTGATAGGAGGATTTTAAAATCTAATACGGTGTCGAGAATATTTGTGTGGAGTATTAACATTAAATAATTTTAGCAATTGAGAACAGTCAATTAACTACTGCATAAAGTTTTAACAAGTTCAATAAATTCTCTTATGTTTTCCTACTGAAACCAGTTTAATTTTTTCGAGTCGTCTTAAATAACTTGAACCTTCTGAGAGCTCCTGAAGAATAGGCCAAAAGCGTTTCTGAGTACGTCATTTCTCAAACAATGTGTTGCGAGGAAAGACATGTCGTCGGTACTTACATATGGACTCTGATTTTAATCAATCTGCCGGTGTGGTATTTATTTATTCTGTATAAATGTGTATTGATCTATAATGTCTGTCACTAGAAATTAATCAATTATACCTACACATCATTTGAGTTATTTTTCTCAAGGTGACGCAGAATTCAAAGAAAAGTTATGTTATAAATACCCTTCGAAAATACGACAATCTGAATTATAAACAAGAAAAATACAAATTCTGCTCCACTGGAAATATCAACATTGGTAGGTACTCAAAATACTATCATGCGATTTATTGCTATTGCGTTAAATACTTTCAACGTTCTTGTTACCTATTAACATAGATTTTTCAATAGTTTCAGATGATAAGAAAAATGAAGTACCAATATCATGTAATTCACATCGGTAGGTACCCCACTTACCAATTTTAACTAATCATTTTATTAATAGAAGTGGCCACGACTTCATATGCGTGGACTTGACATGACATATGCGTGGCTCTTTAGCTAACCCGGGGAATCCAATCAATTTACGTGCAAAAGCCCTTTCCTAGATGTTGATCTTGGTATATGTTTTCAGCTATATGCAGGAAGAGGAACCCATACATTTTCAGTACGTCAAGTGCTAGATTATTCGTAATCTAACTGTATAGTTTACGCATTTATATTTCCGCATGATTTACAGCTTAGGGATGTAAAATATGCAACTAAAAGCTTTATTTAAGATTCAAAGTTAATACTTTGAGCCTGTTCCCTAGCAAAACTTGCGGGTTTTATGAGTATGTTATAATGAATATATTGCCATACTGAATATCATCAAAATCTATAGTAGTTTCTGCGTGATGCTTATTCTCGACTTCAGCCAAAATACATCAAAAAATCTGGCCTCTTTATATATCTATACGTTAAAATAAGATTGTAATATTTATACACCTACCTAACAAAACTGTGAGCTAAGAATTTTATCTTTGATTTAAAAAAAAAAAATATTTTGTAAACAGAACCCGTCGTATATACATGTGATTGGCATTTTTTTTACTTCGGTATTTTTTAAAGTGAGGAGTCAGCTCAAGATTCATGTAGAAGTAATTTAAACACTACATTAAGATTTGAAGAATTAATTGAAAGTGGTGAAGACTTACACTTTTTAAGACCAACTAAACAATGGAGCAATAGATGTAATTACAAAACCAAAGAACCCCGTGAATATATAAATGGCCTGGAAAACATCAAGAAGTTGTAAGATTTTTAATAATATTTTTTGTGATGGTTACTTAGTTTTTAATAAAATGCCCAAGTTACATACCTATCTAAGTTTTGCAAGTAGGCAAGTAATGGTGAACGCACCGAAAGAGCCGAACGAAGCATTTTTATAATTCTTCGTCCTTATTAAATCCTATGAAACTTCGCACACCTGTCCCCACGCCAAATCGCGCATATTACTTGCCCGTATCAAATTTCGCAGATAGAAAGATACATCATTCTTACTACTCTTTTACTTGGCAACTTGCAATGTTAACAGGGCGTAAATTAGAAATAATGATTTTTTTTAGTTATAATTACTTATTATTTTCAGAGGCACGCCGATTTGGAGAAGTGGTTTAAAATAGTGATTACAATCAACTTCAATATTTTACAAATTTTATATAATCGACTAACAATGTAGTATGTCAATCTCTAGACAAAATGCGTTCCAGCTATAAATCAAATTTACATTTTTAGCATAATTTTCAATAGATTTTTTGACGTTGTTACCCGAAACTGATAACTTAGAATAATAATATTATGTATAATAATAGTAATACAAATGTAATATGTATAATAGTAATAATAATATGCTTTAAGCACATACGACGCTTACAAAATTAAATAGATAAGAAGTAGAGATTTACAACAAAAGAGGCAACCACAGAGTTTCTCCGCTAGGAATACGGACGTACGAGGAAAATACTAAAACTTAATTATATTTGAGTAGTTAACCATTAAGGAACAGTATTTTGATGAAAAATTCTAATATATTATTCTTATCCTCTAATAAGAATAATTAATAAATAAAGACAATTATTGTGTTCTAGTGTTTATTCAGTTTGTAGGCTGATGATTTAGTTTATTTGTTTGTTTATTACAATAGTATGTCGCGTTAGGGTAATCTTCTTTATACATTTTAGATTTTTTCATCAAAATACTATTCCTAAATGGTTAATTACTCGATATTATTAAGTTTGTCTTTCCCTCGAATTTTTAAACGTTTTATAACTTTATCAAACTTCATATAGGTACTGCGCAAAGTAAAACTCTCGTGCGCGATGTTATAATACGTCTATAAATTTGGGGGTTTGGGTGTAACTGTAATGGAAGGAAATTGTATAATTTGGAGGAAATAGTTTTAAATTTGGGCAGCAAAAACCTGACAACCCTGATTCATGCTTTTGTACGCGCCCTTTTTTTATTCTGTGCCCCAGCTCTAAGCTCGTGTCATATTTTACGGCATGACGTGGTTTATTTAATTTTGACAAAGAAAATGAACAACGAATGAATGAATGACAGATAATCATTCATACGTAGTATCCTTGGGGGACAATCGTTGTCGGCGGAAACAGGCGATCGTGTGTTCGGTCGGCGGTCGGCCGGCCTTGATAATTTTATTTCGCTGCTTGCATTTGGCGGGCTACGATCAATCAGTGTAATACACTGTAAGAAATATTTCTGAAAAAATAATACTTTGTAAGAAGTTGCGGTGAAGCCGTAAACATTTTAAGAAAAAGAACAAAAATCTTTATTATCATGGGTGCTTTAGCAGCAGCTTTGGGTCTTCTCCTGGTTATTTCCGCCGCCCGATCCGAGGAAGCTCCCAAAGGGCCCAAAGTAACACATAAGGTAAGTGTTTTATAGGCTTTGTTAATTCATTGCAAAAGCCACGTTGCAATGAAACGTTCCCGATAGATAAGTCCGAAAACATGGTCGACCGGTCGGTGACCTTATATGAACTGATGACGCTATACAATTTTGGATAACAAAAGGTCATACAACTTTAACTACATTTTTATACTTTTGGGATTGTAAAACTTTTTTTTTCTTGTATCTTCGTTAGGTCAAGTTTGATATACAAATTGGAGATGAAAAACCTGAGACAATTGAGATTGGTCTGTTTGGTAAGACTGTGCCAAAGACTGTTGAAAACTTCTACCAACTGTCCCAGAAGCCTGTGGGGGAGGGTTACAAGGGCAGCAAGTTCCACAGGGTGATTGACAACTTCATGCTCCAGGGTGGTGACTTCACCAAGGGAGATGGAACTGGTGGTGAGTATTTTCAAAAAGTTGTCATACAAAGGAATCTAGATCTATTTGATATCAGCGTTTTTGCATATGTTTTTAATTTCCTCTTTTAAGAAAATAATCAGCAAATGTTCCTAATTAATGGCAATATTGTTGTACAAAGTAACCCAATCAAATAACCAATCAATTTTACTGTAGCACTAATTAAGGGTTTATCTTAATTGCAACTACATATAATATTTAGATTTGATTGCCAATTGTTTGGTTAGTAACCAACCTGTAACTAGCTATGAATGGGTAACCTTGACTTAATGCCACCCAAAACCTGCATATAACATCCTATTTTTATGCAGACTGGTTTAAATAAGTGTTATTATTGTTTTTTTAATAATGTTAAATAATTATGTAGGAGTTGCTACTGCACTGCCAAAGCTGGCATTTTTTATTATGTAGATGAAATATTTTTCCCCTTTTTTATAATAAGGTCGCAGCATTTATGGTGACCGTTTTGAAGATGAGAACTTCAAGCTCAGCCATTATGGAGCTGGCTGGCTGTCTATGGCCAATGCTGGCAAAGACACCAATGGCTCGCAGTTCTTCATCACCACCACCAAGACCCCCTGGCTAAATGGCAGACATGTTGTCTTTGGCAAGATTTTGAATGGAATGGTAAATGATTCACTACTATATGTTACCACATACTACTTCCAGCCTCATCTGCACACCCTTAGATCTAATGATCTCAAAGCCAAGTGAAACAAATAAATGTTAACTTGTACGCCTTTAGCTCAAGATTTTGTATTTTTTTTGTAAGCAACATTTTGAACTACCATATCACCGAAAAGAAGTAGTTTCTGATTTTCCTGGGTGCTGTGCCCACAGAGTTTCACAGGTTTTCTTTGATTGGCGAGTAGTGAAGGTGTGTAGGTGGGTTTATTTGTAGATATTATTTTAACTCTCATAAAATTGATGCGGTTAGCAGGCAATTTTATCTAAATTGATCTACATGAGCAAATCTCAAGACTTTTAACCTTGTAATTTATTAATCATCATAAAATTGGACCACTTAATTATACATCTGTATTATAATGCAATTCAGGCATGTTAGTACAAGTGGCCATTAAGTTTACCTACAACATACATGTGTTACATTCAGACAACATATAAATTTTAACAATATTTGATATTATGAATTGTGATATCCTTGTTTTACATTATCATTTATATTTTTAATGTAGTCACACAAGCAATATTGTTTAACAAAGTACAATTTACTTTCATTGAGTAGTCTGCAATTGTTTTGTAATCTCACAATGACTTGTTCACAGGATGTTATTCGCAAGATTGAGAAAACTGTCACTGGAGCCAATGACCGTCCCGTCAAAGACATAGTCATTGTTGACACCCACACAGAAGTTGTGGCAGAACCTTTCAGCGTCACAAAAGACAGTGCTCAATAACGTATTGAAAATCCTTGGTTTATTTAGCAATGTGTTTTTGTTTAAATGCATTTATAAGATTAAAGTGTTTAATTTTCATTACCTACACTGATATTTAATTTTGTGTCTGAGAATTTGTGCCACAAGTTGTCACAGTCATGACAGACGAGATTGTATTCTTATTAGTTTGCAAACATTTTTGATGTGCCTATATATTTTATGGGACTTGCTAATAATTTTTTTATAAATAAAAAAGATTTCATTACAACTTTAGGCTATTTATTTGTTTTATACATAGTTCAGCTTCCTTTTTAACTTCATCATTCCTTGATATTACTCCCATTTTCCATGCATAACCACAAGATTTCCTGGCAGCATCTACAAATTTTTTCTTCAGATAAGCTCTTCCAAGATTGACATACATAGGGCCTAAATCATCCATTTCTATATTTTTGCCCATTTCAATAGCCTCTGTAAAGTAAGTTATACTCTCATCTGTTCTTTCTAAGCGGTCACACACAGTGCCAATATCATTAAGTTGTATTACTATGTGTTCCTTGTCAACATCCGATAATTCTTTCATTTTATTTAAAGATTCAATCATTAATTTTAGGCCATGTTCACATTGGTCACAATCTAAATAGAGCCGGCCATACCAATCCTCTGTCATAGCCAAAAGTTTCTTGGTTTCATCATTGGGATTATTCTGCATGGATGAATTTAGCTTTTCAAGACACCAGTCATAGCCCAACTGAGCAGTGGTATATTCTTTTTTTAAATGGCTGACCCTTGCCAGTTTAGTGCTGAGGTGTACCATTCGAGGATCATCCTCTGAGGCTCCAGCTGCCATAATTCTTTGAGTTACAGCTATGAATAGCTGCTTAGCTTTATCGAGTTGATCTCTCTGAAGCGCCAAGTTCGCCATGACATCATATATGTATGTTATTCCCAGTTGATGATCAACTTGTTGAGCCTGTCTCAGTGCTACATGAAGCAATTGTTCTGCTTTTTGGTATTCCCCGTTTTGGATAAATAGAATGCAATGTTTTATAGTATGAATAAGATCATCTTCCGTGCTGGGTTTTTTTTCAATACCAAGCCATGTGAAAAAGGAAAATCCTAATAAGTAGGGTGTACTTTTTTTTTGTTTTGTAATTTTATGAAGTGGTTTGATAACTGGAGCAGGTTTGACGTGGCTGGCTAATCTTGCCAGATTATTCCACAGAAATCTGTACCTCGTCGACATATTCGTTCCTTTAATACAAAAGTTAATGGATATTACAATGCAATGTATTATGTAACCTTGTAATGTAATAATAGGTAAACAATTACGGAAATCGTGAGAAGAGAATGTGGTAATAGAAATTAATTTATTTACACTTTAATTTTTAAATTGTTCTTGCCATCTTAGATGCGTTTTTCTTGTTTTTGTTCTGCCTGTCTTCTTTCTATTTTTGTCAGTGTCATCATGTCATGTGAACTGTCCTGTCGGCACTGGCCACTGACGTCTATATATACAAGTACAATATATAGAGGTCAGTGTTCGTATCCCACATTACGAGTAGACCGTACTGCCATCTAGCGTGATATTTGGAAAATTTGACATTTATATTAGAATCTATGTTGTCAGAAAATATTATAACTTTCAAAAGAAAGATGAAATTATTTCTTTCTTTGTCAATTAAGGTAATTTAATTGACATTTTGAATTTCGCGCCCTGACCCTGAGCTTCCCCCTTAAATGGCGTATGTTCAGACCGTGTAGGTGCTAAAAGTTAAAAAAAAAACAGTAGAAATATCTCTATCTACGAAAATATGGAACTAAAAATATGGACTAAGACCACTGACGTCCATAGAGGTCAGTGACTAAGACAGAAAGCGGGGATGTAGAAAAAACAGTGTATCGACTTTTAAAACAGTAGGGTTATCAACACTGTCTGTGGGTCACACTGTTACCAAAAAAACAGAGCCAAAGACAAAAAAAAATGAAGGTTGGATGACGGAACCAGAAATATTTAGTTAGAAAAAATATAATTTTGTACTTCTACACAATCTTTATTTTATTGAGTGCGTCGGGTGATCGCATATTAGAGGTTTCGTCATAACAAATTAAATTAGAAAGTGAGCAGCTTACTATTGCAGAAGAAAATAGTGTGTGTTTATCATGATAAGACATTGGCCTATTCCGCTAACTCGATTATTGGAATAATGCAGTTCAGCTACGAAAGGCTTTCTTAACGTTTAGACGGCAAAACAGTGAAGAAAGCAATGAAAATGTACGGTATCAATGGTTCAGATCTTCCTCCTGTAACGGAGGATACCTTCTGTAAATACGTTTTATATTACGAGATAAATAACTCAAGGTATGTTTTTAGTTACTACGTCCTTGTATTTTCTGTGTGTTTTTTATGCTCATGAAAGTGCTTTTTGCAGGGTCCGCATTTGGGATTTGATTATATTGATACCAAATGCTCTGTTTGTGCTGTTCTTAGTGGTAAGGTTCAATAAGGCTCAGTTGAAGCTGCGGGCTACTAGCAGTCCTATATTTTTAACTATGTACACATTGGTGTGGGGCAATGTGATCATAAGCTTAGTGCGATGTGCCGTCTCCATGACTGTGAATGCAGCGGTGTCCCCTGGTGGTCTGGTGGATAAAATCTTATGGGTCACGGTGAGGTTTTTCCTGCTGGCCACTGAGATGAGTGTTGTCATCTTTGGACTGGCGTTTGGTGAGTTCCCTTGGTTATATCTACTTAATCATATTTTTTTGACTAAGTCTTTGTTACAAATTAAAACTTTCTCAATGCCTTTTAGCTTTGAATCTTTTTTGTTGTGCAGACTAAAAAAACAGAGTTATCTAACTTGTATTTTAATGTTGAAATTAGGTTACAGATAAAACCAGAGACAGACAAAAACATTTTATGGTCAGGTCATGCATTATTAATTAGGTATGATAATATTTTATAAAGTATGAACTTTTGAAAACTATGGCAAACATTATAAAAAAAATCTAGTGTTTCATAGTAGAGAGTTAAATAAACTGAACTCGGTATTTTGGAGGGCTCACATGGGTTCAATCTAATGCATCGCAGCCCTTTTGTGACAGTATAATATTATGTATAAGACGACAGCTGCAAACAAGACCCAAATATTACAATTTACATTGTAAGTTATTCAAACATTACAATGTGATTTCAAACTTTGTGAGATATATACATGTTTCTATTTCAAATTTTCAGGTCACTTAGACAGCCGTAGCAGTATTAGATATGTGTTGCTGGCGACATCGCTCCTGTCCCTAGCATTCACAGTTGCGCAAGGAACCCTCGAAATAGTGATGCCAGATGACATGTTCCACATTGATACCAGAAACTATGACCTGTTTGGGCATGGAGGCATGCTGTTTTGCTTTTCATCGTCATTGGTGTTCGCAATTATCTATTTTCTGATACTGCTACTACCATGGATTCCCTTGAGAGAATATTTGGCTTTACCATGTAAGTGCAAGAGTATGATTAGGTTATACTTAAATTGTTGTGTTCGAATCAATCTTGCAGCCTAGCAAACTGGTTCGATCGACAGTAAGGCAAATATCAGATGGCTGGCAATACAAATGTATTCCTCAGGTTAACACTGTTAATAAAGGTTGGCTTGCAATCCAATCTAATTGGGCTGATTATCAACATTGGGCAATTGCTGATGTCTGATACCCCATTTCCATGCATGACTGAAATTATCGGTAATATATG
Organism: Pheosia gnoma; assembly: GCA_905404115.1. Taxonomy (NCBI): domain Eukaryota; kingdom Metazoa; phylum Arthropoda; class Insecta; order Lepidoptera; family Notodontidae; genus Pheosia; species Pheosia gnoma. The sequence continues at coordinate 4,359,225 of FR989910.1, forward strand.
GGCAAAACTAGGTGTTTAAAGTTAATTACATTTTATCAAACCCACATTTCTCATGTATAGAATTAGACAACATGTTTTCAGATAACCCTGCATTGTAATAAACCTATTATAAGTCATTAAAAAGTTATTAAATCTAAACATTACATTAGTGACTAATAAAATTAAATACTCAGAAATCATTAATTATATATTAATTCGTGAACAAGATAAAAAGGAGGCGTGGGGAATGGGTGCTATTGCCGCCCTATTTTTATTGGCAATCACACCAAAACTGTTGAACAGATTTGAATGAAATTGGGTACAGATGTTAATTAAGTATATTTTGGAAAAGTACTAAATTGACAAAAGCAACTTGTTATGAAAAAACTACTTATAAATACTATTTACAGTTGATAAAGAGACCAATAAATAATTTCCTGCTCTTGATATCTGAGGTGGGGTCATGTAAACATACATTATGGCGTGTTTTGCTTACACTTTATTTATCTATTAATATTGATATTGTGTTTATCATAGAGTGGACAGACCTTTTGATCCGACCCTCTGGGCCCATAGTTGGGACTCACCTACGTATAAGTATGGATCAATGCTAATCAGGATGTATAGCATCAAGTAGTTCTAGACGCTGTTGCACTATTTTATTTTTTAAATAGTCATACTTTTGACTAGGTCACCTACCATAGAGTTAAATATGTTTAGAACACTTAAATGTGTCATCATTGAATAATTCGCAATCGGTATCGGAAACTTCCCAATACGCATTACCGCGGCCATACATCATGTTTCCGCGATCGAAAGTTTTTGACAGCTGATCGGAGGCGACATCAACATCGGAATAATTTTTTATCCGTTTCCGACGTCGAAGATATAATATTCAAAGATATAATTAAAATAACCCACCGGATCTTTGAGACGCAACTATTAACATTTTGACATATGGTCTTACAGTCGCACGACAGCCAGTATCCTAAGGTTAAGTACACATTATCAAAAAAAAACAGCCTTCATTGCCCATAGATCAAAGATGTTAGATTGACAACCATTGCATATTTTAATCCGGTCCTGTTTCTAGCGAAACTATCCTTCTACCTGTACGTGCTGCTACTGGCCTTACTGGACAGCACGCAGGCGGTGGGCGCGGGCCTGCTCGCGTGGGGCGCCATGCAGTCGGGCCTGTGCGTCGTCGATGTCACCACATGGCTCTACTTCGCATTATACACACCGCTTGTTTATCACACATTTCTCAGCGAATTTTTCAGGTATGTGAATTAATATAAAATTGTTTCGTCTAGTTGTGAGCGTATACCGTGCGGTAGACCGAAAAGCGGTTATTTTAAATCGATAACGGAAACGGAAACGAAAACTCGGGATGGATTTCCGTAATCGATATACATTATTTGTAAATTCTCACCTTCTAACCGCGATCGAAAGCGTTCGAACTGTCATCCCGACCGCTTTTTATTTAAAACAGCCTTTTGGCAGCTCGTTTTCGACGTCGAAAAGTTTTCGGATCCGTTTCCCCGAAACACACTTCCCAGACACTCCAATTTAATTTATTTGTATAGATTATTTTTTTGATTGTTAGCGTATCTCAACCCAGCATCATGTTCTCGTACAAGGCCCAAATGGACGAGCCAATGGACGACGACCAGGTCTCTCTGCCGCACCAGCAGAGCTTCAGCTCGCTCAAAACCGATTCAGACTACATTTATCAAGTAAGATCGACTCTCATCACACACTTGTGAGTGTGCCATCAGAATTCTCAGACGAATTAGCTTTGAGTTGGTTTCCCAAAGTTTACCCCTATGAGGAAGCCTTATGGGCATTGCCAAAACTGCGTACTACAGGTTGATTCATAAAGGATATACTAGCCTTTGAACCTACGGAACCATATATTGAAGGTTAGTAAACCTTCTCTGAATCAATCTGTATAAAACTAGTGATTGTTTGTAGGTTTTTCTCTGAGCATGTTTAACACACACAAAAATATGTACATGTATGTGTATAACATGATTTAATTAGAGCTTATTGGTACTTACCGGTCATGCTTCCAAATTAAGATATTTCTTTATTCACAAATTTCAAGTTATGTCACAATAAGTCGACAACCAAAGATAATTTTGTTGTTACAATCTCTCATGTAGTTAGATCTGATAAAAAAAAAACGTCTGGGGGTAGATTTAGTACACGATAATTTCCGAGGCAATACTATCTCGAAATATGTTTTTTTTAATACACGCAACATTGGCATAGTATGTAAGCTATAAACAAGTCAAGTATCAGTAGAATAGATACAGTGCAAACCACGTCTATAAATTCGGAGGTAATAGGTTGCGTCCGGCCTCCGACATAGGACTCTTGCGCAGCGCCTTAAGCATAAATGGCGGTTTTCAGCAGAGCAACAGTGTGTACGACAGCACGTTGTTCGAAGCCGGCGGCACCACACCGATGCACCCGGTGTACAGCGCGTCACTCCAGAGTCCCGACTCAATAGCCTCCGGCCAATCCATAGAGATCGGTGCCCCAAACTCGGGCTTTCAAAGCCAAAACATACCATCGACATAACAACAATCATGGCACCGTTTGAGCCCAGCATTGTGTTATTCCACTTCACACATCCAAAGAAAAAAAAATTATAATTAGGGTCGCGTAGTAAGAATCTTAAAAAGAGGTTAAATAGTAACTAGTTGATATTATTTTCTACTAACAACACAAGTTGTACTCTTAACTGCAAATCCATAAAAGCTGCAATCCTTAAACATCTAACGGTATAAATAATGGATGCTAGTGTACATGACAAGTTATGGAAATATTATTCATTTTATGTAAAACCTCAGACGAAAGAATAATACGACATATTGAAGCCCAAAAAACCTCGTCGATTTGTGTAGTTGACGCGAATTCGGGTTTGTTTAACATGTGGTTCGTGACACTTCGTCTGTATCATTTCTTCGTCTACGGCATAGTTTGAAATATTTCCAATGCTTTTAAATTCATGCGATTTAAAAACATAGTACCTACTTAACTACTTTTGTCTCAGTTTACTTTGTGATAGATGAAGCCAGTGATCAAATCGAATTCCTCGAGACTGTATTTCATCCCATCATCATCATCATCGTGTAATGGATCCATCCATAAAAATGACATAGATATATCATAGTTAGTTGTATATTATAGATATTAAGATAAAAGTTGCTTTACCAGTAGTGACTTGTCTTGTGATTTTTTTTTTAATTTAGTTTTTAAAGTCGATTACTTTCTTGATAGGGATTTAATAGATTCGTTATCTGGAGCTTTGCCAATGTTTAATCACAAGGATTAATAAGTAGCACTAGGCACAGTATTTGCACTATATGCTATGAGTATTTTCACATGCTGATTTTATTGAACATGTTTTTCTTACATTGCAAAACATTTCTACGTTGCGGTTAAAACTCTTAACCGAACCGACTGAATAGTATGGTCGAAAGTATTTTTGACTGAAAATCATTTTACAGGTTTACTAGTGGTTTTGACTGCAAACTTGAGGAAAAAAAGTTGTTTTAACTGGTTGAGAGTTTTGAGTGTAACATCTATAAATATCTGCTCGTATTCTGTGAATTTAAGTCAACCTACGTAAAGGAAATGATTTGCTTTTCAAAATGTGGGCGCACAGTCACGAAGCTTTATTTGGGATCCATCTTAGGTTTAATATTCAACAGGCATATTATCGCACGGTGACATTTTTTTACGTTCTGAATTCTGTTAAACCTCTCAACAGAGAGAAAGCAAGAAAAATGAGGCAGTTGCCGGGTGCCAATTTTTTTCTCATAGTTCCGTGTTTGGTAGGCGATTGATCCGACTGTACAAAAGAGTCTCAATTCAAAATTTTCACGTATGGAACTTTCGCACTTATTGCAATGAAAATGTTTCGTAACTGTCTACAAAATGGGTCCCAAATTGAGAATCGAGAGATCACAGTCGTGTGCCTAGATTAACTAAATCTTGTGTGAACATTGAACGAATGGTATCTAATTAAGACATAATTACGTGATAATTATACTTATTGTGCAGTATTCTGTATGATTAATCATGTTCATTTTGATCATATCATTTCGACACCTTATCGAATGTAACATATCTAAAAGTCAGATTGATGCAATTAATGTGGTGTACATGTTCAGTATTAGTTTGTTCGTTTTCATTTAATTTATGTAAACTTCTTTAATTAGATCCAGGTTGAAGTTCCACGCGATCCCGGGATACAGCTGGCCTACCATGAACTTTTAGCTGTCGACTCAATTTTGAACCAATTCTAGTTTGGTAATTAAATTCAAATCTCGATTGAAAGGCGCGCGGCAGCCATATTTTCTCGAAGTGAGTAAAATTTGCCGCCACCCTGGCGGTGTGTGCTGACCCTAACGGTGATTAAGATCGCCTATAATGCTCGGTTTACACGAGAACAGTACAAACGCAATGTAAACACCTCTGCATGTTTTAAGTGGCCGACATAGTTTTTCATACATTTCCAAGTGGTAGGTACACTTATTACTTGAGTACTATCCTCATGTAAGTAAATCGAGCATCACACTCAATCTCAATTTAGGGTGAAGCACAGCTTATATAAATAAATTAAAAATATTATCCTCACCTGAGTCGCGCTACTAGTTTATGGTAAGGCCCCAGTATTTATGTTATAAGTATTATAAAAAAAATCGTTTCATTCGTAATTATGTGCTACTGACGATTTGATGTAAGTGCTAACTTTTACCATTTGAACTATCTGTATTGTACGATTGGACAAATTGGTTTATTTATATTTTGTTATTTTGTACTGTGATGATTTATACCTTCTACTTATTATATGTTGTTATTGTTTGAGAGAAATTGAATGTGTACTTATTGTAACAAAGCTGAAAGACAAATTGTTTATTTGTGAAATAACGTACTGAAGGAGGCTATAAGTTAGTACTGATACAGACCAATATTGTGTGATTTTTTTGACAAGCAATCTCCTATTATTAAGATATTTTTTGAATTTGTCACATACCTTTAGGGTCAGCACACCGACGGAGTGGCGACGAAGTGACAAAAATGATAACATTGAGATACTTACAACTTTCCTCCCTTTACCACATGACTAGAGCGCGCGGCTCGCCCTCTACCGCGCTTCGTGTCGTAAACACTACTCCGCCAGTGTGCGCTAACCCTTAAAGTATGTTGTTCACACACTTAAGATCTGGATTAATTATTATTAAATATGCATTGAATAAAGAAAAAAACTTAACTCATATTTCTGTATTATAGTAAAGCCTATTTATTTGACCAAGTAATTTCCTTTAGTTTGCTAAAGCAACCACAGACACTACAGTTTTTGTTAGGTCGGTGTAAGCAGCTAAGATTTGAAATAGTCATGTCAATTCTTAACTGCAGTTTTATTGCAACTGATGACATCTTAGTCAGTTTTCCTTTAAATTGTGATAGTCTGTGTAAACCTTAAGTGATATTTTGGTTGATGGCATATATTTTTATTGTTTTCGTCTCTTAAAAGTTAATAAAGTAACACTTTTATTGAAAAAATGTTTTATTTAAATTACCTTTTAAAAAAATTTACTGAAAACAAAGTGGACTAACTTTTATGAATCTCTATTAAGTTCCTCTTGGATGAAAGGATGCTTCAAGCAGTCCGTGGCTGATAATCTTTGACTAGAATCTAGTGTTGTCATCTTTTCTAACAAATCTTTGAGCTGTGGTATTTTCTTCTCTTCACTGGAAGATGAGGTTTTGTATTTGCTTAGTTCATGATTTAAATCTCTACATGCATTCATGTTGGATATTTCAACAACTTTTTCTCGACCGGTAAACTCATCTTTCTTGTGCAGAAGGAAGTTGTTACTATAGTTAAAATGTTGATCTTTAAATTTACCCCTTTTGATAAGTTTGCTAGGAAATTTTCCTTTCAAGTCCATAAAACATTTTAGCATTTTGTTATTGGAGCTACCTGTGAACAGTATTCTTCCAGCAGCCATCTCATAGATGGTACAAGCCGCTGACCACACGTCGACACCGTGCTTGTATGGTATGCCCAGTATTATTTCTGGTGCCCGATAAAATCTTGAAACTAAGTAAGGTGTGGGTTCATTGTCATCTATTTTTCCAGCTGAACCAAAATCACAGAGCTTTAAAACATTTTTCTTCTCATTAACCAATATGTTATCTGGTTTTACGTCAGCATGTACAATCCCAACTTTTTTCAGAAGTCTCAATGCCAGCAGCAGTTGCCTGCTGTAGCTTATCAACGCCTTCATGTTGAGGCCGTGATTCTTTCCATATTTCTTGATAATGCCTCTTAGGTCCATGTGCAGTGATTCTAAAACTATACACAAATGATTTCTGTGCATAAAATGGCCGAGCAGTTTAACACAATGGTATTTGCCATCCGGGTCTGCTATGTTAATTTCTTTCAATATGGCTATTTCCTTGAGACTAGTTTTATACATTAAATCATTATTTCTTACAATTTTTATAGCCACATAGTCATTTCCTTCACTATTGTCTTGAGCTCTAATGACATTTGCAAAAACCCCTTGTCCTAATAAACCTTTGACGGTGTATCTGTTGTTAATAACATCACCAACTCTGACATTATAATAACCTTCGGCATCATCCCAATTATCTGTTAAACTTAAATTGCAATCATTGTTACTATGAGTTACATTATTACTCAAGTTCTTTGATTCAAACTCATCTTTTTCTGAAAACATGTCTGTGACTTGTTTGGAAAGTTTTTGGTTTACATATGTGATTTTCAAGTTCTTATCATTTTCTTCTTTAGTATGTTTCATATCGGAATTGGCACTATTTTTAATATCACATTCTTTTACATGTGAGTCATTTAATTTTTTCAAAAGTTGTTTTCTTTGCTGTCTTCTTAGTTCTATGATAGTTTCTTCATCTTCTGAATCAACCTGTGTATTGTCCACATCCGGTGATGGCTCCCGTAGTGTTTTTTTAATAACATCCACTCTAACTTCATTGTCATTGTAGTACCTTTTAGAGTTGATTTCATAGGTATAGTGATCTCTTGATTGTTTACGTTTCATTGTTTCTTTTTTTGTTTCATTTTTTAGATTGGTGTCTGAGAATTTTTCCATTTTTTGTAGTTCTTGCTTTAGAGATTCTCTTTCCTGTATTAAATCTTCTAGTGTGCTAGTTTTGGTGGGTGGTAATGGAGGTGTTTTTGACTCCTCATGATGGTAGTTACTACTGTCCGTATAATTTGATCTCCTCTGTCTGGACCTCACTAACTGTCTATCCTTATGATGTTTAGTTGACTTGCTTTTAGAATGTCTGCTGTACACCTCCGCCATATCTATCAATATATCTGGAACACTTGATTTAAATCAATATATGTATTTTAAATCCTGTAATAGTTGCACCTCTTATCTGTAAAGATATAATACAATTAGTTTTGTTACTTCTGATAACCTGACCTAACCTAACCAAGCTATATAAGTTTTATTTAAATACATTTAGCATTAAGGTTTTTTTACTATATGATATAATAGAAGCATTAGCCTACTGTTATTTTCATGAATGCTGTGCACAAATCATCGCAATGTTTGATTGAGTATGATAGCTTAAAACACTCATAAAAATAAACTTTTATGGCATCTATCAAAATGATTGTTATTAACTATATCTTTGTTTACATTTCCACCCTGCCACTATCAGGTCCGAAATAACTCAGTCATCACTTTTCATGTTGACTGTCGACCTCTCATCTCACACATATTTCCATATTTATATATAAATGTGCTCAAGTCCATTGATCTATCGCCATTTTACAGTGCTGTCCACCGTGTACTTGTAATGGACAATATAACATGATTTCTATGCGTTTGCTAGAAAAAATAGTGATTTATTAGTTACATACATGCTATACAAAGTATTTTTATACAATACATCTATCATTGAAATACAACAACACTACTTATCCTTGTGAACAATGTATTTAGGTACCATCCTGAACTACATTCTGAGTATGTAGTTTCTTTGAATATAAAAACAGTACACATAGCATGATATTTTCAAACAAACCTTCATAATATGGATATTTATTATAATCTAATAATTGTACTAATAATGTTTAAATGAGTCAATCTGTCACACAATTACAAGCGTCTAGAATAAGTACATGAAAATCATGATATGAGCACTATGATAGGTACAAACTTGTGGAACACAAGAAACCTCAATGTTTTCAACGATTCTTTGGATGTAGGGTTTCATGCGTCACACAGATTTTGTTGTAAACGTAATGTTTCGTAGAATTTGTCCACGAGTTTAGTTATAATCACAAGAATTGGACTCAGTAAAATATATAATCAAACACACACAGGGATTTTTAGAAAAACAAAAATGTTTTCAGCATAAGTCGGAACGCTACGGTTTGGCCAGATCTTTATATTGGTTAATTGTTAAAAATAATTCATAATTATTATAGTATTTTGAATAAATATATCAAAATCGTGAATTTACATTTTCCTCAAACCACCAAACTGAGATGAGATGACACTCACTGACTGACAGATACCTAATACCTTCTTCTTCTATCTTTACGTTGGCAATTGGCTACAAAATGGAGCTATTTTTATGCCAGTGTGGATAAAAAAATTTAATCATTGTTATCGTAACAATAATAAAACAAATTCCATAGTACTGGAAATCTTGAGAAAACATGAAAATCTTTTCATGTTCACGAATGAAGGGAATTATTATTTTATTCTAATTTCCTTCATTCATGAACTTATAAAATAAACACATTTTTGGAAAATAAAATGAAATTGACAACTTCATTTTTCTTCATCTTCCCGCCAAGAAACTATTCTTGATTCTTGCATGCATATAAACCTAATTAATAGCATAATGTACACTACATGCATGCTTTCTGCTTGTTTTTGAGAAAAAAACTTGCAATTATTGTCTGTGTCTAACCTAACCTAAAAAAAACACGAAAAATAGTACTTGATCTTTTTCTTATAATATATTAGTTATTTGTTAAATATGTCTATATTTGTAAATTATTTATTGAAAAATGCACCTTGTTTCAATCTTCGGCTACTGGCACCATTTAAGAATTTACCTTTTTTACCAGGTTTGGATATTATTATTCGTAATCGCTGATGAAAAATGTTTGGTTTTTTAAATATTTATAGTGAAATTATTTTTATTGTTATCGTCGAACCTTAAATTTAATTCACGGCCAAGGTAATTTTATAAATAATATTTGGGCTGTGTTTCATATTTTATTTATAGTAAGAAATTTATATTCTCCTGCTGCACTGGGAGTGGATAATTACCTTCTAAGAAGGAAAAGGACAAAGGAACAATTTGAATCTTTTACTGAAAAATTCAAGACCAAGATGATTGATTTTACAAAGGACTCAAAAAATATGATTTTTACTGAAGACCTGAAGAATATGGTACATTTAGCAGAGCCAACTGACTTGGAGCTTATATTAAATATGATTAAAAAGTGAGGATAATTAAATTACTGTTTATTGTTGGTAAAGTTAGAATTTCTATTTTATTAACATCTCAAAAAACAAAAGTGTTATATTGCAAACTATATTTTTCTGAATCTGGGTTAAAAAATATTTTAAAGTTATTATTAGTCCAGCCCCCCCGTTTTACTAACCAATGTTGTTATTGTAAATATAATTAGGATATGTATTCTGTAAATACTATGGGTAGTTGATTTGATTCCGTATGTTGGGTAGTGATATTGATTCTGTTATGTAGATCAATCCTAAACATAAAAATATCTGATTGAATCAATTAAGGCACTTTAAAAAAAGGTCCCATGGACCTGCCAGTCCATACTTAAAAAAAAAACATTGTTAAAATTTCCAATATGCCCTGAAATGGCACACCATTAGATAGGCTTAAATGTTATGTCTGTTTTAGATTTAACTCCCAAAATAGTGAATTTCGATTTGGATCATTTGTGTTTGGTCCTGTGGTTATGAGGATGTTCCACTTTTTGGATGCACCAAAGGAAGCACTGGAGGTATTTATTGGAACATGAATTCAAAGCTTAAATTAAGTCTAAGTCATACCTTCTAAAGTATAATTTATTATTTTATTAACACAAGAAAAATCTATATTAATGGTCACAATTTTACACATTACCTTTGTATTCCACTTTTTTTACAGTAACAAATATTTGCTTTGTACTTCCTTGCTGAATGTTAAAAAAATATATTCCAGTGCTTTTTCGACCCAACAAATGATGGATTCTTTGATCAATTAGTAACATTCCATATTCTGATGGATCTCCTATATAATCATGAGATGTACGAAGAAATGTACAAAGTGTTCGACAGAGTTCAGGAGAAACAGATAAACATGACTAAATTCCCGAAATATAGTGTCGTGTTGACTCTGGCCGCATGCTACAAACAGGTAAGATACATTTATATCCATTTTAGAAAAAAGGCCCAAGATTGATAAGTATGTAATGGACATAATATGTTTTATTAAAAATCCTGAAAAAAAAATTAGTCTAGAATTCGAGATGGATTTAGAAGGGGACAGTGCAGTACGCAAGTACCAGTAGCTATCTTGGAAATGTATGACATTTGCATTTCGCGCACTGTTCTCATGTAAACCAAGCATTACTTTATGCTGCATATGGATGACTGCACAAATGCAGTGTCTAATCACAAATAAATAAAACACTACCTATTTTTTAATCACCTTCCAATAATTACAAATGTTGTCAATCCCTTATGTAGTGCTTATTTTTTTTTAGAATACACCAAAGAGTTGGGAGTATGCAACAAAGCTATGGTCAGATATGACTAATGCTGCAAACGTGCCCGTGCGGAGGTCAAGCACGTATTTTGCAGGTAAAATTATCGGTTCGATTCCTACCTGGACCCCAAATCTGCTAACAATCGATCCATAATCGAATAGCAACCACATACTAACTGTCACCTTTGAGAGATATTGTATGGGATATTTGTTAAAAGTGACAGTTATGCGGTATGCGGTATGCGGTTGCTGTTAGATTTTTAATCGATTGTGTTAGCAGACTTGGGGCCCTGGGCCAGTGCCCAGTGGCAAATTTCGACAATGATCATTTCGTAATTTTCCCCTGTTTGGGTTTTACTGGGATCGCTCCCAGTCCATTGTGTGAAACCCATTAGCACATGCGTTGCTTAGTTTGGTGTCATACAGTTAATGTATTAGTCTAGCGTTATTAATATTTACTATAAATCGATCGCAAAAATCTAGGCCCTCGTGATCGGCGACCGCGCTTGCGTCCACTAAACCAATGAGGTAACAAGTTTTACTGATCATAGTGGCATCAAATTCAAATCATGGCGCTTCTTGCTCTTTCTTCTCCATATGAACGGGATTCCGAACGGGTGGTAGAATCTTATCTGCAGTCTTACACATATTTTTTACGTCATTTTGAGGCATTTTGACTCATTTGATAATAAGTACTGCATTACATAAAAAAAATTTGGTACCTCAAGCACAATCCGTACCGTTTCGGTAATGCAACAGTTTCCATCCCTCTCACACCACATGTTTTACAAATAAGTATGACAGTGACAGTTCCTGCTTACCCCACTAATTCTTAATGATTAATTAAACTTTGTTTTTCAGCGTTGGCATTGAGACAGGGGGCTCCATACATTGCATTAGAGTCAATTTCGGCACAGAAACAACATTACGTCACAATTAGGAATATAAAGGTACACAACATATTTTTTACGCGAAATTTTACGCGACATTTTACACATTGTACGCATCATTTTAGCAACCGTCTGTTTGGGACGGAGGCGTCCTGTACGTCAAGCGCATTCCTTTTTTAACTAGCTTTTCGGTAATGTAAGAGTCTTCCATCCCTCACACACCACAGATTTCATAAATAAGTATGACAGTGAGAGCTAGCTTTCTCGATAACGTTACGATTACATTAGAAGTTTCTTCTTACCTACTGATTGGCCGAATATGCGAAGATCGCATCGCATTGATCATAGGAACTATCTTAACAGTACATTGAGCCAAGTATCGAGTTGATTCTGTCAGTATGCTACAGTATAAAATATGCTATAGTCTGCTGGGCAGACTAGCTGATGAGCCGAGTAAAGGCTCAATGAGAAGTAATCTTCATCTTTCCGGACTAGTAGTATTTAATATTTATGCGGGTCCACCTTAAATGGTCTTTAATTTATATTTTATACTAGCTGTTGCCCGCCGCGACTTCGTCCGCGTGGTATTTAACAAAGACAACCGTTGACAACAGCCTGCTCGCCCATTCTGAGCCCGCGGGACGCATTGCAGGTTGTTGCTATCAAACTTAATCAGGCGCTGTGCTGCAACATTGGTTTTAATTTTTTTTCGTGAGATCCTATTTTCTTTTCTAAAATAAAAGTAGCCTAAGTTACTCCTTGTTACATCAGCTATCTGCCAGTGAAAGTCCCGTCAAAATCGGTCCAGCCATTTCAGAGGTTAGCCGGAACAAACAGACAGACAGACAGACAGACAGACGGACAGACAGACAGACAGACAAAAATTGTAAAAAATGTTGTTTCGGTATAGGTAACGTGTATACATCTAACTAAATGCACTTAATAAAAAGCGGTTATTTTAATATTACAAACAGACACTCCAATTTTATTTATATGTATAGATTTCTATCTATTTATATTTTATATACCTACTTGTAAAAATATTTCTGTTTTGTGAAATCTATGATGTTCATAGAATTTGCATTATTTATAAACTTATTTAATTTATGGTAATGTGTTTCAGGCTATGGCTTTAGCAGACTTGGGAAGAGTTGAAGACGCAATTATAGTATTAAGATCAGTTTTGGATATCGACAATCCCGACCAGAAGGACAAACATACATTCTTTAAAGAAACTGTAAGGCTTTATATGAACATAATTACGCCTGTGTTGACATGGATGGCCAAATCCGAAACTATGGGGAATAGCGAAAAATTCTTCAAGGACTCTCCAGAAAATATTTTAATGAAAACTAAAACTGCATCATTAGAATTTTGAAAATAATATTTCCCTAGCCATGAGTGAATCAGTTGATCTGAAAAAAAACTGTATTATTTTATCATCCGATAATGTCGCTAATAAGCATGCTGATTGAGTTATTTTTCAAAATCGGTCTCGAGAGTTCTTTAGGCATTTTTCGCTATTCGCTATTATTTCGGATATGGCCATCAAACTTTAAAAAAATCATACTGTAAGTAGTTGTGAACTGTAGTGTAACCTTAGGCCGGTAGTATTTAGTCCCAATAACAAAATAAACTTTTGTATAAACTCTAACCTGGCCAAGTGTGTGTCTATAACGTAGAGTTCCGTAGCCATGCCATGAACAAAACAATGTTGATTTTGGGTTAATTTCAATCTCACTATTGAGTCACAGTTAGCCCGGGATCAACTTGCAAAAACTTAGTTATAGCGATGAATGAATCTTTGGTAACTTGTTGTGGGCACATGCTCGCGGTACTCGCTAGTAATAAATAATACAGGGTGTAAAACAATTATCATAGAATATTTTAGGATATGAATGTACTCATATATACAAACAAGTTTCCTCAAGGAACATACGCTAATTAACTTTTTGGTTGTCAGATTTCGACAAACCAAGGTATAAGCCGCGCTTATGTATGAGCCATCCTACAATCCCCGTGCCCTCATTATTTCATAACTTATTACACCCTTTATGTAAAATCTACTTCACATTTTCTATGGTTTATCATGTCTATACTATCGTATCTTTTTAGGTGGAGCGTGTTCGAATAGCAGCTGAGAAGAGTGATAATAAAAATCTACAAAAAGAATTTCATGATGTTGAAAAGGCGATGAAGGATCATGAGCTCATTGAAAACAAGGTAGCAAGCCTAATAAATAATGACATTGATAGCATGCTTTTTCGATCACGGATAAGAGTAGTAAACAGGCATGTCCTATTCAACTGTGCACTGTTATACTCCAATCTCAATTAAGCCCTGACGTCATCACAGTAGGCGTGGCCTCGGTCATTCTGTCGGCGGTCGTCCTTTGAACAGCACGCTCGCGTTTGCGTCCTAGTTTTTATCTTTTAGTTGTACTGTCACATTGTATATGCATCCTAGATTAGTGGAGACATCTCGCATTATATAGCTAAATAATGTTTTCGCTGTTTACCGCTAGATGGAAAATGTAGAAGTGGGCGGGGCACAACGTCCCCCTCACCCCACGACGCACCTCTCCTTTCTCCTCATCGAAATAGATTCATGTTCTCGTTATTGGTATATTTTTTTCAGACATTGGACCAATTACTAAACGCTGAAATATCGTTGGCATATAAGAAGGACCAGCCGCGGGGCATGCCGTCGACATTCCAACACAGAAGAATGCCGTTCGGACAACGACCGAATAGGAGATTATACGAATGATAAACTCCATTCGTTCTCTAGTGTCGCCCCCAAATTTATAGTATGTTTTTTATCCATTTACAATAGCATTACAAATAAAAAAACTTCCAAAATTTGCTTGGTTATATAATTGTAAATGAATTTAAACTTCTTTAAATATGGGGGTTGCAATATAAAATACAAAAAAATCCTAAAGTAGCATGTCATTAGTATTATTTTTTTGTACATAATTGTTGGATGAATTGTATGCCGCGCGCGTGTGAGTATCTGTTGACGTTGTTGTGTTAGGGTTGTGCACATCTACGGAATGGCGCCAAAGCTATTAATTCAATAACAATTGAGGCAACCTTATTTTTTTTTTGAACGTACGGTAGAAATTGTTATAACGCAATAAAACCATTATGCCAAAGTAAGTAAAGTTGACTATCGATTGTTATCAAAATAGTTGGTTCGTTGCCACTCGGTCGGTGTGCTCTGACCTATAAATGATTAGTGTAAAATAAACAAAAAAATAGTAAAAAACTGCTGTCTTTTTTTCTAAGTTTTAACCTAATACGAGTTGGTAATCTTCGACTATATACTATATAGCTGTTGCCCGCGACTTCGTCCGCGTGGTATTTAACAAAGACAACCGTTGACAACAGCCTGCTCGCCCATTCTGAGCCCGCGGGACGCATTCAGTGTTGCCAGATGTGATTTTCTATTTATACCCAAATTTGAAATTATTTTTCTCCAAAATGATACAATTTGCTTGAGTTTTACCCAAAGGCAAAAAGTTAATAATATCGGCTTAGCTTTTTGCCTTTTTCTTATTTTTTCCTTGAAATACTAACTGTTCTAATTTCCAAACTGAAGCAGCAGAATGACCTTTTTTTTTTTTACGTTACGTATCCCCACTGAATGGGTATTACGGGTATGACATAACATAGGGAGAAAAAGCAGAGTGAAAAGAATGAATGAATGAGCGAGATCGTTTAACGGGTGCGTTCGTAAAATGCGTTGTGGTCATCCTACAGGTAATCCCACTGAAACTAAAAATTACCCAAAATTCTCCATGGTTTTTTTTTTTCTCCAAATTTTTCTCCAAGAATTTCATTTCTCCAAAATTTCTCCAGAGCCAAAATTTGTACCCAGAATTGCGAAAAAAATACCCAATCTGGCAACACTGGACGCATTGCAGGTAGTTGCTATCAAACTTAATCAGGCGCTGCGCTGCAACATTGGTTTTAATTTTTTTTCGTGAGATCCTATTTTTTTTTCTAAAATAAAAGTAGCCTAAGTTACTCCTTGTTACATCAGCTATCTGCCAGTGAAAGTCCCGTCAAAATCGGTCCAGCCATTTCAGAGATTAGCCGGAACAAACAGACAGACAGACAGACAAAAATTGTAAAAAATGTTGTTTCGGTATAGGTAACGTGTATACATCCAAATGCACTTAGTAAAAAGCGGTTATTTTAATATTACAAACAGACACTCCAATTTTATTTATATGTATAGATAAATAAAATATATCAAAAGTTTTACATAAATTATTAACGTATACATTCAATACCTGTAAGTATGAAATAACGCTTCATAGGCGCCACGCGCCACAGCAGAGGCAGTCGTGAGAATGTTTATGAAAGTAATGGATTCAATAATGCACTTTTAACAACCGCAGGTTCAAGTCTTGGTATACATAACCTCCCTTTCAGAATAAACCTGTATAGGTAAATACCATAAGTACCTTTTTCATCGGTTTAGGTAAGTATCATAATGTGAATGTAATGACAGAGATTCGGTAAGTATGCACTTACGAATAATGTGCTCGAGCAAGAAACAGCAGCCACGTCTTTCTTTAAATTAAGTATTGGAACCCCTTTACATATACATAGTATTATTATCTTAACTCGAGAAATACCTAGAAGAATTTTCTTGACCTTTGTTTACTACTGTAAAGAAAGATGCCCATTGAATTTCTTTTATAATATTATTAAAGTCGCCAATAATTCATCCTATGTTACAAAAGATTTCTTTAGCTTTTGCGTGTTGCCTTTCAAAGTAACAATATCTAAAAACAAAAGAAACATAATACCTACCCCAATAAACAATAGAAACAATTGAGCAAACTACAATAGATTTGGATCAATACATAAACAATATATGAACATGTTATATTGAAATTGCTTATTCGATTTAACTTAAATAGTCAGGTATCTACCTACGTAAGGCGACTAATAAAAACGTGAATTGTATCGCGACGACAAAACAAAAGGATATAATAAAACTTGATTATGTAGACATTGTTACCGGTGATAGTTCAATCGCCATGCAAGGGACATCACTAGCGTCGCAACTCTAGGATGACGGGAGAGTCGTTTGACAGTTCGTGTGCCGCCAGAATATACAAAGTTTTGCCGCGTTGAATAAAAGTATTTACCAAGGTTTTCCGTATTTTTTATTCTATTTAACAATACTTACTTAAGTATTTGTGTTCACAGCCCGCGTAAGCTTGACGAAGGCAATCGGAACGTGATTGTTTTATTTTGAGAGAGATTGATGTTTGGGCAATTGTAAATCGTAGTGGCGATTGGATTGTGGGCGGAAATTCTGAAGGAATTCACAATCAAGGAGCAATACACTATACCTACTATAATGACTAGGGTCCTGAATTTCTTAGTAGATATAATCGTCTCATCCTTGATCCTAAAATTACTTATAACATAATTTAATTGCGGTAGTTTGAATAAAGAATATAAATCGGTTGAGTTAAGAAAAGAAAAATGGTAGGATGTGACGTCATAGCATGAAATCGTTGCCTTCTCTAACCAATGCATGTTTCTTATTTGTTTGAAAGTAGAGACTTACAAACAAATAAGACACAATTGCTAAAGTACTTAAAAAAAAAGTTGCACTTAAAAAAATCTCCTTCACATACGAAAAGGAATGACTACGAGTACCTAAGTAGGTAGCTAGGTATGTATTATTTTACAAGTACGAAGAAAAATAGGATAAGCCGAGCTTTCATGAGGAAAATATTTATTGAATAACGATCGCGAGCTACTAAAAGTCACAACCATGATTAGCAATAAATAAAAATAGGGTAGGCACTTGGCAGCCAAAGCAGTTATCTACTTTGGTATCTGTCTGTCTAATCTGAAATCTATGGATGTTCCGCTATAACGAGCTATTGGGTACGAATAAAAATATTTTCTATGATAGTAAACAATTTTGACAGACTCAGGTACCTACTTACAAAATGGTTGGAATTGGGTTCATTTAATTGATGAACCAGCGTACTTCGAGAGCCACGGGGATGTTGTGTGATTGCAGACAAACACTCTGTCGTTGCGGTTAATTACAAGGGCCGACGCACCCACGTCACTGTCGCCGGCTTACAAATCCACTGTCAAGCTAATTCCTGTCATTTGTAAGTATTTAGGACTGCCTGTTCCAGGCATGGATTGATTTGAATTAGCCACACCTTATAAGTACCTACTTATTTGATACTGGCAAAATATTTAAAATGGTGATGCCATATTTTTTTAAGAAGAAATGTGATCTAGAGTTCATACATGATGCTGGAAAGAGCCACGCCAAAAAGAAATTTATAAAAAAGAAAATAAATACTAATATAAGTACTTACTTTTTAATATCATCACTTTTTAATAGTCGAAGAAAAAAAATCCAATCAAGTTTTGAATCCGCCACTTTATACCTATTTGCGTTTAATGTAATTCACAACGATTTACCAAAAACTGTTTTGCAGTTAAAACATCATTTATAATTTAAACAAGAATAACAGGATCGCAATTAACAGAGCCTTAAGCTGTTTTCTACACAATTAAAACAATTAGGTACTTTTGACGTAACGGCCTGTAAATCTTTGAGCTATTAAAACGCCACCGGCATTAGCTTTTTATTTACGAATCTGTTACGACACAATCAGGATGTTGAAGAGGCAAGTTGGGAGGTTTATGGACAAGTTATCGTATGTCGAGGACCCCATAGAAGCCTCTAAGCAGATGGTCAGCTCTATTCAACGTTTGGTCGGCATTCATAATATTTTCGACGATAAAGATCGACGTAAGATGTACTAAATTAAAATAATATAGTAAGATAAAACTAGTTTTACGGATTTTATTGGAATTGGTTTATGTTTTTTACGTTCGGTACGGTTTCGACTGCTAAATTCGGCGGCTAAAATCCATAACATTAGTTTTATTTCAATGTGTAGTATTCGCGTAAATATAATCAATAATATAAGTAAGCTTATTGTTTTCTTAAAAAAATTACGCTAGTGCTTGTACTTTCGGATGGGAACTTGGCTTTGGCTGATTGGCTATTTATTGTCAGTATCTTCATTCTTGATACGATGATTGATTATTATAGAAGCGTTTTTTGTTCGTGGCACGACTTTGGTCTAATGCATTAACCAGAATTACTATTTCGCACTTTCATCGGGTTCACTATTTCACACTTTGACTTGAATCACTATTTTACCCTTAGACCTCATTCTCTATTTCGCACTTTGACGGGTATCACTTTTTCGCACGTTGACTGGATTTACAATTTCGCACTTTGATCGGATTCACTATTTCACATTTTGGCCGGAATCACTATGAATTACGCACTTCAACCGGATTTACTATTTAAATGCTGGTAGGTAGGATAATTATTTTACGATCCTTTCAGACATGTCGATATACTCAGTGTTGGCGGGACTGATCTTCGGCGGCGTGTTCTTGTATGTAGGCACGCTGAGCCAGCTGGTGTACCTGGTGCAGGTGTTCCCGGACAAGGACGAGACCTTCAAGGCGATGAATTGCCTCAGTGCAGTCTGTGTGCCACTGTCGAAATACGTTTTCATGTGGACTTCCAGGTCAGTTTTGATGTACCACTGCAAAAGGTGGTTGCTGATGCGAGTAACGGGACCGGCGGAGAATTGCATTTTATTTGAGGTCCCGTCGCTCGAGATAGATAGTTTCTCGACTAACATCTTAGAGGAGTTCGGTGTTGCTGGCTTCTTTAATTATCGATCAAACTTGTTTGGTTTATAATTGGAAAAGTTGACAAGCCGAGGGTCAGTGGTGGCCTCTTCCCCCATTTGTTTAACAATGGATTTCCGCCAAGTATCGCCAAGTTCTATCAATTATAATGTGGTTAAAATTAACCATTTGATCCGTATGTTTACAGCTCTCGTCTAAGAACAATATTTGAGATGAGTCGTAGTGGACTGTCCTCAATATCTGAAGGGACAGTGGCTAAAGATATAATGATGGGCACTCTACAACGAGCGCGATATGTGTCGTGGTTGGTTGTGGGGAACCAGGCAGTCACTCACATCATGTATCTATTGGCGCCATTCCTCTTCACTTGTTTCGGTAACGACAGATACCTCCCGACTACACCTGGAGAATTTTTTGGTAAGCTTTCGATCAGTCATTGCAACCTGACTATTTTATAAATAGGCTTTTGTTATTGGCCAAAGCTTCTGGACCAAGCAGCCTTGAAGGTTACCATGAACTATTAATGAGGCTCAATTGAGGACCTCGCTTGATCTATATTGCATGTTTGTACGAACGGACTTGATTAAGGTGACATAATGTTGCATTTGAGGTTCTGAGTTCATCATTGTAAAGGGGCTGCTGTCATCATTATGTATCTCACCACACGGGCTATGCCCGGATCATTGGAAGGCTTGCGCGGGGACAACGGTCCAACACGTAGAGGCCCTTTTTGAGAATTTTAATGTTATGTTAGCCACCTGCTGGAGTGAACTGCTGAAAATGATAGCATAAACAGCAAATTGACCTCAGCAGGCGGAGGAACTAAACTATTGCAGGAATATGGAAAGATAATTGGGACTATGGGTTGAGGCTTGGATGGAAATGAGATAGGACTATTGGAAGGGTTGCGGACACCTGCCATAATCAGCTTTTATCTAATTACTATTAGATATATATACTACATAATGTCTTATTATTAGAACTACGATATCATTTTCCATGTCTCTTACTGTTTTGTCACTTTTGTGAATGAAAACAAGTACTTATAGCAAACATTGGTCTATAATTTCAGGTCTGAGTCAGAAATACGAAACACCATTTTACGAAATAACATTCGGCCTGACATGTGTCGCTACCGCTTTCTCAGCCATAAATCAGACCGGCTACATAGTTCTTTTCATCACATTACTTACTCACGAGCTCGGCCATTTCTACGCAATCACAGAAACATTGAACAACATCCACCAAATTATGTTGGAGAATGAAAAATCACGAACCAATGTCGAAATGGCAGAAAATAAGTCCATTGACAAATTGTTACGTTTCTGCGTAAAACATCATCAGTTTCTGATACAATATCACAACAAAATCAAAGAGCTGTACAATGTGGTTTTCGGAGCACATTTCTTGATGATGACATTCGTTGTCGTCACCACGCTGCAGACCATGAACTCGTGGGATTACAGGAACACAATACTGGCCGCCGTCACTGGAATCATGCCCTTATTCATTTACTGTTTTGGCGGAGAATTGCTTATAACAGCTAGCTTGGAAATGTCTACGGCTGTTTACACGTGTGGGTGGGAGTTTATGGAGGCAAAACAGGCGAGGCTCGTTCTGCTGATGCTGTGCCTCTCCCAGCGCCCGCTCTGTTTGACCGCGGCCAATGTTTTTATAATGAACCGGCAGACTTTCGGCAAAGTAGCACAGGTTGTTTACAAAATATACGCGGTATTCAATTAGGTATTCGACCGCAAGAAATATTTTATAGGGTATTTTTTCAGAAAAAATTTTTAGGGTTTTGTTTTCAGCTTTCATTAAAGGATTCAAAAATGTAGTAGCTAGGTTATCAAAAGTATACCGCAATAAGGTTTTTTTTTAATCTTTACAAGACTCCGTATATATATAAACGGTTTTAGATAAATGTATAAAATATTGACATTCATTTACGTTGAAATAAAACTAATTTTAAGGATTTTATCGCGGTTTATTTTTTGATTTTACGTTCGCCCCGTCCTACCGAGTCCCGTGATGTCCTCCCGTGACCACGGTTGCTGTAAAGCAGGCGAAACGTCGGGAACGTAAAATCAAAAAATTAACCGCGATAAAATCCTTAAAATTAGTTTTATTTCAATGTGTAGTATTCGCGTAAATGTTCATTTACGCGTAAAATAAATTCAAGTAATTTTGTGTAAGTTAAAATAACTTTTTAATTTAATTACCTCGGTCCTAGAGCCTCGAGCACGTACTTTGTGGAACCTTGTGTTTAAGGTGGACTGCAAGATACATCTAAAAAGCAATAAGAAATATTTAAAGGTCGAAACTTTCTTAATAAAATTCATCAATGTGATATTTAAAATCCTTATCAGGAAACAGGAAGATAAATGCTGTGCAGTAATCTCCATCTCACTGGCTGCCAGCGCGGGCGGCGCAGGCATTTTTAATAAACATAATGGATGCCCTCCTTCATGTTGACAGCAATTTTGTGAAGGTCTAAGGACCTTCCCGCTAATAGTAACACCTCACTCACTTACTGTTATTCCAGCTCGATTTATGTCTTAACGTTTGTCAGACTTAGGTACTCACGCCCCTATTTTCGAGATAAACAAAAATCTGTGAAATGCGTACGCGGTACGACCATTGGGGAGAAATAGATGGAATAATCATGTTTAGTTCCTTGCCCTTGTTACCAATTCGTTGTACAATGATTTTTCTTTTTTTGTGGGCTTAGAAATGTTCTTGGGCTATTTATTTTAATACTTCGTATCGCCGTATCGGGCCGGTGGTCGCGGGATTGTGAAATATATTATGAGGTACGAAAGTAAGTTCTTCTTTTAAAAAATATGGCACCGCCATTTTAGCCCTCGCCTCTGTGTCAATGTTCAACGCCGTATAACGAAAACGAGCAATCTGCACATCACATCCTCTGGGAGTGCAATCTCTGGCAAAACGAACGGAACATTATGCTTAATAGTTTGCAAGTAACTTCTGGGGTTGTATACTACACAGACCTTGTGGAAACCAGGGATAACTTCCGTGCGTTCAAGCGTTTTTGCCATACCTACTACTGGAATCAAGTTTAATCAGCTCACAAGTTTAGGACCAATTAGTATTTAAACTCTCCGTGGTGCCTTACACCTGGAATTAGTCCAGCTGTAACAGTCTTACTTCTGTGGACATTTGTCTACCAGATCTTTTTGTCTCCCGCTTTGCAATGGAGGGAAGTGGATAATTTTCTTCCAACTCCTCCTATTTATCTTTCGATTAATTTCGTGCGGGTTCCAAGACAATTAACTTTATCCCGGGACTCGCCGAGGGTCAAACCTCGGTGTCTTCATTGGACACCACTGTAGATCCTGGCTTACAGGAGTAGCAGTGGTGGGAGTGTGTGGCGGGCCTAGTCCCAAAAAAAAAAAAAAAATACTTAGTCTTGAAATGAATTTCTATATAACCTAAGTATAGAACAGATTATATGTAAAGGTCAACAGGAATATTAGGTAATTAGTCATACTACTAACACAACATATCGTTGCCAAGTTTCTTGTTATCTATGAAAAAAACATGACAAATATATATAATCCAATGCCTACATGATAAAGCGTATTGGTTATAAAAGTACCTATGTTGCCTAGTCACTGCGTATATTACGAGTACTTTTCAAACTATATTACATTGGCTTTCAATCTGTAAGTCATGGATTACCATATTAACGTGCTCATAGATTACAACCCTTGGTGTATGTAATAAATTTGTGTGTTTGCAACCAAGACACACTGTCTGCGAGGGCATTTAGTTAGATCTTTCGGGGGGGGGGGGGGGGGGGATTCATCTAAAAATCAATGATAAAAATGTCAAATCTTAGTACAATAATACATTTAGCCAAACCCGTTTCACAAATAATAAGGTGATTATCGCGACAGGATGTCTAAAAAATCAAGACCTTTTTTATTTACCAGTTTAGCGGGTAAGTAGGGTAATAAAACTAAAAAGTGACCTTCGAACAACACGCTTGCGAGTATGATGACACTGGATATATAATTCATAGCAATACAAAAACAAATACTAGATTATGCAGCATATCTCTGTCAGCCAAACGTGACCCACAAAATAAAGGTCGATCTCATGGTACGACTACCCTTTACAACAAAAAAAACATTATTGTTCTATTAGATAGTTTTACAAAATTCCTTAGTCAACCAGCAGCCAATCGAAACACTGCGCAACTAAAATCAGCTCTTAAGTTAATCTAACGCTATCGCTAATC
Source organism: Pheosia gnoma (assembly GCA_905404115.1). Taxonomy (NCBI): domain Eukaryota; kingdom Metazoa; phylum Arthropoda; class Insecta; order Lepidoptera; family Notodontidae; genus Pheosia; species Pheosia gnoma. The sequence goes on from FR989910.1 coordinate 4,382,912, forward strand.
TAAACATAACATCGGTAAACGATGGAGCCATATTTTTAATTTTTAATTTTTTTTAATTTTTTTTTATTACATTATAGGCAAGTATTTGATCTCGATCTCACCTGATGGTAAGTGACGATGAGATCTACGATGGAGCATACTTGCCTAGGTAGGAAGGCGGCAGTAGATCGAGACGCTACATTCACTAGGCACATGCAGCGCAGCTGATCTGACCCGCCATCCATGAATGGCAGCACCGAACATCATGCCGGAACACGGCTAGGCCGCTTGGCGACATGGCTTTGTTCAGTGGGTGGTGACTAACCACGGCCGAAGCCTACCACCAGTAAAAAAATTGGAATTGGAAGCGAACCGCGTCATGTTCGGATTATGGACGTCGATTGTCTGTCTGTCATACACGTAAAAAAATACTTTAATAGATATAATCGTGTATGACTTTATGAATAGGGCCAGCGGTCTAGCGGTACTATGGGTGCATATAGGCAGGTATTTTTTTCAGGTGACACGTTGTAAAGCTTGTCTAACGATGGAGTTGTTAACAGCTATATTCTGTACTAAAGTTTGTCAAGCAATTCTTGAGGGAGGGGCGGTAAGCAGATCAGCAAACAACTACGTATGCTTGCACACTCGTGCATAAAAATCATGTCTATACACACCTAGTAAGGAAACATTTAGCCATTGGCCAAAAGGCTTTCGCAGAGCCAAACAAAAACTAAAATTTTAAAGGTACATTATGGGAAGCCAACTTCGGGCTATTTTTTCTGAGCGTAAAGACAAAGAAGAAAAAATATTATGCATAAAATCGATGTTTTGTTGTGCTTACGTATTATTTTAATAATCGAATCGAAGAAAGAAACATACATTTTGATTGTGTTTATTTTTTATTGAGTTGGTGGCTAAATTGACCTTTATGCGTATTATATAAAGGGTGGATCACGGATTGTAAGCATCATTGCATCTACAGCAACACAACAACTGACACCATGAAAACTGTGAGTAATTTCAACCTTAGTTCTTGGAATTCGTATTAAGTGCTCCTAATTCTCTTCCTAGACAAGTTGACCGGTTTTTCTACGAGTATTTCTATGGGTATGGGTATTCTATGGGTATCCATTACCACCCATGATTATCCCTTAAGTTTTATGGTTGGATTTTTATGAATCAAGATTATAGTATTTGAAATTTGAACTGTGCTTCCTGGCAAGCTCTAAAATTGGGATGTTTCAAATTTAACCCATGGTGTATATCTTGTCGATAATAGTTTAGCGGAAAAGAGAAGATCTTCTAGCCAGGCGGGTGGTATGCCTGGCGGAGCGGCCGCTATGCCCTGACGTTTATTGTCGGGATCTTGTATATATGTTACGTGCTCCGAAAACTCTCATAGCGCGATTCAGGATTGTATTGAGAATTGTCCATTGTTCTGAATGCGTCTGCAGCACTATCTGTGTAGCTTGTGGCGAGGCTGAAGAGGTTGCTACAATAGTTTTATTATTTAATATTATATTAATTTGATATATTTACTTATTATATCGGCAAGAATACAAACTAAAAGTTTGTTTTTTAATTCCCAGTTCGGTTTCCTTGCCCTGTTCATCTGCGCCATCCTGGCTCTCCTGGGAGCCGCCAGCGCGGCCGAGTTCGTCCAACAGCCAGACATTGGCATATGGAGTCAACAGCCGATAGACCCCAGATCTCAGCCGAACTATGGATACGGGCGCTGAGAACTAAAATGTTCTTAATATTGTTTTGTTTTTGGAACACTTCCATGAAATAAATTTAAAGTTAAATTTTCGTTACGTTCGCATTTTATTTGTCCTTGTGAATTTATGATTTATCACGATGGAGTCAAAGACGGAAAATGATTGAAGATTGACTTAGTTACGGATTATATTACGACTACTTATTTGTTTTTCACGTTACAACGTACCTAACCCCAATTATTTGGTTCTATTATATAAAAAAAAATAAGGAATTGTCGCTGCTACCGGTTATACCCCTGCCAGTAACAGTGATGGTTTTATAGATTAGTGTCCATTAGGCACTAAGTAGTAAATAGTATAAGTACTAAGTATTAGGTATCCTATACTAATTTACTGAAAATACTTTACCCACCCTTGCAATGACATTACAAAGATTGTATAGTCAACACCGCAACAAACAAGAAAAGAATCCAATCAAAAGAATGAAGAATGTTTTTAAAGTTTTACTACAAAAGTTTTAAAACAAATATCTTGCTAAAACAATCACAAAGTTCATAGCCAGTGGTGCATTCCATTTGCACCCGACTGCAGAATCAATAATAGTACTATCCGACTCGAATAGTAATTTAATACCTACCAAACACGTGATCTCAACATCACAGTCGACAAAGACTGAAGAACTTCAGGGAATCCAGTATTACGCAGTACAAAGACATAGAACTCCTTTCAAGACGTTTGAAGTGACAAACTTCTCAGATGTGTTTGACGAATCAAAGAATTTTGGACGAAGTGTGCATCAAATTTCTAAGGTTAGCAAGTCAAACAATTACTTTAGCGGAGTTTTGGTATGCCCGAATTGGCTTATTTATCTACTCACATTACTGTGATTACTATACATATTGTAGATATTCTAAAGAGAATGTTTGTAACAATCGATAGTAGATCCGTAAGATCAACCATAATTCTAACCTTCATTCTTAGTTTAAATTATATTTTTGTACAGAACCCCCCTAGGTTACGTAGTTATTCCAATAACAAAAAAACGAGTTGAACAATAATTATGAGAAACGAAGTTGGTTCCCCGGTCGATTTTTATTTAGTATAGAATGTTTATTTTTGTCTTAATACATTAATATATAGCAGTTACAAGTGTTTATAACAGCATTGAAGATGAAATGCTCAACCGTTCAGACGGATTGGGTAATTTCTCGGTACTAGTACATTTATTGGCAGTGGGTGCCAAGACTGGCCTACAGCCCAGACATCCAAAAATGACCCTACAGTATAAAGGTAATAATGTTCTCGATAGCATATATCTACCTGTACGTTCAAGGAAGAGCTTACTCGTACGAGGTAGCCCGCTGTCGGTTTGAAGGTATAATGGGCATACCTCACGTTGTCGGAAGCTGCAGGCATTCGGCGTAATATCACCGTTGATAAATTGGAGAAACATGGGTCTGGTGCCGCATAGGCAAGCATACAAGCCCACATCCTGGGTACTAATGGTAGCATTTATAATAAGTTAGAAGTTCCCGCGACTTCACAAACATACAAAAAATATACAAGATTCAAAGAGAGTTCTCAGCATGCCAAATTTGATTAAAATCACCCAATTATACAGGTTGTAACAAGGAGACCGAAACAATAAGAGATAGAAAAAGAAAACCTGCATTCGTATCTCTTCAATTGATGACATGGTTCCTTAGAAAATATATAGTTTCAAAGGTCCCAATACTGACCCTTCTCGATGTTACATCCTGTATATACCTAGTTGTGGATTTTGATGACGACCATTTGGAACTCTGTTGAGGCTTAATCTAGAACTATAGTTATGTTGGTACATGGCAGATAATCCTCGGCTTAACATTATGATTTATGACAATATATTTTTGTGATATTATAAGCGTGACTAGTATTTTTTTACGCGGTCGTCAAGCCATCCATCAATTACCGCTACCTACGTATTTCATTATGGATTAAGGTGATGCCCTGCGCCCTGATGACGGATCGTGCGATGATCTATAATTGCGATCATAGATCTTTAGATATAAATGATAATTGAACAATAAGAACACGTAGCTTACGTTAAATGATTCCAAATTTTCAAATATAGAACATAATTTCGTGCTCCAATGTTATTAAAGTTTGTTTTTGTTTTTTTATATAAAAAAATCTATTTTCTCGCCCACTACATTGGGACCAAACATCATCGTTGAAATGTGGGTGCACGGGAAATTATACCCCTTCAGAATTTCCGGCTTGATGGTGTATCACTATATTTTGCAGATTGTGTTCTTATAATCTCGTCACTAATGCTAAAAGAAATGCTACTTTAATTAAACTAAATACGCAAGAATCTGTGCTTAGTAAAGCGATACGTATGTACTGGAATTCACGCCTGTAAAATAGATCGCCTGTCACAACCTGATTTATGAATTATAACACTCACTTGTTCGCTGGTGATAACCATTCTTACTGTAGCTTAAGCGCTATACGAGTACTCTACATCTGACTTTGTGTCAAGCCGGAGTGTTGTTCAGTCTTGCCTTGAAGTTGACTGAGATAAATTGCGTCTGTTATTATGAGGTAGTTCGTGTATCGTATTCTTTGGAGGTAATAAACTAAGGCATACATAGGCATGGTCGGTTTATCAATTTTGACAATAGCACTTAGTTCATAAAACATCTACTGAGCTTCATATTTGATACCTACGTTCTAAGTTCAAATAAATAACAAATGACAAAAGTAGGCCTTGCGACTCGACGATGTGCAAATGATATTCAACCTTAAGGTGATAAATAAGTTTCTTGGTCGACTTAACATAGAAAACATTAAATACCAATATTTTCAGTATGTATGTAACTTAAGGTCGTAAGCGCACCTCGTTTGCTCTATCTATCCATTAACTTATGAAGTTTATTTTAAGCTACCGTAAAATATCTTGTATGTTTTTAATTTTTAGTAAGGGCGTGTTATTCTGTTCCGCTACGCCATTAGCGATATCCGTCAAATATTCATATATATTATTGATGTGAGCCGCTAGACCCCACACAGCCGAGCAGGGCTGTTTGAATTGTCATCTTTAAATGGTAAGGTCAGAAATAAATAAATAAAACTAATAATGTAGACGATCACAAATTTTATTACAGATAAATGTACAAATATTAAGTCATTGTTGAATTTACATGTTCATTATTTAATTTTCAACATACACCAAGGACCTTTTTTCGACTGTTTCTGTGAATGCACAGCATTTATATAATTTTGATATAAATCTATTAATATTTAAGCTATGCCCGCGTTTTCCTTAAGAACCATTTCATTTTCCGGGTCAAGTATATTCTAGACCTCGACCTTGTGCTGCGATGCTGTCTCCACGCTAACTTTGCAACATTGAAATCACGAGCCAGAGAGGAATTTGAGATGTTTTTTTGATATTTCCTAAATTTTGACGATAGGTTTTTCAGAGTATCCCACACGAACCCTCTATAGCTCGGGATAAAACGTATCAAAAATATGAACCCGGGATAAATGCGTATTTACCGTGCGAGGTTTTATTAAAATTCAACATGATTAGCGCAGTTAGTAGTGACCCTGCTTTCTGTGCCGAATGTTCCGGGTTCGAATCCTGTTAGGGACAAACTTTGTATCATGAGCACGAATGTATGTACCCGTGTTATGGATGTTAAATATCTATATAAGTAGTTTATACTGGGTTCGCCCCCAGTCGTTTGAACGGGATCCATAATTCAAGCGTTGCTTCGTGTGAGACCGTATAGTTTGTGTGTTCGTCTGCCGATCTTAAAAAAAAACCGTTCAGTAGTATTCGCGAACCAAAAGTCGAACAAAAGTTTTTTTTTTTTAATTTTCAATTTATGTACACACACGTCCAGTCACAATGTAACGGTCAGAGTAAAAAATGGGGTTAGTAATATAACCTAACCTTTTAGTTTATTTAGGTTATTGATCATTAGCGTTATGTGAAATTATTAACAATTCCCGGTTATTATTAATAATTTCTAATCAATCACACTGACCGTAACATATTATAGGTAGTATATTATTACATCCAAATTTACAGAAATCTCAATCAATTTACGTTAGCATTACAAATGATTTTTTTAGACGAATGGTCTTTAAATAGACTAAACTATTCTAAACAAAGGAACAACATTTTTAAAACATACTCACTCATTTTATTTGACATATAGATGTATTATGAAAATTACACCGATAAATAATTTTAATATCGCATTTATAATACGTATGAAAAAATTACGATATGCTAATTTTTTTTTCTATATTACAAATAGCGCTTTGTTTCCCAATGTTAGTCCTTACGTCCCTAATTAATTAAGTCTTATATAATACTAGCTGTTACCCGCGACTTCGTCCGCGTGGTATTTAACAAAGACACAACCGTTGGTAACAGCCTGCTCGCGCGTTCTGAGCCCGCGGGACGCATTGCAGATTGTTGCTATCAAACTTAATCAGGCGCAGCGCTGCAACATTGGTTTTAATTTTTTTTCGTGAGATCCTATTTTTTTTTCTAAAATAAAAGTAGCTTTTGCTACTCCTTGTTACATCAGCTATCTGCCAGTGAAAGTCCCGTCAAAATCGGTCCAGCCATTTCAGAGATTAGCCGGAACAAACAGACAGACAGACAGACAAAAAATTTAAAAAATGTTGTTTTGGTATAGGTACCGTGTATACATCCGAATGCACTTAGTAAAAAGCAGTTATTTTAATATTACAAACAGACACTCCAATGTTATTTATTTGTATAGATATCTATAAAGTACAACAGCTTTGGCATTCTAAACTAAAGGTGTATAATTACCGAAGCCGCCGGTCCCGGCTGCGGCACAACCTAGGGGGTTAAGGTGCCTACACATTTACTCGTTTTCGTACTATAGTTATTGTCTCTTGATTTAGGCTGTATTGTCGATCTATGAAATCTGTCAGGTACTTCTTCTTGACAATCGACCCAATTTATATGTATTGGTTATTCGATAAAAACAATCCACAGTGTTGATTGACGTCGTCTACAAATTATTAAATGTTTCACGATCGATTGATTTGTGTGATCGCTAGTGTTGTGCGATTAAACCAAATCGAGTAAATGTGTAGGCGCCTTAAGGACGCCGGGTCTAGTTACCAATCGTTGACCGGCCAGCAGGTTTTGTATTATCGGCTTAAATTACCAAAAATTACCAGAATTACGTACAAAAGTTATCATTTTATAATTACCAAGTCGCGTTATTACGAAGAAATATACAAATTCAATTAATATATTAATTATTATTTAGACTAAAATTTTGATTTAATGACTTATATTTATATTTATACTATTTAGGTAGGTATTTATTTTATAATTCGATCTATAATAGTAAGGATTCAAATGTTATATTTGGGTATTCTGACCTCTGTATCCAATATAAGCGAATTACATAGCCACCAAATAAAAGCAATGTTTTTTTTTCAAAGAAAACTGGACTAGTACAATTTCAACATGCAGTTAGTAGGTGGTGTCATTTTAAAATTTCGAATAATGTAAATATTTTCTTTTGGAACCTTAAAACCTACCAATGAAGCTTGTAAAATAGTTTACACTATTAATTTTCCACTTACAAAATGTTATATACAAAACAAAATGGTAAAAATATTCATCTGTTTTGAGCCCATATTTTTTAGAACGAGTAAAATCACATACGACCATTTTGTAAAGCATAAAATGATAAAAAAGACTTGGTACATACTTACATTCGTATTTGAGTTTTTAAGGACACCGATTAATAAAAAAAAAAACATGAATTAATCAATGTTTTTAAATACATATTTACAGTAATTTGGTGCGATTAACGAAATTTATTTCAATACATACATAATATTTCGATACAATTAGCTGAAATAATTTTTAGCGCCATAGAGTCGCTTAATCAACACAAATTACGCGACTCACGTAAATTGCTGTAAATACGCCTTCAATCAATGTTTTAAAGTGTCAATAACTCAGTGGTTTTAGGGACCACCCTTATAGCTACGAGGTTCCGGGATCGATACACAGCCTGGAGCCAATTTACGTGATCCAACACAAGCTTTAGGTTAGTTGGAGGAGCTAACAATTTAACGAGAATAATTATACTAAAATGTTTATCGCACATTACTACTTATTTAAAAAAAAAATAGGTTGAGTCAATATAAATGATGTTTACCCACGTACATCTATTTATGAAAACTTTACAATTAATATACATATTACTTACATATTATGTATCCAAATTAAAAGAAATGGATACCTAATTAGGTAGGTTCGGCGGCATTACATTTCAACCAGACGGTTAGCTGCAGGAACCCCAAATGCGTAAACTTAATATTCGAAATGTGTATTCGAACTCGAATTGGGAGGCGTAATCGATATCGCATTCAATCGATTTGTAAGCGAGAATGGTTCGATTATTTTTTTATTGTGTTCGTTGTCTATGGATGCGTAAGCGGGTTGTATAGGGAAGGCAGTCGGTTTTGTGTCAAGCCAGCTGGTGGGGTAGACAGTCGAAGAGGCGGGAGAGGCGGGGGTGGACGCGTCGGGCGCGGGGGCGGAAGGCGTGTCCTCCTCGGGCAGGGTGCGCAGGCGCATGAGCCTCCCCCGCCCCCCTCCTCACACTGGAGACTGATCGCCGCTTGCGCTGCCGCTTGTAATGTAATCCTGCATTTCATAATTAATTTGAAGATGAAAAATACATATTTATGGTAATAATTACATAAGTATAAATAAACAATAGTCAACAACCCAGTCAGTATTGGGTCCACCCTATATAACAAAGATAGGGTAGATCTGATACAGACTTGGTTAGTGTCACTAGCCTAATCTGTAATAATTAATAATAATATTAATTCGCTGTTTATGCTATCATTATCAGCAATTGACCCCAGCAAGTGGCTAACATAACGTTAAAATTCTCAAAAAGGGCCTCTACGTGTTGGACCAATGTCCCCACGCAAGCCTTCCAAAAATCCGGGTATAGCCCGTGTAAAGAGAGAGACAAATAATAATAATAATTCTGTAGGTACGGTGTAAGCAATCCTCGGAAAGTACGTAAAGCCGTAGGTCCAGCGCCTCATCTCTTTACAATCGTGTCGGATTGGCATCTCTTCTGACTATGAGAGTGAGTGTGTGAGAGAGAGAGAAGAGAGAGTGCACCTGTGCTTGCGCACACACTTGTGCACTATAATATCTCCTGCGTAATGGCTAATCTAGTGATCCGTGACCGAAATTCGGTCAGGAGCACGATTATTATAATAAGCAATACGTTCTCCAAGCGTACTCACAGCATGTAGGTGCCTGCCATCATGCAGCGGCGCCAGCGAGGTCCTCGGCACCAACATCGTGGTGGTCGTCGTCTCTGAGGCTGCAGATTCGCGCTTAGATGGGTGGCTGTACAACCTGTCCCAGAGTCACCTCGTTATCATTTATACCAGGTGGAATCATTGAGTGATTGATAATAAACAATTTTTTTTCACATTTTTTCTGCGATATTGCTAATACTACAAATAAATTTTGCTAGCAATTTTTTTTAATTGACATCGAAATTCTGACTTAACGAATGAACTGAATTCTGATGTCAAATGCGCTAAAAAGCGCAGATTAATAGCTTTGAGCCCTTTCTGAATCAGTCTGTATAAAGTGGAAGCATTCAATGATAACTTTAATTAGTTAAATGTATTTTTTTCAATATACACGATATACCTACCTGATATGTTGAAGAAAGGAATGTTGAGAAAAACCTATGATGACATATTTTTAAACATTTCTATTCAGATCCAGAATATGAATGAGGTATATGAAGATGGTCTACCTCCATTTTTAAATCCATTTTATGCGAGATATAAATAAAATTATTGTCAAGTGCAGACAATAAGCACACCATTATTAGGTTTGTAAATCAAATAAGCAATGCTGCTGAGAGTTATTTTGAAACATAATGGGATAAAAAGATTTCCCTTTCCCCCTTTTCGAGCGTTTTACAGCTGGTGTCCAATACGTATGGAAATTTACTCCTAAGGTTCCTTTTAGTATAGACCTTTTCAGAAAAAAACATCGATGTCAATTCAGTTAGGGTCCCTGGAGATACATTTCATTAATACAGGGTATCTTTTTTTAAGGAACTTTTTTGAATCCAGTTAGGTACATGCTTAGTCCCATGTGACTTGTTGAATAGAAGCAAATAAGTTGGATGGGAGGCAATTGAACGAGGCAATAAAATCATGCATTTGTAGTAACATGTATTAAAAACCAAGGAAATTATATTAATGAGTAAAATAATGAGGTCGAGAGTTAAATGACAGGGAGAAACAATAAGAGAACAAAGCAGGTTAAACATTTATTGCAAAATTAATAAAATAACAAAATAATAAAACGATAAAAAGTTGCATCCAAATCCACATTATGGCGCCAATAAGCATCTTCGTGAATGTCTTATGTCCATATCAGCAATCAAATTCGTTGAACGTCTATCCATAAAGGATCCTCGAGGCTCCTCATACCGTGAGTCTATTGGAAAATAAAAATATCCGATCAAATATGGATTTGGAAAATGTGCTATAAAAACGTAAAGTTGGCAACACATTGAAGTTAGCCTTTTACAAAAAATAATAAATGCAGGTAACTCAAATTAAATCAACAAATGGCCACTGATGGCTCCAGAACATACGGTTATAGATAGATGACCTACGCTAGCAGTGCAATAATAGGCTACAAAACAATAGAACTACAAGTTAAAAAAAAGTTACGAAATATTATAAACAAAAGCAAAACGGAGCAGAGATAAACAATAATATTACAAAGCCTGTAGAGCCAAACTTCAAGTTTAAAACACAGTATTCTGGGACAAATCTTTAAAAGCCACGAAACGTATCAAAATAAGCCGTTCACGTATTTTCATTCTAAAGTGGCTTTATTTAAAATACGAATATAGCTGTAAAATCCTTGATCCCACTCGTCTCCGCTTATCCTGCTTTATCGATCATTGGCTTTAATAAAAGACCCCGAAAGAGCAGCATATTAAGGAATAAATTTACCTATCAACGCAGATTTTTCATCATTACGTTATGTAATGCAAAACAAAACCTAATAAATATGAAACCAAAAATGAACGAGTCTAATTAGTCCAAATGATGAGCTAAGTGATAACAAATGACCACGAAATTAATATGATCAAAACCCAAAGCAGTATGTGCTCTACTGGAAAATCATTCTTTCTCGTGTTTTTTTGATCTATTAAGCATTATACTTGTCTACTACCAACAAGATTGCTTCGTGTGTATTACCCATAATGAATTAAGTATATTTTTAATCGTATTGATACCCAAGTATGTAAATGTTATCCTTGTCCCCGTGGTAACCTAGGATACGCATGCCAATACATGCAGTAAAATCTCACCGTATGCTCTCAGTTCTCGACCGGGGAGACCAATCTTTGGAATAGGACGCGCCCCTCCGTCTCCCTCCCCCAATAGTCCTGCCAGTCTTCCACCTCTCCACGTGGTATCGAATCGCATGCCGCACCTCAGTATTCATGAAGCAGTAGAACAGAGCCACTGTGAAACCCTGCAAAGAAAAGTTTTCTCAAACACATGCCGGCACAAATTCCCCGAATCTTGTTGCAACCTTAAACCTTAAGGACAGCATTGTCTTAGAAGTTGAAGTACTTATGTTTTCCTCTCTGTTTTATGAGGCTGTTAAGTTGTTTGAAAATTTAAATATATTATTTGATATCATTGAAATTTAATACGTAAACAATGCTTGAACTTCTCAAAGAAGTTTGTTCTCGGTAGATAAAACATTTATTGCTCGTTTAGAAGGTTTTTGGGTACTTAGATTATTTCAATATTAAATTTCAGTGTGAAATAATTGTTTTTGTTTTATATCTACCTTACATTATTACATATCGTTAGCAATTTATAAGTAAGGCGTAAGTAGTAGGCGTAGGCGTAAGTAGTAAGTTTGAAAGTTGCATTTATAATAGGTAGGCACCACATGGAGTTATTAAACATAGCCTAAACTCAGTACAATTGGATTAAAATCAAGTTTCTACGCCGCCATTTCTGTTCAATCATCTATCGCTCTAACTTCTCGTAGGTACTTAGTATGTATTCAGAAGTTCCGTTCCCGCAGTTTCAAAGTTCATTACGACACCAACTTTAAGACGCAAACAAACCATTTGAGGCTTAACTTAGGTAGGGAATGTCAAAGCGAACAATTTCTTTGAAAATTTACACAAAATGTTTGTGAATAAACGCAAAACCTGAAATGATATCGTTTGTCTCCACCTCTATAAATACGACAACCATATTTAATACAACGATCCGTACAATTGAAGAATAAACACACAATTCTGAAACGCGGTATCGGAGTTTAGACTAAGACATAGGTATGCTAAGCTGGTTTCGTCATGTGGAGAGGATGGATGAAATTTGCCCAGCAAACGTGAGTGAGGAGAACCTTCCACGACCAGATTAATGGTCCATTCTAGAAAGCCCTCAAGGTTGCTACGGACGCAGGGCTGCATGAACTCCGTAGAGTGGCGAAGACTTCATACTATGGAGCATTAGTAACTGCTAGGAATTCAGTAGTCTAACTGTAGGTACCTGTGTAGATAGCATGAGCGCCCTGGCGTAATCAAACGCTTCTGCGAACCAGGAGTCGTCGCCAGGCCCGCACAGCACCAGCAGGTTGGTGATGCCCAACAGTGGGATCAGCACCAACAGCGCTTTCGTCGCTTTCCTATACTGCTCAGTTTCTAATGTGTTCGCTGACCGCAGCTTTGTTATGAGCACCTGGTGAACATGAACAAACATTAATTATTTTAGCTAGTAATTGCGGGTAAATAATCTTGGATTGCTGCGTACTGTAAATTATCCGCTTACCTCCTTGGAAATTGTTATAGAACCTATTTGATATTTGAGTAGTGCTGTGTTCTGTGATGTTTATTTAAAACGTACTTCAATAAAAATATTACAAGAAACCACACGTTTATTTATACAAAGGCTTCGAACTATAACACTTCTGTATTTTGGTTGAACGTTAAAAGAGCTGTATACTGAAAGACTTGAAATCTATTAAACCTTGTATACTGACCCACATAATCCTAATGAGGAAGAACAGATTCAACGCCAAGCCTACGAGCGCCGGCGCCTTGTGTATCCAGTCCACCTGGTGCTCGTGCATCCAAATACACACCTTCGTTTCGCTCGAGAGTGCTAACTGTAGCCAATAAAAACATATCGATTCTGTATTAAACGAGATGGCTTCCATTTGCCAAACACTTTATTGATATCGTTGGTTCGAGGGAGTGTTATTATAATACGGTGCTTCATACATAGAAGGGTGATTGTGTGAAGTGAACGGAATTTCTGGGTTTTCAATGTCATTTTTCGGAGGAGGCAATGTATAATGTTCTTTAAATATCTATACAATTAGAGAAAGAACTCACATGACTTAAAATGATTTGAAATATTGATGACTGTAGATAGAGTCTAGATTTTTGGAATGAAGCCCTGTAACTTCATTCCAAAAATCTAGACTCTAGAACCTAGAGTGTTACTAAACTAAATGTATTAATAGACTTGACAATCATTTAACAGCATGAATGAAATCTAGTGAAGAACAACAGGATACAGATTGATAATAAATAAAAGATACGTCATAATGGGATCGTAATACTTAAGTGGGTACCTACTTAATGAGCATCATGATGAAGTTCATAAAGTTTTCGACGCAGAAGCATAGGCTAAGAAATAATATTACTACTCGTATAGTTAGGTACCTATCCATTGCCTTTTCAACGTAAAAGGGAGCCGGGAATGGTGGTCCAAAATTAAGGTTGGATAATATAGGCTAATGGTATCATTATTTCACAATTGGGGCTGGTGTGGGATGCGCAATCGAAGGTTATGCGCAGCTGAGGGAAGCGTAATGATATTGGCAGTACGTTTACTATATGAGATGGAATGTATATAACGATAGAGATAGGTATACTTTTTTTATATACCACTTAATACGATGTAGGACGAGGAGGCAATAAACACACCTATAAACTTTTGTTGATAATTAATCCAATGGGATAAAGTTGGAAAAGAATACTTGTTAATTTCGACATCTATTTGAGGGATTTATTGAGGGGATAGCCGTGTGCCCGATCGTAGTCTCCTTTTGAGCATCTTAGGAGACAAATTTCCAAAAATCCCTCCTATGTGCACCTCTAGGGTACTCAAGGAATATATCCTCCAAATCACAAATCTCTAGGGCAACCTAGGCTGTGCGTTGTCTGTCATTCAGTAAGTCAGTGTTATTTTTTTTATTAAATAGATAAAATTATGATAAATAACCTACTTTGTTTGCCGATGTTAATCAGCTTATGAAGTGGAAGCAAAGCAATGTTTATATTGAAATAAAAACACCATAAGAGACCAAGTGATAAGGCCGTAAATTGTGACGCTTTCATTCTTCTTCTTTTTTTTTTAGGTTGGCAATCAGCTTAAAAATAGTGACATTTTTGCCAGTGTCGAATAATTCTTGATAATTGTTGTCGAATGATAGGTACCCCTGATGATAATGATAATGCTGATGACGATGATGAAATGAAACCCTATCAGTAAAGCTGTGGATACTTTACTGATAATGTTATCTGACTTGAAAAGTTCTTGGGAGCACTTGAAAAGTTATAGGTATCATTTAATTTCAATGTCCTTCACTCCTGCACGTTTATGAACACACAGTTAATATCCCACTAATATTACACATTATTTATCAAAGACACACATTTTTTGGAACTTCCCGCCAAAGAGTCACACTTTGATTGTGTGTTCTTATCTATTTGTACTGTATGTGTTGGAACAACAAAGAGTTTTCTATCTAAAAACAGTTATTGAAAAGACCTCCATTCTGAAGGGCTTATAGTCTTACCCCATCAGGTCCAGTCGTCGACACTACTGTGACCACACACCTGCATATCACCCACACAGTGAGGAACACTGCCGGAGCGCCTGACAATAAAAAAAGAAATTTGTACCTACGTCATTACAATAAAAAAAAAATGTATATAAAACAAGGTCGTACTAGTTACACCATTTTATTACTCAAGAACTGGCAGGCCGATTTTTGTTTATTTTTTTAAATTTGTCTATGCCCCGAATAGCCGAATAACTATTAAAACATGAGAAAAAATCACGAAAAAATGATAATTCTCTAATGCATTTGATTCTACATATATTAATTTGATATGGAAATTATTATTTTTAGATATAAGAAATTATTATTAGATTTGCCATATAAGTTTTATTTTTCCATTTGATCTATGGAACCCTAAAATACCTTTTATATAAACATACAGTTCTCTACCTGTTGATTTCTTTTTTTTCCTTTTGCCATCGTACGCTTATGTATTTTGCCAGTGAATTGCTTTCCTTTGATGACTACGTATTTCAATCAAACTATCGACATTTTTATGGCCATGTACTTACCCCATCCGATAGATGTATACACTTTCAATTTAATATTTTCAGCTGTAAACGTTTCCACGACCAGCATATAGAGGTAGAGTCCTGAAATAAAAATGGTAGTTTTAATATTTATTCAAGCCGGTAAATTGGATGTGAAATTTGAACATCTAGGTAAATAAGTAAAGTTTGCGTCAATATTTGATAGGTATTATGTTAAAATATATTATGTATATATCTCACCTTCAACAAGCATCCAGAAGAAATTGGTGAGATAAAAGTAGTGCATACATATGACCAATATCATGCACGAGGTTTGGTCTTGCTGCGCTTCGTCTGACCAGTTCTAAAATAAAATAATTCAATTCATTTGATAATTTCATTTTTAAACACGCCACCAAAACGCCCTACACCGTCATGGCGCCAAAATTACGGCATCCTATACATTAAAAAAAAATATAGAATTGACACAAAAATTAACCGTCAAAATGCCGTGTAAGTAACGTCACGACTCTCGACCTATAATACAAGTAACAATAGGAATATACTTGTAACAATATAACTTTTCTTGTGTGCTTATACCATAAACTATCAAAAAAATACACTCATGTGTATATGCTTTTGTTTAGATTCAACAACTGTATTCGGGAGGTTAGTCAATCGAAGTAATAGTATGTTTCCCTTTTCACAAATTCTTTTATAGTCCATTAAATCCGGAACAAATATCCCATATAATGAACACCATAGTGGTTTAATACGTGCGTAGCGAGCGCAATTATCGTGTCGTCAAATGCAAGCCCGGGTGTCGCGAAACAGGCCTATATCACAGACAATCAAGGTTTATTAATGGTAGCTCTAGTCTTGCGACCGTCGTCTCCACGTAGTGGCTTATTGCGTTAGGTCGGTCCCCTGATGCATTTATCTTGTTAGGGTTTAATTAGATCTTACTATAACTGTATATGGCGGGCCTTTCTGTGATTGCTTACCGTTGGAATAATTGAGCAGCTCAGGTCGAGATAAAAATGTTGACCGAATGTCTCTAATTACATTTGGGGTCAATAAATCATGATGATTTGCGTAGTAAACGCATATTTCGCACACATGAAATACGTCGCCTTTAACCTGAACGCAATTGGCAAGGTTTTACATGTGTGTCTGTTCGTGATTTGCGTAGGTATACTAAGAAAATCAGCACAGTTTTTCTGTCTTCAATGTGTTGTTAGCGACATTTTGCCTATATTTTTCTCTTAGTCTATGTTGTGTTCGAAAGTTCTTTGTTATCAATAGAAATATTATACTTACCTGGAACTGTTTTTATTGTCTATCAAAGTGGTTAGAGACTAACATGTAGTTGTAAAATGTTAACATCAACTGCCCACACATCGTCATCCGCGCTTTGGATTGTGTAAGACGATTAGGCTAATATAATAATATAATATGGTCAGACAAACACACCAACTATATGATCCCAAACTAAGTAACGCTTGGTACCGTAAAATGCAGAGATGCGATCCCAGTATATAATACTTATATAGATATTAAACATCCATGACTCGGGTAAAAATGCTCATCACACAAAGTTTGTCCCTACCAGGATTCAACCTCGGACCGGCAGCACAAAAAGCAGGGTCTCTACGCGCTGAGCTAATCAAGTCGTCACAAAAAGGGACCTATTAATGTGTTTTTATAAGTCTCAAATACTTAGGTGGTAAAAATCAATTAGATTACCTACTCTGTACTCTGTAGGTTGTAAATTTTGTATAAATCTCATCTCCTTGTACCATCTTAATTGCAAGCCGTTAAAACATCCTATTAAATTTTTCCAGACCTGTTTGTTTTTAATACACCTTATTAATATAAGATGCCTGTAAAAGGTCAAACGCCGGACACAGCAAAGGATAAAATAGGACTTGGCAAGCCAAAGTGTAAATAGCGTTTCCATCAGAATTTTTGAATTTTGATTTGCTTTTATCCGTTCGTCATGATTATTCATGACTCCAAAGGGTCTGGAATCCATTTTGTTACGATTATAAAAAGCATATTTAAACATTTTGCACTTCTCAAACTGTAATAGTACCCATTGCAATTATTCGTTCAGTGACCGAGTTTTTATAACTGCGGAAATATTGTTCTGTGAATGGTTCAATTAATAAAACGGGCGTTCTCGACGACGCCAGGAAAAAGGAAATTCTTTTATAATTTTATATTCGCAATGCGGTTCGAACAATTCGATTCGTCAATTATTGCAGTTCAATTTATGTATCTACCACATTTAAAATATTAAGTGTCTGATTAGTCAAAAAAGCTTTATAAATAATAAGCTTTGAGCTACAACTTCAGGGTGGTAATATACTGTATCGCCTTACTTGGAAGTAAGGCTGGACCATACAAGGTTCAATTTAGCAACCGCCAATCTCTAAAGATTTTGCTGTAGTAATAATACACCATGAGAAAAAAATATTAATGTAGCTAGCAAAGGTTACATTATAAAAAAAACATGTCGATTTGAGAAATATACGCAAATTACACACACACAAACACATTCAAACCATTTCAATTTAGCTGAGTTTAAACACGAGACGTGTAAATTTAATTAAATCGCCAAAGTTTCATTTCCAGTTTGCTAAGTTTCAAAATGTTGATAGCGACTTTAGATCTATATTTGTTTCTTAGTCTGTGATAATGAATTATCAAATACTTTGATAATCAGTGTAGTGTATATGACAAAACATTTGTAAATTACATGTTTTATAGATATCTTGACTATATTTGACCATCACTTCTAAACTTACGGCGTGATGCTACGATATGACATGCCAAATTACTAATAATATATTAATCCTCAGATTTATAGATGCTTTAATGCATTTAAAATGGCATAGCAAAACATTTTTTAGACGAATAGTGTTACCACTATTCTAGATACAAGCATGGGTGGATCAGGCTACCTCCCAAAACATTCAAGTATAATTAAATACTTATTTAATTAGCTGATATTGGCTGGCATAACTAACAGTCATGAGATGAGATTAAATACAAATTAACCTTTGTGCAAGTTAACAGAAAAGGTAAATACAAAGTTCTAGAACAAACGTTAACTGCAGCAAGGTGAAAAGTTCATTAGTAAACTTTAAATATTCAGTGTTGAATGAATTCTGCATTATAATTATTAAAATTAACGGTATAATTTGGTTTTATTACTTGGTTTTAGTTTACAGTCTAAACTAAAACTTATATGTAACTACGTATAATTCACGAGTACTACAAAACAACATTTTACGTAGGTACATATTTTCGTCTACCTTATTTCTCCGTTTGAGGATACCTCTTTTTTATTCCACCACAGAGAACGATAAAAATAGAAAGTTATATAAGTAATATAGTAAGCAGCTTAAATATTTTATAGACATTTTTTGTAGCATTTCTGCAATTTCTAAAACGGTCGACAATTGACGTCACTGCTTGCACATAACAAAAAATTCATCTCAAAGCACTGTGATGAATAGCTAATTGCTTGAACCCAATTGATGTTGCGCTTTGATCAAGTTGTAAACAGAAATCAAAGCGTGAGGAGAGCTAGTCTCTGTCATGAGTTACAGGCATGTTTCAAAAAAAGTTATACACTAGAATAACCTAGTAGGAGCTCACTTTGTGTGATAAACACGATTTTTTGAATCCGAATCATAAATGTTTAATATCTATGTATGTATTATATACTGGAATCGCCCCCAATCCATTGTACGGTGTCCATAGTACAAGCGTTGATTAGTTTCAGACCGTAAGATGAGATTTTTTTTTTAAGAATAAAATTAAAGTATTAGTACTTACTTGTAATGCTAAGTTTAATATCCAACTACACGCCGATAGTATATACGTGGTCATTAGATTCGTGTGTATTGTATTCCGGAGACATCGCAGGTCTCTGTAAATGAAAAAAAAATAAAAAATAATGGGATTTCATAACTATAAGGAAAGTATGGGGTTCGCAAACCATAGTCTTGTGCTAACGCCATGTTTTTTTTAAACGAAACAGTTTTTTTATTTTGGTACAGTGATTGATGGACTGTAAACAGATAGCTGTAATTTGAACGATATTATAGTTCACAGTAGTTCAACGTCTTACATCCTACAGCGTCATTCAGAAAGTGTATACTACCCCCTACACAGGTGTTTGAAGTCAGATTTTAGGTCAATTTAAAAAAAATGGTCACTGAAATTCATAAGTAAGGTCATAATTATAATTTTGTATGTTTTTTTTTAAATCGATTCATAAATTCTGATTTCACCATAATGATACAAATGAGCGCTAAAGAAGTATAAACCCCCCCCCAACCCCCCCCCATCTGAAACCAACTCTATAAACCCTATAAAAAAGTTAAATTACAAATATATTATCTCATTGTGATCTTGGAAGTTAGAAATTGTCGTTACGAGAACCTATAACCATTCTTGCTGTAATAGATGTCGTGAAATATGCATTCTTGTATTAATTTTCATGAAAATTTTCGACAACAGAAAGTCAGAAACTGATTCGGTATAAACTTTATCAACTTCAAGTGAATGGCCTTGGTCGCCCTGAATAAAAGTTATGCAAATAAACATAGTCGGACGTGCTTACTGCCTCTCAAACATTCCGTTGGCCAGTAAAACTGGAATAGGCGATGAACAAACAAACCACGAACTATGTCAACAGCCAAAACTACCATTTCATAGAGAATAATAGTCCACAACAAATTGGACGACTACGAGTATTAAGACATTCAAAAACACAACGGCAAACAAAACAAAGTTACGATATCGAAAACTTTCTTGTTTAACCATTAAGATACAGTAATAAATATAAAGAAATAACATCAACAAGGATTTCTCATGAACTTAGTCCTGAGTTTCTATCGTTATTGTTACGTAAAAATGGAAGTACTTTTACGCCATTATCTAACATTCATTTTCCGGAGATTCCACTGGTGTGTAAATTCAATCACCATATGAGTATTTATTTTTTGGCCGAATAAAAAAAAAGCGGCGGTTCTCAATTCGATTGTATTTTTTTTTATGTTTGTTATTTTGATTCCACTATCCGTTCTACGATTTTAATTGAAAGTTTTTTACAAACTTTTGGCAAGGACTTTAGTGAAATTAAATCCCAGATTTAGATGTCCTATTCATAAACATACATCCTAGCGGAAAGGTTTATTTATATTTTTTTACTTTTATCGGTAGAGAAAAACGCGTCGAATTCGCGCGCAAAGGTTATCTTAGTATAGTAATAGTATTTAAGTAGTTAAATATACTATCAGTTTATTGAACTGCATATTTTCCATGTAAAACACAAAATAAATGATTATGCACTTACATAAGCTGCATATACGATCACATTTCAAAAATACATCATAATATTGTATTCTGTAAGTAATTCGTTTGATGAATCCCAGAGCTGACTAGGACGAGGGTTCACAACTTTGACCTCTCTTGACCCCCACAATAAAAATGCACACAGAATGTCATGTCATGTCGCAAGCTCTTTTGCTTTTCATCCTACTTATCCCACTAATATTATAAATGTGAAAGTTTGGATGGTAGGATAAATGGATGGATGGATGTTTGTTACTCAATCACGCCAGAACGGCTTTACGGATCTGGATGAAATTTAGCACAGAGATAGATTATAGTCTGGAATGGTACATAGGCTACTTTTTATCCCGGTAAATGTATGGTTCCCATGGGATAGATTTGTTTCAATATTTCATAGCGCAAGGAATCGACATTTTTTTTTTGCGCGGGTAACACCGCAGGGCGCAGTAGGTAATGTTTCCATTTGGTTAATTATTAAAAATGATGATTGAATAAAACAATATTGTTTCAACGTTCGACTCTTCAATTGTTTGCGATTTAGAAGGAAACCTTTTTCTATACAATGGATTTGATTATATATTCCATATTTATATGCGAATAATATATTTCGTATACTTTCAAAGTTACGAATCATCGTTGTGGTTGTATAAATTTACATTGATTTGATATCAAATGGCGATTTTTAAAAATATCGTCGCTGAAATAATATATTTTTGTTATTTAAAAGAAAGAATAATATTTGAAATATTGCATTATTTTCCAAATCTATTTAAATGGTTTGCTGTATTTGACCAGTCCCCTTTGCACCCTGTCTGGTAACTCGACCATAAGTCATATTTAAGAGCTGCTTAATTTTGACGCGTCATTTAAACAAAGCTTTAAGTAGCGTTTGAGTATTATTATTTTTGAATCTTAGACACATCATGTGGTATAGTGAGTTTGACAATTGATCATCATCAATCATTACGAACATCTACTTAGAAATTATTATATTTGTGTCAAAGATGGCCGCGTTAGATGTGTATTGAAAATGTTTATTTATATGTGTCGAATACCTATCTAATAACAAATATCGTTGGATCTGACGTGTGTGATCGATCTGGTCCAGTAGGTATGTCTTGATACTTATCTTTTGCTCTAAATTATTGATTTCATATTGGATGTGCTAGATTTGTGTCGCTGCTAGTCATAACTAAGAAAGACTCTGACGTTTGTAAAATAACTGAATTCAATTTCGTAGTTTACAAAGTGCTATCAATTTGAGAGTAGCAGAATAAAAAATGTTTAGTAGCTGTTTGAGAATATCATCTGGTAAGTAGAAATTAATAAGTAATAATAAGGTGTGTTTTTTTCATTCAAAATTAAATTAAGGCTGGTAAAATAAGATGTGATCGATTTATTAATAATAGTTTAAATATTTGAGTAAAGTTTGAGTATTCGGCTCAAAGGTACATATATAGACATGTATATACTCTTGTTATATACGAGCAGAAAAAAAAAGCGTGGTACTCTCCACGAAGTATTCCGATCTCCTTACGTACGTCGCAGGAGCGTTACGTGTGGAATTCTCTGCTGAAGGACTGTGTGGGCTGTGGTCGGTCTCTTGAATTATATCATACTCACTTGAAATAGAGGAACACGAAGACAGCCAGCGATAGCACAGCAAGGCTGAGCGAGTAGCCGGCGAGGTAGATGAGGCTGGTGACGTCAGTGGGCGACACGTTAGCGATGCGCTCCGTGCAGTTCGCGTAGTTGGAGTAGTTGCGCCACAAGCCGTCCATGCACCACCGCGACGCGTTCTCTGGGGAAGGAACATCATAATTACAAGTCTACCTTTGAGACAACTTTCTGGGGCAGCTCCACGGTGAGGCAGTGGACGTGGTTCATTCACTTCATTACACCGTACTCGGCTCTTTGGTCTAATAAATCAAAAACAGATAATTTGGTTAAATATAAATGTTTGTGTATTCTTCTCATATAGTTTCTTGAGTTCATTTTGAATAATTTTGCTACCAGCCTCGTGATAATAAGTATATATTTAAGAACAACAATGTGGATACATTACTTATAATCAAATTGCAAAATTGCAATATTTTCAATCGTACACGATTGGAGTACCAAGTAGGTTAGATATTATGATTTGGTCACCCATCCAAGTTCTGACCAAGCCACGCGCTGATGTATTAAGTATCACAAACTAGGCTACGGCTCATTGTGGCCAACGACTATGGTATAATTATCTCAAGGCATTAAAAGGTTCTAGAATGGCGACCACGAATCGGAAGACGAAGTGTAGGACGGCCCCCCACAAGGTGGACTGATGACATCACACGCGTCGCAGGAAGCCGGTGGATGCGAGTGGCGGAGGACCGTGATGTGTGGAAGTCGTTGGGGGAGGCCTATGTCCAGCAGTGAACGTGTATATCGGCTGATAGGTAGGTAGGTAGGGATGGTAAAAAATAGGTTTCACCAACGTATTCCGTAGCACAGTAGTAGTAGTGTAGTACTTTAATTTCAGATGGAGCGCAAATATCATATTATGTTTGGAAGCAATAAAACTACAGCTTGATATTGTAGCAATATTGTCAGTAATACTAGTAACAGCTGCAATTAATACTCCTTAATGCATTTTACCTCTGTTATTGTATTATATTATATTCCTCTAATCCCCTACCCCTCTATTATATTTCGGTTTTAAGGAACAGTAGAATATTATTGATGTTACCTTCAGAAATTTGTAGCTGGATACTGGTATTTGAAAGAGTTATAATCAGAATATTTTTTTTTATTCACGTACACCATTAAGTACAGTACTAATAATATGGATAATGGTGAGTATTATGAGTTAGACGATCCTGCTCACTTTTTAATAGATTGAACAGAACAGTACCTCAATCGTAATCCTTTTTAACCGACCTTAAAAAGGAGGAGGTTCTCAATTCGGTTGTATTTTTTTGTACGTACCCTTTTGGTGACGTAACGTCGTCCGTCTCTCTTGCACCACAGGTTTCATATATAAGTATATATGATACGCGTTGTATTGATAACGCGTATATACTTACACAACATAGTATGTTTGACCACGCATAGTGGTGTAATATAAGTACCGCCATAACCATTAGTGGGCAATCCGATTTGGATAAATTGATCCATATTAATTTCATCAAATTTTCAGTAGTTTTTATTTTACTTTTTTTCAGCTCATCGGTCCGATGTTGACATTTTTACATATCCAATTAATAATCCAGTACTAGCTCGAATAGAGCTGAATGAATGGATTATTTTAGCTGGTCATTAAAAAAGAAAATGTTACTTAAAAATAATCCTTTTATTTCGTCGACATGAACAAAGGCATTCATAAATATTTTAAGTTCAGTTTAATATTTTAGAACCATTTTTCGTCTCTCAAATGAATACACTTAAAACATTCAAACAAATAGCGTCGGTATAATTTAAAGCGAAGATTTAATGTCGGACCCGCCATTAATCTTTGAAAGCGAATGTCTAGTTTCATTTTTCTATTTCATATACCTATAAACGGAATCTCTTTAAAACGTCGTCACGTTCAAATTGTCCTTGAATCTTAGCAGCAATGTATACGTATTCTAACCCTTATAATGGGACAAAAAACTTAACATCTCGTGTTACTATTTATGATCGCGACGCATAAACACGCGAAATATTGATTTAGTCCTAACTAAAAATCAGTTGATACTATTAAAAGAGCGTCTCGGTAATCTTCGTTGTACATACCCGTTTGTGATGGTATTGTTTACATTCTATACGACGTAATAGTGGATTAAAGGTTTACTTACGTGTATCGTCGTACTGCACGCCATGGAATTCACTGAAACACCGCTGTATGGACAGAGTGTTCCATGGTGTCGGATCCCAGCACAGAAGCCCGTCGTAGTACGCTGGGCAGAACTTGTCCGACAGGTTGAGGTTCTTCGCCAAACATTCCTCCGCCTTCGCACTGACATTCTCAACGGCGCTCTCCGCCCCGACGCCCTCTAAAGTTTGAAGGTCCTCCAGTTTGACGTCAATATTCTCTCCTCTCGACTAGAAATTTGAGTTCACAACGGCTTTGGTTTGTTCTTTGGCTTTACTGTTTACACTATACACTTAACAGTCACATAGATATCACTTGCACAGATCTATCTGATCTCGACGATCATGGTTACTTCCATCACGTTCCGGTGTGTGGAGCTGTCGAGTCGAGCGCGAGGAGTCTCAGGTGTTTCGCGTGGCACGCCTCACTGGAGCGGAGTCTGCGGAGTACCTCAGTATCTCCAGTAAGAACGTTACCATGATAACGTTGTTTGCACTCGGCTTGTGTTCTAACTTATCAAGCGATAACGCTCCGAGAGCAAACATCGGCAGTCTGTAGGAGTATTTGCGTATCGTGCAAGGAACTTTTAGTTTTTTATTTGGTCGCCTTCACCCCATTTGTGCCCGCGTGTCCGTGCACCTGCAAAAATACAGTTTAATCAAGATATCACTGTGATAGTGTTGGTAAACCTCGACGACAGTACGGTACGACTGTTGACTGCAATCGTAAAGTTATTTTCGCTAAAACTCACGCAGAGCGGCGTAGATAAGAATAATTAGGTAAAGAGAGAGCCGTTTATAAATAAATTAAACAGCCAGCAATTAAACAGTACCTGCATAAATATTATACCGCAGAGTTTTATGTTATTTATAAATAAACCGTCTCGTGTTAGTAGGCCGATACAATTACTGACAATTATGGTATAAAATGTTTTTAAAGAAAACATGACAGCGCTTGGGCGAGGCATGCCATCTGGCATTGCCCAACCGTCAGCCCGAGCGTGGCAATTGCCCACTGCCCACACGAGGCTACGCGGTTGGTCTGAACACAGCCGATGATAGCTATTAGGCCAAGCATCAAGATATGACTGAGCGAGCAGAGACCGCGTGGCGAATCTTTTCAACCGGTCAGTACACGGCTAACAGGTACATTCAATAAATGCTTTATTACCTTGTATTCAATCATCATGCAAATTAATGTTGCTACCATCTATTGTTCGGTTAGATTAATCAATTGTTAATGATCGCGCTACGCACGTGACATTGGTTTAAAATTGCCACATTTATATTCATTTATGATATCTATTAGAATTTAATAGATTAATTGCCACCAATGTCTGGGCTAGATTTTAGCATTAATAGTACCTACATATCAGTTTCTGTATTGTATCGTTTAAGAGTGATCCTGAAACAGGAATTTAAGATAGGCGATTGAAGTAATTGAATTGGATAACTCCTTAAAAGTCATCAAGTTCATAAAAGTAGGTAGGTAGGTAGCTATGGTACTATATATATCATCGGACGATCGGAGTAATATTAGTTCTGTTGTTCTATAAAAAAATATTTTATGTTTTAGTAATTATCATAAATCAAGAAAACCATTGAAGAAGAATGAATCTAGCGTGTAAACACATATGTTTGCGGGTTTATATTATCTTCAAACATGATAAATTATTTGATACACGTGCTGTGTACTGGCCTAAGTACGAGTTTTGACAGCTTCAATGTCGGTGATCGAATCTTTACGTACATTTCACACCAGCGTCCCGAGCGGTGACGTGCAACTTTCTTGGTAAATGTTTGAAAACATTCGATCACTCGTACTAAAAGCCTTGGCATTTGTACTAGTAATAGTAGGTTCTTATTCATTGTAACACCGACCTACTATAGGAGTCACCCGTAGTTACCGAAGCTACAGAATAAAAATATATCCACTGCACAGAAGCAAAACAAAAAAATAAGAAATAACTCCTCGCACTGTGTTCCAAAATCAGCACTAACAATATCAGCTGACGTGACATTTACAGAAAAAAAGTTCGAACTCACGAGAGGAGACTTGTGTTACCTGCTAAGGTGCTCATTAACCATATCTAAATGATATATGATCTTGTTAGTTATATAGGGCTTAATTGAATAACGTTTCTCTACGTTTCTTCATTGCCCGTTCCATATTCTATTATAACTCCATGCAACGCAAAATGGCCACAAGTAATTCGAAGCAATAAGTAAGAATAAAATACAACCGTTTACTGTTATATCAAAAATAAATACATTCTTATTCGTATAGATGCGGGTAAAGTAAACATTCAGTTTTGAACAACTAAATTCGGCCCTCGGGAGGGTTCGATAAAATTCGTGTAGCTTACTTTACCGGCCTTTTTGGATAATTCCTAAAGAGCTTCAGGAGAAGGTAAATTATTGAGAACAAATGTGGGTACCGTGTTTTCTTAAAAGGAAATCGAGGTTCAATACGGATGTACGATAAGCTTCAGCAGGTTAAAAAAGGGTGCAGAAGTAGACCGGGATTCTGCACAGCATACGCTTGGACCATCATGCATGTGAAGCAAAGAGCGTCAGATTTAGCTTTAAAAGACAATGTCAAGAAAAGTGAAACAGTAGAGTGAGAGAGATATACATATATGTCTGAATATAAGGACTAACGCAGATGTCCAATTCAAGTAGTTAGGTGGAAGGCATCGACACTACACAACTTTAATCGGTCGTATGTTAACCCATATATATAAAAAATACTATAATGATTCCGATTTTATTGTTACAGAGATTACACTTTTCTAAGCTTGTTGTATTGTTGCCCCGATCAACGCCAAAATTGTGTGACCAAAATAAAAATATTTAGTTTAATCGATATTTGATGACATGAGACTTCTATGACCTCTATGGCTAGAAGATAAATATCATTATATATTGCAAAAGCTTTAAGATTTAAGTGCTTACAATCGGCCACTTAGCAGCTTGTAAGCATAATAAGCATTAAGCCAGTACCAATCACTGCTTGGCTGGTCAAATACCAATCGCTTATGCCTATTATGCGTAGGTAGCTTATAATTAGGTCAAAGGTTCCACAGCAATATAACATCAAATATGGCGAATGTCGGCGCTCGTTTTATGGTTATTACTTATTAATATTCATGTTCACGTGTCAATACACTGTAACTCTCCCAAACATTGTACAGAAAATGTTTTCGTTTCGTTGAAAAGTCCAATAACTTTATCGTATTTTAGTCTTCTTATAAATCCGTAGATGCACCCACAAACGGAGAAATAAACTTATATACAAAGTGTCTAATACGAAAATCTTTGAAAATGTTCTAGCAGTTAACGACAGCAATATAAATTTCTCATATTGAAAGAGTAAGTGAAGGGAAAAGCCGATTAGTGTCCGTAGACAATAGAAGAGAATTGGCAATTTAATTCAAAGATATGATAAAATACAATTAGTTGTAAGGAAGACCGAGGAAATGCTACTTCAATCAGATGAAGAAGATAGTGGCGCAAGTATTAGATGATAAAGGAGCTAGCATGAGGCAAAACCTGAACTTCGAAGAGAGACGACAACATTTAATCAGTTCGTCTAAAAACTTTATCACCCATCCCTAGCGGGTTAATAAAGTCATCAAATATTAAAAACCATTTCATTCCCCGAAGGGAGAGACCCTAGTGGCACGAAATCTCAACAAGGGAGTGGTGTTACGTCAAACAATAACTAATTCACGCCGAGGAGAGGACGCCGTCCCGACATGAAAATTCGTCTCGTTTCCGCCAAATCACAAGGAAATTGTTGTTTGTTAGATAAACAATGGAAATAATCTCGTCGGTGGTTGTTTTATTTGACACAGTAGCCCTTAAAAATATAATGTTCACAGGTCACGCTTGTAATTGTAATGAGCCATGTCTTATCTTGAATCAGTATTTGTGTTTGAATAACATGCAGATATTATTCGTTGTGTGTACAATGTTCGGTCGCGGTGACGATGATGTTTACACAACAAGGGTACCTTGAAGGTTTAATTTTAATCATAGGATTATTAGCTACGATGAAAAAAACATTACCCGCCTTCTTGCGCAGTCGGGTAAATATTCATCTCTTTAAAATGCATCGTTTTCAGCGAAATGTATCAAAGCTTCCAGCACGTGGTGGACTTTTAATTTCATTTGTAAAACATTTATGTTCGCGATACCTTTAGCAGTGATGGTAAAACGCTCGCATTGGATCAAGGGTTGCGGGTTCATAACATGGCTTGCAACAAGAAATTTCGAAATTCGTTTGTAAATAGGAATCTCAATCATAATTAGCCCTTGCTGTACGGTGGAGACATACGGTGCATAGTGAGGAAATGTGGATGCAATGCAATGCACCTCTGCCTACCCCTTCAAGGTATAGTGGCGTGATGGTGTATTACTTGCGATAATCAATTGACATTGGATGCGTCAAAGTAAAAACAAATGAACGGAGACTCTTTACTGGAACAATCGATTCAAAAAAAGTGCACAAAGTTGAACTGTATCGTTTAGCATCGAACGAAGTTTTAAATCGAATGCTGCATATTGAAGCGTGACTGTTGGATGGGAGCTGGTGTTTTGTTTTTGTTGAAGCAATCGATACAATTTCAGGTCCGACGCGACACAGCGTAGCTCGGTGTGGCGTAAAAGGAAAATCTTGTAATATGAATGCATATTGTATCGTGCCGCATGCAAATAGAATCTCTCTGGTTATAGTGGTAGTGCTCTTCTTTGATAGCAAAAGTAATTTATCAATCTTCTGTGACGTAGTAAAATTTTACTATACAATATGTATACATATTCCAAGATTTTCTTTCGGGGCGAGTTGGCGTTGATTTGATGTGATGTGCGAATTTCTTTTATAAGATGTAACAATTATATAGTAAAATATGGTTGTTTATAAAGATACCACCCCAATTTTTTTTTTTAGAAATTGAAAAATTCCCATCCCATACTGATAGCACGGTCAAACGCTAACGTTTCGACGTGCTTAAAAAAACATAATTACACAATCATTTTATATATCATCGTGATCCATATAACTTACTGATTAACCTGTTAAAATATTGTAAACCATTTTTGTTACAACTTATATACAGAATCGCCGTCGTTGTTTTAGCTAGGATATTCGACACTCTATTAGGTGCTATATGTACTGACCAATGTAGCGTACTAGGTATATAATTAGTAGGTACCATACATTTTGTAACTACATACGTTTTGTTTTCCTGAAACTCATTCAACGATCTATTAAAATATAGATGCAGTGACCATTTTGTTACGTCATAAAGAACCACTCGCAATGTTGCTGTTAAAGGCCCCATAAGTACCGCCATTGCCCGAACAAGCTGTGTACAGACCGACCGAGCTGCCTCGCGAGCTTGGTATGCCTACCAGTATATAGCGAGGTACGTGACAGATGACAGCCTTCGCTCGAGGCAAGCGCTACGTCGTCCGAGCTAACCTTGCTACGCGGTGCTGTTGGACTGGATCCAGCCAATCATCTATAAATGGGTCCCGAATTTGGTTCAGACCAGTAAAGTCGAATCACCTTTTTAACCGACTTCAAAAAAGGAGGAGGTTCTCAATTCGGTTGTATTTTTTTGATGTGTGTAACCACGAAACTCCGTCATTTATGAACCGATTTGGAAAATTCTTCTTTTTTAGGTATACATATTTATATACTGAAAAGATACTCCATACTAATTTTATGGGTACATTATATTACACACATATTCTTTTAATAACTTTTTCCTCTCACAATAATAGCGGTGCGTTTACAACTGTTACAGTTTGGAATAGAGTTTAGATTACAATGATTTGCGGTTTATATTTTGCTTCAAATGTTTGTTAAGAGCGTGTCAGTTACTGTTGAATATTGCGGTTTATCTGTTTGTGAGTCAACAAATGAGATGTGATTTGATTCACCGCATGTTGAATCTGTATAACTGGCTCCTGATCGCGGTTTCTTCGACGTGTTTACGTAATTATAACGGCAAGGTATATATCTAATGTAGGTATCATGTTTGCTAATCAAAGTAGGTGTATACCTACAGGTAATCTAAGTGGGTATTGTAATCCTAACCAAGTGGAGTGGCAAAGGCAAGGACTTCATCCAAGCGGGGCCCCAAGTCTGCTAACACAATCGATTCATAATCGAACAGCAACCGCATAGTAACTGTTACTTTTGACAGAAATCCCATACAATATCTGTCAAAAGTGGCAGTTACTATGCGGTTGCTGTTCGATTATGAATCGATTGTGTTACCAGATTTGGGGCGCGGGTGTAGCGCCTGGTGGGGTTGTCATGGTCATGGTCATGTTAGCTGCTTTTCAGTGAGGTTAAATACGAAACATTACTTAATGTATGCTTAAACATGGGCATTGTGAGCTCAACCACAAGGTTCGGTTTACAAAAGTCCAACTTACGCAAGGATCGAGTCTATTTGTTATGTAATGTTATTCATACTTTTCGTAAAGGCCACGGAGAATTTACTTCGGGAATTTAGGTTGTGTAAAATCTCACCCCGAATTCCTGGAGAGATTTAAAAGGTTGCGGTAAGCAATAAGGTGAATACTTGATTATATTTTGTGTTATGTAGAATATTTTGTTATATCTTCGGGTTATGTAGAATATTTTTTTACCGCTGTTACAAGCGATGCTTATTCATATTTGAATATTTTTTATTATTGATTACTTCTTATGTAACAATACTTTTACTAGCGTTTAATAATTAGGGGAATATAGTTATTAGGGCAAAGAAAAGTACAACTTGATTTTATACTTCAAATCTAATCATGTATTATATGCTAAACATAGATAAACAATAGATATAGTATTGAGCACAACTAGTTTCGCAAATATGTTGTGGAAGATATAGAAATAAATATTTAAAAACCTTTTTTTTCTTTTTATATAAAAAAGGACGTCCCGTTTCTTTTAGCCCATCGGTCGTTCGTAAAATAATATCATAGAATAGGTAGGTACACATTTTTATTCTGAGTGCAAATATTTTATGGACTGCGCATATTAAATGGGCCTGCGGGCGAACCTTGTAGAGTTATGTGGTTGTTAGGGATGTCGGGTTATGAACACAAATACTTGGAAAACAAGACCGGAGATAAAGGCTCTCGTTGGTAATTGTGGACTATGTTTATGAGTAAGATTTCTAGTAGCATATGTGGCGTTGCTGTTAAGTTAAGTTTGCAAAATATTATAGAAACACTCTCCTTTCTTGTTATGATTGTTTTAAATTAAATCATTTTGAAAATTAAATTGACAGATATCTACATTTTGAGATAAAACAATCCCCCCAACGTTGTATCGGTTAACATAAAAAGTACATAAACAATACTCAACGAAAACATAATGTGAAAATGTCAAGGATTATCATTAATTATATTATGTCTCTCACCACACGGGCTATACCCGGATCTTTGGAAGGCTTGCGCGGGGACATGGGTCCAACACGTATAGGCAGAGGCGGCCCTTTTTGAGAATTTTAATGTTATGAATGCTGAAAATGATAGCATAAACGGCGAATTGAGCTCAGCAGGCGGAGGAACTATTGCAGGAATATGGAAAGATAATTGGGACTATGGATTGAGGTTTGGATGGATATGAGATGGGACTATCGGAAGGTTTGCGGACACCTGCCATAATCAGCTTTTATCTAATTACTATTGGCAGGTGGCGACTTGCCGTTCTTTAGGTGGGCCCCTTAAAAAGGCCGTCATATGAGACGATAAGGGGCAACACTGGCGCGAGCGGCTCAGGGCTGTAGAGAGGTGTGCTGCGCTTTCTATCATATTATTATTATATTACCTAATAGTAATAAATCGAGTTTTAATAATTTCTTCAAATGTTTGTGCTTAAGACAAGAGGCAGCCCTGTCGACAGGGTTGTGCCGCTTGTGCCTGTACCCTCATTAGTCTGACGAAACTGCGCCACGAATTTAATAACGCCTATCAATAAACTGATAAGGTTCGCCCCCATGTCATACCCTGAATTGATACCATTTTCATTTACCATTATATGCAAATAGTTTTTCGCACACTCGCGTTGATTACATTATATTGGGGTCATATACCGCGTAGTTAATCATCACGGCAATTTGAAAGTTCAAAAAATACTGTATAGAATTCATATTACATTAGCAGATGTTATTCGATTTGTGCCGGGAGTCGTTTTTTTAACGTGTTCCCATTAGTCCCATCGGTTGTAATCTAGCAGAAAAAATATAGTTTTTAGCGACCGGAGCTAATATATGAGTTGAATAAAAAATAAGTAAGCTTTTAAAGCTTTTATGAATATATTGATTTCTTATATTTACGCGAATACTACACATTGGAATAAAACTAATCTTTCGGATTGTATCGCGTTTACTATACGTTTTTACGTTCCCGACGTTTCGGCTGCTTTACAGCAACCATGGTCACGGGAGGACTGATATATACTGATATATATATTTAAATAGTTAGAATAGTTAGATTCCACCATTGATATAGACGATTATTTCCAAAGAGAAAAGCTGGCAATAAACTCAGTATAGTTATTATTTTTAAAAGAAAAAAACGTAGACAGTTAAAGTGGAGAAATCATTATTCAGTGGAATTATTATACAAAAGAACAGATTTTGCATCACATTGCTACGTAACCGAGAACGACGTATATACTTTTATTGAAATGTTAAAACTTTACCGTCTATATTTTAACGACTTCAAAGTACTTTTTGATTGTTATAAGATGACTGAGAACACGTTACCGCAATTGTGGAGGCAATAGACAAGTTTTACCGCTTTTTAACTGATCATTTAGAAAGTTGGAAGTAAGTAGTCACTTCCAAATTTAGGGCACACATAGTAACAATATAATTTGGATCTACAATAAAAAATACATTATTCTGATGAAAAGTGTAAGATCAAGAAACATTATCGAAGTAATAGGTTTGGTATTTAGGTACATCGACAACTTTGTAGATAGATATAAATAGAACTCTGAAAAATAGGATGCTGGTGGACATACTGACGTTCACAAATCCAATTATATTTGAAGTAATTTAATTCAACTTCATTTGAAGCTAATGAATTTATAAATCGTTAGCAGGCATAACGGGCTTAATGAAATAAGTGACAAGGAACTAAGGGCCGGGGACGGTTGTTGCGGAAAGTGGAATTTTAAATTGACTTAAGTCCGTCAACTCCTTCATTATCAAGTCGTATTATCGTCTTATTGTTGATGATATGCGTCTTTTAGCTGTTGAAACATTATGCGATTCCTCTAGATTTCGTAGTTTTATTTAGTCTCCTGCTGAATGTTAGTCTCATTCTCTCAATTGAGAGAGAGAAAGAGCTTTGCTTTCGTCGGTGGTTTGTTCCAGTGCTCTCTCTTTTCTCGCTAACGCCTTAACTATCTGGCAATATATAAAGGTTTGCTTCAGCTGATACTCCTTGGTCTTCCTCTAAATTCCTCTTACTCTCTTTGTGACAAATTCCGATTTTCATTTCGCTTCTATGCTCTATAGAGGCTTCTTATTTTTCGTACTCGTACCTTTCTTTAGTTCATTGTTTCTATTATTTTAATTATATACCAGCATCTATTTTATTTAACTGTTTCTTTACGATTTGAGGCGACGTTCATAACTAGCCTCTAATGTAGACTTGTCTAAAACTATGAATGTTAAAAAACTATGGTGTATGTTTTAATTAGTCGTTAATAATTAATAGAATTCAGTACTAATTTCGCAGAGTAGTAATTAAGGAAAATCAGATTTTTGCGTCATGACTACATCATATTATAAGCAAACGTTGTTTCTGTGACAGAGGTATGGTATTATTATGATTTAAAAGCTCACTTAAAGTGACAAAAGATATGCTATAAAAAGTTTCTTTTGATAATTATGGGTAATACCGATGACCAAGTCATGTTCCGTGTGGATAGCTAGTAAAACTAAAAAATGTTTAAACTATGTATGTGATTTAGTATAACATTACTTGAACCATGTTAGCATACTAACTTCAAGCTGAACTCTCTCGTGCTACCCTCCATATACGTTAAAGGTCACATCGCCTCAGTCTGGAAACTCAAACAGCAGTAGGAATCCATCGCTGCGTTCTAACTCGGAGCCCATTTAACTTCCTCGCTTGAAACCACGTTACTTTGTAACTAAATATCGACTTAACTTTCCTTTGTGTTAGTAGAGGGTCTGTTTTATCGTAATACGAGTTCGTTGTTTAGTCACAATTAATCCTTACCAATATATGTATAATGGTGAAATTGAGTTTGTTTTTAAATTATTGAAAATGGGGTAATAATAATTATTTTGATTATTCTTGAAGGAACGTATCTTCCGTATAGATCGCGCTGCCGGATCATATAATAATGTCAAACGTATTTCAGGGTACCGAGCAAAATTGTAAAAACAGAACCCTTAAGTTGCGACTATGCTGTTTCTGTATAGTGGTTGTATGATACGGGTATTCGGAAAAAACATTATAATATCCATCTACCAGTCTTTAAAAAGATATGTTGTACCAAAAATACTTCAATAATACTTTACTTTAGTATTTAAAATCTTTTTGTACACCTACCATGGTTTTTTTTTATAAACTATAACTATAATATATATATAAACTTTTTTCATAAAATATAATATAAAAGAGACAAAATGAATGTACTGGATAGTAGTATACTGTACATACATATATATATCAAAATACTATGGCCAAGTTTGTAGATTTCGTCCCATTGTGTGGGTTTAGGTTGAACTAGATAGGAATCTCCGAGCGAACTGTTATAAAGTCTAACTACATTCCGTTGCATAGATAATGTTTGTTATTAACTGAAGTGAAGATTCCTCATACATAATACCAATCATTTTCAACTTTATCATGATAAGCTCACGATATATTTTTTAGTGACAAAAAACATGTTTAATTTTTTTTATGTATGTTTTGGAAACATGCAGCACTTTAGGCATATCCACACCCTTATGTAGAAAGAAAGAAAAATATTTGTTAAAAAATGTTTTCTCTCCGTTGGAAACACAAACATCAGTCCCTGATTTATTGCGCAAACATTTTGAATTATTATACTTATGTATTTGTGCTTTTGTTTCGTCGATCTGAAAGTTATTTATGTGGAAATGTTTCGCGATTTAAACATCCACTATTTAGCGAGTAAAGCGCTTTATTTGTGATACTTAGTTTATTTTCAAATTCCTTGCAGCTTATCACAGACTAGTAGTCTGTGCAGCTTACGAAAAAATCCTTATTTGAACCAGCTGATATATTGATATGTCATTAATAAAAAAATATGTTTTAATCTTTTTGTTTTTATAACCCTACGGAATATCTGTTATTGTTAAACTATTTGTAAAAAATACGTTATGTCCTCCTTACAAATTTTGACAGTTTTTTTTAAACTACACTTACGTTTTAGTATAATCCACTTTCATAATCGATGTAAAGTCACACATACGTCGTAATATATAGATTGTACATCGTTGATTGAAAAAAGAGAGTCAAGATTTTAGCTCCCCGTTATCTTGGCTCAACGCCAGCTTCCATCATGCCTTAATCTTTATCATTATCTTCTACTCAGTCATATTGCAAGTGATAATGCAATATGACTGAGTCTGAGAAGAGAAGAGAGACTGAGAGAGAGAAGTTGATATTTGAATTATATTTTTAAGTACGGTACTTACATGTGTATCTCAAGCACGATCCTTTTTACGTACTGTTTAGGTACGTTAGCGTAGTCGATTCCTTTCACACCACAGATTTCATGAATAACATACTTATTCATGAAATCTGTGACAGCATGTTTTTTCGGTGACGTTACGATTTCATTAGGAGTTCCTGCTTACCCTATTGAAAGTATATTTAATTTCTATTAATTTATACATTTTTTTTAACTACATATTTTGAGAGATTCATTGTCATATGTACAATAATTACAAAGAAAATAACTTAAATATATACAAACTAATATAAATTAAAAAGAGTATAGCAAAAGCTACGAAATGTGTAAAAAATAATAATAATATTTATATTAATGGAGGTATTTTCTGTAGCATCAGCGATCATGTAAAATATACACTTGCACTTCCTTAAATTTGCAGTTTGTTATTACTTCCAGTAACTATTCCCTATAGCTTCTATTTCGTGGATTCGACCATCCACGCCCACTTGAAAATTTCAGCCGGTATAGGTTTATTTACGGTAAATGCAATGGTGCAAATCAATATAACCTGTTGGGCAATACATCCATTCTGTAACCCTTTGGGAAATACATGCATTTTTTATTTGTTCAAAAATTTTGGTTGTTGACCTTCGATCTTTGGCTACGGTGGGTACTTAATGATTTTTCGAGTAAAACCGAATGATTAAGTTACAATGATAAGAACGTTTGCAAAGTTTAAGCCGGTGAACCTCGGCAAAATTTGTCAAGCCACCGCTGGCAACGGAATTAATCTTTTTTTTTTGCATCAGAGAACTTGTTTCAAACTCTGCCCGGCTTTTGATTTGGATCAAACATTAATCATTTGGACGGGGACGGTATTAAATATTTCCGATCCTGAATTTGTTTTAGTTGTTCGTCGTTGGGGTTTTGTTAGTTTGAAGCTTCAACCCGTGACCTTTGGGTAAAAATGTCCCTACTTTTGTTGTAATAATATGTATGTCAACTTGCAGCTGGACAAACATATTTTTGGCCAAAGGTTTACTTTTGTCATGATCATTAACTATAGAGATCGATAATAGAGTCTCCGTGTAGTGCGTTATTAGCTCATAAGGCATGCCTCACGATTATTGAGGCACTAAAGCTAAGCTTGAGGTTAAGGTAAGTATAATTATCTATGACGATAATTCAGTTTATACACAAATAAAACATGTAATAACTGCCTTTCTAAAAGTACAGGATGTAAGTGGCTTCGTAAGGAAAAGTGATACCAACTCGTGATTGACCCCTGAGAGTTGGAATTTTCCGACGATCTTTTCATGAATTATATAATGTTTGTTCAGTATTTTTAAAATGAATTCACAGTATAATAAAAGTCTTTCTTAACGTGATTTCAAATGAAACATAATATTATTTACTAATTTAGACCTAAGACTGCAATGTAAATTAAAAGTCGATTCGCTCGAGCGCGTTCGTCATTCGCACGCGTCAGGTAGCACGCGGAGCGTTGTGTTGTGATCGCGTTGTTTACGATACATTGAGCTCAAAGTTTACAACATTTGTAACCCATAACTTTCGACATAAATTATTTCCATTATATTATTATAGGCATAAACTGTAACCTTTAGCCAAAGTTTTCGTTACCATCCCCTTACCCCTTGTATTTAAAATAGCGTGACTGAAAGGTTTAGTCATTGTATTGTTTAGATTGCAATGGTGTAATTTCCAGAAAGCAGAGCAAGTATCAATGTCATGACAACTGGGTTTCATTCCGAAAGTTAAGTAGTAGTTAGAATAAATGATTTGGATCAGATCTTTTATATCTATAGTCCATTGGAATTATTAGTATTCGTTATAAAAGTTATAGAAATTATTAGGATTTGCATTGAAGTTATAGAAACTAATAGTATAGGTACTTATTTGGTACTATAGCTTGTGTTTTGACGTATGTAAATATATCCGTAAATATTATAGTAGTGCCCTAAGAATATTTTTTGAAGTAATGCTGAATATGAAAATATGATAATGATTCAACGAGGTTCTCCTCGTTGCGATGGTAGGGGGGTGGAGTCCAACTGTGGCATATTAAAAGGGCTGATATACAAAAATTATGGAATGGCTGTATAATTCTGTTGTGACTTTGTGTGTTGATGTATAACAATTTCATTGCGATATATTTTACCATGATACTATAGTGAGGGTTCTTAAGTTTACTTATCGTACGTTGTACGTACATCGTGCGATATGTTGTCAAACTTGTTTAATATAAACGACAACATTAAATTAATAAATACCATCCTAAGATATAATCCAATTCTAATACTCTGAGTTAGTATCAGAAAATACAGCTATACAATATACTAACTTATTTACTAAAATTATAATTCGGCTGATTTCAAAATGCACTCAACAAATCACCACCACCATCGGCTGGGAGGCTGCTCAAACTCTGATGTACAACAAAGTTATTACTTTAAGTAGATAAATTAAATATAAGCCAAATTTGTACCCCGTATATTACCTCCATTATGTACAGAGAAGTAAAAATATTTTGCGAACAAGATTTATACAGCGTTCTTCAAGAAAGGCAAGTCATTAATAATTTGATGGCAACATAACAAAGTACGAATGTGTTTGTTGGATATTCAGATTTTATTGTCTGTATTAAAAATATTTTTTTTATTGTTTCGCCATAACCTGGTTATATTACAGTTATTTTGTTATTTTCACAAGGCTATCGAATTGTTTCCGGGTACGATCTGTCATATTCTAGTTTATACCGCTGTTTATTCGGTAGTCATCTTATATTTTGATTCAACAATGAAACTTATATTATTTTTGTTGGATAAAAAAAATATATAAGCAGTGATAGCCAAGTTGGTAGAAAGCTTGCCTCGGTAACGAGGATCGCAGGTTCAAACCCCGGCTCGCAGGCGCGATTTCTGGATTTCATGTGCGAATCTCATTTTCAACCATGATTACCACTTGCTAAACGGTGAAGGAAAACATGGCGAGGAAACCTGCATGTCTGAGAGAACCCCTCGAAAGACGTGTGAAGCCCGCCAAACCGCACTGGGCCGGCGTGGTGGACTATGGCCTAATCCCCTTCGCATTGAGGGGAGGCCCGTGCCCAACAGTGGGACATTTAAAGGGCTGGTATTATAAAAAAAATGTATACTCGCAAGATGTCGCGGTACGTATACTAGCGCTAATGGTAGGATGTGGTTGTCCTATGTTAACAAAATTAAAGAGTAAAAGATAAAACATAACCCCATATGGCTCTCTGCTTAAATACAGAAATATTTTATGTAATGAAACACGCAATAATAATATAGGTTGAAGGCAGCATCCTTTTGCGCTGTAGGCAACCATTTTAATAGGCTGTGGGTTAAAATTAACAACGGTATAGTTCATTTTTGATGTCCAAAAAAACAAATTTGTCTGGTTTCCTGCTTAAGGTTCTTTAAATTCCAAGTTCCTAAAACTTATTTATTAGGATGTTAGCGAGTGGTTATATTTTTAGATAAATCTAGGTACTCCACAAAAATGATTTTATATCAACGCGCTATTATCTACGAAGTGTGTAACGCGAAGATTAACCTTTGAAGGTACCGTTTGCTTTGTGTCTTAACGTAACTTCTTGCGAGCTTATTCACTCGTGTGCGGTAACTCAAAGTGTTGTTTTGTGAAACGTAGTCAAATTAACTGCGAAAGGTCGTACCCAAAGGTATTAAGGTGCTCCATGAACATTGTCTAATATTATATTCCAGTAAAGTAAGGTTTATAGGGCGTCCATTCAGCAGAAGGGGCAAATTGTAAGGTGGCTTGAACTGCGCGATTGGTCATGTTTAGAGAAGCTATGCTTTATCTCAAAATAGGTATATGGTAACCACCACAAAAAGAAAAATAATAATCAAAAAAGAAAATTAATAAATTGTAAGTCAATATTAAAAAAAAATGCAGAATATTGACTAAATTATATTAATAATTATCAATTATCTTGCATTATTTAAAAGAAACTAATTACCGAATATGAATACGACGTAGACTACGACTACTACGAACGTCTTCCGTAGTACGCCACAATTGCTTTTCGTAGTACGCTACGATTTACATCACCATGGTACCCGTTAAACAGTAACCTCATATAAGATATACATTTTACAGGGAGGTTTGGTAACTTCGTGGTCACAAACTATTGACAATTTTTTTTATAACATTCCCACCATTATTGTTATATTGAGTTATTCAGAAAGGGTATGCCAAGCTGAAACGTGTTGGACCTGCATTTCTTTAGCACATTTGTAATTAATGTTTAATTAATGACAATTGTGAATATTTGAGAAATATTGTTTTAACTGTTATTTCAAAATTCTGACTTCACATTTTAATTGAAATGAAACTAATTATACGGATTTTATCGCGTTCATTTTATGTATAATTACTTTTATTCCAATATGTAGTATTCGCGTAAATTTAAGAAATTCACATAATGATGTTAAAAGCGCTAAAGATGCGCAGTTTTAGGCTTTTCTGAACCACTCTGTAAACTAGAAAACCCACTATCAGATTAATAAAAATCGATTACAAGACCTTTCAGCGCGATATATTCGTTATTTATGTTCCCGTGCATTTCCCGGAACTGACATAGACACAAACACGAGGCGGATATTATGCCTCATGTTATGCCGCTTAGAGAGGCTCATCTTCAAAGCGTTTTATCCTCGCGCCCCGGGATCAGCCCATCTCGTGAGATGTCGAGCGGTTGTACAACAAACAAGACGTTACCGTCTGAATAATTCATAATTGTTGACGTTAGTGCCGCTCACGCAACTGCGTAATTGTTAATATGACAATCCCACTAATATTATAAATGTGAAAGTTTGGATGGATGGATGGATGTTTGTTACTCAATCACGCCAGAACGGCTGAACGGATGTGGATGAAATTTGGCACAGACTTAGATTATAGTCTGGAATAGCACATTTACTAGCTACTTTTTATCCCGGTAAAATGTATGGTTCCCGTGGGATAGATTTGTGTTATTTTTTAAAAGAGCAAAGGTTGACATGATGTTTTGCATAGGTAGTGGTAGTTTAGAGGTCAGAAAATGACATAGGCTAATTTTTATCCCGGAAAAATGCACGGTTCCCATGGGATAGCATACAGGAACCGTGTTTTTTTAAACACCACGGGGCGCAGCTAGTCTATAATATATCTATTTAATGAATAGGAATATTGGAAGCGGGTAATTGTCGATCTAGCTTTACTGAATTAATGGTAACTTCGATAATACCTGCTTTCGTTTCGTTTGTTTTTATAAGAAACATAATAATAATATTGCTAGACGAACACACCGACTATACCGTCCCACGCTAAGTAACGCTTGTATTATATGAAACATTGACGACTCGGGTACAATCATTCATGCTCATCACACAGAGTTTGTCTCTACCTGGATTCGAACCCGGGAACCTCAGCACAAAAAGGATTTTATGGCGCTGGGCCGCCCATACACTCCCACCACTGTTACTCCTGTAAGCCAGGATCAGCCAGTGGTGACCAACAAAGAAATCGAGGTTTTACCCCCGGGGAGTCCCAAAGAAAACTAGCTAATTGTTTTGGAGATCGCAACGAAATTAATCGAAAGTAAAAATATCCAATATCCATTGCAAAGCCGAAGTCAAAAATTACTTTATTAGGCCAACTGCCACAGAAATCAACACTCACACAACTGAATAAAGGTCAGCTGTAGTTGCCACGAATGATGTTAAGCATTGCGGAATGTCGGAGAATTTTAGTTACTTCATAATTTTGTATCGAGACGTCCTGGGTTCGCTCCCAACGCTGGTTATTAAAGTAATAACGGGAGTCTACTCCCAAGCTAAAAGCTTTGAATCACTTGGAGAGATTCACGGGACCATGAGTAACTTGTTTATCAAAAAGTTAAGGTCTTATCGTAAAATAAACCTTACCTAGATATCACTTAAAAACTTATTTCAAGTTTTTACAAATTAATAATCCAAACATAAAGAGACGCACAATCATTTATATTACAAGCTATTAACTTATTTCTAGTTTTTAGAGGATTAAATTTCTTCACATACCAACTTGTCAAACAAACATAAGCAATGCTAAAAAAAACTTGTTAATAATTTAATTATTTAGCATAATAGAGTCTTTAGAGTTCTTTAAATTCGTATCGCATTACATACAATGGTGGGGTAAAAAATCTGCCAATAAAAATAGCACCATTTGGAGTATATATTATGTTAAAAATATTTAGATAGGCACAATATAGCTCAATTACATGGTTGAGGTACAGCCATCTATAGGATTTGTTCAGTGGCGGAGAGCATCTTGCGAGTGTCAATTGCGGTGGCAATATGCAAATTAAATCGGGGAAGTTAAGCTCTATATTTCACGGAGAGTTCACACGTCATATAGTTGATAAGTCAGTTATGAATTATAAATCATATGTTAATAGAGTCAGACATTATTTTGTTGTTTGAATATACTCAACCGGGGATTCTATTTCCGCCTACTTAAAAATCGGAACGCATGGCTTAAAAGGCAGTATTATCTCCGATAGTACACATTGTCGATGCACCTAAGCTTAGACTTATAATAAAATAATAATAATTATACCAGCCCTTTTTAATGTCTCACTGTTGGGACACACCTCCTATCAATACGAGGGGGATTAGGCCTTAGTCCACCACGCTGGCCCAGTATGCGGACTTCACACGACTTTCGAAGGGATCTCTCGAACATGTTTTCCTCCCAATGTTTTACTTCACTCATTTTAGCTTAAACTTGAGCTAAGCTGAGCTAAGCTTTTTCAAGCATAGACTTGTACGTCTTGAATCTACATTGGTTGTGATGCCTCAAAAAGTTGTTTATTCAGTCCGAGCGAGTAGATACGGCCTCACGAGGCTGCGCGGTTTGTTTGTACACGGTTAATAATTGTGACGGCGAAAATTGAGCGGCCGTGTTCCAGCAAATCACAAAAGCATCCACTGGGTTCTATGTAACATCAGCGTTCTAGAAAATAAGCACTTGTGACAACTTCAAAGAATTTCCATTTCGGAAAACTTGGTTGCAAGAATTTCTGAAGCGACATCGCGGATGATATTACACCCCTTTTGCGACTTGTGTCGAGGACGACGAAGCTCATATTCTTGAGTAGTTGATAAGAGCTGTTGTAATATGTTTCAGTATGTTATGTAGCTATTGAGAAATTCTATTCTAGAGCTACGATGCTATACAGAGAGAGATGAATTTTGAACATGCCTGGTGGTATTGCGTGCTCGGTTATAATTACCACAAAATATATTGCTTGCAGTTCTTATTTATACGACGGTAGCTCAAACGATATGCATATTTAAAAAAAATAACAATCTAGATAACATTATTTTTAAAATACAGACAGTGGCATTTCTTATCTGTCGAACAACGACAACGACAAACTATCGGATTGATTTACAAATTTTGATGAAACTTGGTATGGTGATAGCTGATAATCCAGCCCCCATAACTACGAATCTTGCAATGTACTAGCAAAGCAATAATTTTGCAATATTTTCTATCTTAAATCGCAATTTCGTATTACGTAGCGGTGCGATGTAACACAAGATTTGAGATTTGAAAGCAAATATTTTGCGGTTTTTGATATAGCTTTGCTATTGCAATATTTTGTAATCAGGGGCAGGTAAATTTGAACAAAAAATTAAAGCCCATACGTATGACGTCACGAGTTTTTATTTTAATTTTTTATTACGAGTGCGGTTAGTATCATCTTATCTCTTATTGCACTAGAGCTAAGTGCCACGGTATTTAGTTGCTATTTTAAGCCGCATTACTGGATCACATCTAGTGTTAATTATACTAATCAGGCTAAGAGCAACTCCGCTCCAAGAGCGTTGCATTTACCCGGATAAGGGTTAAGAT
The DNA here is from genome assembly GCA_905404115.1 of Pheosia gnoma. Lineage (NCBI taxonomy): Eukaryota > Metazoa > Arthropoda > Insecta > Lepidoptera > Notodontidae > Pheosia > Pheosia gnoma. The sequence continues at coordinate 4,426,943 of FR989910.1, forward strand.
TAAGTTGTAAGTAACAGAGTTGCATCTGTACAATGAAGTTTTTAAAACAATGTGATACCAATGCTTTTGGCCTTTGCCAAACAAATGATGACACACAAAGGCTGTGCGATCTGTCTGGACATATCTCTGAACCAAAGCAATCATTTTTAGATTTTTCTTCCGTTTGCTTAAGTCACACAAAAAAGAGTATATTCTAATATTAATAGTGGTTCCACTTTTTGTGTAGAAAAACCTAAATAATGAGGAGTGACGTCATCATTCCCAGGCCACGCCTGCGTATATTGGACCAAAGAAAGACGCTGTTAGAAAATCAGATTTCACATTCAGTTCAATGTACAAAATTAGCTGTAAGTAATTATAGATGTTCTTAGAGTCGAAGTTGCTTTACCATATGCGACATGTAAAACTTAGTAATAAAGCCATCAGCTCACTCCCGTGGGCCCTATTGACATTCCCTCCGTATGCGGAAACTTCCAGCCGCTATGGACCTCAAACTTCGAATATGCCGCTCCGTGTTCTAGCTCAGTTGTGAGTTTTTACACTGTGGGCATAGTAATTACGTGATGTTATATAATAATAAATATGTAGGTACCATATACACTGTATCCTTGATGTATACAGAATGATTTAGAAAGCGTATACTAAGCCTAGAACCGGGGATTTAGCGCCTTTGTAAACACTATGTGAAGTCAGTCAGTCTACCTATATGTCGATATTAAAAAAAAAATGTTGCCTACAAAATAATGATTGTGATTTATTGCGAAAAAATTTTTTTATTGTCATATCCAAATTCTGTATTCACATACTTCGTGTTTTAAAATTCGCTAAAGGGGCCCAAGCTTAAGGGTTAGCACACCCTGTAATCTTTCAGAATCTGTCTCACAACGAATCTGTACCACAAATATAGTTCATAAAAAAAGAAGCCGTTATTATTACAGGTGTGACGACTTCGTGCGTCTGATTTTTGGTTTTATGACTGTCCCGGGGGAACCGTTCTATTTCCCGGGATGTAAGAATCTTATATATTGTCGCGGTATTAGCTTTCACCGAGCCAAGTTTCAATATAATTCGCCTAGTGATATTTGGGATGTAGCCGTTTGGCTATCCCGCGGGATCCTATCCATATCCCAAAATAAAAAGTATCCCGTCTAATAGATTTCACGTCGAGTCTCGGAGAGCACGTAAAGCCGTCGGTCGTGCGCCTGGGCCCCAAGTCTGCTAACACCATCGATTCAAAATCGAACAGCAACCGCATAGAAACTGTTACTTTTGACAGATATCCCATACAATATCGGTCAAAAGTGACAGTTACTATGCGGTTGGTGTTCGATTTTGAATCGATTGTGTTAGCAGACTTGGGGCCCAGGCTAGGCAGGATTATGAATCGATTGTGTTAGCAGACTTGGGGCCCAGGCTAGGCAGGATTATGAATCGATTGTGTTAGCAGACTTGGGGCCCTGATCTCTTTCCGATCGTGTAGGATTGCCGTCCCATTGGACTCTGAGAGTCAGGCCAGACATAGTGCACCTACGCTGGCGCTCACACCGGCGTTTACTATAATATCTCCTGCGTAGTTAGCTAGTCTCCGTTAGTGATTGGCCACCGGCATGACCGAAATTCGGTCAGGAGAACTATTCGTTTTCTCTCATGCTTTACAGACTGATAAACAATAGTGGTTTTGGCTTGTTTGTCCAAAATTATGTCTCCACGATTTATTTATACCAACAATATTCAATATACCTACACTTTCGAAGTTAGACGTTATCACACTAATATTATAAATGTGAAAGTTTGGATGGATGAATGTTTGTTACTCAATCACGCCAGCACGGCTGAACGGATCTGGATGAAATTTGACACAGAGATAGATTATAGTCTGGAATAGCACATAGGCTACTTTTTATCCCGGTAAAAAGGGCATAATTTTTAATCGCGGGTAACACCGCGGGTCGCAGCTAGTAATATATATAATAGAGATCAAGTTAGAGTGATTCGTGTCATTAGCTCGAGGCTCAGACGACCTATCAACCATTACGCGCGGAGTCACATGTATGCTCCGCCCTTATTCGGGAGCCCTGGTAGTTTATAGATATTGCCTGTGTGTCATCAGCGCTCGGCTTCATTAGACAGGACCTATTTTGAGATTAGGGCGACAAAAATTGCGTATATCCCAGGTACTAGCGTAATTCGCATGGCGTTACACCGCGTAATGATTTAGCGTAATTTATTTTCATACATTTTTGGAATACCTATTAGACGTATTACAGGAACGAGTCAAGTGCGTAAAATAACATCGACGTAACTATAAGAAAGTAGGAACTGCCATAAATTAATAGTTTGTTATTCAGTAAACAGCCTTGTAATCAATCTTATTGGGTGATTACAATAATGTTCTAAGTCTGTAATCAATCAGCCATTGATCGATTGCAAGCAACTTGGTCGGTCTCGATTAGCATAATCTTTACCTTAATATACTGTTCTTAAAGGTCAGAGTACGATAACGCAAATTTGTTAGTAAAAATAGTGTCAACGGAAATTGGTATAGAAATATCAAAAAGCAATTAGTTTTATTGTATGTATCTGTCAATTGGTATATATAGAAGCTGTCCCGGCGCACCGGCTGTACTCGTACCGCCTCAATGTACGAGAATATATGTAATAAATTATCTTTATTATTATTTTTTTTATGTGATTTTTTCCAATGTTTTAATTCTGCTATTTGGGGCGGAGACAAATTCAAAACATCATTCAAATCGGCCCACCCGTTCTTGCGTTATAAATGTTGTAACTAACACGACTTTATATATATATATATATATAGATAGACACATCTCACGCACTAAAGGGCACTAAGGGCATTTTTTTTTTTTTATACATTTATAGGCAAGTATTTGATCTCGATCTCACCTGATGGTAAGTGACGATGAGATCTACGATGGAGCATACTTGCCTAGGTAGGAAGGCGGCAGTAGATCGAGACGCTACATTCACTAGGCACATGCAGCGCAACTGATCTGACCCGCCATCCATGAATGGCAACACCGAACATCATGCCGGAACACGGCTAGGCCGCTTGGCGACATGGCTTTGTTCAGTGGGTGGTGACTAACCACGGCCGAAGCCTACCACCAGTAGAGTTGTCACCTAGTTGGCACCACCCAGGGTCACGTGTAGGGTATCTCGAGGGTACTTAATTCTCCTACGGACGAAGGTGACTTGACCCCCCAATTCTTCAAATATTGCTATTAAATTGTGTTTTGATTTGAATTATTTGAAATATGAACTACATTTCATTATTGTATTGAACCCTACATTGAACCATCTAAGAATAAATTATAATATCATTATTTATGAACTGCTTAGTATTCCGCCTACTGACAAATTGCTATGTGAGCCTGTTTGAAAATGTTATTTGCTTAACAAATATGAAATATGTAGGTACTTTGAAACTGGCAAATGTAAGTAAAATTAACGGCAAGGCTAGAGTATTCCAGTTTTGTATATACCAGATAATGAGGTAGGTAATTTCTAGTAATAAATAAAATAAAACCTACTTCTAAATATGAAAAATAGTCGTAGGAAAAACGATCAAATGATTAATTTACTAGGGGTTAAAATTGCCTGATTGAGTCTGCACACCGAACACTCCAGCTGGTTAACAAAACTAGATGCTAATTAAGGACTAATCGTTCCCACGATACCTGTTGCATTGAATTGCGTTCATTAGAGTGGATAACTTCAAGGGTCTAATGTTTGGCGGAGCATGTAAATTGGAAAGTTCAAGTAGCTCTGTGGAGAGCGGCTAAAAGTTTAATGTTCCGCTGTGGACAGTAGCAACAAGTTTAGATGTTCCGCTGTGGACAGTAGCAACAAGGTTAGATGTTCCACTGTGGACAGTGGCAAAAAGGTTGCGTTGCATACAGCTTTCCTCGTTTCTTCAAATGAATGAAATTATAGCTGTGTGCAGTTGGGTGTGTGCTATAACACACATAGCCATGTCTAATCCATTCATTACCAAGAACGTGGAACGCAGAACCCTATAAGTTCTCCTGCGTGTTTCGTTTCTGATATTATATATTCCATAGTTGAAGATGGGATTATGTGAATATAGTAATTACGAGTAAGTAAGTCTACAAAGCGCTGACAGCACGTAAATATCTACAAAGAAAAAAGACAAGAAAGACAAGCATTTACTAGGTACACATTTAGGCACAATCCTCCTTCTACTCGAACGTCCGAGGACTTGGCAGCCATAAATCCTGAGAAAGTCAATTAGTAAAGTCAAAGGAACTCATTATTTTTGGCATAACAAATTCTACTTGGACTAATTAAAGCTTCAACAAAATTGGTGTGGATAGAATGTGGTTTTGATGTTTGAAGCCCTAATGCAAAGCTGCCCCAAAAGGAATAAGGTCCAAAATAAATGGAAATGTTCCAAACAGCCGTATATCATAAGACGTCATTAAAATTCCGTTACTACGGTAAATACTCGTACCATAAGAACGTGAGTCCATAATGTACGTGATGCGGAAACTCGCAACCTGATTAGCTAACATTCTCAAACTTTTGTTGGAGGTCGTTTCGCGAATAACATTTTTCACATTTCTCGAAGATTCTTTAGTCTGTGGAGGGCGGGTTGACTTTTTAATCTAGTATATGCTTTTAATCTCGGATGAAGCAACGCGAGCGTGGTCACGACTTCTCCTGATACCTACATACTTTTGTCACCACAATCTTCATTCATATAGTTAACCCAATCATATTAAATCAGAAATGAGGAGATCCGTAGACAAACTAACGTAACCGACATATCTCAAAGAATTTCAAAGTTGAAGTGGCAGTGGGCGGGGTACATAGCTCACAGAACCTATGGCTGTTGAGGCAGAAAGGTTTTAGAAAGGCGACCACGAACTGGAAGACGTAGTGTAGGACGGCCCCCAAGGTGGACCGATGATATCACACGCGTAGCGGGAAGCCGATGGATGCGAGTGGCGGAGGACCGTGGTGTGTGGAAATCATTGCGGGGAGGCCTATGTCCGGCAGTGGACGTCTTTCGGCTGACAGATAGATAGTTAGATAGAATCATATTACCCTTACCAATTACAATAAAGCAGGAGGACTCGCAAATAGAATGCCGTTTAAAATAAAGAAAGTAAATAAACAGAGTATGATAACGTTTATTGCCGTATTTGCCTGTCCGCGAGAGCTTCACAAACAGCCATGGCTGTTTTAAATTAATCATCGTATGTGCTTGAAAGCAAAACACATACGTGCAATGAGTGACTTTAAATATGAGATAGAGTTCTGTGAAACGAGTTATTTCACGAGAGTATATGCCTTTATAGCTAAAGGTGTGTGTACACGACAACCCTTGACAGACATTAGATTAAGTATAACAAAAATAGTATAAAATATAAAAGATGTTAACGAGTGGGTTATACGGATCACATGTATGTACTTTTCACTCCGCGCATAGTAAATAGTATTTATTTTAAATATTTTTTTTACTTCTCAAATTATTTTACACTATTATTTTTACACTTTATATACGTGCTATGATTTTAAAGTGAGTTAAATGTTCAAGCCTTTATGTGTTCGTCGTTAAACATGGATATACAATTAAAATCGAGTTCTTTACATCAGTCGTGAGACATAAAACACGGTTGACTCCAAATTGCACTACAATGTTAACGAAGCTAATTATTACAACTCGTACAAGAACTCGTACAGTACATACATAGATGGGAACTAAAAATTCAAAAAAAAATCCAATAATTTTGGGATCACTGATTAAGAAGTAGCAAGGAGGAAACTGATAACAAATTAATTAACTTTAATATCTATATTTTAATACTGTTTGTGTTTAGAAGAAGCCTGTGAAATTATTTATCTGTAGAAGCTTGAAAAAAAACCAATTGGTGGACTATGTATTAAATCCACTCGCTTTGAAATACAACTAATCTCTTTGAAATATTTATGGTGGAATGTAGCTATGTCACGTTACCAATATTTAATTTCGTAATGAAATATTGAATGCTCGCGTAGCTTTGATTATGGTTCGCAGGCGAGAACCTATTGTTAAAATTCCATTGTACAAAATTCTCACTTTGTTCTGAATAAATAGGCGAGCGACTTAGCGTTCACATTTTCTATTCCTTCAGAGTTTTACAAATAATTTCTTTGATCGCTCTCGACTTCTTCAGACCTGCTGCATTGTATTTTGTTTTAATTTACCAAGATAATTGAAGATATACTAAGTCTGTCTTTTAATAATATTTTAACGCCTCGATGATAAAAAACTAGAGAACGCCGCCTCATACAGTATTGCTTGTTCTTGCTCGTTCAGACATATTAGTTTATGGCGATATAAGCCCTTCGATTTCACGGTTTCCCATTCAATACTTGCGTAGAAAAAGAAAAATGTTTATAATTCCAACCGAATGCCTCAAGATGCCATAAAAGTTGATGTACCATATAGAAATTGTGCGTTTTTTCAATTGACTACTACGCCCTCATTCGCTGATCGCAATCTGGATATACGCCTTAAGAGACTCAGATGACGCGCGCGGTACAAGTAATAAAAGGAAATCAAAGGCATTGTGAGTTTTATTGGCCCTAAATTTATTTTAGTGTCGAGACGAAGGCGATTCACGCTAGCATCTAGTCGTATATACTTACATACGTTCGAATCAACGTGCCTGTTTTTCATCATCTCTACTTAACTTCACTGTGAATTATGTCATGAGTTTGCAGCAGCAATGGTGTGCGTTTTAACATCCCTGCGTTTCTTTGTGTTTTTGGGGCCAAGAATTTGCACACATTTATATAATAGGCTCGTGCACAATATTTTTACTTTGTGTTTTGGCAGAGTATACGTATTCCGTCTCCTGTTCCGCTCACAACACAGACTTCATAAATAAGTATGACCTTGACAGTAGGGCGGCACCCAGGAATTCAGTTAGAGGAGGGGGGGGGGGGGGTTGAACCTCCAAATCCCCCTTCCCTGCCTACGGCCTTGACTGACAGTGTGCCATCTCGATGACGTTGCAATTATATAAGGAGTCCCTACTTACCCTAGGTATTACGTGATCATACTGTTCTTATTTGGCCTACTTTACGAAGTGAAATGCGATGAAATAAAATGGATATGACTATAGCCTCACCGACAAATAAGTGGGTATTTTGGTAAATTTCAAGTAATTAATAGCTTTGTACATTGAAAAAAATGAATGCAACATGAAGATATTAAAATGGCGACCGAATTGTTATTGTCAAGTCAAGAAGTTATATTACAGGAGTGGAAGAGTAGCCTATAAGGTAATTAAATACTTATTTTTTTTGCTTAAAAACAAATGCTGAACTTATTAGGCAAAAGCGAAAAATATTACAGTCCCCGTAATTCAAAGTCTCCAACTTCAAAGTCGTAAATTTCTCAAAGTTGTTCCGAGTTTTTGTTTTTGAAGACTCATTTAAAAGGTGAAGTGTGAGTTCGCAGGAACTTTTCAGGATCATCGTGTGATTCGTCAAATTAGAGAAAGAAAAGTCCGAGATGTTTTAAATCTTATTTTTTTATGACTTGCGTAATCGCATTACGATTTTACGTGTCGTTTAAAGGAAATTGCTACCTACTTTATAGCAAATTAAGGTTTACTATTAGTCAGTGCATTCTTAGCATAGGTATCTATGGCAACAGCGATATTATTATTCTCCTTTTTTACAGAAATATAAGACAAGAAAAACAAGTGATGCATTAATTTAAATATTATACTTTAAGTATTATTATATTACTACACTCAAAAGGATCTTAAGTCTGCATTCCTGTTTATTAAACATTTATTCTCACCCAACCGTTGCATAACTTCTATCAAGAGCTTATGTAAATTTTAGTGTGCTAAGGCTGCACCTATAAGAACAATGAATTAAAAAAAAAACTTCATCTCCATATCAAACGTTGCTTATCGCTACAACCAGGATATCTAAATTAGAGTTTCATTGATGTATAGTAAGAGTTACGATGGTAATGGTAATAGAATATTTATTAGAATTCCGTATCACTTAGCATTCCATCTTAGCCCCACATACGATAGTCAAAATTTTCTTTTTTGTAGTATTTAAAACATTTTAACCAAAAAAATATCGTCTTCAAAAAACTAAAAAGCAAAAAATAATCTAATCTTGAAATCTACTTTGTCTAACTGAATCAATTATTTAACGAATGTGAAGTTGGTGCCGAACAACCGAATTGAGAACCTCCTCCTGTTTGTTGATTCGGTTAAAAACAGGGCTGCGTGTGGATGCGAATATGAGTTATTTATAAGAAATTTAAGATTTTATGCTGACCTGAAATATACTACCACATTCGCTTAAACTCTTTTAGCTTAGCATCAGTTCACTAATTATAACTTAAAAATCATCCCGAACAAGTTATTTAAAATTAAAGTGTCTGTAAAGTGTGTATTAATTAATTATATAGCACTTCAAAAGAGCAGAGTTTAATCTTAAATATATCCATAGGAAAAAAGGCGTACTTAGACTAGGTATATATTGTTTGTACCCCAATGTTTATAGTACCGTGTTTTGTAAAAGCACAGCAGCATTCAAAAGAACTTGTTCATATTATGCCGCAGAAGAATATTACTGCCTGGGAACCTTTTGTTTCGTTTTCATTGTAGCCACTTTGCACTCGTTACGCCGGGAAAATATATAGCAAATTGGACCGTTGCAAAATTGCACAAGTTTGAACATTTTTTAACGGTTGTTTATACGTCGCTGTTGTGGATGAAGTCGAAAATTAAATATTTGTCGTTTTGCTATGAAATCGTACTGGAAAATGACCGTGCCTCGATTTAAATTTGGATTGGATTGGATGGTGGAATTAATTAACGTTCTATTGAGTTTTTATTGTCAATAATAAATTCAATGAGCTTTTTTATTAAGCTTCGCAAAATTTTCGTTAACAATTCAGTATTGTATGCACATCAAACGGGCTTGCGTTAATACTCACGCATCATGAATCAGTTACGTTATTCACGTCACGTACCGTTTCATTAAAAACCCAACAAAACGTAAGCAAATATTTATAAAATCCGGCCGGCGTTGTTCCGTGAATCGTGCGGGGAGTTAGCAAATACGAACTTTGTTCGAAACGTCAGTTGTGTAGGACGCTTATAAAACAACAGTTGGTACACAAATACCGGAAAAACAAAACGTCGGAAAAAACACTAACACATTTGAATTTGGTTTTTAAATCAAAATGGAAAATATATTTAATATATAAAAAAAAATGTTAAAAATAATCGTTATTTTATATAATGTGACAAGAAAAAATTACCGTGTCTATCTTTTTTAATTCGGTACGCAGAATTGTTCGGTATCTAAGGTACACAATGGCCACAACTATTAATGATGAATCGATTTTCTATATTAGATTACCTTTTGTTGCAAATTATCGAACATTGTAATGAAAATGATTATGAAAAAAAAAATATACGGCCATTTTTTTTATTAAATTAATTATTACCAGAATAGAACTCTATGACAGTATATTGTGGTATATAATTATGTGGTGTCGGTCTGAGTCTTGCGACAAAACATGACGACGAGCAAAACTTCGGGCAACACTATGGTAAACAGTGTTTCCTTCAAAAACATCGCCTCAAAGGGTTGTTTTGGGGATGGTAATTACAATTATAGTTGCTTTGTTTGGTCTCTCCATTGAAAATTACATGCCCAAGTAAACATCAAAGAAAAACGTGGGTGTTTGTTTATGTAAACTTTTAATTAATACCTTCTGAATTTTTTAATAAAAATCTACCTATGTATTTTTTTTTATATTTATAAAGGTGTCAAAAATCTTCAAAGAAAGGGTTTCTTTGAAGATATTTGATGATATCTGTTCATATATATCTGTAACTACGTTATTAAATAGTAAGGATACACTTTACGTTAGTTTTTGAAAGAAAAACAGTCCCATTCGTATCTACTGGGATCTGAATAAATCATTACTGACGCGCGTTATCCTCTATAACGTATGAAATCGAAATCATTAGCAATATTTTATATTAAAGTCAAAGTCAAAGTCAAATCATTTATTTCGTATAGGCCTACGAGGGCACTTACAAATTGTCATTACATTTTTTTTTCTTAAGTCTACAACCGGATCGGTACGCGATCTCAACTGAGAAGATCCGGCAAGAAACTCAGCGGGCTTGTTTTTTTTTTAAATTCATTTTTTTTTACAAAAAAAATAAAATAAATTATAACTCTATACATGATTCGGATTTGGCAATAAACAAACTTCACCATAGCAGAGTATTATTTGAAAATGTTGAGGTGATGGGGTTTGCCATGAACAAATAAAATCGATACTTTCTGACATATTCGCCGTCGTATATTTATTTTTGAACTACGATTGATTTCTAATGGTCCTATAATAATCAGAGTCATATAATTCGTCATATAAGTGTATTTTATTTCATAATAAATGGACAAATGGAATTATTGCCAATGATTTTAATCTCACCTATAGATACAATGTTGTCATATTATATATCGAGATCAGGTATCATGTAAACATGCCTTTAGAAGGTAAAGTGTCGCCCACACAATGTGTAGGCGGTGAAGCCGACTCTGTAGGAGTTAATGGATTTTAGCGCACTGATAATAGCATCGTGCGAGCGGCTTTAATTACAGAATCTTTAGCGTTATCGTTTTACGTGGTTTTCAAACGTTTGGTGGCCATTAAAACGTGCTAAGCACGTGAATATGAAAATATTGAAAATACGTCGGGAACGTAAAAAAAAACGCGATAAAATCCGTAAGATTGGTTTTATTTCAATGTGTAGCTTTCGCGTAAATATCAGAAATCAATATATTGGAAATACTTTAATTTGTTTTAATATTGATAGGACAATTGAAAAAAGAAGCAATAAATCATAAATGTCGTTTTGTCGGGAACAACATTTTTTTTATCGACATGTAGAATTGAGACTTCACATAATAATGATTAAAAACGCGCGAAAGAAGAACAAGTAGCATACACTTCCTCAATCGCCCCGTATAAAAAAAACATGTAATCGCTTAAGTAGCATTTAGTCGTATTATCTTGTTTCATGATTAAATAGTGATTACGCTACTTTTATATGTGTAAGAGGCTTATAAATAAAATAAAAAGGTAAATAATTCCGACATTTCGTTGTTTTTTTTTACGACGGAAGTCTTACTTTTAACGGCCACTCGGCGTTATTAAACTGTATCCAGTTCAGAATGGATTAATTTTGATAATTCTAACACCAGGCATCAACGGATTGAATTCAATTTTCTACATGGTGAATTTTATAACATTCCCTTAGTGCGGGGTGCATATTTGAGACGTTTGAGGTAGAAATGATTGGTCCTTAGGGACCTGGGGCGTACCGGATGCTTAGAGAAATTGCGAAACATCTGGTGACCTGGTGACAGACAACTGGTGACCGCTGCCACTATTCTTGGCTAATCCATGAGCATTGCCATTCAACGTGGCAATGCTACCAGCGTTCTGGGTACCCTACCGCCCTATAAGAGTTGGGAATTTCTTTTATTATATTAATTTTAGTATAATTTAAATTTGTAAATATTTGAATGATTTTTGTACAGTTTGTAAATTAGTTAAGTATAATTATTATTGTATCTTTAGCAAATATCTATATATTAAAATATATTACTAAAATAAACTTAATGTCATGTAGAAGCATAATTTTAATTAATATTTTTAAATTTGTATTCATATTTTACGTTTTTGAGACGTTATTTAACGGATAAAATATTCTGTATCAATAGGTCGGTGCCATATCGCATGTTTTATGGTATCTCTAATATACCGTAATAATTTATGACGGTCTCACCGATCCCTAGGGTCGTGTTTCCTACGGTATGTTCCTTTAAAAAATACCCTTAACAAGGTTACGTATGTCGTTTTATATACACATAAAACTGTCTGCGATACATTCACAATTTTCTAATATTGCGTTTTCGCGAACATTGCCGCACTCTTTTCTCTTGGGGCTTTATTCAGTTATATGTGGACCTAGTTGGAGCAAGCTTGCTTTGTAATAGAAATTAATGAAATCTAGAATACGTAATGTTACCGTCGGATAGGATGAAAAATTAATAGCCACTAGGACGTCAAGAGCAAGATTATACGTGAGTTAAACGTGTACTTCATAGTCTAGTATTTAGACACATTGTATGGAGAATTGAAAGTTTTAAATACTGTCCGCTAGAGGCGCTATTCAATTTGCCACATGTTTGTCTCTAAAAATGTTAACTAAAAACTATATAAGTATATTAACTATATAATTAATCCAAAACCAAGCGCACCATTGTAAGACCTCTCTCATCAAAATATATATCAAACCCAAAATGTTATTCATGTTAAAATAAAGCGAATTAAATGCCCCTGCCCCAGTTTAAACTTTCCGTTACGCTCAATCAATTGTTTGTTGAAAACGTTATTTTTTGCCTGTGCTATTATGTCGATGTTGCTATTATTTGCCGAAGCCACTCGAAGCTATTGTGTTTTAATTTCGTCGATGGAAACTCTAAGAACAAACAAAAGTCATAAAACCGGTACAATGTCGACGTTGAAGCATTGCGAGATTATGAAACTCTGGCCACTTTGAATAAATTTATATAAGGTAAATACGTAGCCTAGGATTCAACATGTTTGATCTAATACCATAGCCAAACTATAAATGCCTTTAAAGAAACAGCAGCAGGAGTGTTGGTATGGAAACTCTATTGTGGTTTTGCTCTACTCGATTGTAGTAAGAGACAAGGAGGTTGGTACTACGTACTATATTCTAAGAATGTTCATGTGCTCTTTCCTCCTTGAGTTATCGCCTCTAGTAATTTTGGCTCAATATAAATACATACTTTTTCAATATTTTCGTAGCTGTTTAGAGAGAGAATAAAAGAATAAATAATAATAGTTATCTTTCGAAATATACGAACTAAATCAACGCAGCTGGTCGGCGTGATATTGAAGCTCGCACTACAGACGGATCAAATTCAGATTTTTATATAAAAATACTTGATAAATAATAATAATAATACCGCCAGATGAACACACAAAGCTTTCGGTTCTACACTAAGCAATGCTTGTATTATAGGTACCGTACAATGGACTTAGGGCGTACTCATTATATAATACTTAATATAGAACATCCAGACTTCGTTCGTTGTGTAATTACGTTTTCAAGTATGATTAATACAATAGACTTTATAAAACGAGATAAATACCATTTTCCTTTTCTACTTAGACTGAATAGCATTATTTTCTAGAAAATAATTACTTACAAACATCAATCTAGACAGAGATGGAACACTTGTCATTACATTTTCATCATTTAATTTCCCCTCGCAAATAGCGAAACTAGATGTCCGATTTTTCGGGGCGATGTTTGCTGCCCTCCTAATTGAGTTTTTACAATTTCTTTTCCTATATAACTTTTTTTTTGTATGATGGATGTGCCATACGATAATAAAAAAGAAAAAGCGGTTCTACGTGAGGTGATTGAGGACCTCTTATCACTGAGGCACGTGTAGAAAGGTAGATTGTATTATGGAAGGTAATAATTTATATCTGGCCTAGGCACATGAAATATATAAAAAATAATGTCTATGTTACATGATATTGTATGGTTCGTAGATTATAGCATAATCAAAAAAGATTTTCAATGAACTAACACTATAATTTAGTGATACTTAATTCTTTTATGACAAATTAGCTGCGCCCCGCGGTGTTACCCGCGATATTCCAGACTATAATCTATCTCTGTGCCAAATTTCATCCAGATCAGTTCAGCCGTTCTGGCGTGATTGAGTAACAAACATCCATCCATCCAAACTTTCACATTTATAATATTAGTGGGATTTACTATTAATAGAAATAATTGAATTTCTTTAAAATTATGTGGAAAACATAATATCAAAGATATTCGCTGTTAAAAGTGTAGTTTACATTTTAGCCTTGCAGGTTTGCGGACTTCACTCGTCTTCCGAGAACTGGTCAGTCAGATTGTCTTTGACATGCAGATTTCCTCACGTTATTTTTCATCACCATCAGCAAGTGATATTCATGGCTGGAAATAGGATTCACAATCCAGAAAGTCCCGAGGTGCGAGTTGTTTCGAACCTGCGAGCCTTGTGGTTTTTTTAAATGCAAGCGTTCTATAACTTCATTCAATAATTGGAGGCAGAACTATATAGATGTTAAAGTACGTAAGTAAAAACATTACATACGTCTACTAGAAGCAGTGATAGCCAAGTGGGTAGAACGCTTGCCTCGGTATCTAGGATCGCAGGTTCAAACCCTGGCTCGCACCTCTGGGATTTCTGGATTTTATGTGCGAATCTCATTTTTAACCATGATTATCACTTGCTAAACGGTGAAGGAAAACATCGCGAGGAAACCTGCATGTCTGAGAGAACCCCTCGAAAGACGTGAAGTCCGCCAACCCACATTGGGCCAGCGCGGTGGACTATGGCCTAATCCCCCTCGCATTGAGGGGAGGCCCGTGCCCAACAGTGGGACATTAATAGGGCTGGTATTTGTACAAAACATTATTATATTTTATTCTAATAGTGATTTAAACAGTTTAGATATCCATTAAAATGTCGACTACAAAAATGTTATATGGCATTTAATTTCAAAAGCTCTTTCATATGAACGACAATATCCAGCGACGCTTGTAATCAGTACAATAGTTAAGGCTGGCTCGTGGAATCACAAAGGTAACACAAATGACGTCATACATCACACTCTAGCGCTGATGTGAGGTGAGATACATGTCGTATTGTCTGTGCGTGAAGGATGTTATTTTAATGACTTGTTTTGTTTGAACATTCTTTTAGAGTCTTACCGCACTCATGATAGCTTGGTACCTATTTTTTCGTTGAGGGTTCCGTACCTAAATGGTAAAAACGGAACCCTTACGGTGCGACTATGTTCGTCTGTCACACCTGATTATTTAGAACTGCATTGGATAGATTCCCGTCGAGGTAAACTTCGGAAAAAATATTTTCGTGATTTGCCCTTTTCCGGGTGTTGATTGAGTGTCCCCACTCTATTGTACGGTACCCATTACATAAACGATGCTTAGTTTTGGATCAAATAGTTGATGTACCTCTCTAGCGATATTTAGATTATTTTAATCATAATAGTGTAGGTAACATATTTTAAGAGGACCATCCATAGCAAACCCACCACACCCACCACAAAGAGCAAAACTACCCATAGGGGCGAAGCCTAGGCCTATAGGCCAAAATTAAAATTAATTTGGTCTATGGGTCAAAATTAAAGTGCCTAGACTTCGCCCCTATGAGCGAGGACAAATTCGAGTTATTTAAGTCTATAAATTGCGCTTAGTTTTCCAATTTTCGATTAGTTTTATTTACGACTGTAATTTCCCCGGTTGATAACAAAATATCGATCTGCTAACTTGTAGATTTCAATTCCAAACTTCGAGCGTCTGCTGTCGACGTCTTCGGACATTGTACCTACTACTTAATTAAACTTTGTTTCATTAGTACGGAGAAACACATAGCTTCGTATATATTTATATAAAAGTCGACCAATCTTTGGCAAAATTAGAAATGACTTTAGTTCTTTAATTTTGAAATAAATTTCTTCTACAAAAAACATTTTGATTACTACGGTATTTAAATTAGAAGCTCGTCAACATAACTGCGTACAGTCTGTATCGGCTAATTTGGTTTGAACGTTTGATTTTGGAGTAAATGTTACTCAATTTTATGAAATAAATTTAGTTTTTTTGGAATTCGATGAAAATTTAACGATGAGGCATTTTTTATAAGACATCATTATTTCGTCCATATTTATAGAGAGTTATCCTCCTGTTATATTGGTATTACAAATCCCCTGTCTTCTGAAAAATGCTTTGTAAACCATTGTAAATTTATTTAAACTGCTATACACTAAAACGCTAGACCATAGCATGTTACTTTGAATACATTAGTCATGCAACATTAAGTTTAGTTAGCCGGATTAAAACAAGTTTAATTAATACCTTCTTCAATTTGGAATTACTAGAGCTTGGTAAATCTGTTTCAGACGTACTTGCAACCAGGTTGCGCAAATCGACAAATAAAGTAACATTCTTTATTTCCAACTAGTTGCGGTCTAAGAATTATTTGTAAGCTTACGAACATAAATTACGATATAGTACAATTAGGCATGCGCAAAACTACCATCTTTGCTCTTGTTTTTTGATACCACCTGTAAGTCTTATTAGTTTTCTAAAATTTGTTCGTTTGTTCATATAAACAAAAGAAGTGATGAAGTTTTCAGGCCGTCCAAGGGCCTCCAGCGTTGTTTAGCGACTGTAATAGCTGGCATAGAGAGCTTAACGTGCCCTCCGAAGCAGAACGGGAGCACTCAGTTGTAAATACCACTAGCGGTCACCCATCCAGGTGTTTACCATCACGAGTGTTTCAGTAAGGGCACAAGGTAGGCGTATATAAACTTTTGCGAGTGAAAATACTTATTGGGGCACGCTGCAGGAATTTGAACCTAGATGACAGAAGCGGAGGCATTTTTTATAGGCTATCACAGTCCTCTGATTTAAATAACACATATAATTAATTATATATATAGTCAATGGAATTCGATGAGGGAATCTTATAGGCACACTGAATTTGGATAACTACGGTAAAACGTTGCTGACTAAATTATTCAGACCCTTACATAAAGCGAGACCACTCTATAGCCACCCTTTTTATTGAATTTACATCTCTATGTTGGCATAATAGTGTACGCGAGCTTATAAAGTATTACTAAGTGTATTACGTAGAAGCGGATATAATCTTTCGACCTAAAGGCGGACGAGGTAATGCAGACAAAGGAACTCCTTCATCAAAATTTCATAAGAGCAACACTCCATCCAGAGGTTTTTGCATAAAGCGGTGTTTTCGACTTACAGTGCTGACTCGAGCGATCGCCGACTACCCTCAACTCGAGGGGTGCGAAGGCCGGGAACTGGCAAAAGAGCAATGTAAAAATTTTTCAAGTTATACTCGTGAAAAACAACATAATTTTAAAAATTTGCTGATTTCAGCGGTATAAATAAGTGTACTCTGTGCTTTTGGGGAGAGGATTTTATGTTTTCGCTTTAGCGTTTTAAAAGTTGTTGTCATTCATATCAGCTGACGTACACACGTTGTAATATAACGTACTTTGGTTGCATACTTTAAACAATACAATGGCATACAATGAGATGGCAATTGGCCAGAGCAACAGCATTATTGCTCCTAGCATTATTGCTATACAGATGATTCAGAAATGTTATACTCAGACCTACGCTTCGTTAGCGCATTTGTAATCATTATGTAAAGCCTGAATTTGGATGTGACAATAAAAAAAACATATTCGCAAAAATCACAATTGTCATTTTGTTTTTTTTTTTTAATCCTAATATTAAATATTTGATTATTATTAAGCCCTGTGTCTGTGCAGATGTTGTCGGACGAGGTCAACGGCCTGGATAAAGCTTTGAAATTTAATATAACTTTTCAAAGCTTAAAATATAGACGGTCTTGTTGAAATCGTTATGATTTTATATTTTAACTTTTAGGAACAGTGCAATTTATTATACATTTTAAACCGGGTATATTAAAATTGTTTCTACTTTAACGATTTTGCGTTATAATTAAGATATAGGACTTTTTGGCGGCAAGTTGAACCGTAAAGTGGTCGGTTATGTTTTATTTTCCAAAAAAATGTGTTACTTTGATATATAATGTATAATGTACTAGTGAAGGAAATTGAAATAAAATAGTATAACTCGACATTTCAAGCTCTCCCAGAATATCCTGTAAATTTTCAGTAAAGTATCCACAGCGTTACTGATAGGAGTAGGGATTAATTTCATCATCATCATCATCGTTATCAACATCATCATTACCAGCAGGGGTACTTATAATTAAATAACAATAACTATCAATAAATACTCGACACTGGCAAAAATAACAATAACTATCAATTAAATAACAATAACTATCAATAAATACTCGACACTGGCAAAAATAACAATAACTATCAATTAAATAACAATAACTATCAATAAATACTCGACACTGGCAAAAATGGCACAATTTAGTAGCCGATTGCCGACCCATAAAAAGAAGAAGAATTAAGATATATCCAATATATCTTTGCTTATAATAATTCCAGCCCTTTTTTTTTATGTCCCACTGCTGGGAACGAGCCTCCCCTCAATGCGAGGGGGGATTAGGCCATAGTCCACCACGCTGGCCCAGTGCGGGTTGGCAGACTTCACACATCTTTCGAGGGGTTCTCTCGGACATGCAGGTTTCCTCACGATGTTTTCCTGCACCGTTTAGCAAGTGATAATCTTGGTTGAGAATGAGATTCGCACGTGAAAAATCCCAGAGGTGCGAGCCGGGGTTTGAACCTGCAATCCTCGTTATCGAGGCAAGCGTTCTACCAACTTGGCTATCACTGCTAATATATCTTTGCTTACGTAATAAAAAATCATGATTCAGTCGGTGATTTAGAAGATATATTTAATAAAAAAAATATAACAGCTATCTTAATCAATACCATTAAAAAAAAGAGTTTTGAAAATTTACAGCATCCACAGGTATAACACTACAAAAGGATCTGTTGAGAAGAAAACTTAATTTAGGTACCTGCGGGTCGCTGGCAATCCCAACGAGCCCACCTCTCTATTGTCCATTGTTGTCGAAGTTAATTATGAATTTGCTAACAATCAAGACTTTAATCTTCTAATTAAAGTTTTTTCTTAAATAACCAAACAAATTATGTTCGATATAAAAGCATAACAACATATATCCGTTGTATAAAAGTATTTTGTTATTAGCCGTGCTCAGAGTAACCGCGCAGGCTAGCGAGGCTGGCTCAGGAACAAAGAAAATGATACGAAAATGCTGCGCGAGTCGTCAGCGCGGCAAATGACAGATGACCGAGCTCTCGCCCAAAACATGTGCCCGCGAGACCATGCTGACGGTTCGGGCGCGGCTAATCAATCTCCCGAACCAGACAGTTGGTGCTAAATAAGGCTATTAAAATGCATTCTAGAAAACTTAATCGTTTTCATACCAAGATAAGAAAGCTTGGGACTGAACGCTAACATTGAAATAAAAAATGTCTAAGTGTATAGCGTGTACGCTTCAAAAGGCAACGAAAGGCGAAAAAAATACACAGTTGAGGTGGAAAGATACATTTTTAAATTCGAATGTGTAAATGACTTGTTAACTATTAACTATATTGTCTTCGATAAATTAAAAGTAAATATTTCTTTTATAACAATAAATATCAGAATGATCAACCAATCAGGATGAGTTTTTCACAAGAACAAACATGGATTATATTAAACAACACTACTTCAAAATGTTCCTATTATATTACCTATAGAAATGATCACTAATTACCATTCATGATTATACATAATTAACTCGTCATACCCGCATTCAAAAGCCTGTGACAATTAAAGCGTAAAGATAAACCATTTGAAATTAAACGCTGAATCTCATTGCGGGTTCCGTAAATTTCCAGGGTTCAGTGAACTATAAAAATGTGGGCTAGTGGTGTGGCGATTGGCCTGTGTGTGTGATACGAGTAGTAGTAAAAAACATGAACAAAAATAGCAAATAAAATTAGTCATATAATAGTACATTATGATACAAGTGAGCTAAGTGGGTCATTACAGTCGCGGCTGGATTGCAACCCAAGTCGCAGGCGAGGGCGCAATCAAGCCGAGAGTGTAATTACCAAATGCTCACGCGTGTCATATGACATTTTTCAACACGCCGCAATCCTGCTTAGATTGTAATGACTAACTTAGCTCAGTTGTATCATAATGTATAAATGAGTCGGGGAATGCTGTTCTTTATACAAATATAAGCTACTAGCTGCGCCCTGCGGTGTTACCCGCGATTAAAATGGATGTCCTTTTTACCGGGATAAAAAGTAGCCTATGTGCTATTCCAGACTATAATCTATCTCTGTGCCAAATTTCATCCAGATCCGTTCAGCCGTTCTGGCGTGATTGAGTCACAAACATCCATCCATCCAAACTTTCACATTTATAATGATGTGAACAAACTACTAACTCTTTGCCTGTTAGCCTTGTTACTAAGCTACGGCACCAAACCGGGGAGATGGTTGAATAATTTAACTAAAGCGTCGAGAGAAGACACGTCGTTAAAATGTTTAGTTACGAAAGTTATAGAACTGTTAATTTAATAGGGCTCTTTAGTTAACTCGGACCGCTGTGGGTTGGGACCGACATTCAGAACAATTGACAATTGTCCATATAATCCTGAAACGCGCTATGATAGTTTTCGGAGCACGTAACATATATATAAGATCCCGACAGTAATTGATGGGGCATAGCGGCTGGGGGTCCAGGGTAGTTGTGACGTCTAAATATACCTATCGAGGTATACTTAGACGTCACGATAACTATATCTAGTAGCTACTGATCCACAACGATCAAAATCAGACAAACACTCCTACTGGACTGGAGGGCGTTTGGTCGCCGTTTGGTCCTCAACAATAAGTAAGGCTTGTATTAGCTTACTAAGGTTTGAGGACATCAGATTAAGGGAAACAACGAATAGATATTTAAAAAAAATCCTAAATGGGATTCGAGACTGCAACTACAACATTTACGAAGGCATGTATACATTCAATATAGAAGATTTGTATGATATCTTTCTGAGAAAAATAATAATAAAAATAAATTCTTTATCATGGTCAATAGCCCCCGTTGAATGAGCTTGAAGATGAGAATATCGGACGAACAACTTTGGCTCTGAATAGGTTCTTTCGTTTCCTACGTTTTTGTTAGAGATTCAATGGGATTCTTTATAGGGTGACGTTATTGAGCGTTCATTTCTTCGAATCACTTGTTTACCTTGCTCTGTAAAAGAATATGGTTCGGTCAACTAACGTAAAAGTTTGTGCGGCAACCAGAAGGGCTAGCACGCAGGTCAAGACAAAACCTACATCATGGGATTATGTCCTACTCGCACCGTGTCGCCCTCTCACCTCCGTAATTCATACGAGGGAAAGAGAAAAAAAATATTTATCTCACATTTTGTCTTTTCACAGCGGGCTGTGCTACTAGTACAGAATTGTGAGTTTTATCGTAAGCGAAACGTGTTCTTTGCCACACAAAATGGCCATACAAATACGCAGTAATCTGGAATTGGCAATTTTGTATGGCTATGAACAGCGCCGCTAGGGGACCGTATTTAAATGGATAATACGTCGATTATATAAGCTTATGGAAAGCACTCACACTTGGCTTTTTGTATATACGACACGCAATGTAAATTCTTGTAATATGTTATCTACCTGCCAACAAGTTGACGTGTAGCTATACTTTGATGGATTATATATTTTATAGGTATCCAGGATTTTTAAAATAAAATAGAGCTGTTAGGAAGGTAGGATAACATATCCTCGGATCCGAATTCGAAGCAATTCTAGTAATTACATGCCATAAATTATCTCAGGCTTTTGTAAAATTTAATACATGTCGAGAGGTATTTAATAAAACCTAAGCTACCGCTGATATGAAAGGGATCAAAAGGCTCTCTCAACTGTGAAAAACTCCGCCGGTTAACGACGAGTATTAATCCGACCAGGAGAAATAGAGCTGCCATCTATCAGTACTAAACGGGTTGTGTGGATCTGCGTAAATTGGTAGTTTGATGTAGCTCGTTGGACACGGAGCAGGTCTCGGGTGTAATGCACTATTGTTGCGTCGATGACGTGCTTCGGAGACACCCAACTACTTAAATGGTCAGATGTGCAATACTGTTTTATCTTCTGGGGCTTAGGGAGCGTTCAAGTATTACGTACCGACATTTTTTGAGATTTTGGACCCCCCTCCCCCCATGTAACGCGCCGTAACGTTTTTCTTCACCCCCCTAGTAAAACGTAAAGTCTCTACGCGACCGTTCTGAAGGGTTAAAACTATGTTACGTAACGCGTAGTTCAAACCCCCCCTCCCGCCCCTGTAACGCGACGTAACGTTTCAGAAGACCCCCCACCCCCCCCAAATTCGTTACGTAATACTTGAACGCTCCCTTAGTACAGCGTCTAAAACGTTCCATTAGGTCTCTAGCTATGATGTCACATACAGAGTTCTCTCCCAATTTGTGATGTGTCGGAATTAAAGCACTACACCGGCCAGCAGCAGGTGCCGTAAAAAATATATAAGCGCGTTTTCAGTCCATTTAAAACTTTTACAGCCATTAAAAAGTTTCACAATTATCGTCAATAAAAAACTACTCATAAAAGTGAAGAGTCCATTTTCAGGGAGAGTGGAGTCGAACATTTTATCCGGCAATTATGAACAAAGGAAATTGATAGAACAGCCCCTTGGGTCGACGCTAATTTGATTGGCGTTACTGTATATAGACCACTTTGCAGCCATCCCTGATGGATGTTGTGCATTTTAATTTGATTTTAATAAAATGCGGCCATGCTTTAATTGCATATAAGTACCAGACTGGTACTGGGATTATTGACGATGGGTGGTAAACAAGCAGTTCCTCTTAGATTGACACGGTTTTTCAGACGCTTTTTATGGCATCCACAGGAAGACTAGGTGTGGTGCTTTACTGACTTGTGACCATAATAGGTCACCACCTTGTCGAAATAGGTCAAGATTCCGTAAATAATATTAATATATAAATTAATAGCATTGCTTGTTTAGATTGGAATTCAAACAGCAAAATGTACGTACGCATTATTTGTTTGCGTGAAGCGGCTTGCAGTTAAAACAACAAAGCTGAAATCGGTTAAAAGCTTATCCCGAGGAAAATTGCTGCTTACTTAGCCCGTTTAAACACTGACTGCTATTTTAGATGCGAGGTCGCGGTACACAGACGTCCGTTAAATTCCGCAGTCTGTAGACTTATTTTTTTTATACTGAGCCTACTCTGTCGTAATATTTTGGAACGACTTCTTTTTACAAATTTTCTAATTTCAACTTGTTGCTTTTTTTACGAAAAATAATAAAAAGCAGTTCGCTAGAACATAGTTATTTAGTGTAGCAAAGCAATAGTCTACAAGCACCTTTCATCGATATACTAGAGATCTAGTAGCTTGACTTGAGTCTATCGATATAATATATTTTTTTTATATAATTGATTTTTTCGATAGTATAGGGTTAGACGCTCGGCGAGTCCCGGGGCAAAGCTAATTGACTTGGAACCCGCAGCGAAATTAATTGAAAGGAAAACAGGAGAAGTTGGAATGTAAGTTATCCACTTCCCTCCCTTGCAACGCGGGAGAATATAACAGCTATAAATCTATACAAATAAATAAAATTGGAGTGTCTGTTTGTAATATTAAAATAACCGCTTTTTACTAAGTACATTTGGATGTATACACGGTACATATACCAAAACAACATTTTTTACAATTTTTGTCTGTCTGTTTGTTCCGGCTAATCTCTGAAATGGCTGGACCAATTTTGACGGGACTTTCACTGGCAGATAGCTGATGTAACAAGGAGTAACTTAGGCTACTTTTATTGTAGACTAGCTGTTACCTGCGACTCTTTCCGCTTTTTGTTAAATACCACGCGGACGAAGTCGCGGGTAACAGTTAGTATAAAACATCTAAGAGCTTGTGCAGCGTAGCATAAGTCTTTAACGTAATTAGTAGGTACCTCGAGCGAGTAAACGCAATTGATTCTGTCCCCACTTCCCCACGGATTTCAGCGACCGTACACAATTGAAGTTTGACGTCCACCCTCGGTCACGTTTCAGATATTTATGGCTTCTATACAATAAAAGTACAATAAAAGGGTACGAGAAAGTTTTTTAGCTCTAATAAAGTACTTCGATTTAAGGATTGTTTTTGTTATAATATTAAAGCGCAACATCTATTTATCTTCAACAACATATTATGTACTAGCTGCGCCCCGCGGTGTTACCCGCGATTAATAAGTATGTCCTTTTCCTTTGTGTCCTTTCCCCAAAACTACCACTACCTATCCAAAAAATCATGTCGATCCTTTGCTCTATGAAAAATTAAAACAAATCTATCCCACGGGAACCATACATTTTACCGTTATAAATATGTTACCGTTATAAAATTATAGTCTGGAATAGCCTATGTGCTATTCCAGACTATAATCTATCTCTGTGCCAAATTTCATCCAGATCCGTTCAGCCGTTCTGGCGTGATTGAGCAACAAACATCATCCATCCATCCATCCATTCAAACTTTCACATTTATAATATTAGTGGGATGATGCTGCTAACGGGTTGACAGGATCTGATGCTGTACTGTGTAAGAGTGACAACTAAAACATGTATATTCCGGACATGCTCCGTGGATATGGGTATACCCCCGGATTTCCGCAACTAAAATATCTTTGATGCGTATATTTTATAACGATCAAAGCCGTTATCGTGAGTTGAAATATCAATAACATAAATATTCTAACTTTCATATTTTTCACCTGAATGTATATTTTTTGTATAAATGATACCATGGTTTATATTTTAAAATAGAAGACTAAACCTAAGATCGTATAAAAATAATCTATCTAAAATCTCGACATGATTAGCTCAGTTGATAGTAACCCTGCCTTCTGCGCAGAGGTCCCGGGTTCCAATCCTGCTAAGGACAAACTTTTTGTGATAAGCATGAATTTTTGTACCCGAGTCATGGATTTTTGATATCTACATGAGAATTATATACTGGATTCGCTCCCAGTCCATTGTATGGTACCCATAACTCAATCGTTGCTTAGTGTGGGATTACTATAGTTAGTTTTTTTTTTTTTACATTATAGGCAAGTATTTGATCTCGATCTCACCTGATGGTAAGTGACGATGAGATCTACGATGGAGCATACTTGCCTAGGTAGGAAGGCGGCAGTAGATAGAGACGCTACATTCACTAGGCACATGCAGCGCAACTGATCTGACCCGCCATCCATGAATGGCACCACCGAACATCATGCCGGAACACGGCTAGGCCGCTTGGCGACATGGCTTTGTTCAGTGGGTGGTGACTAGCCACGGCCGAAGCTTACCACCAGTAGAGTTGTCACCTAGTTGGCACCACCCAGGGTCACGTGTAGGGTATCTCGAGGGTACTTAATTCTTCTACGGACGAAGGTGACTCGACCCCAAAAATGTTAGTTGTTAGTTAGTATGTTGGTCTGGCGATATTAATATTGCCAATCGTGATCCGAAATCAATCGTCTGTTACAATGGTTCTATCAATTTCAAAGACTTCCTCTTAAAAGTCACTTCAAATTCAAAAGCATCCTAGATTAAATTAAATTGAAAAATCACGAAGCACTCAGCTCGTTAATTCTTTAAGGGTGGTAAAAGGACTCACAGGATGTATTAAATGGTGCTAATTGCATGAAAGCACCCTTTATTTAATTAAAAAAGTCTCTTCAGAGCGCGTACGGAGCATGCGCCATGGTTCATACACAACACGCCAGACTTCATATATTTATTGGATCAAATATGAATAGATCGTCGGTAATCTCAGTCTTACTTAAATAAACCAACCTATAAACCTATTTAAAAAAATAATAAACGGACAGAAGCCAAGGTTTTACATGTTAATGAAGAAATTTGTTGCCCTTTAGAATATTCAAACCAAACAAAATGAAAATTCGCAAGGAGCATGGCCGCTGAAATCCTTTGCTAAGTTCCAATTATAATGTTAAGAGACGTCTTCCAAGCTTAAAACATTTGTTTATAAGTATACTAGCTACTACCTTTTGTCACTGCTGTCTAAATATTTATTGGTGTAAAAGCTGTGCGTGCACATGGGAGTTTGTGGTGAAGTATTCACAAGTACGGCACTTAGTGTCAGTTTATAGATTGGTCGTAACCACAGATCATGATAGATATGCCGTGCGGTTCAAAATGTATGGGAACTCGCTGTCTCCGTTTTGTTCCCCACCACTCGCCGCAAAACACATGCAATTCCTTAAAACCAACCAATACGAAGTCTCTTCGGTGCGTGCTGCGTCGTCGCCGTATACAGCGGCCGTACCACGCGACGCACCAGTTTATTCAAAGTATCGTTATACGATCTGTCCATTGCCTCGTACATTCACTCAGTAGCGACCATGGGTGGTACTTAAATAATAAAAAAAAATTAAAAAGTCGTTGTGCTACATAAAAACTAAAATAACATAATAAAGTAATCCAATATTTTTTGATTTGTTGTTTTTAATGACTGATTTAAAAACGATGATGATTTTAAAAACGAATAAATAAAATACTTAATACTGGCTGGTGAAATGAGATTCCATTTTTCGCGTAGTTCACTTTGCTGCTAGTATTTTTGCACACAACCACGGAATGACACGGCATTTAAAAAAAAGCTAGAGCTCCGATACCGACGTGCAGTTGCAGTCGACTGACGGCGAAAACGCTATGTTAGCCTAATTTTGGCCACTTGTGTGCGCAAGCCCACTGCTTTCATAACATATCTCCTCTCATATATCTGTGGTCGTAACAGACAACTTATTGGCGTGGTAACGCCTTTATTAAGGTACCGCTAGAGCTTGCAGTAAAACGCATTCGCTTACCGCAAATATTGATTTATATCGCAAAGCCCAAGGCTGCAGCGCCAAAAAAATTACATACTATAAATTGGCTATCACCGGCAACCAATTGTGTGCAAGTTGCATGTTTGTTTGTTTACGAGTAGGTAATAAATACGTTATGAAACCTCAACGAAATGAATTGGACGAGTGATTTTGTAGTTTGTTTTGCTATATTACTCGTGCGTACATTTTAATCAAAAAATATCGATATATACGAGTACCTCTGTGTTGTTAAATCAATCGGTTCAATACTAACGTACACTATAGTATGTTAGTAAAGAATAGTATGTGAGTATAGAATCTACATACACAAATGGTTTGTTATTATTTGAACTTTCTAACCATTTATTTATTTATTATTAATTAGTTGTTTCAATGTTGATTAACAATTTTTCGGATTCAAACACTGAATTAAATTTCAAAATTATTATTGGAGGGAGAACGTCATTATCGATCCCTTATTGCGTATTCTATATTGAGAATATTGAGCATCTCCAGGCCTCTATAATTGGTGGAGGATGTCGATGTCGTATCGTCTGCTTGATTGGTTTTTACTCGATCAATTCGCAGGCGGTGACACACCTTGGGGTGTCTGGCTAATTGCTTCATAGCCTCAGCAAATTTGACTAGGCCTATAGGTACAATTACTTTGATCTGTCTATTTGCAGGGAGAATTTGAAATCATTGGCTACATTTAAAACTACGTTTCTGCATAACAAACGGATTATTGTATGTGCAAAATGTTTGACAAAATATGAATATTTGACAAATGGAATGTGGTCGAATCATGAACGTAGTAGCTGCGGGTCGATATATTCATTCTCGAATTGCTCGTGTATCTCCGCCCGTGACGTTTGTACAGCAATTTATGAACTCATTCACTGATGTCAGTTTGAATATAGATTTTTATGATGTGACAATGTTTCTGAGGATTCAACAAAATGCGTCATTTGTGCTCTACATAATATTTTTATTTTACAATAAAAAGTCATATTTAATATAGTACGATGAAAAAAAATATTTCATTTTTTTCTGACAAATCATCATTATTGATCCAATGAGGTCAATATGCTGGATGTGTGCCAAAAAGCTCTTTACAACTAAAATCTTATAACCATAACAACATTCTTTACTGATTCCTTTAATAACTAGTTATACTTATTAACATTCTATAATACATTATTATATGTCTTATTGAAGTATAATAAAGTTATATTATTTCAAAGGATCGATGGCTAACAAAACCAAATTGACTCTACCGAAATCAAACGGTGCTCAAATTAATTATAAGGATAATTAATAATAATATAAGCACCTCCATTAACTATATATCATATCTATTAATTCAACATGTGCGTAGTATCGGCACGGAGTAGTTATGCTACTAGGTAGAGTACTACGCTCCTACGTAGCTTAGTATATATACGTAGTACAAGTTAGCGTATTAGCGCAAAGTATTAGCTAAGCGAATAGAGCAAGCCGTAGTAACTAGTGTTAGTGAGTTAATTGGAGTGCATAAAATTAGTTTTGGCCGTATATACCGTTTTGGAAATTTACAAGGATAGGCTAGATCATATATTTTTTTAGCTTCAGTAACTGCGTCTGAACTCTACATTGGTTTGGTTGGCTATTATGGTAACTCTATGTGATCTCCAATGTCTAGATAGCGCAGGTATTTTAGCTACTGTCTGGTAATTACTGTAGCTAAGTATCCTACTATAACATTGGAGATCTGCTACGCGTTACGTATCAATATGACTAGAATCACTCATGTTTGATTTCGTAATTTTGTAGGCTATAGAGCAAAAAAAAACAACAATGATTCCATTTCTTTCATTTACTTCGATTAATCCAGTACGATTCATCATTGCGCGCCTCGCATGGCAACACACTGGAGCTTATTTTTTTTTGTGAAAGTAATGGCTTTAAAAAGAAAAGATCCGGTCCGATCCGGTTGTAGAGTTGAGAAAATAATTATTAATGACAATTTGTAAGTGGCCCCTTAAGCCTATACGAAATAAACGATTTGACTATGACTTTGATTTTGATTGCATATTTCCCGCATCGCTACGCTATATCGTAACCGCACGTCGACTCGTTGGCACGTGGAACGCAAATGAGTGTGTTTCATGCGATGTCAATTCGGAGCGACTGAATGCGGGCAGAATTAGATCCACCCCCACGCTCCTTGACATCGCGATTTGTCAATTAGTTTATAATTACATCCCCATTCAGAATTGATTACCAATTGCGGGTTTGATATTATTTTCATAGGGATATGTATTTATTATTTTCTGGCATAATTCCTTTGCCTTTACTTGCTTCTCTTCCCGTCTTGCCCGTCGTAAACATCTCTGTAAAATCCTCTCCATCCAAAGGTTGCCTGGTAGAGATCGCTATTAGTGATAAGGCCGCAATTGTGACACTCTCTGTATAAGTTAAGTAGGTTTGTGTAATTTTGTATTATTTTTTTGTGGTGGAACAATAAAGAGTTATCTATCTATCTACCTCTTTATATATCTATGATCCATTTATTTAAAAAAAAAGATGAGCAATGGAAACTTGTTGATATCACTAATCAAGTTAACGTCACCCTCCAAGTTTCTTACGTTCTCCAAGCTCATGTCAGATTGCAAATATATGCTACGTATGAAAACTTACTGAACCTGTCTATGGTTCCGAAGTCAACAAGTACTTCTATGTTTTACCATTTGTAACAGCACATGGTAAAGGTTAATGAAAGTTAAAGACATATAAGAGATAAACTCTTATTTACCTACAACGAAATTAAACAAAATCGCTAGACCATTCTAATCCTTATGTGATTCTGATCCTTTATATTCCGATTGATAATAAGAATCCTATCTCGAAATCGATTCAATCGAGTGATTATTCAATTAACGAATTCTATCAACTATACGTAATCGCTTGTCTGATGCCAACCAGACTATTATCACTATATGCAAATAACATATGGTCGTTTATTTCAAAATTGGTAGGCAGGCTGCGCTCCGCGGTGTTACCCGTGATTAAAACGTTAAGTTTAAAAAAACACGGTTCCAACAGGAACCGTGTATTTTTAATCTATTTTTAATAATGCTATCCCATAGGAACCGTGCACTTTTCCGGGATAAAAATTAGCCCATGTCATTTTCTGACCCCTAAACTACCACTACCTATGCAAATAATCATGTCGATCCTTTGCTCTATGAAAAGTTAAAACAAATTTATCCCACCGGGATAAAAAGTAGCCTATGTGCTATTCCAGACTATAATCTATCTCTAATTTTTGCTAGGTACGTACGAACCTTGGCTAGTGTTGGATGCTGTCCTGGCAGAGTTCATACTAAGCCCCCACGTTTGGAAGCAATCCCAGTCAACAAGTATACTCAGTAAATGGAAATATACTCCATACTATAGTCTGGGACATACCATCGGTTAAGTGTGGCTGTACAAAATACACATCTTTACCACGCCTTTGCAAAATACAGGCACGGCAGACAAGGGGTGGCGCGGTCAGACAACCTCCTCGTGTGCCTGCTCCCATTGCCAGTCCCATCGGGTTCGCCTGTGGGAACGACAATGGGAGGGGCCGGTGCACCTTGGGCATCGTCGATAATTTTCCAGGTTTTCCTGGGTTATTGTCGGCGATGGCTAATAGTCTGGCGTGGGGACATATGGGGAGGGGGGCCGCGACCGGGGCTCGGCCTGGACGCGGCGGACCCACCTCGTGGAGGGGAGGGAGGCTGCGTGTGTAGCGGCGGGCCCACCCCTCGGAGGACGCCCGGGAGGAGGGGGGCCGTTGTTCTGGGTTTCGTGCTCGGACGCGGCGGACCCACCACTCGGGCAGCCCCGCAAGGGGTAGAGGGAGGGAGGGGGGCCGCGACCGGGCCTAGTGCTTGGACGCGGCGGACCCACCCTACTGGGGACGGATGGGGAGGGGGGCCGCGACCGGGCCTCGGCCTGGACGCGGCGGACCCACCTCGTGGAGGGGAGGGAGGCTGCGTGAGGTAGCGGCGCGCCCGACCCTCGGCCCCGCAAGGGGCGTGAGGAAAGGGAGGGGGGCCGCGACCGGGCCTAGTGCTTGGACGCGGCGGACCCACCCTCCACCCTTTCGGGTGAAGAGGCCGACCGGGGAGCAGCTCGCTGTCACCCGGGAGGACTTGCTGGCCGCCAGCTGGTGTGGCAGGCGGTCGGCGCTGAGCCCCGGGCGGCGGACTCGGGGGAGTTCGCCGTTCCACTCCGGGCTCGAGAGGATCGGTGCTGTGTCTGGTGGTCCCACACAGCGCCTGGCCGCAAGGCCTGGAGGAGGTCGAAAGGCCGCAGTCGCGTCGGGGTTCGCGGAAGTATGCGCAAGCGTTCCCGTGTCCCCGACACAAGCGACCGTGAGGATTCACCATGTGGTTTTAGTGGGTATACCGGCCGCCGCCGGGGAGTCCCACATACCCCTCTCGTCCCCCCCCGGGGCGTGAGGGACGATGCGTAATTGCATTTCCACATGTAAAAAAAAAAAAAAAAAAGGCACGGCAGACAAGAGATATTTTAAAATAAAAATAGAAAAATAAAAAACTTTTTAACTAAATAAAAACCGACTTCAGTTTAAAAATCTACCTGTTCTTATTAAATCCATATGTAATATGTAACATGTGATATGTAACAAATGTTGATTCGGTGTTAAAGAAACAACTTAGTGGGGTGTTTCCAGTCTGCGACAAAAACTAAGTATGGTACAATACTTTTATTATTCTTCGTTGGTTGTTTGTTGGCACCGACTCAATATTCCTTTGTTTTTACATCGGTTAACAAATAACATATTACTTACTCCTAAAGTAATTGGAAGTTGTCGTGTATTAACAATGGCATTCATTACAAATTACTTTAAGTTTATTCATTAAAATTTCAATTAATTTTGGGGTTCGTTTGAAGGAGCATAAATGATTTGTAACTCAACGACTGCAAACGACATCGGAAAGAAAATTTTACTTTCAAAAAATTAGGACGTGAATCGTACAATTGACCTTTAAAAAACCTTTTTGTTCGTTTTCCTTTACAATGGGTGAAATAACGGTGGATTGTCAGGGACAATACGTTGTCCACAAAACGCGTCCAAATCGTCTGCTTATGTAAGTACAGCGAAGCGGAATTTCAGACGTTGTAAATGAAATATATATTTTGTCCTCGCTACGACTACATTTTTTGTAGGTAGCAACGACAAATATTTTGCTGTTAAAATATTACTAACATATTGGTGTTGATACGCATATTATTTTTAAATTTAGAAAACTTTTTCGAGGTTTTATCATCACTTTAAAATAGATAGATAAACTGAATACGATTTGTTGTTACCACAAAATATGAGCATTAAAAAATACATTACACACAATTTGCGAATGGGTGGCCTTTCGACTAACAGCGACAATAATCTTCTTATACTTAAGTATAATAAACTCAGCTGAGTGAGTCGGAGCAGCCCTGCTTTCTTCGTTTAGAAACTTATCCGAACTGTACTCCGCTATCTACAGGATGTTTTTCTACTCGGAAGCATCGTCTTCATTAAGACTTTAAACGAAGATTTCTAGTCGTTAATCGAACTGGAAAACGGAGTCGATGGGGTTGGTTTAGATGTTTTTATAATATTTATGGAGTTATTGGAGTGGAAAAACTTGTTCTCCAGGGTTGAATCAATGCGTACTGATCTAGAAGACGTGTCCTTATACGTAAGACAGGCCAAATAACATCTCCAGCCAAGGTCCCACTTTATAAGGCTTTAAGTGCTTATTATAAAGGCGGCTCGGCCCGTGGTACCTTGATGAAGTATAGCCCATAGCACTCAGGAATAATGTAGCTTCCTAATAGTGAAAGAATTTATCACAATCGGATCAGTACATCTGGCTGTTATCCCCTATATATATACACACAAACATTATCTAACTAAAAAAAAATTTACAAGTTTTATATATCTCCAAGGAATTCCAAGTAGACAAACCGTTAATTATTGTATTAATTAATAACTAACGTCATGGTTATTGCGTCGTGATTCCTCTCGCTTGTACAGCCTCTTGTTGACTGAACACTAATTAACCTTCAAGGACGGGTGCCGTATAATGTTGTGCAGTTTAAATTCTGATTCACTCATGTAAGATAATTAATGAA
This sequence comes from Pheosia gnoma, assembly GCA_905404115.1. Taxonomy (NCBI): domain Eukaryota; kingdom Metazoa; phylum Arthropoda; class Insecta; order Lepidoptera; family Notodontidae; genus Pheosia; species Pheosia gnoma. The sequence goes on from FR989910.1 coordinate 4,459,744, forward strand.
TGGCAGCGCTTATCTTGTAATTATGATATAATAATAATAATATCGACAGACGAAAACAACAACTGTATATTGAATAGTGTATAGATAAATATTGGTGTTCATAACACAAAGTTTGTCCCTACAAGGATTCTAACCCGGGCTTCTTGGCACATAATTCAGAGTCACCACCAACCGTTCTAATCAGGTCGTCAAATCCCTTATCTTAAAATTAATAGAGGGCATATGTATACAAAACCGTATACAAGTTATAAGTCCTTTGTACCGTTGGGTTCGTGTTATCAGCGCAAGAAGTTAATCTCTGTACCGCAGTGTTTATGATCACACCCTAAGTAAATGCGACGCACAAACACGGCACACACGCTGGGAATTAATCTTCTTATAAATAACACAGCGTGAAGTTAGCCCGGACGAGCGATAGGGGAAGTGAGCAGGTGCGGGCGCAGCCAAAGACATGGGGGGGGGGGTTATATTATCAGTTAAATAAGTTGGGCAAATTAGCGATTTTGGAAAGGAGGAGCTGTCAGCATTTTGAACGAAGCAAAGACGTTTTAACCAGGCAGTTAATAATTTATTTCAAATTTCTATATATTGGTTGACTTGCGAAGTATATCGAAAGGATCTTTTTGTGATAGTAATCGTGGATGAGTACTATTGAGACTTGAACAGGTTTTTTGCATGTGATAACTATTGGACGTAGGCGTATTTACAAAAAATCTCGGCTTGCATCTTTTTTTCTGCTGTTACAAGAAATTTCAGTCCCTGAATTCGTGTGAGAAATTAAAATTTACTATAATTACTTTTGATTAGCATCTCAAACATTCGACTTTAGTTATTATGAAGCAACTGATGATGAACTTGCGAGACTGCTATGCATAACATAGTGTAATAATATTTTTATGCTACGATATTTCTGAGTCAGTGAAGAGGAAAATGGGAAAAACGACGTCTTACATAAAGATTAGACGTCCGCTGTTGCTATCAGATAAAATGCGAAATAAATAACTTATATCGATGAAGTGGCGGGCTTCGCGAGTCCTCCAGCCGGCAGGACTTGGTAACAGACTGGTGATAGAGGTACAAGGATTAAGTTATTGTACCTCTATCACTATATATAATGTACAATTATATAATAATAATATGGCCCAACGAATAAACCAACTGTTGTACCCATAATACAAACGTTGCTTAGTGTGAGTTGGTCTGGCGATATTATGATTCTCACTTATGTGCGGTTGTCCAAAATGTTTCTTGTTGAGTAATTTATTAATCCAAAACGATTATTTATATTTTATTGTGTCATCGTAAAGATACAATACTATACGTTCTTGCATTAGGACTAATAATACACTAAGCTTTTGATGGTACATATTACTACATGTAGGTAACTAGTTACGTAAATAAGAGGTATAGTCTTGAGGTGGATGTTGGGCCGAGCGTTGCACGAGTCCCCGGGGTGATTGTGTTAAACACGATTCTAGAATTTATAGCTATTGATACATAGCTTCATGGGGGAAACAACAAGATGAAGATACGAGGCATATGCACGATACAAAAGGATCATAAAAATCCAAGACTACATCGACGTCACTCTGCTAAAAAGAATACTATATAATGTAAATGTACGTTTATTGGTTTCTTATAGTTATTTACGCGAATACTACACATTGAAAAATAACTAATTTTACAGATTTTAACCCTATTATTTCATGTTTTTTACGTCGCAGCAAGTGCAGTAAGCTGCCCAAACGTCGGGGACGCAAAAAACATGAAACAAAATTAGTACTATTTCAATTAAATATAAGTTTTTTTACAGTTCAATTTATTAGAAAGTGTGTTCTTGAAATACTTTAAAATTCGTACCTCTAAAAGGATGCCGTGTGCCGGCGCACAGCTATAGTACCTGAAATAAAAGACGGAATTAATAATTACAGAGAACCCTGCCTCGACTCGCTTAAGGAAAAGGGAAACAACAGAAGCCGGCGGCGGAATTTATGGTATAATTTAAGGAGTAACTTTTTGCTCACTGCTCAGGGATTTTGTTTTTACTGTAGTAGCTTTATTGACGTTAAAGGATTGACCTAACTTTAGGTACATACCAACAAACATATCTATACTAATATAAGAAGGTAAAATTTGTAAGTGTTGAGTTTCTGAGGTTGGATGTAAGAGGTGTTTTTCGGAGCTATTGAACCGATTCTAAAAATTAAGAAAGCTTCATTATCGCTGACTGCTTTACCTATGTTTCATCGAAGAACCGCGGGCGAAGCTACCAATAAATATTTTGATGTAGGCTAGGCATTAAAAATGAATCTATTTGAGTTGAAAATCAAAACAGCGAACAATAAATCTCGAATCTAATAGTATATAGATCTGTCGGATCATAATAAAACTATGTTGGTGTTTATATACCTATTTTGAGGGATCAGCAAACAATGATGACTATTTGGCTGCGATCCAGCGATCAGAGATGTGTGCATCGACCGGACAGATATATAGCTATAGCTTTCATCAGTGTAAACAGTATCGCCGCAAAATGAACAGAATAGGGATATATTTGGTGAATGAATCATTTTTTTTAATCTGTAATATTTATTAGTGTGTGAATATCTGAATCTACTGATCGGATTCTGTACATTTTAATAGAAAACAAATGATCCCTGTGTGTTTCAAGCTATCTTTCATTGAAGTATTGCGGGTAGAAGCCCTGAAGCTACTATTTTATAAACGTTAGGTAAGATAGTATGAGGTGTTAAAAATTTTGAACAAAGAACGATGAATACATACTCAATAACATCCTTATTATGATACTTTGAACGATACCATTAAAATAAACGTACCTACTTAAACTTTTATTATCTTTCTCCTTGTTTAGCGGAAGATTTTAATAAATGCATTGAACTGAAACAACGAAGAAGTATATTTGCGTTAGGGAACTTTGTAACATGGTAATCTTTATTAAGCTGCATAAGTTTATGACGTAAACAATCGCGGAATAAAAATATTTGCGTATATTTTCCTTGGATTTATAAACCGTTGAAAGATTGCCGAAGAAGATGCCTTGAGTTTTTACGTTTCATAAAATATTTTATAGTTTTAAGAGTTGAAGACCTCTGTTTTAATTGCCTTGTCTGTGTATATTCTGGATTTCAGTTTTAGATTGGTGCCTTAAAATTTTTCATTAAGAAGAAAAGTCATTACTTCAAAATACAGAAAAAAGGTTAATAAGATTGACAATAAAAGTCAACCAGGGAGCGCTATTAAATGTAACTAAAATAAGCTATAAAATTTACCTTAAATGGTTTAGATTACCTTTCAGAGGTCAATAAACTGCTCAAGTGCAAAATAATAAGATGCTAGGTTATTAGAAAAATAAAAACATTTCGGATTTCTGTGCTCAGGGCCCCGGGTTTTAATCCCGGTAGAAGCAAATATTATGTGATGAGCACGGATGTTTGCACTTGAGTTATCTATACATATCCATAATTATATTCTGGGATCGCTTTCAGTCCATTGTGGACTGTTCAGTTATTATGTTTGTGTGGCGATATTATATTTATTTCAATCTTGAAGGTCCCATATTTAAAAGAAAAGAAATATAATACGAAGTTATCAATTTGTCGGAGGGCAAATTAATATTAAGTTAGTAAATATTTTACAACTACTAAAAGTTCCTGATATTGAATTTCAACGCTGCAAAACGTAATTGAAACAGCAATGGACCACAATAAAAGATTTTATGACACTTGCATGCAGAGCGGTTTCGCTATATAGGTTGTAAGTGGCTTCGAAACGAAAACTGATACCATGGCATGGATAATCGTAATATTATCAAGAAAACATGCTGTTACTGTCATACTTATTTATGCAATCTGTGGTGTGAGAGGGTTGGAATACGTTACCGAAACGGTACGTAAAAACTGTAAGAGCAAAAGAACTTCAATGGCGGTAAATATAAAACTTCAAAAGGAAAAGGATTGGCCTTCAGGTACTGATCGTATATACAGCGTCGTTTACGCAAATGAAAATGTGCAAATATGATCGAATATTCTCCTGTAAAAGAGACATACAAATTCGTAGGTCACGCTCGAGTTAAGAAAATATACGAGCGACAGAAGATCTCTTAATAGAAATGTCACATCATTCGATAACCCCCGAACTTGTGTCGTAATAAAATATAGAAAGCAACATTGAACTCCCAAGGGTCATGCTGCTTAAGCCAGGTTTACATGGCGACACATTTCGCCCATATTGTATAAGAAATAACTGTGTTAATTCTGTTGGCCGAAGGTTACGACTGAACTTCATTTATTACAACTAAAAACTAGCCCAGTTGGTATAGTGATCCTGCTTTCTGCGCCGAGGGTCCTGGGTTCGAATCCTGGTAAGGACATGGTTTACCCGAGTCATGGATGTTTAATATCTATATAAGTATTATATACTGAGATCTCCCTCAGTCCATTGTATTGTACCCATAATACAAGCGTTGCTTAGTGTGTGACCGTAGTTGTTGTGTGCGTCGGGCGATATTATATATAATTTATGACAATTTAGTTTTCATTGCATAAAATAATCGCGAAAATGCAAAGGCAGTACAAAATTGTCGTCATGTAAACTTGATCTTACTCGTATGATAACTTCATTACGGTAAAATATACGAGCAGGAAGTTAGCACCGAACATAAAATCGGATTTGACTATTAACATAAAACTCGATCACGTATCAATTTTCTTGTTATGCGGCCAGTTAAGGGATACTAAATTATTTTTGACCAATTAGATCTGCCTATGGACTTAAAGCTAAACTCATATTATTTGTTATTTATTTATTCTACAACTATTCTACAAATTAAACTAATTTTACGGATCCGTAAAATTAGTTTTATTTCAATAATACAGACAAGTTTTTTTTATGTCTACTTATAACCGCCTTGTACGATTGACTGTCGTTGAATAATCTGTAAATTTTATATTGCACATTCGTCACAACACTATTTTAGTTAGCACTTATAATAGGGACTGTTTTAGCAGAGGGCATTGCCCTCAATATGTTAAACACCCAACCACAAGCACTCATTCTACGTCCAAGAATCCGATCATTACTATGTAACTCGATCAATTCCAATTTGCACAAAATGTGTCCTGTTTAGTTTAGCTTTTGTGGTTCTGCGGTTTCAATAAGTTCAGCGTCCATAAAAGCATGGATGAAATTACATACGAGAGGAAAATGGTCAAACTTTCCTGTTGGATGATTTAATTTAATTTAGTGTTGTTTACTTAGTTCAAATCTCTACATTGAATTCAAATAACAAATAATGTTCCATTCTATAGACATTCATTCATTCATTCATTCTATAGACATTCTATAGTTTTAAATATGAATAGGTATGAAGTGTTTGTGTTAATTTTGTGTTTACTAAAACAATATTTAATTTTTATTATTTTTTAGTATTTTCATTGTAAAATTATTTTTGAAGTAATTGCCACATGGTACCTAAGCTTATCAGTTTTTGTTTTGGGCAATGTTTTGTAAAAAGTTATAGAATTAAAGGAGTTATTATGATGTTAGTAACCGAGTCTTTGCAGATTTTTTTTTCAATAAAATTATCCCTGTATATAATGAGTTCGTGGGGGCGAAAAGACAGTGTTGCCATTATTAAATTAATTCAGAGCCTTCTCTTGGGAGTATTGAGCAGTCTTAGATGTACATATTCCTATTCATTTATCGTGTCGCGTCAGTGTTGGGTATGAAAATAGTGATGACCTTTGAATAGGTCTCAGGGGATGTATAATTTTAGATACACAGTTGGAATAGTTAAGTATATAAACAAGACGAGCGATGAAATTGTTATTTTATTTAACCCCGAGTACAATGATAGTCGTAAATTTGTAAAGACATTATTGTTTTATTCTTTTAACAAATATTTTCATCGTAGATACCAACACACCTACCTGTTTATTAAAAACATTGCCCTTCTTGTTTAAAAGGAAAAGAAACATGTTTTTTTCCCATTAAAGTGTACCTATGACAGTTTTATGGAGTTTAAATTACCTATACTATACTTAATCTAATTTAATATACCTAATACAGTTTGTCTCTTTTATACCTATCAAGGTACTTGTAACTGGAGACCATTTAATTAAAGCTATCCATGTATCTTCGGTAATTAAGTCAATTACCGTATCACACTTGCTCTAGCTATACTGTATTTTGTACGGTCAGCAGCTACATTTTATTGACAATAAAAAAACAACGACAGTCTATATTGATCTCTCATATTTACGCGAATACTACACATTGAAATAAAATTTATTTTACAGATTTTATCGCGTTTATTTTATGTTTTTACGTTCAACGTTCGACGACAGTCTAGTCTAGGTTTGTATAGTTCATTGTTCCCGGGCTCCTTTTTATGTTTTGTTGAGATTATTTGCAGCAATTAAACTATATTCTTCGGGCAAACTTTAATGTGACTCAAGACGTTAATTAATACTGTGATTGAATGCGGGCTATTGAGGATATTGTATAGTAAAAGAAAAACCTTGTAAAACAAAACACTATCAGGAAGTTATATGGATCACGTTGATGTTTTAGTTTTACGAGAGATAGTTTTTTTTTTATATTCATCAAATTGTATCATTATTAGAATCCTACTTTTTGTAGTAATTAAGTAAAATTTTGGATAACTTTGTACACACGCATCATAGGTGTTACTTCCATGAAAACCTTGTATTGTTTTTTTTATACGACCACTTTATTAGTAAGTAAGTTGGTGTTTCTATTCATAAATAAATGAATAATTGTCTGATCATGAAAATTATAAGCACGAACATCAAATTTGTATATTTTGTAAGCAAGAACATCAAATTTGTTATTTGCTTATTTTGTAAGCATGAACATCAAATAGCAATACCCCGCATCCGATCACAAGTACTTTCTAACGTAGTTATATTTTTTCTTTCTTAGTGCACGCTAACTGCCTATAAGGAGGTGAATACCTAAAGTTTAGATGGGATTTGCGTTGCTATCTGTACTTATGTAAAAGTTCCGAAGTCTAATCGGCGGATGTTTGGCTCCTGAAAATCTCATTTGGCCCCGGATATCGTCTGGTGTTCAATTTGCGCTCGCCTATTGGATGTACTTTATTTCCGGCCCTCGCGGCGACCTTAATTAGAGTAACAACCATGCGAGCCATGATACGCCCTTCTAAGATCGATTGCGCGGCGATACAAACTCGCGTTTAATGAGGGTAGTTGCTAAGTATTCATTTGAAAATTACTAGAATCAGTTCTGTAAACAATGTTCTCATGACGTAATATTACAAAGTACTTATTTGTGAAACTTTATATCATCTTAAAACTAAGTCGCGTTGTTACACCATTTATATCTGAAGAACGGGTGGGCCCATTTTTGCGGACTTTAATTTTTTTAATTTGTCTCGGCCCCGAATAGTAGAATAACTAAACTTAAAATATGGGAAAAATCACAAAAAAGCATTCTCTCTTTCATGGAACAGTTAATAATATCGCCAGACGAACACACCAACTATCTATACGGTCTCACACTAAGCAACGCTTGTATTATACTCGTAGGTACCGTACAATGGACTAAGAGCGAAGTGAGTGAAGTACTTATATAGCTATTGGACACCCATGATTCAGGTTCAAACATTTGTGGTCATCACACAAAGTTTGTCCCTACCAGTATTCGAACCCTAATTATATAATAATAAATTATATAAAAATTATTTTAATATTTATGGTATTACACTATATGTTAACCATTCTATATGCTATTAATCATCACGAAATCTTATATTATTATCTGTATTAGACCAATTACTCAACATGAGCTCAAGTTACCACTTACGTATATTCCATAACTTAAAGCATATTACCAATCAAAATAAGTGTATTATTAATGCAATGTTGCATTCTCAGGGGACTTTTGGCGGTTAATCTGGTTAACCGTTGGGGTTGAAAGATGTATTTTGGAGATAAATAGTTGAACATTCATTATGGGTGTGTTTTAACGATCGAGCTTTTGTTTTTAACAACCATTACATCTGATATTCATAATTTGATTTAAGACGATATATAGCGCCGTCATGAGGGGTTAATATTTTCTAGATATTCACCTTCCGATCTCTTCTATTTTGATGTTGACTAGGTTGGTAAGTTGTTAATCTATTGTATATAAAACAAAGTCGCGTTAGTTACAACATTTATAACAAAATAACGATAGGGCCGATTTTTATGATCTTTGATTTTTTTAATTTGTCTCTGCCCCGAATAGCAGAATAACTATTAGAACATGGGAACGATTCCCAATAAAAGACAATTAATTTTCTTATACATTTGATTCTCAGGCGGTACGAAGTGCGCCGGGACTACTGGAGAAATGGGAACGGATCTAGAAATTATCAAATTACAATCTCATTATTTTTTTTTGCTCAAATGTATTTTTAGCCCAAACTTAATATCATTTTAATGTTCTCAATATTACGTTTCTTACCAAGGAATATTAATTTTGTGAGTATATTTCACCCTTTACATACATTCTAATGAAGCCACGAACGTGAACTTATTAAATTCTAGTCAATATTTTCAGCACGCGGTTCTCTTATTTAATCTGACGTATATTATCAACTGAGTTTCGGCATGGCTTAACATAATAAGATATGAGATTAAAGTAGAACTAGTACCAGTATTAAAGTAGTATGACGAACTGATTGGCGCAGTCTGTAGTGACCCTGCTTTCTGTGCCTTGGGTCCCGAGTTTGACCGAGTTTGAATCCTGGTAGGGACAATCTTAGTGTGATGGGCAAGTCATGGATGTTTAATACCTATATAAGTATTGCATACTGAGTTCGCCCTCAGTCCATTTTATGTAGCCATAATACAAGCGTTGCATAATGTGGGACTATATAGTTTGTGTGTTCGTCTGGCAATATTAAGGAACCTAAACAGAATTTGAATTAGGAACCCGATACCATTAAATATTAAAATACAAGAAGAAATAAAATAAAAAATAAAATGACTATTCATCAACAAGTTCCCCAGACATTAAATAATTATATCACAATATTGTGCGTTACTAAAACATTCCCTCATAATTGCAGGCAACAAAAAGAGAACGTTCAAATTCAAACTTGGAATAGAAAAAATATAATTAACCTACCTACTACAAAAAAGCGTTGGCACACTTAAATGAGAAACATAAAAAATAAAGAACACAATTCTATTAAAACCAACTACAGAGGAAATATTGTTTAAATACTCTTAGTATGAACTTTAGTACTTTGTAAATAAGTATGGTATTTATATAGTAACACTTTAATTTTACCAACGGTAAAATAATCCTATTAATCCCACTAATATTATAAATGTGAAAGATTGGATGGATGGATGGATGTTTGTTACTCAAACAAGCAAGAACGGCTGAACAGATCTAGATGATTCACACTGGTTAATGCGTTATTTTATAATTACTAGTAACTCAAACATCAAACAATAATTTAATAATTATAACTATGAAAAAACTAAAATCAATTCCTCTCCAACCATAAATAATATAAAATATAGTATAAATAACCTAATTATTTCGAATGATATCTACCAAAACAAAAAATGTTTTAGAACTTATTCCTTTGTTCGTGTATTAAGTTAAGCTGCAAGGAAAACTGGTATTTACAGATCATCGGATTACGTATTAGGATAACAACGTTAAAGCTTATTTTTCCATGGCCCGCTTTTAAGAAGAAGAGAAGACATAATGAAAATAAATACGGATTCTTAAATAAATACGCAACACTAAATAAAATACTTTTGTCAGCGGATATCTTTCAAAACTCCCACTGAAAACAAAACATGTACCTTGTTGAACAACTATTGTGGATGCGAAAGCATTCTAAAATTACAGATCGATTTCTCTATACCAATTACTATCTAGATGCGAAAGAATTGTAGGCGTCGAGATGTACCTACACTTGTATATAAAAGCCGCGAAGCCAATTCATTAATAAATTAAAATTGACATATAAGTGGACAAAAATCGTCTAGCCGATGAGCACGAGTTCATATTTTCGTTCGTGGGGACAGACACCAGCTCCCCTCATGCGGATCATTAATTCTTGTCTAATACAGATACACTATCGGAAACAATCCATTACGGATCTCTGATTACGTTGATTGCATTCAAGCTTTTTTAAAGCCACAGTAATCTAGTTGAGTGTTAGTAGCGACAGACAAGTTTTTCAGCCTGCGTTCGGAATTTGAACCTTATTATTATATATATACCGTCTGTTGGGTCGAGCATCACAGAAAAACTATATGACGGATTGTATCGGGGTTTTCATAATTATATAGCTAGGATACTTAAAAGATACGGTATATACAGGGATGAGCTTCAGAGCAAAATCATTGGTTGCATGGGCGAAACCGCAGACAACAGCGAAAGGATAATAAAGAAGAAGAGAATAATATTGTATGTATAAATGCCACAGGATTTATTTGTCATCTTAGAATACTTTAGTTTTAAACCACGTTGAAATCGGTCCACACGTTCTTAGAGCTACCATGCGACAGACTGAAATTGAGATTAAGGCATCGTATGTTTTGTTATTAATTACTGTTCTAGAAATTTTAAAAACATAATAAAGTATCCTTGTAAGTACCTTTACAAAAAAGAAAACTCAACTTTTCTCGTATGTACCTTTACAAAAAAGAAAACTCAACTTTTCTCGTATATAAGCTCAGTATGTTGATCGTGTAATAAAGGATGTTTTTATCATACAAAACAATGTTTTTAATCACATTTTAAAAACATTGCCTTACATTAATTGCACAGATTTATGTTAGGCAACATTTTTAAAATGTAGAACTTTATTATAATCACAAATCGAATACGAAATCTCGTAAATAATGCAGTAGGTATTCGTATCCAACTATAAAGTAGTGTAATGATAATTTTATTTTCATTTTAAACATTGACGTGGTAGGTTAAGTGGTTGTTTCAAACTAAGCGAAAGCCTGTATCTTGGAAGCCTGATTAAAGTTAGGTAAGTACTATATAATTAATAAAGGTTGAAGTCTGGATATTTGATTTGAATATATTTTTTAACCAAATAGAAAACCCATTTTGGCTTGACCTCATGGTAATTTTATACTTCCACGCGAACGGAGTCGCACATGCAAAAACTATTTTAAAATATCTCCAAATCTTTACACCTTTTTCTGAATGATTAATGCAAATACCTTTCACATCGTCAAAACAAACATCCGAAGCATGAGCAACTGATGACTTATCATCGCTTCACTTATCACCACTTAAGAGGAAATTTGAGTCGCTAATAAAACCGTCACGAACGTAGCATTCCACGGCATGCAAGCACCTTCCAATTCACTAAGGCCAACGCACATACAAGAGCAACTCTGAAGTGACCGTCGATCTAATACGATCGTCGACGAGCAAGTACGGACGACTAAGCGAAAACAAGCGAACGCGTGCATTTCGCTGGGCTTTACTTGAGCGGAACACCGAAGGCGCCATACTGTCATTATTATACCAAGACGAATCTTTGTTAGCCTTGTTTTTAACCGGTCTAGGGTGAGCCGATATGGTTGCCAAAAGCAAGAATTATTGACACCCTAACAATTTTGGCGCATAATTTATTATACTTTTGGTTTTATTGTAATTAGCAATTCACACATGGTGACGAAAATGAGCCACAATGTGGCATGAAAAGTATAGTTGGTTAATGGTTTTGACGACAGCTTGGTCTAGTGGTTTGAGTGTAGGCCGGTCGGGTCACTGCACCGGGTAGTTGCGGGTTCGATTCCCGCCTGGGCAAATTTCGGAAACGGTCTTTACGTAATTTGCCCAGGTCTGAGTGTTACTAGGATCGCCCCATTCTATAGACTGGTACGTATAATACAAGCATTGTTAGTTTGAGGCCATACAGTTGATGTGTTCGTCTGGCGATATTTATTTATTTATGCTAGTCTGTCTGGCGTAACAGTAGTACTATCAAACATAAAGGATAATAAATGCGAGACAAAGATAAATTATGCGCACGTTGGGATACTAAGAAAAATACTGAGTCGCTCTTCGAACGATGTTGAAATAGAATGTGCGTTGACCCTTATTGATATAGGCTGTTTGCATCCCCGATGCGGATATTTATGGCTCGTTAATGCTGTTTAAAGCAAAACTGTTGTTATACATGTTTATATTTTTTATAATGTCGGTTTAAAAAAAGTTTAATAGCTTTGTTTTTGATGCCTCAGAAATAACTTTTGGACTAGATATTATTTGACTGATTCTGATGTAGGTATATATATTATTGATTAATTGGGGGCATTTAACTTAGCAACGTGTGCTGTTTTTAACATCACGTAATATAAAAAGTTTTTTTTTATTGCAGTATAGGCAAGTATTTGATCTAGATCTTACCTGATGGTAAGTGAAAGTTATACAATATTACCAGTAATCGTAGTAAAAAGAGAAAAAGTTCGTGTCTAGTGTATTTCGGTGTAGGCAAAAATATCCTAATTTATTTTATATTGTGGTACCATCCATCATTCTCAATGAAATACTACTCTTAAACGGATTGCTTTGTAATTTCACTTTAACCTGTCTAAACTTTACGACCTCCTTAATAGCCAATTTCAGATTTAAAGTTATATTTCGAATACAATTCAATAGTAAATGTTGTTTTCAACTTTTCAATTATGTATAACAAGAATTGGGTACTACCTAACTTTCAAATACTAAGTAAAAATTCCGCCGAATGTCACTCATTGGATTGTTAAAATTTACTTAATCTATTTTGTTAACAAATGTTTATTCTGTAGATATTGCTAGAATTTTATTTTACACAATGTTATTTTAGTAGAAAATCATTTCAAAGTTATTCACGAATCATTCCTTTCAATAGAGATGTTGTAATTCACTGAATATATATACATTGCTAGTTATGGACTGAAATAATATTGGAACATTTCAGTTCATAGTTTCATATTTATTGCTTTATTATAAAGTAGCCAACATTCCACCATTTGTCTCAACACAAAGGGTTACATGGGGTCTGTAACCCTAATCTTAGGCATGCGTTGTATATAGTATATGGCCGCAAAGGAAATAGGTTGGTATAAAAAAAAAACTATAGCGTAAACCATTTTTAGATCCAAATAGAGGTTCCAAATGGATCCAAGTACGAAGACGAACGAATTTAAATCCAATTCTATCAACATTGTCTGCATGTCCAGTCGCAATAACAAATAGTAAAAAAATACTAGTACTGAGATTCTAGAGCGAGTTTATTTGAAAGCACCGTATACTTTAAAGTCTACGGATTTGTCATTTCTTATGGTAAATTTAACAGCGCCTCTAGCGGACACTATTTATAACTCTCCATTCTCCATATAGTGTGTCTAAATACATAGACTATAAAGTATATGGTTACATTACGAATAAACTCATACTTGATGTAACGAAGATGAGTACTGTATGTTTGCAGTTGCGTTAAATGTAGCTAATTACCATTCTATGGTTAAATTAATTTATGAACAGCATAACTGAAAACCTGATTAGCGCAGTTGGTAGTGACTCTGCTTTCTGCGCTGAGGCTCATGGGTTCAAATCCTAGTAAGGACACTCTTTTTTGTGATGCGCATCAATGTTTGTACCCGAGTCATGGATGTTTAATATCTATATAAGTATTATACTATACTGAGCTCGACCTCAGTCCATTATACGGCACCCATAATACAAGCGTTGCTTAGTATGGGATCGTATAGTTGGTGTATTCGTCTAGCGATATTATTATAAAAAAGTTTTTTTGAATGAACTTAGCATTTTTTTCTTAGCCATGTGAAGGATGGCTAAGAAAAAAATTCCAAGATTTTCAAGGAAAAATAAATTTATCATTTATTTTAATTAAAAATTCCTGAATAGTAAATAATATCGTCAAAATATATTGTTCTATGAATCTGAAATACCACTAACCGCCGCTTGACGTCATCTAGTCTTTGAGGCTGAGCTCACCTTAGCTATAAATTGTTGTGGTCTTCAGACCTTCAAACAAGATATTTATCTAGCCCGTTTGATGCTATACCTTTTGTTTTACGGTTTTAATTACGGTACTGTTTACGGTTAATTTGATTATTAGGTATTCTCTTACACTGAATACTTTAGTAGTGTGTTTTTTTTTGTACTTACATATCCTTTAATTAAACCTTCCTCTCTCTCTATATGCTGTCAATCAGATTATTATTTATATATTTCATCGCAACTACTGAAAATAATGTATCTAATTTAAAATGGAAAAATAATGAGACATATTACGAAAGAACTTCGTTTTTTTTAATTGTTTTTTAAACTCATCTATGCGCTGAAACGCCATGGTTTGGATCCCTCAATGTGAATGTCTGAATTGCATATGACCAGTTTTAAAATTTTATGCTACCTAAGTACTCGTACATACCGATACGTTTTATAACTGAACGTGAAAATTGTCACCATGCCTGAAAGCCAAAATGAAGCGAATGCCTGTCGACTGTAAACTAAGTGAAACACATGGATGATCATAAGATAATGTAATATCTTAATTATGGGGAAATCAAAACCTCTAGATCACTGAAGACAATCTGACAATATTTTAAATAAACTTCAAAAACATATAAAAAGAATTTGATCATTAAAAATAGCAAAAATGTTATAGCAAAATGTCGGCAACTTCCTGCCCCTCGTGCAGCAATGCACTAACTGGTTCCACTGGCCAAGATCAGCTGTGGACCTTAGGTGACCAGCTTCACTAGTTTCTTTACGGGCCGACGCAGCAAACCAACACAGCCTATATCATATGTTCAGTTCGCACAATATATTATAGGATTTCCATTAAAATTCGTGGGCTTATTGAATTCGTTATATCCAAAATTCGTTCCGTTAATCCATTTTCAGCTTTGTAAGAATGTCAGTGCAAATATAACAATATGCTTCATGAAAACTTCTCTTCGGTAAGAGCTTTCGTCGAACAAAAGTTGCCTTCAGATTTAAGTGAACAGTGAATTACGTAAAACGAGCCTGAAGGGCTGCCATCTTCAGACAGGTCTCGGTTCGTGTTTTTGAAAACAAAAGCCTACATAATAAATACACAAGTTTACAATGGAGACTTTGCACCAATACAAACATTAGATATAAACATTTTTATACATAAATGTGACCTTAATCATCTACTTGTTAACTCCTTCAAATATTTACATTAGGTTATAAATTAAAAATAAAATAAAATAAGATTTAAATTAAATATCATTTTTATATTTACAAATTGAAGTTGGAACTTTTAGTAAATAGCTTGATTTTTCTACGTATGACCGAACTATACGTTTTGTTTTTTTCTATAAAAACTACATGTAAACGCCGATTATCCTACTAGTGGGTATCCGATTTCGTGGCCAAGAATAATAGAATACATCGATCAAGTATACGTAAAAGCATACAGTTCGTCAAGTGCGAGATTATTCGTGAGCTAACCGTATACTTTATAGTCTACCGTATTCAGACATTTTGTATGGAGAATTAAGAGTTTTAAATACCGTCCGCTAGAGGCACTTTTCAATTCTCTATACAAAATGTATAAATACGGTAGACTATAAAGTAAACAGTTAGCTCGCACTTGACGTGCAGCTCATAAAATTGGTACCCACATAATCCATAGCATCAGTAAGTGCTACTACCGCAATGTCCTGTAAAACAACATTTCGGCGAAGCGCGTGTTATTTCACATCCATTGGCGACTTGCTGCGTATGTAAATGAAATAGACCCATTTCCGGGGCGTGACGTCACATATCACGTTACCCACCACCCCATGTTTGTTGGGCGATGGCAAATATTTGTAGGCGTTAGGGCACGTGACTATCGCGCTTTGGTATCGCTTCCCGCTTTTGTCACGCAAATTAGGGACAATTGGCGTGAAATCAAACGGCCATTGATCCATTTTATGTGATAGCGGGAAAACCGGGATTATCAACTGATATAGTATGCAAGGCAAGGCTGTGAGCGAGGCCGTAGCCAGGAATTAACTTCGGGAGGCGCAGGGGGGTCGAGTACACTTGGGGGGGGGGGGGGGGGGGGGGGGTGATATGCAAAATTAAACGACGTTCGGTACTTGCAGAACCGACTGAAACATACGAAGTTTGTAGCCTTATCATTATCATGACCGACCCTCCCACCTCTAGGATTTCTGTATGTTATGTGCGAATCCCATTTTCAGCCATGATTATCTTGCTCGTGTGTCGCAGAGCACTAAAACCGTCGGTCCTGCGCCTGATCTCTCTCCGATTATGTTGGCCTACCGTCCCATCGGACGAGTAGAGTAAGAGATGGAGAGTGCACCTGTGCTTGTGCTCTATCTCCTGCATAGTTGACTAGTCAGCGTTGACATAGACCACCGTGACCAAAATTCAGGCAGGAGGATTATATATAGCTACACACCTACCACATAATACGGTTGGGTAATGTAAACAGCTTTGTATTTCTTTAGTCAAAAAATCCACGAATGCTTTCTTAAAAATGTTACAATAACATTATCCGCTTCCAGAATCGCATCCTCGGGCCTCCTTTCGCTTTCTATTTCTTACGATTCACTGCACAGACATAATGTTTCTTCACTTCGTTGTTCATAAAAATATGAGATTTTCATTTAGTTTTTCCACGAATTATTCGGGTAAGGCTCTCATTTTAAATCGTGTTCCGATAAGGAAAACATAATGTCAAATTACAATTTGTTATTAGCCCCGTAGGCCTATACAAAATTTATGATTTGACTTTGTAATTATCGTAGGTAATATTTCGAAGAAGACACTTTTGAAATTAATTGAACATATTTTAATTTAAAATTATTTGTAATGTTTCTCCGCCAATTAAACAGAATAAAAATGTTAGTTATCTCATGTCTATAAAAATAATCACACTTCTCATTAGAGGTGCTCTTCCTTTGCAGTAAAATATTAGTAATGGTTGAATCAGCGTTAATAAAGACTCCATTAAGCCAGGTTCGCACGTCACAACCTTATTTTGATTTCGCCACTGAGTCAATTGGCTCAATGACACTCTTTTATTTCCAGGGGTAACGCACTTTGGCAGTAGCTATTTCGGTCGACACCCTTTTCCTTGAAATAGCGCAAATAACAATAATAACGATACTGATAGAGTCGAGGTGTACATAAGGACTATAACTCCGTGGCGTATCTGGGAGTGTTGAAAATGAGATCGTTCAATAGGGCCGATGCTAGACAATATTTTATTAAATGTCCGGTTTTAACGTTTAAGGATGGTTGTAACGGCTGAACGTGGTTGTCCACAAATTATTGGAAATACCACCAAATAAATATTTAATTTTTAGTGATAATTTTTATATAAGGAACACTGTGAAGTGTAATAAAAATTATTAATTAGTTACTTTTAAATGTGTTTTATTTTAATGACATAAGTAATCTTCTTATATAACATAAAACAAAGTCATGTGAGTTACATTATTTATAACTCAAGAATGGGTGGGTCGATTTTTGTAATCTGTCCCCGCCTAAATAGCACAAAATCTAATAAATAATCCAAAATAATTATATTAAACAGAACAATCAACTAAGAATTACTTTATGATATAAAACATACATGAATAAATAATTACATCTTGCATAAATATGCCTTCACATCGTCGTCGATACCTAAAGCAAGGCTCGGTTTATTCGCGAAATAATGCCCAGACCGTCAGTGACGTTAAGCGGTGATCAGACGCGCTGGCTGCGATGTCTTTAAAAGGAGAAGAATCTTAAATTGGTAAATCTAATTTATGAACTTTAACGCTTTGTTGTTTGAGTCAAATATGCTCAAACAGTATTTTATAACACATTCACATCACAAAATATATAGGACAAAAATGGCGAATGAAATTTTCAAATGACCACATATCATTTCGGAGAGTGTGCGATGGAATTACACGAATTAATTCCCCCATCTCCATTCCATCGTCGGTCGACAAGATGCATGGACAAGTGTCATCCGTACACTGTGGACATTCCTTCGGTACGTACTAAGCGATTTGCTTCTACTTTCATCGTGCGAACTGCCAAGGAATGGAACACGCTACCGGCGCGGCGTCTTTGTTCCCCGTTGACTTCAATCTGGGTGTTTTCAAGTCGAGAGTGAACAGGTACCTTCTAGGCAGGTATGCTCCATCGTAGATCTCATCGTCACTTACCATCAGGTGAGATCGAGATCAAATACTTGTCAATAATTTAAAAAAAAAAAGTTGCGTGGATGCGATCATCTCTTCAAACTCCCGTTTAGTGGTCCCGGGATATATAAAAGCGGGTCAAGTGTCTGTACGCACTTTCCCAACTGCCATACCGATAGGTATACGAACTCAAACACCAAACTTCTTATCCCTTAAGTGGCCTGAAAGCCCATGGAGTGTCCGTTGGGTCACCGGTACCCTAAGTGCCCTCACACAGCGATAGGATCGCGATTACGCGCGATACAATCGCAAAGAAAACCGCCGTATTATCGCGATAGTCACTGCTCTAATATAATATAAATTCAGGCTGCGATAGGAATAAAAAGCTTTATTGAAGACCCATTTATGTCTAGATATGTCATCGTCACTTACCATCAGGTGAGATCGAGATCAAATACTTGCCTATAATGTAATAAAAAAAAATAAAAAAAATTCCCGGGGTTAAATATTATCGTATATTATTTATCACATGATAATTTCCATCAAAATCCGACCAGTGGTTTTGAAGTGATTCGTGTATAGCGTGTACAGACGGGCAAAAAATACTTAAATGAATTGTGATTTCCATCTGTGTATTGTGTTTACTGTGGTCAAGTACGAATATTTGTTCCCAAAAATATTCAAGTGTAAAACCACTAGGTACTACATATTTAGTGCTTAGGTTTCAATGACCAGCAGACTCTCGCTAGGGACAATCGCTCATCGCCGCGAACTGGCTGAATGAACATCTGCCTCCCTAGTCAGTACAGCCATGTACTGACTAGGGAGGCTCGTTCAATCGTAAAATGATTTTATCGCTAGCGCTACTCAAGTCGTCCTGTGTAAAGGCCTAAAGAACTGGCGGCTTGGCAAGGACCGGAATATATGGCATAATGGAGCTCTCTCCGTCACCAAATAAAGGCCAAATGACAATGGCTAAATAAATATCATGTATTACGTATTTGTTTGCACTCCAGATTTGTTGGACGTCTGGTTATGTCATATTCACTGGTGTAATAGCATACCGGCAGATATATAAATAATAAGAATCTCGCCAGACGAACACACTAACATTACGGTCCCAAACTAAGTAATGCTGTTTGTCGGTAAGCTCATCACTTAGAATGACTGGGCCGATTAGGCATATTTTTTAACGCTTGTCATTTTCCGACTAAGGATTTTTGGGAAAAAATAACAAGATATCTGTAAAATTCGGGAAAAATTAAAAGTTTTTTTTATGGGAATTGTGCAGGACACGGTCTTATGGGGCAGCTAGTAAATAATAATAATGTCGCCAGACGAATACACCAACTGTTCAACGTTCTCAAACCAAGAAACCCTTGTATTATGGTTAACGTACAATGGACAGTGGGCAACCCAACCCTCGGCAGAAAAAGCTGGAAATAGAAGCATACGATAATGTATGTACCATATAATGTCTCCGGAATTTGGCATAAAAAAATAAAATAGCACGTTTGAAAATTGTGCAAATATTAATTCATTTCCACAATTTGTTGGATTACTAAAGCGATGCATCGACAATCAATCTGGTTAATCGTTTCACCAATAAACGTCAAATAAAGCTAATTATAGCGGCTTATATTACCTATCAACTGGGGATCAATAACCAATTAAGATTGACCTAAAAACGATCACCGCTCGTAATAGGATCTGGTATGATGATGGCCACCCGCTCATTTGTTTTGCAAAGGTCACTTGACGAAATATTATGTGAATATATTATAGATACTATTATATATATATAGCGCCAATCAATGGGAAGGTTTAGACAAACATTTTAACAAAACGTTCAGATCTAATTAAGAACAGACTGTCATTATTGTCAATAAACAATAGTGCTCTTTTGATTTATCTTTTGCTATGTTCATATTCTTATAAAATGTTATATGACACACACAGATATAGGTCATTGATATAATGACAAGACCAGGAACGGATTTTCATTCGAAAATAAGACCGCTTTCCCGAAGAAATTACCGTGATAAGTCAAAAAGTTCCTATATTTTGGCCGGTAAAGATACAAATAATACTTTTCGTATGTATAGCACTAGGTATATCCTAGTTCTATACGTACGAAAAGTAAACAATGGTATTGCGTTCACACACACGCACACACCCCTAAATAATATACAGGATACATTTCTCAAGTGTGCGTGGATGGCCAAATCCGAAACTGAAGAACTCTCGAGACCGCATCATTCGATTTAAAAAAAAAAATTCTAGCCTGGAATTGAGCTCGTTGATTTTGAAATAAGAACAACTTACAGTATTATTGCTCCATCCGATAATATCGCTAATAAGGATCAAGTTCTGGGTAGCAATGACATACGGCAACCTTTAAAAAACTGAACAATCGATTCGTTTCAGGCGTAATCAATCACACGCACTGTCTGACACATAGGTACTGAGCCTACGTCACAGGTAAGTACCTAATGTACTAAGCACTTGTATTATTTTTATGGGCCATAAAACTGGATAACGTTCAAGACCACAGACGACTTATCGCCGGTTACCGATTTTGCGGCTGAGAAAATATATTAGTGGAAATCCACAGACAAAAGGTACTAAGTTATATCGAAACCGAAAAATGTATATGCTTATATGGTTTTTACAGAACCATTGCATTAAAACAATACGACTCGTATTGTTGTAATGCAATGATTCTGTAAAAACCGCTGCTGATGTCAGACTTTTATGCGGAAATAAGTAGAAAATATTACGGGTTTTTTTTGCAATTTAATTTTTAGCAGGACGCGGGATAAGTGTCTTATTTATTCTACCGATTATTTTATACCAAGTAAGTAAGGACTTTTTCTTTTCCATAGAAAATAATGGGATACAATTGATAATATTATCACATTTTGACTTGTCACGGCACGGTCGACCAGATTCTGCAGAACTGTTTAAGTAAGAATTTTAAGACTTTTTCAAACGAGGTACTGTTCATCATAGAGTCCCAACATATCATATAATGTCTTTACCCTAGGCAGAGGATCCATGTTGTGCACCCAAAATTCGCTACTACTTGCTAATACAATAGGGCGGAGACTTCACCTACCTAATTCAGGGCTCAAAGTTAAGGGAATCAATGTAACGTAATCAACGTTTACTACTGTCCAC
This sequence comes from Pheosia gnoma, assembly GCA_905404115.1. Classification (NCBI taxonomy): domain Eukaryota; kingdom Metazoa; phylum Arthropoda; class Insecta; order Lepidoptera; family Notodontidae; genus Pheosia; species Pheosia gnoma. The sequence goes on from FR989910.1 coordinate 4,481,157, forward strand.
CAAGCAGTCCCACTGAGGGTTAGCGAACTTCACCCGTCTCTATAGAAAGACGTACGGGTTTCTTCACGACTCTACTTTCACCGTTTAGTAAGTGATAATCATTATTCGATACGATTTCACCCGTGTCTTTCGTTTCCAAGGCGATGGTTCAACCATCTTAGCTACAACTTTTGAATATAGCAGTGACATATATATACCTACCTACAGAAGTATTTATTTTTCGATATAAATAAATGCTGATGACGCCTCAATTTTTTTCCACTCAGCGATAAATTTTCAAAGCGACCATTCGATGCGAAGCTAATGGGAAGCGGCCGGAAGTGCGGCACGGAAGTGACGTCACAATGGCGTCGTAGGGCGTTTTGTAATACCTATTTATTGTGATAATATCGGGGCTGTGACGATTGGGCCCGTTTTTTGACGACCATCGGCGAAAACGAATTTGATAACGCTTTGGTGATACAATAGGTTCACAAAATACGAATCTAAAAGTGAGGTTTGTTTGTGTGATCTAGCAAATATATTTTGTCAAAAATTGTACCACAAATAATATGTCTTATCACACACATTTTTTTTACATATTAGCTATCACATTCTTGAAAACTTTTATATGCATCGGGTGTTCAATAACATAAATCGATACAAAATGTTAAAAGTCTTCAAATCTAATTTTAAGGTATCAATAAAAATAGATTCGATTTGATACGCCGTGATCCGAATAAATACACTTATTTGCAATTTACCCATTATTTTTACATAAAAGTTACATACTTATAAAATTTTGAGATAACCGTACCATATAATCTAGGAATATTTTATTGTTTCTACTTTCATCGGTAGGTACTATAAAACACTATAGTCAAGTGCGAATCGAGACTAAGGTATTGCTATGAAACTTTATTTAAAAAAAAAAACAGACAGCTGTATTAGTGTCTTATTCTTCTTTTTTTATATACAATCGGCTACGAAATAGTGCCATATTTGCCAGTATCAAGTAAAACATCTTCAGCTTTGTTTTTAATACCCTTGATGATAATGATGATATCGATGATGACGGTGAAATGAATCATCCACCCCTATCAGTGAAACTGTGGAAACTTAACTGAAAATTTACCGGACATCTTGGGAGAACATGAAAAGTCAAATATTATTTTATTTTAATTTCCTTCACTCGTGAAATTTTTATGAACACACAATTGTTAATATCCCACTATAAGATCACACATTATATATCAAATAAACACCATTTTTGGTAATTAAAACAAAAAAAAAAAATTTTTTTTTTTTTTTATTACATTATAGGCAAGTATTTGATCTCGATCTTACCTGATGGTAAGTGACGATGAGATCTACGATGGAGCATACTTGCCTAGGTAGGAAGGCGGCAGTAGATAGAGACGCTACATTCACTAGCAACTGATCTGACCCGCCATCCATGAATGGCAACACCGAACATCATGCCGGAACACGGCTAGGCCGCTTGGCGACATGGCTTTGTTCAGTGGGTGGTGACTAGCCACGGCCGAAGCCTACCACCAGTAAAAACACAACAACTTCACGGTTCACACTCCCGCCCAAAAAAATCCAATTATGTCTGTCTAAATACAGCCGATACAACATTGACAATTCTCTCTTATTTAAATAAGCCACCATTAGAGAAATGCGAGTGTCATTTTGAACACGAATTCGATTAATAATATTATACTGAGGACAAATTCGATGACATAAACAAGCATTTAAGATATATGCCTACATGCATAAAGTTAGGAGGGTGGTTCGATTATATTGGGAGCGATTCTCGGTCACACACTCGTAATGTTTGCTGTTTGTCTGAAGCTAGGTTCACCATATAATTGATAGAACTAGGCGATACTTGGCGGAAATCCATTGTACATTCTCATTCGTAACCCAGTCGTCCTAAGGATGCCTCGTTTAGATGCGAAACACGTGTCGAATACTTTTTTAGATTCGCTTCGTTTCGCCGAGAATTGCATTTTATTTGGGGTCCCGTCACTCGTGATAGATAGTTTTCGACTAACATCTTAGAGGAGTTCGGTGTTGCTGGCTTCTTTAATTATCGATTAAACTTGTTTGGTTTATAATTGGAAAAGTTGACAAGCCGAGGGTCAGTGGTGGGTTCCTCTTCCCCCATTTGTTTAGGGTCACCATAATGAAATAGCTGCAAAATTATGGGTTCGACATACCTCTGTTATTGTTTAGAGTAGTACTATCGATAACAAGCTGTGAATCATAGTAATGCCTTCGACCTTCGCAATTGGCTACAGTTTTTTTGGAAATTCAAAAAAGAAGTCGGTAAACTTTCAAACCTCGAATTTAATTAATCATGTCTTGGTACATATGTCAAGATCAGAGTTTTGTACGGGTTATTTAGGAGGGTCGGTACTTATTACAAATTGTGGTACTAATCTTATCCATTGTTTTCAACGAATAATATATGGAATGCTTTAGGGGCATATAACGTCATATCACATATCTATGTCCAGATAATATATGACACTGTCAGAAACCTGATATTACTAAAATGAAATGTCGATAACTCAGCATTAAATATATAGGACGTCCTAGATGTTTGTCATATATATATGATAATATCCCACATATAATATGAGAGTATGGCAATCCTACAAATAACTTTGGCTGTATTCGAACAAGTTCGACCGTTGTTTTATGTTTTATAGATAACATTGAAGGGTTAACACAATATTAGTTTGCGGTATTTTAGTTGGGTTGTGTAATTTGATTCTGTATGTGAATTGATTTGTGAAATGATTCTTATATACAATTAATATATGGTTTAAAACACATTAAAGGTAATCTTGTGAGTAGTATTGTAGAAATAATAGTGTTTATTAACGATTATAAACATATTTTCAAAATGGGCATTGGGGATTTAACCTCCAACCCCCCCACCCCCTCCCACTCTCTACGCCTTTGACGTAAGTTACCTATCTATATGTTGCACATATTATGAAATTATGATAAACTCTGCCATTGATTGGCAAACTTTATGACAGAACTGATCGCCGTAATCTGAACAGACACTCCACAATTATTATCGCATAAAATAAGGGTATTAATAAAATCTGAAATTTAATTAAGTTTGTAGGTAAAGCTATGTATATAAGTTTGTATACCGGGGCACTCTGACTTGGTCATTTCTGAATTCATCTAATAATTACAAAGTCGCTAAAGAAGCGCAGGTTCAAGGCTTATAGTATACCTTATCTGAATCTGAATCATCTATACTTCTATACTAATATTATAAATGTGAAAGTTTGGATGGATGGATGGATGTTTGTTACTCTTTCACGCCCGAACGGCTGAACGGATCTGGATGAAATTTGGCACAGAGATAGATTATAGTCTGGACTTTTTATCCCGGTAAAATGTATGGTTCCCGTGGGATAGATGTTTTAATTTTTCATACTTTTTATCGCGGGTAACACCGCCGGGCGCAGCTAGTTCTGTATATGTTACGGCTAAAAGCCGGAGTGAACTTGTGGTTACACCTAGGTTTGGCCGGCTAAAACTAGGTGCGGCTGGTTCTATTTGTTTTAACTCAAGGTGTGTCCTATTTATTAAGGGCTAGAACTAGGTGTAGGCTTTATCTAAAGGATAAAACTAAACATACTCAATCCTCGGTGGCTAAAAGTTTATGTAAAATAATAACGCGTGCTCCAAATAGCAGTGATAGCCAAGTTAGTAGAACGATTGCCTCGGTAACGAGGATCGCAGGTTTAAACCCCGGCTGGCACCTCTGGGATTTCATGTGCGAATCTCATTTTCAACCAGGATTATCACTTGCTAAACGGTGAAGGAAAACATTGTGAGGAAGCCTGCATGTCTTAGAGAACCGCTTGAAAGACGTGTGAAGTCCGCCAATCCGCACTGGGCTAGCGTGGTGGACAATGGCCTAATCCCCCTCGCATTGATGGGAGGCCCATACCGAAGAGTCCGACATTTAAAAGGGCTGGTATTTTTTTAATAACGCGCACTGGCATACGATAAAATGTTATTTAAAAAAAATAGGGTAAGTAAAATAATAACAATAACAACACAATACACCAAGTTATTGCCCCTCATTGGATCCACGAGCAATCAAATGTGCTTCAATTTTCCTCTGAATTGAGACAACATTATCAGTGTTGTCATGAGTTGTCGATATAAATATTTGAGATAGGTAGGTATGTATCAAGAGATCATTTCGTTTAAGTTTGCGTTCAGAAACTGCTGACGGAAATAAACCTTCCTTACCTCGTTTGATGGGAAATGACGTAAGTATTAAATATGGTTTCTTATATTTACGCGACTACTACACATTGAAATAAAACTAATTTTGCAGATTTTTCATATATAGCTTGACTAATCTCATTTACCCGACAGGTTTCAAAATTATGCTGAATCTTAATAACGGCAGAATGGATTTTAAAATCACCAAACCACAACGAAACCACGTAGAAATTGGTTCGTTTGTTCTCAAGATAAAATGCTACAGATATTCACAAATACAACAATATCACCTCTCCTGCTATTTCTTAACTGGGACTTGTTTATTTTTCTAGACAAAACGTCAAGAAAATTATATTAATATGTTACATATGTTCAAAAGATAGACGCCTTTATAATAGACCTCCAGCTGATTCCAATAAAGCAAGCCTGCGTCCCACAAACAAGGACAATATAAACTGAGGTGTGGTTATTTCAATAAGTAACTTTATTGTATCAGCAACGGGAAGTGCTTGGGTTAACGAGGTCTGTGCCACTTTTACGACTATTTTTATGGTGCGAAGTGACTATACAGAGTCACTCACACTTATCTTTAGTGGGGCACTAGCTGAAATAGAATCATAGATTTCCAATCATTATTGAAATGATTCGTAAAGTTTGCGTCTGTATTGATTGTCACAAATTAACAGGTGCGGTGCTATTTTCAGTAAAGCAAACCACCTCTTAAACTTAAGAAGTACTAGGATTACATAAAAGGAGGAACGTGCATTTTGTATATACTTTGTGTAGTTATGAAACCTGTCTTATTTCCGCTCCATTATAATTAGGTCATAATTCCGATCAAATTGAACACAATGATGTTTTAGCGATACCTGTATAAATTGGTGAACGTAACATGATGAAAATTTCCGGGAAAATTTCCAGGGAAATTTCCGGATGATGAGGAAATAAGTATCAACGTACTGATGAAAGAAATCGGAACATAGAATGAAATATAAGTATACAAATACTTAATCATAGACAATTGAATTCAATTGACACGAATTCCCGACAGGTTTTAATGTAAACCATGATTTGTGTTTTAATGATTTAGGTATTATTATGTAAACGGTAAACATTACTCTGTAGACGCAAACAGCTTTAAAATGTACCACAAAAGGGTAGCATAATGAATGGCAAAGGTCACAACCGGTCATACATTTCGCAGAATAAGTCCGCGAAATCTTCTAATCTAGCTAAACTAACGTTTTCATATATAAAGTTGCAGCCTAGCGTTTCATCTTGGCAGCAAGAAAAATAATTCTGTTAGCGTAGGCAGAAGTTTTAGTCAATTTCCGCAAGTTTGTCATATTATAGCTTATTAGACACTTTTGATACCAATTTATTAGTTTGGTACTCGTAATACTGCAGTGCTCCTCTGCCTATCCTATTGGGGATTACAAGCTCGATGATATATTTTTTGTTGTTGTATAAGTTACTAGCTGCGCCCCGCGGTGTTACCCGCGATTAAAAAGTATGTCCTTTTTACCGGGATAAAAAGTAGCTTATGTGCTATTCCAGACTATAATCTAGCTCTGTGCCAAATTTCATCCAGATCCGTTCAGCCGTTCTGGCGTGATTGAGTAACAAACATCTATCCATCCAAACTTTTACATTTAAAATATCAGTGTGATAACTAAAAATAAACATATGGTATGCCTAAAAAAACAGTAATAACCAAGTTGGTAGAACACTTGCCTCGGTAACACCTGCGATCCTCGATCACAAGTTCAAACCGCAGCTTGCACCTCTGGGATTTCTGGGCTTCATTTGTGAATATCTTTTTCAACAATGGTTATCACTTGTTAAACGGTGAAGGAAAACTGCTTGAAGAAACCTGCATGTCGGCCCCTCAAAAGATGTGTGAAGTCCGCCAACCCGCATTAGGCGATCGTGGTGGACTATGGCCTAATCCCCCTCGCATTGAAGGGAGGCCCGTGCCCAGCAGTGGGACATTAAAAAGGCTGGTATTATTTATTAATATGTTATACATATGTATTTCTCTTTCCATTAATCATTTACATATGTAAATAAATGACGAATGCTGTTTATAACACCGTCGTTACATAACACTGATATTAATTATCTACTTATATACCTACCAATAATTAATTAACTCGTTAGCTCGTTCTGGTCAATCCTTATTAATATAATGAATAGAAGATCATGTTTGTGTACACATAATAAAACAAACATTATAATGGCTGACGCCTTAGTTACTATACTATAGATATATAGTACAACTAATTACCCATTGTTACTAATACGTCCCGCATATATGTATTAAGTAACTATAGATTGTATTATTGATTAAGACTTGATAGTACACACTTCAATGATTTTCGCACGTCCATAAACAATGATACGGGTAAATCGTAGTATTAACAAATTGAACAAACATCGCTCTCAATGCCGGGGTCACTCGATAACAGCACCGATTTCCATACATGATTGCTTGATATAAGACGAAATTATATTATTATAAACAAATTGTTACCTCTGGACGAACGCCGGATTTCTTGAGGCACAATGCTGTTACAAAAATCACATAACAAACACAAGCACTCACAGCAACTTATTGAATTTATAGTTTAATATTTAAATTGTAGTAGATCGGTTACGTCTTAACTTTGAGTCTGACGGACGAGTGCTCGGACTCATGCGAGACGCGCGCCCGCGTCCCCTCACAGTTCAAATTGCACTGAGATACCGTACCGAGTCGCTTCTCTGTAGGGAAATTTCAGTGGTTCTGAATTCGCGCCCCTTAGCTTCAAATTCGCTTTTGTTTTGCTTTAATTATACACGACCACGTATTCAATAATAAATGGTGGAAAGGGTAGGCCTATTTCATAACTCAGTTTAGAGCCCTATTTAGTAGTACCTACTCCGCGAGTATTTTGGGTTTAATGTCGAAAAACGCCAACGAATTGGAGTATGATAACGATTCAATTTAAGATAGGAGTCTCTGTGGCATATGAAGGTAATTCTCGTTCAATTTAAGTAATGCCATTTACATATAATATACTCGGGGGCATTCATGAGTTGGGCTTGAGGTTTCACATTTTTTGTTAATGGATGTCAAAAAAATTAAGAGTTTTGGTTAACTATGCAATTTGATAGTGCTAGATTATTTTTTGAGAAAAAATCATGGAAATAAATGTTATTGCAGATTTTTATTTAAAGTCAGTCAGCCAAATTTTTTTGGTTTTCCACTGACTGAGTGGACAGACCCTTAACTTATTGCGACGACGACGTTATTATTGATACGAAACGTGACACTCCACAGATCAAGGAAGGTCTGAGGAGCTCTCCTCAACGTTGAAGTGCGGGAGATGTTACCGAGAGTCGTTCAACAACACGTGCCCGGATTTTTTGTTGGTAAAAAAGTTTTTGTGGACACTACGCACCAATTTCATTTATTCCTACACAAGTATAAACAAAGTATATAATTAACCAATCGGCGTGTAAAGAGAAGTAAGTGCGAACCATGGTATAGAAATATGCTACGCCAGGTAAGCGCCTGTTCTCTTCTGACCATTGCCTAAGAGTACGTCAGGATTAGTATTGCCATTAATTGAAATCTTCAATAGGATTCACATCGCTCACTGGTAGAAGATGGCCGATGACGTGATCTTGGGCCAATCAATTGACCAAGCTGTCACGTAAGAGAATACCAGGGTCTAGCACGTGAGACAAGACAAAACCGTACCGAGTCGCCCTCTCCCTTCCGTAATTCATATGAGGGAAAGAGAAAAATCGATTTATCTCACATTTTGTCTTACTAGTGCTGGCGTGGTATATTTTTATACCATGGACCCAACTTGTATACCAATATACCGCACTTGTCGAATGCGGGAGTTGTGTGGGCTAGAATAGTATGGGGCTAAAATGAGACATCAAAAAGACAAAAATGAATATTAGGCCAGTCAAAGATAAGCACTGAACCGGTTTGGCAGAGCGCCAGACAACGGACAACACGGCTTGCCGTTTATTGGATAGGGATGTGAACCGACCGTACATTTTCTGGCTGCCAGCGAAACTGCAGCTTAATTAGATTTGTGGATTAGAATAATAGCTTTAAACAGAGGATAATCGACTCACAAATGTTGCGCCCGAGCCAATGATCAAAAGAGTCAAAGTCTAAGAGAGGATGGATTCTTTTGATAATCTATTAAAATATGATATCAACAAAACGAATCTTACGGATTTTATCGCGTTCATTATTCCTTTTTTACGTTACCGACAACAACTAAATATGTGTGTACCCCGGTTCAAACTATGACACTAGGTGGTTAACCACTTCAGTCCTTCCTTGACCATTGCTGTAAAGCAGCCGAAGCGTCGCTATTCGCGTTGATATATGAAATCAATATGATATCAACAACATTTTAACACAATGTAATAAACCTTATTCACATTAGCATAATGCTGATCTATGAAGTATAATTAAATTACGAACATGCCAAGTAGACACTGTTTTATGTTCATGTTGCACTTTGGTAATCAAATGCCTTATTTGGTTATATAACTTTGTTGAATATCCAGTATTGGATAGATTCGCGCATTACTTTCATGCTTCAAGTGCTACTAGACTCTGTTCAAATAAGCAATACGCGTTGCTAGTAACAGTAACGGATATTGCTGGAATATCCAATATGGAACTTTGTATTGAATATAGTAGGGTATTGTTTTCCTTGTTGTTATACAAATATGTAATGAAATTGATGATTGATCTGAGAATTTTGTAGAGAAATAAAATAATGGCCAATTTTGGACGTTTGATTGGTTCGTGATTCAGATAAAGTGTAGTAAGCCGTGGACTTGCGCATTTGAAATTATTATGTGAATTTAGAATTTTGATATGACGATTAATAAAAAAAGATCACAATATTTTTTTTAATTAACCTATTGAACTTTTGTGTTCACATAATGCCCTTAAGATGTGCAGGTTTAAGACTGAATATTCTCTTTCTGCATCAACCTGTACATAAAAATGTAAATTTTCTTAAGTAGTTAAATATCTAAAAAAAACATCATATAGAGTGAATCGCATCACGATTGCACATCTTTTTGTCTACTTGTTCACAGGTATATTATTAGATCTTAACGTACTTATAAGCATCGATATTTAAACACAATTTAAATACATAGTTAAATTAAACCCGGTTCAGCAACATTATCATTCGGAATTAACTACGATTAATGCGAGCCAGCGGTCGAGTGCGGCCAGTTTGTTTGTTTGGGATACTTATACTGCTCTGACTGCGGTGGCGTTTGGATCAGCTATGATAAGTTTTTGTACACAATGAGTGATTGTTAAGCACCTTAGTAGCATGATAATACTGATATATCTACATCGATCTACATATACAACTAGCTGCGCCACGCGGTGTTACCCTCGATTAAAAAGTGTAAATTTTACCGGGATAAAAAGTAGCCTATGTGCTATTCCAGACTATAATCTATCTCTGTGCTAAATTTCATCCAGATCCGTTCAGCCGTTCTGACGTGATTGAGTAACAAACATCCATCCATCCATCCAAACTTTCACATTTATAATATCAGTGGGATAAAAAGTTTTATCTTGACTGACCGAAAACGCACAGCCCAAACCGCTGGGCATAGAGACTTGATATTTAGAGAGTGTGTTTATTCAGTGTTGAAAAGGCACATTAAAGAAGCATTTTGGAAACTCTACAACCATTGGTGGGGTCGAGCTGCTAGGCAAAATCGTTGCTTGCGCGGGTGGAGCCGCGGGAAAAAGCTAGTACATTATAAATCCTTTTTGCTATCACGTGCCCTCACATTCAATTCTATGCCCACGTCACATTTCGGATTCAATTGTTTTTTAAACTTCAAATGGTAAGTGTTAGCCTCTTAGCATTCTTGGATAAGAACCAGTCTGCAGGACTTAATAAGAGCTACGGGGTAATACCACAAGAGATATACGGGATAAAAACATAGCATCAGCAAAACAATAATGGCAGGGATGTTAAAGAGAGATCCATCGATTGAATAAATCGAGATTAAATCTCTTTTCCGTCTTAACTGTAATAGCAATTCCTGAATATATGTGTCCTTAGATTTTTGATAGTTTAGTCTATTTTAGTTGGTAAAAATGTATAAATAGGCTTATTGGAAATTAGTTAACAATGTCGTAAAAGACTGGCATTACCGAATTGACACTGGCAGGTCGATGACGGGCGACAAAGAAGAAGTTATTGGGAAAAAGGCGCGGGAAAGGAAGAACATGAAAAAGTGTTAACATTACAAGTTATTGGTGTTTTATTATAGTTTGTGACATAATCTGTCTTTTAAAAGAAATCTAGGTGTTGGTAAAATTATACAACTATCTATATCGATCTTGGCTTGTCAAAGTTTCAGTACAGGATCTAACTTTACTGTTCAAAGCGAACGCCCTCCAAAAGTGTGCAGTTAAGAGCCAAGTTTGTTTTGATTGGTGTCGGAGACCCAATTACTGGGGCATTAACGTGCCGAACAGACAGTGATAATGTGTTTACCTGTAATGTAATTGAAACCTTAATGTGTGTATGGCAAAATATCATTTGATTTGTACGATAAATGGTTATAGAAAAAAGAAACTCGAATGTACCAAGACATGTATGATTGTAATGAAATAGATCAACGAACAATCTGCTATAGTTTAAAAAGAAAATATAGTACATAGTACTTTTGTACTATGGCCTGAAAGCCCCTCGCATTAATGAGAGGTCTGTGCCCAGCAAAGGGAGATGAAAGGACCAATCTTATATATTGGATATAAAACACAGTCCTATTAGTTACGCCATTTTATAACTCAAGAACGGATGGGCCGATTTTCATGATCATTGATTTTTTGATTTTATCTCCGCCCCGAATAGCAGGATAACTATTAAAACATGGGAAAAATCACAAAAAAAATATAGCGAAGATAAATCATTTTCTCGTATATTTGATTCTGAGGCGGTACGAAGTTCGCCGGTACAGTTATTTATTACTATTATATAATTACATAATGATTATAAATGCGCTTAAAAGGCACAAGCTTAGTATTCCCTTTCTGTATTACCTTGTATAATGAGTTAATAAATAAATATCGCCGGACGAACACACCAACTATACGGTTCCACACTAAGCAACGCTTGTATTATGGGTACCGTACAATGAACTGGGGGCGAACGCAGTATATATTACTTATATAGATATTAAACATCCATGACTTGGGTACAAACTTTAGTGCTCATCACACAAATTTTGTCCCTTCCAGGATTCGAACCCGGTACCCTCGGCACGGAAAGTAGAGTCACTACCAACTGCGCTAATCCGTTAAATAGATACTTAACGTCCATGACTCGGGTATTGGCATAAAGTTTGCCCCAACCAGGAGCCGACACTCCAGTACAAAGGCTGGGTCACTACCAACTATGCCAACTGAGTATAGTATATACTCGTACTAACTAAGCAGAAAACTACGATGTATCTATTCTATACCGCAAACCCCAGGAGCGTCTTGCCGAGCTTCATAACTCCGCCGTAATTAATACATAGTGCATCCGCCTTAAGCCACTTGTTGATCAAGTACGTAGCCAAGCAGCTAAATGCCCAGAGGAGCTGGTGGTTGCTAGCTGAATTACCAGCAGTGATTGTGATAATATCTTTATAGTCTAAGAGGTGGGTGCAACGTCAAAATGTTTCAGCATACATTTATATTATATTTTCCCATCATTAAAATGAGGAGTTGATCATGTCGACGCGTATATGTTTTTTTCTGTACGTATCTCGATGTCTCCAGCATTTCGATAATAGCCTTTTTTCGGTAATGGGAATTGTATAAAAGTGAATAATTAAAGTTGAAGAGGTCTTCATGATTATCTATACATATAAATAAAATTGGAGTGTCTGTTTGTAATATTAAAATAACTGCTTTTTACTAAGTGCATTTGGATGTATACACGTTACCTATACCGAAACAACAATTTTTATAATTTTTGTCTGTCTGTCTGTCTGTCCGTCTGTCTGTCTGTATGTCTGTCTGTCTGTCTGTCTGTTTGTTCCGGCTAATCTCTGAAATGGCTGGACCGATTTTGACGGGACTTTCACTGGCAGATAGCTGATATAACAAGGAGTAACTTAGGCTACTTTTATTTTAGAAAAAACATTGGATCTCACGAAAAAAAATAAAACCAATGTTGCAGCGCAGCGCCTGATTAAGTTTGATAGCAACAACCTGCAATGCGTCCCGCGGGCTCAGAATGGGCGAGCAGGCTGTTGTCAACGGTTGTCTTTGTTAAATACCACGCGGACGAAGTCGCGGGCAACAGCTAGTTTGGGTATAAGATTCACGTATATCTGTTGAGTCGCTATGGAAACAATTTACAATGAAGCATGAAAATAACATAAATGTTTAATCTATCCCTGGTATTGTGAGCCCTACGTGCCTATCAAGAACTAGTCATTAGATTGAAAAGTCATCGATAAAGCGTGCTGTCACTGTTATTATTATTTAAATTGACTATGGTGTGAGAGGGACGCAACTCGATAGCGTTGCCGTACGAAAGAAAAGGATGTGCTGGAACCACTAGTCTGTTATATCCAGATCCTAACTGATAATAGCTGATACCAAACATTTGTTTATGTCCATTTATATATAAGGATTACCAAAAACAGTGTAAAATATTTAAACATATTGTTACGTGCGGGGGTAATTAAATGCCGATTACGTGAAAATTACTTTAATCGCTTCTCCACACACAAGGCAAGAAAGTACACACCAGTACACTAACTAGTTAACACTCAAACAACAATACACCAAGTCACTTTGAATCACAGTAGTCCACAGTCTTCGCTAGAGTCGCCGGTATAGTCTTCTTAGTTCGCTTCCGAGAGATGTATTCGCAATCGCTTTCAAATGGAAACTGTCTCGTCGCTGGTCCTGCACACTATTTATAATCCGAAAATAGCGAGGGTGGATCTTTCCAGAAAGGTGTCGACAAAAACCCACAAAACAGAAATGTTCCATAAGGAAAATGAACCTTATTTACACGGTAATAAGGAGAGGCTAGAATGTTCTAGTGTGCATAGCTGCATTCGTGAAATCGGTATTATTCCGAGAACTCCCAGTTCCAGGAATTGCATTGTCCTCGCCTTTTGTTTACTAATAATTTTAATAAAAATAATATGAGGTATATTCCGGAAGCCGGTTGCAACATTGTTGACGATTCTAGTCTTTCTTCACAGATCGATAGGGGACCTTGGACCCAACAATGCGTTTTTGTTTCTAGAAGCTTCGATGACTATTTCTCGAGTTATCGATACCTCTTTTATACGCATCGTAACAATATGAATCATTAACTTATATGGTTCACGTTAATGTATAAAATAATTGTGTGAATGATGTTTGTTTTTTTTTTAACAAGGCCAAACAGTAGCGTTTGGCCATGCGCTTAGTGTAGGGAGTCATTTTTTAAATGCCTTATAATTTAATTTATTTCTTTGCATCTTTATAAACTACGGTTCTTTTAAAATATTTTACACTAATATTGATAAGTTACTTATTGCTATTCTAGTCGCCTCTTCGTCTATACGATGCGCTGACTCGTAACGCAACTGGAACTTCTAGCGAGCTATGCAAGTGTGCGGCAACCCTAATTTGTCACACTTGACCCAAATAAATCTAGTCCACGATGAACAGGCATTAATAGGAGTTTTAGTAGTACATGGGCGTTATGAGCGACATTATTTCTGTCGCTACCCTTCACCTTTCATTACTTTTGTAATTTTAATGTAAAAATAATACATATTAAAACTTTTCGTTTATCGATATGATTTAACGGAATACACAAATTTGTATTTATTACTAGCTGCGCCCCGCGGTGTTACCCGCGATTAAAAAGTATGTCCTTTTTACCGGGATATAAAGCAGCCTATGTGCTATTCCAGACTATAATCTATCTCTGTGCCAAATTTCATCCAGATCCGTTCAGCCGATCTGGCGTGATTGAGTAACAAACATCCATCCATCCAAACTTTCACATTTATAATATTATATAGTGTGATAAAATGTTCGGTAAGAGCCAGGAGGTATGCTGAAATATATTTGACATGTTTATGAGAGTAGAGTTTCAGAAGGACACGTGTTTATTATTTGTGCTACCAAATATGTTTTATTCCCTTCATGTCATGCTGACAATCGGGACGAAGGCACTCTTGATAAAATATTCATAGTAGGTTTCAAAATGAATTGCGAACGTCTGGAGTTTGCAATACAAGGTAAAGTAATCAATTTATTCTGATTTTGGTATTGTTATATGATTATTATAGAAAAAGAAGAATTGGATTTTACTTACTTTATGTCTATATTTAAAAAAAATTCTCACGGGAACTTTCAGAAATATTCTTGATCTTTATTTACTTATTAGGTATCAGAAATCATCCTTCAATATTTATTTTTAACACATTTATTCGTAAAGTGACCCTTATTGCACGCAGCTCATTTTACACGCGTTTTTTTTTATTTTACATAACTGCACTGTTCTACCCTATTACTTATATTTTTTTTTTTTAAATCTCAAAAAAAGATTATATTTAAAAAAAATGTATTTGATGACCAACTAAATTCAATATGATAAAAAACAGATTTCATTTTTTTTTGTGCTTGAGACGCTATATTTTAATGAAATAGTAAAAAATGTCTCATACTTTTCTTAAATATAGGTAAGTCCCACTGGTAACCTATTGGAGTCACACTTCACATTCTCAAACGATATTTAGTTCTATCCCGCTGTTATTGGTCCGGGGTCCTCTGTATATTCTTGACCTCAATTGAAATCGTCTCCAACGATATAGGTGCGTAGTGGTCCGTAATATTGGTTCTTAAGTTGTCTGTCTCAGCGTCAATCGTTGCTACTGTAGAAGGAACGAACTGTAGACGAAGTGAATATTAATAAAACTATTTTTATGTACAGAAAAGTGTTGTAGTCAACATGTTGAGAATTATATATTAAAACTTTGTATTGAAATGATATCATTATTATTATATCAAACCTCTACCCTTAAATTTTTAGTAATTTTAAAATTTGCTGTCCCGGCGAACTTCGTACCGCCTCAGAATTAAATAGAAAAAATAATTATCGTTATTATTTTTTTTTTTCATTTTTGTTTGTTTTAATATAATAGAAGAATAGCAGAATAACGCTATTCGGGGCACAGACAATATCAAAAAATCAATGATCTTAAAAATCCGCCTACCGTTCTTGAGTCATAAAAAGTGCAATGGTTCTAAATGTTTTTTTAAGAAAATAAATTAAGAACTTTGTAATAATTGGCTCCTAAATTCATTCCATGCATACAACACAACGTGTCCTGACATCGAAAAGCGGGATGGCAATATCTGCTCTTGCTCTGTCTTCTAAGGCTGACTTGATTTTGATGATATTGTACCTAACCCAATAACCACTTGTTACAATAACAATAACAACCTGTATCAAATCGCGGGCCACGCCAACCCAGGCCTCAAAATAATCATTCTTTCCTATAAAAATCAAATTGATTAAAACTTATAATCCTGCGATTATAAAAAACCGATCAGCGAAACAAATAAATATAATAAAAAAAAAAAACCCAATAACCATGCTACATTTTAATTAGTAGTAATATTTGTTTTTCATTGATATCTCGTAACAGTTATAACACAGTTAAGTGTGCTATAAAAGTTCCATAGCAAAAGTAACAGTGGCTCTAAGTTTTGTAATCGCTAAAAGCTTTTTTATTATTAATAATACTTCTTTTTTATTATTGATAATAAAATGTAATATTAACTCTTCCGGGCTCTTTGATATTATTTTCGATGTAAAATAATATCTAGGGATGTTTAATGTAAGGATAACATTTTCCTTGTACGGAAAAAAGTGTACCTGCCCACGTAGTTCCGTAATGAACTTATTTTTTTTCATTATGTAGCAATAGCAATGTAATAAGTACTTCAAAATATTTTTATTTTCAAAACTATATATAACTAGCTGACTCGGCAAACGTTGTTTTGCCATATAAAATAAATTGAGATATAAACTATCCTATCTCTCAAGTTGGATCGAACTGCACATGGTGTGCGAATTTTATTATAATCGGTTAAGTGGTTTAGGAGTCCATTGAGGACAAACATTGTGACACGAGATTTATATATATTAAGATTATGAGGGTTTTATCCCTATAACAAGACATTCATAAATCCCATCTGTAAGCCCCGTCATGGTGCCATTAATCATTATGAATGAATGGAAGAGTGCAGACACCTCACCCACAACAATAAGGTTTCTTAAAATGCAATAAATTGAATGTAGGAAATTGAAAATGAGGGCTGAAAGTTTTGACAAGATATCTTGAAACACCGATACTTACGTGGGTCATGAGAAGTCTTGTTAATAACCGTAGGTATTTAAAATATTCTGCCGGAGCAGCGCTGCGAATGCGCAAGCGATCCCGCAGCTCCGGCGCAGGCAGAAGAAGGGACACCAGGGGTTTTTAGTCCGGGCAGATCGGACATACCCCCCCCGCCATGCCCTCGGCGGGGGGGCATGCGTTAGGCATTTTCCCCTGAAAAAAAAAAAAAAAAAAAAAAAAAGGTATTTAAAATATTAATATGTTTTTGTTGTTAAGTACATAATTTAAATATAAATAATATGATTCAATTAGTTGTGGTGGGCCAGCGTGGTGGACTATGGTCTAATCCCCCTCGCATTGAGGGGAGGCCCGTGCCCAGCAGTGGGACATTAAAAAGGGCTGGAATTATTATATTATTATTAGTTGTGGTTTCGCACAATGCTATGATTTTTTATCTCTATCTAACTACGTGCTCTAGAATGATGACCAGGAGCTGGAAGACGTACTCCTAGAAGATTGTTAACATTTACCAGGGCATTTTTCAAAATACAGATAAAAACTTTCTAATGGTGTGGGATGACTACTACAAGGTGTACCAATGACCGATGATCGTAGGTGGCTAGTATATGCGGGTTACGGGTGAAGGACTATGATGTGCCCTTAAAGGATGACAATGGCTGGCAGTGGTTGCCTTCTGGTTGACGAAAGAACACGATGGGTCCAACATCAGCTTTGCTATTCTGATGACTTTCCAGGCGATTTACCATTTTCACAATAGCACATCATTTCACGTAGTTCCCGAATGAAAATTGATGAATAATATGGAGAGCAGTGCACTCTCCGTATGATTCGTGAATTCCTATTCCAGTTGATGTATCTCTATGCATGAGTGATGAGTTTAGAGCGCTGAAATGTGTTGTCATTACTAGTTCAACTCGAACACAAACTTAAATCATAAATCAATTCTATTTGAGGATCGGACTAGATTATTGATGGCAATGTGTTATTCAATGTAGATATCTATACATATTTATATATTCATGGGAAATGAGGTTATGTGCTCGGGCGATTTACTTCCCAAATCGAAAGTCTAAAAGACAATCGTGCTAAGTGCATAATTTTGGGTTTTTGACATTTGAATGATAATTGTATTAAAGGAGCATTCTGCACCATTTTTGCTCACTAGGGTGGCAATATTTCGTCTCTTTCTTCTACCCAAATCATATCGGCACCTTTATAATAAGTAACGTGTAAACAAATTCAAAAGGGTTGAAGTCATTTATCTATCAATTATAAAAAAAATAAACGTATTAAATAACTTTATATCGTTACTCTTCGACAATTACAGTGCACAAAACTACTTAGTGCTGCATTAAGGTGAATGCGCCAGTTTGGTTTCTAAACATATTATATAGATGGCGCTGTATCCCTGAAACCTAGTTTTTTAATGCTTATAACACTGCATTGATATATCCAAAATTATGTGATTATGTCACAATTGGCTATCTTGTCTTCAAATGTTAAGTCCACGAGACTGGTACATAATACGGTTAAGTAAATATCTAAATATTTTACTGGTTAAACAAAAGTACTTAGTGGTGATAATTTTACGTGATTCTACATTATCTTCAGTATATTTTATGTATGGATATATATCTTTTAAATTATTTAATACAAAGATGGGTTCATATTTTATTTTTGCCAACTGTTTACAGTTTCGCGAACTTTAAACTGCTCTCCTGAAAAATTACCAATCCTGTACTCAGCTCGTTTGTCTTCTAGACTATTTAAATAGAATTGCTACTTTTCTTGAACGCCTTTCTGTCCTGTCGTTTTTCCGATACCTTAATTGAATTTAAGTGTCTGCTCGTTTTATATAATTTAGTGATTTTCCTAAAAGCTAATTTGAACAGGATTAGCATAATGAAGATTGAATAAGTAATTGCTTACAAGGTTCACTTAAAAAATAGACGAATAAAATATGCGTTTTTTTTTTTTTTTTATTGCTGTATAGGCAAGTATTTGATCTCGATCTCACCTGATGTTAAGTGACGATGAGATCTACGATGTAGCATACTTGCCTAGAAGGTACCTGTTCACTCTCGACTTGAAAACACCCAGATTGTAGTCATGTAGCGTTGCCAGGAACTAATTGTTCGGTTCAATATTTTTCCACCTTTGACAAGTCTGTGTTCTGCATCATTTTATACTTGGGTATGTAAATTCGTATTATTATTCTACTATGCACTTATATAATATCTATACTACATAATATATACCTGTATCTATAACCATATTTAAGAAATTATATAAACGCTCAATACGGTTAGTAACTAACTAAGTTGACCACTAGATTATTGCATTTTCCTCGCTCGGCGAAGCGAACTTTGTGTTTTCTGTAAACCCTTGAGATATTATATTAATTGGATTGTCACTTTATTTTGTATAATAGTTTTATATTAAATTAAGTATAGTATTACTTGTTTAGGGTAGGAACTGTATTGAGCACTCAGTCTAACAAAAATAAGTACAGTGCGTGTAGAATTACTTAGTGACACACGCTGAGGGAATAAAAAGAAAATGAGATTTGCACATAAAATCCAGAAATCCCAAGTGAGAAGCCGGGTTTTGAACCTGTAAACCCTTGTTTTCAAAGCGAGCAATACCAACATGGCTATCAATACTGTATATTTTACACGTATTTTTGTTTCATCTCATTTATTCGTCATAAACTCGATAGAGTTCGATCATCTATCCAATATTGCAAACTATAAATAGTTGTAGTATACTCTAGCATTTACGATATCTAGTACTTTGACCTCTTTTATCTCGATAAGTAGGTACCTACGTTATTTCGTCACACTATCAGGAAAACTCTTCTTTTTATTTTACAAATAAAAAGTGATACGTCTTTACTTCTGCACTCATACACATAGTAAAAGCAATATTTCACCAAAAGAAGAGCTTCTGATCTGTCAATACAGTGTACAGTCGTCGAGATAACGTTATTTTCGTCGGATCCCCTTCTGCAGGTATTCGGGTACACTCGTGAACGGCAAAGGGTGCTAATGGACGAAGTAAATTGAATGGAAATGTAATTTCAAATCTCTTACGCTTCTCGGTGAACGCCCCGCACTAGACTCTATCCGCTACGATGTTGTAAAAATGATAAATGATTGCGACATATCTTGGGAGATATTCATAGATTTTTACATCAATGTGTTTGGTTCCGTAGTCCCTGCGTAAAGCCCTCATAAGAACGGCTAGTCCGTCTATCCACTTATCATAGGGCCGTGATGATAACACTCAAACGGAAATGTATTAAATTCGGTACAGTATAGCTTAAATGTAAATCCCATTTCTTAAAATAGATGACTATACGCTATGCATAAGTTCGACACGCACTTGGCCGATTTTCACTTATTTTATACTTACTGAAAATTGGAAATGTTCAAGCGGAACATTTTTTTGTATTTGTTCACGCTGAAACACGTATATTTATAAATGCGGTAAATACTATTTTGTACTAAAAATATAGCCCTTAACGGTTTTAGGTACTATTACCAAAATATATGAAAATAATTTACCATTTTGTACTGAAAATTATTTTCCTTAAAGAGCGTAGCTACCTATAACTAAAATATATCGAAATTATTTATTTATTACAATTCTGGGTATCGTTTGTCCCCCAGATACCGTCTAGGTGGATCAAATTATGATATATACGAGTATGTCCGACCTCCTTAACAAAATGGGAAGCCTACTTTTCTAGTTCGTATTATACTTGACAATATCCATTAGGGCATGGAATAGGTCTTCACGCCTGGTTCTGAACTAGATTAGAAATCGAAGTGATGAACATTCATCTTAGTGACAGGCGAGTATTCCGACAGATATCAGAGTATCAGCGTTTTGTAGAAAAAATCTTTCTCAAAGACTAAACGGGCTGTTGCCAGCGCGTTCGTCCGCGTAGAGTTTAGGGTTTGTAGAAAAGAGATATATACAATTTAACAGTTACACCTGTAAATCTATTCGTAATGAACGGACGAACATTAAAAATGTCTTGTCTCTTTACATAAGGAACAATCTCGAGATAAAAAGACATCTTCTCCCCTTACCGGTCAAAAACACACGACAAGAAATATGTATAGTTTGTTTTTTTTTTATCACGTTCATTTATTGGTTGTATAGAACTGATCTTGAAATAAAAGAATAATAGATGCGAGAATTATCTAGGTAATCTTTTTCTCCTGCATATTTCATGATTTACACACATATATATAGTGGTTGTGGGGATTCTTTCAGACTAAATCCGATCTCCCATGGGATGCATTCTCATGTGTTAACACTACATTTCGCAAGTTTTATTTTCGGAATTGTTTCCGCAAAATTATAGTGAAATAGAGTAACATATTTGTAATGTATATAAAATTTGTGAATTAAGTAAATAAAATGAATAATTTAACACCTTTAACTACTGCAAAAGACTGTTTCTATTTTAGATCTCTCAAAAAAAAATATAATCACGGCCGTAGCCAGGAATTGACATCGCAAGGGGCAAGGGGAGTTGATTTGTGGGGGGGGGGGAGGTCGAGCTCTGTACCAGAGATATTAGTAAGTACCGGCATTTCATTGTTATAAACATACATAAATTCCAAGAAGGTCCTAAATAAAGTTTTTCCCATTTGAATATTTCAGTATCGACTTTCTAGCTTTACGTTTACAAAGTGGGTATTCTCTAATCTACCAATTTCAATTTCAAAACCGTTATGGATGAAATGGAAATATTTTTCTAATTGGAAAATGTAATGCAAAAAAGGCGAAAAATCGACTTCACAGACCGTACTGTCGTATTTCCCAAAGAAGAAGGCACTAGATCTCGGGAAAAGACTATGCAAAGGACGAACAATTGAAATCTTGCATGGGTAGAATCCACCAGGAGTATACCAGAACAAGCACCAACAGAGACGAATGGCAACACATCGAGAGGTAAGGCACATTTGCTTTGACAGCTCCACATGAAGAGCTCAGAAGGGCTAGCACGCAGGTCAAGACAAAACATACGTCACGGATTTTGTCGCACTGAGTCGCTCTCTCCCTTCCGTAATTCATACGAGGGTAAGAGACAAAATTGTTTTAACTCACATTTTGTCTCGTCACAGCCAGCTGTGCTACTAGTTCTGTCAAGGTCACTATACGACATAGATACTGTTTGTTTTGACTTAAACTATTAAAGAACTATAGTTGTTGCAATTCAAGATTCAAGACTGGTTTTTAAAAGCTGCTTTGGCCCTAAGCCACTTAAGAAAACCTGTCTGGCATCCCTTTACCTACAAACCTTTGGGTAATATCGACTTGCAAATGTGTATACACATTATGTAATAAACACATATCGGTTAGCTTGTACATTATGTATTGCGTAGTCACTAATTGATGATATTAAATTAAGTTCAGATATAGTATCAATGGAAGCACCATTGTGTTGTCTTTTTTCGTAAATACATTTCACTTCAGTGTTGCAATATCTGTTTAAAAACAATTAAGTAAATAAATATAAAATGTAATCGCATAATACATTTTCTTTTAAAATATCTACAGCGCTTGAACAAAAATAATAATTAGCAAAAGCTACAGGCGTGAAAGTGGCAAAGATAAATAGATGCGGCTAAAAAAAAAACAGGCCTTTACAACAGAACCATTCAGTTCTGCTCAATTAATAACTATTTAACCGTGATAAAATATTACCTTTGTGCTTTCACAGTGGCTTTAGAATATAATCTAAGAATAACAATGTATTCAAATAAACGTGTGCATTGTTATTTCAAAATCAATTCAATTTGCTCATCAAAACGTGTACTTTCATTGTCAAAGGTCATAATACTGACTGTGAGTATACACATACCACATGACTGTATTCATAACTCTCCTTTGCTGTTGTCGGATAAACAAAAGGAAAAATACACAGGGGTGTGTTTGGCTCATATTTACGTGGCTCACCTTGAGCGCTCTACGGCTGATAAATGGGCTCTGTGGAATCGGCCGAGCGTCGCCCATCACCCACGCCTCGTGATTTATATCTCCTGACTAATTCACCTGCAGGGATACACGCCAGTCACGAGACTAACACGGTTTAGACAGTGGCCACTTGCTAGCCCAGGTGGCTACTTTTCATCACAGAATACCAGATGTATAATGAAGTTTGTACCTTATTTAAGTAGCTAAGTTAGGGAAGGCTTGGGCTGAAATTGTGTTTGTATTCTTGAGGTAGTTGGATGTTTGGTGTGACGCTATGGACAGGGTGAGGAATTAATATAGACAAGGAAGTCTGCAAGTAGCAGCGGTTTCTGATAAGATAATTGATCTCCTATAAGATGAACGGAATTGGACTTGTTATTGGCATGTTATGTGGAGAAATGTTGATTTCAAGAATGATGAATTGAGAAATGGATTACTAAGGGATGAGGAAGACTTAATAGAAAATGGATATGGATTTATGGTACTAGGCGCGCCGCACACTCACTACTGTTTCTCATGTAAGCCAGGGTCCACAGCAGTGACCAACGAAGACGCCGAGGTTTGAGCCTCGGTAAGTCGCGGAAAGCCAATTGTCATGGAACTCGCAACGAAATTAATCAAATGGAAAATTAGAGGCGTTGAAAAGAAAAGTGAAGTGAAAGTTGAAAAGATAATTATCGACTTTCATTAATTGCAAAGCAAGAGACAAAAAATACTGTACTAGGCTGACCGCCATAGAAAACAACCCTTTTGCAACTGGAAAAAGCCCAGACGTATAAGGCCCCACGGATGATATTATAATAGTTGGTCCCAATCTTGTGTGCTGATTAAACTTGATTCCAGTAATAGGTATGGATGTATGGATTGTGTGAGATGATTATGAATGTGTGTGGTGTCACAAGCGAGATAAGAGCTTTGCGACCGGAGTGGATAAAGAAGATTGATGTTGTACAGACCCGAAATAAAGGGATAAGACCGAAGGATTAATGATGTTTATTAATTTCAACCTCTTGCTCAATATTATAAGGATATTTTTTGCTGTACTTGGTGATAATGTATTTCAAAAACAAACAGTGCCCACGGCAAATTCCATACACTTACGTAAGCAATGCAAACATTGCTATTTCGAAATGGATTCCGGAAGACTAAATGATTCCAACCCAATGGTAGAACCTTAAATAGTTTCAGATTGCCATACCGCCATTTAGTCTAACGAAATTGGGAAGATTTCCCATACTTTAGCTAAGCTTACACTGCAACCTATTTACAGCAATTTATATTTTCTCAGGCTGTTTTCCTCAACAATAAGCAATTCAAATGTAATTCGCACCAAATTGCAACGACAAAATAAGGAAATACCTTTCCACGTTACGGCTACATGTTCTAATTTGTAAATACCTACGGGTGTTACGAGTCAAATTAACATACAAGGTGGGTGTTGGGAGACTTGTGATCGAACTGTTTATTCTTCAAGTGATTATCTGTGCTCGTGTTTCAAGGTTTGTTATTATTCTTTGATCCTATGTATTATAGAAAAAGACCGAGGGGGCTTACCGTGAACTATTACAACGACGTTTGGAAAAGTTTTTGTTTATTACGATACTACCTACTTTTGTTATAACATACACAAGAATCACTTATTCATTGTGCCATATTTTTTTTAAATTAAGTGGTTTTTACACCAAGTTAATTTACATGTTAGCTCGGTACCTACCGTTTTCAATATTATTTGACTTTTGAATTAGGTACGACTTACTCTAAAAAAACCGCAAACAAATTGTACCATTCATTGATACCTACTTATCGAATCGCTGTATCGAAATAATATAGAAAGTGCTCCAATGCTAAGTTTTCGGAAATTGAGTTTCATTCGTCCTCGGAATAGATTTCAATAGAATCTACCAAAGGTTCCTCTGGATGGTAATTGAATTAAAAAGGGACTTCGTAAGAGATTTTCATTTCTAAAGGTAAATGGAAATATTCATAGTAGATACTGAATGCTTTATTTCAATTGTTAATTAATAAAGATTTAAGTAAATAGCAACATAATGTTGTTTAATTCAATGAGCTAAATGTAAGATATTATATTAATAGGTACTTGTGCATCTTGTTTCGTATTTCAGAAATGTTGGTATGTCATAATGCCAGTCTCTCGTTAGAAAGATTTACCCCCAAATTACAGTTATAATGGATTGTAATGGCATTATAAGAAACTTTTCAGAATAAAAAGTGCGTTATTATGGCTATATACTCCATTATAACTTTTATTAAATTTGAGGGTTATACTAACGTTTCACTTACGTATTTCATAAAGCTTATAGAACTCATTGTCTTAATGATAGACAAAACACAGTCTAAACCGGTGGACCTAGAGTTTTACCCCCAAATTTATAGACAAGTTATAATGGATTATAATGGCATTACAGCGAACTTCTCACTCTCTCAGAAAAAAGTGTCTTTATACTCCATTATAACTTTCTATTAATTTTAGGGTTGGAATTTGGATGATATTTTTCTTAAGTACCCTAGAGGTGCACTAAGGAGGATTTTTTGGAAATTCCTCATGGGGGGGTCATAGATGAAAGAGACGTGTAAAGTATTTTTTTTAAGTTACGATCGGGTACAATAATATGGCTCATATAAAGTAAGTATTAATAACGTGTATAATGCTGCGTGTTAATGGTTAATTTATATAAACGCGCAGTCAAATTTGGAACAGCATGCAGTAGGGTGACAAACCAAATTTGGAACTTCATGCAGTAGGGTGCCAGACTGCATATACCAGAAGAAATGGAGTAGTATAAAAAGAAGTAGGTATGTAATAAGTGTTTTTTTTTTCAAATATGTATTTTTATTACAGATACAATGTCACGACAACGCAGTGTCGCCATCATCCCTGATTCCAGTGAAGATGAAATTAGTGACGATGATGACTATGAAATTCCGAAGCCATTGGAACTGCAATTATAAGTCACAAATAATTTGTCAAAAGTGCAAATGCTATTTGTGCCTAAACAAAGACAGAAACTGTTTCACAAAATTTCACATCTAAAAATCCACTTGTAACTTTAAAAAATTTGCTCATGTGCTATACAGGTGTTTAAATAATAAATGATTCATATAAAATATATATATATCACATTCATTGCCACACTGCATGTGGTTCCAAATTCGGAACTCATAGATTTTCAAGCTGGAGTGCATGTTGTGCCAGATATGGAACTCACGGTTTTCCCGATTTTTCTCCGATTTCCCTGTATTTTTATTTTTTTTATTAATTTTTTAGCGCATCTTTAGATATAAGACACAAAATATATTAATTTGAACGAATTTAAAAAATCCATGCGGTAAAGGGTTAATGTAAATGTCTGGAGTCGAGAGTAATGTTCGCCTAGAGTCTAGGCGAACATTACTCTAGCAATGTAGCCCTAGACATTGCATCTGCCTCGCGTCACGAGGACGAACATCGTGTCGGGACACACGGGAGGAAATATTGCTTACAAGATTCTATTATGTGTTTTTTATTATTACCTAAAACTTTGTTTTATTTAATTAAAATTTGAACAACATGTTGTGTTCCAGAATTATATAAATATAGAATGTTTGAATCTCTCTTTCTTCAAGCGTCTTATGTAACGGGAAAGGCAATAAAATGTAGACATTCAAGTAAGTACATTGCTAATGTAAGATTTCAGGCGAAGAAATGATCAGTATCAATTATACCTATACCTAGAGTTTGTACTTTGTTTGATCAGCTGCTAAAGTCCGCCTAGCCGTTCCTACATTGTTCTCACATACCCATAACAATTTACTGCTCAAAAATGTAAAATATCTATTCGAAAAGATCAACCATGGAGTTTCTTGCCCTTTCTTTTCTATAGGAACGGTATTCCGAACGAATCTAGCGACCAATAAAAGCATACTACTTGATACATTATTATAGTTCAATTAATGGAATAATTTACACTATACGACCCAAAAAATGTTTATTAACCTTAGTTTGAACTGGCTAAAGAGGCTTCAAAGTGCCAGTTAACTACAAATTGATATTATTTCGAGATATAACGCCTGCTGGATTAATATTCCGTCGAAATTGAAATGAGTTATCTCTTGCTAACTTGCTAACCTGTCAAAGAAATTATTTTATAATTAAAATTATAGGCACTATCCAGGCTCAATAAAATTGGAATGAAATTGATGAATTGTAGATTAATTACTTTGGTTAAGATAAATAAGTACACTTAAATGCAAGTGACTTAAATATAATATAAACAAGTCAGTTTGACAAATAAGCATGAAAATGAATAGCATGTAACTTTTTTTACAACTTGGTAAAATAGCGTACCTATGTACCTACCCATTATTAAATATCTCAAAATAAAACAGCAAATCATGCGAATTTATTAAGTTAAAGGTAGCGGCTGCCATCTTTTTTTATAACAAGCCTAACGCGTGAACCCGGCGCTGGTTTAGTATTTCCTGTAAGCCCGTGGTATTGATTTTTTAATAAAATAAAGAAATGGTCCTTAAGTCCACTAACACTAAAGTAACTACTTAAGACCGCACTCAGCCTACGCGCACACACGTATTTTGGGTGATTTTCGTTGGTATTGGGGCCTGTACGGTCCCAAACTAAGCAACGCTTGTATCATGGGTACCGTACAATGGGCGATGACTGTATATAGGTACTAGTTATAAGTATAGATATGAAACATCCACGTCTCGGGTAGGTACAAACATTCGAGTTTATCAAACAAAGTTTGTCCCTACCAGGAATTGATCCCGGGACCATAGCATAGAAGGATCGCTACCCAATAAGGTTGTCAGTCGTCAATCTAGATTATATTTTGTTTTATGTCAGGCAGTTGTGTGTGATATCGAAGTCCGTGCAAACGTTAAACAGAATCATGAAATGCTTCCGAAAGCTTGTTTCATAATTGAAAAATTAAGTCTGAACAAAGCTTCAAAGCTGAATTTCGCGCTACGTCAAGCAGACAATATGAGAAAATAAGTCCGGAATTAATATTGATGGAAGGAGATTGATTCATATTTTTATGATAAAATTAATTATACTGAGATGCTATATTTGGAAATATTGGAAAATCTTAATGGTGAGGTTATCAATTTGTCGGGTATGTTTAATTTCTTTCAGATTGCCCGACTACAATCCCGAAACAGCTAGCACAATTATTTTTTTAAAATTTAATCTGTATGTTAGGTACTAGCTGCGCCCCGCGGTGTTACCCGCGATTAAAAAGTTAAGTTTAAAAAAACACGGTTCCTGTATGCTATCCCATAGGAACCGTGCATTTTTCCGGGATAAAAATTAGCTAGATAAAAAGGTGGGTATTACTGGGATCGCCCCCAGTCCATTGTACGGTACCTATAATACAAGCATTGGTTAGTATGGGGCCATACATTTAGTGTGTTCGTCTGGCGATATTTATTTATTTAAGTAAGTACTTACTGTGCAAAAAATAACAAAATAATACTGAAGAACAAATATTATAAAATAAAATAAAATCAAGTATTTTATTAACACGCTTACAAAGTTTACACAAAATTGCACGTCATATATATTCTAGCTAAGATAACGAGCATGGCACTTGTTCTTAATCTTTGAATAAATAGTGTACCTACCTACTCAACTGAATACCTTCAGCGATTATAAAAAAAAATATTTACACAGTTGCTATTCTCACTTATTTTAGAATAAGAATAAGTTTGTTGACATTTCATTGAACATTGAAATAAAACTAATTTTGCAGATTTTATAGCGTTTATTTTATGTTTTTACGTTCCCGACGTTTCGTCGCTTAACATCTGTAAAATTAATTTTATTTCAATGCGTGGTATTCGCGTAAATGTAAGAAATCACTGTTTAATTGAACATCAGAATATAGCCCTGACACAGGAATTAGGATAACCTGTGTCTCAGGTGTTAAGTTTCTTCCAATCTGATTTATTTCCTCGAATTCTCTATCCACTTTATTATCTTCTGAGTGACAGATTAATTGTAGGTATCCATTCTGTTAAGTATAAAAATATACTACTCTATAAACGGTATTACTCTTTTATGCCTAGTTTTATCTACATAAAAAAAGTTTGTAAGTGTGAGGACCTGATCAGCGCAGTTGGTAGTGACCTTGCTTTCTGCGCCAAGGGGCCCCGGTTCGAATCCTGGCAGGCAAACTTTGTGGGATGAGCATGAATGTTTGTACCCGAGTCATGGATGTTTAATATCTGTAAAAGTTTTATATACCGAGTTCGCCCACAGTCCATTGTGCGGTACCCATAATACAAGTGTTGCTTAGTGTGGGACCGTATAGTGGGTGTGTTTGTCTTCTGATATTACTATTATTTTAGTTTTTCTTCTCCCTGTTTAAGGGGTAAAATAACTGACGAACGGGCCTTGGCAAAGTATGCCAATGCTTTTGGATGATAAAATCTTTGGTGATGATGATGAAGTTTGAAGAAATTTGCGTGTGAGACGGCAAGTGTTGATGATAACTCCTTTGTGTATGAGTATGAGTGTGGATTTATGGATTTGAAGTGTGCTGAGATTAGTCTTGAGGGTGCTTGGAATAACGTCGGTGGTGTATATAATTATAAAAGTGGGTATAATATTATTACATTTTTTTTATTATTTATAACAATGAATCTGCCATCAAGAACACAATAAAGTTTAGAATACCTAATTATGACTACTATTGCTATATACTATTTGAAGTAAGATAATAGACGGAATAAACAACTTATTTCTTATCTAAATAAACATTCCAATCGCATTGAAGATAGCAAATCGCAATAAGTACCTAAATGAGTTTCCATCCATCCCAAATGTTGATGCCAACAGTCTTATTTATTAACATAATAACAATAACTCTTATAATTATTAATATTGATATAAATATAAACCTATGGAATTTATAACTTAGAAAAAAAAACATTTTAAGCGATTAACAGGAAAACGATCCCGTGCAAAAATTGCTTGCTTTAGTAGTACCTATATTTAATAGCAGCCTTACATTTTTTCATAATAATCACGAAACTTTGTGGGCAAGTTATAATTGACACAGATCTATTTCCAGTATTTCGATAGATATATGCAATAATCACAATTAAAAAAAAACATAGATATTTATCACCATCGTAAACCTGATTAACAATGTGCTGATAAACCTTATCTATAGCATATTTGACAGATTTTTATGGACCATACGTTAAATACGTTGGGAATAGGGCTTATCACCTTATTGTGATTCCGGCCCTTACAATGTCAATGATATCGATTGATTTTCTTATATACCTACTTAATAATTAGGTAAGAAAACTATATTTGTTTATGAATATGTACGAGCTGGTTTGCTCATTCATATTATAGACGGACTATCGAACGAAACATCGACAAAAGCATTTCGCATCACTATGTTGCCCTTAATAACTATTATATCATAAACTATAGGTAGGTTTATTAAAATTCATCAATATAAGATGTAACAATAATAGTGTAAAATATTTTAACAGGGCCAACAGTTGATTATAAAGAAAATCTTCCCAAAGAAATAAATCAAATTATTAGACTTTTTAAAATGTCCCTCTGTACTGAGCGCATGGCCAAACGCTACTGGTTCGCCTTGTTCAAAAAAAGACGAACATCATTCACACAATTATTGTATACATCAACGTGATCTATATATCCTGATACATCGGTTAAAATATTCTACAATATTTTTGTTATACCTTATATTAACAAAAGTATTGATCTGTAAATTTGTTTTTCGAAACATGACAACCAGCATTTTTGTTTGTACTCATTTTTTTTATGAAAAAACTCACTCTAGTGTTACTATAACACTGCACGTTTCTATGACTACTAAGGGTGCTACTGGGAAATGGGTGGAAAATTCGAGTATAAACCATACTCTGTGATTTTCAAAATCTCGCTCGTATTTGTGTGTCGTTTAATATTACCTAACAAGCGTTTTTTCAAACTCTGTTTTTTCGCAAAATCAACGACTAAACATGATGGAAGCCATTTTTTTTTAAGTGAAGTGACAGCTGGCTTCTATGTTTAATAGATCTTTAGTCCTCAAAAACGTATCACGTATTTCTTTGGTGGTTTTTCAGCGGCTGCAATTCTTCGCTTCACCAGAATGTAAAGTAATCTGAAATGACAAACAATATAAATGTTAATGTAGTTTACAATCAAACAAAACTGATGAAAGAGACACAATGCAGTGGTATCAAAAGCAATGCGTGTGAAGGAGAGCAATATATATCGTTCTTTGCGTGCAAAATACTTTTAACAATAACGTCAGTCTGAATTTTAATGAGTATTAGTTATATATGTCCTTAAATCCCACACACTCAATAATATGATCTAATACATTAGGTTCGTAATTTAAAAAAAACGTTTTTTTAAACATCTATATGTCAAACATTACAATCCCAGGTATGAGTTTTTTCGGTTGCGAATAGTGTACTTTATGGTCTGTCTAGTTGTTATACTTTATGGCGGATTCAACAGTGCGTTTAGAGGGTGGTATCTATAATAGTCAGTTCTTCATAAAAAGCTGACGTAAACTATAAAGTAAAGTTCGAAAAAGCATGCCGTCACTGTCATTCTTATAATGAAATTTGTGCTGTGAGTGGAACGGAAGACGCTTATGTTACCGTAAGGCTGTGTCCCTAGTCGAAAAACTGTCAGCGGCCGACTGAGTTAGCGGCGTATCGGTTTAGTACGCCCTTCCATATATTTGAAATGGAGTGTTCACAGTATGCTAGTTTTTTTTTTTTTTTTTTTTTTTTTAATTACATTATAGGCAAGTATTTGATCTCGATCTCACTTGATGGTAAGTGACGATGAGATCTACGATGGAGCATACTTGCCTAGGTAGGAAGGCGGCAGTAGATAGAGACGCTACATTCACTAGGCACATGCAGCGCAACTGATCTGACCCGCCATCCATGAATGGCAACACCGAACATCATGCCGGAACACGGCTAGGCCGCTTGGCGACATGGCTTTGTTCAGTGGGTGGTGACTAGCCACGGCCGAAGCCTACCACCAGTAAAAAGTAGTTTGCGCTCACTCTACGCAGTTTGCTGTGTTGCGCGCGCCGATTGATTCAGGGAGCGGCTGACTCACAGCAAAACCGGTTCCAGACGGCGGCGGATATGCTTGTTCGCCGGGCGTAGTGAGTCCGTTTGCCGCAAACTTTCATGTGGACAGTTGACAGTGAAAATTCAGTCGGTCGACCTAAATAAGCGGCTAACACATAACAGTTTGCTTGCGACGCACGCAAATTGATCTGAGTTTGCAGGTAACTCGAATTTCAGTTCGCCACAAATTTGCGGCTCACTCAGTCGGCCGCTAACAGTTTGCCTACTGGGGACACAGCCTTACGCTAACTAAAAATATTGTTCTAGAGGCACATATCATATGTGTTGGGGTTTATTTACTAGTGAAGTGCTTTAATGAAACACATTCAACTTCATACAAAATTTAAAGTGTATTATATGAAGAATATTGTACAATCAGTAAATTAACAAATTGCAACTACTTTACTATTCGTTTACGTTTACGTTTTTGTTCTTTAATTAATGTTTCCGACTTGTTCCTAAGTAATAGATTTATTTTATTTTTATCTTAATCATGCAAGTACCTCCTTTTATGCTTTCCTTTCCAGGTGGTCTTCCCGCGTTATAAACTTCGGTATTTCTTGAACCTAAATTAGATCAATAAGAAGTTGAATGGAACATCTTCTCGGGATAAAAGGTATTCTATAATATATTGGACTGCGTTTTAAACTATTACTATGCTAAGATCATCAAAATACGGCCAGTAGTTTTCCCGTGATACGTGAAAGGATACATAAAAACTTCAAAAAAGCCGTATACGGCTTATTTAAAAAAAAAGCATGGTACAGTCACGACTAAGTTAAGGGCTTATTATATGTATGCTTAACGAGATTCTGAAACATGTGTCAAATGAAACATAAAAATATGTTAGAGCCAAAAATAATTCACTCTCTTTTTATCTTAATTAAACAGTTCTGTTCTTGTTGGGGGAGTTGTGTGCATAGTTTTTTTTTAAATTCTTTAAGCTCTACATTGCTCTTTATATTGTAACTATTTTATAAGAGGCATGCAGGTATAATCAATAATCACCGAAAGTCAAATAACATAAAATATGTAATTATTATAATAAAATAATAATGTATGTATGTCGGTTGCACAATTGCGTCAATATATGTTGTACTCTAGATAAAGTTAAAACTTGTTTCACTACTTTCACTTTCGACACTGGACTAATTTTTTATCTTATACAGATTACATATAAAAGTTTTGCTTTTAAAATAAAAGTACTATTGATTCTTAAAACACATAAAATTTCCAGATTTTTTGTTCTGCGAATGATAAAATTAATGACAGTATAATTTTGGGTCGCGATGTTTTTATAGATTTAAGATTCCACATCTGAACAAAGAAGTGACACACATGTTTAAGCGATCCCTACAGAGTTTTCAGAGACATCCATCCATCAGCCGAAAGACGTCCACTGCTGGACATAGGTCTCCCCCAATGACGTCCACACATCACGGTCCTCCGCCGATCGCATCCCCCGGCTTCCTGTGACGCGTGTGATATCATCAGTCCACCTCGTGAGGGGCCATCCTAAAAAACGACTTGCGGCTCGTGGTCGCCATTCTATAACTTTTGGTTTTCAGAGCTGCCTACATTTTTTTTAGCCTTCTTCCTATACTTCTGCACATATCTGTATTTTGCGGCGGTTTTCATTCTGTCGATCCTGAGTGGGCTGGTTACCAATATTACGTGAAAAATTTTCCAGCTACCTTCCGAAACTTAATTATTGGCACTAACTGTAACCTAACGCTGAGACTATATATCTTCAGATTTCTAACGGCTACCTTGTAAATTTAACATTATTTGCAAATTAAAACCTTTTGATATTATTTGAAATACCTACAACTAGCATTGATTCAAGACTGAACAATGCGAAAGGTTATAAGAAGGAAAAGTGACACAAATTCATCCCAAAAAAATGAAAGTTTTTTGTTTAAATGTCACGAGATTCTAGAACCAGAATAATAATGTTTGAATATATATATGAGAAATGTCATTATGCTTGGAGCAATAATGCAAGTAGGGTAATGCATGTAGTTAGATTAGGTATGTTTACACTTAAAAAAAAAACTTAACAGCTCAATTTCAATTAATTAATCGTCATTATTGTCGTTCTCTGCAATCAACGACAATTTTGACGGTAATTTTGTAATTATTGAGAAAAGCAAGTTTTAAGGTTCTAGAACGCATTGATATTGCGATCTCAATCCGTTTACTAGGATTTCCTGCCCCATAGACTTCTGTGTATGGTGATGGCAACATTTTTATAGTTTTTTGCACGCAGATTCCTCACGTCTGGGTTATGCGATTTAAAGCTGATACGGGTTAGTAGGATCAGGATGTTGTCTGTTCATTTGTGTAGGTTAGTGTGTGCGCAGCATTAAGTAGATAATATATTATTTGCAAAGAAAAGTGTAAAGTAATTGAGCATTAATTTACCATCGCGCGAGAAGGACGTTCAACTTCACTAAGATATTCATTATCATTATCTCTTATCTTGTGAATGTGAGTAAACCTACTTTTATTTTTATAATCTCATAGTTATCAACATCATTGTAGGCTCCCAGGTTCACGTCAAACAGAGGTAAGATACCTACTCGTTCCCGCAACTGTAACCTTGCCCTTCGATGTAGGCTCAAAATCAAATCGTCAGGATCCTCCCTTATCACATTTCGTGAGTTCAACGCAATGTTTTCCTTCTCTTTTTAATGCCCCCCAGCAATTTTTCGCCGGGCCCAAATTGCAATACGATGGAGTAAAAGTATTGTAGAGGCAACAGGAGAAACTCTACATCGACCTATTGAACTGGCGCAGGACAAATAAGAACGACAAAGAAGAAGAAGCAATCTTTCATGATTGTACGAAAACATTGACTGATCTTTATCAAGAAATATTTCATCCATCTATCAGCCGAAAGAATATGACCACCACACACACATACTCACTAACCTATATACACACACACCACAGTAAGATTACTAAGGCCTCCCCCAAGCACATGGTATTTCCAATATACATATATTACTTAATTACAAATAGGTAACTTTGGCGATTTCTTACCCGAAAAGTCCAACAGCAATGACAGTCATCGCTGCGTCGAACATGTAGAACGCACCAGGAAAGTTGTTTATAGTCGACATGTAGATATAACTGGTGGATGGCATGTATATAGAAGGGGCTATGGCTTCCGTAACGCCCATTAAAGCACAAAGCTTGGCTGTGAAAAAAAAATTGCTTAGTTATTTCGGTTAGTGAAATGGGTCCCTCATTGGGCTATAAAATTGGATAACACCTAACAAACATTGGTGGAGCCAAATTAAAGTTCTATTTTTTAACGGGCACATATTTTTTTACGATCTTTTAAAAGATTTACATAAAGCAACACGTCTCTACGTGTTGAACCTCTGCAAACTTTGCCTTTTATCAAACTCAATTTTATGTGAGACACGTGTCGGAGTCTTTTGTTCAAAATGATGGAATAAATTGCTCTCGACAGGTGCAAGAACTGAGTATAAATTGCTGGTTGGTGGATTATTCTTACACAGATTAAGATCTTACAGACAGAGACCGGCAGATATTTTCGCGGGCGCTATACGTTATGTAAGGGGAATGGTAACGAAAACTTTGGGTAAAGATTACAATTAATGCATATAATAAAATTCATTTTTGTCGAAATACGTGGGTTTTGAGCGCGCAATGTATCGTAAGACACGCGATCACAACACAACGCTCCGCGCGATACCCGACTCGTGTGATCGACGAGCGAACTCGAGCGTATAAAGTTTTAATGAACATTGCAGATTTAGGTATAAATTAGTAATTATGTTCTATTTGATTAAAAATCATGTTGAGATAGGCTTTCATTATGATTAAATGCAAAACCAATTTGAAAAATCTGAATAATTTATTTATAGAGCGACGGAAAATTCCAGCTCTGGGAATCCAGAATCATGAGTTGAATCAATGATATCAGTTTTTGCTACGAAGCCAATTACACCTTGTATCAACACAACTCTTTTAAAAATAATTTGATATGCTTGATAGTGATAAAGCCCTAATGAGTTTTGCTTACCAACTTCCTCAGGGGGAACGCTCTTTGTTGCAATAGATCTTACAGCAGTCAATCCTGTATGGCTGAAGATGTTCAGCAGTGGTGCCATATAGAACCATGGCCTGGTGGGCGCGAATGCAAACATGAAACATCCTGCTATCCTGCTCACACCTGCAAGAGCGCCTACAACGCTGTCCTGCACGTGCAGCTTTTTGATGAGGATTGATATGCAGAAGACTGTGCCTGGTGAGACAAACAGATATGTTTTAGTTATAGTACACTACATAAGTGCAAGAGAGACAAATAATATTTTATTGACTTCCAATTAATAAAATTCTGAAGCTGGGTTCGCGTTGCTTCTACTTTTTAACAATGGACGGATTATAACATGTTTTACAGGTTACGAAAACTATATACGTTTTTGTATCTTTCCATACATTAACCATGAGTAACGCCGCAGTTTTATTGCGCTATCAGTAAACATATGGAATGATTCGAAAACAAATGTAATTTCTATGGTATAATAGAGATCGTAGTAGACCCCTGACTTACAAGATCAAGGGCCTGTTAATAATTCTTATCTACAACTTATATGACGGATCTTGTTTAACCAAGTGGCTAGGAACACTAGGTCATATCATTGCTTTAACCTTCCTCATACCACAGTTAATGAAATCTTATCATGTGTCTCGAATATAAGACGTCATCTCGCGATAATAATATAGTTGCTGTGACCCTGCGTGTATGGTCAAAACAAATGCAACTGTTATCAGTTAAACGAGCAGTTAATCGTAACGGATATTTGCAGAAATGGATTGTCCAAGGAAAATTACTTGCAACAACAGACCCGGTACACATCGTCGATTTTATAGAAATCACGTAATCGCTTATGATGTTATGATTCAAACTCTACACGTTTAAGTATCACACTCAAAGAAACTCCATTGTAGCACTACTTAAAAAAGTAATAATGTAGTTTGTATTTTGCTTTCTGATATTCACGCGAATACTACACATTGGAATAAAACAAAATTTACGGATTTTATTGGTTTATTTGACTTTTTACGTTCCCGACGTTTCGGCTGCTTTACAGCAACCATGGTCACGGGAGGACTGAGGTGGTAGACGTCCTAGTGACATATTTTTAACTGGGCTAATCTCCTAATTAGTTTTTGTTTGTGGTCCGATCAACGCAGAAATGAACGCGATGAAATCCGTAAAATTCGTTTTATTACAAAATGTAGTAATTCGAGTGAATTGACTGTAATAGAAATACGGAAGTACGTTAGACATTAATAGTAATATAAGCATAGAATAAAAGATATCCTGATTTTGAGTGAAATAGCATACCACTCTTTTAAATTGCTGTCTGATATAGGTCTCATCTCACAGACAAATAAAAATATAGTTGACGTTAAAGTGTAACAAAGCCTTTTATACAGACCCAACACAACATGTTATACATACGAGTAGGTAGGTATAACAACCCTGAACAAGTGTTGATTAGAGATTTAATTTCGCCGAAGGTCCCATTCATTTTTAAAGAAGGACAAGAGTGTTGAGTCGATCAATTGCATGAAGATCTGCCCAGCGCTGTATTGTTTGTTAAAAAGAGCAAACATTTTGCCTAATTTACATACAAATTTCAATATCCATACCGACACCATGTTTGGTTCAACAACCTCATAAACTTCATTACAATAAAAGACAAAGTGCCACCGAACATTTAGTTGGGTGTATATTATCGGGCACCTGACTGTGATGTGGTCGAAACACGTTGTAATAAAACTAATTAGTAAATTCACGAACGTCATATCTCATAATAGGACATTGAAAAACGAACTCTACTGTAGAGTAACATAATGCCGGAAATTGATTATTGCACAATATGTTGCGTGATGAATGTCTGTGTCTATCGCGATCCATCCTTGACCTAGGTTGATAAAGACTCGGTTGACGAGACGCGATTCTTCATTCGCTGCAAAAATTATAGCTTAAATAAATTAGTTAAAAGGTTACATTGGTATTTCAAGACAAACGTTGAATAACCTGATTGTTCCATATTGTCTTTTGTTTTTTTGGGACTCGTTAGTGTTTACAAAAAATATGACCTCTAAAGCGAATTGATTCTATTATATTTAATTAGATGGTTTGTGTGCTTGCTATACCTATTCATAATAAAAATAAATTGTTTATGTTGGTACTTGGCAATTTCAGATGATTTACCTGAATTGAATTTTTGGCATAGGTATATAAAACAGAACTTATATGTGTCTGCCATTAAAATGTACCCCGGTGAAACCCACATAATAAAATCTTGCAATAAAATAAAGAAGTAAGCGATAAAATTAAGCATTTTAGGTATACACTTTTTATAATACTTTGAATAAGGAAAGGTCCTTTTCTGACGATAACACACATGAACATGAACGTAATAGGTATGGAAGTACAAATCATGACCCCTGATTCACTCCTTTAATTAGTATTGCTTTTTCTCAATTTAATTATACAAAGTTTATTCAGTACAAATTTTGGAAGCAATTTGATGCTTCCAAAATTTGTATTTGTGATGCCGATCGAAGTATCATCACTTCATATATTTCACAGAAGCTTCCTTAGCGGAGAGATTCAGCTTTACTAGTAAATGGATGACTCGTATTGGATGTATGGAAACATTTGACCAGTTAATCGGTATCACACTAAAGCGTTTCCTCTATAAGGACACAAATACCAATAATTTATATTTGTTTGGTGGCTACGGAGAGGGCGATACTCGAGGCGTTCGAGATGTTGCACCACATCTCGAACGCCTCTAGACAAGGATGGGAAGAATGAGAGAATAAGATCGACAGAGATAATGAAAAACACAGATACAAACAAAGGAGTGTTAGAAAGAGTAGGGGAAAGAAAAAGTCTGCCTGTGTCAATATAGAATAGAGAAGGAAAGATGATCGGCCATATTGATGAAGACAATCATAGAAGATAGGAGAGGGAGGAAAAGGAAGACCGAGGGGAAGCCGTTTCAGACAGATAAAAGATATTACATGACATGTTATATCACATGGTCAAGGAGATAGCAGGAAGAATGGAGGATGTTACTTCGAGTAAAGCCACCGACAAGAGCGCTCTTAAACTAAGAAAAAGACGGTAATAACCTGGCACCGCTGCTGGTTACATCACTTTTTAGAAAGCTTTAAATATTTGTAACGCTTATTTCTGATTCGGCCACGGCATTCCTGAACAAATAGTAAGTGGCTCTGTGCGTTTCGAACGGTATTTGGATATATTAGCGCAGCTATAACATTGAATTTACGGCATATTTCTAAGTAATGATGTTAATTAACTCACCGAAAAGGCCCAGAACGATGTTAAAAGTGCTATAGGCGCTATATTCCACTTCTGTGAACCCGAATTTTCGTATCACGTACAAATACGCCACTTGTGAGTCACCTGAAAAGGAATAAACATCGTATTGCAGTATGGCCACACAGTGCTTTTGTTGAGTATGCCTTTGTCACCATGTTGTTTTAATGCACGTGTCCTTTGACGACTGTTTTTTTTATTATATCTTTCCAAGTGTTTTTTTTTTTTTTGTATTATAATACAGAATATTTTCTTTGAATGTAGGTATTATATTAAAGGCGAGGAAAAATATACACGTAAAGGTCAATAACCTGTTAGGTTCATACATAATGTATCAGCTAGTGTATAAGTACATGGTAGTTCTTTTTACTACATTCCTAACCGAAGGCTATCATGGACAACCACAAAAACGAACTCGTTATTAAATGTCTATTTCTTATAATTAAGAATGAATAATACCCGCTATTTATTACTTTAAATAAAATATACACGTGTTTAAGTTTTTATTAGGTGTAGCTGTGAAACTCCATCATTCATTCCTGTGAGAATATACTCACCTTAATGATATCTTACTAAATGATGTGTCAGTGACCTTGGTCAGAATTTTCCGCCGCGTATGAAGACAATGATGCTCATTTATTTCAAAATCCTTTTCATTTTAAGTGGACTTACTTATTAGTGGGATATAAAAACTGATTTATTCCATAACTACATGCTGGGTACACATATTATTATTACACACGTCTTCATATTAACTATAACAAATGTATCTGATAATCCTTCTGACAACTATAACCCAATGACACATCCATGGGTGGCGTGGAACCCTCTAGGCCTAGAAAAGCTTGAAATAGAACTAATTTTAAGTATAAACGCGATAAAATCCTTAAAATTAGTGTTATTTCAATAAACATAAATATTAACTTAGGTAAATAACCACCAATTAACATAAATTAATTTAAAGACATCAAAACGTAGAACGCAGAACGCTGAACGTTCTCCTGCCTATTTGATTATCCAATCCTATAAAGTTGAAATTTGACATGACGTTCTTTCTGGCTAAGTAGGTACTACTCGTTTCGCACGCATGGAGTCAAATAGTCAAATAGCAGAAGCTTATGTTCCATAGGCCTCCACTTAATACAGGGGGGATTCTATTTACAAGCGAGGCCAGTTTATTTTGTAATGAATGAGCCGTGTCTGTGGTCATGGCCGCGCATACTTCGTATACCTACGTGGAGAAATTTTTAACAATTGCTGTCTACGTCACTTAGTCTGTACCGTGAAGGTCAGGCCGGCCGAGAGTTACTCCGAATGCGTAATACGTACGTGATGAGATTATTTTTTTCATAACAGTCGATTTTATAGATTTCATAGAAAATAATTTAATATTTAATTTTAATTTTATCTCTAAATGAACGTGTGAAAAAAAATTATAAATTAAATTAAAAATAACAGTGAGTATTAAATTAACAAATCAAATTTAAAATATTGCAAATTTTTTTTTTTTTTATTGCAGTATAGGCAATTATTTGATCTCGATCTCACCTGATGGTAAGTGACGATGAGATCTACGATGTAGCATACTTGCCTAGAAGGTATCTGTTCACTCTCGACTTGAAAACACCCAGATTGTAGTCAACGGGGAACAAAGACGCCGGTAGCGTGTTCCATTCCTTGGCAGTACGCACGATGAAAGTAGAAGCAAAACGCTTAGTGCGTACAGCAGGAATGTCCACAGTGTACGGATGACACTTGTACGTGCGTCTTGTCGACTGACGATAGAATGGAGATGGGGGAATTAATTCGTGTAATTCCGTCGCACACTCTCCGAAATGTATTCTGTAGAAGACTGATAGGCTGGCAACCCTACGTCGGTGTTCCAGGCTCTGTAGCTTAGCCTGCACTAGGGTGTCGTTGCCAATGAGCTTTCTAGCCCGCCTTTCTAATGTATTAATAATATATTTTTTTCATTTATTCTATATATCCTTTTGTTTAAAATTTCATATCGCCTCTTATATTATAACAGGCGATATAGTATTTTTATTCTTGCTAATACCGCCTTAATTATAAGTCCGTATACACATATTACGAATCCTACGCAAGCTAGTTAATGGACTACGCTAACGTAATACCGAAAGTAGGCTAATAGTGCCACCTGCTTGCATTTTAAGTAGCCACAGTTTCAAATAGATTCTACTAGATAAGTCTTGGTGACTCGTGCATTCGTCCAAGCCCTTTTGTGTGCATGGCCAAATTTCGCACGACTAGTCAGCGTGACAGTCCTTGTTATTTTTTTTTAATCCTACGACTTTGTTATACAATATACTGGTCTTGCCTTTTAGAGCATGTGAAAGTTTTTGTAAGTTTTTTTACAACTTGCAAATCGTATCGCGTTAATGGCATGTGAGCAAGACGCGATTGGTCGTTTAGGATTGAGATACGAGTCATAAATGTTTTTTTGTTTTAATTGACATTCGAAATTTAAGTATACCAAGTACCTACGTTAAAGGTATCTTTTGAAAGTTGATGAAATAACCGAATGTTATTTTGGTAAATATTTAAACAAAAATACATTTGCGTAAAACTCGATAAATATTGGACGTGGAATTTAAATATTTTGTTAGGTATACCTGCGTGAAGTAAGTTCGCGCGGAAACATTCAAGTCAAGGCGCACAAGTTACTTACCGGCTTACCTTGCTAAAGCAGCCGGGAAAACGAAGCACATGATCAAAGGCAAAAAACAATTGTGTAAACGCCTTTAAGTTTCTCGTAAATATTGTATTTTGTTGAAATTTTGCACAAGTGAACACGTTTGTACACTTCAGACCTTCCATTAGTTCGAATGAAATGTTACTTTTTGTGCGAAATAAAAAAAAAAAAATTATATAAGTACCTTTATAAATTTGGCCGTTGATATATAACAAATGAAGAGAGATTGAAATAAAACTAATTTTACGCATCGCGTTTATTTTATTTTTTACGTCCCCGAAAATTAAGTAACATTAGTTTTATTTCAATGTGTAGTATTTGCGTAAATATAAGAAATCAATAAATGAAGAGAGAT
The DNA here is from genome assembly GCA_905404115.1 of Pheosia gnoma. Taxonomy (NCBI): domain Eukaryota; kingdom Metazoa; phylum Arthropoda; class Insecta; order Lepidoptera; family Notodontidae; genus Pheosia; species Pheosia gnoma. The sequence goes on from FR989910.1 coordinate 4,523,469, forward strand.
TTTAAAATATACTGAAATTATTGTCAGTTATAGAAATCGTATATTTAGACAACACATTTAGTGAAAAAATCACACTATATAGCTATATCTATATGACCTAAGAATGATTCGAATATAGCAAATCATAAAAACTTACGTATTCCTACATAGTCTAAAATATTTTAAGGGGATAACAGGTATGATAACGATCACGTTTATGTATAAAACATATGTGTATACAGTGTTTGATTTTTATGTGAGAAAGCGAGACAGTACCGTTACATCGCATTCTTAGTATGTAGGGTTATTGAAAAAAAATATGGTTATTTTTTTGGGGACCGTGACCCTATTTAGCCTACTGATGGTCCCCTTAAAATATTTTACACAATTTTTGTTACACCTTATATATCTCGTTTCTAAATAGTTATGCACATACTGGTCTTACTTGCTCACTTATTTAATTTAAGATCTCTTCGAGAAGAATGCATAAGATATCATCGTATATTGACCTTACACTTATTGTTTTCTGTTTACGCCGGTGCATAACAAAACGACAAACATAATTATATCCTAGAACGTCTAGGTACCTACATTGTATTAAAATCAACTGTATAAGAAGTAACAGGAACTAAATTTCGATACAAACCCTTTATAATCTTTATCTTAATATCATCTTAGCCATGTGAAATTTACAACAAATCCTACATATAATATAATTGTAACAGGTTCGACCTTCGTGTCAGTAAACTTTATATTTATGAGAAAAAATAGCATAGCCGACATTTTTTGTCCACGGAGAGCGAATTTGCCAGGTTTTTTTTTTTGATATTTTTACCCGTCTATCTAAAAGAGCATCACTGGGAAATAACTTCACAGATATTGATGAAACATGAAATGGAATGGAATGATAGTCTGTGTTATTATTTAGAGCCTCTAATATCGGTCTCAGAAAATGAAGTCCTTCCCACGGGATAATGAAAACTAAAGTCGCTTAAAACACACGGACGCAGCTAGTAATTATATAGAGCGTAAGTTTGTGTACATATATATAGTATTTAGGCACAACACACTTGGTCAATATCCTGTCAACTGACGCTAATCACTAATATATGCAAATTAATTGGTTTCCGACATGCTTTGTTGCAAATTTTGTTTCGTGTTAAATACTTTTTATTTTGCGGTAATTTAAAAAAGGAAGGCATATTAGGCACATAACGAAACACAGAGTATAAATTCAGTTCGAAATTTAAATTAGTACTCACCATACAATGGTCCCACCATAAGGAGGTATAGGAATATCACACAGAAAATCTGTGCCCTCCCACCATGAGCCCGAGGTCTTAATGCCACAAGGACCGTGTTCCCAACCAACTCGAACACTTGTGATAGCACCTTCCAGCGCTTATCGTTTTCCACATAACTGTTCCGCACTTCCTCATTCGGTAGAATATCCTCAAGTCTAAATAGGCCGTACAAAAACGATAGTATATACAATGCCAATAGTAAAGTGAACACTCCGTAATATCCGGCAACACGTAACAGAATCCCGCTCAAAGCCGTCCCGGTCGGGGTGCCCACCGTCACGCAAATCGTCACCAGGCCCAGGCGAAAAGTTCTGTTCTCCTCCGACGTCCTGTCGGTCATAAAACTGTACATCCCCATAAATATTATAATGTAACTGCCAGTCAGCGCCGCCGGCAACGCCTCGATCAAAGCCGTTGCGGTCAATGATAATTCTTTAAAGAAATACGTAGCACAAAGTAAACCAATGTTGACCATTATTTCACCAACAAACGGGAGTAGTATGCATATTTTTCTCTTTTTATATTTATCGCTCCATGCGCCCACGAAGAGCACCATTAGCGCTGGTATCGCTGTCTGGAGAGGGAACTTCCATGCCATGACTTTTGCGACCAACGACTGTATTTTCACCAATTCCTTTTCAAGTCCTGTCGTATTTCTGTTAGCGATTCGGTCGCAAATTTCGTCGCTGTATTCAAAGTTGACTCTACAAGCCTTCTCTAAGTGCATATTCTGAACGGCCAGCGAAGAAATAGCCGTGCACAGCATGTAGATAAACAGACACGGCTCCACAGTCGTCTCCCGAAACACATTTTTCACGGTCTTCAATAAACACTTGCATTTTTCTCTGAACGTTTCCCGCGAGTCACCTGTGAGGTGCACGTCCGATCTAGACCGGCACGTTATGGTGTAAATGTATTCTTGGCTAGACATCATGATTATGCGTATGCCATAAAAAGTGAGAGTCAGTACACGGTACGCGGTTAATAATTATTATATCACAACACTGTGCGCCGCCTGCAGCCGATGGTTGACGCTCTTCGGTTTCGACTGTCGTTTCCAAAAACCTGAGCAGTATATGTCAAGTTGTAAAATAAACGCGATATGAGAGTGCGCCGGCGCATACGAGCCGCTCGCATCTTGCGCGATACGATAACACAGCTCTCACTGTTGACGACACTGCTTTTAATAAATAATGTAGCTCATTTATCTTGTACCTTGAGTTAACGCATCGACCAATATTGTTCTCCGAATGCCGTGCCATGTCTGACGCTTACGATTAGCTGTATATAGCCCTAACAGCTGTGTACACATATTGTAGAAAGGACAAGTTATAGATTTAAATGCTTTGTTTATTGTCAACGGTATTATATCCTTAATCGTGTTTTCATCGTTAGTGGAGGCGGTAAAATGACGCCCATTAAGAATTGGACTTATCTACGAGTAGTTACAGATAATTCCTAGCGTTGAGTCGTAAACGAGAGGTTGTTAACCTTATTTACGATTCAATAGCCATCACATGGTAAACCGGCATTTGGGCAGCTTACGTAGAAATCTCCAAAACGACGTCTCACCACGACGACATAGCATTTATTTAAATAAAAAAAAAGAACGTAAAAAGTTCTTATCTCTACTTTTTTCAGATCTTATTTAAATTTGGTTAACTTTGAAATGTTACTTCGTTATATTTCATTCTGAGAATATCAATATTAATATGTAAGGCAGGTACTTGTTAAAATAATTATTAAATTATAAGTTGATGACATTTAGAAACTGGCTATCATAAAACTAGTAATTCCATATAAAGCACACTCGAAAAAAAATACATCAACATATTATAAGACAAACATTTATATCAAAAACAACTTCTTTTTTATTGGCTTAGCTGAACAACTCATCGAATCAGGTCTGGGGAGACGTTATTCGTATGGGAGAACAATATAGGCCGGCTACCTACTTTAGCTCAACTGAAGCGTTAAGTACAGTATCAACATTTAACGGCTTTATATATAATTTTTTAATGTGTGTGTGTGTTTTAGCACATTTTCCAATCTGCGAATAAAATATAATCTAACAATCTGGTAGTCACCTGTGCTAGTTTCTGGATAATAATTATTATAATTAGTATTAAATCATTAGTAGAGATGCGCCGAATAATCGGTAATCATTCGGTATTCGGCCCGATATTCGGTTGATGTGCCGAATATTAACCGAACTTTTATAAAATATAAAAAAAAATTTTCATCAACATTTATCAAAGTTCCAATTACTTACTTAACATTCTAATTAAACCTGTATGTAGTAATTAAGTATTAATTCATAAAAAATGTAGGTCTCAAGACCGCTTGTAACCGTCGTCATCCTCAAATGTATTTGGACGGTACGTAAGTACGAGCGGCTTTTATTAATTTATGTTAACAAACATTGAAACATAATATTAATATAATAAATCGTGTAAAAAGTAAGTAGATAAATGACATTCGTAATAAAGAAAATAAATCTGTGGCTTTTTTAGAAATAAAAATACTACAGAGTTGGCTACACAGAGAGTAAAATTGCATTGGAGCGTAAATTAAACCGAATAATTCTTCCGAATATTCGGTTCGGTGTTGAATCGAATAATATTCGTATTCAGTTCGGTTCAAAAACTGATCTTCGGCACGTTTTTAATAATTCGTATTTACTCTTACAATATCTCACATTTGACCATAGCAAGTAATAAGTCTAATTTTTTTTTGTAATATCTATTATTGATTATCTGGCATGGGCGGCCAATAGGTTATTCAAAACATTCCAAAATCACAACTGGTAACTGACACAAGAGTTTTAAATACTTACCATACCCATAACTTTAATAACTTAATTTAAACACGTTCACAACGTAATTAACAAAACAAAACATGTTTTCTAACCAACGAAAACAATATTTGCAGGAGGTTCTCAATTCGACATGTAAGTAGCTCTTGGCTAAAATGTATCTTTAATATTTGCGTAATAGACAACCATTCATGTCCTGACAAGCACGCCGAATATCAAAAAACAAAGACAAAATGATACCTACTAACCGGTCCATGTCAAAAAAAACAGCCAATTTTGGAGCTAGCGTCGATAGCGGAAAAAATCGAGTCATTATTATATATACTAGCTGTCCCGGCGAACTTAGAACCGCCTCAGAATCAGGTGTATGAGAAAATTAATTTATTGGTACTCTACGAAAAATTTAAACAAATCTATCCCATGGGAACCATACATTTTACCGGGATAAAAAGTAGCCTATGTGCTATTCCAGACTATACATTATCTCTGTGCCAAATTTCATCCAGATCCGTTCAGCCGTTTTGACGTGATAGAGTAACAATCATCCATCCATCCATCCATCCATCCATCTAAACTTTTATATTTATATTATTAGTATAGATTAAATGCATTCAATATGAGAAAAGCTAAGACTGGTACCTGAAGGAATATAAGTAGCTCAGTATTGTCATTTATTTTTATGATCGCGATAGTACAGTAAAGCCTTGAATATATTTTAACTGCCAAAGCCGGGTTTCAGAAAAATATTTTGGAATCAAGAAACCGAATTAAAAGGTTAATTTATCTCAGATCAACGTGAGACTCATTTAGTAATCCGTTTTTAAACTCGGAGGTCATTTAAAAATAATTAATATCATTTACGTAATGATATTTATACTCAATAACCTAACTATTGTTAATGATAGCTTTCGATATTGTGTATAGATTAGAAGATATTGTATTATTGACATAATGTAGTTAAGTACTTACTATGTATCCATCTTTGTATATTGAAAACGTGAAATTGATAAAGTAAATTGTTTTGTCGTCGATTTAATAGATACATTAGTAACGAGCTGAAACTGGCTGGTTATATTTACTTATCTATTGAAATAATACATACTGTGTTCATATTGAAAGAAATTATTGGAAAAACTGATCACAGTGATTTCAGATTTTTGTCTTTGTTTGCATTTCGCTTCTCTTAGGTAATTCTTATTGTACCAAATATTATCTTTAGAGGAACGAGTAATGATATAGGAACTAAGAAGAAATAAAAATACGGCACGTCGTTGTAAAAAAGTAGATTATAAAATAAAATACCACTTTTAACATAAGCGAATGGCGTTAGCATTGATAACAATACATTTGTTTTTCTTTTTAAATCTGGAATATCTAAATCTATGGGAGGCCTAGATATCTAACGGTAGATGTCGTTACGCTAACGAGTATTTGTTTTCGACAACCATCTTATTTAGTTACAACATACCTTCTTCAATAATTGTTAATCATATAATAATTTTAATTACCTGAGCCGTATCAAAACAAAGGGGTTCGCATCTGCACTAGACAGGCTTTGTCGGACTAGTAGGTATCTGTTAACGATACTCGTTTGCGTAATTATACCAACTACTTATATTTCCTTAATGCGTGGTAGAGACAGCAGAGCGACCTTCAGTAAAGTCTCCTTGGTGGCAACAAATTCCCGTCGCGGAGCGGGGAGCGGGCGATGTGACGTCATGCTTAAGGCAGACGCTACATTTTTTAAGGGTTCTGTAGTCGAATGAGGAACCTTTAAAGTTTCGCCATGTCTGTCTGTCCGCCTATCTGCGGGCTGCAGCCATTTTCAGACTATTAACTTATAAATATTTGTACTGTTACAAACCAGGGTTCTCGTTTATATTTAAAAATATAATATTAAGTATTAATTACTATATAGAGGAGATAAACGTTTTTTTCCGAATGTTATATTTACAACATATCGATTGACACTCGTACTTTATCAGGACAAATACATATTATCGGGTTCGTCAAATAATTATCGCGACGGTTAAATTAAATTGTAAAACATCATATTATAAAGTATCTATTTGAGATATCAGATTCATAAGAATTTAATTATAGTATATTTTTATTATGAATAAAAAAAATGTTATGTATTTAATAATTTTCTTAACACTGACTGACAGACAACGCACAGCCGAAACTGGTAGTCATAGAGATTTGAAATTTTAAGGATATATTCCCTGAGCATCCTAGACGAGCAGTAAGGAAGGATTTTGGAAATTCGACCCCTATGGGGGTTCAAATAGGGGTCAAAGTTTGTATGGAAACACTTTATTTGAATTACAATCGGGCACATGGCTAGTGATATATAAACGTGGTGTCCATTACAGCAAGATTATTTAAAAACTTATGTTGTATCTAAGACAGTAAGAGTAAGGCTCTGTAAGTGAACAAAAAATAAATATTTAAAGAAAAGTTTTTGTGCGTGTGGCTTTTATTGCTATTATTACTCCCTGCACTCAGTGCACGAAAACTGGTCCTGAATCGCACCTACTACGCAATTGCGGTGCAAAATGCGTAGGTGGATACGAAGTCGACAATTTAAAACCTACCTACCATTGGCGAGGGTTGTATTATTCACACACGGGAAGCCAGAGAGAACAACCGCAAAAAATCCGTAAAAAAGGACTATTTAATCAAAGTGTACGGGTTTTCATATTTTTTTGTACTCACAGATAAGGTATTTTTCTCTGGTTGCCCTTGTGTGAATAATCAGTCTTACAAATATTTTATTTTAATCTACACAAATCAAACGAGTTTCTAGTTTGTTGCTAAAAAAACAAAAAATGATTGTTTACAAGCAAGTGAACAGTTACTTGCTTGAAAACGTTTTTTGTTTTGTTTGTTGTTTGTTTTGTACCCACATTATTATTTCGCACGGGAGGCATACAGGAACCGTGTTATATGGACTCTTTACTACCACAAAAGTGCTTGTAGTTGGTAGAAGTGTCGTGTGTATAGGAACACCATTTGCAATGGCATTAAAACCATTTTTCGCCTTAAAATGTTTTGTCATGTTAATTGAATAAACGTCTATAAATATGGTAATAAGTATGGTTCGCCATACTTACCGCAAATTACCTGCCTTATGTAAGTCTTTGCTTTGTCTTGCTCTACCATTCACTTACCATAGTCCACAAACGTGCACACGTATTTAGTTAAATAATCAAATATAGTAGGCTCTTATAAAAATGTCTTAAACATTGTTCCTGCTGTTTAATAAGAAGCATAGGATATTATATTAATTAAATACCTAGTAGGCAGTTAGTTAATTTGAGACAGGTATGAAGCAAATATACTCAATAATGACTACTTTCTTAACTTTTTATAAAAAAATAAACAACTTAGCCCTAGTGATTTACGCGAATAGCACATATTGAAATAAAACTATTTTTAAGGATTTTATCGCGTTTATATGGTTTTTATGTTTCCGACGTTTCGGCGGCATTACAGCAACCAAAAAACATAATATAAACGCGATAAAATCCTTAAAATTTGTTTTATTTCAACTTACCCCTACATAACAAGTCACCTACTAACCTACTTACTTGTCTAGTCATTCACAAACGTCGTGTTACGAAAGCGACAGCCAGCATTGCCACTACTAATTCATCTCTCTGCACTGGGCCGTCGAATACAAATCAAAAATAAATAATTCTAATTTAAATGGCCCAGTCAATTGTCCTTAATTTTATTATTAAACTTCACAGCGTCCTACTTCACTCTGTTTCGTCATTGGGATTGCAAACATATTTTTCATTAATAAGATCAAGGCCGTCTGTATTGTTCTGTCGCACCAACTGTTTGGGCTTCTGAACGTTTGTGTGTGTGGTTTATTTTTGTCTGTGTTGGATTGCCGTGAGAAATATATCAGGCGTCGATGTAATGAACCGAAATGCAGGCGACACTTAATGGCTGAGAAAAATGCTTCAGTAGGTCAGGACAATGGAACTATTATATCCTTTGTGAAAGATGAAAATAGATCTGATTTTTGATGAAACATCATCGACTATTGAATGGTTTCTATCATGTATTTTTCTGTCCCTTTTTGATATAAAATACCTACTTAGGGAGGTATATAAAATAATTAAAATATGTACCTATTACATAACAAAATCTCAGTAACAGAGTATATTATAAATAAAAATCGTATGTCAGTGTACTGTAAATCGTAGTTTATTAGAAGTATCGCCTCACAAACATGAATTGTATGGTCCCGTAGCGAAGTATAATTGTAAAGTGATCCTAGTACACGCAGACCTGCGAATAAACAAAATAAGTAATATCGAATTTGGCATCGCGCTGGAATCAAATCCACTACCATCTGATACAACAAGCGGACCCCAACGCTTTATCTACCACTCAACCACTGAGATTAATTCAAGTCCAAAAACAATGCTATTGTCTATGATAATTTACAAACCTCTCTACACTTTCCAAAACATTCCAATCTACTATAATGACATTATAGATTAGCTGTTTTAATGTTCCACTGCCCACTGCTGGGCTAAAGCCTTCCATCGATGAAAGAGGATTTAGGCATAGTCCACCAGATTTTTTTTACGACGTTACGCCTACTCATATATGTCAAGCAATAAGTGACAACCTCCATACATTACAATATTTCGCCAAATTGCTCCCCAAATCCAATGGACCGATTTTCACGGGACTTTCACTGGCAGATAGCTTATGTAACAAGGAGTAACGTAGGCTACTTTTATTTTAGACAAGATATTACCCGCGACTTCTTCCGCTTTTTGTTAAATACCACGCGGATGAAGTGGCGGGTAACAGCTAGTATAACATAAATAATAAAATATAGACCTTTAACAAACTTAAATGCTACTCAATTTATCATAATAATGTATGGCGAGTTAAATGTCTAGGTGTGAAATGACAACATTATGAACTTACACTAAACATTCAGAAGACGATACTAATTTCATAGTTGACATTGCGCATGTAATATAACGCTACCACCTTAACCGTGAAAGGGTGAATAGAGGTCTTTGACAGTCAATCAAGATGCCACGTACTTATCATTTGTTTTATCTGAAACTAGGTTTAGCCCTCGACTTTATTCGTGATGCCCAATTTGAGAATCGAGTACGAGTTCTTTTTGAGAACTAAACGGGTACTGTAGTCATATTCTGTAACGACAATCTCATATCTCACGCGTGATTCCGAAAGTGATTTGTAAATTTAAATATGTAATAACATAAAATATATACCTTTATTACATTTTACCCGAGGATTCACGTGTGACATATGAGAATGTCATTTCATGTCATAATTATCTCACGCGTAATTCTGAGGGTGAAATATAAACATTTAAAATGAATTTTACAATTCACTTTCAGACTAAATCGCGTGAGATATGAGATTGTCGTTACAGAATAGCACTACTGTTTGTCTACACTTTTGACATGTTGTATATGGCAAATTGAACAGCACCTCTGGCGGACGGTATTCGAATCATTCAATGCTACGCACAAAGTGGACGAATACGCAGACTGGTTAGCTTACGAACTAACTCGTACTCGGGCGACGGATCTAATTGTTACAACCTAGTGATTATAATACGATGATGATGATGAATCTGAGGTCATATAGTTTAAAAAAGTTAAAGTTTATTTTTGAAGTTATATATTTTTTTTGAAAATCACAATTTAAGGAAAACCTTTATTGCGGACACACCTTATTGCCTTTTTAGCCTATTCTCAATTTAAAGACTTAAAAAATAGTGAATTGGTGATTTTTTTAATTGTTAGTATCTAATTTATACATTATAAATAATATAAAATTATGCTTAGTTTATGCTACTTATCGTTCTAGAATGGCAATACCACGAGCCAAAAGACGTAGGTAATGTTGACACGTCGCAGAAAGTCTGTGGATGCGTGTAGGCCTATATCTAGCAGTGAACATCTTTCGGCTTATGGATGGATGGATTTAATCAATTTAAAGAAATAACTTAAACAATTGGCTCCTAGAGAGCTGTGACGTCATTGTCATGGGCATATTGTTCTTTGGCCTCGGGATTTCTCGGTACATCTCTCTGCTGCTTCCTGTGCATGATGTACAAGGCACTGAAAAAACAAATAAGTATACGTTTATATAGGCGTAGAAAAACGATTTAAAACTGGAATTTAGGGGGCGGGATTTATTTGGGGCGGGGGGATATAATAAAACAAATTTTAAGGGAACTTTGGGAACGTAAAAACACACATAAACACGATAAAATTCTTATAATTAGTTTAAGTGAATTTTTTATTTTATTTATTTTAATATTTCATTGCGTGGTCTCCACTTAATGCAACAAAAAATACAATCTCAACAAATGAGGTTCTATGGCGGTATGACATAATCAAAACACGTGCACATAAGGTCAAGCATTGACCAAAGAACGTGATCAATTACCACCAAACCACCAACAATCACAGCGAATTCAATCATGAACCCGACTCGACTATTCACAAAAAACGACCTAGACCTTTCGGAGAGTGAGCGATAGATTTTTTATTAGCTTTGATAGTTCCCAAGAAACCCGTAAAATAGCTACTTTATTATCGAGAATATCACCTTTGTAATCTTGTAGATACACTCGGTAGCTATAAATCCGTGTCACCAAATAAATCTTTATGTCTCGAAAAATAAGGATGATAAGTATCTTGTTCAAATAAAATTAGTAAAATTTAATAGACTTTCGAAAATTACTTAAATCAAATTTCTTGATTGCTGTAAAATAATGCCATGGCACTAATAAGGCTAAAACAAAAATAAATTGTTTTTGAAAATTAAGGACAAGAAATAAAAGGCATTCTTGGTATTCAATATTCTTATGACCTCTTCTTGCTTTACGTGTTAAGTAATTAATAATAATAATATTAGTACTTTTTAATGTCCCACTGTTGGGCACAAACCTCCACGTATTTAGACACTATGAAGAATTGAACTGCAGCTCTAGTGCTATTTAAAACCTTCAATTTTTCATACAAAATGTCTAAATACGTCTACTATAAAGTATACGGTTAGCTTACGAATAATCTCGCACTTGACGTACACTAATAACCCTTGCCTCAGAGTTTACTTTAGACAATAGTTTTAAACGTACTAATAGGAAAATCTCGGATGTGTATGGGAAGTAGATGTTTTTTTTATTACATTATAGGCAAGTATTTGATCTCGATCTCACCTGATGGTAGGTGACGATGAGATCTACGATGGAGCATACTTGCCTAGAAGGTACCTGTCACAGATATATTAGAGGAGATATGTTATGAAAGCGGTGGGCTTGCGCTCACCTTATGCCAAAATTACGCTTACATAGAGTTTTCGCCGTCAGTCGACTGCAACTGCACGTCGGTATCGGAGCTCTAACTTTTTTTTTAAATGCCGTGTTATTCCGTGGTTGTGTGCTAAAATACTAGCAGCAAAGTGAACTACGCGAAAGATGGAATCTCATTTCACCAGCCAGTATTAAGTATTTTATTTATTCGTCTTTAAAATCATTAAAAACAACAAATCAAAAAATATTTAATGCCTTTATTATGTTATTTTAGTTTTCATGTAGCACAACGACTTTTTTATTTTTGTACAAAATACATGGCTCTTTAAGTACCACCTATGTTCGCTACTGAGTGAATGTACGAGGCAATGGATAGATCGTCTAACGATACTTTGAATAAACTGGTGCGTCGCGTGGTACGGCCGCTGTATACGGCGACGACGCAGCACGCACCGAAGAGACTTCGTATTGGTTGGTTTTAGCGAGTGGTGGGAAACAAAACGGAGACAGCGAGTTCCCATACATTTTGAATCGCACGGCATATCTCTCGTGATCTGTGGTACCTGTTCACTCTCGACTTGAAAACACCCAGATTGAAGTCAACGGGGAACAAAGACGCCGGTAGCGTGTTCCATTCCTTGGCAGTTATAATTATAAATGTAATTTTCAGACTTACATAAAGATGATGAATGCTGGTATCGTCATGGTACCACCCAGCAGGTAAACAGCTCCAGGGAATGTTTCAACAGTGTTGGAGAACATTTTGGTGTACAAGGGAATGTAGATCACAGGTATTAGTGTCTCCACGAAACCGATTAACGAGCAGATTTTCCCTGAAACGATAAGAATGACCATGAAATACTATTACGCTTTAATATGTATGGGTAGGCAGAAGTGTACAGTTATCAGTATCAGATAAAACGAATAGTTACATACGGACGACCTGATTAGCGTAGTTGGTAGTGATCAGGCTTTCTGTGCCGAGGGTCCCGGGATCCATTCCTGGTAGCGACAAACTTTGTGTTATGAGCGCGAAAGTTTGTACCCAAGTCATGGATGTCTATACAATATATGGAGGTCTATACAAGTAATTTATAGTGGGTTCGCCCCCAGTCCATAATACAAGCGTTGCTTAGTGTGGGAGCGTGTAAACGGTGTGTTCGTCTGACGATATTATTAATATTGGAGCACTGGAATTAATTCGATTTTGGGCGTCTGTAATATCTGGGGCCTTAGTATCAAGTTTCAATCGTATTCGAACGTTTCCATGCACCGTAATCCACGTTGGTGGAATGATACATACAGTTTATAAAACGAGAGGAGGAAACATAAACGTACCTACGAATAAATATACACATTTCATACTCGTTGAAAGAATGCCGGAAATAAAAACAATTAAGTATATAAGTACTTTCAATTGTACTAGATTGAAACAGGTGTATGATAGTCTAAATATAAAACATGAACTATTGCATGTTTTAATAGGACTGCAATATGATTGTATCTGTATTTTTTTTAAATTTAATCTATATCCATTTATTTACAATTATAGTTAAACTAAATAGGAAAATAAAAAAATTGTGTGACAACAAACTATGTATCAAAAAGACCCTGTCCGCGTGGAATAATGAAAAAAATGCTGGCTGCATTTCCTCGCTGTATTTGCTAGCTAATTTTTTGAGCGAGGAAAGAGCCAGCCCTCCTATCACCTGTGGCAAACAACCTAGGTGATATTTTGTCTATACATTCTTTAGCGCTATCTGTATTTTAAACCGACTTCAAAAAGGAGGTGGTTCTCAATTCGGTTGTATTTTTTCTTTTTTGAATAGTTGTCGACAAAAATCCGAATCCACCTCAAAATTCACAAGATAGGTAGATCCTAATGAAACTGGGTAAGGTTAAGGTGTAAGCTATTTTTGTTGTAGGAAATTAAGAGAACCCCATGGTACTTAAAGTGCATACGTATGTAATTGTAATTGCAAATGCAGTAAGTACATCATTTTTGTCTGTCTGTCTGTCTGTTTATTTCGGCTAATCTCTGAAATGGCTGGACCGATTTTGACGGGACTCACTGACAGATAGCTGATGTAACAAATAAACAACCGGCGAAGATTAATAAAAGTATACTTAGTAACGAGATGCGCGGAATAATTTGTAGGTTTAGTCTAAGGAGCAGAACAGCAATACTAGACTTAGTTGTTTGTTTGCCACCAACTTTACATTCGTTAAATATTTGATTTAGTTAGACAAGGTAGATTTGAGGATCTTTTTAGTTTTCGGAAGACAGTTTTATTTGATAAAAAAATGTTTTATGCTTATATTGAACCACTCATTAATATAAGTGTAAATACCGCTTTTGATATTGCATCCTATATCTACTTTAAACCTATCTAAAGGATGTTTTATTCCTATCCTTTAGATATAAGAAATTGTGTATTATCAAAACTCTGACTGCAAAAAACGTGAAAGAAGAAGAAGAAGATGTGATACCAAAAACTCTTACCAACTTTATCGGGAGCAACTATTTTAGTGCCAAGGGATCTTATTGCTATGGCACCAGAATTGCCGAAGAAGTCAAACACCGGGGCAACGTACAGCCAATCCCTGGTTGGCGCTAGACCGTACACATAGCCGGAGACCGTCTTACAAGCTGTGGCTATTATCCCTAGAAAGCTGTCGTGCATTCCAAGTTTTTTACTGAAAAGGGTCACTGCTACAGCGGAGCCTGGAATAGAGGAGGTAATAAGGAAGCTGTTCTACCTAAAACCACATTCGGATAATGAAAGAAATTAGAGCCATATCAGAAAGGAATTTATATTGCAAGCAAATAAAATGTGAAGTTAGGATAACTTAATTTATTTTTGTTAATTATTTTTTAAGTAAATTCTTACTCAAAATGCTCAACTGTATTCTAGGAAATTGTACAAATTCGTTTATTTATGTTGTCGTCGTTTTGGAAATCCCCACAGACCCATATTGCAGTACTAACGTCATAATTTGGGGTCGAGTCACCTTCGTCCGTAGGAGAATTAAATACCCTCGAGATACCCTACACGTGACCCTGGGTGGTGCCAACCAGGTGACAACTCTACTGGTGGTAGGCTTCGGCCGTGGTTAGTCACCACCCACTGAACAAAGCCATGTCGCCAAGCGGCCTAGCCGTGTTCCGGCATGATGTTCGGTGTTGCCATTCATGGATGGCGGGTCAGATCAGTTGCGCTGCATGCCTAGTGAATGTAGCGTCTCTATCTACTGCCGCCTTCCTACCTAGGCAAGTATGCTCCATCGTAGATCTCATCGTCACTTACCATCAGGTGAGATCGAGATCAAATACTTGCCTATAATTTAAAAAAAAAAAAAAAAAAAAAAAAAAATGAAACTCTTAGAAACCGTGATTGGATTTTGCGGTTCAGGATGTATGTTGATATAATCAGTCAGGAAATTCGAAATAGGTACTAATTCTTAGAGAGCTGACACAACATGTTATATTTAAATTGTTATATAATTGCAATCAAAGTTTATCCGGGTTGGCAGTCAATTACAGACCCTCATTTGGATATACAGACATGGAACCTTGTCATGAATAATAAATGCAGATCTAATATAGTAAGCAAAAGCATATTCGTCATTATCTTTTTCGATAATGTGTGGTATAATATATTACATATAATATATTAAATAATCAGACTAACACACCAACTATATTATGAAATTAAACATCCATGACTCGGGTACAAATATTCATGCTCTTACATAAATTTTGTCCCTACCAGCCCCGGTACCCTCGGCGCAAATAGCAGGGTAATTACAGACTTCTACATCCCCTTTAGTTTTTAAACATATTTCTTTATTTACAAACTTCCTTTCTACCTTTTTGAAAATGACATCATTTTGGCGCCAAGATAGTGCAGGACATTCTATGAGAAATTTCCAAAACGAAATCAAAAAATTATACATTAAAGAAAATGCAATAACAAATGCAACTATTATTTCTTTACGTATTTACACATGTACATTAAAAGTATTTCCAAAAATGTGTGTACGACTCTATTATTGGCTATATTATAAGCTTATTACAATTATCATACCTGCAGTGCCCATTAATATCGAGTAAGTACTAAACAGACTAAAATCCACAACACTCATGCTGAATTTCGTCAGAGTGTATAAGAATAACACAGCTGCTTCTCCTGAAAACATAAAAGATAAAGCATTTAAAACACTCTCTTCAGTTACTTGACATTTTCCAAATCGGTAAATATTTACCAAAATATCTTACCGAAAACTGGTCCCATGATAATAATGTGTGCAAAAATTACTAGAATAATCTGCATCAACTGTCTTCCACGAGATAGGAAAAGTAATGAAATCGTATCCCACACATTCCTAGGATGAAAGAATTCCATAATATTCTTCGTCAACGTTCCTTCCAATTTTACGTTCCGTACATTATTGATTCTATAGTATGTATAGATAAATCCAATGATGTATAAAGCAAGATTGATACTGAAAATTCCATAATATCCAACCGCTTCAGTTAATACCCCACTAATAGAAGTTCCAAAAGGCACTCCTAATGTCACAATAATACCAACCAAACCGATCCTAAACGTTCTTGACTCCACTGTTGTCATATCAGCAATTAAACTGTACGATCCCATCAACGCTATAGCGTATCCTCCAGATAAGGACGAAGGTAAAGCTTCAATTAATGCTGTCACCCATAAAGGCCATTCTAGGAAAAAATATGTTGTCAAAAGCAAGCCACACGATGAAATAATTTCGCCTACAACAGGTATGAGCATCAAAACTTTTCTGTTTCCTGTTTTATCACTCCACGCCCCAACGTTTAGTATGACGATAGCCGGGAGACTGCTCTGTAGAGGATGCTGCCATGCTGTCATATCTGACACCAATATAGTTGCATTCAGCTGGGCTGCGGTACCAACAGTGTCATTCTCGCTAACATCACCGTTCACAGCTCTGATACAAATATCTTCTGTCAGATTCAAATCAACACGACAAGCTTTTTCAATATTAAGCTTCTGCACTGCAAGTCCCGATATAGCTATTGGTAGCACATAGCACAGTAAAAACGGTTCTACTGTGAAAAATCTGAAGATATTAAGAATTCTCTCTTTAAAAGACACTGGATTATCACTTTCATCTTCCTTACGATGCCCGTTTGTTCGTAGATTGTCCTCTTTTCCACTTGTAAGCTCTATTCCGTTATCACTTTTCGGTTTCATGGTTAAGCTGTGCACATTATAAACTTGAGCAGGTGTAATTTTGTTATGGTGTCCGGTTGTTTACAAATTCATATTGCGACTGGCTGCACGACAGCGCGCTATCTCAATCAACGTGGAAACTCGTTTCTTAAGTCATGATTACACATACCTACACGTAGGTATAATGAGGATCTTCTAAAAATAAAGTTTGTGTCGTGTTCTTTAATTATTTAATAGCGGTGCTTTTTTTTTGCAAGATAAAATGTTATACCTGATCTATAAGAAGACACATAAACCCTTCTTTAAAAAGCAGTCATACTCAATACCTGTAGAGAGTAGTAGTACGGAGTAGTAGAATGTTCCCGAAATGCCCTACATCGAGATACGTGGAGAAAAATAGCAAGAGCAGCGTCCATGTCCGAACAGTGCAACCCATTACCACGACCACTCTGACAAGAGTGCCCGACTAAGAAGAAGACTCAATACCTGTAGATTAGTTCGCAAATTTCTAGCAATGACCTAAATATCCAAGCCCTTTTTATACCTTATACACTTGGCTCCGGCTCGTGCCTTTGGATTTACCTCTCCTTCAACAAGGAGAGAGAAAGATATTTAAAAAAATATATATCAATAATACCAGGCCTTTTAATGTCCCACTGTTGGATACGGGCCTCCCCTCAATGCGAGGGGGATAATTTAAAGACATAATTTCGCCGATTTATTACCTATTTCAAATAAAGTGCATGCGACTGTCATTGCTGTCGTTTTACTGTTGAGTTTTTAAACTATACATTTACTAAGGCTTTATATTAAATTCATGGGTTAAATTTATTCATCATAAATTAAGAGCAAGCTTTATTTGTCAACACGTTGATATGAATATAAAAACAGGCGCTTAGAATTTCTTGTTCGTTAGCAATTTGAAAGCCCGTTCAGAAATAAAATTCATACTCTATCGGGCAAATTATTTCTACGATTTACACTATTTATCTATAGTTATATGTTGCTTAGTGTAAGACCGTATAGTTGGTGTTGTCGTCTGGCGGTATTAATATTATTTATTTAAATCACTGCTGAAAAACTATCGAATACATAATTATGAATATATTTTTGCTTATATTATGATACTGATACTATTTTCTTATTTTTGCCCCCTTTGAACTGGACCGTTAAAAAAGATTTATCATTTTAATGTCCCACTGTCAAGAACGACTTGCTCGCTGATGAACTCGGCCCTGCCATCAACGCGAGGAGGATCCTCAACCACACTGCTCCACTGCAGTTTGGCGGACTTCACACGTTTTATGGAGAATTGGTTGGGTTCACTGTTTAGGAAAGCAAGGATAAAGTTATTAATTAAATTCGCAAATACGATACTCGTTGCCAGGGTCCAACTTTGCTAACACAGCTGAAAAAACCATTGTATGTAAGTACTTCATTAAAAACGACTATGACTTTGTATTAATTTTTGAATTACCTTTATCAAGTCACAGTAGGTAAGTAAGTAGATAGAGGTACGTATCTACTTACTGTGTAACTTAACAATACAAGGTGTTGCAACTGCAACACTTAGCGACCGGACCTTGAGACAAGGCGAAGTTATAATTTTGATTAACGACCCAATAATACAGTATGGCCATTGTCAACACCATCTAATTTAAACGGTAATACATTACGCAACTTTCCATGTCCTCTTGACCGACTTATAGGTAAAATTGGAACGCATATAATACGTGAAGCACAAAAATGTCAATAGACAATTTTTATGAGTTTTTTTTTGTCGCTTAGATATTGAATGTGTGGAATTTAAATTTTTGATTAAACTTTAATGTTTTATTGTAGTCTATATTTTTATAGTATTTGATATAAATAAAATTATAACAATAACTATTTTATATTTTAACAATCTAATATTTGCGTTGGTTTTGACTTGATTTTCGTCCGACTACGGCAAATCCAAAAGGAAGGGTACAATTGAATTGAATTAGAAAATGAATCAGCGCTTAATTTGTTTCTTACCATTAGATATTTCATTTTATTAATAGTTGGGCTACAGTGTTTTAATTTTCCTTTGTTCCGTTGTTGGCTTACAGTTTTGTAATTATTATTTTTAAAAGTGAAACACTAATTTTACTTTCCCATAAAGGCAAAAGGATTTTCCCTGCAACAATCGATTTTTCACTACATCTAGACTCCAAAGAGTCATAGCATGATGATATCTTCTACTATCTTTTGATTTAAAACCATAAAGTATATATTCAATAGTGAAAACTATATTGAAATTGGTTCTGAAGCGGGGGTTAGTATAGAACATTCTATTTACTAATATTTTATTATAAAACTAGCTGTTGCCCGCGACTTCGTCCGCGTGGTATTTAACAAAGACAACCGTTGAAAACAGCCTGCTCGCCCATTCTGAGCCCGCGGGACGCATTGCAGGTTGTTGCTATCAAACTTAATCAGGCGCTGCGCTGCAACATTGGTTTTAATATTTTTTCGTGAGATCCTATTTTTTTTTTCTAAAATAAAAGTAGCCTAAGTTACTCCTTGTTACATCAGCTATCTGCTAGTGAAAGTCCCGTCAAAATCGGTCCAGCCATTTCAGAGATTACCCGGAACAAACAGACAGACAGACAGACAGACAGACAGACTGACAGACAGACAGACATACGGATGGACAGACAGACAGACAGACAAAATTTTTAAAAAATGCTGTTTCGGTGTAGGTACCGTATATACATCCAAATGCATTTAGTAAAAAGCGGTTATTTTAATATTACAAACAGACACTCCAATTTTATTTATATGTATAGATAATTATTGTTTTTAATGAGCATAATGAGAACGGCAAGAGAAAAATAAAGTAATTTATTTTTTTACGTTAAAATGATTTTCATAAATTTAATATTAGGCGTGTTGGCAGACGACTTAACAGTGAAAAGCTTAGACAGATTCTTTGAAAGCTTATATTTACTTCGCCGTTGGATAAAGAACATTACTAAGAAGGTACTTAGATACTAATAATTAATTATTATAGTCATTTCATGGGTACCTATTTTTATGGGCACTATCTCTTGATTCAAAACTAGTGAAGCAGAAGGTATTTTAGTATACTCTATATTCCCTTGAAATTAAGCTTATATTTCTGAACATTATCAATAAATAGTGTTCAACAAGTAACTTGAGCATTTAATAATGATACCCAATTTTTTATTAAATACTCTTGCGTAAATGAATACAGCAACACTAAATTAATTTTGTTCTACATTACAATGTAGAGCAAATTAAATTAATTTTACGCTAATCCGAAATATAATTTGTTTTTATTGTTGTAACTATCTCAGGCGCCCTCGATGTCTCTATAATCAGAAATTTAGAAACCCTCCGACCCTGAACTTGTCAAGGTAATGGAGAAGATTTGGCTACTGATTAACTTGCATATGATCGAGTACCTACTAGACGAACAAAAACACGCGAGTGAGGGCCCAACGCGGCCACGTGATAACATAATAAAGTACAAATTAAACTGTACCGACCGCCAGCTGATATGCAGTAATACAGCTAGAGCCGACCGTAGCAGCCGTCACGGCCGCAAACGACCGTCGCACGCGCACTCGAACACCCGTCGGAGTTACCGAAAGTGCAACTGTGATACACGATACAAACATTTAAATATTATACAGTACTTTTATAGATACATATAAAAAAAGAAAGTTTTGTCGTAATATGTTAAAAAACAAATGAACCATATAGTGCAAAACTGTTTTCAAAATGACGTTAAGGGTCGAAGTGCCCGGAGAAAAGATTGTGAGTTTGGAACAATGCAAGTGCAAGCCGTACGGTACGGAGCTCATGAAAAAAGATATGAAACTGAGCAAAAGACTGAAAGAGCTCATCAAACAGTTCTGGGGCTTCAGGTCTAAAGTTACAGTTGAACCTTTCGTAATATGTTACGTGCTGCCGAGTGTGCTCGCGGGGTTGGCGGTTCAGAATTTGTGCTTAGAGAAATCTTGTCTGGTGAACCTGCATTATGACGAGCGGACATGCTCGCACATCATGCGGGGTCGCACCCACAATTACACAGAGCAGGAGAGAAGCGTGCAGACCATGGTCGCATCGATGACAGCATGGAGCTTTCCATTACAGACTGCCTTACCAGGAATCCTAACGCTATTCCTTGGCGCTTGGAGCGATCGCACAGGCAACCGAAAGGCTTTTATGGTATTACCTATACTAGGGAAGTTAATCTCAGCGATCGGTATGATACTAAGCACTGTGTTTTTCCTTCAAGTTGGGATGAACGAAACGGCACTGATTGAAGGGCTGCCGCCAGCATTAGCTGGTGGCCGAGTCGCCATGACAATGGCGGTTTACAGCCACGTCACGGATATCACAAGTGACTCCGAAAGGACTTTTCGGCTGGGGATAATAACAGCTATCCTCACACTCAGCAGGCCGATCGGGCTCGCGCTCAGTGGGATAATGACGAAACGTTTCGGCTATTACGGTGTTTTCATGGTAGCGTGTGTGTTTTATCTGTGCGGATTTGTTTATATCGTGTTAAGACTTAAAGTGAAGACGAAGAAGGCGGTCGACAGCGATAACGACCAGAGTATACTGTCAGTGTTTTCTGTTCGAGACCTGGCGGCGACTGTTAATGTGGCGTTCAAGCCGCGCCAGGGTTCGCGCCGGCTCCAGATCGTACTGATCATGTTGGCTTACATGTTCATTGTTGGACCAGTTTTAGGTAAATATCCATTTGTATATGTATTAAGTATAATATTATTGGCGACAAAAGCTTGATCTAACGGTTTGGTGTTTGTAACAATACACTGGCTGGTTGCGGGTTCGATTCCTGACGGAGAATATTTGTTTTATTTTGTGGTTTAAGATTGTCTAGGTTTTATTGTGTCTGTTGGATGTCCTCAGCCAGTCATTGTTTTGTAATTTATTTATACATACAGTGGCTATTATAAAAAGGCGTGTGTTTTAAAAATACCACTTGTCTTGTCCAGTCTTTCTATGGAGGCAACCAAGGAATGAACGTAATAGACTATCAAGGAACTAAATACTTGCAATTATTGGATTACTTTGTGGTTATAATAATAAATTTGATGGCAAAAGAATGTTCCCAAAGAGTTGAACAGTGGCATATATGTACCCTTTTTAGCCGACCGCGCGACGCCAGGAGCGTAATTGAGAATTTCAGTCGTAATTATAATGTCTTTTATAGAATATCGATGCATTTCAAGTGATTTAGTATAAATATTATGTGACACTCGAACGATTTATAAACTTAACATTATTTCCTAAGAAATATTCAAATATTATCGCTACAATGAAATTTGCCATGTGTGCTCGGATCGCTTGGTTTTATTGTAGTTTTATTGCTTATGTGAATTTGAATGTGAATTTTGTTTATGCCTGATATTGAGTTGTGAATATCGAGCTGAAACCTAATCGAACGGAATAGGTCAGGTAATTTTTTTTTTAAATATTACCTATGGTAATAGCTACGTATTAATGTGATTGGCCAGTCCATAAATGCTTAATTAATTGGTATATACTCTTTCATTTACAACCACTTTTAATAGGTAGGCTTTTTTAAACCGAATCTGATAGTAATACAATTAATTGAAGGCCGATAAAATAATATGAGTCGACGAATTAATAGCCAAAATAATAAAATCTTATATATATAAAAGCAAATTCGTGATAGTTACACCATCTATAACTCAAGAACGGGTGGGTCGATTGTTGTGATACCTTACGAATAATCATGCACTTGACGCACTGGATTCGGACATCGTGGCGCCTGAAACGATTAAACAAAAAAACTTGGTTGAATAAAACTAATTTTACGGATTCTATCGCGTTTATTTTTTGTTTTTTTACGTTCCCGACGTTTCAGTCCTCCCGTGACCATGGTTGCTGTAAAGCAGCCGAAACGTCGGGAACGTAAAAAACAAAAAAAAAACGCGATAGAATCCGTAAAATTAGTTTTATTTAAATGTGTAGTATTCGCGTAAATATAAGAAATCAATAAATAAACTTGGTTGAAACTTGGCAGATTAAGGTAACAATATTTTGTTATATCTAACCACAAAATCAAATGTTCCGTATACCGACATCCGTTAACAGTCTCATTACTATTAAACAAAACTTCAAATAGAGCATTTTCCAGCCACTTAATGATGTTTAAGAGAATTTATTTCGAAACATTCTATGACTCTATCGGTATTTGAAATACTTTCAAAACTCATGCTTACGGCCCACTCATGCTAACAATATAGTAAATGAAAAAACTTAAAAAAAAGAAGAGATACAACCGAATCGAGAACCTCCTCCTTTTTGAAGTCGGTTAAAAAAGGTCGCTCTTCATTTACCAAGGGACCATTTACCATCGCCAAAAAGTGGGTATAAACTTGTGCACCTGTTAGGGAATAAAGTATATTTGAGGGAAGAAACAAAATTGCTTGAAAAATCTGTAGTGTCACGATCTATAATCCATAGACTATGCCATAGTAGTTCATACTTAGTATAGTAATATAGTATATAGTTCTGACTGAAGCTCAGCGACTTTCAAAGTACATAAGTAGGGTAAAGTTCGTTCGCGAAGCTTCAGCTAACTTAGTATTACTTGAGCACTTCATCATCGAGCCATTAAATAATGTTATGAACTTAACGATCGGCCATTGACCTTAGTAAGTAGCCCTTTAGCAAATAGATTTACTGAAATTAATCCATGGTAAAAAAATCGCTGCTCAAAACACTAATTAAATTTTAACGTACAGAAATTATTTAAATATGTTGTCTCTTATAAGATGAGATTGCTAATTCCGATCATTTTTTTATGAGAACAGTAACGGTCCTAGTATAAGTACTTCGACACACTCAACGACTACGCTCAAAGATATTTTTGCCTTCCTTTTTTTTAGAATAGGATTGATAGTTCCAAATATTCCCCTACAAATAAACATACAACTCTACCATTTCATTATATGAGTATAGATTACCTACATTACTACTATCAAGATAAAAAAATCTATAGCAAAACCAATTATCTAGGTCATAGACAATATTCTCCATTTTTTTTTCATATTTTATAAATCCATAACGTGCTAGGTACGCTACTAAGAGAAAACGCTTCCATTCATCTTGGAAAGTAAATGTAAGCTCTTAGAAAAGAGTAATACATCACTGAAATCTCAGTTTTACGTGTTCCCAAAACTAAAATCCTTATTTGTCTTTCGCACTTTGTTTCCACAACAACATCGCGTTCTCAATAAATTCTTGTATCCAGGGATACATATGTTATAAAGGTGGTTGTACATCTCACGAAACCTTATTTTTCAAAAGATTTACGCGCGACCTCGCGGTAAATGTGTTAAGTCGTTTTCGGATCCTAAGTCCAATATATAAACTAACGCAAATAACGAGAGCAGTTGACTTGAAAATAATATGCTATTCTATTATATAACCTACCGGAATAAAGCAACAATCCGTACTTTTCGTGAAAAAATATCCATTAGAAAAAAGTTTATTTTTGCATAAGTACCTAGACGGCGGCATTATTACATGAAGGTACATCGTTTTACGTTACATTGTAATTTACAATTGTTGTGCAGTCGGTAGCTTGTTATCTGCGTTTTACAGATTATAGTGCGGAAATAATTGTTCCTATTTCAAACCAATGCTCTCGCGCGGTTAAATGTACATGTGTTTCGCGATTCCAAATCTAAATGTTGTGGGTTTTTTCGCAAATGCCAAAGGATTTTGTAATACACCTTCACTTGTTTGCCTCCCAGTATGTAAGACCATTTCAAACAATATGTTTTTCAATAAGGACCATTATAATTTGGTGAATATAAATAATGGGTGCCTAATTTAAAGAAATATAACTCTAATATTGCTGCTCTATTATTCCCTGAGATAATTATTTATTTTTTAATAATATCTTTAACCTTGGGCTTATTTATTGCATGTTCTATATCGACATATGCCATGGTGTGGCATTTAATAGTGTTGCTATACCACGATTTACGCTTATGTAAACTTGTATATAGGTACCTAAGTTATACAGGTCATTCAGAAATGGTTTTACTAAGTCTTGAACCAGCCTTGAGCCTGTTAGGTCAGAATTCCGATATGTTGATTAAAAAAAAATATCCCAACATAATTAGGAATGTGGTATTTGGTGAGCATCATTGTTTTTAATTAACATATCCAATTTCAGATAATGATGAAAAATGCGCTAAAATACCCGCCCGTTCAAGTATTTACTCACTCTGTATAATTTTGTTTGTTTGTTACTTACTTACTTGTAAGTCAGGATTCGGTATAATTCCACATAGCTAACCTCGGAAAGCTTAATGGTTTCAGTCGTTTAGTTGTGACCGAGCAGAATTTACCCCTTGTGTTATCTGTGTTCCGTTGGGGTTGATGCACCGTTTACTAGCACTGGCTTCATTTATATCAATTTACTAAGATGTTTTCTTGTTTGTACTATACCATATTAGACAATTTTAGACAATTGGGGTTTAAAATGAAATTATATTTAATCAGTAGTTGCAAATACAAAGAATAGTTTAACCCCCAAATTTATATAAAAATTCGTACGTTTAGTACAAATGCATTACAAGCCACTTTACTTCTGAAAAATGCTTTGTCAGTGTGCATTTATTAAACCCTCTATAAATAAGGGGTAAGTACACCTTCAGGGGAATTTAAAAATATTGACCATAAGTATTTAATACTGTACATAACATTCATATAATTTTAGGGACAAACAATCATTAACACAAAATGATTAATATTATAGAATTGCCTAATTTATACCGTGGCATCGCACCGTTTTATACAAGAATATTTAATTCGTCGCCCTTGCAACAGGTTCAAAGCGGCACAGATAAATGACTAATACTGTATATTAGGCATTTTTGCACGTTCCATACATAAAATCAGAATCATTTTTAAATGTTGATCGTTTTGAGACATTAAATTAATATAATAAAAAAACCAACGCTGTTTAGTAACGTGTTGAAATTCACCCTATATACAAAGATGGCGGGAGATTTTGGAAAATTTTGCTGATCGACCGACAAGATCGAGTTTATGCTATTTATTATTCCATTATTTATTTTCCGTGTAGTATTTGACCATAAATCGCTGGTTAAAAGATAATAACGATTCTATAGATTTGGGCGTGTCTTATCACTTAGAGACAGTTAATAGATACATACCAAACACATAAAACTCACGTAAATTTGTACGTGTGAAATGGTAGATTACACAAGATCCGAGTATTATTCCGATGCTCACCTATTTTATTTCGTATTTTAAAATGATCCATATTGTTCAGTTGTTATGCTATAGCCTGTAGGTAATTTTGACCTCATTAAGGTGGATGTCAATGATATGACGTCAACAGTATTTATTACGTCATTATCACATTATATTTATAAATAAAAATAGCGTTAGATTTTCTATTAAATTTCTATTGAATATGGTTTTTTTAGTTACGACCAAAATGCTTGTTGGCTAGGCCTATTGCACTGGATAATTTGTGGGCTTATCATAGCATAGTCTTCCTTGCGCGCATCTCAAACCATTAAAGTAAGATAATGTGCACTTCAGCCTATCTTGTAAAATTAATTGGTTTAATATACTAATTAAACAATTTATTAACACCGTTTTAAGAGAAGTAGTAGAGAGGGTCTGATTTTTGATTTCGATTCGATTGTATTTTATAGGTATTGTTAAGTTGTAATTATTAGTATACGATAAAAAGGTCGATGTCTATTTATCTATGCAAGAACAAATATCATTCCTAGACCTAGGTTTGACTAGTAAGTGCTTGTTCCTATATTTGCATAATAGCATATCCCTCTCATTTTAATTATAAATGTTTTTGTTGGTAGACTTGTTGACCAACCGGAATAGGTGTTTGTAGGTTTGACTGAGCATCGCGGAATATAGCAGAACAGTAGGGTAAGCAGGAACTCCTTAATGTAATGCTGTCACTGTCATATTTATTTATAAAATCGGTGGTGTGAAGGGGATGGACGACGCTTACGTACCGAAACGGTACGTTAAAAGAATTCAGGTACTGATTTAAATTAGCTAATTGTATCAAGTCTTATTCTCTCTGGTATGTTCTCTGGAATAATAATTTGACAATGTTTTATCTTCCAAGTGTACTCAGGTGATTACATTTAAATGATGATCTACATTTAAAGCTAATTATTGAATTGTGTTTATTTATATCAATACAATTTAAATGCTGTTCCTTGGTAAGCGCATCATTTGAGAGCGGCTGGACCGAATCTAGTTATTAAAAAAAAATACATATCCGTTATAGGCAGAATTTTTAGGGAAAGAAAATGTAAAAACGTTGTAGGAAATATTGGAGAGGACAAGTCTGTTGGGTGAACTAGTAAATAATAAATAGGCCACGAATTCATTTCACGGCTCCCTGCTCTATATTTCCTTATCAGTTGTTCTATACTGCACAAATGTTCTGCAACAACAAACAATAAGAGCCAAATCAATCGGCAATCAGCACAACTGGAAAATGACGATGTAATTAGTCGACGATACGATAGTTAAAGCAAACGGACATTTTTAGTCTGCAATGATGGCCGATCGTCGGTGGGCAATTTTGTTGGTCAGAAAATAGAAATCCCACTATCCCACTAATATTATAAATGTGAAAGTTTGAATGGATGCATGGATGTTTGTTACTCAATCGTGCCAGAACGGCTAAACGGATCTGGATGACAATTGGCACAGAGATAGATTATAGTCTGGAATAGCACTTTTTGTCCCGGTAAAATGTAAATGAGGGTAACACCGCGGGGCGCAGCTAGTCTCTTTATAAATAATAGTAGGTCCATTATTAATGGATGTACGTTAATAATTTATTTACCCATTTGTTTTTGTTCCCGATTTGCAATGGAGGGAAATGGGAAATTAACTTTCCAACTCTTCTTCCTCCTATTTTCCTTTCAATGAGATATTTATTATATACAATAATTACAAAGAAAATATAGAGAAAATTACATTGTTATACAAAACTAATATAAATTTTAAAAAGTATAGAAAAGCTACTTAATATTTACATATAGTGTAAAAACTTTGGCCCATGCGGTAGCGTGCCCTAGATCCTGGCCGCATTTCCACGCTGAATAGCCAAAGCTACTCGCTGAGCGAGGAAATGCCCAGCCCTTGGGTCGCCGGTTGCGTCGACCTTTCAATTAATTTATTTTGCGGGTTCCAAGACAATTAGCTTTACCCCGGAACTCGCCGACGGTATACATTGCCGTCCTTATTGGTCACAGCCGTGTATCATGCCTTAGGAGTAATAGTAGTGGAAAAATCGCGGGCCTACCTCTAGAAAAATTTGCTACTTCCATGGACATAGCAATATCGACAACTACAAGTAAAAAAAGGTATTATGAAAAACACAAACAATTAGATCCCAATCAAAATAATATTTATGGTTATTTTATTTCATTATGCGGAACTAATCTAATTAGATCGACAATTTTAGGACTTTTTACCTATTTGCCATAACAGATATATCCATTAACTTGACTTTATCCTAACTTTGTTATAATTACAACAACAATTGAGTTCTTCAGTTAGTATAAAAGTACATCCAATGGTTAAAAATATATAAGTAATTCAATAGCATCTTCACCCTAATAGTTATCGGGGCTGGCCTCGTAACCGGAGGTTCTGCGTTCGATTTCTACACTGGCTATCAAACTATTGATAGCCCACTCCTAATAAAGACATTGGCTTATTTGAGGGCTTATATTACTACTAGTAATGTGTTTATCCCACAGTACTAAAAGATTACTCTTAAAAACAACAGTGAATTATTGACACATGGAAAATTAGAAACTTACTTTTAGCATTTCAACAAGTAAGCATCTTCCATCCCTCTCAATCAACAGGTGTTACAAATTAGTATGACAGTGATAGCATGATTCCTCGATGACGTAACAATATCATTAGAAGTACCCGCTTACCGTACTGTTATAACTTAGAATAGTGACTATTAGGAAAATAGCCTTTAAATTGTATAGTTGTGACTGTAAACAAAACTGTAATATCAACATCATAGAGTGGCAAACGCTTTGCACCCACGCAGTGTAATTTCCTCTCGACAATAAAACTCACGTAGGAGGACAATTAGCTAACTATTGCTTGTTCTTACTTGTTTGGTAATAATTTGGTATAATGATGTACTTTTTTGTCAACATACACTTATATTCATAGCAGCAATAGCCAAGTTCAAGGCTAAAAGCTTGGTTTGTCACACAAATTATTTGTTTCATAGTTCATAATTTGCTAAGAAGCTATTAAGGAAAAAAAATCATCACTTATTTTCGGACCACATGTTGGCCAATCTACCAAATCTCAAGCAAAGGGCGTTTCAGGGAATCATATATAAGGTGTAACAAAAATATTGTAAAATATTGCAACGGATAAATCGGTAAATTATATAGATCACGTTGATATATAAAATAATTGTGTATATGATACCTATTTAACTTTTTGTAAACGAGGTAAACCAGAAACTTTTGGGTATGTACTCAGTACAGGATGTAATTTTTTAAATGTCCAATAATTTGACTTATTACTTTGGAAATGTTATCTCTTTAACCTACAGCTGGCCCTGTTAAAATATTTTACACTATTATTATTACACGTTGTATATTTGACATACGTGAAAATTGGCATGAATAGTATTTTTTTTTATTCTTTCATGTGTTTTGGGTCTAAGGGCGTGTGCCCATCAGTGAGATTTTTAAAGGCAATAAATAGTCAGTAGTCGTTACAGGCACGTGTGGAGCCTATTACGAATAATGTTTCCAGATTGCCGTCCTTCGGTGGCTTCAGATGCTTGACTAATACCTGTTTCGTTTGGGATAAAGGTGAGGCGCAGATGACGTACTGGTTTACACGGTACAAGTTCAAATTCACCGAGGTCGACTACAGCTTATTCCTCACATACTCCGTCCTTGTTGGTATCGTTGGTGAGTTGCACTCCTTTTGTATTTTGTAGTTTAAGTACCTACTGTAGATTGAACTAAAATTTCACAGCAACCATGCTCGCGGGAGGAGCTCCCGTGACCATGGTTACTGTAAAGCAGCTGAAACGACGGGAACGTAAAAACATAAAATAAATTCGAAAATTAGTTTTATTTCAATGTGTAGTATCCGCGTATATATAAGAAATCAATACCCACTGTAGTTTAAGTACCTACTGCCTACTAAATTTATAGATGATTTCAATTTTGCAAGTTTTGGAAAAACAGTCCTTTGTAATACCATTGTAAATTTCAATAAATTTGGGGGCTTGTATTTGATGTTTCATAGTTTTTTTTATTTATATCAGGTGAAAAGCTTCCTAATTTTTTGAAGATTTGATTAATTTTGAGTTTATATAATATTAACCTATAGATGAATATTACAAAGTTTTAGTAATGATTAATATACAATAAATAAAAATAACGTATTTATCTAATAATATTCGTTCAGCTAAATCTCAAACAGTAAATATTTAACTTACTTATACAGTATTTGACGTTTGATGAAACACAACCAACAATATTGTATATAACGTGAAATTAATATTATATACATGAACCCGCAAAAATGTTCTTATTTAGGAAAACCGCCGAAGAGCTAATAAATATTACAGATGATAAAGGGCAGAATAAATATTATGAGATATGTTACGACATCGTGTGATTAAACTATTTTGAAATATTTAAGCAATAACATTATGACGTTCGTAGATAAGACGTTTCAATGGAAAAAGTCCACTGCGCAATTGGAATTCTTTAATTTGACGGGAATATACGATGACTTTGTTGTGCTCATAACAAATATTTTGACACATTATCTACTATTTTTTTAATAATATTATGCAAAATGGTCTCAGTTACATGAGTTTTCATAATAGTGGAATAAGTTAAAAATGTCATGATTACCAAAAAAAGTCATAGTTAGGTAAATTAATTTTCACTTGAGCTGGAACCCGCTATTGATAGTGTTACGGGATCTGCGAAGTATCTTGATCTGCTTTTCAATTTATTCCACTAATAGTATATTTTGTACTCGAAGCCTTGAACAATCATGTCAGAACCTTTAAAGAACTTTTCCTAATGCAATTAGTATATTTGCACAGTCCCACTTTAATTCTGAAATCTGGAATTAAAGTGCGTTCAAAATATAGTGCGTTCTGATTTCCATAATTTTAACAGAATAGAACAATGGTCTAAAAGTTAGACTTCACACATAATTTCCTTTTGTTGAATACGAACAATTTGCATACTACATACTGTTTGAAAGCGAATGTCTGGTATGTATGCGAGAGACCGCGATAAGCTTCATATGTGAGCAGGTACTTTATAATATAAATGTATGCTGAAAGACTAATAAAAGCTACACGTTAATTTTATAGATGTAAATTAAAATTTATTATGAGATAAATTAAGAAAAATAAATATTTTTATTGTTCACAGCAATACATTTACATTGTTAAACCAAATTAAATAAAGAAAACTATATGTAAAAAAACGGAAGTTGTGTATAAATACAAACCGCTGTGTATATTTTTCTGCCGAGATTGTTATATACCTACAAGGTGGAATCGTTAGGTGACAACATGAGATGTTTTCAGAATTAAAAATATTCCAAAAATAGGTGCCCCAGAGGGTAAAGAGACAAAATAAAAAAAAAAATATTATCGTTTTATGTAAGGCACTTATCCCTCGGATAAAATGCAATAACAAAGTTATAGTTTTTTTATATACCCAAGTAATCGAGCTGTGTCAAGTCTAAATCTTGTAAAAAACCCTTTTTCAAAATGCAAAATAAAACGAACCATACCTTTCGGCTTTTTTTAAGTATGCAGGTAGCTATAACGTTTTGATTTAGTAGAGTTGGTAGTATAGGTACGACACAAAATAATAAACCATTTTGCTGAAATACAAAAATAAATTGCGTGAAACAATGCGTGACATTTTATAAAGTAACTTGGCGTTACGCACTACCGTGTTCCAATCATTGAAACTGATGAATTCTCAAAATAACACCATTTGTCCGTACAGGTTCGTTCATAACGATATATTTGTTCAGCAAAAGATGGAATATTGAGGACAGCGTGATCGGCGTGATAGCGTGCATCAGTAGGATCGCTGCGAGCCTGGTCTACGCCATGGCCCCCTCGAGGACGGTGTATTTCCTGGGCCCCGTGCTGGACATGTTCAGCTCGGCTGGCGCGACCTCGCTCAGGTCAATAGCCACCAAACTGGTGAACGCGGATGAAGTCGGTGAGTCAGTTTTACCTTTTTTACCAAACCTCCTGATCTAACGTCCGACAAAGAAAATAAGGCGCATTGTTAGCGACCCGTTTTTTCCTATAGTTCTGTTCTTTTCTGACGGGCATCCAGGGCCCCAAGTCTGCTAACACATCCGATTCATATTCGAACAGCAACCGCATAGTAACTGCCACTTTTGACAGATATTATATGGGATATCTGTCAAAAGTGACAGTTACTTTGCGGTTGCTGTTCGATTATGAATCGATTGTGTTAGCAGACTAGGGGCCCAGTTAGATGGTTTTTAGAACTTAAAGCTAGTTCCTGACCCATCAGTTTGGTAAGTGAATAGAGTGTGATCGATTCTACCCAGACGCAGTATATTAAAGACAAAACCTTTAAACAAACTGAGTAGAACAATAATGTTCCGATAAACATGTATGTCAAGTGCGAGATTATTCGTAAGCTAACCGTATACTTTATAGACTTTCAGTTCCCCATACAAAATGTCTAAATCCGTAAACTATAAAGTATACGGTTAGCTTATGAATAATCTCGCACTTGACTTGCTGTTGATGTTTATTTTATCCAACTTAATTGGAACACATTCGATATCGCCAGTGCTCATACTATTCTGAGTCATAGTTCACGAACTGCTACAATCAATTCTGGGGTTTTTATAGGTATCTACAGAAATAAACGACCACTAATTAGGTACGTTCTAAAAATATTTTGGACTTTCACATGATTTGGTCAGACGTTAGAGTCATAGCCATGTTGGTGGAACGCCTTTGCCGCGGTAAACCGCCTCGCCGCCCTACCTCAGTCCTTAAAAATAAGGATCGAGGGTACCGGCTCGAACCACTGGATTTAATGTGCGTATTTCATTTTCAACCATGATTTGACCTCGCTAATCGGTGGTCGCAAATATTGTGAGAAAACCTGCTTGTCTGAGAGAATCCTGCTAGCAGGGTAAACAATAGCCTGGACACCACCCCCATAGGGAAATATATTCAATTTTTCTTGTGATACTGCACTTAAAGGATATTCAATTTGGATTCGAAGGAACACATTATTTCTTATATCTATTTAATATTATTAATGGTACTCTCGTTCCAAATAGAGTGAAAACTATACATAAAAATTTGCTAGGAAATTAGTTTCAAGGTTAAATTAATCTAAAAAGGCATACTATTTAACAAATTGAAGGCGTAGAATTAGCTATATTGTACATATATCTGTGCGTAAAATAAAACGGAGATTATAAATCGACATTGTATTCGGAAAACCGGGAAGTGACAGATTAGCAAATATAAGGTGACAGTAATAAATTTAAAAACGTTTAAACGAGGTTGCGTTCTATTCCATCACAAATACTTTTAAAGTCAATAAATACGATAGAATATTTATTTTATAAAGAAAACAAATGTATACTTTGTCATTCTTTGACACGATGGTACAGTCGGGGACACTACTGCCATCCCAAAACTACCAACTGCATTAATTATCTCTTGCACTACGTCTTGCAATGGTCAAACTAAAAGTCAGCAGGAAGTGAAGTGCGCGATATTACTCATAGCTACAGTATTATCTGGGTAATTGTATTCAAATGACAATTGTGTGTAGGTAAAGAAATAGTACCATCGAAAAGTAAGAAATTAAACATTTTTTTTATTTGACAAAATGCACAAGAGTAAATACTTAAAAAGAGAATGTGTGTTGCAAACGAATTCAAATGTACCTA
This sequence comes from Pheosia gnoma, assembly GCA_905404115.1. Taxonomy (NCBI): domain Eukaryota; kingdom Metazoa; phylum Arthropoda; class Insecta; order Lepidoptera; family Notodontidae; genus Pheosia; species Pheosia gnoma. Next base: position 4,557,210 of record FR989910.1, read on the forward strand.
GCACTATAGTACAAGATAACAACATAGTTTTTTTTCAACTCCATAAGCTACCAATAATTTGTTTATTCCCCGTTTTCGTATAGTACAACGTAGAAACAAATTAAGTGTTCTCGATCATGTAACGAGTTGAAATCTCGAACGATTCGGTTGAATAGTGATTTTTTTACAGACAGTTACTTAAATTAGACGGCTTCGGTTACGCTGCTGCATTGCATAGTTGGGAAATACATCCGTGAATTTATTTAGGTTTGTTTATTTTTATTCGCCGAAGTGTACCTATTGTGTGTGAGAATTAAATCAAACCGCGCGTACCTAGTATATAACATTATTGAGTGGTGGGGATTTGCTGAGTGCTTTCTAATACCAGTTTCATATAATTTTAATTTATAATATTTTTAGTTTGTATATTCAAATACTAACTTATATGAATTATGGCCCGCAATATATCCATAAATTAGTAATAACAAATAGCCATAACAAATTCAATACAAACACATTATTCATTTTAAACAATCATGATCATCAAAGAAGTCACACATTGAGCAAAAACTAATATGTATTATTAAACACGGCAATTGTGAAATTGATGATTTTACCTACAATGTATGTATTTGAGGACCTTATTAGCCCAGTTGGCAGTGACTACCTTCTACGCTCAGGGTCCCGGGTTCGAATCCTGGTAGGGACAAACTTTGTGTGATGATCACACATGTTTGTGCCCGAGTCATGGATGTTAAATATCTATATAAGTATTATATACTCAGTTCGGGCCCAGTCCATTGTACGGCACCTATAATACAAGCGTTGCTTAGTGTAGGACCGTATAGATGGTGTGTTCGTGACGAAAAAAAAAACGCATCATATTTAATATTGAAACATTCAAAGGAATTGTAGGGCTGTGATTCTATTCCGTTGATAAGATACTATTGCTGCTCTTCTCCTGTAAATATGATAATATTAATTAACAGCTGCAGAGTACACCATCAATTTCTTATGAAGATACATTTTCAGCCTTTTTCAAATTTATTTCCGAACGATTGATTTTTTAACGGCCTTAAAATAACCAGAATCATGTACTTATAGAGTTGCCTCTGAATTTATAGACATTCTATAAGATAGTCAAACGTAATATGGTACACCGCAAAGCAAAACTCTTGTGCTTATAGAATCTCTATAAATTTGGGTCTTAGTGTTTTTTAGGCAATTGAGTTCGATTTCGCGCTGTATTTTATACTCTACTTATTATACTCTACTTCACCAAATAGGTATATATATTTGGTGATGTAGAGTATAATTTACGCATCAAGTTTACTGTAAAATTTCCATTAGCTACTAAGGTGATTAAAATGTTACACATAGGTATCTGATTATGTACATATGCACACTACAGAGTAGGTAGCCACCTACTCTGTAGTGTGCATACCTATTCTGCCTACTTACTCTGTAGCTTAAGAAACAATACATCGAGAAACACAAACGACCGTATACCGGTTTCTCATCATAATAATATGTCCATATTCATTTAATAATCTAATATGAAACGTTTATATTATTGCATTCACAAGGTTAAAATTGTAAATTCTTACTTATCGGAAAATACGGTGAACAAAACAAAGTGATGGAACTGCACATAGACATTTGCATTTCAAGTTTGTGCATCAGCATAATCAGAAAGAGAATATTTTTTATTCGTGTTGACTATTTGTACAGTACTTATGAATCGTCAAAAGTTACAAAATGCTATGCTACTGCTTTACCATCCGTTCGGAATGCCGTTCCTATGGAGAAGAACTGTCAACAAACTCCTTGGTTGCTCTTTTTTTTAAAAGATCTTTTATGATTAATAGTAATGTGTTGGTAATAGTAGTATGGTAGTTAATTTTATTAACTACTAGCTGACCCGACAGACGTTGTCCTGTTCCAATTTTCCAGATAACTTTCTAAATATTTCTTTCGCTAAAATCTTATTACGTTTAAAAAAACAGCCAAATCCGTCCGGCGGTTCTTTAGTGATGCACTTACGAACGAACAACATTGAATTTTTGTTTAAATAGGTGACTGAGGCTTTCAATCAAAGGTAATCGAGGAGGCGCGTTAAGTAATATTCACACCCATTGACCATGGGTGACTAAAGGCTCAGTCGCAATTTTGTCACCCATGGTCCGAACTCAGCAGGATTGCGACCTGTGTCCTTCCCCTGTGCTCCGGAGGGCACGTCAAGTTCGCGCGCGGTCGTAGTAAGGTTGTATTGTCATTCTAACATTTCGAATGTTGCCACGGCCAGTAGCTAAAAATATGTCTGACATATGGATACGCTATTTCAAATATAGAAGTCGTTAAGGACTTAAAGATTTTGTCAGTTTGAATATGTCTCAGAATTATTTTTTTGTATTCGTGTAATGTAAACCATTAAGTACAGTACTTATGAATCGTCAAAAGTGTTACAAAATGCTAAGCTACATCTTTACCACTAAGGAGAAGAATGGGCAAGAAAGTCTATGGTAGCTCTATTAAAAATATGTTTTTTTAGCAGTAAGTTCATTTTTATGGGTATGTGAGAACAATGTAGGAACGGCTAGGTAGGCTTGAGTAGCTGATCATATAAGAACTAACTCTAAGTATACAAATATCATCATCTTGCTTTATTATTTGTATGACTGATCAAATTTTAAGCAGCTCTCAAAGAGTCGCGTTTGAGCGTTCCTCAGTTACTTTGATTAGGTCCAAACCAAGTATGTTGTAAACTTTAGATAACAAAGCATATAAATTGTTGCTTATGTAATAACATAGAAATGTAAGCAGTTATCTATTTGAAATACAATTTATAGACCGATAATACTTAGTAACTATTTGTCAACATTGCACGCAATAATTTGTTCATCAGAAATTTATGTTACTAAACCCGCTTGCCTACCTACCTTACAGAGTAAGTAAATTATTATATCAATACAACTATAGAGCGAGTTATTATCATGGTTGAAAATAAGATTCGCACATGAAAATCCAGAGGCGATAGCCGCGGTTTGAACCTATTCGACAGCCTTTGAAATAAAACTATTCTTTCGAATTTTATGTTTTTTACGTTCCCGACGCTTCGGCTGCTTTACAGCAACCACGGTCACGGGAGGACTGAGGTGGTTGACGTCCTAGTGTCATAGTTTGAACTGGGATACCCTCATATTTAGTTGTTGCTTGCGGTCCGATCTACGCAGAAGTTATGAAATTCGAAAAAAAAAAGTTTTATATCAATGTGTAGTATTCGCGTAAATATAAGAAATCTATACGACAGTCGTTCTCTAAGCGAGCGTTCTGCGAACTCGGCTATCACTGAATCCGGATTTGTTTTTTCTATTTTCACCCTGAGTCTCTACTCTCTGTAGCGTACATACTTAATATACGTTACATCAATACCTATTACAAAGCTTTAACCTCCGAATTTATAGACGTTTTATAACTTGATCAAACGTCACATAGTACTGCGCACAAGAGCTTTGATTTGCTCAGTACTATATGACGTTTGATAAAGTTATAAAACGTCTATAAATTCAGGGGTAAGTGAATACTATAAAGTTTAAATCTCATAGACATCAAACATTCAATTTCCTTATCTGACTGTAACATACCGACCGTGTAATTTACAAGCGGACACTGTTTTTATAACAGCAGCTTATTGTTAATTCCCCAAAATAAAATTACACAAATAATCCGCCTAGACTTATAAAAATATACCTAATTAAACAAGAAATAAGACCAAATGACATATTGGACTTGTAGAGAGGGGACAAGATGTTCTAGAATTAGAGAAAATAGGTCAAATATTTGAACCAAATTTTAATCAGTACTATTTACTTACATCTAAGTCCTTGGTCTTTTGCCTCCAATTGGATTTATTTAGTAACTGGATCTAGATCCCTTGTTAGTTAGTATGCTACAGTATTATAATTTTGTATTTCATCCAAAATGCTTTCTTTAATGTTAATACAAATGGAATGTTATTGCTATGAATTTAACGTTATCTCTACTGTACAGTCGCTTAGATGGAAATATTCACAGCCAAAAGATTAATAGGGACCATTGAAATGATATTAGGATGATTGATGATTAGGCGAGCAATTTTTGTAGAGTCCTACTATTTTGTAATAAAAGCCTTAAATGCGGTTCAAATACATATATTGTTTTTTTTTTGTATGAAAGATTCACGATACTTTGTAAGTAAGTGCGTATATATTTATAAAGTACTTTTATTTAAAACAATAGCAGCAATACGAGGTACGCATAGTAAAATATTTGATCGTGTTCAATTTGTATGAAATAATTTTCCTGTGGAAATAAAAAAGATTCCAACGGAAATGAACTCGCAGTTAATATAAGTAATAACTTTTATTGCATGATTCAAAATGAAGAAACTTCAATAAGCGACGAAATAAAATCACAAAAATGTGTTTAGACAACAACTTTTTGAAAACATAAGGTTATGTCGTTATTCGGGAAAATAGTTGATACAATACAATTACAAAAAATCGTTTAGGTGTATATAAAATAAAATCTATACAAGCTAAAAGGTTAGGTTGTTGAATGTATTTCTCGAGTGAGGGACCGCTTTATGCAACACAAAAGTTAACTATACTTCTATCTATAATCTATGTCAAAGGCACGTGTCACGCGGACAGAGATATCAATGAAACTCACCGGTGTGATCCAATATACTTATTCATGGATGGTTCTTTACAAAAGAGAGTGTAAACTATTTGCGAGCATGTTTATAAATATGGGGTTTCCTTGGAACAATTAATCATTCTTGGTACGCACACGTGTCAAGTTATCGGGATGATAAAAACCAGTGTGCTCTGTTCGATGTTTGCATGTTTATTTTCACTGGCGTATTGCGATACCTACTATAGTTACAGTTTTCGCGCGAAAGGTTGCGTTGCTACATCAAATAAACTTGAGATAGGTGAAATCAGTTATGCGCAGACTCACATTTTTCTTCTTTAATATTTTATCACATCCGAAAGAACATTTGCTAATTTCTGCTTGTATATATATATTATATATTTGAGATGTAAAATAAGATAAAGAAAATAAGTAATTAAATTGTTTCATACACCAAGTAACAATTATTTTTCTTGAATTTGGATACAAACTGTAGGCTTTTCTACATAAGACAGAACGGTCGTATGGAAACCATTGAAATTAAATATGGAGAGGATTTTTTTTCTCATCACGGTAGGATTATTTCAGATATTTATAACGATGGCTATGGACACTAATATCATAAGTAGGCAATTTGTATAACCTGTGGGATTTATTAAGCCTTAAGTAATAGCATAAAAAAGATGATGATTATCTTTACACAATATTATTTTCTAATAGGTATTAAATTTATTATGATTTACAATTATAAATTAATTTTGAATTTAATAACAATATAATAAGTATAGAAATACGTATACGGTATACGGGCCCTTGGCATATTTAACAGTTACCTACTTACATATTATAAATGTTAGCAATAAAAATATTGCCACGTTCATAATTCTGGTTTCTCAAGAGACCAAACGGTTTTTTTCTTTCCATATTACAAAGTGTGTTGAGCCATTTATGTATTATGAAACAAAAAAAAATAACGTCGCAAACGATTATGTGAGATCATTCGGTTGTTTAATTCATTACTGCACGTGTTTCCATCTATCGTCATACATTGCATATATAATAATAATATAATAATACCAGCCCTTTTTTTTAATGTCCCACTGCTGGGCACGGGCGTCCCCTCAATTCGACGGAGATTAGGCCATAGTCCACCACGCTGGCCCAGTGCGGATTGGCGGACTTCACACATCTTTCGAGGGGTTCTCTCAGATATGCAGGTTTCCTCACGATGTTTTCCTTCACCATTTAGCAAGTAATAATCAGGGTTGAAAATGAGATTCGCACATGAAATCCAGAAATCCCCGAGGTGCGAGCCAGGGAGTTTGAACCTGCGATCCTCGTTCCCGAAGCAAGCGTTCTACCAACTTGGCTATCACTGCAGTACATTGCATAACACCATCCAAAAGAGCTAACAATTTTGGAATGGAAAAACACGTGCCTCTTACTATCGAGTGGTGTAACATTAAATTACATCGTTAGGTATAAACAATGGTATCAGCATTTTCCTAAATAACCATAGGAAAATACCAGATGACCATTGAAAATAACTTATGCCATGGTATTTAAATTACTGATAACTATTGTTTATTTAACGCGTATAATTAAGAAATCGGTTAAACTGTAGCTAAGTAGTACTTATTAGGTTTCTACGTAATTACTTGGGTATTAGGTAGTAGTAAAAATAACGGCCGACGAATATAAGTATCAACTGTACGGTCGTAAACTAAGCAATACATTTATTATGGGTACCGTACAATTAACTGGGGGCGATGACACGACTCGGGTATCTATATTAGTGCATATCACAGAAAGTTTGCCCCTACCAGGATTCGAACCGGTAAGAAAGCAAGGTCACTACTAAATGTGCTATTCAGGACCCAAAAGTATTTTAATTAAACTAAATTCCTAGATAATTCTAAATTCAACAATGAAGAAGGACAAAAAATCCTAATGAAAAGAATAAATTAGTTTTGAGGTCAACATTAAATTGGCAAACATGCGATAGAGATAACCTTACAGGGTCAAGACATCATTTCTTAAGATATCAGGTCAACCTACGGTCGGTCTGTGACCGATATCAACTTCCTTAAAACATGTGTAGAACTCTGTTTACCTACTCGTAGGTACTTGGCGGAGGCACTGCCGTGACCCAAAATTAGCGACTTGGTCCTACATCCAAATCGCGGTGATGATAAAAAAATGTGGTTTTTTTAAATATACTTATAAATGTATGTAATCTAAATGAATATAATATTATCGTATAATATAATCGTCGAACAACATAAATTTTTTTTATTCAATACTAATATTACACAAAGGTAATGTTTGTTATTTTAAATAATAATATCGCCATTCATCAGACGACCACATCAACCGAGCAATGCTTGTATCATGGGTACCGTATCATTGGACTGAGGGCGAACCCAGTATATAATACTTATATTGATATTTTAAATATCCATGATTCGGGTACAAATATTCATCCTTATCACACAAAGCTTGTCTCTACCATGATTCGAACCCGGGACCCTTGACGCAGAAAACCGGGTCATTATCAACTGCGCTAATCAGGTCGTCAAATTGAATGTAGCGTAATCTCCGGATCTACTGATTTTGAATATCTTCTGATCTTTCACAAAGCTACATTATCCCTGAGTATTAAAGGCAATTTTTCATCGAGTCACCGCGGGTGGAGCCGTGGGCAGAAGCTTGTAAATTATATACACCGTGTTACAGAAAGAGTATACCTATACTATATAAAACAAAATACTTGCGCCATTATCCAAGTGCGTATTGGATGGTCCCCACGTTCTTAGACGGTCTATTGGGAAGGTAATAAAAAAAATAAAAAAAAAAGTTATATTTGTAACCATTCTAAGTGACGGTGTATACCTAGCATTATAAAACTGCAACTGATCTGGGCCCCAAGTCTGCTAACACAATCGATTCATAATTGAACAGCAACCGCATAGTAACTGTCACTTTAGACAGATATTGTACAGTGACAGTAACTATGCGGTTGCTGTTCGATTATGAATCGATTGTGTTAGCAGACTTGGGGCCCTGTGCTTAATGAAAAACATTTAATAAGAAACGTAAAACGAAAACCTATTTGGACGTCGGCCTCCTAAACAATCGTGTTTAGATTTCTTGTTTTTTTTTTTTTTTTTTTTTTTTTTTTTTATACATTATAGGCAAGTATTTGATCTCGATCTCACCTGATGGTAAGTGACGATGAGATCTACGATGGAGCATACTTGCCTAGGTAGGAAGGCGGCAGTAGATAAGAGACGCTACATTCACTAGGCTCATGCAGCGCAACTGATCTGACCCGCCATCCATGAATGGCAACACCGAACATCATGCCGGAACACGGCTAGGCCGCTTGGCGACATGGCTTTGTTCAGTGGGTGGTGACTAGCCACGGCCGAAGCCTACCACCAGTAGAGTTGTCACCTGGTTGGCACCACCCAGGGTCACGTGTAGGGTATCTCGAGGGTACTTAATTCTCCTACGGACGAAGGTGACTCGACCCCGTCGTTGTCTGTTTGTTCCAGTATTTAGAAAATCGCTGGACCAAATCCAACTGGGTTAAATCACACAAAATTTATATTGAGTCGTGTATTTCAAAACTAGTAAATAAAAAAACTTCTTAATACATTTATAGGCAGCTTCGAAAGTACGATAGGAGTCAGTCGAAAATTCATAATCGGGGTCGACTAAGGGATGAGTGAATTTATGTCGGAAAGTTTTATGTGTTAACACACGATTACACTGTCGGGTGAACGCTTCATTGTAAGGGAGCATTGGAAGGACATCCTAAGCTTTGAGTGCGAGTTTTATCTTAAGTGACACGTTTACTACATAGTCTTCTTGTCATTGTGTACGGCAAATTGAACAGCGCGTGTAGCAGACGCTATCTATACCTACCTTTCAATTCCGTGTCAAAGCACTTTCAAGTATACGTTTAGATTACAAATAAACTTGTACTTGTCATAAAAAACATCGCGAATGTATAACTTTATCCATGAAAATAAGGTCGCTGTAAATTTATCTGTATAGACATGTGCATTACATGTAAGACATAACATACTTAGTAGTTTTAATTTTCTTTTGGATGCTATTGTATGCCTATTTTGTATTTTGCAGTGTTAGCCAAGGTGGTTAGATGCTTGCTTTTACAACTAGATGTGTAGCACTGCTGGGAATTTCGGATTCCGTGTGCGAATCTAAATTAACCGACATAAAAAATGAGGGGTTCTCAATTCGGTTGTTTTTTTTAACAATGCATAATTATCACTTGTTTATCGCGCTGAAGACCAACATCTTGTTGTCTGACATGTCGTGTTCGCCATTTATCATTCGGCCAGCGTGCTATACTATGGCCCAAATCCACTACGAACTGAGTGGTAGAAACGGACGCTTAAGCTATTGAATATTGAACCTAATTACATCTAGTTTGCTTGATACATTATTGTTGTTTGATTCCAGGCAAAACAAGCTCGCTAATAAGCATATCGGAGGCTCTCGTACCGGTGATCTACTCGCCCGTGTACAGCAAGGTGTACCTGAGCACACTGTCTACCCTGCCCGGCGCCTTCTACCTCATCAGCGGGGCGCTGGCGGTTCCTGCCATAGTTTTATTATTGTAAGTACACACATACATATACTCACGCCTGTATCCCACGGGGGTAGGCAGAGACCACTGATTGCCATATGCTACGATCCTGGCATACCATTTTTCCTTCATTCACTTCCGTCGGTTGAATGTACTACGGACTTGCCCTTTCTGGAATAGACCATTTATCTGGTCATGAAAGGTCTTCCTCGGGCGCCCCCTTCCGTCACTACCACTCACGTTTGCTCGGTATATTTCTTTTGTCAGTCGTCTTTCATCCATCCTCTCAACATGGCCAATAAAGGTTTTTATTGGCCATGTTGAGAGGATCTTAGCATAGCAGCATTATTGTAAGTGTCGCGCCAGAACGGCTGAACGAATCTGGATGACATTTGTCACAGCGATAGATTATATTATCTGGAATAGCACATAGGCGGCTTTTTATCCTGGTGAAATGTATGGTTCCCGTGGGATAGATTTGTTTTAATTTGTCATACCTTTTAATCGCGGGTAACACCGCGGGCGCAGCTCGTTTCTACATATTTTTGTAACATCTATAACAGTTGTTATGGATAGTAGATCTTTAAACATTCTAAGGGTCATAGATGGCAATTGTCAGTAAACAAAGATTAGAAGTCTTCTCCAATATAAGAATCTGTGTCTTTATTTAATATATAAATGAATTATTAAATTACCCCCGAATTTATAAACGTTTTATAACTTTATCAAACGTCATATAGTACTGCGCAAAGCAAAACTTCTGTGCGCAATACTATATATGACGTTTGATAAGGTTATAATTGGTACGTCTATAAATTTGGGGTTATAGATCCTAGTAAAAACTGAATGCCAAAAAGGCTAGGAAAAAGAAGTTTCTAATAATTATGTGCGCAGTAATAAATATATACTTACTGCATTTCCATTAAAGCCTAATTTAGGTTTTATGACTACAATTTCTGGAATGAAAAAGAAACCTAAAGCCTAAGCATCACGACTTAAATTTGTTGATATTACTGTATCTCATCGTCATCATTATCAGCCTATTGTCGGGAAGGTCTGTGTCCAGCAGGACATTGACCTCCCCGGAGCACGTCACCGAGCTCGGGCTACAGATCTCTTCATCCAGTTTTTGCCCCACTTTTCGCAGGTCATCACTCTATCTGACCACAGGGCGCCCTACATACATTGTACCTAATGATAATTATGGCATATATGTGGCACAATTTAAAATACGCTAAACACAACTTTAAGTATGGCGGGCTTGTGATCAATATACAATATACGATCACGGTTTAATTTAATACAAACCTAATTATTTATCACAATTGTGTACAGGATTATCCTCACACCTGCCCGACACATTCAAATAAAGCACGTTTTCCAATGTAGGTATCTTATCATCTTTATAAAAAGCAACATAAAACAGGCGCAAAGCACATTGCCCAACACTTGCGGCTGCATTTCGACATGTCAAACAAAAAGAGACCTTGTCGACAAGTGGAGAGTTCGCCCTTACTATAATTTTGTCATCAGACCAATGATCGATTTCTAATGACCGTTGTAGCCTTGAGTTATTTTCTATTTGTGTTTATCTAATTCTCAGGCTGTAGTGACTTATGAATGACCTTATTCTATCCGGCGCTAGAATGGGAATGTTTTTGTTGAGCGTTTTGTCATAGTAACGCTTTGTTTTAAATGGAATTCGCGAGAGCCGTGAACTGCGTGTGACGGAGTTCGGGATTTTTTTGTTTTTAGTCGAAATAACAAGTTTTTATCAGCAAAATTAAGGCACCGCAATGCAAAAGTCATCTCAAAATATCCCAGGGTTTCTGTTACTCAGATTATTTATGATTACATTGGACCCAATATCAGACTCTTAACTCGTATATTACCTATACTTAGTTTCGCTGCTTACCAATAAATATCATAGCAAAGGCGGCCTTTTATTGATCTCGTTAGGATTTAACGTTATGGTCTATGGTTGTATTTTAAACACTGAGCATAATGTTCTGCTAAACCTCATTAGCCTGAGCCCTCCACTCAAACTACAAAGGCTGCACAAAACTGGTTAATTATGTTAAGTATGCATGAAAATAATCATACTTTAATACAACATAAACTAACCAGTTCTTTTGCGCATCGCGTTCTTCCACATAAAGATCGATTAATTCCTATACGAACTTGGATTGTACCGCTCGTAGATAGGCATATTCTGCGCTAAGAGGCCACCTATATTTATGCATCGTAGCGCAAAAGGGATAGCGTTATTTACTTGCGCGTGTACGTAATAAAGGAGGATGGAGAGCGTGCAAGCACGCTTAGATTGATGCTCTGAATCAAATGAGTAACTTATCTATTCTAATCATCATATCATAAAGACGTGATGTTTGTGAGTTAAGACGTAGGACTTAATCTCCGGAACTAACTACTGATACGATTCCAAAAATTGTATCACTGATAGATAGTTACATTATCCCTGAGTGCTATTGGCTATTTTTAATTCAAAACGAATGAAATGTAATGAAAACGTGTGAGAAACAAGATGATTTTTAATGAACTTTTTCTAATAGCGTTTTTACAAAAAAGAAACAGTTTTGGATCATAGGTTTAGGTTTTATAGGTCCAAATATCTACTTAGTTAAAAGACACCGAGATCCAATTAACAAACAGCACCGAAATGAGCAAAGACGACCTCTTAAGCAACTGTACCTAGGTACTTAGTCCTAACCACATGACTGTTTGTTCACAGATTGTTGTACAGTCTCCGAAGAAAAGACGCCTGCGAAGCCGCCGCCGCCGAGGCCAAATCCAAGGAGAACGAAGTCACTCGGTTTTGATAAAATATTTATTGTTAAGAATAAAAGTTACCAATAGATTAGGTACCTACTCAACACAATCTCAATAAAATTAGGGTTTGTATTGAATCGCTTGTTTTTCAAACTCCAGCAAGAATCCATTTATAGTATAATTAATACCTAGTCACCATTGACACCTTTTACAGGACTCCGACATAAAATATGGGCTCTTAATTAGCTGTGGCAACACTTCTTATTATCGCCTCTAATTAGTGCGACCTATAGGTAAGACACAGACAAGACAAAAATATATTCCCAACATACATACATAGATACAGTACCTATGTATGTATAAAAAAAATCCCTACGCAGACTTTTAATTGGATGTTAAGCTAAAAATTTCGAACTACGTGGTTGCCAATGAATGTATAATCAAGACTATGAGACTATTTCAAGTTGGGTGTTTTTAAAAACGTTGTCTTTACAAAACCAAACAATATCGCAATCAAACAAAATGGCGTGACAACGAATAACATGATTATATAGTTAAATATCAATATTATTATTTTTATTTAGCTTCTACATAACTACGGTAGGTATCTACATAAGAGGAACGTCTTAGATAACTTGACCTGTGGGTTCATTGTCTCATAATACACAGTATAGTTATTATAATACCTACTTTTAAGGCAGAGACAAAGTAGGTAACATAAACATAAAAAAAATATACCTACCCTGTACTGAGCCGACGGACAAACGCTACTGGATCGCCTTGTTTAAAAAATGTCAAATATTTTGTATATCAACGTGATCCATATAACATAGATTGCTAAAAAACTGAGACAATCAATTATGAAGAAAATGCATACCTACCTAACTACCGCTTCGTTTTGAAATAAAACTAATCTTAAGGATTTTATCGCGGTTTATTTTTTATTTTACGTTCCCGACGTTTCGGCTGCTTTGCAGCAACCATGGTCACGGGAGGACTGAGGTGGTTGACGTCCTAGTGTCATAGTTTGACGGGGGTACCCTCATATTTAGTTGTTACTTGCGGTCCGATCTACGCAGAAAGAGCTCACTGTGTCTTGAGGTTTTGCAATGGTACGCTTGGTTCTGGATTTTATGATGTTTACTACAGGGTCCCAAGCTGGTGGTAGCACCCAGCCATCTTCCCTATTGAAATTAGTATGTTTTTTAATTTCAATGGCCTCGCGTATCATCCTTGGTCGGTCGCGAAATAAACCGCGATAAAATCCTTAAGATTAGTTTTATTTCAATGTGTAGTATTCGCGTAAATATAAGAAATCAATACCGCTTCGTTTTTACTAGTAGGTTGTAAATAATGTTTCGAGCGATAATTATTTAAGTAAATCGACGTAATTAGGGCGTTTAAACAAAACACAATTTATCAGCGCAACATTTTGCTTCTAATATTCGACACGTGATTAGAGCTGTTTGTCTTCCTGTAAGTACCTACCTACTTATTCGAGTTTAATCATTATTGTGGATAATAAGGTAGGTTCCTTTTTATTGGTGTCTAAGACCAACGATACCTGCTCTATTTGAAAAAAAAAACAATCAAGTAATTTGGTTAAGTAGATCCAAATATGGCGAAACGAATCTACGAGATTCTGAAACATATGATAGAACTATATCGGAAAATACATGTAACGGTACTAAATAATTTGAGAGTTCTAGGTTAAACAACGAGTAGGTATTGAAAGCAACAAGTTGCGATGGAGTATTTAAGGTAGAAGCGCTAGGTCAGGGCGCGAAATTCAAAATGTCAATGGTTTTTTACGAAAAATTTGGACATCTTTATGATGTAATTTAGTTTTTGGCTATATTGGCATTCTGCATTGGATATCTCGGTGTATTAAGTTTGCTTAAAAAATACCTAAAGCGATACAATACTCCAAGGTTTGTAAAAACCGCTACTTTTACTAACTTTGGAGTGTTGTATCGCTTTAGGTATTTTTTCCTCGTTACACGTGATATCAAATGCCTAGCACCGATATTAATGTAAGTATGTACCTACTTACCAAATACTAATTCAAGTTACAGAACTCAATTTCAATCTTGCAAATTGGCATCTTTGAGTTTAAAACTTTTCCACTTATCGGTGGTACTATGTACCTGCGTACGATTCTACTGGATCTACTCTTACCCAGGATTGGTCGGACAACATCGTGGTATCGCTATCTCATTATCTGACGTCGCTTCTCGAAGCTGTGATGACGTATGCCTTTTTTTTTCGCTGGGAAACGCATTTACGCATACCGCCCGAGCCCGGGGGAGCTCGGACGATTATGTGGGGCTCCTGGATAAGTCCAGACTACCCACTAAAACCCAGCGTGCTGCTCTCATCGCATTGACTTGAGGATTGATTATAAGGATTTATTGTATTGAAGATGTCAATCAATGGCTACACTGATCGTGACGCAGTCTTGAGCCACATGAGAAGAGATCTGGCCTTTGCTCACATCACCCAAGACTACTGAAATAGTATAAGGTATCGTAATAATAATAATATATAGTAATACCAGCCCTTTCAATGTCCCACTGTTGGGCACGAGCCTCCCCTCAATGCGAGGGGGATTCGGCCATAGTCCACGCTAGCCCAGTGCGGGTTGGCATAAGGTATCGTACCATGGATATATTGACGAAAATGTCTGGAGGACATCCTATTTTCGGATGTCCCCGACACATTTTGGTCGGTGGCATGTCATTAAATTGATAACGTATCGGAATATGCCATCAATTATCTTTGTGTGCTATCAGCACATGCTATTAGTGGATTGGGTTCATTGAAGGAATTAACATGAAGCCTGTGTTCTGCGTAGTACAGAGAAAGTAATCACGACATTTACTTTGCAGGGTAAGCAGGGTATATAGAGCTGCACTGTTGTCTAGTAAGGTGTCGTAGGATGAGTGGCTAGTTTAAAGCCATTTGGAGCAACGAAAACGAACTCCCAGCTAATAATAATAATTCCAGCCCTTTTTTAATGTCCCACTGCTGGGCACGGGCCTCCCCTCAATGCGAGGGGGATTAGGCCACCACGCTGGCCCAGTGCCGGTCTCCACACATCTTTCAAGGGGCTCTCTCAGACATGCAGGTTTCTTCACCATGTTTTCCTTCACCGTTTAGCAAGTGATAATCGTGGTTGAAAATGAAATTCGCACATGAAATCCCAGAGATGCGAGCCGGGGTTTGAACCTGCAATCCTCGTTACCGAGGCAAGCGTTCTACCAATTTGGCTATCACTGCTATTCCTAACTACATTACATAGAATTCGTTTTAAATGTAACAGTTGGAAATTTAACAGATTCCGTACCTACCTACCTCTGATATTTTCATGTGCCAATCTGATTTTTAATAATGATTATCACTAGTTGTTGAACAATGATAGCAAACATTGTGAGGAAACCTGCACGTCTGTCGAAAGACGTGTGAAGTTCACCAAACCGCAATGGGCCTGCGTGGCGGACTATGACCGTTCCCGGTATCATTAGTAATAGACTCGCCCCCAAATACATTGGGACCAAATGCCACCGGCGAAATATAGGTGCATTTCAGTGCACTACTGCCTACTTCTTCGGGGATTACACGCGTGATAGTAATGGTGTAAATAAAAGGTAAGTCCACAAACGAAATTATCATGGCCATAAATGGGTGGGTAATTAGCTCCTATGAAGTAAATAAGATACTTAAATACACACATATTAAAAAACAATATAGCTTACAATTTAATTTACACATCACTATAGTACAAGTTTGTAAATAGAAAAATAAATAAAATAAACAAAATAAACTATTAAAACTTAAGTTTGAAGTCCTTGGAAATAATTTTCTTGGTCGGTTGCTTGGTATCCTTTTTGCCCTCTATCAGCATTTTGATGTACTTTCCTTGTTGCTCGGAAGGCAATGTAACGCCTAAAACATCGCAGTTACGGATGATTTCCGTACAACCGCGGATGTCTCTGTTTCTTACTGAAAACAAAAGATAGTAGAATTATGTTACGTCACTTTTTAACTTCAGAACAAAATATATAGACTCCGTTATAAAGCGCTAAGAAGTCGATACTTGTCGGAGCACACCACCAAAGTATTATCCGGTACTTAGAGATGGGGGTTATCTAGTAACTGTATCGATAGTATTAAACTGGGATATATAAGGTGTCACAATAATAGTGTAAAATATTTTACACCCCAAACATTCCCAAAGGAATAAATCAAATTTATTGGACATTTAAAAAATACACCCGTACTGAGCGCACGGCCGGTAGCGTTTGGCCGGTTCTCCTTGTTTAAAAATCAAACATCATTTACACAATTATTTTATACTAGCTGCGCCCCGCGGTGTTACCCGCGCAAAAAATCATGTCGATCCATTGCGCTATGAAAAATTGAAACAAATCTGTAAGCGGTGGCCGCAGGTCCGCCACACGCCGGGGTGAGAATAAAACGGCGGGAGGGATGGTTAAATAAGAACATTATATTAAAAGAAAATTTTGCCGTGCGGACATAAAAGTGACAACATTTACAAGGCCTAAAACAAAAGTCTACAAAAAAATATGTAATAGCTTCCAAGGAGATCGCGTCGTTAACATTCTCCACCCTAGTGCTGGTTCAACACACCAAGCCAACATGGATTCGAGCGACGCGTGCCGCCGTACGCTTTAGAGTTCCAGTGTTGATTCTGACCAATAAGCCTCTCCCGAGCCCCACCCCAATGTGGATTGACGGGAGCGATAAACGTCAACTGTGCTCCGTTGGTCCGAATAGGTCCAAGCCGCAGTGGGTGAAAAGGGTTCTAGCGATGAGCCATTTGGGCGCCAGGTTCGTCTTCCATTCTGGGCATCTTCGAATCTGATGGGAAATCTACGTGGCCATCAATCTGGACTATACACTGGTTGTCCGGTACCAGGGACAAGAGTATGTCTTGACTGAATGACGTCCACTGCGCATGCTTAATGAGTAAAATCAAAGAGGTCATCACATGTACTCTTACGGGCTTATCTGGAACTCTTCTTCCTAGAATTCTCAAATTATTCCTGGTCCTCTAGGCCTTTAGTCGTTGTAGCACTGTCAAAGACCAGATGTAGATTTGCTTTATTCGGGTTAGCAACACTGTAGTGTGGTGAATGCCACGTCTGAGCGGCAGCTTGTGTGTTCTCTACTTTCTTCGCATGATCGTTTTCAAGTAAATGACTCGCCCTATTCGTGTACTTGCCGGCAAATCCTACACTTGCGGTCGTCTTTCTCTTGATGCCCTTCAACCGTGTCAGTGCATTCTGGTAGCTGACAGGCATTTCGCAGTACTGTTCCATCCATGGCAGGTTCACATGCCACCTACTGTCGACGATAATAGACGTTTGTTCCAGTACGGCCACAGATTGTTCGTCATCATCATTACTGCGTGGCATACCCGTCACGGCCAAGGACTCGATTGCGAATTTTTTAGGGGTGATGTTAAACTCTTGGGTAGATTCCACAGATATATTAGAGGAGATATGTTATGAAAGCGGTGGGCTTGCGCTCACCTTATGCCAAAATTACGCTTACATAGAGTTTTCGCCGTCAGTCGACTGCAACTGCACGTCGGTATCGGAGCTCTAACTTTTTTTTTAAATGCCGTGTTATTCCGTGGTTGTGTGCTAAAATACTAGCAGCAAAGTGAACTACGCGAAAGATGGAATCTCATTTCACCAGCCAGTATTAAGTATTTTATTTATTCGTCTTTAAAATCATTAAAAACAACAAATCAAAAAATATTTAATGCCTTTATTATGTTATTTTAGTTTTCATGTAGCACAACGACTTTTTTATTTTTGTACAAAATACATGGCTCTTTAAGTACCACCTATGTTCGCTACTGAGTGAATGTACGAGGCAATGGATAGATCGTCTAACGATACTTTGAATAAACTGGTGCGTCGCGTGGTACGGCCGCTGTATACGGCGACGACGCAGCACGCACCGAAGAGACTTCGTATTGGTTGGTTTTAGCGAGTGGTGGGAAACAAAACGGAGACAGCGAGTTCCCATACATTTTGAATCGCACGGCATATCTCTCGTGATCTGTGGTAGATTCAAACAGGTCTCCATAAATAGTGTCGTGCATATCCTACTCAAGTTAGCACTCCGTCGTTAGCAGCAGAGGTGGCGGTGAAATCCTTCGGTGCGCACGTTAACGGCTGAACTGTACCATCATTGGTGCCAGGGCCAGTCTCCACTGGCGAGCACAGCTAGCCCGTTTTATTACCATACTCGGGGGCTGACTGTACGTTTTGTAGTTCCTGTTGGTTGCGCTCTAACCACCTCTTCACATCCGTGCCATCGTTACCGCGTGAACTGTATTTCTCGTCCAATTCCGCAAGGTCCGCTTCCGATTTCTTATCAATAAGTTCCATTTGTATCCGTGCATTTTGCGTGCAGCTTCATATTCCAGTCGTTTCCTCCGCGCCAGTATAGATGGCAAGGTCGACCTTCTAATCTTCCATGCCTTACAGGAACGTGGTGGCGGCGACGTCTCTCGACGCTCAACTACAGTGCTGCCACCCGCAATAACAATCGTGCGATCGAAGACAGGTACCGTTACATCAATCTGCGTTTTATTTACATCAGTTGGCTACTGAGTACCTTGTTGTTGATTGAAATCCGCTGTTTCCATCAGTGCATGCTCCATACATGCCATCATGCGCGTTCTCACCATTGCAGAACGTGGCGGTGTGCGAATCATTGGATCCGACCGAAGAACAACTTGTAAGCGATGGCCGCAGGTGCGGCACACGCTGGGTTGAGAATGAAACGGCAGGGGGGATGGTTAAATAAAAAACTTATATTAAAGGAAAATGTCACCATGCGGACATAAAAGTGACATAATTGACAAGGCGCAAAACAAAAGTTTACGAAAAAATATAAAACAGCTTCCAAGGAGATCGCGTTGTTAACAAAATCGGGATAAATTTAAATTAAACGGGAACCATACATTTTACCGGGATAAAAAGTAGCCTATGTGTTATTCCAGACTATAATCTATCTCTGTGGCATATTTCATCCAAATCCGTTCAGCCGTTCGGGCGTGAAAGAGTAACAAACATCCATCCAAACTTTCACATTTATAATATTATTATATTATATTATATATTATTATATTATATATATTATATTATTTTATAAATAAACAAGATCTATATAACTTACTGATTCATCTGTTAATATATTTTACACTATTTTTTTTAGACCTTATACTACAGATGTAGATAAGTATGTAAATCAAATATTTGTGTAATTTTGTAGGCTGGTAGGTTGGTGTGTTCGTCTGGCGATATTATTGTAAAAAAACCTAGTATGTTTTAATTGAGCAACTCTACTACCAATATTTACCATGGGCATAGGGCCATGATAACATCAGTAAATAAATACATTTATAACCCAAAGTTCATTACAACAATTGATTAACAAAACAAACTTGGTTCTTAACAATACAATCTTCAATGTCACATTACGCTGCCAAAATGGGACTAGGTAATATTTATTATCAGTAATCATAATATTTATAAGAACTAGCAAAGATTTAAGGCTGTGTCCCCAGTCGGCAAACAGTCAGCGGCCGACAGAGTGAGCCGCAAATTTGTGGCGAACTGAAATTCGAGTTAGCTGCAAACTCAGATCAATTTGCGTGCGTCGCAAGCAAACTGTTATGTGTTAGCCGCTTATTTACGTCGACCGTCGACCGACCGACTGAATTTTCACTGTCAACTGTCCACATGACAGTTTGCGGCAAACGGACTCACTACGCCCGGCGAACAAGCATATCGCCGCCGCCGACTGGAACCGGTTTTGCTGTGACTCGGCCGCTCACTGAATCAATCGGCGCGCGCAACACAGCAAACTGCGTAGAGTGAGCGCAAACTAGCAAACTGTGAACACTCTATTTCAAATATATGGAAGGGCGTACTAAACCGATACGCCGCTAACTCAGTCACCGCTGACAGTTTGCCGACTGGGGACACAGCCTTAAGGTAGCATGTGGCGAAGTTGTTTATGAAGTAGGTAGAAGGCACCATCTTTGAATTTTACAATAGTTCTATGAGGCATGTATACACATGAAGACAATATTTTACCTTTTATGAGATTTACTTTAACAAATGGGATGACAGGATCAGAGAAAATATTAACTTAATTTAATTTATTAATTGCCTCAACAAAATATCTATGGTATGATCACAAATTAAGCAATGCTTGTTGCATAGATACAATGGACTGGAGAAGATCCCACTCACCAGACCAAGACAGATTATGAAAAGGTAATTTTTGAAATTTGTCTGTGGGAATCAAACTCACAACTATCTGATATACTCGGTGCAGACCCAATGGACCTCAAGCCTATTGAGCAAGTTTCTAATATAGTAATGGAGTGTAAACTATTTGAACATCTCATCCATAGTTGTTTACCACATACTTATTTGATAAAAAAAAACTATTACAACAACATAACCAGTATATACTTACATTTATAATTAAACAAGACTTGTAATACTGTAACATATTCAGACATCATGTCATATTTGAGGAAAGTCTGTAATAGTCTTACAACAGCGTCTTCATTGTAATCTCTAAGAGCCATGGTGCTTAATTCTCCTGCTCTGAAACAGTCAAGAAAACATAGTTAACCGTTAGTATCGAGTCGTGGTTGCTTACTTTGGGCCTCATAAGAAGGCTCAAGGTTGCTGAACACACAATGGTGTGCTCAGGGTTTCACTATGCGATAGAATCAGAAATGAGGAGATCTATATATGAACTAAAGTTCAATGTTGAAGTGGCAGTGGGCAGGTCACATAGCTCGCAGAACCAATGGCTGTTGGGGCAGAAAGGTCCTAGAATGGCGACCACGAACTGAAAGATGTAGTGTACACAAGGTGTTAGGCTACATTGTTATTTGATACTCACTTATCAGCAATAATGTCTAAAAGAACTTCAGACGACTCCAACAGTTCATTCGCTAGCATTTGGTCAGAGAACCAAGTACTCGCCCAGCAGATATGCCAATAACATACCAAGGGATAGTGGTCTGAAAATTGTGCACTAAACTCCAAAACATTGGTTTTAAATATCACTAAGGATGCCTCTGATCTATTTAATACTGAATCTTGTATTAATTCTCTAAATAATATTCTGTAATAACTTCTAAGGTTTTCATATTTTTTATAGCACATTTTTAAAATTGACAACCCTTTTTCTGAGTTACCTCTCATGCACTGTGCTTTAGCTAGAAAATGTAAGTATTCTCCGTTTCTTTTGTACAAAATAGGATCAACTTTGGAACAGTAATTCTGCAGTATCACAACCATGTCTGGTTTACCGTTATTGCTATAATGCTTCAACAACTTTTTCAATGTTATCCAACTGAAATGTTTGCGAAAATTCTGACATTCCATAATTAATTCTTCAATATCCTTATCTCGGTTTTTAGACAATAATTCCGCGAATACATTGTGTAAGTCGTCATTATTCATTCGGGATATGTCGGGTTTGTTGTTGGAGTCTGTGAAATATTGAATGCTGGTATCTGAGCTCAGCTGGGTGTACATTCTTTGTTTTCCAGTTAATTCATTAACGAAGGCATCTACAGTGAACGTAGAATATTTACAGGCTATTGGTGCACATCTTTGGAATATTTTAATGCTGTTTAAAAATCTCGCATAGTTTAAAATATGCTTTTTAATTGGCATTCTCACTGAATTCATTGTTTACAAGTTGGTGTACAATAATAATATACCTAGTCCTTGTTTTCTATATTTTCCACATTTTGTTCTTGGATACAATTGTATAAACTAAAATAATTATATAATAATTAATAATAAAGTAATTAAAAATGTTTAGTCGTTTTCTTTGCTACACAAATAAAGGTTATTTTCATTGACATTTTGTTATTTTGACAATTCGTTGATTTTATTGACATTTGACACATCTTTCTTGACCTTGGACATGACATAAGTCGTAAGTTTAGGCCACAGAGTACCTTTTATATTTTTACGATATACCTAGCCACATTTTTTATTGAAATTGGAACAATATACCTACGAAAAATGTTAACCAAAAAATTAGGTCATTATTTAAAACTCACTGCTACTGCTACCTATCAGTTAACATTACAAACTAGCATAATTTAGGTATATTGAAAGGTAATTCTACTCGTCCATAGATGTCGCTACTCGAAACTTAAACGACAGAATTACTTGCTCATAGATGTCGCTACATAGGGCTATGTTGAATAACTTTATCTTTGGTAATGGAAAACTAATGGCTAGATCTAACTTTGGTTAAAAATACTTAAATAAATATACTTACTAATCTTGTGATTGTTAAAAAAAGAAACGATTAAAAACAAGTTGTCATGTCTTTCGATATTCAATACGTGGAACGGATTACGAATTTTATCTCAACAGATATCGTATGACGCTCTAGTTTTATTTTATTTCTACCAAGTGATCGCCGACAATGATCATTCTTCGATTAACATGCAGCTATTAGTCGTTAATGCCAAGTGCCCAGCGGGGTGCCCAACGAACGTTAGTTCAAACTTACACGCCATCGAACGAGTTTATAGACATTTTTTTTAGAAGACATGAACTCGTGCCTATTCATTAACAGGGCACAAAGTTGACCCTCACTATATTAAATTATAGTTATTTATTGTTGCCCTATACTTTACTTTAAACGGCTGTGAATAAGTATTTAAGGTAGACCGCGTGCACGCAAGTCAACAACGACATTAAAATAATCACCACAATATAATATGGCTTTTTCGTATTGTTTTAAATTAGGTTTATTTAAATCTATAAATTAATAATCTTAGCTGGTAGTCCCATGTGTCAGCTCTTCGAGGACAGATGCAATTATAATAAATATAATAATACCAGCCCTTTTTAATATCCCACTGCTGAGCACGGGCCTCCCCTCAATGCGAGGGGGATTAGGCCATAGTCCACCACGCTCGCCCAGTGCAGGTTGGCGGACTTCACACATCTTTCGAGGGGTGCTCTCAGACACGCAGGTTTCCTCACGATGTTTTCCTTCAGCGTTTAACAAGTGACAATCGTGGTTGAAAATGAGATTCGCACATAAAATCCAGATATCCCAGAGGTGCGAGCCAGGGTTTGAACGTGCGATCCTCGTTACCGAGGCAAGCGTTCTACCAACTTGGCTATCACTGCTATTTTATAAATGTGAAAATGTTAAATTCAAGTAACTATAGTAATACAATTATTAAGTATAAACAAATTCAAGTAACTAAAGTAACACAATTATTAAGTATAAACATTAATGAAATGTTAAATTGACCACATAACAATGTGCGACGCCCTCTAGCGATTACCATAGAGCGGTAATAAATTATGACCGCTCTATTACCTACCGTACAAACTCGATCTATGGTTACTGGTTTATTTATTGCGCTATTTCACGGTTCCGTGGTTTATATTTTGTGGTTTTGGCGCGATAACAATATCAACGTGTTTGGTATTTTATATAATATCGCCAGACGAAAGCACCAACTATACGGTCCTACACTAAGCAACGCTTTTTTCATGGGTATCGTACAATGGACTGGGGGCGAACTCAGTATATAATACTTATATAGATACTAAACATCCATGAATAGGGTACAAATATTCGTGCTCATCACGCCAAGTTAGATCCCGGACCTTCAGCGTAGAAGGCAGGTACACTACCAACTGGAATGGAAGTTCGTCAAAGCAGACAATCCTTAATTAACCTGCCGTATTTTAATTCACATATGTTCACAATACAACTTAATATAGTCATTATTTCCTCGTAATAAGTCAGAATATCCTCATACACGTGCTTATCTGGAACTTGCTTGACGTTACATAGAATCAATGCAGCATAAGTTTTATACTTAAAATATATTTTTTATATTATACCTACTATACGAGTAGCGTGCTTTAATATCTGGTGTATCATTTCGGGCACCACACATTGTAATAAATAACATTGTCAATGGCAAATTTATTGATCGATTGATTCATTAATACATCAACAACAACAGCCAATCCATCGTCATACAGAGATCGTCAGATAAATTGTCACTTATAACGTACTCGTACATTATCGTGTGCGATACTTCAAGCTTCGATCTTCAGATATTTTCTTGAGATACATATATCTACAGATGTATGACCCATGATGCAAATCTTGCGACATCTCAAAGCTACCTGGAAGAATTTATACTTATATTTGGTTGAAAATCGGTTACGGTTGTTGAGCTAAGAAATATAAAATAAAAATGATTTGTTTTAAGGTTCTATAGACTACTTTTTTTTGGTTGATTTTTAAATATTAAAGTAATGTGCAATATTCACATGCGAATTCGCGTGTACTACACCTATCGGCTTAGTTTTTTGTTTCTAGGTATAATTATTCCTTTTATTCCTTCGTCCAAGCTTTTGACTTGACTCCCTTGAAATGCTTATAATATAGGCACTATTTTACCTACCTTCACTATGTCCAAGGAAGACCATCGCCTGACTGGTCGTCTCTGGTCATTCTATTAGTTTAATAATTATTTCTTATCTTCTCTGTAAATAATCTTTAAAATCTTATTCACTATCATGTTTCTACCATTCAAGCTGCGTCAGTCAGCTACAGTCCAAAGCCGCATACTGAAATTCTTCGGACACGTCTCAAGGCGGGAAAGCTACTCCATAGAGCATCTTGTTGTGCAAGAAAAAGTGGAAGGGCAGCCGACCACGCGAATGGTCGCTCATGCGATGGACCGACCAGATCAAATTTTGCTTGGGCAGACCCTTACATGAAGCACCAGAAAAACCACCAACAGGGACAAATGTCGAGACATCGTGAAGTAAATCACATCTATCCCTGACAGCTCCACATGATGACCACCAGACCAGACCACCAGACGGCACTGACAAGAGCGATACAACAAAGAAGTATTTATCTATCATTAAGTAAAGCTTAAACATCGTGAGCCCAATTACAAACATCTTTATCAACCAATTAATCAATTATATTGCACTAGTTACACCTACAGACGTACCGCAGCACGGTACTCATTGTCAAATGAACGCCGCAATTAGTCATATTAAAATGGGATTAACACTTTCTCGGCGTCACTAAGATCTGCTAAGCTGTCCCGGAAGATTTATAACAACCATTTTTATTTGAGCTCGACAAGTATTTGTGGGGCGAATAAAATAGGATGTTTTCAGATGTCTTATCTGAATGGTGGACACATCCTTGTGTAGTTAAGAAGCCCGCAGGTTCTGTGAAGCTCCTATTTAATCAAATGAGTTACGATTCGTTTCGTCCTTACGAATGCGGTTAGTATAATTTCTTACCAACTTTTATTAATGGAAATGTATGCTGTCAGTATAGAACTATTATGTTGTCTGGTGAGGTTAAAACTTTAAATTGTACATTACTAATACGATGTGTTTATTAAACTATGGTGGAAGAGTATACGTTTTTATGATATAGCAGCAGATAATGGGCTGTGTGAAACTTTTCTGAATATTTATAACTGCAAATATATTTAAATACTAAGGCAATCGTGATGAGTTGGTAAATAAACTATTTTAACGTCAATGTTATCACAACATTATTACTCGAATCTAGATAAGTACCGGATGTGCTCACATTTTAAGGTTGTTAACTCCGAAAAAAATACACTGTGTGTTTTGCAAAACACGGCCTTTGTAAATTAGAAAAAATATCAATTTTTATAAGCTGCAATAGCAAAATGTGGCATAAACACAGCGATTAATTGAGGCCCTAACAACGGGCCTAGACAAAGACAGATCTGCGTAATTATTTACGAACTTTCATTGTTATTCCGACGTAATAAGCTATTTATGCAGATAAAAAAAAACATCGGCATAAATATGAGACTCTTCGTTCGATTAAAGCCTACTGTCGCAGCTCTATAGGCTATATTCACAATGGCTTGTCGATGTAATCTGAATGCTTGAATATATCGTGATCTTTAAGTCGATGATACCCTTATTGTACTGTCTGCACCCCTATCGTTTGATGGTGCGTACGCGATGTCGATCGGACAATGGCTTTCAGAGCGCGTGTCTCGCGACGACATTATCCTATCTCGGAGATTATAATAGATAACGGACTAGTTTAGAATTTTATTCGGTGTTGCCAAGAAGATTGAGTCTTTTTTGTTCCATCTTGAATGTTCGATAAGTTTTAATTGGAGTGTTTGTGAATGTATCAGTGAGCAATATGGTAACTGAACAATTTTTGTTTAAAAGTCAAATTCAAATCATATATTTCGTATATATACGGGGGCACTTACAAATTTTCACTAACTTTTTTTATTCTTAACTCTACAAACTGTCGGAACGCGACCTAAACTGAGAAGATCCGTTTCTCTTGACAACATGTAAATACCTAAGTAACCTAAATTCGATAATATAATAAAAGAGCCTATAACTAGGCAGGTATATTAGAGAGTCGATACTCTATATTTTTTATGAACGGTTTAATACATGTAGAGCTAAAGAAGATAATATAAGTTTATGATCAGAAATATGAGCAGCGAACTCACACTGCTCTATATCAGTTAACGTTCTTTTTTAAATAAAGTTTCCTGTATTTTTTTTCCACTATGTACTTTTCTGT
This sequence comes from Pheosia gnoma, assembly GCA_905404115.1. Taxonomy (NCBI): domain Eukaryota; kingdom Metazoa; phylum Arthropoda; class Insecta; order Lepidoptera; family Notodontidae; genus Pheosia; species Pheosia gnoma. The sequence goes on from FR989910.1 coordinate 4,583,959, forward strand.
ACAACATTTTATCTCCACAAACACCTAGATTCGCCAGCAACAACCAACAAATGCCTTGTAACGAGTATGTCTCTACTATTTCTCTTAAATCAACCACGGCTAAGCTTATAAACCTTCCTTGGTGCCTACACTCCTCCACCACCTCTGTTCACGGCCTGTGCGATTGACGGCACGATTTGTATCATTACATGGTGATCGTATCACGTACGATGGTTGTATGTCAGATACATGTCTAGTTCTAGACATTTCGCTATCGGCTGTGCGATCGGCTTATTGGGATGAGGATATTATGGTTATTATTAAAGCTTTAGCAGAGTGTGGTATGGGGATTTCCTTTAGAGCTGCGCAAGTTAAAATATACCTACATTATATTTTCTTACGGACTCTAGTTACTTGTAGTTTAATTAATTTCTGCTGTACTTTCAACATTGTCAGTATTATCGATTTAATGCGTTGTAATTCATCACCCATTATTTATTAGTGGTCGGTAACGACAATCCCTCTATAAATTATGAATAATAATTATTATCTTTTTTTTTAAACCTGGACGGTGCGGATTGGCGGACTTCACACGTCCTCCGAGGGACTCTCTCAGACATGCAGGGTTCCTCACGTAGTTTTACTTCACCGTCTAGCAATTAATAATCTAGGTTGAAAATGACATTCGCACATGAAAGCCAGAAATTCAAGAGGCGCGTTATGTTATTACAATATATCTGTTTGTATATATCTGAGTATATATATAACAAGGTCGTGAAACCTTTTATAATTCAAGACCGTGTGGGCCGATTTTTGTGATCTGTGGTTTTTTTCATTTATCCCTACACCGAATAGCATTAGCAGAATAACTGTTAACACATAGGAAATATTTACAAAAAAATAATATTAAAAGTAATTAATTTTCTCATACATTTGAGGTGGTACAAAAATCGCCGGAACAGCAATCGATTACTAAAATTACTATCTTTCCGCAGTACAGAAAAGTTAATTTGTTTAAAATAAATCCACTCTGTCGCTTATGTAAGGACTCACTTACAATGCCGACCTTGGAGCCAATACATCTATGTTATACATACAACCATTATCGTCTAATATAAATCCATTTATCTGGTCGTAAATCTTACTATCTAGCTTAACAATGATATCTTGAAGTTTATTGCAGCGATAAAAGTCGAAAATGAATCAGTGCATTATAGAATAAAATAAGTTGAAGTCAACATTTTTGGTGTCAAAGTTATAGTTTTTATACAAAACTTTATGAGATTCAATTAGTCATATTACCTATACAATAAGGTTCAATATAATCAGAATAATCGTTCGTATGTTGCGTTGCAGTCGATAAATCGTTGGATGATGTTTTGTGCCGGAAGTGCAAATGTGAGACCATTTGTCCACACTCAATGGCTGGTCCGAATGGATCGGTGTGGCCATTAATAAAATCGTTCTGTTCACAATAGCGGAGTAAGCAGAATAGCGTTATTTTGATCGGTTGCTTGAAATAAAATAATTTATTGGAAAACGGTAACAATGGGGATTGAAATGATTATGTGTGGATCAATAGCAATACATCAAGCTCACTCGTTGGTAATTCATTGACAAAATTTCGGGAAATCTTAATGTAAACATATTAATGGCAAGGTAAAACGAACCCTGCGCTCTCAAGAATAGAAGGGATTTTCTTTAAACAGGCATGATAACAGAGACACTGTAATATTAATCTTTGACCTCGGTAAACCGTAGCGCCAGAACTAAGTATTGCCATGTAAAAATGACCTTAATGTGCGTACGTAGAATGAATAAAATACTCAAACTATTTTTTTTCGTATAATTGTTCAAATCAAAGATTACAACATAAGAAAACTAAGGAAAATTTTAATTACGTGTCTCACTTAAAGTAGCGTAAAAAGGCTTCTTTAGCGTCACCCTTAATAAGTACAGTCGGCCATTTTTGGTATTCCGTCAAGGCTTCGTTATTGACGCATCTCATATTTTGTCCTATTAACCTAACATAGTATTAAGATCTATGTACTCTATTGTTTTGCGACATTGTGTTGATACTACGATGCCGAGGTCCAACCGCAACCCGCTGCGGTTGTGATCAATCAGGACAGCAGCACGACTATTTATAGATGAAAACAAATCAATGCATTATTTTATAGAATTTTTATGTTATTTATTGCCTGACTTGTTATTTAAATTGAATATCTTTTATTGAATTGCTTTAATGAACCGAATGTACTGATAACAATTTGAAAAAATATCAATTTTATCGTAACGTTAGTTTTGGTTATTTCAATTAGTTATCTCACCTTATAGCATTGTCCTCTATCTATCAGCTGAAAGACTATACTATACTGATGGATATAGGCCTCTCGTCATGAGGATCTTACTACTTTAACAGATCAGGATCCTCCTCCAATTGTATCCACCGTCTTCTTGCTACGTCCATTGGTCCGCCATGAGGCCTTGTGTCTGGAATATTTTGAAAATTCTAAAAAGGTTGGTTAATAATAGTTTTTATGATTAGTAAGTATAGTATTTTTATTAGTATGTAGTATATGTCATTGTTGAGTTTTAGATAATTTCTGAAATTAAACCACATTTCCATATTACTATATGTATACTCTACAGAGTAATGTAAACGAAGTTGTTAATCAGTTCTGTTTTTCATTGTAATTTAACCCTTGAATTGTGACTGTCCAATAAAAAGAAGTGTTATTGAAAGCGGTATAAAGTATTTATATTTACTGCCCCACATATTTCCCGAGTGCGAATCAAAACCCCGCAGCACGCCAGATTCCTGCCATCACGAATCGCCGAGCCAATTAAGCGAATCAGTGTTCCCATCATCATTGCAAATAGCATTTCTCATTATAGCAGTAAATTATCAAAGCCATTATTTACATTATCACTGACTCGGTGCTCCCAAATTTATGTGGAAACGTTAAGACTTGGATGCTAGGTATCAATTTTGATAAATAAATAAGCATTACCAGACAAACATACCAATCGTTTAATACTAATTAGTAAGTCTTGTATTGTGATTATCTCACGTGAAAAACGTATCCATAGATATATATATATACAAGTTTACAACATTGAATCGTAGAAGAAGGAAAATTGTTCATATCACAGAAATGAACGGATTATGTAAGGTGTAACTAAAATAGTGTAAAATATTCCAAAATAAAAATATCAAATTATTAGAAATTCCAAAAACACACAACGTAGGTACTGAGCGCACCGTCATTAGTTAAAAAAAATCAAACAGCATTTAAACAATTAAAACGTAATCCATATTACGCAATAATTCACCTTTTAAAATTGTTTACCCTATTTTTGTCCCCGTTGGAATAGACATACGAGGAAGTACGCGTCCTTATGGCTTGGTGGCATTTACCCCACGATTCAGCCTGTAGGAAGCACGGGCCAAACCGGCCGCTAAGCCAAGAGCACGCGTACCTACTTGGACGTTCATACCCTACTTTAACCACATGTATGGGGCATACACACAGTAACATATCATACGAATAGTGGTGCATTGTAGTGATTTGGTTAGCACGGACCGAATGATAACGCTACAATAGTATGAGCCGCAAAGGTGCCGATCGCATAAATTGCTTAAGAAAACAGACCGCCCACGGTTGGCGAATATAATAGGCAGTTAAAATGACGCTACAGAGATGGATTGAGTATTTACGATTTGGTATGAAGTCAAATGGGTATCCGAATGGGTAGGGGAAAGTACTTATAATACTTATTTGAAATATTGAAAAAAAATATCAAGCTACTTATTAATATGTTATCTTACAAATTTGGATTAGCAATTGAAATAAAACTACTTTTAACACGTTCACTGCGGCTTGAGGTTGATTCAGCCTCATGGTAGACTTTACGCTGGTGCGGCGCGTAAAACTGTGTTTTCTCTCTAGTGCGGCGGCTGTTTACACTCAACCGTATGAGGTATGACAAAGACAAATATAGCTTTCTTTATGTCTGCGAAGCATTGACTCAATATTGTAAAAAAAATATTTGAGGTCGAAATACGCCTCAAACGCACTGATCACAAAATTATTGAATAAGGTGCGGGTTGAGGCCGATTTCGACCTCTAGCGGCGGGGCGCGCGGGCGGCGTGAGAGCAGGTAAGTCGACTTTAGTGACGCTACCATAGTCGATACTGGAGCACGTGTCTTTGCGCAATCGTGTTAATTGTTTGTTTTTTATTTTTGTTAAATTCTTTTGTTTAATGTTTTTTTGTGTGTGTTCAGTTATATATTTATAGAGTGAGAGCCCGTGACACCCATACCTTAGTTATATTATAAAAGCTGAAAATTTTAACGAACAGCATGCAAAGTAATATAGAATAAATTAGATGAACGAATAGTTTGTATTTTATTTAACAACACCCCATACTTTTATGCAAAATACTATAACAATATAAAAAAAGTAATAGAAATATAACATAGACATGGACATTCATCGATATAAATTCATTCCCATCACTAATGCCGCTCCGATTTAGTGCGATGTGTGGTCTAAAACGACCTCAAATATATTTTAGGTGTTTTCTCTAAAACTAAAAATCAGAACCCGGGGCGAAGCTAGGTGTACATAAAACAATACCATGCAAGTAATTTTAGCATAAAATTAAACATCGAATCACGCTCCTGATCAAGTTACAACACATTTACCAAATGATTGAAACATGAGGCAGAAAAGGCCTCAACCGCATTACAAGGAAGTTTAGCTTGGGGTTGATTCGACCTCAGCCGCACCAGCTGAAAGTTCTTCAAAATGTGGCCCGCAGTGAACGTGTTAAGGCTTCTATCGCGTTTATTTTTTGTTTTTTTCCCGATAAAGCGATAGAATCCATAAAAATAGTAATATAAGAAATCAATATTGGATTAGCAAATTAATTATTGACAATTCCACACAAAAATCTGTAGGTACAGTTCCTCACGAAAGCATTGAAATAAAAAAAAACGATGAACAAGGCCGACATAATGGGCCCAAAGAAGCTTCGGCTCATGAAATAAGTTTTTTTTGTTCAAATTAATTCATAGGAGAAAAATTATATCAGAAATAAATTTTAAACTAAAAGCTTAATTTTAACTACCTCGTGCTTCTAATGATGACGCTCATTGCAATTAATTCAACGTATCAAACTCGATTGCTACCAGTCGATTTGTTTATAATGCGGCGAATTCAAAGACGCGCGATAAGATAAAAGATCATAAAGTTAAGTGAGTTTAATTAATCGATTTTGTATTGAATCGATTGTATTGAACTGTGGCATATTGTTTATCGATTAGCGATAATCTATGGCATTGCATAAAGTGTAAGTAGATATTAATTTTATATGACTGGTTTATTCTTCTTTCTTTTATTTTTTTATAAGTTCGTTCATTTATACATTATTAATAAAACACTTAACTCATTTACAAGAAATAAAATGTTCTACCTATTTTTAAATTCAAGACTTATCACCCAACTTTTTCGTGTTCTGATTAATACAGGCTTTAATATCGAATACTCAAATGGCACTCAAATTTAAGCGCTATTAAATTTATAATAAAAATGCAAAATAACTTCTGAAATTGTTATGGTGGTCTTAGCGTTTGTGTATTTACTGTGCCCTTACACACGTTTGGTATCATTTCAATCCGATTCCAAACTTTATACCAGATCGTTTAGAAAAATACGTACCCCTAAATTTGTGACATCTCAAATTAACGGCTTATATATAATAATATATACATATATTACTTGGCGTTCTAATAAAACTTTAGAGCCTAAAATAAAATTAGGAACGCCTGAGCCTAACAAATACCGTAAATAATAATATCAAACACACTTTTGGGTTATACTGTACAACAGATTCTGTCGGCTTCCCATTTAAAATTAAGTTAGAGTACATGAAAACATTTTTTTTATATTTTGCAAAAACTAGAATCATGGCAGCTACCTTTAGAATAAAATAAAATATTTCTAATGGGTAATCTAGATAACACAAATATCGGGATTATAAAGGTTTTTCTGCACGTTTTTCTCCGGCTTCTCTTGTGCTAATATATAGCCTTCGCCACTGCCGTACAAATATAATCCGTATGATCAGTCTTGATATCTCTAAACAAATGCACGTTTCCTTTGTCAATCTGACACAGCACCATCGACGGGTATCGTAAAGTGTTATTCAATGAACAATGTGCACGACCGCCCCAAGCGGACGGCAAACAATAGCGATGCCTAGCTTTCATATGATATGAGTTAGATCTAGGAAGGCTGAGACAATTTATGCAATGAAATACTATATTTGGACTTGTTTTATTCGGTCGTCTACCTGTGCAACCGGACATGTTGTCTATTTATACTTGGTTTATGTATTGTTGTTTATTATAAAAGTATTTTATTTTTGAGAAATATAAAATCTTTAAACCGATTTATTGTCGAAAAATATTTAGATATATAAAAATAAATGTTATCTATTAAGTTTCCTGCTTACATCTAAGTAGGTACATGGTAATTGATTTCTATTTATAAGTAAATAAAAATCAAAACAATATTTGTAAATTTATAACTATCGTAACTAAACAAAAATTTTGTGTAAAAACTAAAATGCATAAGAATTAAAATTCGTACACATAAAAGTTCAAATTGTAAGTTTTCAATGAATATTAAACATCATTTTGGTATGAAAATATAGGTTACGATATGGATCCAGAAATGAAATGAAATGAAATGAAATTTATTTATTCGCTAGATATGGTTTGGTTTACATAAAGATGTTAAATAAATTAATTGTACAGCATATCTCGCCTGCAATAGGCATGCGAATATTGAGTATATGATGAATAACATCATATGAATCAAAACTTAAAACTATTCTTAAAGCTATGAGTATAATAATTAACAATTCTAATCCAAAGAAATCCAAAGCATTAAGACATTAGACATTATACGTCACAAATTCTGATTTTAAATATGGCCTTGATAGGGCAAACTCCTATTAGGAACATACATACTGATAAAAAAACAATATTATCTTCAAAATATTTCATGGTTCGGTCACCCCAATAAATTACTTGCAATTAAAACCAGATTCTGCAGGATGTATTAATTGGTACTGGTGTGATCGAAATCTCTTAAAGTATACAAATTATAATATAAAAGTGTCTAATTAATTCGTTAATTAAAATAGCGATGTAATTAATATTGTCATCAATTTTATCTAATGAGTTGAATTATATATTTCCTTACAAAGTAAGAATACAAAGCTAGCAATCATTTTAATGCGTCCATCTGCGTTTATTACGAGTATAATATTATATTAATATAGGTATTAGCCGTCCCGGCAAACATTGTCCTGACAAATAAGCAATCTCAGTTTTTCACGTATTTTCCAAATTTTCGTTTAACTTTTAAAATTTTTCTTTCTCTACAAACCTGTTTCGGACTATTACGAACGAAATTTTAAAACAAAACTATCCAAATCGGTTCAGCCGTTCTCAATGAGCAGCATTAAAATTTTATTACATAGACTATCTTCTACCCGCGTTTTTTTATCTTATTACTTTGAAGTTTTAAAAAACCTCTGCACATCAAGTGCGAGATTATTCTTAAGCTTACCGTATACCTAACAGTCTACATATTTAGACATATTGTATGGGGAATTGAACAGATAGTATTACAAACGTTCAATTCCTTATACAAAATGTCTAAATACTATAAAGTATATGGTTAGGTTACGAATAATCTCGCACTTGACGTTCTGTAGTGATTAATACAGATCACAGCTTTAATATTTCTTAAAAATGGTAGTAGTAGTATGTCCCATATAATAATTGAGTTAACGTGATCAGTTTTATGTTACCCATGGTTTATGTTGTATGGTTTACCATGGTTACAACTTAGTTGGTTACATGGTTACCACTTTGGGGCATAATACTGTAAGGGCAGCAACTCACTTGCGTTGAATGAGAGGCAACCCAGAACTCTGTGCAGTAGTTATTAGTAGTAGTTTTTAATTTTGGATATTATTGTAAAACCTATGAATTAGTGAGTAAGGTTCTATTTTATTTATTTTGTTTGATTCGGGAAACCACCAGTAAAAAAACCTATTAAACAGCATTCCTAAACGGTTTTAGGTGAAGAGTTATGTTAATTCAATAACACTATTATCCGTTGATATAACATTTGAGTGCTACATAAAATGTCAAGATATAAGTAATGAATGTTTTATTTTAATCGATTATTTATAAAATTTTCAGCAAATCCGATCAATATACTCATAAACAAGAATCTTTATCTTATTTTATGTGGACTGGCATCAATAAATTGGATTTAATGTCTAAGTGCAAGTTTGCCAAACTTGATTATGTCGTCAATAAATGTATACCTTATTTTTCTTCTCAGACTAAATTAAAATTAATAATATACTATCTAATTCTCCTCGCGCCCCCTGTGAATAAGAGTCGTATGTGGACTGCTTTAAGGGAATAAATTGATACATGCTTTGGAAGAAAAGTGTTTTGTAATGCCAATGTAAAACAACGAAAACAATGTATAAATTTGCGTGTTAATGTTAAACAACGTACAAACGCAACGACTAGCGTAAAACGGACTTATATTTTCAATCCACGAGAGATATTACCGTGCAAGTAGAAGCAGATACCGCTTATTTAAACAGATCCAAATTAAAAGGTAATCTAAAAAGAGCAACACACAAAATATATATTTACGTGAAGCCAACATGCCCGAAACAGCAGTGATAGCCAATTTGGTAGAACGCTTGCCTCGGTAACGAGGATTGCAGGTTCAAACCCCGGCTCGCACTGGGATTTCTGGATATCATGTGCGAATCTTATTTTTAACCACGATTATCACATACTAAACGGTAAAAGAAAACATCGCGAGGAAATCTGCATGTCAGAGAGAACCCCTCGAAAGTCGTGTGAAGTCCGCCAACCCGCACTGGGCCAGCGTGGTGGACTATGGCCTAATCGCCCTAGCATTGAGGGGATGCCTGTGCCCAAGAGTAGGACATTGAAAGGGCTGGTATTATTATTATTATATTATCACTAGCTGCGCCCCGCGGTGTTACCCGCGATTAAAAAGTATGTCCTTTTCCTCTATGTCCTTTTATGTAAATCATGTCGATCCTTTGCTCTATGAAAAATTAAAACAAATCTATCCCACGGTAACCATACATTTTACCGGGATAAAAAGTAGCCTATGTGCTATTCCAGACTATAATCTATCACTGTGCCAAATTTCATCCAGACCCGTTTAGCCGTTCTGGCGTGATTGAGTAACAAACATCCATCCATCCAAACCTTCACATTTATAATATTAGTGGGATAACATGCCTGTGCTGAAGCGGGCATATTTGGCGATCTACACGCACTAATATGGTGCCATTGGGGTGCCATCTAATTCGGTAACGAATGTGATAAATGATATCGCTCAGTATTCGATTACCTGTCGCCGTGAGGCGTGAGAAACAACGCGTCTTTCGGCGTGCTCTCGTGTTACAACCTACTAGTGTTTGAGATGGTGTATTCCGCTTTTACCCCGAGATTGATACCATACACACGATACTTACATGTATAAAAATGATATTGCGAATGGAACACGGAAAATTGGCGAGAAACATTTAAAAAGTTGAACAGCTTTACGACATTGAGTTGTCGATAAAATCCTACAAATATACTACTCTTAAAGTTACGTACAGTCCTTCAGTCCCCCAGTCTTGTAGATATTATATTCAAAGACGAGCAGTGATTATCTAATCAATGAATTTTCATCAGTATCATGCTATGATTTTTATGTAGGTTTTTATAGTTTAATCTGTACAATTCTAATAATCTAATAATTTTTAATGCAATCCAACAATAAATTAAGGTTTAATTTAATGATGGAAAATGTATAAAGATAACAATTTAAATAATTGTCGAGCATAAATTATCTATTAAAAGAAAAGAACCAAAAAATCAACATACTTTTTACTAAAAACAGCAATGGTACAAACCACCAAGCTCCAAGTGGAATAATCCACGTCGAACATGCAGCCGCGAACATGTCCGTCACTCACATGTCATGTGACAATCAATTATTGTGGATAGTAAGGCCAAATACAAACTCTTGGTCATAAGCGGAACGGATTAATTTACTAGGCAAAAATGATTGAGTATGGGGAAGGATGACGGGAAAAAAAACATCCTGCTATTATTTATTTAAATTATATATCTTGTTTACTTTAGAAGACTGAAAAGACTAGTCCTTTGTAGCTTAAACTTGTTCTTATTTTGACGATCCGATAGTACCTTTCTGTACTAAGGTTCCCGGGTCCGAAGCTCAGGGGAGAACTTTGTGTGATTAGTACAAATACATATACACATATACCCTGTCTTGAGTGGGATACATTGGGACGAAATGTCATCCGAAAAATGTACTTACCTTACACACCTCTATCTAAATGTACTTACCATACTATTTGTAGGTGATTTACTAACGTGGTACAATACATACATGTAATGGGGTCATCACAGCTCGCGCTTTCCCATTATTCATACAAGTAGCGAGTGCAACGCCCTAAATACATCGCCTCTATTATCTTGCTAACTGAAAACATCAGACTCTATTTAAAAAAGTCATATATAGATGGATATCAGGTAGAGGTATAGCAAGAAACTTGCGTGACTAGCTTCCCAGTTAAGACATATCCTGAGAAGGACGTTTCGAAGATAAGCTCATAAAAAGCGTGGTTCACAAAGAGCATACTGCCTAACCTTTAAATTTGCGCTTCTTCAGTGCACTTCGTAATCATTTTTGAAGTCTGAAATCGATGTGTCAATATTGAAAAATAAATGCTGTTCCCAACAAAAGAGAAATTGTGATATTTTTTAAATTAAGAAAGTGCTATTCCTTACAATATTTATCAGAAAAGCGTACAGTAACAGTCGTCGCATTATCTCAAAATTATAGTGCCATAAACCACGATCCGTTTTGGGTATCAAAAGTTTAAAGTTAATATATTTTTTCAGTAAATAAGTCCGTAGATCGGCTATGAAATTACCTCTAAATAATTTTCAACATTCGAGACCTGTATTTTAATAGAGCGCATAATAAGGCTATAAATACCAAAATTTGGGGATCCCAAAAATGTCGTAGAGTGTGAAAGTTGTCAACAATCGTGTACTATTAATTTGACAGCTCTGTGCACGTTTCTGTTACAAATTAGAGGTGTGAACAGCCCGGTTGTAGAGTCGCAGGCAGGCATGTAAACAAAATAAAAGTGTTTGAAATGTTGTTTTTTTTACGAATGTTATAGCACGTAGTATTATAAAAAAGCCGCGTTTACACCGTGTTGGTAAATTAACGCAAAATAACAAACACTCATTTATAATAAGAAATTGATTCGCATAGTTATTTTTTTTAATATATAATTTCTAGCTTTTGGCCCTCAAATAAATGTTCTACCAATTTTTTTTTTTTAAACATTTTGATAACTAACAATGCGTTTATACTTAGAAAGAAAAAAAACAATAATGCAATACATTCTTCTTAAAAATAATGTCTTCAAATTAATGTCAAACTAAAATTATTGACATTATATGACACTGTTTTAAATATAATTAACATTGCTTATTGTAATAAGAGAATGGCCGTGTATATAGGAAATGGATATGGACAGTGACAGATTGACGGGAATCAGAGAATTTCACACTGCGGTGCCGTTGCCATCTCAAGTTCGCTTATCGCATGTAGGCCAGCAATCACAATGGTTTAGAGTTTCAGATGCTATCGTGACAATGACATTAGCAATTGCTAATGCCATTAGTAATTAGAACCATATACATAAGTCCATGGGTTTATTATGGGTTAGCTGCTGAATGAACTTCTAGGCTGTGCCGCATCGTTACGAACGTTATCTGTTCTTCATCCTTTAAGATGCATTAGAAGATGCATTAGATGCATTAGAAGATGCATTAGATGCATTAGAAAAGTAATACTTTTAGGAACTAGAAAGCCAATATTTTTTTAAATAATATCTTGGTAAATGTTTTTATTTCTGTGACTGGAAAGAAGAAAAATACTTTATTAATTAAAAAATAAACTTTTAAAATTGATTTCAATTTTACCATAATAATGAACTAAACTATTCATATTTCAAATTGAGAATTCGGTCTTAACATACATAGGTATGCTTCGCGTGCAATAGTAAAATTGTAGTTGAATTTATTCCGTTCCATACGAGGCTCGTTCATAGTCGACGATCAGGCGCGTTCGCATTCGGACGCGCCGCGTAGCGCAAACACTTGACAAGCACGCGGTACGCAAAACTTGCACGCACACGATCCAGTGACATAACGAGAATACAAAAATATATTTAAAAAAGGAACACAACAGAACTTTTTTTTACAAATCTCGATTAGAACTCGATTCGTTTGTTTTATGTTTAGTGAATGAAACAGTGAATGATTTTTCCAGTGAACCCTGAATTGGAAGGTTAGTATGTTTTTAAATAAATTTACGTTATTTTTTTACTACCTACATCAGTGGAAGGAATAAAACATGAAACTATGAATGGGCGTATCTAGCCGGATATTGCTTCAGTGTAGTCACGACCTTACCCTTTGCCTAACGATTAGTTTAGTAACTTTTGGGTGTCTTTTGTTTCATTTAAATAACGGGTTAATGAGCCTTTTGCCAATTATGATAATATTTAAGAATTTAGTAGACAATACATTGCATTGATTTAGTACTGATATTTAATACCGTAAAAACCAAGAGACGATTAAAGTTTTATCACATAGTAATTAATTAATCAATTCATTCATTAACATTCAAATGCATGCAACCGTCTTATCGGCTAAATGACACGTGGTTATCGATCGATATATTAAATCGATAGTTTATTTCGTAACTCGTTTTTATCGATCAGCTGTGCGATCAATAGTATTTACTTCAGTTTTCTTTGCAACGTTATATTTAATGTAAGTATCGAGTTTTTTTAGTGGTCATTGGCTATTATCGATTCAAGCTCGACCCTAATGAATATTGCTCAGATTTTTTGCACTTTTTGTCATATTAAATAAGATGTCATGACTTCATATGTCTAAATTGATTTTGTTATCAGTGACGTTGTCATTTTTGATGACTTGAAACATTTTTGATCAGGACAATGACCATTCAAGTTGTGCCGGAATTAAAAAATATGTTATACATTTATTTTCTTGTGGTTTCAATAAATCCTTGGCAATGAATGTCTGACACATAAACAGTTACCTATATATAATACTAGCTGCGCCCCGCAGTGTTACCCGCGATTAAATTGTATGTCCTATTCCTCTATGTCCTTTTCTGTTAATCATGTCCAACCTTTGCTCTGTGAAAAATTAAAACAAATATTTCCCACGGGAACCATATGTAGCCTATGTGCTATACCAGACTATAATCTATCCCTGTGCCAAATTTCATCCAGATCCGTTCAGCGGTTTTGGCGTTATTGAGTAACAAACATCCATCCATCCAAACTTTTACATATATAATATTAGTATAGATTACAGATCAATATTACATTATATTAAGTATAATATTTTCATAGTGTTTTTATACAAAAGTTTTAACTATATTGTTTGTTCAACTTGACCTTGGATGGGTGACCATATTATAACACTTAATATCCATCGCGATTCAAAGGAGACGTTGAGCTGGCGATTCCGGACAAGTGACAATCAAAAGCCTGATTCCTTTTCTAGCATGTATGCTTCTGAGGTTCGCGGAGTCCCACAAGTTGGGTCTCGGAGGCGGATAGTGATCGCTCTGTGTAAATATTGGTGATCACCTATGTCAGATTAGATCGAAATACGACTGCAATACAGACACAGAGTCAAAAAGGTTAATAGGAAGAGAATTACATTTTTAAACAGAACTACAGGTGATTCAGGTCGGATATAACTAAACTTTAAGCCTGCGCTCCTATAGTGTATTTATCATCATTTTGTGAAGTCAGAATTGCGATATGTCGATTTTAAAAATAATTTCGTTCCCAACAAAATGACAATTGTGATTTTTTGTAGGCTTTTAAATTGATGTTTCAAAATTTTAAATAACACACGTTGATTACAAATGCTCTAATTATTACTATATAAATGATTATATACATATATAAATTATTATAATACTATATGTATACATTATTATAAAAATAAACAAGACCTACGAAAATGTAAATTCACTCCATTTGTTGATACACAAAAGTTTGTTTGTGTTTCCTATCCTCAATTACTGCTCATTTATGTACGCTTAGTGGCGTTAAATAATTTCTTGTAGCATTCCCCGGAGCGCCCAAATTTGTATCGCACAAAATTTATTTTATTTTCTCTTCCAATTTCATTAAATAATTTATGTATTTTTTGGGCGTTAACTGATAATAATATCGATAATACTTTAAATAATTAGACGAAAAAAGTGCTAGGTTATTATATAATAAAAGAATATGTTACGTAATATTCGGTTCAAAAATATACATTGACTGATTACAAGTAATATTGAAGCCCTGGAAATAATGTAATTAATATCATATGCCCATCAGTATAGTGCACTTACTATTTGCAAACTATGATGTTGCGAGTAAATTTACAAAAACTGGGTACGTTTCGTGAAATAGTTTTATTGCGATTCACATTGGTGTGCTTCAAGTTGATGCACTCCGAGGAATGCTCCAATTTCTTAGCTCTCACAATTAGCACTCTCCCGATGACGTCATTTATGAATCATAAACGTAAACAAACTGCTTAATTAATATATTTCGATAATGTAGTATTTATAAGAGGTTATGTCATTGCCATCTTAAAATAAGTACGTTTTAAAAGGCTTTCCATTGATGGATGGATTTACGATGAAAAAATATACTGTAAATAAATATAATTCGATGGTAAACTTTTATTGAATTTAGTATATCTATCTAAGTATATACATAACACAAATTCGTGTTAGTTACACCATTTATAACTCAATAACGGTTGGGCCGATTTTCAGGACCTTCACTTTTTTGAATTTGTCTCTGCCCGAATAGCAGAATAACTATTAAAATCTAGAATAAAATCTCAAAAAAAAATATGAGAAAGATAATTCATGTTCCATACGTTTGATTCTAAGGCGGTAAAACGTTCGCTGGGACAGCTAGTTAAATAATACGTATATAAGTATTCAATTCTTTACCACACCTATACAGTGAAAGATTATTGGTAGAATTACAAATTATTATCATTTTCAAATTACCTAAATAATTGTAGCTTACTATAGCCTCTTTTACTGAGGTATTCGCGACATTAGTTTGGTTACATATACAAAAATATAAAATGATGACTTCTTGATTTTAAAGCTAATTTTTGGGGAAATCATTAAACAATTTGTATACAGTTACTGAGATATTGCAATATGCAATAGGGTTGAACGTAAATAGTTATAAAATACATGCGAATATTGCCGATCGAAATCAGATAGTAAATAATACAGGTGATTATTTTGCTAAGTAATAATAAAATTATTCTCTTAAAAACAGTGTCAATCATTATTATTTGGCCTAGAATAAAATCTAATTACATATTATTTATTAATTAAGTTTCGTCTCTGTTAATCTGATATAATAATAGTACTTAAATGGGTATGCTAAAAATGGCGTGACGAATAATGTGAATCCGAACGTGATGAAATCCAACATTTTGTAAAATCAGGAACAAATGCCAACCCTATTACTATCCGGCAGCATGGCCCAACTACGCTCTTTAATTCTATAATTAATTGATTTCATCTGTCAATTGCACTTCAGTGCAGTGTCCTGGGTTTCAGGGCGAGTCGATAACACTATCGTCGGATGGTTTAACTCTACCTATCGCGTGATTTTTCTATTGCGCTCGCGTCGCATGTAGGTCGCGCGGTTACGATGTGAACCGATAAGCGGCTACGATACAAAGGGCAGGTTACTGGTGACGGTTTTTCTATTGTTAATATTCAGACAGATTATCAAGATATGAGGGATTTTTAGTTACAGTGTTTATTTATGTTATAAACATCAATAACCTAGTGGTTTGAAATGCTGCCCTGGGAGATAAGACGTTTGGGTTTCAATCCCCATTCCAGCCGTTAAAATATGGCCGTGAACCCACTGCTAAACTTAAGCTTTTTAGCTCAATTATTACAGGGGATAACAAATTGCCTAGTAATGTAATAACCCACATTGCTTTTATAAAAATGTACAAGTATTTTAAACTTTACAAGGGGGTCTCTCAGACATTCAGGTTTCCTCACAATGTTTCCTTCACGCGTACCTATTGCTAATACAAAAACTACTTTATGGATTTTAATTAAAATTTGCATGCTAATATCATACATAGGTCTCAGACATAGAATACGTAATAGTACTTGTCTCAAACTAACAAAAGATTATATAAATAAGTAAGTTTTTTTTTCACATTCTAGCAAACCCCATTTAAAATTCTTAAAAGAGATGCGGAAAGTTAAAACGATCGACGTTTTTATAGCAGCGGTTAATTTGTTACCTTAATCAACGTTTTGTACATAGGTATTGTAGATATGTATTAAATAATATTTTTAAATTGTAACAAATTGCTTGCTCCCTAAGGCTAAACGGTTCCATTTTGGTCCACATTAGACGTGCCGCATCAAACTTGTCTCTCCAAAACCGCTTTTTATTTATAATTCTCTATAAGCAACGTGATTAATGATTCCGGTTTTAAAGTAACGCAAATAAGCCAATCAGTTACAAATATGTTAACATAGTGACAACGCTTATTTTAAGATACTTAAATAAATACTAAATGATTTTAATGATTGAAGAAACTTATCGAAATAAAACTTATCTTACGGATTTTATTACGTTTATTACTCTTATATGTTTTTTACGTTCCCGACGTTTCGGCTGTTTTACAGCAACGATGGTCAACATGGGCACGTTTCTGCATAGATCGGACCGCAAACAGCAATTAAATATGAGGGTACCCCAATTCAAACTTGGACACTAGGACGTCAAACACCTCAGTCCTCCCGTGACCATGGTTGCTGTAAAGTAGCCGAAACGACGGAAACGTAAAAAACATATAATAAACGCGATAAAATCCGTAAGATTAGTTTTATTTCAATGTGTAGTATTCGCGTTAATATAAAAAAAAACAATATGAAGAAACTTATACAAAATTACGATAACTTCTCTATACTTAATATGGTCCGTCTCTATACTTAAGTTACTTCCGTTTTGAACTTCTCCTAATAGCTTAAAAAACTCTAAAAAAAGGCAAAAGGCTTCCTTAGACTGCTCCTATTGCAGCCTGTCTCACTTCTCTCTTCTCTTTGGATCTAGCTTTAAGTTACTTAAGTCTAATAATAACGTAGCCTAGGTTATAATACACAGCTTTATAGACCAGTACGTTAAATCGGTCTGTATCTAGATGAGTGTCCAAAATAAAAATCGCACGAATTACTACCTTACTGTATAGTGTGTACAGTAGAATTTACTGTGAAGTGACGAGTACCTACTCCACCCTTTTTTTCGTTTACCTTTTGTTGATCAAGTAAACTATGTTTCACAATGAAGATGTTATATTGACATATTCACATTAAAACATAAATGTTTAAATTAAACATTGATTTAACAGCTGCAAACAGTAAATATGAAATCGATTAAAAATTTGCTGGTTCACGCTATTTGTAACACTTAACAAACAAATTTGCACGCAAGCTCACTTAATTCGAAAATTATTAGTATTCAAATTTCACTTACACTTTATTTCGTAACGTAAGTACGAAAAACA
The DNA here is from genome assembly GCA_905404115.1 of Pheosia gnoma. NCBI lineage: Eukaryota > Metazoa > Arthropoda > Insecta > Lepidoptera > Notodontidae > Pheosia > Pheosia gnoma. Next base: position 4,601,794 of record FR989910.1, read on the forward strand.
ACATTTTAAATATCACCATGTGTGGCCACCCAATGACTTTCAATCGAAGGATAGAAACTCGTGCGTCACGTTCAAGGTAGCTTAAATTTTAATTCGCTACAGTTACGGTTGGTTTTCGTTAAATCATTGTGGCTCGAATCATCTGACAGTAATTGGAAGGTGGACAACTAGTAGTAATCAAGAAAAAATCCCGTAAAACGTCGATTGAATGATCACTCTACTTGTAAACCACTCTCTAGGGAACGGGATTCTGTTTGTTTTTTTTTTGCTTTAAACGATGTAATTGCTTTAAGCGACTGAACGATTAAATACCATGAGACTTTGATCTTATTACTTGATAGTCAGCAGGTATTTACTTTTATTAAAAGTGCCTGTGCTCATTTTAGTGATGTTTATCAATCTAGATCTCAGTATCTAAATATGTGAGTCACGCAAATTGAATGATCAAGAAATGATGGGTTTATTTTTTTTAATAGCTATTGCCCGCGATTCCGCCCGTGTATCCGTTAATTACCCGACTGCGAAAAAAGGAGGGTAATGTTTTTAGAGGGTATGTATATATGTATATTTCTTTGGCATGCTCTACAGCCTAAACTGCTTAATTGATTTTAGCATAAGAGGTGTTGTCTAACTAGATTCGTCTTAATTATGGGAGTATAATATAGGGAATATCATATTCCCTATGTTAAAGCTAAAATTTTGACACAATCTACAAACAAAAAGTCTTAAATAGAAGGAAGAAAGAAGAAATTCAGGCGGAGACAAACCACTAATCAAAATATGTACGATGGTGATCTTCAAGTAACTATAAATTTTATTGTTTACAGCAAATATGGTTTGTATGTAATTTTGTTTGACCCCGCCTGCAATTAACGAGCTTATTTTTTTTTTCAGTGAAGTGTTTTTGCAGTCTGTTTTTTTCTAAATACATTGTTTATTTAAGACTTTTTTTATTTGTGTGTTTTTATTATTTAATGTTTTAAGCCTCAATGGCCATAGCGTGATGATATATGTTCACCATCCAATTGTTAAAACCTCGTTGAATTGGTCCGGTATTTTTTCCATGATTCTTGAACAAGCAGAACTTGAGAGCGGCTGGGCTGATGTGACGATTTTTTTTAAACATTCTTAATAGTGCGAATAATGTATATTAAGGTCGATGACTGTCGGGTTAGCTAGTTTTTTAATAAGTATAGAATAGTATAGATTTATACAGATTTTCTTTATAGCGTATTTTTTTTAATACTTCAATAGTATATTTAAGTTTTTTTTTCATACTTCATAAATTCGTCATCTTATATCTGTCTGTACTATGGCTCTACTGTTACGAAACTGACCGCCTCAGACTATATTTTTCTAACAATCTATTTGTTTATGAGAGGGCCAGAGATAACCCAATTACCTCCCGCTTATCAAGAATTGTATTTGAAGTATATTTTCTTCAGTTGCGTTTATGTGTATATACGTGCAAATATACCGCTTTGTTTGTTGACTTTAATAGTTTTTAATGTGAATTAAATATCAATTGAAAAATGTATATAAAGCGTGAAATGGTAACTAAAACTTTAGGTAAAAGTTACATTTAATGCCTATTTTATATACAATTCTAGAAATCATTTAAGTCGATAGTCATGGGTTATAATTTCAGCGCGTAATGTATCGTAAGCCACGCGATCACAACACAATGCTCTGCGCGACAGTCGACTCGTGACTGTGACGCGCGCGTTCGAGCGAATCGAATATTAATTCACATTGCAGTTTTAGGTCTAAATTAGTAATGATGTTTGTTTTATTAAATATAACGTTGAAATAGGCTTGTATTAGTACAATCAAGAAATAATAAGTCAAATTATTATTAATTTATAAATCATACCTCGTATCTAAAAGTGCATGGTGTAAAGATGTATTACACATTTTTATTGTATTACATATTTTTATTAGACATTTATATTCATACGTAAATCGGTCGCTATCTTCTTAAAATATTGTACACTTTTACTTCTACGATTTTAAACCGATATCTGCTACCATCAATTTTCAATCCTTTCATTATCAAACCTCAGTCTCGCAAAGTTTTAAATAATGTTAAAAACTACGTGCAATTACACAATCGCATTGTTACACGGTCAGACGTCGCTACATGAGACCCGCGGAGCAGATAAGTGTTACTTAATACATAATCTGCATAATCGGTCAGTGATACCAAGTGATTCACAATTGTTTTGCTTCGCCACAAAGTGTTACCCTTATCTTGTTTTATAGATATGATTTTGATTAAAAGACATTATACTTAATAATATGTTCGGTAAGTCTAGAATAAAATTCGCGTGTGAAATATAAAACTGTTGTTTTGTTCGTCAAAATGATTTGAGCTAGCAAGTGAGCGATTGTCTTGCGCTGATGGTGTTAGCCTATGTAGTACATTACCGCTCAAGTAGGCGAATTATGTAGGCTTGTGCAGACGCTATTTAATTGGACGAATAATGGTAGACCACTAAAAACATATTTGGAAAACATTATGATAAATGAAATATTAGGTTAATAGATATACTTACAATAGGTTCTCGATATTGCGCAAGTGTAACACTTGTTGGGCTACGCCTGTTATGGTTTTTGGTATCTAACTAAATTTAATTTAATAAAGACAAATATAAATTGCTTGGAATTTTTTAATAAGTATAAAAGAACCTGTTTGTTATGTTTAATTAATTGTTTTTAAGAAAATAAAAACAGCGCAACACGGATAATCAATTAACTGCGTATTTGCATAGAACGACTACTAATATATTAACAGTATAAAAAGTTTTATCATTTTTGATACATAGTTTTCATGTCATTTTTAAGTTTTTTTTAATTTTTCTGCTGTAAATATTTAGTGAGATTATATAATAAATAAATTAAATATTCATTTCTTTAAAGCTCAGATTTCAGATCAATTGGACTATATGCCTAAGAAGAATTGCTTATAATTCATTCCAGTTTATCATTAAGTAATTTACATAAGGATTTTTTTTTAAGTAATTGTCCCGGTGAACTTCGTACCGCCTCAGAATCAAATGTATGAGAATTATCATTTTATTATTATTATGTCTCTCACTACACGGAGATTATTAACTAGGTTTTTAGCGTGGTACGATTCGGCCCGAACTCGCCCTCGTATTGGGAGAAAGTCCGTGTCCAAAAGAGGGATATTAAAAATGTCTAATTATTTTTATTTACTATTCATGGAATTTCACAGCTACATTTTATTATATGAAGAAGAATATATCACAAATGGGCACTACCTCTGTTTTACCGAACTAGCCTTTAAATAGTCGTATATTTAACGTACAAATTAGTTCATGGCAGCTATTGTTTGTGCAGTTGGTACCATATATTGCTTAGACAATTGCTGTAACAATAATGATTTGACACCATTTCTTCTAATTCCGGTCAGGGAGAACATTTCAATAAATAAAAAGTTTTGAAATCTTACGTGTATCTTAATTAGGTACTTATGTAGTAAGATGTTTAACTATATAATATAGTTTAATTATCAAGCTCATCATACGATTGAAAATAGGTTTTAATATTATAGGATCACATATTGTGGGAATTTAATATAGAAATACTAGTATTATTTCATAAATTTTATTTTTATTTTTGCTATCTGTCGTTTAACTTCTGAGTATTTTTAAACCATTATTTGAGAGTGTGTATGTAATTACTTGTTAAGTTACCTTTACTACTGTTTTTTTAAGTAACAAAAAGTAGTACATATAATGGATAATTAAGTACTTAGTATATGTTGTGTAGGTAGGTGTATGCAATGTTCCTTCGATATGCGTCCTGGGAACGCTTTCAATCCATCAATGATTATGGAGATTACACGTCGGAACATAAACAGTGCTGCCGGAAAATGTCAGTAATTAAACCCTGACAGTTTCCTATGTCAAACTATTTTTATTACAGTATTTGATTAAACTAAACTTGTACTATTATGTTATACACTGAATATTGTCTGAATATTCTCTGAATCGAATCTGAATATTGTATCCTTGTATATTATCTTTAAAATGCAACACGTAAAATAAAATTACTTTTTTATTTATTTCGGTTTCTACACGTGATTTAAAAAATACACCTATCTTATTAAATAAACAAGACATCGTTAATATAAAAAAATATATCAAACTATGAACTATATAATTCTAAATCAATCTTTAATATTTAATCGAGATCTTTTCGATTACATCATCGATCGATAACATTAAAACAAAATGTATTTCTCCTTTCACGACTAAATGAACATTCTATTTATCACACGTCTACATTATTCTTTGCGGTTCAAAGAAAACAAAAATAAACCACCGTCACGATGTACCGTACAAGATTAATACGTGTAATAGGACGTCTCACTGATATACACATCAAAGTCCGTACAAAAAGAGAAACAGTGAAAGACAGGTGAAGATTTATAGTCATTACGGCAGGCGCCGCGCGTACGCCCATTATCTACAACTCGGAAATTTGAGAGATATTTATTAAGACAAACTCAACACAGCTTCCGAACTCATAAACAATGTGAGAAGATTAAAAACGTGTCAATATACAAATTGAAACGTCAGATGTATTGATTTGTTTCGAGCTAGAGGTAACGGCGCGGGAGTTGAATTCCTCTCTGCGATATCTAGTTATAAATATTATATTTAAATAAAATGACTTATCAGTTGTACGATCGGAAAAGAATGCTTCTAGTTTGGATTGGAAGATTTATATTTTGTAATTAAGTATCTAACGCAAATTGGGAGAGGCTTCGATATGATAAATAATTTACTATAAGCCATTAAGTAGTTGTTGTTAGTTGTTCAAATAATATGAAACACAATATAAATGTAATATAATAATATTTGAACATAATTAAGTCAAAGTCAAAGTGAAATCATTAATTCCGTATAGGCTTTCGTAGGTACTTACACATTGTAATTTTCATGTTTTTTTTCGGATCGGAACGCGCCCTCAACTGAAAAGATTTGGTTGGAAATGTGTGTTAGAATAAAACATGACATAAGTTCAATCAGAATCTAGATTAGGACCTGATTTTTGTCCTTGATTAGGTAATCTATGACATCTGAAGGTGCAAGTAACTGGACACAAAAATGCATTAAAATAAATAACTAAATCAATTTCTTATAAATAAATATTACTTGGGGTGTCTGTGGTTTTTCATTATCTTCAATGAGAATATTCGAGCAAGTTTTTCTTGCGGGAGAAGGATATTTTATATGTATATAAAAAAAAACTTGAGAGGTGTCAAGGGACACCCGGATGGAACGAAGTTACTTTATTATTTATTATGTACAAAAAATCAATAATTTTGGGAAACAAAAACATATCGCCCCCGGGTGGGCTCGAACCACCAACATTTCGATTGACAGCCGAACGCGCTAGCCAATTGTGCCACGGATGCACTTGTGCAATGTCTCGAAAATACTGACCAATATGTGCAAACGACGACGCATATGCAAACGACAAAGATAACAATTATTTTTGTCAGCGATAGATGTCGCTAGCATGTTTTTGAACGAGGTATCGTTGTGTTCATGGGTTTTATATAGTAAACTATACTTTCGATTATAAAAATACTTACAATTGGTCGTTTCGTTATAACTTTTATGCTTAATTTCTCGTATGATTTTTTTCCGTCTAGCCCCCTTTCGTAACGCGCGATAAGGAACTTCGTTCCAAAATATTTGATAGATAAAACAAGCTTAGGTTGTTATTGTAAACCATATAGAACTAAAAATACCGTAGCGCCACAAAACGGTTTTAGACCATTCGTATGTCCGAGTAACGACCAACCCCGATGTTTATTAGCTTATTAAATATTAAAATTATTGTATTTTTTTCGCGTAGGACGAACTTTATAACCCGTTTTCTCTTTTTATGGAAACCAGATTTATCAGTGAATACATAACGACGAGATGCTGTGGAATGATTCTCATTAGCGCGGCTATAAATATTGTACGGAAACATAGTTCGAACACCATTAAGGCTCATGTTTATTTTGAAGTGTGTAGCATTATAAATGAAGGACACGTTATGAACATGAAATCTGGCCACCCATATTGGACTAGAAAATGGGAGCGGTCTTAATGGCGCTAATAATAGGACCAGCAAACTAACTGGAACTTCATGTGGTAGGTATTCTAAAAGCTAATTCAGTGTCCAATATTTACAACTAGGCTAGCTTTATATTCACTAGCAATCCATCTAATAATAATTTGGACAGGACAATATTATGTCAGGTCAGAGATTCAATTCAGAACGTTTCGACAAGTATCCAAATCGATTCGGTAATTTTTTTTTTTGTTTCGACGTTGATTTTTCAGAGACATTCTTCATAACGGAATCGAAGATTCGATACGACTACGCAACCGAATTGTTCGATTTGACCGCTCGCTATGTTTATATAGTACATTCTTAATGCAAGATTCAATTACTAATCGAATCGGTCGATACAAGACTTGTCGTAAGATTGTGAATCGGGGGTCAGGTCGGTGGTAATTAATAAAACACAACAAAACACAAACACAAAGATTGGCACAGCTGGTAGCGACGGTGTTCAAAACTCGGTAGGGGCCGACTTTGTGTGATGAACACGAATGTTTGTAACCGAGTCATGGATGTTTAATATCTATATAAGTGTTATATACTGGCATTGTCCTCAGTCCATTGTACCATAATACAAGCGTAGCCTTATTTGGGACCGTACAGTTGGTGTGTTTGTCCAGCGAGGTTACAGTGAAATAGCTGAAAATGATACACCTTGCGATCGGGAACCAGCGTCCAGGAATAGAATGTTCGCATATCCATTAAGGTGTCGGGAATCTCACCTGGCAATCTCGGTCGTCTGGATCTCGTCGCAGCTGGATCAGATCGGATATCGGACGAATATGAACGAGAAGCACTCGTGCAGCTGTAAGTGAGATTAGTGAATTTCGCGCTGTTATTGTTTAGTTGTGGTTACAATTTTAATCTTATCTGGTATCGCATTGGTAAGCGCATCAGTTATGAACGGCTGGACCGATTTGGCATTTTTTTTAATATCGCCAAACAAACACACCAACTATACGGCCCCACACTAAGCAACGCTTGTACTATGGGTACCGTACAATGGACTGGGGGCGAACCCAGTATATAATACTTATATAGATATAATATATCCATGACTCGGGCACAAACATTAGTGCTCATCACACAAAGTTTATCTCTACCGGCATTTGACACCGGGGACCTCGATACAGAAAGCAGGGTTAATCAGATCGTCAAAATAACCATCGTAATGTTTGTCATACTCCGGATATGGTTTTTAGGAAAGGAAAAAAATGACAAGGTGGCCGGAAAATTGGCATATTCTGGACAGGACTACCTGGACAACTTCTGTGTCAGGTTAGCTATTTTATAGTACATAGCTACCTATATATCCATATCCATATTTGGATATACCTTGTTCAAATCAAACTAAATAATTACTTAAATATATGACGAGAAATATAGTCTAATTTATATAGCATGCGTAACCGAAAGCGAGGAGATTTATAATAGGCGTATAATTATATGAGATTTATATGCTAAGTAATATATATATATAATAAAAATGGTGTGTGACGTTGTTCTCTATAATGAAGATCGGTATCAGCTCATTTAAAGGGTCATAATTTAACAAATATGTTAATAGAGAATATAAAATTATGTTTTCAACCTACAAACCAACAAAATAGGTAATAATAGATTTTATGTAATCATGACTAACTTAATATGGATCGATTTCATAATCGAATATTTTACATCTTCATCGTAGTAAGTCCCTTGAGGACTTTAAAGTTATGAGGATAAGGTTGCTGATAATTTTCTTTAGTATATATGTGGGAAGCTTGTAGGAGTAAGAGAGAAAGAATGACTGTTACGAGTGAGTTAGTATGATAGGGAAAATTCATGCTAATGTTTAGTTCTTATTGAATGAATGGAATGAATGGAGACGTAAGCAAGGGAGAGAGACGGAGGTATAAGAGTAAGAGATAGGACTGGTAGAAGAAGAAATAGACGAGATATTTCATATAATAATAATAATAATTCCAGCCCTTTTTTTAATGTCCCACTGCTGGGCACGGGCCTCCCCTCAATGAGAGGGGGATAAGGCCATAGTCCACCATGATAGCCCAGTGTGTGTTGGCGGACAATAGATATTTCATACTAAATAAATATATTGTGGCCGAGCCTCTATCCTCTACATTTATATCAAAACAAGTGAAAATTCTCTCCTTGTCTAGCATTGTTTTTCGGTTGTAACTACGGAGCTGTAAAAACAAAACAAAAGCGTTGTTCCCTTAAATATTCCACCCGGAAACAGCATTCAAACTCATCTCATATTGATGCCAAGCAATTTGGCCCGTATCGTTGGTGCCAATCAGAAAATGCCACCTACGTGCCTCATTACATATCGCGGACCGCTTTCAATCGCCATGGAAAATCGGTGAAAAAATCGTTAATTATCTTTTTATGGGGCACCTGTTACTTTGTAACAGCTATTTGAACGGTTGGCACGTCACGTGCTATAACAATGAGCTGTGAATCACTGACAGGTGTAGCGTTTGGTACCCCGCACTTGAATTTTCAATGAGTGCCTATTCATTGGACTTTTTGCGATTGTCCCCCGTCTATACAAATACCGATGAGATTTTGGGACTGGAGTGTTATTTTACCGGTTTTTTTATCCGCTACTTAATATATTGCTTGTTGCAATGTTTCAATTTTCACCTTTTTGCATGCGGTACTTGCGAATGGGTACATTCATTTGTGTATGTAGTCCACGATGTAGTCCGTGCAATAGACTTTTGTTATTTTTTAAGCGACTTGTTAGAAGCCGTTGGTAGATATGTATTTTATTTTAAAAAACGTCTATTCAGTACCTAATGAAAAAAAATTTGGCCGACTTGGGATCGACTAGGATGACTTATACGTCAGTCCTCCCGTGACTATGGTTGCTGTTGACTTGCCAAACCGTCAGGAAAGTAAAAAAACATAAAACAATTGCGATAAAATTCGTTTTATTTCAATGTAATCATCTAGTAAAAACTAATTGACGCTATGTTATAAAGTTAACTATAGGAGCGATACATGTCGAAAATTTTCGATATGCCATTCTAACTATTCATTTATTATTTTACTCGAGTATAAGATTCTGTTAATGCATGTACCCGTCATAATTATAATATTATAAAGCAAAGCTATCGGAGTCATGCTCTCCATAGATATACAAGCACGATTTATACACTGAGTTATTTGTTTTACGTCAGAAATTGATCGATCATTGGCCGTTGTAGATTTTTTTCTATTTTTAGCTAGATACCGTTCGACATGCGCTCACATTATAATCTTCGGTACTCGATACTAATATAAATCGGATCTAAAATAGTACCAACAAGGTTAAAGTTATAACGTCTGTTGTTATAGCATTGATTTTCAATTGTTATAAGTACAACGAGTAAATATGTTAATTTATTTCAGCCACTTGCCTTCTTGTCTTTTAGGTGTGCAGCTTATATATGGCCACTAAACTACACTAGTAGTAAAGCCGGCTGTGACAAGATGAAATGTGAGATGAATCGATTTTGTCTCTTTCCCTCGTATTAATTACGGAAGGGAGAGACAAATGTGGTGCGAAATAATCTGTGATATAGGCTTTGTCTGACCTGCGTGCTAGGACTAAAGCACTCGCGCTACTTGCACTCTTGCCCAGTTAAAACGTGTAATCAGCCATTAGGGAAGTTTTTAAAAGGCAAATACTACTTTTTTTTTTTCATGTTAAGAATGTAAACAAAAATTCCTACTGCTGAGCATGGGCCTCACTAATGTGACGAGATTTAAGCTTGGAGTCCACCACCATGGCCCAGTGTGGGTTAGCAGACTTCATATACGTACTTAAGAGTGAAGTTCTCTTATACATGGGGTTTGCTCAAGATGTTCTCCTTTCATTTAGCGTTTAGCAACTAAAAATGATCATATACTCGCACATGGAATCCGTAAATCCCGATGGTTTTGACTTGATCCCAAGGTAAACGTTTTACAAACTGGGCTTTGATTGTGGATATGCATACTATAAATATAAACCTATTAATTAATTAATTAATTACGAATTTTAACGCAGTGAAAAGACACGTCCTACAATTCAAGCGCATATCATTAAATAATGCTTATTATGTAGCTATCATAAAAAATTAAGGCCTTGGATTTTTTTGTACTTCATTTTTTTTCTACACACTATCTACGTATTTCATTCATACGGCCATACATAACAATACACGGCAATACAATGTTAATAATACTTGTGCTAAGGCCTCCATGTTTTAGAAAACAAAAGTCGTTTCGGGGCTAATGGGGACCGGACACCATTTTTGACATTTTGTCAACACGACTAGATGAAACATTACCGTATTTGGCAATAATAAACTCTAAAGCCTACTGGCGCCGATTCTGTTGAAGTGATAGCAAATATTAGGCTGCACTCACATTGTAACCAAAACTGTAGTCCCTATTTTATTGTGGGTACAGTCATCACTAAATAATCAGATTCTAAGATACAAACATTATGAGTTTGTTTTGGAGCTTCTTCTACACATTTTGATTTGAAGACCAAAAAAGCACCAATACCTAAATAGTCAAAAATCTACCACCGGTTCAGAATGTTATTTCCACTAAGAAGCGTCGTTAAGAAAAAATACAGGTATAAGTACATACATTCTCAAGAATATCAAAGCTATGTGAACAGGCAACACTAACACTGTCACAATACAATAAAATAATATTCAAGCAGCTTAACTTATTCAGCTATTTATTATTAGCTTACCTCATTAATTAAAAACGCGCTCAGCATCAATAAAACTAGGAAGCTAGCTTAGTGGTGCGTACTTTCGTACTCCCATTTACTGTTGCATGTTATAAAAAATCATGGTTGATTTGAAGAGACATTGCTTCGATGAGGTGTCATTTAAGCTAATAGATGAATGTACTTTTTCAAAACCAATATTATTACGGATGTATAATATCATTACCTTTGGTGTTAACTGTACCTCTTCCTACCAAAATAAATTGGATACGCGGATTAAAGAATTTACATAATTTTTAAAAAATATAATAAATTCTACTAGAATGTAAAGCTGTTCTCAGCCAAGCTAAGTTGATAAGTTTACAATCTACTTAAAATCTGAATTAAAAATACCCTACATAGTTCAGTGTAAATAATAGATGATGAACAATATTTATTTCTTCCGCAGATCTTCAAAGCTACTGCATTGCTGACAAATCAAGACAACCGGATGACTGGTATCCAACGAAAATGGAAAAAAAAAAATTTTTCTTAAAAAAAATAACCACAGTTTAAACAGCTATTCAGATTAGTGCAAAGCCAGTGGAGTGACTTAGTGATAACTTAACTTACAAGTGATCTAGTTTTCTTGATACAGTGGAGCCAAGTGCAGACAATAGCAGCCATGACAGTTCAAGGACCCCTTGTGTACTACATCTTGATAATGTAAGTCTTAAATCATAACTTGCAAGTGGCTAAGGCTAGGTTTACGCCAGATAGTACGCAAGTAATAAGTATCCGCAATAGACTTTAATACATTTCCATGTTGTCTATTTCGCAAATTGTTACTTGCTAACTGTCGTCTTGTAAATCGAGCATTATTTTCTGTGCCATTTTAGTACCAACAGTAATTTTGCAGCCAAGGTTATAGAGCATCTTTTCTTTTTTATATTTATGATTGTAGCATGCAATTGATTTAGTTACATTGCAGCAAAGTGTAATTAATACTTCACTCAAGTGCTATAAGCCACTATCCCCGTTCAAGACCCATACAGTTCTATATTTTTATCATGTGTGTAATAAAGGATTGGTGTTATAAGTGCAATTTATATTAATTATAGTATCTCTATACCAATAAATCTTTATTGCTTAGCGCTTTATCGATGTTTATTTATTTATCTCTAGTTGCGTAATTGATAATCAGTCCAGCAATATATTGAAATATATATATCTACGAATAAAATAGTAATTTATTAGGGTATCAAGCCAATGTCAAAATGTAATCTATTTTTTTAACATCAGTGAGGTACATTTGATATTTGATTTTTTTCCGTTATGTTGGTATATTGCTTTCCAAAGTAGGTACTCTGTATTTTGTTTATGGTAGTCTATATCATTTCCAATCATGATTATCACTTGCTGTACGATGGAGGTACAACAAGGGACCATCGTGGTGGACTAAATCCCTAAATCCTCCTCAAGTTGAGGACGAGCTGGCCGGTATAATGGCAATATGCCCCATATTAAGTTGGGGCCAAAATACCACCGGTGAAATGTAGGTGCACTGCATGCAGCTCTGCCTACCCCTTATTTTTTTGCTTTTATATTAGGTCTCTAATATAACCAAGACTTATAAATTTCATGCCTACCACAATTTAATACATTTGCACTGAAAACAATATTTAGCTGACATTTTTGGTTATTACCAAAATAACTATAAAATTTTGTTAAAATTAACTGAACATAGATTACATTTAATGTTGTATGTGTTACTAGTAACAAACTATCACAACAAATATAAGCTCCTAAATCCCTAAATAATCAGTATCACGGTCATAAAACCTCGAAATTGAACTATGTTTTACAAATAGCTATAAAAGGGAATTACGATAAGAAATATTATAGAGCTATTGACAACGTCTTTTTAGATTTATTTTATTGCCGAACTATGATGATCGAGTTTATGTTGTCACAACCTCGTAAAATATATATGAACCACATTATAAAACAATTCAATTTTCAAGAATGCCTACACCGTGATTCAGAAAAAGAATACTCCCCTTTGAACCTGCGTTTCTTTACCGCAATTCTGATTTCTACGTCTTAGCCAGAATTGACATATGTCAATTAAAAAAAAATATTAATCGTCGTTTAGTTGGACACAAAATCGACGTATATTGAAATTCTGAGTTCACATAATGATTATAAATACACTAAAGAAGTGCAGATTCCGAAGTTTGTACATACCTATCATTTCTGAATCATGCTGTATAATTAGCCAATCAATTAAGTTTTCACAAGCAGACTATTGTCATACCATTTTATCACTGCTATTAGGTATGTATAGCAGTCAACCGACCTACAATCAACCAAAAAATATCAATAGAATTCATATTAGTACAGATTTGCTCAGCCCAAATCTGAATATTGATTGAAAAGTACATGCCTATTTTTTGTAATCTACGTCAATAGGCTTGGACACGACTAACATAGCATAACTTAATTTGGGCCCCGACCATAACTTATAGCCTTCAGTCTGCTTGTGCTCGTTGGTTTTTATTGATCTAGACATCGGCTTGATATATCGACTTCATATACGCAAGCTTAAGTATTTAAACGTGTCCAAAACGTGGGGACGTAAAAAACATAAAATAAACGCGATAAAATCAGCTAAATTAGTTTTATTTCAATAATAAAAATATGCGCGATAGAATATAACCGGAAACACATCGTAGACCCTGAAATGTTTATAGATGATTTTTGCTCTAACGGGTCTCACTCTCATGATAACTTCTCGATTTTAGTTGATAAGGTTTTTTTATCGATATTAAGGTTCTCTTATTCATAAATAGTATTCGAATCGCCGCGCATATGACAGAGATGATGAGAGGTCTACATTAAGAGAGTACCTACATTTGTATTGTTTATTACACACGGAAGTATTGACGGTGGAGTCTTAAATATAAAGTACTAAGATGTCTAACAATGTACTAAGATGTCTAAAGTACTGTACTGTGATGTATAAAGTACTAAGATGTCTAAATAAAATGTTTAGAATAATACTGCATCACATTTTAAGCGGTTAACAAGTAGGTCATACCGATCACGATTATGTATTATATTAATGTGCAAATTGGATTTGTTATCGTGCACTTAGTATGTAGTGTCAAATGATTAGTATTTTTATGGGAATGTGGTCTTTATGACCTACCTATGGTTCTCTATAAATATTTTACATTATTATTGTTATACCTTATACACTAACATTTAACAAATATAGCGTAAAATAGTTTAATCGATTAATCATTAAGTTATATGTATCACGTTGATGTATAAAATAATTGTGGAAGTCATGTTTGATTTTTTTAAACAAGGCAAACCTGTAGCGTTTGGCCATGCGCTCAATACAGGTGTCATTTTTTAAATGTCTAATAATTTGATTTATTTCTTCGGGAATGTTATCTTTGTAACCTACTGTTGGCCCAGTTAAAATATTTTTCACTATTATTGTTACACCTTCCGCGAGAGGCTGCAGGGCCAGTCAGTATGCAGCTAATATCAGTTAATTGTAACAAAACGTGTGAAAAAATACAGACTAGAAAGAGAAAGAATAACTATCCATAGACATTCCAATCCGATAGACCATCTCCAGCGCCAGACCAATTCATGATAAATTGATCTCGTTACTCTCTGTTCACAGCTCACCACTTTTAATCTGAATTGCGTAATTGCGTGGTCGATATTTATGAATGGCACTTACGGTGGGCGATCCGGATCCGGAGCGGGTCCGACGGATTCTGTGTCGCCATTAACTGGGCGCCTCTTACCCAACTCGTAGAAATGCACGAAGGGTGACAAAATGACCGCGTCGCAGTCCGAAAGTAAATATTGCAACAGGTTGCATATTACATAACTGTACTAAGTAGGCTAAGTAATATTGGATCGTTCAATGAATGTTAGCCCTATGAGAATGGTATTACAATCTATATAAATAAAACATAAATGCCAAATACCACTTACGCGGCTGGACCAAATAAGCGTTTTTTGAATGTTGATAATAGTCCGACGAATGTTTTAGGGAAAAAAAAAATAAGTTGTCCGAAAAATTTGAAAAATCAGCACTGGACGCAATGTCTAGTTATCGTATCATATCTTTCTATATATATAAAACAATGTCGTGTTAGTTACACCATTTATAACACAAAAACGGGTAGGCCGTTTTTATGATTTTTTGATTTTTGAATTCCTCTCTCCCCGAATAGCAGAATAACTATTGAAACATGGAAAAGAACACAAAAAAAGTAATAAAGGCGGTACGAAATTCACCGGGATATCTTGTAAATAAATAAATATTACCAAATTAACACACGAACTATAGGTCCGAAAAAAAATGAGGCTATTAGCTTATTTATATGTGCTCATCTCACAACAATGGTACATACATAATATCCTGGCAAAACATCATGTCACCGAGCCACACCTTACCCAAATACAGTTAATTGATTACCTATGTTGATGCTCCACTGCTTGACAAATGTGCGTCTATTATGAACATGCTCTTATAAATGGCGTAATGGTTTAGGTAATTGATTACATTTCCTGTACAACTAATGTTGGTATATAATACCTGGCTGATACACCTACATTATTACAAACGGTACCAGTAGCTACTGACTACCGCCCGCGTAGAGGTTTGAATGTAGCTGTAGACCAAGACCCAAAAAAGCACATAATGGCGACCCGATTGGCAATGTTGGTAGTGACCCTGCTATCTGTTTCTTGATTTCGGTTGAATGCGGTTTTTTAATGTAAATGTATATACAGGAGATTAATCTATATCAGTTGTGCGTTTACATGCACATATAGTTATCATATTTAGTACGAAAGTTAGATGAGTCATGTGCCCCTGATCTTAGGTGTCCAAGAAGCACAATACGCACAATAGTCTTAAAGATACTGAACACAACGTACATAAAGATTATTTAATTATTTTTAAAACAAGTATTAGTTATTTATGTTGATTACGCCTCAACAATGATGTTGCCAACTTTTGGCTATTACTTTATTTCTTTTTTACGATCAAATTCTTAATATATGTTTCGGTATTTTATTTAAATATTGTCAGATTTCCTTCAGTGAACTAGAGATAGGTTTTGATTTCCCCAACATTAATATATTACATTGTTATATTAATGATCATCCTTGAGTTTAATTTAGTTTACAGTCCACACGCATTCGCTTCAAATACCATATCTAATAACCCTGCTAACTTCGTATATCGAAGAACGTCTGGTCAATGCGTTTGAACTTGAACTGAAGCGGTATCTACTGTTAAAGTTGTGAGTGTTCGGACCGAACGGCGCGGCCTTTTCTGTTTGAATAGCACCGAGAAAGCAACTATGTAGTATTGGCTACACCTACTTGACTTGTGTGTATTATGAAATATGGTGACAGTTAAGTGAACTGTTACCGGTTAGTTGTCTATAGGTTAAGTTTACGCGGTCTAAGTCATAAGTACGAGAATAGAATTGGTTTATAAAATAGTACAGTATCTCATTATATCTAACTAGTTTGTGTCCACGGCTCCACCCGCGGTACCTCGATGAAACATAACTTATATTTACGCGAATACTAAATATTAAAATAAAACGATTACGCGTTTATTTTATGTTTTTTTTTTAAATATAAGGGGCCCCAGTTTCTAGATATGTCATTAAGTCACCAAACACCTCAGTCCTCCCGTGACCATGATTGCTGTAGAGCAGCCGAAACGTCGAGAACGTGAAACACATAAAATAAAAATAAAAAAGTTTTATTTCAATAAATAATTACAAGTAGTATCTTTCATCTTAATGCTCGGACGGATGGATCAAAATTGTGACTAAATTTTAAAACTGTAGCGATATGTTAATAATGATTACGCAAATTAAGCTTTTAGAATAATACCTTTAAAATTCGAGTTACTGGTTACTCTATACAGTTGTATGGTACGGCGAAGGGCTTGCGGACGGTTCTACTTTTAGGTATATTTCAGTTAAATAAGCTACCAACACAGAATACTAAATATCCAGGGTCTTCTTTAAACTAATAGAGTGCACACAAGAATGGTAATCGTTTGATTTTCGTAAAATAAATATATTTGTCGGTAAAATTGGTTGGTGATCTGGTAGGAACAAGGGCCATCTCTCGGCCAGCTATCATAGAAAGCAGAGCTCTGGGCATATTCAAGTAGTGTCCAACGGAAGAGAGGGGCCTACACAGTATACTGTCACAGGTTTCCATCAGCATAAAGATAAGTACACTATTCCCAAATACAAAAAACTTTCGTCTCTACACTCACACACAATCTCACGGCCCGGGGATAAGAAATCGTGCCACATCCTACAATTATGCACGCTAGCTGCCAATCCTTTACAGTTATTTTCTCATTAGTTCTCCCAAGAGTAACAACATTTTAATGCTGCAAACACTTTTAATTACACACATGGTCTAAGCAATACATACCTACTATTTAAAATCATTAGCTACTGACTACGTAGTGCGTAGTAGTTTGAATGTAGTTTTAGACCAAGACCCAAAAAAAACATTACGACGACCCGGTTGGCACAGTAGTTGGTAGTGACCCTGCTATCTGTTTTGAGGGTTCGAATCTCGTTAGAGACAAACTTTGTGTGATGAGCACAAATGTTTGTACTCGAGTCACGGATGATTATGATCTAAACCAGTGAAATAAAACTTATTGTAAGGTTTTTATCGCGTTTATTTAATATTTTTACTTTCCCCACGTTTCGGCTGCTTTACATCAACCATGATTACGGGAGAACTGAGGTGGAGAGGAGGAGGAGGAGAGTGAGGAGGAACATGAAAACATAAAATAAACGCCATAAAATCCTTAAAATAAGTTTTATTTCAATGTGTAGTATTCGCGTAAATATAAGAAATCAATATCTATACCAGTATTATATACTGGAATATATATTCGATATCGCCTCCAGTTCATTGTACGGTACCTCTAATACAAGCGTTGGTTTGAGAGCTTTCAGTTGGTGTTTTCGTCTGGCACTACCAAGAAGGCGAAGAATAAAATATGACGTGATATTTCTAAATGTTTTGATGCGTCTGTGACCGATTAAATTCAAATCTAAAACTCTGGACGTAGACGGGTAACGATCGTTACAAGTACTCCATTTAAAAAAAAACTTATTTTATAGACTATAACGTAAACTTCAATAACATTGATAGTGTAAACTAGATAATTATGAACTCCGAATCCGCTTTGATGTGCTAAATCTACTTCGGCACGAGAACGTTATAGATTAGAATGTCTTCTAAAAATGCGATGGTATCAGCCTGTGATGGTAACAGATGATTTGAACACATGCCAGATTCTGATAACAAAATTATACTACTTATAAATATACTCATATGTATATTTGTCGTGGAATGTATAATATAATATCGCCAGACGAACATACCAACAGTACGGTCCCGAATTAAACAACGCTTGTATTATAGGTACCGTAAGATGGACTGGGGTAATCTCAGGCCTCAGCCTCGAATTTAGCGGGCAGCGGGGCGGCGGCGGCGGCGCGGCGGCGCGGGAGCGGCAGAATCTTATGCGTAAAATCAAATGGACCGGTTCTCGAAAACAGCGGCGCGGCAGCGGCGCGGGGCGGCCAACGAGCCCCGCTCCCGCGCCGCCGCCGCCCCGCTGCCCGCTAAATTCGAGGCTGAGGCCTCAGTCTATAATACTTATATAGATAATATGCATCCATTACTCACGTTCAAACATTGTGCTCCTCCAGGATTCGAACCACTGTCACAACCGACTAAGCTAACCAGTTCGTTATTTGATTTTTTTTACTCAATTAACTCAGTTCCTTTAGTTTTCATTTATCCTGTATACATTATTTCACACAGAAAGTATATTCAGCATATATGGGTGGGTAGAGTATCATTCTATAGACTCAAACAGTCTCTCTTTACAAATATATTATGTACACTTCTAAAGAGAGTTGATTCCCTCACAAGAATTTACAAGATAATTACACGAAAGTTGGCCCCTTTACCAATTCTATCTCCAGCTCTATAATAACATCCAAATTACAGCAATAACATCGTTAATGATTGTTAAACAAACTCAATAACTAAATAATTATCTATGATAAATCGGCGGCCATTAGAACGTGTGAGTGCACCGGTGTCAGGCGAGTATGGACAGACTGACTGAATAGGTGATAAAATTATTAATTATGATTATTAAAGCTTAAGTGTGAGAGGTGATTAATGGCTCTACGATAGCAGTGGGTGCATACAATGTACAAGTGCGTTCATAAGAAAGTACAGTCAGGTTGCCCACTCACTCGGTGTACCCGTGCTATTCGGTTCGAGCAATATATCTACACATATAATAACACTGAAATTTTGGGTCATGTCTGTACATTAAATATCTTGTAAAAAAAATGGTTGGTAGGAATAAAAATAAACAATGAATATGGACAATATTGTGTAGTACCTACTTATACAAATTGAAAAATACTGGAAATGACCTTGTTTAAATGTCAAATTAAATAATAAAATAGGTTTATAGAATTTGATAAATTCATTCTTATTACGTAGATAATTACAGGCTACTGTTTTATCAATAAAGATCAATCTAGTTTTTCTATACCTATTAAAATACCTGCATAATTAATTAATTGGTAGATAATAAAAAAAAATCGGGACATTTCGCCTTCATAAAATACTTTCTGTAATCTTTATAGACTGGTTACATTAGCAGTTTGTCGCTATAAATCTTTATTTGGTTATCTCAGCATTAACTCGTCCATAAAAACCAGGATGGTATAATAATAGCATTAATTTAGTAAACGTTTGGCCATGTAGCATGGTTTAGCTTGGGTATACTCAAAGTTTCTTCATACGTTGCACATTCGTTTATATAGGTATTCAGAATCAGAATCAGAATATTTTTTATTCACGTAGACCATTCAGTGCAGTACTTATGAATCTTCAAAAGTTACAAAATACTATGCTACTACTTTACCTCCCGTTCGGAATGCCGTTCCTATTGAGAAGAACGGGCAAGAACTCCATGGTTGCTCTTTTTTTTAATAGCAATACAGTTTTAATATAATAGTCAAAATATAAAAACTTCACTGAACAAAACGGATACGACGGTACAATAGACTGCGGGCGATCCCAGTATATATAGATATAAAATGACCATATCTTGGGTAAAAATATTCGTCGCTCTATTGGGATCCAAACCCGGGACCCTCGGTGTAGAAAGCAGGGTTACTACCAATGGGGTCGTTACTGAAACGGGAGTAGCGAGGTCGTTTCCCGCCTGGATAAATTTCCTTGAGCTAGGCCTGCTGCTTAATTTGGCGCTAAAGTGCTTGAGTCTGCCAATACATTTATATATTTACAAAGCTATAGCGATTGCAGATATGCCTCAAGTAGTAATATAAACGACGATTAAAATACTCTTTAACCTTTCGCTCTTAAAACGCCGGTACTATGATCAATTTGTTACGGTAAAATTTCTGTCGCATAATTTTATAACCAGACTATTTGAAGCGTTAGAGACTACACACACTTGTACGGACTACCACAGTGTAAAGGCGCCGACAACTTTACCTCTCTTTTATAGACTTTGAAATTTGTACCACAGCTTAACATGAACTCTATGCAGACATACATAAAGTGATTTTTAATAGTTAATAGGAATGATAACGTTGTGACGGCTGATTTAGAGTAATAGAAAATAAAATAGTTATTACGCCAAATCACGTAAGTGCGATAAGCCCTGGGAGACGATCAGGTAAACGCCCCTGAAATTGGTTGTTTTACTCCAACCATTCGGTGGTCTATGTTTAAGT
The DNA here is from genome assembly GCA_905404115.1 of Pheosia gnoma. NCBI lineage: Eukaryota > Metazoa > Arthropoda > Insecta > Lepidoptera > Notodontidae > Pheosia > Pheosia gnoma. The sequence continues at coordinate 4,622,524 of FR989910.1, forward strand.
TTTCTTCCTCACTTTGGTTTTTTAATTTTCGTTACTAGAATGATGTGATGAGTAAAAGCACGGCATATATATTTTTAAATATTTTTGTTTCTCTACTGCTTCAAATATTTCATTCAAATGCATAGACACCCTGCAAACGTGAACAGTCCTTAACTTTGACATAATTTCTCGCCATGACATTAAGAGCCGCGGCGTGATGCAAGTAAATTCAGTAATAACAATAAAACATCGTAATAACGCTTCTAAGGTCAGTTTCGCGAAATATTTCATACCCCGCAGTGGGTGGCCCATTGCTTGCATATAAATCTTAAAGCATACCATTTTAAATGGTCTTCAGCATTAGATAAATAGTTCGAGATATTAGATCGTTTAGAAGTGGTTGTGTAAGATGATATTTTCGTGTATCTAGATAGATATGGTTAAGAAAGCTATACGTATCATGCCATCGTTTTTAATGCTGAGGTCGTGACCTCGGAGGAGTCGCGATCATATATTGCGATGGACATATTTGGTTCACAAAGATATTATCATATTCCTTAAAATCTTGATCTTGAAATATTTGAATTCAATCTACCAATAATCTAATACGAGGGCGACACTGAAAGTTTTTAGAACTGGCCACTTGTAAACGATATAATAAAAAAAAGTTCAAATTTTGAAAATGGAACTGCGAATATTATTGTGTATGTATTTTATTCATTTGTTTCCGATTTGGCGGCAAATTGCAAATTGTCTGTATCACGTCAGCATGAATTTAACGCGAGATAATTTTCGTATAATGATTTTTTATGACTTTCGATGTCATTTAAGTCAACAAGAAAGTTATGATAGACTTCGACTGGGCCTTTCCCGATGAAGCCCCTTCTCGTGGCTAGCTAAACAGAGTCTAAGGGCATAATCCTTGTTTGATCACTAAAGAATGTCCTCTTAATAGTGACTTATCATGGTTTTGTAGCTAGACATTTTATAAACACATGCATTTTACAAACAATACGTGTTTCTTTTGTAGTTAAATTTATACTGATTTTCCTTTAGACAAACAATATCAGAATACGATCAATAAATCTAAAATAGATTGTAAGATGTTTGTCATAACATAATAGTGTTTTACATTGACCGCCTCTCGGGGCCAATTCAATAAGTAACGTTTGCGCGGCAATGAGGAAGCGACGCCGGGTGTGTCCGATCTGTATTATATTGTACCGAACGTCGCTTGAAATAAACGTGGTACCGATGTACCGTGCGAATCGAGCGACACGATTATTTGTACCAGTATTGGGTAATGTGTCGTGTGTGTGCCTCGCAAGGCAACACACTGAAGCTGAGAATAACTTTGGAAACATTGGAAACATGGCAAAAAAAAAGTTCTGTAAAAAAGAAAAGTGTGATTATGTTTCTTGAGAATATAACATCGCTACGTGAAGTAAATTGACGAGTCATCTATAAACGGATTAAAGCGTATATTAATTTGGAGCTTTTAATAGTATAGCTAGTAGCTATTAAGTATATATAGATGTTTAATATTATACAATTCCAATAAACCTAATTTGCATATTTTAAGTGCAAATTAAATCATTTCACGGCTGATACTATTTATTAGAAGTTCCGGATAATTGATTGAGCGATAACCTGTGAACGGTTAGTTTTGTTACGTATGCTGCCAGTTTTATTAACAGCTTTTAGTATGGCCATAAAAGTTCGCATATTCGCTCATAGTATGCTGTTTTGCTACCTTATTCGTGATAGAAAGACAGTGTACTCGAACTAGGACCACACAGTGTAAAGTGGTCCTATAATTTCCCACACGTACAATATTCCGATTGAAATCCGGTTTGGTGCTACATTTCTTGTGACATTCCTGGTATATAGCCATAACATTAATCGTATGTATAGTTCACATGAGGAGTGTATACAACTTAACAATTAGACAAGAAGGCAAGCGATATTTATACATTTGAGTATTGTTACTTAGCTATTTGTGTACTCGTGTACTATTGTCATGTAAACCAGACATTAGAGAGATGTATTCTTGGAAACTAACCAAAATAATCTTATTTTTCTACTTGGATAGAAAATTGGGTTTATATTACAGTCCACCAAATTTTCTTTTTAATTGGTCTTAATACTATAACAAATACGCAAACTATAGAGTCCACTTTTCATCTTTTCACTTATTCACTTATAAAAAAAAAACTCATAATTACACAAAATAGGAGCGTTTCCGAACTAGTATACAATATAAACCACAACGCAGCTAATCCAGTGATCCTATAGGTCCATTCTAATCTATTAAACCAATTATAACTACTAATATTTTTTTCTAAATATGAAATGTGGCAAATTAATCAAGGTCTCAGGGCGTTGACGTGTCAATATGGCACTGCCTCCGATAGTTCAACGACACCGCTCACATAACCATTTTAAGTCTGTGCTGCAGACAAAAAAAAATATACTCGCTTATATTTACTCCCATCGGCATTTTAATACATATTAATCTCCTTGCGTCAATATTTCCAAACATTTTAATATTTTCTTAAATTTAATTCAATGGTGCAGGGTTTTTAAAAGTAACTTATTCGGTATTTTTTCTTAAGCCATTGGGATTCCGATGTCGTGTTGCCGTTGCGGAGTTAAAGGTTTAACCTCGTTTTTAAAACAAACATTCTTTGTGACAGAATCGTTCGGTCTTTACGTCACGGGTGCAACCGAGTAGGTAAGTTGGGGCAAAGAGGACACGATACAAAAGAAAAGAAATAAAACGAATATCCAGCTAGCCAAAAAGGTACAATTTGACTTTTATTTAAAATTATGTTACTGGCTGTTGTCAACGAGAGATCAGAAACATAAAATTAAGAAATAAGACTAAAATAATTTGACAGCATCATTGGTCAGTCAGTAAAGTATGTCGGCATGATACATCCATTATTAAAATAACGAAATATATAAATATTTTTTTGCAAAGATACATTACGTTTACATGACATGAGAGTGTTGGGTAACAAATAACACATATTTGTAGATATTAGTGGCGTTATATAAGATGCTGCTGACTTTTTAAATATTCTTTAGAATTTTTATCACCACTTAAAAGATGAAATTTGCCAATTTAGCAATGCTAAGTTAAAATATCTGCATTACATTATGGTATAATAAACACTGATCTTGGAATGCAGAATGACCTTGAGCTTCCTTATGAGGCAAACATAAATTTGTAATAAAACAAATTACTACTATGAATAATATTATGTAAAGTATAAAAAATACTATTACGTGCTAATGCATTTTATTTAAATCAAAAGTGTGTTATAATTACAATCGGTATCTGGATATTTTGAGCTATACTTAGCCATTCTTTTTTTAATAAAATTTAATCATTGCTATAAAAAGTTTCCCCGTTCAATATATCCCGTATTTCCCCTAGTGCTAGTGCATAATTACGACACAAAGGACATTTACTGTTCATAAGGTGAAACATTACAATGGGGTCTCAACTCTTTGTATTACATACTTAACAAACAAGGGAACATTATACAAGGCTTTTGAAATTTTGATGTTTTTAATAATATAATTAATATAGCCAGACCTGTAATATATGCACAGATATACGTTATATATTCCTACTGAGGAATAGCGTTAAATATAAGCATATAATCATTCCATCACTCATTCGTTCAACTCATTCATTCAAAAGTATTTCATTCTATGGAGACCGAATAAAGTCAGTTTGAATTCCCGCAAGCTCGTTGTGGAGGGTGCCATTTTCATATCATCATGTCACATCCATTATTTTATTTATAATGTATATTTATGGAATGTGTTATTGCTATTAATTACTTGACATTGGCAGAATACCCGCTAAGTTGTGGGTGAGGCCATATTCATATCCATTTTATTTCATCGCATCTCATTTCGTAAAAAAAGAAGAAGAAGCTCGTTGTAATACTTCAAGACCAACACACTATCTGTACGGTGTCAAACTAAGCACTTGTTTTAGGTACCTTATAATGGACTGGTGTGATCCCAGAACTAGATCCCAGTAAATATAATTTCTCAAATGTGTCGATATGGGAATCGGAGTCAGTCATCTTTATTATGATTGTATTAATCTATACATATAAATAAAATTGGAGTGTCTGTTTGTAATATTAAAATAACCGCTTTTTACTAAATGCATTTGGATGTATACACGGTACCTATACCGAAACAACCTTTTTTAAAATTTTTGTCTGTCTGTCTGTCTTTCTGTCTGTCTGTCTGTCTGTCTGTCTGTCTGTCTGTCTGTCTGTCTGTTTGTTCCGGGTAATCTCTGAAATGGCTCGACCGATTTTGACGGGACTTTCACTGGCAGATAGCTGATGTAAACAAGGAGTAACTTAGGCTACTTTTATTTTAGAAAAAAAAATAGGATCTCTCGAAAAAAAATTAAAACCAATGTTGCAGCGCTGCGCCTGATTAAAGTTTGATAGCAACAATCTGCAATGCGTCCCGCGGGATCAGAACGCGCAAGCAGGCTGTTGCCAACGGCTGAGTCTTTGTTAAATATCACGCGTACGAAGTCGCGGGTAACAGCTAGTTAATAATAAAACATAATAGACCTTTTTCTAAAAAAAAGTTATAATATATCCGTTCCTCCTGTTGTCTATACAATGTGACGAAAAAAGTATTTTCTTTATAATAAAAGCCTTCTACTGCAAAAGTTTAATCATTATTTATTATTAAATCAATATGGCGGTATTGAAACTGAAGAAGGAAATCGCTGCGCAATTTGGTAAAGTTTCATCTAATCCTAAATAGGACTTTCACATACAACACACAAACCCACAATGAATTCGGTTAGCACCATTACGTAGTTTTTCGCGATGAACTGCCCAATAAACGGTGCGCTAACCCAGCGTATGGTATAATGATAAAGCTAAACAAAACTCGCTCTTAAAGCTTAGCGGAAATATTTGGATTTCACATTTGACGGGAATTATCTCTTTTGTGTTGAGAAATCACGTATTACAATGCCGTTGCACCTGTTATTACATTTGTATTGTAAAAATGCATTTTAATTTTCAGCACATTAGGCAGGTAATAATTTAATAATATCGCCTAACGAACACACTAACAATAAAGTCCCACACTTAGCAAAGTTTGTATTATGGGTACCGTACAATGGACTGGGGCAAGCCGAGTATATAATACTAATAATAATAGATATTATATATCCATGACTCGGGTACAAACATTCGTGCTCATCACACTAAGTTTGTCCCTACCAGGATTCGAACCTAGCAGTCTCAGCCAGCAGCTCCACGCGCGTTACTTCTATGAAACATCCTTATAGCATTCGGGATAAAGTAGCTTTCTTGTAGTGGACGAATTTTTAGGATCAGATCAGTGGATGCAGAAATTACTCCCTACATCTTCATTTATTTATTATTATGTTGGTCTAGGACTATTATGTAATGTCACGGAGGTGTGCGAGAGCGTTCCCGTGCCCCCCCCCCCCCCCCCCCCCCCCAACAAGGCGGGAGAAGGACCACCGTGGGGTTTTAGTCGGTAAAAGTCCGGCATAACCCGCTTGCCTCCCTCGGGGCTTGCGGGTATCCAAGAGGATTTCCCCACGCAAAAAAAAAAGATCTATTATGTAATATCCATGCTAATTTTAACGAGAATCTATTCAGTATTTTCAGTAGAATGGATGCAAAAGGTTTCAATTCAAACATTGCGTTTTAACCTTCTTCGAATATTTTTTTTCAAAAACATTTTCATGTGCAGTACAAGACTATTACAGTTTTGATACCAGAAGATTTTATAATAAAACAATACTGTGTGTAGTATAGCTGAGCTATCTTTTTTATTGTAAAAGCAATCACTAATATATAGTATATGCTGAGTGCTTCACCGCGCAAAAACTTAATCGTCAAACCGCTGCTTTTGTCTAAGTATCATATAACTCGAGATGGTTTAAGTGTCGTTATTAGAAAATCAGCTTATAGTATTTTCAAATTTATTCTATCGACTCCCCGGGCTAAAGATTACAGTAACATAGCCTATGAATACTAAAATAAACCATTTAAGTTACGACAAGCACGTGGAAGTATGCTATCTAAAGTGAAACAACGGAATATTTAATAGTACTGAGTATGAAACCGCCAATCTGTCCTATATAAAAGCGATGACCTCACTACGTATTCAGTGGTCGAGTTATTATCTCGACTATTTTATAAGTTAAACTTCAGTTAAAGTTTTTAATCGGGACGGCAAGTGGGAGATTATTCGTAAACTAACCGTATACTTCATAGTCGTATTTTGAAACATTGTATGGAGAGTTAAAAGTTTTAAATACTGTCCGCTAGAAGCGCCGTTCAATTTACCATACAATGTGTCTAAATACGTAAACTATAAACGATATAGTTAGCTAACGAATATTCTCGCACTTGACGTACTGAGCTTAAATGAGAAATGGCAATATATCGCGTACTCATAAACAACGCAGGTCTACTTCATCTTCGATAATTTACATGGAACTACGGCGATCTGCTGTCCGAGATCCAACTAATGAGAATGTTAGAGTGAAAACTGAGGAATTCAGATGTTTTTACAGATGCACTGTTTCAATAAAAGTTTACATTGCTTAGCTCGCAAAAAATAAACAGTCTGCTTTTGATAATTACTCCTTTTTTGTAGTAAAACAAATATAAATATTTGGAAAATTAACACTTTTCCAGACATACTCATGTTGAACTGCTGAAAATCTATAAAACAAAGTCCTCAAGATGTTGCCAGTGGCTCATCACTTATACAACATGTGGTGGCGCGAACCACCAATTTGTCAACATGGTGATTATAATTCCGGTAATGATAATTATACTTAGTGAACGGCCACACAACACGACCGTTGGATGTCACGATGCTGTGGCCATTCGGATTAATTAGGCGATGGAATGTTGTTCTAAGAAGGACAGCCCTCCAAGATTGATTAAAGAGTGTGACTCTATGTATGGAGGCTATTAGATATTCTGAGATGAATGTGATGATAGACGTCAATGAGTGGTGATAAGCGTGGTGTGATGATGATGAGCCACCCAAAACAATGGGCGAAGTGCCTAACAGCAGAAATTTCAGAAATCCCAATAACGTCATGGCTCTGAAACATTCAGGGGTTGGGAGACATCAAGACTGTGAAACAGCTGTTTAAGTTGAAACAATAAAAGTAATTATAAGAGTCAAATGCTGTCATCCATTAATGGAGTGGCACGCTGCATGGTCTGCAACCACATAATTGATGAGGTCTTATAAATCCGAATTTTGCTGAGTTTTTGAAGTGTTATGAAATTATTAGTACTTAATCGCACAGCACACTGTGGTAGCAGCCTCCAGTCTAGAATATGTATTTCTATAAATCTAAAAATGTGCCTATCATTTATTCGAACATAAACCAGATCAATGACGTGGTACATCACAATGGTGCCAGGAGATGAATGATAATGGACACAGAAATAACGAGATGGACGCGGGGTACTCATTCAATTTGAGCAAAAACTAGGTAAATAGGTACGATACAAGAATTTTAAATGTTATAAAAAGTTGAATTCAAAGCAGATTTGATTTGATTCGTTACTTTTGTCACATTCAAAAGTAAGTGCAGCTGACCATAATAATGAAAGCTCATTTTTTATGACCCAGTATACAATTTGTGAAATTCTTTCTTTTTTGAAGTAGTTTCAGGAATTGAAGAAGTAACATGACGTTCTATATCATGAAATTTTCTGTAAACCTAATAATACAGGACTGATAGATTTTAATAACAACGATCAAACGTACATTTTAAGTGAGAAAGCAGTGTAAAAATAAACTTTGGATTTAATAATAATATTATCGCCAGACGAACACATCAACTATATTGACCCATATAAAGCAGCGCTTGTATTATGGGGTACCGAACAATGGACTGGGAGCGAACCCAGTATATAATACTTATATAGATATTAAACATCCATGACTAGGGTACAAACATTCGTGCTCATCACACAAACTTTATCTAACGTACATACCACTTCATAATGAATTAAAATATTCCTACGATGAGATGACCACTAGTAAACTCTCAGAATCAGAAACATATATTTTTAATGTAAACCATTAAGTATGTATACGTATAAATCGTCAAAATTGTCACAATATTCTAATCTAAAAGTTTACCACCCGTTCGGATTGCCGTTCCTATAGCAAGAAACTCCATGGTTGCTCTATTAAAGATGTTTTAAATTGTGAGCAGTCCATTGTTATGGGTATGCTCTTTCTGTGATGCATCATCCATTTCAGTAGGTATTCCGTGTAAGTAATGTTTTTGTGTTGTTTTTATATATCTAACGGCGGTTTTATTTCAGGCGTCGTCGTGCCTTCACGGATATTAGACCCGTCACTCGGTCTAGCCGGACTGACATAGTTATCATCCATTTGTGTTTGTACAAAAAGTAGACGCAGGGTGTCGCACAAATTTCATCGATCGTTGTACGGTTTTAAAAACATTTGTATTTTATTCATCTGTGTGTGTTGAGTGCTTCAGGAGTTCAAATTTAGATATTATGAAGAAATTAAAAACTGGCCATGTGCATGTCAGACGTTGGGATGAATAAAGTAATACATAAGGGTACTGTATTTTTTCGGGTAGGGAACCCTAAAAATAAAATTAATGTTTGTAAGAGAAGAATATAATAAAAAAAAATTGTCACAAAATAAAAATTAAATGTTATTATAATCGACGTTTTCTTGAACTGTTATGTATGTTCTTATTACCTTTTTATTGACAGTTAAACTTAAGATATAATTAATATATTATATATCTTAAGTACCTACTTACCTAAAATAAATTGGCAATCAGTCAATTGAATAATGTTATAATAGTTAGTAGCTATAAACCGAATGGTCCTTTTGAACCGCATTGGTCTTTAATGGCTATATTTACGATCGGATTTACACAATTTCATGGCGAGTTTACGTACACCTAAATTTTGATTTATTATTAATTAAGATAATACTTAAATATGTTTCAATTCAAATATACAGGGTAAATTGATAGTAAATACTAACAACAAAATTTAATTTATTTAATAAATCAATAATGTTGCAAGAATTATGGTATTTTTTTGTGTTTACAGTAATAAAATAAGAACCACCAAAAATATTCCCATCAAATAAAATCCACCGAATGAGGTCAAAATCAAATCAATCTCGTAACGTACTATGAATTCAACCATTCACAAATCTGTATCGGAGTGACAAAGACAGTGGTGCTATGTGGGCGCTGTGTCGCAACTGCGCCCGCGCCGATCCGGATCATCGGTCGCATATATGGGACGCGTCATTCACTGTGCATCCTCCACGGATTTTTAGTTCGTCGGTAATTAGTTCCGTGCGCTGATTAGGTAACGTCTGTCGTATGTCGCCCGACTTTGATTATGACGAGGCTAAAAATACCAAAACTTGTTTGATTTTCTCGTGTAATGAAATTGTAATATGCTCGTGTAATATTGCTATATTGTAATATCTGTGCATGTAATGTGTTTTTTAATAACAAACAAACGCATTAGTCACGGGTCACATTGAGTTTAACAACATTGTACCTTAAGTTGTTGTGTTGATTTGTCTTAATGTCTATATTAATATTTACTCGTGTGTAATGCATATGGGTCGAATAATTAATACTTTCATTAATTTATTCTGGGGGGAAATGCTGTTCGTTGATGAGCGCATCACTCTAGAACGTCTGAAGCGATTCGGCATTATTTTAAAGGCAAAAAAATAAATTAAACGGTTGTCCGGAAAATATTGGAAGAACGAACTGAACGAACGAATTTTTTTTAGGGATTTGGACAGGATAAAGTCAGTCGGGTCAGCTAGCTTATATGCGAACTCCCAAATTTTAAAAAATAAGTAGTGCCCTTCCAACCACTACGCTATTGGAATAATGTTATCACATTAAACCATAGTTTGAAGTACTGTTATCTTCCATAGCTCACCAACTCACATATTGCACAAAACGCTGTCAACATATCATCAATCATAATTTCAGCCTGTATCTAATCCTTCTCTATATACATTGTAATTGTAAAGGCAGCCAATTACAAACCACAGTTCTGTGGGCACGTGTTAAGATTGTTTATAAATGATTATGATGGAATTTATAATAATGTATGGTGTCTATGAATACGAACTAGCTGCTGGTCAATATTAGTGTTTAATTACCTATTCACGGTATTAATTAAAATTTCTGTTCAAAATTTTTATCGATACCATACGTGAAAGCATTCCATAACAGTTTAACCCTCTAAAAAATCCTATTTTATAACCCCAAAATCTTATTCCATTTACAATAGCATTAAAAGGCGCTTTTGTATAACCTACAATCCGATTCAACATATAGGTTTCTTATATCCCGGGAAATGCATTGTTTCCCGCATTAACACCTAGAAACTGTATATTATCATGAATTGTCCACTGATTCATGAATCAGTCATTGAGCATCTCCCGGTAGTTTCAAATACACACATCTCAGTAATCTTATCCCCTTAATCAATCCCTTGTCCTACTTAGGCGCAGCTCTCAGAGGAGAATACCGATGAAGCAAAGGAATTCGAGCGAATGACGTCAAACGGCGCCAACCAACGGCTGCTCATTATAACGCGTACCACTAAAACTCTTAAAGGACTGTAAATGGCCAGTAATCGAATAGTCATTCACGTCACGGAGACATTAGAAACTCGTTGATTCCATTTACCTGCGGCAATATAATCTCACGATCGGATCAATATCTACTTTAAGTTTTGACTACGTGTTTGTTAGTGTGGTACGTCAAATTTAAAATATGTTTACGTGCGTTTAGCTTTAACTGTAGGTAGTAGTTAACTTAGAAAATAAATGTATAAGTATAATTTCAAAACTAAACAACACTTTGTTTTATTTTAATGTTATCAATTTTAAATTCGCGTAAATATAAGAAGAAATCAATACAAGAAATACGTATTATTTTTTGCTGATCTCTGGGACTAGTCACTTTTCAACGGCTGATAATCCTAGGATTGTGATATGTAATGGGTACATGTTGTTGCCGGCGATGACACAAATGCCTCAGGAGATTGATGTTGCGCCGCTAAGCTCTTGTAAGCTTTAAATTAATTAATTGTCTGTATGCATATTTGATTTTCATAATTCTGATTGGCTTATAAGGTTTTTATATTGATCTTCTTCTTGTTTATTTACATAAGCTTTGAATAATAATATGAATAGTATGAAAGAATTGCCAGACGAATCCATCAACTGTACGGTACAAACCTATAAGCACCTTATTATAGCAACCGTACAGTGGACTGGGAGCGATCGCAGTAAATTATCATTACTTAACTATACAGCATGATTCAGAAAGGCTGAACTAAGCCTTGAACTTGCGCTTCTTTAGCGCATCTTAATCTCCATGTGAGGTCTAAATGTCGGAAAGTCAATTTAAAGAAAAAAAAAATTGATTTCTTATATTTACTCAAATACTACACATTGAAACAAAACTAATGTTACGGAACGTAAAAAAGTATAATAAACGCCATGAAATCCGTGAGATTAGATTTATTTCATGATTAGTTTTCTTTAAAAAAAATATTTACAAAAAATCACAATAATTGTCATATTGTTAGGTACAAAAAGGATTTTTTTTTCTAAATAGATATTTCGAAATTATGACTTCACATAATGATTACAAATTTATTAAAGACGCGCAAGTTAGTCTGAGTATACCCCTTTGTAACACTCCGTATAGGTAATGATATATCTAAGCCAAGTCATGAACTTTTAATAAACAGATATTCTGACTCAGGTCCAAATATTCGTGTTCATCACACAAAGTTTACCCCTACCGGGATTTGAACCCGAGGCCCGCAGTACGAAAGTCAAGGACATTGGCACCCACTGTGCTAAACGTGTCATCTAATAATAATGATACTGAACCGTCACTTATCCCATAGATTGTTTTTTTTTTTGTTAATGACCCTCTATATAATCCTATTTCATTTAATCCATTCATTTTGGGGATACACTGTATGATCTCTCAATTTATGACAAAACAAATCAAAGACCCAATTTTGTACAGATAAGGAAGTCATCTTGAATTGGTCACAGCCGATCACGAATTTATATCTTCCCGTAATAATATTTTACGGCGTAAACATCGGACGGTGTATGGCACAGTGGCCGACCATTTGATCTTAATAACTGTGCAAACACATGAAGTGGCCTAACGGGACACATCTCAATTAAATAAAATTGCCAACCACGGTGTTTTAATTTTAATGTTGAAATGTAGATTAGACATTATGTTTAGAGACTTAAAATTTATTTACTGAAACATTATTTCCTAATCCACATATAAATAAAGTTGTAATTAAATTGCATAATGTTTTCAATACGTTCAATTTAAGTACAATTTTAGTGGTACACATAAACGACATGTAATTGAGAAACAAATATCTATACATATAAATAAAATTGGAGTGTCTGTTTGTAATATTAAAATAACCGCTTTTTACTAAGTGCATTTGGATGTATACACGTTACCTATACCGAAACAATTTTTTTTACAATTTTTGTCTGTCTGTCTGTCTGTTTGTTCCGGCTAATCTCTGAAATAGCTGGACCGATTTTGACGGGACTTTCACTGGCAGATAGCTGATGTAACAAGGAGTAACGTAGGCTACTTTTATTTTAGAAAAAAAATAGGATCTCACGAAAAAAAATTAAAACCAATGTTGCAGCGCCTGATTAAGTTTGATAGCAACAACCTGCAAAGCGTCCCGCGGCCTCAGATCACGCGAGCAGGCTGTTGTCAACGGTTGTCTTTGTTAAATACCACGCGGACGAAGTCGCGGGCAACAGCTAGTATTAAATAAACAACAATTTAAAATGTAGAACAAAGTAAAATAGACACCGAGTGAAGAAAAATTAACCTACAGTATCAATTTCAAAACTGCAAATAAAATAAATGTTGAAATCACAGGTACATTAAACGTAGCTCCATCATAATAGGAATATTAACTAAGGTAGTTTTTTATGGCTTAGTTTATGTTTTAGGATTACTTACGGTACAACAATATAATTAATAACTCAAAAAAGGCAAAAATAGGGAGACATTTATAATGTCCTGACATATAAAACTAAAATAGAACAGAGCCACAGGGCCGTGACGTCACCACCAAAAGTCAACTCGTGTGCAACAGAGAAAGAGCGCAGTCCCAATCTTATTTTTAATAAAATAGCGAATATCTTTGTAACCAATACCACTATACTTGCAACTAGACTAATTATTGTAAATAATAATTTAATATAACAAATAACAACTAAATATGAGGGTACCCCAGTTCAAACTATGACACTGGGACATCAACCACCTCAGTCCTCCCGTGACCATGGTTGTTGTGAAGCAGCCGAAACGTCGGGAACGTAAAAGCATAAAATAAACGCGATAAAATCCGAAAAAAGTTTTATTTCAATTAATATAATAAATTAAACAAAGGTCTAGTACCTTATTGTAACGGTTTACTTATCTGTTTATCTCCCATGTGTGGCTATCGCAGTTTCCTAACGCGGCGTGTTTGCAGTGTCGCCCTCTTTTGGGATTGGGCAATATTTGCATTTTCGAGTTCAACACGGATTTCGTAACGATATGAATGAATACGTAATTACGTTGGTTGTTTGTTGGATGTGATAATGAGAATGTATCGTTGCTTGTTTATGTGTCTGACGAGGTGATACAATGGAAGGCCAGTTAGCTTGATGATTTGAAAATAATGAAAATTGTAAGAAACTAAATTTTGATAAATGCTATTCTGCGTGTTACTGGGTCCCCCTTCAATTCATTGTGTGGTATTTAAGGAGACATGTTTCTTAGTTCAATTCCAAATAAATACTTAATTGGCGAATTTTCAGAATTATTTTTTAAATTATAATTACTTATTTGATCAAACACACAACAAAGTGAAATTAACTCGTACATTTCTAATTCCCCAGACCAGTCTCCAGGCATGCACCTTCGTCTAATCGCTCAGTTATTTATTTCACGTTATATTTGCGTCAAAAAACATGCGATTTTGTAAAATTCTAGTTTGTTGTTTTTACAGCATTTATAGATTTTCATGCAGGCGAACAAAATTGGCAACATAAAAATTTATACCGAAGTCTAAAAATACAGTTTTGGAAAAATATTTATAGATAGCAAAGTTTCAGGAGAATAGAACAGGGTTCATGGTTTCTGATTGATAGCTTATCCTATATCCCCAAGCACCAACATTCCCTATTCATCATCATCACCAACATTATGATCATCACGTCATACACTTTCTATGCTCCATACATTTTGTGATCGATAAAAGAAATAACAATTTAGATTATAATTTGCATTTACACGATTAATAAACAGGATCAATAAATCAATGACCATTCCATAGATAATGATAGCTGAGCTGAGAGAAAATGAAATAATAATACAGAATGCACCTGGCAAATTGAACATGAATGTTAGCGGGTCATATTTGCTGCATAGAGTATTACGAAAAAGAAGCCCATTATAACAGGCTGAAATACTTAGGAGTGCTGGGCGAGTTAAGAATATAGCAGTATCTATTGCTATACACTTAAGACACATTCTTATCTTAATTTTAGAATCATCCTTAAGTAAATCGCAGTACATACCGCTATATAAGTACTTACTGTCGGTCAAATTTTGACCAACAAGACAAAAGCCGTCTAGCACTGGTCTATTAAGTGTTCTCCAGTGACATCGACTTTAGACGATCAATGATAGACCTACCTTGAAATTTTATTTTGGTTGCACAAACACAGCACCGTGCTGTTTTAATTTCAAGATGATCATTCACAGCTTCCACATCCTCTTCATCTTGCTACTGAATGATCTAGGATTTAAATTAACACTTTTTTTTTGTAGTGTACTCTTATGTCAGATCGGATAATCATCATTGTCAAAAATATATATCAAAGAATCCTCTGGTTCTTTTGATTACTCTTCACGTTTCAGATTCCTAACTAAATGGAAGCTAGTCATTAATTTTGCCAAATCACTTTTTCGTCTCCTTGCAGGCGCCGCCGCCGTCCGCGGCCGACTAGTGAAACAATTATGCAGCCTCATATTTCATTTAACTATTCAAATTTAATGGGTAACATTCTTGTCTGTTTGTTATGCCTAATTTGCATAAGTGTGATGAGTTCTAATTACGCAGTCTGCGTAATTATGAATTAAAAAACAAAAACTATCACATCAACTTTCTTTCAAAATTCTCAGTTTGCACCTAAGAATTATACTTATATGTCAAGCCTTTGGATGATATAATACAATTGTTGAGAATAGAAACGAACACATTTTCCAAACGTCAACAAAAATTGCGATAACAATTATATATTAATAAAATTTTAACGTACACTCAAACGACTTTGTTAAAGTGACCAAATGTTCCAATTGAGGTCCTAATTGAAATAGCATTAATAGTTCATGATAAGGTGGTCTAAATAAGATATATGAAAGTAACTTTTCTAATCTCTTGTATATTAAGTGTTATAATGTTTAATTCTTCACGATTCAAGGTGATTTAACTTGCAATTTTCTATCTTGCCAAGTAGTCCTTGGGCCATCCATTATTCCTCACTATTGCTACACGCATACCACTAAATTAGTTTACTCATTGGATAACTATCATCGCTAGTATCATGATCATAGTCTTCTTAAATCACAAAAGCAATACTGACTTCAAGTCTGTCAACTCCTCAACGTGAGATAATGCCGCGATAATTATTGCATATCCATGTTTATTTTTATTGCCGTTAACTGTATCAAAGGATGGATAAATAAGTTATTTTGAACTACGACCCGGTCCCTGATTTTATGCACCTTTTAAAAGCTATTTCAAATCCTTCCGGATATAACGATGACATAAAGCATTTCTCTTTACTATAACGTCATAGGCGCCATCAAATAGCGCAGTATGAATGATCAAACTATCATAATCTAACTAATAAAATATGGTGGCTGTCTGTTCATCGATATTCGCTAGCATCAACCGAGTCATAAATGTTTCCTATTTAAGTTTGCTAATTTTGCACGACTAAAAATATTCTTATACTGCTCTAAGCGTTTCAACAATTTTATAATTCCGAGTATCTAATAATAAGAGAACTGTATAAATACCCTGAGAACATGGATAAGGAATACGAATATCGCTCTTATTTTTTCACAAAGTGCTTTGATTATTTTTGTATTTAGTAGAGATCATCAATGATAGACCCGGCGCTGTCAAATCGAATAGTATTGGCTATTTATTTCTGAATAGCAAAATACGCGAACAAATCCGCGCGCAGTTAATATCCGTCTACAATTCTATGATTAGAATTCTATACATCTATTCGTGAATGCAATAATTGCATTCGCTTCAACCTGTTCTGCATACCGGCCGATGTCTACCGCCTATGGTGCTATGATAAACTATATTTGAGGATAGAACCCTATTATTTTTGTCTATTCATCTACCTTTACTACTTAAGGATTCAAAATAATGCTGAAAATTTAAGTTCAAATTGACTGACAATATTTTATCTTAATGTGCTTGCATAAGGACGCAATATATTGCTTTGTCTTTAATTGCTTTGCAGATATGCTTTTAAGGTGTACCTATGATTAGCGTTTGTTTATTAATTTAGGTATATCATATGGTTAACAAAAGACTTGAAAATCAAGTACTTTTAAATATGACTACTTGTCCCGTCCAACTTCGTACCGTCTTGGAATCTTGTATGAGAAAATTAAATATCTTTATTGTTATTTTTTGTGATTTTTTATACTTATTCTGCTATTCGAGGTGGAGACAAATTCAATAATAAAAGAACATAAAAATCCCACCCCACCCGTTCTTGCGTTATAAATGGTGTAACTAACACGACTTTGTTCTATGTATAATATACATAGAAGATAGTGTGAACAATATGCGCATTAAATATTATTTAAACCATATTATGACCGTAAGACCGACTGCAGTACGTAGTAGGTATTTAGTTGTGGTTTAGAATCGAATTGCCATAGCCGTTAATAATTTAAATATTACTTCTAAGAGTGGATCTATGAAATCTGGATATGAGCCAACTCATGTAAAACTAACAAAATCTCTAAATAATAATTCGATCTTATATTATGTCAGTGAATTACCTTTGTGTTGTTGATGTACTATTTTATCGATTATTGTCTGCGCTGTTCAAGTTGATTCAACTAATATTGATTAAAACTTATATTGCGCAATTAGTAAGAAACAAACAAAACTGAAGGTAACTATTTTTGTCAACTACCTACATCATTCTTAAATTAATTTATTATAATTACTTAGTTACCATAAACAGACTAAGTAATTATAATAAATTCTTAAACAATATAATATCAGCATATTCTATTTTATAATCACTCCTACACAATGTATAGAATTATTAGTAACTTTTGTTAATTGTCACAAATAGAAATGATGGGTATTTAAAGCGAGGACAGACAGTTGAACGGGCAGTTCGTCGCAGGCATTCGTTGTGGAAAGTGTAACATCCAGTGAACTGGGATATAAGTAAACGTCTAAATAGAAACTGCAAATTAAGATAAGTATGATTATATTCTATTGATTCGCCATGACTTTTGTTTTATTGTGATCTATGGTAATTGTGCTTCTATTTTCATTGCGCTATCCGCTGTTATTTTAATACTTGTTATTGGTTGCTCATACATGTTTACATTACATAAATTACATAATAAATGATGGAATGTATCTATATTGTTTAATTGCCAGAATCCTTATGTTATTATTGTAACAATTTTCAGAAGTGGGATGCCGAAACGTCGTCACTGTCCAGGTTTGGAGCCATTTGAAGTTGAAGAACTGCCGACTACAAAGCAGTGGAGACCATGGCGCTCTCGAAATCCCGAACAAATAGCTGCACCAAGTTCTTCGGATACCATCGCGTCGGGAGACACTCCTCCCAATACTGTAGAGAATCTAATTACAAACCAAAATCAGGACTTGAACACCGGTAAGATCCAACCATATTACTTCGATCATGTGGCTGTTAAAGCAGAAATCATCCCTGTATTCGATCCGGAAACCTCTGACGTCTTCGCAAATCAATGGCTTAATAAAATTGAACAGCTGGCTGCTATACATGGCTGGTCAGATGCAGTTAAAAGTTACTACATGCAGTCACGATTGACGGGCATGGCTCGAGTGTGGCATTCTTCACTTCAAAATTATGATTTGACATGGAATCAGTGGAAGCAAGACCTCTTAAATGCATTTCCATGTAATATTGACTATGCTGAATCTCTAAGGGAAATGCTGGCCAGGAAAAAGACTCCCAATGAAACCATGGCACACTATTTCTACCAGAAGAATGCGATGTTAACCAAACTCGATATCACAGGAGAAAAAGCTGCAGCATGCATTATAGATGGGTTACCTATATATTTAAAAGCACCCGCGCGTGCAGGAAACTATAAAACTACACAAGAATTACACTCCAATTTTTTGTCCGTCATGGAAGACAGCAAGGCAAGACATACTTACAATTCAACTAGAGTTGGTCCAGTAAAAAGTGATAACAATGGGACCTCTACCGCTAATCATCCCAGAGACCAAAAAAAACCATTTACCTGTTTCCTGTGTGGCGAAACAGGACATACCGTAAGGCGCTGCCCCAAGAACCAGAATCGACCTACATGTTCTTACTGCAATAGAATCGGACACTCCACAGACAAGTGTTTTTTTAAATCTAACAGAACAGAAGAAAACGCCAGTTCTGCAACAGTGAACCACGTCACACCAAATGAGGTAAACAGTACCTACTTTTTTCCTGTCCAGATTAATAACACCAGTGTACAAGCATATTTTGATTCGGGCGCAAAAATCAATGTGGCCAGCCCAGAGATTGCTCAGAGATTAAACCTAACCTTGACATCGTGTCATATGACTATTAGTGGCTTTGGGGGTAGTTTTGCTATGGCTAAAGGATCAGTTGAAGTAGATGTGATCATCAAAGACATTAGTTTACGAACAACATTAGTAATTGCTGATTTAAAACTACACAATGTTCAACTCATACTAGGACAACCTATCATTAACAATCCACGCATCAGATTCCTGATATGTGGTACTTCGCTCATAATAGAAGAAGTGATACCGGAAATATTTTATATAGAAGAAATCAGTCCTGATAATCGTATTGAAATACGTTGTGGGGAGGATGTCGTCTTACCACCCTGGAGTATTTCAATTATAAACATTCACTTAAATACGAAAGATAATCATGACATTTACGTAGAGAGCCGAACTTGCCACAATGAGATTAGGGATTACGCTATCCCTACAACTTTGTTATCACACGACTCTACCATAATTAACGTACAAAATAATTCACATCTTTCGTTGCTTTTAGAGAAGGGCGATCTTTTAGCTAGAGGTGAGAGGTGGTCTGAATCAGCAATAATTTCAGGAGACAATAACGCGTATTCAAAGACTGAAATCTTATCAGTTGACATCGGAAAAATTCAGTGTGAGTCAAGAGAGAATGCCGTGAAAGAAAAGCTAATCAAATTAATAGAAGAATATTCTGACTGTTTCTCCTCTTCAACGCAGGAGTTGGGATGCACTGATAAGATTCAGATGAATATTCACTTAAACTCCGATAAACCAATATGCTATCGACCCTATAGAATGTCACTTCCAGAAAAGGCAATCGTCAGAGATAAAATTAAAGATCTCCTGGATAACAATATTATACGTGAGTCTTGCTCCCCTTACTCTAGCCCAATCATCCTAGTGCGCAAGAAAAACGGTGACTACCGTTTGTGCGTCGATTATCGAAAACTTAATAGCATCACAGTCAAAGATAAATATCCTCTACCGATAATTGAAGAACACATAGAGAAACTAGGCGGTAAAAGAGTGTTCACTAGCCTCGACATGTCTCAAGGATTTTACCAAATACCATTGAACGAGAGTGCTATAACAAAAACAGGGTTTGTTACACCAGAAGGTCATTATGAGTTTTTACGAATGCCTTTTGGTCTTGCCAATTCTCCTAGTGTATACCAGCGTTTAATGGATACAATTCTTGGTTCTCTAAGATTTGATAAGGTATTACCGTATATGGATGATCTTCTTATAGCATCGATCGATGAAAATGACGCTTTGGACACATTACGTACTGTTTTAAATATTGTGAGAGAAGCAAAACTCACTTTAAATATTGAGAAATGTAAGTTCTTACAAAGTGAAATCCATTATTTAGGATATGACATCAGTAAAGATGGTATAAGACCAGGACAAAAGAAAATAGAGGCAGTATCAAAATTTAAAGAACCAACTAACGTACACGAATTAAGAATGTTTTTGGGATTAACAAGTTATTTTAGGAAATTTGTAAAAGCTTACGCTGTTGTTGCATACGACCTATACCAGCTTCTAAAAAGGGAGCAGGAATGGGTTTGGACAGAAAAACAACAGAAGGCTTTTAACGAACTAAAAAGCATTTTAATTTCCAGACCTATTTTAGCACTATACGACCATACTGCAGAAACAGAAGTTCACACCGATGCGTCTAGTAAGGGCATCGCAGGGATCCTTTTACAACCAATCGCTTACTTTAGCCGGAAAACGTCGAAAGAAGAAGCAATGTACCACTCTTACGAGTTAGAGACTCTCGCCGTGGTAGAGTCGTTGAAAAGATTTAGAATTTATGTAGCAGGGATAGAGTTTAGCATCGTCACTGACTGCTCTGCCGTAAGAGAGACTTTTCAGAAACGAGATTTGTTGCCTAGGATCGCAAGATGGTGGTTAAGCATCCAAGAGTATACTTTTAGGATAATCCATAAGCCAGGAAAACTGCACAAACACGTTGACGCCCTCAGTCGCAATCCAGTCGACGCCCCAGGAAAATCAGATGTACTGGTTCTCGACCTGTTGGATTGGATTGTGTGTTTGCAAAATCAGGATTCTAAATTACGCATAATAAGGGAAAAATTAGAGCAAAATATTAATGACCCGGATATCCAAAATACATATATCTTAAATGACAATAAAATTTACAGGAAGTGCTTTAATGATCAGCTTCGACTAGTGGTACCAAAACATGCAAGATGGAACGTTTTACGCAAATACCACGACGATGTTGGACATCCTGGACTAAAACGATGTGAGACACTAATAAAAGATTATTGTTGGTTCCCTAAAATGAACAGGTTCATCAGGAAATACGTGAATAATTGCTTGGACTGTGCTTATAAACGAGGGCAATATGGAAAGTTGGAAGGTGAGCTTCACCCGATAGAGAAGGTGAGTGAACCACTACATACACTTCATATTGACCACACAGGTCCGTTTTGCAAAAGCCGCAAGGGATTTTCATACCTATTTGTCGTTGTTGATGCTTTTACTAAATTCGTATGGGCCAAACCATGCAAAACAACGAAATCAGCGGAAGTAATTGATAAACTTAATGAAACCTTTAGTATGTTTGGTTACCCCAAGAGGATCATCTCGGACAGTGGGTCAGCTTTCACTAGTAAATCTTTTAAAGAATTTTGCATTTCTAATCAAATCAAACACGTGAAAAACGCAATTGCATCTCCAAGATCAAATGGACAAGTCGAAAGGTTTAATAGAACGATAATTGAGGCTATTAATAAAAGTACGAGCGAAGAACGAGACTGGGATGCCTGTCTGGGAAAAGTGGTATGGGGAATCAATAATACTATCAATTCAACCACAGGTTTTTGTGCATATAGATTATTATTTAATGCTAAGCGTGGACTACTGCAAGGAATGACAGATAATATTGTAGACAGCGATCAAGTAGTAGAAGAGAATAGTAACATTGCCAAAAATAATATTGAGAGGACAGCAGCTAATATGAAGAAAAGATTTGATAGTAAAAGGAAGAAACCAGTTCAATATAAAGTAAATGATCTAGTATTGTGGAAAAAATCGGAAGCGGGTCCAAAAGACGTCCGAAGAAAGCTAAAGGAAAAATATAGCGGTCCTTATAAAGTTAAGAAATCTCTTGGCAACGACAGGTATATTATTACAGCATTAAAGGGTCTAAAAGGATATAAGAAATTTAATGCTATAGTTTCGACAGACGTATTAAGGAAGTTCGTAAACGATACAGACAGTGATACTAACTCCAGTGATTCAAGTATTAACAGTACCGAAGAATTAATAGATTTGTTGGAAGGTTAAAGTAGCAATTCTAAGGTCCGTCATTAAAATATGCCGATTGTTTATGTTACACGATAAGTACAATAATCTTCCTTGGATCGCTATTTAGAATGGCGATAATCTCTGGGCCGCCGTTCATTATGGCGTTTGATCTCCGGGCCGCCATTCATTTATGGCGTTTGATCTCTGGGCCGCCATTCACTTATGGCATTTGATCTCTGGGCCGCCATCCGTTAATGGCGATTGATCTTTTGGGCCACCATATTAGTGATGGTGATTGATCTTTGGGTCTTCAATTACATTGAAGATTGATTTTCATACTCGTATTATTCTACTTAGATTAACATAAACTTATTTTCGATTTGCAGGGACGCAAATGATAGTCAGGATGGACGAATTATTATGTCAGTGAATTACCTTTGTGTTGTTGATGTACTATTTTATCGATTATTGTCTGCGCTGTTCAAGTTGATTCAACTAATATTGATTAAAACTTATATTGCGCAATTAGTAAGAAACAAACAAAACTGAAGGTAACTATTTTTGTCAACTACCTACATCATTCTTAAATTAATTTATTATAATTACTTAGTTACCATAAACAGACTAAGTAATTATAATAAATTCTTAAACAATATAATATCAGCATATTCTATTTTATAATCACTCCTACACAATGTATAGAATTATTAGTAACTTTTGTTAATTGTCACAAATAGAAATGATGGGTATTTAAAGCGAGGACAGACAGTTGAACGGGCAGTTCGTCGCAGGCATTCGTTGTGGAAAGTGTAACATCCAGTGAACTGGGATATAAGTAAACGTCTAAATAGAAACTGCAAATTAAGATAAGTATGATTATATTCTATTGATTCGCCATGACTTTTGTTTTATTGTGATCTATGGTAATTGTGCTTCTATTTTCATTGCGCTATCCGCTGTTATTTTAATACTTGTTATTGGTTGCTCATACATGTTTACATTACATAAATTACATAATAAATGATGGAATGTATCTATATTGTTTAATTGCCAGAATCCTTATGTTATTATTGTAACAATTTTAAAATCAAATTTTAAGAAAATATTAAAAACTGCAGGATATATTGCAAATTGGTTATTTATAACAAGCTAACTGTGCGATAAAAAATAAATTATTATCTCAATTCTGTCTAAATACTGCCATTTTACTCATCTGTATTCTGCGTTTACGTGAATTTAATCACATCATACAACTAATACTCAGTTAAATTATACGGTACTGAAGCAGAAGGCTACCTGTGGTATCCTGTAAGACGAACAAGCTCGCATTATAAAGGAATATGGTTCATTATAGAGTATTCAGTTTATAAACTAGTAGCTTTATGCTTATGTGCATCTTGTCCTATTCTGAACCAGTACTTGTTAATTGCGGGCCGCTCTAACACACCGTTACTGACTTTAGTATACGCACTGCGAAAAATAGACGATGGCGTTGAACATCCGAAATTTCAATTCTAAGTATGTATATGTTAATGTTTTTTTTTTATATAATACATTGCTGTACGTTAAAATCATAGAAAATGTATTTTTGAAAACAGATATAGTTATTTATAAACGAGCGTATAACAGCTCATAAAGTTAAGTATTATATTATATTCATTAATTTAATAGTGCAAACATATAACTAAAATGTTTTAGGATACCTACTGAATCTAATCATCTTTTAAAAAAATAAAAGTCAAAAAAACAATATAAACACAGTAATTATGAATACGTAAGTATAAAAACGCGGCGTCTCTCCAATCTAGTGCGTGAATCAAATCGTTTGCAGTATAAGAATCTCTCGGTGTGTTCGCTATTCCTTGTTGTTGCAGAGAAATTAGTTGTATGAATTACTGGGCCAGCCAATTAAATGGCGCGCCATGTAAATCGGCTGAGTAGTATACTCTACCAATGATCGTTATTTTTATACAAATTTTATATTTGTATTTGTGGAAAATTTAGATATATCACATTCCATAAAACACTTAAGTAAAACAAAATTACATAGGGATTATATCGCGTTTTTTTTGTTATACGTACAATTGGTTTTATTTCAACGTGTAGTGTTCACGTAAATATAAGAAATAAATATAAGTACAATGATTAAAAATTATAAAGACATTCAGTTAACTGTGAAAATCTAAACCGCCATCGTGGTGTATTATCTCTTTGTTTTTGCCTTTAACGTAAAGGAAGTAGTAGCCAAAAATCTCTCACATAAATCTTAACTTTATTTTTATTCAATGTCAAAAACTGTACACACGCGTTTATACATTCATGTCTAATGCATAATAAAACACTTATCAATTAAAAACGTGTGAAATTATCTATCAAATGGTGCAGCGGCTGTAATGACTTGACTGTATTTTCAAAGAATACCTAAGTTCTATGAGTGTAGTAGGTATAACAGGAAAATGAAATAGGCAAAAAATTCGTCCCCCTAAATTCATTGACTGGATAAAAAGTACCTATTAAAAAAATGCTATCGCAGTACTATTAATAAGTCATAATTCCGAGACACAAGACGCTTACAGCTTAATCCGGGTTAAGCTGCATTTACGAAGCGATTATTCGATTTTTTTTTTATTAATCCAAGATGGCGGATACAATATTTTCCTAACTACTAGGTAAGTAGTAATCACAGTATTCAAAGCGGACGGAAACACGGGTGAAACGAGCGTAAATATACAATAGGTACTACAGTAATTATTATACCATAGAGCAATATTTTTAAATGGCATAATACATTAAACGGCATATAATATAATGTAACGGTATATATTTTAATATAATATAATGGATGTTCTGAAACAACGCACGCATCGACACCAATCGACATATGTTTACGTCTGCTCCTATAATGTATTGGAGTAACTAACACTTTATTGTTTGGGTTTTAATCTAAAACACGGTAGCGGGTCTAAATTCTAAAACATGAACGCGATTTTTTATTTCCACCAAATTAAACAGAAGACGTTTCGTTTACGACAGTATAATTACTGCAATTAGTTATTTCGGAGACAATGGCAGAGATTAGTGGCGTGACTTTTGCGTTGTTGTGCTCCGTTCAGATGTGGGCGGAAACCGCTACCCATCGAGGTTACTTGATGTGCATTATTTTAAGCGTTTTCGAGTATTGAACGCGTGTTCCATGAAACTGTACGGGAAAAAAGTTACAAATATTATATTATTCTTTCAATTCACCCATGAACTGTGTGGCATCTAAGGTCTAATATGGGTTCTTTCACTCACTAGTTTTGCTCATTCACTCACTCTCTCAAATAATCGATTTATATGAGGACAGTACACAATTAAACAAAGGCAAGTCCCTCCTCTTGTTTAAGGCTCTTGCTCGGCAAGTTACCATGAAAGACAATTACATGCATTTGACTCTTTGTGCTTGACAAGACAGCAAGTTCACTTACTAAAATAATTTAAGGTAGGTGTTTGTTCAAAACGTAAAGGTACCTGTAATTTTATCGGCACACTAAAAGGCATCGCTATAACGCCATGGGCTATATATTACGATACTGTTTACTCGGCTCTGCTATAACTATTGTATAGTTGCCTGCCCGCGCCGGTCACCTCCTGCGTTGTATTGCTCGGTATATCTTCAGGGTTTCGGGATGGGATTTTTTTGTATTGATGATAATGAAACTGCCGTTTTGCTGCTTAGTGTTTTTTGGATCTCTAATATATGGTATTAACTTTTTTAATATTATAGACAAATACTATTAGCCTATGGTCTAACAAAAACTAATTGTCTATGGTTTGACACTGGTTATGCATAGACGCTAATTGAAATAGATTCAAGTAAGGATTACTATTCATTATCGCTAGCGCCATCTAGTGTTCGTTTAAATAAGTATACCGAGACATAACAACTATAATAGCGGGAGACCTTTCCGCTTAAATCTGCATAGGCCTTTATTATTCAATGGGAGCGGTCCAAATATTCGCCGGAATCGATTGACACGATGTCACGTACCGTTGCATCATACTCGCTCAATGATTGGATCATATGTATAGATACATATCGTTTATTGTATTGATATTGAATATTATGATGGGTAAGAAAATGAATAATGCTAGTTTAATATTTAAAAAAACTGTCAAATTCGTCATACATCAACAAACTGTTATTATTGCAATCCGTTTATTAGATATTACATAAATTTCTTTTTTCCCAAAAATATGATACGAAAGCAATAAACACGCTTCTTTAGTGTAAATCGTGCAGCCAGGTGCGCGCGCGCAACCCCGCAACCAGGCTATTAACCGTATGATGGTTGCGCACACGAATCATTCCAGTTCAGTGTTGCAAAGAACTATAGCATATTTTCGAAATACAATAATCAAATGAAAATAATTATTTAATGGTATGACTGGGGTGAGAATGCGAATTCTAATTAAATTTTCACTAAATAACCATTAATATAAACACTAAAAAGAACAAAAAAGTGACAGTATTGATGATGAATACATTTTTTTATCTACAAATAGCAAGTGTGTTAACTATTTAGTTTGCTTCAAACTGTGAGAATTTGCCATAGTTTCGAATGCCAACAGTTTTTATCCCAATTTAAAATAAAATAGTAACTTCAATTTATAATTACAGCGTGATACAGATTCGGTTCGGTACGAGACAGCTAGTTTGTAAGTACGCAAATTATAAACGCATTTTTTATTTAAAAAAATACAACAACACGTTTGAATTGCGTTTTGTGGGTAATGGTTTCTTGTGGGTAGGTAGACAGGCTTCAGGTAACAGGGGAATGGAGAACAATCGATAAATTCGAGTAAGTTGATATTGCAAATAGTTTTTCTATTTATTTAGGAAAAAATATTTACAAAGCAAATTCAATTCTTAAATAAAACCTATTTACATGATATAGGATACCGGTAGCTGGCATCGCAAGTTATAAAATGCAAAAAAAAAAACAAACAAACAGACACAACAACACAAACACAAACAAAACACACACACACAGTGAACACACAAAATGAAACACATACAACTAACACACACAAAAACACAACAACGCAAATAACAACAAAACACTAACACAACAACTCACAACACGTGCAAACAGTTTAAACAGTACGAAAATTATAAAAAAGTTTACTAAGCTACTCCAGATTAGGCTCCAGGTTATGAACCGGTTTTGAGATTCATTAAAGCCTAACATTGGTTAAAAATCGATCAATTTAATTCTTAAAAGTCCGGGTTGTTTAATCCATCTTGTAACGCCACCCCGAAACCGTTATAATTCCAATTCAACAACATAACCTATTGAGACGAATTACACCAATTACTTTTATGGGCGTTTACACAAAGGGTCTCTGTTATCTGCTTTGTAAACATATTAATAATTCCGTACGAGAACTCGCTACTGTATGGGCTTCGTGCATTTGCATTTTAAACTCGTAAATTCGAGTCAAGTTAATGTTGATATGTTAATCTAATTTATGTTAGATTGTAAATTATAATTTTAATTTGGTGAAAGCGTGTTGTGGTTGCCGGATATAAATGGGAGCATTTTTTTTATTTTGAATGAATGTGGGTACATTTTATAAAAAGTGAAGGATAAAGAAGTTTTAAAAATGTCCTGTAAAAGACGATGTAGCCTACAACATGTAGGCAACAAGTACAACATCTGTCTTATGGAAGAGCGTAGCATAGATACGGTATAATGATGATGGACCCACTAAGTACTCTGAATTGTAATTTTGTTTTAATTATAAAAAAAAACATGACTATAATTATGAATCTTCAAGATGCAATTGAGTGAATTCGTGTTAGGTACAGGTAGCGAATAAATAATGGAAATTCTAATTTCACAACTGGTACCTGTAGGTACCTCAAGCAAAACCATTTTTACGTACCCTCTCAGTAATGTTATGTCATCCATCCCTCTCACTCTACAGATTTCAGAAATAAGTATGACAGTGACAGCACGTTTTCTTGATGACGTTACTATTACAATAGAAGTTACTGGTGGCGGTCGTGGCTCAGGAGAACAATATCTCCTTATTCATACGTAAATAGTAATACGTGCATAGATACAAACCATAGGTAGACTATTTTTAGAAATCCGGAATCCGTAAGTCCGGGTCATGGTTTTATTGCCGCACTAACTAATGCAACTGCATCTATCCCCGTTAACGCAGTTCATCTCCGAAGCATAAATAAACTATTATTTACTATCATTAGGGTTGTCTACCATTTCGGACAAGAA
Organism: Pheosia gnoma; assembly: GCA_905404115.1. Lineage (NCBI taxonomy): Eukaryota > Metazoa > Arthropoda > Insecta > Lepidoptera > Notodontidae > Pheosia > Pheosia gnoma. The sequence goes on from FR989910.1 coordinate 4,651,067, forward strand.
CATAAATTATATAAATATCGAGTACTAGCTATCGCCCGTGACTTCGTCCGCGTCTTTAAATTGCTATAACTTTTTTTTTGTTTATGGAGTGATTGAAATAAAACAAACACTAACATTTAAGTGAAGCTTAGTACAATGCATGATTGAAAACAGCACCCAAATTAGTTTAGGTGGTTCATAGATTAGCGCGCACAAGAACACAGACAAAAAGAAAAACAGACAAAACTTCTAACAATCATAGTTTTGGGCTCTATTGCGTTGATAACGGCCTAATAGTTTTCATATATCTTCCATGTACACATAGCGATCATTAACATTTTTATTATATCTATAGATTAAGGACATTACTATTTGGGAACCTTAAAGCCATTTTTGCATGGTAATATTTACAATACCTACTCTACAGCAATGTTTACTTACAGTCTTGTTTCTTTCAGGCGAAAATATTCTCAAAATAGTACATAATATCCCTGATTGTTTCGATTGATTATACTGATAGTTTTTTTTTATATTATGCTTAACCCTACATAACAGCTATGTACAAGATTTAAAACTGATACCTATTAAATAGCAGGATTAGTCGATGATTTTTTGTCTTCAAACTCACCATCGTCTAATCTGACAACACTTGTATCAGATCGTGTGTGGTATATATTGTAGGTATTAATCGGTAGTTAACTGCGCAGGCGCCGGCGTACGTTTACCTTTGAACCAGATCAATCGAACTTGAACCTGCACTATTTATAAGTAAATCGAGTCGATACAGATAATCTCTAGCTTATCGATATTTTTTATTAGTCAGCTATACATAAGTTTATTATGTTTATGATATCGATTTATTGTTATAATAGGTTATTTTTTGGTTTTATTTATTGTTAATTGAATAGTTATCAGTTCATACTATTATTCTTAGTTATAAATTTTGCCTAATGAATCTTGGCCTTATAATTCTTACCGTATTCACCAAACTATTGAATTGGTTCAAACTATTAGTTTCATGTGATGTCTATAACGGTATATTCAAATGCAGTGATAGCCATGTCGGTAGAACGCTTGACTCGGTAACGAAGATCACACGTTCAAACCCGGCTCACACGTCTGGGATTTCTGAATGTCATGTGCAAATCTCATTTTCAACCATGACTATCACTCGCTAAATGGTGAAGGAATACTTTGTGAGGACACCTGCATGCCTCAGAGAACCCCTGGAAATAAGCGCGAAGTCCGTCAACCCGCACGGGGCCATCGCGGTGGACTATGACCTAATCCCCTTCGCATTGATGGGAGGCCCGTGCCCAATAGTGGGACATTAAAAAGGCCTGGTATCATTATTATATCAAATGATGAGAGTGTGAATCCTCTTTTCACAGTTGCGCTAGCCTTCATTTAAATTTCTGGTGAAACCAATCATTGTAAGGAATTTCTATATTGAAATGATGAATGCGGATTCCTGTGTCACAGTTGCGAAAGCCATTAACTAATTGCTCCAATGCAACAAAGGAAGAGCTCAGGGACAATGGACAAAACAACAAAAGACCGAACAAAGTATATCCCGCACGAGTGGTTCACTCCAATTAAGCTCGTCTCTCATTTAGTATCGATTTGGGCTCGTGATCTCATTCCGATCCAGAAACGAGTGATTTATCGCCAGATTACGCCGTGTGGACGGTGACGCAAGCGGCCACCCATCCATGACTGTCGAACACTCCTTGATGACTTGTCCCATACATAACGTGTCCTATTTTTACACATGGCGATATGAAAATGCCAACGTGTGACGGGCTTGTTTTTAATTTTTAACAAATATATTCTTGTTTTGTCCAGACTGGTGATGAGTACGTTCGATTTTTGAAATAATTCTAGAGCAGCGTGATTTTTTTGTATTTATGTAATGATCTTTGAACGTAGTTGAAAGATTTTTTTTTCGACCAGCTGTTAAAGTCTGCCTAGCCGTTCCAACATTTTTCCCACATACCTATAATAATGTACTGCTCAAAAATGTAAAATATCTTTTTAAAAAGAGCAACCATGGAGTTTCTTGCCCGTTCTTCTCCAAAGGAACGGCATTCCGAGCGGGTGGTTAAGTAGTAGCTTAGCATTTTGTGACTTTTTTGGCGATTCATATGTACTGTACTAATGGTTTACATGAATAAAAAAATATTCTGATTCTGATTAATATAAGTAAACTAAATATTATAAAGAAAATTTTAAGACCTACTAGATGACACCGCTCGGGTGGGGCAGCGTGAGCGATTGCCTCTTGCGTGCGCTGTCATCCAGTGTTGCCAACGCTACTATTTACATAACAGTAGATTTATTGTTTTACTACTAATACCTGTTTTCCTTTTCTATACCATATTTCTACTGCTGTTTAATTTGGCTAGAATAAATTTTAAGCTAGTAATACATTTTAATAGACAGTATTACCTCTATGCAAGCGATTCGATGATTACTATAAGATAAATATCCTCATCCGATCTGTGAGGACTGATTCAGATATTCAAATGCGACTGAGATAAGCATTCAGAAAGACAAAGGAGATACCGCGATATCGTAGCGACACGGTAATGGTGCTCTATATTTACTACAGCTAAAGTATTTCATAGTTGGAAATTTAATTACTTACCTAATTTTATTGATTTAATAATTAAATGTATAAAATCATTAAACATAATTGATTGACGTCAAGTAGAACCTTACGACGGATTAATTTTTTAACCAACTTCAAAAAAAAGGAGGAGGTTATCAATTCGATTCTAAATAAACCTACGACATGTAAACGTCCTTCCATTTTATGTTGCTATTATGCAGATACTTCATTTTGATAATAAAGTATTGATACGAGAAATACAAGGAAGTATCTCAATTCTCCGTACTTTAGTAAAAATTTAAATTATTGATTTCCTACCTCACTGATTCACTTTATTAGCATAGCCCTTTCCGATGTTATCGGCTGCTTTGTATTCAGCTGGTCCCACACCGGCGGCATAAGGTACAGGCATAGTTTGTGATGGAAATTATAATACTCCGTCGTCACTTCGCTGGTTATTAAGAGCCCTTTGTTTTGATATTAATTTGTTGTGATTGTGCATTGTTTCCTGCTTACTTTGGTAGAGCGTCAGCTAAACTGGAGTGTCGAATTTGAAGGCCAAGTGTAGAAGCGTTTTCATTCATGCTTGGCGGATGTTTTTTGTTACGATTAAGTTACGGATAAAGTTTTATCCTATATCCAAAGTGTTGTTGTGATTAAATTAAACCTGATATAGTAACAATGATTATTTATAAACATTGAATACGACGACTCTGACCAGAGTTTCCGACTGTGAAGAAGAATGTTTTCTAATTGTGGTATCCAAATAACAACATTATTTTCGGCAATAAGTGGTTGTATATTTCAGTTCCATAAAGTCAAAGGTTCTCTTTGTCCGAAACAAAGAGAGATGATTCCTTTCCAGATAAACAAGCAACGAATATGTTTGGTACGCGTTGTTTTCTTGGTTTCCTAAATATAATCTCGCTTACAAAGCTTTTGCACAGTGGAATAAATTTCATAAATCGTTTGAGTTATGCGACAGTGATTGGTGTATACAGTAATGTGGTTAACCCATGGAACGCGTATATTCGAATTTAAAACCATGACTGTTCTTTGAGGAACCACAACTGAGAATCCATTACATACTATTGAAATAGTTATTTATGATCCATCATAATATTAAAAGTCACGAACAAAGACAAAAATGTGACTTTCTGGGATCATATGTATTTCATATGATAGGTGAATAGTACAGCTTATTATTACAAGTCAAAGTCAAATCATTTATTTCGTATAGGCCTACGGGGGCACTTACAAATCGTCGTTTACATTTTTTTTCTCAACTCTACAACCGGATCGGAACGCGATCTCAACTGAAAGGATCGGCGAGAAACTCAGCGGGCTTGTCTTTTTTTTAACAACACTGTTTGTTTAACCACATGGATGCTCTAGTAAATCTTTCTATGCCTTAGTACTCAGGGATTCTAGCATACATAGGTATTGGATCGTAATTAATAGAAAGGCAACCAACATTTTTCCTGACTAGAATATTTTCTCCTTTGGCTATTAGGGAAAAACAAACTCTTTGTATACGATTCCACTAAAACTATTATATTGTTTCAGGATGCTCGCGGCATGTTCGCGGGACCCACTTACATACGCACAAACAAACACTGAAATTGGACGATCGGTGAGTTTGCCTTTTTATAAAACTTTGCCTTCTTGTAAATTGGCTTTGTTTTTTAATTTTGCCTCGTCATGGTTCTTCACTTCGTTGGTATTCCTTTGTGTGTTAATTTTTCTTTATGACGAAAATGTTCGCTTTAGATTATTATATTAATATTTTATATTGCAAAACTTAGTGTTGCCCACAAAATTAAATAATTTGATCGATAATACCCTCTACCAGAGTCTTTATTACTTTGGCAGTATGCCTAAAGAAGCCCAGTCCAGGCTAATTTGTCAGAAAAAAATAATATTTTATATTGCAAATGTTAGTGTTGTCCGCACGCTTAAATAATTTGATCGATAATACCCCCTACCAAAGTCTTTATGACTTTAGCAATATGCCTTGAGAAGCCCAGTCCAGGCTAATATGTCTGAAAATTTAATTGATACGAGACATTTAATGACCAAAAAATCAGCAACCGACATCCAAAATAGGACTATTTCAATTATAACAAATGAACTGATTAGTGTGGCACCATATTTTGAAACCGCATTGAATCAACTGGTACATATTTCTATTAAATGAACGGCAGATTGATTGATAGAGCAATTGACGCTGTACGAAATGTTATCACTTGCTGAAATTGTGCCTAAATTAGTACAAGTGTTCCAATTATATGGCCCATTTGTTTTATAAGTATCTAATTTTCTTGGAGGTGTCAACGGATGTTTTAGTGAGTGCTAATACATTCCACTATCTATTGCATCGAAATATGTTTATATACGAAAAAAAAAGCAGTGATAGCCAAGTTGGTAGAACGCTTGCCTCGGTAACGAGGATTGCAGGTTCAAACCCCGGCTCGCACCTCTGGGATTTTTCAAGTGCGAATCTCATTGTCAACCATGATTATCACTTGTTAAAACGGTGAAGGTAAACATCGTGAGGAAACCTGCATGTCTGAGAGAACCCCTCGAAAGGTGTGTGAAGTCCACCAATACGCACTGGGCTAGCGTGGTGGACTATGGCCTAATCCCCCCTCGCATTGAGGGGAGGCCCGTGCCCAGCAGTGGGACATTAAAAAAAGGGCTGGAATTATTATATGTTTATATATAAATCAAAGTCGTGTTAGTCACACGATCTATAACTTAAATTGCATTTTCATTGCGTTTCAGGTGCCAAAAACGACAGCAGCATTACGAACGAACGTGACGATGTATGCGTGGAGCTCGTGGGGGTCGTGGAGTCCTTGCTCCAAAACGTGTGGAGGAGGCGTTTCGGTACAGGAGCGACATTGCTTATCCAGAGATCCTGCGAGGTATACAACTTCTATATACCTAACCTATAGCACTGTGACATGGTCGTGTATATATGTATAACTATTTAAAAACTTGCTTTACCCGCGACTTCGTACGGTGTTTGACTATTCCTAAGGGTAATATGGGAAATCTACCCATTTTCTGCAGTAATAATAATCTTTAATCTCTCTTTTATCTTGTTATAGATTTCCTTATGTGCCAAGTTGTATCAAAATCTATCCCTTGTTCAAACACATAGAAAAATATTCTAACAATGTCTCGCCAAACGAAGTACAAGGATCTATATACAAAAACCTCGTTGAAGGTCTCTCCCAATAAAACACACAGCACAAATACATCACTCAGGATCGATACTTGAAAGCAATAAATTAGGAACTTTATCTAAAATATACCAGAATCCAACCCTATCCTCGCAACAACCTATTAAGTAATAACCAACACTAACACCAACGAGAAAATATCGATAAAATTCAAATAAATAAGGCGTTATTCTTATTTCTGTGCCGCAACGAAAACGAAATCCGTGTAAACAATAGAAAACAAACAAGCAAACTTGTGAAGAAGATGAATGCTTGTTCCTTTTTTAATCTTGACTTAATTGTTTCATTATACAGGCTGTACCAGCTATTGAGATAAGAAGGCTTGTCGTATGGATACTAATTCTTTTTGTTACATGATAATAAAAATGTTATAGTTAGGGTTGAATGGAGTGGCGTGAATCGATTTTTGATTGAAGATTACTTTACTGTAGTAATGGTTTAGTAAACTATTGTAGCTGCACATTACATTAAAAGCTGACATTAACGAATCAACATTTTAAAATTGTAAAATATAAAATATTGATAGCGTATAATATTTCAAGAGGTTAACGAGTTGGTCTTGCGATCATAATGTATAAAATAAATATACAAATGGTGTTCGATTTTCTATTAACTACCAAGTTCATCCTACGGTGACTTATACATGTAATGAGATATCTTTTAATATATTAGCAGGTATATTTCAGGCAGGGCATAAACAAACATTACTTACAAAACATATTTACTGTATTTAAAAAAAAGCAGTAGATATATTTTGGTGATTGGTTTGTCCCTTGCAGAAAACATTCAGTTAGTTATCAAACAAAAGACATAGCATAATTCATTCTACATTGTTGAAACACACATCCAGAGCTTGTTTTAATTTCAGTAAATAGTTTTTGCAGTCAGGTTTTTTTTTATAATAATTTGTTTTATAGTTAATTGTCCATCATTATTTTTCTAATAATTTTAATAATAATATTTTAAGTGTCTTGTTATAATACTTAAAATTGGTACTAATATGTCATGAGCGTCAACCCTAAACCGAGGCGAGTCGCGGACGCACCATTGATCATAGATCACAATGATATCTAATGATACGGCGCGTGATCGATAAAGCGGTGCGGCCTGCCCACCGCGGGAGAGCCTACACACAACGAGGCCTGCGCCCGCGCCGATTGACGATACTATGGGAACTTGACAATTATATATTTGCAACTGTAATTAGTCTTTAACTTTTGCTTGATTAGTTAAGTTTCTGTTTTCGTTATCGTAATATTCCTAAATTAATATCATATATCAATTTGAAAAATAATAAAAATATATTTTATTCACGTATTATTTTTTGCGGTGGAATCGTTTTTTTTTTAAATATGAATTAAGATAAGAAAAACTTTTCGACAATTAAATGTTGACCTCTACCGAAACTTATTTCCATAAAGACAACATTATTTTCTGTACAACATATTTTAATGTATTCTATGACTATGCGGTCATGGCGATGTTTTATTAAGGGTGACATGCGCCTTTTAATTTTATGTCGGTATTTAAAATATTCATTATCTCATTATAACACAATATTGTCCGCCGCTTATTTTTATAGAGATCGGTCTTTCCGTACTTTGTTAGTCACGCAATCTTTATTACGAATCTATCTCGCTTCATAAAATCGATGAATTTATATAATTTATATATGTAGTTATTATAAATTAATAGATGTTTAAAATTTTAGATTTCTATAGATTTAAGAATGATTTAATTTAAGAAAATTTAAATTTTGCTATTGACCGCTATGCGCCTCTACTGCAGGATCTATCTAAATCTATGCCATTCGATCACCGCAACCTTATTATATCTACGTATAATATTACAAAGATATCAATGATAGCCGGTCAGTAACGAAGTGAGGACTGCCTGCCGCGAGAAAGGCTTACACCGTGCGCTTGCGCCGCGCACCTCTGCGGGCGATTTAATGCGCTCACGCTTCAAACTACTATGGAAACTCGATTGAATCAAAAGTCACTTTTTGTTTTAACTCATGATATTATCACAAGTTTGAGTCAGATACGAGTATATTACCATGTCAACAAGCAGAGTCTATGGCAATGCTATACTTAGCACTAACTTAGCTTACACACTAACATCATAATCTTCGTACGGGTAGGTAGACGTGCGAATGAAATTCGCACACGAAATGTGAAAATCCCAGAGGTGCAAGCTGAGCTTTGAACCTGTATAAATTATTTTCAAGGTGAGTCTTCGAGAAACATGGCAATCACTGCTTCGCAATTACCTGCATAAGCAAAAAAAACTTTTAATCGTCTTTTGATAGGTATAACCATAACAAATAAATACTAATTTCAATTATTTTTTTTAATGTACACGTCCATCTAATCAGTGACTTACTGTATTTCTAAAAATCAAAAAACGAAGTACCTACTAAGATGAGGTATGTATTAAGTATATTTATTATTTTAACAAATGAAGTCGTGATTCAGTAGTAGTAAAGTCAAAACGGTACCGGCGGCAGAGCACGAGCGGCCCATACTTGTAAGATGGATATCATAATTTACTCATTTTATATTGTTGTTATTATTTCATCAGAGTAGTTAGTCGTTAACAGGAAGCGGTTACTCGTATAAATTTTTTTAATTCTTATTCATAATATTTATAGGGTTGAAAGTAACCAAATAACAAGCTTAGAAGCAGTAAATTGAGCCCTGTCACACATATTTAAAATGTAACTCAGGACGTAAGAATATTGTACCAATTTTTTTTTGAGTATAAAGACAATAAAAAAAAAAGACAAGCCCGCTGAGTTTCTTGCCGGATCTTCTCAGTTGAGGTCGCATTCCTATCCGGATGTAGACTTAGAAAAAAAAAATGTAATGACAATGTGTAAGTGCCCCCGTAGGCCTATACGAAATAAATGATTTGACTTTGACTTTGAATAAATACATAGTTATGTAATGTATACTCGATTATCAAATTTAAAATTTTACAAAAAAAAATATTATTCCCTATGGAAACGTTAATAAATAAATATCGCAACTTATATGGTCATAAACTAAGTACACTTATTTATGGGTACCGTAGAATAGACTAGGGGCGATCCCAGTATAATTACATGCAAATATATTCATCCATGACTCGGGTACAAACATTCGGGATTCAAACCCGGTACCAAATCTTATCATGTTTGTTTTGTCTCCATAATTTTAACTCTCCGAGATGGTGTGGGATAAGTGCTTATTTAGTACTTCTGTAGTGTAGTGTAGTACTTCTGTAAAATATATCTACAGTAGTATCTAACAAATATGCCAAGCTTTGACCCTGAGAGAGTCTTCCGGAAGAGCTAAATTATCTTAGAACCCATTACATGCAACGCCTTTGAAATATGATCTCCAATTACTTATACTCATCCCATATAATATCCCTCTCGCATTTATATACCAACCATCAATTTAATACCTCATCCCGTCTTCCTATATCATCGTAGAGTCATCAACCCTTTCACGAAACGTTACAGAGACAAACGATGCCCACAGACTCATGATCCATACGAACAGATGAACAGACCACTTGCGAAACGTATCGATGGCCCATCGAGGGATCGAAATAGGAATGATTATACACTTGATGGATCAGTCACACGAGTTGTAGTTTGAAATATTAAGTATTTATACCAATAAGGACTCATTAAGAAACTTTAGCCGTAAACAGGATGATTCACAGAGGGTATATTAACCTTTGAACCTGCGCTATTTTTAGCGGATTTGTAATCATTATGTGTAAGTTAGAATTTCAAAATGGCGATTAAGAAAATGTTCCCAACAAAAATTACAAATGCGATTTTTGTGGGCATTTTTGTCATTGAAATAAAACTAATTTCGGATTTTATTCCGTTTGGGAGGGCCTCCCGTCCTCGTTATCCTCCCGTGACCATGATTGCTGTAAAGCAGCCAAAAAATCTGGAACGTAAAAAGATTTTATTAAATTACTCCATGTTACCCAAATTGTACACTAACCTACATGATTGTTCTTGCACCATAGCAGAGTTTTTTTTAATTTTATTTTTTCAACTGATCTGACCCGCCATCCATGAATGGCAGCACCGAACATCATGCCGGAACACGGCTAGGCCGCTTGGCGACATGGCTTTGTTCAGTGGGTGGTGACTAGCCACGGCCGAAGCCTACCACCAGTAGAAATCAATTAATTGAAAGACAAGTTGACAAGTCTTCTAGTCTTCAAGAGTACTGTGCTAGATGTACACTATCACATACAAGCAACATACATCTACGAAATGCAGTAAAAGGATAACGGTGATCACTAAAATTATGAGCGAGTGTCATCTACATTATGGTTATGGGCATCGGTTATGGCTAATTATCATTATATTTACCACGTTTTATTAGTACCTACTAATATAATAAACATTAAAGTCTAATAAATAACGTATTTTATGTATTTAAATCTTATGGTGTTTAATCATGATTAGTTGTAACATTTTGAGACGGTGCATGATATATTTTGTAGTAAACTTTTGATGAAAAACAATGGAGTTCCGCTTGCAGTTCACAGTTTTATGAATTCGGGGGCTAGCACAAAACCTATGTCACGGATTGTGTCACACCAAGTCGCGCTCTCCCTTGCGTAATTAATACGAGTGAAAGAGAACAAATTCGATTTATGTCACATTTTGTCTTCACAGCCGGCTGTGCTACTAGTGCAGGATTAGTATATTTGATACATACAAAATATAAGTGACAGACGTTAGTTACATAACACTTAGTGCGATGACGTTAACATTTGAAACCCGGAATATTCACGGTCAATAAAGCGGTAACGTGCATTGCATGCATGTAACCCCGAGTGAGATGCGACGGTTATGAGCCGATTCGACACGTGCATTTCGTTCGCCTATCAAACACAATTGCATAAAAGCACGTGCGCTTTCACATATTTCTGACATGACAGTATCGTAACGAACGTAGTTTTTTTGTGAATATTTAGTTTGTAATGTCAAATGAAATATGACATTACAAACTAAATTTTTAGATGTTCTTGATACTTAATAAATTTTTAGATGTTCTTATCTCCGACCTTATTTGTATCCTTCATGTTTATAGCAAACGAGAACAAGGTTTTTCTTAGTTCGAGACCCATTGTTCAAATGTTTGTTCAAACTATTCGCTGCAGTCAAGTCAAAGGCCAATATTGGCATGACCCTAGCCGCCCTTTGCATATCCAACATACACAATTAAGGCAATATTGAAGGCAATGTTAGACTATAACACGAATCAGGTAATGCTAACGATATCACGAGTTATCAAACGGTGTTGCCATATCCACGAGAAAATTACAACTAATCCCTAAAAAATAAATACTCCTCAAATAAATTTAATAATTTCATTTTAAATTTATTTCTGCTTTGACATAAGTAGGTACCTACTTGTCTGACTGCACAACCCTGCATTGCTTGAGGGGCGTACAAATTTGTAGGTTAAGAGTATTTGTTAAAATAAGAAAATAATTATATGAAAAAAATCGATAAATGTACATACATTAATTATTAATTATTGAGCATGGTTCAATGGTTAAATAATAAGTAATTAATTATAGGCTTCAAAATAATAGTGAAATATAATAAAAAAAAATATCCCCAAAGCAACGTAACGTGAATAATCTATACTGAATATTTAGAACGGTATCGATTCACAGAACACCGATCGTTATTCCACAACGATTTTGATTGACACAAACTAAGCCCTTTCGCTAAATGCCCGATTGTTATCGTTTTGTTTACAAGGTGCTCAAAGAACCGTTTGTGGGAAATCGAATCCAGCGCACACCTTGTGTGAAAGTGGGATACTTTTAACAAGCCAAATGACGTGTCAAAAATAAAATTACATTCCTCAGCACTCGTGTCTATGTTATTTATTTAATGTACCAGTTTAAATTGATGTTTAAACATAGTGAAAGTATTATAAGATATTAAATAATATATTCTGTTGGTCACTTCCAAATATATTTCTTGTACTTACACATTCAAATATAACTTTCAAACCAGAGCATAGCAATTTCGTATCGGTAGGTAAGTTAATTTTTCTTTATATAATATTTTTCTAACAGGTACAATGCAGAGTATTTCCGTAGAGTACAGTGCTGACAGAACTATAGCAGCAAGCTTCTTTTTCTTTTGTGTAGTACTAAAGTCTAATATCAATAGAAATTCCGTAGAATGCATTCATAACGCTTACAATAGGTACATTTTGTTATTAATTCAAGATAATCAAACAAAGATTGCATTTTCAGTCGGACCGACTCGGCGCGAACGAACTAATTAAATCGTATCACAATGATACCCGTATCAATATCGGAACCAATTATTTGAAGGCATCTTATAAGGCGAGGCGGTGGAGGTTTCATAATTTTAATTATTGGACAAAAGTCGTGTGTGGCGCCCCGCCGCGGCTCCAGCCGGTACTAATGATGAGCTGAAACAATGAGGTTTCGTTACATAATACGTATACCGCCCTGTATATAATAAGAACAATCACTTAATAGTGTTTTAATGTTTTTATGTACCTTTGTGATGTATCTTCGGCAGTAGTAAACCCTCTAAACCAGAATCAAAAGTTCTGCGAACTAGTTTGACAGTTCGATATTCAAAAATGCAGACAACATTACGGGTAGCGCTGTTCGTGTTGCTATAAAAAAATTTATGACTTGGGTTGCCAGTTTATTACTCTGATTTGTATTTAAATAATTTGTCATTTTTGATAACTTTATATAAATGTCCATACAAGATGGTAATATACTAATTAAAACGGACTCACTGAACTTATTGACGTAAAACAGACTTAAGATGAAAATATAATAGGCTCTGTGAATAATATTTTATAATAATTGTGTTTATATTAATATTATACTTTGACGACCCGAGTGAGACAGTTGGTAGGGACTCTAGTATCTGTATTTTGGAATATGAGCTCAAAACTGTGTACCAAAGCTACGGTAATTTAATATCTATACGAGTAATTACATAAAAGATCAGCCCTTAAAAACGTGTAACCCAAAGACTTTGGGCTACACTTTTTTTTTTTAAAACGTGTATGCTGTAGAGTACTTAAGACACAATCTAGGTGCGTTGACGTTGACGACCCAAGCTGTTGTTAACCCAGTATGTATACTCAAAAAGAATAACCGAACATCCCATCATATATATACCTACAGCTTAATCATCTACAAGTTAAGGTGGAAGCTCAGGGTCAGGGCGCGAAATTCAAAATATCAATAGTTTTTATTTTTTTACGAAAAAAATTGACATTTTTACGATGAAATTTAGTGTTTTGCGATATAAGCATTCTGCATTGGATGTCTCGATGTATTAAGTTTGCTTAAAAAAATACCTAAAGCGATACAACACCATAAAGTTAGTAAAAGTAGCGTTTTTTACAAACCTTATGGTATTGTATCAGATTAGGTACTTTTTTAAGCAAACTTAATACATCGAGACATCCAATGCAGAATGCTAATATCGCAAAATACTAAATTACATCGTAAAGATGTCCAAATTTTTCGTAAAAAAATAAAAACCATTGACATTTTGAATTTCGCGCCCTGACCCTGAGCTTCCAGACTAGATTAAATACCCGGCCAAAACATTCCTAGTATTTATTGTTCCCACATTTTATTCTAGTTCAAATTTTTTTTTATTAATTTGGTACATTACCAAGGATCCTAATTGTCTATTTGACATAACAGCGGAGCGCGTGATGGTGCTATTAAACGTCCCATTAAATTTGAATGATTGATTGTGAAGTTGTCGTGATTTATGTTCGGTTATTAGTCCTTGAATATAGTTTTCATCCAAATAAGTTAATACGGATCATAAAAAGACGATATCTCATTAATCTTACATTATTTAAAAAATCGCAAGTGGCCAGAAGGCTTGAGCAGGCGAGGCTACATACTAAACTAACATTGTTTAAAAAAAACAGCTTTTCTTTCCACACTTAAATTGTTCACAGATAATAGAAACATTCTAATTACGACAGATGAAGATTCTTTCGAAACTTGCTCTAACTACGGGTAAATCATTATGGAAGTCGTCAACAAAATAGACCTTCCAGCAATTATCAAATTATGTGCTAGTACTATACTACAGTGTAATGCGAATGTCCCAAAGATGGTCCACGTTTCGTGTAACGAGTGAAGATAAACAGTAATGCAATGAGACATATCACCGCAAGACACGTGTAAACGGCTACTCTATAACGCATCAAGGCTGTCAAAATACTGTGAAAAGAAATAAGCAATATATATATATATAACTAGCTGTTACCCGCGGCTTCATCCGCGTGGTATTTAACGAAAGAGTTTTTCTAAAATAAAAGCCCAAGTTACTACTTGTTATATCTATCTGCCAGTGAAAGTCCCGTCAAAATCGGTCCAGCCATTTCAGAGATTAGCCGGAACAAACAGATAGACAGACGGACAAAATTTGTACAAAATGTTGTTTTGGTATATGTACATACATCATACATCCAAATGCACTTAGTAAAAAGCGGTTTTTTAAATATTACAAACCGACACTCTAATTTTATTTATTTGTATAGATAGTATACACGCGGGAGAATTGTACCCATAGCTTCAAGATATTTTACCTTATTTGTACGAAACAATTCCTTTAATTCTGACTAATTCATCCTTTCTTCGGATTAATTTGATCTGAGAGAGCTACTTTCGTTTCTTCGGTAGTTCTATTATTATACTCGGGAGCAAGGGTCACCAACATCCAACATTCTTCGGGTGTTAGTATGGTAAAAATACTAAAATGAATATTGCACATCAGGAACGCAACTTATATTCTTTTAATAAAAAAAAACAATAAATATTAGCTGTTTTATAACTTTACAACAAACAAATAAAAAGTTTTATTAATTTTGTTATAAAATACTTACTTTTATTTTAATAAGGTAGTATCGCTACCCTACGCTTTCGAGATTATTTTGGCTTATTTGGTGACCCAGATTCATTGCTCCCGAGTGTATTTCAAATTACCATTCTAGAATACAGTTCCGAATATCAAAATCATCTTGTACTCGTAGTTACTCGTCAGCCCTGCAGAGGTCGCGGAACACAATGGGCGTATGACCCGGACCGACAAGAGGCAATCAGTCTCCACACCGCGGTGCCGCGTGTACCACCGGTGGCATACTATCAACCGAATAGCCACATATCCACTCAATCGTTATGGAACCCTGGTACACGGTGTTATAAACATTTATTTATAGGGTACAAACGTGTCCCCACCATGTCGGGCAAACCAAACCACACGGGTAACAGGATTCATTAAAAATCTAGACTCAAATCTTCATAATACTGGAATCGTTTTTTTCTTTTCAGTTCTTATTTCTAGTTCATTTTCTACGCGGCCAGGTGTTTTGATTTCTTAAATTTATTTTCATGATTGGTGCTGTACACTGCACAAGGGCAGCACAATAAACAACGAAACATAAAAAACTTTTTAACAAAATAAAAACCGTCTTCAAAAAACTAAAAAGCAAAAAATAATCTAATCTTGAAATCTACCTCCTTTTGGAAGTCGGTTAAAAAAGGACCGCGTTCAATGAATCGTTCGCGAAACAAAACAATATTGAAATTAGTTCCAAAATGACGTCTGTCATATTTGGGCATACGTGAATTCTGAAACGTTCTCATCGTATTATTTCGGTCATACCTACCTCTTTGAATTTCACATGCAAAAACTGTTAGACCAGCTGTGTTTCAATATAAACATCCAATTTTACGGTGTTTCTAGGTACTTGGTTTCAAATAACAGAACACCTGTAAAGAATAAATGAGAAATGTTCAAATAAACATACACTTTTACCGACATGACGAGCAGCGGCTTGGGTGGCATGCTGCTGAACAGATAGATTTGGATGAGATACATTCTGGAAGTGAATTTAGTGACGTTTGCACTTTCACTAGGGCGTAATACTCAATGGGTTCGTTATCCTGGCATTAGCTAATCCTAGATGTCTTACGTCACTTAGGCGTACGTGTTGCTTTGGTGTAGTATGTACCGTAACGGCAGCCTTATCGTACGTGTTGCATGTTGTAGACATGTAAGGAATTTAGGATGACTGTCTAGGGCCCCATCTTTTAGGATGTTAATACTAGAATGTACCTACTTATTAATATTAATTTACGTTCATAGATCTTTGTCTTGCGTTCGTCAGGTCTGTCTTTACGCTCAAAATTCTTTAATTTGACCAATCTGAAGTGTATTTGCCGCTATCAAATGATACAAAATCGATTTTGAATTTAGAATTTGATGGTATCCAACGTCGCTTGGTTTTCTATTTTTTTAAATTAATTTGTATATTTGTTATATACTTCCAGAATACGACGCAGCAGAAAGAGAAGGAAACTAGTGAGGAGCGCAGAGCACGCGAGACGAGCACGGAACGTGATCCGAGCGCCGAACGCCGCAGGACCCGACTGTCCCGGCCTCGCGAGGCGGTACCACGAGTGCAACACCGCAGTGAGTACTATAAAAAATATAGTGAATACTATAAAATATCTATGGAGGGAAAAGTTAAATAGGTATGCATAATGCACCTACTCAGTGACGTACTTGAACGGTGACCGCGTAGGGCAATTACTTACATATCATAATACCATGTGCAATCCATGTTATTATGACCATTCAGTTGTTCATTGAAACTACTTAACCCAGCCTACATACTTATCCCGTACCCATAACAATGTATAAATATCCTTATAAAATCAGTAACAAACCCAAATCATACTATCACATTTTCGACGATTCATTAGTAGGTACTATAAATAGTTTACATAACTATTCTAATATTGGCGGTTATTCTATTATATTCTTCACCTGATATGAATGCTAATGTATAACAATACAAAAACAAAGGAACTATTCCCACAAAAGCAACTACGGAAAAGAGGTGATGAAGAGAGCTCAGCATAGTACTGGTAGTTATATTCTTTGTAGGGAAGGTACCAATCAAAACATAACGGGACCCAATAGTGCCCTTCACACTAGCCATATACTATGACAATTAAATAAGTAGTTCCATGACTTATCTGACCAGGGTTTACAAAATTTCTGGATATATAATTTCTTTTTGAGGCATCCTAAATAACACTAAGCTTAAATAGCTAGCCAATGTGAAAATATAAATAAAGTTACCATTAAAATTCTTATACCACGAACACTTTTTAGTGTAGTTAATCTATTTCCACACAAGCGGATCTTACATTCGCACCAACATCAACTGGGTTTATTTATAAACGCGCTAATTGTTTGACGAGTTCCAATTAAAATGATTGATTTGTTCGCAGCCATGTCCCGGGCCGGTCCGGGATCCTCGCACCGAGCAGTGTGCGGTGTACGACAGACGACCGTTTCGGGGGAGATTCTACACTTGGGTGCCGTATGTTGATGGTAAGGCATTGCGAATTAATATCTTAATAATTCCAGCGCTTTTTTTAATGTCCCACTGCTGGGCACGGGCCTCCCCTCAAGGCGAGGAGGGATTAGGCCATAGTCCACCACGCTGGCCCAGTGCGGATTGGCGGACTTCACACATCTTTCGAGGGGTTCTCTCAGACATGCAGGTTTCCTCACGATGTTTTCCTTCACCGTTTTAGCAAGTGATAATCATGGTTGGAAATGAGATTCGCACTTGAAAAATCCCAGAGGTGCGAGCCGGGGTTTGAACCTGCAATCCTCGTTACCGAGGAAAGCGTTCTACCAACTTGGCTATGACTGCTTGATTATGATTGATGAATTAATATCTTAATACATATAAATTACGTGGCACGGTGTTTGGGACGCCTAAACTGCTAAACAGATTTAAATAATGTTTTGCACACTGTGTGCAGTTTTATCTAACTTGAAAGATAGTAGATAGTTTATATATCAATTTATAATCGCAAATATTTAACTATAAACATATTTCCTAGAAATAATGTATATGGCAAAAACAACGTTTGCCGGGTCAGCTAGTATTATATATATATATCGGTTATACTATTATTATAAAGAGGTAGTTTGTAAGTCCAAACTTACAAACTACCTCTTTATAATAATAGTATTTAGTAGTTCTGAAGATAACCCCTGCATTTGGATGCAGGGGTTATCTTCTGAACCGATCCGATCTTGAAAATTCTTTCACTGTTAAAAAGCTACATTATCCATGAGTAAGCTATGATGCATCGGGTAACACGGGCGGAGTCAAATAATATGCCTTAGCACGCGAAAAGTAGTTAAACTCATAATTGCTTCGTTTGCAAAGGTTCACCTTATAGTAAGTTGACTTATCATCAAATGACAATGGATTCATAATTGTCACAATGTCATTTGTGATATCATCACTAGTTCCCGATCTCGCATGATACATTATTAATCATCACGTCACTTTCGTCAGTGTACCATATTAGCGTGCTAATTAAGATGTAATAACAGTTTATTTTATGGCAATTTATCATAACGATTTATTATAATCTGATAAAATCAGGACGTAAATATTTATCTATTAAAATCTTTGGATGCCAACACTAACATCCGTTTAATCTCGCCATCAGGAGATTATCTGAATTGTTATAGTTATAGTTAGATGGAATAAGTAAGTACCTAAATAAAGTCGCGGTGCAAAAGTCATTTTCGACCATGATTATTGCTTGCTAAACGATAAAGGAAATCATCGTTAGGTTGTGAAACCTGCATGTGTGAGAGAACCCCTCGAAATACGTGTGAAGTACCCCTTGCATTGACACATAAAAAAGCGGATGTTTTTTTTTACTTATATCGAAGTTTTCGTCCTCAAGCAGGTACCAAATTTCGCTGGTCTTTGTATTCTTTATACTACATCTACCTGAAGCACCTACCGCTGTCACTTTTGTAAGACAGGATATACGGTGGTCTCTTAACGAAAAGTCGAGAGTGAACAGGTACCTTCTAGGCAAGTATGCTACATCGTAGATCTCGTCGTCACTTACCATCACGTGAGATCGAGATCAAATACTTGCCTATATTGGCTTTGCGGGAAATATGTGGGTGATGCGGAGAAAAATGATAAATTGACCGCCTAGTATTTTTTTTACGATTTATATATCTACTTAATTATTTTTTATCATATTAAGCATAAACGTAGGAATGCACATAGGTACTGCAACAATAAGAAAGGTGATATATGGGTACCAGTGACTAAGGCCTAGACATCACGATACCTGTCGGCTCCCCTATTCGAAATTAAAATTTAGGTACCTACCTTCTTGGTTGTATGCGTTTTTTTTGTTTTGCGAAAAATGGCCAGAATGTTAGTTGTTCTTAATAATTAATATTTCAATGACAAATCTAGACCGCATTGAGTATAAGGGATTTTTTAGGGTTTTAGTCCACTTATACGTAAGGGTTTTTTTCTGGCATTCCTTGTGCCAATATTAGGCCTTCATCAGTGATGAGTACAGTGGATTATTTTATGTTGTAGGTGATTCACCATGCACCCTGAACTGCCGCCCCCGCGGTCAACAGTTCTACGCGTCGCTGGCGCTGGTGGTGGACGGCACGCCTTGCACCAAGCCAGGGTTCAGAGCCATCTGCGTACAAGGAGATTGCAAGGTAAGCGATCAAAGCGATAGTTCGTTCGCCATTATTTAACTCAAGAACTTTTTTTATTTACAAACAAAGGAAGTACGTGTCTTTTAACCCTATTACAGAGGGGACGCGTTTACAATTTGCTTGTATTGAGCGTAGTGTGTTTCCGAATAGCAAAGAGAGTCATGGCAATAGAATGGTATGGCATGGAAATAGAAGTTTGGACATGTCATCAGCTTTAAATTTCATAATAAAATGAATTATCAAAAGCTTAAAGCTCGCGTTGCTCTATTTTTAGTACAGCGCCATCTCTTGGTCAGTAGAACTAGTTAAATGCATATTCGCTAGTGTAGTAGTGGTCGTAGACGAACCTATTTTATCAGCGCTATCTGTTGTTGAATAGTAAGATCGCTATGATCACCAACAAAAGTGGGAATTTAAGTAATTAGATAAGTATTACTTACTAAACTGTAGTACAGAAAACTATCATACAAAAGTACCGCGCTTCACTTTTTTCTCTGCCATCCCGAAGGTTGTTAGCGTCGCGGGCTTTATGTTTAAATTTGTCTTGTAAGTTATGTACCTTTCCTTGAGGGCCTATCTCAGTGCTGTAGGTACCTACGTAGCCTAACTACGGGTGCGATTTTGTTTTGTTTTTAGAATGCTTACACACACGCACATAGACAATTCGTTTTATATTACTACATACCTTTAAATTTGGAATGTTGACATCCAAAATACATGCAAGTACCTATTCAGAAAATTAGCGCTTCCCGTTCGCAAATAAGCCTTGGCGAGACATAAGCCAATATTTTGACAGAGCTTATTAGATATTCCGTGTATATACACAGTTATTATTAACTACCAGAAATGATTTCTGATAATCCTGTCAAGGTCGAATGTTGTCAATAAAAATATATTTTTCGCGTTGACAAACTATAAAATAAAATTTCAGTGTTGATATTCAATCGCTTGTAGAAGTTGATCCCAACAGGTGCCTTACATAACATTAAAACTAAAGCCTTTTTATGTTGGAACAATATATATGTCTAACTTTATACATACACACGAATAATATTCTTTGTCACACATCCTGGATATACTGCTTTTAGAGATAGCCAGCCCAGCCGTTCCTACATTGTTCTCACATACCTACCTATAACATAATGCATATACCTATACCAATGTACTGCTCAAAATTGAAAAATATATTTTTAAAAAGAGCAGCCATGGAGTTTCTTGCCCGTTCTTCTCCATAGGAACGGCATTTCGAACGGGTGGTAAAGTTCTAGCTTAGCATTTTGTAACTTTTTTGACGATTCATAAGAACTGTACTTAATGGTTTACATGAATAAAAAATATTCTGATTCCGATTAACTATACATATAATTAAATACCTTTTCAAATACTTCGAAATACTCGCGATAAACAAAAAACATAAAATTTCATAGAAACATCAAAATTTAAAATAGACCAGAATTTGTTAGCACACAATAAAACATCACTTTGTAACTTTATTAGCGTGTTAATTACCCATCTGTCATAGTAAATCTAATTCATTTGTGTTATTTATATAAAGCGTAACAAAAATAGTGTAAACTAATTTAACATGTTAACAAGTATGCACAGATCACGATTATGTATAAAATAATTGTGTAAATGGCGTTTTTTTTTTGTATTAAGGCGAACCAGTAGCGTTTGTAGGGAAATTTTTAAATTTCGAACAATTTGATTTATATCTTCGGGAATGTGGTCGGAAGCGTCGGAAATGAAAACACATAAAATAATTACGATATAATCCGCAAAATTAGTTTTATTTCCATGTGTAATATTCGCGTAAATATAAGAAATCAATTCATGAACTTTATTGATGTACTGCTTTCTTCGATCAATGTATTCCAAACTGAAAAACACAGAAATTATATAAGCAATAAATTTTTGCAACAAGGCATTCTTATCTTAACAGATGTCGATTTTCGCCACTGAATAACGTTGTCATGTGTTTCAAGCCTAACATAGATTATAATATAAATTACGAGTGGCGCCTATGAAACATTTTATTTATATCTGGCTTTTAAATCTGCTGTACCAATACCATGTGTTGTAAACATGTTTCACAGACATTTGGAGGGATTACTTCAAATTAAATTGGCGGACTGTGATAAAAATCTGTCCACAAGAAATAAACTTCTATTTTCGACTTAACCTAATTAAATTAGAGTATGTTTTACTATCTGTTATATATACCTAGTACATAATGTTATGATAGAATTAACAAAATGGAACCATTTGGGCATAGTTGACGAACTGATTACCGCAGTTGGTAGTGACCCTGCTTTCTGTGCCGAGGGCCCCGGGTTCGAATCTTGATAGGGACAAACTTTGGGTGATGAGCACGAATGTTTGTACCCAAGTCATGGATGTTTAATATCTATATACCGAAGTAATTTATACTGGCTTCGCTCCCAGTCCATTATACGGTGTACATAATACAAGCGTTGCTTAGTGCGGGACCGTATAGTTGGTGTGTTCTTCTCGCGATATTTTTATTTATTTACAGTGCACGCTTATGTACGAAACAATGATTAGGTCCTTCATGTAGTACCAGAAAGTACCGGCTGAAGACAGATAAATTTCTTATACAGCCTTTCTAATACATTCGAGTGCCGCTCGCCCTGGCAGGCTTATTACGTTCCTTATATAACTGAATTTGTATTGCTATTTCATGTTCATAATAAGTAGTGCTTAATGTATTACTTAATCTATTAATATCTCTCAACCGATGATCAGCTGAGTATAGTCGCTTTTATACGTTATATAGATTATATACTATATATTATATTTATACCTTATATAGATTGTTTATTATTATATACTAGACATGGCTCTATAATAGCTTGACAAATAGCATAGTTTAGCAATACAATAAATTCACAGGCAACGCATATTCAGTCAGATCCAAGACATAACTGCGTTGACCGAAGCCCGAAGCGCTATAACGGTTGTACAAAATTGTTGCTATAACTAATGACAGTAATAGATGTCGTTCTAGCGTAGCTGTATCGCTGGTCCATTTCAGTT
Organism: Pheosia gnoma; assembly: GCA_905404115.1. Taxonomy (NCBI): domain Eukaryota; kingdom Metazoa; phylum Arthropoda; class Insecta; order Lepidoptera; family Notodontidae; genus Pheosia; species Pheosia gnoma. The sequence continues at coordinate 4,673,607 of FR989910.1, forward strand.
GGCCCACACCGATCCTTCATCCTCGGGTCCTTGTGTTTTGGCGGCATAAATTCTGTGTAACTATAGGTTGTAGTAGCAGTAATTTAAGCATTATTGTTGTTAGTTATGAGCCCGTGTTAACGATTATTGCATTGTGTTAGGTCGCTCCAGTTTGACCTATTGTAGAAAAGTATATATTTGCTATTTTACAATTGGCTACGAGAGAAAGGAACTGAGTAATTACCTAAGTTAAATAAGTTAGATACTTATTTCCAAAGTATGATAGTATCATATATATATATATATATATATATATTTATAAAAGACGTTGTCTGTATATTTATCTTTTAGACGACCGCTTGGTCTAGTGGTTTGGGCGTTGGCCGATCGGTTCACTGCACCGGGTAGTTGTGGGTTCGATTCCCGCCTGGGAAAATTTCGGAAAACGTTATTTTCGTAATTTGCCTTAGTCTGGGTGTTACAGAGATTGCCCCAGTCCATTGCACGGTACCTATAATAAAAGTGTTGTGATCATTCAATCGACACTGCACTGAAACGTTTGTAAATTAGCAAAATTGAGCCCCAGATGTAACATTTTCGTAAATGTGTGGCACGTTGATAAAGATAGACTCAATTGACAAATTCGTAGCAATTTTAAAATAGACTTAAAACGATGCGAGATAAAAATGAACAATGTACTAGCGCTCAGTGGCGCCATGCGCATTGCTGACGTCATATACCACAGTAACAGTTCTGTGTGTCACACCATGAGCCTTGGGTTTATAATCTTCACCATCAGTTAGTCATCAAAATCGCGAACCTTGTACAAAGAACATGACGCTACTTCGGCAACGGGTCACAGATAGAGGCCGCAAGTAATCTGGCAAATTGACTCACTGTAGCGGTATTTGAAGTGTTCAGTGTACCTAAGTACCTACGATCTGAAGTAGGTACATTGATTGGTAATTACGTATCTATACATATAAATAAAATTGGAGTGTCTGTTTGTAATATTAAAATAACCGCTTTTTACTAAGTGCATTTGGATGTATACACGGTACCTATACCAAAACAACATTTTTTACAATTTTTGTCTGTCTGTCTGTCTGTCTGTCTGTCTGTTTGTTCCGGGTAATCTCTGAAATGGCTGGACCGATTTTGACAGGACTTTCACTGGTAGATAGCTGATGTAACAAGGAGTAACTTAGGCTACTTTTATTTTAGAAAAAAACATAGGATCTCACGAAAAAAAATTAAAACCAATGTTGCAGCGTTGCGCCTGATTAAGTTTGATAGCAACAACCTGAAATGCGTCCCGCGGGCTCAGAATGCGCGAGCAGGCTGTTGCCAACGGTTGTGTCTTTGTTAAATACCACGCGAACGAAGTCGCGGGTGACAGCTAGTTGTCTATATAATTGCGAAGTAATTGTTGGGATCAATACGACAAATAATATGAACAAAATGGTCGTAAATAATAATAGTGATCGGAATTTAGTTAGGTCTAATAAATAGTATATGATCCTTGATTTAAAAAGTATAATTGTGAGATTATAAAAAACATTCGTTTGCATAAAACCAATTGTAAACATAATAAAAGATGTAGGTAATGAAGCACTCTTGAAATCAAAATCCAATTCGACAATAAAATCGGTCCTAAACTAACAACTAAAAATAAACATATTCCGCAATCTAATTACGTCTTAGGTAAACGCAGTTTAAACGGATGCCAGTAGAGACAGCATTGGATAAATAAATAAATATGTCAGTGAAGAAAATCGCAATGCCCCAAGCTGTATTTACTTTGCGTACAACGACAAATTAATAGAGCTATAATAACAAGTCGACAGTTGCAGTTTAGACTTGCTATTCGATTTCTATTGCGTATTATTTATTCGCTAGCAAGGTAAGTCCTAGGCGCAATGAGTGAGTGATCAGAATCAAAAATAAGGTGCAACAAAAATACTGTAAAACATTTTAACAAGTGAATCAGTGCGTTTGTGAATATTCGACGAAATCACAATATTTTTTACCCAATATTATAACCTCCTATATAAGAAGCTTTACCTATGAGTTCTAATAGTTAAAAGATTTAGTTATAAACACTGAAGTTTTAAATATGTCTATATTTCAACGAATCGACAAATCTTATAAATATAAATTTGTCGTAAATTAACTTAAAATTTATTACAGTTTAAAGCAAATCGATTTCCTTATGATAGCAAATACATACAACTTCGGATTACGATTCAATTTATGAATCCTAACCGCTGGGACATGTAATGTTATGTTCTATAAATAAGTCCTTGAAAAGACAAAAGGTTGATTCAAAAACATTATAACGCCACCCATCTCTCTTGTGTGCGCTTACACTATTAATATAAATAATAGCTATATCTGCCATCATTTTGCTTACACAATTGGCTCGGTAGGTACAAAAAAAAAACATTTGTTAATTATCCACGCTTGTCTAACAACATATTTATTATAGTGATCTTGCTTACATTAAAACTTTATGGTTTAAGTTGAATTGCTTTGATGTTTACATGTGGTAATATTTTGGGGAGCTTCTTAGAATGATCGAGGATTGTAAAATCCAATTCTCTGACATGATAGCACAACAAAATAATGGCAGTCTTTAACACTGCGTGATTAAAATAATCAGTTGGGTAAAATATTATTGGTTGTTCATTTTATGTAAGTATACGACCATTCTGTCAAGAGTGTGATGACGTAGAAGATTTTATGCAAGTAATAGAAAAATTTCCATCCTGTTTTGGCTAAATAGGTTTGCTTTCGACCATACACTTGAGCACATTTGATCAATTCTAGTAATTAGATTTGCTTTTGTTATGATTATTTTTTATATAAGGCTTAGAAGTAAACTAAAGTTTGTGCTGATTGACAGCGATCAAGTCACAACCAACGCTAACTAAGATAAGCAAACATTTTCTTCCCACCTTCAAAGTCTTGTGAAAGTTCGCGACGGCGACTTAGAAATTGTGCCAGCAACGTGTCCCAATAATTTGTCGGATCGTCAAGTCGCAGATAAGAGCGGTCTTATGCATAATTGAAAGCGCCGCTAGATTGGCCACTTAACTGACAGCTGGTAGTGATAGCAGTGGCTATATAAGACCCTACCTGGGCATCTGTGTGTATATTTTAACATCGCCAGATAAATACCAACTGAACGGTACCAAACTAAGCAAAATTTGTAATATTGGTACCGTATAAAGACTACCAACTGTAGCATTGGGTCTGGTCAATTCTGACAGCTAACACTTATCTCGTCGACCGATAGTGAAGGGCATGAGCGTGAAACACGAGTGTCCGATTATAGTAACTAATTGGGAAATGCAGGGACCCTAAATGAGCCCTTGGCCTCACGCCTAGGGCAGTATAGTTACTTAAAACCGAACATTATTTATAAGTTAAGTAGTACTTCGTAAATGTCTATTAAATGTAATTACTGATATAGTTTTGTCATGATACAACATTAAGTCAGCAACTCATGATTGCTTTGTTCTTTTGAGTCGTAAGTACTTAAGCAATAAAGTCAATAATATCATGTCTTACAATTTCACTGAGGTAAACTTGGGTATAATTATACTTTTTTTCTCATTCAAATATACCAATAATTCTACACCACAAAATATTATATAGTAAAGAAACCCTGTTTTTGGATAGCTCCAAACATTGTTTCATCTAAAAAAATAGCTGTATCAGCCATAGACCATACATAATTACACCTTTGGGTAGTTCTTGGTTAGGTAACTTTTTAAAACCTCAATATTGGCAGTATTTGCACATAATAATAAATTCACCACCACGGCTGTAATCTTCGAAGGGGTAGGCAGAGGTGAACTTCAGAGCACCCACATTTCGCCGATGGTATCTGGTCCCAATGTAATAGGGAGTGAGCCTAGCCATTAATACCGGGCGCATTTCGTCTCAATATGAGGATGATTTAGGCCATAGTCCACCACGCTGGCCCAGTGGAGTTTGGTGACCTTTACATGGATTTCGACGGACGTGCTGGTTTCTTGTTGGTCGCGGATATATATTTTCATACAAAACAAACGACACAGGCCATCTCACAGTGAGGTCCAAAGTGCTCCAGCGCAAATAACACGACATTATGCACTTACAGCATGTTCTGAGACACGTCTACATTATAACGGTCGGGATCTAATGGGCACCGGGGAATCGTACGTGGTTTTCTCGCGTAAATTGTGAGGCTGTTGCAATTTTCCAAGTGTATAGAAATCAATGTTTTCTCATGACAAATCGCTTTGAATCTTATAATTTGTTAAAGAATAATATATTGATATCGCCACACGAACTCACTAACTCTACGGTCTCAAATCAAACCTCATATAGTACTGATCACAAGAGTTTTTCTTTGCGCAATACTATATGACGTTTCGTAAAGTTATAAGACGTCTATAAATTTGGGGGTAAATATCCATGACTCGGCTATATAGCTACATTTGTGCTCGTCACTCAATGTTTACCCGTACTAGGATTCGAACCCGAATCCTAGTACGGGCCAGTACGGGCCCAGCCCTGATATCTGTACTCTTGGTACAGAAATCATGGTCACTACTAATTGTATTAATTCATTTTCGTTTGTTGAATACCGTTAGTCAACTTTTATTATATACAGTGAACTATGAGTATCATACATATATGTACGCTTATATATCGGTTTTTATATATTTATCCATAATAATAAAATTCATTTCCTTATATTTTAAAATAATTATAACCAAACATTTATTATCATGTTTAATGGCGACTTTCTAGAACCACAAACATGCAAATGATAGATGTTGTAAAATACTAACTGTTCTGTAAGATGCTATGGTAAAGGCTGTCTCACAAATAACGTAAACACAGGTTTAAACCGAACATTGTAAGTACTCTCTCATTATGTAAGGTTATAACAGTCGTTATGTGGTATTACTTTGCGAATAACATCGATTTTGGCCGCAGTGTAAGAATGGTGAGGATCGATCCCGCGTAAAGAATAAACAAATATTATTTATTTTGTCGTTCTTGTTAATATTTATATAAGGTATGACCCAAACTGTGTAACAAATGAATTAGTAAGTTATATGGATCACGTTGATGTATACAATAATTGTGCAAATTATTGGTATTTTTTTCAACTATTATAATTTTTTACACTGTTATTAATACACCTTATATAGCCAAGCAGTGATAGCCATGTTGGTAGAACGCTTGCCTCGCTAACGAGAATCGCAAGTTATAAACCCAGCCAACCCATGTTCAACTTAGATTATCTACTTGTTAAACGGTGAAAAAAAAAATAAGATTATATTTTTTTACCGCACATGTAATTGGTATAAGTCCATTTTTACAATGTTTTCAAATTATTTAAGCACAATAATGTATTATAATCTTAAAAGATTACTTAGCATTAAAAGAAAAAGCGCCGCGTCGATACTAATAGCGCACCACACCGCACATTATCGCGCGAATTGACCATAAAATTTATGATTAGGCCCTAAAACCAGATGCATAGGTACTATTATATCATTACCATTATAAAAAGCCAGTTTCACTTCGACATATATTTTCTATAAAATCTAGAATAGCCCCCATTAAGAGGTTAACTGAAAGATAAAAGTATAAAAATAAAATCTTATGATGCGCGGGTATTACAACATCGATTTTCTCGATAATTCTAAACCTGACCTATCGATACAATGTGTTATAAGTGTGGAGGGCTAATCATAGTTTATTGTAAAGCCGACTCTACATTTGCGATACAACAGCAGTAACCGCCAATGTTGATGGTTTTCGTGAATGTTGCGCGCAGACTCATTTTCTTACAGTATTTCTAATATCTTAATTCCGCAAACTCACCTAGAGTTCACGGTATTCATGTAGAGCTGGCTTATGCAAAATATTTACTATACGTCTCTATTGATATTGATAGAGCAAGATCACGGTGTGAAAAGATACCTTTACTGATATTTTGGTGAGCATTTATGTACTGGCTTGACAATTATTTTGTAGTCTATTTTATACTCTACCAAGTTATAAAGTTAGTAGTAATAGAACTTAGTCGGATATTTTTGACGGTTAATATGAAAGCTTCTAAAGCATGAAAGATGCCACAAAGTTATTACCAAAAGCTTCCCAAACAAGACAAAGTATAGTTGCATAACTTTATGGCACTTAGAACGGAAACACTAGAGTTTATTAGCATTGTTTAGGCAACAGCTTAATATTGTGATTTATTGTTGTTGTGAAATACCGGTCAAGTGTAAGTTGACATTATGTTCATTTAATAAATGACTTGGTTTCCAACCGTACACAGTAATTTTCAAAATTTCTCTCGTATTTGTGTGTTGTTTTATAATTACAATATTACCGACCAAGTGCTTTTAAAAATAAAAAAAAATCATCGACTAATAAGTGAAGTGATGACTTGATTTCTTATATTGATTTTATAATAACTATGGTAATACTAATTCTTGGTAATACTTTATTTAAATTTATTTCAATACTAATTCTGTCAAAAAAGTTGTAGATAGAGCTTATCAGCACACAGAGAAATAGGCAGCTAATCATTATATTAAATACTAGCCTCTGACCACGGCTCCTCCTGCGGTACCTCAATGCAACAAGCCTTACCACTCAGGAATGAGTGACGTCTGGCGGGCCCTGGGATCTTGCTCTGTAATAGTATAAAAATGTCTATAATCAGATCATTAAATTCAGAAATTATCCCCTACATCCAAACTCACAAACAAACAAACTTTACCATTTCATAATATTAGTATAGATTATTATTTAAAGTGTCCAGGATTAAGTATTTTATTTTTCTTATAGGTGGGTTTACACCGTCTAAATATAGGCACTAATAAATCTCTTAAAATTTACGACCAGTGTTTCTTTAAAGTAAACGCCTCTTCCTAATTTCAACGAGTCATAAATTTGTTTTCGCAACATATGTGGTGGTGACGATGCCAGTTTAGTGCGGTCTATCGATATCCTGTCATCGCGCACTAGTGGTGATTGATCGATGGACGTAGCTTCAATAATGTATCGTTATTTGTCTAAACGGCTATTCAACGGTTTTGACCTGTCAAAACTACACCGAGCTCCACGATACAGACATTGTCTAGTGTCGAGCTCATCAATACTTTGTTGTTGTCGATGTTACTGGGTAATAAACTATTCTTATTCTTATTTCGACGGCCTGATAAGCGCAGTTGGTAGTGATCCTGCTGTCTGTGCCGAGGGTCTGGGGATCGAATCTTGGTAGAGACAAGCTATGTGTGATAAGCATGAATGTGATATTAATTAATTCATAGTATAACGTTAAGTATTTATACATTACTATTGTATATGCTCCAGTTGTAAGAAATGATGATGAATGATAATCAATTTACCTCTTTCTCCACGTTTAGTCAGACTGTCTTCGTTCACTAAGCTTTATATGTTACTACTAAATCACCATCTTATAAAATTTTCATAGAACTTTCGAGCGTTTATACCACACGAGTGATTGACATGGAGTATAGCAGGATGTTTTATCTCGAGAAAATCCGGAAACGTGGCCGTACGTCTGACCTTGGTCGACTGGGTAATCATGACGTCAGTTTACAGCTTCCGCCAGATTTCATACTGAAATAAACATTTATCCCAGAATACCTTAACGACACAAACATAGACAGCACACCTCTTTGTGGTTTTATAGGCGCAATCGTAAATTGTACAACTATGCAAAAATAATGTCAGCCTTCTCTTTCTAGTTTTTCCGATGAGATCAAAACAAATTTACTGTATTTCCAATTTGCTGTCTATATTTCTATCGTAACTATTACTATATATTGACAAACTGATTACCATAGCTGGTAGTCCCTGCTTTTTGTGCCGAGGGTCCCAGGTTCTACCCCTGGTAGGGGCAATCTTGTGATGAGCAGGGATGTTTGTACCCGAGTCATGGATATTTAATATCTATATAATTATTATATGCTTAGTTCACCCTCAGTCCATAGTACGCGTAATATAAACGTTTCTTAGTGTGTTCGTCTGGCGATATTATATTATCGATATTTTTCTATCAAGATTTATATATACGAAATGCATACGAAACTATCTATGTATTATTACGATCAAATGAGAAGTTATAATAAAGTTAACAAAAACAATCGATTTAAAATATAAGCAACTCATATTAATTTAATTTTAAACGGTCTGAAATAACGTCGTCTTGCGCTGTAACGTGCAATATTTATAGGAGGCGCCCCGACCGTCAATCTTAACGACCGCCTTTATTTTAAAACGTAAAGTTGCCCTCGTACAGTTTGTTTGTCTATCCACATCACGTCATATAATGATGGAGCACTAGTTCGAATTCAATCTTTAACATCAACGCAAACAATCACCCATTTTCCAATTCAATGTGGAACACATCTTTGATGTGGTATAACACTTACGGCCTACGCCTATTTAGCACTTTAGTTCTTTTCACAAAGCAATACATTTTTCTTGACGTAAATTTAGGCGAAAATTGTACAGGTATGAGTGCATGCTGTGGGCGTTTGACGTCATTGCAACAAACCCCTTGTTGAGACAAGTCCTACCACAAATAGATGATGACTATATCGCCAGATAAACACATCACTCTTAACACTCCAAACGCTGTTTTAGTTTATGCTATACGAGTATGCATCATGCAATAGTTTGGGCGGGCAGACGATAATATTGTATCATTATATAGTAGACCGAACTCAGGAAATATTATTTTTAATATTAGCTCTGTTTTTGAGGCTACCGAGTGCTCGTAGCACGAACAATCTGCACAACACGACCTATGGGAGTGCAATCTTTGGCACAACGAGTAAAACACAATTTAAGATAGGTTGCAAGTGTCTTCTGGAGTCGTTATTGCACAGACCTTATTGAATCTAAGGACCATTTATTTTCGTGCGTTCAAGCGTTTTTGCTATACCTATTTTGGACTCGAGTATAAATAGCCCCGTAGTATAGGACCAATTAGTTTAATATCATCCATGGTGCCTTACAACTGGGTTTCGTCCATTTGTAAGTCTTGATTTCTATGGCAGTCAGCCTTATACAGTAATATATTGTCGAGAAAAATAAATATATATTCCATTCAATTTATAGACACGATTACCTACAGACTTATTAATAGTGTAGATTTGCCGGCAACAGTAAATAATCGGTATTAGGGGATCGACTGTGCCATGTTGGGCGAGAGCCGCGATAACAGATGGAGTTCTACGGGAAATGTCAAAACAAATTGTGGGGAATGGATTTATATGTACTATCTAGAGATATTTATTATCTACGGGACTCATGTTGTGCTGAATATAGACAATTTCGAACGAAATTGTTTTACTGCATATTCGTTTGTAGCAATTGGATAGTGGTATACGTTTAAAAACGTCCACATTTATGCATACCTACTTAAATACTTAGACTGTTTTGTCATATTTTTTACCGGTTACGCACATTATGATAATCTATAATATAAAAAGTAAATATTGCTTTATTTCTCATGCGTTCTCTATAAGTACCAATCATCCGTATGTGATAAATCTTTGGCATGGGGTTTATTTTACCCCGTGGTGGATTTTGTGACATTGCAACGCATTCCGGGTATACTCGCTAGTAGTTCATAAATATATGGATTGCAAACATCGATTGAATGTATAATAACGTTTATATTATGTATTTTTTATAACCTATAGGTACTTCCATTATAAATGCCCTAGTTACACGATCACGCTTCTATCACCCGAAGGGGAAGGGGGGGAGTAGACCGATGGTATCATGAATGAAATAGGGACTAGTCAAATAGCATTTTATTTATAAAAATAATAATTGAATTCTGCATTAACAATTTCGGGCCATGTCTGTACATTTCTAAGCACAAACATGGTTCAATATGATAGCTGGGTTCGTCTGATTGATCATGTCTGTCACTTACTAAAACAAATTTTCTAACATTTGATTCGGCAACATTGCAGTCATTAACTGTGTACTGTTGCCAAAAAGAATCGTTTGAACTATTCTATTATAATAAGTTTTATTTTTCATGTAACTAATACTTTCAGGATAAATAAATTTGCCGGTCCTAACGTCATCTTATTACCTGAACACATCATAATTAAAGCTTAGTCTTATGTATATAAATAAAAATGAAATATTATTCGTTGGTAAACGCATCACTAAGTTCTTAAGTAATGTAGTTACCAGCCGTTCAACTGAACCAATTGGATTTTTTTTTAATATTTGTAATAGTCCGAATGAGGTTTGCAGGGAAATTTTACAGCAACCATGGTCACGGGTGGACTGAGGTGTTTGACATCCTACGGCTGTAAAGCAGCCGAATCGTCGGGAACGTAAAAACATAAAATAAACACGATAAAATCTGTAACATTCGTTTTATTTCAATTGGAAAATCGCTCAAAAAATTTATAGATTTAAAAAAAGATAAGGAAGACGACCGATCAATTAATATTAGATTAATCCGTTGCTTTACTTTGCTGACGTTACATAAAACAAGCAAGTACGATTTTGATTACGTGCAATCGTATGCGAGTATAAACACAAAGTGAATGTTTAAGTCGATAGTTATCGGTAATTTGACAGCCGTCAATCGCAAAACTACAATACAACAATTGATTTTGTACCTTGTTATCTAGACACCGGCGAAGTATATTGACGTTTATACGAATCTTTGTTCGTATTACTTCACTACGAAGACATTAACTAAGTCCCCGAACGCAATTTTTTAATGAGACTTTTATTCACAGACCGCATTGCCCCTTTACTTATGACAGGTTGTGCGCGGCAGCCTCGAATTTGGTTCTGAGCAGTCGGTACACGAAGTTGACATAAAATTCCAGGCTGACAGCGAGGCTATAATAACAAATGTTAGCACTCGAGGCAGCGCTAACTTTTGCCTCGAGTGAACCTCCTTCTGATTGATCAAGGCACCCAATTTTTCAAATTCAGAACTGTAATCTATACATATAAATAAAATTGGAGTGTCTGTTTGTAATATTAAAATAACCGCTTTTTACCAAGTGCATTTGGATGTATACACGTTACCTATACCGAAACAACAATTTTTATAATTTTTGTCTGTCTGTCTGTCTGTCCGTCTGTCTGTCTGTCTGTCTGTCTGTCTGTCTGTTTGTTCCGGCTAATCTCTGAAATGGCTGGACCGATTTTAACGGGACTTTCACTGGCAGATAGCTGATATAACAAGGAGTAACTTATGCTACTTTTATTTTAGAAAAAAAAAATAGGATCTCACGAAAAAAAATTAAAACCAATGTTGCAGCGCAGCGCCTGATTAAGTTTGATAGCAAAAACCTGCAGCAATGCATCCCGCGGGCTCAGAATGGGCGAGCAGGCTGTTGTCAACGGTTGTCTTTATTAAATACCACGCGGACGAAGTCGCGGGCAACAGCTAGTTTTTAATAAACTAAAAGCTAAAATTACAATAAAAACCGAAGCATTATATATTAATACTTATATAGAAATATTAATATAAGTCACACGTGTATACAAACAAGAACGGTAATCACAGAACGATATGTCTCATTTTCCGTACGCCTACATGTAATTATGATAGCTGAAACGTTTCATTTCGTTATTTGCAATGTATGACAAATGCACTATTTGATTAGATAAGAAACGCCAAGGAGTGTACACAATGTCCCGTCTCGCGGTATCAAAGCCGCGGCAAAATATTTGCCGTTCCTTTTTCGTGAGACAATTGGAATGTGTCTACTAATATTATAATGAGGTTAGACATTGAGTACGTTTATCTGTCTCATATTTCATTTTATAATAATAATAATTGTCAATTAATTTTCAAATGTGACTTCAATTTGGCGACCTGATTAGCGCAGTTGGTAGTGACCCTGCATCCTATACACTTATATAGATAATAAACATCCATGACTCGGGCACAAACATTCATGTTCATCACACAAAGTTTGTCCCTACCAGCATTAGAACCCGGGAACCGCAGCACAGAGAGCGGGGTCAAAACCCACTGAGCTACTCAGGTCGTCCAAAATAAAAGTAGACAATAAATAAAAACACTCTCAAGACTGTTAAGCTAAAATCGTGGATAGAATTTACACACATAGGGTTTTATAAGGTTTTTTAAGTACGTGATAGGATCAGCAGATCTACTCGATCACACGGTCACTATAGTAACCTCCATCTTGAACTTCGAGGAAAACGCTGAAAAAGATTCTAGCAATACATATTTATCAGCGATACATCCAACACATTAAAGCACTCTTATGGATCTAAAAGTGCTTTATGGTTGAAAAACGTTTGCACTAGTATAGCTCTAAAATGAACAGTGAGGCCAATCAATTACCATAATTAGGCGGATTAATGGATTTCTCACATCGGCGCAGCGAACGGCACAAAACGCCGCCGATGGTCAGCCCATCGGCGCCAACTGTTAACGCATTGACCGAATAAAATCGTCTGAATCATGCGCGCGCGCATGCGGTCTTACTTAACATTCCTATTGGATGTTATACACGTAATTACACAAATAAATCATTTGATCCCACTGTATGATCTATTTTTATCGTATTCACAAGCCGACACGCTATCGCTATATGTCTATTTATAATGTCGGCTTTATTATTACTGGTAGTATGTTTTGACGAGCGGGTTAATCCTACACACTCAATGTGAACTGATTAATATCGTCATATTTTTCGAGATGAAAGATTAGCCAGTTGTAAAAGATGTTGAATTGCTGCTATTAATTGCGAAAAGTTACTTCCTGCGCGATATCTACTATACATTTTTTGGCTGTCCTGATTTTTGAATCTGTTACAACAATGATAAGTACTTATAGGTGTTAGCAATCGTTTATTGTTGGACATATTTGATCTCTACGTTCTTATCTATAAGGTTAAAAATAAAAATACACAATACTGTACTTTATACAATGACAGGTACAAATGTGCTATAGTAACGACAATTACATTAATATGTAAGTGACTACCAAACATGGCAGTTTTTCTACACAAGCGTGGAGAAAAGATTCGCTATTGTGTACCAAGTCTGAGATAAGCTGTAAACATATTTGTATTAGTCGCGAGTACATTTTGGTTAAATTCGTTAGCTATTTTCGAGCAAGGTCGAGTTTACTGACCCGTATAGGGCTGATGGGAAGATGGATTGATAGTTGCTAGGTATGGCATGGTGGCACCTACGCTTGAACAAAAACATTTTTATTCAAGGAAAGTTCGATGACCTGAACATATTTGGAGGCATTGAGAGCACAGAAGCCTTGTGTAATGTACACTACGAACAACGAGTCGTGAACCCGCGGAAGTTAGCGGCAAGTGGCTGCGCAGAACATAAGTGTATAGTGCGCTTGTTTTGTCTTGTAAAGCACGAACTTAGCGCGCAGCCTCGCTCTGTCAGCTCGTGGTTCACTCGAGGCATGCGCTCGCGCTGCCTCGCCTGAGCGCTGTCATTACCTTACTGCTAATTTGAAGAGTATACATATCAACTTACTCTTATGAAGCAGCTCAATAAAATCATGCTTAAAATATAATAAACAAACTCGTATTCAATTGATACGGAATTATGAATGAGAAAACAATAACAGTTGAAGAACGTATAAAAAACATAATCATTAATCTTTATTTATATTTACCTTTTATTCAAGCAAACATCAATTAAAAACCTAAATGCTCAATAATTTGACGTTCTAATTATCCACAAGTAATTTTATTTCGAGAATTCCTACTTTATCTGCATGCCATTTGATATTTTATAACAGTGATAATATAAATAACTTATAATAACTGTGTCACCGTTGACAACTTACTGTGTCCTTAATAGCTACTGACATTATGCAAATACACAAAAACAAATCTCGATTGTAGTCATTTAATTCGACTCTTGTAGTTTTCATTAAATTATTAATCAATCATCATTATTTAATTAAAATTTTTAATCAATAATCAATCAATGGTGACAACTCTCTGAATGGAGTATTACATAAACATCAAAATATCGGATTCGAACGAAAATATTGATTATTATATTAATGCGTATAATGTACATTGAAATTAACAGATTTTACATAAAAGTATGGCTATTAAAGATCTCTAATAAAATTCAAAAAACGTCCCAATAAAAAGTATAATAATAGAAAAATCTGCTGAAATAATAATTCATGATTTGGTAAAAGTCGTCAATGCAACACATGTACTACGGTTAACTAAAGTAACTGCCGCTTATTCAAACGATACTCAAATATTTAAGTCATCTTGCATTTTATTATGAAGCCTTAAAATTAAGCAGTCCTCAAATCAAAGTGGCGTTCGAGAGCTCGGCGCCTAATTAAAAAAAAATGAAATATATTATGCACACATACACGCGCAGCTACAGGGCCTCAACAATTTTAGGCAACAATAGAAGAAAAAACAAAAAATCGTGCTAACATAGTATCACACGCACACATACTTGTTAACTGCATTTGTGTGTGTATGTGTACGGCGATTAGAAAAAAATAAAAAAGTAGCATACCTATGTAGGTATACTAAATTTTTATGTTTTTTTTGTGCGTTAACCCCAAAAGTCCACTTCTAGACAAGCTCTACATCAGGGATGTACGTTCGTGTTACGTTATAGGCGCACAGTGGCATGATTTATGGGTGAATCGACCGACTGGTGTACCATTTATGGGAAATCTTCGCTTTGTTGCCACCGACAGTCGCGATATCTATAAACTTTGATGAAATAACAAGTACCGCAATACTTATAAGGTTTATACACCGGTGCCGCTCATTAACGTTATTTTTTGTAGCATTCTTTATATGAAGAAGAAAAATGTGGCATTGCAGATCAACGATGTTATCTACAAGACGATGGAGCCCTTATCTTGAAGCCATGGAGGCCTTACAGAACCATATATATGGTAGAACTGATCAATGTAAAATACCCTAATTATAATACAACATCAATATAAAAAAATCCTTTACTCTTTTGACGGCCTGAATAGCGCAGTTGGTAGTGACCCTGCTTTCTGTGCCGAGGGTCCCGGGTTCGAATCCTTGTACGGACAAACTTTGTGTTATGAGCACGAATGTTTGCACGCAAGTCATGGATGTTTAATATCTATATAAGTAATATATACTGAGTTCGCCCTCAGTCCATTGTACGGCATCCATAATACAAGCGTTGCTTAGTGTGGGACCGTATAGTTGGTGTGTTGGTCTGGCGATATTTATTATTTATCCTTAAGACGTTTGCTACTGGAATAGGGGCCTCCCCTAATAAAGGTCCTCTAGTATACATGCTCCAGTTTCTTGTGACGCGTTCCTTGTGTGGACCGCCCTTCACTACCTACGTATTCCAGATTTTACTCGATTTTATGCCCCAACCAATTGATTCGGCAAGTTATTTGTAATATGATCTAAAAATGTGCAAAAGCTGTGAACTGTCTTCTCGTCAAGGGCAAAACTATTATAAGTTATTTGATACTCTGCTCAACGCGGAAATTTTCCATAGTGTAAGCAGCAAGTAATGACGTACCTATGAGTTATCTATTATTACAACAATTATTCCTATTACAGCTGCTAGAAATATGTAGTCAAATGTCCAAATGGTTCTGATGTGATAAACCAAACCATATGGTTAAGCATAGTAGATGAGACCAAAGCACATGAGACCATGTGCTTTTGAACGCAAGTCTGTTGGCATAATTGGCCCGAAATGAAATCACAATGAAATCATTATTGTCACTATTTTTAAGACAAAATTGTACTGTCCGTTCGGAACACCAGTTTCTTTGGAGAAGAATGGCCATGAAACTTCATCGTTACCCTTTTTAAAGGGAGATTAAGGCTATGAGAGAACAATGTAGACTTATTTATGATCAATTTTTAGATTCGAGCTCAAAATGAAATCTATTGTCCAATCATAATGATCCTTTGTTCCAAATAGTTTGTCACGAAATCACCAATAGTAATCGAAAGTTAATCTTATTAATAAAAAAAATCTTATCAATTTAGCGATGTTTATAATAATAATAATACGAGAACTTTTTTCTATGTCCCACTGCTGGGCACGGGCCTCCCATCAATGCGAGGGGGAGTGCGGGTTTGTGGACTTAACACGTAATTCGAGTGGTTCTCTCAGACATGTTGGTTTCCTCACGATGTTCTCCTTCACCGTTTAGCAAGTGATAATCGTAGTAGTGAGATTCACACATGAAATCCAGAAATCCCAGAGGTGCGAGCCGGGGTTTGGGCCTGCGATGCTTGTTACCGAGGCAAGCGTTCTACCAACTTGGCTATCACCACAATGTTTAGGTAAATTCACGTGGAAAGAACATTTTCAGTGGATAACACACAACAACTAGTAACGTGACGACGCTTACCGCAAGGAAGAATGCACTGTGCCAACAACATTATCAGCTTGCTATAAAATTGCATAACATTAATGTTTAACTAAAATATACCCCGTACATACATCTACATTGTAGACATCGGCTCATGAAACAAAGATCAGATTACTTTTGCGCGTGTTACTTTTTTTATTATGTCTGTCTTGAATAAAATGTTATATTATCACCTTATAATATTACGAACCAACGAGTAGCTTAAAATTCCCTTGTCTTTGATCATCAAAATACGATCTACGGATCAATATAATACTACTATACTACAACAATATATGTATATACTAGCTGCGCCCCGTGGTGTTTCCCACCATTAAAAAGTATGAAAAATTAAAACAAATCTATCCCATGGAAACCATACATTTTACCGGGATAAAGGGGTAGCCTATGTGCTATTCCAGACTGTAATCTATCTATGTGCCAAATTTCATCCAGATCCGTTGCGCCGTTCTGGCGTGATTGAGTAACAAACATGCATCCATCCATCCAAACTTTCACATTTATAATATAAGTGGGATAATGGGATTAGTGTGATGTATTGTATAACATCAAAGGTTTTTGTTAAAATCTAAGAAAACTCTAAGTTATCACCTATCAAACGGCAATTAGGTAATCGTTTGTCGATTGCTATCAAATTGTAATATCAAACAAGCCGCAATTTTAGCAGTTTCACACCACAATTGTACATACGGCTGTGTGTACTATGTACTTTAATGGAATTCGCACGACATGTGACATACCGGAAGTCCTTTTGTAATATTATATGTATGTATTGATTAAGTTCGCGGAAAACTGCTCTCCAATAATAGTCCTTACTTTTAAGTAAATAGCGTCCATCCAATTAAAATATGACGTGGGTATAAACATTCGTGCTCATCACACAAAGATGGTACCGTCCAGGGTTACAACCCGGGTCCCTCGGCACAGGAAGCAGGGACACTACCACCTGCACGAATTAGGTCTACAATGTACTAGATAGAAATAGTTGAAATATTGAAACCGGAAGTTGACTGTACGGGACCCACGTCAATGATCGATAATAACAACTGACTTCAGAAATTAATAGTATGTAGTTTTAGCTACATAAACCGCTGTTCCAGTGTTTTCTTAAGGATTACAGTCATTCATCTGACTGAGCCCATTCATTAAATGAACAACCGCTCAATCAAGCGACCCGTCGTAAGTCGCTAGTGAGCCGAACGTAAACGTACCAGTACCTGGAGGTATACTATGTTTTTGAGTACAGAAAAATAAATTGGACTAAATAATTGAATAAAGTCATGTATCCCCCGAAGGATTTTAAAATTACGTCACGAGCTGGAACGGTGTAAGATGACCCCTCAAACGGTGGACCGATGATGGTACACAAGCGTTGCAGGAAGCTGGTGGATGCGAGTGCCGGAGGGCAGTGGTGTGCGGACGTCATTGGAGGTCCATTTCCAGCGGTGGACATCTTTCGGCTGTTAGATGGATATATTACCTGAAGTAATGGATGAAGATGAAGAGATGAACACCCACAATTAAATTATGATATTGCCCGAGTTTATTGTTATATACTGGGGACGTTTTCTGATTATCATCTGTTATCATATCGAACCCTAGCCTTACGAGCGACAGATCTTTGCGTTCAATAGGCCACCGAAGCAGCTTAGTTCAACCTCGAGTCGTGAAATTATTGATATAAATAAAATGCAATCACTATATTTAGCAGGAGGATATGAAATGCATTTTAAGTAGTTATCCAAATAACTCCAAGTGCATAAAGTATTGTCGAAATATGTGTGAAGTCTGTGGCATTACGTATAAGAAAATCTGCAAGGTTTTTCAGAATCTTGCACAATGGCAAATCATTTGGGGTTAGTAAATATGATCCACTCGTATAATAGCCTAGTGGTCAAAGGGACCGCCTTCGTAATGGAGAAGCTCCGGGTTTTATTCCGACCGGGCGACCTTGGCCGCTAAGGAGCCTACGCCTAGCACAATGTTTATCTTAGTTGAAGTGGATGTACTTTAGTTATATATTTCCTACTACCTAGTATACCATAAAAAATAAAATGTCGTTATAATAACATTTCAATTATGTTTGTTGGTAAGCGCACCACTTGAAAACGGCTGAATCGATTTAAATAAATAAATATCGCCAGACGAACACACCAACTTTACGGTCCCGCGGTATATAGATATTAAACATCCATGACTTGGGACATTCGTGCTCTTCACACATAGTTTGTCCCTATCAGGATTCGAACCCGGAACTCACGGCACAGAACGAAGGGTCACTACAAACTGCGCTAATCAGGCCATTAAATATTTTATAAAATGTACGCAATAGTCCGAATCAGGTTTGTTGGAAAAGAAATATTGAAAAAATTGTCAAGAAAATTTAAACAATTAAAAGTACTTGTTTCATAGGATAACGTTTGCCGGGACAGCTAGTTATTAATATAAATCCTTAAAAACGATGTTGACCAAATACCTTACATTTATTATCAAGCCTTATTTTCCAGATTTTCTTTCCATTTGTCATACATACCATCGTAGTAAACCTCCGAAGTCACATTTCGCAATCCGACTGAACCACTTAGGTGAGCTCCAGATGTAATCGCGAAGGGCATCGTTGTTTACTCAGCTCCGTTATCATCACGCTTCCATTTGCCGGGAGCTAGCAGAGTAGCTAATTACACCTGTCCGTCAAATGTTAGTTATCTTCGGAGCTTTATCGTGCATTTACCTGCGGCGCGTTTACTATACTTATTCTAATATCTGATATTGTCGCAACTGCGTAAGATTTATGTGTAGTTCGTAAGATACGGTTAAGAATTTGCTGGCAACTTTCCCTGTCTGGGGCGGTTCGGATAATCTTGGTTATTACACTGGAGGAAATTGGACAAGAGTTTGTAAGAGTAGGGTGGGTTTAATGTAAGATTAAATTAATTGGGGTTTGAAGACGGAATCCGTAGGAGGATGAGAAGTTTGACTGTCGAAAGATTTTTGTGGGATACTCCTGACTTGTAGTCGGGAGTATCCCACAAAATCGTGTAAACAGTCTGCTTATAGAGTAGCCATACAAATACAAAAGTACCTAATTTATTAATGTGGGAACCATGCACTTGTAATTATATACTTAGGGTTAGTACTTTTTTAACCAGCTACTCGAGCCTGCCGTTCCTACATTGTTCTCACGTATGTGATAACAATATATTGCTCAAAAATCTATAAGCTCGTCTAAAAAGAGCGACCACGCTGTTTCTTGCTTGTTCTTCCATAGCAACGCCTTTCCAACGGATGGTAAAGTGGTAGCTTAGCATGTTGTGACCATTTTAACGACAATTCATAAGTACTGTAGGTAATTAATGGTTTTACATGAACAAAAATATTGTGATTCTGATATGTTGCTGCGATTAATTTGATACTTTTGGGATATTTGTTCGATACTAGAGCCTATTTTTGCTAATAAGGGCATATAAATGTTGGTTGACTTGTACTGACGTACCGAGACGAAATGAGCTGTAACTGGAAACCGGCTTCTTTATAAAATCATCCTTAGTGACTAGAAGTTTGACCGGTTATTAGAGTTTACTATGACTAAGGAGATTGACATTTCAGTGGAATTTCCACCGCGTTCAAGGTCCAAGGCATGAAAACATGGTAATAAAATTAATACGTTACGTATATAGAAACCATAAAAACACATTATTTTAATCAGGTGAAAGAAACAGCTGGTGGATAACATATAAATAAATCCCCGTGTGAAAACATTATTTCACGATAATGGCGAACATATTTTTATAAAGAAAACTAGGACAGCCTTGGCCGAACAATCAGGTACGAGTGTACGTTTCCACTGAACTCATAATTTGAACACCTGCCTCTTTGCATGATGTGTTTGTGTGTGGATGAGCTATGTATGTTCGTCTTCGTCGTTCGTTCGTCGGTAGTTGCGTGGAAGCTGAGAGAGCGAGTTTTTAGCGAAATTTGCGAGTGTTCAAAATTGCGACTGCATGTTTTTTTGTTTCTTTAACAGAGCGAAATTTCGGTCACGAAGTTTTTCACCTTATTTGTATCTACCATAAAGTTGAAAAGGGCTGAACCTTGCTGCTTACTACTCGGCTACTAAATATATTATCATTATGAAAGTTTAGGGTCATGCAAGGAATGTACCTAAAATCATTACCAAAGCTCTTGCGTTCTCTGGGATCTTCGACGAATGACAGTTAGCTTTCGCTTATCGGTCATTTTACTAATTACGAATGGTCATTTGAACTTATTTGATACCTATTTCTCCTTTCTGTAAGAGTTCTGATCGTCGCTACGCGGCTGAGCCGGTTACTGAAGCGAACCATAGCGGATTATCGCACCGTATATCAAATGACGGAATCGGGGCCAAGTTGAAGAGGAAATTGCTATGATGAACACCCATAATGTACGGGATTTGTTTGTGTTGAAAAGCATTTTAAATTTCTTATCTGAAAATCGTATAGAGATAGATTTAACAAGCACACCGCGAGATTTAATTTCGTTTTTTTTTTACGAAAACTCCTACAATAATTGCCATGGATTTAAATAGATATCTACCTTATTAGTTTAATATAATTTCAATAGTGATGCAATATTTTCATTAAAATATTATTTATATACCACACAAAATATTTTCTCATACATTTGATTCTGAGGCGGTACAAAGTTCGCCGTGACAGCTAGTGATTAATAGAAACAACCTATTGTGTGTGTTAACAAATTAAACCTACGTAAAATAATTTACAAAGTTTTCTACTTTCAGTCAGCATTTTCTTAGGTAGGTCGGAACACATATACCCGAATACAACACAATTAAAACGAACCATGTAAGTACACGTGGTTCAGTATATACACCAGCTATTAATATCGTTTTAGTACCCAGCCCAATTTAATCTGAGTTCCTGAGATGAACCACGTGTTTCGAGAACGTCGACGCTACAAAATTATGTCCATTTTTGCGTCACGCTCGTAAATCGTAAGGTGGTATGATGGGGCGCAGAGCGTCGGAGACACAGTCCTATACGAGAGCGCGCGGCCGCGCCACCGACCGTGCAACGACTCAGTTCCCGCGCGATCTGGAAAATTGGCGCGAAAATGCGGAACTGTCAAAACGCTTGATTGGCGTTTGAATTTTTTTTCTATCACGCATCTGAGGCAACGACACGCGATCTTATAAAGCCGACCGGACAAATGTGAAGTGTACTAAATTTGGATGTTGTTATTTTTGATGTGATTTTATTTTTATTTTAGTCAGACTTCTGAATGATTCATCTAATTGTATTTATATTTTTGGTATATGTTAATTCAGGAGTAAATAAAATATCTGGTTAGGTGGTATGCGAATACAGCAATCGTAATTTGTCAAATATAATCCACATGTTGAGAAATGCGGACTTAACACGGGCGTTAAATATTTATTTTTGTTTTGACAAGCTTAACGTGTTGTTAGTATTTTAAAACTATTTTTCGAACCGTCGTCGCGATTAATGTATCAAAATCCCGATGACAGGCAAGATTTAGGCGTTAATTAAATTATAAAACTAAAGTTTTATTTTCCTAGCGCATATTATATTTACATATACAATATCGTTTTAAGTCTGGCTGGAAAAAGCATTAGGCATGTAAAAAAAGAGTAAAAAATATAAATGAAAAAATAAACTTATTTAAAAATAGAACACAAAATTATATTTCTAATTATTGTAATACGAGCAGGTAAACACAATGCGCATTCTCGTATTTATCGCTGTACAAATACAGTGACTCCGTCCGTGTGTGTATTCGTTAGTAGAACAATTAATCATTTTGTTTGTCCTCAAATAAAATCTAACTGAATTGAAACATTCATAAATTTTAGAGCGTTGTTACTTCAATCTAATATAATATATATATGCTCTATAAATTATATCAGTATAAATTTATGACGGAAAATCCTTTGCTAAATTAGTTAACTAACAAGCTTTATAGTTAAAATAGTGTGCTTAAATATTATTTTATTGGTCTCCAAAAATGTATCTCAAGGTTGTATCTCAATGTCACCGTAGGTAAGGTTGTTATCATGTGTCTAATTTATGTTATCAACCCAGAGCGTAAAACTAGGTCATCCGTGTAAGATGCGCCACGCATATCCATTCGTCACAGCCCTATTCAATTATAAAATATAATAATCGACTGTAACACCCACTAGTCGTACATTCTAATATGCACTAGTCGATATGAAAAATCGATTGCCGAAAAAATTATTATAATCACACTAGAATTTTGATAATATGTTCGATTATTGATATGATTTTGAGGCACGTATTGCATAATCCGATTTAATTTATCTTTGTTATTCATTAAAATGCAATTATGTGCATTACAGCGTTAAAATAATAATATTAATAAGATTTTTTTTTTTGAACATGGGATTCGTAAGAGTGGTATCTACGTCTTAGGATGAAGTAGAATAGTATTCAGTAATTACCAAAAAGTACCTTTAGCTTTTACGTGAGTTGACCCTACAGTCCTCCAATCTTCGATTTTATTTCGAAATAATATCAGAGACAATATAGGGAACGCGTATTCAATTAAAAGCTATAATATCTACTAATTTTAGACGCCTTTTAACTTGTTTCCCCGTGCTTTGTAAATCCAATTCTCAATAACGGAATAGCATAAATGTCGCATAAATATTTAGCTAGTCCAAATTACGTATTTCACTGTCTTAACATAAATATTTAGCTAGTCTAGCTAAAATTACGTATTTCACTGTCTTAACCATTTTGCCAGTATGTATAGTATTTTTTTATATTTTATGTTACGAATCTAATTTGGCTGCCTGGGTAGAGTGTGATTATTTATTTTTAAATGGCCAACTTTCATTTATTCACATTTATGTGTCTAGAAAAAAATGTAATTAAGGGCACAGTCGCACATGACGTATTTTTAATAGCGACCCGTTTCGTAGTGTTACGTTAATTTGAATACCCGACCACGTAGAACATAACAGATTGCTATCCGCGAAAGTGTCGCAACATAGTCGTTTATTATTTAATCTATGACAGCCGAGATAAAGTGGCCCAAAAATGGGCCAATTACAAAATATAATAAATATTGTAAAAGTTTGCCTACATCGTCCTCGGAGCGCCCTAAACATAACAGTTTGCTTGCCCTAAATAGGTTTAAAAGGGGACCGCATTATCTCGCTGTGTCAATGTATGTGAGATATGAATAACACAATTTCCTTAACGCCTACATGGAGAGCCTACATTACTTTGCACAAACTTTGTGAGAGCAATTCAATAGGTAGGTGCCATTATATTGTATTTCTATCGGTATTTCACAGGCAGCTCCGAATATTTTGTTATAGGTTTATCCTTTAATTATATAAATCATACAATTCTGTAAAAAAAGACAAGCCCGCCAAGTTTTTCGCCGGATCTTCTCAGTTGAGGTTGCGTTCCGAACCAGGCGTAGAGTTAAACGAAAAAAAAATGTCAATTTGCAAGTGCCATAGGCCTATACAAAATAAATTATTTTATTTTAATATAGCCCACCAACGCACTCAATATCCTATTATGTCTAGATATGTGATATTTACTATTATAGTTACAGATATTTCTTACGCAACCTCTTACGTATACATATATTTATAATTTATGTCTGATAATTTTAATATTATACAAAAAAATATGCAGAGAAACAACAAAAAACTGCCAGGTATCATTATCTGTTGTAAAAATATATTCATAGGCCAGTGTAGAGTACCTTCTAGAGAAGGCTTTAGTACAATAACCTGCAAATCACTTATCTAGTACATAGTGGTAATAAGAAACGCACTAAATATAGAATTGTTCGGTTCAAATACCAGTAGCAGGCGCGTTTGTGCTATTATGTCATTAATAAAGAATCTCTTCAGTAAATTCCTTTATCTGATATCACTAGAGCGTGCCAACATACAAAAATAGGCCTTGTAATTAAAACGTCGGATAACATTTTGAATCGTACATTTTGAATTTTACATCAAAAATATTTGTGTCTTTAAATTTTCATATTAATTATATAGATATAAATATATAGCTATACATTGAAATGAAACTAATCTTACGGATTTTATCGCGTTTATTGTACGTTTTTTACGTTCCCGACGTTTCGGATGCTTTACAGCAACCATGGCCACGGGAGGACAACGTCGAGAACGTAAAAAACGTACAATAAATGCGATAAATACCGTAAGATTAGTTTTATTTCAATGTATAGTATTCACGCAAATATAAGAAATCAATATATCGCTATATTTTGTGTAAGAATAAAAATGTTAGGTATAACATGAATAACCGAACCATGATGAAAAAAGTTTTAACATATTTATCACATTCATAATCCGTTTATGGGGTTTGGCGAACTCATTTTCAATGCTAAGTTACTGTAACAATATGGTTCTGTCAATTGTTATGATAATTAATCATAATAAAATGCTCTATCATGAAATAATCAACGTCAATATTATACTTATTTTTATTTTAACGATATGTGATTTTTTTTTTTTTTTTTTTTATTACCTTATAGGCAAGTATTTGATCTCAATCTCACCTGATGGTAAGTGACGATGAGATCTACGATGATCTGACCCGCCATCCATGAATGGCAACACTGAACATCATGCCGGAACACGGCTAGGCCGCTTGGCGACATGGCTTTGTTCAGTGGGTGGTGACTAGCCACGGCCGAAGCCTACCACCAGTAGAGTTGTCACCTGGTTGGCACCACCCAGGGTCACGTGTAGGGTATCTCGAGGGTACTTAATTCTCCTACGGACGAAGGTGACTCGACCCCAATAGATAGATTGCGACTATATTTGGTATATACTTAAGGTTATATTATATTTGGCTCGTTTAAATTATGGAGTGGGAGATCCCGTACACATGACATTCTTCTAGACTATAGAGGCCAGACCAGAACCAGACTATAGGAGCCTTTAAGTAAACTCACTTTCACTATACTTATATACTGTATTATATAGTTCATTTCTTAATTGAAATAAAAAATTTCTTCCGCGACACAATTAAAATATTCCTTGTGGTTTATCAGATCCTGGTAATATATTCCGGACAATGCTAAGTAGGAGAAAGGAGAACGACGAAAGTCGATTGCTTTTTTTTCTTTTGTTTCGAAGGGGTTCGTTAGTAAGCTTTGTTAAATAAACGAATTTAAATTACGAAATTTATTTAAATTTATAAACCTTTTTTGAGCCTATTATATTTATTACTGCCGTCCCGGCGAACTTTGCACCGCCTCAGATTTAAATGTATGAGAAAATTAATTATCTTTATTGTTATTTGTTCCGTAATTTTTTCCCATGTTTTCATAGTTATTCTGCCATTCGAAACGGAGACAAAATCAAAAAATTCAAAGGTCTTTAAAATGAACACCCATTCTTGAGTTATAAATAGTGTAACTAACATGATTTTCGTGTATATATAGATTTGTCTACCAGTCCAGTAGATTCTGAAATCTATAGATTAAAAAAGATTAAACAATTTCGAAAACAACCACAACAATAAAAAATACCGCCCCTTATCGACACTTTAATAAAATAGGGAAGCGCTCGCGCTATAAAATGTTATATGGTATAAATCTTAAGATAATTATTGTTCGTAGTGTAGACCACACCTATCTGTCGGTTATTATGATCAGGCGTCTATCAGCCCATCGGCACCGCTATTAAGAACTTAAGGCACGACCTTATGTATGATCCCATATGTTGGTTTCAACGTTCTAGCATTACGCAACGGAAATTATACTCTGGAATACTACTGGCTACGTTTTTGCTGAAAACCACGAGGGTAGAGCCGTAGATAGAGCTTCTTATAAAATAAGAACTACACGAATGCAATGTATATTTTCAACTATATATTTAAAACGTGGTTGAGTAACAACAATAGAGCTACGATTATAATAAATCACTTTGTAATTATTTAAATATTCAGTTTTGTTATAATATGTTTCGACATTTATAATTTAATTATGTAACATGACTCATTTACATAGTATCGTAAAACTCTTTTGGAAACACATGTCAATCAATCAATTCATTCAATATTGTAACGTGTGATTTATTTGTTTTTTTTTTTTACAACTGTCTAATTACGTAAAATCTTACCATTCGGGATACTTTGTATGGAATTAATTAGAGGTTTCCAAACGGTGTTTTTTTACGCGACCAATTCATTTACTTACCATATGGGATTAAGCCTAATAAATTAAACAATTCAGAAGTTAATATTCGAAATGTATCACGAAGTTCGTGAGATTCACATTGCTAAATAAGGTGTAATAGTAATAGTGTAAAATATTTCATCATGTCGGTGGTTATAAAGATAACATTAGAAAAAACATGTTTAAACAAAATGGAAGTCATTTATTGTTTTACGCAATTAATGTATACATTAATGCGATTCATATAACTTACAGGATTCATCTGGTAAAATATTTTACGCTATTTTTGTTACACCTTATATGTTTATATATTATGTGAGCAGGTAAGAGTACTGTAGAGTACCGCACCTCATTATTCAATTGATAGCTCACTAAACATTGACGTATATTGATTATTAATGAAAAGAGTAATTGCCTGTAATAAGTGCCGCGGCGTAAAGCGTACTTATTTCTTATTTTGTAAAAGTCACCACGAAAGTTTACTAAAATTACTGTTATTATAAATGTTACCAAGTTGATTTACGCCTGCTCTCGAATGGATTCCTGCTCGCGTGATTTCACATTGCTTAATTGATCGTAAGTCATGTTTATGTTTTACTTATTATGGAGTTACGATACTTTGCTTACAATCTACGCAATTTTCTTTTAATATACACCAAACCCATAGTTGATTTACGTCTATTTAGAATACCATAACAAACTAGTTGTTTACTAAAATTGCGATTACAAATTTGCTAAAACGTATATAAATCATGGGATGAATTTGAAAAGTTTTGCAACAACTACTATTATTCTGATATTTTTTAAGCAAGCGTTAAGCAAATAAAAAATATTAAAGCATGTAGCCTTAATACACAACACATAGGTAGAGCGTTCATAGTGTTAAACACCCTCCCGTCGACACTACCTCGATAAAACATTATTTAACACTAAGGCCGATTATTAAAACTATAAAAAAAAGTTAAAAACATCATCAACATGAAAGGGAACGTAAATAATAAATTATATTCACGACTTTCGCAATATTGAATGACCGGTTGTAAATTAATACAAACGTTTTGACAACAAAGATAATAAAGCGAATATAAAAAATCACATAAAACGCGCAAGTATTGTGTTAAACGCGTAACACGAGTCGAGGTGTTTCCACCAGACCACATCTAAATAATTTTACGGTGATGGCCCCATTAGAAGCTGAAAAAATTTACAAACATTTTAACGCGCCTCCGCCGATCTGATTTATAGATTTTCAAAGGAATTCACTCTAATACAAAGAGATTGGTAACAGAATAGTAAAAGTAGTGAAGAACAAAGTAATCAGCGAATTGGACGGTGGCCAGGAGCTGCGCCGGCGCATTGAGCCCGTCATTCATGGCATTATACAAAATACAATCACATGAGATGAGTTCACATAACCACGATTAGACAATCGCTAGACGCGTTATCGAGTAATACCCGAATCTTAACATAAATTCAGCCAAATATAAAATCTTCGATACTTATTGAAAATATATCATTAACATCGTTAAACAATCGGACTGTTCCCTACCTTCTATAATACTGCATATAATTAATATTTTAAGATTAGCAACAGTGATTTTTTTTTCAAATTTACCATAATACAGATATTACAGGGCTGTGACGTCGGCGTAATAAGTCGGCGCGTCGAGAAAAAGCATGACCCACTCTCTCTCTCTTTCTCCACTACTTGCGTTTACCAAAGCTTAATAGCCAATATAAAATTATTTAACATTATGCAGGATTATCATTAACGAATTACTGAGTAATTACAATAGTTAAATTAATAATTAGTCTTAGTTCTTATAATAAATATCGCCAGACGAACACACCAACTATACAGTTCCACTAAGCAACGCTTGTATTATGGGTACCGAATGGACTGAGGGCGAACTTGGTAGATAATACTTACATTGATTTTAAACATCTATGACTCAGGTAGAAACATTCATACTCATCGTACAAAGTTTATCGCAACCAGGACTCGAACCCGGGACCCTCAGCACAGAAAACAGGTTCAACACTAATTGAACTAATCAGGTCGTAATACATATTTGTATTTCATTCAACTTTTTATTTATGAAAACATGGTTGTACCTACATACTTAAATTCGAAAAACTCACAACCTTCGGAAGAGTATTTAAAAAAAACTAAAAAAAAAACTTGGAATTCTAAATATGAAAATCTAACTATTTACCGAATCCAGTTCACGGCCTGTAAAATATTTTACTTATGGATAATATTCAAATCACAACCTTCGACATCGACGTGTGTAAATTACACTAAAATACATTTTTGTGACGCAAAATGCGAGATGAATATAGACGATATCGATACGTAGATCTATTTTAGGGCGCTTCAAAACAGCTTTTTTACAACCCGCCCTTGAAGGTTTAGCAAACTAGCCGACACAAACATTCCGAATCGTAAATCATTTACGATTTCATTTTAAACATTTCGAAAAATATAGCAGTTTGATTTGTGGCCAATAAAATACGTCACGGCTGATTGATGTACCGCGAGCTTCTATTTCAGACTTATAAACGCGCATCGGAATATAATTAGGTAAATCTAATCCGTAGAAAGCGACTCGCAGTTCGCAGTTACATCTGTTCCTAATCTAGAAAGGATAGCCGTAACTGTATATGGGGATCGCTAACTGCATATCCAGTGTTCTTAATCTGACGATAAAATTAAGATTGAGTTAGTGTTACATCATTTACTAACTGACTTTAGAGATGATGTTTCATTCTTTTGGTCGTGATAATTATTCCGAGGACTTTTTGGGGGTAGTCGAAGAAGAAGGTTGTCAAATTTGTTTTATTTTGTGAAAAATGTGTTTTTTAATATATTGTGTAATTTTGTTGAAATATTAACTATTATGTATTAATAAACGTGCACGAGTGTAGGAAAATAAAACTAAATAGTAAAACATAACTTTTCTAGTACTCCCAAGAGGCCGGTAATTTGTCAGTAAAGTATCACAACTTTACTGACATAATTACGGAGGGTTTACGGGACCTAGATAGCGGATTAGGCATGCATAGAATCTACCATGTTTGATATAAAAAAAAAACCACTTGACGTTGGCAAAATACCTACCAAAAGTGGGTGAGGCCTTTTCTAAAAAAAAAACATTTTAAGGTAGTTTACAGCTCTGCGAAAGAAAGAAACAAATATTCGTATGTTTAAATCGGACTGTTTAATTTCACACTGATGTCTCAGACAAAGCGGCAATAAGTTACATAAATGCGAAGCTATTTTCACCGCGTTAGCGTAAAAGGCTGTAAAAATAAACGAAGCAACAAAAACGTAAACGTATAAGAAATGCGTAGGTTTCATCGTCTCATTGTATCCTTATCTCTCCTTCACATGTTTGCTCTGGCTCAATGTTTTATTAACACTGAGCCTATCAGTATAAGAAATTACTAAAGAATGTGTTTTTTTACAACTCCGGGGTAATCTTCGCTGTCGTTCATTTGTGCCCTTGCCGAATTGTACAGTTGACGCGAAACAATCGCGTTCTATTCAACTGAATACGATGTCTTTAAAAAGTTTAGATTCACGAGTAATGTTCTACAATAGTGCAAAGACCTTTTTATCTGCCAATGTCGATGTTTGTTACGCTAGATTTAGTGATAACCAGCAGTCGCCGTAAATCGGAATCCTTGACGACGTTCCTAATCGATAAATATTATCTATTTGTAACTAGACATCCTAGAACTAAAGAATTAAAAAAATCACGAAATCCGCTTCAAACATTTTCACTCATATATAGTTACTTATTTCGACAAGAAATCACATTGAATTATTAACTATCCTTAACAGATTCGTGTTTACATAAAGCACGCTTGAAATCTATTGAAAATTTGGCAGGTGTAACATATAACAATGTTTATTGACATCGCTGTGCAAACACACTAAATAAAAATGTAGGTTATCACCTGTTATTAAACAAATCATAGTCGTGCCCTATCAATAATATTATACACTTACTTTACAATCAATTTAATCTTAGCTTGTACAGATGTAATCGTCCAGATGTCTAAACTTGTTCCCGCAGTAAAATTTTGATCGTACGCATACCGGTGACAGATAGTTATAAGTACGAACTGTTCTTAACTGATCAAATATTCGTTTGTCCAGTGTAAGAAGTGAAATACATTGAGTTGACGAACAATGACAATGGTGAATATACTGGTGGTGTTATTGGTGATAGCGGTGGTAAGTCACTAATTTCTTTATATGTTATATGACTAAACGCAATATAAAGTGTTTTATTAGTATATCAACTTTCTCTGTCTGTCTAATATAACACCAATTTTTGAGAGCAACTCAGTTATAACGCAACACCATTCGAAACTACAATATAGGTAAGGGTTTCTCAAATATTAAAGTCGGCTTTATTATTTGAGTAGCGTTTGAGTATTGCAGCTCCATATGGAATGAATCGATTTTAACGCGTATTTTTGTTTCGTAGCTTGTATCAGCGAGTTGATTGAGTTATATTTGATGGGAGTTGGTTTAGCCGTTAATTGCACCATCGGGTATTGTAGTTGTGTGTGCGTGTGTGTGTGTTGTATTGGGTACGCGCAGTAGATATCGATGCGGTTTTGGTCGTCATCGTCCTTACGACTGTGAAAAAAAAAGTACAGTCAGGTACTTACTTTTTTTGGCGGTGACTAGTATTATTAGTATGAGAGTTGAGTGTACTTACACTGTACTCTATTCCTTACCAAATCTAACTCCTGTACATAATAAACTACGAGACAATTAGCTTTTACCTGGAATTTTCCGAGGTTCAGATCTCAGCATCTTCACCAGCTTCGGATTAGCTGTGGTGGGAGTGTGTGGCGGCCAAGTCCCATCAAAAAACATCTGTAAACATGATTTATCCGCCGTTGCTAGGCACGGCGAAAAAACTTACATTAACAAGAGCCCTTCGTTTGCATGTTAACAAATGAACAGTCATTTGTTTTAGTTAGTCATCATTTTAACCTATTTATCACTATCCCCATTCTGTCTCATCTGACCACATATCCCGGTATGCGGCTTAGCAATATTCAAGTGTCAGCATCAAATTGTATTATATATTATTTCAGACAGTATGGACAGCAATCATGTCATTACCAATGTAATGATTGCAAATTGAAAAGTTGTCTAGATGCTCCATTTTAAATGATCGTCGTCACCTAGTGTTGATTTGAAAAATTGTACTGATGCCACTTGTATCATTAGCCTAATTAGGTCACACAGTATATGCTATTTGTCTTTCCTTTTGTTCCATATTGATACTTGATCTCTGTTTGCGCCATCTTTATTTTAAATTACTTGTCTTATTTTATATGAATGTAAGTATTGAATAGTCGCCATCCTATTAAAACAATGCACTTATGTGCCACGAGATCAATGTAATAAAGCATCACAAAAACGCCTGACAGATTGAAGACGAACTTGAAATTCTTTGGAAAAGATTTCGCGTATTTAATTTGCTCCTCGTAAAGTCTGACATTGAAGATGTTTGCTCATTTTTACTGTCAGGAAATCAACATTAACGTCTCAAATTCCTGCTCAGTTATGGAACATTGGTCAGTGATTATTTCGCGTGGTTTAGACTGCGCGCACGCTTACGGTATGGGTGAGGAATGTTGGCGCCGCGCACGTACTTACGATGTTTTGATTTGACAAACGGATATCGCGTTTGCGTTCTACAAACTTTCAAATTGAACAGGCACGAGAACTCCATTTGTTCAACTTTATTATTATCGGCAAATATTAAACATTTATGGAATAGGCGACTACAGCACAGCTGCTCGAGGTCACATTCAGATGTGACTTTGCGGTCCCTTATTATAATTGTTTGTTGATCTTTATACTATTATTAAACTGTGACTACGTAATATTGACATAGTGCAATAGGTATCTTTGAATCCAGAACAATTGTTACAATTCTCTTCTTGTCTTGTTCGAGCATGCCAGAAAATTTACAGGACGAATTTCAAAAGAGTTTTCATTATTGGATAGCCTAAGGTAATATAATTATTACGTCATGACCAATAAGATCGAGCTGCAGAGCAAGATTAATAGCATAGCCACGGACATAAGGAGTGTTATGCAGCTTGGTAATCACCTACCGATACGACCTAGTTGCCCGCGGTGGCGCACATAGGTGTTTGCATAGTAGGTCCGACGCACTCCATAGTACCTTTGTCTTATTTGCCGACTATATCAGACTCTGAATGGCTAATTTAGAATCCCACTTATCTGATTCAGATGTTCATTCGACCTGAATATTCCGGCTTCATAAATTTCGTGCTCACGTCATATTATTGCTATGCCATTGTCTGGGTTACACAGTCAATAACATGATACGAGTACATCGTACCTGAAGTTTTCAGATGTAATTTAATGCGGGATTGAGTGGGCATAAACTTGTCGAAAGTGAAACGGAACAGAGTCAAGTCTGTTTTTAGAAGGATGGATATGAACCAGCCGCAGGATTTGAGTCCTGACTCATTAAAGATACATGATAATGAAGATGGAAGTTTGGTGCCGCGCTGGGATTCATCTCGGCAACTAGTTCGCGCTACAAAGAGACCGTGCAAATAAATTTATAACTCCCAATGAGCGTATCTCATCGCGTATGATAATGAAAAGTCAACGAGTAGTCCAGTTAGAATAATAAATGTAGCCTCGGCAATTCACACCGCCTGCCATTGTCGTGAGCGCTAACTGCGTCAATTATTATGGAAGACCTTTTTATTATTTCATTCGCCTTGGCTCGATTTTCCTTTTTTTGGGTTCCAGCTACATTATCCTATTTTCTACGTTTACGATAAATTGCAAGCCCTAAATGTTTCGGCCTTGCTCGCGCTTGTGAAGCTCGCTCCATAAACGACAAACAATTGAAAGTAATAAAGTAACATATGCTTGCACTAGACAACTGATTGCACGGTGCAGTGAAATTAATACAAACATAGGTCATTGTATGCATTGATTTTCGCATGAACTAAAGCGTTTTTATTTTGAGGCATTTCCAAATTTTCTCTTGACTCCGTGATTATAGTCGTTAGCTTCAATAAAAGCTAATCTTTGTTGTTTTATACATTGGCATTAACATAATTTTGTATCTTTATAATAATATTAAACGAAAAGAAACTCTAAGGAATGTGCCGCACATAAAAGATTTCGAAAGTCGATGTTGCGTATACGTTGTTTTCGGACTGCCCATCCCTAGTTGACCTAGCATTTAAATATTTACTAATATATATTCACCGGCTTTATGTTTTATTCAATAGTATAACCACATAATCGATCAATGTTTTCGTTTCATAGCATTTAAGTTGTACCAGTAGTAACTTCGTTGTTAAAAAAATGCGTGCAAAAATAAGGTATTTTGTATCTGTTCAAAAATTTAAAGGCTCCTGAATGGTATAAGGACTTCAAACGTCAGGTTGATTTAGAAATCAAATCAGTATTTTTTTTATTATTCTTGGCAACCATAAGAGCACTTACGAATGTATAGATACTTCATTCATAAGTCTTTAATACGTCACATAATTAATAAATAGCCTTTTTGCATCGGGGTCATAACGAGTGTAGCACGCCCAACGTGAGATTCAGACTCCTTATCTCACATAACTTGGCCATAAAAGTATGCATTAGTGCCGAGTAATGTTCCGAATGCATTAGCGACACATTAATAATTACGAAATGTAAGTGCAACATTGGCCATATGTGACACGCTTTGTGTCCTTACGGCCTTGTGATCTCATCCCTTGAAGTATTTGTAATGGTATTCTGTAGCAATGTGACCTCGTTAGTAGACCTTAGAATAAATCGTTTGTGTTCATGTTACGTCTATGTTTTTTAAGAGGTCATTTCTGAAGTAACAACATTGGGCACGGGCTCGTATCCTCAATGCGAGGAGGATAAGGCTATAGTCCACTACGCCAGTCCTCTGTTCGGGTTGGTAGATGTTAATGGTTTAAGGGAAAATCTATCGTGACTGATAACATACTCCATGCAACGAGCTAAGCTACTTGTGACGAAACAACAAAAAATACTTATAAAACATATTTGCTGTAGAAATAAAATTATATTTTGACTTAAAGGCCAAACATATTTTGGTTACTGGTTTGTTGCCACGTGCAAGATCTTATTTCAAGTATGTATCGAACAAAAAATATTGCATTGTGATCAATCTATTGCTAATCTGTAATCTATTTGCTGAAACACAATTCTAGAGCTTGTTTTTTCTCTTCTCAGTGATGTGTTTTTGCAATTGGGTGTTTATTAATAATTTGTTTATAGCATGTTAACCTTTTTATTTCGGTTTGCTACGGCTTGCTACGGCACCAGCAGTTCAAACAAAAATGTTCTCAAGTAGGCTGGTAATAAAACATCCAATACTATGTACCTAAAATATTATTAGCCCTTTTTTTAAAAGATTACACGTGATGTGCGATAAACACATTTCTAGTACCTAGTCATATAAGCCTCTCTAAGCGTGTGATAAGAATTAGATTAATATTTTGGGCATAGAACCCAGAAAATCTCTACAGGACCGCCGTCCTTCTAACCACTAGACTATTTAACTATTCTATTAACACTTAAGTAGCTTTAAAAATTGCACAACCGCATTGAAACACAATTTTCTCTAAACGGTGTCAGTATCTGCATTCATAGTATGGTAGCCATGAAATGCTAATCGGCAATCATTATAAACACTACTAGTTCAATATTCTGGCGTCGTCCAATTTGTCAATTGGGTAAGCTCGAAGGATGCTGCGGATTATATAAGCCGCTGATGTTCTCGCCGTTTAATAGAAGTGGCTATTTTTTTCTGTTCACTATTGGTGATACCAGATTTTAAGTAAGAGTCTTGATTTCTGTGGCAGTCTATCTAATACAGGATTGACATAAAACATTTTTTTCGGAATTTATCGCACTTATTTTACGTTTTTACGTTACCGACGTTTGGGCTGCTTTACAGCAACCATGGTCACGGGAGGACTGAGGTGGTTGACGTCCTAGTGTCATAGTTTGAACTAGGGTACCTTCATATTTAGTTGTTGCTTGGTACAATGTGTAGTATTGGCGTAAATATAAGAAATCAATATGTTATACAGGATTGTTTTGTCGCGAGCTTTGCAGTGGAGGGAAATGGATAATTTTATTTCCAACTTCTCCTGTATATCTTTCGATGATTTTCGTGGCGAGTTCCAAGACAATGCACTTTTCCCCGGGTCTCGCCGGGGGTCAAATCTCAGCGTCATCGTTGGTCTCCAATGGGACCTTAGCCTTCAGGAGTTACCTTGGTGGGAGTGTGTGGCTGGCCTAATAAAATGATACCAGATTTTCAAAATACTTTTGGATGCATTAGTGAAAATGTATTTATGCGTTTAATATTTGTTGTTCATGGCATATTCGAGGTATTTTAAAAAGGCAGGAGACATTTTTTGTTTTTTGTTGGGGAGGGTAATAAAAAAAACCTATGTTTGCCATGCATAAATATTTATCACCTACTTATCTGAATACAATAAAATTAAATGGTTATATAAAAGTACTTAGCGTACGGTAACGCAATTTGTAACGGTAACATTGTGTCATCTTCATCATCATGTTTGATATGCTGGTGCCGTTCAATTTGTCAATTGTTTTAATCAGATAATGTATGGTATTTTCGGTGGATAATTTATAGCGACACCCTTTTGCCGAGGTTACTACACATTTTTTTTTTAAACAGTAGGCGGTTTGAAAATGGAATTCGATTAATTTGAAAACCTTTTTAATTACTTTTTAATAGCAGTTTTTGGTTGCCAGTTTTAGTTTTTTTTTGTAAACCTAAGAGCAATTTTTTTAAACACGGATTTAAAACATTGCTTTGAGTATTATTTTTATATTCATAAGTGTAAGTTGCAAATATGTTGATGGGTTTGACCCTCGGATCCCGCTAAGTGTAAACAGAAATGTAATGTAGACGCCTCCAAGATCAAACACAAAATTAACCATTTAAGACGATTAAGATAAGTATATCAAAATAAATACTATATCACTAGCCACTTGGCGCCGTAAGTACAAGTAACGAGATTGTGCTTAGTATTCTAATTTAACTGGCTCAATCCAACACTCGGTAATTTATTAAGTTAATAGACGTATTCTCGCTCGCGCGCCAGAAGTAACTTAATCTCACTTTATGTACTTAAGGAGATAATAATATTAAATACAATAGATTGGTAACGTGGGTACGAAGCTTTATAAAGCTGTGTACGCACTGTAGAATACATTTATGTTTGAACAATTTTTTTTTCAGATTTTGAATTTAGTACTGCAATAGTAAGTTAGGGTTCGTTAAGCTGAATTAATAAAAAATATTCAAACAATAGTCAAATTTTCAAACAATATTTAAACAATAGTATTCGTCCGAATACAAAATCTTTTACAATCCACTTGCTGTAAAGCGGCCGAAACGTCGGGAACGTAAAATCATAAAATAAACGCGATAAAATCTGTAAAATATGTTTTCTTTCCATTTTTTATCATTATTTCCAGGGTTATTTTTAGTTTATATAGTTTTTTATTGTTTGACTTCATTTATTGTCTTTATTTATGACAACCCTGAGGTTATAAGTTTTACCTTTTTTTTGTTGGATTTCATGGCCAGTAGCCAATCGACTTCTAGACAACTTTCTCGACAGACAGCCCTACAACGTTAGACTGTCAGCAATTTAAAAATTTCTACTTCACGCCCTACGTTTAATATTATCCTGACGTCTATCATGTAGACATAATTATTACAAGCTACTTTCAAACTGGAGAAATCATTACTTGACACTGGCAAAATACCCGCTAAGTTGCGGGTGAGGCCATTTGCATATCCATTTTATTTGTTCGCTGTTCATTTCGTAAAAGAAGAAGAAGAACCATACTGCCACGAGTCTAGACGTTATGAGGGCATATAATCCGGGCGGCGCGCGCGCATCGCGGCCCGTGACACCCGCGTAATGCGCTGACAACTTAATATTCCCAGTGTCATGCTACGCACCATATGGAATCGCATGACTAATGAAACCATGCCGAATATAAGCGTGCTTTATTTGGATGGATAGGGGCGAGAGTAGAAGTACCTTCATCTGATGTAGGTATTGAACTTTGAATTGGTTTCCCTAAAATTACCCTTATGAAGTCACCAAATACCATAGTGATATAAGAATAGACTTACCGCTTACCACTTTCTAGGACGGTATTCATATTTCAAATCACATGAGTATATATAGTATAGTTTATCCAACAAATCAAGCAACTTACGACAGCCTACCAAGCTGCTTACGTAAATATACAACAAAACAACGGCAATGTCCACAAAACTAAACAATATTTTGTTGTTATCTTAGAAAAACTTTTTGTTAATATTGAAAGCTATAAAATATTGATATCTTCTTCTTTCTTTATGAAATAGGCTGTCAATGTTAACGAAAGATGATAAACGTACTATCACGGTTGGCTAAGCTTGTTGGGTAAGCTACGAATATATAGCTTAGTTGTCTGACACCATTTTACACTTGTTCACGACAACTTTGATCTATACTGAAACGAGAATCCATAAAGAAACTTCTTTTAAGACGCTAGTAAATGAAAATTTGATCGCCCTAAATTCTAAATTCATAGACATAAATAATTTAGGCCTTCTAGCAATTATTATTTATTATTCCTGACTGTGCAGAATCGGCAATGAAGAGTTCATTGTTCGCCATTCGTTAATTTATTGAGGTCTTAATTAATTAAGATGTGCCGCGGTATTTTGGACGTGACCTGAGACGTTGCTAATGAAGAAATATTTTTTTCAATGAACTGGAGTGACTGGCATTATGGCAAGCGGAATCATTAAAACAAAACCACGAAAGCCTAAATCCGCAACGGACGGCACAATTTGACATACATATATGTAATTTTAGGCCAATCGGTAGAGGCTTTTAATGTGACAAAAGTTAAGTCGTAGCAATTTTCAAAATCTCATCACAGAGTTAAGGACTTTTTAGCTGCCGCGCCCTTTATACAACACACCATCCGATTTGACCCCTCTGTTTCTGTTAGAAATCAGATGAGGTCTATGTAAGGGCTTTTAATGATCGTACTTTTCAGGGAGAAAAATTTCTTTATAAACAATAATTCATTCTAGTTTCTAACCTAAGCAACCACTTAGGCAATGGCAACCACAGACAAGTTTAACTCTATGGTTGTATCTGTAATCAACAATTCTCAACCGAACTTCAAATACTCCTAACCCTAACCAAATTCCATATTTGCATTCCTCCTTACATCATTTCAATGTCGTTCTTCACCGATACGATGGATTATTGTATCATGACCAAAAAGTGTAATCGAAATTGGACTTTACGGTCAATGTGTTTAAGATATTTTTTCGCACAGGCGGTGGGTCGGGAGAGCGTGCTGGCGTCGGCGTCGTCGCGGGAGCTGCGCTGCGGCCGGCGGCTGGTGTCGGGGCTGTTCTCGCGGCCGCGGCTGCCGCTCGGCTACTCCTACGTCACCACCGTCCCGCGCGGTGCCTGCCGGCTCAACATCACAGAGATCACATCCAGCGATAATTACATAGGTACGCCATTGACGTTGACGAGCCAAGAATTGCTTTACCTCAGGATGTGAATTGTACTACTGGTAAAACAGGATATAGGGATATAGAAATACCATCTATCTCTCTATTGCCTAGCCATAATTTAGAATCAAATTTAAGATAGCTACGATTACCAGGTCAATAGTCAGTAACAAGAAGCCCTATTTGCTCAGTTTACAAATGACGTCAATAGACCACCAAACAAGACCATATTAAGTGCGGCCTTGTAACGCAATCTAAATCATAATTGTGTCAACATCGATTTTTTATTGGAAACGTCATGTGTATCACGAACAGTTGGTCACGGGGAAACAAATAAGTGGTGATATGAACGGTTCGCTGGAGTAGACATCGATGTCAAATCGATTAATGCGAATTGTACATATGCGGCCGCTCTTCAATAGACGCGCCTACGCCGCAAATTGCGAGATAAATGGAGGTACGCGCTTGCACAGTTGGCGGTTAATTATTCGCATGACGCAGCCGCGAGCAATTTAATTGGGTTCAACAATTTGTTGGACGCTTGTTTATTCAATTACTTTCGTTTGATTTCACTTAATCATCATTGGATTTATACAAAGCCAATACTCGTCACATAATATGATGTCTATTATTCGTTATATTTTTGTCGTAGCATTAAAAGTGTCAAACGGGTCGTACATAATGAACGGCGAATTTGCTGTGAGCGCGGCCGGGACATACGAGGCGGCGGGCGCGAGATTCCTGTACACGCGCGCCGCCGGACTGGATGCGGTCTACGCGCACGGACCTATACACCACCCTGTTGACATAATGGTATAGCACCAACATTACCTTATAAAAACTCAAAGCCCCAATTCATTATTAACTATCAAATATCAGTTCCACCAAAAGCAACCACAACTTTCAGCTAGTGACACCTATATTCAACTTTCTATTCAACTAATTTAGGGTTTTACGCTGACCAAGCAAGTGATGAGTAGCCTCTTTCTCAGCACCATCATACTGACACATCAATAATAAACTTTTCTTACAGATTCTATACACGCAAGCAAATCCAAACATCAAATACGAATTCTTAACCGACCTTGAACCCGACGAAACCAACGATATACCAACGGCCACCCCGCCTCATCACAAGTCACAACGCCACCACAGACATCACAACGCTGAGTCTCATTCAAGAGAACTCGAATCGAAAACGGAGCCTTCGTTATCGAAGCAGCCGGATTTCAAGGATTTGGAGAGCCAATCTCAAATTAATAACAATGTTATAGGAACAAGGAAGTTTGTATGGAAGATATTGGAGTTTACTCAGTGCTCGAGGAGTTGTGGTGGAGGACTTCAGATTGGCAAGTACAAGTGTGTACAAGTAACGGAGAAGGATGATAAGGAAGTATCTCCGTTTCATTGCACTGGGAGTCCGCCCCCCGCTCGCAGGAGGCGCTGTGGTACAGCGCCTTGTCCTCCAAGATGGAGGGCGGCCGCTTGGGGTGCTTGTCCAGTTTGTGGTCCAGCCCATAGGACGCGAATCGTCGGCTGCGTCCAGGACCATGCGAGAGGAATTACCAAAGTATGTATTAAATACCGTCTTCGAATTATATCTCCGATAACATCGCGTTTTGAAAATGCTTAATACATCAGAGTAATACACTCTGATGTATTAAGCATTCCTTTTTCGTTACAGTTTAATTGTTAAGGGCTAATTTCACAAAACAATTTTTTATATATTTCAAAAATAACCATATCTGTGAAACTTAGCAGTAATCTAAGTAAGCATGGTAATTATTGAATCATTTCTTTCAGATAAGTGACCAAAAATGTCCACTCCCTATGCCACCAAGCAGTGAACTATGCGACATCCCTAACTGCGATGGCACAGTCGTGACTGAAAGCAACCCACGACTCGACTCCAGAAGACAAGTCCGTCCTAAAGATCACACGGATACTTTCAAAGAAGGACCTGTTATATCTTTAGCGAGCAACTTGACTGATAATGATATCTCGATCACTCTAGCGCCGAGTTATAGCTTCAGTGCGGGAGGGGGATGGTTATACACTGAGTGGTCTGAGGTATGGTATTAAGTTATTTGAATAATAACTGTTCCTGATGATCCTACTGTAAATTGTCACATTATGTGCAATGTAGCTTTTATAGGCTGTAATTATCTTCACTTTTCAATATTCTTCTCATATTTATAGTTCTTTATATTGGTGCAGAAAGTTAATAAGAATGTTTCCTAATCTTTTTTTTATTTCTAGTGCGTTGGATGGTGCGTCGGTGGAGGAGTACAATCTCGCGGAGTTAGATGTGCCGATCCTAGTGGATGTTCGGCTCATAGAGCACCGAAGCCAACCCAAACTTGCCCGGTCAGGAAACAATGTGATGCGCAGTGGTTTACCAGTAAGACTTCTTTCTAAGACGCTCTGTATTTTCAGTCTGTTTTGACTCACTGTTTTTCTATGATTATTGTTTACCTCATACGGCCTTTAGAGCTTGTCCAAACCGTTCTTGACCCGTCGACATTCAACAGGTGAATGGTCCGCATGTTCAGCCGCGTGCGGTGGTCGTCAAATTCGTGGAGTGATCTGCATTGGTGGTAATGGGAGGAGACTTCGCGATGGCTCCTGCAGAGGACAGAAACCAGAGTCGGAGCGCGCTTGCGGGGGGACCTGCAGCCCCTCGTGGTACCTTAGCGATTGGAGCGAGGTATGCAACATATATTAGGACGGAATGTTATATATATTTCTGTTTTTTTTTAATGCTACCCCATCATAGTTTTCAAGAGCATTCCTTTAAAAAGTTCCTTTCACTTGAAAATTGCGAAATGTAAGAAATATATAACTAGCATGGTTCTTTTAAGAACGGATTTTAAAAAGACAAGTTATCTGTGTTAACAAATCTTAAAAGGTGGTACTGCAGCAGCTGATTAAGTCTAAAATATGATTCAAGATTATAGACAAAAATAATGCACTTGGTTCTAGGCATCAACTTTAAATAAAGGAAAGAATTTCAACCGCAGTGGCTAACCACAAGCTAGCGCTGTAGACTCATAATTTACCTTAAGCTCAACGTGAAGGTTGCACCGTAGGAATTTTTGCTAAGCAACAAATTAATATATAACACTAGCTGCGCCCCGCGTTGTTACCCGCGATTAAAAAGTATGTCCTATTCGTTTATGTCCTTTAGCAAATGCACGGTTCCTGTATGATATCCCATAGTAACCGTGCATTATTCCGGGATAAAAATTAGCCTATGACATTTTCTGACCCCTAAACTACACTACTTATGCAAAAAATCATGTCGATCCTTTGCTCTATGAAAAATTTAAACAAATCTATCCCACGGGAACCATACATTTTACCGGGATAAATAGCCTATGTGCTATTCCAGCCTATCATCTATCTCTGTGGCAAATTTCATCCAGATCCGTTTAGCCGTTCTGGCGTGATTGAGTAACAAACATCCATCCATCCATCCAAACTTTCACATTTATCTTAATCTTAATATATATAAATCTCGTGTCACAATGTTTGTCCTCAATGGACTCCTAAACCACTTAACCGATTATAATAAAATTCGCACACCATGTGCAGTTCGATCCAACTTGAGAGATAGGATAGTTTATATCTCCATTTATTTTATATGGCAAAACAACGTTTGCCGAGTCAGCTAGTAATATTATATATTGGGATGGGATTAATGGTTTTATTATCACACCCTCAATTATTATTACCTTCTAAAAATACGATACAAGGAATGTGTCTGCCTGTCTGTCTATTTTCTCGAGTTAGAGCGAGATAGTACAATATAGGTCACTATTTGCGTGGGTATGTAGAAATCATCCGTAAAATATGGTTTACTAAAAGCTTTGGTACTTTTATTTGTTTTGTTTGATGAACGATGATCGATGGATATTATTGACGACGAAGTGGGATATAATAATTTATATTTACGTAAATATATTTAGCAGCCATACTTCTGAAATGTTTACATAGCCGCCAAGACAGCTGAGTGAGAAATATTAAAAGATTCTCAAAGATTCAGTAATACCAACTGTTTTTTCACAAGATTAATAGTATCGTAAGACAAGGAGGATACCTTCTAATTGTCATAATCAGAAGTTATAAGATACTATACCTTTCCCTCTGTTGTTTATAGATTTATAGATGACTTACTTTTTAATTTAGAATTCATTCAGATTCACATCGACTTAATTGCATGTTAAAGAGAGTTAATAATGTCTTATACTCGAACATAAGTGGGACTTTCAGTACGTCTAGTGCGAGAGTATTCGTAAACTAACCTTGCACTTTAGAGTCAACGCATTTAGACACATTGTATGGAGAATTGAATGTTTTAAATACTGCCCGCTAGAGGCGCTGTTCAATTTTCCATACGATGTGTCTAAATACGTAAACTATAAACTATACAGACAGTTTACGAATAATCTCGCACTTGAATTACAGCTCAAAGCAGCACCCACTATTTTAAAAAAAAAAAGCTTTTTATTCATCTATGCAGATCAATGTTGTCATTAATTCCCTGTACAACTGTTAGATGCCTTTATAGCTTTATCCGGTAAGAAAGCGACTGCTGTTAGCGTCCTCAATTACCGCATTCCTCGATTTATAGATATATCAGTACCACCCTTTTAACTCCAGTGCCAAGGTCCCTGTGAGGCCGGAGTACAGTCTCGCACGGTGTGGTGCGCCAGAGGCGGCGTGGAGGGCGCGGATGGTGCCGCTCGAGACACCGACTGCTCCGGCGTTAGACCACCTGCTAAAAGGACCTGCGTTCCTTCCAGATGCTCTAGCAAACCTGCTGTGAAACCTGCTGTAATCAATCCTGTACCTTCAGGTACGTATTTAAGGTTACTTTTAAAAAGAGCGCAATAATGCAATCTAATCTTACCCCTCTCCCTCTCTTTTCTTCTCGCCTGCTCGTTCCAGTGCAAACTAATTACTTTGGTTCTCTCGCAGCACTACAGTTTTGCCGCCAAGAGTATGCGTTCTGAACATTAATAAAATTTAGCTCAAATCGATTCTTGTAAGCAGAGATAATCATTTTTTTTTATTAAATTTTGTGTCCGTGGTGCATATAAGTTAACCGTAAAAAAAACTACAATATCATCATCGTACGAAAGAAATGCGATAAATAAAATACAACTCAATTGAGAATCTCCTCCTTTTTGAAGTCGGTTAAAAACAAGATCTGTCAGGAA
This sequence comes from Pheosia gnoma, assembly GCA_905404115.1. Classification (NCBI taxonomy): domain Eukaryota; kingdom Metazoa; phylum Arthropoda; class Insecta; order Lepidoptera; family Notodontidae; genus Pheosia; species Pheosia gnoma. The sequence goes on from FR989910.1 coordinate 4,718,126, forward strand.
CGCATTCTCTCGGCGGCTGAATTATAGGAAACCTGTTGCGAGCACCGCGAGAAATTATTATTCGTTAAGTTTTTTTACGTTTGACATATTTTGCTGTTAGTTTCAGATCCACAACAGCGCGTGACAAGACACCAAAGCCATAACACACAGAATTTTAAGGATAGATCATACGCTGATGGTAATAGAACTAATTCATGTAAAATTACTCTTTCTAACCTTTAGAAAATCGCGATACAAAGTGCTACATTACTACATCTTAATACTATCAAAATATCTGGTGTACCGACAACTCTACACTTTCTTTATAATTGTAGTCTAAACAAATGGGGGAAGAGGAACCCACCACTGACCCTCGGTTTGTCAACTTTTCCAATTATAAACCAAACAAGTTGATCGATAATTAAAGAAGCCAGCAACACCAAACTCCTCTAAAATGTTAGTCGAGAAACTATCTGTCACGAGTGTCGGGACCCCAAATAAAATGCAATTACCCGCGAAACGACAGAATGGGTTCCTCTTCCCCCAAGTTCCTTCCACCAAGTATCGCCTAGTTCTATCAATTATAATTATAGTCTACATAATATAGTGTGATGTGTACCTAATATATATTTTTTTAAATACTATGCGCAGGCGCATGCGTGGACAAGCTGAACAACTGTGCGCTGGCGGTGCAGGCGCGCCTCTGCCACTACCCGTACTACGCTGAGTATTGTTGCAACTCCTGTCATGGGCGGTAAACCGACGATTAACCAACGGTTAACCGACTGTAATCCGTCAGTTAGAATGGTGCAGCCAGCGGAACAACACTAACGCGTTAAATTATAACACGTATTTGTGATACGATATGGACGCATAGTGAGAGTACGTAATCTTTGTAATAGAGGAGGATCGCGACGCGATGACGACGCTCGCGCACACAAGTCAACAACCCTAATATTTGAATCGATTCTAAAAAAAAAACTTTCTTTATAACTTATTTGCCTATATCAAGGTCATCAAATGGTTATAAGAGTACTTACTAGTAATTTAGCCCACAGGCGTCTTAAGTACTTAAAACAAACCTACATGCAAACATTGATTTTAAACATCTATTTTATTGTTTGATCAAATTGTGCCGTCAAGATTTTTTATTAAAAATTATAGACTATGTTTTAACTAAACCCAGTGAATTAATTATTCCTTCTTGAATTAAAACATTGGTTTCATGCCTACTGATAAATTTTAAGTACATACCATACCTACGTAATTGAGCCTCCTGTTTAAATTAATAACACTTACAGCAAGAGATAACTTAATCAGTAATTGATCTTAGCGATCAAACGATACTGATGCCTTATAATGAATCCTTTGATTTGGAAAGTGGAACGCGGAATATTCTCTGAAGCTTACGTTACCAAAACCAAGTCTGAATTTAACCAAAGTGTACCAGACTAATTACCCGACGTAATCTGAGTAAACAGCATGAGTTGAAAAGGAATATAACACAAGTGATTCAGAAATGGTATACTAAGCCTTGAACCTGGGCCTCTTTAGCGTATTTTTTAACACAATTTGAAGTCAGAATATTGAAAATATTTAAAAAAAATGTCCGCATAAAATCACAATTGTAATTACGTTGCGAACAAAACTTATTTTTAAAAATAGACATTTTGTAAATTCTGACCTCAAAATGTTTACATATGTGCTAAAGAAAACCAGGCTTCAAGCCTCGCTTATACTCTTTCTGACTCATCCTGTACAAACAGCATTTATAATAACAGATACTGGATATCTTGTAGCTGTTAAGTACTAAAATACGTTTTCTGAAAGCCAGCCTATTTTTTTTATTTTCGTGCCTAATTCATAGTGCAGAAATTTTATCGTTTATCGATATAACGTGTGCGCGTAGCGTGGACAGACCAGTTACTGTTTCTGTAAGTATTAGAAATAGTTTTGTGATCTCCAAATTGTTTAGTCGAGTTTTGGAGTCGATCTGTGAATTGTAGAACATAATTAAAAAAAAAATATCCAAATAAAAACAAAATATTACTAGATATTATTATTATTGCACGAACTGTTATTGATGCTAGCACAACCCTGTAAGCATATTTATAACTTGCCCTGTAACCAAGTAATGGAAAATGTATTGTACCGAATTCTCGATAATGTTTCTATTATTAAGGAGATTAATTAAGCATGTTCGCTACAGATCATTATTGCATTGTGTAATGCAACTTAGGCTATGTTTAGAATAAGAACAAAAAAAGTATTTTTTATCGTTTTAATAGCTTCTTTGTAATAGAAGAAACTTTGAAGCTGGTGCCACATTTGGACCGAGTTTTAAATTAAGTTTATTTTCATCCCACTGCAGGGGTTAACATGATTTTGAAGACGCCAATGTGACAATCTGGATTAATAAAATATAAATCCAAAACCAAATGTCGATCCATAAGCAGTGTTCATTTAACTTATTGCACCGATTCTGTTGTAACCTCCCTAACTTATACAAAAGTATCGTCTATTTAAAATGGTATTACAAATAATGTTTCCAGCCAAATGTGTAAAGCCATTTTAAATAAAACATTTATACACTTAGGGGAAAGAGTCAAATCTGTATTAGTAATTCAAGTTGTGTAAATAGATAATTATTTTTATATGTATAGTGCATTTACTTACTGGCTGTTAAGTATTTATACTATTAAATAAAACGTATCATCACAATAATGTATGTATTTAATCGGTTTTTCGCTATGTAACTAGTTTTTGCCTACCGTTTAATAAATTTATCTGTACTAATGATGCATATAACAATGTACAAAAATAATAAGCTTTAAACACTTGTTGTTGTAATTATTTTATTTTGACACATCTGGTTGGCGTAATAAAACAAAAAAAAACAGTAACTTATCTTTGAAGCGGTGCCTGAATTGGTCTGCCAACCCACAAGTCATCAAAGTGGGTCCATGACACTGCAGCTATCAGCACCAGGTTTATGCGATTAAACATTTCATTCAAACCAAATGTTGAAATTACCATCCAAAAACTATTCCACACGCAATTCACTATTACGCCATAAGTGACATTATCTAATATCGGAAGTATATCTATCCCATGCTTATCGTACGGTTCGTCGATAACGCATTGATGTTTCGGCTGGTACTTATCGCCAGTAACTTTTTGCTCCGCATTGAAGTATCTCGTGAATAGGCTTACAACCAGCACGGGAATGGCTTCTTCATCTCCTCCCATGCCGCCCCCACCTCCTCCACCTGATATGCCCCCTGGGTTTGAGGAGAGAGGACCTGGTCCTACGTTCGGTAGGTCCCAGTCTCCCTTCCTGATAACGTTCATGAATGTTACCAATAGCATTACACAATTGGTGTTGGGGGCTGTTGCGTTCAGTGCGTTTTTCTTTATAAACCAATTCGGCGGTACCGCTCATCTGAAGCAGCATATTTATTTGTGTGTTACCGGGGTGAGTACAACCACAAAATTTATTAGCTAATTAAATAAACGTCAATAGCCTGAGGTCAACGTCAATAGTTAAGGAGGTTCTGTTAAATTATTGACGGGGGCCCACTTCTAATACCTTAGCTTTGCTTTAATTGGAGAGGCTAGAGAGAGTTCTTGTATATGTTGATCATATATGTCTAGTAATCTTATATGAAAACAAAACAACAGAATTATAACTTAAATGCTTAATACGTGGTCAAGTGCTATGCGGCAAGCCGCATGGACAACCGCAGAAGCGCTTAGAGCTGCAAATAACCGCGTATTGAGTAGCAGTGGAAGTAATTTAGTAGGTAAAAACAAATCAAAACTGGAAGGACGGGCATACGCACTGGATGCTCTTTTAAGGGTTTTTCGTACTGACTTTGGAACCCTTATAATGAAGCGCATAAGTACTATTAGGCACTCCACAGCTTCCCTTCGCAGCTTTAACCCCAAAAGTCATACTTTTGGGACTTTTGGAACTGAAAAGTAAGATCAAAGACAGCGCGAGTAATATCCAACTTGTTACCCATAAATGTTGTACATTTGTTAACACAACAATTTGATTAGTAATGTAATAGTTATATGACCTCAATATCGAATCTTATCTCAATCTTACCGAATAACCGAAACCCTTTGCCCAAATATCTATCTTCGGGATCTTTTTTACCGGATGACTATTTCGTTTGTTGCTGCATTTGGATACATTTCCCGAAAATTTGCTTCAGGCCTGTTTCTGATACATCCCATACAAATCTTGTTTGACAGAATCTGTAAAGGCCATCTGTTAAATATGTTGCGGTTAGGTTATAGTACCATTTTTCGCTTACCATTGTAAATGTGGTTGGTTTTTCAGTATGTAATTCTTATGAGTCAAGCAATACTCGCCTTCAACCCGCATTCAAGCTTTGTGCACAATTTAAAGTACCCAAAGAAGAGGCAAGTGCACTGGGTGATGCAAGTCGCCGGCTCCACGCTCGCCATAGTCGGCAGCATCATCAGGCTTATCAATGTAGACAACCCTTTGCAAACCCCACATGGAATTCTTGGTAAGTATCCAAACCTACCTTATAAAGCATTGTAAAAGATTTAGATGTGCGACTCTTGCGGTCAATCCTTCAGAAGTGCCTTTACTCGTTCTGTAGTCAGGTTGTGTACCTATATGTAAAATACGAAGTGTGGTATTCCATATATCTCTTCGTAAGAGGCCTATTAGTTTTAACGTGGATATAAGGCAGGCGTGCACCGTCTATATCGTTAAATTAAATATATTGCCAGACGAACACACCAACTATACGGTCCCACACTAAGCAACGCTTGTATTATTATATCAGGTCGTCAAAGTAAAAATGTAACTACTACTTTCAAATCTCCACAGATTCTATCAGGTTCTCCATAGATTTGACTGTTCTTCCAATTAACTGTGGATGCTGCACACCAACGTAATAATTATCAGACAACAAAACCACTCAATTACGTCACAGCAAATTAACAAGTGTCACTCACTTGGCCGTTTAAAATTCGCATGTTTGCCAACAGGTTTCATCGCCATGATTATGACGTCAGCCAGTTTAGTCGGTGGCGTACTGAAACTGATCTGTCAGAAGCCTATGAGTACAACGATTCTGAAGACCTTGCACGCTTGTGTTGGTGCGTTGACCCTATCTGTCGCCTTCATATGTCTGTGTTTCGGTTTCAACGATTTGTATAGAGACATTGCTGGTGATATAAACGCTAATCTGTCAATTAGTTTGACTATTGTAGGTCTATTAGGAACCTTACTCATGGCATTCCTTAATTTTACTAGGAAAATTTGTTGCCGAGATTAAAGATTAAAACAAATACTATAAGTACATATTGGTGGCGTTCACATTGTCAATCTGGATTACGATACTAGAATCACGATCAAGGGGTACCGGGGTCGTGATTCTGTATCCATACTGTTGTGATAGGGGCCGTTATTCGCGAGATATTTTTTGTCAATACTGATAGTGTGAACGCTGCTGTTTCGTCATCTATCTTTTTATCTAAGTATATCAGTACATATATATAAGACTATAACTGAGTTCGTGTCTGTACATTCAATAATTTCTACTCGAACGTACAAACCTTTATATTTTATGTAACGAATATAAAGTTATTTGTTATTTTATAAACGCGGTCTTTAGGCAGACTGTCAAATGTTTCATTACATACTTACTATTGTCAGATAGCAGTATGTTTATCGTGAAATTTTTTTTTTTATTTACATTCTTTTAGTATTTTACTTTTTATTTGGCATCGGCCGATGCTACTCGATACTATAATGCTTCTCGATTGAGATGTCATGATCTTACATTTTTGTATAAAGAACCATCAAATTTAAGTTGCATTTTCGTCTTCGACACTAAGTATCCTAAGATAGCGTGAATGTGTAATGATACTTAATTAAGTAACTATTTTATATTTGCACGTGTCATTTAAATTCCCTGTCGTAATATAATATTTTTTTATCATAGTATTGGAACATTACATGCTATATTATGACTGTTCAGCTTGTGTATGTTGTGTGTGATAGTCTTATCATTTTATTATCTCCTATGTTTAGAAGTAGTGTCGCCATAAGATCTACTACTAATCTGATGAAAGAGTATGTAGAGTTATCTGATTATATGATTGAATATTATGTAAAAAAAAAAAAAAAATTAGGAGGAATACTTTAATTTAAGAACCAGTTGAGTAATAAAGTGTATTAAATTAAACTTCGTTTTCTTTAAAAACATTTCTATTTATTTTGTTTTTTTCACTAACTATTTACACTAAATGCATGTGTAACTATATGCTAATAAACCTTATTTCTCTACCTACATCTTATCTGACAGATGGCACGTACAAATTCTGTCAGATAACTTAATTAAATAATGTTTATCAGCAAATAGTGAAACAGCCTTACATCAATATTAATTACATAACTTACGGTACTAAAGTAACTGTCACTACAAATAGATCGATAAAGTATTAGAAGCGTCGGCAAATATCCTAATCACTACTTTGAGACATAATTTATTCAATGATTACATCTATAAATTTAAATTAGTTACATATTAAAAATATACTTACTTACTTTTAAATATCACACCGATTAAGCAAAATACAAGTTGTGTTAATACTTTCCGCGTTGTTTAAACTATTTGTTATTCTATGACCAAAACAAATGCAATTTTAAAATAAGGTCTTAAGGATATTTGATAGGTCAGTATCATATATAAGTTGTAACAAATACTGTGTAACATATTGTAAGAGATGAATCAGTGAGTTATATGGATCACGTTGATGTATAAAATAATTGTGTAAATGATGTTTGATTTTTTTTTAAACAAGGCGTTAGGCCGTGCTCAGTGCAGTGACGTGTTTAAATTTCTAACAGTTTGACTTATTTCTTCGGGAATCTTATTTTTATAACCTACTGTTGATCCTGTTAACATATTTTACACTATCATTATTACACCTTATAATGCTAAATCTTATCGTTCCCCCGTCGAAGCAAGTAACGGTTTCAAGGGTATAAGCCTTGCTTCGGCGGGAGATTCTCAGTATTAAAATACCGCAAGTGGGTATGCAAGAGAGCAGTATTTAAAAAAATGAGGAACTGATATAAATTTATTAGGTATTTTACATGTAATATTTTGACAGTAAATACCAATACTGAGTCTGAACGTATTCAGACCCTAACCTAATTAAAAAATAAGAATATTTCATTCCTATAGACGGCTCAAAAATGACAGAAAGAACAATAGGTATACGTTATAAATAATTACACGGCAGTGGCCATAGACAAGTCCTTTTAGCTTGAAAAAAAAACATTAGAAATAGAATACTTAAGTACCTATTATTAGAATTGATTTTTACGCAGGATGTGCACTTACCAATGGAAACAAGCCATCAGGGTAATCCGAATACCCAGATTTCTATATTAATTGTTTACCACCACGGGTTTCAATTAGTCAAAATAACAATGCACCAATTAGATCGGAAATGCTTAATATAAAAAAATGGCAGTGCACCTGGCCAAGTTTTGTAGGTTTTTTTCAATATGTTTATCGTCCGATGCACGAGTGGCAGCAGTTTTGCACGTAGTATTTGTAGTGGCAGAGTCGAGCCTGCACTGCCAGTGCGCAGTTGTTCAGCTTGTCTTCACAGTCTGCGAGATATCGTTATTTATCGTGATTTATATACTTACTAATATTATAAAGAGATAACCTTGTATGTTTTAGGGGATGAACTCCGGGACTAAATGTACGATTCCAAAAAATATGTTACTGATAGAAGACCACACTACCTTAAAGAGTTTCATGATAGGCTATGTGTATGCATAAACTTTGGGAGTCAAACTGCTGAGCAAACGTTGCGCGGGCAAGGCCCGAGCAAAAGCTAGTACCTATAATTCAGGCACCAAATACCCAATAAATATAATAATAATATATAGCTAGACGAAATCACGAAATATACGGTCACATACTAAGCAACGCTTGTATTATGGGTACCGTACAATAGACTGGGGGCAATCCAAGTATACATACTTATATAGATATTAGACTCGAGTACAAACATGCATCTCATCACACAGATTTTGCCCCTACCAGGATTCAAAACCGGGACCCGCAGCGGAGAAAGCAGCATCACTACCAACTGCGCTAATCAGGTCATCAATATAAAATAATAGACTTGGTTAAAGTTGATGGCACAATGTAATAGATACCTTTTGATGGGCGATCCCTTATCACAATTTTCGGAGTGTTAGAAGTCGCTGTTTCTGTCGTGGTTGTGGTTCCGTAGCCTGATATTTTTTGCGATTCTGTAAGCATTATGAAATTTAATGCTGGGATATTGATACATGCATACAATATAATAAATCACTATTACTTCACTTACCTATGGTCAAATCAGGTGGAATAGTAGAGTTAATAACTCCAATACATGTCGCCTCGCATGCGCGCTGCGCGTGCGGTGCGGGCACGGCGCATTCCGCGTCACTAGCGGCGGGTTTGTCGCCGCGTGCGCACACAACTGAGCGACGTTGCACCCCCATTGGCCTGTCAGTTGTGCAGTTACCGATGCACTGAATCAAAAATAAAATTATACTGTATATACATCTTAAAATATGTACCAATTTCCATTAAACATAGCTAATAATCATGGCTCTAGTATACCCTACCCTAACTCTTGATTTCTGACATTTCACGTTCTTAGTTTACATGTTAAACGTGCATTATTATTGTTCATCAACTTATATAATACGAAAGAAACAAACACGAGGTCCAACCAATCAGTTAGCATGTAACCATCTGAGTATTCATCATCGTCAGCTCAGATTTCTAAGATGTCCTTTGAGTTGATTTCAAGTACTTGAAAGGACATCGGAATGATCTTCAAATAAATTGAAAAGGACGATGTAATAAAACTATTAACGGCTCGTAGAAGTTTCCAGTTATTGGTAACATGAGCTAACGCATGTCACTAATTAGAATATCAATCACGAGGTTCAATTTAACTAAATGAATGTATACTTTTACAAGTTCATAGATACTGTTCAATGAATTGTAAGGTCGATGGATATTGTATTTCTAGTTGGTATTGTATAGCTTCAATGTCGAAGTGCTGTTTATGTACAAGGTACTTTGATAGCTTATTAAAATGATTAAAAATCATTTGTATTAAAGTAACGAGACATAATTGGCTGCAAGCTTTTAAAAAAAATACCCGTTTCAATATAATTATTATTTCGGTAAATTACTTATTAAACCTTACAAATCGCGTCAAGAATAAGGATTTTTAACTGACTCAAAAAAGAAGTGGTTATCAATCTTTACTGTATGTTTATTTTGTCACGACTTGGTTAATCAGTGCCGCGCCGCCAGATAAAAATGTCTTGCAGATCTTCAATTATTAGAATCTTAAATGTTATTAGACTTATTAAGCTTTAGCAATTCTACTACTTCATATCCAGCACCATCAATAATTGTAAAGACATAATTATTGTAGCCCTTATTGTTGGTGTAGTTACCTGTCCCCATTCGCCATAGTACCAAGAGGGTGAACATTCTGTCCCGCAATCACGCTCGTGTTGTGGCTTCGGGTCTTTGCAGGCGGAGTCCTTCAAGTGCCTGCCAGTGCCACCGATACATAGCACGCCACGGACTTGCTTGCCGCCGCAATCAGATGAGCATGGCGACCAATTACCTAAGGAGCAGAGAAAAGGCCATAATTAATTCCATAAAGCCTTCTTAGAAATTGTTTTCTCATATCCATATGATGTCAACGTCGACGTTGACGTTAATGACGATGTTATTATACTAAAATGTATAACATAATTTTAATAAGAGTAAGTATCTATGGAGTTCCTTGCCTAATTTTCTACCTTTTTGCTATTCCGGATGACGGTCTTAGGTATTGTAACAATTTTGGCAATTACATATAAGTACTTATTGCAAAAAATGTTGTCAGTTGGTAGTGACCCTACCTTCTGTACCAAGGTAACGGTGGAAATTAACTTCTGACTATTCATGAATGCTTCTTTGGCCTAAATTAATAAATAAAAAACTTGAGAGGTGTCAAGGGACACCCGGATGGAACGAAGTTCCTTTCAATGAATTAGTGAAGGTTTTGTAATATATATTTTTTTTTAAGTTATTTATTATGTATTATGTACAAAAAACCTGTATATACTCAACAAAAATAATCGTCGCGACACCACACTGTTCAATGCGAAATAGAAAGACGAAACGAAAATATCTGGCTTGCTTTCTATAAGAGAGAGAGAGACAGACAGAGAAACATGCGCACGCCGCACGGCTTACAAAAAGTGTCGTTACAACTTTTCGTCTTAATTTTTTCCGTCTAGCCCCCTTTCGCAACGCGCGATAAGGAACTTCGTTCCAAAAATGATTGATTTGATTCGATGGTCCCGGAGCATACTTTGTGTGGCGAGAACTTTCGTTAAATCCCTAAATATGAAATGGGATAACCCTTAGTCAATTGTACGGTACCCAAAATACAAGAGTTGCTTAGTTTGCAACCGTACATATACTTGATAGACTAGCGATAATATTATATTTACAAATATACTTACCGGTAAACCAGTGGCCATCAATCGGCTCGCAGTTTTGTCTGGGTGAGCACGTTCGGGAATTCTGGGGCGGGTTCTTGGGAGTACAGCCTGAAGGGTCACCGCATCTGACAGCCCTGCTCTGCACCCCACCACCCACACACCAGCCAACGCACTGTCCAAGGCGAGGTGAACAATTGAGAATATTGACTGGTCACGTAGCGCGTATAGCTTCCAGTGACGAAGAGTCTATATACAACCCAATTCCCACACCGGCTTCACATTACAGGTATTTAATACAAGTTGAGTTTTTAATAATTTTACCTGCGCCACAGGTAGCTTTCCGTCTATGATTTTATTAGTGCTGGCCAAAATGTTTACAAAACTAAACAAATCAAGTTGTTAAAGATGTCTTAACAATTCTTCTGGTGTAAGATTCGAGTAATCGGATGAGCAGTTATAAAAAACCCATGCTGACAACACCGCGGTCGAATAAACTTTTGTTTCAAAATATTTTGAATATGTTCAATGCACGTAAATCAATGTTCAAGAGACGTTGAGAGTAAAAATATCCACAACACCCCAAGATGTTACATAAATCAATCACAAACAAATAAATGAATCACCTAAACGATTCCTGCTGTTTATTCTGAACGTTTGCATTTTTGGATGCATCATCACAACATTTGTGATTCAACTGAACAAAGTACTTATATAAATAAAAGCGATCGGATATTACCTTCCAAATATATGTTTGTATTTCTCCAATGCAATATTTCATCAATGCTATTTGTATTATAGGTGGAATTATTACGGATGTACAAACAAGCAATACCCCTACCAAGTAATATGCCTACTATTAGTGCGATCAAAGTAGATAAATCATTCAATCACCAACAAATATATATAATCTAAAATGTATATTTTGGATATTGACATTATTATACCGAAGAAAATTCAAGAGATGGGTAGGTGTCCATATTTTAATTTCATGTAAGTACTTATATATATCGTAATCTAGAAGTAATAAAATTATTTAAAAAAAATGTTTACGTCGTACGAGAAGTGCACGTAAACCTAGGTAGGTAAAATAATAACATAAATTCTGACTAGGTGCATGCACTTATTTCATTCGAAATCAATACGAACCCATTCAATGAGGTCTCAGCTTTCAATTACTGTACCTATACAAATGATCCTATGACCATGTTTCAATGCAACTTGGTATCCCATTGTATACACTGGCATAAACCTTCAGTCAATGAAGCTTTATTGGTGTTTAACAACTGCTAGAGTCTGGTTACTATTGTCTGGTATGGTTGTTCTATGATAGACAGAAACAAATGCGAGCAATTTGCTTCCTAGAATGGGTAACCAAATGGTCGAACGCAAAGGGCAAAGCCGATGCATGGCATTTATTTGTCTCATGCATCAAGATCAAATTAATAATAGTACTAGCCCTTTTTAATGTCCCACTGCTGGGCATCTCCCTCGCATTGAGGAGAGGCCCGTCCTCAATGCGAGGGAGATTAGGCCATAGTCCACCACGCTGGCCCAGTGCGGGTTGGCGAACTTCACACGTCTTTCGAGGGGTTCTCTCAGACATGCAGGTTTCCTCACGATGTTTACCTTCACAGTTTAGCAAGTGATAATCGTAGTTGAAAATGAGATTCGCACATGAAATTCAGAAATCCCAGAGGTGCGAGCCGGGGGGTTTCAACCTGCGATCCTCGTTACCGAGGAAAGCGTTCTACCAACTTGGCTATCACTGCTTGATCAAATTAATATAGATCTTTTATATATTTTACATCCATTCGTAAGAGAGAGAAACCCATCACGATAAACCGGCTAAGAAACTTACCTCGGACCAATCAGTATGCAGCCACCCAGCTGTGCCACCAAAGCTGTACTCCGGTCCAATATCCACATTCGTACTATTAACAGCTACAGTATACACTGGACCTTCCCGGAAGGTTTCCGTATGCTCCCGCGGTCGCAGCACCCGCTTTGAAGAGATCTGCCTCACTATGCCGGTGCCAAGGTCAGTGCAGTCTGGTATATTACACTTCTCTGTAGTTGGTGGCTTTGGTGGTGGACATTTTTGATCGCTGATCTACAAAACAATGTTATTTATTAAATTCAATTTACATATATATTTCTGCTAGCCTCCTGGGCAAAGGCGAAATTCTTTGCTTTTGATCACCAGCGTCATGGTTAAATTTTAGTGCTCCAAATAATGATAACTGGTTCTGGTACTAATATCCCTAATGATAATATTATTATTATTCGTAACTTATATCCCGAAAGGTTGACTAAATAAAGAAAGGACTTATAGATACCGATCAATATAATATCATTTATCTTGATTAGTCACATAAAATAAACTAAACAGGACTTAGAACCTAATAAGGGGTTCTGTCAGACATGCAGCCCCCTTTACCTTAGTGATCCCTCTGGAGTGATCCTGCACACAGCCAACAATTCTGGTCCTAGAAGCAGGGCCACAACTAGGACAGATAGACCAAGCTGCTGCCCTCCATCTTGGCGGACATGCCACATTGCCACAGCGCCTCCTGCGAGCAGCTGGGACAGTACCGAAGCAGTGTACAGTTGCAACTTCCTTGTCGCCTGCATTTGGAGCGACTTCCACACAGCGGTATTTGCCGAGCTGTAAAATGTATAGTAATTTTAAACAGTTCTGTAGAATAATCAGGGGTAGGCAAATTGGCACACATCGGGCCACATTGGGTGGCACTTGATGCTCCAGACATTAACGATCTATTTCACAGGCTAAATTCACAGATACTGACAAAATTTAAAACTATGCTTCTACATTAGAATCGGAATAATTAATCAAAGACTATAAAAATAAGAATAAAAACTTTGTATTAATATAGTATTAGCTAGTAATTATTGTGTGTTATTAAGAAAATATAAATATTATGTGGAAGCATTTCCAGTGTTTTTAAATTACCCATTACATACACAGTAGACGCCTTTAAAAAACCATATGATTAATGTAATTAATTACATAATCACATTATTGTATTTTTACATTAGTTTGGCCATTGACATCTTTATTGCTAGCTTTTTCATTAGTTTAGTATGTGTATAAAGTTAAGAAAGCTGTACCTACCTGAACACCACCACCACAACTTCTTGTGCACTGAGAATACGATAATATCTTCCAAACGTACTTTCTAAAACCAATAATATTCTCCCCAAAATTATTTTCACCACTCGATTCTTTGCTTACATCCAATTGTTTCGACTTAGCGACATTGGGTTTCGTAAATGTATCATAGCTGTGATGTCTTCGGAAATGCTTGGTAGCAGATGTGGATGGGACATTGGGAAAATCCGATTTCGTCGCGGATTCCGTATCAATCTCGCCTGGCAACGATTCCGTGAAATATTCATACTTTATACTCGGATTTGGTTCCGTGTACAGAATCTGTAAATAAAATATTTATTTTAATGATAAAAATATGGTACTCAATTTATGACTGCAATAAATTGCAATTTGTTGATGGATTATTTATGAGTCAATAATTGAAATGCTCCCAATCAGGTCTTAAGTTTAAATGTGTGTGCACAAAACGTCGTATACATCAAGGTACCATTTGCATTCGTTATCTCGTTCTGTCATTACTCATACGTAATATTTCTTAAACAATATTGTATATATAATATATAATAATAGTTGACTCCGATTATGAAAAGTTTGATTCGCTTATTTGAAAAAGATGGGGGAATGTATTGGCCAAGGTAACAACCTCTCTTCGCCTTTGACTTGCCAAAATCACCTAAATCCATTGGAAATTCTCTTCTTGGAAAAATCAAGCTGTTGGTTTGTAATCGAGGAGGTTGCCAAGCGAAGGGCGAGTGGTAGATGCTTTTCCCAAATTGTCTTATTTCAGATGTCATTCACCATGATGTCGACAGGGTGGTGTATGGGTCCGTGCGCGTAGACCGCGTCCAGTCCACCGACTCGTGTGTACAGGAACCGCGCGCCCGCCGCCTCGTACGTGCCCGCCGCGCTCACAGCAAACTCGCCGTTCATTATGTACGATGAGTTTGAAATCTTCAAAGCTGCAAAGGATCAGCAACTTTAGTGGGACTTAAAGGGGCTGTTAGACCTGTTTTTGACAGCCCTTAAAATCAATTGATATACCTACCTACATCAATGGATTTCAAGCTAAATGACGTCATTGAATGCTACCTAGCATAAATTTTGATCAAAGTTTTTTTATGGCCAGCATGAATAAAATCAATGTACATATTCCCAAATAACTTTTGATCGATAACAGTTTATCACCCACGCGCCTATTTACATTCCTCCACACAGATGTTTATCAACAATCTTTGAATCATTGAAAATGCATTCATTATCAGGATACGTAAACCACCTGTCAACGGTATTCTAAATCGATTCCATTTCACATTAAAAACCTCAGTCATATCGATATTTGCGTAAAGTGGATCGCATCGAATGATTTATGATCACTCCACCGCCAAAGCTGATAGATAGGTCTAGCCGCCGTTTGCAGCCCGTTTGGCATTCATAAAAGACCATTCTTTGACGAACAAAATGTCTCAGGAAATAGGTGACCTGAAATCAACAGATGTAAAGGTTTTTTCAACAACATCGCGATTTATGATAAAGCAAAACTGTTTTAAAATAACAGAATTTGATATAAAAGTTAATTTCCGTGATTATTAGCAGCAGTTATACGTGTTTTACGGGAGAAGATGGTATCGTGGTACAGTAACATTTTATCTGTGAGTAATGACATTTTTAAACTTTATCTCCTTAATGCTTGAGGACCACTCCTTTTTTAGGATCAGTAAATACTGGCCGCTTCCTTGGCCTGTTTATTTAAAGTACCTATAGATGTTACGGTTTACGTTTGAAGTGAGCTTTAGTGCATTATGTCTAGGCTTATCCGGTTAGGTATACCAGATTACGTCTAATCATAAAATGGGGCATCGATCACGAAGATAAGAGGTATCGATCGTTCGCCAAAAGTAAGGACATGTTTGGGGCTTCGTTCGTTCTCATATCCTTTAAGCTTTCTAACGTAATCTAGATCAACAATTTTTGGGCACATTCAATTCTCAAATAACTTGTAGCTGGCCAAACCTCAGACTACCCTACACTACTACTTCGGACTTTTATCCTAACGTGGATATTTGTGCTACTCATTTCGTTTTATGATATCAATATGTATTCATGTAAGTAATACTCCAAAGTACTTACATATTTTTTCAGTACATGGTCAACCATTCGTATAAAACAATGGGACATGTGTTAGTGGCAATTGGGTTACTTATAATTTACGGCAGAATTGATAATTTACCATCAAATTTTGGCACTGGCAATGTATAAATTGGTCCCAGTATCTAATACAATGGGTACAAAATGTGGTTTTAAGAGCTGGACGTAAATTTGGCCCCAGACGTTGTCATTGACAGTGTAAGATATATCGTAAAGAAACCAATAAACGTGTATCAGAGATTGGAATAAAACGTTGCTGAAAATTCTGAGTCATCAACGCTTTTACACCATGGTCAGATGTAATTCCCAGATTATCAACATTATATCTCGCAGTGTACCAGCTTCGTGGTTTACCAACAGATCGGGCGTCTATCTAACCAAACATCAGTACTGTTGAATATGTTGTTGAACGCTTACTGACCTATGTAGTTATCGCTGGATGTGATCTCTGTGATGTTGAGCCGGCAGGCGCCGCGCGGGACGGTGGTGACGTAGGAGTAGCCGAGCGGCAGCCGCGGCCGCGAGAACAGCCCCGACACCAGCCGCCGGCCGCAGCGCAGCTCCCGCGACGACGCCGACGCCAGCACGCTCTCTCGACCCACCGCCTGTGCAAAAGAATATCATAAAGACATTGACCGTAAAGTCCAATGTCAATTAAACGTTTGATGAAAACATCATGTACCGATCACTAGTAACAATGACAAAAATAATCGAAAACCATCACAACAATTGAGAACAATAAAAAATAAAATCGTAAAGTCGTAAATTTTGTTCTCAATTGCAATATGACAAAAATGAAACGGGCATGTGCGTGTTGGACTACGACAAATGTGGGGTTTCGTTGTTACTGCGCAGCTTTTCTTTCTTACTCCAAATGCTATATTATGACTGTTCAGCCTAAAAGTACCTAATCCGATACAATACCATAAGGTTTTGTAAAACCGCTACTTTTACTAACTTTATGGTGTTGTATTGCTTTAGGTATTTTTTTAAGCAAACTCAATACATCGAGGCATCCAATGCAGAATGCTAATATCGCAAAACACTAAATTACATCGTAAAGATATCCAAATTTTTCGTAAAAAAATAAAAACCATTGACATTTTGAATTTCGCGCCCTGACCCCTTCCCCCTTAAATAATATTCGTGGAAAGTTTACTAAAAAAACTTTCCACTACATATAAAGGGGGCTAACCATACTAATGTAATTGGTTAACATATTCAATTTGATAAAATTAGAGTATACCGATATCGGGATTTCTATACCAAATGGTTTTAATCTACGTATAAATATGTAATGTTTATAATTGTTACCGACCATAAGTCCCAAATCTGCAACGATCGAGTCGAAAACTATGAAAAGGAACTCGGTGGACCTGACCTTACAATTACTAAGCATTCACCGTCGGATATGAGTCAAACAGACTAGTCGCCCTGAATGGTCATAAAAAGATTCCTTGCAGTGGATTACAGAACCCTAAGGCCTCAGCATCGAATTTAGCGGGCAGCGGGGCGGCGCGGCGCGGCGGCGCGGCAGCGCGGAAGTGGCAAGATCTTATGCGTAAAATCAAATGGACCGGTTCTCGAAAACAGCGGCGCGGCATGCAGCGGCGCGGGGCGGCCAACGAGGCCTGCTCCCGCGCCGCCCCGCCGCCGCCACCCCGCTGCCCGCTAAATTCGAGGCTGAGGCCTAACGAGCTATAGGAACGGTCACAACAGAAGACGTTCGAAGAAAACATCGTGTCGCGACATCGGGTCGCCGCGTATCGGTAACACAATAGTATATGATCATAATGGACTGTACATCACGCATTGTTCACTCACCGCACTCAATATCTTCGTACACATTGTACAAAGTAGGATTTATGATGCTGATTACAAGACTGGAGAGTCGGGGTTCGAAATGTACGGATTAGCTTATCAGTGTTCGGACAAGTTTGGATTTCTCAATTGAAATGTCTCCGGAGAGGTTAAGAGTCCTTTCTGATCGTACGGTCTATTTTAACCATTATAAAAATAGTATCATTTAATCAGAATCAGAATCAGAATATTTTTTATTCACGTAGACCATTATGTACAGTACTTATGAATCGTCAAAAGTTACAAAAATATTATTTGGACAAGCATGTGTAATGTAATGTAGGCAAGTAATGTCTGACGACAGTTTTCAACTTTTTATTCACGAGACGAACCAACTATACGGTCCCACACTTAGCCATGCTTGTATTATGGGTACCGAACAATAGACAGGGAGCGAATCCAGTATATAATACTTATATAGATATTAAACATTCATCACTTGGGTGCAAACATTCGTGGTCACCACACAAAGTATTTCCCTACCAGGATTCAAACCCGGGACCCTCGGCACGGAAAGCAGTGTCACTATCAACTGCGCTAATTAGGCCATCACTGGAACCTAAACTGACATATAGTAAAATTTATTAAATTAATTTAAATAATAAATTAAGCATTATAAACCAGTGTTTAAAATAATTAGTACGAAGTGTAGGTACATAAAAAAAAGAAAAAAAATCAAATGCGCCACGTATGTTAACATGATAATATTATACGTTTAACAAATCTTGTTTTAATAGGCCACTGTATGACCAGTTGAAAAACATGCAAAAAGTTATATTCCCTCGACCTAAACAGGTGTTATTTACTCATCGGTCCACATACCACTGGGATATATGCAGAAACCCCAGGTCTTGCTGCACTAAATACCTCAAACCACTTAAATGAGAACTGTCTTTATTAACATGATATCGTGTAAACGAATCATTAAGGTATCAATGTCCCTCTATTTGTGGCTTCCCCACTGCGAAATCCTTAATTATGTTTCCGTCGGTATGGTATGAAACCAGCTGCATTATGCAAATTGTACAACACTTAGTACCATTTGCTTGTAATAACACTTTGTACTATTTTATTGTGGCACCAAGAAGCGTAATATAATAAGAACAGTAGGATAACTTTAGTCTCGTCCTTGAGAATCATGCCTACGCCACGGCGAAACGGACTTTCTCGATTATAATGTTTCTGATGCGCGTCAATAGGCCAGAACTGAGGGCATTGTAGGCTTTAAATGGTTACAAGTGAGGACTGTGAGAATATATCGTAATGTACTCATTAGAAATTGTATACGGATTACGAGATCGGGCTGATGCAGTGACTGCAAAATCGTTGCGGCTGTTCGTAGATGACTTACAGGGCCCCCAAGTCTGCTAACACAATCGATTCATAATCGAACAGCAACCGCATAGTAACTATCACCTTTGACGGAAATTGTATGGGATATCTGTCAAAAGTGACACTTACTATGCGGTTACTGTTCGATTATGAATCGATTGTGTTAGCAGACTTGGGACCCTGTTCTCTTTATATTATGTCACAATTCAAGACAAGATATCTACAACCATTATTAGTGATGTCTAAATTAAACCAATGAGTTACGACGTAATTAGACCTACGAGTGATCCGCCTACGAAGACTCAGATGCGTTGAAATGCACCTAAACATGTACAAATTCAAGGCAATTGAGTACCTTACTGATTACACTACATTAAAGGTCTGGAAACAATGACGTTTATTGCCTCTAAGTCTTTGTCTTAGATAACTTTATACAAAACGACGCTTTTCTTAATGTCATAGTCAAGGATTTCTTTAAAAGCTTCACCTGTTTTTTTTACATGCCGTTATACTTTTATTTGAATTTAAATGGATCTTGAATATTCCTATTAGTGGCGGACCGCGGCGCCGTTTTGCCAATTATTTTGTGTCGTAAATGCGTATCGAAAACAAGAATGCGCGATGTGTTTTTCCATTACTATTCCAATAAGATGAATCCTGCTCGACTTTTAAGGAAATATACTTTATAATTAATGATCTTTATAATGATCAGAAATAATAAAACTTGAGGTAGGTATGCCGCGATATTTGGACATACCGCGTTGTTTAAATTTTGAAATTGATACTCGTACATAATAAATTGGTTTTAAGGTATCAATTTAATTAATCTGATCACAATAATGTTGGCACGGACATTAATCAACTCGTACTTTGTGTCGTGGTTATAAATCAAACTAAGTGGTAATTGAAAACGTCGACTAATAGCCAATTAATAAGGATTAGTTTGTGTGGGCTAACGAATCACCTGTCGTTGAGCGGGTATTGGTCGCTTTGAACTGTGTTTTATGCGGTATCTGTTGCTCAACAGTGACAAACAATAGACCTGTGTCCCTTATTTATATTTTATAACCACGTGTAAAGTATGAGTTCTGTTTTGTTTTTTTATTAAGAACCTGTCATGATTTTTTTTTATATTGTTTATCTTGAATTAAAACTTATTTCACAGATTTTATTGCGTTTATTTTATGTTTTTATGTGGCCGGTATTTCGGCTGCTTTACAGCAACCATGATCACGGAGGACTAAGGTGTTCTATGTCCTAGTGTCATAGTTTGAATTGTACCATCATATTTAGTTGTTTTATATCAATGTGCAGTATTCCCGTAAATATAAGAAATCAATATTGTTGATCTTTTTTTTTGTATTTTGGGCTACGTAGAATAATTCGTATAAACTTTATAATATTATTTTTAAATGTATTTCAGTCTTATGACCTTGACCATAAAACGCCAATTGATTTGTTTCACTAGCCACAGACCATTTTAATTTATAAACAATTGTCACCAATGTTTGTTCGTAATTTCAAGTCGTAAAGATCAAACAATTTTACGATTTTCAATTGAATTCTTAGTTAAGAGCGGTATTAATTAGAAATGGTGTAAGTGCAGCTCGATCGGGGATCCTTACGTGACTAATGAAGCGTGGGCGCAGCGATCACTTTTACCGACCAAATAAATGCGCACTGCCATAGAATACGACATGTCAAATAACGCCGCTCTATAACTTTACATAGCAGACGCGACGCGACCATAAACTCTCGATGTAATTGGTTCAAAAACTTTAATTGGCCGTAATGTGTTCTTATAAATCAATTAATATACCAACTTTCCTTTCTTGGAGTGCACTGATTAAATCTCGACTTGTCGACTCGATCATTGGACTGTAACATTTATAAATCTCAGTAAATAAATATAATTAACATCAAACTTACCGGCTTGTTGTCATTTTGTTTGTTAACGTTGATTAGGTGATCAATCATGATAATTGGTCGTTTTCGGCGTAAAATTACTCAATGTTAGTACAACTAAACGACCAAATTATATATGCAGTTGACGACGACTCTACTGTCTCTACAAAGCTTTCAAAACAATAGCGTTAAGGTAATGATAACGCTAGTTTAAGTTTTTGCCACGTGCATAGATAAGTTGGTAACATTGTAAAGGTAGGTACTTACTAGGGCGAGCAGAATGTAAAGTAGGCCGGAAGTAGAGAACATTTTGTACAGCGTTGTCGATGTGTGCGATATATAATTTATTAGATAGTTGCGTTATTCACACGAGGATGCTGTTTCAGTAACACTTGATTGATGGCTGTCATCTTCAATGACACATGTTGAAATTCAAAACAATATTAATTCGCTGAACTACCATTTTTATACGAAGACATGTGGAGTTTGGAGGTGTAACATTGATTTTTAACCAGCGAAACAACGGAGGAGGTTGTCAATGCGACTCGTATATTCTTTTAATGCCAAACAAACAACCAACGAAGAATAATAAAAGTATACTTAGCGGTTCATGCGCGGAGCAATTTCTAGGTAGTCTTTGGCGCGGACCGTTGATACTCTACTAAGTTGTTTGTTTGGCACGGAATCAACATTCGAAACGTATTAGATTTAGATAGACGAGGTAGATATTTAGATGAGATATCTTTTTGTTTTTCAGTTTTGAAGTTGAAGATGGTTTTATTGATGGAATTATTAAACTCTTTCTGTTAACTATATTTTTCATCTTTATCTACTAAATGCAATAAAAATCGGTAACTTCACTAGCGGAGCAATGTTACATGTGTTATTTTAACATATAATATACCTATTGAAGTTATGTTTTTTCATGTAAATTAATGAACGGCAGAATCACGCTGAGACTGAGTTAAGGGAATTTTATTACAGTCAGTTTTTTAATGCTATTTGACCGTCTCAAAGAAAGGACTGAAGAATAATTTATGTTCGGTACAATGACAAGACCTTTATATCTTTCGCCCTTTAAACTCCCAATTTATGACTTGAAAATGAAGATCTTACTCACTACAAAAGGACTACGCTCAAATTATTTGTGCGTCAAAATATGTATAGCACTAAAACAACGCATAAAATAAATGGAACATAACAATTCGTATCGTAAATCATACTAATATGCGTGAAGGTTAGTGGGGAGACGAGCCAACACTCCACCAGATATACCTAGTGTAATTACTAACTGTTTCATACGATAACTTTACTGTCGAATATAATCGCTGTTAGTACCCACCCGCTTTGATCTCGAAGTATGAATTGAATTTAAACTGGTATACGCTAAATCCGAGTTGATAGCTTTACTACTACGATAGCTTTGAGAAAAGCCGTTTGTTTATTTCGCTACGAGAACACTACACGTGGAATTTGTTCTATTACATGTGACTAGTTCAGTTCCTTTTTCAATTAAAATGTATCCTAATTAAAAATTTTCATGTCTGCTTTTAATTTGAATTGTTAATTCCTAATTTCATTTTTTTGTGTAAATATGTTGTAGTTAGTGAAATAAAACTAATCTTACTGATTTAATTGCGTTTATTATACGTTTTTTACGTTCCCGACGTTTCGGCTGCTTTACAGCAACCATGGTCACGTGAGGACGTAAGATTAGTTTTATTTCAATGTGTAGTATTCGCGTAAATATAAAAAATCAATATGTTATAGTAAAAAAATACCTAAAGCGATACAACACTCCAAAGTTAGTAAAAGTAGCGGTTTTTACAAACCTTGGAGTATTTTATCGCTTTAGGTATTTTTTTAAGCAAACTTAATACATCGAGACATGCAATGCAGAATGCAATATCGCGAAAAACTAAATTACATCGTAAAGATGTCCAAACATTTTGAAATTCGCGCCCTGACCTAGCGCTTTCACCTTAAGAAATAATCGTTAATAGATTCTAAGGAATATTTCAAGAAGCCATTGATGACCCGACAACAACGGCTAGAAAATCTAAAGATAGATTAATGCAAGTTATTCACTATAAGCAGCTTATACGAGCCTCCTGTATTCAAAGTTCCGTTTCAAACCGTGCCACACTTTGAAAACCTTTATTTTATTTTATAACTATTCCTTTGTATATGGAATAAATACCTCATATGAAAAGCAGCCAACAGATTAGTTTTAATTCAATGTGTAGTATTCGCGTAAATATAAGAAATCAATATCATATTAATATCTACAGTATACCGTCACCATTGTGACATAGGTATTCCAACTCCACAGTGGCCGAGATCTGGCGAGCTCCGCGTGGCATACAGAATACGGCACATTAAACTGGTGCCGCCGAGATCATAAAGAAGCCGGGTGGCTGAACGCCAAGCTATCGCACCGCAGAGGTAGGAAACAACGTGCAGCTTATACTAAATATCATGATAAAAACATTACTGTATCGCTTTATCCTGCTGCAATAACGTAACACTATCTCGGTCTTGCGAAAACATAGCATCAGAATAAGTATAATCACTCCATTGTAATATATGAGGCAAATGAATGGATTTTTCTGTTCTCATGCTTGTAAAGTCCCTGTTTATGCTGGGTGTAAGCAGACTTAAACTGTGTTTCATGCTCTAGTGCATAAAAGTGTTAACTTTTTCTGGGACTAAGACAAACACAAAGCCAGACACAATAAAACTTTTTTTATTACATTATAGGCAAGTATTTGATCTCGATCACACATAGAAAAAAATGTTGTTTTATTACTTTTAATTTAAATTAATTACTTTTCTGTGTTCTCTATAGCCAAATAAAAATTAAGAACAATATTATAAAATATAGTTATGACTAGGCAGTAGGCAGTATAAGGTCTCCGACCCGAGCCCAATTAAAAAATACGGCGGGTACCTAAAGCATATAGACGTTATAGAAGTTTTTTTAAGATTTCCAGTTGTGTGCCTGGGTGTGTGTTACGATACAAAATTGTTCAATGTTTACATTAACTCTTCATCACTATTTCATTTCCTCGCAATCGAAGTGAAAAACGGGAGAAAGAGTGTATAACTCATTCATAAAATCAGCAATTTTAATTTCGACTTCAATAAACGTCTCGGATAAAATGAGCTATTTTATGCACATGTTGTACAATCAACTTTTATTTTATTTTTATATTTAAGTAATAGCAGTCATCGAATTTCAAATAAAGTTCGACCAGAACATCGGCAACGCGAACATATGAGAGATTACATTACTGCATTTCTGCGTAGGCATGTTAGGCACAGCTCGCGGCCGTAGTCCAGGCATCGCGCTGCGTCTGTCAAATCAGCATCGTTAAAGACATTGTTACATTCAAATGGACGTCGTAAAGTATGTCAAACGTTGTCAACGTACATATTAGATTGAAACAAAAGACTCACAATTTTGTTTATGACATAAACAACATAATAACATAACGGTTAAGGGACATTCTAACAGGTGAACAAAGGCACATCAACTCTATGTCAAATTAGAAGGCGCATGTAGTTATGTGGCGAGGGTGGCGCGGTTCAGTTGTTTTTATCAAGACTATATATGTACTTAATTTTAATATGCCCTGAGACGTCCACATTCTAAGATGTGCCTGTATTTTGGAGCCAGGTTTGGTGTTGCTACAGCGCAGCTTCTGATGTATAGACAAGAATGGAGTTTTATATTAAAATTAAAAATATATATATATATCACTGACTTATTGCTTACATAAATTAAGTTTAGTACAAGGTATTCAGTAGACATAACATTATATACGACTTTATAATGAAATAAAAGGATCTTGTTGATACTCAATTTGAAATTTTAAACAGCCCATAATATTTCCAATTTATAGATGGCGTGTTTTAGGGCCGTAAATCTTGTGTCGGCGGGGTCTGTATTTAACCCTGATTCGGTCGCATGTCATCACTAAATATTTCAATTATTGTTAAAATGATTTTTGTCGGTGTGTCGCGCGCGTTAACCATAAAATTTTAAAACCCTCCAGATACGATAAATGACCATTATGTTCTATTTGCTTTATGATTTTATAATTGGACGTATCTATTTTTTATGGGTCGAATATCTGTAATACGAATCTTATAAATGAATTATAATGTTATTAAAATGTCAATCGGAGAATTCGTGGATTTATATTTTTACAATGTTACTATATCTGAATTCATTATGGAAAATATACTACCGAGTATATTTTTTATACAATAAATTGTGATTTACGATCAATTTATTGGTCATCAATTCTTGTGTCGGTTGCCATAACGGTAGGGTAAGCGCCACCCACATTGCTATAGATTAAGTTGTCTTGTAGGTCACTACTTGTAATCCTATTTTAAGCCCTGTCTTGTCTCAGTGATATCTCGAACGGAATTATCTTTATAAACATAAACCGATTTGCACGCTCCGCCGAAGAGAAATGCGCAGATCAGTTCAATAAGAGCAACTATGTTCTTCCTAACAACAATGTACTTTATTTAAAACAATATCGAATCGTACCTACTATTGCAGTCAATATTGCCTGCCTGGATACCTTAAGGTCATTTTCGCTTGGCAGTTCTTAGTGCAGGTGCTAAGGCTTACTACGCCGAGTTTACTTGGGTCCCTACACTGATGTTGAATTTTGTTCATACAATGCGATGGTGGAACGAGTATTAGCGTTTAAATACAACACATTTCAATATGGTACCTGTGTTGGAATCTGAAACCAATCGAGTAACCATTCAATGTGTTGATCAGATAATTTGTTACTAGAGTTCTATAACCGGTGAATTTCCAAACTCGTGTCGGTTGTTGATTCCAAACTGAAATTATAATTATTACGGCAAACCATACGAAACGGCTAAAATAAAAGAAGTTAAAAGAGAGAAGAAGGGGTCAAGACGAGATTCTCACATTTCAACCGGTTGAAATAATGCGTTAACACAATAAACTGGTGTAATTCCGCAACCGTTAATCGATAAAATTAGATTTACAGTCGTCTGTTAACCGGTTTATTTATTAGTCGATATTATAACGATTCTAGCCGGTATTTGCTATCCAGAGAATGTAAACCTTACGATTTATCAGGCAATGACAAACTAAAACCAAAAAAAATACATATATTGACATCTTTACAAGCAACTTACAAACACTTATTGCGTGCTAACAATAGAAAAATGACGCATGTTTTCATCAAAACTGTAAGGAAAACCTTTGTTTTACATCCTATCACATGTATGACTTTGTCATTTAGGAAAACTGTAAATAAACAAACTGAATTACTGTCATGTTAATGTTGGCTACCGTCCAAATATCGCAAGTAAGGGATGCAAGTTCCCGATTCTGTCACGATAAGAAATGTTGAAATATAACTAACATAGAAATTCCACGCGGATAAGGTCTTATTGATATTTTTTTTGTTTTCCTACTTACTTTAACTTTAATTGTAAATATTAAAATAAAATAACGGTGAATTTTAGGAGCAAATCTGTAAGCAACTTGTCATATCGATACGATCTATCGCAACTTATCGAAAGACAATAATGATCGATAAAAATCGAGTTAGTTTGTGGACCAATAGGAAGGTGGAAGAGCGATGTACGAACTAAAAGGCTAATTTGATAATAATTACACGTATGTGCATGTGTTAAACAATGATTAACATCCCCAATAGTCTCAAGACTAGCCACTGGCGCCAATAATTTTACAGTAGCAAAGGTCATCAGCCGCGTACAGACCGTCCGCTATGCCTCTGATTCGAACACATGCCACGTGCGAGATGACAGTAAAACGAATGATAAATGACACCGCTCAGCCGAGGTAGCTCGTGCGTTTGCCTCGGGTGAGCCTTACGAGGCGGTTCGATCGGTCCGGACATAGCTAATCGCTAATGAAGTAAGACCTCAAGCCAACAGTAGATTAATCAACCATACAGCAACAAACAAACAAGTGTTTTAAATTAATCACATCTTTTTTTTTTAATCACATCAAAGAGTTTGTAATGCAGCGTTAATTAATGGGACGACTCGGCCAATCTCGCTATAATATATAAGCATACGGGGTATAAATTTAATGTCTGTCTGTCAGTTTGTTTGTCTTCGTGCATGAACGATTTATTTTGCATACCTACTTTCATTGCAATTCATTACAATTCAATGCAAATAGAGTACTTTTTATTGCTTTTATATGAGGATTTTTTGCAAAAAGGGAACATGTCAAGTTCTTTAATTTAGTTTGGCAATCAGCTACAAAATAGTGCCATTTTGGCCGGTGTCAGATAAAACATCTTCAGCGTTGTTTTAAATATTGGTATCTCCCCTTGATGTGGATGATGAAATTAATCCCTTAGCAGTCAGTATAGATATGAATACTTTACAGGAAACTACTATTTTATTTAAATTTACTTCACTCGTGCACATTTATGAACACACAATGGTTAATACCCCACTAATATTACACATTATATATCAAAGAAACACATTTTTTGCGAAAATAAAACAAAATTGTCTATTCCACGGTTCAACTTCCCGCTAAAAAGATGAGTCAAGTTATTATTGCAAAATATACGAGGGCAGGTTACTTACTGTTTACTTACAAGGGTAAGTAGCACACGAAACAAAAGACAATGAATGCTATTTTTAATACAATCAAGGTTTTCTACGTAGTCTTTTTACGAAACATCGAAGGTAACTCAAAATGTACCTACTTTAAGATGGTATTTAATAGTGAAACTTTAAAGCCATGTAGGCGTTCAAAAGGACTGCTTACCCTTTTCGGGAATGCAAGCGTAATAGTATGGGATGGTTATAGGAATCCAACATTTCAATCGTTATAAAGCGAAAAAGAAGTAGAGAAAAAAAATCAAAAGAAAAGTTCAAGTTTCTAAAAAAATTAAAATCTGCGCACTGCTAATAGTTGAATTGATTTCATTGACACACAATCGCCCTAGTTCCATGAATTTATGGTCACAGGCCATAAAGTAATATTGTATTGACATCTTAATAGCAGTACAAATTGTACCATTACAAATTTCAGAGAATTACAATGAAGATGAATGGTGATGCAGAAGAAATAAAGACGTCCTATAGAAATAAGTATGGGGTAAGTTAATCAAATTAGGGCTGATATTGGTTCAAACGTTTCATATAATAGTAAGTAATTCTAAAGTGCCTGTGCTAACTTTAAAAAAATATTTGCACGTTTCGCAGAAGATATTTACAATCTGGATAATACATAAGAACTAATCAAATTTATGTCAATCGGTATATTGTAAACGTTTACATAAAACATATAAACAATAATAATACTAGCCCGTTTTTAATAAAATTAAAGTTAGACCGTTCAACTCAATACTCATCCCATTGAAAAGATATATTGAATGACGAATTTCATGTGTGACGCTAAAAATAAATTGCGCCAATTAACGAAAAACTTGGTCGTTCCGGTACAACGGCAGCCCTAACGGCAGATGTTAATCGACCTTGTAGTAACCTCAATTCGTTGATCACAACACGCGCAGCTTTACAGCGGTCTTTTAATCATTTCATAATGAAAAATTAACAGCCACCAGTGTCGCTGATGACAGATCTGAAATTAGTCGAGTGCCAATTGATCGAGCCGCCCCGCGCGGCGGCCTCTGCTCGCTCAGTCAGAACGAGCCTGGGACTCACCAGGGGCTCAATTCTGCAAATTTACAAACGCTTCAGTGGGGTGTCAATAGCGTGTCCATTGAATTATTTTAGACATTTGGTAGTCTACTAGTTTTTTTAAGACCAGTGGCTTTCCACTGACCATCCATTCTACTGCCATTGAACTATTTCGTATTCTGTACTTCAGTCGTGTATCAATATAATATTGATAGCCTATGTAATGGCACACACAACCATTGAGACTCCATCGAGACGACATTAGTGGTTTAGCAGAACAGCCAATCTGTCACCTTAATAGTGTGTCGCTGGAATGGCAATTCGATGTCATTTTATTTAAATTTGCAGAATTGGGCCCCAGAAAGAAACGCTGGCCTTAACCAAGCGCTGTCATATGCCAACTTCGCGTGAACTGATTCCTTTGATTCTTCTGCCCGAGGCATCCTCACGAAGCTGCGCGATCAGTCTGTACATAGCTATTAACGATTGGGATCAACGCACTGGACGGCAACTACTTTTACTGCAAACATCATTCATTGAATGACTTTATAATGTGTTCACTGTAATTATTGTCAGATTATTAATATATTAAGATGGCTTTGACGCCATGTTGTGATGTAAATGTGTAACGGTGTTCGACAACAATGTTATTTAAAGCAAAATCATAAAACCAATTTAATTTAATGGGTTTGTTTTAGTGAAATAATATGATACATTATTACAACTAACTAAATATTGTTTTTTTTATTTGTACGCGAATACTACACATTGAAATAAAACAAATGAAACTAATTTTATCGCGTTTATATTATGTTTTTGAAATATATTTTTTTTTATCAAAAAGCATCCTAATTTCATTAGGCAAGATGACTGGGTTCTACCACCGACTTGGGACCCAGTATTTAATACGAGTATAATTAAATCCAATACCAAGCGCATCATTGCAAGCCCTCAATACACTGTGAGAACTTTCTGCATAGATCGAACCGCAAAAAAACAACAAAATATGAGGGTACCTCAGTTCAAACTATGACACTAGGACGTCAAACACTCCAGTCCTCCCGTGACCATGGTTACTGTAAAGCAACCGAAGCGAAAAAAAACATAAAATAAACCTGATCAAATCCGTAAAATTATTTTTATTTCACTTTTTTTGTGAGCTTTTATCAGAGCACCAATAATTACCATCTCTTTGCTAGCATTCGTAAGACCCATAAACTGTAAACTCTTCAATTTATCTATATCTGTACTTAATCTATAATGTTTCTCATAGAAGCGAATGTAATAATATTCTTTATGAGAAATAAAGCTTCTTAACCGTAACTAAAAGCTGGTAATATAGCTTATCTATATCCACATTAACTAACCAGATTAGATATTATTATTATATTTTAACCCTTGCAAAGTAGAGTGCTATCAGTTTTATGATTTTGCCTGCTATTCTTAGCCTTTTTTCCATTTTGTATTTATATTGGAGTCGGTTTATAGTCTAGAATAATTATACGGTTTAGCTATATATACACGAATCGGCTCTCCGGTACCTTACTTATGGAACTACTGGTAACCTGAAAGTACATCTCCAAGTCTATGAATTCCTAACCCAAGAACAGACGAATTTATATCAACATGGTCTTCTTATTTCGTAACTCGAAGTTATCAACAGCCCTAAAGACTAATCTGAAGTAGGTACACTGGAGGGACATTCATAGAAATTAATGCAGATAAATCTAAGATGCACATCTCAAAGAAAATAATACCATACGTCGAATTGACCCCACCTAGGTCATAGAAACTATATACAGTTGGCAATAAATCATTTTACAGTATTCTTAACTTCAATTAATCGTGTATGGGAATGCCGATAACACTCATTCAAGCGTCCGGGGTACGGCACCGGACCACTCAACACAAATGTATGACAGCCATCAAATTAACATTGAATTGTCGCTGACCAATGCATACATCACTTAACGTGAAATAATTGAACACGATAAGATAATTTTTAACGGAATCTAAATTATTCGCTTCAAAGCAGCATTGACAGTTTTGTGAAAGCTCGCTGTACCGAAGTGCATTAAATACTTGTAACGCACTTAAGTTATTAACACATTTTGATATGTACGTAATTAATTTTTTTTTTATATATTTTACACATTATGAAAATATTTTATTTAAAATTATGTTACACCACCAAATTTCCATCAGCTGCAATTTAATCCGTTAAACACTGCAATATATGTTTTAAGAAAACCATAAATACTGGCATCCAGATAAATAATAATAAAAGATTCGAATTTCGAAATTTTAAACCGGCGCGCTATAGTTTGCTCGCGTGTATTCTTATGCGCTGCGCCTGATCGCAACGGCCGCGTAGACGTGCACTGGCGCGTAAGGCACGCGACTCCCGCGCATTCATATGTGGAAAACCAACAATCTGACACACCGGACGGAATCTGGCGACATACCGAGAACACACGCGGTTATGGGGCACGACACTTGGTACCGGTGTGTTGGGGAAGAGTAGGATTTGCAACTTGATGGTTCTACCAACATGAAGACAGTTTCCGACCCGTGTATATATTAAATAAAGACTTTAATTTACTACTAGGAATGCGTTATTTTAACAAATCATCATATTAACCGTGTTTGAATATTACCATAAACTAGCTGGCCTAGCGAATTTTGTACCCTCTGAGAATCAAATGTATGAGAATATGAATATTATCTTTATTATTATTATTTTTTGTGATTTTTTCCCATATGTTAATAGTTATTCTGCTATTCGAGGCGGAGACAAATTAAAAAAGCGAAGATTATAAAAACCGGCCCACCCGTTCTTGAGTTATAAATGGTGTAACTAGCACTTTATATATATATGTATATAAAGTGCATTTTACCGGGATAAAATATAGCCTATGTGCTATTCCAGACTATATTCTATCTCTGTGGCAATACCTATACATTAATATTTTGTGCTTGTTTTAACACAGTGTATTCTCAACTAAATCTAGTTCGTTGATACAATTCCTATTAATCCCTGTCATATTATACTTGGTTTAGTGTTTTGCGTTTCTAATCGATTTGAGGTCGGTATTTTTTTGGTAGTTTCCAAATCAAAAGATCGTTTATTTCAGTCTCGTTATGCCACTGGCTCTATACTAATGCATCGGACGTCATACCGGGTGGAGATTCAGTTTCGTGAAGCGTTCGCCGAGTAAATGTATTGATGTATTCCATTGATCAATACCGCTCCCGTTAATGCAAAATGTTCAACTAAAGATTTTCACTATTACATAATTACAAAAAAAAAAAAAACACGAATCGTAGGTATATTTGTTTTCTTTAAGGTGAAAGACCTAAGTCAGTAAAATTCGATGGTTATTTTTTTTTTAAGAAAAATTTAAACGTTCTTTTGGTTGGTTCAAACTTGTTTTATTGCAACTATGTTAAATTGTCATGCATTCATTAAAAAACATAGTAAAAATAGCGTTTTGTTATAATACTTGGACTATTGTATCGCTTTAGGTATTTTTTAAGCAAATTTAATGCATCGAGGCATCTAATGACCAATGCCAATGTCGCCTCAAACTAAATTACATATTAAAGATCCCAATTGTACATATTTTTTTTTAATTACTTGCCCTTACCCTACACGCGCGTACATACCTTAATATAGCAATAAATTAATGAATTCAGTAAACAAAACATTCATTTCAAAAGCAATAGAGCTGAAAGGAGACAAAGCTGATGTTACGATTGCATTTGGCACATGCCAAATTCATAGGCATGCACAGAGCCGCCATATTTAATCATTCTACGTGATGCGACCTGTACCCGTGGTGCGGTTACCATACCCGTGAGTTTAACCACTTACTGCGGCTGAAGGCAGCCCGCATCGCCAACAGCAGCGTAGTTCGAATGAGTAAAACTATAAGATAAACTAATTAATTAATGTTCTCTTTATCTGACCATCGCAAAGCTACCGCCTGTTTGCCGTAATACATTCGTTTGTTTAATTTTACGTCAAATAAGTGTTATTTTTATTCTAATTCCATAGCATCATGAACATTTACCGTCTGTCTTATTTTGCCTACTATGTAACAATAATAGTGTTAAACATTTTAACAGGGCCATAACTAGGTTATAAAGATAACATTCCCAAAGAAATAAATCAAATTATTAGACATTTAAAAATTGAGACTCTATACTGAGCGCATGGCCAACGCTTCGCCTTGTTTAATATAAGCAAACATCATTTACACAATTATTTTATACACCAACGTGATCCATATAACTTACTGATTTAATGTAAAAATATTTTACACTATTTTCGTTAACACTTATATATTAGACCCTTGTATGGTCTGCCATAAATTTCCTATGCAATTCATGAACACAAGCTCACAATATCTTACGTCTTTACAAGCACCTTATATGGTAAAGGGCACAGATAATAAAGGCAATTCTGTTGATAATATATGATTGGTAACCTTATTATTTAGTATTCATCCAACGGCTTATTTGTAAACATTTGTAACCGTACATCTTGGTGATATATAAGGTAGAATGGCCTATGCAAATAACTTCATAAACTGTAATTAATATAATTTATAGATTGCAATAACTCGTGACAGTAATACTTTACCTTGATCGTTATTTTCAATTGATTTTCTAATTCGTTTTTATTACTTCGTATAATTACGTTGTGTTTCGGTATTGGAATATACCTTATTATGAATCATGCGTAAGCACTTATTTTGCAATAGGTATACTTACTATATGTATTATTAATTAAAAGCATCAAAATTTATGGAAAAAATGAGAATACTTTATGTAACAAAAAAAAAATACAATCGAATTGAGAACCTCCTCCTTTTTGAAGTCGGTTAAAAATAATAGAGTTAAAACAAATGACAATGTGTATTAAGTAGGTACATCCACAAATTTATAAACGTTTAATTCAATTCACAAAAGCTTTACATAGCCATTTTATATATATTTTTATACATTATATTGTAATACCATTGTAATCGGCAACTTTATGTATACAACTTCATGTATATATGGACAACTTTATGTATATATGGAGGTATAAGTTTCTATTTTGAATTTTGCTACCCCTTTACGAAAGTATGCTTATATAAAGTGTTTATCTTGTTTGGATGACTCAAATGCTGATTAGTCACAGACTCAATTAAAATTTGTTCCCTTCCTAACATATAAATACATTTTATGCTATAATCAAATACAATTTGTCATTCAATAATGTGTCATACTAACCACGGTATTCGCGTCATTTGTTATTAATCAGTTGATTTGCTACAAAAAAGGTAACAACATTCCCTTTACCAACATCCAAAATAAACCACTTTACATATTTTCTTGTACAAGCAGATAACAGAAAAAAACAAACCGTACATCTCAGAACTACTTTAAAAGATTTACAATAATATAGAGTCGTCATGTTGCAATAATATAGCCATGAAGAAAATGATAAGTCGGCAATAATAGGTACTGTGCTCTGGTAGTAACGGAATACTACATTATATTATTGTTATTTATAGCGTATCGTAAAATGGCTAATTCAGTCATTGACATGGATTCTGGGCTAGTGAAATCATAATAGTATTTCATGGAGCTGTTTATTTATACATATATTTTGTAAGTAGAGTCATACGACTCCTGGAAGCGAAACGAAAAGTATCCCTATTTTCCTAGTCATAGGGATTCTTTTCTTTTTTTTTACTTATCGTTACTAATTTAACATGACAATAGCTGGTCCTTTATTTATTTTGAGCTTAGATAAAAAGTAAACAAATTTGCAATGTTTTATTCAGTTTTATTCCAAAACAATTTTTCTATTAATTTCTACCGTACTAAAGATTTCACTATAATTAGAAATTAGAAAACACAATTAAAAAACGCTGCAAATGAGCAATAAATATTTATAAATAAACGACTACTTATCTGCCGCTATATTTCGCACATGTTCATAGAAATAACTGTCGGTGGTAATATAATTAAATGTTCATTATAAGGGCTATCTTGAGGCTTCAAGACCAACTGACTGACAGGTAGCCACTACTCGCAAATAATTAACGCAGAAATGTTTGCGTACACCATTTGCGGAGTACTATAGTAACACCTAGAGTAATTAATTATCCTGCAGTTGCTCGTTGGAGTCTGCGTAATATTCTGATCGTGTCATTATCTTAGCTGAGAATGTCGACACTTTCTACACAAATGGAGATGGTATGTGGGAGCTACTTATTCTTAGAGCACTGAGTAGGCATTCTAAATCTAAATATTAACATAGTTTCTTGGGGGAAATGCTGTACCAACGGCCAGATACAGACTGACCGCACGGCCTCGCACGGGTACCTCGGGTATTTAGTATATGAGGCAAACGCTCAGAGCTACACACCCGAGCTCTATCGTCTGTCATTTATCTCGCCTTTCATTTGTCTCGCAGTCAATCCAGCCAAAAAGTCGCTGCCTGCCTCGCGAGGTTGCGCGGCCACTTTGGATCCGGTCAACGACAAAATGTTTCATTTTTGGGAATACTGCTTATCCAGTAACACCCAGCATAAATTCGCCCTTTTAAGGCTTACCTTCACATGTAGGGGTATCAATAGTTCATTATAAGCCTATGGTACCTAGAGATTTATTTGGCGTACATTGAAAAGCTTTTATCTGCATTGCTTTGTGCGATAACGGAGGTACATTGTAGCCGAGATTTCTAATCCCAAGCTAAGCTAGCATGTTAGCCATTAGTCTAAACTCCAGGGGACAATGTTGGTGAATAAATTCATAATCGACAGTTGAAAAGCTTATGAATAAGAATGGTGCTGAACACCTTGTCAAGGAAACGTGTTGATGGAATTAGGAGTAAGTAGTAGGGATATTCCGCCATCCATCAAAGATGCAACCTAGTTACCAAATAGGCTAGTACTGACAATATATTAAATTCAAAATATCAAATTTCATGAATAATTACTAAGGAAACCGTGCCGTACTAAATAAAATTATATATAACAAGACATAGCAGCAGTCGCATTTAACAATGCACAAATTAAACATTGACAAGTTTCACATGTAACCCACTATTGACTAATGCAAATTTTTGGAGCTCTCTATAAAAACTTAAAAAGGTATTGATGAGTATGGGGAAAACACAATTAACATAAAAAAATGTCGTTCAGCTAAAATACAATAACATTATTTGTTGTGTATTTCAGAATAGTGTCTCGCTTCGGCTCTGGGCGTCGTCGGGTGGCGGGCGTAAGCACCGATCGCATGTACCGACGTCGCGCCGGCGGGCGCCGACTTTCCATCACTCAATTGTCATCGCCCTGAGGTAAATGTACATAATACCATGATATTTTACTTGCCTACGAGCTCAAAACTTGCCTATAAAACTAAGATATGGTGATAGAAAGAGAACCTACAAAGTAAATATTATAAATGATTTTAAGGTAAAAATGTAGAGCCAATAATTCGATAGAATTTGGTAATATTTATATAGGAAGTTTGAGATCGAAAGATAAGATAAGTATGACTCTATTGAGGTCGACAACACCTCATTTAGACAATATAACACTATCGATCGTTTAGATGTTATAGATTACCTGGTAAAGCATATAAATCGTATTAGTCGACCTATATTTGTGCATTGAATTACTGAATGGGTGGTAATTAATTACTAATTTATGTTAAGCTTGACGCTAATAAACAATTAAGTCCATAACACGTTAATGACGGCATTTAACGGCGACAACGTTCACGAATCAAATTTACTGCATAATCAAGTAATTATTTAGCTCTAAGGTAAAGAGGTAGCCGACTGATAGCGTTCAAATCAGTACATCAAACGCAATCCGTGTTTCGTACCGTTTCGGTACGTAAGCGTCGTCCATCCCTCTCACACCACAGATTTTACAAGGAACTATGACAGTGACAGCATGTTATCTCGATGACATTATGATTACATTAGGAGTTCCCGCTTACCTTACAGGACTGATATATCACTAAAATCAGTAGTAAGCTCCTCATTCAATAATGAAAACGGTTTCAAAATCAATCTAAAAAAAGTTTTCGCATAGTCTCTGGACTGTTGGCAAATTCGAGCCAATTTTTGTATAAACTAAGTAAATGAAATTTGTATTGATTTGTTAAAGAAATATCTGTTTTAACTGAAATTTCAACTACGGCTGAGTATTGCATCGTTGTGGGATACTGCGCCTATAAGGACTATAGAAATTGCAACAGAATCAGAGCATAGCAAATTTTACAAATGGGAAATACAACCCTATGCTATAAAAGTTAAGTACTTTGGTATGTGAACAATCATTTTAGAAATCGGGACGTGTCGATAGAAGCTAAATCAGCTAACAACACTATCGTGAAGTGTTAAATAGTATTTATACCGGATCCCTTTGTATTTTGTCGGCATGATGTCGACTCGTACTGATGGCAGCGCCGTTGTTTGTGTAGTAAAATACGATCGTAAATCAATGTTAAAGGTCAATTGAGTTTCCACGTAGCGTTTTAGTGTTGCTAATTTTTGTTTAGGGAAAACATGAGTGTGTAATTTTCTTATTATGAGCCATCTAGCTATAGTAGAGATACCGTTAAAATGTTGATTTAAATTTTCTTAAAAATTATGTTTCGGAAAATAAATAATATAATTCTAAAAATCACCTATATATTTACATCTATAAGCGATAAGCCATTTTTGTAGTATCTACTTGGTAGAGGATAAGTTCAGATCTGGTTGGAAAGTTAAGAAAAAATACACAATATTTTATAGTGACGTAGGCAAGACAAAAATGTAATTTGAATTTAGCTTTCTAATTATTGTTAGTTACAAAATATTTGATATAAAATCCATAGAGACTTAGGTCTCTCTACATACTTCAATAGGTACCCAATATCAAATTTGAACTCTGTTTCTTACTGTTAAAAAATTCATTACACGGAAAAAAATATATGAAGTAAACTAAATCCAATCAAAATGTAGAGCGCCCGGAAGCCCTCTACCGTTGCCAAATTTTAACGCGGGCAAAGTCGCCTACCATGTTATACATATGTCGTAACAGACTAATCCCATAACTTCAATACGAATTCCATTCCAATTCATTTGCGTTTCCTGCATGACTCATAACAAATTAAATCCAGCTCTATTTCCATTGATAGTACTTGATTAAGTCACATTTTGTAAGCTAACAAAATCTAGGTACAGCACAGACGTACAGAATGACCAACTAGTCTGGTTGTGTTCAGGATACTTTACATAGAGTGTAATATAAAAGTGCAATATTGATTATGTAATCGGCCGAGGCCGTGTCGGGTCTCGCAAAGTGTGGGTTCCGTAGCCATTTCAATAATGAAATATTTTCATATGTTTTATTATTACAAGAAACAATGCTATACTATTTGCAGTGGATTTATGTCTCTATTAATTATTTTTTTGAAATGACGCGGGATTAGCTTTGGATCCAAAAAAAACTGATTTTTATAAACCGTTGCTTAGCAGTTAGAGGATGCATTATGCGGCAAATTAATATGCCATGAATGGACTTTATTTGGCACACGATTCCACTATGATTTATTGTTCGACGCTGAAATGCATTTTTTTAGCAGTGATAAATATCTATGAATGTGCCAAAATTCACTCTTATAGTCGTAATAGTCTCTTAATAAAATTACTGTGAATGTGATCATGACAAACGGACATTGCAAAACTATAAGGGTTCCTCGTTAAAATACGGAACCCTAATATAAAATGAAAATCCCATATTTCTTCAACGAGGAATGAAGAAGGCCGATTTATAATCCACTGACAGCCTCTGACTTTATCTGTAAGTACGTTTTAAGGGTCCCACTAAATATAAAGTACAGTGAAAAGCTATAAAAACTTTGATCCTTAGAGCATTATCTTTCATTATCAACGCTCTGATCATTCGTGTCCCAGACTTGATTCAAACACTCATAATACTGTACATCCCATCAAATTATCGAAGCTATACTTAACGAGGACCATAAATCACATCAAAATGGGATAAAAACTTCACACCTCCTTAAAGTCGTATTCATGGATCCCTTTCTAAAAGGCTGTAGGGCATGCCAGTAAACCAGCACAACGAGGATCGGACAGGCGACTCATTAACACCCATAAAATTGTAACAATGGACTAAATAATTTACGATCACAGTTCCAACGTCCTTGCGACTACAATGTTGCAGAGATTGAATAGTTTATAGAGCAGGGGGCAGACGCCACTAGTTCATTACTCGATAGGCAATAGGGAGTATGCGTAGTTTTCTTTTTTATTTAACATTTATTATAAATAGAGGGGGATGTACTGATCCTTGAACCTGCAATTCGTTGGCGCATTTTTAGTTGTTATGTGAAGTCAGGATTTAGGTAAGTCAAATAAAATTTAAAAAAAGAATATTTTTTTAAATTCAATTTATCGAAATGCTGACTTTATATAACGATTAAAAATGCGCTAAAGATTTATTTTACCCGTTCTTTTCTGAATCAGCTGACATATATTTTTTTTATGATATACTTACTGTGAAAGAATTTTAGAAATATATTTCTAAAATTATTATATATTATTAAAATAATTAAATATATTATTAAAATAAAGCTATTTTTAAGGAAGTTATCGCGTTTATTTTTTGTTTTTACGTTCCCGACGTTTCGTTATATAGTTATAGTAATAGGTTTATTTCAATGTGTAGTATTCGCGTAAATATAAGAAATCAATATAGAAATATGTTACTTTATAATGCTGCCCATTAAAGTTTGGTAAAAGAAAGAAGGGGGCCTTGCGTTTATACTAATGACAGTGACGTCACACTAGGCTAGTACGTTTTGTATCTTTTTTTTATCGAAAAATAAGCGTCTTTGAACGTAAAATAGAAATAAAATCGCGATAAAATCCTTAATATTTAGTTTCATTTCAATGTATAAATAATTCAATTTTTATCCCGTTTGTAATCATAAATACATTTCCAAAACTACATACTCCAAGAAACAAATCAGCAATTCAGGATGGTACATAGCTTGAAACAGTCGATTCTAGTACTATCCGTTGATTTTATGACACATTTATATTCTGAGTGATGCAATAAGTATAACCACGAGTGCGCCCCTGACCGCACCTCGGTCTAAAATAAACTACTTGACGTATTATATTCGCAAACATGTCACGTGGCACTTAAGCACTTATGGCACATTATGACAGTGATGCATTTTAGGTATAAAGATGAACTTAACACAAGGTACAGTATTCTGTAATCAAATCTCGATCGGGTGATTAATTTTTTTGAATCACTATACGAACAGCGCAACATCGCACCCAATCTGTAAGTAGGGCTGATATGTAGAGTTCCTACCAATTGGCATGTCAATAACTAAACTGCAAACCTGCAAAATTGGCTATAAAGATTGGGTGCCAAATTGGACCGTTCCTAGAGGCTTCTTAGATAAGTCAACAGTATAATTTTAATAGTTAGTAATAAGATCCCCCGAAGACCTATCCCCTCGCAATTAGAGAAATTAGGCCCTTTTTGAGAATTGTAATGTAATGTTAGCCAACTGCTGGGGTCAACTGCTGCAAATGATAGCATAAACAGCGAATTGATCTCAGCAGGCGGAGGAACGAATGCAGGAATATGGAAAGATAATTGGGACTATGGATTGAGGTTTGGATGGATATGAGATGGGACTATCGGAAGGTTTGCGGACACCTGCTATAATCAGCTTTTATCGAATTACTAATGGCAGGTGGCGACTCGCCGCTCTTTAGGTGGGCCCTCTAAAAAGTCCTATTATAGGAATTATATAGTAAGAATTTACTGTAGCTAAGTAAGCACAAATACATGAAGAAAATGTTAAGCATCAATAGCGAAACTATGTTAACGTAGATATTGTTAACCTTTAAAGTTTAACAACTTGTTTAAGAAACATGTTGTGTTATTAATAATAAGTACTGACCTTACAAGCGCCCTGTACGCATATAGCCCTCGAGCCCTGGAGGGTACAAGGCGTACCATCCGCGACCAGAGACAAGGAAGCGTAGAAGTGTTGACCCATGGGCCGGCAGTTCAGGGTACACGGAGAACTACCTGCACGGAGAACATTGCTATTTGAGTATCATATCGACTGTTGATTTTACGTATTTACAAAAGAGATGCGATTTTTTTTAAGGTCTATTTTCGAAACAGTCTTAAGCCTAACGATAGACGTCCGATTGACATTAGAAAACTACTCATGTTTTTACGCATCTTATTAGAAAAAGATGAAGATATAACATGGTAACGATTCAATCGACTTATATTGATCGGTCGTC
Organism: Pheosia gnoma; assembly: GCA_905404115.1. Taxonomy (NCBI): domain Eukaryota; kingdom Metazoa; phylum Arthropoda; class Insecta; order Lepidoptera; family Notodontidae; genus Pheosia; species Pheosia gnoma. Next base: position 4,759,109 of record FR989910.1, read on the forward strand.
GGCGTTAGATATAAAGAAAAAAAACCGTCTTCAAAAAACTAAAAGCTAAAAATTATCAAATCTAAAAATCAACTTCGTCTAACTTAAATATACAACCGAATTGGTTAAAAAGTCGGTTTAAAATTATAAACGTATATGCGCAATTATTTTCAAAATGAAAGTCATGATATCTCTTCTCTTTTTATAGCTTTTAAACAACAGACTGAGGGAAGACGTAGGCGACAACTTTTGACGTTTAATAAATGACGTCATAGCAACGCCTTTTGATTACGTGCGAAACTATCAAAGATCAGAATTAGTGGTTCTTGATATGATCCTGCACGGTGACAATACGCACATTTATCGTGAACTCATACAATTCAATTTAGCCGGTGGCACAAATTCAAGTACCAATTCTGACAGATTATTAGCGAAATTGACTGAACAAGGCGTGTCGAATGTGTTGGCATACAGTGTAATGGCTTAGATCAGCAGTTAACATACAATTAGAACGGTTCTGATGGTACAACATAATCCGGAGCGATGATAGAATGACACATCATTTTATTATGACTAGCTTTTGCACGGGAGTCGTCTTGTGAGTTTGATAATATATATATTACCAACCACAGAGAACATACCGTACCATCCATCTAACAACCGAAAGTCGACCAACGTTGGACACAAGACTCCCCCAACAACTTCACACATCACGGTCTTCTGCCCCTCGCATCCATCAGGTGCATACCACAATGTGGGGCCATACTACAATATAACTTCTGGCTCGTGATCATCAGACTATTTCTACCGCAACCACAGTCGGTTTACCTAATGGCAACAAATACTGGCAACATCAGCATAAACCTCTACCAAAGTTTGTTTTATAACTCTTCGGCCGCTGTTAGCTAGAGCCAACGATCTCTCTAAGTGAGATTCCAGAGATCTATCTCTAGATGGATCTCTGGGGTATCTTTTATAGAGATCGTTTTCCAAATACTGTATAGGAGTAACTAACCATCTATATAAGGCACCCAGGTGTAGAATCGCCCTCGGAAAGGTCTTCTGTCATAAGCGGAACATTGTTCAGCTCTTGAGTTCATCTCGCCATCAGGACAGGGCTATGAAGAATACAATAAAATTAAATAAACATTTTATTTTCTTTTTTATAATTACTTTTTTATGAAAATAAATATACAATAAAATGAAGAAACCTGAAAATGCTTAGAAGGTTTTTTCAAGTTGAGCGGAGTTTACATCATAATTCGCACCTTCTAGTCTTTACATATAGACAGGCGCCATCGAACTGTGGGCGGCGAATCATAATGGGATCTTAGAACCCCTGCTGACGTAAAACATGGTAATGCTAATCAAGCCAAATTAACAAAACAACAAAACCCGCCCGACTAATAAAACTGAGGCGCCAGCAATAAAAATATAAGCTAAACAACTCCGTGCAAACATTAGACCATTATAAATATAGATAACGCAATAAAAATGAACTTTTATATCCTATTATGTCGTCTATAATTTAAGCAAATTGAATGGTACAATGGTAATGACGGAAACATTTACGATTTACAAGCTCGTAAATCAGTATTCATTTAATGTGTGAGGATTAAGTGCTGGTACTTGAGGGCTTTGTAGTGTGTGACCGAACGAACCATTGTGAGTCATTACTCATATTTATCGAAGCTTAGTGGAAAACTTGCGCAAGAAGTCGTGTGAGCTATACTTTTTATGAGACTACGCCCGCCACACACTCCCACCACTGCTACTCCTGTAAGCCAGGATCTACAGTGGTGTCCAATGATTACACCGAGGTTTGACCCTCGGCGAGACCCGGAATAAAGTTTATTGTCTTGGAACCCGCACGAATTTAATCTAAAGATAAAAATAGGAGGAGTTGGCAGAAAATTGTCCACTTCCCTCCATTGCAAAGCTATACTTATAGCATAGTAGATACTTTCGTGAACATATTTTTTTTGGTCTACTTGGTCATGTTTTCCACCGGGATTGAGCCCTTCCTACCATGATGTGTAACTTCCGGCTTTTACCGAACCTTCCTGTTGTTATAAAACCCGGGGGTTGGTTAATTAATTATTAATAAACCTCCTGTGTAACCGGATGTTTTGAAGAGAATGGAGTAGAGTCCTGGGCGTAGCCAGGGGTTGCTTCAGGGTAGTGCAAAGCAAGGAAACTCTAATTGAACTATTATAATTATTTCGTAAAAATCTGATGCCAATAGAAGGCGCTCATTCCCTAATGTCAATGCTCTCATTTGCCAAGCTACTATAGCAGCACATGATTTGTGATAAGGTCTTATATTTTTTGCTTCACTCTATAAGCCAGAGAGGGGCAGCTAGATGCCCCTTTGTGCCTCTTTATGGCTACGCTCACGAGTAGCATATATTAATTATATGTTCGGGTATGTCATCACATATACCAACATCATAGTACTAACATGTACCTAGTATGATAGCTGGGGCTCAATTCTGCTCATTCACAAACGCTTCAGTCTAGCGTCGATTGAATGGTTTTAGACATTTGGTAGCCTACTAGTTTTTTAAAACCAGTGGCTTTCCACTGACCGATTCAACTGCCATAGAACTATTTCGTATTCTGTACTTCAGTCGCGTATAAGATTGTGTGCTTAATTCAATAATACTTAGTGAACTTAAAATGCGCTATGCGGTGTCAGACACTAAACGCAAACAAAGACAAACGAAAACAAAAGTGCTTTTGTTGCCTAATTTATGTTTATCAGTAAACATTCCAGTAACCAATTGACTTTTTATTTTTCTTACAAAGATGTTGCACTCGTGATATCGCCTGTCGACTCCCTGGCACACCGGATGCACCTCTCTGGTGACCCGTACCGTGATGACCGGCGGCGCTAGAGTTGTGTCATCTTCTGATGACTTTATTGTATGTGACTCACTTGTCCTGCAACAAATAAGATTAGGTACCTACTTAATATTATTTAGAAGTATTCACGATGCGTTAAAATGAACTAATTTAAATTGTAAACATAACTTTTCCATTACGTCTATAATGATCCACGTTAATTATTATTATAGTGCCATCTAGCATTATTAACATACTACATGATTATTAGATAACAATTTGCTTAAATAACCTAATCTCTCGTTACGTAAAAAAATAAAAAAGTTGAGCCGAGAATCAAAGCAACAAACGCACAACAGTGTAGAGAAAAAACAAATGCATTTCAAGTTCAACAATAACTCAAAGTCAACAACTCAATATTAATTAAGCTGATTAATCTCTTAAGAAAATAAAATACAACATAACACCGTAGCGGCGTCAACAAAAGCTTCCATAATGAAATCAACCCTGCAGCCGACAAATAGCCCTGGATACGATAATCTAATTTGTTCATATCAAAAATAAAAACATGATATAACTTAATCGTTTAACGTACGAGTATAAGTCGGGCCGGACATTACAAATGGTGCCCTTGTAACAGGACTAGCACATTAATTTAATGTAAACTCGGCTTGGATTTGAATATTCATGTACACGAAGTGAAAGATTCGTTCGGCCCGGTACGTATGGTCGTTTATCTGGAGGTGTTTAGAAAGATAGCACGACATCGGTAGGTTTCTTGGCGCCGTTACAGAGATGACACCCGTAGATTACTTTGTGGATGGCATACACGAGAACTAACCAGTTAAAACTCATTCGCTGTTAGTGCAGTGCAATTTTAAATTTGCGTATTACAGGAATTTATTTAATCGTATTTAATTTTAGAACATTCGTTGATTTTAATCCCTCTAATATTATAAATGTGAAAGTTTGGATGGATGGATGTTTGTTACTCAATCAGGCCAGAAGGGCTGAACGGATATGGATGAAATTTGGCATGGAGATAGATTATAGTCTGGAATAGCACATAGGCTTTTTATCCCGGTAAAATATATGGTTCCCGTGGGATAGATTTGTCATACTTTTTAATCGCGGTTAACACCGCGGGGCGCAGTTAATATGAAAATATATAGACAATTATAGATCCCCAAAAAAAACTTTTTTTTAGAACTATCCTCCTGATAACGTGTTGAAAGATACAACGTTATGTTTACTTTAAATTATTTTAATTGATTTATTATTAAACGAAGCCAGTTCTAAAAGGATCCACAATACATACCATATTTATTGAAAAATAAAAATCCAAAGTCCATAACGTAATCTAATATACTGTACTCCAGTATTTCAATGTAACAGTTCATTCTAATACCGATAACCGATGCAGCAGACAGCAATATTTCATCCTCGCTCTACGACCGACTAATGAAATGCGGTGTCGGTCGAACCAGATGACAAATAGCTTCCATCCTAATTTGTCGGGCATGTTATACGACGCCCTATCAGCAGGACACTTCGTGGTGTACGCTGTATAACTCTAATGATGGAATGTATAACTTACTTTTAATGTGTAGATGGAATATGGAAGGCATTGGACATTGGATTAGTAGACTTATATTTTTTTATAACTATTAAATGTGCTATGAGCAGCAGAACAAGAGTGGACTCGCGTTCATAGTTTAAACCAGAGTGAGAATCGAACCTGGACCACCAGGTTATCGACGCTGAATGCCTCTACAATGATTGTAATATTTGGATTATTAGTTAAGTATGTATTTAAAATAAAATAAGTGCAAGCTATCGTATTAAGATTATTGCTACATATATATATATATATCTATATTTACAGCAGAACTGTTAAATATTCTGGTTTTACTACTACTAGCATATTATAAATAAGCTATGACATTAATTTTTGCGGTGATAAATAGGTACTCGAATATATTCAGTAGTGCGACATTCCAAGGCTTTATAATTATTATTAATGCCAAGGTTTACAGTATATCTTCTCTCGGATTAAAATAACCTAGATGCACCTAATTATTTAAAACTATATATTTATGGAGAACAGAGTTCAAATAATCTAAGATTTTTAGCTGTGCGGAATAAAAGAATGTGATTTTTTAAATAAATAGAATACAGTAGTGAAAGCCCCGTTTAAAACGGTCTAACAGTTTTCTGCAATGTTCGTACAAACAAACGCACGGACAAGCATTCTAAAACCATTTATTTGGACTTAGTGAAGTCCAAATTCAGAGAAATCCTACACCGAAAAAAATGTTTGCTCATAATTAACAAAATTTTTGACAACTAGATACTAACGTAAATATTATAACTTGCGAACAATGTGTTGCTAGTAAAAAAAACTTGGACTTGCTATTTGCAAATCAGTTTTGTAAATAATAATCAAAGTACAGTTAGTTTTAACTAAACTTTATTTTTTATTTTTTTTGTTATAACTGCAAGTAAGGCCAGTTGTCGTTTTATATAATAGTAAGTATAGTAAGATAAATATATATACATAGATAGCGTGTAGATATCCGTCCAGTGCCGGATTAGCCACGTACGTAGCAAGAGATAGCAAACCATCGCATGTCGATCATGCGATGGTTTGCTATTTCAGCTCTGCGTCTTGGGGGGTCTCGCGACTGTACGCAAGAAATTATATCAAGTAAGATAAGCAACACCTAACTTAGTAATAATAATAAAATATCGCCAGACGAGAACCGAAAGTATATAATACATATATTAATACTAAACATCCATGTCTCGGGTAAAAACATTTGTGTTCATCACACAAAGTTTGTACCCACCACGATTTCAACCCGGGACCCTCAGCACAGGGTCACTACAGAGCTAATCAGGTCGTCAATATATTAATGGCCCCGCGCTGGCCTAATCCGGCTCTGGATCCGTTAAAGCACGGCGCCGCCGGCGGCACCCACTAATTAAGAGTGACGGTATTTTGATTACCTACTTATCTGTAACAGGATTGCTATCTGCCCGTATTAATCCTGGCTCCTCGGATCCATCTCAGGTCGCTGGACCGTCTGTCCGTAAATAACTTGACCCGTGTAGTTAACGGTGCTATTGATCACTTTGTTTGAATTATTAATTATGATTGGAATTAGAATGGATGAATGTATTGGATCAGTTTTAAATGGTTTAAAGATGCTTGTAAGGTCTGTGCTCCGGTTTTATGAGTTGTGTGTGTGGTGTGTGTGAGGTTTTGTATGAAATAGAGCTTGGCCATTGGTTCACATTGTGATTTACGGGCTGATTTTGAAAAGCATTGCCAAAGTTCCGTATATGAATTGATTTTGTTAATTATTTTTGAGTAAAAGTGGTAATAAATAATTACGTGGTAGTAAGAGTAATAATGAGTATAGAGGGAGATAAAATGAGTGAATGACAATACAGCATGGTTTAGAAATGGTTTACTACCATTTGCACCGACTCCTCTTTAGCACATTGGCAATCATAGTGAGGTCGAAATTGAAATGTCGATAAAAAATAAATTTACAATACAACAATGTGACAATTATGAGATTATGAGCAAATAAAAAAAACTGACTTCATATGATGATTACAACTACGCTAAAGAAGCGCAATGAGCGCAAAGAGTAGTATAAACTTTCTAAGTCTCACTGTACTATTTAATTAATTTTGTACTTTAATCCATTGAGATATAAAGTATGTGAAGTCTTGGAATACACCACAGAGAGCGAACCTTGGACAATCGTACATAAATCTCGCATGAATGCATTCTACCAGCGTCACACTGACCCATGACCAGGCGCGGTGCTATCTCGCCACACCATGGGAACACCAACACGTTGTGCGGTGGTAGGGATGGGAAGTCGCTTCGGATTCATATCCGAAAAGATACATATCCGGATTAAGTTACTTTATAAAGAAAATATGATTCAAATTGATATCGCTTGACAAACACACTGATTGTACGGTCCCAAACTGAGCACTTTTATTATGGGTACCGTACAATTGAGTGAGGGTGATCCCATCCCGGGCTCGAATCTCGGCATAATCGAGCTTGGTGTAATGAGCACGAATGTTTGTACCCGAGTCATGGTCGTTTAATATCTATGTAAAAATACCTATACATACTTGAATTAGCGCCTCACAATAAAGCGCCGCTTTCTTTAACACCGTATAATTTATGTGTTCGTCTGGCGATATTACTATTATTATTACATTAATTCCACTTTTACATGTTTGCTGTCTGGTTCAGTCGAATTAATTATACGTGGGCTGGCCGATATAGGAGACGAATTTTCAAGTTGGTCACTCGTAGCTGCTCGTGAGCTCAGACTGGATCTGGGTTTGAATCTCATAGAGATATGGGTCTGCGGATCAACTCTTATCGGAAAAGTCCATCACTACAAATTACGGCACTCAACCAGACGCCTCCTGTCAATTACCGCATGTTCAAAACCCAAATCCCTCATTAGCGCAACAACATGCATATAGACAAAAATGAGGTTTGTCTTCTTTATAAAATTTACGGTAATCGCAAGCTCATTACCGTCCGCAGCGGAGGTGATGCGCGTCAATCATGCGCGCGCGCAGGCAATCAATGCCTTAACAATAACTGCTTGTTACATGCTACGCTACGGGGTTTCCATTACCTTAATTTAGCCGATAAAAACCGTACGCGCTGGGTCGCGAGGGCATGTTTAACCTTTGCCCTGAACATGCGTTTATACTTAGCAAATGTTTGGGATAATGTTTTAATGAAACGATTTGGAGGCCGAACATGCAGCTGTTCTTAGATCGCGTTAGCTTACATCGAGATTTAAAGTTTAAACTTTTTATAATATGTATAAAACACAATTTAAAAGGTACTGATACTATGAAATAAAACATTAAAGAAAATTGAAAACCCTGTTTAAAAATAACTATAAAAATTTGTAAAATAGTATTTCGGGTACCACTCTACAACCGGCTACATAAGCATTTTAGCAATCTCTAAAGCAATTTATTTATAAACTATACTTTTAGACTTCTTTAAACGTTCCTTTATTGTGTTGTGGAATTTTAAGAAACCCCACACACAAGTAAGGCCGCGGCTCAAACTTGTAGCTGATAGAGTCGTCCAAGACCACCTACATTCTAAGGTTAATCAAATCACCGCGACCAATGAACCGGCTGAAGATCAAGCGTCAGATTATTAAATCGCACATGTCGACCGTTTGATATACGCAAATGAGCCGGCTCTAATCGGCGATGACAGCCGAAATGCCACCGCAGTAAACACAGCAAATAAATTAATGTATTAATTCAATGGCTAGTAGAATATACGGCGAGTGCGCTTGCGCCTGAGCGTTGTGTCAATCTCAATTACTTTAGTCGTTAAAGTTTTCAAGATAATTACGTATTTACCTCGAGCATGTCTGATGGAACTTAAGTAGTTGCAAGGACGTGTGAAATCCGCCAAGCCGCGTTAGTCGGCGTGGTGGATAATGGCCCTTATTTCTCCTTGCCTTGAGAGGACCTAGAGTTATAGTGTTCATAATTCTAAACTATGCTCATAACTACTAAACGAACTGTAGAGTCTTAAAATGATTTTGTGATGTTTTTTGACGACTCATGAGTAAGTTCTGTACAGTTTTTCTAAAATAAACAAAAATTTGAGTATGATTCAGTAGTGAGTCATTGAAAGAGTTGCTTAAATAATTTACATGTCAGTAACTTACAATCATCTATATGAATTAAAATATTAAGCATATAAAAGTGCAGTTGCCACCAGTACATCTGAAATGTCACTTATATACATAATTTGACGACCTAATTAGCTTAGTTGGTTGGAACCCTGCCTTCTACGCTGAGGATATCGGGTTCGTATCCTGGTTGGAACCAACTTTGTTTGATGAATACGAATGTTTATACCCGAGTCATGCATGTTTAATATCAATAAGTATTATATACTGGGTTTGCCTCGAGTCAATTATACGGTACCCATAATACAAGCTTTGCTTAGTATGGGACCGTATATTTGGTCTGGCGATATTATCATATCATTATTATGAACTATATAATGTCCCTTAATCATGTATACCTGAGTACACACTGTCTCTCCTGCACAGAAACGCCTCCCCCACACGACCGGGAGCAAGGGCTCCAGCTGCCCCATGCACTCCACGCGTATGCTGCACCTGGCTCCGGTACTGCAGTCACCTGGAACCATATAAATAAAATAAATCAGATCCATAGGCGTCAATAATCTGTTACATCTGTTCTAACATCACAAGTATATCTCATGAGTCGATACACTAAAGACGAGATATAACAAAAACTACTGAATCAGTTTTGTCTGCTTTCTGCGCCGAGTGTCCCGGGTTCGAATCCTGGTAGGGACACAAGCTTGGTGTGATGAGCACGAATGTTTGTACCCGAGTCATGGATGTTTAATATGTATATAAGTATTATATACTGAGTTCGCCCTCAGTCCATTGTACGGTACCCATAACACAAGCGTTGCTTAATGTGGGACTGTATAGTTGGTGTGTTCGTATGGCGATTTTTATATTTATTTATATCTGTTCTAACATCACAAGTAAATCTCATGAGTCGATACACTAAAAACGAGATATAAAAAAAACTACTGAATCCATTTTAATCAGATTTAGATCGGAACCAATTTAAGTTATATTACGGTATTCAATAAAAAAAGATATTAATTAAAATCGGATTATCGACTCGAAAGTTATTTGAATATAACACCATTGAGATAATGAAAAAAAAACAAGATATTACAAAATCTATTAAACAATTTTTAATAGCATTTAAATAAAGACTTAAGTTAATGTATATCCTATTTCATAAAAATAGAATCATCAAAAAAAGACATAGCGGTGTCAATTTTTTTTTCAATGGCTTAAAAATGTAAGGATTCACAATAAAACTATCTTATTTCGTCGTGTCCATTCATCTCCAGTGAGCTGTCTATGCGATTAAGATTCCTAAGCAAGCCTAATAAAAGGGTTTCGCAAAATAAATATTACCTGAGGTGCTTCAGTTGTCGTTGTTACATTGGCAGCTGTCGTCAACACTGCAATTTCAACCATCATGGCAGTCCTTGAAAAGAAATTAATAGGGTTACAACATCTTTAAAAAAGTTTTAAACACATTAATAGATAACTTAACGGTACGAGTTGAGGACCGCTGACCAAAATGTCGCAAGTTTGATCCCAACCAACAGGTGGGCGGTGCAACAAAACTAACGTGAAATTGAAAGAGTAAAATTTTAATGTAAGTAGTCATTTTGACACAACCACAGGCTATTTAAATAAAATTAATTTTAAGGATTTTCTCGCGATTAATTTATGTTTTTAAGTTTACGTTTACGTGAAAACTGTATTTTTATTAAGATAGGTACGCACTACTATTGATCCTGCACGTAAGTACGTACTACTATTGAAAACACAATACACAACGTACTTACTATACTCAATTAGTATATATTACAGACTTTAGTAGACAAAGAAAGGAACGTAAAAAAGAAAGAGCGACACGTTGCCCCATTATTATCTCTATCAATTTGTCAGTGTATCCACTTTTTGCTCTCACGGCTAACCGAACAAGGTAATGAGAGGTAACAACATCCACTTACACGATTGTCTTGAGTTAAACACGCGGCGGGTTGCGTACTGGGTGGGTGAGCACAGTGACATGGAATCACTTTGTGTATCACAGCTTTCCCAATTTGGTTTGGTGATGATAGGGCTGGATCAAAAATAAACTTTTTCTTTCTCGTGCTTTTGTAATTATTTTTGAAAAGTTATTATGAATCAGAATCAGAATATTTTGAATTCACGTCGACCATTATGTACGGTACTTATGAATCGTCAAAAGTTACAAAAATAGCATGCTACTACTTTACCACCCGTTCGGAAGTACATACGTACGGAAGTACGTTTACATAAGTAATTTGTAAATGTGGGAAGCATGTAGCCATTAACTGTAATTTTATACTTAGTTAGTACTTTTTGTTTTTTTTTTACCTGCTGCTAAAGTCTGATTAGCCGTTCCTACATTGTTCTCACATACCTATAACAATGTATTGCTCAAAAATGTAACAGATCTATTTTAAAAAAAGAGCAACCATGGAGTTTCTTGCCCGTTCTTCTCCATAGGAGTTCCTTTACTGGTGGTAGGCTTCGGCCGTGGCTAGTCACCACCCACTGAACAAAGCCATGTCGCCAAGCGGCCTAGCCGTGTTCCGGCATGATGTTCGGTGCTGCCATTCATGGATGGCGGGTCAGATCAGTTGCGCTGCATGTGCCTAGTGAATGTAGCGTCTCTATCTACTGCCGCCTTCCTACCTAGGCAAGTATGCTCCATCGTAGATCTCATCGTCACTTACCATCAGGTGAGATCGAGATCAAATACTTGCCTATAATGTAATAAAAAAAAAAAAAAAAAGGAACGGCGTTCCGAACGGGTGGTAAAGCAGTAGCATAATATTTTTGTAACTTGACGATTCATAAGTACTGTACAATAATGGTCTACGTGAATAAAAAATATTCTGATTCTGATTCTGATTCGGAATGCCGTTCCTATGGAGAAGAACGTATGTATGTGTGCACCTTTGTGTTTTGCATATTTGTAAAATTAAATCTCAGGATTTAAGCCGTAAGCGTTAAAATAATTTGCAATAGTGCTATGATATAAGTCAAAAGCATGAAACTAATAAAACAATTTAATCAATTTCGTAAAAATCTCTATCCTAAGATTGTCTGGAAAATATTGCAGTTAGCGATAAAACCGCCCAGTTTACACTGTTACCATATTTAGAATCTGATATGAAATGTTTACTCTAATCTATGTTAGGTATCTTTATATATATTAAGAGAATCATAAAATAATGTAAGTTATTAAAAATATATTTTGATCGTATTGCAAAAGCGCCAGCCCTGCACACATGCGCCCACGCAGTTCTCACCGCGGCATTGCGCAATCTGACATCTCCATTAGACGTTTGAAGCTGGACCGGGAACCACCGAACGCACCCGCACCACACATTAAAACGATCAAACGACTCTGTAAAACGCCCTAATGAACGTCTTAAGTGGTTTATTAAGTGCCGATCCCCGTTATTTTTATGTTAACATCGACTTCCATCGCTATGAGATATGGATGGGTTTACTGAAGTGTCCCCCCCTTGTGACGCAATTTTAATGGTGTGAAGACTATTTGCAAGTTTATTGCTGATTACCAATTAGTCTTGTTAGAGATAATGGTGTTTAATGAGAATGATGATTATTGATGATTCATGAAATGGTTATGTTGTAAATGTGGGGACCATGTAGCCATTATCTTGTAATTTTATACTTGGTCAGTACTCTTTCTTTTTGACCAGCTGCTAAAGTCTGCTTAGCCGTTCCTACATTGTTCTCAAATACTGCACAAAAATGTAAAACATTTATAAAAAAAAGAGCAACCATGGAGTTTCTTGGCCGTTCTTCTCCGTAGGAACGGCATTCCGAACGGGTGGTAAAGCAGTAGCTAAGCATTTTGTAACTTTTGACAATTCATAAGTACTGTACTTAATGGTCTACATGAATAAAAAATATTCTGATTCTGTTCTTATGGATCCAACGAGGTGATGCAGTCATTGCCATTATGCTTGTCCATAAACCCATATCTTTATCCTACCAAGTCTTACTGATTTATATTGGCTTGCTAGGAGTGCATTTGACTAAATTATTACACTGTGCAAAATTATCTCCAGCAGAATCAATGCGATCGATATTTCGAAATTACCCCGAAAGCAATAGACACGCCCATGCCAATATATTTTACGAGCAATCAAAACCCGGCTACAGCGAAACAAAGATACAAATCAAAAACGATATTAATTAACATTAACGAACGTTGCTCAAGTATCTTCTATACATATAAATAAAATTGGAGTGTCTGTTTGTAATATTAAAATAACCGCTTTTTACTAAGTGCATTTGGATGTAAACACGATACCTATACCAAAACAACATTTTTTACAATTTTTGTCTGTCTGTCTGTTTGTTCCGGGTAATCTCTGAAATGGCTGGACCGATTTTGACGGGACTTTCACTGGCAGATAGCTGATGTAACAAGGAGTAACTTAGGCTACTTTTATTTTAGAAAAAAACATAGGATATCACGAAAAAAAAATAAAACAAATGTTGCAGCGTTGCGCCTGATTAAGTTTGATAGCAACAACCTGAAATGCGTACCGCGGGCTCAGAATGCGCGAGCAGGCTGTTGCCAAAGGTTGTGTCTTTGTTAAATACCACGCGAACGAAGTCGCGGGTAACAGCTAGTTATAAATATAAACGTGTCAATAGTACTAATTGGATTTACGCAGCGGAGACCGCGGGCGGTGCGCAGACCAATTGGACAAGTAAACACGCGCAAAGAAATATCGCCTTATAAGGCGATGGGCACATTGAAAATAAACATACAAGTGTGCGTACATGGAATTATGGGGTCGTTACGGAGTCTTCACGTCCTGCCGGAGTGGATGCAGACATGTTTATTTGGATGTTGGAGCATCTTGATTAACTAAATATTTTTATACGTTTTAGACAGTAGGAAATAAATATAAGTATGGCCAAGCGAAAATTAACTCTATGGATGGTCCTACATAAAACAGCGCTTGTATTATGCGTACCAACCATAAAATATTTTCTAAGTATGCCTCTGTGTATTGAATACCTATAGCATATAGAATACGCTTTCATAATTATCCCTTTACTTAGGGAATTTCAATAAATATAAGTCAACTGGAACAGAAATTAATCGTTAAGTCCCACGGCTGTAACGCGAGTTTGCAAACATGTCGCCTATAAACGCAGCCAGTAAAACGGGATATTTAAAACCTAGCAGCACACAGTTATCTAAGAATAATAGGGGCTATACAAGATACAAATGACTACAATTCAACACTGCTATAAACAGTTATAAGCGGCACTCGTGGACCAGCCCCGGGATATAAGTTGTTATGCCCGCACTAGCGACAGTTTGCCTGCAAATGGTACTACATTGTTCTTTATACAAGTTATAGAGTTGTAAATAAGCTGTTATAAGTGCTATCAGCAATATATGAAATGGGTGTGAAATTATGCATGGATGTGAGAAATATTATATTTGAAAGCTTCTCAGTGTAACTAGCGGATAACATAACAGATCCGCGAATAAACACCCATTCTCGGTTGAACTTATCCTACGACCATCCCACTCACGACTGCCCAAGCAGAGAACAGATACTAGTACTGCAGCCCGAGCCGACATCAGCAACTCCCCCAAGGTACTCTTGACAGGTCTTCTTGAGCAGTGTTTAACTGGGACTATTAATGTTCAATAATATGTATGAAATACTTGTGAATCAGATCCTTCTCACATGATCAGAGACTTTTTGCACCGTTCATGATTTGAACTTTGTGTTTTTTTGCTTCTGGTAATGGAGATATCCATTTCTGCCATTTTAGTGGGGTGTCCCTCGACTAAGGTGCAACTAGCACCCTCCTAGCTCCCATAAAGCGCTGGTTAAAACATATTAATCTCTTGCCATTTCGTATGGTTAGCTAAGAAATGGCATACTGGTTGGTGGCTTTATGTGAGACTGCTGCGTCAAAGCCATTTGCTATAATGCAAACGCAAAAAAATGCTTACAATATAATAGGTAGGTTACATGACGTTATATTCCTTTTCCGTCTCTTCACATTCTAATATAAAGCACCGATAGACCAAAATAAAACAAGTTTATTTTTCCAAATGCATCAACTATACATTTAAAATGACAATTTTAGGATCGTGGGACCCGCTCTTGACCTTATTTTTTTAATCCGAGCGCAGCGCGTGCGCACTCCGCCGTGAATGGGCCGTATAATTTTTTGTTTACTTTTACTCTCAAAGGACTCTCAGGAGCCATCATAAAAAGTTTACCGTTCGGACACGTAGAACAATATTTATTGTGGACAAATGTTTCTGTAACGGTTTTTATGTTAAGCTTAAGTACATTAAAGTTTTACATAAAAAGTAGCAACGGCAATTTTTTATTTAATGTATAAACAAGACTCATAATTCCACTTTGCCATTTCAATTCTCACCTTTTAATTAAACTCTATTTAAACTTGACACTGGCAATATACACAAACGTGTGATGCCAAAAGAGAGAAAAAAAACAAAGTCAATGTGTCATTATAGTGTCTTAGTTTTCACACAAAAACAGCTGTGTAATGCCCCACGGTGGGAGGTAACGTCATAATCAGCACACCCACCGTGACGTAGAGTAGATGTAATTAGAATTTTATAACTTACTTAGAACAGTTGGATATCTTCTTAAATCTATATGAAAAACTCATCTGCTACCAACGGATTAACAATTCTTAATTGCATTACAATGACTCAATCACATCATCTATAGCGTATCGGTGAGTAGGCGCGGCTATATTGGAACATAATGTAAACTCGTGAGGAAATACGAATCTTTTATACAATTAATTTATTTCATACTTCTCGGAAATGGGCGCTTCGGAAATTTCAATGTACACTAACGAGTTTGCCGTCTACTGCTAGCCGTCAAGATGAGATAGTGCTCCAGTGGTCGACGCACAAGCTTTCCGCTCGTAAACGCAGAGCTCTCGGATATTTATTGGGTGTTGAGTTGTTCTGTAGTTTCAGGCTCATGAAACATTTTTACAACGTTTAACGCGTAAACATCTTTCACTGCTTCTTAGAAATAACAGGTAAGATCGTTAAACATAATATATCAGTCAGTGAGACGAGCCAATTTAAAGGGAATCAATTCTAAAATAATCCATGTACAAGCATTTTATTACCTAACTATAGATTAACTAGTAAATTGTAAGATATATAGCACTAAATAATATGGGATAGAATGAAATAAACAATCGTTGTTAATTTAAATTACATAAGGTTTATTTCATTTCTTATTAACAATTGATGCTTACCTCCAAATTTATAGAAGTTTACAATGGCATTACTAAGCACTTCTTTTCAATTATATATTGTAAACTTGAACAAATTTGAGCGATTGTCAATAAAACTATCAACAGCAACGTTCTAAATTTGAAATTAAACGGTCTTGTCACAATAGCCTTTTTCTTTTTAATTTCCCACTTGCGATTCTCCGCCAAGTGGATGGATTTAGTCTGGGATTTAGTCTATACTAAACGGTTAATATTAGTAGCTAGATGAACTTACCATAATAACTTTTTAGTGAGAAAATGTCTTTTCCTCTCCATTTTACGACGTCACTGTAAACTTTTACTATATTTAAACTTATACTTGTCTCTGTTCATTTTACTAGTTGGCGACAACTTAATGACTATCTTTTGAGATGGATTTACTGTGTCCGAGAATACTTCATAGTACCTACACAAAATCACATCACTGTATTAATGTAGATCACCATAGCGAAGACTTGATTTCATATTTGCCCGCATCTCCCCTGAAACAAAGAAATGATTGCGTTACAGACCATTGACGCGAGATCAATGTTATAGACGTTAATGACATGTTTCCGTTGCGACACATTTTGAACTTTGCGAGCAACATAAACAGATTTGTTCCGTTTTTATCCGATGCCGTCTCATCCTATTTTATTTTCCTTAATTCCACCGAAGCTTTTTAAAAAATACAAAGGGTTAGGATGTTAGGACCACTCACGGGATGGAGGAAGAATATATGATCAAATAATTTCTGTAGGTTGAGTAAGGAATGGAAATCGGTTGAATAAAGAAAACAATAAAGGTAGGATGTGACGTCATAGAATGAAAAGTGAACAACCACAAATGCCAAAGTCTGTTAATACTATTGATTCACAATCGAATGCTAATCATCACTGCTGACAGTTTTGTTCTCAAAAACTCTCAAAAGCGCAATTATACTTATCGTAGGTTATATTTTCTACTTAGCTCGAAGCTAAGCGAAGCTCCAGGAACCGATGGCCGTTGGGACTGAATGGTTTTATAGAATCGTCACCAAAAACTGGAGAACGAAAGTGTAGGACGGCCATCCCAAGGTGGACCGATGATATTACACGCGTCGCAGGAAGCCGGGGGATGCGATCGCCGGAGGACCGTGATGTGCTTTACCAACCCTGGAGTATACCTATTATAAATAACGTCAGCTGAGCGACCGATTGAAATTTAGGTACTTATTTTCTTACATGATGTTACTTTATAATCGTGTTCTTTCTACATATACGGGTAGGTGACTAAAGTATTTTTCTTTAAGGATTTAACTCGGAACAGTCCAGTCCAGTTTTACAAGACAACAAAATCTCCGGAAATTAGGACGATTATGTTAACAAGTGTTTAATCGCGAAACGCTAGGGAACGGAAGCTGGTACTAAGATAAGGTGCAAACAACATCGCCCCGAGAAACACTGAGTCACTCCCATAGGAGAGCAGGAATGCGGCCGATGCAGTTCAGAACTCATTCCTAATGGGACCACAGCGCTACGGACTGGTAACGAAATAGAATGAACGGTGTGAATTAAAGTTAAGGCCTTCAATGTGCTGATAAACCTTATTCACAGCTAATTTGACAAAATTTCGGCCCATGTTTCAAATAAGTTGTGGATACGACGTATTATGAAACAGGCCCTAAGTTCTTAATTTAAAAAATATACCTATTGATACTTTAGGTTATCTGCTGCGACAACACAAAGGAAAATTTTGACAACCTGATTAGCTTATTAGTAGTGGCCCTCACTTCTGCGCCGAGGGTCCCGGGTTCGAATCCTGGAAGAGGACGAACTTTGTGTGATGAGCACGAATGTTTGTACCTGAGTTATGGATGTTTAATATCTATATAAGAATCA
Organism: Pheosia gnoma; assembly: GCA_905404115.1. Taxonomy (NCBI): domain Eukaryota; kingdom Metazoa; phylum Arthropoda; class Insecta; order Lepidoptera; family Notodontidae; genus Pheosia; species Pheosia gnoma. Next base: position 4,776,819 of record FR989910.1, read on the forward strand.
TGTATTCAATTTGCCATCATTCTATAATAAGGTACCCATAACACAAGCGTTGCTTAGTGTGGGACCGTATAGTTGGTGTGTTCGTCTGGCAATATTACTATTATACAAAATAAACTTGTAATGTTAAAAGTAGGATATTTTCGGAAGATATAATCAAAGCGGAATAACGCATTGCTTACGGCACTGCATAACAATCTCAAAACAGTTAAAATAAAAAAAAAACTTGCGAAATCGTACAACCCTAGCAGAATTACACTTCATAGTGCTAAAAATTAAATTGAACGGGCGCCAAGAAAAAAAACAATGCTCATACAGCTGTAAGAAAAAAAAATCATCAATTTACAAGCATGCAACATTCCATGGGTATCTAATGAACGTTTTCATGTCACATACATAGAATTGTCACTTCACTATAGGGCTGCCAGTTCCTGACTTCGAAGATAAGATATTAACAAATATTATTCTCTTAATCTTCTATGTTTATTTTGCTCTTTGGTTAATTGCTCCATAATAAATACACGATGCTAATCTATTGCATTATATTAATACTGTAACTAGGTAGTGTATGTGCCTTGAATTTTTTTACGTTACGTAAGTACGTTGTACATTTTATATAAATTTAGATACTGAGGCCGCATTCGCAATATTTGGAAATGAAAGGTTTCCCCCTAAATACTTAGTAAAAAATTCTAAAGTACGCGCATGCGAAGCCGCGGCGGCTACTGTTAGTAAATAATAAACATTGTAAACTTTTGCATTAAATCGGCATTTTCACATTCATGACCTAATACTACTAATAATACAAAGATATTTACATTAAAAAAATACTAATAGATACTTATTAATAGAAAAAAAAAACAATTAAATGTATTATGTCATTTACATCGCAGTGAGATTTTCACTTGAAACTAGCTCATAAAAACACAAGGAACAAACCCTATAAAATTTAATTTTATAGGGTTTTGTTCCTTGTGTTTTTTTTACTCTCCAAATTTTCCTTGTCGACAGCCCTTAAAACGTTTTCCCTAGACACTACGTTATCTTGCCGAGAGCAGAGTCAATAATAAAGTCAAATATTGTGATAGTGTGTTACCAAACTGTTACGCCACACTACAGCACACACGTACGTACGTAATGGCACACGTACTGAACAAACAGACCCACATGGCGATGCTAGCGAGAGAATCTTCATTAGGACAAGATGACGCATTAAAAATAAGATAGAGCACACCGTAACAAAATAGACTTAAAAAGATTGATTGATCCGTTTTCAGAAGTTACATACTTCGTTGTAACCGTTATCTTTTTTATATTTATGAGTCGCTTATGGTACCATCTGGGCAACGCCAGACTTGGTCAGACCTATGATGGGACCGCTGATGATAAATAAACACATACCTATTCCGTACTTCTAGGGACACCAATAAGTTATGCTCTATCAATAAAATCGATCTATTACGTTTATAAATCTGTAAAAAATATCCACTCATTTAGAAGTGATAAACAAAGATAGAGTTCACCTAGAGTGTAATATACGAAAAATATGTTGATAAAATCTAATTACTTTTAAGCAACAATATATAAATATAAACGATGTGTAAATATGTGAAAACTATTTCACATGACGTGTACACCGCCTTTTGAATAATGTATCGAGAACTGTGTAGGATTATTATCATAGACAAAATAAAAAAAATAGATTGTCTCGATCAAACCGCAGTAAAACGAATTAAGTCCACTGGTTAATCGTTTTCTCATTTTAATTTGATTATAAGTACTATTTTTTTTCAGATTGATAGCAGCATTTTTTTAAGTTTTACTCATAAAAATAATTGACGCAAGTAATTACTTAAGTACCCACTTTATCATAAGGCTTGCGTCGTAAGGTAAATAACGAAAGGAGTAAATTGGGTCATCACATCACACGCACAACCGTTTCTATGTTTACTATCGTTCCGCAGCGTGGAAATTATAATAACATTTTCAAGAAAATTACATCAAAAATTTATAGGTATCTACTCATATAGGTATATACTCATTAGAAATTATCTTATTAAATGATTACTTACCGAATACATAATCTAAAACCAACTGACACAATATTTGTCGGTCTCTTAAAAACAGAAAACTGCAAATGTTTTTAAAATCTTAGTGTGCTTGTTCTTAAAAAAACTGTTTAAATTCAAAAAACTTTTTCGAAAATTAACGTCTCGTACTACATAAGGGCGGGATCCCGCGAGCATGCGCGTCGCCCGATGTACGCGCGTACCAGTTGCTCTTAGCAGACTGGACATTGGACGCATCCATAACTTCCAAAGTGGTATGAATAGAGAGTACCTCGCTATCATACAGGGAAATCATTCCAGGCCCTTGCCAACACGATACAATTTATCAGAAATAAGTACGAAACATTTTACGGAACCGTAAAACAAATCCTTTCTACATAAAACACGTATTTGTAAAATAATCGTATGTTAAAGGTTATTGACGTCATAAGAATTAAAAAAAAATAAAGGTGTGTGACGTAAGAGTTCTGGAATGATAGACAAAACATTGATTGGCAATCAATTCAGGTTCACCGACCGAATCGAGAATCAATCTGAGTATTCGCATGGCAAATAAATGTCGTTTATCATTCAATTGTTAAGCGGTCATTAATGTCACGATCAATCGGGTATTGTTATGTTGTTTATCATACCTTGACTGAGGCGAATTTTTGCGGCTATCACCAACTCAACCATGTGGTCATGAGGGCTTAGGTTACTTTAAATATGGGTATTTCATGGTACTTGTATAATAGTGCTTACGTCGGCAACGCCGCGAAGAGTAAGTTATATCCAGATTATAAAATACATTTTAATTTTCTCATTTTCAGTAGTAGACCCTATTTCTTTTCAGTACTCATAAGAATAAATTGAGCTAGTAGTACCTCTTTTGACAGCCGCCGACCTGCACTGGGCCTGGGTGGTGGACTATGGTCTGAAAAACCCCCCCTATTACATTTGGACCGAATACTGTCGGTAAAATGTAGATTTACACCAATGCACTTCAATACTGAAAAAAACTAATTAGCCGAACCTCTTTGTTATACTCAAAATTAGCTAAATTTTGTTATTATTAACGGATCTTTGATTCAACTTATAGTTGTATGTGTTACTAGTAACAAGCCATGTTTTGTTACTAGCAGTCAAAAGTTTTGTTCATAATAAGCAAACTTTTTTTCGGTGAACCTATCGTGATGGGTAAAATAGGTTACAAAAAGTATTTATTTAAATTAATTAGCTATTTATTTTCTCAATAATATTGAACGCATGCTTAAATAACAAGCCGAATTGGTTTACCTAACTAATGCGCTCGCGCCGGCTACGTATTGCATCGGCATTGATTTCATTAACTGCATTCTGTTATTTAAGGCACCGTTTCATTTTTTGTTTCATTCACGCTTGGACCTCCCCAATACTTAATATAAAGATAATTTTTTTATTCATAGAAACACATAATATTGATATCATGATTACATAATTATATTTAACACGGATTACACATTTTATTATCCCCGAGATTACAAAATACGTTCGTACATTTACAATGGCATTGCAAACCAGAACCAAAGTGCTTTTTTCTACTTTTGTAAATAGCTACTTTCGAATTTTAACTTACACTTTATATTATAATTATAAAATATATCGTTGGTATATTTTATTAATAATAATGTATTAATACAGTAATATTAATGACCCATATCGGCTATATAAAAAGTTCGGTAACCTACCCAACGACGTCATAGTTAACGAACTGCTAACAAACTACACGATTTAACAAGTCAATTATCACACTTACTTTCAATAACACACCTGGATTCCCCTTAACAAATTCCATTCATTCTAAGTAAAAGGGTTCAAAACGCCGTAAAATTTTTGAAAGCCGAGTATCGTTCGTTAGCTAGGAATGAGTGATCCGTGCCATCGGCTAGGGTGGTCTGACACTTTACGATTAAATACTACACATTGTCGTATTTAACTGCCACTGATAATAATATATTGTTTTTCTATCACTTTGTACCATTAGTTAGATTTTATGTAAAATAATTGACAAATAATCGACACATATAGTCCTAGCCAACACTTTATAATGGTTATCGACATTAAAATAAGGTTGGTATATTTTATAGTTTGTTTACAAAATAAATGAACCATAAATATCGCCAGACACACCAACTGTAATATGAACCCAAACAAAAGTAGCACGTGTGGGTACTATACAATGGGTTTGGAGTAATCCTAGTAAGACCCGGATGTTACTAGGATCGTTTGCTGATTGCGAAAATATTATGTTCGAAATTTGGCAGGCGGGAATCGAACCCTCAACCACCCCTGTGTTGAATGTCGAGCTGCCTACGCTGAAGCCACTAGACGAAGTTATTGACTTACGAAGTTATTGAGAAAGTAGACAGAAATGAGAATGTCAGTAGGTACTTAATGAGTTTTTCTAGAAAATATATAAAAAAAACGTAAAGTTTATTTAAAAAGCAAGTGACCAATAAAAAGAGAGAGTGACCTTATATTGATGAAAGTTCAATCTCTGCTGATGTTATTTATGTTACAATTAAATCTGAAGTGCATACCTACTTATGATTAAAGGCGGGACAGTCGAGTCTCCAAGTGGCTGCCAGCAATAACGTGTAGCTCATCATATTTTATGAACATCGTTGGTTTTTATTTTTTTATTTTCAATCCAGATTTAGTGGCACTCGCGACGAGATGCACCTGAGTGTTGTTTCTTCAATTAACACGGATAAAAAGTATGACCGGCTATCAATCTGTTGGTTGACAGTACAGCACGGAATTTTCTTCCAACCCCTCCTATTTTTATCATTCGATTAAATTCGTGCGGGTTCCAAGACAATTAACTTTATCCCGGGACACGCCGAGGGTCAAACCTCGGTGTCATCATGGGACACCACTGTAGATCCTGGCTTACAGGAGTAGCAGTGGTGGGAGTGTGTGGCGGGCCTAGTACAGCAAGGAAAGGATTAAACGAATTTTCTCGATCAAAACAACTTACGGCTGCCGGTAATGGACACAATAACGATAGAAAACAATCGAAATCCGTTACCCTCATTTAAAACTTGGTAATGATGACCTCATTGGCATAGTAAGTTAATAATGATCCTGCTTTCTATACCATCGTTCCCAGATTCGAATCCCGGTAGGGGAAAACTTCACACAACTGTTTGTACCGAATATTCACGGTCTATAACCTATATAAGTAGTAATATATACATAGGACAAGCGTTGATGCTTAGTTTGGGACCGTAGCTTTTTGTTATTTCAGCTACTTCTAAACCAGCCCCGCGGCTAAAACCCGCCGTGACATTTTATAATAGTTCCTAACTGTTTTCTCGAACGCAGTTCGAATTAGAAGCATGAGTGGTGCAACTTAGGGTTCAATTATCACGTGTTAGCGGCCCTTCACTAAGGACACCCACCTTTGACCTCATACGAGGTCTCGATACACTGACCCACTTGGAAACGCTTTCCGCATCAGTTATATTATATGAACTGTTCGAGGTCATACACTGTGACTAGTTTGTAGATTTGAGACCGAGTTTTCACTGAAATAAATTAGATGTGATACTTACTAAAGAGGGATAAAGTTCACGTATAGTTTTTGTTTATGATGATTATCGCTATGCTGTAGGTTGTATGTTGAAGGCAAATATCGTGACGAGGCTTGCATGGTTTACGAATGTTTAAAAAATAACCATTCCGAGCGGGGTCTCGTCTCGCCTTAATAGCCGGAATCCACCTCTCATTATGGCAGGTGCCTGGCATACTTGTAATGGCAATAGACTCGCCCTTATAACATTGAGTCCCAATATTATCAGCGAAAATTTGCGTCCTACCCTGTTTACATTTTAATGTTTATTTTCAATCTTAATTTTGGTTAAAGTTTAGTATAACCTTCCTGAATCACCCGGTGTAAATGCGGTGAAATGAGTAAATTACGTAGTGTATGAAAAGCGCTGTTTCATTTAAATATTGAAAAATGATTACTAACGTTTATCCCAGGACTTTCGCCCGCGTCTGAACAAGGCTTTAGGGCTTAAAACCGCATATCAGTTGCAAGCGGTTTAAGCTACTGGCACAAGTTCGCTTTCCTAGCGGTTTCAGGTAAAAGTTTAACCGCAAGTATTGGGTCGTAAACACACTGAGTAATCTAGCCTTCCTTGAGTTTAGGTATAAAGTTTCACATCGCACTTTCCAAACACGTAAACGTAAATCTATACATATAAATAAAATTGGAGAGAATCTCTGAAATGGCTGGACCGATTTTGACGGGACTTTCACTGGCAGATAGCTGATGTAACAAGAAGTAACTTAGGCTACTTTTATTTTAGAAAAAAACATAGGATATCACGAAAAAAATTAAAACCAATGTTGCAGCGCAGCGCCTGATTAAGTTTGATAGCAACAACCTGCAATGCGTCCCGCGGGCTCAGAATGGGCGAACAGGCTGTTGTCAACGGTTGTCTTTGTTAAATACCACGCGGACGAAGTCGCGGGCAACAGCTAGTAAATAAATAAACTAACCAGCTAACGTAGTATGGACTGATATGATGTGAAAAATAGAAGATATATAATTCAATCTGGTATTTGTAATTTAATAAAAAAAAAATGACATTGCTATTATTATTACTACTTATTGTTGTTAAAATTAATATTATTTTCCCCGTGTCACCTTGTCTGCTTATCATAAACAACTTGTGTATAATTTTCCATTATTATTTTAATCTAATTTAAACCAATGTTGTACACATATTATAAAAATCCTACGCAGCCACGGCAAAATTATCAGTAATTTTGTGGCTACATTATTTACTTGCATGGATATTACACAAATGAAGTTAAAAGTTTTGGGGTCGAGTCACCTTCGTCCGTAGGAGAATTAAGTACCCTCGAAATACCCTACACGTGACCCTGGGTGGTGCCAACTAGGTGACAACTCTACTGGTGGTAGGCTTCGGCCGTGGCTAGTCACCACCCACTGAACAAAGCCATGTCGCCAAGCGGCCTAGCCGTGTTCCGGCATGATGTTCGGTGTTGCCATTCATGGATGGCGGGTCAGATCAGTTGCGCTGCATGTGCCTAGTGAATGTAGCGTCTCTATCTACTGCCGCCTTCCTACCTAGGCAAGTATGCTCCATCGTAGATCTCATCGTCACATACCATCAGGTGAGATCGAGATCAAATACTTGCCTATAATGTAATAAAAAAAATAATGGTAACATCTCTTACTATTGTGGGTCCATCTTAAAACCAAGCATAATAAGTATGAGCGTAGAAAAAAACAAGTTTAGTTAGCAGAAGCCAATCTTTTGCTATTAATCAGAAATATACTCTATTCGCGTACACTTTGAAACCAGCCGTAGCGATGCTGTTGAAATATAACTTTTTCTATCGTCATAATCTATAGCTTGGAGGCAGTTTTAAGAGAAAATAAATAAAATGGGCATGGTTAGACATTAGTATATACTGGATAATTTATTAGGTTTATATATCCCATAGGTAACTATAATAATTGCTTAGGTAGTCTCCTGCTACCGCCGGAGTAGCGTAATTTTTTTTATTTATTTTTTTGTATGGCGTTGATTTTATGTAAGCATTAAGCCAGTGGCAAGGTGCTTGTTTAATTTGGTCAGGTTTGATTGGTAGGCTGTAATAACACCAAGGCTGCCTTCAATCCTCAAAAATGCCGCTTTATAGCTAGACATAATAATCGGAAAGTAAGTAAAAAAACGCGAATTTTTTTTTACGCTTTAAAGTAAAGAGCTATTGAGCTTAACGTTGTGACCAACAAACATCACATTTTGTACATCAGTGTTGCTCAACCGAATTTATTATTTTTTTAACTAACTACTTGGCACCAATCAATAAAAAGTTCATAAAAAGTGTCTGTACAACACAGGCTCAAGGACAAACACAAAAGGAAACAATTGATGCGGCCGATAAATGGATAGAAACGGTCTACTTGATAGAGTCGCGGGTCAACGAGACGCCGACGATCGGCAACTACTGGTCATAATTATATAACTGCGGAACACCCGTGATTTCAGCGGGTCAATGACATCCCACACACATTGATAATAATAATAACAGATGCTAACAGAATCTAGTATTCATTGATAGGCACTAAAGCAATTGATTAAAGTGGACTCTGCATGTTAGCCGTTCTAGCTCATAAGACCCGTATTTGTGTGTCGATGCCCTTATAAAATCGTCACTATATAGCTCAAACGCTACTCAAATATTAAAGTCTTTGAGTGAGTGAGTTATCTTATTTTTTTGTATGACGCGTTAAATTTAAGCAGTTCTCATGTTGAGTAGTCGGCGAAAGGGGCTAGGTATATAATTACACCAATCTCAGCTCTGCGAGCAAACTTGCGTTAGGGTTTGAGACGTCATGAATTCAATATATAAAAGCCATGGCCAACCAACCTATGGCCAATATTTGTACCCAACTATCCAACTTTTGTAAACCAACAACCAACAAACAATAAAACATGCTTGTGCAAAATCACCCATCTCTCGTAACTTCGCTGTTTTCAGGTCTCTCATGGATTTTCACCCAGATTATGAGCGTTTGCGGATAAATAGATGATTTTTATAATGTTTCTGGAGCTCTGCGAGAAGTCTCTGTGCTAGTTGTGTCTTTAATGAGGGTAAAGGGCCAGCTGGGGGTTCTAATTAATTATAAAATTATTATTATTTAGGCTGTTGACAATACCACAAAAAATAAGTTTTGTCTCTGACCTTGTCTTGTTTTTAAATTCTCAACCACTTTTTTAATTCTTTATGACTAAAACAAAATATAAAAGGACTTTCAGAAATTGTTGTTTTCCTGTATCGCCATCTTCTATCAACAATCAGTGTGAACATTTTCATTCCAGACAAACAGGGCTTATGTCTATTATACTAAAAATAGTGGCACGTTGATAGTGGCAACTTCGCTTGGATATGTTGCGTTCATGTGTCTGTAATTACACGTCCAATATATATAATATAATTTGATATTGGTTTGTCAGTTATAAAATATCACAAAGAATTCTCAAACTAATTTCATGAAATATAAATTACAATCAAGAGTTATGTGTCTTGCCCGTTTATTATTAGAATACCTATTAGTGGAATGGCAAAATGTATTGTTCCAAATTTTTGTTCAGACATTTTTTCAGCAAACATTTTCTAATTACCATGCAATTACGGCTTGTCTTTCGATTTCGACGATTTGATCCAAAAATGGTATACTAAGCCTTGAATCTCCGATTCTTTATCATAATGTCAAATCAATTTAAAAAATAATGTTCAGAAAATATTTCTCAAGCGCCATTTTGTCGGAAACAAAAATCGACATATCGAAATTCTGACTACTAAACTAACCGTGCTAAAACAAACGCAGTTGTCAGGCTTAGTATACCTTTTCTGAACCTTGTATGTTATGAAGTATATAATTTTGTCGGTACGATGAAAAAACTTGTATGGAATAAACATTTATTTTTAATTCTAACTACGTGTCAACTTACAAATTAAAATTGATTAAACTAATTCGTATATTATACAAATTGATGGACACCAATATATTAACGATACGTGATATATAGTCCTATATGTAATGCCGCTACAACAGGTGGAATTTTTATGGTAAGTACTATAAACAATAAATTTCCTCTCTCGATAAGTTGTGTTATGCAATGCCATTAAAACTGGAATGAGGTGTTCTAGGCCAAGTGAAGTATAGCGACCTCTTCAACCTCGCTACGAGACACAGATGGCGCTGACGATACTCCATACAATAATTCTGAAACGCACTATGAGAGTTTTCGGAGAACGTAACATATATACAATACTCCGACTAGAGGCGGCGAAGGTGTGGGCGACATGGCCCACCGCCCACAGCCCCGTGGTCCGAGGGGCCTCGCGCCGCAACGATGAACCTACCTATGCAGCTTATTTGAATTCACTTAAAATATTATGCTGGTCCCATTATAAGCTATGTATATTATCCGTCTTCTTGCGCCAACAGAATAAGTTTTGATGGTTTACGAAAACCTATTCGATATCGAATCATTTCAAATTAGTAGTCAAAGCTGCAATTTCCGCCAGGGGCGCAACTGTAGACAAAGTTTCGAACATGAATAAGAATATCAAATATCATTCGTTTCTAAGGCCCTACGTACACAAGGCAACGTAAGCATCCGATACTCAGAGACTTAAGTATCGTCTTAGATATCGCAGTAAGAACAACAAGTATACGCTTCGTACACATGCACCCTTTGCCAGAAACTGTTGCATCGTGGGCGACGGCAGTCGCATACGACGCGCCGATATATGTTTTTGCGACTACGCAATACACGGAGAAATTATGTAGATATATAGATAATTATATCATGGTGAAAGCTATGGTTTCCATTGACAGGTAGGCTTCGTGAGTCCGGAGTAGGATTCGTTTGAACTGTGCGCGAACTGTTTGCGACGCGAGCGTACGACTATAGATACTTGTTTCACCTTGTGTACGAAGGGTCTAAGCTCCCGTTCAGTCGAATGCGTTCGAATGCAACGGTGTCATTCAACACACTCCATATGAAGGATTAAGTCATACCTGCCATTAAGAATTACTCAAAGAGATCTCACTTAATGAAGACATTAATCCGCCCTGTATTGACAACGTATTGTGTGCTTGTATGCTTTTGTCGTAATCATGTAGGATTAACTTTATCATGATCTGTTTTTATATTAAAGCGAAACGAGAGTGGCAAGAAATTATTACCTGTGCTGTTAAAGATATTTATTTTATAACGACTTCAAAAAGGTACTCTCCCAGTAAACGATATTGAGGACAAAATAATCCATAAGCATCATTATGCCTGTTGTAGTCCTCGAAGCGTTAGACATAGGTGCACGGTAATGAACCAATATTTTGCTGACGGCATTCAGACCAAAGTCAAATCATTTATTTCGTATAGGCCTACGGAGGCACTTACAAATTGTCATTACATATTTTTTTCTTAAGTCTACATCCGGATCGGAACGCGACCTCAACTGAGAAGATCCGGCAAGAAACTCAGCGGGCTTGTCTTTTTTTTTGAAATTCATTATTTTTACAAAATAAAATATAAAAGTAAGCTCCAGTGTGTTGCCATGCGGAGCACACACGCTACACTTTAACATTATATATATTGATATTTGAGCGATCAGTACCCGGCTGCTTTATCAACCCAATGTACATATTACAGGGGGCTAACTCAATGCTATTATACCAGGCACAATCTTCCTCAATACTACTGACATTTGGGCCATAGTCCACTACGCTGCCCAATGCTGGTTGGTGAACTCCACAGATCTTTTCATAGATGTGCAGGATTCCTCACAAAGTTTGCCTTCAATATATTCTAATGGAGCTTCTCACAATACATGTTAACGCAGATTTTTAATGTATATACCAAAAAAAATAATACAATATTCTATATTATTGTATACATTAAAACGGACAAGATTTACAGCGCAATTACTCTTCGCTTATCAATCTTACTTTCCAATCGATCGTAAAGAGTTTTATACTGCTACAAAGTGTCTGTTATTAATTATTTCATTAATTTACCAACTTAAGAATTTTTACTCAGTTACAGCACAGAATATACGACACTGTGATTATTAGTTTAACATACCTAGTTAAAAAATGAAATAAACTATGTCAATATAAAAATCCATATTTATTGTCTGAGTTCAGTCCAACAGCGTAGCCTTTCGAGGCTGCCTTTGGTGCGACTGACACGCGCAGACTGACAGCGAGACAGAGACCACGCGAAGTTTTCCTCATCGCTTTAAGCTCGCGCGCGCCACTCGCAGGATTCTACCTCGCGAGGCTGCGCGGTTGCTTTGGATACGCCTTGAATTAAAACGTTAATAGATCTACTTATTTGAATTGCTGTTAAATAAAAGATACTTAGATTGTTTTCTTTTTCCCTATAGCAATGAAATCGTGGGCCAATACAGAGACCCTGTCTATACCTGTATCTATAATATAACCTATGCCTTGAGTTTATAATAGTACATTATGATACAGTGAGCTAGGTTGGTATTTACAGTTTAGGCGGGATTGCAGCCCGAGCCGGGGATGGCGTAATGGAGCCGAGAGTGTGATGGTTGTAAATATAATAAAAATTAATGTAAATCTTATGACATAAATAAATAATTATTTGTTGTTGTTTGTGTGTAAAAATGTTAAGTTTTATACAATCGTGCCGTTAATATAAAGTGAAAAGCACGCGTGTATAATATGAACCCATTATGAACCCATAGTCATTGCAATAAGAACCACTTTACGAGCAAGTGTGTTAAAAAAGGATTTTTAATTCGTCATCGGTTGATATCTTGCTGAGAAAGCATTATTGGCATTATAGCCTAATTAAATTATCCAATAGGTATCTACATCGACAAGGAATTTACTACCTACTTAACTGGTCCCGAGAACCTAAATTCCCTTAATAGTATCTCCACGTAAATAAATAACATTTTACAGTGCACCCACGAGTAACAGCTGGCGCCCTCAGATTATGTGTCTCAGACAAATTATCTATAGAGCTGTTAAATTAATTACTTACAAACATGTTTAAAACGTTGCATTAAAATGAATTTAAATATTAATTAAAATCGAAGGAAATAATGAGGTTGGTGCATTACATTTACAAGATTAAAATGTGACCGAGATAAAAATAACGGGTGTAAATAAAAAGGAATTATGGAAGTATGTAGTAATTAGGTACTTATTTGAATGTCTCCAGGGTTTGTAATAGTATAGGTAAGTTATATCAACGTCTGTAACATTTATGGTATAGACGTAGATACAACTTGCTATGCTATGCTATGCTGATGATTTAATGCCGTCTCAATTATTTCTTTACTATCGTGTTCAAGGAAGACTATTATCCAAGGAAAATTTATAAAAGTAGCATGATATAAAAATGCACTTAAATGCGTTAGATAATATGAGTATGACCCAGGCAGACGGGCAGACAGGAGAACATGGCAAGTTCTGTCGCGTTTGCGTCCTGTCACTATTTCGTTGTTATAATTAGGCGTAAGCAATTCACTATAACCCGCCTAGTGCTAGTCATTGAACTCACATAAACTTTAAAAGAAACACATAAGTAATTCATGCAGATATCTAGTAAAATTTTAGCCACCTGACTAGTCTAACTGTGAAATAAACTACGTCAAAAGCGAATTACAATCTCAATTTTCAGTAATTTTATCCTCCAAGAACTTGCGTGTGTTCATCGCCTGGCATGCCATTAGCAGCGCGGTGTCGGGTTCTCTTCCTGCCTGCCAGCGCGCGGCAGCTTGCAGTCTAGACTAAGTGCGTATAAAAAATATAATCCTAGCTTATAAGCTCGCTGGTCGTGGGAACTTGACTGCGAGTAAGGCTTTTGTAATCAGCAATAATTCTCATTAGCTTGAGTCTTTATAACAACTTTACAATAGCTTTGCGAATGTGAAGGAGATTGTATTGCATTGCAGGGATCATGTTTATAGACACAAGGGCACGAATTTAAAATGTTCTGCGACATTGTTTTGAATGCTTGGAGGAAATGTTTCCGTCTTAGTTAGGTGAGTGCGTCTGTGTAAGTTGATGTAACAAAGGTTTATCAGTAAGCCCTTATTCAAGTCAAAACTCACCATCTCAGACGTAGAAATAATATAGACGAAGTACCTATAGCAAACAACATATTATTGAAGCAAAAAAAACCAAGCCGTTTTATAATAAAGCCATAAAGCTTAGTTTTTTTTAAATATTTGGCGACACTCAGTCTATGTTATTTCTTTCTCTGAGGTCCAAATAAAATAAACTTTATTCATTGATAAAGCCTCAACCAATCAATGGCTCGTTGAGTAGCGTTATTCAACACCACTTCCCCTGTCTATGCCACTGATTAGTATCTCGATAGACGCCGCGTGCCGTAACGAAAACCTTGTTTAATCAATGATAGATAAAATCGGCAAGCGGGCATACGTCCGTAGGATGTAACGTTAATGCATTAGGAGGCATGTCATAGCTGCCAGTTTATCTGACATCGATTACAGGTGGAGCAAAGTGAAACGAATAGGCTGACACCTTAGTGGTGTATCGATATAACTCATATCTTTAAATCGTTGAGTTAATCAGTTACATTTATCGATAAGTCACTAGCCTATATACAAGAAAGAAGACCAAAACTGCACAATTCAACAGGGCCTCAAGTCTGCTAACACAATCGATTCATAATCACACATCACGACAGATATTGTATGGGATATCTGTCAAAAGTGACAGTTACTATGCGTTTGCTGTTCGATTATGAATCGATTGTGTTAGCAGACTTGGGGCACAGTATTTGCGCCGTCACACAATACTATTACACCTGTGAGCAAGGATTTACATGAATCATGGTGATAAAAACATCGAGCAAAATTACAAGCATAGATATTAAAATCTCTAGATTATCCAAGCCGATTCGACGAGGGTAAGAATAAATAAATGTATTTTACAAAGGCAGTGTACTACTCTAGAAGACTTTATATTCTATTGTATACAAAGAGTTTCTAACCGTGCCTGCTATCGTTGGCTGCATCTCAACGGGTAGTTCACCCGCGATCTGTGAGCAGTGAGCACCGCTCTTGGCTATGCAAATACGACCACCGTATTTGCTCACTTCATGCGATTCTAATCTTTATTGCTATGTATTTCTGCCGTGTTTATTCAGCGTATATTTAATAATAACAGTTCATGCTGTTATAATTGATTGTATCATTTTCTTAACTACTTTTTAGGTGACTTTTAACCAGACCTTACAATTATAAGAAGTGACTACCAAAATCAAAATTTAAGTTTGCTACTATGCAGACTAACTCAGATAAATTTAGTTATTTACTAATACCCAGTTAATAGTTTATGTTGCCGTAAGTTTTATTTGAACCTTAACTTAGATTAAATACCAATTTCTTTAATCTGCGCGCTCTGTCTGTAGATAGATAATTAGATAATTCTTCAATACTGTACAATACAAACAATAAAAAGGACAAAAACAAGGAACGAACTGCAATCTCTTTCAAACAACATATAACATAAAGACCCAGAAGCATATACCATAAAGATGATTTTATCTTGAAACAAGCTGGGAGGCAGCAGTGTACATGAATTTATAATTTTCATCGAAATTTACAAAGGATTAAACTAAATAAATTTACAAACTCAGTGATTTTAGGACAAGCCTAGACAAAAGATACGAGTATCCTAAGCAACTTATATTACACGGTTTGATATTCAATTAACATTTGTTTAAGGGAAATTATTTCTGTAATATAAGGTTCATAATTGCGTACCTAATTTTTAATTCATCATCAGATTTATAACGAGCTATCGTAGGGCTAACTATATTTGTTAGTCCTTAAAAGAGGTGTTGAGTTTTCAGTTGGTAATTTCCTTCAAATATTTCCATAATAATTTTATTAAAAATTATGGCACCTACCGTCTTTTGGTGTAGGTATCTACTAAATCTGACCGAGATTTATGACAGCAAAAGTTACGATTATTATACCAAAGCATATAAGCAATTAACTTAATTACAGCAGTTGAGTTATAATCTGCGTAGCTTGTGCCTATAACCATGTTTTAGTTGGTAAATGTTGATGTCCGCCAGCCTTTGGCAATATTTGATCAGAACAGTTCACTACGAAGAGTTGGAATCTCATAAAGAGATCTCATTCCAGGGATGTTTTAGAGATTTAGGTTAGCCTCTACTTCTCGTCAGCTTCGTTTAATTCATTTACAATTGCCTTACAAAGTATTTAAAACAATAATAAATGCTTTTAGGTTTGATTTGTTAATAAGTTTTATCTGTTAAGGTATATTAAAGGTCGGACTAGGTGAGCCTTGTAACATCCTCAACGAATTCCTTTTGAATCTATTCATTATTATGGAGTTACCCGGAATAGCCTATAATGAATGAATAAATTCAAGATAAACAAAGCATCAAACAACGCGCCCCTTTTCCGCTAATGTTTAGTGATAACATGTTAATTTGTTCTAGGTGCTCCCTTTGCCAATTACGTAGATATGTATTTAATAAAACTCCTTATAATCGCTTCCTCTACCTCTCCGCTTGTCACATTGCACGTGCCCTAAGGCGGAATAACCTGTTATCGTACACGTGGCGCGCATCACACTGCAAACAGTGCGGCGTACGACGCCGGCGGGCATGCGATCCGTTGCCGACACTATTGGAGCTTTCCTTGCAAATATACAGAGTGATCCAGAAAGGGCATACCGAACTTTAATACTGCGGTTCTTTACCGCATTTGTGATCATTATGTGACGTCAGAATGTTAAGGTCAATTTAAAAAAAAATTGCTTGCAAAAATCACAATTGTCATTTTGCTGGAAATTAAATCGTTCTTTTTTTTAATCGACGTATCAATATTCTGACTTCACATAATGATTTCAGAAACACTTGTTTCAGGCTGGGATGTGAATTGACTGGCAATGAGAGTTGGTATTACGCCCCCAAGGTGTTGAAATAAGGCCCAAATTGCACTTGTATTTTGGGGTAGTTTGTCCATTATAATAACAATAGATTCGCTCCCTATTACATAGGACAAAATACTATCACCGAAATGTGGGTGTACTGCATTGCACTTCTACTACCCTTTCAGGGATTATAGCGGTGTTAGTGGGTAAAACGCTTGCCTCGGTAACGAGGATCGCAGGTTCAGATCCCGGCTCGCAGCTGGGAAAATCTGGATGTCATGTGCAAATCAACAACGAATTAACGACACGATAAACACTAACGTGACAGCCCTAACACTTGTGCAAATTCACGCTTCCGGTACGGTACGCGATGCGCGATGACGTGACGCTTGTCTGTTTGGCTTTAAACAATGGCATTAATTGGCCGATTATAACGGCACACGACTTTGAACCCTATTGTTAATTAAGAATTACAATTAAGCAGCTCACAATAATCTTACTATTGTACGTTATTGCTTGATACGTGCATGATGACAATGACGTGCGTGTACGTCAGCCCATCTTAATATAAGAATCAAGACTCATTATCTATCTATATATATTACTAGCTGACCCGGCAAACGTTGTTTTGCCATGTACATTATTTCTAGGAAATATTTTTGTAGTTAAATATTTGTGATTATAAATTGAGATATAAACTATCCTATCTTTCAAGTTGGATAAAACTGCACACAGTGCAAAATTTTATTTAAATCGGTTTAGTAGTTTAGGCGTCCATAGCGGACAAACACCGTGACACGTAATTTTTATATATTAAGATAAGTACCGTCATGAACCTATAACTATGCTGCGTGTGTGTTAACATTGAATATATTAAATAAATAAAACAAATATCGCCAGACAAACACATTAACGGTACGACGCCAGACTAAGCAACGCTTGTATTATGGACACCGTACAATGGACTGGGGACGAACCCGTATATAATAATACCTACATATTAAACATCCATGACTGGAGTACAAACATTCGTGCACATTACATAAAGTTTGCCTCTACCGGGTTTCAAACCCGGAACCCTCAGCACAGTAAGCAGGGTCAATGCCAACAGTGCTAATCAAGTCGTCTAAATATTTAAAAAAAACATGCTAGTTGTCACTTTTAACAATACTCCCAAACGCAAATCGACAATAAGGTAGAAATAATATTAGCAAAAGAATCACAAAATATTCTTAATAAGCTCTCATAAATAGCTTATTAATGATAACCTCAAGTATGTAACGATTCTAGAACTCTAATCACATACAATAAAGGTAGTTTTCAAATGTTATAAAAGGGATGTTATCTTGACACTTGCAAAGTTCAGTAAATGACGTTTACCGTTCTGCAAACTACCAGCAATCACAAAACAACCGGGAACGGATAACATCTCATTGTATAAAGGTACTCACCGCTATGGTAGGTATCACTAAGTTAACACAACGTGGCACTATTAAAAAAGGTTTTTAAATACCCTATCCCATAAGATTCTAAATTCAAATTACCAAATTAACTGCCATTCTAAAATCAAACGGGCTGAAAGAAACGGATTGTCGTATACATTCAATTGGATTATTATTTCAAATTGATATATTAAACGCGATTCTATTTCAACATTAGAATTTTTCCCCCAATAAGAGAGTTTTCTCAATGACGTCGCGATACGCTGCGCCTGCGCAGCGTCCCAACCGACACGGACAGCGGCTTTCGACCGTTTGATAAAGGGCTCCACAGCAAACTCGAAATTACTACAGTGCAGTGAAAAGTAAAAATGTTACGAGTAAGTTTTGAGTAATTATACGAGAGAGTAAAGTTACAATTTACCGAAAATTTAATGCTATCGAAAAGTCAGTCCCAATTTGTATGACAATAAAGTCTGAATTGTCATCTGTGTGAATAATTATAATAATAATACCAGCCGTTTTTTAATGTCCCACTGTTGGGCACGGGCCTCCCATCAATGCGAGGGGGATCAGGCCATAGTCGACCAAACTGAACCAGTGCGGATTGGCAGACCTCACACGTCTTTCGAGGTGTTCTCTCAGACATGCAGATTTCATCACTATGTTTCTTTCACAGTTTAGAAAGTGATAATCACAGTTGAAAATGAGCTTCGCACATAAAATCCAAAATCTGAGAGGTGCGAGCCGGGGTTTGAACCTGCGATCCTCGTTACCAAGGCACGCGTTCTACCAACTTGGCTAAAATTGCTTTTCAACAATTATATGTCATTATTTCTTTTCATGAATTTGTTAAGTTACTATAATAATTTTATTAAAAAAAAACATGTTACCGGCTGCGTATATTAAAATGCTGGTTGAGTACTTTCCCTACCGCAGCGGAGACGAAGAAACTGCGAAAGCAATCTAGACCTAAAACGCGGAGAAATGTGCAAGTACTTAAGGGCGACCATACACATCTCAAATTTCATAGTATGTAACCAAAACGGCCAGAATTTCATACATATCTATTCTACATCACACACATTCTCAATTTCTCCGTTAATGATTTTTTCAGATTGTTCTGACAGAATTATAGAGACGAGAGGTTTTATAGAAGTGTGAAGCAAGCGTCCGTTTTTGAGATAAATTCTAAGCCCGCTCTGATTGTTTTCTGTCGGTGGCGTACTGAGTTAGGGTTTCTATGTATGTTTAAGTAAATGGAGCTAGAAATATTATCCCAATCGTCCGCCTCAGGTGATGTTTTGGAATAGGATTGATCATGATGGGTGCAATGGATTGTATATTTACACTTTTGCTTTACTTACTAAAGTTCTCTTTATTTTATAAAAAGAAATACAGCACACGCAAGGGCTCCAACATGCGATTACCGAGAACACACGTAACCTGTGAGTCACGAAACAATTACTGACAAATACTTAACTATCTTAGGTTGTAGAGAATTTACTAAAAAAGTTTTTATATCGATGGGATATGCATTATTTCTATAGGCAATTTGAAAATAGAAAATATTTTTTTTTTCAATGTTTACCTATAACATAAAGCCAGTGTTCGAATTTTGCATCAGGATTTATAAAAAAAAAATATATGCACAAAATGTTCCAACCACCTATTATTTTACTTCCAATAGATATAGTACAAAGTAAGCATAATAATGGATTTTGTACGATTTATACTGACCAATAATTATTACGATCTCAACAAGAAAGTGCAATGTCGAATCTGCAATGAGCGACTAATAGAAACGATCAATCAATATCAAGACCATGACATCTTGTCAATCGACGATTTACAGAACAAAACCGCAAAGTGCCGTAACTGGATGAGTTTGTAATTGTATTACATTATGTTCGTGCTGGAACATTTTAATAAAGAATACGATAAAAACTTACTCGTAGGAATGTGCTTATCAAGGTAAGTACAAAACAGGACCTAATCAGAGTGGGTCTTCAGTTGTGTAGAGATGTAAGTAATGCCCCCTTTTAGCGACCTTCAGCTAGGCTGAAAATTCGCTACAGAATCAAACTAGGAAAATAATTCTATTGACGAACTGAAAGGACCCATCAATAATGATGACGTTGAGATAGTATTAGCCGAACCTTGCCCTTTGGGGTATAAAGGTTCTGAATTGCAGACTCAAAGCCAGAAGCGGTTGTGTCTGACGTGAAAAACTAAATGTATCTGTAATTACTATTGTTCGATCTAGCAAAGGATTATTACATGTTCCAATATGTTGTCTTCAGATCTCCCAAAGATTATAACTTTACCAAACATCAATATTAAACTGCAAAGGTAACGGTTTAAATCAATAACTTGCCTGCTTTACAACTGCTCATGTTTTATTCCAGACTTAGCTAATGGTTGTCGATGTATCGATAGATGCCGGTCATCTGCGCGACTCTGGACCACACATAGAGCTAGGGGTTATTACGTCAGCGTCAGCCCACCCCGTACTGTGTAATCTCTATTGCTTTCTTATTAAGATATTAACTAGCAGTTGCAAACGCCGTATTAATGGCTCTAGCGACCGCTGTGTTATATTACGATTATAATTTGAGTGGACTTTATGTTGTAGGACTGTTTTATTTATATTTGCAGGCAGCGTTTGTGCCATGATGATAACATGAGTTTGTTACATATATAGAGATAAGATTTCCTAGTGTTAATTATCGTACCAAAATACTTTCGTTGAGTTAGCAATCTTATTTAACAGTTACAAAAAGTTGAAAAAAAACGCAACATAAGGATTCCGTTGTTTATATTTTGGTACGGAATTCTAAAAACTGTTTAATAATGGACATAACCGAAACCGAACGAAATATTTCAACCTGTGACCATTTGAAAATCGATTGAAAAAAAAAGTTGAATAATAGTTGAAGCTCGCTGAGTTCCTTGCTGGATCTTTTCAGTAAAGATTGCTTTACGATAAATAGATTGAACACATAATGGAAATTTGTAAGTGTACCCTTAACTTAATTAATAACTGGCGTCTCTTCATTTCTATTAGGAATATTGGAATTAACTACCAGTTTACTGTTCCTAGACCTAGATCGTTGTCCGAACCTAGAGTACCTACAATTACATAAATTGCTCAGGAATATATCATTGGCACCAAATACTAAACCAATAGAAAATCTCATCGACGCACATGGCCAGCAGTGTGATGCATTCGCGTCGTCGCCGCCAGCGATAAATCTAATCATAATAATCGAAGTCAGTCTGCGCGGGCGCACGCCTGCCGCGGTTCACCAGCCTCCATCGATTTATAATAATTAACAGTCATGGGAATGACGCGAGGCGTGCCATACAACAGCACCCTATGGAAAAAATATCGATTTATTTTTATGGGCGAATATCCGATCGGAATTCTGCGATCAATGATAGTTAGGTTTTTCATATACATAATTCGCTGTATCCAGACTAAGCGTGCAGCTTAGTGAAGTTAGGACATGCTGCGTGCGAGCTGAAACTGGTTGTAAAGTCACATCGAAAATGCTAATGTTCTATATTAAACAAAAATGAAATACTGTTTGTTGGTAAGCTTATCTCTTGAAAACGGCTGATCTGAATTGGTATTTTTTTAAAATGTACTAATAGCCTGAATCAGGTTTGTAGGAAAATAAATAGTTTTAGAAAAAGTTCTTAGATTTGTCGCCTTGCAGATTTTGTATGATACTTAAAATTAAGCGACTCTCAAATCTTAAATATAATTTGGAGGTAAATCAGTCTATCTGATCAACCAATCTACTCCATCTAAATCATCCAACGATCGTAACCTAACAATAAGCAAATTACTAATCATAACATGCAGGTAATAAAATCTGTTGAAACAAGGGATAGACGCGTCCGCAACACAATAAATCAGAATCAATAATCGCCCATAATCGATTGAAACGCCGATACCAACGATCGATTTATAATCGATAGCTGAGGGAAGTGCTCGTACGGGCTTGGCTTCGCCGTAATGACCACGTTTACTTTTGCTAGTGGACAGGTCCCTCATGTAATAACATAATTGCGGGTACTCACGATAATATTATCTGGTCTTCGAACTTCGTGCATGGAGTTACCAGTTTTAATAATGATGAATCAACTGTCAACTACTGAGTAATTTCATTAGAAAATACATGGTAATTACTTACTTTTACTGAATTTGTATCCGTAGTCTGCTTGCACAATTGGCCCATAATTAAATCGCAATAGCAACGTTACTATCACTTTTAAAATAAATACTATTTCGATTTGATTGTGAGTCTATGTGCTAGTCTTGGAGTATTTACTCCGTGCCCACGTAACTTTTCGTTTGAACGGTACGGATACATAGATATGAAAAGCCCTCAAAAGGCAAGCCGTGGTGGTAGCGCTTCAGGTGAGTATTGCCATTTGAAAATGAACTTAGTGTCCAGGCAGTAAATTCTCTGTTAATACTTACCAATAAATCACAATTTTATATAAATGAATCCTTAAGATACATTTACTATTAGAGAATTACTTAAAGAGTTCTACTCCAAAATATTTTTAAATTTATTTCATTAGATCCAGGTCACTGCTCCCAACATCCCTTTGTCTAAAAGGCCGAAGGCTGACCCCTCGTTATCACACGGACCGTTGACAAATGGGTTACGCCTCGTACGGCAACCCTCAGGTGAATTCATTAGCCCTCTAATTAATTGAGAGGTGGTGTTAACTCCCTAATAGCGCTCGGCGCCTTTGAAGAAGTAATTTCGAGGATATATGGTATAGTACATTTTCCCTGTTTTTGTATTAGAAGAAATTTGTCGTTTTGTTGCTTGCGATTGTTTATGAGTTAAGGAATCGATTTAAATTGGAAAATAGAACATTAATTACAGTGTTAATATCCCAATTTTTATTTTTCTTCGTCTTAAGATTATTTTGTTTCTTGCTTTTTAAAAAATATATGCCGAGGTCTTTTTGATACATAGTTTGTTGTCATACTATTTTTAAGTTTGTTTATTTTCCGATTTAGTTTAACGGTAATTGTAAATTTTCATTAAAAATTATAAAATATAATATATGTATTTATAAATTGAAAAAAAGCAATATATGGGCAGGTATTATTAAATACCTATACCAAAACCAATGGATGGGATCTTTTAATT